>CM042020.1:24130000-28930000 GCA_023525975.1 Smallanthus sonchifolius | reverse complement strand
AATTGGATGACGAATGTTTTTACAAATTCAGTGTTTTATGACTATGTTTATGAGTAAATCCAACAAGTGAGGTTACCCAGGAAAGGGGCCTTAGAAGTTGGTATCAGAGCCACTCCTGTGCCGTTCGGGATGGTGGGGCAAGCCTCATCGAGTATGGTGAGTCCCCGGGGGTGTTCAGAGGGACACCTTAGGCAAATCCCACATCTCTGATTGGGATGGTGGGGTAAACCTCATCGAGGACGATGAGTCCAAAGGGGGGGTATTTGTAACACCCTAGGCAAATCCCACATCGGCCGTGGACAAGAGAGATTCTTGGTTCATAAGTAATGCCCTGCCTCAAGTACAACAACGTGTTTTGGGGCTTAATGTAGTGGATGAGAGGAGAACTCCACAGTTAAGCGTGCTCGGGTGGGAGTAATCCAGGGATGGGTGACCCCTGGGAAGTTTTCACCCAGGCAACCAAAAACAAATCTGTGAGCTCTTAGTGGGCAAAGCGGATAATATTGTTGGTACGAGGGGCCGGATGTTACAAGCTGGTATCAGAGCAATAGTTTGAGAGATTCAGACATCCCTAAATGTCTGGACTCAAACTGATTTTGGGACCAACGCACGGATGTCAGTCATGGGTAACCAACACCAACGCCAGCACAGTAAGTAAGTACTAAGGTTAATACACTTGGATAAGAATAGATACTCAAACCTAGAACCAATAGATGTCAATGTCATGACCAATTTAAAGAGATTGGAACCCGAAAAGCAATGTAAATTTCTAATCACAAACCGGTCACTGTAATTAAAAATTTACCTTGTTCGTACTGTTTCAAGACTATGATCTGAGAGAATGACATTGATGTATTCCCTTTATAACTATCAGGAAACTAAGAACTATGGCTGGTGGAGGAAGGACAGGACGCCGAGGCGGTCGCACTGGCCGAGTAGGTAGACCTCCGTTGAACCAAAGAATTGAAGAAGAAGAGAGTGTGCACGCAGAGCACACCGAAAGTGTGCACGAAACAGAAGTGACCCCAATTAGGGACGACAGTCCAGGGCCTATACAGTTGGAACCTGAAGTCAGGGATGCTATTGCCCGTGAAGTTGTGCTCACTTTGAAGAAGGTATTGCCTGATCTACTATCCGAGGCAATAAAGAAAAGTAAAGAGGAGGATGAAGGAGACAAGGAAGAGAAAGTATATGATAGTGATGGGGATGAAATAAAGATAGGATCGAGCAACCGTGGGTGTACTTACAAAGGCTTTAAGGACGGAGACCCACCCAAGTTCGATGGGAGCAAGGATTCAGTGGTAACGCTTGAATGGATTGAGAGGATGAATGCTGTAATCAACATCAGCGAGTGTCGACCAGACCAGGCTGTTAAATACGTTGCTCATTCTTTCACCAACGAAGCACTAAGTTGGTGGAGGAATATTCAGAGAACTAAGTCACCAAATGCTATAAACAGAATGACATGGGACGACTTGAAGAAGCTGATCATCCAAAAGTTTTGTCCACAGAATGAAATTGATCGAGTGGAAAATGAATTCCTAAACCTTAAGGCTGGAAACAAGACGCACCGCTAGTATACTTCGAGATTCAATGAGCTAGCTCAACTAGTACCCCACCTGGTAGAAACTGAAGACCGTTTGATCAAGTACTATGTTAAGGGGTTGCCACAACGGGTACGTGTTCATATAAAAGCTAACCTACCATCGACCTTCGAGTCGGTAGTGAATCTGAGCGGAATCATCTACGACGACTACGCCAATGAGGACCCGGCACCTGAGACTCAAAAGAGAAAGTGGGAGAACCCGTCTAGAGGTACCGAAAGAGGGAACGTAACTACTGAAAATAAGAAACCAAAGTCGGATAAATATGAAACCTGCAAGAAATGTGGTAGGCAACATTTTGGCCAGTGCCGGGTCGGCTCCACCACATGTTACAAGTGTGGGAAGGCGGGGCACTATTCTCGTGACTGCTTAAGAGACACTAAATGCCAAGTATGTGGACTGTTTGGTCACCTAACTAGGGATTGCAGAAAAACCAGACAATCTGGTTCGGGAAAAGAAAAGGAATAGGAACAACCGAAGACTAGGACTCAAGCCTATGCTTTAACTGAGGAGGAAGCAAGGGGAAATCCTGATGTTGTGTCAGGTACGTTCCTAGTTAACGATGAACATGCGGCTATATTATTTGACTCGGGTGCTAGCAAAAGCTTTATATCAAATGCATTTAGTCGTAAACTGAATTGCACTATCAACACCACAGTAAAGGCCTTTAGCGTACAAACTGCCGTTGGTAAAAATTTGGCAGTATTCCAAGTAACAGAGGATTGCATAATAGAAATAGAGGGTCATAAGTTTCCTTCTAGATTATTCCTTCTCACCTTAGGAGGATTCGATATAGTATTGGGTATGGATTGGTTAGCTGCCAACGAAGCTCAAATCATATGTAAACGTAAGAGGATACACCTCAAAGCTCCTAGCGGATGTCCAATTACGGTTCATGGGGATTGGAATTGCACAATGCCGAACATCATCTCGATGATCAAGACCGAAAGTTACATGAGGCGCGGTTGCGAAGCTTATCTGGCATATGTTATTGACGATAGAATGAAAACGAAAGAACTCAAGAACGTACCCGTGGTGTGCAATTTTCCGGAAGTATTCCCTGAGGATCTACCTGGGTTGCCACCCGATCGGGAAATAGAATTTCAGATTGACTTACTGCCAGGAGCTGAGCCCGTTGCCAAAGCCCCCTACCGATTGGCTCCGTCAGAAATGAAAGAATTGATGTCTCAACTACAAGAATTAACAGAAAAAGGATTTATTAGACCGAGCATTTCACCATGGGGCGCTCCGGTACTATTCGTAAAGAAGAAAGACGGCAGCATGTGCATGTGCATTGACTACCTTGAACTGAACAAGAGGACAGTAAATAATAAATACCCACTGCCTAGAAAATATGACCTTTTTGATCAACTGCAAGGTGCGAGTTGGTTCTCAAAGATCGATCTTAGGTCGGGTTACCATCAGTTGAAAGTAAGAGAAGAAGACGTACCAAAGACCGCGTTTCGCACGCGTTATGGGCATTATGAGTTTCTCGTGATGTCCTTTGGATTAACTAACGCACCAGCAGCGTTCATGGATTTAATGAATGGAGTGTGTCGACCAATGTTAGATCGATCAGTGATAGTTTTTATAGACGACATACTGGTATATTCGAAAAGCGAGGGTGATCACCACTGTCACCTAAGAGAAGTTCTGGAGGTGCTAAAGCAGGAAAAGTTGTACGCAAAATTCTCCAAATGTGCGTTCTGGCTTAGGGAAGTCTAATTCCTAGGTCATGTGATAAACCCAAACGGCATCATGGTAGATCCTGCAAAAATCGAGACAGTAAAGGAATGGAACGTTCCAAAGACACCAACAGAGATACGAAGTTTTCTGGGATTGGCAGGCTACTATCGAAGATTCATTCAAGATTTTTCAAGAATAGCCTTGCCACTTACTAAGTTGACACGGAAGGAAGTGAAGTATGAATGGGGTCAAACCCAAAACAACGCGTTTGAAGAACTTAAGGCACGATTAACCCAAGCTCCAGTCTTGACTCTACCTGAGGGAAATGAAGACTTGGTAGTCTACTCTGACGCTTCGGGGCAGAGTTTAGGTTGCGTACTCATGCAACGAGGAAAGGTAATTGCTTATGCATCGCGGCAACTAAAGATTCACGAGGTTAACTACCCAACACACGATCTAGAATTAGCAGCAGTAGTTTTCGCGTTGAAAATATGGAGACACTATCTGTATGGAGTTAAATGCACCATTTACTCTGATCACAAAAGCCTGAAGTACTTTTTCGAACAAAAGGAATTAAACATGAGACAAAGAAGATGGTTAGAGCTACTGAAAGACTATGACTGTGAAATATTGTACCATCCAGGCAAGGCAAACGTAGTGGCTGACGCTTTAAGTAGAAAGGAAGAATCGACACCTATCCTGATCAAAGCGTGTCAGCTGATTATAACATCAGACTTGATGGGTGAAATATCAAAGGCACAAGATGAAGCATTGTTAGAAAGAAATGTGAAACGGGAAAGAATAGTCGGACAACAAGGGAACTTAGATGCAAATGCATACGGAGTACGAACTAGGTTTGGCCGGATGTGAATACCTAAGATTGGCGAGCTTAGAGCCAAAATACTCGATGAGGCCCATAAGTCTCGTTATTCTATCCACCCCGGGACAAACAAAATGTATCAAGACTTGAAGAAAGAATACTGGTGGCCTGGCATGAAGAATGATGTAACAGAATACGTGAGCAAGTGCCTAACGTGTTCTCTAGTTAAGGCCGAGCACCAGAAACCATGCGGTAAAATGCAACCTCTACGAATACCGGAATGGAAGTGGGAAGAGATCACAATGGACTTCATTAAAAAGCTACAGCGAACAGCTAAAGGCAATGATACCATTTGGGTGATCGTCGACCGCTTGACGAAAAGTGCTCACTTCTTGCCAATACGTGAGACTTCTTCATCAGAAAGACTAGCAGAAATTTTTATCAAGGAAATTGTGAGCAGACATGGTATGCCACTGTCAATTGTGTCCGACAGGGATACTAGATTCACATCAAGGTTTTGGAAGAAATTCAATGAAGCGATGGGCACTAGACTGAACATCAGCACCGCTTACCACCCTCAGACCGATGGTCAATCTGAAAGAACCATTCAGACTTTGGAGGACATGCTCCGAGCCTGTATCATTGACTTTGGTAGGAGCTGGGACAGCCATCTACCATTGGCAGAATTTTCATATAACAACAGCTATCACTCAACTATTTGCATGCCGTCGTTTGAGATGTTGTATGGGAGGAGATGCAGAACCCCGGTTTGTTGGGGGGAAATTGGACAGAAGGATTTTGCAAGTCTCGAAGTGGTCAAAACTACTTATGAGAAATTTGATCAAATCAAAGCTCGAATGAAAGCTGCAAAAGACAGACAGAAATCATACACGAATAAGAGAAGAAGGGATTTAGAGTTTCAAGTAGGGGACATGGTACTGTTAAAGGTATCACCATGGAAAGGAATCATCCGATTCAGAAAGCGTGGCAAACTAAGCCCAAGGTTTGTCGGACCTTTCAAGATTTTAGCAAGAATGGGTCAAGTTGCTTACAGACTCGACCTACCTGTTGAGCTTAGTGGAATACACCCTACGTTTCACGTGTCGCACTTACGCAAGTGCCTAGCTGACGACACAGCTCACATACCTTACGACGAGATCGAAGTGGATAACAGTCTAAATTATGTAGAGGAACCGATAGCCATCCTTGACCGAGCTGAGAAACGACTACGCAATAAGTCGATACCGTTAGTCAAGATACAATGGAAGCACAGAAAAGGGTCAGAAGCTATGTGGGAAAAAGAAGACGAGATGAGGGGAGTATACCCTCAATTGTTTAACATATGAACAGTTTCGAGGACGAAACCTCTTTAAGGAGGGTAGACTTGTAACCTCCCAAAAATAATAAAACGAATGAACATAGCGAGACCGGTGATTTAGTCGGAGCATTTAAACAAAAGGGGGCGGGCTTAGGCTCGGCTTCAATGGGTCGAGGGAAGCCCAGGCATATATATAAGGCAAGGCAGCCCTCTTCCCTGCTCATTCCACACTCACGCAGCTTCTAGAGAGAGAAAGGAGAGCTCGAGTCTAGAGAGAGAAAGTCGACGGATCGTCACGAGATTGGATGAGCACGTTACAGCTGAGCCCGTGAGCAAAACCTCCGAATCAGAATTACAATCCAGGTAACGATTCGATCACATTATGAGTTTTTGTTCGTTTTGGGAATTTTCGGGTTTTGGCTAAAAAGATAACGATTTTGCGGATGAAACTTGAAAGTGAGCTTAGGTATAGCATCTAGAATGAAAAACGAACGTTGTGATCAAAGAAAATTTTAGATATTGACTCGATCAGACTTGCATGCAAAAACTTCAGAATTTTTGGGGAAGACGATGTGCAGACCCATCGAAACAACTTAGTTTCGATATGTGCAGACCCATCGAAACTACTTAGTTTCGATATGTGCAGTAGTTTCGATATGTGCAGACCCATCGAAACTACACAGTTTCGATATATGCATACCCATCGAAACTACCATAGTTTCGATATAAGCCCACAATCCGAAGCTACGATTACACCTAAGTTACTTATCGAAACTACCAAGTTTCGACAGAAGCAACCTATCGAAACTACCAAGTTTTGACAGAAGCAACCTATCGAAACTACCAAGTTTCGACAGAAGCAACCTATCGAAACTACCAAGTTTCGACAGAAGCAACCTATCGAAACTATCAAGTTTCGACAAAAGAAAATCCATCGAAACTACTAAGTTCAAGCATAGTAATGTCTAATGTCATCTAGGAGCACTACCTTACGAGTATGACTTTATTATACAGATCGTGAGTGACATTAGTGACGCTCAGTAGCCAGCTTAGTGTATTTCAGAAACTACTCATCAGGTGAGTTCTGTGTGCCCCCTTTCTATGTTATGTGCAAACCTTATTAAATATTTTGGGGCTGAAATGTATACACTAAATGAATAACAGTTATGAATGTCAATGTGATCATACGTGGTATACAAATATATATATATATATATATATATATATATATATATATATATATATATATATATATATATATATATATATCTCTTTACACGAAATAGAATTATGAATAAAGAATGAAACGTATGATTTTTAAAGAATGAACGAAAGTATGACATAACGTGTAAAGAAGAAATCTTGCTTTATATCCATGTATATATTGCTTGCCAAGTATAAGAAAACGTTATGGACGCTTCGATGATAACGGCTACTTCGGTAGACGGACGACCACGTGACTATCGTACAACCGGGACAAGTGCGTTCCTTCATCAGCTAGGACGTACTAAAGTTATTAACGGACGGTCTAAGAAAAATTGGCATCTTATAGTAGAACGGTTGTATAAATAATAGTCGCATGGGAAACGGATACCTTCGGTAGACGGGCGAATTACGGCCTACGACGGTAGGACGGTTGTAAGTAATGACGGACGGACAAAGGTTGCCGGACGGTTGTAAGAATAAAATGACGGACAGCACTTGTTGCCGGACGGTTGTAAGTATAGGTGGGCCATGACGATGGACCGCGGCGATTATCTTTGTGACCTTCGCAACCAAAAGACGGGTTGATCACCCTTATGAGTATTACCCATGAATGTAAAGAAAAGAAAAGAAAAGGTGAATGTATATATATATGTAATCACAAAATAAAGAAGAAAGAGAAGCAAAAGTTATGAAAATAAATGAGACCAATGATGTGAATATATATCTATATGTATTTGCGAAGAATGATAAATGAGAAGCAATTCAAGCCAATGTGTACTTATATAAACGTATATATATACTTATGCATACTTATAAAGAAAAGAATGTTTATACCTAATTGCATTAAACTAGAACTCACCAGCGTTAGCTGACTTTTAGTATACATTTCAGGTAAAGGAAGATGAGGTCGTGCGATGGCGTGGAGGTTACCCGGCACGAGACTGACATCCCTCTTTTGTTTTATATGTCTTCGAACAATGTTATGTTTTTAATTGTAAAGACTTCCGCTGTTATGATTATGTAATTGGATGACGAATGTTTTTAATACAAATTCAGTATTTTATGACTATGTTTATGAGTAAATCCAACAAGTGAGGTTACCCGGGAAAGGGGCCTTACAGCAGTCGCACATCTAGCCCGTCGTTCTGTCAACCTCCTGATGAGAGCTCCCCGCCTAATCCATCTAGTCCGAATCGTCATGGCCATCAGTACCTGCACAAGATAGAACATTGGAGTTATTACTATGAGCGTCAAATTCCTAATATCAGAGTAATTATAGACTGCCAAATCACGGTGATCAAATGCAATTTGGTGGTCCACATTGCTGCTCAGATTCTGAACCTTTCCCATCATATTCACACTAACTTTCTATCTTTCACACACCCCGGATGCACATGCATCCCACACAACTCACATAGCACCACACGATAATCTAGCAAGTCATCATCTTCATCACAATTACACACCATCCAAGGTTACACACAAAATTACTAAATCATATCGACACACCAAACTATCTCACATAGTTACAATTAATGCTACTATGATTTTCACTCAACTCACATCATAGTCTCATTCAATCACACCACACAACTTCAAGTAGTTCTACATAACACTACAACACATAGCACACATCATGATCCCACACAGAACCCTAAATCATTTACTCACACCAATTACTTTACCTAGTGTAACACTACACAAATGGTAAATAATAACTACTACTCAGCTCGAAAGACGTACCTCTTGGCTCACGGTTACTCGTGGTGGCATTCGTTTCACCTTTGTCCCATTTTCAGTTTAAGTTAAGGCATTTTATTTGTTTAAAAACACCAATTTTCTCTTAAACCTCGGCTCTGATACCAACTTGTAAGGCCCTAAACCAGGCACCCTATAGTTGGTCCTCATAACAGGTTATACTCATTAAAAACACTTTAACTTTCATTTAAATAAACAGTGAAAGTCTTTCTCAAAATAATGTTATCTTTACACACGTTAACTTTCATAACGTTACCTGACGAATGCATGCACACCAACCCGAGTAGCCCCGCTTCCAAGCCAAGATACATCATCCAACTGACTCTCCTGCAAAACAATCTGACGTACATACAAAGTCAGCTACGCTGAGTGAATTATAATAGTTTAATTTAAACAACACCCAACTCATCTCTTTATATAATTATTTCCATTCAAGACCCTCTGGCCCTTAGAAAATAGTTGTATAGATTTTCATCATATAAATAACCCCCGTTATCTTATAATATCCCAAAGGATTCTCCACCCCAGACTCTACCCATCATTTTAACTCAGTAAGTCTCACCGACATAGAAAGAGCTTGCTACTCTGGTAACTCACAATTTACCATATATATTAACCATACGCTGGTTAACTCGACCAACCTCTAGACACCGACTTACCAGTCATAACCAGGACTCTCATAACCCGACTGACTTAACAGTTGCACACAATGTACTCTTCCCGACATAACGTTCAATCTAACTCGACACATCACGTTGATTCCATCTATTTAACACATCAATATCATCTCATACACAATTAATATAACTCATCACTTGCATGCAATTTAACACATAAATGACATGAACACATACCTCATAACCGCACCCTCGTCTGGTTATCCACGCCGGGATACTCGTCCTAAGCTCGGTTATACTCTTGTTACAGGGCCCCACCACTAATGTAGGTCCCTTCGTATGTGTCGGATCATTGCATGCAAGTGGTCTACTAGTCGGACCAGGTGCGGAATACCCGTGACTATGCGGAGAGTCTAACTAAAACAAAGTAAACCAAACACGAGAGTCACAATAAAAGTTCTTTCTATTATAAACACTCGACGGTTACAGAGAGATTACAAATTGCGTACTTAACAAACTGAGTTCGTCTAAGATATGAGTTCTGCGTACTTATCCTCTGTGAACCAAACCAATTTATACAGACCTGATGCCTGCGCACTTAGCAAGTGCGCAGGACCAAATGCTCTTGCGTACTTAGCAAGTACGCATGGGTCTTCCTGCGTACTTGCTAAGTACGCAGGAGCTTTCTTCTGCGCACATGTAAGTGCGCAAAACACTTAGAAGAAATGCAACATACATTATGTAAAAGTACATACAACTCGATAAACTATTACATAACGACTCTTACATACAAAGACAAATTACAGACATTAGAAATACAAACTAAGACTCTATCCAGAGTGTTGTCATAGGAAAGTGCATCAACAAACTCCCCCTTGACAACAGCTCGGGATCTTCATCGTCTTCAGTCTTCAATCTTCAGTCTTCACAGCACTGGCTCCTTAGCTTCCATCTTCTTCTTGTAATCAAGGCAGAACTTAATCACCTTGTCATATTTAGAAGCAAGGAGCTTTGTCCATTCGTTCGTGTGGACACAGTAGCGTTCTGCTAGTACCTCCAGATCTTTCACAGAAAAGTTGATGAAGCAGACTTCATCAAAGATTCTGATCAGTTCTTTTGGTACTGTGTTCCCACTCTCGGAACGTCCCTTTCCCATGATCACAGCCTCGCCCGTTTTTGGATCTACGTACCTGTACCATATGTCACGAAGAATATCCTGAGATAACTTGCTCAGGGGAATCTTAGTTTCACATCGCACTGGCTTGTATACCAATTTCTTTATGTGCTTCTTAGTCACAGGATGTACAGCGTGCTTATCCTTGACTCTTATGGGCACTTGAGGCTTGAAGTATTCGAATTTCCCTGATCTTGCTTCCCGCTGTAGTGTTACCCACAAACCCATTGCTACTGCATGACTCGAGTGACTCAGCAGGTCACGGTTTCACAAGGTCGTACTTGGGCAAAGAGTTGAACGCCTCACTAGTTGGTTTCAAATATTGAACCCCCCCAGATCTTTTGATGGCGAACAGCTGCTTGTCCTCCTCGAACCTAACAGCCAAGATCATACCTGTAGCTCCGTGCTTGTCTGTGGTGGACGTCTTTTGCCACATGGGAGCTGGACCCTTAGATGATGCAGAAGGCATGTCTTTATCTTTTGGTGCCTCGGGGTCCACAGGTGTAGGGTCGACAGGGGAGGCTTCAGTTGTAGCTTCAACATTACTTGCCATGTCAACTAAGCCTGTTTCGAGCAGAGATTCGAGCGATGGTACTTCAAAGATCTCACCATCCTCTAACTCGTACTCTCCTTCCTCGTCACCCTTGGGAATCTCTTTTACCACGTCCTCATCTTCATCATTCCAGTCATCACCAGAGTCGATCTCTCCTTCTTCCAGATTAAGGAGAGCATCGATCTGTGCTTCTTTGGAATAGTCAGGCTCTAGATATAGGATCTCATCATTAGATAAGTCCTTAAGTACTTCAGCCACTGACTTCCCTTTATCACCACCACCACCAGAGGTATCACCACCCTCTTGCTGAGTAGACTCCCCCTCAGCCATTGGAATAGAAGAGATGGGCACAATCGCCAAAGCTTGGTGCTCACCTGCACTAGGACCGACTTCAGGATCCTTTTCTTTATCATCATCCTTAGTCAAGTCGACTGGATGACAAGGCTCAGCACCAGTGGATTTATTTTCTTTCTCTTTCTCCTTCTCTTTCTCTTTCTCTTTCTCTTTCTCTTTCTCTTTCTCTTTCTCCCCCTGAGCATCAAGCTTCTTGGTCAGTTCTTCAACTAATTTGACCATCGCTTCATGCTCTTTTCTCTGTAAATCCAGCCTTAGCTCAAGTGAAGTTCTGTGGCCTAGAATCATTTCATTGGTTTTCATTAGCAGCTCGTTCTGTGCCATAACATTCTTCAGTTGCTCATTTGTCCCTGTTCTCTGGCTGTGGAGAATCCTAACTTCATCGGCCAGGGAATTGATCTGTGCTTGTTGAGCATCCGACTCCTCCTTTGACTTTTGAATGGTCTTCAACATTCCAGCAACTTGGGTCTCTAAGACATTGATCCTTGCTTCATATGGATCAGAATGTCTAGATGATGAGGCTTCAGCATTATGGATGGGGGAGGAGAAGATTGTGTCAAAGTCAAACCCTTGTGAGAAATCACCATAGTTGAAGGGTTGACCTGACGGCTCAGTGGTGTGAGGTGGGAGTGGGGATGTAATGATGGGAGTGGGTGTTATGGTTGGGGTGATGGTGACTGACTCCGTGATAAGTGGAGTAGTCACTGTCACCTGGACGGTTGGAGTAGGGAGGGTCACCGTCACAGGAATCTCCTCTGTGACCGCCGTGACTGCCACATTATCTTGTACTAGTGGCCTTCTCCTCCTTCTGTACAGTTGTTGTGCTGGTGGGGTAGATTCTGTCTCTGGACTGTCAGCTGCAGCTTGTACTTGCTGCACAGTCGGGATCTCTACAACCCTGGGGATAGCAACCTCTTGCCTATCGCCCCTCTTCTTGTTGGATTTCTCTCGCCTTTGTCTTTGTAGAGCAGCGTCAGAGTCAGATGTTGTCTCATATTCGCCGCTCGAGCTTTGTCGCTTTCTTTTAGAAGACGACGCAGGCAGGGTTACCTGTGCCGATTTCCTCGGGTGTGCCTGGGATGGTGCGTCATCAGAATCAGAAGAATCTGATTCTGTTGCTTCTGAATCGGATTCCTCAGCACCACCATCACCACCTTCGTCATCACCTTCATCACTTTCATTCATTTCTTCTTGTTGTTCATCAGAATCATCACTCATCTCTGGTGCCGAATTGGGACTATACCAATTCCAATCTTCTGGCGCGACATATGCTTCATTAAGCAGGTGGCCAAAAAGTTCAGTATGCACAGGGGTAGGATCTACACTTCCTGGCTTTAGAAATTGAGCAAATACTCTCTTGTCCACCAGTTTTACTTGCAGTCTCTCCCCGATAGCACGTAGGTTTGGCAATGCATCATCAATCAAGAGTTGCACAAACCTCGGGTATAATAGGAACCTAAACTTCTCTGCTGTATTGATCTGATCATTGATTGCTTTGAAGATGTAGCGAGAGAAGTTGTAGCCCCCTATTAAGAGACAAGCCCACCATGGCTGCAGCAAGGTCATGACCCATGGCATCTTTCCCCGCTTTTCTTGACGAGATGCACACGATCATGATGTGGGAAAAATACCGCCATTGATCCAACACCCACATCTTTTTGTAAGAAGCATAGTCCCTCGCTCCGACATATCCCATTCTATGCCTCCAACACCCATCCACATAGTAATCTGGATAGGATGTCGGGTAGGTAGCGAGGTCTCCGAACCGCAGGACCCTTCTTATTGTATCTTCAGAGAAAGCAATAGCCCGACCATCAACGGTAGCCCTTATGACATTAGGGGATACCGTGCAGTCGTGCTCTGCCGTCTCCCAGAATTGCTCCAAGTAAGGTCTTGAGACTGTTGGGTCAGCTGAGATTGCATAACTTATTCTTGATCGGTTCAAAAAATCAACGATCTGCCGATATTGCAAAGCTGCCCCTTTCCACTCAGGTTGAGTGTTCGCTAACAAGTTGAATTCATTAGTGAATGCCCGAGCCAAAGTCTGCAGAAACACACAGAAAACTTAATCAGAACAACGTATATTATTGGAAATGAACAAACATGACACGGCATAGTAGGTACACTATGAACAAAAATTTCAAACTTGAAAAATTTTCTAAGTGTTGGTCCTGCGCACTTAGCAAGTACGCAGGCTTTTCCTCTTGCGTACTTAACAAGTACGCAGGAATTGCTTCTTGCGTACTTGCTAAGTGCGCAAGAACAACACTTGGCAAAAATTTCAGATTTTTGACGAGATGACCGATTGCTAAAAAACCGAGTCAAGTAGGTCGCCACTAGGTCGAAATCAAGGATTCGAACTTATGGGACCATTATCAACACCAGTAACTACCAAACCAAGACCAATTTTGACTTAAAACGTCGCCCATCCCACTATCGATTAAGATTCAACCGACGGCTAGAATCGAGGACGAAATGGATGAATGTGGAGTCGATTAAGAATCCTATTAGCATAGAAATGTCAATAACTTACCCAAACAACCCCAATTTTACCCAAAATATTTCGGATTTAACCTAAAAACTTCTAAGTCACGAATCGGTCCAAATGTCACGATTGTATGGATGGAAATCGCCTAGATTCTCACCAATGAGATGAAATGTGATGATGAAACTATAGACGGGACGAAAAGACGGTTTAGACACACTTGATTTTGAGTTGAATTTGCAGAGGGAAAGTGATCGGTTTGAAAGCTTGAAACTGAAAAATTTTTCTAAGTGTCACTTTTATACCCCTCACTTATCGGTCGTGCGTACTTGTTAAGTGCGCACGAGTTAACTCTTGCGTACTTACAAGTACGCAGGACTTAACTCTTGCGCATTTACAAGTGCGCAAGACTAACTCTTGCGTACTTGCTAAGTGCGCAAGGTTTACTTCGTGCGAACTTGACAAGTACGCACAAGCCTTAAGTGCGCAAATTTGAAACTCAGAGTTATGAAGATTTTCAGGTCAAATAACGAATCAAGATAAAAAAATATTCAATCACGAGGTTTCAAATACAATTCATGAAGGTTAAACATAAAATATTTTTTTGGCTTTTTCTGATTAAACTTGAACAATGCATAAACTTAAAATCTTTTTGTTCTTTTCTAGATAGATATATACAAGTATTCACACAAACTATTTTTGATCAAAGACATGAGCAGAGGATCATATCAGGCTATCTTTTAGCAAAAACGATACAAAATAAACATCAAAGAATATGGGATCATGTCATGGATTACACTTTATTCATACGTAATAAGCATATAAACAAGTAATTCAAGTTGACAATATCATAAGATATGAAACTATACACATCTTTGTATCATGTTCTTGTGTATTAAGGTATTAATTATAAGATATACAACGTGTACCCCACTGAAATGCTATTTTAACTTGCACTATCTCAAGGCATCTAAGATTTTCCCAATGATTTTCTAGATTTTCATAATGAAGCTACATCTATTAGCACAGGAAAAATCAAGCAGAATCCATAAGGATTATCGGGAATCATAAGATTCAGAATCGAGTGATTCATTTGTCTTGGTTTCATGTGATTTTCTTCTTTGAATATCGGGATGATGATTCAGGATAATAGATATGGTGTTTGATTATCAGGTAAGGAGATCCAACTTTTATCTGGATTTGATTTCAATGAATCAGGAGTGATTCAAGGGTGAAAACATGCTCAACGGTTAATGTAGAGACATGTCTTGATTAGATCTCTCCTTGCATACTTGTGAGTATGGGCAGTGAGATGAACCGCATTAATTGTGCTAACGACATAACCCGAAACTGATCTCAATAGAAAATTATCGCCAAAATCTAACATCCTTTATCTGATAATGATCTTTTCTATTCTTTTACGCACACACACTTGCAAACATAGGTTCAATTCACAGTTGTAATTTAGATTTAGTTTCCACACTACTAGTGTTTCAAAGACGCATACAGCCTACTGACAATTCAAATTACTTGTAAATAAACAGATTAAAAACATAATAATTTAAACAATTAAGTAAACATGACGCAATCATTTCGCATATGAGCAGTCTATGGTGTTTAGATCATTTCTGATGTACTATCATTTCCTCTTTTCTCAAGTTAACTTTGAAATTTTCTCCATTTTCTATATTTTTTTTTATTGATTTTTGTAAAATATTTTAAAAACTAAAAGAGCTATACAGAAAATTTAAAAGAGTTAAAAATTTAATTTTCATGAATTGAATTGAGTTAAGAAAACTTAGTTTTCACTCAGGATTGAACATTCCTATCAAGTTGACAAGATGCTCAAAACGGGATCGATCAAATGCCTTTGTGAAAAGGTCAGCAAGATTGTCATCCGTGTGAACTTTTACAAGTTCAATTAAATGCTTTTCAGCACAGTCACGGATGAAATGATGGCGAATCTCTATATGTTTAGTTTTGGAATGTTTCACCGGGTTATTTGTGATGGACATGGTGGCATTGTTGTCAATGAATAGAGGAGTTCCAGTGAAGTTTAAGCCGTAGTCTCTCAACTGTTGCTGAATCCACAGTATCTGAGAACAACTGCTCGCTGCATCAATGTATTCTGCTTCATAAGTTGAGACAGAAACCGTTGACTGCTTCTTGCACTGCCAGGAGACCAGTCTGTCTCCTAAGAATTGACATCCACCAGAAGTTGACTTTCTGTCAAGGTTACAACCACCATAATCTGAATCAGTGTAAGCTTTGAAGTCGAATGACTACTGCTTAGAGTACCAAAGACCTAATCGGTGTTTCCCTTTCAGGTATCTGAAAATTCTCTTCACGGCTATCATATGTGACTCCTTCGGTTGAGACTGAAACCTTGAGCACAAGCACACAGCAAACATTATATCGGGTCTTGAAGCTGTGAGATACATAAGTGATCCGATCATCCCATGGTACAATCTGCTATCCACATCCTTTCCATCTTTGTTAGGATGCAGACCATGATTGACTGGGATAGGTGTTCCATAGGTACTGCTATCATTCATCTTGTATTTTGATAAGATGTCCTGCACATACTTAGTTTGATATAGATAAATGCCATCCTCTCTTTGACTGACTTGCAGACCCAGGAAGAACGCCAATTCACCCATATTACTCATTTCAAATTTGAACTTCATCACCTGCTCCAATTCCCTACACATCCCTTCATTGGTAGACCCAAAAATGATGTCGTCGACATATACTTGTACAAGAAGAATGTCACCTCCTGCTTTCCTAATGAAGAGAGTCAATCTGTCCACGGTCGAAACCATTATACAGTAAATGCTTAGATAACGTCTCATACCATGCTCGCGGTGCTTGATGAAGACCATAAAGTGCTTTGTCGAGCTTATACACTTTATTGATATTATGCGGATCTTCAAAAGCGGGAGGCTGAGTGACATAGACTTCTTCATGAACTTTACCATAAAGGAAAGCACTCTTCACATCAAGTTGATAGACCTTGAAGCCGACATATGTGGCATAAGCCAAGAACAGTCGAATGGCCTCAATTCTAGCAACTGGGGCATATACTTCCGTGTAATCCAAGCCCTTTTGCTGATAAAAACCCTGAACAACCAATCTTCCTTTGTTCTTCACAACAACATGATGATCATCCGTCTTGCACTTGAACACCCATCTGGTTCCAATTGGTTGAAAGCCTTTTGGCAAGTCAACCAAATCCCACATGTGCAACTTTTGGAATTGAGACAATTCATCTTGCATCGCCTCAATCCAGCAGTTGTCAGTGAGAGCCTCCTTCACATTCTTCGGCTCTAACTGGGACTTGAATGCAGCATGCAGACATGTTTCCATGACACCAGTGTCAAGTATCTCTGTGTAAAGACTAGTGTTCTTAGTGATGGTTCGATGACGAGTCTGAACGCCGGTATAAGGATCACCAATAATGTTGTCGATTGGATGATTCCTATGCACTCTCGTCTCTGGTACAATCGGTTCCTAAATTTCTGGATCAAGATTCGTGCTTAACTCCCCCATTTCCTGTGTTCCAGAGGAAGAAGATTTAATGTTAATTGGATCAGCTGGAGCGTCATTTCCTACAGTTGTGTTAGGATTGGCTTGAGCGTCATCTCCAACAACAAGAACATCTTCACTGTTATCACTGTCATGAGTTCCAGATGCAGATGCAGCATTGGAATCAGGAGTTACAATCGGTACAGTAGCACGAGTAGAGAAGCTGGACTCATCGCCGCCACCCAATAATTCATAAACATTTGCGGCGTCATCTGCAGATATATCAGGAAGATTGAATGACTTGAATAGCGCATCATAATCAAAACCCCAAGCTGGACCTGTTGGTTCGGGTGGAATGCTGTGTTTACTACAATCCACTTCAAACCATTCCTCGACAATACGAGTTCCTATATTGTACACTCTCTTGCAAGGCGAGTTGGCAACGTATCCTAAGAAGATGCCTTCCACTGCTTTTGCATGAAACATAGACTGGCGGTCTTTGTACTGTAGCAACAAGGAACAAGGACTACCAAAAGGAACTAGGTAATCAAGATTTGGAAGTCGATTGTTGATCAACTTGTAACAAGTCTTGTTGTGCCTCTTCACAACTACAACTCTGTTTAAGACGTGACAAGCTGTATTAACGGCTTCTGCCCAGAAAGTGACAGGAAGCTTTGCATCCGACAGCATAGTCCTTGTAGTCTCAATCAGTGTTCTGTTCTTCCGTTCAGCAACTCCATTCTGCTGAGGCGTGTACGGCGTGCTAAATTCATGACGGATCCCTTTCTTGAGACAGAAAAGCTCCATCAAATTATTCTTGAACTCACTTCCGTTGTCGCTCCTTATCCTTCTAACTTTCAGCTTGCAGAGAGATTCTAAGCTCAGGATCAAGTATTGAAGGATATCAGCAGTCTCGTCTTTAGTACCTAAGAAATGCACCCAAGAAAAACGTGAGAAACTATCAGTTACAACTAGACAGAACGACTTACCTCCAATACTCCTGATACTTATGGGGCCAAACAGATCCATATGTAATAGCTCCAAAGGGGTATCAATAGAGTTTTGGAGCTTGTGCTTGTGAGACTTCCGTTGCTGTTTGCCCTTTTTACAAGGCATACAGTCATCTGCAACGGTAAATCTCAGCTTAGGAACCCCGGTTACCAAACCGTTTCGGACAAGATGATTCATTTTACGATACGAAATATGTCCGAGTTTCCTATGCCACAAGATGGAGTCGAGCTCTGTCGCTTTGGTAAGCAAACAAGTAGAAACTGATGAGGTGGTTGTTGCCACGATCATATCGATCTGACAAGTGTCGTTTGTTCTTGGCGCTCTCATTAGGATCCAATCTTCTGGAACTTCAAAACCGGGTTTGAGAATCAGGCATTCTGACTTGTCAAACATCACCGAGTACTCCTTATCACACATTTGGGAGACACTTAACAGGTTATGCTTCAGCTTCTCACAGAAGTTGACATTGTCAAAGCTGACACAACTGTTCGAAACCACGCCTTAACACGTGATGCTGCCGCCTTTTTCTCTGGCAAAGGCCACATAGCCGCCTCTGAATGGTTTAACGTCTTGAAGCAGGGCCATGTTTCCTGCCATGTGCCTGGAACACCACTATCTACATACCAGCGGTTAGAGATAGTACCCTTCAGACGTCCCTGCACGAGTCACAAAAGAATTAGTTAGTTTTGGAGACCCAAGCCATTGTGGTCTTGGGTCGTCCATCCTTTTCAAAATACACTACTTCCTTTAACTCACAGTCATGATGACTGTTCAAAATTGATGAATCTTTAGAAGAAATAGAACTAAGAGATTGAGAAGTTTTGGATTTGGCAGTCCAGGATCTCTTCTGTTTCTTAACCGGAACAGGAGACTTTGGTTCAACTACAGCATGTGAACTTGTGGAAGCTTCACGTGATTGAACTGAAGTCAGCTGTTCAAGCTTTCTCAACCTCTTGTTCCGTCTCCTCCTCTGTGGCTTAGAGAGTCTTGCCACAGGTTTCTCACCAGTACGTGTACTACCAGAGGTAGATACACGAGGTACAGCAGGTTGCTTTACCTTTCTTGGAACAGATGGTTTAGCTTTAGATATGATCTTCGGCTTTACCATCGGTTTGACTGGTGGTTTCACCACATTTTTCTTTGGATGTTTGGGAGATGGTTTCACTGGTGGCGACCTGGGGATAACAGCTGGTTGTGAAACAACAGGCCGTTTCCCTTGGTTCTTAGAAGGACATTTCACAAAAATGTGACCAACCAAGCCACAGTGAAAAAAGTTCCTCTTGTCTACATAAGTTCTCTTGTAAGGCTCATTAGATTTGGCCTTAGATAACTCAGCATTATGAGAAGGAGGAGTTGGTTTATGAACATTAGTCTGAACCTTACCAGTTTGGTTTTTGGGAGTATAATATTTTTCCAAATTTTCTTTATACCCAAGTCCATAGTGAGCTGAAAAAGCCTCTTTCTTTACTTGGTTAAGACTTTTATACCCCCCGTAAAGCATTACCTTTAGTTTATCATTTGTTTCAATGATGTCTGGTTCAGTTAAAATGCAGTTATCACTATTAGTGATAACGTTTTTCTTTACTTTTTGTTCAGTCAACAACTCCTCAGATACTACTCCTTCAGGGCAAGAGTTAACCGACCCGTCTTCAGAAGCGGTAACAAACTCCTCTCTAGATGTGGAGTTACCTTACTTGAGGATTCATCCTTTTTAGGGGAATCATCCTTATCAGAGGACTCATCTAGACAAGTGAGATCAATGTCTATTAAGCTATTGACTAACTTCCCGCTCACTGGTGGAGGAATGGCATTAGTACCCAGCCCTAACCCATTCATTTGTCTCACTACAGATTCATAGTGTTCCACCACAAAGCGAGAGTTTTTCAACTTCTCATTAGAGCATTTTAACTGTAAGATCTCATTTTGCAGTTTGTTGATTTCATTGTTCCGTTTTTCCAACCCCTTATAAGAAATATCCAAGTGAAGCTGTTGATCGCTCATTTTTAAAGAATATTCACGTTTTTCCTTTTTCAATGTTTCATTAGACTCTTTAAAACGTTTTTCGTTTTCTTTATAGTTTAGAGTTGCCATACTTAGGGGTTCGATTTTGTCTTGGAGCTTAGAATTTTCAAGTTTTAGCCCTGGACACTTAGAACATGAAACAACAGAAAAGGGATTAGAATCTACCTCATGAGATGAACTTGTTGTTTCTCCAATGGCCATGAGAGCAACAGCAGTAGTCGATTCCTCTTTCTCAGCTACAGAAGCTTCCTTTCCTTCAGCTTCCTTCACCTCCTCTGTAGCAGCAGTTGTAGATTCTTCTAGGTCAGCCATAGAAGCTTCCCTTTTCTCTGCTTCCATCATCTCCATGATCTCAGCCATGAGACCAACCTGGGTTTGTGCGATGATGGCATCCTCAATATGAACACCCCAGTCAAAGATTTCGTCATGTTGTGCTACCAGTGCATTGGACGTTCCACCTTGGCTTTGATTGTGGTGGTTTGGATTGTTTTGGCCATGGTTGTTTTCTTGGCTAGGTCGGGTAAAACCAGAGGCAGGTGCTCTGTCTTTCTGACACTCACGAGCAAAGTGTCCATAGTTCAGACACTTGTAGCATTTTGCCTTAGATTTGTCAAACCCGACCTTGGCATTAGGATGCCCGCCAATAAACTTTCTTCCTGTTCTGTTCACGAAACGCTTAGCTCTCCTCAAAAGCATGGCCATATTCCATTGAATATCCATGTCCTCCATGTCATCAGGATCCACTTGATTAAAATCTTCTTCAATCGTCTCTGGATCAGTAAGCTTGCCACCTATGAAATTTTCATATGCAAACATACAAGATGAGAATAATGCTACATGATCTTCAGCTATTCGCTATTCTAGCTATAGCTGAGTTGTTAGCTGAAGACGTAGCAGGAGGATTTCTTGAGGTATTTTGATGATGAGACCCCAACCTTGATCCTGAAGCATAGCAAGCATGACCACCACACCCAGTTGAGTGGTCTTCTTCAGTAGGATTTCTAGTGAAGAGGACAATTCCAGAGCCCAATGACTTAGATGTGGAAGTCGTCCCATGATACATAGAAGGGTCTTGTATCTGGAGTCTTCCAGAGCTCTCCTTTCTTCTTAGGTTCATGTCATGAGCTCTGATACCAACTGTCAGCTCATAGAATTTAGGATTTTCCCTCATCAGGGTTATGTACATCTCAAATTTGGGTGGTAAAGCATCCAAAAACTTTTCCACCATCTCTTCATCTGGATACTTGAGTTCAAAAGCCTTCAGCTCAGTCTGTAAATGATAGAACCTAGAGATGAGGTCATCTAAAGATTCGTTCTCAAGAAATCTGAAGCACTCATACTGCTTCCTGAGAAGATCCCGCTTACTCTTCTTGATGTCACTATTTCCTTCGAATCTATTCTGTAAAGCTTTCCAGAGATCCCTTGAATTGTCATACCCTCGAAAACTATGGAACAATTCCTGAGTTAATGCCATAGTGATCGAACCAAGTGCCTTCTTCTCTCGATCATATGCTTTCTTTTCTTCCTCATCGAGTCTAGAAATAGGCTTTGCCAATTCATCATCAAGATAGATGTGTGTGGGATGCTTATATCCCTCAAGGATTGGTATCCATAATGATGAGTCGGTATATGAAATGTAGTGCTCGAAACGTGCTTTCCAATTAGAATAATCATTCACGTTCAGCAACTTTGGTGGTTTCTGTGGTGTACCGATCTCATTATCATAATTTAACATGTTTCCCAAATTCTGAAGATTCGACATAGTGAACACTTAGTCAACTTTCAGAAAAATCAGACACAGCTGCGCACTTGACTTTGGCCTTGCGCACTTGAGAAATGGTCTTGCTTATTTATATTTGCTTTTGCGTACGCAGGAGTAGATGTAAGTACGCAGGATATAACTTAAGTTCGCACAAGTTCAGTCTTGCGCACTTGTAAGTACGCAGGAGATAACTCTTGCGTATTTAGTAAGTACGCAGAAACCTGTACTTTTTGCTAGAAATGGTAAGAACGCAAGACACCTTTTCAGCAACTTTCACCAAACTTTTCCGGTCGCCTGAAACTCGCCGGAGATGGTAAAAATTCGTCTGATGATTAATGCAAATGAGCCAAAGGGTCAGAAACTTGTTTCTAACCAACCTTTGATACTCAAATAACTCAAATACACAACAAAAATTGGTTTTTGAGAGATTTTTGCTTCTAAAAAAGTACTCAAGAGCTACCCCTTTTTAATCACAAAAATCAACAAAAATACTTCTTTTTGCTTGTAAAACTCAGTAAAAACGTCTCCAAACTCACTTACAACACTCGAATTCAAGAGCAATGCTCTGATACCACTTGTAGGTCCCTTCGTGTGTGTCGGATCGTTGCATGCAAGTGGTCTACTAGTCGGACCGGGTGCGGAATACCCGTGACTAGGCGGAAAGTCTAACTAAAACAAAGTAAACCAAACACGAGAGTCACAATAAAAGCTCTTTCTATTATAAACACTCGACGGTTACAAAGAGATTACAAATTGCGTACTTAACAAACTGAGTTCGTCTAAGATATGAGTTCTGCATACTTATCCTCTGTGAACCAAACCTATTTATACAGACCTGATGCATGCGCACTTAGCAAGTGCGCAGGACCAAATGCTCTTGCGTACTTAGCAAGTACGCATGGGTCTTCCTGCGTACTTGCTAAGTACGTAGGAGCTTTCTCCTGCGCACATGTAAGTGCGCAAAACACTTAGAAGAAATGCAACATACATTATGTAAAAGTAAATACAACTCGATAAACTATTACATAACGACTCTTACATACAAAGACAAATTACAGACATTAGAAATACAAACTAAGACTCTATCCAGAGTGTTGTCACACGAAAGTGCATCAACAACTAAACATAGTGACACACTCGTCATCTACGATGACTACCCGGCCACCCACATGGTGACTATATCATCTACCATATGGTGACTGACACATCACCCATACGATGATGACCCCGAAGGACTCCGTCCTCCACACCACTATTGACCCTTCACACGGACAACACTGCAAGCACACAAAACTACATATATATACACATGATACTACCTGGACATGTACTATGACTCACCACCCTTTCACGGATCACTTACGTGTGTAATCCAATACTTACTTTAGACGTATCCTCCTAATGTCTAGACCCATTACCCAACTCTTTCCGAATAGGTAATTATACAGCACACAAACATCGTACCGACTTATAGCCCATACATACCATGGACACCACCTATACCCATGCAAACACAATACTCGCGTGTCATGAGGACAACGACACAATACTCACAACATCAAACACTTGACGCATAACCGCATACTAACATCTACCTGACTCGTTAATGAACCATGTACGGGTTCCCATGCTAACTCTCCTTATATAGCCATCACTGGTTTAACTAATTTCCCGACTCACCCGGACTAACTCATAACCTGACGCACATAGACCATCACAACTCTTGTTCACCCATCTTAAGGATCCCATAACGACCCTTAGCTTCATTAATAAATAATGGTCTCATAAAACACTTCAAGTTTAAATCATAACTCGTAATACGTTCGTTTACTAAAACATGTGAGTATATACGATAGCCACAAAACAGTAAAACGTTTAAAAGAGGGGATTAGAAACTCACCGGTTATGCTAAGCCTCAGTTCCTACTATGCAACTCGTCCATTCACGCTCGAAATCCAAATCTGTCAAACGTTCGATCACGTGATCAGAACACGTCCAAAACATACGTCGAGTAACGTATAAAATATAATAGATAAATCTCGACGCTTGGTCTCATCTGCTCGTCATTCTGATTTCTCTGAACTCTAGCTCTATGGACACACGGGTCGGATCGTACTTGACCCGTTTAAGATCCATGCGCCTGATCCGTCCTCTCCTATTCACTCTCGTGCACATGCAAAAACCCTAATTCGACGTGAACCAGTACCCAAGCTCACCCATGCACCACCATTGTGGCCGCATGCCACCACCACGACCACCGCCTTGGCCCACCGTTGCCTCTATAAATGTCGGCTGTCGTCGGCTATTCGTTGCACGCCCACAGCTGTCTCTGCCTCACGCCGCCATAGCGCACCACCCCGTCACAGCAGCCTCATCATCGTCCTCATCGCCCATCACCTTCACTATTGAGCACCTCCTTAGTCCACTCCCTCTCTTTCTCTCCTTCGGCAGCCGTCCACTACTCCCCCCGGGTCACCACCATGACCATGCGTGTCTTTGGTTAACACCACACATCTCTAACTAGCTTCAACCCGTACTCGGCCGTCGTCATCCTCGTCTCCTTTCTACTTACCACGATCAAGACCCCAAAACCCTAATCGGGTTTTCCAACTAAAAGGTAAACAACATACGTAATAAACATAAACGAGGATTACCTTTGTTGCATGCGGAGTCTCTCGCTCGAAACCGTCATCGAACCACTCATCGCCGGCCTTCAAACCTCCGGCATCTCCCTCTCCCTTGCTTGATGTCGTCGCACACAACCTGGCCGAATGGCCTAGGGTTGGCGTGTAAGGTGGCTTTTAAATGACCCCATATTTCCGTTTCAGGTCCCTAAGTTTCCATCTCATTCGTTCTGATCCCAATTGAACACAAAACCGTCTGTCTCATCTTTTAAAATCCACCTAATTACAATTTACCCGCCAAACTTTGCTACTTATTAAGTTACCATGGATTCGGGTCGCTCTCCGACCTGAACCGTTAGCTTTTGGATTTTCAAGATGTTACATGTTACAAATAGTAAGTGCGCTGGACCTGGGTTGGTTGTCTATAAATAGCTGAACTTGTTCTAGATTTGTAAGCTTTTGTCATTTGGTTAACTTTGTAATCTGGAAACTGGTGATCAATGAATATAGAATCGTTTTGTATTTATACCTACTGTGTTTGACTCGTCATCTTTTCTTCACAACTAATTCATAGGATTCCACACTACGTGATTAGTTGATATCGATTCGTATGATCTGTGACTGGTTAAGGACCTACAATATTTTGTGGCTTTTAGCATTGAAATTATTCCAACGGGGTTGGATAATTTATCGCCATTAATAGTAATGGTATCGCCTTGCGGCGTACGAAGTTCGATAGCCTTTTTATCACACAGGATATGGGTTTGGTTAGAGGCTAACCAATCCATTCCTAGAACAACATCAAATCATGCCAATGTCATTGGTAACAATTGTGCAGGGATGACATGTCCTGATAATGTGATTTTACAATCAGTTAGGATTTCAAGGATTTGAACGAGGTCTCCATTTGCAATCTCCAATAGGTATTTCTTGTCTACTTTAGCTAGAGCTTTATTTAATAGACTACAGAACTTATGATCTATAAAACTTTGGTTTGCACCAGATTCATATAAAACCGAGCATAAACATTATGAACACGAAACGTACCCATAATTACATCGGGCATTCCTGCTACTTCATGGGTGTTTAAAACAAATGCTCATGCATTCTTCTTGACTCCATCAGTAGGTTTGGAACCGGTCCCTTCTGGTTCCTGCATTTTAGGACAGTAGCTTTTGATTTGGCCTGCTTCTCCACTTTCAAAGCAAGTTATTGGTTTCTTCCTGTAGTAATCCTCTGTCTTATGACCCAACAATTTACAGTAGCTGCAATATGATCCAGCTCTACATTGTCCCAAGTGTCGTTTCATACACTTCTGGCATTCAGGGATTGCAGAGTTGTTATTTCTAGGGGTAAAGCCTGAACTTGGCTTTTTAACCCACTTGGGCCTTGCCCACTCACCTCCTTATTCTTCTTCTTCTTCTTCTTCTTCTTTCCCTCCTCCTGATTTTTAATCAAGCTGTCAGTCAAAGTTGCGCCAAGTTCCATAGCGTCATCAAAGGTTTCACATTTGGCCACCTTGACCATGTCACAAATTTCTCCAATCAACCTCCAGATGTATCTTTTTATCAAATTAGACTCCAGGGCAGCTAAATGTGAAGCTATTCTTGCATATTCCAAAGGTTTTGTTGCATAATCCTGGTGGTTTATACCCACTATTTTCAAGCTTAGAAACTTTCCCTTTATCTGTTCTCTCTCAATAAGAGGAACATACTTCTTTTCAATTCTCTCTTTAAATGCACTCCAGCCCATTGCATAGGCTCCTTCTCTTCCCTTGGAAACAATGATGTTGTTCCACCATTCAAGAGCTTGATCTTGAATAAGTTGGAAGCATAGAGGACCTTGTCCTCCTCAGCACACTTGCTTATAGTCAAGACAGATTCCGTTTTCTCTATTCACCTCAACGTGGCAATCCCTCCTCCCTTCCCGAAAAAGTTGTAGGGTTTGCAGTCTTGAAACATTTTATACGTGCATCCCACTATCCTTCGCTTCTTTTCAGGATAACCAAAATTATTCCCCGTCCCTTATTCTTCTAAGGAATTGTTATAATATTCTTCTCTCTCTGTTATTTTTGTCTTGGATCCTTGGTAGCTGGCGGATCCTTCCGGTTTATGAGAAACTAGTTTGGATTGAGTGATGGTTCTGGTATGAGTAGCGGGTTATGAAGGTACAGATTTTGGAATTGAGGGTTGAACAGATGGTTCCTTCAGTTTATCATTTTGTCTCTTCTCCATCTCGGAGAAAATCATGGGTAGAGCATCCTTGATTCCTTCAGAAATCAATTTATGGAGGTCAGTTCTGGGAGTATTTATTTTAGCGGTGTTATATACAACTGCTTGTTTCCTTTTTCCATGGGTATTTTGAGATGGTTCGCTTTGTTTTGACATTTTAGACAAGAAATAAGAGCAGAACTAAAAACGAATTATTTTTTTAATAACTATTATGATTCTTTTTTTCTAGAGCTTGAACTAGTAAGGCCTTCCAGGCTTCAACCTCTGCCTTCTCTCGTTCTAGCTCAGCTATACGGTTTAACAACACCTATCATCTCCAGATATATCTTCATTCACATGTGGAGTAGGGATATTAACAGTCTCATAATAAGGAATATATGGTCTATTAGAGTCTGCTCTTTCTTCATCTTCAGGTACATATCTGTTTTCATAAGTTATTTCGGGAAATCCTTCACGAAAATTATGTGAATATATGGGAGTAATATTATAACTTCTGGCAGTTGGAGCGGAGTGGAAACTTATAGATGGATTATAGGGAACGTTAGAATTCCCTATTTCTCTGAGACTTCTGAAAGTAGAACTTTTAGTGTCCTCACTAGTTTCTATTGTTGTTTCATTATTCTTACGTTCATGATAATTAGCAGGTGAAAACGACGAAAGACAGTAGGTACTTTCCCTTTTCCAGCTATTTCTGATAAAAACAAAAACAATATTTTATTAAAATATAAAAATATATTACAACAAAGTAAAGTACAAAATATTAGTCCTTCATTAACTCTTCTCCGAGGATCATCAAGTTTTCCCCATGTTCATATACTTGCTTTCTGATGTGCACGTGATTAAGTTAATAAATATTATATAATAATATTTAGAAATTATGGTTTCACGAGATCAGGTTTTAAATTTATAAAATGATAATTACTTTAACTTAAAACACACACAATAGGCAAGCGTACCTATCGCAGCGTAATATAGTTTAGGTAAGAACCAAGTATCGAACCAATGGACACGTTCGAGTTCCAATACTCAACTTTTGTTATCGTTTAGCCGGTTTAATTAGTGAGTGAGTTTTGTGTGCTTGTGAAACAGAAAAGTAAATGACATAAAAGTAAATGTCTCGGAAATGATTAGGTCACGAAGTGTATTGCTTTGGGCTTCAAATCCGTTTGGTACATGATAATGTTAAGTTGACTAATCTAGTGGTATGACTACTACAAACATGTGACACGGGTCACCGCTAGAGCCTCGTCCTCACGACATTCGGTTAACGAGTTAAAATCTTTAATAATAAAATAGTAATGCCTCCCGCTAGGGACAAAATTACCCTCAACCCTATGAGTGCTATCTCCAGGATGGTTTAGGACATCGAACTCAAATGCTTAATTATTATCGTTAAATAGGTGATTATATTTTTCTCACCGGGAGGTTGTGTAAGAATGGGACCATGTATAAAGACGTACCGTTCCCAACATAAGTTCACCAATTCTTGGTCGCATAATGAGTTCGTGTACAGACGTACGACCTTACTAGTATTGAACAATCCTTGGTTTATCAATCTTTGCTTGTATAAAGACGTACAAGTTTCAAAAGAAGTTTGATTAAAAAGGTTTTACGGTCTTAAACTTTAAAATCAAGAACACTCACAAATATAAAGAGAGATTTAGACAATAATAAAAAGCCCACCAAGTGATGGTTTTAAGAACGAATAATTTAAATACATAAACATACCACTAAATTAATACGTCAACATTAACAAGCACCAAACTTCATCTTCACCCTAGCAATACAAAGACTTTAGCCACGAATGCCCATACTAACTAGCGTAACACTAAGTTTCGTAGGCTCCCCTATTGCGGAACAAGAAGGAGGAGCCCCTATACTCTCTACCACTACTCTAATACTTCTAGAAACGAACTATTATCTCTATCTTTGGTTGTGTTATGGTGTGTAAAACCAAGAACTCAAGCCCTCTATTTATAGGCCTCAAAATGAGCAACGCACGGCCGTGCATTGGATTGCACGGCGTGCAAACACCACGGGTATCAAACAGGGTACATAGGACGGTGTCCTTCGTCCTTGGGAGCAAGATAGCAAATGCACGGTCGTGCCTTGCCATGCACGGCCGTGCCTTGCCCTTCTTGCTCCATGCTTCATCTTTTAGCTGTTGTTTGACTTCTTGTTGACCAATTTTGACTTCTTTGGGGGTCAAAGCTCGAGAATGATCCTTCTAGAAGCTTGATTTCTTGGTGTTTTTTATAGGATTTAGCTTTTTTATCTTTAAGACACCGAATAACCTACAATTACAAATTATAAACATTTTAAGTATCAATTGCAAGGTTATTATTTAATTAGTACCTTAATATGAGGATTATTATGCATGCAAAACATGTATAAATGATGGCACATCACTTTCCGTAAAATTGCTTCCTCACCTTATCCATAATCCATCCTCTTTTTTACTTCGTATGATTCTCGTAACGAACGATCTAAACATTCGATCGGGGATGATGGCATCCTATGCTCATAAACATATTATGGTGGTGGCTCATGGAAACCAACCATAATAACGTTAGAAGCATTTTGGTATTTGGGAGAGGTGAGTTCTTCATGACTTTAGGGTTTTCGCGAGTTTTCTCACGAACAAAGAGTTTTTTCATGATCCTTCCCCTATATATATATAGTATGAGATTTCGCTACAAAGTCAAAAAAGTGTAAAAAGTGGTTTAAAACGCTCATAACCGGCTCATACGAACTCCGATTTCATTCATTTCGGCGGCGTTGGAACCGTCTCGTCGAACTCTATGATCTTCGCTTATAGGGTTTAGCTTTTAGGGTTTAGTTTTTGCCTTATGGGTTTAGCCTTAGGGTTTAGCTTTTAGTATTTAGGCTTTTGGGGGGTGGGGTAGGGCGTTTTAGGTTTTTGGGGGTGGGGTGGGGGTTAGGTTTTTGGGGGGTTGGGTTGGAGGTTTAGGCTTTTGGGGGGCGGTGGTGGTGTTCTTAGACGATTTTTTCGGCTTTTTAAGGTTTTTTGTTAGGATTTATGTTTTTGGGGGTGGGGGGTTTTAGGTTTTTGGGGGTGGGGTGGGGTGGGGGTTTTAGGCTTTTGAGGGTGGTGGTATGGTTTTTAAATGACTTTTTACACTTTTTACACTTTTTTGACTTTGTATATATATATATATACACATATATAGGGTTGAGTTCATGAGAAAACTCATTTTTTAGTTTTTTATTTATATTTTGAGTTATGATTTTTATATTATTTTTTCTACCTTTAATAAGTATTTTTTTTTGTTTTCTCATAAACAATGAGTTTTTTTAAGATCCTTTCCCTATATATATATATATATATATATATATATATATATATAGGGAATGGATCATTTGATAACTATTAAATATTTTGAGAACTCATCAAAAAACCAATCAAAACCATTTTTTTTATTATTACTACTTTTATTATTAGAATATAACATAAAAAAATTAATTTATGTACGTAAATTTACATGTATTTAATTATTAAAAAAAATCTACACATTTGTAAGTTTACCACTTACACATGTGTAAATGTTAACCATTTACATATGTGTTTAAATTTTTTTAATAATAATTTAGAAAGAAGAGATGAATTAATTGGATAGATAAATCATTTTTGTGTTGTATTTTAATAATAAAGGTAGTGAAAACAACGAAAAATGGTTTTAATTGATATTTTGATAAGTTCTCGCAAGTTCTCAAGTATTTATGAGTTCTCATTTGATCCTAACCCTATATATATATATATATATATATATATATATATATATATATATATGGTAAGTATATGGAGAAAACCCGAGTTGAGAAAACTATGAAAACTCTCTATTAACGTATGTAACAACTAAAAATTGATGAAAATTTAAAATATATATATATATAGATAAATTCTATATCTAATTTTATAACCTTTGGCAAAAAAAATCAAAAAAGCGCCGAGTGGTTTTTTTTATAAATTGTTTTTATAAAATCGTTGAACGTTGTTACGTATGTAAAACCTGAATTTTTGTTATTTTTTCATGTGTTACATATGTTACTGCTGACGTCATGCTGACAAATATTTAAAAAAACGTTAATTTCTATTTTTTCAAGATTTTTTAAAAAAAAGGACTCAGCGGTTTTTTGTGACGAAAATAGTAATAAAAAGGCTAAAAAAACCATAAGTTAAATTGAGTTTCCATGAGTTTTCTCAACTCAAGTGGGTTTCCCTTATAACCCTCCCTTATATATATATATATATATATATATATATATATATATATATAGGGGACGTATCGGTTGTAAACCCTGAGTTGTTGTAAAAACCCATAAACTCAATATGAGCCACATATTATTTTTTGTATATTATATTTTGCGGCTCTCATTAAATCTGGTTCTTTTGTTTTTTTTTCTTTTTAAAATCTTTGAAACAACCTCAAAATGGTAAATGAGTAAAATTACATACTTGATTTAACAACACCACCCTCCCTCTCTCTATCTCCAGATCTTTACTTTAGGTTCTTTTTTACAAGAAACAAAATCAAGAACATGATTTTTAACCCTGTGTAAATTCAGGTTCAAACTCATTTACACAAATCAGCAAAAATCTCTACAACCAAATACCTAAATATTTTTACAAATGAGGGGAAAAAAACATATACATAAATCAGGAAAAAGAAAATTTATATCCAAAAACCCAAATGTCTTTACAAATACACAAGTGTAAAATCAAAATACACAAGTGTAAAAAATAAAATACACAAGTGTAAAATCAAAATAAACAAGTGTAAAATCAAAATATACATGGACAACTTCCAAACCTGTTTCATATCTAAAGCAACAAGAGTCAGAATTTAATAGTTTTACGTGGTAATTATTAATAGAAAAAAATTTTGTCCATCTGAATATATATAATATTGTTTTTGTAATAGAAGTTTTAAGTGGTAATTATTTATAAGCGTAATGTGTGATATTGAAATGGTATGTTAATTAAAAAACATGGTGCTTGTAAGAATAATGGACAAACAACTTTTCAAGAATGATTTGAACGATGAGTTTATAGAGAGAGACAGATCTAACCTTTAGCTGATCTAACCTTGAACACCGATCTAACCTTTTGCCGGGAGAAGATGAGTGGCGATGGTGGTCGTCGGAGGATAATTTCACTCAAATAGTACATGAACCTTGCCGGTCTAACCTTGAACACCGCCAGAACCCTAGCCGTCGATCTAACCTGGAACACCACAAGAACCTGTCTCCCGCCACTCGTGCTTAGATCCGTCGTCAACTCTCCGATCTGAACGAGAACCTGTCTCTCTTATCCGTCTCCGTCGCGGCCAATTTTGTATTCGTTGAAATTTTCATCGCCGCAGAAGAACTACTCTCCGATCTGAACTTTCTAGGTAAAGAGATTCCTCAAACAAAAACAAAGAAGGCAGGGACGATTTCTTCTAGTGATTTGGGTTTGTTTTAGGTTTGGAAGAGAGATAGAGAAACAAGTGAGAGAAAAATAATGATCAGATCTTGACATAGGAGAGAAAGTGGGTTTATATATGACAAGAGTGAAATCACAATAATACCCCTTCTGATTAAAAATAAATCTAAAAAGTAAGAAAATTTATTAGTGGTCCAGAATGAGTTTCTGAATTTTCACAACAACTCAAGGTTTTCATTTGATACGTCCCCTATATATATATATATATGTATATATATATATGGTTATATATATGGTTAGGTTTAAATGAGAACTCATAAATACTTGAGAAATCGCGAGAACTAGTCAAAAAACCAATTAAAACTATTTTTTTTTTTTTTCACTATCTTTATTATTAAAATATAATATAAAAAATAATTTATCTCTTCAATTAATTCATCCCTTCTCTCTAAATTATCCTTTAAAAAATTTATATACATGTGTAAATGGTAAACATTTACACATGTGTAAGTGATAAACTTACACAAGTGTATATTTTTTTAATATATGAAGTCATGTAAATTTACATATATAAATTCATTTTTATGTTGTATTCTAACAATAAAATTGTAAAAACAAAAAAAATGGTTTTGATTGGATTTTTGACGAGTTCTTGTGAGTTCGCAAAATATTTAGGAGTTCTCAAATGATCCATTCCCTATATATATATATATATATGTATATATATATGAAAAGAATCAAATGAAAATCAAGTTTAAATGTAAAAACCAATAAACCAAATTCTGGCCACATATTTAATATAATTTAATAGGATGTTTGACTTTTTTAAAATGATTAAAATATAACCAAAATAAATGTGTGGCCATAATTTGGTTTTTTGGTTTCTGAGTTTTCAGATGTTATATATATATAGGGTTAGGTTCAAATGACAACTCATAAATACTTTAGAACTCACGAAAACTCATTAAAAAATAAATGAAAACCATTTTTTTGTTTTCACTATCTTTATTATTAAAATATAACATAAAAATGATTTATCTCTTCAATTAATTCATCCATTCTGTCTAAATTATCCTTAAAAAATTTATATACATGTGTAGATGGTAAACACTTACACATGTGTAAGTGGTAGACTTACACAAGTGTATATTTTTTTTAATATATGAAGACATGTAAATTTACATATATAAATTTCTTTTTTTATGTTGTATTCTAATAATAAAAACAAAAAATTGGTTTTGATTGGTTTTTTGACGAGTTTTCGCGAGTTCTCAAAATATTTAGTAGTTCTCAAATGATCCATTCCCTATATATATATATATACTAGTTTAGGTCCCGTGTATACACACGGGGTGAAAAATATCAAAAATAAATTTTTAAATCTTTATGTGTATATTTTACAGGTGTAAAAATATATATCATATGCTAATGATAGAAACAAAACTCAAAATATATAAAAACTAATATGTAATTGGGTTTCGAAAATACATTAACTACTAGTTAATGTAATTAGATTTTCATTTATTATTTGATTGAAAATAAAAGTTACATAATTAGATTTCAAATTTTCATAAGAGATAATTTAAAATAAATGTGTTTTATTAGTATAGTTAATATTTTATTTAAATATATATTATTGTTAAAAGATGGAGGTGCATTTAATAAGAGAGAGAGGTGGAAAAAAAATGATGAGAATTAATGTGGAGGCCACACGTGGCATGGAAAAACCTTTACTTATTATATAGTATAGATATATATATATATATATATAGAGAGAGAGAGAGAGAGAGAGGGAGGATCAAATAAGAATGGTATTTTCCTTAAGTAGCGTAAAAAGGAATATTAGCTTTTCATTTTTGTAATTAATGGTTGAGATCAAAGTGTAGGAAAAAAAGGGAAGTGTGGTATTTTAGATAGCCATTTTTATTGACTTTTTTTAAATTCCCCCAGTTTTTTTAAATGTTCATAACTTTTTCATACGAAACTATTTTTTTAAAAAGTTGCACCATAAAATCGAGAATTTTTTTATCTTTAATTTGAGTATCATATTGCTATATATAAAAAAACAACAAAAAAAATTCAAAAAATTGGGTTTTTTTCTATTTTGTACTAACATTTTTGTACTAAATTTTTTGTGCTATATTTTTGTGCTAGATTTTTTGTACTAATTTTTTCGTGTTGAAATTTTTGTACTAAATTTTTTATGCTGGAGTTTTTTATTAAAATTTTTGTGCTGTATTTTTTGTACTAGATTTTTGGTGCTTTATTTTTGTACTAGATTTTTTGTGTTGTTCTTTAAAAAAACAAGTGGGTGAAAGTTTGGGTTGTAGGACCTAAATGCCCCTTAATCACATGCAATACGAGTATAAAGATTTCATTCTTTATCAAACACTTTCTTTGTTCGTTTGTATCCCGTTTTGAAATGGGTTTATAATACTCACCTTCTGAACGTTAATCCGTGTATCTTCAACTCCTCTTGTTCTTATCGTCTTTCGTTTATTTTTCTTAAGTGTTTTAAGAGTTTATATTTAGTTTCAAAATTATTTATTAACAGATTCATTTTTTCTATTTTTCCATCTTAAACGGTCGTTTTACTTTTACCTCCACTTTCAAACCGTTGTTTTCTCCTTGTACATGAAGTTATCAATTAGAAACAATGTGTTGATTTAAACTATTTGGTATCTAACTTTTAACTTGTTCTTAGTGTTGATCAATTCTTTAACATTATCATGGAAAACAAGATTAATATATAAACGTTTACCAGTAACATTGGAGAGGGGAGTCGTCATGATCTTGATGATTGGATTCCCGTTTAGGATGTATCGGTTAGGATGGTTTAGCGTGAGAGGAGTCTCACGAATTTGAGAGAGACAGAACGGATACTTTAGTTGGTGATTAGTTAATTCTCTCTGATAAGCTCTCTATATATACACCTGTTGAAATATGAGGATGTTTCAGTTCAATAACAAACATATTGGTATGGTATTATTTCTAATGCGTGATATTGTTAATGTTATTTTGTTGCATGTTAAAATTGTCACTGGGCTGGATTGCTTATTGGGCACTTGAGAGCTGAGGTTACAACTTGTTGGGCTGCAGAATAGTTTGGGCCTTGTTTCTATAATTAAAGAAGAAAGTGATAAAAGAAAATGATTATCAGATCTCACCAAATATAAGATCACATTCTTTCATTTTAGGGCTCTAACCTTTTTGCCATCTTTTCATTAATATGAAGGAGTATAGAATATCCACAAAGGCTTCATCGTCTCGTTTATTTTCTATCTGATCTTCAAGACGACAAGGCACCAAGCATGTATTTCTTCATCTCATCTTGACCTCTTGATCATCTTCTTCATCTCATTTCTGTTCTTGCCCTTTGGAGTTCATTCTAGGGTTTTTTTTAAAGAGTGTTGAGAGATTTCTTTGTTTTCCAGATTACTTAGAAATTTGTTTGTATCAGATCATCACAATGATGATCTGAATCTTGTTCTTACAATTTTGTATTTGATATTCATTTGAATTGATGTTAGTCTAGAGTGGTTTGTCTGCTGGATTTGTGAGATATTAGATATGGTTTTGTGGCAACACCCAAGGGAAAACACTATTTATGGCAGTAAGGGTAGTTATTTCCATCGAATAATTACCAATTAGTCATAGGGGTAATTAAGTCATTGATCAATAATTAATATATGAAAATAAAGACCACATAATAATAATGAGTATTACATTGTCCCAGTTGGTCGAGTGATCAATTATGATAAACATTAGTAAGTCTGGCCCGATGTTAATACTCATTTTGGTTATAAACTGAAACTGTAGCAGAGAAATACAGTCATTGAATTAACATTAAACTCAAGACCCCCATTAATCATACTACAATCCCAAATTTAAAACTTAAGTGAACTTAGGATCAAATTGACAATTAAGCCTTTAACGTTGATTTGTATAATTATTGTCTATATGTCTTTAGGCATGCACAGACATATTAAGAGACAAACAAATTCAAATAAGTGAGGAAATTTCATTAATAAACATAACTAAGTACATTATGCTACTAAATAATGTCTTTAGAAAAGCACATCTTCGAAACATGTTCTTCGAATACTTTAGGAGGGAGATCTTTAGTCATTGGATCCGCAAGCATAACTTTAGTACTTATATACTCAATACAAACATTATTTCCCTCAATTCGCTCACGAACGAACAAGTACTTTGTATCAAGATATAATCCAGCTCTAGTCAAACTGTTATTGTTCGAAAACTAACAGCATCTGAGTTATCACAATATAGCGTCAATGGTCTAGAGATGGAATTAACTACTTTGAGTCCAGTGATAAGATTCTTTAGCCACATGCCATTACAAGGCGCATTATAAACAGCGATGTATTATGCCATCATATTGGATGTTGTATTCAATTGTTGTTTATGACTCTTCCTTGAGATAGGTCCGTCGGCTAACATAAAGATATACCCCAAAGTGGATTTCTTGTCATCTTTGCATTCAGCAAAGTCATAATCAGAATAACCAACCACTTCCAAACTATCACTTCATCCATAGGTCAGTTTATAGTCTTTCGTCCTTTTCAGATATCGAAGCACTTTCTTAGCTGCTTTCCAATGATCAAGACTAGGATTAGTCTGAAAATAGCCTAGCATTCCAATAATATAGGCGATATCTAGACGAGTACAGAGTTGAGCATACATAAGGCTTCCAACTACTGATGCATAAATGTGATACCCGACAATTTTCAGGTCAATATCAATACCCGACTATTACTTGATTTCATATTATTACGCATGAATCATACTTAATTATAGATTAATTAAGTACATATTTCATATTGCAAAGTCCAATCAATTCATTTCAATTCATACATCGGTAATCTGGAGGATAATCGGATCACACACGCGTCCTGTCAAACGAACGTTGGTGAATTTTAGAATTAATAATTAGACATATGTTTGGTGTGTATAAATCACATGTAATACTGTGATTTATTATTTCGTGCTTAGATTAATTTTTCGGGAATTTTTAAAGCAACTTTTATTTTAACGCTTTCTAAGCGGATACGCGATATGTGTCAACAATTCTAAATGAGTTTTATAAAAATAACTTGTCTTATAATATGGGCTTATTAATTCATCACTTTTAATTACTAATCCATATTAGAAACCCATTTCTTATTAAAAAACCTTTAAAAACTCAAGAAAGCCCAAACTCATTTTGATTAAAACTCCCTTAAACACTTCCACCCTCATTTTACCCTAAACCTAAGTTGCAACTAAACTCAGCCGCCACCCCCCATTGCTAGTTATCATCTCTTTCAAATTTATTCATCCATTTCAAGCATTCCAAGTGTAATCCAAGGTGATTCAAGGAGATTCAAGCCATCAACACTTACATTCTATCATCATACTCGGATTTGTAAGCATTTCATCCATAGTGTTGTTATTATTTTCGGCCATTTATGGCACCACACTCATCCAAACGAATGTTTATGACACAAGTCCTTTAATCCACGTTTTTATCAAACGTTTTTCATAATAAAGAGTTGTTGACACATATTGGTACATATGGTGTATAGAAATGCTTTGTTTGTAGGTTATATGCTCGTTTCTATTTAAGGAAACTTTGTTTGTTATGATTTTTTTAAAATATGCATATGAGATGTTTGATGGATTAAATGATACAAGTGTTGGTAGAATGAGTAGGAAATATCATTTTTATAGTTGAAATGTTGGATTTGCTTCATTTTAGGTCGTATCTATAAATAGAAACTTTATTGTTTTATATTATGAGTTATTGAGCTATGATGGATAATAACATGCTACAATGCTTTAATAACATCTATTGAAATGATATATATTTGAAGTTGCACATATGTAGGATGTCGTTTAACTTTTCATAAAAGAAAATTTTATTGGAACATATTTTGTGTTTGTGTGCTATAATTATCTAAAGTAGGTTAAAGGATGTTATTACCATATGGTTAGAAGATATACATGAGAATATATGATTGATGGCATTGTTATGACCCGTTTTGGAAGACCATACTAATAAAGGACACTTTATTGGTTTGAAAACTTCATATTTGCTTTATATGGATTGTACATGAATAAAACCATATTAGTAGCATTGTATTAGGGTGATTTCATGTATGGGTTATTACTTGGACTATGTTACCTAAAGGGTATTAAAACCCTAGTTTTCCAAAAAGGGAAACTTTGATATTGCATAAACTAAGTTACAAGATATCATGTCACTTTACTTGTTCTAATGTGTTTGAAATGATATTATTAGATGATTAGTACAATGGCATGAGTTTATGTGGATTGTTTTGTTGTCATGTTATGGACTATGTTATGAGTATGTACAAATACTATGTGTGCTTACTAGACTTTGTGACTTAGACATGTATAGTTGTATGTCATGGACTTATGCAAATATTTGAGAAGGTGTGTTACTACTTATGACATAAACCTATGCATATTGTGTTATTACTTATGACATGAACCTATGTAAACCATGTTACTTATTATATGACATTTACTTATACAATTACTTGAACATGTGTGTTAAGTCATAAGGTGCTACATATGTGTTACTTGTATATGCTTTTACCATATGTTACCAACGGGTCGTCGTGTTGGTCAAGGTTGGTCATCCTTGGTCAACATTGGTCAAACTTGGTCAAACCTTGGTCAACTTTGGTCAAACCTTTTCAAAACGTCAATGTAACCTTTCAACATTGAGTCGTTTGGATGAACGTTGTTACATAAACCATGTTTACATTTCTTAGACCTTATAGCCTTAACGTTTCTAGGGCTCTGTTAGGTCGGTCATTCGGATTTTGCTAGGATTCACGTATTGTTTTTCATACTTACATCACCTCATTCCCAGGTGAGTTTTCATGGCCCCGTTTTAGTTACTTTTCCTTTTGGGGGAGATACATGCTAAAACCATTTTCTTAGTCGTATGACGTTACTTTTTGATTTCGTTGTAATATATAAGTGGGTGCATTTCCCGCACGTAAAGTCCTCTCATAATTGAACCGTTAATTATTTCCCAAGCGAGGTAATCATGAATAGTACTATTGGGTTTAACAACCCCCACCCGGGTTAGTCGCGCTAACTTTGAACGGGAGTCGAACTGGTGCATCATTGACCAAATCCAGGCGTGTTGGGCACGTAAGAGGCAAAAATGCTAGTTTCTGCATTCCTTCGTTGAGTTTCAGTTTTGGTGAATTGCTTATATTATTATTGTATATTGTTTGATCAACAATCGAATCATTTGTAGAAATACGTACTGTTAGACTGTTTTCATTTCTTTGTTGTTACTTCAAACATGTGAACTCACCAACCCTGTGTTGACACTTTTAAGCATGTTTATCTCAGGTCGCTAAGCATTTGCACAAGGACTAGGATTTGCATATCTGGAGTCATATGGCATGTTTTCATTAGAAGCTTAGGTTTATGGGAACCTAAAGACATTATGCTTCTGTATTTTGATACATTACTTCTGCTTCCGCATTTACATTCCGCATTTTCTTAAACTCTGTAAAACATAATTATTTTGTACGATGTTCAAACGGAATGATATTTTTGAAAACCATTTAGAGGTCGTTCGAAATGACCAAGACCGATGATCCTTGACAGTCACGACCCGCGGGTAAACCGCTGTGGATTTCAGGGTGTGACAGATTGGTATCAAAGCTATGGTTCTAGAGAACTAAGTTGCATTTATTGTACTTAGAGTATAACTATCCGCTCACATAGTTCACATCACATCACATCATTCACATTGCATATATACATTCACATGGTGTATATTACCTAATACTTAGACAATGTTACTGTCACGACTATGTCTTCCGCATCTCACCCGATTGTCATCTTCGACTCTAAGGAGAAGTACGAGTACACACCGTCGGCATCGTCATCAGCTGAATCGTCATTTCCCACACCGTTCGCACCACTACTCCTGCGCGCATCTGTTTGACGATAGTATTCCAATGACTGACGACGACGAGAACCCGAGCGAGTATTCGAGGCACCACATGGCCAACAACCATAAGGACGACGAGGAGGAGTCCGAAGAAGATCTTAAGGATGCACTAGGTGACGAACTTGAGGCTCTCGTCGACACAAGGACTAGGGAGGAGACCCCGAGGTGGTAGCTCACCCCATCCCATCCCCATACTTTACGCACTCAGGTGAAGCACTACTTTGTCAAACCCCGAGGAAGAGGGTCACACTGCCTCGTCATGTTTCAACACCATCTACATCGTCACATCACCCGGACCACAAGGAGTTCGAGGTAGAGATTCACACAAAGAGACAAAGTCTGTCCGAGGAGGACTGGAATATGGAAGGTGTGAATATGGAAGGATACACCACGAAATTCCACGACTTAGCCTGATTATGCTCACATATGGTCACATCGGAATCCAGGAGAATCAAAAGGTACATTTGGGGCTTAACGCCTCAGATCTAAAGTACAGTGACATCTTCTGAACCTATCATCACCCGAAACGCAGTGAGACTTGCGCTCAATATGACAGGCCAAGCAGTTTATCAAGGTGTACTATTTAGAGATACATCTCTTGTGAAGTCATTTAAAAACAAAAGGAGAAGAGACGATGCTCCTGATAAAACCCTTACAGCACCAGCCCGAGAAGACAGAAACCAGTTAAGGCCATTGCATCACGCCAACGAGATAAGGAAACCAGAGGTGGATACACAATGAACTGCCGATATGTAATAAGTGATATTTTCACGCACACAAGTTCATGTGAAGACTCCAAGTGCCAGAAATACAAGTGTTTCGGCCATACCACCCACAATTACAGGACTGTGGATCAAACCACAAACACATGAGAAAACCATTGATGCTTCGAGTATGGTAAACTCGAACATTTTCACAAGGATTGCCCAAAGTCTAGAAGACATGGTGATAACAATGAGCGTGGCATAGCGTTCATTGTAGGAGCTGTAGGAGCTCTATAGAATCCAAGTTTTGTCACCCGCATGTTCTTGTGAACAACCGTTAAGTTTCCATTCTATTTGATACAAGTGCCGATAAAAGCTTTGTGTCTACTGAGTTTAGCTCATTACTTGGTCATACATCGACTGAATTAGATTACCTATACATGGTAGAACTAGATGATGGTGAATTAATTTAAGCAGAACAGATAATTCCATGGTGTGTTCTAACACCAGCTAACCACCCATTCACTGTATACCTATTAACAGTAACACTGGGATGTTTGGATATAGTCATCGGTATAGACTGGTTGTCCAAGAACCAAGCTAAGGTTGTATGCCATGAGAAAATCGTTCGCATCCCATTGCCAAACGGAGAAACACTAGAGATTCATGGAGAAAAAAGTGGTAGTACGTACGAAGGGTTACCATGCGATCTTAGAGCACATGACGGAAAAGAAAGCAGAAGAAAGGAAGATCGAGAACATTCCTATCATTCGAGAATATCCGGAAGTGTTTCCCGAAGATTTTCCAGGACTTCCACCGCAGCGGCAAGTCGAGTTCTGGATTGATCTCACACCTAGAGCTACTCCGATAGCAAGATCACCTTACCAACTGGTCTCATCGTAAATGCAGGAATTGTCTAACCAGTTTCAGGAACTGTTAGACAAGGGATTCATCATACCAAGCTTTTCGCCTTGAGAAGTCCCAGTCTTGTTTGTCAAGAAGAAAGACGGATCGTTCCGTATGTGCATCGACTACAGAGAATTGAACAAAGTGACAATCAAGAATCGATATCCATTGTTGAGGATCGGCGATCTCTTCGAGCAATTACAACGGTCCAGCTATTACTCAAAGATCGATATGTGATAAGGATATTAACAGCTAAGGATTCAGGAAGACGAAATTCCAAAGACCTTTTCCCGGACTCGTTACGGTCACTACGAGATCATGGTCATGCCATTTGGGTTAACCAGTGCACCAGCGGTATTCATGGATCTCATGAACAGAGTGTGCAAACCCTACACGAAAAAAATTATGATTGTGTTCATAGATGACACCTTCATATATTCACAGAGTTAGGAGGAGCACGCTGAACATCTGAAACTTATTATGGAATTGCTGAGAGATGAGAAATTGTACGCCAAGTTCTCGAAGTGTGACTTCTGGATTCAGGAAGTGCAATCTCTTGGACACGTGGTCAACGGGAAAGGCATACATGTTGACCCATCCAAAATTGAGGCGATTAAGAATTGGGAAGCACCCAATACTCCAACTGAGGTGCGACAATTCTTAGGTCTTGCGGGCTACTGTCGACGATTCATCGAAAACTTCTCTAAGACAGCCCAGTCCCTCACTACTTTGACTCACAAGGATAAGAAATACGAATGGAACGACAAAGCAGAAACCGCTTATCAATTTCTCAAACGGAAGCTTTGCAGCGCACCAATACTATCACTACCAGAAGGAACGGACGACTTCGTGGTGTACTGCGATGCGTCACATCAAGGACTCGGATGCGTGTTGATGCAAAGGGAGAACGTCATTGCTTATGCTTCTTGACAACTGAAATTGCATGAGAAAAACTACACTACCCATGACTTGGAGTTGGGAGCTGTGGTATTCGCACTCAAGATCTGGAGACACTATTTGTATGGCACGAAATGTATGATTTTCACTGATTACAAAAGTCTCTAGCACATTTTCGATCAGAAGGAGCATAACATGAGGCAGCGTCGGTGGGTCGAATTACTAAACGACTACGACTGCGCCATCCGTTACCATCCTAGGAAGGAAAACGTCATTGCTGATGCCTTGAGCAAGAAAGAACAGCCAAAGCCACGACGAGTACGAGCGTTACAGCTGGCAATTCATACGAATCTACCTATACAAATTCGTGACGCTCAACTCGAAGCAATCAAAGAGGAGAATATGAAACAAGAGCCCCTACGAGATATAGACAAACAATTTAAAGTCAAGTCTGATAACATTCGCTACATTATGGATCGGATTTGGGTACCGAGCTTTGGGAATCTAAGTGATCTAGTGATGAACGAAGCACATAAGTCCAGGTACTCAATTCACCCTGGTGCTGACAAAATGTACCATGACCTCAACGAACACTATTGGTGGCCTAATATGAAGGCCAACATTGCCACCTATGTCAATAAATGCCTAACTTGTTCAAAGGTTAAAGTGGAGTATCAGAAACAGTCAGGGTTACTCTAACAACCATAAATTACACAATGGAAGTGGGAGCAGATTTCAATGGACTTCATCACGAAAGTTGCCCAGGACATCCAACGGTTATGACACGATCTGGGTAATTGTCAACCGGTTAAAAAAATCTGCATGTTTCCTTCCCATAAAAGATACCGACAAACTGGAGAAACTGACCAGAACTTACTTGAAAGAAGTAGTGTCGAGGCATGGAGTGGCAATCTCCATCATTTTAGATAGGGATAGTCGATTTACGTCCTGATTCTGGCAATCGTTATAGAAAGCCTTGGGTACTCGATTGGACATGAGTACCGCATACCATCCTCAAACAGACGGTCAGAGAGAAAGGACCATCCAGACTCTCGAGGACATGCTTAGAGCTTGTGTGATCGACTTTGGGAATGGTTGGGATACCCACCTACCATTGGGCAAGTTTTCATACAATAACAGTTATCACACTAGCATCAAAGCCGCACCATTCGAAGAACTTTATGGAAGAAAGTGTAGATCACCAATTTGCTGGACTGAGGTGGGAGATAGCCAACTCACCGGTCCAGAAATCATTCATGAGACTACAGAAAAGATCGTACAGATACGTGAACATACAAAGGGCGTGCGTGATCGTTAGAAGAGTTACGCTGACGTGAAACGCAAACCACGGGAATTTCAAGTGGGAGACATAGTTCTGTTGAAAGTCTCTCCATGGAAAGGAATAATACGTTTCGGCGAACGTGGGAAATTGAACCCTCATTACATTGGACCTTTCGAGATCCTGAAAAGGATTGGTCCCGTAGCTTACAAGCTTAACCTACCGAAAACCCTCAATGGCATTCATGACGTGTTTCACGTGTCAAATCTGAAGAAGTGCTTATCAGATGAGACACTGGTCATACCATTAGAGGAAATTAATATAAACGATCAACTTCACTTCATCGAGGAACCAGTCGAAATCATGGACCGCGAGGTCAAACAACTGAAACAAAGCCGCATTCCCATAGTTAAGGTTCGTTGGAATTCTAGACACGGATCAGCGTTCACTTGGGAGCGCGAGGACCAATTCAAGCATAAATACTCTCACCTATTCGAAACTGCACCATCCACCAGTGACGCGAATTGAATTTCATGACGAAATTCCTTTTAACAATGGGAGTATGTGATACCCGGCAATTTCAGGTCAATATCCATACCCAACTATTACTTGATTTCATAATATTACACATGCATCATACTTAATTATAGAGTAATTGAGTACATATTTCATATAGCAAAGTCGAATCAATTCATACATCGGTAATCTGGAGGATTACCGGATCACACACGCGTCCTGTCACACGAACGTTGGTGAATTTTAGAATTAATAATTAGACATATGTTTGGTGTGTATAAATCACATGTAATACTGTGATTTATTATTTCGTGCTTAGATTAATTTTTCGGGAAACTTTAGAGCAACTTTTATTTTAACGCGTTCTAAGTAGATACGCAATATGTGCCAACAATTCTACATGAGTTTTATAAAAATAACTTGTCTTATAATATGGGCTTATTAATTCAGCACTTTTAATTACTTATCCACATTAGAAGCCTATTTCTTATTAAAAAGCCTTTAAAAACTCAAGAAAGTCCAAACCTATTTTGATTAAAACTCCCTTAAACACTCCCACCCTCATTTTACTCTAAACCTAAGTTGTAAACCCTTCCCCCTCTCTAAACTCAGCCGCCACCCCCTATTACTAGCCTCCATCTCTTTCAAATTTCTTCATCCATTTCAAGCATTCCAAGTGTAATCCAAGGTAATTAAAGGAGATTCAAGCCATCAACACCTACATTATATCATCATACTCGGATTTATAATCATTTCATCCATAGTTTTGTTATTATTCTCGGCCATGTATGGCACCAAATTAATCCAAACAAATTTTTATGATACAAGTTGTTGGAGCGGGATCTACCTTGATCCAATGATTCAACACATTAACCGAACCAAATCGTGCGGAATCCGATTTGATTGGCAATCCAATCTATGACACGGATCGGGTCGTAAGAAACGAGCGGATTAGATGTCGAAACAAAGGTTTCTATCGACCCTTTGGTGTAGAGAAGTTGGATACAAGACCTGGAAACTCTCAACGGACAGAGATTCGACAATACAGGTGCAAAGAGTTTGTGTGTTCTGTTGCTTAGTCTGGTTCTATGTGTATATGTGTTGTATTTTCTGTTGTGTATGTGCTCATGAAGTGAAAGTTCTATATATAGTGCTGAGGCCATTCGTACGAATGATCCATGTGAATGGACTCATTCGTGCGAATGAATTAGCAGAATGGTTCATTCGTAAGAATGAATCATTAGAATGGTTCATTCTAGCGAATGAATCATTCTCATGACTTATTCTAGCGAATGAATCATTCTCATGATCTATTGCGCGAATGGATCATTCTCATGATCCATTCGTGCGAATGGGCCTTACATTAGCACGATTGATCAACGTTATCGCTATTTATCAGATCGATTAATACACAGTCGTTATATATGAGTAAACATTAAGGATAAACATGTAATTTCATTAATACATCAAATAATTACATTAAACATAGATGAAATACATATTACAAGGGATTAGGGACATATTATGCATCTACATACTCCCCCTTGGACCTAGATCCCTTCAAAATGACCTAACTAACATTAGTTGGTCTTCAACATCTCTTTTGTACGAGTTTTCCAGTTAACTCCGGCGTGTATGTCAAAAGCAAAGCATATACGTATCACTTTCACATACTGCAACGCCTGGTCTATATCTGCAACTTCAAAAAACGGTTGACACTTGTATAGAGTTGTAACATCTTGTTCAGACAAGTTGGTCAGCCACAAGGGATCAAAGACCCTGATGGTCTCCCATGACCCTTCTTTACAAAGCACTATAACAGCTTCACCAGTACGCCCATCATAGTACCACCATTTAAACTGATCTGAGAAGTTCTGGATCATTTTCCTTAAAGGAATCTTCTTCATGATCGTTGGAGGTTTCCACTTTAAGACAATTAGGGGATTCTTGGTGATTGGATGAACCTTTTCCTTATGAATGTAACGTGTAGGCATTTGTGGCTTGAAGTTCACCCACTTCTTCCGGTATTCGTATTGTAATTGACGTTCAAACCATTCGGATAGACCGGAATATTCGCTGTATAGAAGCTTTAGACGCGCCAATTGATTTACTTCATATGCGGGCAGCGAGTCATGAGGGTACCTGAAATATTGTATGCCCTTCTCTCTTTTTATAGCATAGCAGCTTAAGTCGTTGAAGTATGCCCAACTGATTATACGACCATCAGACTTGTGTCCTTTGAGTCGATAAACTTTAGTGTACTTGGTTGGAGGAGAGGGCTTTGAGTTCTTCTTTAATTCGGCCATGTATTCCATCCACTGACTTTTACGTTCATTCAGCTCATCAATGTTAATAGTGGAGGGACCGGCTTCATCTCCTTTGTTGTCGATAATGCGGTTGACCTCCTCGTCGGACTGCTGAGTGAATAAGTCTGCAAAGGAGGGAAGATCATCACCATCTACTGATGTGTACTTTGGATATTCTTGATCAGTGATGTCTTCGACTTCAACCTCATCAACGTCTTCTAGTTCGTCAGAGGAGGGATAATCAGTTGTAGGAACAGATGCCTCTTCAGTGATGACTTCGTCGGGATTCATTTGAAATAGCTCGGCAATCTGTTCTTTTGACAAGCAGTGTACGATTTCCCCTTCCTCTTTGTCATAAATAACTGAATGTTGGATGATCCCTTGCATATCAAGCACATAAGTTAACTTTGACGGTTGTTGCTTGAGAGGCATCACATCCAAAACTATTTTCATAAACAAACAAAGAATAAACATGTGAGAATTTGAAATTTCATTGATTTAATCAAAATAAAACTGAAATTATTTACATAATAATCTAATATTTACAATAAGACAACTTAAAACACTTAAAACAAAAACTATCAACCTTTAGTGCCCTTTTGTGTATCTGATGATGGGCCTTCTGATTTGTCTGATTTTTGCTTTGTGCGTGCCTCTGCTTCTGCTGTCTTTGAAGCACTTGATGCAGCACCAGCATTGGCACCATCATCCTTATCTTTGTCATTATTGTCATCATCATCACTATCATCATCATCATCACCATCATCACCCTCATCGTCATCATCATCATCATCACCATCATAACCATCATCGCGAGCACCCTCAATTCTGGGTGTCGGGTCTCTTCTGCTTTCTAAGTCTTCCAACAGCTTTTTGTTTTCCTCCTCTAGCCTTTGTATCCTCTGAGTATGTGCATCAACATTTGTAGAAAACTTTTGATTCTAGTTTGTAGCAGTGAGAAGGAGGGCTTGTTGATCATTACACCTAGTGGAAAGACTTGTGATGGCTTGGGCTTGTTCAGTATTTTGCAGAGTCAACTGACTGATCTGCGAGCCCTGTTGGTCAATACGCTTTGATTGCTCTTCATTCTGAGCCAGTAAACGAAGTACCAAACTGTTTAAAGTACTGATCTGGTCATGTAGAGAGACAGTCGGCAGTGACATTGAAGATTCAGCTCGAATAGTTGATGGCTGTGATGTAGGAGCAGTCGTGTAGATGGGAGGAGGCACAGTTTGTGTCTGAGGCACAAATGTTGACATTGGAGCCTCAGACCTGGTGGCAGTTGCTGTAGTAGCAGAGGTGCTCTCCGTCCTTCTAACAAGTTTAAACTTTTGGCGTTTGGCCATTCGCTTTCCTCTTCCTCTCTTGACTGGGGTAAATTGGGAAGAAGGAGCAGCAGATACTTGTGGACAGTCAGGGACAAAGTCAGCATCCCTGACGTCATCATCAACCCTTGAGCTTCCTTGATCTGCTCCCCTTTTTCGTTTTGTTGCGACCAATCTTGCCCCTTGTTGACAGATTTCAAAATCATCTTCAGTGTCCTCAGAATCAGTAAACAGGACGGTGTTCAGGTTAACGTCTTCTGGGTTAGTTGGAAGGGAAGGATCGATAGCAGTAACAGTGGGGGTGGTGGCAGCGGTAGATGGAACATTAGGAGCATTGCCACCATCTCCCTGACCATCTTGGTCATCATCATCTAGGTCGTCAGCTGGAGGTACAACAATTTCCTCCCTGTCAGAATCACTGTTATCGTGACGCCATTTTCTGTTTGTTGGTGACGCCATTTTCTGTTTGTTGGTGCCACATAATCTGGATTTGCCAGATGTCCAATAAGTCGTTTGTGAGGTGGCTTTGTTGGTCTTCCCCTGTAGGTCCTGTAGGTCTGTACCCTGTTTAGAGTGACATCCGTCATGTGTTCTAACTTGATCATGTCAATGTCTGACCTTGGCAGAAGAGGAAGTTGGTCATCTATTATCATTTGTAAGAATCTGGGGTACATAAGATACGCATTGTCCCCTTTTAGATAGATGTTTTCCTTAAGATGCGTGAACACCATCTCGGAAAAGTTGAACGGAATGTTCAACACCAGAGCAACGAATGCGCTTTGAATTGTTTCGCGCATATCATCAAATCCGCCACGACGGGAACCGAGGCAATGCAGAAGAACATGTCCAAGATACTTGTACTGCGGACAGAGGTTCGCTTTGTTTAAAACTCCCTCTGCTACATTCCCGTCGTACTTTATTCTCATGAAGCATCCGCGGACCAGATATTTATCCAGTGTCACTGGATCTTCAGGATGATCACCGAATTGACACAATCGGCGAATGTGAGCTACCGATACAACCACATCTTGACCTGCGATCTTCCCTCGTATGACCGGTGGAGATACCTCGCAATCAATCTCGGCAGAGGCCCAGAACTCCCTTTGATGCGACGTATATGGAGTCCGGTGATGGGATATAGCATGAGCAATCCTTGATCTTGATAAAAACTCGATCATTCCGACAAACGGACATGCATTCTTTGATGTAGGAATCATGTACGCACATATGTTGCTTTTTATTGAAGCCTTAAGAACAACTGGAGCTCTATGCGCCATAACGATCAGTCTGCAAACACAAAAACATGAAGCACATCAGATCAGTATATGCAAGATTTTGGAAATATGAACTTTTGGACCATTTTCCCTTTGTACGAATGAACCCAAAAAGTTGGTTCATTCGTGCGAATGGATCATTCTGCCTATTCATTCGTGCGAATGAGTTTCATTCATATGAATGAGTATTCATTCGTGTGAATGAGTTTTCATTCGTGTGAATGAGTTCTCATTCGTACGAATGAACATGAAGAGTGTGTCCATTCGTATGACAGACGGGTCGCGATCCAACTTTTCCAAAAATTCGATCAAGACTTGAAAAGATTTGCCGAAAAAGACACCAACACACTCGACTATGATTTTCAACCAATATTTAGCATTTTAATTGGTTTATTAAGTCACTTTTTACGTTTTTTAGGTTTGGTTTTCGGTTTTGAACCCTAAATCTAGTCGAGTCATCCAAGAATCGAGTATACAGACGATTAATCTCTTGAGGGTATACCTGTAAACAAAAATCAAGCGTTAGATCGGTGATTGGACGGAGATTTGTTCAAATGCAGATTTTAATCAAACAGACGTGCGAATAAGGATTTCTGATTTGTGCGAATGATGCTGAGAATGCGAATGAATGGCCTTTTTATAGGATGGCCTAGTTCATTCGTACGAATGGCCCATTCTGGTCAGTCCATTCGTGCGAGTGACCCAGACTTGATTCATTCTACCATTCATTCGTACGAGTGGACCATTCTGGTCAGTCCATTCGTGTGAAATAGCTATTCTCCTCATCCATTCGTACGAGTGAGCCAATTTGCTCATCCATTCGTACGAATGGGACAATCCCCTTATGCAAATTAAACTTTTCAAGTTAAATGGGGTATCCGACCACATCGGTCTTGACAACAATTTGATTATGAAGTCATTTACATTTAATTTTGAAGTGAGGGATCAATTATGAAGTTTTGGAATAGTTTATGAAGTAAAGGAACGATTTGATCAATCAGGAAGTCAAGCGGTTTTCAAATTTTGATTTTCAGACAGTCGTTCGAGTCTTATCAGATAATCTAAAATTCAGGAAAAGTAAAATCTTTTTGGATTTTTGAATATGTAATGCTGAAAATAATATCAACAAGATATATACACGCATGTCTTAGTAAGAATGATCCTTATGAGAAATCATACAGACTTAGTGACTAATGATCTGAGACATTTTGAATTTTGTAGATACAACTATACAATGGTATTTACACATCTTTTTGTGAGAAAGATCCGAACATAGGATCAGTACTAAACTCATAGCAATCAGCAACATTGCAAATTATCTGAGCTTTATGTACACTTAGTCAAAATGCGATCATTGATATGTTTGTCCATCTTAAACTTATGCAGACCTTTTCTCAACACTTACAAGATGATCTTGAAGGATTAAGTCCATTATATGTGTGTCCCACACTAGTTAAGAATTGACTTGAATTACTTTTCAAAACATGTTAATGTTTCAAATCAGCACAACTTACTTAACCAGTCATCATAAGTTCATGAGATCTCAGTTATTCCCTGTTACTTCTTTACTACACCAAATATATTTTTTTTTTTTTTTCAGTATTCACAGTGACAGCCATCAGCTCATGGACGGCTTCGGCCAGGTATTTACAAGGCAATATGGCACGTATTCAGCTAACGGTGTTTGTGTTCATCTTATCCCATGGATGGCTTCAACCAGGCTGCAACCCGGTAATATGGCACATATACGGATTCGGATTCATACTTTTATTTTATTCTTAATCGCATGGACGGCTTCAGCCAGGTATTTACAAGGCAATATGGCACGTATACGACTTCGGAATCTAATTTTTAATTTTATAACTACTTTCTGATATCTCATTAAACCGATGATAACTGGTGTGCACAGAATGAGAAACACCTTCAGTTTCTATTGTTGATTTTCGTCAATCCTTTCACCATTATGTGACTCACAAGACAATATCTAATATGGTATAGATTGATCATCAATGGTCGAGATTCAGTAAGATAAGCCTATCAATGCATCACATGTCGACTTAGTGTGACTATTCACTATGACATTAAATGCAATGTGCTTCATACATATGGTTAGTGTGCCATCACTTCCCAAAGGTTGGATACGATTTCTCATTTTTTAGTTTTTCAGATGTTTTTGTGTTTTAGACTTTACAAAAATGGAAATTTTTTTTAAATTAACTGTACACAAATAACTGTACACAAATAGAAAATCTTTTTGGAGTCTCAGATAACTATCGTCTGTGTACTATCATTTTTCTCAGCTAGAGATCATTTTCTTACTGGCATTTTCTCCCCCTAAAATTTTAAAAATGAAAAATCTTTTTGAGTTTTTGAGATTTTTAATAAACGCAAGAAAGAAAATATATACATGAACGTAATTGATAAAAATGATTATAGACTCGACTCTTGGTCCGGAACAACGTCATCCTTCTTTTTCATGCCGTTTACCTCTAACAAGAATAAAAATCTTGGTTTGTCAAAGGCTTTTGTATAGAGGTCGGCCTTTTGGAAATCAGTGTTAATTTGAACCACATCAATCAGTTTCTTTTCAAAACAATCACGAATGAAGTGATATTTTATGCCGATGTGTTTGGTTTTTGAATGTTGAACCGGATTCTTAGTGATAGCTATGGCAGCAGAATTATCTACATAAATAGGAGTGTTAGAGAATTGCAAACCGTAGTCTCGAAGTTGCTGTTGAATCTAGATAATCTGAGAACAGCAACTGACAGCAGCGATGTATTCAGCTTCACATGTAGATGTAGCCACTGAAGTCTGCTTTTTGCATTGCCATGTCACAAGACGGTTTCCAAAGAACTGACACCCTGCAGATGTAGACTTGAAGTCTGTTTTGCAACCACCATAATCAGAATCACTATATGCAGTAAGCTCAAAGTTATCATCATTAGAGTACCATAATCCAAGATCAGGAGTACCCTTCAAATAACGAAAAATCCTTTTGACAGCAATTAAGTGGGAGACTTTTGGTTTTGACTGATATCGGGCACAGAGACACATGGCGAACATGATGTTTGGTCGAGATGCCGTGAGATACAGGAGAGATCCGATCATGGCTCGATAGAGAGTAGCATCAATATACTCCCCATTGTCATCAGGCGAAATCCCGTGATTGATCGCCAATAGAGTACCAGCAGGTTTGGCAACAGTCATACTGAATCGGCTCAGTATGTCTCCAACATAATTTGTTTGATGAAGGAAAATCCCTGTCTCAGATTGATCTACTTGTAGCCCTAGAAAGAACTTCATCTCTCCCATGGAACTCATCTCGAACTTGTCCTGCATAACTCTTTCAAATTCTTTGCACAGAACATCATTCGTCGATCCGAAAATAATGTCATCCACGTATACCTGTACCATTAAAAGTTCTCCACCCTTTTCTCTAATGAACAACGTGCAGTCGATGACACCTCTTCTAAAACCATTGTTCAGAAGATGAGTGGAAAGTGTCTCGTACCACGCTCGCGGAGCTTGGTGCAATCCGTACAGTGCCTTGTCCAATTTGTAGACACGGTCACGATGTATAGGATCTTCAAACCCGGGAGGTTGACTAACGTATACGACTTCACTGATTTCTCCATGAAGGAAAGCACTCTTTACATCCATTTGATAGACTTTGAACCTTTTGTAGGATGCATAAGCAAGAAAAATTCGAATTGCTTCCAGACGAGCAACCGGTGCAAACACTTCATTGTAATCTATACCTTCAATTTGCCTAAATCCCTGAACGACCAAACGAACCTTATTTCTTATGACTATTCCTTGATCATCCCACTTGCAACGAAGAACCCATCGAGTACCAATCTTCTTAGCTCCTTTTGGTAAATCAACTAACTTCCAAACTCCGAGCTTCTGAAATTTGAGTAGTTCTTCCTGCATTGCATTTACCCAAGATTCTTCTTTTAAAGCATCTGTTATAGACCGTGGTTCGATTTGCGAGACGAAACATGAATGCGCACAATCGTTGACTACACCAGATTCCATGATTTCTGAATAGACTCCAGAGTTGATCTGACCCCTAGTTTTAACACCAGATGTGGGATCACCAATAATGTTCTGTTGAGAATGAATTCTATCAATCCTACCCACAGGATGAGCAGGAACCTCAACAGTTTGATCAAGGTTTGTGATACTCTGTTCAATTGCCACAGAATGTGAAACATCATCACTCAATTGTACAACATCATGGGAAGGATCTTCAATCACCTGGTCTATTTCTTGTCGAGAACCCTCATACTCTGAAGAAGAAGAAGAGTCATCATCCTGTGTGACTTGTGTGTTATTGGAGGACTCAGGAACGTCAGATGATGAGGGAGTAGGTTGCACATGTTCATCAGGTGCGTTTTGAGCATCATACATCATTTGAACAGCAACCTCCTCATCTGAACATTCTGGAGGAAGATTAAACGAGGCAAAAAGTTCTTCATAATCAAACATCCAAGGAAGACCTTTTCCAGCAGCAGGAGAGGTATACTTTTGAACATCAACATGGTACCATTCTTCTACATTCCTAGAAGCTTTGTTGTAAACTCTTTTATTGGGAGTGTTGTACCCTAAGAAGTAACCTACCTCTACTTTCTCGTTAAACTTGCCATGAGCATCCTTTTTCAACATGGTACATGGAGCGTCGAACGGTTCAAGATACTGTAAGTTCGGTTTCCTTCGATGCAACAATTCAAAGCAAGTTTTATCATGACGCTTGACAACTAGAACCCGGTTGAGCGTGTAACACGCATTAGCAATAGCTTCATTCCAGAACTGCACGGGTAAGTTTGAGTCAGCGAGCATAGTCCTTGCAGCTTCTATCAAGGTCCGATTCTTCCTCTCAGCAACACCGTTCATTTGTGGAACATATGGCGCACTGAATTCATGGTGAATACCAAGTTTTTGACAGAAAGTTTCCATAAGGTGATTTTTAAATTCAGTACCATTGTCCGAACGGATCCTCCTAACCTTTAACTTATACAAAGACTCCAATTTGGTAATCAGAATCTCCACATATTCAAAAGTTTCAGATTTTTCTTTTAAGAACATCACCCAAGAATATCTTGAATACTCATCCGTCACAACCAAACAATATAAGTCTCTAGCAATGCTTTTCCGATTGATAGGACCAAACAAGTCCATGTGTAAGAGCTCTAGTGGTATAGTGATGGAATGTTGAGATTTGGGTTTATGAGATTTCTTGGTTTGTTTGCCTTTCTTGCAAGAAACACACACGTCTGGAAGATGAAAACTTTTCACAGTGACTCCTTCAACAAGATTTTTGTGCACCAAATGATTCATTTTTCTGAGACTGAGATGTCCCATTCTTTTGTGCCATAAAATAGAATCCTTCTCAGTGGCTTTTGAAACAAAACATGATGCTGTGGACACTGAGGATGATGCTTGTGACATGTCAAGAATATAAAGATCATTCACTCTTGGAGCAGACATAACCACCATGTCTTCTGGAATCATAAACTCCTTTTTCAAGATATAACAATGTTTGTCATCAAAAAGAACCTTGAACTCCTTATCACAGATTTGAGAAACAGAAAGTAAGTTGTTATCCAACTGTTTGACAAAGTTGACCTTCTCAAAGCTGACAGCTCCATTAGACAGTGTTCCCTGAGCTGAGATAAAACCACCTTTATCGCCTGCAAATGAAACATAGCCCCTTTTGATATTTCTGACGTCGAAAAGGAGAGCTAAGTTCCCAGTCATGTGCCTGGATGCCCCACTATCAATAATCCAATTATTGCTAATAGGATTATAAAGGACAACCTGCACAATAAGGAAAGTAATTAGTTTAGGTTAGGAACCCAAGTCTCATCTACAACAGTACAATCCATCCATTGTCCTTGTGGATTTTTGGAACAACCATTTGACTTTGAAGTACAGTCGTCAGAAGCATCATCTGATTTTGCATTCCACACATGTTGTTTGTGCAACGACTGTTTGTGGTAAACAGTGGATTGCTTAACGATTTGTACAGGTGTGGAACTCGAATCAGAGACCAACAAGTCATGCATCTTTTGTTTAACTTTCTTTTGATGCACTTGTTGTTGGGTAAAAGAGTTAGATTTTGACTTTAAAAACTTTTGTTTATTTTCTGGAAAATGGTTAACTCTTTTACTTGGCTTCTGAAGATAAGGACAGTTGACAACAACGTGTCCTTGTGTACCGCACTCAAAACAGTATCTCCGCTCAACCAACCTCGGAGATCTGTATTGATTTTCACTTTGGTGAGTTTTTGAACCACCAGCCTTAGCTTCTTTTTGTTCAGCTGAAGAGAGTGACTTGTTTGATTGAACAGACTCTCCAGCTTTAACAAAATTAACCTTTTTGATTGAGGCTTTGGTTACTTGACTCTTCTGATCAGAATTAGTGGGATGAGATGGACGACAATTGGTTTGTTTAATTTTAAAAACATTTTCAGAAGCAGATTTTGAAATACCAATGCTGTCATTCTGTGGAGCAGACGAGTTTTTGTGTCCCAAACCACGAGTAAGACACTCATCGTCGTCTTCATCCCACTCTTCTACCATTCCATCAACACACTGGGACTTCGAGGTTGAAGCACCATTATCGTTAACCTTTTGTTGAGAAATTTTGTTTTCGGTGGATCAACGACAAGTGGCGTTTTGACCTTAAAGTCAATGATTGGGTTATCATCCGGTGTGTTTACCATAGTATTCAACATCGGTGGAGGACAATTTTTATACCCAAACCCAGCATTTTTCTTTCCTGGACGACGTGAAATCATGTAATCAAGAAGGTAAGAAGAATTTGAATAACTTTTCAGCTTTTGATTTAAAGTTTCATAATCACATTCGACAAGCGCCAGCTTTTTCTTTGTTTCATCAATCGTGTTTAAATAAAAAGTGATGGCATTTTGTTTGTTGATAACACAGATTTCTAATTCATGAACTTGCCTGTTTAAAAGATCAATTTTGTTTTTGAAGGCAAGTTCGTTTCCCTTTAAAACACGGTTTGCTTCAAGACAATTAGTTAAATCAGCAATTAAGTCTGTGTTGTGACTTTTAAGTGTCTCAACTTTCTTCTCAAGTTCATCACAAATTAAACACGGTTGAGATTCAGACTCACTTTCAAAACTGTCAGAATTTACCTGAATGCCTGTGGATGTTTTTACCATAAAAGCACAGCTACAGGTAGATTCAGAAGAGGAATTGTTATCATCCACATCATCTGTCGATTGACTTGAAGAGACGACAGATGATTTTTCTTCATTCTCAGCTGTGAAGCCAGAACTATTTGAAGATGTGTCGTCTTCAGCTGATGAACTTTCTGAAGCAATCTCTCTCTCAGCATCAGAATCTGATTCTTCATTGATTTCTACAGCCTTTGCCATGTAAGCTCTATCCCCTGAACTACCATCAGCTCCAAATTTAAAAGACCAATCAACAGTCTCATCTGTTTGAACAACCATAGCTTTTGTTCCACTTGAAGTGTCCTTATCTTGTGCAAGAGTAACTGGAACAAGGTTTGTTTCTGTATTTTGATTTTGTGGCTTCGGTTGGCTTTGACGGTTGTTGAAAGGGTTGCGGTTTCCAGTCTGTTTAGGCTTTTCATATTGCCTAGCAAAATGCCCTTTCTCACCATAGTTAAAACAAACAACAGCAGACAGATCAAAACCATAAGTAGTGTCTTTGTTCCCTTCGAGAGTTTTTCCTGTCCTTTTTACATAATCTCTCGCTCTTCTGACTGCACTTGCAAGAGCCCACATTATATCAATTCGATCCATTTCATCCTTATCAATCTGAGCATAGTCTTCTGCTGTCAGATGACTGTTTCCAACCTGTCCAGCAACAAGACTGTCATATGAATTGACAACGGTAGACAACAGTGCCATGTGTTCCTTGGCCACTTCGATAGTAACCTTGTCGAAGTTGTCTGTTTGCAATTTAATGGGGCTTGGTGGAGGAGTACTAGCAGTATTTCCCTGCTGTGGAACCGAGCTTGATGAAACTGAAGCATGAGCTGTTGAAGACTGGCTGGCTGAAACATTTGACATGTTTGATACAAACGTAGTCTGCAAAGGAGCATTTTGTTGAGTTGATGTGGAATAGTACAATGAAGGATCCTGAGCTTGTACGCCTCTCTTTAACTTCCACTTATTCATCACCTCTTGTTCTCTCAATTTCTGAATAAATTCATTAATATCAATGGTTTCAAGAGTATTGTTCTGTTTGAGAACCATCAAGAATGAATCCCATTTTGGTGGTAGCGCATCTGCCATGCATTGAACCTTTTCTTCTTTCGTTGTTTTGATCTCATGGGCATGCAATTCACTCATCAAGTGATAGAATCTCTCAAATAGATCATATAAGGACTCATTCCCAATATACATGAAATTATCAAATTCCTTCTTAATGGCCTTAGCATTGATAGCTTTCAACGAAGCATTTCCTTCGTGACGTTGTTCTAAGGCAACCCACAAAGATTTTGAAGATGTAAACTGCCTGAATTGATGAAATATTTCTCTTGATATGGCCTGAGATAAGATAGCATATGCCTTCTTTTCTAAGTCATAATCTTTTCTTTGTTGTTCGCTTAAAAGTGAAACCAAAACAGGAGTTCCATCCTCACTCAACACTTTTTGATATCCATTCTCTATCATCATCCATAAGTTTGTATCAACTCCATTAATGTGTATCTCAAACCTGTTTTTCCAGTGATGATATTCGTCCATTGTCATGAGTTTTGGATCCTTGTTAGCATTTCCAGCTTCATTATCGATTAATAACAAGTTTTGGATTTTACTGTTCTGACTGGCAACAAAGGCTAAGTCCGACATGGTAAAAAAAAACGAAGTTTTTCGACACAAAAAAAAAATTCAGAAGAGATTTATGCGAATGGGTCTATTCGTGCGAATGGAATTTTCTATTCGTGTAAATGGAATTTTCTATTCGTGTGAATGGAATTTTCTATTCGTGCAAATGGAATTTTCTATTCGTGCGAATGGAATTTTCTATTCGTGCGATTGGAATGTTCTATTCGTGCGATTGGAATTTTCTATTCGTGCGATTGGAATTTTCTATTCGTGCGAATGGAAGTTTGAACAAATGAGCGGGAGCCTTGATCTATTCGTGCGAATGGTAGGAGCCATTCGTGCGAATGAAGTTCATCATAGTAGCCATTCGTACGACAGAGGGCTGTTTGACTTTTTTGCACCAAAAAGCACCAATGATTGAGCCTATTATCAGATCTGGAAACTGAGACGATCAGATCACTCAGAAGCAATAATCACAAGTTTTGAACGTGGCTAAACAACGATCAAGTGATCTTTATAACATTCAAGTAGCTAGAAAAAGCAAGATTAGATTTTCTATGTTGAATCTAGAGCACAATGGCTCTGATACCACTTTGTTGGAGCGGGATCTACCTTGATCCAATGATTCAACACATTAACCGAACCAAATCGTGCGGAATCCGATTTGATTGGCAATCCAATCTATGACACGGATCGGGTCGTAAGAAACGAGCGGATTAGATGTCGAAACGAAGGTTTCTATCGACCCTTTGGTGTAGAGAAGTTGGATACAAGACCTGGAAACTCTCAACGGACGGAGATTCAACAATACAGGTGCAAAGAGTTTGTGTGTTATGTTGCTTAGTCTGGTTCTATGTGTATATGTGTTGTATTTTCTGTTGTGTATGTGCTCATGAAGTGAAAGTTCTATATATAGTGCTGAGGCCATTCGTACGAAATGATCCATGTGAATGGACTCATTCGTGCGAATGAATCAGCAGAATGGTTCATTCATAAGAATGAATCATTAGAATGGTTCATTCGTACGAATGAATCATTCTCATGACTTATTCTAGCGAATGAATCATTCTCATGATCTATTGCGCGAATGGATCATTCTCATGATCCATTCGTGCGAATGGGCCTTACATTAGCACGATTGATCAACGTTATCGCTATTTATCAGATCGTTTAATACATAGTAGTTATATATGAGTAAACATTAAGGATAAACATGTAATTTCATTAATACATCAAATAATTACATTAAACATAGATGAAATACATATTACAAGGGATTAGGGACATATTATGCATCTACACAAGTCCTTTAATCCATGTTTTTATCAAAGGTTTTTCATAATAAAGAGTTGTTGACACATATTGGTACATATGGTGTGTAGAAATGCTTTGTTTGTAGGTTATAAGCTCGTTTCTATTCAAGGAAACTTTGTTTGTTATGATTTTGTAAAAATATGCATATGAGATGTTTGATGGGTTAAATGATACAAGTGTTGGTAGAATGAGTAGGAAATATCATTTTTGTGGTTGAAATGTTGGATTTGCATCATTTTTTGTCGTTTCTTTTACATTTTAAGTTATTGAGATATGATGGATAATAACATGCTACAATGCTTGAATAACATCTATTGAAATGATATATGAGGCTATTTGAAGTTACACATGTGTAGGATAACATATTTTGTGTTTGTGTGATATAATTATCTAAAGTAGGTTAAAGGATGTTATTACAATATGGTTAGATGATATACATGAGAAAATATGATTGATGGCATTGTTATGACACATGTTGGAAGACCTTACTAATAAAGGGTACTTTATTGGTTCTGAAACTTCATATTTGCTTTATATGGATTGTACATGAATAAAACCATACTAGTAGCATTGTATTAGGGTGATTTCATGTATGGTTTATTATATAGGCTATGTTACATAAAGGGTATTAAAACCCTAGTTTTCCAAAAAGGGAAACTTTCATATTGCATAAACTAGGTTATAAGATATCATGTCCCTTTACTTTTTCTAATGTATTTGATATGATATTTTTAGATGATTAGTACATTGGCATGAATTTATGTGGATTGTTTTATTGTCATGTTATGGACTATGTTATGAGTATGTACAAATGCTATGTGTACTTACTAGACTTTGTGACTTAGACATGTATAGTTGTATGTCATGGACTTATGCAAATATTTGAGAAGGTGTGTTACTACTTATGACATAAACCTATGCATATTGTGTTATTACTTATGACATGAACCTACGTAAACCATGTTACTTATTATATGACATTTATTTATACAATTACTTGAACATGTGTGTTATGTCATAAGGTGCTACTTATGTGTTACTTGTATATGCTTTCACCACATGTAACCAACGGCTCGTCGTGTCACACTTGGTCAAGGTTGGTCAACCTTGGTCAGCATTGGTCAATATCGGTCAACATTTGTCAAACTTAGTCAAACCTTGGTGAACTTTGGTCAAACCTGTTCAAAATGTCAATGTAACCTTTCAACATTGAGTCGTTTGGATGAACGTGGTTACATAAACCATCTTTACATTCCTTAGACGTTATAGCCTTAACGTTTCTATGGCTCTGTTAGGTCTTTCATTCGGATTTTGCTAGGATTCTCGTATTGTTTTTCATACTTACATCACCTCATTCCCAGGTGAGTTTTCACGGCCCCGCTTTGCTTACTTTTCCTTTTGGGGGAGATACATGCTAAAACCATTTTCTTAGTCATGTGACGTTACTTTTTGATTTCGCTATAATATATAAGTGGGTGCATTTCCCGCACGTAAAGTCCTCTCATAATCGAACCGTTAATTATTTCCCAAGCGAGGTAATCATGAATAGTACTATTGGGTTTAACAACTCCCACCCGGGTTACTCGCGCTAACTTTGATCAGGTGTCGAACGGGTGCATCATTGACCTAATCCAGGCGCGCTGGGCATGTAAGAGGCAAAAATTCTAGTTTCTGCATTCCTTCGTTGAGCTTCGGTTTTGGTGAATTTCTTATATTATTATTGTATATTGTTTGATCAACAATCAAATCATTAGTAGAAATACGTACTGTTACACTGTTTTCATTTCTTTGTTGTTACTTCAAACCTGTGAATTCACCAACCCTGTATTGACACTTTTAAGCATGTTTATCTCAGGTCGCTAAGCATTTGCACAAGGACTAGGATTTGCATATCTGGAGTCACATTGCATGTTTTCATTAGAAGCTTAGGTTTATGGGAACCTAAAGACATTATGCTTCTGTATTTTGATACATTACTTTTGCTTTCATATTTACATTCCGCATTTTCTTAAACTCTGTAAAACTTAATTATTTTGTATGATGTTCAAACGGAATGATTTTTTTGAAAACTATTTAGGGGTCGTTTGAAATGACCAGGACCGATGATCCTTGACAGTCACGACCCGCGGGTAAACCGATGTGGATTTCACGGTGTGACAATAAGGTATCATTCTCATTTGCTCCTTTTCAACCTCTATTTTGGGACATTGGAATAAACCGAAAACATCTCGCTTACTACTGGAGCTACAGAAGGAGAGCATTGATGCATGTTATAACGTGTGAGGACACGCTCAATGTAAGCCTTTTGAGATAATCCTAAGATCCCATTGACTCTATCTCGGTGTATTTCGATGCCAATAACATAAGATGTTTGGAATCGTGGACCAGTTTTAACAGTTAAAACAATACTTTATAAAATCATATTTACAATGGTGGAAGCGTAAACAATAGCACACGATAATAAAGTTTGGAACTTTATCCGACAGTGGTCCGATTACACAACGTTTAGACAATAATAATATATAAATAAATGCAACCCACAAAACTGATCTCGTCTCACGAGTTCTCATGCGTAAACCGGCTCACGTGGAATCCGGCTCATGGCAAGGCAGCGACGGCAAGGGAAGGGGTCAGCAGCTCGGCAGCTCGGTGGTGGCTTCTCAGCGACGCTGCGGTGATTCCGGCGACCGGAGGGTGGTGCTGGTTGGCAATCGATCGCAAAAACCCTAAAGGGTTTTTTCTCTGTTTTCGCAAATTGGAGAGGAGGCAAAAAAATGGTTATTACCGTTTTAATTTAAAGATGTATATATAGTTACCTTAATTACATAAAACACCCATTAGGAATTTTCTATTAATTCCTTGTAATTAACTGTTTAATAACTTTGAACCCTCGTTGGTTACTAACTATAAATAGTTAGTAAAACTGTAACTAACGTTTAACCGTTAAACGTTAAAAACCATTTTGATCAATAATTATTTCTCTAAATAATTAGTCACCGAATTAATTACTACTATGAATAATTAATTTCCAAATCCATCATTTAAATATTTCTCTTAAACATTTATCCATCGTCTCATAATGCCGTGTTTTGTGAACTATAATATTTTACAATTAAATATTATCAATTGCTCGTTGTCCAGAGTGTAACTCTTTGGATCGTACCTTGATAGCAACGTTGATATTAACGATGACCGGACACCTAATATCCAACAATCTCCCACTTGGACGATTCATCGATTAATCGGGTCAACGTAGACAGTGGTGGACGCCTAGCTGCATTTCACTGCCCCTAACAAGGCATGACGTATTTATAATCGTCAACTAATTCCTTGTGTTCAAGTAAGCTTTACTTAACCAAGTACAATAGCCATGCCAAACGTATCTATGTATCCTTGAGACATGGATTCAAGTCACTTCTCATATGCGTTCAACTATTTTTGTTCTCGTTCTCTAATTCAAAAATGGTCTAAACAAACTACTCTTTAGTTATGTACGTGGCCATGCAATTTATTCCAGTTTGAATCAAAGAGGGCGCCAGAATGTCCATCTCCTAATTAAAGGAGAACATAATTCCTTTGGTCACGTACAACTCCCACTTAACTTTAGATTTATTCCTAATCATACCCTTATTACTGCCTATTAAGGTACAGTGTTAGATAAGATTAAAGAACAAACTTCAGTCAGAGTTAGTTCTAGTGCGTGCCTCGGATCGAGGATCAATAGATCTTACCACATTCAAAACTTCTCAAGACCTTGATCCACGAAGATAGTTTTGAAGCGAGTTACATTCAATAATAATTCTCTAATGAATATATGTGAATATGATGTCCAACTGTTTGGACTTTCATTCCTAATGAACTAATCATCCAATTCACAATAGTCTTTCGTTCAGATTGATTCCCATGAATCTGATCGACTACGAACATTTAGAATATAATATTCAAGGATTTCTAAAACGTACAAAATATCGAACATAGAAACATCTATTTATAATGCATTTAACTGTTAAATCAATATAAAACATTAATGTTTCTATATATTGTTCGAAAGCACCCAATACTAACAAATCAAACTCATGTCTAGCATGTCTAACACCTATCAACATGCTCCTCATATACAGATTGATGTATAGGTTTAGCGAATGGGTCAGCTAGATATTGATTTGTGTGAATTTCGTTTTAGCATGATTTCTCTAAGTTTCATGATCCCATTAATGAAAACTTATGGTGGAAAAACCTCTATTGGAACTCCTTTCCAAACTATTAGAAGTTATCTGAACCATTTTCAGAATACTATCTTCTAATGTTTCCAAGTCACAACATCTCAAGTTTGTCTAATTTTTATTGATAAAAATCTTTTATCAGATAACATTGATATATCTCTCATGGTGTATTCATTTAATCATTATCAATGATCGTCTTTTGATGTTTATATCTTAACTTTTAAGACAGTAGTGTTTGACTGGCAAGTTGTCATAACTAACTATGATCTTGTTGATAGTCAAAGCTGGTACTTTTGGCATCTTATCCGATAAGATAGCATTATCTCATCATAACACTTTATGAACACCATTTTGTGCTTCCCAAACATTTTCCTTTTGTTTTGTCATAGTTAAATTTCAAAGTTCTTTCATCATATGAAAATATGGACATAGCTCATGACCTTTTAGATGAAACTACAAGAACCCTTTCACTTTCATCCTATCCCAATGTTATCAAGGATCGCAGATAATGTTAACAATTTATCTTTATAGATTTGTCACACAAAACATATTTAAGACAATCTTACCAACGTCAACAGATTGCTGTGATTCTTACTTTAGAATCTTTCCTTATATATCTTATATACGGATGCAATCAACAAAAGCTTTGAAAATAATCTCTAAAGATACTCTGTCTTTCAATGATATGTTTAAACTCATGATTTTAGCAATGTATCACTATACAATCTATGATAATGCTTATCATCCCTCTTCGTGGTGTTTCGTGTATCTTTATACACTCCTCTCAATAATGTGTCTATATACATTCCATTGTTGCAGGTACTTACTCCCACTGACCCTTGCATCTATCATATTGAATCTTCTTTGAATTGATCTTATCAATTTAATGATTCAACAGTTTTAGAAATATTCAGACTTTTATACTCTCCTTGAAGCCACTTTATTACAAGAACATTCTAGTATTCATAATACATGTTCGTTTTGATTAGTTTGTTCAACTTGTTAAAAATTTGTAATATGTTCCTCACAAGGAAACTCGGAATGTAATTCCTATTTTATCAACTTTTGATAATATGTCAGGCTTCTACTATGAATGATTCATTTGTTGTTTCCAAAACAATTTCTACATCTTGATGAATCTCATTCATGTTGTAGTTTTGATCAAATCTTTATTTGTCATAATATGGATTATGTGTCTGAATCATCACAAAGTGATTTACTAAAGAATCTTTTTCTTTTATCACATGATCTCTAATGTCTGTTGTAAAATATCTCATCTTTTGCTTATGATAAACTTTCATATATCAATAAAGATCTCATACTTACGTGTATATATGAATTATGTGTTTATGCAATTGAATAATACCATTTATTTAGAACTTTAAACAACATCTTCAATCTTATGATTAAGTTTGAAGGCTTATTAAGGCGGCACACGAAACTATTTCGTATGGGAGTTCATAACATCCTATCCATAATTTGTTCATAGGACTCTTTCTAATTTTCATATCTTATATGAATTGCTATACCTGTTCTGGATGAACCTTACGGTTCAAGGCTAGTGATTTAGATTATGTCAATTTTGGGTAGCTGTTTTCACATGACTAACTACTTAGTCTTGAAGTAGTGATACTTTTATCGCTTCTTTTATATCTTATCCTATAAGATCGTTTCCAGAGAGATTTTATTATTTCAATTATTAAGTCAACCGTAAACATTATATCATATATAACCCTTTTACAAGATTTAACTTAATTTGTTCCACGGTATCTATTAGATCTGATCTAATATAATATCTATTGGACCCGAATAACATGTCTCACATGTCTTTATATTTCATGTCGGATAGAAGGCATTGAATTCTCAATTCATAGTTAGGCAATAATCATAATGCGTAAAAGATTTAAATAAGTCATACTTAAAATAATCAAGCAATATTCAAAAGAAAGCAAATCCGGAATTAAATTTGTTCTAAAAAAGTAAAATAACATCATCACAAGGTGTAATCAACAACTTGAAACAATCTTCAAGCTTTGTCCATCTTCCTTTTCTCCTTCTTTCCTTCTTTTCTTTCATCTTTGCAAAATAGCAAGTTTTGCACACATGTTAAAAATCTAACTTTTAAATGATAAAGAAACAATGGAAAAGTTGCCTAAATACCTGGAGTATATGCATTGAAGCATTCTCTAGCAACAGCAGCTTCGGGCATATCTCTAACACAGCATATGGGTTTAGAGAGGCGCGTCTTGGTCTCACCAATAGCTTTGCTCTTATTCCCGGTTTTGACAGTGTCATCCGATTCCTCTTTGCTTGTGAAGGATAAGTGAAGGTCATCATTGAATATAGCTCTCATGATGTTGTCACTCGGGTAAACCTCTGTCCTTTCAAGCTGGTTAATAAAGCAAGACATACTAAAAGCATCTTCGGGTACCACCTTGGCATACCAAGAGATGAAATCCCTAACCTCATCATAACGATTAAGTAGACGCTTTTCCCATTTATAATCTTCAATCAATAGTAATATCTATGACCAAGTGATCGTCTATGGGAATGCATGTTTTCTCGAGGTTTGCCACTTTCTTACTCATGATCATATCACGTCTCGGATTCTCCAATGCAACGTCTCTAATGTGTGACATTAAAGAGTGATAAGGAACCTTGTTGTAATCTTGATGGTATTTCTCCCTCAAGTCACAGATCATGTCATAAGCAGTCAAGCACTAGAGCGATTCTATAATCTCAGAGCTAATAGATGTAAGCATAAGGTTTGATATAGCATTGGTATCATCCTTAAGTTTGTTCCAGGTATTTAGAACAAACTCGCTAGCATCCTCAGGTGGCTGCTTAGGTAAAGGGAACTTAAGAACATGCAGTTTCTTGTTGTATCTTAGGGCATTCTTCAGATTGTAGTACCAGGCCAAGAAATTTGTTCCATCGAGTTTAACGTTTAGGATATTGTTAAGACGCACTAGAATAACCAAATCAGCAGATTGAGACATCTACAAAATTCAAATAATATTTAGTATTTTCATGCTTAAATTTCCTAATTAAATTAATGACCCATGGCAAAAATATATATATAATTAGGAATAAGATCCTGGTTCACCATGTCTCAGTGAATGGCTGAGCACTCTCCACTGGCATAGCTAGGTAGGTAGGTATGAAAATACCAATTGTGTCGACTACACAATTCTCGGTTTAAGGGGCATGACAAGCAAGGTCAAGCTTTGAATACGTTTCCCTCAACTACGCTCACTTACACGACTTAAGTGATATTTATCCTTCAATTGTGACCGTAGACCCGACCTAAGTAACTTAGGAATCGCGGTCCTACCTTCAACCAAAAACGTAGCGCCAGATGCAGGGTAATTCACTAACACCGACGTTTCAGATAAATTAGTTGAAGAGTCACAACTTAGGGTGGCGTAAAAAAAATCGATTTTAAATTTGGGATTTGTTTAATGTTTTAAGTTACCGGTTAAGGGTCAAAAACATATTGGATGACGAGGAGCATGAACCAAGTCGTGCAAAATTTAGTAAACCAATTTTACTATATAAGTTCGTGAAACGCTTTCAACACTCGACACAATCCAATTTTAAATACCTTATTTTAAACTAAATTGGTCGTCAGTAGCAAACTTAATTTTAAACTAATTAACCTTTAATTAATTTAAATGTGTTTTTAAATAAAACAATTAAATTTAAAAAACCCGTTTTACTTTTAAATAAAAACTCTTTTATTTAATTACCTTTCCGATAAATTTTAAACCTTTTAATTTTCTCGTCGTTTTATAAGATCGTGCTAAACGTTTTATAAAATATTTGCAGTTTAAATTATTGTCCTAAATAATTGAAGCAACCACAAAATATAAAACAATCATCGAGCCACTAGTAAGGGTGTCCGGTTTCGTTCGAGCCATCAAACGAAAACCGAACCTATCTAAGGGACAACAAATAATAAATAAACTTGTCGCCTCCCACTTAGTCCAAGATCTCTATCTTCAAATCCCGTCCTTGTCAATCTTCGGTCTTCAAGCCTTCTTCTTGTTAGGTTTACAATATCATACTTTTACAATAAAAATAAATAAATAAATAAAAGAAACCTAGCTATTACATCGGGTTCCAAATAAACAAAAAATAAATACAAAGAATATAAAACCAAAACATGACAAACATAACCACGGGTCACTAGGGCTCGATGTATCAAACACAATCACAACCAAAATGATAAAGGTTCGATCTTTTGTTAACCAAAAGTGTTAACAAATAAAACGAAGATCGAATAATAAATATTTACGTCTAAACGTACGTAAAGGTGGTTTTGATACCACTGTTGGGAATCGTGCACCGGTTTTAACAGTTAAAACAATACTTTATAAAATCAGATTTACAATGGTGGAAGCGTAAACAATAGCACACGATAATAAAGTTCGGAACTTTATCCGACGGTGATCCGATTACACAGCGTTTAAACAATAAAAATAAATAACTAAACGCAACCATAGGATGTTAAGAGTTTATACCTTCGACGATCAACCAAAACTCACACGATGGATGCAACGAGCGTCACGCTAGTTGACTTGTTCACGAACTCGCAAAAATGATCTCGTCTCACTAGATCTCATGCGTAAACACGGCAAGGCAGCGACGAAAAGGGAAGGGCGGCGGCCCGGTGGTGGCTGCTTGGCGGCACTACGGTGATTCCGGCGAACGTAGGGTGGTGTCGGTTGCTGATCGATAGCAAAATCCCTAAAGAGTTTTTTCTCCTTTTTCGCAAATTGGAGAGGAGGCAAAAATAAAATAAAATGGTTATTAGGGTTTTAGAGTAAGGATATATATATAGTTACCTTAATTACGTATAACACCCATTAGGAATTTACTATTAATTCCTTGTAATTAACTGTTTAATTGCTTTGAACCCTCATTGTTTACTAACTATAAATAGTTAGTAAATCTGTAACTAACGTTTAACCGTTAAACGTTAAAAACCATTTTGATCACCAATTATTTCTCTAAATAATTAGTCACCAGATTAATTACTACTCTGAGTAATTAATTTCTGAATCCACCATTTAAATATTTCTCTTAAACATTTATCCATCGTCTCATAATGCCATGTTTTGTGAACTATAATATTTACGATTAAATATTATCAATTACTCGTTGTCCAAAGTGTAACTCTTTGGATCGTACCTTGATAGCAACATTGATATTAACGATGATTAGACATCTAATATCCAACATAAGAAGCCTCTCCGAGATCCTTCATGTTGAAATTACGCGAGAGTAAACGCTTCGACTCATGCAACATGTCTAAACTATTACTTGCCAATAGAATGTCATCTACGTAAAGGAAAAGTATAGTAAATTTGCTCCCACTCATCTTGATGTAAGTGCATTGATCCACTTGGTTCTTAATGAAATCTTGTTTCTTCATAGTCTCATCAAACTTTAGGTACCATTGACGTGATGCTTGCTTCAACTCGTATATGGATTTCTTCAATTTACAGACTAAATGTTCTTGGCCTTTAGGTCTAAATCCTTCAGGATGTCTAATGAACACGTCTTCATTCAAGTCGTCGTTGAGGAAAGCGGTTTTGACGTCTATCTGATGTGGCTCGAGATTAAAGTGAGCTACTAGGGCCATCACGATCCTTAAAGAATCCTTTCGAGAGACAGGAGAAAAGGTCTCTTGATAGTCGATTCATTCTTTCTGAGTGAAGCCCTTTGCAACCAATTTGGTTTTATAGCGTTCAATGTTTCCATTCGGGTTTAGTTTAGTTTTGAAGACCCATTTACATCCTACGGTTTAACTCCGTTGGGTAATTCAACTAAATCCCAAACATCATTTTTCTTCATGGAGTCAAGCTCGTCAATCATGGCTTTATTCCATTTAGAAGACTGATCACTGCTAATGGCTTCATGATAAGAAGTAGGATCAGTAAACTTTTCGGAATCCATTTCAGCTTCAGTCATGTAGGTAACATAATCATCAAAGTTAGTAGGCCTTTTTGACCTAGACGACCTCCTGAGTTGATTATCGGGTTCGATATTGTCTTGATGCCGGTCTTTTGATGTGCCTTCATTCTCAGGTATAAACGAAGTAGCATTAAGTTCTGAGTGTGCAGTAGGTGGTGCAGTGACGTGCAGTGCAGATTCGTGTATAAAAGGAGTAATCGGAGGTAAAGTAAGCGACGAATCCCCCCCCCCCCCCGCGTCTTGTACTTTTTGCAAATCATTATAAGGATTTTCACTACTCCCACTGACCTTAAAATTCTCAAGGAACTCACCATGCTTGGTTTCTACAATACGAGTGACGTGAGAAGGACAGTAGAATCTATAACCATTTGAGTGATCGGGATATCCGAGGAAGTAACAAGTGATCGTTTTCATGTCAAGTTTCTTTAAAAAATGATTATAGAGTTTAGCTTTGGCAAGACAGCCCCATATTTTCATATATCTTAGACTCGGTTTCCTTCCTGTCCAGAGTTCGTAAGGGGTTTTCGAAGGAACCCTATTGAGTATATGAACAGATGCTTTTAAGGCCTCGGTCCAGAGGAATGAGGGTAAACATGAGTTAGCTAACATACTGTGTACCATGTCCACTAGGGTCCTGTTTCTTCTCTCAGCAACACCATTCTGCTGAGGTGTACCGAGCATCGTGTACTGGTTCACGATCCCCTGGCCCTTACAAAACTCATAAAATAGACCAGGAGCCTGACCCACATTAGTATGTCTACCATAATATTCACGTCCTATATATGATCTCACAACTTTTATTTAAAGATCAAGTTGTTTTTCAACTTTAGTTTTATAATTATTAAAAGTTGCAAGTGATTTAGATTTTTCTTTAATAAGATACAAGTACATATAACGAGAATAATCATCGATAAAAGTGATAAATGAAGCATGTCCAGTTATTCCAGCGATGGGGTAAGGGCCACTAATGTCAGTGTGAATGAGTTCTAATAAATTACAGCTCCTAGGGGCACCGTTCTTATTCACTTCTGTCATTTTACCTTTAAGGCATTTGACACATGTTTCAAAATCATTGAAATCGAGAGAGGGTAACACTTCATCCTTCACGAGCCTCGATAAACATTCTCGTGAAATGTGGCCCAAACGTTAATGCCACAACATGGATGAAGTTTCTAAGTCTCATTTTCGTTTAGTGTTTGTTAAGTTCTCATTGATATTATATGATAACAAAGACTTGGAAAAATCATCATCTAGTTCTAACTTATAGAGACCACCATCCAGAAAAACACGTCCAAACACTTGAGAACTAAAGTTAATAGTAAGTTTTCCATGACCATGAGAAACATCAAAACCGTCTACATCGAACTCTGGTCCTGATACTAGATTTCAAGTAATATCAGGAATATATAAGGTATCATAAAGTTTAATACATAAACCAGCTTTCATTATTAATTCTAAGGTTTCCCACGGCTTCGACAACTATCTCCTTCCATTCCCCAGTTTAAGTGTTCTTCGGTTTCTTTCTAGCTTCTGGATTATAAGGAATCCCTTAATTGAGTTGGTTACATGAACCATAAAACCAGAGTTAAACCACCATGTGTTAGTTGGAACATTTAAGTTAAAGGACTCAAGTATCATATAAAGATGATTACCTCTCTTAGTCAACCACTCCTTGAAGTCTGGGCATTCTTTATGCTTATGTTCGGCCTTGTGGCAGAACCTGCAGTGAAACTTCTATTTGGAGTTGTTAGAGCTGGAAGCAGCACTTGAATCTTGCTTTTGGACCTTCGAAAATTCCTTTTTACGGAAATTTCCCTTCCTCTTCTTAGAATCACCGGTCATGAGGTAAGCTACATCAGGTTTCTCTATCTTTAGGCGCTCTTCCTTTTGCACACACATAGCAATCAACTCACTCATTTTCCATTTATATTTCTCAGTGTTCTAGTTGATCTTTAATGCTTCAAATAACGCAGGTAGAGAAGTCGTAATGAAGTGCACTAGGAAACTATCACTGATCTCCATTTCAAGTCCCGTAAGCTTATGGGCCATGTTGTGCATCATCAGAATATGCTTTCATAGAAGCCAGATAAGTCTTAGCATCGGTTGAATCTGGAATTGCTCCCCTGATAGCGATGTTGATGGAGTTCTTAGTGAGCATAAGAGACATTCGGTTGCACCTATTCCATTTCTCGTGGAGTATCTTGTCGTCAGCATTACTCTTATCAGTGAGAGTAGGAACAGCATCCTCTCTTAGTGCATAGTCAAAATCCAACATCACGAGATTCAACATTAGAGAATCTTTCCAAGAGTTAAAGTTAGAACCATTAAGAGTTTTAATTTCCATATTGGGAGTTGTAGTGGATTTAGATGAGAAGAATAAGGTACATAACTAAATAGAAGAACTTAGAGTGAACTATAGGGTAACTTAGACGTGATAAAGTCTATTATAACACCAAAAATAATAAACTAATTAAGGTTCTACTTAAACAATTAGCTTTCGCTTTGGCTATGACTAATTATTTAAGCATTAGGAACAAATAAGGTATGTAGGTTGAATGTAACACATCACATTTGGGCAGAAGTGAGACATTTAATTTTCACATAAGCACACAAATGTAACACATCATCTTTGGACAGAAGTAAAACATTTATGCATTTAAGGCGGATGTCGTGTGAATACCTAATAGTTTAAGGATATACACTAAGGTACAATGCTTAATTAGACTTGAATAAATTTACACATGTATCACATCACCTTTGAACAGAAGTGAAACTATTATGTGTTATTCAAGTAATAAACATTTAGATTTAAGGTTTTCACAAAATAAAGGCATTAATTAATAGCAAAATCCCCTGTAAACTGAAGCATGTACACGTTACCAAGCAATATGATTGTCGAAAGACAATTAGTTCAAGAAGCCAAATTAAAATTTCAAATATTTGGTGGTGGTGGTGGTGGTGGTCAACGAACATGTAAAATTAGATGCACAGATGCACATGTAAATTTACACAGGTAAGAAAAACATGTAACATTTAAAGAAATGAAAATTAAAAATCTGTTGGCTTTGCCCTCACACCGACTGAAAAAGCATAGATGCACAGACTAAACAAACACCGACAGAGGTAACAAATGCATCATCAAGTCCATCCGTCAACCGAAAAAAAATTTAAGTTTTCTGAATAGACAAAGGATTGATATCACAAACATTAAGCGATCGAAGGAAGAGACAACCGGCTATTTGACAGGTATTCAACGAACAAAGAACGGCGATGAAAGAAATTCAAAAAGAAACACGGGTTAGGGCAAATTAGACAAAAATAATCAAGAAATCATGTTAAATGTAAGAGATTTAGGGCAAACAAAAACGGTGAAGTTTTGATTTGAGTATATGACATACTTATCGAAAGAGAAGGTAGATGAACAAGCAGATGAAGAACCAATGTTGAAAAAGAAGCCGCAGATCAGATAGAGAGGGAGAAGATGGCGAAAGAGGCGATTGAGAAAAATACGGTTACGAAAGAATGAATAGCTGGTCATTGTCTTTAAATTAGATCCGATATAACGGTTGCCAGGCGGGTCAGACCTGCATGCTTTTGCTTAACGGGGTTATAATGAGAATGGGAGGGAAAATTTGTGTGAGATTGAATGAGGTGATGACACATGGCATATTTTGTAATAATTTAGCTTAAGGATTAAACTAAATCAAATTTAGATTTAGATTTAGATGAAGGAACAATTTATATCTACAAAACAATTTTATCCATCAAGATTTTTTCCACTTAATTAAATAAAGTTGTTTATTGATAAAAGAATTCTGAAATATCAGAATTCAAATGTGACCATTTCCAAGTCTACAAATTATTGTGATGTATTATTTTTATTATTATTAATATTGATATAATTTATAAACTTTTGGTTGTTATAAAACTACTCTTAGGACGACTCAATCAATTTAGGGACCCCAAGCAAACTAAAAAATTGAGCCATTTTTTTAAAAGTTATGTTGTAAACTCTCATCTCTTTGGTATCCATATCGGCGTCTTGTTTATGTGTTTTTTTACGTTTAAAATAACCGGATTTATCCTTTCAATTACGATTTGACATGAAAAAGTAGAACAATTTATTACAAACTAGGGAGAATTCACGAACACTTAGAGAAGAATAATCAACAATCATAGATTTTTTACAGATTATAACAACTTAATTAATCAACAACTAATAATACTGTAGACTTACCGTCACACGAAGGAGGTCTAGATGTCAGGCGGAGGAGGAGAGCGGCCGTGGCAAGACGTCCAAAGAAGGAAGACCGGTGGCTTGAACCATTTTAACAAAGGAAGGGGAAGAAAAGAAGACCCAAGGCAAACCACATTCTACGTGGCCAACCTGCCAATCGGAACAAAGGCAAAAGACTTGGAAAGCTGCTTTGATCCTTATGGGAAGGTGGCTGACACTTATGTTGCTGCTAAAAGAGACAGATCTGGTGGACTCTTTGGGTTCGTTAGATTCACCGGGGTAACAGACAAATGGGAGATGGAGCGCTCGTTGAATATGATAAACTTGAACAATGCAAGGCTCTCTGTAAACCTGGCGAAATTCGATAGAGGTGGGAACCCTTGTACCAGGGAAAGGATAAACGCCTCTCCGCCAATGCATAGTGGGCAGCCTCCTCAGTTCCGGGAACCCGGCTTTGTTGCCATGGATAGAGGTAATAATTCTTACAGAGATATCCTACTAAAAAACCAGTCTAACTTGCCACCAGTGGAGGAGGTGACTGTTCGGGACGATGCTGACTTTGACGCTATCCAGTGGTATGACCTATCTGCTATTGGTAGCCTCACGGATTTTCACCAATTATGTTGTTTGCATCACTCCATCAACAAAGCAGGGGTGAAGGTGTCTAGGATGAGGTATCTAGGGGGACTTCAGGTGCTGCTCACATTCCAAAAAGAAACCAATGTTAAAGAGTTTGTTCAAGAAAGGCAGATTTGGAGCAGGTGGTTCTCGTCGCTAGAAATATGGACGGGGCAGGTAAGGGCATATGAAAGAATGGTATGGTTGCGGATACACGGTGTCCCGCCTCAACTGTGGGAAGCCCAAGTATTCGATGCGTTGGCATCCAAGTTGGGTAGAATAGTTGCCCCATCTCAGGCATCCTTCTCAGATGGAGTGCAAACCTTTGACACGGTAGGCATTCTGGTCGGAGAAGGATGGGCACTGCCGAAAGAAGTATCGCTTAAATGGCAGAACAAAAAATATAGGTGTTGGTTCCAAGTCGAAGACGAAGATTGGTGTCCGGGATGGATTACTAAACCGGAAAAAAAACTAACCTCCGTTCATAATCTGGTAACTTCCGACGAGGTAGACCAGGAGTCCCCGGAGCATCGCGAAGAAGCTGAACAGTCTATGCCGGTTCCTGAAGTTCAATCACGTGTGCATGGGGAAAGAATTCAGGTTCATGGGGAAACGGGGAAAGGCATTAACTGCGGCACTGTTCCCACAGTAGAACAAAGCTCGCCGACTAATAAAGTTTATTACTTTGGTTCAAAAAATGTCGGCTCTCATTCGGCCCACGAAAGAAACCTTAGCCCAAAAATACAGGAGGTAGCCCACAGGATTATCACGTTTGGGACTGGGCCGATATCAAGGAAGAGGCAAAGACTGGACTCGCGAATGGAAGACCCTTTTGACTTAGATCGATTTATTGGAGGGGCCCCCGGTTTAGCCACCCAAAAAAACATATCTGGGAATACAATCCCGGTAGGCGAATCCTCAAGATTCCATCCACTCCCTGACCTAAATTCGCAAATCATAAGACCACCTCAGGATGAACAAGGTAACTCCGACCAGGTGGGTGGAGGTGGCAGGAACTGGATCGGGGGTGGCCGATCTGCAGAAGTTGATGCAACGATTAACATGGGGAAAGAATTGGGGGCAAACCTTATAAACCTAGAAGAGCTGGTAAGAACGGTTATTGAGGGAGAAATGGAGACAGAAATGGTTCAATGAATTGCCTCTCATTGAACTGCAGGGGGATAGGTGGGTCCGAGAAGACTGATTGGATCCGGGAAATCAAGAGAAAACATGGTACCCAGTTTATAAGTATTCAGGAGACACAATTAGAAAACATTGACAAAATCCCCTTCGAAAAAATGTGGGGAGGAAGAGATTACGGTGCATTCGGGGTAAAATCGGTGGGTAGGTCTGGAGGTCTATGTTGCTGCTGGAATAAGGACCTGTTCAAGGTAAACTTCTCTAAATCTGGTTCGAATTTTATATTACTAAATGGGGTATGGAAAGGGATAAACTCGGAAATCAACCTGGTAAACGTATATGGGCCACAAGACAATGGAAGTAAAAAGGATCTTTGGGCAGAATTGTTAAGCTTAAAACAGAATTCTGGGGGCTTGTGGATAATGATGGGAGATTTTAACGCGATAAGATGGAGTGGGGAGCGAACAACACTAAACCAACGAGACCCAAGCATGAAGGAATTCAACGAATTCATATCAGATGCCAATCTGCTTGAATACAGTATGGGGGGAGCTAAATACACATGGATGCGGAAAGATGGGTCGGTATCAAGTAAACTTGATAGGTTCTTAGTTTGTGATTCGTTCGTTTGCTTATGGCCGTTGGCTTCGGTTACGGCCCTTGATAGCAAATGGTCGGATCATAAGCCCATTATTCTATCTTGTTTTAACCTGGATTATGGTCCCACCCCATTTCGATTATTCAACTCTTGGTTGGGCCACGGAGAACTACCAATGCTAGTTTACAACTCTTGGGCGTCCAAGTCGGTCAAAGGCAGACCGGATTACGTACTGTCAAAAAAGCTTACCATTCTCAAGAACGAAATCAGAGCATGGTGCATTAAGAAAAAGATGGAGTTAGAACAAGATGAGGCTGAAATTGAGAAACAAATAATAACTCTAGAAAAAAAGGTGGAGAACATGGGGTTATCTGAACCGGAAAAAGACAAGATGATCCTAATGAAAAAAAAAAGAGTTGAGATGGAGAATAAAAAGAAATTGGATCTTAAACAAAGAGCTAGGATTAAATGGCTTGTAGATGGGGATGAGAACTCAGCTTTCTTCCATGGGGTAATAAACGGTAAGAAAAGGAGGAATCGAATTAACGGGCTAATGATTAATAACAAATGGGTGATTGATCCGAAGCTGGTTAAAAAAGAAGTACTAATGCAGTTTAAGAAGAAATTCTCAGACGATTATCCTATCAGGCCTAGCCTTATTAATGATAATTTGGGGACTCTCTCGGATTCGCATAGAGTGTTGCTTGAGGCTGACTTTTCGGAGGAGGAAATAAAACATGCCATTTGGCAGTGTGCAGGTGGAAAAGCTCCAGGGCCAGACGGATTCTCCTTCGAATTCATAAGAAAATTCTGGAATGTGTTCAAAACTAAGTTTCTGGGGTTTTTTAAATGCTTTGAGAAGAGAAAATCCATTGCAAAAGGCTGTAACTCATCCTTCTTTACCCTTGCTCCTAAAGGTGCTGATCCGGAATCCTTAGGGGATTTCAGGCCGATCTCTCTCATTGGTACGATGGCTAAATCTCTTGGTAAGCTTCTTGCCCTGAGGCTTCAACAGGTGGTGAGTTCGGTGGTTGGAAACGAGCAGACTGCCTTTATTAAAGGAAGAAACATATTTGATGGGCACATTTTAGTTAACTCCATTCATGGTTGGGCAAAAAAATCTTCTACTAAACTCATGCTCTTCAAAGTGGATTTCGCCAAGGCATTTGACTCGTTAAACTGGAATTTTTTGGACTCTATAATGCTTCAAATGGGATTCGGAGCTAGGTGGAGATCATGGATTAAAGGATACCTTAAATCGGGGAGGGCTTCTGTACTTGTGAACGGCTCACCTACCGACGAATTCCCAATGGAAAGGGGGGTTAGACAAGGGGATCCTATCTCCCCTTTCCTCTTCATTTTGGCTATGGAGGGTCTTTCAGCTATGATGAGATCAGCTTCACAGAAAGGGTTGTTCAAAGGTGTTCGTCTACCAAATAGCGGCCCAACCGTCACTCACTCCATGTATGCCGATGATGTATTCTTCATTGGGGAATGGGATAAAGAAAATGTTTCTAATCTGAAACGAATACTTCGATGTTTCTACATTATCTCGGGACTCAAAATCAACTATAATAAGAGTAAGCTGATTGGTGTGGGTGCCTCTGACCAGGAATGTAACGAGTTTGCGTCAATTATGGGCTGCATGAAAGACACTCTTCCAATTCAGCACCTTGGTATGCCTATTGGTGCTAACATGAGGCTAGCCAAGAATTGGGATCCGGTGGTCCTAAAAGTAAAAGAGCGGCTGAACTCCTGGAAGGCAAAGACTTTATCTTTCGGTGGTAGACTTACATTAGTAAAGGCGGTGTTAGGTAGTTTGCCGTTGTATTTCCTATCAATGTTCAAAGCTCCTGTGAAAATTCTTAAAGAACTTGAGGTGACGAGAAGACGCTTCTTATGGGGTGGAAACAACGCTAAAAAGAAAATTCACTGGGTGAAATGGGACAACATAATCAAGCCAAGAAGGTTAGGGGGGTTGGGTGTGGGGGGTCTACACACAATGAACCATGCCTTGTTAACCAAATGGAAATGGAAAGTATTAAATGACCCGGGCAGCTTGTGGGCACGGTGCATCAAAGCTATTCACAAATCCCCACTTGAATATCCATCTGATCTTCATAAGAAATCAATTTCGGACAATTGGTCGGCTATTGTAACCGTTGGGAAGGACCTTGGGAGTATTGAGGAGTCAATTAACAACTTATTTCGCAAACACATTGGGAACGGGGCAATATCATCGTTTTGGAACTTGGCATGGTTCGGAACAATACCGTTTAGAAGACTATTCCCTGCACTATTTGTGCTGGATCGGAACAAAAAGTGTAGGATTGCGGATAGAGTTCACTGTACAAGCTCGGGGTCAGTTACGTTCAATTGGGATTGGAAAAAAGGTGCAGACGCTCACATCAGGGCTGAGGAAATCGGCGATATAGAAAATATGATAAAAAACTATGGTTTCATTGAGGGGCCGGACAAATGGGTATGGGAAGGTAACCCGTCGGGAAATTTCACCACGGAGTCTTGTAGAAGATGGCTTGAAGATAACACAATGAAGGAATCAAAGGTGGAGGTATTATGGCTTGGATGGGTACCCCTGACTGTCCGATGCTTCATGTGGCGGCTCCTCCAGCACCGGCTGCCGATGGCCTCGGCGTTAAAGAACCGTGGTGTCTCTATCGTGACGGATCGATGCCCCCTTTGTCTTCTGGAGGTGGAGACTGAAGACCATACTTTCATCCGATGTCCGGTGGCAAAAAATATTTGGTGCAGAATATCCAAATGGATGAGAATTGATGTTACAAGGCAAGTTGCAATACAAGACTTGGCGGTCCTCATACGGGATGCACAGGGAACGAATAAGATAAAAAAAATTCGGACCCTAATTACTTATTGCACATATTGGTTAATCTGGAAAGCAAGGAACAAATGGATATTTTCACAAGTAAGATCTTCGGTGGAAAACATGGTGGACGAGGTAAAAGTTCTATCCTTCTCGTGGCTGGAAACTCGGGGAAAGAAACTACACTGCAGTTGGGAAGAATGGTTAGTCAATCCTATAACTGGGATAGGTTAACTAGTATCTAGTTTTAGAAAATGTATCCTCTCTTATTTTGGTTAAATTTTCGGTGCTCACGCCTGTGGGCTGGCGAATGTAATTGGGGTGTTGCTAGTTCCCCGCTAGCTTTTCTATGAGATCATCTCATTGTTGTTGTTCAAAAAAAAAAAATTAATCAACAACTCCAATTATAAACAATTTGTCACAAATTATGTTGTTATCACAAATTTATCAACAGTTTTGTCAACTTAGACCATAACAGATTTAATCAAGGGACCAAGCTAGTAATGCTCTGATTTTCACGCGCGGCTTAATGGCTTAAAAACACATATAATAAAATCATTTTTTAAAGAAACCGGTGGCCCTTTTTAAGTGGGGGGCCTAAGTAGGGCTGTTCACGACCCGAGCCGAGCGGACCTTTGCTCGTACTTGGTTCGTTTACAAACCGAACCGAGCCGATCGACTCGTTTACAACCAAGCCGAAAATCAAACGAGCATTATTCGAGCATTAATTTTCAGAGCAAGCGTCGAGTGAGTGGCAAACGATTTGGACAACCCTACTGTCTAGTGTACCGTTTGAATTGCAGAGCCGTAAAAGATGCTCGTCACTCGTTGTCGCTGATCGTGAGCGGCAAAGGCTGATCGGCTAACTAAGAGGGAGAGACGATTTGAGACTTGAATCGAAGAGCCCCAAAGGTTGCTTGTGAAGGCGGCGTCCGATTAAGGTTAGGGATTTTAGGCAGTGACGATTTGAAACTTGAATTGAGGAGAGGGCTATGAGTGTGAACTAATGAAGTAACGTAATTATTAAAAAGGTTTTTTTTTAATTTTAGGTTTTAAGTTGAGCTACTCTTGACTTAGTATAAGAAATTACATAATGGAATGGGCCAAAAGAGTTATTTATAAATGTATAAGTTATTAATTTATTAATTTTATATATATATATATATATATATATATATATACATATATATATATACACACACACATATATATAGGGGAAGGTTCCACTAAAAAGTGGTTTTCGCTAATAAATGCTAAGAAGTGGGTCAAACGAACTTTGATTGAGCTCATTCCAGCGGCGTTCGAACCGTCTCATCGAACCCTAACCCGCCCAAAAAAACCTAAATCCCCCTCCACATGCACCCCCAAAAACCTAAACCCCCCCCCCCCTCTCCAACCCCACCCCGAAAAGCCTAAAACCACCACCCCACCCCCCCCCCCCTCAAAAACCTAAACCCCCCACCCCACCCCCCTTAAAAACCTAAACCCACCCACCCCCAAATACCTAAACCCCCCACCCCTACCCTAAAGAAAAACCTAAACCCTAAAAGCTGACTAAAACCATAAAATTCAACACTAAAATCTAAACTCTAAAAGCTAAGATGGTAGAGTTCGACGAGACGGTTTCAACACCGCTGGAAAGAGCTCAATCGGAGTTCGTTTGGTATCGTTTCTTAAGGTTTTTGTCATGTTTTAGCTTTTTTAGCGAAATATCACTTATTATTTAAAGCTCCCCCTATATATATATATAATTAATTCGAGCCAAACCGAACGAGCAACGAGCGAGCGTACTTTTGCTCGTGCTCGGTTCGTTTACAAACCAAACCGAGCCGATCGGCTTGTTTACAAACGAACCGAAATCGAACGAGCTTATTTCTGAGCATTTTTTGAACGAGTTCGAGCGAGTTTCGAGCGTCAAGCATTTTGGACAGCCCTAGCCCTAAGCCCTAGCTTGAGTAGATAACACACTTAAACCACCCATGACTACTCCATGCCAATCTATATATCTATATCTATATCTATACTATCTAATAAATAAAAATGTTAGTGGACACATGTCATGATTCTAGGTCTCCTCAATTTGTGTTTTCCTGCCTCTCTCTCTTATTAAATATATAAATTTCTTTAATTGTTGTTTTCCTGCCTGTTTTTCGTCTCTCTATCCTATTAAATAATAATAATAATAATGTTTTATATAATTCATTTTTATAAAATGTGTTTTATTTTAAAAAAAGTAAAGTTTGTTCATAAAACAATTTTATAAATTGAACATTTCGTTCATTCATTTTATAAAACATTTAAAAAAAATAACTATATAACATTTCTAAAATTTGTATTAAAAACTATGTAATATGTAAATCCTTATTACTAAATATAGATTACATTTATTCAACTCGTGTAATACACGAGATTCTAACATAGTTTTCATGATATATATTCTTGAATAAATAAAAATAACACACTAACAACTTATTATTAGATGAAATGTTAGGCCATCCGTAGTGGTTTCACGCCCCCCTCTTTCACGTCCCGCCACGTCAGCACAGAGGCAATCACTGCCCAGAATCACTAATGGTGCGTAGTGGTTTCACGCCCCCTATTTATTTTTTGATTTTTTTAATTTGGTTTTGTTAATCTTTGTAAACAATTGATACTTATTTTTTAAAACAATTATTTATCATTTGAAATGTCGATTCAAACACATTAAAAAATCACTTACGTAACGAAAAATAGTTTTTTTTAAATAACTCCGTTTTCGTTAAAATTTATATCTGGATGTTCAGAAAAATAAAATAAACAAACCAGTGTATTTTGTTTTTTTTTAAATACTTACCGAGCATTAGTTATTTGAGAAAAACCAAATTAAATCAAAATGTAAATATTAAATAAAAAAGACAAAAATGAAATATTGAGGTGTTGTTTGATTGGTGGAACATTAGCCCATTTGCACGTGAGGCAATTCACGGAGACCGCCCCACGCCCCCTTTCACGCAATGGGGGCGGTGTTCAACGCCCCTTCATGATGTCACGTAATTTCCCGCCTAGTTTTACTGTGCCATTACAGATGGTCTTGTGAATAGCTTTTAGGGCTATGGTTAGCAATCAATTTGCGATTATTGAAAAAAACACTTATGATTATTATTATTAAGAATTGACCTATAACTATTTTTCAATGCTGAAATGCAGTTAAAAGCTTGGTGCTAAAAGTAGTCTTAAATTCATGGAACTAGGTTTTTCCCGCGCGTGCGTTGCTGCGGGAAATTCTCATGTGTGTACAATGGATAACAACGATTCAATGATGGGGTTTTAAGAACGCAGGTAAATGGAATTACAAATATATAAACTTTTGAATAATTAAGAACTATCATAAAATCTAGAACATAAGCCTTAACATTAATTTAGAATGCATAGCAGAAAGGAAATTAAAACCATAATGTTTTAATATTCTGTCACCATCACATCTAACATCTAAACAAACTATGAAAAAATAAGAAAATCAACATAATCAGATTCATTTAAACAAACAACTCATTGTTCCCATTTATTCAACTGGCATCATCAGAAGCATCAATACCTGACAAGGAGTTTCCTTTTTTTTCTGTCTGATTGCTAAAATTATTTAAAAAAACAAACAAACTTGCTAATGGGTTAGTTAATAAGAAATATGTGAAGGAAAAAAAAAATACCACACATGAAAACTTTTCCTAATCAACTCAAAAAAAATTATAGATGTAAACACCAACATCATGTGCACATAAACCTGAACTGGTGAAGGAAAAAACATAAACCTGAACTGGTGAAGGAAAAAAATTCAAGCAAAAAACGGAAACATAAATCGCATATACTAGCCTATCTTAATACCCAAGGCATGTGCATACTAAAAATGTAAAAAGGTTAAGCAGATGCAAATAAGACGTTAAAAGCTGTATAATTTTTTTTTAAGTTAAAAAAATAGGCTATCTAGTTATGAGAGTAAGATACTAAGATGGTATCTACCTGTTTATGAAAGCAAGCACTAACTTTAGAACCAATAGACACCAAGCAACACAAAAGACCTGCGGTAACTAAAATCCGCTAACATGAACAATAATATCCAGCATCAGACAGAAGTACAAACGGAAACAGAAATAAAAACAAAAAAATCAATGATACGTACCGATGACTAACAGTGGGACAAACTAATAACCACAAATCTCCTATAAAAACAGTCCCAATGCAAATTATGAGAATAAACCTGCAGAGAAAAAGAATCCGCTAAATGCAAAGTAAAAAGAGATAATAAAACAAATAAAAATGGTATAACCCAAAACAACCCATTCATAATAAGATTAGCATGTGAAGGTAATCCTTTAAACATGAATATTTGTGGAATCTAAAGAAAATGTAAAATGAACCTGATTAAAGTGAATTTCATTTAGAAAGTTTGAGAAAATAGTATTACATATCAATGTTAAAAGACATAATTCTCATCCCTGAGATAATGTGTAACCTGTGCTTTTTGTAAGAATCATCATGGTAAATTCATACCAACATCCGAACATGTCTATTTCACTTGATGAACAAAGAACCGACATCTATTGCTTTCTTTACCTGAGGTACAACATATATATGGACTCCAACTTCAGGGCTGTGATTATAAATTATACAAATATCATCTCAATCTTTTGTGAAGAAAAGAAATCTATGATGTCCCACTTAAAAATGCTTCTTAGCAAAATAAGGAATGAAGTATTGTTTAAACATGTATAATCAAAGTAAACATAAATGAACTTGACTAACATAAGCCTTAACAACAATTGCAACTTTGCACTCCCCCTTGTGAAATCTGTCCTTTAAAAGCTGAACATCATCTAAAGTTTTGGACTTTTATTGATTATTTGTGTTTGCCCCCATTGAATTAAAAAAACTATCTTCGTTGTCCAAGATGACGATCACATCATGATTTAGTGAGGATTGAGTAAAAGGGGCCTGAATTAAGAACTGTTTTTTTATACAAAAGAATCATAAAAAGAAGCAAAAACACAAACAAATAGCAAGCAGTACCTGGCTAGTCTCTTTGCCCAACCATAATTGTTTGTCATATGTATATGCACCTGCATTGCCTGCAGTCTGAAAATACACAAATCATTGAAAGATAATGATCCCCTTGAGATATAAAAAACCAATTTATCAGCACATGTTTCACATCTACTAAAGAGGAAGCCTATTAACTGATACACGTATTTAGATCGAAGCAACTACAAAAACTAATTAGGATACTACAGATAATACGAATACAACTGCGTGCACAACTAAAATGAATTTACCAGCACATGTTTTAGATCCGCTAAACAGCAATCTATGCAGTCGATACCACCGATATCTCGGTGATATCTCGGATATCGGTGGTTTCACCAAATATCGGTCCAAATATCGGTGGCGATAATATCGGCGATATTTACCAATATATCGCCGATATAGGGTTTGACATATCGGTCAAAATACCGAGATATCGGTCCAAATATCGTTCCAACTTGTTATCCCACTTTATCCTTCACTCGATCGGGCTTTTCTTTGATAATATTCAGTTAGAGTAGCTTGTTCATGATATGATAACATCCGGTTACATTAATCTTTATGTTAATATGGTATGTTAGTTGGTTTATGTTGATAAAATTCAGTTACATTAGTTGGTTTATGTTGATATGATAACATCAAGTTACATTAGTTGGTTTATGCATGATATAAAAATTACCGATATCTCACCGCTAGTACCGATATCTCAGATATCGGTCCTTGACCGATAACCGATATTTTTCACATTAACTGCATAGACAGCAATACACATAAAAATAGATTTCATCAAATTAGGAGTTTCTGCAAGCAATAAAGGAAGGCTCTTAAGCTACATCATCAAATTTGCAAACTCGGAATAAAAACAGATTTCAAAACTTACCTACTATGGAACGGTGTCGATAAAAATCGATCCAGCAGCAGTAAAATAAGCTAACAGCAGCGATTAAAATCGACACAATAGGGTACAGATTATCAAATATCGAATATTTGATGAACCCACCACTGATTATGCTCATAAATCCATAATTCAAATGAACCCACATAATTAAACCCAACATTCATACTTCAGTTTCAAAATCCAAAGGTTCTGCACAATAACATGAAACATAAAAAACGTTTGTATGAATCAAAATCATCACCTCGTCAAAGATCCCCTCGAAGAACCCTAACGTTGAGCCACTTCAAAGCTAACAGCTCTGTCGCTCTTTCGGCTCAGATCTGGTTATTGAACCGCCATGGCTGCAACAGAGGTTGCAAGTGTAGAACCTCGCACTTGCCGTCCTCGATTTTGCCAGGCCAAGCGACGATCCTAGCTTCAATCATCACAGGCTGTGGACCTTTTAACGAACCGAAATTAGGGCATCGTCAAACACAACCACCAGCCTTCCGCAACAACCCTAACTGGGCGTCTTCTTCCCCAAAAAGAGATGACCAAATAGTACCGATCACCATATTCAAGAGAGAGGAGAAAGAAAGATGAGAGAGACTGCCTCAAGACAGGTTAGTAAGAGAGTAACCGGTGGTGACAGCCCCTCCGCCCCACCGGCTTTCTCACCACCACGACACCACCGCCACCTAGGGTTCCAGAGAAACCGATAACAGTTATCGTAAACGCGACAGAGAAAAGGAGAGAGAGGTTGAGGGACAACTCACCAACGGACCAACAGAGGACCGGCCAACGAGACGAAGATCGAAGCCAGAAGACCGCCCCCACTCTGTCCCTATCTTCGTCTGTGCGTCTTCAAAAGTAACAGCAGATGAAAGTGAGAAAGTCGGTGCGGCGTTTAAGAGAAGGAGATGGCACGTTTAGCATCCACGGATGGAATCACCGGCGATCCCTCTGTCACCATTTTCCTTCTAAAGGGGTGTGTGAGATTACTTTTCAAACCTAATTATTAGCTTATTACTTTATTTAAGAAGTTAACAAATTAAAAGTTTATTTAAAAAAAAATAAAAAAGTTAATTTTTAAAAATAAAAAAATTATAAGTTAAAAGTAAGTATAAACTTACTTTTTCAAAAAACTATATTTATATTTTCAACAAGTAATCTCAAACACCCGCTAAGAGAGAAGACGATGAAAAGAAGGTATGTTAGTGATAAAGTAGCAAAAAGGTAAAAAAGAGATGCAGATGTACCCTACGCATAAGAAGGTGTAAACCACTATTTTTAATTATTTATTTCATCCACAAATAAATATAGATATAATAATAATATTTATTTTAAAATAATTATAAGTTAGTTGTTAATCATAGCTTTTAATGCATCTCGAAATAAAAAGAAAACTGAAAAACTGACCATCTTCTTATGTTAAATGTTATCGGAAACTCAATAATAGAACTTTTATTAATTTTCCTTCCTTGTAAAGGATAAGATTATCATTTTTCATTATCTTATATAAATAATCTTTTTATTGAAACAAATAATATTAACTTTTTAATAAAGTGAAAAGATAAAAACTTAAATAAACATAGCTGTCAGAACGATATTAAGTAGTTAAAATATGTATATAAATTATTTTGTTATTATATTTAAACATAAACAAGACGATGCAATTTAATAAAATAAATTGTATATGTATGTAAAGGATATGGTTAAATCAACCTCATCATAAAATCAGGGACGTAGAAGTCTCTGTATATGTTGTCGATAGATGGTGGTGTTCCTGGGTCATCATTTGTGTCTTCAGTTTCTTTTAGGTTAATTATATGATCTAACTCTAAAGTATCTCCTTCAATAAGAGGGGGTACCAGTTAAAATTCAAAAAATAAAAACAAGAGTAGAGGGGGAGGTAAACTTACGATGGTGATGTTTGAGAGATATGAACACAGCGGAGCGGAGGAGGAGTTTAGCGGAGCAGAGGAGGAGTTTTGCATAGCGGAGAGGAGAGTTTTTTTATATTGAGATATAATATGAAGAACTGAGAAGAAACTAAGGCTTTGAAGTTAAAAACTAAAGAGGGACGGAAAAAATTTTAATGTGCCATAGAGAGTGAAAATTATTGGTGTATATAAGAGGTTCATTACAAAACACTAAATTACTGCGAGAACAAAAATAACAAACTTAAATTGTTTAATTTCTTGATCCATGATTTATATTTTTAAAAATTTGTACTTCATACATATAAATATGCGTGTTTATATACATAAAAATCCATTAAACAACTTTTTGAATATGTTTTTATACATTTAAAAGTTTACATACACATATGTAGATTATGTGAAAGTAAAATTATCTATACATCTTACACATGAATCACATGGGTAGGTTGTATAAATAAATGAATTTTGTTTATATTTTTTTATAAATTTAATGAGATATGAACAAACATTGCATTTCTATTATTTTTTTATATTTTAAAACTTTTTAAGATTGAAAAAATAAAGGATTAATTTTGTTCCCCATATTCTCGCAATATTTAATGTTCTGAATTGAACATTCCCCTATATATATATATATATAATAGAGATTATAAGGATAACAATGTAATTTTCTTCAAAAATTAAGACACCTTATATCTCTTTTATTGCATAATGTACATATTGGTAAAGTCTCAAATGGGTACAATTACCTTGCAACCCATATTTATAATCAAACCCTATTAATTATCATTTAACCCATTCCATTAAAGCTTAGCTAAAAGGTATTCAGTGGGTATATATTTTTTTTACAATCTCTAATAAATTCTCTAAGAGTATTCACATCAGTTTCTGTATATGTTTGTAAGTGAGTTCTGCATATTTTAGAGAGGTTGTAAGTGGAGTAGAGAGAAAAAGTATAAATTTTTTGTATATTTGGAGAAAACAATGTTCACTTCTATTAATTTTTTAATTTTTTTTAAAGTGGTTGTAAGTAGAGGAGAGAGAAAAGTTAATGATAAAGGTATAAAAAGTATTATTTAATTAAAAATGAGAGAAAAAAGTTAATAATTTTTAGTGTGATTATAGAGATGGGAAAGAGAAATATGATGGAAATGCTCTAAATCTATATCTCGCCGAACACTGTTTGCCGGAGTTCGGTATCACCGGAGACGTTTCGTGTATGCTAACCGCCCACGAAATCAAACCCCCCATTCAATTACTTCCTTTGCTTAGAGACGTTTCGGCTTCGTAACCCCCCACGTTGCTGTGCGTTAGCTTCTTCAACTCTCCACTCCCCCAATTTACGTATGAACAACCATCTCCTTTGTATTCCGCCAACCTCTTTGATCGCCATCTCCATCGCGAAACCAGTTGCCACCATCGACGGCTTCTACCAAATGACTTCCGGTTGAAAAAGGGCCGCGCCAACCAGTACCAACTGTTGTATGTTAATCGGGATTCAAGGTAACACTCCTTCCGGTTTGGGTTAAAACTTTCTTACAATTGTTGTTTGCAATTAATTTTTGGTAAACCCTAACTTCCAATTTGGGTTCAAGCTTTCTTACAATTGTTGTTTGCAATTGATTTTGATAAACGCCAACTTCCAATTTGGTTAAAGTTTTCTTAAAATTATTGTTTGCATATGTTATTTTTAGCGATTCAGGGTATGAAAGATCATGCTAGGATTGTGGTATCGAATCTGCATAAGAACATCAAGAACTTATTTCTGAAAGGTAAGTGAATATGCCCAGGAAGACGAAATGGTTTTGTTTGAAAATATCAGTAAAATTGCCAAGTCAGAAAGATACTGGTCATTTTCATCACCTAGACATTTGCATCTAACTCAAAACATTTCACTTTTGTTTATTTTCAATCCCAGGAAGACGAACTGGTTTTGTTAGAAATTTACAGGAAGCACATGTCTATGTGCTGAGTGCTATATCTTCAAAATGGAAGTTTACAGAATACCACACGTTTATGTATTAACGTTCACAGAGCTTAGTATGCCATTAGTATCGACCGGTAAATAAATTGAATTTTATTTCTTAATCTCGCATGCGAGGTTAACTAAACATATATTGGGTGTTAAAGATTCTATATGTGGATCTATGTGGAGTGGAAGGAAAGACAGTAGGCTCGAAGAAGAAAATCAAGAAGTTAAAGACAATAGAACAACACCGTGATAGCACCTTCCATTGACAAAAAAATGGATCAAGAAAAGAGCTTGGAGTGAAGAAGAAGACAAGCAATTATGAGCGTACGTTCACGTTACGGCCATCGGAATTGGCGAAATACACCGGTACGTTCCAATTTCATTCATCCGTGCTCTTCGTATATGTTTCAATTTTGTATAATTGTTTTTTTTTTCTGAATGAAGAATTATCAAATGAGAATAAAGTTAAAATCTTTACATAAAATAAATCTTAAATACAGCCCATAATATAATTAATTAAATATAAATTTTCATGTTGTTGAATGCATCACAACAACAATCAACCTGTCCATATGTGTGTGCTTTTCCCCCCTCATAATTTCATATATCTGATGTTGTTTTGTGCTAACTCCAAATGGCTTGGAGATGAGAACATAAAAAGCAGATAAAACAGTTATTTACTCGACCATTTTTTTGACAGATCATGTGTAGAAACAAGAGATGAAATTTGAAGCTTTAAAGGCCATTCTAAGGGATGAGTTTAAAAGGAAATGAAATAATCTTACTCAATATTATTGACAATAAATGGAAAAATAAAGATGTAAGTTACAATTTAATTTTCAGTTCTAAGATATATAAATCTGTTTGGACAGATGACTATCTAAATGTCTAAGAATGGAACCGACGCAATCATTTTCTATTAAACGGGTCGAAGTGGTTAGTTTTATCAAACTGGTCAGTGGGTCAAAATTTCACATAATTTTGTAAATTCTCTAAGTTTTCTCATTTCTAAAGAAAAGCAACATGGTTTTCATTTTTCAATATAAACCCACCCCTTTATAAGTAGTTTAAATATACTATTCATAATTATATGTATAGGAAGAGGAGAGTCGATAGGATGAAAGACTTAAGTAAAGCTGCAAGTGTTCTTTCTTAGAGATATACAATGAACAAATATGTTATGCCTTTTATTACATTTTTTTAATATCATCATAACAGTGCATTAATATTCTGCTATTGTTTTTCTTTTAGCTGTGAGAAGATGTTAAAAGTGGTGTATATGTTGAAAACCTTACCGAATATTAAGGTCATTGTGTGGGTGATGTTCTTAAGCTTCTAAGTCAGGTACATTTTAATCTTTTTATGCTTTTTTAGGGAGTGTTTGGGATTGCTTTATAAAACTGCTTCGAGTAATCAACTTCAAAACAATTTAACTCACAAATAATAAGATTATAAGAAGTTTGGATAAACAAATCATAGACACCTTCAAAAGAACTTATTGTTCTATAAAAAGTGAAATAAGCAGATAAACAATTTTAATAAGCCTTTGTCATTTTCTTATTGTTTTTTATTGACAATCATTTTCATATTCTTTATTTTGTTGACAACATTGCATATTTATTTATTTCATTGTGTGATTATGTGGCTATGTGTGGGTCTAAGAGTAATCTTGCCTATCTCAATTTCTATCTGGTTAGAAGTCTGAAGATGATAAGTTCTGTTTGACCTAAAGAAGTCAAACTTTACGTTTGTTACTTATTTATGTAATTTTGACATATTTATCTACAGATTCAAGGTATTGATAAACTCTTTCGATTCATCTTCAGAATTGCCGTACAAAGTTGACTTTGAGTCCTCAACCTTTTGGTTACTGTCTACTTGAGGTTTTGTGCACAACCCTGGCACCCTGCTCCAGATAGAACCATATAGTCATTATATTATTTTCAAGCCTGAAGGTTTAGATTAAGCCAAAACAGATAGTACACATAGAATGCAACTCTAACAATGTTGAAGGTAGAGAAGATGCAGTAAGTACATCACAGAAGAAAGTTGTTACAAATGAATTTAATCATTTGAGGTTTACAAGATGATTAAAATATTAGGCCGGTTGTCCATTTTCGTAATTATACTCCATAATGTTCAGAGCTGGTAATGATACTTCTTTGAAATGAGTTAATTTGGTTGGCGGGTTGTAAACGTACTGGCAGATGTAAGAAAAGGGTTAAACGGGTCGTAAACAGGTTGTTGGGTTGACCTAATAAAAAAATTAATTTAATTTTTATTTTAAACAGGTTGACTTGTTTAATTAAACGGGCTAAACATGTCAACCCAAACACAACCTTTTTAGTAAACGGGTTAGAAATGATAATTCAAAACCTGATTATTTTCATGACGTGCTCGTGCAGTGTCACGGGTCGTGTCAAGAATTACCAAAAAAAACAATTCAGGATAGGGTGCCTATTTTTGTGGTTTTCATAAAACAAAAACAAAAAAAAATGAGGACAATTTGAGGGTGCCTATCTTGTTTTTTTCTTTTATCAGACTGTAAATTTCAGGACTTTTAAAGTAATTTGCAGTAGTATGAAACTAATATTCTTTTCCTGTTGTTGCAAGATAGGTGTAGGGGTACATAAACACAGGGATTAGCATCTAAATGGCCTCACTACAAATACTAAATGACAAGAAACAAAATCATAGTTTTAGTGTCAAAAGGTTCACCTCCAAACGCTTATCATCTGATAACCGATGGCCGGTTCATGTTTATGTGGCAATTTTTGATGTGGCTAATCATTTACGTATCAAATTAGTCCCTCTCGAAAAAGTATAATGAGCAAACTTCCCATTATAAAAAAGTATAATTATCAAACTAGCACATTTTCTAATAAGGTGGTTTTGCCATTTTATCCTTTTTACCGGCTATAATTGTTGCATGTCTACTAAATTACCGAACTAGCTTATTTAAAAATTTGTAATCACCAGGTTGGGACAGTATTGATTATAATTAGCACTTTTTTTATATATCTAATGGTGTGTTTACCCCAACATCTGATGCATGCAGCATGTTTGTTTATTTGATACCAGGAGTCCAAAACTCAGTACCAAGTTCTTATTAGGTTGTGTGCCTGTGTGATATTTGTAAAAAATAGTTATTGTTACTTTTTACTTGATACATATCGCTGCAACATATAAACAACTACTGACAATGACTAATCATAGTTACTCATGTATTTTTAATTGCAGTTTTTAAGATAACTTTGGTTAGGCCTATCATTGCAGTTTTTAAACTAATTGTGAGGACTGCTGCATGTATACATTAATTTTTTTTAAATTTTTTTACATTATTAGTTTTTTCATAACTTATGCAATTTTGGTTCCTTTATACCAAGGTTAACCGACATTTTATCTTTCTTCAGTTTGTAAGCGCGGTTAACACTATCGTAAAAAGGCATAGTGATGGGAAACTAATCGGCTATAATATAGATTGTAAAGAAGTTTTAAAAATTGTTATATTTAAGTCGAATTGGAAATAAATAATTGCTAAATAGTAAAGAAGATTCATATATGTTTCATTTAGTTCATTCAATTTTAAACATTTATAAAAATATCATATAGGATTGGAACATTTACTGAAAGTTGAGTGACTTTAGAGAAACAAAAAAAACTATGAGTGACTTAAATGGAACACTTAGAAAACTTGATTACTATTATGTAAAGTTACCCCAATAAACTTGCACGTCTTCATATTTGGAGGTGCATGAAGGCATGCTTTTTTAAACATCAAATACGTTTAATTTTAATGAGGTTTAATTTTATTATTTTTTTGTTTCGTTTTCTTCTTTAGGCAACGGGTACAAAGAAGGTCCAATTAGATCTTATACAGATGCTAAACATTTCAAAATGCAAAAGGATCTTTTGTGCAAAAATAAACATACAACTAAAAAGACAAGATAGTGGATTACCCTATAGCAATTTACAAGTTGAAACGAACATATTAGAACATATTTTTTATAAATTATTAGTGGATTAGAGACCAAAGATATTGTTCAAGAATTATTGCAGCATCCCATGCAAAGTAAGTCTACTATTTTAGAAATGTAATGAAGTTAATTATAAATATATTGACGCATCTCCTCACCAATTTTCATATGCAGGAATTAAACCAATCAAGTAATAAAGAATGTAGAATTTTGTGTCTACCGGTTGCAGAATGAAAGGTCACTCTAAATCACCATTTACCCATAATGATTTGTATATTATAGTTTGTTAGCAACATCATTTTTAATGAGTTTTAAATATCTGCGCATTTTATTTAATATTTTAATAAACCGTTATAAAGATGCAGCAGGTTTGCAAACTACGTTAGCCTCGGTGTACCTGCCGCTTTGTGCGGGGCAACCCACTAGTATATATATATATAAAACAAAGATAATTACAAGAATTATTCCTATAATTAAGGAGTAAACCAAAATAAAAAGATTACAAATCAATACAATTAATATATTATATCTTCATCTAATACCCATGTCAATCAAAACGGTGGCGGTCCGAGGTGTAGCATGGCGCAAAAGTTCTCAAACTGAGCACGCGACTCTTGAAGATATCTGCCACCTGGAGATTGGTTGGGACAAACTTTGTGTAAAATTTTCCCAAGGTGACAAGTTCCCTGATAAAGTGATAATCTAAATCAATATGTTTAGCACGCATATGTGAAATAGGATTTTGAGTCATAAACGGTGCACTTTTGTTATCACAGAGTAGAGTCGGCCAATCCGGTGGTAAGGTAAGAAGTTATCGTAAAAGATGTGTAATCCACACAATATCTACAGCAGTGTTCGCCATGGCTCGATATTCAGATTCACACTTGGACCGTGATACCGTGGGTTGCATCTTAGCACTCCAAGACACTAGGTTTACGCCAAGGAAAACAGAATAGCCATAAGTAGAGCGACGCGTTTCCAGACAACGGACCCAATCAGCATCAGAATATCCCGATAGAAGGTGTGTGAGGCCGACTATAGGTGAGACCAAAAGAAATCGTGCCCTTAACATACCTGAGAATTCTCTTAACTGACTGAAAATGATCAATGATTGGAGCATGAAGAAATTGGGAAACTTGATTGACAGTTTAAGATAAGTTCGGTCTAGTTCTTGTTAAGTACTATAGTGTTCCAACTAGTGATCGGTAAAGAGTATGATCTGAACAAGGCTCCCCATCTGTAGTGAAAGACTCATGAAGGGCAAGAGGTGTGCTTACCGGCTTAGAGTCATAAAGCTCAGCTCTTAGAAGGATGTCTTTAGCATATTTTGACTGGGTTAGAAAAACACCATTTTCGGTATAGGCAACTTCAAGGCCTAAAAAGTAGTTTAAGTATCCAAGGTCTTTGATGGCAAACTCATGATTGAGAGAATAGATAAAAGTGGCAATGACAGTCTCATTATTTCCTGTAAGAATGAGATCATCAACATACACAAGTAAGTACATGATGCACGAATCTCTAGTGAACACAAAGAGTGAAGTATGTTAACAAGATGACGGTAGAAGTACAATCCTAATGACACTCATTCATATGGTATTAGAGCTTGGCTCTTAATCTTCCACATACGCCTTCTTCTAGCAGACCTTCATCTCCATCGAACACTCTCATGGCTGAAGGCAGTCTCTCGATTAACACTTCAATGAAGGATCTCAAGGTAGTCACATTCCCTGCAGCCCTCAAACTCACTTCTAACAACTATTTAGGATGGAAACCCCAAGTCGAGGCTCTACTTTATGGCCTTGATCTCAATAAATTTGTTGCTGGAACTTTCCCAGCACCAAATTCCACCACCAATGCCGACGGGACCATTACACCCCACAAGGATTACGCCCAATGGTTTCGTCAAGACCGGCTCCTGTTTGTCGCTTTACTAGGGAGCCTCTCACCCCAGATCATCCCACTTGTAACAAATGCCTCTTCATCCCATTAGGTGTGGCAGATTCTGGCTTCTACTTATGCTTCACCGATTCGTAGACACATAAGCAATTGCAGCACCGGCTAAAGCAACTCTCAAAAACTCCCACACAAACTATCACCAACTACATGCAAAGCATAAAGACGGTTGTTGATGAGCTTGCAATTCTAGGCAAAAACATGGATCAGAAGACGTCGTGGATGCTATCCTAAATGGTCTTGATCAATCTTCCTACAAGCCTATCTTGGACGCTATACACGCTCGTGATACTCCTATTACCTTCAATGAACTGCATGAAAAACTCATTAATCATGAGTTATCACTGGCACAGGTAGTGAGCAGCGGTATCCATCAACCAGCATCTATGCTTTATACGCAGAATAAAGGTAGTGCACAGCCTTGGAATCACCGCAACAATTCTTACCCGGGCCATAACTCTACTGCTGGATACTTGAGTAACAATTATGCTGTTGGACTCTTACCCAACCTAGTCCCTTCTTCACCTCACAGTAACAACAGTGGTCACTGGCCCTTTCTAGGAAAGTGCCAGTGGTGTAACCAAAGAGGCCATTCACTCACAAAATGCCCTAGTTTCAAAAAGGTACACCCAAACATTGCTTTACCGTCATTTAATCGATCCTCGCTGGTTAAAGGAGCTCAGGTGCACATGATGAACACCTCTAATACGCCTGCTACCAACTGGTTATTCGACAGTGGTGCGTCTCACCATGTCACCAACGACCTCAGCAATTTATCCCTCCATGCACCAATGACGGGACTGGGGAGCTAGTCATCGGTGATGGTACATCCATACAAATCACTCATATTGGTTTTGCTTTCTAAACATGTTCAAGCAATTGAAAGTCAATCTCCCATTCATCGAGGTCCTCCAGCATATGCCTAAATATGCTAAGTTCTTCAAACATCTCCTTTCTAACAAGAAGAAGCCGGAGGAAGTCTCAAAAGTCTCACTTAGTGAGAGATGTTCTGCGGTGGTTCAAAACAAACTGCCAGATAAATTCGCAGATCCGGGTCACTTTACGATCCCGTGTCTTCTCGGCGGTTTGCCTATGAACCACGCGTTGGCTGACCTAGGTGCTAGCATCAATCTGATGTCATATTCTATATATAAGCAGCTAGACCTAGGAGATCCGAAGCCGACGCGCATGATCATATCCTTGGCTGACCGTTCAGTCAAGTATCCACGGGGAATTGTGGAAAACTTGCTAGTGAAGATAGATAAATTTTTCTTCCCCGTGGGTTTTGTCATTCTGGATATGGAGATGGATGATATAGTCCCACTTATCCACGGGCGCCCTTTTCTGCGCACCGCCAAGGCTTTGATTGATGTCTTTGACTGAAAGCTCACGTTTCGTGTGGGGGATGGGTCTGTTACTTTTGATGCTATGACACATGTGAAGGAGCCTGCTGAGCAGAGCAATTCAGTTTGCATGATTAATGCCTTCATAGGTGATCACATGGACTCTGATTTAGGAGAGATTTGTTGGGAATCAAGGTACTAGTTTTAACTTTTAAAACAATAATTATTTAAACCTTTTAAATAAATAAATCAGATCTATTTTAGCCAAAACGATTTAATGGTACAAAAAACAGATCAGATCTAGATTACTTCCAGTTATCCGATTACACGGGTATAAACAATATTATATAACTAACCATAGGGTGTTCAGAAATTATACCTTTGACGATAACCAGATCTGAAACACCTTAGCACAATGAACGACAAGCTAGTTGACTCGTACATGAAACCTGTAGGAAAACATCACACGGTTGCACATAGGGGAGCCCCGCGATGGCAGCAGCGGCGTCGGCAGACGACGGTCCGGCGGTGGTGGTGGCGGCCGAAAAATCGAAGGGGAGAGGGTTTTCAAAATTCTCTTGGTGGCTAGATTAGGTTTTAGGGTTTGATTATAATGTTATATTTATAAACATTATAGTTACACTCTAGTTCCCTATGGTATTAACAGTTAATACCCTAGTAATAATTAACCATTAATCATTAACCCTTATGTTTTACTAATTACTAATAATCAGTAAAATCTAATCTATAAATGTTCAACACTTTAAACGTTTATTCCCCAAAAATAATTAATTCAACAAGTAATTAATTATCTGAATCTCTGATAAATATTTCTCATAAATATTAATCCACCGTTTAATAAAACTTTCTTTCATGAATAATATTTAACCAATTAAATATTATATATATTTGTTCGTTGCATAAGGTGTAACTCTTTGTAGCGTATCTCGTTAGTAATGTTGACTTAATTGACGATCGGACATCATATATCCAACAAAATTGATGTTAGAGAGTCCGCCTCGATTTAGGAGAACCATCTGATTGTGCGTTAGAGTTAGAGGAGTTGTTGAATGCACCGGATGAATACGGTGATGAGATGCATGATGATCTGCTAGAGATGATGGCAGAGTTGGATGAAATCATAGGCAAAACCCCAAGTGTGGGGATGGTCGAGAAAGTTGATGACCCGGAAGATCCAGTTGAGGGTTTAGAGGTCATACCATTAGGGACACATATTCATGAGCCCTTACCTATTACTGTTGTTCGTTCTAAGGGGATAGAAACCGAATCACCCCTAGATCTAGGCCACCCCGTAAGAAAATCCGAGAGCTGAGTGATACACATGATTTGAGGATAGTGCTAACCCCAAGTGTGGGGACGTTTAGGGGTGAGAAATTGCTGGGGGTACATGATGCAAGTTATCTTTGGACCTGGCAGGTTTAAGTGTTGGTGGAAGGATGTGAGAGAGAGCAGTCATGTTGGTGAAAAGCTTGTTAGTGGTTATGTGATGAGGAGAGGAGGTATGCCACATCAAATGATGGCGGTTCAAGTGAGAGTGAAGGAGAAGTCTCCTGATTAGGCTTATTTGCTTCTCGGGTCGGTACCCGAGGGTCAAGTTTGTATATTTATCTTGATGCTTATTTTTCATATTTTTGATGTTTTTTGGTTTGCGTGTTTTGCTTTGTGTCTGTCTTGCAGGGATTCACATCGGATTCAGTGAGAAAAATCATCAGGAACGACGTTCTAGGTATGTGTGCACTTGTTTTTATCATTGGAACAAGTTTCTAAGGGAATTGGGAGAAAAAATTTTCAAGGGCCTAAATTTTATAAGTATAAAAAACCTCTTAATTTTCTGTGAACAACCACCCCTTGAAGTACGCGAAGCTCGGAGGAATGTCCCTCGCGATACGCGAAGGATAAGTTTCTAGGACGGGCATTTTTGCACCTCCTCGCGGTACGTGAGGAGGAACTTCCCTGTTTTCGCGGTACGCGGGGAACTCCTGATCCCTTCCCACTTCCTTTATTTCCCATGGTTTTACCACCACCATTACACCATCTCTTATCCACCATCATCCTCCATTGCACTTTCTAACACCATCACTCACCACCACCATTACACCATCCATTATATCACCTACCACCACCACCATGGGAAACCGAAGGGTTGTTCAAGTTTATTCGCCTTGCTTTGACTTTCATGTCTATGTGTTTGTCAAACTCTCGGGTACGTTTCCCTGTTTTATCTTGAGTCTTACCGAGTCAGTAGAGTCTTTTATTTTAAGTTGAGTCTATAATATGTGTCAGTTTAATGTTGTGGGTTGTGTAACTTTAATTTTGCAGGTATAGATTACTCCACCCGTACTCAATCTCCATTCGGGCGGGGTCGATTCAAATCCTATTTACGTGTGTAAAGGGCAACCCTACAGAGTATGTGCAAGCCGCGAATGAAATGCTATACGGTTGCACAAGCGGAAGAGCAAAGCTGGACAACAGATCATGCATACATTCCCAGCTAAGTCTTTTCCTGTTTATTTTTGTATCTTTTATTTATCGTTGTTTCTCGGTTCAAATTGGGCATAATGTGCGTTTCAAGTGTAGGGATGGGAGACTGCGTCTAGTTTAGTTTGTTTGGGTCCTTTTCTTTTAAAAAATATACAAAAATACAAAAAAATTAAAAATTTTGAAAAATGTCCTTTGAAGTATAAGTTTTGCATAATAAATGAAAAATGATAGTAGAACTGGATCTTCTTGTTGTGTTTAAATGAAATAAATGATAGAAAACGCGTCTAAATTGTGATGTTTTGGTAGACCCAGCAATTTGAAAGCTTAAATATCATGTGAGTGTTGTTTAGGTATAATAAATGAATTACATCATGATGTCTTGTGGGTACTTATCTTAAGGGTAAACGGTAATACTGAAACTGTCAACATAGCGTGATAGGTACCACATTAAGCTAAAATTTAGAGGTTTTTGAAATTTCTTGGCACACCATTCTCTTTTTATGAAAATAAATCCGAGATTTAGTGGCGCCCGCAATCCATAAATCCATTATTCATGAGCTTAATTAATTAGAATTCTAAGTTTTGCTTATATGTTACCCTCCGGGATGGCAACCTGGTTGAAACATCACTAAGCGACTCTTAAGTGCTTCACTGCTAGAACTGTAGTCTATGTGTTACCCTTCGGGATAGCGACTTGGTTGAAACACCTCTAGACAAGGTTCATTTGTTAAATTTTTAAAGCTCATTCATTTTCATCCATTCATCTATTAATCACCTTAATTTCTAAAACATGTAAATTTTAGTTTATCGTGGTGGGAAATCTACATGGTTTAACCCCGGCCTAGACATGACCGTGAGACGGGATTAGGTAGAGCTGTAGCTTTTGAGTGTGAGACCTATAGATTGATTGATATGTTGTAGAAAATGATAATTAGAACACAAAACGTGGGCTTGATAGTTGGTGTTTGGGTTTAATCGGATAGAAATACCGATTGTTGCTTTTTAACGCGTGAGTATATTGAGCTAATGAAATAGTAAGATGTTTAGGCTATTTTCCAGTTATGATTCCATTGCAGACTTTTTCGGGGATGAAAAAAGGTTAAGTGTGGGGATGTTTGATGTAGTGCAAAGCACACATCTTTTTTTCCTTTGTTTTAGTGCGTTTTTAGATAGTTTTGTTTTCGTTTTTACTTGTTTTTGGTTTGTTTTGAGTCCATGTCAGGTCTACAGGAGCTCGTGTGGAATATAAAGGAGAATCATGAAGAGTTCGAGCACAAGAAGAAGTCCGAGAGAAATAAGTTAAAAAGTTGGAAATCTATTCCTTCACAGTACGCGAAGATGAAGCCCCAAGTATCTCGCGGTACGCGGTGAAAGCCAAAACAGGCCCCGACTAGATTGTCTTTCGCGGCACGCGAAGGACCGGTTAACTTTTCTCGCGGTACGCGAGAGCCATATGAAATCGCAAAAAGCCCTAATTTGTTATTAAATCGAATTTGATGGCCATAATGAGAGGAGTTCGAGTTTTAGCCGTCTACAGAGGATTCTTGGACGATTTCTGGAGTTGGAGAAGTCAATCGGAGCTAAAATTGGAGGCTTTTGGTTCCGGGTTCGTTAGCATAAAGTATTCGGTTCCCAAGTTTCGATCTTTTGTCTTTGATTTATTGTTTTAAACTATGTTTGATACTTTTGCTTCTGTTTTGGATGTTTCAAGTATGATTCTAGGCTAAACATTATATACTGCCTAGGTCATAGATGAATACTTGTTAAAGTTTAGACCTTTATTCGGTTTTTGGTTATATATTATGGTTTGACGATTTTGTAAAGGATCTGAGTTCAATTATGATGATGAATATGCATGCTTTGAATCTGATGTATGATTGATTATTGTTCCTTATGCTGCTTGTGAATGTCTTTCAGTTATAGTTGCATATTTTAGATCATTAACTGTGTGTTTGTGATTGTTTTGTGGTTTGCTAGACGTAGTATTCCATAGGAGCGTTGATTGAGAGTTTCTTAGATTTGAGTGTTCTTCCTATCCCGATACCCGAAAGTAGAGATGCACAAATCGGTTTTTTTTTTTGGAACCGAATCCGGATCCGGATCGGATAAGTTAAACGTGGTCAATGACCGGATCCGGTGGATCGGATAAGTTAAACGTGGTCAATGACCGGATCCGGTGGAACCGGTTCCGGATCGGATCCGGTTTTGGGGTATGAGAATTGGAACCTATTTGGAACCGGATCGGACTAAATATCCGGTTTTATCCGATTAGATCCCGATTTTTTCCGGATTTTTAGTGTCCGATTTTGTTCGGTTCCATTTTGTCCGATTTTTATCCGGTCCGCATAAATCCTTGGAACCGGTTCTGGATCCGGCGGATCCTAAAAAATCCGGTCCGGTTCTTTTTTATCTGGTTAGGGTCGGATCCGGTTTTGGATTATCTTTCGGATCGGATCTGGATCCGGTTTGTTTGCACCTCTGCCCGAAAGGTGAGAGGTTGTCGGTTAGTCTGCGTTATTAGGGTTTTGAGTGTAAATTGTCTGAGAGGAAGTTTCCCTTAGGTTTCTACTATTGTTGCTAGTCCGTGTCATAGCGTGTTGTTCTAAGATTACCCCGTGCATCCTCTATTTATTGTGGACAGTGAGACCGAGAGGTGATTTGTCTTTTGGGTACTTTATTGTCGTTGGAGAGACTGAAAGGTAATACGACCATCTGGTGAGCGTTTTGCATCTTTAGAGTTTTCTTTTGGTGACACTCTGAGAGTGATTTGGGATCCACTAAGTCAAACTATGTGATGAGAGTAGGATCAGACGTACTTGCCTTAGGCCTGACACATACGAGTCGTAAATGACTCTTACGACCCGTATCGACCGTCGGTGCGAAGATGAATCCCGTAATCATTAATGATCGTAAGTCAAATCAAACCTTAATCTTAATTCTCTTCAAACTAAATCCAATATCATCATTCATGCCTCACTTTGAGTATCAGACCTGAATCTTGTTACTAATTGTACTCCTCAAACCGACAGTTAAAACTCGTTGGGAATCCAAACGTGGCCCAGATTTTACCCGGGAACGTGAGTATCAAATGAAGCTAAAGTACCCGCACCTCTTTCCTGATTCAGTAGCCTCCACCAATTGAATTTCTGGACGAAATTCCCTCAACTTGGGGATACTGTAACATCCATGATTTTTCGGTATTATTTTACTTTGTTTTGTGCAATAATGACATTCCATTATCAATCTCATACTTGTTCAACACTATAAGTCACATTAATTATTATTTTAATGTGTAACAATTCAAATTTCAACCTTGCTTTTACATATTATTGTCTACCAGATATTTGTATTTGTTTATAAATATAAATGTAAATATATATTAAATGAACATTTATACAATTTGTAAATTTAAAAAAAAGGTAACTTTTCATTTATAAAATATTGATAATTAAACAAATAATAATGAGATGTTTATAAAAAAAAATTTTTTATAAATAAATAAAATGATTTTAAATCAAATAACTTGACCTTGAACCCCATTCTATAGCTTGAAACCCCCCTCAACCCGTATAAACCCCCCTATTGAACCCGTTCACCTTACAATTGAACCCTTCCATGTTTTGAACTCTTTTCCCCCCCAATTTTGACTTTGAAAAGTCAACACTCGCCAAATCAGTTACAGAATCATCAAATTTGTGCGTTGATGTAGTCCAAACGGTCTATAAAATAACAACTAAACCTAACCTAGACTCCTAAGTAATAAATGAAGTACCTTTGAACTAAACCGCATTGACAGGCAAGTGTACCTATCGAGTGTAGCACAGCTTAATGATAAACCGGAATATCGAACCCTAGAGACACTAATATAGCTATATTAGACTCAAACTAAAGATGATTGATTTTTTTTAGGGGGGGGGGGGTTCTATACTAATAATTAAACTAAGGAATGCAAAGAAAACTCTAATGAACGACTCTAGCTATCAAGACAAAGTGCTGAGGAGATATCAGGAATAGGAAGAATACCACCTAGGTCGGAATCCTACTTGCAAAGCTCAACTTCTATCGGTTCAGGAAACTATGATGGATCTAGGTTTCTAAGGATAACAACTCTAGACAACCTAGTGGACCCCTAAGCACTCCCAGGGTGTCACCAACTAAGGAACGTAAAGATGTACTAAACTAACCAGATGGTCGGATTACCTTTCAGTCTCTCCAACAATGATAATGTACCCTAAAGACAGATCACCACTCGGTCTCACTGTCCACAATACATCGAAGATGCACGGGGTAATCTCAGGATAACAACTATGACTAGGAATAGCAACGGATACTAAGGACCTAGGAAAACCTCCTTTAAGAGTGTTGACAACTAGACACCTGATACGAAGACTAACCGATTATCTCTCACTTTTTGAGTATTGGGATAAGGTGAACACTTACGTCAAGCAAACCATACAATCAACCACAAATACACAGTTTATGATCTAAGATACGCTATTCAAACCGGAAGACATCCAAAAATAACATACGGAACTATAATCAATTGCAAAACAGAATTAAAGCTTGCATATTCATCATAATTATTAAACTAAGATTGCTTACAAAATCATTAATCCAAACACTGAATCCAAAAACTGATAAAAATCAATTCTTTAACAAGCAATCATCATTATGACCTAGGCAATATCAATGTTTAGCCTAGGATCATGCTTAAAACATTCAAGACAGAAGTAAAAATATAAACCATGGTTCAAACACAGAAATCAAAGATCAAGATTCGAACTTTAAAACCGAATATGCTAAACTACACAACCCCGGAATCAAAAGCTTCAATCTTTGTACTTCAATCACCTTCTCTAGCGCCAAAATCGCCTTTTGCAATTCTCTGGACCACAGGAAATCGAACTACTCGAATAATGGTATCACAAATCGATATAAAGTCGATTTAGGGCTTTTTACGAAATAATAGGCCTCTCGCGTATCGCGAGATACAAAACAGCGGGGCCCAGTTTTTGGAATCTTCGCGTACCATGAGACTCTATGGCTATCCTTTCGGGTACCGCGAAGGATATAATTTCTAACTTTTTTGACTTTTCCCTCCGGGCTTCTTCTCGTGCTCGATATCTTCATGTATATTGACTTGTAATCCACACGAGCTCCTGTAAACACAACAAAGACTCAATAGGAAACCAAAACGACTCAAAACAAAGATAAAACTAACTAAAACGCATGAAAACACTAGGAATAAAGATGTGTGATTTGCACAACATCATGCGTTTAAACTAGTTGTGATCATGCAAGACCGTTATATCATCAGTTTCGAACATGATTAATGATTCAATTTAAACGGATTCAATGATTTCGGAATCAAAACCCACTCCCGTAACCATTCTAAGCATTTCCAAATCAATTCATTCGTTACAGTTGGAATTGGACTATAATAACAAACCCTAAACGTTCGAGACCTCTCTTTTGGACTCTCCGAACACTCAAATCCATCTCAAAACATATACGGATTACGATCAAGCTTCGAAGAACTTGAACTTGCGGCTCCATTCGATCTCCATACTCTCTCAACCATTTCAGGTAATTAAAGCCCCAATGATTCGAGCTCGTACCTGTGCCCTTCGTGGTCAATTGGGGCTAGGGTTTGGATCGGACGAATGGGGAAGATGACGAGGGTTTGGGAATGTTGGTTTTAAGCTAAGCAGTTCCATTCTCACCAAGGCAATTGCCCAGTCCGACCGGTTAAGACATATGACCATTACACGTAAGGTTGAGGGTTCGAGACCCGGCCCTGCCTGTTCATTTTTATTCCTTTACAAAGAAAACCCTTTGTGCCATGTTTAAATCCCCGCGAAACATATATCCAACCATCAGGTGGTCCAGTGGTTTGTGCATGGTGCCTCCCTAGAACCCACCTGGGTTCGAGTCCCATTAGCCCCATATATATTTTTAAATCAGTTTTAAGCATTGATTTATTTTATAAAAATTATTTTTATGAACCCTTGACTACCTAGATCAGTTTTATAAATTTAAAATATTAGAGCTTCAAGGAAAACGGATTTTTTTTATTATTAGCTTAAAAACCTAATAAAACCTAATTTATTTAAAACAAATCTTTTAACAAATCATTTATTTAAATCCCTAGTTTATAAACTATTACTGAGAAATGATTTTGATCATTTTTATAAACTCATCCCCCTTGCCAAGATTTAGACAACCTTTTACTAAAAAACATTTAAAACACATTTTTATACTTTTAATCAGTAATTAATTATGATTTCTTTATTAATTAATTAGAAGATTATTTTAAACACTTATTCTCATAGAAATCAAATTAAATAAATAAAAGAATTAATTTATTTACGCGGTAGTTATTTATTTATTTATCCAACTAATTACTATTTATTTATTTGTTCAATTATTAATTTTTACTTTTACAAATAAAGGGAAATTATCTATTTATTTATTTATTCATCCATTTATTTACAAAAGAACACTAATTATTTATTCATATATACACTTATTTATTCATTTATAAACAAAAGGGGAAAATCCTTTATTTCATTCAACTATTCAAATTGAAATACAATTATTTACATAACTATAATTTGAAACTCACATAATTATTTGATTAATAAATCAAGGAAATCCACACCAATCACTTTGCACATTAGGATCTCCTTAATATTTTGAACAAATTATTGATACACATATTCCATCAAACTTAGGTTGATCTTGTAGTTAGATAGACACTTGTGCAACAACAACTTGTATGTGTGATTATCAAGCTACTCATTTCAAGGTGAGTTACATATCCCCACATTTTACAGTTTTACCTTTTTGGGGTGGAACATGATTACATCGAACTATTTGCAATTTATACAATTCAAACCTCATGTACATGGGTGCATTTTTGTGCCTTATGCTTGAACACTATGAGCTAAACTACATTTATAACAAGTACAATCATTAACTCAGTACAAGCCAACGGTAACAATGATAGATCTATTGCATTTGACAAATCCACCCAGGTAGGGTGATTGCTTACCGACAATACACAAGGGTATCATTGAGTGTTATGCCTAACATGTCACAAGGTTTGACTGTGCACCCGGTTTACTATAGTGGTTCTCCATAAACCATGTGAATTGTACACAACATTTTGAAACTATTTGTAGAGTCAAAACCTATATATGCTCACCAACTATTTTTAGTTGACTTTGTTTTCATCATGTTTCAGGTGCAAATGTTTGAGATCATATACAAGATGCTTCACTTAGGATTTGGACCTAGTTTTAATAAAGAATTGAACTTTTGATGTATTTCATCTTGGATGTTTTTTGAATTCATGTTATGAAACTTTGAATTAAATCAATATATGAAATTTAGTTTGATCATGTGCTTATGAACAGTCTCCATGTGTCGCCCCGACGTATTCCACCATCAGTTGGGGTGTGACAGATTGGTATCAGAGCCATGGTTATAGGGAATTAGGTTATTAGAAACCAATCACCTAGTCTATAGCCTTAGGATGTCCCTTGTGTGATTATCCTACATGTCATTTTATGTGTTATATTGAATGTTACAATACGTGTTAATCTTATTTGCTATGTTATCTTATATTTTGTATGTTTACATTAATTGCTACTTATGTGAAATCTTATTTGCTACATTATTTGATTAGCCTACACGTTACCTATTTGATTACACTAAATATTATCCTAAGTATTACCATATCCTACACTTATTCTTATTTAAGTTATTATACTCCTTCATTCTTATGCCTTGGGAATTATGTCATCATCATCACCACTTGTGGAAGATTCAAACTCTTAGGCCTACTGCCTATTAACTTTTTTTGAAAATCCTGTCAAAGTTTTGAGTTCTGATAATTAGTAAAGAACATGTGTAATCCGGAAGGGTGAATGCCTGTATTTTGTGTCTTCTGTCTAGGAAAGCATCTCATATAAATCCAAATCAACCAAAGGATCTGTATGTTTTCCTGGGAATTCCCGAAATGAGTGTTCACCTATAGGCTAAATCATGTCTTCTTGAAAGTATATGAATTTAAATCACTTTGATTTGTCAAAGTATCCATTTGGTTATGTTACCAAATGAATACAATCTAAACATCATTCTTTTTTTATTACAATTTGGTACACATGTCTAAACCTCTCTATTTGATCACTCCATCCACAACCTAAGTTTCATGATCCTTTGTTTTCATTGTGTTACTCTTCTTATAGAATGCCTCCTCGTCGTGTGAACAACGACGACAACAATAGACTTACTGCTTTTATAGCCTAACAAATGATTGCTGTTCTTTCCAGTTTAGTTACCCAACTCAATCAAAACTGTTAACCCCGATGGTGTTAGTAATTCTGGTGTTGTGAGTAATCCCAGTAGTAATGCTAACGTTCCTCAACACAATTTCAAACATTTTAACTCCTACAACCCTCAATGCAACATTTACAAGCATCACCATTTCCAAAATGTACCGTGCCATTTATACACAAGTTGACAAAGTACGGTCATTTGGCCAATACCTGTCGATCTAGACCTCCCGTTAACCAAGCCAAGAAAGGAAACCGAGTTAATCAAGTCAACCAAACCCATCAACAAGACAATCATCTAACTGCTGCTCCTACTCCACTAGCCATAACCAATGGACGTGCTTGCTTTGGAATATGGTGACCCGAACCACATTCGAAATCAATTATGTTATCTTGTTTGTTTGTTTTCGCTTATGTTCGAATCACTTACATCTATTCTATTTGTCATCGGTATCGATAAGAGTCGTGTCCTTTGAATTTGAGCCATTACTTGTTAAAATCGACGAACCAAACTAGAGAAAACAGTTACGGTAGAAGTAGCGAGTGGAAACCCCACCATTATTGATTCTATCATTCACGACTGCCTTCTTGACCATAATGAACATACTTCCACCTTTGACCTCATACCTATACAACTTAGGAGCTTTGATATCATAATAAGACATGGTTTGGATACCCAAACATCGCGCCAAAATTGCTAGTTTTGAGAAGTACATTTCAAACCCTCTTCTATTGAGTAGCACATTGTAAATCTTTGAAGAGGAGTTTCTCTAGTAGGCTTGAAACCCATATCATGTACCATATCCCAAGAACACTTACACGAGAATTATGTAGCCTTTTTAGCTCATGCGGTGGAAAAGAGGGACAAAAGGAGGAGCAATAAAGACATTCCTACCATACGAGACTTTCCGGATATGTTCCCCGAAGATCTATCATGTCCTCCTCTTGTTCGTCAATTTTAATCCTTCATCGACTTGTACCTGGATCTAACCCCGTAGCCAAACCTCCTCATCGTCTTGCACCCTCGGTTATGTAAGAGCTTGCTAGACAATTTCAAGAAAATGGATCATTCCATATGTGCGTTGACTATCCATATTAACGTCGACAAATTTGAAAATTCGAAGCTCGACCACCTACGAAATTCTATTGTTTACATTACCCATGAGATTCGATTATTTACATTTGATTGCTCACATTATCCATAAGACTCAATTGTTTACATTATACACGATACTCGATTATTTAAAAATTGGTTGTTTACATTATGCATGAAACTCGATTGTTTGCAATTGATTATTTACATTATACATGAGACATGATTATTCATTTTATCCATGAAAGTTAATTGTTATAAGAAATTTGACTTTTGTACACTATCTAGGAAATTTGATTACACGAATCACATGTGAACATGAACATGATTGTCTATATTACTCATGAACTAGAGTACTAATAAAACCTTAGGTTTATGCTATATGATGAGCGTGAGTGTGAGAGACATAGCTATTTAATAGCAACACATATGTGAAACAATAGTTATGATTTAAGTGATTTTGTGTTCCCCTCTTGACCCGCACACAATGGGATGATCTATACGGACCATGCGATGATTTGAGTAATTACAAGTGCACACATAATTATAAAAATCAGCGCACGGAAAACATAGTGAATTATGTCGTGTGTTATGACATAAAACCTATCATGATATATAGTAACGAAACTAATGTGATATGATAAGGGCATGGTGGATACGCCGCTGTCACTTCCTATATATAAGTGTTCATGTCATATTGTCAAAAGTAGCGTTGTTCGTGTCACGTGAAGTTTTATGTTATTTTGACCTTGACCTATGTTTATGAAATATCTTATCCATTGACATTTTTTTAAACATATTAGACTACATCCTAAAAAAGTTTTGATCATCAAATTCTCATAGTTCTTATTTCAAGTGATTCATTCTATCTTTGGAGTCCAAAATATTCTTCGACAGCTTTCTCCTTAATTCTCTTCAAACTAAATCCACTATCATCATTCATGCCTGACTTTGAGTATCAGACCTGAATCTTGTTATTGATTGTACTCCTCAAACCGACGGTCAAAACTCGCTGGGAATCCAAATGTGGCCCAGAGTTTACTCGGGAACGTGAGGATCAAATGAAGATCAAGTACCCGCACCTCTTTCCTGATTCAGTAGCCTCCACAAATTGAATTTCGGGACGAAATTCCCTCAACTTGGGGATACTGTAACATCCATGATTTTTCGGTATTATTTTACTTTGTTTTGTGCAATAATGACATTCCATTTTCAATCCCATACTTGTTCAACACTATAAGTCACATTAATTATTATTTTAATGTGTAACAATTCAAATTTCAACCTTGCTTTTACATATTATTGTCTATCAGATATATGTATTTATTTATAAATATAAATGTAAATATATATTAAATGAACATTTATACAATTTGTAAATTTATAAAAAGGGTAACTTTTCATTTATAAAATATTGATAATTAAACAAATAATAATGAGATGTTTATAAAAAAAACAATTTTTATAAATAAATAAAATGATTTTAAAACAAATAACTTGACCTTGAACCCCATTCTATAGCTTGAAACCCCCCTCAACCCGTATGAACCCCCCTATTGAACCCCTTCACTTTACAATTGAACCCTTCCAAGTTTTGAACTCTTTTTTCACCCAATTTTGACTTTGAAAAGTCAACACTCGCCAAATCAGTTACAGAATCATCAAATTTGTGCGTTGATGTCGTCCAGACGGTCTATAAAATAACAACTAAACCTAACCTAGACTCCTAAGTAATAAATGAAGTACCTTTGAACTAAACCGCACTAACAGGTAAGTGTACCTATCGAGTGTAGCACAGCTTAACGGTAAACCGGAATATCGAACCCTAGAGACACTACTATAGCGATATTAGACTCTCACTCAGATTAAAGATGATTGATTTGGGGGGGGGTTTCTATACTAATAATTAAACAAAGGAATGCAAAGAAAACTCTAATGAACGACTTTAGCTATCAAGACAAAGTGCTAAGGAGATATTAGGAATAGGAAGAATACCACCTAGGTCGGAATCCTACTTGCAAAGCTCAACTTCTATCGGTTCTGGAAACTATGATGGATGTGGGTTTCTAAGGATAACAACTCTAGACAACCTAGTGGATCCCTAATCACTCTCAGGGTGTCACTAACTAATGAACCTAAAGATGTACTAAACTAACCAGATGGTCGGATTACCTTTCAGTTTCTCCAACAATGATAATGTACCCTAAAGACAGATCACCTCTCGGTCTTACTGTCCATAATACATCGAAGATGCACGGGGTAATCTCAGGATAACAACTATGACTAGGAATAGCAACGGATACTAAGGACCTAGGAAAACCTCCTTTCAGAGTGTTGACAACTAGACACCGGATACGAAGACTAACCGATTATCTCTCACTTTTCAGGTATTGAGATAAGATGAACACTTACGTCTAGCAAACCATACAATCAACCACAAACACACAATTTATGATCTAAGATACGTTATTCAAACTGGAAGACATCCAAAAATAACATACGAAACTATAATCAATTATAAAACAGAATTAAAGCATGCATATTCATCATAATTATTAAACTAGGATTGCTTACAAAATCATTAATCCAAACATTGAATCCAAAAACCGATAAAAATCAATTCTTTAACAAGCAATCATCATTATGAACTAGGCAACATCAATGTTTAGCCTAGGATCATGCTTAAAACATTCAAGACAGAAGTAAAAACATAAACCATGGTTCAAACACAGAAATCAATGATCAAGATTCGAACTTTAAAACCGAATAAGCTAAAGTACACAAACCCGGAATCAAAAGCTTCAATCTTTGTACTTCAATCACCTTCTCTAGCGCCAAAATCGCCTTTTGCAATTCTCTGGACCACAGGAAATCGAACTACTCGAATAATGGTATCACAAATCGATATAAAGTCGATTTAGGGCTTTTTACGAAATAATAGGCCTCTCGCGTATCGTGAGAGGTGGTCTGGAATTGCTCGCGTACCGCGAGATACAAAACAGTGGGGCCCGGATTTGGGAATCTTCGCATACCGCGAGACTCTATGGCTATCCTTTCGCGTACTGCGAAGGATATAATTTCCAACTTTTTTGACTTTTCCCTCTGGGCTTCTTCTCGTGCTCGATATCTTCATGTATTGACTTGTAATCCACATGAGCTACTGTAAACACAACAAAGACTCAATAGGAAACCAAAACGACTCAAAACAAAGACAAGACTAACTAAAACGCATGAAAACACTAGTAATAAAGATGTGTGATTTGCACAACATCATGCGTTTAAACTAGTTGTGATCATGCAAGACCGTTATATCATCAGTTTCGAACATGATTAATGATTCAATTTAACCGGATTCAATGATTTCGGAATCAAAACCCACTCCTGTAACCGTTCTAAGCATTTCCAAATCAATTCATGCGTTACAGTTGGAATTGGACTATAATAACAAACCCTAAACGTTCGCGACCTCTCTTTTGTACTCTCCGAACACTCAAATCCATCTCAAAACATATACGGATTACAATCAAGCTCCGAAGAACTTGAACTTGTGGCTCCAGTCGATCTCCATACTCTCTCAACCATTTCAGGTAATTAAAGCCCCAATGAATCGAGCTCGTACCTGTGCCCTTCGTGGTCAATTGGGGCTAGGTTTGGATCGGACGAATGGGGAAGATGACGAGGGTTTGGGAATGTTGGTTTTAAGCTAAGCAGTTCAATTCTCACCAAGGCAATTGCCCTGTCCGACCGGTTAAGGCATATGACCATTACACGCAAGGTTGGGGGTTCGAGACCCGGCCCTGCCTGTTCATTTTTATTCCTTTACAAAGAAAACCCTTTGTGCCATGTTTAAATCCCCGCGAAACATATATCCAACCATCAGGTGGTCCAATGGTTTGTGCGTGGTGCCTCCCTAGAACCCACCTGGGTTCAAGTCCCATTACCCCCGTATATTTTTTTAAATAAGTTTTAAGCATTGATTTATTTTATAAATATTATTTTTATGAACCCTTGACTACCTAGATCAGTTTTATAAATTTAAAATATTAGACCTTCAAGGAAAACGATTTTTTTTTTTAATTATTAGCTTAAAAACCTACTAAAACCTAATTTATTTAAAACAAATCATTTAACAAATCATTTATTTAAATCTCTAGTTTATAAACTATTATTGAGAAATGATTTTGATCATTTTTATAAACCCATCCCCATTGGCAAGATTTAGACAACCTTTTATTAAAAATCATCTTTATTATATAAAAAAAAACAATTAAAACACATTTTTATACTTTTAATCAATAATTAGTTATGATTTATTTATTGATTAATTGGAAGATTATTTTTAACACTTATTCTCATAGAAATCAAATTAAATAAATAAAATAATTTATTTATTTACTCGTTATTTATTTATTTATTTATCCAACTAATTACTATCCATTTATTTATTTGTTCAATTATTATTTTTTACATTTACAAATAAAGGAAAACTTTATATTTATTTAGTTATTTATTTATTCATCCATTTATTTACAAAAGAACACTAATTATCTATTCATATATACACTTATTTATTCATTTATAAACAAAAGGAGAAAATCCTTTATTTCCTTCAACTATTCAAATTGAAATACAATTATTTACATAACTATAATTTGAAACTCATATAATTATTTGATTAATAAATCAAGGAAATCCACACCAATTACTTTGCACAATAGGATCTTCTTAATATTTTGAACAAATTATTGATACACATATTCCATCAAACTTAGGTTGATCTTGTGGTTAGATAGACACTTGTGCAACAACTTGTATGTGTGATTATCAAGCTACTCATTTCAAGGTGAGTTACATATCCCCATATTTTACAGTTTTACCTTTTTGGGGTGGAACATGATTACATTGAACTATTTGCAATTTGTACAATTCAAACATCATGTACATGGGTGCATTTTTGTGCCTTATGTATGAACACTATGAGCTAAACTACATTTATAACAAGTACAATCATTAACTCAGTACAAGCCAACAGTAACAATGATAGATCTATTGCATTTGACAAATCCACCCAGGTAGGGTGATTGCTTACCGACAATACACAAGGGTATCATTGAGTGTTATGCCTAACATGTCACAAGGTTTGACTGTGCACCCGGTTTACTATAGTGGTTCTCCATAATTGCCTATTTAAACCATGTTACATGTGAATTGTACACAACATTTTGAAACTATTTGTAGAGTCAAAACCTATGTATGCTCACCAACTATTTTTAGTTGACCTTGTTTTCATCCATGTTTCATGTGCAAATGTTTGAGATCATATACAAGATGCTTCACTTAGGATTTGGACCTAGTTTTAATAAAGAATTGAAATTTTGATTTATTTCGTCTTGGATGTTTATTTGAACTCATGTTATGAAACTTTGAATTAAATTAATATATGAAATTTAGTTTGATCATGTGATTATAAACAGTCTCCATGTCCCGCCCCGACATATTCCGCCGTTGTTTGGGGTGTGACAGTTCACACTTATAAATTTATTTGCTGGATTCGACAACCAACAAATTGGCGCCGCTGCCGGGGACTGCGGCAAATTTAACTTTTTATGCCAAGATCTATAAGAACGGGTAAACCACTCAATATCGATCCGGAAATTGAAAAAACCGCAAAGAGATTGAGGAAAGAAGCAAGGCTTCGAAAGAAGTTAGCAAATCCCTCAACCTCTACACAATCAACACCGGTTATCGACATTTAGCAAAACATACCCTTGTCAAGTGATTCTGAAACTGAAACACCATCAACCCCCCAAACACCAACATCACATACATCAACTTCATCACCTCCACCGACCCGTAAAGATCCCAGATTTCACCTATAAATACTAGCCTCCGGATTCAGCTCAATTGAATCAGTTCTTTCATTTTCTTTCTCGGTTTCCTTCAATAAAATCTTTCCTTAGATTATTAAGAGGTTTCCTGGAGTCCCGAGGGAGTTCAAACACTTCTTCGGAGTTTTGAGGTGCTTCCTGAACGTCCTGCGAGTCATATGATTTGTGTTTGTAAGTTTACGTTCGTTATGTTTGTAGCCAAAATGTTCGGCTAATAACTATTTAGTTTCGACACTTGGACTCTGTTTAATTACTTTGATTTGTATGCTTATTGTGAAATGATTATGTGATTTTATTACCGGAAAGTTTCGTTTGTATAATTTCTTGATTTTCAAACCCGAAAACTCCGTGGGGTTCAAATTAGTTTGTTAATAGACTTGATCAATTTGTTAATATGCTAATAACGTTCTTCAAGTTTGGAAAATGTAATATATTTTAATCTTGATACCAAAGGAACAAATAACGATTTTACGTTTGTCTATGAATTCAACTTCGTTATAGAAATTATTCAATGTGATTAGATATTCCGAACTGCGTGAACTCTAATTATAATCGGAACTTTCATCACATGCAACTCGCACGTTAAGATCCGAACGACGTGAGCTTAAAGTAGCTAGTTGACTTTAATCAACGAACTGCGTATGGTTTAACATCAGGTGAAGGGAATGTCTGAACAGCGTGACGTTTAGTACCGATACAAACCTTTCAATAAATAAAATCATTGCACCATAATCATTAATGATCGTAAGTCAAATCAATGTAAGAAATCACCCCTCGTGCCAAAGCTATTTTATCCATTGCAATTTCCATATTCGATTTAGTTTGTCTACATACTGCTTTCTTGTTAAATAGTTTTGTCATCCTATGATTTATAATTAATAAACCCCCTCCTTTGTTCCAAATACTTGCTCTAAATCGTCCTTGGCCATAGAATTGTTAATCCGCTCTCCCTGTGGACACGAACCTTACTTCAGCTCATACTATTCTTAATAGTGTGTGTCACGGTAAGTTAACACTTATAAATTTATTTGCTGGATTCGACAACCAACACTCTTACTCTCTGTCTTCTACCTACTTGTTGCCTATTTCCCTTCCCAGTCTTACTTCCCCTACCACCAACCAACCTACTTTTTCATCAAGCTCTACTCCTCCTCCTTCTAGTCCTCACACGTCTCCTTCTCAGCCCATCACTCCATCCTCAATGTGCCTTTAGCGAGGGCCCTTTTTGTTTTCCGGTCCTGAATAATAAAAAATGGTTGAGAAAAAAGAACAATAACCGGATGGTTTATGGTGAGCTTGCTAACTAATAGTAATTTCTTGGTGAGATTAGGAATAACAAGAACATTACATAATGGAATGTTATTAGATATAGTAGATGAACCCATAAGAGTAATTGGAAGTCTCTTATCGTTCCCAAAAATAACTTGATTGTTACCTTGATAAGGTGCCGAATGATTGAGTGGTTCAAAGGAGGGAGTCATGTGGTCTGTTGCCCCCGAATCAACATGTCAATCGGGAGTATCTTTGGTGACGTGACATTGGCATGGAATGCCTTTGCTAAATATTCATCCGGCGGAGAGGCATGAGAAGCATATGTGTGAAGATTGGGACACGAGGATGCATAGTGTCCATTATTTCTGCATAGTTGACAATGGGGTGGCCTTAGGCCTTGACCACGCCCCCTGCCCATATTGATGTAGCCACGGGAATTATTATTACTATTACCACGAGAAGAAGAGGAACGTCCCCGGCCCTGAAAAGAAGTATTTCTATTTTGTTGAGCATGAAAAGCAGCGGGGGGGTGTAGAAGTTCCATGCAAATATTGTAAAAACATCTCGTGGCTTTCCGCCTTTGAAACTAAATCACGAAGCGAAGGGGCCAGTTTTGTGGCTCTTATTGCAGTGGAAAAGGTTTCATATGAGGGACCTAAACCACAAAGAAACCAGTGCAGCTTGTCGATTTCAACAACTGGATGACCAATTGCGTTAAGCTGGTCACATATGGCCTTGAACCGACGACAATAGTCGGTAACTGATGACGTACCTTTCGTAAGTTGTCGAAGAGAATCACCTAAGGAATGAATGCGTTCAACAGATGCATTGCTATAAGCCGTCTCAAGTGCAAGCCAAATCTGTCTAGCACTCGTGAATCCGAGAACCTCGGTCGTTGCTTCTTCGGTAAGAGAAGACTGAAGAAGAATAACGGCTCTTTGATCGGTTTCGTTCCAAGCAGTGGCTTGCTGATTGGTAGTAGTCTTGCCTTCAACAGTGATGGTTGTCGGTGGTGAAGAAGATCCATCGAGATGCCCAGATAACTTTTGATAGGCAAAGATACGAAGGACGTGAGTTCTCTAAAGAAGGTAATTGGTTGAAGAAAGCTTTATGGTCATCATATGTAATAGGGTGTTCATGTTAAATGAACGGTCATGGGAATTTGAAGGTGCAGCCATGGTGATTTTTCAGAAAGAAAATAAGAGCAATTCAGAGGAAATTAGGGTTAGAAAGAGGCGATGGGGGAGGGAGGAAAAAATGGCTGATAGCATGTAAAGGATATGGTCAAATCAACCTCATCGCAGAATGAGGGATATATCGATATATATAACAAAGATAATTACAAGAATTACTCCTATAATTATATATACTATATTAAAACCAAACGATTATGAACAGTAAATTTTTTAAAATTCTTTATTTATTTATATATATTAAGTAGGGATAATATCATATATATATATATATATATACACCCTATTAATTAAATCAAAGTTTAAACATAAGCATGGGTGTGGTCCGGTGGTTAGCGTCATTTCTATTGAACCACTAGAAGCAGGTTCGATTTTAAAAGTCTCTCCCTCATTTTCGGTTCATTTCCTTTTCAGTTTTCACGTTGACTGCATTTTGGTTATTATTTTAATTTTTTTTTATTTGAGGAAGGAAGAATGGTGTGTGGGCCGGCGTATTTTGATCAAATTTGTCCGTGGGATTGGTTTTTAACCAGATTGATGGGCTCATATATATTCCTAAATTATTAATTATGGTTTTATTTAAAAACATGGATTATTTTACTATACATATTTAGTGTTTACAAATTGTAGACTACAATTGAAGTTTAAATATTTTGAGTTTTTTTATTATTTTTTAAAATTTTTATTATTTTAATGTTTATAACGTTTAAAATATGATGTTTTTCTAAATTTCGAATGTTCAGTTACGGCGTGTTTATTTTTATCTATGTTTTGATATAAATTTTATTCAAAACCGAGTTTTCGCAATAATATACAAGTTATCGAAGCACGCGCGTACAAACACTCGAAACTGCTTCAAGGTTTCGTTTTTTTTTATTTTTTTGTTTTTCTCTTACAACCTTTAATATATGATGTTTTATAAAATTCTGGATTTGCCGTTTCGACATACTTATTTTTATTAGCGTTTCAACGTGACTTTTTGGGTGGATACAAGTGTGCAGGACATCGAAATCAAAACGTTACAGATTTTAACACCCCGCCACAATACGAAAATGATATACCACTAGTTACTATAATTAAGGGGTGAACCAAAATAAAAAGATTACAAATCAATACAATTAATATAATATATCTTCATCTGATAATTTATATACGATTAAATTTGGTCTTGAGTTGTCATCTTTAACTCATTTATAAACAATTTATGTTATGTTTAACCTCATTAGTTAAACGAGGCATGTTCGGTTAACCTGATCAACCCGTGAATTAAATGGGTCAACGAGTCAACCTCTTTAAATTTAAAATAAAAAATATATATTATAGCTTGCTAACCGTTTAATATGAATACAACTTAGATCATTCACAACAGAGTCTCTATCTAAATCTCCATCTCTATTATTAAGAGATCTCTTCTATTTTGCATATCGATTAGAATCTCTATCTCGATCTTCATCTTTAAATTTTAGATTTTAGTAAATAAATATTTTCTAAATATAAATATCAATTTTCATCAATCTTTATATTTTTTTATGAGTTTCTAGAAAATAGAAAAATAATAAATTAAATATTTGTGAGTAAGATAGATTATAGATAGAGAATGAGATGTGGGTGGTTAAATTAAATTTAGAGATAAATTTGAAAAAAACTATAATATTTAATTAAATTATAGAGATGAAAATGAAGATTCAGTTATTAATTCTTTTAATTACAACTAGTATACAAACATGTTAATCTGTTTACAACTTGTGTGGCTCATTCAGATAAACAAGCTAAACAGAGTGTTATCCAATTACATTCTTTAAGTATGTAATCGTGACCATCGAGCCTTATCGTTGAGTGGTAGCCCATGACTTTCTAAATAAGAGGTCATGGGTTCGAGTCTCGCTTGGGACAAAATGTTCTACGTTGAGCAAGGGGGTGTGAGGCCAGGTCACCACGCTTCTGTTCTTCGGGTAGAAGGATGATCCCGGGTGTCCGAACCTTTGCTGTTCAAAAAATAAGTATGCAATTGCGGGTTCATAAATTCATCCCGTAAATCTGACACGATTTATATAAGAATAGTTAAATAGATATATAATAACCGTTGGTCATTTGATGCAATAGTAGCCCAAGACTTCTCATAGTGGATGTCTTGGGTCAAATCCGGGCCACAGCTACAAAATGGGTCTGTGGCCAAGTTAGAAGGTTTATCTAGTTGAGAGGTTTCTCCTGGGATGGGCAACCCTAAATATTTTAAGTGTTGCACTGAAGAAACTCAATTATTCTAACATATGTAGTGTTATCGTTAAAAAAAAGTTATATAATAAATATAAATATAATAAAATCTAAAAGAAGATTAGGAAATAAACAAGAGGGTTCTTACACCAAAATCACTTTACCAACTAACAATGCATCAAATAAAGAGAAAAAGAAAAAGGCGAGCACGGCAGTTAAAGTAGGAAAAACGGAGCTTCTACGCACGCCACCCCCTTTCCCACGTGCTCTCTCCCCTCCGATTCGATACGGTCGTCCACGTGGCTCCCCTCTTTCCTTTTCTATATCATCACCCCCTGCACCGATTCCCCTGCACCTTTGTCGCTCTTCATCCTCTAATCCAAACCTATTTCGATAATCATCACCATGGAGGCACAAATTCAGGCCAACTACACCTACATGGGCCGGAATTTCAGCAACATCAGCCTTACAAACGAAGATTCAACCGCTTTCAGCGACTGCAACAGCGACCGCTCGGGCGAGTTCCCGACCACGTCTGTTCAGAGCAAGCGGTTGCTTCTGGCCTGCGCAACGGAGAAATCAGACGATCTGATCGAACAGTTGGTGTCCGATCTGGAATCGGAGTCGATTGAAGATCAAAAGCAAGCGGCTATGGAGCTCCGGCTGCTAGCGAAGAACAAGCCGGAGAATCGAGTTAAGATCGCCAGAGCCGGAGCAATCCGGCCGTTGATTGCGCTAATCTCGTCTAAAGATCCTGAGCTACAAGAACACGGTGTAACGGCGATTTTGAATTTATCTCTGTGCGATGAAAACAAAGAGCTGTTAGCAAGCTCCGGAGCAATCCGGCCGTTAGTTAGGGCTTTGAAGATCGGAACATCGACAGGGAAGGAAAACGCGGCTTGCGCGTTACTCCGGTTATCTCAATTTGAAGAAAACAAATCCGCAATCGGACGGTCAGGAGCGATTCCGTCGCTAGTGGACCTTCTAGAAACCGGAAACTTCCGCGGTAAGAAAGATGCATCAACGGCGTTGTATTCGTTGTGTTCGTTGAAGGAAAATAAAATTCGAGCGGTGGAGGCTGGGATTATGAAGCCATTGGTGGAACTGATGGCGGATTTTGAGTCAAATATGGTGGATAAGGCGGCATTTGTGATGAGCGTTTTGGTGTCGTTGCCGGAGGCCAGGGCGGCGTTGGTGGAGGAAGGGGGGATTCCGGTGTTGGTAGAGATTATAGAGGTTGGATCCCAACGGCAGAAGGAGATAGCGGCGGTTATTCTGTTGCAACTGTGTGATGCTAGTGTGGTGTACCGGAATATGGTGGCCCGCGAAGGAGCCATTCCCCCCCTCGTTGCCTTGTCACAGGCCGGAACAAAGCGTGCTAAACAAAAGGTAAATAATAAATATAATTCCGTAAAATTTATAATATGTTAAATCATATCTACATTCTTTATTTATAAAATAAAAAAAATAGATTTTAATAATTTAAAATGACTTATTTGCTAGAAATAATTTAAAATGACAAATGACATTCTTAATTTTCATTTTCGTTGTCTAGAGAATCCGGGTAATATAATTATCACATATTTATACTTTATTTTCATTCGATTTCGCTCAGAATAATAATTATAGATGAAATGGGAAATCTTAGAAGCGGAATCGAAGAGAAATCAAGTATAAGTCGAGTGTGACTTTTTTATGATTGCATTATTGTGACTTTCGTAACAAAAGTGAAAATTAAAATTCTCATTGGTCAAATTTCCAGTATGAATTATTATCGCTCAATGAGTCATATCATAATAATATGTACCATTAAAATCTAATTTCTTAAAATTAAATAGTAGTTATAAATAGTTTTTTTTGCAAAAATTAAATATTAGTTATAACAAGCTTACATCAAAGAAAATGATTTATTTAAATGTTATTATTTAAAATTGATGTAACATATGTAATGATAATAACTAGTTTTTTCTCCCGCGCTGCGCGACGGGAGTTCTGTAATTATCGGTTCGGCTCGTCCATGGGGATAAAACCTACGTCGAAACACAGACTCGCTATAACGTATGATACCAAAAAACAAAGGCGGGCATCACGTTTTGAAAAAAATAAAAAGTTAACTAACGAAAGTCATTACAAATAAACGAAACTATTATAAAAATAAAACGGGCTAAAAGCGTTGATCAAAAATAAAAAAAAATCTCCTAAACTTTACTATAAAAATAAACCCATTGAACTTTTGTTACAATTTTATAAAAAACCAAAGTTGAGACCAAAAAAAAAAAACTAAAGTTTACACAATTTATGTTTTATGGCAAATCTTATGAAAAAACAAACTTTGGAGAAAAAAGAAAAAAAAAAACAAAACTCTACTATTTAATCTATTTTGTGGCTAATGTATGAAAAAGTAAACTTTTAAGAAAAATGAAAAAAAAAACTAAATATTTTGTGGCTAATGTATGAAACAGTAAACTTTTAAGAAAAATGAAAAAAAAAACTCTGTTCCTCCCCATGGCGATTAATAAGTTAATAATATGTATTTTAAGTCTTAAAATTTGTGATGCTAATGTCCAGTGACATTTTACTTTCTTTTTAATATTTTCGCAAAATTTGCTAGCTTGTCGCTTTTGAAAATGATAGGGTTCCAATAATCTTATATTGACCCCCACTTTTTATTATTATTAATCAACCATCACACTCAAAAGAATAGCCAGTGACCATTTCTAGTCGTGTCTTGTAAATTGAACGTTTCAAAACAATGAAATACGAGACTGAGTAGTGAGTAGTATGGTTTTACTCATGACGTGTTATAATATTATTTTATATTCGCTTCAACTATTACTAATAATTTCATAGTTGAAACTACAAGAAATTAACGAAGTTAGATACCCTAATAATATAAAACGTCTTCAGTCGAAGAGTCAAATGTAGTTTTATGAAGGAGTAACTTTATAGAATAGTAACAAACTTTCTCATTAATTCCATTTTATGATCAGGTGTAGTGGGTTGACGCCCCACTCCACCTCACCTTTTAACGCCCGTGAAACAATTTCAGGTATGGATTTCAAGTGCGTGAGCCCCAAACGGCGCCGCCCACCCTAACACCTGTGAAACCATCTTTTTGTTCCCATTTAAGTGTTTTACCCAATCAAAAAATTACACTATCACCCCTTTTGTTTTAATTTATTTTTTATTTATTTAATTTAAATATTATTTTAATAAAGTGGTTAGTTAAACTACTACACACTTATGAATGTGTAGTTTAGAAAAAGTTTGGTCATGAATGTGAAATTTAAATTTCACGTGTTGTAACAATTTTACACAATTACTTTTACATGTTACATTTTTTGTATTTTATTATAATTTAATAAAATGTTTTCGCATATAAAAGATATGACATGGATTTTCAACATGGCCGGTTTCTGAATTTATAAAAAAGGTTATTAAAATTAAAATGGCATAAACATGTAATGGAATATTTATATTCTAAATTTGAATTGGTAAAACCTAACATGGTGAGGACAAGGTTGTAACAAAGAGTTTTTATATTGATTATGTGGTGGTCACCTTTAAATTATCTTTGTGACATATGAAACTTAATTCGAATCTTGGAATGTTTCAATTTAGATAAAATAATGATATAATATTTTGTTTGTTATATAATTTGTCGTATTTTTTAAAAAATCTTGGAAATGAAATGATAATTATTTGTAATGTGGTGGGTCTTATTTTGAATTATTTGACTGGTGGACAGGCGGAGGCACTGATTGAACTTCTCCGGCGACCAAGATCCGGCAACGGAGCTTCCAGCTCGGATTCATCAGATTAAGATTTTCTAAGGTGCCGGACAAAAACTTTAATACAAAATGCTTTTTAAAAAATATAAAAATGAAGTTTTGTTTTTAATTTTGTTAATATTTTATGTTTGCCGCAGCTGCTTTTGTAAATTGGTTAATGAAATACTTGTTTTATTTCTCTCTTTCTCTTTGTTGGTTTTAAAATTAAGCATGGGACGCAGTGTGTATGAAAAAAAGGGCAAAAAGAGCTTGTAGTGTATGACGTTGGCAGAAAGATAAAGGACAACGTCGTTTTGATAGCTTCGATTTTCTGTTCATATTCTCTTATATATAGTTGATTTTTGAATTTTTTTTTGAGAACCAACGCTTTATTATACAGGAAAGTGTTTAAATGATAATTAGTTTTTTATGTGATAACTACTCCAAAACAATTACATAATTTACAAAATTTTTTTTTTTAATTGTTAAAAGATTATTTAAGTATCTTGAACATAAATACGGAAATGAAAAGTCTTACATATACGTACCACATAATGTTATATATATGTGTCACATAGTGTTACGTACATCTAACACTAACAGAAAGATAATTGTTACAAATATGTAACACTGTCTGATGGTGGTTATCACATAAATATTGATCATCATTTGAACCCCATATATATATATATATATATATAGGGGGAGGATCATTTCAAAACCCACTATTATTGTGTTAACCCAAAAAAACCCCGTAAAAATCGATTAAATCATCTTTTTTTTGTGAATAACATTGTCACCATTATTATACTAATATAACGTCATGTTATTTTTTGCATTTTTGTAAATTCACGAGTGTAAGGGAGTTTACACCGGTGTATATTTTTTCGAAAAAATAAATATTTAGCTTATTACACTGGTGTAAACTCCCTTACACTCGTGAATTTAACAAAATGCAAATAATAACATGTAATAATGTTATTCACAAAAAAAAGATGGTGATTTGATCGATTTTTTCAGGGTTTTTTGGGTTAACACAATAATAGTGGGTTTTGAAACAAACCTTACCCTATATATATATATATATATATATATATATATATATATATATATATATATATATATATATATATATATATATATATGGGAAATATCGGTTGTAAGCTCTGAGTTGTTGTAAAAACTCGAAAACTCATTTTGAAATATATAGAGGATGTATCGGTTGTAAACCCTAAGTTGTTGTAAAAACCCGAAAACTCATTCTGGACCACATATTCAATTCTTGGATTTTTTGGTTTATTTTTATTATGGAGAGGTATTAAAGTAAATTTACATTAAGCCTATATATCTCCTTTTCTCTTTCTCCATTGCTCAGATCCAGATCTGTTAACAAAAATCATCTGCTGCTCTATCTCTTATACTCACTTTCTCTCTTCTTTCAAACACGAAAAACCTCATATTTCTCGAATTAGTTCCAGATGAAGATCTGAAAATCAGTTAGAACCTTGAAGATGAAGATATGAAAATCAGATATATGAAGATGTAAAACCTTTAACTTGCAACCCCCACGCCCCCATTACCGACTGAAACTTCTTCGACTAACACCGGCTACAACCGTCGCCACCCATCTTCTTCGCTTCTGTTTGAAAACGCCATGTCCACCTCGAACACCAAGTAACCCACCCATCTTTTGGGGTTTCGGAGGCGAAGGGGCAAACACTAGGTAATTGACTTTTTTTTACACGTTTGATGTCTCTGTTTTTGGGGTTTTTGCGTCAACAATTTATAATGAATTTGAAAAACCCCAATTGTTGAATGTTAAAAAAAAAACCCAATTGTTGACTGTTCTATTTATTTTGAAATTTTGAACATTTACTGTCAAATTTGCTAACCTTCATCATGCGAGATCTAGTTGCCGACGGATTGCTCCAAACAGGAAACCATTTTTTTCTTTTTAACTTTTTGGAAGTAATCGCTCCAAACTATTGTGGGTTTAGACTCTGACAGTGATCAAAATAGTTATGTATTCTAAATAAAGTTAGTAAATTGTGTATTTTAATTTTTTTTAATCTACAAATATTCAGATCTGAACCACGAAATAAAGTTTTTACACAAACTTGAAAAACCCAGATTTGAATTTATACATGTGTAAACTAAATGTAAACATGTGTAAAGAGTTGTTTATTCATGTGTTTAAGTTGAATAAGATCAAAACAGTTGTTACATATTGGTAATATCTTCTTACATATATCTTATCCATAAATAGTGTTTTTTTATGATGCCATTGATGTTTAGATGGTGTAGACTAGCACATGAGGGATTGAAGTATGAGAAGAAGATCTGGGTTCAAGACGGTGTAAAAGTCAGGAATTTAAAGGATCTGGGTTCAAGATCTACATGGTTTGATATGCAAGTAAGTTTTTGATTTTTAGACATGTGTATTTTGAAATTTACACATGTGTCTTTGATTATTTAACACATGTGTAAACTGAATTTATACACGTGTAAAAGAGTTTTTACCCATGGTATTTGATTTTTCATAATGTAATTATGTGTATTTTTTTTTGTAAAGATATTTGTGTAATTGGATGTAATTTTTTTTTCCTGATTTGTGTATGTTTTTTTTTCCTGATTTGTAAATATATGTAGGTATTTGAATGTAAATTTTTTTGCTGATTTGTGTATATGGATTTTACACATGTTTAAAAAGACGTTTTTCAATCGTTCTTGTGTTTATGTTATAAACTGAATTTACATAGGGTTTTTTACACATGTGTAAAAAACATATTCTTGAAATTGTTATTGATGTGTTGGTGGGGGGAGAGGGAGAGGGAGAGGGGGGGGGGGGGGGGGAGAGGGAGGGAGGGGGGGGATAGAGGGAGGGAGAGAGAGAGAGTTTATTACGTAGATTTAAACAAAAAAGAAGAAAAAAAGGTGGAATTACATTTTTACCCCCTATTTAATCTAAGTCACAAGTTTTTATATTAAATATATTAAAAATATAGAATTATTTATAGTCTGTAACATCCCCAAATAAACAAAGACGAATAAATGAAACGAGAATGAGACTTATAACGCGAGGTCGAAAGGAATGAGTAAAAAGAAGAAGCTGGGCTTGGGCCTTGAACGAATATGGGCCAAGGGAGCCCCCTACCTTGCGCAAACCTAGAGAGAGAGAGAGAGAATCGCGGCTAGAGAGAGAAAGCGGGGGAATTGGCTCAAAAGCTCCGGAATCGTCAACCATCATCAGAGCAACGTGCAGCAATAGGAATCGAACCCCAAGAGGTAACCATCTCCTCTAAATTTAAACTCTTTGCATATTTTGGGGTTTCGGGTTTAACGCATAAAGGTTACATTTTTACATATGAAAGTTAAAACAAATCATAGATCTAGACTCATGGGATAAAAAGGAACATTTTGAACGTAAAAATTTTGAAACTTGAACAACTAGAAATCAGAGACTAGATCTAGGGTTTCTGGTGGGGAAGAAGGTCGCGCAGGCGAACTTAACGGAAACATATGGGCGAACTTAACATGTTCGCTATAGCATGCTCGCCTAAACTAAGGGACGAACTTACTGTATGTTCGCCTAAGCCAAAGATGGCGAACTTGTATGACTTGATTATACAGATTGTGTGTAACCTTAGTGATGCTCACTGACCGGCTAGTATACTTCACGAACCCACTCATCGAGTGAGTTCTATGTGCCCATATGTGTTACGTGCAAATGATTTTAAATGTTTTGGGGCTGAAGTGTGTACATTAAATTAATGAATGTTATGAATGCTAATACGACCATACATGTTATATGAAAGTAATGATGAACAAAGAATGAAATGAATGTTTACAAAGAAGAATGAATGGCATAATGAATGAAATCTTGCTTTATATTTATATATATATTGCATGTTATGAATGTACAAAAACGTTATGGACCGAAATACGGACTACTTCGGTAGGACGGTACGATGATGACGACTACTACGGTAGACGGACGATCATGACGACTACTGACAAAGGTTTCCGAGCGGTTAAAAGAAAATGACGGACGGAAAAAGGTTCCCAGACGGTTGAAAGAATGATGGCCTACGACGGTAGGACGAAGTGTTTGTCTTTGTGACTTACGCAATCAATGACGGGCTGATCACCCTTAAGTGTAAGACCAATGAATGTTCAAAGAATGCAAAGGTGTATATATATGTATGTACCCACCAATGAATGTTAAATGAAGGCAAGTGAAATGATAATGTGTATATATATATATATACTTGAAAGAAAAAGATAATGAAATAACATTTATACCTACTTGCTTTAAACTAGAACTCACCAGCGTTAACTGACTTTTAGTATGCACTTCAAGTAGCAAAAGGAAAGAACGGGCAAAGGTGTGAAGGCTACATGATTCAAGCCTGACATCTAGTTTATTGCTTATTTGTTAAGACAATGTTTTTATATGTTTAGACTTTCGATGTTTATGTAACTGAATGATGTATGCTTCCGCTGTATTTGAATGTTTTAAATTAAAGTTCAGTGTTTGATGACTATGTTTATGAGTAAATCCAACAAGTGAGGTATACCGGGTTTGAGGCCTTACATAGTCACATATTAAAATATCAAGAAATGAATGTGTGGCCAGAAATGGGTTTTTGGGTTTTTACAATAAGTCAGGGTGTACAACCGATACGTCCCCTATATATATATATATATATAAGTTTAAATACAAATGAGTTTTATGATACAAAGACTATGAAGGATTTTAGATCATTGATCAAGGAAATCAATTGTTAAGATGAGGGGATGTCACATCAGTAGTTTTTTATACTTGAAAAGGGTCTGAAAGTGTAAATTTGGAACACTCTACCCTTGTTGACTTTTTTCAAGTTCCCCTATTTTTTTCAAGCGCGAATAACTTTTTTATACGCCATATTTTTTTAAATTACATAATAAAATAGAGCATGTAATTCTCTTTAATTTGAATATAATCTTGTTATACTTTTATTATAAAAAAATGACTTAAAGAAATGTTGATATGTTGTGCGTAATTATAAAATATGTTACGTAATTATTATCATGTGTAATTATAGAATATGTTACGTACTATAAATATAGGTAACGTTGTTATTAACTTAGGTGTGTTATTGTTATATGTACTGTGCAAATTTTTATGTGTAATTATATAACTTTGTGCGTAATTTTGGTGCAGATGAATTTACCCCTCGCCCCAAGTACACGTGTCGCGTTTTGGTGGTTTTGTGCGCCTTTTTCTCTTTGTACGATAACCAGCTCGTGTATATATAAAGGTTAAAATAAAAAGTTGTTTTATCATAAAAAGCCTACGAAAAACTTTGGACCTGTTAGAATCAAAAAGTTTTTTTTATTTTTTTCAAAATTTTCACAGATCATGCCTAAAACAAACTGTAACTCACATAATTCATCAATCGATCCCTCAAATCCATTGTATCACTATCCCTCTGATCATCTTTGATTGATTCTAGTTTCCAAAATTTTTGATAGAACCAGATTTGGATCATGGAAAAGAGCAATGTCTATTGCACTCTCAGCAATAATCAAGCTAGATTTTGTTACAAAAACTGTTGCAAATTCTTCTGCACATCCAGATCTTTGGTAGTGATGTAATGATATAGTAATCTCCTGGATCATAAACACCTTGTCAAGAGATATTAGTGAAAGTGTGTTGTATGTGCAAACATCTCAACTTTGAAAAAAATTGACCGAACGCTATGGTCAATCAGATGGAGCAAAGTTATATGAGTTGCAGAAAAGCCTTCGTAAAGTGTCACAAGGTAATACTCATATTGCTACACATTTCACTAAAATCAAATGTATACGGGATGAGCTTGATAATTTGTTTGTCATTTCTATCTGTTCTTGTGGTACTTCTCAACTTATGGCAAAAAGAGAAGAAAAACAATGGTTAATTCAACTTCTTGTGGGGCTTAATCGGGGATATGATACTATTAAAACATCTTAATCATGCAACCCTTATCTTCTGTTACTTAGGCATATGCATTGTTGATCCAAGATGAAAAACAAAAAAAGAAATACATGCTGATAGTTCATTAATCATGGATGCGGCATCAATGAATGTGCATGTTTAATCTCAAAGAAATTACCATGCTAAACCTAGTTATTCTAAGAAGATCATTTGTACTCGCTGCAAGAAACCTGGTCACACAGCTACCAAGTGTTACATACTAATTGATTTTCCTAAAGATTTCACGTTTTGCTGCTAATGCTTCTTTTGGTGATAGTTGGGAAATTGCAGATCAAGTGTCTAAATCCGATATTCATCATTTCTTTTATGGCTCTTCTTTGCCAACAAATTAATGTCAACAGTTGCTTCAACTCTTGCAAGCTACTCGTATGAGAACTGCAAATGTTGCTTCTTCTAAAGCAAACGATGATGTTGATTTAGCAGTTACTAAAATCATTTGTGCAAATTTTACAGGTATTATGTCTTGTATAGCTTCCATTGTTTCTGATTTTAAATGGATAATAGACACTGGAGCTAGTGTTCATATGTGTTGTGATGAGACTCTTCTCATAAACAGTCAAAATTTCTTAAAACCTATCCATATTAACTTCTTAATGGAAGTCTTATCAAGGCAACTAAATCTAGGACAGTAATGCTTGATTCAGACTTCTCTATTTCCCAAGTTCTTCTTGTCCCTTAGTTTGAGCATCATTTGTTGTTTGTACCAAAACTTTGTACTAATACAAATGGGTTGATTCAATTTTCTAACAAGAATTGTATGTTACAATCCCCTTCTTTGAAGAGGGTGTTGATTCTTGGTAAGCTGCTTGATGTGCTGTATGTCTTGAAGAAAAATGAGTTTGTCTACAGTTCATAGTTGTTTCCTAATTTTTCTATAAATAAAGCCAGTTGTAACCGGTAAAACTTAGCATAATAGACCTGGTCATTTTCCATTGTACAAGTTAAAATAGTTGTCTGTCTTTTCCTCTATTGATGTTGATCAAATTGATTGATGTGACATTTGTCCACAAGCTGGACAATATAGATTACCTTTTCCTTATAGTTAAAGGGAAACTTCAAAGAATTTTGATTTAATTCATGTTAACGAATGGGGACCATATAGGACGTTTACATATAATGAATATAATTACTTTTTTTTACCATTGTAGATGATTATAGTAGAGTTACCTTGACACATTTGCTTTCAACCAAAAGTAATGCTTTCCCTATTATTCAAAATTTTCTCCAAAAGGTTGAAACTCAATTCCAAATTAAGGTAAAATGTCTTAGATCAGATAATGCTTTTGAGTTTGGATCAGGAACTCATTATGCACAATATTTACAAGAAAATGACAATATTAATCAAACTAGTTGTTTAACTACTCCACAACAAAATGGTGTAGTCGAGAGAAAACATAAGCACTTAATAGAAACTGTAAGAGTACTCATGTATTCTATCTGTCACTCATCAAATCAACTTGTTTCCTACAACAGTTCTTGATGGCAAAACACCCCACAAGATGCTTTTTTTGGTAAGCCATCTTCATCTGAACATCTGATAGCGTGTCGTGTGAATTACATAGAAATAATATTTTGCTATATTTAGAGATGGTGTCACGAGATCAGGTTTTAAAATTTATAAAATGATAAATACTCAAACTAAACACACACACAATAGGCAAGTGTACCTATCGCAGCGTAATATAGTTTAGGTAAGAACCAAGTATCGAACCAATGGACACGATCGAGTTTCAATAATCAACTTTTGTTATCGTTTAGCCAGTTTAATCAGTGAGTGAGTTTTGTGTACTTGTGAAGCAGGAAGGTAAATGACATAAAAGTAAATGACGATAAAGTAAATAGCATAAAAGTAAAAACGTGCGTGAGGTGTGTAACAGAAATGTAAATAACATGAAAGTAAATAACAGGAATGTAAATAGCTCGAGAATAATCAGATCACAACGAGTATTGCTTTGGGCTTTGAATCCGCTTGCTAGGTGATAATGTTATGTTAACTAATCCGATGGTATGACTAATACAAATGTGTGAACGGTACACCGCTAGGGCCTCATTCTCACAACATTTGGTTCACGAATTATGTTCTGTAGAATAAAATGGTAGGGCTCCCAGCTAGGGACTCCGTTACCCTCAACTTTTTGATCCTATCACTGAGTTAGTTTAAGACCTTAAACTTAATTACCTTTATTGTTATTTAAAAGAGTGATTAGACTTTGTTCACCGGGAGGCGGTGTAACAATGGGACCATGTATAAAGACGTACCGTTCCCAATGTGAGTTCACTAAATCTTGGTTTCATAATAAGTTCGTATAAAAATGTACGATACTATTAGTATTAACCAAGCTTTGGCTTATCAAAACCAGCTTGTATAAAGACGTACAAGTATCAAGGAAAGTTTGATTAAAAAGGTTTTACGGTCTTACGCTTTAAAATCAAGAACACTCATAAGTGTAAAGACTAAATGAAATAATAATAAAAAGTTCATCATGAAGATGGTTTTAAGAACGAATGACTAAAGAACATAAACATACCATTAGATTAATAAGTTAAACATTAACATACACCAAACTTCATCTTCATTAACATACATCAAACTTCATCTTCACCCAAGCAATATAAAGGGTTAGCCACGAATGGCCATATGAACTAGCATAATGCTAAGTTTCGTAGGCTCCCCTGTTGCGAACAAAGAGGAAGAGCCTCTCTACAACTACTCTAAGACTACTAAAACGGACTAATATGAGTATATTCTTTCAATGTTGAGATGTGGTAAGGTGTGTGGAATGAAGAACCTAAGTCATCTATTTATAGGACTCAAAATGAGCAATGCACGGCCGTGCATTGGTTTGCAAGGGCGTGCAAACACCCCGGGAATCAAAGGGTACAAATGGCAGTGTACTAGGGTTTTTAGGGAGCAAGGTAGGGTAATGCAAGCCCGTGCATTGGGATGCACGACCGTGCATTCGTCCCCAGTGTGACAATCCGACTTTTCAAGTTAATCCCATTAGAAATTCCGTTAAATATTATGTTAAATCCTAACCAAGTTAACCCAATTCTAAAACCAAGGGATCAATTCTGTCAAAGCTGAAGTTGCGAGGACTGGTTTTGTAAATAACCAGAAACCCTAGTAGGCACGGTCGCGCATCTTGTTGGCACGGTCGCGCCTCTCGCCAAATTGAAACGTAAACGCAGCCTTTTAACTCATACCCATCGATTACAATGTCGTAACGTAAATCTGATAAATTCTAATCATCACTAAGCTATTAACCTACACTTAAACACTCGTAATGATTGAGTTAAACCTAATAATGAGGGTTCAAGTCGTAACCGTCGACTTCATTGCCGAATACCATCAAATTCATCGTTTTTGTATACCAATTCATGAATTAAGTCTCTGCACACGATTGACGCAACTCTCTGAAGCTTCTACATAAATTGATTTGATCGGAGACACAACCGTAATCGCCGGAGGCCAACCCCATCACCGTCGGCACTTGGTTTACTCGGTCTCCTTCAATCCGTATCACAATCTGGTAATAAATTATCTCTTTAGCTTCGTTTTCATTCGCAGATCAAAAACCCTATCATATCTAGGGCTTGCAGCATCGAATTTGGTGTGAACCCGAACCTAGAGTTCATACACTTTCGGGTTAATATAATGCTAATCTAGACATGTTGTTAATCCAATTAAAATACATGGATAGCCTCGCAAATCTTTGTCTATTGAAAGCCCCATGAATTCCAACGTTAATATTATAAGATTTAATCAATTTGATTGTGAAATTATTGAGACACGGTCGCGCTAACCTGCTAGCGCGGTCGTGCCTATCCGAGCATAGTCGTGCCCCGTACCTGACCTGGTCGTGCCTGCAAGCCAGACAAGGTTATGCCTAGAAAACCCTAGACACGGTCGTGTCCCGACACAAGCACGGCCGTGCCTGATGACCAGACTTTGTTGTGTCTTCTGTTTTGATCAACACGGTCGCGCCCCTGACCAGCATGGTCGCGCCCGTGTCCTGAACACGGTCGTGCCTTGTCTTAGGCGCGGTCGTGTGTGAGAAAACCTTTTGTCAGAATGTTTAATTAATATTTATATTTTCAAAAAAATAATTATTACATTATATTAATTTGTCTTAAAATCCGGAAAACCACCCAAAGACTCGGGTTTATTCGTGTAAACGCGTATCCATTATTTAAACTCGTTTGTAAAATAATATATATTATTTTCAATCCTTGAACTCAATTAAAAACGACATATATATATTTTATTATTATTAATTGTCACTCGTCACAAACCGTAGTTTTCCTTAATTGTATAATTCAAGAATCTTGTATTCTCGGGGACACATTCGTCTACTCATGGTCATAAGAACGTTACTTTTAGGAAGTTCCTTATTCCGTGTCGTCGTCACAAATCCCATCCTTGTCCCTAATTTATGTGTTTATAATTTTAGGGCATACGTAAGTCGTTTGAGACTTACACTCGTGGTTCCATCTGTCTCTTGTGTGATACTACCTACAACGCAACACATGTGAGTTTTCACGGCCCCTTTTACTGTTTTAACTTGGGGGAGAAAACATGATTAAACACTTTTGGATTTTGTAATTCGTATGATATCAATGTTAAATGCTAAGCGTAACACGCTATCACAGAAAGTCCTCAACTAATATCGGACCGTTAATATGGATCTTAGCGAGGTAATATTTAGTAGTACTACTGGGTTTGACAAATCCCACCCGCGTTAGCCGCGCTAACTCGATTAGATATCGAACGGGTGAAATGTTAGCCTACTCACACCGCTAGTGTTGATAGACCTGGCAGGAGGCAATAAACAAACAGTCAGCTTCGGTTGCGAGCGCTTGAGCTGAACATGAACATAGGTTAGCTACCTATAGATACGTACTGAATGAACATAAATCCGGTAAACGCTTATTTACATATATTGAAACCTGTGGACTCACCAACCTCGTGTTGACATATTTTCTTACATGTTTTCTCAGGTCGCTAAGATAAGACACCGGTGCACGTTAGGGCATGCATGGGATTCAACTACTTTGATTATAACTTATTTATGTTTATTTGAATTATTCTATTGTACTTGTTTGGGTTGGACGTTTAGACTTTTTGGACTTTTGGACTTTGGTTTTGGGCGCGTGTATTTTGCGCATTTACTTTCTTTACGCTTCCGCATTGATACTCTGATTTAAAGGATATTTTCATTTTGAGTCCCATGTAGAGTCGTTCAAAGTAACTAATGTCTGAGATCCTGGTTCGTCACTTCCCAAACGGTAAAACTCCGTTAGTTGAAATTGGGGGTGTGACAGATTGGTATCAGAGACATTGGTTATAGAGAACTAGGATTGCATACTAGACTATAGCCTCACACATTAGTTACCTGACATTTGGATGTTTGGCGCTTATATGTATTGTTACAGGAACATGTCGTCAACCCCACCTTCATCACCTAAGGCACCTATCCTATCATCCCCGGAGCTCAAAAGGCGCCGGACTACTTCCAGTGACTATTCAGTTGACCAAGGGGAAGCGAGCAGTGCGCAAGCAATGAATCCTGCTCAAAACTAGAACGCATACCCATAAATGATCCAAAGATGGATCGAAATGGGAAATGTCCCATCACCTTACTTCGGTTCTACTTCATCATCACCTACCTTGCCTAGCTTGCCATGTACTATGGAACAAGCTTTTGCATCCTTTGTGTTTTATATTTCTAGAGAGTTAAGCATTGTGAAAGATGCTACCGATGAGATACCGGATATCCTGAAGAGGGAGCCTCAAATAGAGGAGAATAAAGTAGGGATAGAACTTTTGACTGCCGAACTAACAGTAACTGACCAGTTCCATAACCTTTTTGTGGATCGTGTGACACACTTGGAGACTAGGGTGGACACCTCAGACAATGACATGGAAGGAGTTCTGGAGAGGGTGGCTGCTCTGGAAGCTCAGCTACATGTAGCAAACCACACTGCTGAAGGTCTTCAAGAGAGGGTGACTCACTTGGAAGCCCAACTGCAAGCCGCTCTATTTCCTGAGGAGATTCCACTTTCTGATGGCGAGGAGGAACCTTTTGAGGAGGAACCTTTTGAGGAGGAGCGCTTTGAGGAAGAGCCCTTCGAGGAGGAGCCCTTGGAGGAGGAACCAGTAGAGATAGACGATGCACAATCGTATGTTTCTTTCGATGACGAAGATGCTTGATGATCTTCTTATTCTATTATTCCTTTTCATGCCTATTTTTGCTTTTGTTATTTCTCTTTTCAAACCTAGATGGGTAAGGTTGTTCCCATCTAATAAAAGCATGAGAAGTTTAATGTTTGAGTTATTTATTTTGTAGCCTTACAATTTATTTAATTTTCAAAATATTAGATGTTGTATCTCCTCACTCATATCTGAAAAATGTTTAATAAGCGATATATTTCTCATTGTTTTTCGTTTGTGATTGTGAAGAACCATGTCAGGGAGAGGACGCGGAGGTCGTGCCGGTGGTCGTGGTACCATTAACATGACGGAAGCAGAGCTAGCGTCACTAATAAACGACAGTGTGGCGGAGGCTCTAGCAGCACAGAATGCTGCAGGTAAATGCTTTAGCTATTGACTAATGATGTCAATCCATCTCTTAAAAAGCCTGCCCTGAACTCTATAATTCCAATCCTATTTTTATTTCTAAATCCAGGCCAGCAAAACCAACAAGCAGCCTGCACTTTCAAGGCATTCATGGATTGCAAGCCCCACTCCTTTAGTGGAGCTGAAGGAGCCGTTGGACTACTTCGTTGGTTTGAGAAGGTTGAATCGGTGATTGCCATGTGCAACTGCCCCGTGGCTAATCAGGTAAAGTTTGCCGTCGGAACTTTGGAGGGCCCGACACTCACATGGTGGAACGCCCAGGTCCAAATGTTGGGTCTGGCCATGGCGAATGGACTCCAGCGGGAGGAATTTAAATCAATGATGAAGGAGGAATACTATCCTCGCGATGAAATCCAGAAGTTAGAGGGAAAGTTTTGGAACCTAAAGATAGAGAGTTCTGAAATTGAACTCTACACCACACGTTCCCATGAACTTGCTACTATGTGCCCGCATATGGTAACTCCTGATTACAAGAGAATTGAGCTTTACATTGGAGGTCTAGTGCCTCAAATACAAAGCATGGTTACTTCATCCAATCCTGCATCTATCCAACAAAATATCCGACTTGCCCATAAGTTAACCGACCAAGCGGTGACACAAGGGACTCTACCTCCGAGAGGTTCGGTTTCTAAACCCACCGACACTCACAAACGCAAGTTTGATCACCATTCCAACACTCACAACCACTCCAACTCTCACTCCAAAGGACCCCAACACAACCAACCCCAGTTTAATCAACCGCAGCAGCAGCAACAGCGTAGGTTTGAGCCTACTAAGAACTTCAACCAGTCGACCTCATCAGGTCAAAACCTGGGTGGTTACGCGGGGAAGTCTCCGAAGTGTAACAAGTGCAACTTTCACCACTTTGGGTTTTGCAATCGTTGCCAGAGGTGCAACAAAATAGGTCATGCTGCTAAGGATTGCAGGGGTGAATTACAAGCTAAAAAACCTTTTCAACAACCTGGATCCACAAGGGGTTGCTTTGAGTGCGGAAAGGAAGAGCATATTCGGAAGAATTGTCCTCAATTGAAGAAAGGGGGATATGGAAACCACAACCCTAACCAGAATAATAATGGAAATGGTGGTAACAATGGAAATGGTGGAGGAAATGGTGCGAAGGGACGAGCCTTCGTACTAGGATCTGGAGAAGCCCGTTACAACCATAATGTGGTTACTGGTTAGTTCCTCGTAAATAATTACTTTGCTTCTGTCCTTTTTGACACTGGTGCTGATAGAAGTTTTATATCTAAGAAACTTAGTGATATGATAAAAGGAACTTCAACTCTATTAGAAGCTAAGTATACAATAGAGATAACTGATGGCCAAATAATTGAGGCAACTCACATTCTTAAGGGATGTAAACTTGAGCTAGCTAAACATATATTTGATATTGACCTTATGCCGGTCATACTGGGTAGTTTTGATGTACTTGTCGGCATGGATTGGTTATCTAAAAACCAAGCCGAAATTATCTGTCATGAGAAGATTGTTCGTATTCCTCTCCCGAGTGGAGAAACCCTTTCCGTCCAAAGCGAAAGAGTTGGTGCATTCATGGGCATCATACCTTTCATGAAAGCACAAAAATGCCTTCGAAGGGGCATACGGCCATTTTGGCTCTCGTTGCTGAGCAGCCATCAGAAGAGAAGAAGATTGAAGATATTCCCATCGTGCGTGAATTTTTGGAAGCGTTTCCCGAGGATATGCCCGGTCTACCACCGCACCGTCAAGTTGAATTCCAAATTGATTTAGCACCCGGAGCAGCACCGATTGCTCGGGCACCTTACAGACTGGCACCCAGTGAATTACAAGAGCTGTCCACTCAATTACAAGATTTGTTGGATAAAGGTTTCATCCGACCTAGTTCATCGCCGTGGGGAGCTCCGGTACTATTTGTCAAGAAGAAGGACGGAACCTTCCGTATGTGTATTGACTACCAGGAGCTGAATAAAGTCACAATCAAGAATCACTACCCTTTGCCTCGCATAGATGACCTCTTTGATCAACTCCAAGGATCAAGTTTCTATTCCAAAATAGATCTTAGGTCCGGCTACCATCAGTTAAGAGTCTGAGAAGAGGATATCTCTAAGACTGCATTCGGAGCGAGGTACGGCCATTACGAGTTTATGGTCATGCCTTTCGGATTAACCAACGCACATACGGTATTCATGGATCTCATGAACCGTGTGTGTAAGCCTTACCTTAACCAATTCGTTATTGTTTTCATCGACGACATCCTCATTTATTCCAAGAACAAGGAAGAACAAGAGGAACATCTACGACTAATTTTGGAATTACTTAAGCGAGAACAACTGTATGCTAAGTTTTCCAAGTGTGAATTCTGGATCCGGGAAGTTCAGTTTCTAGGGCATGTGGTTAACGAGAAAGGAATACATGTTGACCCATCAAAGATAGAAGCCATCAAGAATTGGGCAGGACCGACGACTCCGACTGAGGTGCGACAATTTCTGGGATTGGCTGGATATTACCGTCGATTCATCGAAGGATTTTCAAAAATTGCTCAACCTCTCACTGCTTTAACTCAAAAGGGAAAAGCCTTTAATTGGGGCGATAACCAAGAATCAACATTCCAACATCTTAAACAGAAAGTTTGCAGTGCACCTATTCTAGCTCTTCCAGAAGGAACCAATGATTTTGTATGTATTGTGATGCGTCTATTAAGGGCCTGGGTTGCGTCTTAATGCAACGCGAAAAGGTGATCGCATACGCTTCACGTTAACTAAAGGCCCACGAGAGAAACTACACCACTCATGACTTAGAGTTGGGAGCTGTAGTTTTCGCACTTAAGATATGAGACATTACTTGTACGGTACCAAATGCACCATCTATACCGATCCCAAGAGTCTTCAGCACATTTTCAAACAGAAAGAGTTGAACATGCGACAACGTCGTTGGGTCGAACTCTTAAACGATTATGACTGTGCGATCCGGTACCACCCGGGTAAAGCTAATGTTGTAGCTGATGCTTTAAGTCGAAAAGAAACAAAACCCAAACGAGTTCGAGCATTACAGTTTACTATTCACCCCGGATTACCTGACAAAATCCATAGTGCTCAACTCGAAGCCCTAAAAGAAGAAAATCTACCGCTGGAAAGTACACGCGGTATGGAAGCACAACTTGAAGTCAAATCTGACGGTATTCGCTACTTTGCCGAGCGAATATGGGTTCCAGTATTTGGAAACCTAAGGGAACTAGTTATGGATGAGTCTCATAAATCTCGTTACTCGATACTTCCAGGTTCCGACAAAATGTACCATGATCTAAAGGTGCTATATTGGTGGTCGAAGATGAAGGCCGACATAGCCACCTATGTTAGTAAGTGTCTGACTTGCGCGAAGGTCAAAGTTGAATATCAAAAACCATCCGGTCTTCTGCAACAACCAGAAATTCCCATGTGGAAATGGGAACAAATATCCATGGACTTCATCACCAAATTACCACGAACCCCTACCGGATGTGATACCATTTGGGTAATTGTTGATCGATTAACAAAGTCCGCGCACTTTTTAGCAATCAAGGAAACCGACAAAATGGATAAGCTCACTCGTACTTACTTGAAAGAAATAGTCTCTCGGCACGTGGTGCGAATCTCTATTATTTCGGATCGTGATGCACGATTCACTTCTCGTTTCTGGCAGTCGTTACATAAAGCCTTAGGCACGCGTCTAGATATGAGCACAGCATACCATCCTCAAACTGATGGCCAAACAGAACGTACTATTCAAACGCTGGAGGACATGCTACGAGCTTGTGTGATTGATTTCGGTAACACTTGGGAGTCTCACCTACCGTTGGTGGAGTTCTCATACAAAAACAGTTATCACACTAGCATCAAGGACCCTCCATTTGTAGCACTTTATGGACGGAAATGCCGTTCTCCTATTTGTTGGACCGAGGTTGGGGATAGCCAACTCACAGGTCCTGAACTTGTATTTGAAACTTCCGAAAAGATCGTTCAAATTAGAAACCGTATGGCGGCAGCTCGTGATCGTCAAAAGAGCTATGCCGACAAGCGTCGTAAACCTTTATAGTTTCAAATAGGTGACATGGTCTTACTTAAAGTCTCACCTTGTAAAGGTGTCATTCGTTTCGGGAAACGAGGCAAACTGAATCCTCGTTATGTTGGACCATTCAAGATAATGAAGAGAATCGGACCAGTAGCGTATCAACTGGACCTACCTGAAGGACTTAGTGGTGTACACAACTTCTTTCACATCTCAAATTTGAAGAAATGCATAGCAGACGAATCATTCGCAGTTCCTCTGGAGGAACTACACGTTCATGAACAGTTACGTTTCATCGAAGAACCTGTGGAAATTATGGATAGGGAAGTTAAAACGTTAAAGCACAGTAAGATCCCTATTGTCAGAGTTTGTTGGAACTCGAAACGCGGACCGGAATTCACGTGGGAGGACGAGGATCAGATGATGCGCAAATATCCTAATCTGTTCAAGCACTCCGCATCACACTCTTAAGGTACTATTTAATTTTCGGGACAAAAATTCTTTCAACTAGGGGATGATGTGATATCCCGGGAAATTTTTTATTTAATTATTTATTATTATTTAATTTTTTGGACCAAAATTCTTTCAACTAGGGGATGATGTGACAATCCGACTTTTCAAGTTAACCCCGTCAGAAATTTCGTTAAATATTATGTTAAATCCTAACCAAGTTAACCCAATTCTAAAACCAAGGGATCAATTCTGTCAAAGCTGAAGTTGCGAGGACTGGTTTTGTAAATAACCAGAAACCCTAGTAGGCACGGTCGCGCCAAGTGCCTTGGCACGGTCGCGCCTCTTGTTGGCACGGTCGCGCCTCTCGCCAGATTGAAACGTAAACGCAGCCTTTTAACTCATACCCATTGATTACAATGTCGTAACGTAAATCTGATAAATTCTAATCATCACTAAGCCATTAACCTACACTTAAACACTCGTAATGATTGAGTTAAACCTAATAATGAGGGTTCAAGTCGTAACCGTCGACTTCATTGCCGAATACCATCAAATTCATCGTTTTTGTATACCAATTCACGAATTGAGTCTCTGCACACGATTGACGCAACTCTCTGAAGCTTCTGCACAAAGTGATTTGATCGGAGACACAATCGTAATCGCCGGAGGCCAACCCCATCACCGTCGGCACTTGGTTTACTCGATCTCCTTCAATCCGTATCACAATCTGGTAACCAATTATCTCTTTAGTTTCGTTTTCATTCGCAGATCAAAAACCCTATCATATCTAGGGCTTGCAGCATCGAATTTGGTGTGAACCCGAACCTAGAGTTCATACACTTTCGGGTTAATCAAATGCTAATCTAGACATGTTGTTAATCCAATTAAAATACATGGATAGCTTCGCAAATCTTTGTCTATTGAAAGCCCCATGAATTCCAACGTTAATATTATAAGATTTAATCGATTTGATTATGAAATTATTGAGACACGGTCGCGCTAACCTGCTAGCGCGGTCGTGCCTATCCGAGCACAGTCGTGCCCCGTACCTGACCTGGTCGTGCCTGCAAGCCAGACAAGGTTATGCCTAGAAAACCCTAGACACGATCGTGCCCGACACAAGCACGGTCGTGCCTGATGACCAGACTTTGTTGTGTCTTCTGTTTTGATCAACACGGTCGCTCCCTTGACCAGAACGGTCACGCTCCTGAGCAGCACGGTCACGCCTGTGTCCTGAACACGGTCGTGCCTTGTCTTAGGCGCGGTCGTGTGTGAGAAAACCTTTTGTCAGAATGTTTAATTAATATTTATATTTTCAAAACAATAATTATTACATTATATTAAAATGTCTTAAAAGCCGAAAAACCACCCAAGGACTCGGGTTTATTCTTGTAAACGCGTATCCGTTATTTAAACTCGTTTGTAAAATAATATATATTATTTTCAATCCTTGAACTCAATTAAAAACGACATATATATATTTTATTATTATTAATTGTCACTCGTCACAAACCGTAGTTTTCCTTAATTGTATAATTCAAGAATCTTGTATTCTCGGGGACACATTCATCTACTCATGGTCATAAGAACGTTACTTTTAGGAAGTTCCTTATTCCGTGTCGTCGTTACAAATCCCATCCTTGTCCCTAATTTATGTGTTTATAATTTTAGGGCGTACGTAAGTCGTTTGAGACTTACACTCGTGGTTCCAACCTGTCTCTTGTGTGATACTACCTACAACGCAACGCAGGTGAGTTTTCACGACCCCTTTTACTGTTTTAACTTGGGGGAGAAAACATGATTAAACACTTTTGGATTTTGTAATTCGTATGATATCAATGTTAAATGCTAAGCGTAACACGCTATCACAGAAAGTCCTCAACTAATATCGGACCGTTAATATGGATCTTAGCGAGGTAACATTTAGTAGTACTATTGGGTTTGACAAATCCCACCCGCGTTAGTCGCGCTAACTCAATTAGATATCGAACGGGTGAAATGTTAGCCTACTCACACCGCCAGTGTTGATAGACCTGGCAGGAGGCAATAAACAAACAGTCAGCTTCGGTTGCGAGCGCTTGACTCGTGTTGACATATTTTCTTACATGTTTTCTCATGTCGCTAAGATAAGACACCGGTGCACATTAGGGCATGCATGGGATTCAACTACTTTGATTATAACTTATTTATGTTTGTTTGAATTATTCTATTGTACTTGTTTTGGTTGGACGTTTGGACTTTTTGGACTTTTGGACTTTGGTTTTGGGCGCGTGTATTTTGCGCATTTACTTTATTTACGCTTCCGCATTGATACTCTAATTTAAAGGATATTTTCATTTTGAGTCCCATGTAGAGTCGTTCAAAGTAACTAATGTCTGAGATCCTGGTTCGTCACTTCCCAAACGGTAAAATTCCGTTAGTTGAAATTGGGGGTGTGACACCCAGCTCCCTGTTTTGTCTTTTTGCTGCTTGTTGATTTGTGTTTGCGGGGGGGGGGGGGGGGGGTCAAAATTTGGATGTGCTTCTTCCAAAAGGCCTGAGTTCTTGATGTTTTTAGGCTATTTTTGCTTTGTTTCTTTTGGAACACCGTTTAACCTGCAATTGTGAAATATAAACGTTTTAAGTATCAATTGCAAGGCTTTAATTCAATTACTACCACAATATGGGGATTATTATGCATGCAAAACATGTATAATTGAGGGCATGTCAACACCTTAAACCATTTGTAAGTTTATGTTATGTCTCAACCCTTAAACAAGGAAAAGAGAAGTTTCAACCAAGAGCTATACCTTCTATTTTCATTGGATATCCTGTGGGAAAGAAGGCCTACATACTTTATGACTTTAAAGAAATGAATTCTAATTTCTAGGGATGTGTTTTTTCCTTGAAAATCTTTTCCTATCTATTCGTCATTCACATATATCACCACTTTTCCCATTTTTGATACTATTTCAGATTTCTTGGATTCTGTTCCTACTGTTAGTGATTCCATTCCAACTAACAGTTCTTCTATTCATGTTGATACTTCTTTTGTTCCTTCTACTTCTATTCATGTTTCCTCATTTGTTCCTCCCCCTGTCATTCCAAGAAGGTCTCCAAGAACAAGAGTGCGACCTTCTTATCTTGCTGATTATCAATGTAATTCAACAACCTCTAATTTATCATGTGTCTGCTCTCACAGTATCACTTCTGTGTTCTCTGCTATTCATAACATCAATCCTTATGTCTTGCCAGTTCATAGCAAATCTCGTTTTCAAAACCTAGATACTTTTCAAGAACCAAATTCTTACAAGAAGCATGTTATCATCTAGCCTGGAAGCAAGCTATGCAACAAGAGTTTGATGCTTTGAATGGAAATCAAACTTGGAATGTTACTTCTCTACCTCTAGGAAAGAAACCTATTAGGTATAAATGGGTTTATAAAGTGAAGTAGAATACCAATGGTACCGTTGAAAGATGCAAGGATGGACTGGTGGTTAGAAGTGATACCCAAATAACTAGAATAAACTATAATGAAACATTTTCTCTTTTTGTTAAAATGTCAACTATAAGAACTTTAATTGCCACTACTAGTGATGGACTCAGAAATTTTTTCATGGAGGTCGGAAATTTTTGGGGTCGGTTGACTAGCGATATATAACACGTATATAACACTAAAATTTTTTCATGGGGGCAATAAGGGGGCTATTGCAAAATTTTATGAGGGACGGTCGATATTTTAAAACGTATATAACACTAAACAAATTTTTTTATGGAGCACGGCTGCCCCCCATTGCCCAATAGTAGGTTCGACTATGGCCACTTCTGCTAAAATGAATTGGTCCATGCATCATATGGATGTCAATAATGCATTTTTACATATCTTGATGAGGAAATCTATATGTTGCCCCTTCTTGGTATGCGTCTTGAAGACTCATGTTCTTAAAATGCAAAATTCCTTATATGGCTTAAAATAAGCTTCAAGGAAATGCTATGACAAATTTTATTATGCTTTAAAGTCTAGAGGGTATCTCATATCATAAAATGATCATTCATTATTCTCTAAAACTATAGGCTCTTTTATAGTTCATGTTGTAGTTTATGTAGATAATATTTTTACTAACTAGTAATGATGAATAAAGATGTAGAGTCTAAAGTCCTTCCTTCATTCTACTTTTAAAGTAAAAGATTTGGGATTTCTTAACTATTTCTTAGGGATATATGTTTTCTTAAAATACTTTATTTTATGTGATAATTTTAAAAAAATGATGTCATATAAAAAGTTATTTATGTTTAAAAAAATGTGAGAAGTTGAAAAAGTCAACAATAGTATACTATTTCAATTTACCCATCCATGCCTTTTTATTGCGTGAATTTTGATGACGTGGCAGACTCCCATAATCTCAATCATTGATTTCCTAGATCAACAACCAAGATGACTTCTTATGTTTTGTATGTTAGTTTTACATTGTATTTAATCCTTATTATTGTAAGCCCCAAACCCGGGAGGCATCACATGTTGGAATTACTCATAAATATACAGTTCTTAAACTCGAATATCATTAACGCAGCGGAAAACCTTCTTTCAAACATAACATAAACATGTTCATCATATCAAAACATTAACATTGTCTCAACATAACCGTAACATAAACATAGTCGTAAACGGGATGTCAGTCTTCATAATCAGTCGGGTAACTCTTCTCGCTTTCCAAGCATCACCGTCCATCGTCCACACCTGTCCTTAACCTGAATGTGCATACTAAAAGTCAGCCACGCTGGTGAGTTCTAGCTTTTAACATCAACCATTTGCCAAAAACATAACATTTAACATCATTAATAAAAGCATAAACATGCAATGACATAACATAACACGTAAGTCAACAAACATATCGAATCCACGCCTTCTCGTAACCGTCAATTCCAACTTCAAGTACGATACCTCATAGGGCATCCGTACCAAACTTCAAGCATGGCATCACAAGGATGGCACGTACCAAACTTCAAGCCCGATACTCCATGGAGTAGTCGTACCAAACTTCAAGCACTTACCCCTTAAGGCACAAGTACCAAACTTCAAGGATCACGGTAATCCCCATGGTGACTGTCATCACCCCCAGTTGTACAACAGTTGGCCAGCCACAAAGGACCCTATAAAGGTAAGGCCCATAACATACATCCCATACCCATAACCTTGATTCCCGAGGGAACCATGTCAGATTTGTTCGTTTGCAACTTTCATAAACCTTCACTTATTTTACTTCAAAACTTCAGTTAAAGCATTCGTACGTTTTATTAAAAACCATTCATTCGTAAACACTTCGTAAAATTCTTTTGGAAAAACATTTCATAAACACATTTCATCACTTTACTTCCAAAACATCGTTCATAAACCGTGTTTCATAAAATGTCACATCGTTACGTATGCAGACCAACCCAAAAACGTTATTTAAAACATTTAAAAGAGGGCTCTAGAACTCACCTGAGATAAACACGGTCAAAGGTCTCTAAAGGATCTTCTAACCTGTACGTACACAACCTAATCTTAGCTTTATATACAAGTCAATACATTTTACCCCTTCATACCGGGAACTTTAAAAGTACTCGGCTCATTCCTGAGAATTTAGCAGTTCTCGGCTCATTCCTTAGAACTTAGCAGTTCTCGGCTTAAGGGAAGTTCTCGGATGTTTTCCCGTGAACTAGGAGGTTCGCGTGACTAAAGAGAGGGCCGTGCACTTGAGTTTCTCGACATCCATTTTCCCCGAGAACATGACCCGAGAACTAGGCCCGAGATCATGGCCTGACTACTATTCCCAAGAACTTCAGCCATGAACTTTCAGTTCTCACCCAAAACTCTAGTTTGCATGGATTCAGATCTAGATCGATTAAATCATCAAGTTTGAAACTTGTACATTCAAAACTTGTATTTAACCCGCAAAGCCCGATCTTAACAAGTAAAAACCCTTAAAAACCCATTTCAAGGAAAAATTTAGAAAACGGAGAGTTTCTTACCTCAAATCGACTTCTTCCTTCAGCAAACCTTCACTCGAGTAGTGTAGCAAAGTAGAGGGTCGATCTTTAGCTCAATCCAAAGCTTTCTCTCTCTAGAAGTTGTATGGAGCTTGAATTTGAAATGGGGATAAGCATATATGGAGGCTAGGGTTTAAACCCACTCTCCCCTCTTATTCTCGGCCTAGGGTTGCGGCCCAGCTAGTGGCTACGAGCCCCCATCCTTTGCGCCTCCTTTATTTCGTCTTCATCCCGCCTATTTTTTTGTCGTTATTTTTGGGATGTTACAAGTCTACCCTCCTTACAAAAGGTTTCGTCCTCGAAACATGTCATATGTCGAACAGTTACGGGTACAACTCCTTCATTTCAGTCTCGGTCTCCCATGTAGCCTCCGAACCCCTTCGGTGCTTCAACTATACTTTAACCAATTGGATGACTTTATTACGAAAACGTTTCTCCTTTCGGTCAAGGATGGCCACAGGTTCTTCGATACAGTTAAGGTTGTTATCGACCTCGATGTCGGTAAGTGGTACGTGAGCAGATTCATCCGCCAAACAATTTCGCAGGTGTGATACATGGAATGTAGGATGAATCCCACTAAACTCATCATGTAACTCCAACCAGTAAGCGACTTCACCAACCCGTGCCAATATGCTAAACGGTCCGACAAACCCCAGACTTAACTTTCCTCTCTTTCTAAATTGTATGATTCCCTTCTAGGGCGACACTTTCAACATTACTCTGTCCCCAACATCAAACTCAATAGGCCTTTGCCATTTATCCACATAGGATTTCAGACGATCTTGGGCGGACTTCATTCGTGCCTTAATCTAGTCAAACCTTTCTAACGTCTCTCTAAAAACTTCGAGACTCCCCAATTCCTTCTTTCCAATCTCACCCAACAGACTGGGGTCTGGCACTTTCTCGCATACAACATCTCGTTAGGCGGCATGTCTATCGTAGAGTGATAGTTGTAGGAGAACTCGGCAAACGGCAGATGACTGTCCCAACTACCACCGAAATCAATAATACAAGCACGGAGCATGTCCTCCAACGTTTGAATGGTCCATTCGGACTAACCATCCGTTTGCGGGTGGTATGCTGTACTGATATTAAGTCTCGTGCCCATCGCTTCGTGAAATCTTTTCTAGAACCTCGATGTGAATCGTGTGTCCCAGTCAGATACAATCGTCAAAAGCATTCCACAATGTGCTACTACTTCATTAATAAATACTTCCGCTAACCTTTCCGACGAGAACGTCTCGCGAATTGGTAGGAAGTGAGCACTCTTCGTCAGACGGTCCACAATTACCCAAATGGTGTCATGAACTTTAGCTGTGCGAGGTAGCTTGGTTATGATGTTCATTGTAATGTGTTCCCACTTCCATTCCGGTATATCAAGTGGTTGAATCTTCCCATACAGTTTATGGTGTTCGGCCTTTACTTGTGAGCAAGTCAATCACCTGCTTACGTATTTCGTCACCTCATGTTTCATTCCAGGCTACCAGTAGTCATTCCTCAGATCTTGGTACATTTTGTTGGTACCGGGATAAATAGAGTAACGAGACTTATGAGCCTCATCTTCGATTTTGGTTCTAAGCCCGCCACCCATAGGTATCCACACCCGTCCAAAATGTGTCCTCACCCTAAGGGTGTTATATTCCAACTTGTCCTGCTGGCCAACCATTCTCTCTTTCTTTATGTTCTCTTATTTAAGTGCCTCGTCTTGAGCCTTCTCAATCTCTGTCATCACGTCCGGTGTTACTACCAATTGGCAAGCTTTCACTCTAATAGGAGCTGGCACGTCCTTTCGGCTTAGAGCTTTGGCCACCACATTTGGCTTTTATGGATGGTATATGATCTCACAATCATAATCCTTCAAAAGTTTCAACCATCTCCTCTGCCTCATGTTTAGTTCCTTCTATTCGAAGAAGTACTTCAAAGTTCCTTCTGTTCGGAGTAAATGGTAAACTTCACTCCGTAAAAGTAATGTCTCCATATTTTCAATGCAAACACGGCAACAGCCAGTTCCAAATCATGGGTAGGATAATTGACTCGTGAACATTCAACTACCGTGATGCGTACGCGATCACCCTTCCGCGTTGCATCAGTACGCACCCCAATCCCTGACCCGAAGCGTTAGTGTAAACTACCAAGTCTTCATTTCCCTCGGGAAGAGCCAAGACTAAAGCTTGGGTTAACTTCTCCTTCAGTTCCTTAAATGATTTTTCCTAGGTCGGACCCCATTCATACTTCACTTCTTTTCGTGTTAACTTTGTCAATAGAGAAGCTATTTTCGAGAAATCCTGGATGAATATCCGATATTAGCCCTCCAATCACAAGAAACTGCGAATCTCAGTTGGATTCTTAGGGATATCCCAGTTTCTGACTATCATGATCTTTGCTAGGTCGATCATAATGCCATTCGGGTTAATGACATGACCTAGGAATTGGACTTCCCTAAGCTAGAATGCACATTTGGAGAACTTAGCATATAATTTTTCCTTCTTCAGAGCTTCCAACACCTCTTTCAAGTGACATGCATGATCGCCCTCATTCTTGGAGTAGATGAGGATATCATCAATGAACACTATTACTAATCAGTCCAACATTGGTCAACACACCCTATTCATCAAATCCATGAACGTCGCGGGGGCATTTGTCAACCCGAAGTTCATCACGCAAAATTTGAAATGTCCATAACGCATGCGAAACACGGTTTTCGGTATGTCTTCATCCCTCACCTTTAACTGATGGTACCCAGATCGAAGGTCGATTTTAGAGAACTAACTAGCGCCCTGTAACTGATCAAACAGGTTGTCGATCCTTGGTAAAGGGTACTTGTTCTTCACCGTGCGTTTGTTCAACTCCATGTAGTCAATACACATCCGTCTTTCTTCTTCACAAATAACACGAGAGCAACCCAAGGTGAGATGGTCGGTCAGATAAATCCCTTCTCAAGTAACTCGTCTAGTTGTGTCATAAGTTCTTTCATCTCCACTAGTGCTAGTCGATATGGAGCCTTGGATAGGGGCTGGGCATCTGTTACAACGTCAATTCAGAACTAAATCTCTCGGTCAGGGGGTATTCCAAGAAAATCCTCTGGGAACACCTCCGGATACTCACGCACCAAAGGTACATCGTCTAGTTCCTTCACTTCCTTACATTTGTCAATAACATACACCAGATAGGCCTCGAATCCGCGCCTCAAGTAATCTGTTGCCTTAATCATCAAGATGACATTGGTCATCGGGACGCCACAATCCCCGAAGACCTCGACTTCGCTACCATCTGGAGCACAGATTCAACCCTAGTCTACATTCACCCATATGCGTTCCCCCACACTTTCCACAAACAGTCAGCTGTTCACTATGGCCTGTTTATCCCGAGCTCCAAATAGCTTCCCGCCAGCTCGCTTGGAAGGAAAGCTCAGTTTCTTCTTAGGCTCTTCAATAGCGACAACATTCAGTGCCAGGTTATTATACACCATGCCACTCAGTTCTACTACTGAATCATAGGTAGTAGAAGCGTTTGCCTTAACAGATGTGCAGACCTTGTCCGACAGCCCTTGTATATAGCAGGCAATCTTCCTCTCCTCGGTCGTGATGAGGTGTGGCACCAGACGTGCCAGTTCATTGAACCGAGTGGTGTACTACCGATGGGTCATGCTTCCGACTTTTAACCCCAGAAACTCCCTCTCCACCTTCTCGATCTCATTCCTCGGAGAAAAGTTCTTAATCACCAAAGTTTTCAGTTCATTCCACATCATCGAGTCAGCAGCCTCGTCCCCTTTTGCCTGCCTTACACCTTCCCACCAATGAGATGCTTCCTCCTTTAAGGAGTTAGCAACAAATTTCACAATATGACCAGTTCGACATTAACTCAGATGGATGGCGGCTTCCATACGGATCACCCAGTCAAAAGTAGCCACCGTGTCTTTCCTCCCAGTCAGAATCAGTGGGTCACATACCTTGAAAGACTTATAGTCGCATCCGCGAGCAAGCGGCGCGTTAGCCGCCTTAACGATCGGGGCACCAGTTGCCGGGTTAGACCCGCCTGCCCCGTTAACCTTCTTCAGTGCTTCAACAAACAAGTCTGGCAAGGTCGCCTTCATCAACTCCGTAAATTCTCGGGCCAGGGCCGCTTTCACCTCCGGCTTAAAGATAAAATTTTGTTCTTCGACGGGAGTATGTACAGTTTCGCGCACACTGTTTTCCGGCTCCGTGTGAACGTTTCCCTCCTCACTGTACTCCTGATGAGCAGGAGTCCTACCACGACCACCGGTACGACCACCGGTACGCCCCCACCACGCCTTTCGTTCTTTCGTCCCGCCATTTCGTTCTATAAGACAATGAATCCAATGTCCTCACACTAGTTAACAAATAGAATTCAACAAGTACTGTAAGATATTAATATACACTGGCCATCTACAATTAACCATTACACTACCTTTTGACATCTATTTGACCACCTTTATGATTCCATGAGAACGCAAGTCCCTACATACTACTTTCTAAGGCATACTAGACATAAACTACTTTCATACATGATGTTGTGGCTTGAGTTACCCGTACTGGCATCAGTTCTTGGTCCCATTCACAGTTTAAGTTCAGACATTGGGAGTGTCCAAATCTCTCAAACTATTGCTCTGATACCAACTTGTAAGGCCCCAAACCCGGGATGCCTCACACATTGGAATTACTCATAAACATACAATTCTTAAACTCGAATATCATTAACGAAGCGGAAAACCTTCTTTCAAACATAACATAAACATTTCATCGTATCAAAACATTAACTCTGTCTCAACATAACCGTAACATAAACATAGTCGTAAACGGGAAGCCATTCTTCATAATCAGTCGGGTAACTCTTCTCGCTTGCCAAGCATCACCATCCATCGTCCACACTTGTCCTTAACCTGAATGTGCGTACTAAAATTCAGCTACGCTGGTGAATTCTAGCTTTTAACATCAACCATTTGCCAAAAACATAACATTTAAGATCATTAATAAAATCATAAACATGGAATAACATAACATAACACGTAAGTCAACAAACATATCGAATCCGCGCCTTCTCGTAACCGTCAATTCCAAGTTCAAGTATGATACCTCATAAGGCATCCGTACCAAATTTCAAGATCAGCATCACAAGGATGACATGTACCAAACTTCAAGCACGATACTCCGTAAGTACCAAACTTCAAGGATCACGGTAATCCCCATGGTGACCGTCATCACCCCAGTTGTAGTTTCAATTATAAAACCCTCTTTATGAATTTGAAGGCCTTACAACTGTTGGCCAGCCACAAAGGCCCCTCTAAAGGTAAGGCCCATAACATACATCCCATACCCATAACCTTGATTCCCGAGGGAACCATGGCAGATTCGTTCATTTGCAACTTTCGTAAACCTTCACTTCTTTTACTTCAAAACTTCAGTTAAAACATTTGTGCGTTTTATTAAAAACCATTCATTCATAAACACTTCGTAAACTTCTTTTTGCAAATCATTTCATAAATGCATTTCATCACTTTACTTCCAAAACATCGTTCATAAACCTCGTTTCATAAAACGTCACATCGTTACGTATGCAGACCAACCCAAAAACATTATTTAAAACATTTAAAAAAGGGCTCTAGAACTCACCTGGGATAAACACGATCAAAGGTCTATAAATGATCTTCTAATCTGTACGTACATAACCTAATCTTAGCTTTACATACAACTCATTACATTTTACCCCTTCATATAACTTTAAAAGTACTCGGCTTTTATTGCAGTTCTCGGATCATTCCCGAGAACTTAGCAATTCTCGGCTTAAGGGAAGTTCTCGAAAGTTTTCTCGTGAAGGAGGTTCGCATGACTAAAGAGGGGCCCGTGAACTTGATGTTCTTGGCATCCATTTTCCCAGAGAACATGACCCGAGAACTAGGCCCGACTACTATTCTCGAGAACTTTAGCCGTGAACTTTCAGTTCTCACCCAAAACCCTAGTTTGCATGGATTCAGATCTGGATCAATTTGTTAGGTATAAAATTGAGATTGATGCATCAATCGAAACTATGTACAGTATCGAAACTACTTGTTTTGATTGAACAATTGTTCAATCGAAACTACTTGTTTCGATTGAAAAATTGTTCAATCGAAACTAGCTAGTTTCGATACCTGTTTTTCAGGCCCATTTAGCAGTGGCTTGGAAAACAAGGCACATTGGCTTGGCCTCCTATATATATATATATATATATATATATATATATATATATATATATATATATATATATATATATATATATTAGAATACCTCATAGGAGTGAGAGTGTGTCTGTAGAGGGAATCACCACTCTAGGGGGGCTCACCCCGGGGTGAGAATAATTGTTGAGTGTGTGAGGAGCTTCATTTTCATATCAATGAAAGATTCATACATTTTATGCTCCAATTACTGTTCTGTTTTTATTTTTATATATGTTTGTTTGTGTATGTGATTCCCGCACACGTCTCTACCCATTTTTGATTCGAGAGTGATACCGGATCCAAAGATTCCGCCTCTTGATTCGGGCTGTTTGAAGGATTTCAACACAGATCTGTGTCTACAGGTCTGTTTAGGACCTACACAATTAAATCATCAAGTTTGAAAATTTTTATGTTCAAAACGTGTATTTTCCTCTCGTGATTCCAGATCTGAAGTCTTTTTACTGTTTGACCCGCAAAGACCAGACCTTTACAAGTAAAACCCTTAAAAACCCATTTCAAGGAAAAACTTAGAAAAATGATAGTTTCTTACCTTATATCGATTCCTTCCTTCAACAAACATTCACTCAAGTAGTGTAGCAAGGTAGAGGGTCGATCTTTAGCTCAATCCAAAGCTTTCTCTCTCTAGAAGTGGTACGGAGCTTGAATTAGAAATGGGGATAAGCATATGTGGAAGCTAGGGTTTAAACCCACCCTCCCCTCTTATTCTCGGCCTAGGGTTGCAGCCCAGCTAGTGGCCCACGAGCCCCCATCCTTTTCACCCCCTTCATTTCGTCTTCATCCTGCTTATTGTTTGTTGCTATTTTTGGGATGTTATAATTATATATATATATATATATATATATATTTATATATATAGGAAAAGTATAAAATGAAAACCCACTTGAGACGAAAAAACCGTGAAAACTCATATGTAACTTTTTTTAGGGTGGTTATATATGTATTTTCGTCACCAGAAAAAAAAAACGCCGAGTACTTTTAAAAAATAAATGTTGAAAGTTTTAAAAAAAATCAGCGTTTTTACGTCAGACGTCAAAATTTTACATACGTAAAAAAAATTTTTAATTTAAAAAAAAAAAACCTCTCGGCGCTTTTTGATTTCTTTTTTACCAAAAAAAATATAGAATCTATCCCAAAAACAAAAAAAAAAATATATTACCTACGTTTTAAACTTTTATGGATAATTGATCTACCAATTCAAGGGTTGAGATGAAATGTGTGCCTAGTCAGCTTATTTCTTAAGCGTGAAAAGAGTCTAAAAGGGTAACATGGATATAGCCTACATTTGTTGACTTTTTTCAAGTTCCCCCATTTTTTTAAAATACGTATAACCTTTTTATATGACATTATTTTTTAAAAACAATTACACCATAAAATCGGGCATTCTATTCTTTTTAATTTGAGTACAGTTTTGCTATACTTTTATTTAAAAAAAATCGACTAAAGAGCCCTGAAAGCCGAACATTATAACACTATATTGAATGAAGCCAATCCAATTACTATTTCCTGGATGTTGTTATAAGAATGAATACAATGGTTTTTCAGATGCCGCATTACCCATGAGGTCATTAGTATTTATAGACTCTCTCTAGAATTTGTTCGTCCCGTCATGCCTGACTTGCAGCATCAGTCATTTGTAACGCTTCTTTCGTTTTCTCTTTTTCTTTATATATATATATATATATATATATTTGTTTTAGGTAACGCCATAGGAAAACATCTCTCTTCATTAATGTTAGTGAGTCGACAATGATGTGTTAGCGAGACGTTTAAGGTAAAACACCGGGTAGTCATGGGTTCCATCGAACAGTTAGTGTAACATCTAGGGTTTTCTCATGTTATGAATTGTGCAATAACATTATTTCAATTTCAGTTCTAGATCATTTTCATTGTGGTATACTAATTATAAGTTGTGCATTCATTATGCAACATCACTGTGGTTTTATATAATAAAATATATCTACATATACATATATTTATTTCATTTAATTAAGAAATTAAATTGCATTATGATGCATATAAATAAATATGATTAGGTATAAATACATGAGAAAGTATTTTTAATAACATATTTATTTAGATTTCACTCTCTTATAAACATATAAGCATATATATATATATATATATATATATATATATATATATATATATGTATGGCTTAATTAATCCTAAATATATATTTTACATATTATAAATGATGACAAAATATGTGCAAGTAACTCATATAAATAATTATTTAATTTTAAAAATATATATGTTTAACAATTTATAAAAGATTTCAAACTTATAGTTTTAATTTTATAGATTTTATAAAACTAATTGTATAAATACAAAAGATTTAAAGCAAATAAGTTTAGTTTGAACCCCCTTGAACTATTGAACCCCTTAGAATGCATTGGACCTCTCAATTGAACCCCCTTTGATTTTGAACCCCCATTTCATGCAGGTTTGACTTTGGAAAGTCAAACAAGGACAATTCCCACAATTTGGATCATGAATTCCTTGAATTCGAATGTTAAACTCTAATCAATCACAAACAAACCCACGTACGACTGTTATGGTCACTTATAACGAGCCAATTACATCAACAATCAATGGATTTGAGTTCAATCGACCCGTAACCATTCCCAATCAAACTCGACATCAATTCGAGCATTAAACATGGATTTCGCCTATAAAAACTGATCCCACACCTACATAACACTCACCCTAAACTTTCTAAACACTCGTTATCATCGCAATCCACCTCTAGAGCCCTGTCGAGTTCATAGATCGCCGATTCGGACATCCCTATCGTTTGTCCTCCACACACAATCATTCGAGGTAAATTTGTTGTCATTGGACTCGTCTCAGTGCACTGATCAAAAGCCCTGTGGTCTGGGGATCGATCGTTGTGAAATTCTAGCGATTGGGAGGCTAGGGTTTGGAGTTATGGGATGGGGAAGAAGACGAATGGAGGGTTGGGTGTTAAAATATTTTCACGTCTGTTAATGACCAAGGCATGTGCCCAGGTCCACCGGTTAAAGCGTTTGACTCTTGGGGATGAGGTCGCGGGTTCGAGTCCAGCCCCGCACCTCATTTTTAATTTTTACGTGCGTGGAACCTGGACCTTTTGCTCCTTTGGTTTAAAACCATTCCAACAACCCTTAAACTACTATCGAACCATTGGTCCAATGGTTAGGTTGCTTGGTCTCTACCGAATAGACTCGGGTTTGAGTCCCGTGGTCTGTTTTTATTTTTAAAACATTTTTAACATATTTTTAACCCAATTTTTCTTATAAAAATTATTTTATTGTTAGGACATAGTTTGTAATGACAAAAGCTTTGTAATAGTTTAGATGTTATGTCTTTATGTTTTTGCATGTATTAATGTTCTAAGTGTTTTTATACAAGTTGCTAGAGGCGAACTTGTTAAGTTCGCCTAGTCTAACAGAGGCGAACTTGTTAAGTTCGCTTAGTCTGTTAGAGGCGAACTTGTTAAGTTCGCCTAACGCAGGTTTGTATTATATATATAGATGTTTACAGAGTCAGTTTCGTACACAGAACAGAAATCGAACAGTGAATGATTAGATTGAGTCTGTAAACTCTATTGTGAATTGAATACAAGCATGAAGTTTATTTACGTGATTGTCTTTATTGTCTTTTATGAATGCAATCGTTGATTCGGTGGATTCCGCACTCCGAGTTAACGACACGTCTTATCACGAGAACGATCTGTAGAAGTGCCATGAGGACCTACAAGTGGTATCAGAGCTATTTCTCGTGATTCTTGGTGATTCTAGATGGTTTTGTATGAAAATTGACAAGAAATTCATCATCTTTGACATTTTCATTTCCATGGAGTTTTCAAGACTAATTTGTTTCTGATTTGGTGTTTTTGAAGAGGATTTTGAAGATTTTGATCCGATAAAAACATTCTAATTGAGAAATTACACAATCCTATGGTTTGATTTTGACTAATTCCTTCAAAACAGTGAATTATGAAGATTTTTAGTGCTTTCTGGTTCGCGGTTTCTGTTTGAGTTGTTCTTGAGTTTGAATCTGCTGAAGCAAGCGAACTTGCTGATTTCTTGTGCAGGCGAACTTAGCAGGCGAACTTTTCAAGTTCGCTTCTCACAGATTAAGCGAACTTATTTTTAGGCGAACTTAATCGGATTTTTATGTTTCTGGTTCAAGCGAACTTATTAAGTTCGCTTCATATTAAGTTCGCTTGGGTACACAGAAGCGAACTTATTATCTTTGCCTAAGGGCAGTGAGGGTTCAACACTTGGAAATTTTTCAGGAAATTTTTCAGAAAAAATGGCAAATATGGTTCAAGTAACGAATATGTTCAATTATGATAACGAGATCGGTACATCTCAAAAACCACCGAAGTTGTTGAATCTTGCTGATTATTCAAATTGGAAAGACAGGTTTGATCAGTTCGTATCTTTCACCGACACTAGTCTCTGGATTCCTATTTTAGGAGGTTATACGCATCCGACTTGTTCATGGATGGGACAGGATAATGTTCCAAAGCCGGTGTCTGCGTTAACAAATGAAGAAAAGGTGCTTTTTGATAGAGAAAAGAAAGCGATGGCAAGTATTTCGATGTCTCTTCCGAAAGAAATATATCACAGTTTCAAACAATTCAAGTCTTCTCAACAACTGTGGGAAGCATTACAGAAAAGATGTGAAGGCAGTTTAGATGTAAAGAAGAGTAGAAAAGAGTTATTGAAGAGTAGAAAAGAGTTATTGAAGAAGCAATTCTTGGTCTTCAAACATTTTCAAAATGAATCCTTGGATGATCTTGCTACCAGATTTTATCATCTGCTTAGTGAGCTGTCGAGTGTGTCTATGATGTATGAAACTGAAGAAATAAATGATAAGTTCTTGGAGGCATTACCATCAAAATTTGATGTGTACACGGTTTTGATCAAAGAAAATATCAAGTACAAAACCATGTCTCTTGAAGAAGTTCTTGGGAAGATTCAATCGCATGACCTGAATATGAAGAAGAAGGAGCCTAATATGGAACATATCCAGGATCCTTCAATGTATTTTGCCAAGACTACTGGTAAAACTGGTACAGGAGTTGCATTCTTTTCTAGAGATGCTCAAGATTCTTCTAATGATCAGTGTTCTGGAGTTCCTATTCATTCTGGTAATTCTAGTCATTCTGGTTTTTCTACGACAACAGCTTCTACATCTTCTGGATCTCATGTAAATCAAAAGGTTGCTGATGATTATCTAGCTATGTTTTCCTCATTCATGGCTTCATATGAGAATTTTATTGGAGGGAAAATTCATGATCCTGAGGTTATTGAAGAAGATTTCAGACATATTGACCCTGTTGATCTGGAAGAAATGAACATCCAATAGAATATGGCTATGTTAATGCGTCAAGCAAAGGATTTCTTGAAGAAAACTGGCAGAAAGTATATTGGGTCTAATAGTCGATCATGCATGGGATTTGATAAAACCAAAGTGCGTTGTTATAACTGTCAAGACTATGGTCACTTTGCTAAAGAGTGTGTGAAGCAAAAGGTAGAGTTTGATTCTCAAAAGAAGCAGAATAATTTTCAGAATAATCGTCATCAATCACATGGTTCATCTGGTAATTCAAATCATGCATCTGCATCATCGGCATTGGTTGCACAAAATGATGAGAACTATGACTGGGGTATTCATTTGGAAGATTTAGTGGGTGCTGTAAGTCAAGCCTTTGTTGCAGAAATTCATTCTGAAAAATCAGAAGAGGTGGCTGATGATGATGGTTCAAGTGATGTTCAAGTGATAGTTCAAGTGATGGTTCGAGTGATGGTGACAGTGTGCAGGTTGTTGATGAAAAGGTAGAACAAGAGCAGAATATTGATTCTGATGTTGCATCAGGTGTTGCTGAAGATGATATTGTTTTAAAACAAAATGCTTCGGATGGTGCTGATTCAGAGAATATTCCCATTGCCAAAGTTTTCATGGCAGACATGTCTGATCCGTCAAAGGTAAAAGACTCTGTTTGTCATATTTTCTGTTCTAACTGTATTACTTTGAAAGATAAATTGCAAAAGGTCATGGATGATAACACAAACTTGATTTGTGACATGAAATCGACGCATACTGTTAATCAGAAACTGAAAGATAATGATAAATTGTGCATCGATAGAATTGAGTCTTTGAAAAGAGACTTAAATTCTCTGGGGTTGAAATATAAAGAACAAACTTATCATCTGGATATGGTATATGCTGAAATAGAAAAACGAACTGAGGTTATTGCTCAAAAGAATAAGGAAATTTCTGACAAAGAGTCTGAGGTGGTCAAACTTCATAGAAAGTTGGAAAATTTTACAAATTCTTCTGTTGTTTTGGATTATTTTAATTCAAATGCTAATCCTACTAAACGGGTTGCTGGGATTGGATTTGTTCCTCCACCATTTAATGCAAATTATGTGGTTGAACCTGAAATCATTCATGAAGAGGAAATAGATCCAAAAACAGTATTGAAGTGAACCCGGTAACTGGTGAGGATATGGTGTATGAATCGGATTCTGAAGATGAGGAATTTGATGAGAAGAAGGTGGAAGGTATTCCGAAAGAGGTAAAACTTAATGAACCAACTGTTGCAAAAGTTGTTACCCGTGATAGATGCATTCTGACTGAACCTGATGAGGTGAAGGTTGTTACCCCTAAGCTTTCTCCAATTTTACAGTCAAGTGGGTTTGTCGCTGCTGGTCATCAAAAGGTGCATTCATCAAAGGTGCCTACACATGTTTATGTTCCAAAGAAGACAGTAAAATATTCTGAAAAATCTTCTGAAGCTTATTCATCTGATGGCTCCTCAAATTCAAAGAATTCTTCTTACTTTAGAACTTTTAAAGATAGAAGAGTTTGCTTTCATTGCAACGAAGCTGGTCATATTCTGATCAATTGTCCTTATAAGAATAAGGGAAAATTGAAGATTGTTCCTTCACAACCGAAAGTGGTGAAGATTCTGAAAAGAACAGATGAGGGAAAGTCATCATTTAGTTTGGAGCAAAATATATCCTGTCGATATTTTGTTAAATCCTCTGGATTTAAACAGCAGGATAAATTGAAATCTAAAACATTTGTGTGTCAAGAGAAACCTGAGATTCCTCATGTTGGAATTTCAAAGGATTCTCAATCTGAAGTAAAATTGTCTAGACCACAAAGGAGAAGACGAAACAGAAAATTGAAGAAAATTTTGGAAACATCTGAATCTGATAATAATACAAATAATGTTTTTCAAAATAATAAAAAATTGTGTCCTTTAAAAAAATCTGTTAGTAAAACTTCTATTCCAAAGGTTGATGATAACATTGATTGTGAATTACTAGAAGTTGTTTATTTTGATCAATCTGGACAACCCAAGACCACCATGGCTTGGGTTCCTATTTCTAACTGATTTTCTTTGTTTTTGTAGGGACAACCAAGGAGGACTATCAACAATACATGGTATGTGGATAGTGGTTGCTCTCGACATATGACAGGGAATATCAAATTGCTTGAAGATGTTAAAAAGATTGATGGAGGTTATGTCGCTTTTGAGGGGAATAATGGCGGGTACATAATTGGACAGGGAACTTTAAAGAATGATAAAGTAAAATGTGAGAAGGTGAATTACGTGGAGCAGCTTGAACACAATCTTTTGAGTGTATCACAAGTTTGTGACAAGAAGTTTTCGTTCCATTTTAATGATGCTAAGTGTTACATCCTGAAAGCTGGTTTTGTTATTCCTGATGAATGGATTCTCATGAAGGCCCCAAGGAGAAATGACACGTATGTCCTTGACATGAGTGTCGCTACTACAACAGATTCAATTCCTACATGTTCACTCTCCAAGGCGTCAGAATCGGATTCTATTTTGTGGCACAGGAAGCTAGCACACATCAACTATCAGAAGATGAACTACATTGTTAAGAATGATCTGGTTCTTGGTATTTCGAAGATGAAATTCTCAGTTCCTGATGATTGTATTCCTTGCAAGAAGGGGAAACAACGGAAGAAATCACACAAATCTAAATCGAAGAATTCTATCGTAACTCCTTTGGAGCTGCTGCATATGGATTTGTTCGGTCCGATTAGTATCAGGAGCATTGGTGGAAAATCATACTGTTTGGTAGTCACTAACGATTTTTCCAGATTTTCATGGGTTAAGTTTCTTTCTTCTAAGGCTGAAACCATTGAGTTGGTACAATACTTAATCCTGAGTTTGGAAAATTTATTCAATCTGAAGGTCAGAAGAATTAGGAGTGACAATGGCAGCGAATTTAAGAATAGCAAGATGGGCTTATTCTGTCTACAAAAGGGAATTAATCATGAATTCAGTGCGCCATATGTTCCTCAACAGAACGGTGTTGCTGAGCGAAAGAACAGGACGTTGCTTGCAGATTCTAAGCTTCCAGTTACTTTTTGGGCTGAAGCTGTGAATACTGCGTGTCACGTTTTGAACAGGGTCTTGACCGTCAAGCGACACAACAAGACTTGCTACGAGTTGCTGAATAATCGAAAGCCGAATCTGGATTATTTACTACCTTTTGGTAATCCTTGCACCCTGTTGAAAGTTCGAGATGTCCCAACAAAATTCAGTGCTAAGGCTGTTGAAGGTATTTTTCTGGGGTATGTTGCAAATTCGACTACCAAGAGGGTTTATAACAAAGAGACGCGCCAAGTTGAAGAATGGTTCCATATTGACTGTTCAAATCGGTCTTTACCACAAATGGCGATTGGACCAGATTGGGCTTTTGATTATGAATCCTTATTCAAGTCTTTTCATTTACCTTCTGATATTTCTCCTGCTGAAGCTGCTGTTCTCTATGAGTCATGTCAGGATGCACAACACAATGGCTTTCTACCAAATGCAGTTCCACATTTATCGGTTCCATCTACTTCTGCTCCCGATCCTAATGTTGCTTCTTGTTCGGGACCACAAGATTCAGAGAGTGAGGATGACAAGCTATTTTTCAAGATTCTTCTGCTGATCCTTTGTTGGGTGATGATTCATTACCTTCGACACAGGATTCGGGGGAGATTCCTACAAATTTAGACTCAGAAATTCCAATTAATCATGGTTTATCTTATCAATCTGCTACAACTCGTGTTGAAGTGTTACAGGTTCCTGAGGTCGCTTCCATCAAGGAACTCAAAGATCATCCAGTGAAAAATATAATCGGCAATTTGCAGGATGGAGTGAAGACACGTTCTCTTGTTGGCAATACTTGTTTGTATACATGCATTAAAGATTCTGGTGTTCTTGATGATTGCTCACATTCATGTTTTATTTCTCAGGTTGAACCCAAGAATGTTGAAATGGCTTTAAATGATAACAATTGGATAGAGGCTATGTAGGAAGAACTTGCTCAGTTTGACAAACTTAAGGTTTGGAATCTTGTAGATCTTTCGAAGGGTGTATATCCGATTGGTACTAAATGGGTGTTTAAATGTAAGAAAGACGATCGAGGTATCGTGGTAAGAAACAAGGCAAGATTAGTTGTCCAGGGCTTCAATTAACAAGAGGGAATTGATTACACCGAGGTTTATACGCCTGTTGCGAGGCTTGAAGTGATACGACTGTTTCTAGCTTTTGCTTATTATAAAGGTTTTAAGGTGTTTCAATTGGATGTGAAAAGTGCATTTGTATATGGAAAGGTCAAGGAGGAAGTTTATGTTTGCCAGCCGTCGGGGTTTGAAGATCCACTTCATCCGAATAGGGTTTTCAAGCTTGATAAGGCCCTCTATGGTCTTCATCAGGCTCCTCGAGCAAGGTATGAAACATTGTCCGCACATCTTTTGGCAAATGATTTTGTTCGTGGCAAGATTGACTCGACCTTATTCATAAAGAAATCAGGGGGAGATTACCTACTGGTGCAGATATATGTGGACGATATTATTTTTGGCTCAACAAATGAAGGGTTATGCAAAGATTTTGAAAGTGTAATGAAGTCGAAGTTTGAAATGTTTGCTATGGGAGAGTTATCGTTTTTCTTAGGTTTACAAGTAAATCAAAAGGAAGATGGTTTCTTTATTCATCAGTCCAAGTATGTCAAAGAAATCTTGAGCCGTTTCAAGATGGAGGACTGTACCCCATATGATACTCCTATTCCAGTCAATCATAAGTTGAATTCAGACTCGGATGGAAAAGATGTGGGTTGTCGACTTTACAGAGCAATGATTGGATCTCTCATGTACTTAACCGCTTCAAGGCCAGATATAATGTTCGCTGTGTGCATTTGTTCTAGATTCCAGGAAAAACCAAAAGAATCTCACTTAATAGCTGTAAAAAGAATCTTTCGTTATTTGAAAGGAAAACAAAGATTGGGACTATGGTATCCACATGGTTCTAACTTTGATTTCAATGCTTATACTGATTCTGATTTTGGTGGTTGTTGTTTGCACAAGAAATCTACAACAGGTGGTTGCCAGTTCTTGGGTAATCGACTTGTTTCCTGGCAATGCAAAAAGCAAACCACAGTCTCCATTTCTACATGTGAAGCAGAATACATCGCTGCTGCAAGTTGTTGTTCACAGATTTTGTGGATACAACAGCAATTAAGAGATTACGGTTTGAATTTCACAGGAACCACTATCCTTATTGATAATAATGCTACAATGTCTATAACTATTAATCCTGTTAAGCATAGTAAAACAAAGCACATTGAGATTAGATATCATTTTATTCGTGATTGTGCAGAGAAAAGATTGATTGAGCTGGTAAAGGTTCACACTGATGATAATTTTGTTGATTTGTTTACCAAGGCATTTGATCGTACCAGGTTTGAATTTCTAATCAAAATGATCGGTATGATCAATCCCAAATAAAAGTTTTTCAAAATCAGATTTTCATGGAAAATTTTGTTTTTAATTTCTTTTATTGCTTTATTACATTTTTGCTGTTTAAATGTTCAGTCAAAAAGTTCTTAATTTATAAAAAGTCAAAACAAGTTGAAAAATACAAAATTTGACATCATTTGAGGTTAGAGAAGAAATTATAGTACATCAGTGATTAGTTCATTTCACACGACCTTAGTAGACCTTTGATATATGATTGATTAAACTGAGTTGATTTGATCTGAATTTCAAAGTCTGCATAAATGAGAAATGATAGTGTTGTGAATGCTCTAATCTTGATAATTTGTTTTCAAATTTGTGTATGAGTTTTGAAACTTGAATTGTCAATAGACTAAAAGCGTTTTGAAACTAATAGTAGTGTGAAAATTAAATATAATTTGATTACATGTGTGTTTTGAATCCATTATATGTCTGGGTGTGTGTAAAAGATCATTATCAGATAAAGAATAAATGGTTTTAAAGAATTTCATGAGACCAATATCGAATTATATCTTTAGCACAAATCTATTTCAGTTCACATTATTGCCCATGCCCCGAAAAACATGCAATGTTTTGTTGAACTAAGATATGCTTTCAAAAAAATCTGTTGCAACATATATTCGCCCTTGGATCAGTTAGATACATCATCTAGTCTGACTCCATTGAATCTTGTCCAGATAATAGTTGGATCTTCATACCTGAATCTGTTGATTCTCATTATACAGCCAATTCATTAGAATCTTTTGATTCTGAATCATCACGATTCTTATATCCTTTGGGATCTGCTTCAATTCTTGTGCTAAATGAGATATTTTCATCTTCGAAATTGATCTAATCTTAACATAAACTGTATATGTCTTGAAGATAGTGCAAATTATATTTCTGTTTGGCATATATGTGGGGTACACAATGTGTTTCATCAAAATGGTACTAAATCACATGAATTTGGAGAATAAACGTTTATAGTTTCAAATCATATAATATTGACAAATTTAAGAATTCATGCTTTATATTTCAAATTCGGTATAAATAAAAGAGCTTTTCATAACCTGATCATATTTACTTTGAAATTTATCGTGTATCATTTCAAATATTATTCAAATTGAATGAGTTTCATATACTGGAAAAGATACATAGTGTACAAAATGAGTTGGATTGTTTCATATCATAGGTTATCCTTGGTTATTGCTAAAATGTGTGATGAACTACTCGGATGCTGATATGATCTTCTTACTCATGATGTTCATTCAAAAATATGTGATTTCAGTTTATTCAGATAAAAATCCAAAAATATGTGTTTCCGTTTGTACAGATAAAAATCCAAAAATATGTGTTTCTGTTTGTACAGATAAAAATCCAAAAATATGTGTTTCCGTTTGTATAGATAAAATTCAAAAAGATTTTGTTTTTTATTTTCCATGAAAATTTTAATCTTTTATTAAATTTGTTCGGGATTGGATCAAATACATGCTGCTGACGGAAGTTCAAGACGTGACGGATTGAAAGTTGGTAAAAATTTTGAAGGCATTAAGTTCGCCTCCTTCTGGTGAAGCGAACTTATTATGTTCGCCTGAAATTGGGGAAGCGAACTTAGCATGTTCGCCTAGGGCTTGTTAAGCGAACTTAACAAGTTCGCCTAATTAAGCGAATTTAATCTGAATAAGGGTTTATCCAGGCGAACTTAACCACTTCATCGTCTTATCAGTTTGTTAAGCGAACTTTTTTAAAATTTTTTGAGATTTCAAATTCAGTGGTTGTTGTGTTGTTAATCTGGTCATTCTAAATCGAAATTGGATTGCGAATCTAACCAAGGTAATTTCATCGATTTTTGTCCGATAAATTGAGAGAAATTCATGGTTTTTGTCTCGGTTTTTATTCCAAGTTGTTTTTTGCCCAAATTAAGAATATTCCAGTGATAAATCATGAAATTGTTCATGGATATGGTCTTAGTAGTACACGACGATTGACTTTCAATACTTATTTCAAGATTTTATCACAGATTGAAGAATTTGTGATTTCTGGTTTGAAGTTGAATCGACAGACGGTTCAGGAGAACTTGTTCCAGGTGAACTTGTTCAAGCGAACTTGTCCAGGAGAACTTAATAAGTTCGCTTCTTGAAACACTAAGCGAACTTATTAAGTTCGCCTAGGGGTCAGAGAAGTTTTGGACTTGTGATTTTTTTTTTTTGAATTTAAAAATTTTTTTTTTTGTTGTTTTGTTGTGTTTTTTGTTTTTAAATTTGTTGTTCATATTGTTTGTGTTCTTTTATTTGTCTAATATGTGTTTGTTTTCCAAATACTTTTTAGATGGCTCGTCGTGTTGAATACAAGCACAACCAGGTGGCATTGTTAGATCCTAACATGTCAGAGGCCATACACTTTCAAGGAATTATAGGATTTCTGAACCGCTCACAACTACGTGTTGCCTTATCTGCTGATCCATACATCAGTCTGGTGTATATTCAACAGTTCTGGGACACCGTACATTCAGACACTGACGTAGAACCTCACGTTCTTCGTGCCACAGTCAACAATACTAAGATTGCTATATCTGAAGACACTATTCGTGCAGCTCTTGCATTAGGTGGTGCTGCTGAAGATCCTATATCCTATCCTAATCCTTTGATCATGGGATGTTTTCAAAGAATGGGTTATCGTGGACGCCCAAATGATACTCAGGCACGTAAAGGTTGTTTGGTGGGAGAATGGAGATACTTCATGCACGTGATTATTCAGTGTCTCTCTCCTCGTAAAGCTGGTACTGATGGGTTAAAGACTGCTTTACAAGCTGCAATGGTAGCTTTGACATTGAATAAACGATTCAATTTTGCAAGATATATCTATAGGGAGATGGTCATGCAAATTACTCCGGCTGAAGGTCAAGGATTTTTGATGTATCCAAGGTTTATTCAGATGATTCTAAATCATATTCTTCCTGATCTCCCTCAGCATCCGATAAGATTAACCTTGACGCCGATGTCTAAGCGTATCTTTACGGATTGCACTAAAGTGAAACAACAAAATCAAGCATTGATTCCAGTAAATGCTCCATTGTTTGGTCACTTAATCAATCCTGATTATGTTGAACCACCAAATGATAACTGGTTTCATCCTAATGAGTTAGCTCAAGGTCAAAATGTTCAACAACAACAACAACAACCACAACAACTTATTCCACAAGTACAAGTTCCACAACATCAAGCTCAACAACAACATGTTCCCGTATAACCACATATTCCTATTCAAGAACAAGTTCCAATTCCACATGCTCAGGTTGATATACCTGTCAATGAGCCTGTTCTAGAAGAGGTCGTTCATGAACGTGAACAAGATCTAGGAATGAATATGGATGACTTTGTTGATGATGCTGTGAACTCGCCCATTCATGAAGCCGAAGGGAATGTGGTGACTAAGAATGAGTCGAGTTCTAGCTCAAGTGATACAATCCTACCTATTTCTGAAGATACCGATTCTGATGAGTCTAGAGATTTCTCTTCAGGTCATTATGAATGGTTGGCTCGTATACCTTTGGCTCATGCTGGCAAACGCCTTAAATCTACAGCCAGAAGACAACGACGAAAGTCTGTTCGAGATCCTCCTTCCTGATCAGTACTTGGTAAAAGAACGTTAATAGATGAGAGTTCGGATAGTGATTTTAATCCGGATCCTAAAGCTCCAAAGCTTTTGGCTGCTTCAACTGCTGCCCAATCTTCTCCAGGTGTGGAGGATGCTACTTTTGTCGCTTCATTGATTGTCACACCTCCAAGCTCTAAGGAACAATCTCCTGTTCACACTCCTGTTCCTCCAATGATTCCTACTCCCAGTACTTCTGTTCCTTAATCGTCAGTTGGTCCGTCTAAGTATTCTGATTCTGAAAGGATTACTTTCCTTGAATCGCAAGTGCTTGCTTTACAAACCCAGGTAGATAATCTTGTATCTACTGATACTCAACGACAGCTGGTGATCCAGACTCAAGCTACACAGATTGCTGCTATACAGCATTAGTATCCAAGCTTGTTGAGCGTCTTGACGCTCAGGGGGAGTTAAGGATACATGATGCATGTCATAATGAGTCTATTCAAAGACATGATGATGAAGACAATGATCCTTCGGGTAATATTGAGGGTGATCGTCAATACGCTGATGTTGATCCTATTTCAAAAGTTCAGGGGGAGTCGACATCACAATCAATTGATGGAAACAAAGATACTTCTGGAGTTAATGACGAAGAAGTCTTGTTATTGGAGTTCTTTGCTGAGTCTGAGGAGGAAGAAGCTGAAAAGATAGCATGTCTTGATGACATAGATGAATTATTCAATGACATAGAAGATGATGTGTCAGATACTGAGATAGAAGAAGGGGAGATAGTGGAGATAGAGATTGAGAAAAGTCAAGACAAAGTGATTTATGAAGGCTGTGATGGTCTTAATGTCCCTTATAACTTCATCCAAGATGATGTTATTCCTGAATTTAATTATGAAGGAGCAACAGATTCTATAGACTTAGTTGAAGACATCACACTGCCTGAAGATACTGCTGATTCTAAGATTGATACTGATGAAGAAAATCTTCAATCCAATACAGATGCTGAAGCTAATACTACTCACACTGAGTCTCCAAAAGTGAATGAAGAACCTGTGATGTACAGAAATACAGGTATGACCAGAGAACAGTGGAGAGAAGTAGTGAATAGTTGGATGAAGGTGCTACCCAAGTCTCCAGCACAACCTGCTCAGAAAGAAAATTATGTGAATAAAGAGAGGTGTGTAGGAAGAATTATAAGCTGGTTTTATGACAATGACATAAAACTATTTGCTATTAAAAGATCTGATGGTGTTCAGTACTTAAAGCCGAGGATCAAGTATTTCAATACCTTGCCAAGGTGTGAAATGAATGGTTTATCTTCAAAGCCACTTATTAATAGAGCCAAGAATGGATTAGCTGATGTGATTGCAAATTTGATTAAGAGAGAAGGTGGTTCAGGGAAGTATGAAAGGTTAAAGCCTCAAAAAGGAAAGAGAGTGAAGAACACAGATCACAAGACTGAGAAAGTAACCTGGAAGTACAAATTCAGACCAGTACTTGCTGTACACAGAATACCATTGAAGAAGATTCCTCAAGACTTCCTTGGGAATATGAAATGGTGGTATGTTGATGTTAATACTGGTGAAGCAAGGATTGAAGACAAAGAGAACAAGGTCATTGTATGTTTCTATGATGCAATGAACCTTATCAACTTTTCAAAGAAAGATCAGAGAACACTGAGAAAGAATGAAATCATTTTCACTGATGAATGGAAAGAACAAGGATTGTAGTACAAGCGAGTGTTGGAGATATGTAGAAGATATGGAGTGCATGCATGAAGCAGATTGTCGGATAATTGGAAGAGCTCATCATGAAGACAGAAGACTGAAGATCAAGCTATTGTGAAGGGGGAGTCTATTAGGACATAGTTTGTAATGATAAAAGCTTTGTAATAGTTTAGATCTTATGTCTTTATGTTTTTGTATGTATTAATGTTCTAAGTTTTTTTATACAATTTGCTAGAGGCGAACTTGTTAAGTTAACCTAGTCTAACAGAGGCGAACTTGTTAAGTTCGCTTAGTCTGTTAGAGGCGAACTTGTTAAGTTCGCCTAATGCAGGTTTGTATTCTATATATAGATGTTTACAGAGTCAGTTTTGTACACAGAACAGAAATCGAACAGTGAATGATTAGATTGAGTCTGTAAACTCTATTGTGAATTGAATACAAGCATGAAGTTTATTTACGTGATTGTCTTTATTGTCTTTTATGAAAGCAATCGTTGATTCGGTGGATTCCGCACTCCGAGTTAACGACACGTCTTATCACGAGAACTATCTGTAGAAGTGCCATGAGGACCTACATTTATAAAACTCCCAAGGCCCGGGAATATTTTATGAACCAAACTATTAATGTATCAAATATAAACAATTATTTAATCGTTTTACAGATTTAAAAACTAATAATTTCTAATTTAAAACTCATATAATTATTTATTTAAAACCTCCACGAGTTACTTTTCTTACCCGAGTATTTTGTACCACTTATATTTTCTTTATTATTTATTTTAATTAATGAAGAGTTAATCTAACTATTTAATTAATTGAAACATTTTAATTTATTAACCTAATTATCTACATATTCAATTAAATATTATTTAAACACTTTCTCATTTTTTTTTGTAAACAAAATTGTTATTCATATATACATATAAACATGTATACAATTTTCTATTAACAACCATATTCTTTACAACAAAAAAATACACACTCAATCAACCAAGCCCAATTCCTTCATACATTAGTATTTTGATCATATCATTGATACACATATATTATTCACACATAGGTTAACCTTGTGGTTAGCTAAACAACTTGTGCAACTACTCGTACATGTGATTTTCAAGCTACATAATCCAATGTGAGTTTACATAGCCCCTTTTTCTTTTTTTTTTACATCTTTGGGGTGAAACATGATTACATTCAAACTATTTGCAACTGTTACAATTCAAACATTATGATCATGTGTGCAATTTGTGCCTTATTCTTGAACACTATTAGTGCAAACTACATTTTACGTACTTTTGTGCATAGTGCAGGTGCAATAATTAACTCTGTACAAGCCGATGGTAAACAATGATAGATCTATTGCATCTCACCAATCCACCCGGTTAGGGTGATTGTTGCCGATAACACTTAAGGATAACATTAATGTTATGCCTATCAGTCACAAAGTTTGATTGTGCGCCCCAGTTTTTGTCACACCCCAACCGACGGCGGAAACGTCGGGGCGGGACATGTAGACTGTTCATGAGCACAAGATTCGCTAGATTTCAATATTTAATCATCAATTTCATTTCAAACAATTCAAACACAAATAGCAAAATTCAACAAGTACATAAATGAAAATACAAGTTGTTCTTTGAGTTTAAATTAAGTAAGTCCAAACTTAAGTGTAGCATGCCTTGATCAAACTCACACATTAGCACATGAAACATGAATAAAATAAGGTCAACTAAAAAGTTGGTGAGCATACATATGTTTGTACATAGATAGTGTATAAATATGAATAAACAAATCCTTACGTGTCATGATAAAATAAGACATTTATGGGGAGCAACTATTGTGTAACTAAAGTACAATCAAACCTTTGTAACTAACATGCAAATTGAGTTGTCGGTAACAATCACCGCAATATGGGTGGGTTTGTCAGACTCAATAGATCTATCATTGTTAACCGTGGCTTAAATAGTTAATGATTGCACACAAAAGTTAACACACCTAGCACTCAAACATAAAGCTCAAATTTGCACACATGAATGTAAATAGGATTTGTGTTTGTGTAGTTTGTGTAAATGTAAGCCATTGTTTGTATAAAATTCATGATTCACCTCAAAAAGTGTAAAAAAGTAAAAGAGGCTATGTAATACTTACTTGATTCAAGGGTGTACCTAGCACGCAAGACTAGGTAGCAAAACGATCCTTGTAACTCATCACGTTAACTTAGTGTGTAATGTATATTGAGTTAATAGCGTGTACAAAAGTCTATGTCTAAGTATAGGGTTCAACGGGTTTTGATGTGTGTGGATTTGTACAAAAAAGTTTGTGTTATTCTATGTAAAGGCATGCTATGCTTGTATAAGAATTTAATGTATAATATGAGTTCAAAGTATATATATATATATATATATATATGTATGAACTTAATAGTCATTGACTTAGGGTTGAATTTAAATAAATAAAATAAACAAATAATTTTATTTATTTATTTGTGAAAAATATGTTAAAATATATAGAACGTAAATGTATATTTATATTTAGAAAAAGAAATTTTATTTGTGTCTATAGGGTTTAATTTAAATAAATAAAATAAACAAATAATTTTATTTATTTATTTGTGAAAAATATGTTAAAATATATAGAATGTAAATATATATTTATGTTTAGAAAAGGAAATTTTAGTTGTGTAGATAGGGTTTAATTTAAATAAATAAAATAAACAAATAATTTTATTTATTTATTTGTGAAAAATATGTTCAAATATATAGAATGTAAATATATATTTATATTAGAAAAAGATATTTTATTTGTGTAGATAGGGTTTAATTTAAATAAATAAAATAAAAAATAATTTTATTTATTTATTTGTGAAAAAATATGTTAAAATATATAGAATGTAAATATATATTTATATTTAGAAAAAGAAATTTTATTTATGTAGATAGGGTTTAATTTAAATATTTAAAATTTTGTTTTAAAACTTTAATATACTATTCTAATCATAAATTCATAATAAAATGAGTTTATATTGAAAATTAATAAATCTGGTTTTATTATGTCAAAAATATTGTATGGTTTATAAAAATAATTTTTTTACAATTTTTGGAGTGTTAGAATAACTGCAAAAAATATAAACAGGCCACAGGGACTCGAACCCGGGCCTTGGGTGTGTGGGTCGGGTGACTGAACCACTGGGCCAGAGGGTATTTTCGTTACCGAACTGGTTTCGGATGGGTCTAAACCCATGATTACCAGGCCGGTTCTGGTTACTAGTGGGCGCAAAAGAAAAAAAGGCCGATCGTAGGCCGTGGGTCGTGGGTTTCGAACCCACGCCACCCGGTTCAATGGTGCAGTGCCTTAACTTGTTGAGCCGGGTGGTTCGCTTGTCCAAATGGGGCGCCGTTAATTCAAATATGAAGCGTGAGTCCAAGTCAGGCTAAAGGAACATGCGCAAAAAGGAGCCGACCGGTTTAGGACTTGGGAGGGGGTTTAAAACCCTGGCCACCTGGTCTGATGGTGCAGTGACTAAACCATTCAGACCAGGTGGTCTCGCTGGTTAACCATGTAATCTAAAAAGATTTATACACACATTAGATTAAGAATCAGTTTCAGATTTCCGATTTAAACCGGTCACGAACCCTAATCCCAAATCGAATTCGATTCCCTCTGCCATCGAGAATTGGCAGAGGGCTTTCGATATGAAATGGTTTACGAGTCTAGTGATCTAACTCGTACCTGAAATGATGAAGAATCAAGTGTGCACGGCAGAGCTTCAGAACCCGATGATCTTCGAGCCTCGATCGAATTTCACTTGATTTGGGCTGTTGACTTTCCAAGAGTCAAAATAAGTCAAATGGGAGTCAAAGTAGGTTCAATTTGATGAATCGGTTCAAGATGGAGGTGATGGGGTTCATTTTTAAGGGTAAGGGCTCAAGTTGGGAGTTCAAGTGTATAAGGGTTCAAAACTAACCTAATTAAGTTGTAATTAATTATATACAAATTTACATAAATTAATATGAAATATAAATTTATTCAAATTAAGATGTATGTACATGTGTGTATATAAAAATCAAAATTTTAAGAATTTCATTGAAACTTTGTGATTTAACGTTTGCAAATAATACAAGAGTAATGCACTAAAATTGGAATTGAGGTGTTGTTTATTGCACGAAAGCCAATACAGGGAAAATCAGAAATGTTACAGTATCCCCATGTTGAGGAAATTTCGTCACGAAATTTAGCTAGTCGAGGCGACTGAATCAGCAAAAAGATGCGGGTACTTGAGCCTCATTTGGTCCTCACGCTCCCATGTAAACTCAGGTCCACGTTTTGATTCCCAACGAACTTTGATAATAGGAATACGGCTTCGCTTGAGTTGTTTGACCTCGCGATCGATGATCTCTATAGGTTTCTCAACGAAGTACATCGTTTCGTCAATGCGCACGTCGTCAAGAGGTATATGAAGATTCTCATCAGCAAGGCATTTTTTTAGGTTGGACACATGAAATGTAGGATGCACATTGCCGAGTGATGGAGGTAACTCGAGTTTGTAAGCCACTTTCCCAATCTTCTCAATGATCTTGAATGGACCCACATAGCGAGGTGCTAACTTACCTTTCCTTCTAAAATGGATCACACCCTTCCACGGAGACACCTTTAGAAGAACAAAGTCACTGACTTGGAATTCCAAGGGTTTTCGTCGTTTATCGGCATAACTCTTTTGCCGACTCCTCGCTACTCGAATGTTGTCACGGATTTGAATGATCTTGTCGGATGTTTCTTGGATTAGCTCGGGATCGGTGATTTGTGCTTCACCAATCTCATTCCAACAGATAGGAGAACGACACTTACGACCATGGAGAGCTTCAAATGGAGCCATATTGATACTTGTATGGTAACTATTGTTGTAAGAGAACTCAATTAGGGATAGATGTGAATCCCAATTACCACCAAAATCAATTACACAAGCTCTAAGCATGTCCTCAAGAGTTTGGATTGTACGCTCAGTCTGACCATCAGTTTTGGAGTGGTAAGCCATGCTTAAATCCAATCGTGTACCAAGAGCAGCTTAGAGGGATTGCCTGAAACGGGAGGTGAATCGAGCATCTCTATCAGAGATTATGTTTAAGGGAACACCGTGACGACTCACAATTTCGTCAATGTAAATTCGGGCCAATTTCTCAACCCGATAGTCTTCACAGATAGGCAAGAAATGAGCAGATTTGGTGAGGCGGTCAACGATTACCCAAATGCTATCATAACCACTTGAGGTGCGAGGAAGTTTGGTAATGAAGTCCATAGCTAAATTCTCCCATTTCCACATGGGAATTTCTGATTGTTCAAGTAAACCGGAAGGACGTTGATGTTCGGCTTTGACTTTGGAGCAAGTTAGACATTTGGCAACATAGAGGGCAATGTCTTTCTTCATACCAGGCCACCAATATTGATGGCGATCTTGGTACATTTTATCCGCACCAGGATGGATAGAATAACGAGTCTTGTGGGCCTCGTTCATGAGAAATGCACGGAGATCATCACGATCGGGAACCCAAATACGGTTCAAGTAATAAAGTAAGCCATTGGGTTTTGATTCAAGCTGAAGTTCAACACCACACGACATTTACTCGTACATATTACCCTCGGTGAACGAGACGTGTTGAGCTTCTAAGATGCGATTTTGAATGTCGGTTTGAATTTGGATACAATGAAGCATGACATGGTCCTTTCGACTCAAAGCGTCGGCTACAACATTCGCCTTGCCGGGATGGTAACGAATCTCGCAGTCATAGTCGTTAAGGAGTTCAACCCAACATCGTTACCTCATATTGAGTTCTTTTTGGTTGAAGATGTGTTGGAGACTTTTGTGGTCGGTGAACACCACACATTTTGTGCCATAGAGGTAATGTCTCCAAATCTTCAATGCGAATACAACCACACCCAACTCGAGGTCGTGCGTCGTATAATTCTTCTCATGGATCTTAAGTTGCCTTGATGCATAAGCGATTACTTTACCTCGTTGCATGAGGACACAACCGAGACCTTGGTTGGAAGCATCACATTAGACAACTAGATCATCATTCCCATCAGGGAGAGTCAAAATAGGAGCATCGCACAACTTTTGCTTGAGAGTTTGGAAAGCTTCTTCTTGCTTTGGTCCCCATTCATAAAGTTTACCCTTGTGGGTCAAAGCGGTGAGAGGAACAACAATCTTAGAGAAATTTGAAATGAAACGACGATAATATCCCGCAAAACCAAGAAATGAACGAACTTCGGTGGGGGTCTTAGGGGCATTCCAATTCTTAACAGCTTCGATCTTAGCAGGGTCAACATGAATTCCCTTTTCGTTGACGATATGACCCAGGAATTGAACCTCCTTTAGCCAAAATTCACATTTGGAGAACTTGGCATATAGTTGCTCTTTTCTCAAGAGGTCCAAAACCAATCTAAGGTGTTGTTCATGATCGGATTTAGTCTTGGAGTAGATTAAGATATCATCAATGAAGACGATCACGAATTTATTGAGGTATGGTTTGCACACACGATTCATGAGGTCCATGAAAACCGCGGGTGCATTAGTTAGCCCAAAAGGCAAGACCATGAACTCGTAGTGACCATACCTTGTTCGGAAGGCAGTCTTTGGAATATCTTCCTCTTGTACACGGAGTTGGTGATAACCAGATCGAAGATCAATCTTCGAGAAACAAGTAGAGCCTTGAAGTTGATCTAAGAGGTTATCAATCCTAGGCAATGGATAACGGTTCTTGATTGTAAGCTTTTTGAGTTCGCGGTAGTCAATACACATGCGAAATGATCCATCATTCTTCTTCACGAATAAGACGGGTGCACCCCACGGTGAATGACTTGGACGGATGAAGCCCTCGTCGGAGAGTTCTTGGAGTTTGCTTGCAAGTTCTTGCATTTTAGAAGGTGCAAGACGGTATGGAGCTCTAGCCACTGGGTTAGCTCCGGGTACAAGGTCAATGCGAAATTCTACTTGCCGAACAGGTGGAAGACCGGATAAGTCTTCGGGGAATACTTCGGGAAAGTCCCGGATGATGGGGATGTCTTGAATATTCTTCTCTTTGACATCATTTTGAACAATATGAGCTAAGAAGGCCACGTACTTCTTTCGTAAGTACTTTTGAGCAGTAGTGCATGACATTAACCTGAGTCCCTTGCAATGTTTTTCACCAAAGACTCTTAATGTTTCTCCTGACGGAAGGGGTATTCGGATGCATTTCTCGAAACAGATGACTTCGCCATGGTGATTTGACAACCAATCCATGTCTATGATGATATCAAAACTTCCTAGTGGCATTGGCACGAGGTTGATTGGAAATGTACGATCATTAAGTTCTAGAGAACAGTCATGGATAATGGAGTCTGTTGTAAGGGGGTCACCATTTGCTACTTCGACAGTGAAGGTTTTCTCTAATTTGGACCGTGTTTTTGCAAGTAAGGGTTCAAAGTTAAGTGACACAAAACTTTTATCTGCACCGGTATCAAATAAAATGGAGGCATATTGACTATTAACAAGGAACGTACCGTTGACCACATCATCGTTGGCTTGAGCTTCGTTGGCGTTTATGTTGAAAGCACGCCCACGAGCTCCGCCTTGTCTAGCATTGATGAACTTCGGGCACTGGTCACAGAAATGATTCGGGTTTCCACATTCATAACAAGCACGCCCATTTGCTATGGCGGGGACACCTTGATTAGTCACTTGTTGATTGGTTCGGGTTGGTGGGTTGACTTGGCCTGCAAGTGCTTTGGCTCTACAAACATTGACCGTATGGCCATATTTCCCACAGTGAGTGCAAAGGCGACTGGGAATGTTTTGGAGGTGGTGATAATTGCATGTGGCACAGAGTGGGTAGGTCCCCACATATGGCTTCTTGACTGGTGCTTGAGCCATGGGAGCAACTTGGTTAACAGGCATAGCAGGAGTGACCACAACAAAATTTCTAGCCTTTCTTTTTTACTATTGTGGTAGGGTTCAGTTTTGGCTTCTTTGATGTGTACGGGAGGGGTTGTGGTGTTGGGAACTTTCTTGGTGTCTTTTCTAGTCAGAGTTCCTGCCTTCACATGATTGTCGGTTAAGGTAGCAGATAATCGGATAACATCTTCGAGTGTTGCGGGATTTCTCCCTGAGACAGTATCCTGAATCTGCCTAGGTAATCCACCGATGTACTTCTCAATGCAGCGGGATAAGGGTGTGACCATATGGGGCACAAGGAGACACAACTCGTTGAACCGAGTTGTATAAGCCAGACTTTCACCACTGTCTTGGGTAAGATCCCAAAACTCAGCTTCCAGCTTCCTCACTTCATTCCGAGGACAGAACTCTTCGGTCATTAGTCTCTTAACCTCATCCTAGGGTAAGGCCATGGTTGCCTCTATGCCTCTAGTTCTCTTTTCCCCATTCCACCACGTGAGTGCCCGTTTTTGAAAGACACTTGTGGCATGAAGGACACGAAGGTTATCGGTGCAGTCACTATTGAGGAAGGTTCAATACTTTCGAACCATTGAAGGAGTCCCGTAGCTCCTTCGGTACCATAGAACTTAAGAGGGTTACACGAATTGAAGTGCTTGAAGGTACATTGCGGTGGGTTGGCACCACCGCCACCATTAGTTCCATGGGTACCACTAATGGCTCCATTAGCTTGGGTGAGTTGAGTTACAAGTTGTGCAAGGATAACAGTAATGTCGGTGTTGTTGTTGGCCACGGTAGCACGACGGGGAGGCATTCTACAGATTTGCACAACACAAGAAGAGATGTAAGAACTTATGAAGGTTGATTGAATTTAAAAGATAAGATAACAAATAAAATAGTAAATCATAGTTTGGATTGTACTCAAATAGTGATATAATCACTTGAATACTGTGACACATTAAGGTTAATTAAACTCATATAATTTTTCAAGGAGACATGCTTTAGCCTATAAGTAAACACCCATCCCGGGAATTCTCAGGAAAGCATACGGGTCCCTCGGTTGATTAGGATTTATACGAAATGCTTTCCTAGACAGAAAACCCAGAATACAGGTGTCACCCTTCCAGATTGCACGTGTCCTCAAATAATTAACAAAGTTTAAAAGCCTTAACGAGGAAATAAAGAATTTTTTTTATAGATTTAACTCCATGAAGTTTCCACATGCTATGATGATAATGATAGAGAAGTAGGCAAGAAGGTTATGAGGCTTAGGGTAAGGGTACGGATATTGTTTATTTAATTTATTATTTAAGTATAGTCTAATAAGTCATGAATTTTAACAAATAAGATATCAAGATGAAATAAATATTAATATAATAAGCATGTAACACATAGCATGTAGCACATAACACAAAATCATGAAGCATGGTATAAGTGGGTGTCCTAAAGTTATAGTCTATGTCAAGGGTGTCTAATAACCTAGTTCCCTATAACCAAGGCTCTGATACCAATCTGTCACACCCCAACCGACGACGGAAACGTCGGGACGGGACATGTAGACTGTTCATGAGCACAAGGTTCGCTAGATTTCAATATTTAATCATCAATTTCATTTCAAACAATTCAAACACAAATAGCAAAATTCAACAAGTACATAAATGAAAATACAAATTGTTCTTTGAATTTAAATTAACTAAGACCAAACTTAAGTGTAGCATTTCTTGATCAAACTCACACATTAGCACCTGAAACATGAATAAAATAAGGTCAACTAAAAAGTTGGTGAGCATACATAGGTTTGTACAAAGATAGTGTATAAATATGAATAAATAAATCCTTACATGTCATGATAAAATAAGGCATTTATGAGGAGCAGCTATTGTGTAACTAAAGTACAATCAAATCTTTATAACTAGCATGCAAATTGTGTTGTCGGTAACAATCACCCCAATCTGGGTGGGTTTGTCAGACTCAATAGATCTATCATTGTTAACCGTCGGCTTAAATAGTTAATGATTGCATATAAATTGCACACAAAAGTTAACACACCCAGCACTCAAACATAAAGCTCAAATTTACACACATGAATGTAAATAGGATTTGTGTTTGTGTAGTTTATGTAAATGTATGCCATTGTTTGCATAAAATTCATGATTCACCCCAAAAAGTGTAAAAGAGTAAAAGGGGCTATGTAATACTCACTTGATTCAAGGGTGTAGCTAGCACGCAAGACTAGGTAGCAAAACGATCCTTGTAACTCACCACGTTAACCTAGTGTAAAGTATATTGAGTTAATATCGTGTACAAAAGTCTATGCCTAAGTCTAGGGTTCAACGGGTTTTGATGTGTGTGGATTTATACAAAAAGGTTTGTGTTATTCCATGTAAAGGCATGCTATGCTTGTATAAGAATTTAATGTATAATATGAGTTCAAGGTGTATATATATATATATGAACTTAATAGTCACTGACTTAGGGTTGAATTTAAATAAATAAAATAAATAAATAATTTTATTTATTTATTTGTGAAAAATATGTTAAAATATATAGAATGTAAATGTATATTTATATTTAGAAAAATAGATTTTATTTGTGTATATAGGGTTTAATTTAAATAAATAAAATAAACAAATAATTTTATTTATTTATTTGTGAAAAATATGTTAAAATATATAGAATGTAAATATATATTTATGTTTAGAAAAAGAAATTTTATTTGTGTAGATAGGGTTTAATTTAAATAAATAAAATAAACAAATAAATTTATTTATTTATTTATGAAAAATATGTTAAAATATATAGAATGTAAATATATATTTATATTTAGAAAAAGAAATTTTATTTATGTAGATAGGGTTTAATTTAAATAACTAAAATAACAAATAATTTTATTTATTTATTTGTGAAAAAATATGTTAAAATATATAGAATGTAAATATATATTTATATTTAGAAAAAGAAATTTTATTTGTGTAGATAGGGTTTAATTTAAATATTTAAAATTTTGTTTTAAAACTTTAATATACTATTCTAATAATAAATTCATAATAAAATGAATTTATATTGAAAATTAATAAATCTGGTTTTATTATGTCAAATATATTGTAGGGTTTATAAAAATAATCTTTTTGCAATTTTTGGAGTGTTAGAATAACTGCAAAAAATATAAACAGGCCACAGGGACTCGAACCCGCGCCTTGGGTGTGTGGGTCGGGTGACTGAACCACTGGGCCAGAGGGTATTTTCGTTACCGAACTGGTTTCGGATGGGTCTAAACCCATGATTACCAGGCCGGTTCTGGTTACTAATGGGCGCAAAATAAAAACAGGTCGGTCGTAGGCCGTGGGCCGTGGGTTCCGGTTCAATGGTGCAGTGCCTTAACCAGTTGAGCCGGGTGGTTTGCTGGTCTAAATGGGGCGCCGTTAATTCAAATATGAAACGTGAGTCCAAGTCAGGCTAAAGGAACATCTGCAAAAAGGAGCCGACCGATTTAGGAGTTGGGAGGGGGTTTCGAACCCTGGCCACCTGGTCTGATGGTGCAGTGACTAAACCATTCAGACCAGGTGGTCTCGTTGGTTAACCATGTAATCTAAAAAGATTTATACACACATTAGATTAAGAATCAGTTTCAGATTTCCGATTTAAACCGGTCACGAACCCTAATCCCAAATTGAATTCAATTCCCTCTGCCATCGAGAATTGGCAGAGGGCTTTCGATAAGCAATGGTTTACGAGTCTAGTGATCTAACTCGTACCTGAAATGATGAAGAATCGAATGTGCATAGCAGAGCTTCAGAACCCGATGATCTTCGAGCTTGATCGAACTCTAGGGGTGGAATGCGGATCGATGGAGTGTTTGGTGAGTTTGAACTGGTCTATGCGAAGGTGTATGCACTATTTAATTCAATTAATTTCAGTTGTAATAATCGTATTGATTCAATTCGACCGTAATGGTCGCAGACAACTGTTTACTCGTTAATTCATCGATCCGGGAATGAATTTGGTCCTGATAATGGTCTAGATTCATAAGAGTATAGGTTGTGCGTGATTTACGGGATTGAAACCGTGTTGATTTCATGAATTGAGTGCTGGTTTGACACGGTTTGACTTTGATTAGTCAAATTGTTTCAATTTTGTTTGAATTTCGAATTCTTAGCCGCTCCAATGTTAGTTTGAATGTGATTCGGCTTTAAGAGTGGTCGATATCCCATCTAGTGTCCAAGGCAAGTCCGAATCTATCGGGCCTCGATCGAATTTCTCTTGATTTGGGCTGCTGACTTTCCAAGAGTCAAAATAAGTCAAATGGGAGTTAAAGTAGGTTCAATTTGATGAATCGGTTCAAGATGGAGGTGATGGGGTTCATTTTTAAGGGTAAGGGCTCAAGTTGGGAGTTCAAGTGTATAAGGGTTCAAAACTAACCTAATTAGGTTGTAATTAATTATATACAAATTTACATAAATTCATATGGAATATAAATTTATTCAAATTAAGATGTATGTACATGTGTGTATATAAAAATCAAAATTTTAAGAATTTCATTGAAACTTTGTGATTTAACGTTTGCAAATAATACAGGAGTAATGCACTAAAATTGGAATTGAGGTGTTGTTTATTGCACGAAAGCCAATACAGGGAAAATCAGAAATGTTACAGTTTTAACTATAGAGGTTCTCCATAATTGCGTTATTAAACCATTCATCATATGAATTATATACAAAATTTTGTTAATAATTGTTGTGCTAAAACCGATGTATGCTCACCAACTATTTCAGTTGACTTTGTTTTCATCATGTTTCAAGTGCTAATAATTGAGAATCATGTTCTAGGTGCTTCACATAGGATTTGCAGACCTAGTTAATCAATTAAATTTTGCTGAAGTACTTTATTTCTTGTTTGTTTTTGTTTTGATGGAACAATTGCTATGAAATTTAAATTTAATGAAATATTAAGCTTTAGTTTGATCATGTGCTTATGAACAGTCTACACGTCCGCCCCGACGTATTTCACCGTCGGTTGGGGTGTGACAGATTGGTATCAGAGCCATGGTTATAGGGAATTAGGTTATTAGAAACCCATGACCTAGACTATAACCTTAAGACACCCATTTTATGCCATGCTACACACTGCATGCTATGTGATGCCTTACTTGTTAGATTACTTACTAGTACTTCTATCCTAATTATCTCATCCTTCTTACCCCTACCTATGTCTTCATCACCTTCACATGTGGAACGTCATACTCATGGACACGAATCTATCAAAATTCTTAGACCCCGTCAAGGCCTTAAATCCTATTAATTAGTAGGGAACATGTGCAATCTGGAAGAGTGACACCTGTATTCTGGGTTTTCTGTATAGGAAAGCATTCGTATAAATCCAATCAACCGAAGGACCCGCATGCTTTCCTGGGAATTCCCGGGATGAGTGTTTACTTATAGGCTAAAGCATGTCTTCTTAAAAATTTTGTGAATTTAAATAACCTTGATATGCCATGGCATTCAAATGGTTATGTTACCAAATGAGTGCAATCCAATTACAATTATCTTCACATGATTCTTAAACCTCATCCTTTTCCCTTGTATCATGCCTCCTCGTCGTGACAACAACACCAACATCAATGACCTCGCTGCACTCCTTACCCAACTCGTGAATCAACTCACACAAGTGAACAACAACAATGGTGGTGCCAGTGGTAGTGCTAATGGTGGCGGTGGTGGTGGTGCCAACCCGCCCCAATGCACCTTCAAACACTTTAACTCATGCAACCCCATCAAGTTCTATGGTACCGAGGGAGCTACATGTCTCCTTCAATGGTTCGAAGGCATTGAAAATACTTTCCTCAACAGTGACTGCCCTGAAAATCTTCCGCTTCGTTATGCTACGAGCGTCTTCCAAAAACGGGCGCTCACTTGGTGGAATGGTGAGAAGCGGACTCGCGGTGTTGACGTGGCAATGTCCTTGCCATGGGATGATGTGAAGAGGCTGATGACCGAGGAATTTTATCCTCGGAATGAGATGAAGAAAATCGAAGCAGAGTTTTGGGATCTTACCCAAGAAAGTGGTGAAAACCTAGTCTACACAACTTGTTTCCATGAGTTGAGTCTCCTGGTGTCGTACATCGTCACACCACTGTCTTGGGGTATTGAGAAGTACATAGGTGGTCTGCCTATGAAAATCCAAGACACAGTATGGGGAAGAAATCCCGCCACTCTTGAAGACGCTATACGCCTAGCTGCCACGTTAACCGACAATCACGTGAAGTCATGCACGTTGACAAGAAAGGGTACAAAGAAGATCAATGAAAAAGCAACCCCATCTGAAATGACCAAGGTGGATAAGCCCGAACCTTCTTTCCACAATAAGAAGCGCAAGGCTAAGAACTTTGTAGGCATCAATCCCCAATGCAACACCTGCAAGTATCATCATTACCCGACTGTGCGGTGTCATTTATGTACAAGTTGTGGAAAGTATGCCCATGTGGCCGATCTAGGCCCCTCGTTGACCAAGTCAACCAAGGAAACTGGGTCAATCCTCCAGTTGCCAACCAAGTTGTATCGGCCATTGCTAATGGGCATGCCTGCTATGAGTGTGGTGACCCAAGCCACTTCCGGGATCGTTGCCCAAGGTTGGTTAATGCAAATCAAGGTGGTGCCTGTGGGCGTGCTTTCAACATAAATGCCAATTAAGCGGAAGCTAACAACGATGTTGTCAATGGTACGTTTCTCGTCAATAAGCAATATGCTTCCATTTTATTTGATACCGGTGTCGATAGGAGTTTTTTATCACACAAATTGGAACCATTACTTTCAAAAACACGAACTAAGTTTGAGAAAATATTTACTATGGAGGTAGAGGATGGAAATCCCATCACTATTGACTCTATTATCCATGATTATTCTCTTGAGCTTAACGAACACACCTTCTATGTCAACCTCATACCAATGCAATTGGGAAGCTTCGATGTCATCATAGGTATAGATTGGTTATCCAACCACCATGCCAAAGTCATTTGTTTTGAGAAGTGCATTCGAATTCCTCTTCCATCGGGCGACGCGTTACGAATCTTTGGCGAGAAGCCTAATAGTGGACTCAAAATCATGTCTTGCACCATGGCCCAAAAGTACTTGCGAAATATGTATGTAGCCTTCCTGGCACATGTTATTGAAAAGAAGGACAAAGGGAAAGAGATTCAAGACATTCCAATCATTCGAGATTTTCCCGAGGTATTTCCTGAAGATTTGTCCGGTCTGTCGCCCGTACGTCAAGTGGAGTTTCGCATCGATCTTGTACCCCGAGCTAATCCTCTAGCTAAAGCTCCATACCGACTCGCACCTTCAGAGATGCAAGAACTTGCAAGTCAACTCCAAGAACTTGCTGATAAAGGTTTCATCCGTCTAAGTCATTCACCCTGGGGTGCACCTGTCTTATTCGTCAAAAAGAAAGACGGTTCATTCCTGATGTGCATTGACTATCTTGAACTTAACAAACTTACCATCAAGAACCGTTATCCATTACCAAGGATTGACGATCTCTTTGACCAACTTCAAGGTTCAACCTGCTTCTCAAAGATCGATCTTAGATCCGGTTACCACCAACTTCTTGTGCATGAAGACGATATTCCAAAAAATGCCTTTCGTACAAGGTTTGGTCACTACGAATTTATGGTTATGCCTTTTGGTTAACCAATGCACCTGCGGTTTTCATGGACCTCATGAACCATTTGTGCAAACCCTACTTAGACAAATTTGTAATCGTCTTCGTTGACGACATCCTGATCTACTCCAAGACTAAAGCAGATCATGAGCAACACCTTAGGCTGATTTTGGACCTTTTGAAGAAAGAACAGCTCTACGCCAAATTCTTTAAGTGTGAATTTTGGTTAAATGAAGATCAATTCTTGGGTTATTTTGTCAACGAGAAAGGAATTCATGTGGATCCTGCTAAGATCGAAGTCGTAAAGAATTGGAGTATGCCTAAAACCCCTTCCGAGGTTCGTTCATTCCTTGGTCTAGCGGGTTATTATCGTCGATTCATTTCCAACTTTTCTAATATTGATGTCCCTCTCACTGCTTTGACACATAAGGGTAAACCATATTAGTGGGGACCAAAGCAAGAAGAAGCCTTTCAAACTCTCAAACAAAAGTTGTACAATGCCCTTATTCTAACCTTTCCCGATGGAAATGATTATCTCATTGTCTACTGTGATGCATCAAACCAAGGTCTTGGTTGTGTTCTTATGCAACAAGGCAAGGTTATCGCTTATGCATCAAGATATCTTAAGACCCATGAGAAGAATTATATGACGCACGATCTTGAGTTGGGTGCGGTCATCTTCCCATTAAAGATTTGAAGGCATTAACTTTATGGAAACAATTGTGTAGTGTTTACCAACCACAAAAGCCTCCAACATATATTCAATCAAAAGGAACTTAACATGAGACATCGACGTTGGGTTAAACTTCTTAACGACTACGATTGCGAGATTCATTACCATCCCGGCAAAGCGAATGTTGTAGCCGATGCATTAAGTCGTAAAGAACACGTTATGCTTCATAGTGTCAAGATTCAAACCGACATCCAAATCCGCATTCTTGAAGATCAACACGTCTCGGTCACCGAGTGTAACATGTACGATGAAATGTCATGTGGAGTTGAACTTCAATTGGAAACCAAAACCAATGGCTTACTTTACTTCTTGAATCATATCTAGGTTCCCGATCATTACGATCTCCGTATATTTCTTATGAACGAGACACAAAAAACTCATTATTCCATACATCCCGGAGCGGATAAAATGTACAAAGACCTTCACCTGCAATATTGGTGGACCGGTATGAAGAAAGACATTGCCCTTTATGTAGCAAAATGTCTTACTTGTTCAAAGGTCAAAGCTGAACATCAACGTCCTTCCGGATTACTCAAACAACCGGAAATCCTCGTGTGGAAATGGGAGAATCTAGCCATGGATTTCATCACCAAACTCCCTCGCACCTCGAGTGGTCATCATAGTATATGGGTGATCATTGACCGTATCACCAAATCAGCTCACTTTTTACCAATCCGTGAAGACTATCGAGTTGAGAAATTAGCTCGAATCTACATTAACGAAATTGTGAGTCGTCACGGTGTTCCTTTGAATATAATTTCTGATCGAGATGCCCGATTCACCTCCCAATTCTAGCAATCCCTCCACACTGCCTTCAGACTGATGGTCAAACTGAGCGAACAATCCAAACTCTCAAGGATATGCTTAGAGCATGTGTCATTGACTTCGGTGGCAATTGGGATTCTCATCTAGCCTTGATTGAATTCTCTTACAACAACAGCTACCATACGAGCATTAACATGGCTCCTTTTGAAGCCCTTTATGGTCACAAATGCCATTCACCTATCTGTTGGAACGAGATTGGTGAAGTATAGATCACCGGTCCCGAGTTGATACAAGAAACATCCGACAAGATCATTCGAATTCGTGACAACATTCGAGTAGCGAGGAGTCGGTAAAAGAGCTATGCCGACAAACGACGAAAACCATTAGAATTTCAACTCGGGGACCTTGTACTTCTAAAGGTGTCTCCTTGGAAGGGTGTTGTTCATTTTGGGAAAAAGGGTAAGCTAGCACCTCGCTATTTGGGTCCATTCAAGATCCTTGAAAGGATTGGAAAAATGGCTTACAAACTCGAGTTACCTCCGGCACTTGGCAATGTGCATCCTACATTTCATGTATCCAACCTAAAGAAATGTTTAGTTGAAGAAAATCTTCACGTTCCGCTTGACGAAGTGCACATCGATTACATTATACGCTTTGTTGAAAACCTGTGGAGATCATAGACAGTGAGATTAAACAACTCAAGCGAAGCCGTATTCCTATTGTCAAAGTTCGTTGGGAATCTAAACGTGTCCCAGAGTTCACTTGGGAAAGTGAGGATCAGATGAAGCTCAAATACCCACACCTTTTTCCTAATTCAGTAGCTTCAACTAGTTATTTCGTGACGAAATTCCCTCAACTAGGAGATACTGTAACATCTAGGGTTTTCTCATGCTTTGATTTGTGCAATAACATTATTTCAATTTCAGTTCTAGATCATTTTGATTGTGTTATACTAATTATAAGTTGGGCATTCATTATGCAACATCACTATGGTTTTATATAATAAAATATATCTACATATACATATATTAATTTTCATTTAATTAAGGAATTAAATTGCGTTATGATGCATATAAATAAATATGATTAGGTGTAAATACATGACAAAGTATTTTTAATAAAACATTTATTTAGATTCCACTCTCTTATAAACATATAAGCATATCTATATATATATATGTATATATATATAAATATATATATATATATATATATGTGGGTTAATTAATCCTAAATATATATTTTACATATTATAAATCATGACAAAATATGTGTAAGTAACTCATATAAATAATTATTTAATTTTAAAAATATATATGTTTGACAATTTATAAAAGATTTCAAACTTATAGTTTTAATTTTATAGATTTTATAAAACTAATTATATAAATACAAAAGATTTAAAGTAAATATGTTTAGTTTGAACCCCCTTGAACCATTGTACCCCTTTGAATGCATTGGATCCCTCAATTGAACTCCCTTTGATTTTGAACCTCCCATTTCACGCAGATTTGACTTTGGAAAGTCAAAAAGGGACAATTCCCACAATTTGGATCATGAATTCGTTGAATTCGAATGTTAAACTCTAATCAATCACAAACAAACCCATGTACGACTGTTATGGTCACTTATAACGAGCCAATTACATCAACAATCAATGGATTTGAGTTCAATCGACCCGTAACCGTTCCAATAAAACTCGACATCAATTCGAGCATTAAACGTAGATTTGGTTTATAAAAAATGATCCCACACCTACATAACACTCACCCTAAACTTTCTAAACACTCGTTAGCATCGCAGTCCACCTCTAGAGCCATGTCCAGTTCAAAGATCTCCGATTCCGACGTCCCTACCGTTCGTGCTCCACACACAATCATTCAAGGTAAATTTGGTGTCATTGGACTCATCTCAGTCCACCGATCAAAAGCCCTATGGTCTGGGGATCGATCGTTGTGAAATTCGAGCGATTGGGTGGCTGGGGTTTGGAGTTACTCATAAACATAGTCATAATCACTGAGCTTAAATTTAAAACATTCGAATTCATTCATTACATAAGGTAACAAGACATGACATAACAGCGAAAGTCTTTTAAAATTAAGTACATAACATTTGTCTTAACATTTATAACTATATGGGATGTCAGTCTTGTGCCGGGTAACCTTCACGCCTTCGCACGACCCTTCCTTTCTGTACCTGAAATGTATACTAAAAGTCAGCTAACGCTGGTGAGTTCTAGTTTAAAACTATTAAGTATGATCATTCTTTTCTTTATAAGTATACATAATTATATACATACATTTCTACAAATACGTATTCATAGCTTTTACTTTTCTTTCTTCATTCTTATGTGATTACATAGGTATGTATTCACCTTTTCTTTCTTTATTCTTATGTGAGTACATAGGTATGTATTCACCTTTTCTTTCTTTATTCTTATGTGATTACATAGGTATGTATTCACCTTTTCTTTCCTTAACATTCATTGGTCATACACATAAGGGTGATCAACCCATCTTACGGTACGTATATCACAAAGACATACGCCCTTGAGCTACCGTCGTAGCCCTTTTACTCGTCCGGTCCTAGAAACCGTCCGCCTTAACTTTGGTCCGGCCAACCTTCGGCCATCCGTCTTACCCGTCCTACCGTCGTAGTCCGTCATATTCGCCCGTCTGCCATAAGGCATCCGTTTCCCACGCGAACTATTGTTTATGCAACCGTTATACTATTTTAGCATTTACTTCGACCGCCCTTTTATGCTTTTTATACGTCCTAGCTTGCGAAGGAACGTTTCTTTCCCGGTTGCAAAATAGTCACGTGGTCGTCCGTCTACAGAAGTAGCCGTTAGCTTCGTTTCCGTCCATAACGTATACATACATTTATAACATGCAATATACATAATTATAAAGCAAGATTTCATTTATTTACGTTATGCCATTCTTTCCTTTATTCTTTGTAAACATACGTTTCATTCTTTGTTTATAATTCTTTCTCATATATATATAAAAATATATATTAGTACATCATGTATGATCACATTAGCATTCATATCATTTATTCATTTAGTGTATACATTTCAGCCCCAAAACATTTAATAAGGTTTGCACATAACATAGAAGGGGGCACATAGAACTCACCTGATAAGCTTCTCTAGGTTGTCCTAAACAAAGGTCCAACAACGTCACTTCCGATCTGAATTGATTAGTTAAATACACATCAGACCTAATCCCGACTCTAACGGTTTAACCATTCCAAACATTCTGACTTTACTTAATCAGCCTGATGCCTGCGCACTTAGCAAGTGCGCAGGGCCTTAGTCATGCGTACTTGATAAGTACGCAGACCTTACTTCATACGTACTTGATAAGTACGCAGACTTTACTTCATGCGTACTTGATAAGTACGCAGACTTTACTTCATGCTTACTTGATAAGTACGCAGAACCCTTCTTCCTGCGTACTTGATAAGTACGCAGGATCTGATTCAGGCATAAGAACCCTAACTTTTTGCATGCGGGTCTGATCATGTCAATATCTGAATTTTCTTTGATCAAAACGTTCGGTTTTCATTCTAGATGCTAGATCTTTGTTCATTTTCAAGTTTTATCCATAAAAACTTCACCTATTTAGCTAAAACCGAAAATCCTAAAATAATCATAAAAACTCAGATTATGATCGAATGTTTACCTGGATTGGATTTATGATTCAGAGAAGATGATCACGAGTATAGTAGCAACGTTCTACTGAATTTCCAAGTCGATCCGTCACTTTCTCTCTCTATACCCGTGCTCTCTTCTCTCTCTCTAGAACTTGAGATTGGTGGAAAATGAGAAGTTTGGGCAGCCTTTGCCCTTATATACTTAGGCTTGCTTCGGCCCGTTGGAGCCGAGCCCAAGCCCATCCATTTTTCTTTAGTCATTTGAAAATTATAATTTCGATCGTGCCATTATTTATTTATTATCAGTTTTGGGAAGTTACAAGTCTACCCCCCTTAAAAAGGTTTCGTCCTCGAAACCAGTTACACGTTAAACAACTGAGGGTATAGTTCCCGCATCTCGTCTTCTTTCTCCCAGGTAGCTTCTGATCCCTTTCTGTGCTTCCATTGAACTTTGACCAATGGGATTGACTTATTGCATAGTTGTTCCTCAGATCGGTCAAGGATGGCTATTGGTTCCTCGACATAATTCAGACTGTCATCCACCTCGATCTCATCGTAAGGTATATGAGCAGTGTCGTCAGGTAGACACTTGCGTAAGTGCGACACATGGAACGTAGGGTGTATTCCACTAAGCTCCACGGGTAGGTCGAGTCTGTAAGCAACTTGACCCACTCTCGCTAGAATCTTGAAAGGTCCGACAAATCTTGGACTTAGTTTGCCACGCTTTCTGAATCGGATGATTCCTTTCCATGGTGATACCTTTAACAGTACCATGTCCCCTACTTGAAACTCTAAATCCCTTCTTCTCTTATCCGCGTATGATTTCTGTCTGTCTTTTGCGGCTTTCATTCGAGCCTTGATTTGATCAAACTTCTCGAAAGTAGCTTTGACCACTTCGAGACTTGCAAAATCATTCTGTCCAATTTCCCCCCAACAAACCGGGGTCCTACATTTCCTCCCATATAACATTTCAAATGACGACATGCCAATAGTTGTGTGATAGCTGTTGTTATATGAAAATTCTGCCAATGGTAGATGGGTGTCCTAGCTCCCACCGAAGTCAATGATACAGGCCCGGAGCATGTCCTCCAAGGTCTGAATGGTCCTTTCAGATTAACCATCGGTTTGAGGGTGGTAAGCGGTGCTGATGTTCAATCTAGTGCCCATCGCTTCATTGAATTTCTTCAAAAACCTTGATGTAAATCTAGTATCCCTGTCGGACACAATCGACAGCGGCATACCATGTCTGCTTACAATTTCCTTGATAAATACTTCTGCTAGTCTTTCTGACGAAGAAGTCTCATGTATTGGCAAGAAGTGAGCACTTTTCGTCAGGCGGTCGACGATCACCCAAATGGTATCATTGCCTTTAGCTATTCGCGGTAGCTTGGTAATGAAGTCCATCATGATCTCCTCCCACTTCCATTCCGGTATTGGTAAAGGTTGCATTTTACCGCATGGCTTCTGGTGCTCGGCCTTAACTAGAGAACACGTTAGGTACTTTCTCACGTACTCTGTCACATCATTCTTCATGCCAGGCCACCAGTACTCCTTCTTCAAGTCTTGATACATTTTGTTTATCCCGGGGTGGATAGAATAGCGAGACTTATGGGCCTCATCGAGTATTTTGGCTCTAAGCTCGCCAATCTTAGGTATCCACATTCGGCCAAACCTAGTTCGTACACCGTATGCATTTGCATCCAAGTTCCCTTGTTGTCCTACTATTCTTTCATGTTTTATATTTCCTTCTAATAGTGCTTCGTCTTATGCCTTTGATATTTCACTCATCAAATCTGGTGTTATAATTAGCTGACACGCTTTGATCCGTATAGGTTCCGATTCTTCCTTTCTGCTTAAAGCGTCAGCCACCACGTTTGCTTTGCCTGGATGGTACAATATCTCACAGTCATAGTCTTTCAGTAGCTCTAACCACCTCCTTTGCCTCATGTTTAATTCCTTTTGCCCGAAAAAGTACTTCAGGCTTTTGTGATCGGAGTAAATGGTGCATTTAACTCCATACAGATAGTGCCTCCATATTTTCAATGCGAAAACTACTGCCGCTAACTCTAGATCGTGTGTTGGGTAGTTAACCTCATGAATCTTTACTTGTCGCGAGGCGAAGGCAATTACCTTTCCTCGTTGCATAAGTACACAACCTAAACCCTGTCCCGAAGCGTCAGAGTAGACTACTAAGTCTTCATTTCCCTCAGGTAGTGCCAAGACTGGAGCTTGGGTTAATCGTGCCTTAAGTTCCTCAAACGCGTTGTTTTGGGTTGGACCCCATTCATATTTCGCTTCCTTCCGTGTCAACTTAGTTAGTGGCAAGGCTATTCTTGAAAAATCTTGAATGAACCTTCGATAGTAGCCTGCCAATCCCAGAAAGCTTCGTATCTTTGTTGGTGTCTTTGGGATGTTCCATTCCTTTACTGTCTCGATCTTTGCAGGATCCACCATAATGCCGTTTGGGTTTATTACATGACCTAGGAATTGGACTTCCCTAAGCCAGAACGCGCATTTGGAGAATTTTACGTACAACTTTTCCTGCTTTAGCACCTCCAGGACCTTTCTTAGGTGACAGTGGTGATCACCCTCACTTTTCGAATATACCAGTATGTCGTCTATAAAAACTATCACCGATCGATCCAACATTGGTCGACATACTCTATTCATCAAATCCATGAACGCTGCTGGTGCGTTGGTCAATCCGAAGGACATCACGAGAAACTCATAATGCCCATAACGCGTGCGAAACGAGGTCTTTGGTACGTCTTCTTCTCTTACTTTCAACTGATGGTAACCCGACCTAAGATCGATCTTTGAGAACCAACTCGCACCTTGCAGTTGATAAAAAAAGGTCGTCTATTCTAGGCAGTGGGTATTTGTTCTTTACTGTCCTCTTGTTCAACTCGTGGTAGTCAATGCACATGCGCATGCTACCGTCCTTCTTCTTTACAAATCGTACCGGAGCACCCCACGGTGAGATGCTCGGCCTAATAAATCCTTTTTCTGTTAGTTCCTCTAGTTGAGACATCAATTCTTTCATTTCTGACAGCGCCAATCGGTAGGGGGCTTTGGCAACTGGCTCAGCTCCTGGCAATAAGTCAATCTGAAATTCTATTTCCCAATCGGGTGGTAACCCAGGTAGATCCTCAGGGAATACTTCCGAAAAGTTGCACACCACGGGTACAGTCTTGAGTTCATTCATTTTCTTTCTATCATCAATAACATATGCCAAATAAGCTTCGCAACCGCGCCTCATGTAACTTTCGGCCTTGATCATCGAGATGATGTTCGGCATCGTGCAATTCCAATACCCATAAACCGTAATTGGACTGCCGCTAGGAGCTTTGAGGTGTATCCTCTTACGTTTACATATGATTTGAGCTTCGTTGGCAGCTAGCCAATCCATACCCAATACTATATCGAATCCTCCTAAGGTAAGAAGGAATAATCTAGAAGGAACTTATGACCCTCTATTTATATGATGCAATCCTCTGTTACTTGAAATACTGCCGAATTTTTACCAACGGCAGTTTGTATGATAAAAGCCTTTACTATGGTGTTGATAGTGCATCCTAGTTTACGACTAAATGCATTGGATATAAAACTTTTACTAGCACCAGAGTCAAATAAAATAGCAGCATGTTCGTTATTAACTAGGAATGTACCTGACACAACATCAGGGTTTCCCCTTGCTTCCTCTTCAGTCAGGGCATAGGCTCGAGTCCTAGCCTGCGGCTGTTCCTTTTCCCTCTCTTTTCCCGAACCAGATTGGCCGGCCTTCCGGTAGTTCTTTGTCAGATTTCCAAACAATCCACATACTTGGCACTTGACGTTTCTTACACATTCTCGAGAGAAGTGCCCCGGCTTCCCGCACTTATAGCATGTGGTGGTGCCGATTTTACATTCGCCAAGATGTTGCCTTCCACATTTCTTGCATGTTTCATATTCATCCGACCTTAGCTTCTTAGTTTCAGTTGTTACGTTCCCTCTTCCGGTGCCTCTAGACGGGTTCTCCCACTTTCTCTTTTGGGTCTCTGTTGGTGGGTCCTCATTGGCATAATCGTCGTAGACGATTCCGCTCAGATTCACTACCGACTCGAAGGTCGAGGGTAGGTTGGCTTTCACGTGGACACGGACCCTTTGAGGTAGGCCCTTCACATAATAGTTGATCAACCGCTCCTCTGTCTCCACCAGGTGGGGTACCAGTTGAGCTAGCTCATTGAACCTAGAAGTATACTGGCGGTGTGTCTTGATGCCAGCCTTAAAGTTTAGGAATTCATTTTCCACTCGATCAATTTCATTCTGGGGACAGAACTTCTGAATTATTAGCTTCTTTAGGTCTTCCCATGTCATTCTTGCAAGAGCGTTTGGGGACTTTGTCCGCTGGATGTTCCTCCACCAACCTAGTGCTTCATTGCTGAAAGAATGAGCAACATATTTAACCGCCTGGTCCGGTCGACACTCGCTGATGTTGATTACAGCGTTCATCCTCTCAATCCATTTGAGTGTTGCCACTGAATCCTTGCTACCATCAAACTTGGGTGGGTCTCCATCCTTGAAACCTTTGTAAGTACACCCACGATTGCTTGATGCCACTCTTACTTCATCCCCGTCACTGTCATAAATTTTCTCTTCATTGTTCCCTTCATCCTCTTCTTTGCTTTTCTTTAGTGTCTCAGATAGTAGGTCAGGCAATATGTTCTTCAGAGTGAGCACAACTTCACGGGCTATAGCATCCCTGACTTCGGGTTCCAACTGTATAGGCCCTGGATTGTCGTCCCTAGCTGGGGTTACTTATGTTTCGTGCACACTTTCTGTGTGTTCTGCGTGCACACTCTCTTCTTCTTCAAATCTTTGGTTCAACGGAGGTCTACCTACTTGGCCAGTGCGACCGCCTCGGCGTCCTGTCCTTCCTCCACCAGCCATAGTTCTTAGTTTCCCGATAGTTATAAAGGGAATACATCAATGTCATTTCTTCAGATCATAGTTTGGAACAGTACGAGCAAGGTAAATTATTAATTACAGTGACCGGTTTGTGATTACTAATTTACATTGCTTTTCGGGTTCAAAACTCTTCAAGTCGGTTGTGACATTGACATCTATTTGTTCTACGTTAAGGTATCTATTCTTATCCAAGTGCATTAACTTCAATACTTACTTATCGTGCTGGCGTTGGTTACCCATGACTGACATCCGTGCGTTGGTCCCATAATCAGTTTGAGTCCAGACATTTAGGGATGTCTGAATCTCTCAAACTATTGCTCTGATACCAACTTGTAAGGCCCTAAACCCGGGTAACCTCACTTGTTGGATTTACTCATAAACATAGTCATAATCACTGAGCTTAAATTTAAAACATTAGAATTAATTCATTACATAACGTAACATGACATGACATAACAGTGGAAGTTTTTAAAAATTAAGTACATAACATTTGTCTTAACATTTATAAATATGGGAAGTCAGTCTTGTGCCGGGTAACCTTCACGCCTTCGCACGACCCTTCCTTTCTGTACCTGAAATGTATACTAAAAAGTCAGCTAACGTTGGTGAGTTCTAGTTTAAAACTATTAAGTATGATCATTGTTTTCTTTATAAGTATACATAATTATATACATACATTTCTACAAATACGTATTCATAGCTTTTACTTTTCTTTCTTCATTCTTATATGATTACATAGGTATGTATTCACCATTTCTTTCTTTATTCTTATGTGATTACATAGGTATGTATTCACCTTTTCTTTCTTTATTCTTATATGATTACATAGGTATGTATTCACCTTTTCTTTCCTTAACATTCATTGGTCATACACATAAGGGTGATCAACCCATCTTACTGTACGTATATCACAAAGACATACGCCCTTGAGCTACCGTCGTATCCCTTTTACTCGTTCGGTCCTAGAAACCGTCCGCCTTAACTTTGGTCCGGCCAACCTTCGGCCGTCCGTCTTACCCGTCCTACCGTCGTAGTCCGTCATATTCGCCCGTCTGCCATAAGGCATCCGTTTCCCACGCGAACTATTGTTTATGCAACCATTATACTATTTTAGCATTTACTTCGACCGCCCTTTTATGCTTTTTATACGTCCTAGCTTGCGAAGGAACGTTTCTTTCCCGGTTGCAAAATAGTCACGTGGTCGTCCGTCTACAGAAGTAGCCGTTAGCTTCGTTTCCGTCCATAACGTATACATACATTCATAACATGCAATATAAATAATTATAAAGCAAGATTTCTTTTATTTATGTTATGCCATTCTTTCCTTTATTCGTTGTAAACATACGTTTCATTCTTTGTTTATAATTCTTTCTCATATATATATAAAAATATATATTAGTACATCACGTATGATCACATTAGCATTCATATCATTTATTCATTTAGTGTATACATTTCAGCCCCAAAACATTTAATAAGGTTTGCACATAACATAGAAGGGGGCACATAGAACTCACCTGATAAGCTTCTCTAGGTTGTCCTAAACAAAGGTCCAACAACGTCACTTCCGATCTGAATTGATTAGTTAAATACACATCAGACCTAATCCCGACTTTAACGGTTTAACCATTCCAAACATTCTGACTTTACTTAATCAGCCTGATGCCTGCGCACTTAGCAAGTGCGCAGGGCCTTAGTCATGCGTACTTGATAAGTATGCAGACCTTACTTCATGCGTACTTGATAAGTACACAGACTTTACTTCATGCGTACTTGATAAGTACGCAGACTTTACTTCAAGTAAGCAGAACCCTTCCTACTGCGTACTTAATAAGTACGCAGGATCTGATTCAGGCGTAAGAACCCTAACTTTTTGCATGTGGGTCTGATCACGTCCATATCTGAATTTTCTTTGATCAAAACGTTCGGTTTTCATTCTAGATGCTAGATCTTTGTTCATTTTCAAGTTTTATCCATAAAAACTTCACCTATTTAGTTAAAACCGAAAATCCTAAAATAATCATAAAAACTCAGATTATGATCGAATGCTTACCTGGATTGGAGTTATGATTCAGAGAAGATGATCACGAGCACAGTAACAACGTTCTCCTGAATTTCCAAGTCGATCCGTCACTTTCTCTCTCTAGACCCGTGCTCTCTTCTCTCTCTCTAGAACTTGAGATTGGTGGAAAATGAGAAGTTTGGGTAGCCCTTGCCCTTATATACTTGGGCTTCCTTCGGCCCGTTGGAGCCGAGCCCAAGCCCATCCATTTTTCTTTCGTCGTTTGAAAATTATAATTTCGATCGTGCCATTATTTATTTATTATCAGTTTTGGGATGTTACAGAAGACGAGTGGGGGGTTAGGTGTTAAAAGGTTTCATGTCTGTTAATGACCAAGGCATGTGCCCAGGTCCACCGGTTAAAACGTTTGACTCTTGGGGACGACGTCGCGTGTTCGAGTCCAGCCCCGTACCTCATTTTCCCTTTTTGCGCGCGTGGAACGCAGACCCTTTGCTCCTTTGGTTTAAAATCATTCCAACAACCCTTAAACCACTATCAGACCATTGGTCCAATGGTTAGGTTGCTTGGTCTCTATCGAATAGACTCGGGTTCGAGTCCCATGGTCAGGTTTTATTTTTAAAACATTCTTAAAACATATTTTTAACCCAATTTTTCTTATAAAAATTATTTTTTAAAACTCCCAAGGCTTGGGAATATTTTATGAACCAAACTATTAATGTATCAAATATACATAGTTATTTAATCGTTTTAGAGATTTAAAAACTAATAATTTCTAATTAAAAACTCATATAATTATTTATTTAAAACCTCTACGAGTTACGTTTCTTACCCGACTATTTTGTACCACTTATATTTTCTTTATTATTTATTTTAATTAATGAAGAGTTAATCTAACTATTTAATTAATTGAAACATTTTAATTTATTAAGCTAATTATCTATTGTGCGCCCCAGTTTAGGGTGATTGTTTCCGACAACATTTAAGGATAACATTAGTTTTATGTCTATCAGTCATAAGGTTTGATTGTGCGCCTCGGTTTTAATTATAGAGGTTCTCCATAATTTCCTTATTAAACCATATATCATATGAATTGTATACAAACTTTTGATAATACTTGTTGTGCTAAAACTATGTATGCTCACCAACTCTTTTAGTTGACATTGTTTTCATGTTTCAGATGCTAATAATTGAGAATCATGTTCAAGGTGCTTCACATAGGATTTGTAGACCTAGTTAATCAATTAAATTTTGCTGAAGTACTTTATTTCTTGTTTGTCTTTGTTTTGATGGAAAAATTGCTATGAAATTTGAATTTAATGAAATATGAAACTTTAGTTTGATCATGTGCTTATGAACGGTCTACATGTCCGCCCGACATATTCCGCCGTCGGTTGGGGTGTGACAGTTAGGCAACGACGTTTGTAGGGGGAAGCAACCCTAGCCTAACATGCGCCGATTAGTGTGCTTCCGTGTTTTCAAAATATGGCGTCTCCCCTTCTCCCCCTTTTCTCGTTTTCCCGCCCATCTTTTCCTTATTAATAGGGAAAGGCGTTTTCTGTACATCCCACTATACTTGTGAATTTAGGTGATCTTTTATCTCTTTTCTCTGACCTTCTTACTTCTGCTTTTTCTACCATGTCGTCTGATAATGCCGATGTTACTCTTATTCCCATAAATTGGGTCGTCGATCGATTTGAGAAACTGAAAAGTACCTATGGTATCCCTAATGACCTTGATGCAGAGGTTCCGCCTCGCGGAGGTAGTGCCTCGGTTGCCCCCGAAGGCAAAATCACCCTTTATGCCGACCTTTTATCTGAATGCAATTTTCGTGTTCCAGTTACCCATTTTTGTAAAGACCTTCTTCGCTTTTACAAACTCCATATCTCCTAGGTTCATCCCCTAGGAATGTGCATAATTCGTCACTTTGAATTCTGTTGCATTGCCTTGAAGCAAGAACCAACTGCCGCAGTATTCCGTCAGTTTTACAAACTATATTTGAAAGATAGTTGGTTTTCTTGTGAAGAGACCGGGCATTACTGCTCATGCCGGGGAGGTGCCAACCGGGTTCCGTGGATGGAAGGAAAGATTTTTTTTAATCAGTGCCCTGATGGTTCCTACAGATATGCAGCTTCAGTCTCTAAAGGTTCCTGTTGTTGACGTTCCTCAGAATACGGAATCTTTTAAAAAGTCTTCCGTGTATACCTTGCTAACTTCTCGTCTGACCAGCATCTAGCCCATCCCGAAACATGCTTTGGTTGGTATTGGAATGAGCCGTAACTAGGCTCGACTTTAACGGATCCCCATATATGTCGTGGGAACAGGACATAAGTGTATGTTGTTCCCTTTTATTTTATTTAGACTTTTCTTATTATGACATTCCTCTTTCTTTATTGTCCCCCTTTTGGATTTACTGCAGTTGCCAGTTACTATGATGTTCTGATTCCTGATGCCAGGATTAAGTTGACCCGGACCCAACTGGCAGTGGGTGCCGATAAAAGGGATGTTCTGCAGATCTATCGTGATCGTTTATTCTTCCCCCGCACTAGCCTACATGAGGGAGTTGACTTAGAGGCTCGTGCGTCCCTTTGTTTATTACTTATTACTTTTCCTTTTGCTTGTCTCAAACTTATTTTCTTCTTTAGGAGATGCGTCTGGTTCTAGAGTTCCGGACGCCGTTCAAGGGACATACTTGGGGAACCGGCACCTATTATATCTAAAATGGTTGGTGGTAGTGATGAGGGGATAATCTCCCCTAAAAAGAAAAGTCACAAACTGGACGAGGCCTACGCTTCTTCAACTGTAAAAGTCCACGGGACCAGCCCCGAGGGTATGTGTTTTCTTGTGAATTCAAAATTGATTTCATGCAGTTTGACCGGTAATCAAGTTATCTATTTTCTTTGCTTTTAGGGCCAAAATCTGATGAGATCCTCCGGTCATCTTCTCAAACCGACAAGACGGGGCAAATTCCCCCCAAAGCGCCGAAAGTTTGTTTGGACCCTGCCCTTAAGACCCCTACCTCTTTTGCAGAAAAAAAAGGGTCACTCCTGGGATGAAGGGAAAGGACAGGAGAGGGCCTCTGGTTTGGCCAATAAAAACCACTTTCCTAGGTCTTCTGCTGCCATCGTGGGGCAATCGGATGTCAGGATGCTCACCCAGTCTATCACACCCCTCTCGACGGCGAAAACCGCGGGGCGTGACGTTCATGAATACCATAGTCATTGATCACATTGAACGACCTCTATATGAGTTCAAAAATCAACATTTAAATATTAAACCAAATTTAAAACATAAATGGAGTTCACAAGGTTACATAAATCCATAAATTAAGTTTGTAAATCCGAATGTTTGGAAAACGTTTTTCATGAAAAAGCTTCTAATGCATAGGACCCTAGCATGATCCTATATGCCATGTGACTCCGTGCGAATCCATGAAATCAATGACCTGAGAAAAACATGCTAAAGTGTGTCAACATAAAGTTGGTAAGTTCACAAGTATTAGTAAATGAAAACATTTGTTTTGAAAACCCAAGTAAGTAAAAGTAATTGTCACCCGACAATAAGTCGCGTTGAAAACGTTTGTATCAAAAATTATAGCAAAGAAATAGCATTGGGCATACGACAAATAATGTATTAAATTATAATGAACTCCTATACCGAAGCTGACATGTTATTATTTTGCCTTAGAACACAATGACACATCACACACATTGAATTGACTAGCTAATAATGCATTTGCTTGGCTCCCCGCCAACGGATGGGGTTGTCAAGCCAAATAGATCTATCCACAATTACCACGCTTCATCCAAATTAACGGTTTAGAATTGTAAGGGACTTTTGATATTGATGCTTATGTTAATTCATGTAATCAACAAATGTTATGTTTATGATAAAATGATTTGCATGTTGATAAATTGATTTGCACGTTTGTAAAATGATTTGCGTGTTTATAAAATGATTTGCATGTTAATAAAATGATTTGCATGTCTTCTCCCCCAAAACAATCATAAAAGTAGTAATAAAATAGGGGCATTGAAACTCACCTGGTATAAGTAATGTATGACCTAGATAAGTGATAGTGCTTGTATGAAAACCGAATTACTCGTGTCCTAGAATGCGTAAGCACGTAAATTCTATGAAACATTTGTGTTTATTTATGCGATCAATTCACCCAACTCGATTTTCTATCAAATGTGCAAATCTTTAAAAGGTTTGACCATGTTTGACTTAACGACACGTTGGTGACACGTTAGGATAGATAAAAATAGATATTTATTTCTCAAAAATAAATATTCACATTAAATCGTATGACGGAAACTCATGCATGTTATAAAATATACTTTTGATAGAGTAAAATATATATTTTGGTAATAAAAATAGCATTCTATTATCCTAACACTACTTAGTCATGCATATGAACAAATAAGTATTTTTTAATCTTTCATTAGTTAAAAATAGATGTATAAATACTAATAAAGACATTTTCATCATCAAAGTTATTTTAAAGCTTAGAACCCGATTTTTAGTCAAATAGAGTCACCTTATTTAGAAAGTGGTTCTAACGACTTGCATGTAGTAAAAATAACGATCTAAACCAAAATATACTTATATTTTATATAGAAAAACTCTTGTAATCTCAAATGTCAAAAGAATTCATGTCTACTATAAAACCCGGTTTTGAAAACAATAAAGTTACTATTATAGGATATACTATCCATCAACATGCATGTGATCAAAATGATGATCCATCAACATGCATGTGATCAAAATGATGATCCATCAACATGCATATATCATCTAAGATGTGCCAAGTAATAAATCATAAAAAGAAAGTATATAAACTAATTTTTACATGACGCATGTTATATGTATTTAGACCCTTTTATAATATAATGCAAGTTTTGTTGGGTGTTATGATTCAAGAAAAATGGACTCAAAATAAATATATAAAAAAAGTTAATAGTTTAATTTTTCTTACTTAGAGAAGTCGAAAAAGATGAAGGCTTGATCCTAGCACTCGAGAAAGCACCAAACGAGACTTGAGCACTTGAGTCTTAAAATCGAAATGGAGGGTGTAGGTGGGTGTGGTGTGGCCGAAAATGGCAAGGGAGGGGGTAAGAGAGTTTTGCTCTTGAGTTAGTGAAGAAGAATGGTGTGAAAAATGAAGTGATATGTGGTGGTATTTATAGTGTGGGAGGAGAGAGAGATGGAGGATTTTAAATAATAAAGAGAAAAGAAAATAATTATTATTGTGGGGTGGTGGATGGTGGTGTAAGGTGTAGGGTGTAAGAGTATGGTGGTTAAATAATGGTGTATTAGAGTGTAGGAGTGGTTAATGAAGATTTTAAAAGATAGTAATGATTAGATTTGATTTTAAAAGATATTAATTAAGATAATTAATTTTTAATCATTTGTAATAAATAATGTAATTCTTATATGCATTAATTAATAACAGTGTAACATACAGTGTAATCCGGACTGCGTTTAAAACAAAACGTTCATTAAAAATTCTCAAACTTTTATTTTTGACTCGAAGTATTAATTCGCAGTGTTACGTATAATTTTTATACTCTAACTCATACTTTTAGTTATCCGTCATAGATATCACCAACGTTCATGTGTGACCGGACTGGTGTGTGGTCGGCAATTCTCTGAATTACCAATGCGTGAAGTGAATTTGATTGGACTTTGTTATGCATCTAGTGAGCTTAATTACTTTAAAATAAGTATGATATGCACTAATTGTGCTTGATTATGAAAATGTCAGGAACAGTCAATGACCTGAAATTGGCGGTTATCACATTCTCCCCATGTTAGAAGAATTTTGTCTCGAAATTAAGGTTATGTTTTCCGTTGCAATTACTGTCTCGAACAGCTGCGGGTATTTTCGTTTCATCTGGTTTACTCGCTCTGAAGTAAACTCTGGCCCTCGCCTAGAGTTCCATCGTGCTTTAACTATCGGGATGTGGCTTTGCTTTAAACTCTTGACCTCTCAGTCCATGATTTCGAATGGTTCTTCTACAAAGTGGAGTTGATCATCGATTTATATCTCATCTAGTGGTATAACTAACGTCTCGTAAGCTAAACATTTCCTTACGTTTGACACATGGAACGTGTCATGAACTCCGCTGAGTTCCTTTGGAAATTTGAGTATGTAAGTCACGAGACCAATCATTGCTAGGATTTTGAACGGTCCAGTATATCGGGGGTTTAACTTGCCTCGCTTGCCAAGCCTAATGACTCCTTTCCAGGGTCATACTTTTAGCATGACCACCTGGAATTCCAACGGCTTGCGTCTTACGTCAGCGTAGCTTTTCTGATGATCACGCGCGGCCTTCAATCAGTTTTGAATCTGAACAATCTTTTCGGTTGTCTCATGAACGATCTCTGGACCAGTGAGTTGACTGTCACCGACCTCGGTCCAGCATAAAGGTGATTGACACTTTTGTCCATAAAGCCTCCTTATTTAGAAAGTGGTTCTAACGACTTGCATGTAGTAAAAATAATGATCTAACAAAAATATACTTATATTTTATATAGAAAAACTCTTGTAATTTCAGATGTCAAATGAATCCATGTCTAATATAAAGCCCGGTTTTGAAAACAATAATGTTACTATTATAGAAAATACAATCCATCAACATGCATGTGATCAAAATGATGATCCATCAACATGCATGCATCATCTAAGATGTGCCAAGTAATAATTTGTGTTATTAATTTTTAATCATTTGTAATAAATAATGTAGTTCTTGTATGCATTAATTAATAACATTGTAATCCGGACTGCGTTTAAAACACAACGTTCATTAAAAATTCTCAAACTTTGATTTTTGACTCGAAATATTAATTCGTAGTGTTACGTATAATTTTTATACTCTAACTCATACTTTTAGTTATCCGTCTTAGATATCACCAGCGTTCGTGTGTGACCGGACTGGTGTGTGATACTGTAATTTTCTGTATTACCGTTGCGTAAAGTGAATTTGATTGGACTTTGTGTATGCATCTAGTGTGCTTAATCACTTTAAAGTAAGTATGATAATCACTTTGTGTAAGCGTCTATGAAGAAGATCCTACGAAGAAACGCCCGATTCAAGGTAAAGATCGAACCTAAAACCTTTGATTTTCTGTTTAAATGGGTTTATGGGTAAAACTAGGGTTTTGAACTTAATGTAAGGATTTTTACGTATAATATGAGGATTAAAGCCTAGATCTGGCATCATGGATGATAAACAAACGATTTTGATGTAAAACGTTTCAAACTTGGATCGAAAACGAGCCTGTTGAGAACTCATGTTCACGAGGTGACCCTAGGAGTGTCGCCTCATGCTTATGGCGACACTCGACAGGCTGATGGGGGGAGGGAGTGGCATGGTGATATGCCCGTAATTATACATGTTTTGCATGCATAATAATCCCCATATTATGGTACTAATTAAACAAAAGTCTTGCAATTGATAACAAAGCGTTTATATTTCACAATTGCAGGATATTCGGTGTCCCGAAGTGAACAAAGCTAAAACCAGTCAAAAACATCAAAAAATCAAGCTTTTGGAGGACCAAACCTGAGCTTTGACCCCCAAAAAGTCAACCCAGGTCAAAAGAAATCAAACCAGCAGCTAAAATACAAAGCTTGGAAGTAAGGGAGGGATGCACGGCCATGCATCCTATTGCACGGTCGTGCAAACCCATACCTTGCTCCCCAAGCTCTAGTACACTATCCTGTGTACCATATTCGATTCCCGAGGTATTTGCACGGACGTGCATTGCTCATTTTGAGGCCTATATATAGATGGCTTGAGTTCATTAGACACACCTTTCCATACCTGAAGAAGCTATCCAGAAGGGTGAAATTCGTAGTTAGACTAGAAAGTAGAGAGGCTCCTCCTCTTTGTCCGCAATAGGGGAGCCTACGAACTCAGCGTTACGCTAGTTAGTATGGCCATCCGTGGCTAAACGCTTTGTATTGTTAGGGTGAAGATGAAGTTTGGTGTATGTTAATGTTCAACGTATTAATCTAGTGGTATGTTTATGCCTTTATTTATTTGCTCTTAAAACCACCTTCTAGGTGGGCTTTTTATTATTTCTAAACTTGTCATTACCCTTGTGAGTGTTATTGATTTCAATGCGTAAGGCCGTAAAAGCTTTTTAATCAAAATTCTCTTGAAACATGTACGTCTTTATACAAGAAGATTTTGATAAGCCAATGCTTGGTTAATATTAATAAGGTCGTACGTCTTTATACGAACTTGTTATGAGACCAAGAATTAGTGAACTCACGTTGGGAACGGTATGTCTTTATACATGGTCCCATTATTGCACTGACTCCCAGTGAACAAAGTCTAATCACTCTTTTATGAATAATAACTAAGCACTTAAGTTTGATGTCCTAAACCAACTCGGAGATCACACCAGAGAGTTGAGGGTAACGTTGTCCCTAGCTGGGAGTCCTACCATTTTATTATTAAAGATCATAATTCGTGAACCAAATGTTGTGAGAATGCGCTGTAGCAGTGTACCATTCATACATTTGTATTAGTCATACCACCAGATTAGTCAACTTAAAATTATCATATACCAAGCGGATTCAAAGCCCAAAGCAATACTCTTCGTGACCTGATCATCTTCAAGATACTTACTTTCATGTTATTTACTATTCAGCTATTCACATTTCTGTTACACACCTCACACACATTTTTACTTTTATGTCATTTACTTTACCGTCATTTACTTTTCTGTCATTTACTTTTATGATTCACAAGCACACAAAACCCACTCACTAATTAAACCACCTAAACGATAACAAAAGTTGAGTATTGGAACTCGACCGTGTCCATTGGTTCGATACTTGGTTCTTACCTAAACTATATTATGCTGCGATAGGTACACTTGCCTATTGTGTGTGTTTTAAGTTTTAGTATTTATCATTTTATAACTTTAAAACCTGATCACGTGAAACCATTTCTAAACCAAATATATATTTATATATATTTTATCTATATACCACACATGCGATCAAGTTTTTGGCACCGTTACCGGGGACACGGTGATTTCAAGAAAAATTCGAGTTAACGGATTAGCTTTTTAACCCTACTATTTTTTATTTTTTTTCTATTATGTTTTGTTACATGTAGTGTATGATCCATAGCTCCACTACTGGTTTATATCAACCTTTAGTAGAGCCTGAATGATTCTTTCATCGCCGATTATGAGAAAACCGTAGTAGAAGAATGGCCGTAGAAAACTGCACTATTTTTGACTTTGCGAGACCGTCACTTAATGTCACACCCTGAAATTCCACAGCTGGTTACCCGCGGGTTGTGACTGTCAAGGATCACCAGTCCCGATCATTTCGAACGACCTCTAAATTGTTTTCGAAAAGACTTTCTGTTTGAACATCATATAAGAATAAATAAGTAATACAGAGCTTGAAAATGCGGAAAGTAAGGTGCGGAAGAAAAAGTAAAGTAGCAAAATACAGAAGCATAACAAATTAGGTTCCCATAAACCTAGCTTCTAAATGAAAACATGAAATGTGACTCCAGATATGCAATCCTAGTCCATGCGTGAATGGTTAGCGACTTGAGATAAACATGCTTAAAATTGTTAACACAGGGTTGGTGAGTTCACAAGTTTAAGTAACATACACAGAATGAAAACACTGTAACAGTATGTATGTATTCAAGTGATTCAATTGTTGATCAAACAATAAACATTAACTATATAAGAAACACCGAAACCAAAGCTCAACAAAGTAATGCAGAAACTAGCATTTTGCCTCTTACGTGCCCAGTACGCAAGGGATTAGGTCAATTTTGCACCTGTTTGACTCCCGGTCAGAGTTAGCGTGACTAACCCGGGTGGGGCTTTATAAACTCAATAGTACTATTCATGAATCACCTAGCTTTGTGTAATAATTAACGGTTTGAATATGAGAGGACTTTATGTGCGGGAAATGCACCCACTTATATATATTAAAGAGAAATCAAAGTAATCATCATACGACTAAGTAAGAAAATGGTTTGGCATGTATCTCCCCCAAATGGAAAAGTAAGTAAAATGGGGCCGTGAAAACTCACCTGGGTAAGAGGTGAATGAAGTATGAAAGCAACACGAGAAATCTAGCAACTCCGGATAACCGACCTAAGTGAGCCCTAGGAATTGTAAGGCTATAAGGTCTATGAAAGTAAACATGGTTTATATAACCATATTCATCTAAACGACTCAACGTTGAAAGGTTACATTGATGTTTTGAAAAGGGTTTGACCAAAGTTGACCGAGGTTTGACCAACTTTGACCAAGGTTTGACTAATATTGACCAATGTCAACCAATGTTGACTAAAGTTGACCAAGTTTACTAATGTTGACCAATGTTGACCAATGTGACACGATGACCCGTTGGTGACATATGGTGAAAGCATGTATAAGTAACACATAAGTAAAATCTTATGACATAACACACATGTTTCAAGTAATTTCATAAGTAAGTAGCACATACTAAGTGACATAGTTGCATATGTTCACAACATTGATGGTAACACATAGTCTTAAGTAATTCATAAGTAAGTAACACATACTAAGTAACATAGTTGCATATATTCATAACATGGATGGTAACACATTGTTTTAAGTAATTGCATAAGTAACACATACTAAGTAACATAGCATTTGTACATCCTTAGAATCTATCCCATACAAGTTAACAAATAATCCACATAAATCATGCAATTGTACTAGTCATCTAATAATACCATTTCAACCCATTTAAACAAACAACATATCATGACATTCTGGTACTATATATTCGTAACATGACAAAGTTTCCCTTTTTGGATAATTAGGGTTTTAGTACATCTTAGGTGTCATAGCTCAACTAAACAAATTATACATGAAATTATACTAGTAACATATCATAAACATGATTCTATGCATACACTTTATATTTCAAGCAAAGGTGAAGTTCCCAAACTAATAAAGTTTCCTTCTTTAGCAAGGTCCTCCAAAACACGTCATAATACCATTTCGAATTACATATTCTTGCATAAGACATCTATTCATATAGTAATAAAGCCATTTAACCTATTTTAGAGCTTTATAGCATACACATGCAAAATATGAACAATTAAAGTTTCCTTTTTAGGAAAGTGGTCCAAACGACCTCCTACATATGGGTAATTAGGTATAGGGTAAATGTGTATTAAGGGGTGTAAGAGGAGTTGGGCTTCTTGGGTCCTTAAGGATTTTTTACAATTCAAGTGGGCTACTAATGGATTTTAAATTAGTAAAAAGCTGAATTATTTGGCCCATAGTATAAAGTCTTTATTTTTATAAAATCCCAATTTAAAGTTGTTGGCACATATCGCGTATCCGCTTTAAAAGCTGTTGTTGTATGAAAATTCGACTAACGGTAGATGGGCATCCTAACCGTTTCCAAAGTCAACCACACAAGCTCTAAGCATGTCCTCCAGGGTCTGGATGGTCCTTTCACTCTGACTGTGCGTTTGAGGATGGTATGCAGTACTCATATCCAACCGAGTACCCAAGGCTTTCTGTAAGGATTGCCAGAATAGGGATGTAAATCGACTATCCCTATTCAAAATGATGGAGATTGGCACTCCATGTCTCGTGACTACTTCCTTCAAGTAAATTCATGTTAGCCTCTCCATCTTGTCCGTTTCTTTAATAGGAAGAAAGTGTGAAATTTTGTTAGCCTGACGACAATTACCCAGATTGTGTCACAACCGTTAGAGGCCTTGGGAAATTTTGTGATGAAGTCCATTAAAATCTGTTCCCACTTCCACTGTGGAATCTCTAGTTGTTGGAGTAACCCTGATGGTTTCTGATACTCCACTTTGACCTTAGCACAGGTCAAGCATTCAGTGACATAGGTAGCAATTTCGGCTTTTATGTTGGGCCACCAATAGTGCTTCTTGAGGTCATGGTACATTTTGTCAGCACCGGGTGAATCGAGTACCTGAACTTGTGTGCTTCTTCCATCACTAGAACCCTTAGATTCCCAAAGCTCGGTACCCAAATCCGATCCATGAAGTAACGAATGTCATCAGATTTGACCTCAAATTACTTATCCATACCTCGTAAGGACTCATGGCATATGTTCACCTCCTTGATTGCTTTGAGTTAGGCGTCAGAGATTTGTATTGGTAAATTCGTGTGGATGGTCAACTATAATGCTCGTACTCGTCGCGGCTTGGGTTGTTCTTTCCTGCTCAAGGCATCAGCAACGATGTTTGCCTTTCCAGGATGGTAACGGATGGCGCAGTCGTAGTCGTTTAGTAATTCGACCCATCGACGCTGCCTCATGTTAAGCTCCTTATGGTTGAAGATGTGTTGAAGGCTTTTGTGATCGGTAAAAATTGTACATTTTGTGCCATACAGGTAGTGTCTCCAGATCTTGAGTGCGAATACTACAGCTCCCAACTCCAAGTCGTGGGTAGTGTAGTTTTTCTCATGCACTTTCAATTGTCTAGAAGCATAAGCAATGACCTACTCTCTTTGCATCAACACACAGCCGAGTCCCTGATGGGATGCATCGCAGTACACCACGAAGTCGTCCGTTCCCTCCTACAATGATAGGATCGGTGCGCTGCAAAGTTTCTATTTGAGTAACTGAAAAGCGGTTTCTGCCTTGTCGTTCCATTCATATTTCTTATCCTTGTGCATGAGAGTAGTGAGGGGTTGGGCTATCTTAGAGAAATTTTCAATGAATCGTCGATAATAGCCCGCAAGACCTAAGAATTGTCGCACCTCAGTCGGAGTCTTAGGTGCCTCCAAATTCTTAATCGCCTCGATTTTGGATGGGTCAACATGTATGCCCTTCTCGTTGACCACGTGTCCAACGAATTGTACTTCTCGAATCCAAAAATCACAATTTAAGAACTTGGCGTACAATTTATCCTCCTTTAGTAACTCCATGATTAACTTCAGATGTTCAGCATGCTCTTCCTTACTCCGTGAGTATATCAGAATATCGTCTATGAACACAATCACAAACTTGTCTAGGTAGGGTTTGCACACTCGGTTCATGAGGTCCATGAATACCGCAGGTGCATTGGTTAACCCAAATGGCATGACCATGAACTCGGAGTGACCGTAACGAGTTCGAAAAGCGATCTTTGGAATGTCATCTTCCTGGATCCTTAGCTGATGGCATCCTGACCGCAGATCGATCTTCGAGTAATAGCTCGACCCTTGTAATTGATCGAACAAGTCATCGATCCTTGGTTGTGGATATCGGTTCTTGATCGTCACTTTGTTCAGTTATCGGTAGTCGATGCACATACGGAACGATATGTCCTTCTTCTTAACAAACAATACCGGTGCTCCCCAAGGCGAGAAGCTTGGTCTGATGAAACCTTTTTCTAACAGTTTTTGTAATTGGTTAGACAATTCCTATATTTCCGATGGCGCCAGTCGGTAAGGTGACCTTGCTATCGGAGCAGCTCCCGGTGTGAATTCAATCCGGAACTCGACTTGCCGTTGCGGTGGAAGTCCGGGCAAATCTTCAGGAAATACTTTCGGGTAATCTCGGACGATCTGTATATCTTGAATCTTCCTTTCTTCTGCTTTCTTTTCTGTCACATGCGCTAGGATCGCATGGTAACCCTTTCGCAAGTACTTCCGGACCTTCATGCAGGTAATAATCCTTAGTGCGGTACCACTTCATTCTCCTTGGATGGTCAGTGGTTCCCCGTCCGACAGTGAAATGCGGACTATCTTCTCGTGACAAACAATTTTGGCTCGGTTCTTGGACAACCAGTCCATGACGACAACTATGTCGAAACTTTCCAATGTTACTAGCAATAAGTCTATAGTGAAAGAGTGATCGGCTAACGTTAAGACACAACCGGGAATCACTTATTCTGTCTCTATTAGTTTATCATATGCTAGTTCTACCGTATATAGGTAATCTAGAGCGATCGGAGTAATACCAAGTAATGAACAAAACTCAGTGGATACAAAGCTTTTATCAGCACCCGTGTCAAACAAGATAGAAGCATAATAGTTGTTTACAAGAAATGTACCAGTAATAATGTTGGGTTCTTGTCTATCCTAGCCGACTCCAATCACAAACCCCCTGCCCCGAGCATTTGTATTTCCAGGCCTCCGATTCTTTGGGCCTGGCGGAAATGTCCGAGATCACCGCACCCGAAACATTCACGGTTTCCCCCGCCAGTCGAGGCTTGTTCAACTAGTCGACAGTTCTCACAGTGTGGCCAAAACGCTTGCATTTCTGGCACCGGGAATCTTCACAAGTGCCGTTGTGGTGGAATTGACACTTATTGCATTTAGGTAGATTTCCAGTGTATGCACCCCTTGGTCTCTTTTCTGGCTGATTAGCAACGAACACTCTTGCTGGTTCCTGTTTCTTCGGATTATTGGGCATATAGGGTTTAGTAGGAGCATTTCGCACTTTCGTTTGTTATCGAATACTTTCATGAAATTTTCCTTCTTGGTAAACAGTCCCTGACGGACTGCCTGATCGGTGAGGTTATGAGCCAGTCTCACAGCATTATGAATAGCTGTGGGTTCAGCAGAAGTGACCCTACTTTGTATCTGAGGTGCCATACCCCAAATGTATCGCTCGATCCACTTGAATTCAGGTGTAACCATATGCGGTAATAATCGTGCCAGATCATGAAATCTTGCGGTGTAACCCGTAATGTCAGGACCCTCTATTCTTAAGTCCCAGAACTCCTGCTCCAGCTTTTGTAGCTCGTTCCGAGGACAGTATTCCTCCTTTAACATGTCCTTGAACTTTTCCTAGGGGATGGCGTTGGCATTGTCCAACCCAAGAGTTTGGACATGAGAATTCCACCAAGAGAGGGCTGACCCTCGAAATTTCCAGCTCCGTACATGACTCGGTTTTCGGTGCAATGACTCATTGATGTAGTGCAAAGCACACTTCTTTATTACATTGTTTTAGAGCGTTTTTCGTTAGTTTCGTCTTTGTTTTGAGTCATTTTTGTTTCGTATTGAGTCTATGTTATGTTCACAGGTGCTCGTATGAATTACAAGGGAATATACAAAGAAACCGAGCAAGAGAACGAAGCCGGAAGAAAGTCTAGGGATCAAAAGTAAAAAATGAAGAAAATAGGTCCTTCGCGGTATGCGAGAGAGGAGAAGGAAATGTCTCGCGGCACGCGAGGAACTTCAAAACCGACCGCGACTATTTTGTTCCTCGCGGTACGCGAGGAACCTAACCCAAATGTCTCGCGGTACGCGAGAGACCTAATTTCCGCAAAACCCTAATTTTCCAATTTAAATAGAATTTTAATCCCATTATGAAAGAGGTTCGATTTTTATACGTCCAGAGAGAGTTCTAGGGAGATTTTGGGTGATTGGAGGTCAAGTGGAGTTAAAGGTTGAAGCTTTTGAGTCTGGGTTCGTTGTTTAAGCGTTCTAGGTGTTAAAGATTCGAATTTTATCCACCAAGAGAGGGCCTGACACTCAAAAATTCCAGCTCCTTACATGACTCGGTTTTCTGGCGTGCAATGACTCATGCTGAAAACCGACTCGATCTTCTCAATCCATCTGAGCGGTCCCACTGCTCCTTCCGCTCTAGTTAAGGTATGGGGCTCGCAATCCATGAAGGATTTGTAAGTGCATGCCTTATGCCCATTTCCGGTTCCTGTAAGTCAAGATAGAGTGCAGTTAGGTTTTATTTTTCCTGAGATAGGATTATATTACTCGTAGCATGTATGTTGCTTCTTGTATGCACTATACCTCCACTCTCTCCATGACCTCCTGATCCTCCACTGGACCGATTGACTTCATGGTTAGCGATCGCGTCTGCCACGCGTTGCGCGATGAGGGCCTCTATCTGAGCGGTGGTCATGGAGCTGGTACATTGTCCTGAGTTTTGGTTTGTTCTTCATGGCGGCATGTTTCTTTATAGTCATAATGATTACAAAGGTTAGATATTACGTAATAAATAACAATCAACACACGTGCATGAGATAACACACAACAATCAACAACCAATCAACCATACAATATACTCCAAGGACAAACACTTGATAAATAAGTTGTACAAAATACAAAGTATTTTCAGGAGCAAACACTCCTCCAAAACAAGTAACATCTAAAAAATATTGCGTGAGCACATCACGCTCGCGATAGGCTAATCAACTGGAAGGTGGAAAAATACCACTCTGCAAAGAGGTAAAAAAGCAACATGGCACAAAGAATCATCAGAACCCTGTCGGGCTCTAACTCTTTTCGAATCGTGTTTTCTTTGAGCTCTGTTGCTAGGGCGGTAGAGTCAGCAAGTGAGGCTCTATACTCTGCTACTACGGCTTACTGATGGGCTATCCCTAGCTGCTCCTCGGTCTTCTCTAAGCGGCTAGACAGGGCAGTGGTCCTAGCTGTCTCTCTCTGGTGATCATCTAGCAAACCCTCTACCTGCCCCTGCAAGGTCTGCAGTGCAGTCTCTATAGCTGCGGCTCTCCGTTCCGCCTCTCGAGATTTCTCCTCAACAACCTCGATCTGGTCTCGCACTATCAAGAGTGCCTGGTCTATCAAGGCAAGCTCGTCCTGAAGGGAAGATATATCAGCATTATGTAACTTGCTATGCATCGCAAGAATCGGTAGTACCTCCCTCGTAGGCCGGAGCCAATAGGGTGGTGGATAGGATGGTCCAGATGACTCTTTAGTGGATGTGGTGTCAGGTGATGAAATCCAGGCCTTCTTGGCTAACGGCCCTGCATTGTCGGATGAGTGAGTCGGTCGCTTCCCTAGACGGATGTTCTTCTTCCGAGCAGTATACTTGGTCTTTGCTCCTACAGGTGCCAGCAATGGTGCCGGTGGTGCTGGGTCCGCCTGACGGGGAGGAGAAGGTAGTATAGAGCCGTCATTGGATGACGAGTCCCCGTGCCATACCGAATAAGGCACTGACTCGCCTGAGTCACTCTCCTCGTCGATGTCTCCCTCGCCCCCGTGGGCTAGTGCATCCTCGGGATCCTCCTCAGGATCATCCTCTAGGTCTGCCTCCTCGACTTCATCCGAGTCCTGCATAGGTTCCTCATCGCTGGAAGTGTGTGGTGATGGGGGTGGGGTCAATGGCTCAGCCGATGATTGTGGTGTAGCCGGAGTGTACTCATCCTCCGAGTCCAAGATTACAATGGGGTCTGAAGATATAGACATCCTGTAACAAGTCAATATCCTGTAATCCAATGTACTCATGTATGAAAATGCATGTATGATGTGATGTGAACTACGTGAGCTTATAGTTATAGTTTAAGCACACTAAATGCAACTTAGTTCTCTATAACCAGGGCTCTGATACCAATATGTCACACCCTGAAATTCCACAGTGGGTTACCCGTGGGTTGTGACTGTCAAGGATCATCAGTCCCGGTCATTTCGAACGACCTCTAAATGGTTTTCGAAAAGACTTTTCGTTTGAATATCATACAAGAATAAATAAGTAATACAAAGTTTGAAAATGCGGAAAGTAAGGTGCGAAAGCAAAAGTAAAGTAGCAAAATACAAAAGCATAACAAATTAGGTTCCCATAAACCTAGCTTCTAAATGAAAACATGAAATGTGACTCTAGATATGCAATCCTAGTCCAGGTGTGAATGCTTAGTGTCCTGAGATAAACATGCTTAAAAGTTTCAACATAGGGTTAGTGAGTTCACAGGTTTAAGTAACAGAAACAAAATAAAAACAGTGTAACAGTACGTATGTATACAGGTGATTCGATTGTTGATCAGACAATAAACATTAACTATATAAGCAACACCGAAAGCGAAGCTCAACGAAGGAATGCAGAAACTAACATTTTGCCTCTTATGTGCCCAGCACGCAATGGATTAGGTTAATTATGCACCCGTTTGACTCGCAGTCAGAGTTAGCACGACTAACCCGGGTTGGGGTTGTTAAACCCAATAGTACTATTCATGAATCACCTGCTTTGTGTAATAATTAACGGTTTGAATATGAGAGGACTTTATGTGCGGGAAATGCACCCACATATATATATTAAAGCAAAATCAAAGTAATCATCATACGACTATGTAAGAAAATGGTTTAGCATATATCTCCCCCAAATGGAAAAGTAAGTAAAATGGGGCCGTGAAAACTCACCTAGGAATGAGGTGAATGAAGTATGAAAGCAACATGAGAAATCTAGCAACTGTGGATAACCGACCTAACCGAGCCCTAGGAATAGTAAGGCTATAAGGGCTAGGAAAGTAAACATGGTTTATGTAACCACATTCATCCAAACGATTCAACGTTGAAAGGTTACATTGACGTTTTGAAAAGGGTTTGACCAAAGTTGACCGAGGTTTGACCAAGGTTTGACCAATGTTGACTAAATTTGACCAAGTTTGACTAATGTTGACCAATGTTGACCAGTGTGACACGACGACCCATTGGTGACATATGGTGAAAGCATGTATAAGTAACACATAAGTAAAATCTTATGACATAACACACATGTTTCAAGTAATTTCATAAGTAAGTAGCACATACTAAGTGACATAGTTGCATATGTTCACAACATTGATGGTAACACATAGTCTTAAGTAATTCATAAGTAAGTAACACATACTAAGTAACATAGTTGCATATATTCATAACATGGATGGTAACACATTGTTTTAAGTAATTGCATAAGTAACACATACTAAGTAACATAGCATTTGTACATCCTTAGAATCTATCCCATACAGGTTAACAAATAATCCACATAAATCATGCAATTGTACTAGTCATCTAATAATACCATTTCAACCCATTTGAACAAACAACATATCATGACATTCTGGTACTATATATTCGTAACATGACAAAGTTTCCCTTTTTGGATAATTAGGGTTTTAGTACATCTTAGGTGTCATAGCTCAACTAAACAAATTATACATGAAATTATACTAGTAACATATCATAAACATGATTCTATGCATACACTTTCTATTTCAAGCAAAGGTGAAGTTCCCAAACTAATAAAGTTTCCTTCTTTAGCAAGGTCCTCCAAAACACGTCATAATACCATTTTGAATTACATATTCTTGCATAAGACATCTATTCATATAGTAATAAAGTCATTTAACCTATTTTAGACCTTTATAGCATACACATGTAAAATATGAACAATGAAAGTTTCCTTTTTAGGAAAGTTGTCCAAACGACCTCCTACACATGTGTAACTTCACACAACTCTTTCTAACACTTTAATAGATGTTATAGAACCATATTAGCATGCTTTCTTCCATTAAAACACTATAACTCAAAATATGACAAATTAAAGTTTCCTTATATAGTAAGTCGACAATAACATAATGTAACATATCATTTCAACCAAAAATTTCACATTTCCTACTTATTCTACTAATATAAGCATAATTTAAACTTTCAAACATATCATATAATCATTTATGCAAAATCTCAACCAATAAAGTTTCTATAAATAGAAACGAGAAAATATCAACATAATCAAACATTTCGAACCATAAAAAGTGCATATATGTGTCAACAACTCTTTTATTATGAAAACCTTGAATAAAACATGGATTATAACCTTAGAAACAACAAAAATCATTTGGATAGAGGTGATACCTCATGTGGCCGAAAAATAATAAGAAACTATTGATAGATTTGTACCAAAATCAAGTATGATGCTAGAATGGAAGTGTTGATGTCTTGTTTCACCTTGAATCACCTTGAAAGCACCTTGCAAGTCCTTGGATGAATGAAAGAGTTTTGAGAGAGATGGTGGCTAAGGATGGGGCTTGGGGCCGTGAGAAAGATAGAAGATAGAGGGTTTGGGTAATTAGGTTTAGGGTAAATGAGGATTAAAGGGTGTAAGAGAGTTTTAGTGAAAAGGGAGTTAGGCTTCTTGGGTCCTTAAGGCTTTTTACAATTCAAGTGGGCTACTAATAGATTTTTAATTAGTAAAAAGCTTAATTATTTGGCCCATAGTATAAAGTCTTTAATTTTATAAAATCCCAATTTAAAGTTGTTGGGACATATCGCGTATCCGTTGGTCCACATGACTCATCTACAGATCGATCTCGTGACAGGATGTCTCAATAACACAGAGTGCATAATCCTTCTTGTTAACGTATGTATACGAATTGACAATAGAAACAACAGGTAAATAAACTTTTCTTTGTATTCCACCAAACACAAAGTTTCCAGAATACAATTGTTCGATTCTTGTCTTTTTCTTTCACAGAATCTGTAAAACTCCTATTTATAGACACAAACTCTACAATAGGCGAACTTAACAAGTTCGCCTCAAATAGACTAGGCGAACTTAACAAGTTAGCCTCACATGAGACTAGGCGAACTAGACAAGTTCGCCTCTAGCAGAACTTGTTCTAACACTTAAACAAAATCTATACAATTACATAAAAACGGAAAAGACAATAAGACCTAAACTATTACAAAGCTTTTGTCATACATTCTATGTCCTAACAGACCCCCCTTGACAATAGCTTGATCTTCTGTCTTTAGTCTTTATGACGAGCTCTTCCAGTAATCTGGTAATCTGCTTCATGTGTGCACTCCATATCTCTGACATATCTCCAACACTCTTTTAATTAGTAAACATAATCTCATTCTTTCTTAATGTCCTCTGGCCTTTCTTTGAGAAGTTAATAAGATTCATTGCATCATAGAAACTAACAATGACCTTATTATCGTTATCATCAATTCTAGCTTCACCGGTTCTCACATTTACGTACCACCATTTCTTATTCCCCAGAAAATCTTGTGGTATTTGCTTCAATGGTATCTTCTGTACAACACGTACTGGCTTGAACTTATACTTCCAGGTCACAATCTCAGTCTTTTGATCTACAATCTTCACTCTTTTTCCTTTCTGTGGCTTTAATCTTTCATACTTCCCTGATCCGCCTTCTTTTTTAATCAAGTTGGTAATCACATCGGCTAATCCACACTTTGATCTATTAATAAGTGGTTTCGTCGCTAGACCATTCATTTCACACCTTGGCAAGGTATTGAAATACTTGATCCTAGGCTTTAAGTATTGAACACCATCAGATCTCTTAAGAGCAAACAACTTCGTGTCATCATTATAAAACCAACTAATGATTCTTCCAATACACCTCTCTTTATTCACATATCTTTCTTTCTGAGCAGGTTGTATAAGTGACTCGGGTAGTACTTTCGTCCAACTGTTAATTACTTCTCTCCACTGTTCTCTAGTCATTCCTGTATTTCTATACATCACAGGTTCTTCATTCAGCTTAGGAGACACAGGATGAGTAGTATCAGCATCAGTATCTATCTTGGATTGAGCAGTATCATCAGGCTTCTTGGGTCCTTAAGGCTTTTTACAATTCAAGTGGGCTACTAATAGATTTTTAATTATCAAAAAGCTTAATTATTTGGCCCATAGTATATAGTCTTTATTTTTATAAAATCCCAATTTAAAGTTGTTAGGACATATCGCGTATATGTAGGTCCACATGACTCATCTACAGATCGATCTCGTGATAGGACGTCTCGATAACACGGAGTGCAGAATCCTTCGTGTTAACGTATGTATACGAATTGACAATAGAAACAGCAGGTAAATAAACTTTTCTTTGTATTCCACCAAACACAAAGTTTACAGAATACAATTGTTCGATTCTTCTCTTTTTCTTTCACAGAAGCTGTAAACTCCTATTTATAGGCACAAATTCTACAATAGGTGAACTTAAATAGACTAGGCGAACTTAACAAGTTAGCCTCACATGAGACTAGGCGAACTAGACAAGTTCGCCTCTAGCAGAACTTGTTCTAACACTTAAACAAAATCTATACAATTACATAAAAACGGAAAAGATAATAAGACCTAAACTATTACAAATCTTTTGTCATACATTCTATGTCATAACAGACCCCCCTTGACAATAGCTTGATCTTCTATCTTTAGTCTTTATGACGAGCTCTTCCAGTTATCTGGTAATCTGCTTCCTGTGTGCACTCCATATCTCTGACATATCTCCAACACTCTTTTAATTAGTAAACATAATCTCATTCTTTCTTAATGTCCTCTGATCTTTCTTTGAGAAGTTAATAAGATTCATTGCATCATAGAAACTAACAATGACCTTATTATCGTTATCATCAATTCTAGCTTCACCAGTTCTCACATCTGCGTACCACCATTTCTTATTCCCCAGAAAATCTTGTGGTATTTTCTTCAATGGTATCTTCTGTACAACACGTATTGGCTTGAACTTATACTTCCAGGTCACAATCTCAGTCTTTTGATCTACAATCTTCACTCTTTTTCCTTTCTGTGGCTTTAATCTTTCATACTTCCCTGATCCGCCTTCTTTTTTAATCAAGTTGGTAATCACATCGGCTAATCCACACTTTGATCTATTAATAAGTGGTTTCGTAGCTAGAGCATTCATTTCACACCTTGGCAAGGTATTGAAATACTTGATCCTAGGCTTTAAGTATTGAACACCATCAGATCTCTTAAGAGCAAACAACTTCGTGTCATCATTATAAAACCAACTAATGATTCTTCCAATACACCTCTCTTTATTCACATATCTTTCTTTCTGAGCAGGTTGTATAAGTGACTCGGGTAGTACTTTCATCCAACTGTTAACTACTTCTCTCCACTGTTCTCTAGTCATTCATGTATTTCTATACATCACAGTATCAGCATCAGTATCTATCTTGGATTGATCAGTATCATCAGGCTTCTTGGGTCCTTAAGGCTTTTTACAATTCAAGTGGGCTACTAATAGATTTTTAATTAGCAAAAAGATTAATTATTTGGCCCATAGTATAAAGTCTTTATTTTTATAAAATCCCAATTTAAAGTTGTTAGGACATATCGCGTATTTGTAGGTCCACATGACTCATCTACAGATCGATCTCGTGAGAGGACGTCTCGATAACACGGAGTGCAGAATCCTTCGTGTTAACGTATGTATACGAATTGACAATAGAAACAGCAGGTAAATAAACTTTTCTTTGTATTCCACCAAACACAAAGTTTACAGAATACAATTGTTTGATTCTTCTCTTTTTCTTTCACAGAATCTGTAAACTCCTATTTATAGACACAAACTCTACAATAGGCGAACTTAACAAGTTCGCCTCAAATAGACTAGGCAAACTTAACAAGTTAGCCTCACATGAGACTAGGCGAACTAGACAAGTTCGCCTCTAGCAGAACTTGTTCTAACACTTAAACAAAATCTATACAATTACATAAAAACGGAAAAGATAATAAGACCTAAACTATTACAAATCTTTTGTTATACATTCTATGTCATAACAGACCCCCCCCTTGACAATAGCTTGATCTTCTGTCTTTAGTCTTTATGACGAGCTCTTCCAATTATCTGGTAATCTGCTTCCTGTGTGCACTCCATATCTCTGACATATCTCCAACACTCTTTTAATTAGTAAACATAATCTCATTATTTCTTTATGTCCTCTGATTTTTCTTTGAGAAGTTAATAAGATTCATTGCATCATAGAAACTAACAATGACCTTATTATCGTTATCATCAATTCTGGCTTCACCAGTTCTCACATCTACGTACCACCATTTCATATTCCCTAGAAAATCTTGTGGTATTTTCTTCAATGGTATATTCTGTACAACACGTACTGGCTTGAAGTTATACTTCCAGGCCACAATCTCAGTCTTTTGATCTACAATCTACACTCTTTTTCCTTTCTGTGGCTTTAATCTTTCATACTTCCCTGATCCGCCTTCTTTTTTAATCAAGTTGGTAATCACATCGGCTAATCCACACTTTGATCTATTAATAAGTGGTTTCGTAGCTAGACCATTCATTTCACACCTTGGCAAGGTATTGAAATACTTGATCCTAGGCTTTAAGTATTGAACACCATCAGATCTCTTAAGAGCAAACAACTTCGTGTCATCATTATAAAACCAACTAATGATTCTTCCAATACACCTCTCTTTATTCACATATCTTTCTTTCTGAGCAGGTTGTATAAGTGACTCGGGTAGTACTTTCATCCAACTGTTAACTACTTCTCTCCACTGTTCTCTAGTCATTCATGTATTTCTATACATCACAGTATCAGCATCAGTATCTATCTTGGATTGATCAGAATCATCAGGCTTCTTGGGTCCTTAAGGCTTTTTACAATTCAAGTGGGCTACTAATAGATTTTTAATTAGCAAAAAGATTAATTATTTGGCCCATAGTATAAAGTCTTTATTTTTATAAAATCCCAATTTAAAGTTGTTAGGACATATCGCGTATTTGTAGGTCCACATGACTCATCTACAGATCGATCTCGTGACAGGACGTCTCGATAACACGGAGTGCAGAATCCTTCGTGTTAACGTATGTATACGAATTGACAATAGAAACAGCAGGTAAATAAACTTTTCTTTGTATTCCACCAAACACAAAGTTTACAGAATACAATTGTTTGATTCTTCTCTTTTTCTTTCACAGAATCTGTAAACTCCTATTTATAGACACAAACTCTACAATAGGCGAACTTAACAAGTTCGCCTCAAATAGACTAGGCAAACTTAACAAGTTAGCCTCACATGAGACTAGGCGAACTAGACAAGTTCGCCTCTAGCAGAACTTGTTCTAACACTTAAACAAAATCTATACAATTACATAAAAACGGAAAAGATAATAAGACCTAAACTATTACAAATCTTTTGTCGTACATTCTATGTCATAACAGACCCCCCCTTGACAATAGCTTGATCTTCTGTCTTTAGTCTTTATGACGAGCTCTTCCAGTTATCTGGTAATCTGCTTCCTGTGTGCACTCCATATCTCTGACATATCTCCAACACTCTTTTAATTAGTAAACATAATCTCATTATTTCTTTATGTCCTCTGATTTTTCTTTGAGAAGTTAATAAGATTCATTGCATCATAGAAACTAACAATGACCTTATTATCGTTATCATCAATTCTGGCTTCACCAGTTCTCACATCTACGTACCACCATTTCATATTCCCTAGAAAATCTTGTGGTATTTTCTTCAATGGTATATTCTGTACAACACGTACTGGCTTGAAGTTATACTTCCAGGCCACAATCTCAGTCTTTTGATCTACAATCTTCACTCTTTTTCCTTTCTGTGGCTTTAATCTTTCATACTTCCCTGATCCGCCTTCTTTTTTAATCAAGTTGGTAATCACATCGGCTAATCCACACTTTGATCTATTAATAAGTGGTTTCGTAGCTAGACCATTCATTTCACACCTTGGCAAGGTATTGAAATAATTGATCCTAGGCTTTAAGTATTGAACACCATCAGATCTCTTAAGATCAAACAACTTCGTGTCATCATTATAAAACCAACTAATGATTCTTCCAATACACCTCTCTTTATTCTCATATCTTTCTTTCTGAGCAGGTTGTATAAGTGACTTGGTAGTACTTTCATCCAACTGTTAATTACTTCTCTCCACTGTTCTCTAGTCATTCCTGTATTTCTATACGTCACAGGTTCTTCATTCAGCTTAGGAGACACAGGATGAGTAGTATCAGCATCGATATCTATCTTGGATTGAGCAGTATCATCAGGTGTAGTGATATCTTCAACAGAGTCCATAGAATCTGTTACTCCTTCATAAGAAAACTCAGGAAAAACATCATCTTGGATGAAGTTATACGGTACATTCAGACCATCACTGCCTTCATATGTAACTTTATTTTTACCCTTTTCTATCTCAATCTCTACAATCTCTCCTTCGTCAACTTCATTATCCAACACATCCTCTTCAACATCATCAAATAATTCATCAATATCATCCAGACATTCTAACTTCTCAGCTTCTTCTTCTTCAGAATCAGCAAAGAAATCCAATAATAAAATTTCTTCATTCACTCCAGAATCATTCTTGGTTCCTTCAATAGTATGTGATGTCGACTCCTACTGAATCCTTGATATGGGATTTACATCAGCAACGTATTGACGATCACCCTCAACATTACCACTAGGATCATTTTCATCATCATCCTTTCATTGAATTGACTCAGCATGACAAGTATCATGTATCCTTAACTCCCCCTGAGCGTCAAGACGCTCAACAAGTTTGGAAACCAATAACTGCATGTCAGCAATCTGTGTAGCTTGAGCCTGAAGGACCAACTGTCTCTGAGTATCAGTAGTCATAAGAGTATCTACTTGAGTCTGCAATGCAAGCACCTGCGATTCAAGGAAGGTAATCCTTTCAGAATCATAAGTCTTTGAAGTACCAGCAGAAGATTTAGAAACTGTAGGAACATGAGTAATCACAGGAGACAGATGTGTAGATGAAGGAGGTGTAACCAGTAAGGAAGCAACAAAAGTAGCGTCCTCAACACCTTGAGATGAATGTGCAGCAGCAATAGAAGCATGCATAAGCTTCTGAGCTTTTGGAACCGGATGTGCATCACTATCAGAATCCGAGCTCTCATCGATTAATGTTCTCTTTCCAAGTACTGATCCAGAAGGAGGATTTCGAACAGACTTACGCCTCGGCTTTCTGGCTTTAGATTTAATACGTTTCCACGCATTTGCCAATGGCAAAGTAGCCAGTCTCTCATAATGATCTGAGCTAAAATCTCTAGATGAATCAGAGTCAGTAGCTTCAGAATCAGGTAAAATAGTATCACCGGAACTCGTATTCACCACATTCCCTTCAGCTTCATGAATGGTTGAGTTCACAGCTTCATTATCAAAATCTTCCATATTCATACCCAAATCTTGTTCATTTTCTTGAGCAACGTCTTCCTAAACTGGTTCATTAACTGGAATATGAACTTGTTCTTGTGGAATAGGAACTTGTTGTTCTTGTACCCGAACTTGAACTTGTTGTGGTTGTTGTGCTTGATTCTGTACTTGTCCTTGAACTAACTCCTCAGGATGAAACCAATTATCATCAGGAGGCTCAATATAATCAGGATTGATTAAATGACCAAACAAAGGAGTCGGAACTGTAATCAAAGCAACATTTTGTTGTTTAACCTTGGTACAATCAGTAAAGATTCATTTGGACATATGAGTCAAGGTCAAACGTATTGGATGCTGTGGTAAGTCTGGAATTAAAAGGTTTAGAATCATTTGTAAGAACCTAGGGTACATAAGAAACCCTTGACCTTCTGGAGGATTGATTTGTATGACCAACTCATGGTATATATACAAAGCAAAGTTAAACCGTTTGTTCAGGGTCAATGCAACCATTGTAGTTTGTAACGCACTCTTCAAACCATCAGTACCAGCCTTTCTTGGAGATAAACATTGGACGATTACGTGCATAAAATACCTCCATTCTCCAACTAAACCACCTTTTCGTGCTTGAGTATCATTTGGTCTGCCTCTGTAGCCCATCCTCTGAAAACACCCCATAATCAGTGTTCTAGGATAAGACATAGGATCTTCATTAGCACCTCCCAATGCCAAAGCAGCACGAATAGTTTCCACTGAAATAGCTACCTCTGTATTATTCACCGTTGCACGAAGGACATGAGGTTCCACATCTGTGTCTTGATGTACTGTATCCCAGAATTGTTGGATATACGATAAGCTGATGTACGGATATGCGGATAAGGCCACATGTAAACGTGAACGATTCAAAAAATTGATAATTCATTGGAAATTAACAGCCTCAGACATATTTGGATCTAACAACGCCACTTGATTATGTTTGTACTGAACACGACGAGCCATCTGTAAATGTATTGGACACAGAACACACATTAGTCATATAACAAACAAAAAAAATCAAAAAAAAATTTACACACAAAAAAAAATTACAAGTCCAAACACTGCTTAGCCCTTAGGCGAACTTAATAAGTTCACTTAGTGTTGTAAGAGACGAACATAATAAGTTCGCCTAAACAAGTTCGCTTGAACAAGTTCGCTTGAACATGTTCGCCTGAACAAGTTCGCCTGAACCAGTTTGTCAATACAAATTCAACAGCAGATTCCAAAATTTTCAAATCGTCAAATATTTTCAAATCAAAACACAATATAAGCATTGGTTCACAACAACTAAACAATATTAAGCTTCAATTTCAAAATTTACACCCAGATAAGCATGATTTACTCAGACTAGCGTATGAACATAAAAAAACGAAGAACACAGGGTTAAAAAAGCAATTTCCCATCGATTTAACGGATAAAAATCCATGAAAGTACCTTAGATAGACTCACAATTCAAATCCGATCCAGAAACAGACACGAAAATTTCAAATCGAAACACCCTAATTAAAAATTTCACAAGTTCGCTAAAACCCAGTAAGTTCGCTCACAGAAGTTCGCTCCCACAGTGAAAATGGTAATAAGGATTAAGTTTGCCTGAACATAATATTTATTCACACAATTAAGTTCGCTTCATTAGGCGAACTTGTTAAGTTCGCTTAACAAACCCCAAGCGAACATATTAAATTCGCTTAATCAGGAACATGCGAACATATTAAGTTCGCTTCAAACCTTTGCCTTGAACAATTTCGTAAACTTTCAACACGTCACATTCTTGTGAACTTCCATTTGTAGCATGTATCCGATCCAATCCCAAATCATCTTAATAAAAAATAAAATTTTCATGGAAGATAGAAACAAACTATTTTTGGATTTTATCTGTACAAACGGAATCACATATTTTTGGCTTTTATCTGAGCAAAACTGAAACACATATTATTGGATGAACATCATGAGTAGGAAGATCTTATCAGTATATGAGCAATTCATCACACAGTCTATTATCGACTATAGGTAGCCTATGATATGCACACAAAAAAATGGTATGAAACAATCAAACTCGTTCTTATTTAACTCGAATCTTTTTCATTTTTATGTAATTTTTGACTTGTAATTGATAGAATTGATATTATGCTCCAACACCTTGAATAATACTTGAAATGATACGCGATAAATTTCAAAGTAAACAAGATCAGGTCATGAAATGCTCAATTATTCATACCGAATTTGTAATACAAAGCATGACTTCTTAAGTTATCAATATTATATAATTTGAAACTATAAGCACTTTTTCTTCCAATTTCATGTGAGTTAGTACCATTTAGATGAAAAACATCATGTACCGCACACATATGCCAACAGAAATTTAAATTTGCACTATCTTCAAGACATACACAGTTTATCGCAAGATTAGATCAATCTTCAATATGAAATTATCTCTATTAGCACAAGTATATAATAGTATATCCCAAAGGATATAAGAATCAGGATGATTTAGAATCAAAAGATTCTAATGAATTGGCTTTATAATGAGAATCAATAGATTCAGGTAAGAGGATCCAACTATTATCTAGATAAATTTCAATGAAATCAGAATAGATGATGTATCTAACTGATCCAAGGGTGAATATATGTTCCAACAGATGTTGTTAGAAAGCATATCTTAGTTCAGCAACACATTGCATGTTTTTCGGGGAATGGGCAGTGAAGTGAACTGAAAGAGATTGTGCTAAAGACATAATTCGATATTGGTCTCATGAAATTCTTAAAACCATATATTCTTTATCTGATAATGATCTTTACACACACACCCAGCCATATAATGGATTCAAATCACAAATGTAATCATATCATATCTAATTTTCACACTACTATTGCTTCAAAAACGCTTATAGTTTATTGACAATTCAAGTTTCAAACTCATATTCAAATTAAAACATATTATTAAGACTAGAGCATTCAAAACACTATCATTTCTTATTATGCGGACTTTGAAATTTAGATCAAATCAATTTACTTTAAACTATCATACGTCAAAGGTCTACTATGGTCATGTGTAATGAACTATTCACTGATGTACTATAATTTCTTCTCTAACTTCAAATGATGTCAATTTTATATTTTTCATTTTGTTTTCAATTTTTATAAATAACAATTTTTAACTGAAATTTAAAATGCAGAAATATAATAAAGCAATAAAAGAAATTTAAAAAAAAATCTCCCATGAAAAATAGTTTTTGAAAAACTTTTATTCGGGATTGATCATACCCATCATTTTGATCAGAAATTCAAACCTGGTATGATCAAATGCCTTGGTAAAAAGATCAGCAAAATTATCATCTGTATGTACCTTCACCACCTCAATCAACTTTTTATCTACAGAATCATGAATAAAATGATATTTAATTTCAATGTGCTTTGTTATAATCTGCTTAACAGGATTATTTGTGATAGACATTGTAGCATTATTATTAATAAACATGGGGGTTCCTGTAAAATTCAAACCGTAGCCTCTTAGTTGATGTTGGATCCACAAGATCTGTGAACAACAACTTGCAACAGCAATGTATTCTGCTTCACATGTTGAAATGGAGACCGTAGTTTGCTTTTTTGCATTGCCAGGAAACTAGATGATTACCCAAAAACTGGAAACCACCTGTAGTAGATTTCCTGTCCAAACAACAACCACCAAAATCAGAATCAGTGTATGCATTGAATTCAAAGTTAGAACCATGTGGAAACCATAGTCCCAATCTTTGTTTTCCTTTCATATAACGAAAGATTCTCTTTACTGCAATCAAATGAGACTCTTTTGGTTTTGCTTGGAACCTGGAACAAATACACACAGCGAACATTATGTCTGTCCTTGAAGCGGTTAAGTACATGAGAGATCCAATCATTGTACGGTAGAGTAGGCAATCAACTTCTTTTCCATCCGGTCAGAATTCAATTTATGATTGACCGGAATCGGAGTATCGTATGGGGTACAGTCCTCCATCTTGAACTGGCTCAAGATGTCTTTTACATACTTGGACTGATGAATAAACAAACCACTTTACTTCTGATTAACTTGAAGACCTAGGAAAAATGATAACTCTCCCATAGTTGATATCTCAAACTTCGATTTCATAACACTCTCAAACTCTTTGCACAACTCATCATTTGTAGAGCCAAAAGTAATATCATCTACATATATTTGCACCAGTAGGTATTCTCCCCATGCTTTCTTAATGAAAAAAGTCGAGTCAATTTGGCCACGAACAAAATCATTATCCCTAAGATGTGTAGACAGTGTTTCATACTACGCTCGGGGAGCTTGATGAAAACCATAGAGAGCCTTATCAAGCTTGAAAACTTTAGACGGATTAATTGGATCTTCAAACCCCGGCGGCTGACACACATAAACCTCCTCATTGACTTTTCCATATAAGAAAGCACTCTTTACATCTAATTGAAACACCTTAAACCTGTTGTATGAAGCAAAAGCAAGAAACAACCATATAGCTTCAAGCCTAGCAACAAGAGCTTAAACCTCGGTGTAATCAATTCACTCTTGTTGATTGAAACCTTGTACAACTAATCTTACCTTATTTCTCACCACAACACCTCAATCGTCTTTCTTGTATTTAAACACCCACTTTGTACCAATTGGATACACACCCTTTGGAAGATCTATAGGATTCTAAACTGTGAGTTTGTCAAACTGAGCAAGTTCTTCCTTCATGGCCTCTATCCAATTGTTATCACGTAACGCCATTTCGACATTCTTTGGTTAGACCTGATAAATAAAACATAAATGTGAGCATACATCAAGAACACTAGTATCCTTACTACCTGTATACAAGCAAGTGTTGTCAATAATAGAATGCGTTTGCACTCCATAACCCAAATTTCCAATGATATTTGTAATCGGATGAGCTTTGAGTTCCTTGATTGATGCAACCTCAGGAACCGGCAACACATCAACTTAAGTTGTATCAGATAAACATGATTTACTCAGACAAATGTATGAACATAAAAAAACAAAGAACACAGGGTTAAAAAAGCAATTTCCCATCGATTTAACGGATAAAAATCCATGAAAGTACCTTAGATAGACTCGCAATTCAAATCCGATCAAGAAACAGACACGAAAATTTCAAATCGAAACACCCTAATGCAAAATTACACAAGTTCGCTAAAACCTAGTAAGTTCGCTCACAGAAGTTCGCTCCCACAATGAAAATAGTAATAAGGATAAGTTCGCCTGAACAAAATATTTGTTCACACAATTAAGTTCGCTTCATTAGGCGAACTTGTTAAGTTCGCTTAACAAGCCCCAGGAGAACATATTAAGTTCGCTTAATCTGGAACATGCGAACATATTAAGTTCGTTTCAAACCTTTACCTTGAACAATTTTGTCAACTTTCAACAAGTCAAATTTTTGTGAACTTCCATTTGTAGCATGTATCCGATCCAATCCCGAATCATCTTAATAAAAAATAAAATTTTCTTGGAAGATAGAAATAAACTATTTTTGGATTTTATCTGTACAAACGGAATCATATATTTTTGGTTTTTATCTGAGCAAAACTGAAACACATATTTTTGGATGACCAACATGAGCAAGAAGATCATATCAGTATTTGAGCAATTCATCACACAGTCTATTATCAACTATAGGTAACCTATGATACGCACACAAAAAAATGATATGAAACAATCAAACTCATTCTTATGTAACTTGAATCTTTTTCATTTTTATGTAATTTTTGACTTGTAATTGATAGAATTGATATTATGCTCCAACACCTTGAATAATATTTGAAATGATACGCGATAAATTTCAAAGTAAACAAGATCAGGTCATGAAATGCTCAATTATTCATATCGAATTTGTAATACAAAGCATGAATTCTTAAGTTGTCAATATTATATAATTTGAAACTACAAGCATTTTTTCTTCCAATTTCTTGTGAGTTAGTACCATTTAGATGAAAAACATCGTGTACTCCACATTTAGATGAAAAGATCAATCTCCAATATGAAATTATCTCTATTAGCACAAGTATAGAATAGCATATCCCAAAGGATATAAGAATCATTATGATTCAGAATCAAAAGATTCTAATGAATTGGCTTTATAATGAAAATCAATAGATTCAGGTAGGAGGATCTAACTATTATCTAGATAAATTTCAATGAAATCAGAATAGATGATGTATCTAACTGATCCAAGGGTGAATATATGTTCCAACAGATGTTGTTAGAAATCATATCTTAGTTCAGCAACACATTGCATTTTTTTTGGGGCATAGGCAGTGAAGTGAACTGAAAGAGATTGTGCTAAAGACATAACTCGATATTGGTCTAATGAAATTCTTAAAACCATATATTCTTTATCTGATAATGATCTTTTACACACACACCCACGCATATAATGGATTCAAATCACAGATGTAATCATATCATATTTAATTTTCACACTACTATTGGTTCAAAAACGCTTCTAGTCTATTGACAATTCAAGTTTCAAACTCATATTCAAATTAAAACATATTATCAAGATCAGAGCATTCAAAACACTATCATTTCTCATTTATGCAGACTTTGAAATTTAGATCAAATCAATTTACTTTAAACTATCATAAATCAAAGGTCTACTATGGTCATATGTAATGAACTATTCACTGATGTACTATCATTTCTTCTTTAACTTCAAGTAATGTCGATTTTTTCTTTTTCAATTTGTTTGGCGTTTTCAAAATCTTTATGAAAGAAAGTGAAACAAAACAAATTAAACCTTCCATGAAAACATTTTATGAAAAACATTTTACTTGAATGCCTTTGCCTTTGTCACCAACACAAATCTGTACTCCTCCTGTCCTATAGACTCCCTCTGAACTAGTCACAAAAGAAATTAAACCTTCCATGAAAACATTTTACTTAAATGCCTTGGCCTTTGCGTCAACGACTTTATGCTCACCATTATCATCCTAAGTTTCAGGTTATCATTTGTACTTTGTAAAACTCTTTCCAAAACATTGTGTGTGACATATTCTCCCCCTTGAGCATCAAGTCGTTGAATCAAATAGATTTACCAACTTCTGTAATGACTCATTGCTCTTGCAGATGTCATTCCATATTATATGCTATGAACAACCACTATCAACAAACCAAATGTTATTAATAGTCCCTCTTGGTTAATCATGCACAACTAACAAGAAACATTAATTTGAAATTGGGACCCAAGCCATGGTAGTCATGGGTCGTCCATCTGTATCAAAATAATAAACCGCACTCCATTCACAATCGAATCTCTCATCGATTTTCGGTGATTGCTCCGACGAGTCAGAAACAGAAACTTTAGATTTCCAAACATACTTCTGGTCATTAAGTTCTTTTTGCTTAAAATGTGAAGTGTTTGAACATTTTATTTCATTTGAAAATTGATTTGATTGTGAAAACTCTTGTTGTTCTAAAAGTTTTCTCAATCTTCTGTTTCTCTTCTGTCTTTGAGGTCTAAAAAGCCTAACCTCAGATTTTGAATTACCCTTTGGTGTATCATGAGGTTTAACCACATTTGCGTTAACATAAGGCTTACAAAGAGTTCTTACCTTTTCTGGAGTAACATGTCGGTTACCTTTGGCTTTGTGAGGACAAGTAATCCGAATGTGACCCACAAGACCACAATAAAAGCAAGATCTCTTCTCACTATATTCTCTCATATATAGAATCTTCACACGATAAGATGCACTTGAAGAAGATTCTCCTACATGAACTTCTTTTGGCTTTATTTTCTCTGAAACTCCAGATTTTGCAACAGGTTTTGATTCAGGCTTCATCTTCTTAGGAAATACATGCTTCTCCCCTTTATTTTTGTATGGACAGGTCCCACAATGTGTCCCATCTCATTAAAATGAAAGCATGTACGTCTATCTTTATAATCTCTGACATAAGGAACTCACCTTGAATTTGAAGAACTTCCAAATGTATAATTTCCAGATGAATTAGAATCAACTTCGCATTTTTTTCCGGGAAAGTTTATATGCTTGTTTTGTATCATTTTTGAAAATTTTAGGTGAACTTATCAAGTTTTAGACCACAAGCGAACTTGATAAGTTCACTATCTTCAGGACATACACAGTTTATCGCAAGATTAGATCAATCTCCAAGATGAAATTATCTCTATTAGCACAAGTATAGAATAGCATATCCCAAAGGATATAAGAATCAGGATGATTCTGAATCAAAAGATTCTAATGAATTGGCTTTATAATGAGAATCAATAGATTTCGGTAGGAGGATCCAACTATTATCTGGATAAATTTAAATGAAATCAGAATAGATGATGTATCTAACTGATCCAAGGGTGAATATATGTTCCAACGAATGTTGTTAGAAAGCATATCTTAGTTCAGTAACACATTGCATGTTTTTCGGGGCATGGGCATTGAAGTGAACTGAAAGAGATTGTGCTAAAGACATAATTCGATATTGGTCGCATGAAATTCTTAAAACCATATATTCTTTATCTGATAATGATCTTTTACACACACACCCATGTATATAATGGATTCAAATCACAAATGTAATAATATCATATTTAATTTTCACACTACTATTTGTTCAAAAACGCTTCTAGTTTATTGACAATTCAAGTTTCAAACTCATTCAAATTATATCATATTATCAAGATTAGAGCATTCAAAACACTATTATTTCTCATTTATGCAGACTTTGAAATTTAGATCAAATCAATTTACTTTAAACTATCATAAATCAAAGATCTAATATGGTCATATGTAATGAACTATTCACTGATATACTATCATTTCTTCTTTAACTTCAAGTAATGTCGATTTTATCTTTTTCAATTTGTTTGGAGTTTTCAAAATCTTTATGAAAGAAAGTAAAACAAAAGAAATTAAACCTTCCATGAAAACATTTTATGAAAAACATTTTACTTGTTTACTCAGGATTAAGCAAGTCAATCAATTAAAAACTCAGATCGATGTAATCTTGTAATTGAATGCCTTTGCCTTTGTCACCAACACAAATCTGTATTCCCCCTGTCCTATAGACTCCCTCTTAACTAGTCAAATGGTTGCATCAACGACTTTATGCTCACCATTGTCATCCTAAGTTTCACGTTATCATTTGGACTTTGTAAAACTCTTTCCAAAACATTATGTGTGACATATTCTCCCCCTCAAGCATCAAGTCGTTGAATCAAATAGATTTACCAACTTCTGTAATGACTCATTGCTCTTGCAGATGTCATTCCCGGTCATGCGCCATGAACAACCACTATCAACAAACCAAATGTTATTAATAGTCCCTCTTGGTTAATCCTGCACAACTAACAAGAAACATTAATTTGAAATTGGGTCCCAAGCCATGGTAGTCATGTGTCGTCCATCTGTATCAAAATAATAAACCGCACTCCATTCATAATCGAATCTCTCCTCGATTTTTGGTGATTGTTCCGACGAGTCAGAAACAGAAACTTTAGATTTCCAAACAAACGTTTTGTTCTAACTGTGTTTCAGTAAAGGATACAATGATGAGGGTTATGGATGACAACGTAAACCTCCTTTGTGATATGAAATCAATGCACACGGTAAACCAGAAATTAAAGGATAATGAGAATGTGTGTATTGAGAGAATAGAATCACTTAAGAGGGATATAAGTTCTCTGACTTTGAAGATCAAAGAGTAGGCATATCACCTGGGTATGTCCTTTGTAGAAATTGAGAAAATAAATATTGATGTTGTTGAGAAAGATAAGGATCTAGCTGAATCTAAAGCAGAGGTGATCATATTGCATAGAAAGTAAGAAGGCTTTGGAAATTCATCATTCTTACTGGGATATTTTAATAATACAGAAGAGGGGAAGGGAACTAATGGTATTGGTTATGTTCCTCCAACATTCAACAAAAATTATTCTGTTGCACCTGATATTATAAAAGATGATGATTTGGATCCTAAGACTGTGTTGAAAGTGAATCCAGTCACAGGTGAAGATATGGTGTATTCTGATGATAGTGATGATGAATATTTTGATGAAGCTAAGGTAGAGGGGATACCGAAAGAGGTTAAGAAAGAAGACTCAAAGGTTGATTCTAATTCATCTGGAAATTATACATTTGGATGTTCTTCAAATTCAAGGAGAGTTCCATATGTCAGAGATTATAAAGACAGGCGTACATGCTTTCATTGTAATGAGATGGGACACATTGTGGTGACTTGTCCTTACAAAAATAAATGGGAGAAGCATGCATTTCCTGAGAAGAAGAAGCCTGAATCAATACCTGTTGCAAAATCTGGAGTTCTAGAGAAAATAAAGCCAAAAGAAGTTCATGTAGGAGAATCTTCTTCAAGTGCATCTTATCATGTGAAGATTCCTTATATGAGAGAATATAGTGAGAAGAGATCTTGCTTTTTTTGTGGTCTTATGGGTCATATTCGGATTGCTTGTCCTCAGAACGCCAAAGGTAACCGACATGTTACTCCAGGAAAGGTAAGAACTCATGGTAAGCCTTATGTTAACCCAAATGTGGTTAAACCTCATGATACACCAAAGGGTAATTCAAAATCTGAGGTTAGGCTTTCTAGACCTCAAAGATGGAGGAGAAACAGAAGATTAAGAAAACATTTTGAACAACAAGAGTTTTCACAATCTAAACATTTTCAAGTGAACAAGATTGTTCAAACACTTCACATTTTAAGCAAAAAGAACTTAATGAACATAAGTATATTTGGAAATCTAAAGTTTCTGTTTCTGACTCGTCGGAGCAATCACCAAAAATCAATGAGAGATTCGATTGTGAATGGAGTGAAGTTTATTATTTTGATACAGATGGACGACCCATGACTACCATGGCTTGGGTCGCAATTTCAAATTAATGTTTCTTGTTAGTTGTGCAGGATTAACCAAGAGGGACTATTAATAACATTTGGTTTGTTGATAGTGGTTGTTCATAGCACATGACAGGGAATGACATCTGCAAGAGCAATGAGTCGTTACAGAAGTTGGTAAATCTATTTGATTCAACGACTTGATGCTCAAGGGGGAGAATATGTCACACATAATATTTGGAAACAGTTTTACAAAGTCCAAATGATAGCCTGAAACTTAGGATGACAATGGTGAGCATAAAGTCGTTGATGCAACCATTTGACTAGTTAAGAGGGAGTCCACCCATGAGATGCCTCTTCCCTCTCTGAGTTTGCGGAAAATTTAACGACCTGGTCCGTCCGACACTCACTGAGACGGATGGCGGCTTCCATATGGATCACCCAGTCAAATGTAGCTGCCGCGTCCTTTTTACCATCCAAGATTGACGGCGCGCCGTTCACAGCAATGATAGGTCCTCCGGGGCCCGGGGTTAGTACCAGCCGACCCATTCCCGCTCTTCATTACGTCAGACAACATAGTAGGCAAGGTGGCCTTTATTATTTCAGCAATTTCCCGAGCCAATGCCATCTTCACTTCAGGCTCGAAGCTATATTATTGATCAGCCACTAGGGTGTTCTCGGGTTCATATAAGGTAAGGATACTTTGTTAGCCCATTGTTATTGTGTTAACCCAATTAACTTCACCAAAATCAATCCAAATCATTTTTATTTTAAATAACATTATTACACCAATACAACGTCGTGTTCTTTTTTTTTTCATTTTGTAAATTCGCAAGTGTAAGGGGCGTTTGCACCAGTGTAAAATTTTGCTGAAAACATAAAATTTTCATATTTTTCAGCAAAAAATTACACCAGTGCAAACCCCTTTACCCTTGCGAATTTACAAAAATGCAAAAAAGAACATGACGTTGTATTAATGTAATATTTTTATTAAAAAAATAATGATTTGGATTGATTTTGGCGATGTTAATAGGATTAACACAATAATAGAGGGTTATTATAAGATCTCAATCCTCTCTCTCTATATATATATATTTATATATATATATATAAATAAACTTTTTATTATTGAAACTCTTATCAACAACCAAATAATACATATTTGAATAATATACTATTATTATTCTTTCCGATGTATACTCATTTCATAATATGTCCATATGGACAACTCAGGGAAAGCGACTTGTCAGTGTGTTTTATGTTGCCTTACGGTTTAAAAAAATATAATATAGAATTTTATATATAAATATTGTCGAAATTTAGAGGGGTGAATAGGTTTATTTTAAAAACTTGATTAATTAAAATTTAATTTAAACTTGTACGATGAACAATTGTCAAGAACACAATATATATATATATATATATATATATATATATAATAAAAGAGTTAAAGGAAGGAATGACAAAAACCAATTTATAGATGTTCGAGTTAATGTTAACAAATCCACTATACGTCATCTCCCCGATTCTCCACTTGAAAGTTTCTCCACTAAATGTCTCTCTTGAACGGAAAAGAGTATCGGTACAAACGTCTCACTAATAAAGGTAGTGATCACCTTCTTCAACTAACTATGTCAAGATAGTGGTCTTTATAATTTTACAACTCAAGCACTATATCAAGATAGTGCAACACTCACAACCTCAAGCAGTCAAGATAGTACTGCACACTTTCATAACTATCACTATATCAAGATAGTGATTCCATAACTCACAATACACTATATCAAGATATTGTTTCCCAAACCAATCGTCAACTATATCAAGATCGTATGATGATGAACTCACACCAAGTGAGTGCCCCTTACAAATTTCTCTCTCAACTAAGTGGTAAGAAGCTACCACATAAAATATAAACACAAGACTAGAAAGAATAATAGTTGTAGAATAACTCTTCTAACTTTGATCCTTGATCTTGAATCTTGAATCCCTCACTTGAATTGATGTTAGAATATCAAGTGAACCAGAGAGATTATATTAAATATGTATTTCAAAGTGTTGTGAGCAAAAGGAGTGTTTTAGAATGAAAAATGAGGGACCTATTTATAGGCACAACACAAGAATCAGAAAAGTGGTATGCTGCAACAACCGCGGTGGCAGGATCGACCGTGCGACATGCATATCACTTTTTAACTTTTTTGTGAACGTTATGCATTGTCCCATCCATCCATTCTAACCTTTTCAAACACATTTTTACCAGATTTTAAGTCTCTAGAAAGCTTTCTTTGTTTGTAGCAAAGTCTTGAAAGACTTTACACATAAATGGCAAGTTTACTTTTGTGGTTTGAAAGTGTTTAAGATACTTTTCCAAAGTGTTTATCTTTAAATCATTTTAAGTAACTTTGTGTCTACAAGGTGGATGCAATTTGAATCCTTGCTAAGCTTAGCAAGCTCTATCCACCAACTTTCAAATTCAAATTAATTCAAAAACCATTCTTTATATATTTACAAGACTTATTAATTAACTTGATGTTTTAAAAAAATTCTCTGGAAAAATATCTTTGTTTTATAAAAAATAATTTTTATAAAGTTGTTTAGATTATATGAAAAGCTATTTTATAATCTCTCTATATTCCCAACATATTCATATTAACGGTTTAAGCTTTGACCTTCTTGTGTTGACTTATTACCCGAGCATTTTCATCATTATTGAACGTTTAGCTTGTGATTAATGATTCACTAAATGTATAGGGATATGACCATCTTTAATCAACAATTAATAACACAAGTTACTAATTCTTTATCATTATCAAAACAAGGGATTAGCAATCTTAAATTAACATCAAACCATTGTTATCCCAACAATCTCCCCTTTTTAATAATGAAAAAATTAGTGACTTGTGAGACATTTGTATCCTAAAGTTTAACATGTTAGCATACCACATACCTTAATGAATCACAGTCACTCTACTCATGCCCTTTCTCCCCCCTCTTGACATTATCAAAATGGATGCTCTTCTAAAAGGGAAGCTCCCCATTGAACTCTGCTCCTCCTCAAACAATAAACTATCCTGATTATGCTTATTATTAAGCATTTGCTTGCAAAACCAAGGTTAGGAACAAACGTATATATAAATTTATCTATGTTAAAACATGCAAGAACAACTAGTCATAATAAAGCATTGTTAGTGATAAAATAGTCTCAAAATGTGGTCAAACATGACCAATCACCAAATGGGGTTCCTAAAATGTTTGAAAGTCATACAACCATTATCTAGGTCAAAATAACGGTCATCATAGTCATGAGAACAAGTCCTAGTTTGTCTTAAAACACAACCATAAGCATAATATCTTTTAGAGAAAAGTCAACCAACTTTTTACCATTTATCTTTTAAATATGAGAATAATTTGGTGATGAAGAGTTTGAGCAAGATGGAAATGCCTTTTTGAGATACAAACATCTTCTTTATGAGATTGGTGTTGTTTCAGACTTAAGTTTGACCAACAAAAAATTCTTGCTTCGACACTTCATTTTCCTCCCTATAGGTTCCTTCTTGTTCAACTACTTACACATGAGGATTTTATGATATATTGAAAATAGGTTCCACAGAGTATCCATCATTAGTAGATAAGATGGAATGGACATATGACACATCCTTTTGGAGTTCATAGAATATGGTACGATAGTTTCGGGGTGGATTTATTGGCCTAAAAGATGGTACATTTTGTAAGCTTAGATTTGCAAATAGTCGGGACAACATCATTCCATAAGGTAATGACTTGTGTGGTTTTGATATAATGTCTATCATGTTTTGGATCATGATATATCCCAAGTTACAAGGCTCAAAGTTTTTAAGACTTGTGTGGTTTTGATATAATGTCTATCATGTTTTGATATAATGATATATCCCAAGTTGCAAATAGTCGGGACAACATCATTCCATAAGGTAATGACTTGTGTGGTTTTGATATAATGTCTATCATGTTTTGGATCATGATATATCCCAAGTTACAAGGATCAAAGTTTTTAAGACAGAAAAGCACACATGCTTCAAGAGCAATGATCTTATGTTTGTTAGCCATTCTTAAAAAGAGGTTATGGGTCAAGATTTTATACCAAACTGCACATTCAGGGAGGAAATCATTATAACAAATACATGTGGATTCGGTTAGTGTGGAAGGAATGCAGAGGGAATGTAAAATAGATTGGCTAGGGATAAAATGAATAGATGAAAGATCATAGGAGTTAGTGTATACCTCAGGACCGATTAAAGGGATGCGAAGGACCTCACAAAAGGCTGAAAGAGACCAATACCATGATTTGTTGTACATGGTGATATATATGGAACAAGTGGCCTTATTGAATTTGAACCATGCATAGCACTCTTTCAAGTGTTTTGGAAATACATTTTCATGGAGATTTATAAGGCATTGCTAACCACTGGATTGAAATACTTCATATACTTCATAGTCACTCAAGCTATTGTATTCTACTATTCTTCTTTCAAGGATTGATCTTTCTCTTACAAGAACTAGGTTGGTTGCTGTAGATTAAGAATCAAGGTTATGAGGAACACAAAGGTCCCTTTTGGATGCCTTGTTTTATATATAATGAATGTTCTTGAGTGTTTTCCACTTTGATGAGAGAGAGAGAGTATTTGGTAGGTTGGTGTATTGTTTGAATGAGTTCTAGGGATTAATATAGGAAAGGATTGGTCTGGTATGTTAAAGATTCAAACAGTAATAGCAATATATTGATATCTTGCATGGGGAAGGAGTATTGATTCCAAATCTTTATTCATAGATTCTTAAAAGTGTGTAGGTAAGTAAAAGACAAAGGTTAAAGGGGTATGGAGGAGAGAGAATGCTTGAAAATAGCTCAAAAATCTGGATAACAAATGCTAAGGATTTCATGGTCTCACTCACAACGATCCATCGACCGTGAGTCGTGTCTTTCGTTTTTTCTCACCTTTCCACTTCCACGGTCGCTTTGTCTACCGTGACATCGACCATAGGAAGGTCAGTTGTTCTATTGCCTTCTAGATTTGGTGCTTTGTTGATCCTAGCATGTTAGTTTCGTAACTTTGGATAATTTTCAAGATATTTAGGCTTATATGGTGTGGATTTAGACATGATTTGGTTGATTTTCAAGACACATAACTTATGGATTATGTTCTATCATTCCAAAACCCATACTCATGACATTGAAACTTTCACGTTTCAAGGGTTTAGTAAATATATATACTATATTCTCGTCCAATGGAACACCTTCGAAAGACATATACCCTTTTTTCATATTATCTCTAAGGAAATGATGTCTAAGGTCCATGTGCTTATTTCTAGAATGTAAATTGGGATTCTTACTTAAATCTATTGCACTTTTCTTATAAAAAAATATAGGACTTCGTTAAAAATGTTAGGACATAGTTTGTAATGATAAAAGCTTTGTAATAGTTTAGATCTAATGTCTTTATATTTTTGTATGTAATGTTCTAAGTGTTTTATACAAGTTATGCTAGAGGCAAACTTGTCAAGTTCGCCTAGTCTAATAGAGGCGAACTTGTTAAGTTCGCTTAGTCTATCTGAGGAGAACTTGTTAAGTTCGCTTAGTCTATCAGAGGCGAACTTTTTAAGTTCGCTTAGTCTGTTAGAGGCGAACTTGTTAAGTTCGCCTAATACAGATCAGATGTCTACATATAGAGGTTACAGAGTCAGTTTATGTAGCATTGAACAGAAGTGAACGAATTGTCTGATTGAGTCTGTAAACTCTATGATTGTTGGAATACAAACTTGAATGTTATTTGCGTGATTGTTTCTATTGTCTTTTGTGTATACAATTGTTGATTCGGTTGGATTCCGCACTCCGCGTTAACAATACGTCTTATCACGAGAACGATCCGTAGAAGAGCTATGTGGACCTAAAAGTGGTATCAGAGCTTATGCTCGTGATTCTTGTTGATTTGAGACGGTTTTGTATGCAAAATGACAAGAAATTGATCACCTTTTCGATTTTTCATTTCCATGGAGTTTTCAAGTTCTTGAAGTTTATTTTGCTGCTGATTTGGTGATTTTGAAGTGGATTTTGAGGAAATTCATCCGATAGAAGTGTTATAATTGATAAAATACATAATCCTACGGTTCAATTTTGTCTAATTCCTTCAAATCAGTGAGATATGAAGATTTTTGGTAAATCTTTGTTCGTGTTTTTGAGTTGAAGCTGTTCTTGATTTTGATTCTGTTGAAGCAAGCGAACTTGCTGAATTAGTCTGCAGGCGAACTTAGCAGGCGAACTTGTCAAGTTCGCTTTTCTCAAATTAGGCGAATTTAATTTTTAGACGAACTTAATCAGATTTCTGGATTCTAGTTTAAGCGAACTTATTAAGTTCACTTCATATTAAATTCGCATGGGGTCAAGTTCGCTTAGTGAAAATTAGGCGAACTTTATAAGTTCGCTTGGGGTCAAGTTCGCTTAGTGAAAATCAGGCGAACTTAATAAGTTCGCTTGGGGTCAAGTTCGCTAAGTGAAGATCAGGCGAACTTAATAAGTTCGCTTGGGGTCAAGTTCGCTTAGTGAAGATCAGGTGAACTTATCTAGTTCGCTAGTGTTTAAAAAAAACTGCAAATATGGTTACTATCTTCGCCTAAGGGTAATGTGTGTTCAAAACTTGGAATTTTTTTTTGGAAAATGGCAAATATGGTTCAAGGAACAAATATGTTCAATTATAATAATGAGATTGGTACATCTCAGAAACCCCCGAAGTTGTTAAATCTTGCTGATTATTCTAATTGGAAAGATCGGTTTGATCAGTTCGTATCCTTTACCGATACCAGTCTATGGATTCCAATCTTAGAAGGTTTTACGCATCCGACTTACTCATGGATGGGAAAGGATGATGTTCCAAAGCCGGTGTCTGCGTTAACCACAGAAGAAAAGTTACTGTTTGATCGGGAAAAGAAAGCGATGGCGAGTATTTCGATGTCTCTTCCGAAGGAAATATATCACAGTTTTAAACAATTCAAGTCTTTTCAAAAACTGTGGGAAGCATTACAGAAAAGATGTGAAGGTAGTTTGGATGTAAAGAAGAGTAGAAAAGAGCTATTGAAGACGCAATTCTTGGTTTTCAAGCACTTTCAAAATGAATCCTTGGATGATCTTGCTACAAGATTCTATCATCTGCTGAGTGAATTGTCGAGTGCTTCTGTGGTGTATGAGACTGAAGAGATTAACGATAAGTTCTTGGAGGCATTACCATATAAGTTTGATGTGTATACATTTTTAATAAAAGAGAATATCAAGTATAAATCAAAGTCTCTGGAAGAGGTTCTTGGAAAGATTCAATCTCATGATATGAATATGAAGAAGAAGGAGACTAATATGGAACATATACAAGATCCTTCAATGTATTTTGCCAAGACTTCTGGTAAAACAGGTACATGGGTTGCATTTTTTTCTGGTGATGCTCAAGATACTTCTAATGATCAGTGTTCTGGAGTTCTTCTTCATTCTAGTCATTCTGGTTTCTCTGCAACTACATCGTCTGGAACTCACAATATGAATCAAAAGGTTACCGATGATTATTTAGCTATGTTTTCCTCATTCATGGCGTCGTATGAAAATTTTATTGGAGGAAAAATTCATGATCCAGAAGTTATAGAAGAAGATTTCAGACAGATTGATCCTGTTGATCTGGAAGAAATGAACATTCAATGGAATATGGCTATGCTGATGCGACAAGCAAAAGATTTTCTGAAAAAGATTGGAAGAAAATATATTGGCTCTAACAGTCGATCACGCATGGGATTTGATAAAACCAAAGTGCGTTGCTATAACTGTCAAGAGTATGGTCACTTTGCTAAAGAATGTGTGAAGCCAAAAGTTGAGTTTGATTCTCAGAAAAAGCCGAATAACTTTCAGCATAATCGTAATCAGTCACATGGTTCATCTGGTAATTCTAATCATGCATCTACATCATCGGCTTTGGTTGCTCAGAACGATGAAAACTATGACTAGGGTATTCATCTGGAAGATTTGGTGGGTACAGTAAGTCAAACATTTGTAGCAGAGATTCATTCTGAAAAATCCGAAGAGTCGACTGATGATGATAGTTTGAGTGATGGTGAAAGTGTGCTGAGCGTTGATGAAGAGATAGAACAAGTGCAGAATATTGATTCTGATATTGCATCAGGTGTTGCTGAAGATGATATTGTTCTAACACAAAATGCTTCAGAATGTGCTGATTCAGAGAGTATTCCCATTGCCAAAGTTTTCATGGCAGACATGTCTGATCCGTCAAAGGTAAAAGACTATGTTTGTCATATTTACTGTTCTAACAGCATTACTGTAAAAGATAAATTGCAAAAGGTCATGGATGATAACACAAATTTGATTTGTGATATGAAATCGATGCATTTAGTTAATTAGAAACTGAAAGATAATGATAAATTGTGCATCGATAGAATTGAGTCTTTGAAAAGAGACTTAAATTCTCTGGGTTGAAATATAAAGAACAAGCTTATCATCTGGATATGGCTTATGCTGAGATAGAAAAACGAAATGAAGTTGTCGCTCAAAAGAATAAAGAAATTTCTGACAAAGAGTCTGAGGTGATCAAACTTCATAGAAAGCTGGAAAAGTTTGAAAAATCATCGGTTGTATTGGATTATTTTAATACAAATGCTGATTCTAAGAACCGAGTTGCTGGAATTGGATTTATTCCTCCACCATTTAATGCAAATTATGTGGTTGAACCTGAAATCATACATGAAGAGGAAATTGATCCAAAAACAGTATTAAAAGTGAATCCGGTAACTGGTGAGGATATGGTTTATGAGTCTGATTCTGAGGATGAGGTATTTGATGAGAAGAAGATTGAAGGTATTCCAAAAGAGGTGAAACTTGATGAACCAACAGTTGTAAAAACTGATACTCGTGATAGATGCATTCTGACTGAACCTGACGAGGTGAAAGTTATTACACCTAAGCTTTCCCCAATTTTACAGTCAAGTGGGTTTGTTGGTGCCGGTCATCAAAAGATGCTTTCATCAAAGGTACTTCTACACAGGTTTATGTTCCAAAGAAGCAAGTAAAGTGTTCTGTACAATCTTCTGAAGCTTACTCATCTGATGGTTCCTCAAACTCAAGAAAAACCCATTATTTTAGAACTCATCAAGAGAGAAGAGTTTGTTTTCACTGCAATGAAGCTGGTCATATTCTAATAAATTGTCCTTATAAGAACCAGGGAAAATTGAAGACTGCTCCTTCACAATCAAAAGTGGTACAAATTCTGAAAAGAATAGATGAGGGAAAGTCGACTTCTAATGTGGAGAAAATATGCCTTGTCGATCTTTTGTTAAATCTTCTGGATTTAAACAGTAAGATAAATTGAATTCTAAATCATTTGTTTGTCAAGAGAAATTTGAGATTCCACATGTTGGAATTTCAAAAGATTCTCCACCTGAAATTAAACTGTCTAGACCACAAAGGAGAAGACGAAACAGAAAATTGAAGAAACTTTTGAAAACTTCTGAATCTGATAATAATATATCAAACAATGTTTTTCCAATTAAGCATAATGTGTCTTCTTTGAAAATGTCTAAGTGTGAAACTTCTGTTCCAAAGGTTAATGATAACATTGATTGTGAATTGCTTGAAGTTGTTTATTTTGATCAATCTGGACGACCCAAGACCACAATGGCTTGGGTTCCTATTTCTAACTGATTTTCTTTGTTTATGTAGGGACAACCAAGGAGGACTATCAACAATACGTGGTATGTGGATAGTGGTTGCTCTCGACATATGACAGGGAATATTCGGTTGCTTAAAGATGTCAAAAGTATTGATGGAGGTTATGTTCCTTTTGCGGGTAATAAAGGCGGGTACATAATTGGTCAAGGTACTTTAAAGAATGACAAAGTCAAATTTGAGAAGGTGAATTATGTGGAGCAGCTTGAATACAATCTTTTGAGTGTATCACAAGTTTGTGACAAAAAGTTTTCGTTGAATTTCAATGATGCTGAGTGTTATATCTTGAAACCGGCTTCGTTATTCCTGACAGATGGATTCTCATGAAGGCTCCGAGGAGAAATGACACGTATTTCCTTGACATGAGTGTCGCTACTACAACGGATTCAATTCCAACTTGTTTACACTCCAAGACGTCGGAATCAGATTTTATTTTGTGGCACAGGAAGCTAGCTCACATCAACTATCGGAAGATGAACTATATTGTTAAGAATGATCTAGTTCTTGGTATTCCGAAGATGAAATTCTCTGTTCCTGATGATTGTATTCCTTGCAAGAAGGGGAAACAACGAAAGAAATCACACAAATCTAAATCGAAGAATTCTATCATAACTCCTGCATATGGATTTGTTCGGTCCGATTAGTATCAGGAGCATTGGTGGAAAATCATACTATTTGGTAGTAACGGATGATTTCTCTAGATTTTCATGGGTTAAGTTTCTTTCTTCTAAAGCTGAAACCACTGAGTTGGTACAATACTTAATCCTGGGTTTGGAGAATTTATTCAATCTGAAGGTCAAAAGAATTAGGAGTGACAATGGTAGCGAGTTTAAGAATAGCAAGATGGGCTTATTCTGTCTACAAAAGGGAATTCATCATGAATTCAGTGCGCCATATGTTCCTCAACAAAATGGTGTTGCTGAACGAAAGAACGGGACATTGGTTGAAACGGAACGCACGATGCTTGCAGATTCTAAGCTTCCAGTCACTTTTTGGGCTGAGGCTGTGAATACTGCGTGCCATGTTTTGAACAGAGTCTTGACCGTCAAGCGACATAACAAGACATGCTACGAGTTGCTGAATAATCGAAAGCCGAATCTGGAATATTTACTACCTTTTGGTAATCCATGCACCCTATTGAAAGTTAGAGATGTCCCAACCAAGTTCAGTGCTAAGGCTATTGAAGGGATTTTTCTTAGGTATGTTTCAAATTCTACTACCAAGAGGGTTTATAACAAAGAGACGCGCCAAGTTGAAGAATGGTTCCATATTGACTGTTCAAATCGTTCTTTACCTCAAATGGCGATTGGACCAGATTGGACATTTGATTATGAAAATTATTCAAGTCTTTTCATTTACCTTCCGATATTTCTCCTGAAGAAGCTGATGTTCTCTATGATTCATGTCAGGATATACAGCACAGTGGTTTTCTACCAAATGCAGTTCAAAATTCATCGGTTCCATCTACTTCTGCTTCCGATCCTAATGTTGCTTCTTGTTCAGGACCACAAGATTCTGAGAGTGAGGAAGACAATGCTATTTTTCAAGATTCTTCTGCTGATCCTTTGTTGAGTGATGATCCATTACCTTCGACACATGCTCAGGGGGAGATTCCTACAAATTTAGACTCGGAAATTCCAATTAATCAAGATTTCTCTTATCAATCTGATACAAATCAAGTTGAAGTGTTGCCCGTTCCTGGGGTCACATCAATCAAGGAACTCAAAGATCATCCGGTGACGAATATAATAGGAAATTTGTGTGATGGAGTGAAAACACGTTCTTTTGTTGACAATACTTGTTTGTATACATGTATTAAAGATTCTGGTGTTCTTGATGATTGCTCACATTCATGTTTTATTTCTCAGGTCGAATCAAATAATGTTGAAATGGCTTTAAATGAAAATAATTGGATAGAGGCCATGCAGGAAGAACTTGCTATGTTTGACAAACTCAAGGTTTGGAATCTTGTAGATCTTCCGAAGGGTATGTATCCAATTGGTACAAAATGGGTGTTTAAATGTAAGAAAGACGATTGAGGTGTCGTGGTAAGAAATAAGGCAAGATTAGTTGTCCAGGGTTTCAATCAACAAGAGGGAATTGATTACACCGAGGTTTATGCTCCTGTTGCGAGGCTTTAAGCTATACGGCTGTTTCTGGCTTTTGCTTCTTATAAAGGTTTTAAGGTGTTTCAATTGGACGTGAAAAGTGCTTTTTTATATGGAAAGGTCAAGGAGGAAGTTTATGTTTGTCAACCGCCGGGGTTTGAAGATCCACTTAATCCGAATATGATTTTCAAGCTTGATAAGGCCCTCTATGGTCTTCATCAGGCTCGTCGTGCGTGGTATGAAACGTTGTCCACACATCTTTTGGCAAATGACTTTGTTCGTGGCAAGATTGACTCGACCTTATTCATAAAGAAATCAGGGGGAGATTACCTACTGGTGCAGATATATGTGGATGATATTATTTTTGGCTCTACGAATGAAGGGTTGTGCAAAGATTTTGAGAGTGTTATGAAGTCGAAGTTTGAAATGTCATCTATGGGAGAGTTATCATTTTTCGTAGGTTTACAAGTAAATCAAAAGGAAGATGGTTTCTTTATTCATCAGTCCAAGTATGTCAAAGACATCTTGAGCCGGTTCAAGATGGAGAACTGTACCCCATATGATACTCCGATTCCGGTAAATCATAAGTTGAATTCTGACCCTGATGGAAAAGATGTTGATTGTCGACTTTACAGGGCAATGATTGGATATCTCATGTACTTAACCGCTTCAAGGCCATATATAATGTTCGCTGTGTGTATTTGTTCCAGATTCCAGGCAAAACCAAAAGAATCTCACTTGATAGCTGTAAAAAGAATCTTTCGTTATTTGAAAGGAAAACAAAGATTGGGACTATGGTATCCACATGGTTCTAACTTTGATTTCAATGCTTATACTGATTCTGATTTTGGTGGTTGTTGTTTGCACGTGAAATCTACAACAGGTGGTTGCCAGTTCTTGGGTAATCGACTTGTTTCCTGGCAATGCAAAAAGCAAACCACAGTCTCCATTTCTACATGTGAAGCAGAATACATCGCTGCTGCAAGTTGTTGTTCACAGATTTTGTGGATACAACAGCAATTAAGAGATTACGGTTTGAATTTTACAGGAACCCCTATGCTTATTGATAATAATGCTACAATGTCTATAACTAATAATCCTGTTAAGCACAGTAAAACAAAGCACATTGAGATTAGATATCATTTTATTCGTGATTGTGTAGAGAAAAGGTTGATTGAGCTGGTAAAGGTTCACACTGATGATAATTTTGCTGATCTGTTTACCAAGGCATTTGATCGTACCAGGTTTGAATTTCTAATCAAAATGATAGGTATGATCAATCCCGAATAAAAGTTTTGCAAAATCAGATTTTCATGAAAAATTTTGTTTTTAATTTCTTTTATTGCTTTATTACATTTCTGCATTTTAAATTTTTAGTCAAAAAGTTCTTAATTTATAAAAAGTCAAAACAAAGTGAAAAATATAAAATTTGATATCATTTGAAGTTAGAGAAGAAATGATAATACATCAGTGATTAGTTCATTTCACACGACCTTAGTAGACCTTTGATATATGATTGCTTAAAGTGAGTTGGTTTGATCTAAATTTCAAAGTCTGCATAAATGAGAAATGATAGTGTTTTGAATGCTCTAATCTTGATAATCTGTTTTTAAATTTGTGTATGAGTTTTGAAACTTGAATTGTTAACAGACTAGAAGCGTTTTGAAACTAATAGTAGTGTGAAAATTAAATATGATATGATTACATCTGTGATTTGAATTCATTATATGCCTGGGTGTGTGTGTAAAAGATTATTATCAGATAAAGAATATATGGTTTTAAAGAATTTCATGAGACCAATATCGAATTATATCTTTAGCACAAATCTATTTTAGTGCACTTCACTGCCCATGCCCCGAAAAACATGCAATGTGTTGTTGAACTGAGATATGCTTTCAAACATCTGTTGAAACATATATTCGCCCTTGGACCAGTTAGATACATCATCTAGTCTGACTCCATTGAAACTTATCCAGATAATAGTTGGATCCTCATACCTGAATCTGTTGATTCTCATTATACAGCTAATTCATTAGAATCATCTGATTCTGAATCATCATGATTCTTATATCCTTTGGGGTCTGCTTTTCTATACTTATGCTAAAAGAGATAATTTCATCTTGGAAATTGATCTAATATTAAAATAAACCGTATATGTCTTGAAGATAGTGCAATTTATATTTCTGTTTGGTATATATGTAGGGTACATGATGTTTTTCATCTAAATGGTACTAAATCACATGAATTTGGAGAATAAACGCTTATAGTTTCAAATCATATAATATTGACAAATTTAAGAATTCATGCTTTATATTACAAATTCGGTATGAATAATTGAGCATTTCATAACCTGATCTTATTTACTTTGAAATTTATCGCGTATCATTTCAAATATTATTCAAATTGATTGAAATGTTTGAAAAGAAAAGTAAATTGTTAGAAAAGAAAAGAGACAAGAGACCTTTAAGAGAAATATGTCAAAGAAATAAATATGTTGGATTTATAAATACTGAAAAGAGTACGTAAAAATGAAAAAGATGCAAAGTGCACAATAATGAGTTGGATTGTTTCATATCATAGGTTACCCTTGGTTATTGCTAAAATGTTTGATGAACTACTCGGATACTGATATGATCTTCTTACTCATGATGTTCATTCAAAAATATGTGATTTCAGTTTATTCAGATAAAAATTTAAAAAATATATGATTTCAGTTTGTACAGATAAAAATCCAAAAATATGTGATTCCGTTTGTATAGATAAAATTCAAAAAGATTATTTTTTATTTTTATTTTCCATGAAAATTCTAAGCTTTTATTAAAATGTTTGGAATTGGATCGGATACATGCTGCTGACGGAAGTTCAAGAAATGACGTGTTGAAAGTTGGAAAATTGTTCAAGGCAAAAGGTTGAGGAGAACTTGTTATGTTCGCTTGGTTGAGGTGAAGCGAACTTAATATGTTCGTCTGGGGCTTGTTAAGCGAACTTAACAAGTTCGCCTAATTAAGCGAACTTAATGTGTATAAGGATTTTTGTCCAGGCGAACTTAGTCACTTTGTCTTCTCAGAAATTTTAAGCGAACTTGTCTGTGTTGAGCGAATTTAAAAAATTTTCAAAATCAGTGTGTTGTTGGTTGTTAATCGTTCATATTCTAATCGATTCTTGATTGCGATCATTTATGAGGTAATTTTGTTGGATTTAATCCATTAAATCATGAGAAATTAGGCTTTTTCTTTCTGGTTTTTGTCAAAATTTTAACCGAGACATATTTTAACCTAATTGATGCTATATATGTATTAAATCGACAAATTGAGTCTTGTTTTGTTTCGTGAGTACTAGTGGAAGTCATTTCGATGGTTAATTCTTGGTTACAACATCATTTTGATAAATTTTGATTTCTGTGTGAGAATTTGAAACGGCAGACAAGTTCAGGCGAACTTGTTCAAGCGAACTTGTCTATGCGAACTTATTAAGTTCGCCTCTTGTAACACTAAGCGAACTCAGTATGTTCGCCTAGGGGCTCTGAGGGATTTTGGGACTTGTGAAATTTTTTTGTGTTTGAAATTTTTTTTATTTTTTTGTTACAAATTTTTTTTTCTTCTTGTTGTGTGTGTTTATTATTTGTCTAATGTGTTCGTTGTCCAAATACTTTTCGGATGGCTCGTCGTGTAGAATACAAACATAACCAGGTGGCACTGTTAGATCCTAACATGTCGGAGGCTGTTAATTTTCAAGGAATTATTGGGTTCTTAAATCGTTCACGTCTCCGTGTAGCCTTATCTACAGATCCATACATCAGCTTGGTGTATATTCAGCAATTTTGGGACACAGTACATCAAGATACAGACGTAGAACCTCATGTTCTTCGTGCTACTGTGAACAATACGGAGATTGTCATATCGTCAGAGACTATTCGTGCTGCTTTTGCTCTAGGTGGTGCTGCTGATGATCCTATGTCATATCCTAGAACTTTGATTATGGGATGTTTTCAGAGGATGGGTTACCGTGGAAGACCTAATGATACACAATCTCGTAAGGGTGGTATGGTTGGTGAATGGAGGTATTTCATGCACGTGATTATCCAATGCTTATCTCCTCGTAGAGCTGGTACAGATGGATTAAAGAATGCTCTTCAAGCTGCTATGGTGGCTTTGACATTGAACAAGCGATTCAATTTTGCTCTTTATATTTACCGGGAATTGGTTATGAAAATAACTCCTGCTGAAGGTCAAGGATTTATTATGTATCCTCGGTTCATCCAAATGATTCTGAATCATCTTATTCCTGATCTCCCACAGCATCCTATTCGTTTAACATTCACTCCGATGTCAAAGAGAATTTTTACAGATTGCACTAAGGTAAAACAACAGAATGCAGCATTGATTCCTGTACAAACTCCATTATTTGGTCACTTAATCAATCCTGATTATGTTGAACCACCAAATGACAACTAGTTTCATCCTGAAGAGTTGGCTCAAGGACATGGTTAGAATGAACAACAACCTCAACAACAACCTCAACAACAACATGTACAACTTCCTCAACAACAACAAGTTCCAGTACAATTACCAATTCCTATTCCAGAACAAGTTCCTATTCAACAAGCTCAGGTTGATATACCTGTTAATGAACCTGTTCAAGAAGAGGTCGTTCAAGAACATGAACAAGACCTAGGGATGAATATGGATGATTTTGTTGATGATGCTGTGAACTCACCCATTCATGAAGCTGAAGGGAATGTGGTGACAGAGAATGATTCGAGTTCCAGCTCCAGTGATACTATTATGCCTATTTCTGAAGTAAGAGACTCTGATACGTCTAGAGATTTTTGCTCAGATCATTATGAGAGGTTAGCTGAAATACCATTGGCAAATGCTGGCAAACGTATTAAATCTCAAGCCAGAAGACCAAGACGGAAGTCTGTTCGGGATCCTCCTTCCGATTCAGTACTTGGAAAAAGAACATTGGTGGATGAGAGTTCTGATACTGATAGTGATTTTAATCCGGATCCTAAAGCTCAGAAGCTTATGTCTGCTTCAATTGCTGCTGCTCATTCTTCACAGGGTGTAAAGGATGCTAATTTTGTTGCTTCCTTAATAGTTACACCTCCAAGGTCTAAAGATTCATCTCCTGTTATAACTCATGTTCCTCCAGTGATTACTCCAAGTCCTTCGGTTCCTTAATCTTCAGCTGAATTCTGAGAGGATTACTTTCCTTGAATCTCAAGTGCTTACTTTACAAACTCAGGTGGATACTCTTGTATCTACTGATTCTCAAAGACAGCTGGTGATTCAGACTCAAGCCAAGCATATTGCTGACATGCAAGCATTGGTATCCAAACTTGTTGAGCGTCTTGACGCTCAGGAGGAGTTAAGGATCCATGATACGTGTCACACTGAGTCCATTCAAAGAAAGGATGATGAAGACAATGATCCTATTGGAAATGTTGAGGGTGATCGTCAATACGCTGACGTTAATCCTATATCTACAGTTCAGGGGGAGTCGACATCTCAAACAATTGAAGGAAACAAGGATGCTTCTGGAGTTAATGAAGAAGTTTTGCTATTGGAATTCTTTGCGGATTCTGAAGAGGAAGAAGCTGAGAAGATAGAATGTCTGGATGACATTGATGAATTAGTCAATGACATTGATGAATTATTCAATGACATTGAAGATGATGTGTCTGATAATGACGTGGAAGAAGGAGAGATAGTTGAGATAGAGATAGAGAAAAATAAAGATAATGTTACTTATGAATGCAGTGATGGTCTTAATGTTCCTTATAACTTCATCCAAGATGATGTTATTCCTGAGTTTTCTTATGAAGGAGTAACAGATTCTACGGACTCTATTGAAGACATCACTGTGCCTGAAGATACTGCTGAATCCAAGATGGATACTGATGATGAGAATGTTCAATCCAATATAGATGTTGAAGCTGATACTACTCACACTGTGTCTCCTAAGGTGAATGAAGAACCTGTGATGTACAGAAATACAAGGATGACTAGAGAACAATGGAGAGAAGTTGTGAATAGCTGGATGAAGGTGCTACCCATGTCTCAAGCACAACCTGCTCAGAAAGAAAAATATGTGAATAAAGAGATGTGTGTTGGAAGAATCATAAGTTGGTTTTATGATAATGACACAAAATTGTTCGCTATTAAAAGATCTGATGGTGTTTAGTACTTAAAGCCGAGGATTAAATATTTCAATACCTTGCCAAGGTGTGAAATGAATGGTCTAGCTTCAAAACCACTTATTAATATATCCAAGTTTGGTTTAGCGGATGTGATTGCTAATCTGATCAAGAGAGAAGGTGGTTCGGGAAAGTATGAAAAGCTAAAGCATCAGAAAGGAAAGAGAGTGAGGATAATAGATCAAAAGACTGGGAAAGTGACCTGGAAGTACAAGTTCAAACTAGTACGTGCTGTACACAAGATACCGTTGAAGAATATTCCTCAAGATTTTCTTGGGAATATGAAATGGTGGTATGTTGATGTTAATACTGGTGAAGTAAGGATTGAAGACAAAGATAATAAGGTCATTGTATGTTTCTATGATGCAATGAATCTTATCAATTTTTCAAAGAAAGATCAGAGAACGTTGAGAAAGAATGAAATCATGTTCACTGATGAATGGAGAGAACAAGGATTGCAGTATAAGAGAGTGTTGGAGATATGTAGAAGATATGGAGTGCATGCAGGCAGCAGATTACCGGATAATTGGAAAAGCTCATCATAAAGACGAAAGACTGAAGATCAAGCTATTGTCAAGGGGGAGTCTGTTAGGACATAGTTTGTAATGACAAAAGCTTTGTAATAGTTTAGATCTAATGTCTTTATGTTTTTGTATGTAATGTTCTAAGTGTTTTATACAAGTTATGCTAGAGGCGAACTTGTCAAGTTCGCCTAGTCTAACAGAGGCGAACTTGTTAAGTTCGCTTAGTCTATCTGAGGCGAACTTGTTAAGTTCGCTTAGTCTGTTAGAGGCGAACTTGTTAAGTTCGCCTAATACAGATCAGATGTCTATATATAGAGGTTACAGAGTCAGTTTACGTAGCATTGAACAGAAGTGAACGAATTGTCTGATTGAGTCTGTAAACTCTATGATTGTTGGAATACAAGCTTGAATGTTATTTACGTGATTGTTTCTATTGTCTTTTGTGTATACAATTGTTGATTCGGTTGGATTCTGCACTCCGGTTAACAATATGTCTTATCACGAGAATGATCCGTAGAAGAGCCATGTGGACCTACAAAAACTGACCTCATAGTCGACAAATACTTGTTTCATCCATAGCACATGAGCACTTGCTCTACCGTCGGCCACATATTCTGCTTCGGTTGTTGATACTGCTATGGATACTTGTTTCTTTGAGAACCAAGACGTGAGTGCTAGTCCAACGAAAGAACACACGCCGCTAGTTCTTTTCCTATCAACCATGCATCTTCCTAAATCTGAATCTGTAAAGCACATCACATCTATGCCTTGACCTTTAGGATACCATAATCCTAGATTAATGGTTCCTTTGATATATCTAAATATTCGTTTCACTGCGTCATAGTGTGATTTATTTGAATTTTCCTGGAATCTTGCACAATAACAAACACTAAACATAATATCGGGGCGACTTACTGTTAGATAAAGCAAGCTCCTGAGCATGCCTCTATATTTCTCGTTATCATTGACTCACCTTCCTCATCTTTTGTAAAAGTGGTTGTTGTAGCCATAGTTGTATCCATGGGCTTAACATTTTCCAAATCATATTTCTTTAACATATCTTTAAGATACTTAGATTGGTTTATGAAAGTCCCATCTTCATATTGTTTAATTTGTAAACCAAGAAAGAAGTTTAGTTCTCCCATCATGCTCATTTCAAATTCACTATGCATTTTATTAGAAAATTCAACACATAAAGATGGACATGTAGAAACAAACATAATATCATTAACATATACTTGCACAAGTATCAAATGTTTATCCTTTTTTCTTAATAAACAATGTATTATCTACTTTACCCATGTTATAACCATTTTCAATCAAGAATTATTATAATTTATCATACCAAGCTCTAGGAGCTTTTCTAAGTTCGTATAGTGCCTTATGAAGTTTATAAACACAATAAGAGAGCAACATATGCTTCCTTATTTATTATACCATTTAGAAAAGCACTTTTAACATCCATTTGATATAGTTTGAAATCTTTAGCAATGCAAAAGCAAGTAGAATCCTTATACTTATGGATTCTAATCTAGCAACTAGGGCAAAAGTTTTATCATAATCAATGCCTTCTTATTGATTGAATCCTTGGGCTACTAGCATAGCCTTGTTTCTAGTTACTATACCATTTTAATCCATTTTATTTCTATATACCCACCTAGTTCCTATGATTGTTTGCCCACTAGGAGGACGAACAAGTTCTCAAACCTTGCTCATAATGAATTAGTTTAATTCTTCTTGCATGGCTACTATCCAATTTGGATCATTAAGGGCTTCCTTAATATTCTTAGGTTCTATGGATAATACAAAGACAAAGGATGTATTAATGTTATGGGCTTTGGATCTTGTGGTTCTTAGGTTTAATTCTCCTGTGACTTGGTCAATTGGGTGGTCCTTAACTTCCTTGAGATTTATGGTTTGTTCTACCTCTTTGGGAGGAGAAACTTCTAAGGGATTAGCTTTAATAGGAGGTTCACTTTCAATGTTTCTTATTATTTCAACTTCACACACATCATCATTAACTAACTCAATTGATTTTGTCTTGGTTGAGTGTCATCAAAAGATACATTAAGTGATTCTTCCACAACTATTGTAGCTTTGTTTACGATTCTATAGGCTTTGCTATTTAGGGAGTATCCCAAAATTACTCCTTCGTAGGCTTTGGGATCAAATTTGTTTAAGTAATCTTTGGTGTTAGTCACAAAGTACTTGCTACCGAATACTCTGAGGTGTTCATAGGATGGTTTTCTTCCCTTGAAGATTTCATATGGGGTTTTATCTAACATTGGTCTAACTAGGACTCCATTTAGGATATAGGTTGCGGTTGCTACGGCATAACACCAAAACTAGGATGGATTACTCAACAAACATTGTTCAACTTGTAACGTTCAGTTCTTCCTTTCAACAACCCCATTGGAATGAGGCGTTCGAGGAGCCGGGAAGTTATGGGTTATCCCATACTTGTCACAAAATGTTCCAAATTTCAATTAATTGTCAAGTTCTTTACCATGGTTGGTACGGATTGAAACAATCATACAACCTTGTTGGTTTTGAATCTTTTTACTTGGAATTTTAAATATTTCAAAAGCTTCATTTTTAGTTTTCAAAAATGATGTCCAAATATATCTTGAAAAATTATGAACAACTACCAAAGTGTGTTGGTTTCCCTCATAACTTTGGATTGATGATGGACCAAATAAATCCATGTAAAGTAATTCTAAAACACATTTAGTTGACACTATGTTCTTAGTTTTATAGGATATACGCACTTGTTTTCCTATTTTGCATGCATCACAAAAATGATTCTCAAATTTGAACTTAGGCATATCTCTAACAAGTTCTCTTTTGTTTATTTTTTTTGTATCAATTTCATGATAGCATGTCCTAGCCTTCTATGCCACAATGTTGTATTGTCTAATATGGATGCAAGAAATATTCTTTTCTTATTATCCCTAAGTTTGCATGTATATATACAATTTCTCCTATGACCACTAAGAAGTGTCACATTATCTTTCCATATTATTCATTTTCTTTTGTTAAATGTAACGTTTAAGTCATTATCACATAATTGACCAACACTAAGAGAGTTAAAGTTCAAGATATCAACATGCTCAACATTAGTAAAAACCAGGTTACCAAGAGAAACGTTACCTTGACCGATCACCTTTCCTTTTGAATTTCCACCAGACGTGACTATGCCGCCAACATATGTTTCATATGCCTTATAGAATTCTTTGTTTCCGGTCATATGTTTGGGGCATCCACTATCTACAATCCATGCATTGTCTTGTATGGTGCTCTTGAGACACGCGTATATGGTTGTCACTACATTCATACATTTGGTACCCAAAGTTTCATAGGTCCAGGATTGTTAGCACTAAACATTCTGACTTTTACCCATTTAGGACAACTCTTGTTTGTCTATAGAAGTTTTGATTATGAAATCTTTAATTAGGACTGTAATCAAGGTTTCTATATGAATGATCATTGTAATGTCTTTGATACACATCTTGGTATCCTTGAAAGTATCTATAGTTTCTCCTAGGATGATAGTTGTAAAACACTTTGTTATAGTTGTAAAATTGGTTGTTGTTCCTTCTTGGATAAGAGTTGTAAGACCTTGAAACTTGTCTTGGATAGTTATTCTTAACATATCCAAGTCCTTGTTTCGGTTTGTAAAATTGTTTCACTACTTGAGGTTTCTCAGTAGAAACTTTCCTAGTTTGAGCTACTTTAGCTTTTAACAATATATTTCTAGCAACTTCCACATTGTTTGCTTTGATAAATGTGATTGGTTTGGTTTTGCTAGTTGATGCTACATTTGTATCATTTAAAAAACCCAAACCACTTTTGTTATTTTGTGGCTTTTATGCTTTTAGTATGTCATCCAAAATGTCACTACTTTTGTTGAAAGTAGAAAGTGTTTATTTATGATGTTGAAAAATTTTCATTTCATTCTTTAAAATCTCATTTTCCTTTTTCAAATCATTTGAGTCTTTTATCAAAACATTATTAAAGTGTTTTCTTTCTAAAAGCTCCTTTTCAAGTTCTTTGATTTTTCCTTTCAAATATGTATTTTTATCAATGACCTTAGAACTAAGACCACATAAGCCATCATATAGCATTTTCAAGTTATCATAGTTAGCAATTAATTCATCACTATAATAAGTAGAGTCGGAATGTACCTCATTTGTGCCAAAAGCCATGAGACATTTTTTTTTCTTTTTTTGCTTCATCATTTTCATCCCAATTATCACTCCAAGCACCACCAACAAATGCGTTGTTCTTGTTATCTTTCCTTGTGGCTTTAGGCAATCTTGAATGAAGTGATTTAGATCACCATATCTAAAGCACCTTCTTTCATCTTTGGACTTATCCATCTTTTCATCATAAGATGATTTCTTGTTGGAAGATTTTTTTGTCATTCTTTGGTTATAAACTTCCCTTTTCTTCTAAAGAATTTCTTGAATTCTTTTACCGCCATAGCATACTCTTCACCATTATCACTATTGGATTGTTCATTATCTTTTTCACTTGACGATTTGGAGTATTTAGCTTTAAGAGCAAGAGACTTGACTTTCCTTTTCTTAACTTTGGAGATTTCATCATCTTTCTCCATGATGATTTCATGGAATTTGAGGTTTTGTTAGTGTGCTGATCATTTGATTATTCAATAGCCATCACTTTGGCTCTCCATCTTGGATGTAGTGCCCTCAAGAATTTCCTTACATAAATTTTGTTAGTATATGTAGTACCAAGAGCTTTAAGACTAGTAACAATAATATTAAATCTAACATAACCCTTATCAACCTTTTCATGTTCATCAATATTGAATTACTCATATTGTTGTACAAGTAATTTAATTTTATTGTCCATAACTTGAGGGTTACGTTGGTGCATTATGACAAGTGTTTTTCATATGTCATTTTCACTTGGGCAAATGAAAACCCTTTCATATTTACTTTTTGTTAAAGCATTTACAATATAGAATTTGCTTCATAATTTTTACAGATTTGCCTTTTCTCATCGCTTGTCCATTGACTACTTTCAATAACAACAGCTTTTTTTTCACTAACATCAAATCTTTTAGGCACAAGATCTCCATTTCCAGTTATTTCCCAAAGGCCTTTTGCTTTGATATAAGTTTCAAATCTTTGTTTCCAATAGCAAAATCCTTTATTTTCAAGAAGTGGTGGTCTAGTTAAAGAGTTCCCCTCAACATAGTTTGTTAGAGCCATGGATTTAACCCAAAAGCTTTTAAAAACTAGAGCAACTTGCGCTGATACCAATTGTAGAAACCTAGAGGGGTAGGGGGAGGTGAATAGGTTTACTTTAAAAACTTGATTAATTAATGAACACTTGTCGAGAACACAATATATATATATATATATATATAGCACGGTTCCACTAATAAGTGGTTTTTCGCTAAGAAATACTAAGAAGTGGGTCAAACGAACTCCGATTCATTCCAGCGGCGTTGGAACCATATCATCGAACCCTAACTCGGACCCAAAAACCTAAACCCCCTCCACCCGCACCCCCAAAAACCTAAACCCCCCCTCCAACCCTACCCCGAAAAGCCTAAAACCACCACCCCTAACCCCCCCCCCAAAAAAAAAATCTAAACCCCCCACCCTACCCCCCCCCCCAAAAAACCACCTAAACCCCCCACCCCCACCCAAAAAAAAAACCCAAACCCTAAAATCTAAACCCTAAGAGCTAAACCATAAGGCTAAACCATAAGGCTAAAACCCTAAAATTCAAACGTAAAATCTAAACCTTAAAATCTAAACCCTAAAAGCTAAGATGGTAAAGTTCGACGAGACGGTTCCAACGCCGTTGATATTAGCTCAATCGGAGTTCGTTTGATATCGTTTCTTAAGGTTTTTGTCATTTCTTAGATTTTTTAGCGAAAAACTACTTTTTATTTGATTCTCCCCTTATATATATATAATCAAACAAACAAGTAAGTAAATAGTTAAGGGAAGGGATGACAAAACCGATTTATAGAGGTTCAATTGGATGTTAACAAATCCACTCTACATCCTCTCTCTGATTATCCAATCGAGAGTTGCTCCACTAAACGTCTCTCTTGAACGGAAGATATCTCCGGTACAAATGTCTCACTAATCAAAGATAATCATCACCTTCTTCAACCAACTATGAAGTAGTGGTCTTTACAATTTTATAACTCAAGCACTATATCAAGATAGTGCAACACTCACAACCTCAAAAACTATGTCAAGATATTGCACACTCTCACAACTATCACTATATCAAGATAGTGATTCTCACAACTATCGCTATATCAAATAGTGATTCTCACAACTCACAATACACTATACCAAGATAGTGATTCCCAAACCGATGCCACATTAGTCTGGTTATATCACATCCATCCTGAAACTCTCATCGATGTTCCTTAACCAGGGCATTGGCTAATCAATTGATCCTCATCCTCAAGATCCAGTGTACATAAAGAGAAAACTGGAGTAGAAATATTAACACCGCGAAATACCAAAGATGATGCAACCGGGATACAGTATTAGAACAAACGTCATATAAAGCATATCACTTTAATTGGAGCCCATCTTAACATTAATAATTCCATTTTAGAAGTCTAATGTTGATGATCTTCAGTCCATCTTCTGCAAGAGAAAGTAGGAAATGAAGCCTTGGCCTCCCCTTCGCATCACCATTTATTCGGACCAACCGAAAACTTATAACTTCGAACCATCTCATCTAAATCAGCAATTTCATGCGCTAAATTCATCGAGGCCCTGCGACATTTCCAGTTCCAAGAAAAAACAAGCTAAGAATGTAATAGTTAATAATAGATGCATATGACCTTGTGGCTTAGTGGTACTAATGATTGTCCCCTACAAATGTGATGTAGGTTCGAATCCCTACAAGTATAGGTTAATTAGGTGATAATTAAAAGTAAAAAAAAATTGTTGTTAAAAAATAGTTAATAATGGATTGACTGATGATAATTTAAAGTTTTAGAAAGTTTAAATGATGATTAGATTAATTATATATATTTGAAAATTTAAAAATTTAAAAATAATGAACTTAAGTCACTTTAAAAAAGGACTTACGATCAAATTCATGTTTCATTGGTTTTTTTTTTCTTCAACCTTCTTTGTAACTACGTTTGACCTAATCTTAGTGGTTAGCATCTCATGATTACCAAAAAAAATAAAAATATTATATATGAAATTAAGTGATATATATATATATATATATATATATATATATATATATATGTGTGTGTGTGTGAGAGAGCCGGTTCAAATACAAAGGGCTTTCTGCGGACAAATGGTAAAAATAATGTTGGACCATTAATCCGCTAAATCAATGGTTATGATTAAGTGGTGCAAGTAGTCTAGATCTTGAAAAAAAAGTTATGTAAAAAAGAGTTGGAAGGACAAAAAAATAAAAAATAAAAAAAAAATACTAACCATTGTTGACTTTTTTTATGGGTTAAATCTAGTTCTATCAAATTTTTTTTAATTCTAATAACTTTTACGTAATATATGATTTTTGAAAAAAAAAATATACCATAACATAGAGAGTTTTATTATCATTAATTTGATTATTGCATTCATATAGTTTATTTTTAAATTTTTTTTTAAGATGGTACGTGATTATATAGGTGTCATTACTTGATTATGTCATCAAGACATCAAGTATCGTTACTTGATTACGTAATATTGTAAGGCTCCAAATCGAGAGACCTCACTCGTTATATTTACTCTATAAACATAGTGAATTAAACTTAAAATATAATAAATCAGCGAAAATATCATTCAAATTACAACTTGTCTTAACATACCAAAAACATTGTCTTAACATAAATTTCAATAACATAAATAAACGGGATGTCAGTATCATCGATTGGGTAATCTATCGGCTCAAGCTCCGTTTCCATCATCGTAACCTACACTTAACTTGAAGGCATGCTAAAAAGTCAACTAACGCAGGTGAGCTCTAAGTTTACATAAAACTTTACATATCAAAAACGTTTTGCCAAAACATAACATTCATCATTATTAATAAAAACGTACATAACATGCAATAACATAAAACATAAGTCAATCATACACGTCGAATCTGCTCCTTTTCGTAACCGTCAATTCCATAAGGCATTACTTGAAATTTCTCGAGGCCTAACGTTCGTCTAGAATGCTTGGGCTCGTCAGAAATCCTAACCTAGACATTTCACACAGTTCCGCGCCTTCACGCGACATTGTTCGTGCCTTCACATGACATTGTTTGTCTCTTCATACGACATATACGATATAGCTAGTCCATGTCATCATACTAGTTGTACAACCGTTGGCCAACCACAAAGGCCCCTGTATAGGTATAACCAATCATCGTGTCTAGGACAGAATCCTAACCTAGATACGCCGTTCGTTCATCGCATTCGTTCTCGAAGGTACCGTTGGCAGGTTCGACTTACATTAAGACTTTCAACATTCATTCAATCGTAAATCCTTTAGTTAAAACTTTATACGTTTTATTAAAACATCTTTCATTCTTAAACAATCATTTTAAGGCAAAACATTTCATAAATCCTTTTCACAAACATTCTTATCGTAAATAACATTTCATAAACATTCATTTTGTAAACATGCCATCAGTCCCAAAAACATAATAAATCTTGAAAAAAAGAGACATCTAGAACTCACCTGACTTTCTTAGTTAATCATTCCAAAGTGTTCGGCTCAGCAAGGTGCTAGGCGATCTGTTCGAGCGGTCATGAACGAAATGTGTTAACTTCACGAAAATAACAATAATGCTTCATCCGAACTCCAACCTTGGCCGAAAACCTTTTCCACCGAAATCCCTTTCGGTCGAAATCTCTTTCGGTCGAAATCTCTTTCGGCCGAAATCTCTTTCGTCCGAAAACTATTTCGACTGCAAAATCTTTTCGTCCGAGGTAGCTTTTTGAACGGAACGCATTGTTCTTTATTTCAACCAAAAACCTTTTCGGTGCCTTCGACCACTTTTTGGACCATTCATACGTTCTTGGCCAAAATCATCGTTTTCAATTCAAAATCCCAACTTTTTATATTCAAATTGTTTGATTACATCCCATGAAGCTAAATCCATATTTTTTAGTCTTAAACACATGTAAAAATCTAAGCTTTTTGGATCAAACTCATTTTTACCCACTTTTACCTCATCGTGTGTCGAAGGCTAATAAAAAATATACGTAAAAACCACTTCTTAGCTATGTTGGACTGTAGTATGGGAAGCAGGGTTGTCGAATCCACAAGGAATTCGTGAAAAATACTATTTGTAACTTATTGTTTAGTTAAACAAAAGGTAAAAAATGAAACTTGTGATTTAAATGATTGAGAGAATACTTGCATACTTGAAGTAGCAAACAAAAGTAAACAAATTTTGTAAACAATTAGAAAAGGAGTGACCACTCCGGGTTTCTGATTCAGCAAAATAACCGTTCAATTTTAATTCAATCTAGATATGAGATCATATAGACATGACCTTGCTTAAATTTGTAACATCCCAAGTTTTTAGAGCACGAAATAGTTCACGAGAATTTAAAAGAAACAAGAATAAGGGGACGGGCATGGGCTTTGATGCATGGGCCAGAAAGGAGGGAGTTGGGCCCCTTAAAAACCCTGATCTCAGCCCCATTTTCATCATTTGCTTCATTTTCACAAATCCTAGAGAGAAGTTAGAGAGAGAAAGTAGAGAGGAAAGGAGATCGGACCCGGATTGGAGTCGGATTAGCTACAGGAGCAAGATAGTAGCATCATCCTCGAACCAGGGACTCGTTGAGGTAAGGCATCGAGCCAATACCTCAGCTTTTCATGTCGGGTTTTGGTGGGTTTCGAGTTTGATAAGAAAGTAAGGATTTTTACGTTATTATTGTGAAACAAGCCATAGATCTATACTCTAGGGTGCCTAACAAGTGTTTTGAACGTAAAAAGTTTGAGTCTTGACGAGTTAAAACTCAACCGCCATGTTCATGCAACGCTAGGCTTTATGTGGGGAAGATGAAGCCCGCAGGCGAACTTGCTAAGTTCGCCAGGTCTTGTAGTAGCGAACTTGACATGTTCGCTTGGTAAGTTCACTAGATGTTATCTAGCGAAGTTATCAGGTTCGCTTAATAAGTTCGTTAGGTGCTATCTAGCGAAATTGCTAAGTTCGCTTAATAAGTTCCCTGGGCCTATGGGAGGCGAACTTTTCCTAAGTTCGCCTGATCAGAATAGCGAAACCGTTTAGCGTCGATTAAAGTCTGATATGCTTTGAATTGTTATGATTATCCAGATTGTGTGTAACCCAAGTAGAACATTCCAGCTAAGATACCAGGTGAGTTATAATCCCCTTTTTTCCTGCTTTAGGGGTGGTGTGCATACTTAGTGAAAAGTATTTATTACCTATTTTATATTAATAAACAAAGTGAAAGTTATGTTTTAGTGAAAAGTTTAAAAGAGACAAATGTACGTTTTGAGTAAAGTATAGCTATATTATTGGCAAGCGTTTATTATATTTTCATATACATAAACAAAGGCATGATATATATGTCTTAAGTTATGTTTCAGTAAAGCACGGATATTTTATGGCAAGCGTTTATTATATTTTACATACATAAACAAAGGCATATTTTTATGTTAAGTTTTGAACAAGTTAAAGAAAGTTTTATGAAAAGAATGTAAACAGTTTTCGTACGGGAATGCGTACCAGCTTGTTAACGTTCATTCGGTGACAGATGTTACTTGTACAAGATGTCAGTTATGGGCTATGCCCTCTTTGTAAGAATCTTTGTGGTTCGCTAATGGTTTTACGCCTGGGATGGGTGACGGCGGTTGCTCGGGGGGAGGGGGGGTCTACGCAACCCCCATGTACCTACTAAGTGGTATTGATCACGAGGACAATACCATGTTAAGCGGTGTTGATCACGAGGACAACGTCTTGTTAAGCGATATTGATTACGAGGACAATACCACGTTTTGATCACGGGGACAATACCAGTTGTGACAGTTAAGCGATACTAATCACGAGGATAATACCAGCTGTGACAAGCAATTGACGGTTAAGCGGTATTAATCACGAGGACAGTACCAACAGTGACCAAGAATTGATGGCTATCATATCTTTAAATGTTTTTAAAAAAGTAAAGTATGTAAAGTTTTGTCTTAATGATAGTATGTATGTATTATTAAATCTTTTGTATGATTTATTAAGGTAAACGTTAGAACTCACTCAGCGTTGCTGGATTTTAGTATGCAAATCAGTTTAAGTGTAGGTGGCTGTAGATGGATGTGGATGGTGGCTTGGCGAGAAGAGTTAGCCGAAGACCAGAGTCTTGCATCCCGTTTACGTTTGAGTTTATGTTGTTTGAGAAAAGTTTCTTTTTGTATTAGACAAGTTATGTTTAGACAAGTTATGCTTCCGTTGTTATGTTAAAGTTTCAATCGTTTCCGTTGTGATATGTTGAATGTTTCATGTTTATGTGCTATGTGTTGATGAGTAAATCCAACAAGTGAGGCCTCCTGGATTTGGTGCCTTATAAAATTGTTCAACCCAATTCAATTGTAACATCCCAAAAATAAAACGACGATTAAAATAACGGGTTAAACGCAAGACGAACGGAATAAATGAACGAGGCGTGACGGGCCGGGTCGGATAGGCCGGCGAACTTGAGGGAAGGAGTCTCCTCCCTTTAAATAGCCAACACACTCCATAATCTCTCATTTGCAAGTTCTAGAGAGAGAAACCGTAGAGAGAGAAAGTTAGCGGATCGACCCGAGATTGAAGAAGAGTGTTACTCCATAGCTCGGGAGCAAAACCTCCGAATCAGAAGCTCGATACAGGTAACGATTTGATCTAGATCTGAGTTTTTGTTCGTTTTGGGGTTTTCGAATTTTGGATAAAAAGATGGCATTTTTACGTATGAAACTTGAATATAAACATAGATTTAGCATCTATAATGAAAAGCAAACGTTTTGAACGTAAAAAGTTTGGATCTTGACGAGATTAGATTTGCATGCAAATAGTTAGGGTTTTTACGGGGAAGAAGGCTGCCCGCAAGCAGGTCTTGCGTACTTATCAAGTACGCAAGAAGCAAAGCGTGCGTACTTATCAAGTACGCATAAAGCAAAGAATGCATACTTATCAAGTACGCAAAAAGCGAAGTCTGCTTACTTATTAAGTACGCAAGAACAAGACCCTGCGCACTTGCTAAGTGCGCATGCATCAGGTCTATGGGTATATATACCTGATTAGGGAAGTCAGTATGTTCACCTAAAACAGAACGAGTAAACCGTTAGAGTCGTGATTAGGTCTGATGTGTATTTAACTAATCAATCCAGATCGTACGTGACGTTATTTAGCCTTTGTTTAGGACAACTAAGACTAGCTTATCAGGTGAGTTCTAGAAGCCCTTCTTAAATGCTTTAATTAATGTTTTTGGGCTGGTGTGCATACATACGAAATGATGTTTTACGAAACGATGTTTTACGAAACGATGTTTACGAGATGATGTTTACGAAATGTTTTGCCAAACGAAGTTTACGAAAGGTTTACGAAAGAGATGATGTTTTGTTTAATAAAAAGTACAAATTCTTTAACTAAGATGAGGTAAAGGTTTTGTAACATCCCAAAAATAAAACGATAGTTAAAATGACGAAATAAACGAACGAGGCATGTCGGGTTGGGCCGGATGGGCCGACGGGCTGGAAGGGGAGCCTCCCATATAAATAGCTTAGACCTCCATCATTTTTCTCATTTGCAAGTTCTACAGAGAGAAACCGTAGAGAGAGAAAGTTCGCGGATCGGCCTGAGATTTCAGCAAAGTGTTGCTCCATAGCTCGTGAGAAGAACCTCCGGATCAGAAACTAGATTCAGGTAACGATCGGGCCTAAATCTGAGTTTTTGTTCGTTTTTGGGTTTTTCGGGTTTTGGGTGAAAAGTAACGTTTTTCACGGATAAAACTGAAAGATGAACATAGATTTGAGTTCCTTAATGGAAAACAAACATTTTGAATGAACATGTTCGGGATCTTGACGTGATCAGACCTGAATGCGAAAGTTAGGGTTTTGCAAAGAAACAGATCGTGCGTACTTATCAAGTACGCACGGAGCAGGTCCTGCGTACTTATCAAGTACGCAGGAAGAGGGCACTGCGTACTTATCAAGTACGTAGGAAGAGGATCCTGCGTACTTATCAAGTACGCAGGAAGCAGGGTCTGCGCACTTACTAAGTGCGCAGGCATCAGGTTGTTTAAGTAAAGTTAGTATGTTTAGAATGGTTAAACCGTTAGAGTCAGGATTGGGTTTGATGTGTATTTAACTATCAAATTCAGATCGTACGTGACGTTGTTGGGCCCTTGTTTAGGACAACCAAGGCTAGCTTATCAGGTGAGTTCTAGAAGCCCTCTTTTAAATGTTTTTTATAATGTTTTCGGGCTGGTGTGCATACATATGAAATGATGTTTTTACGAAACGATGTTTATGAAACTATGTTTATAAAATGATGCTTATGAAACTATGCTTATGAAATGAAATGATTTGGAACGAACGGTTTATGGAAAGAAAGTTTTATGAATGGAATGTTTACGAACGAAATGTTTATAAAGAAATGGATTAAACTAAAGGTAAAGGGTTTCGAAAATGAATGAAAGGTTTTATGAAAAGAAAAGAAAAAGGGCAAAGGTTTTAAAGAAGTCATTACAAATCTAATCTGTCGAATGAATGGAATTGACGAATGAAGTCTGGGAATGTAATTCCCAGCCTTGTGGTAGATTATGGACAGCGAGCCATAGTTTCCATAAGAGCAACAGGGGCAGTGTCTTGGTGGCCTGCCAATGGTTTTGATGTTGTACAACTGGTAGGGAGTAACGACGGTTACTTAGGGGTTAACGTGACCCTATGTAAGGTTAAATTATTATCCGACGGTGTTATGGCCGTGAGCCATAGCCGTCGATGGAGATTGTCGGTCTATGGACATGAGAGCCATAGGGGCAACTGAATGGGTATTGTCGGTCCTCGTGCAGTTAAGCCTTGGGGGCAATACAAAAGGGAAATGACGGAATGTATGGTATTGTCGGTCTTCGTGCAGTTAAGTCTTTGGGGCAATACCATACTAAATGACGGTACGAATGGTAACACATATTTAGATAGTAATGTATGACTTAAATGAATGTTAAATGTTTTAAACAAATGATCCGTTCAACGTGTTTATGATGAGGAAAAATGTTTGAAGGTTTTCAATGATAAACGAAAGGCCCTGTTTTCTTATACGTGATGTTAAACCCTAATGAATGTTTTGAATGATGAACCATTTCTTAAATCGAACGAAAACTAGAACTCACCAACGTAGCTGACTTTTTAGTGTGCACATTTAGGTTAAGGCGGGTTATGAGGTTGGACGGCGATGCTTGGCTAGCGATGAAGAGTTACCCGGACGCTTATGAAGACTGGCATCATGTTACGTTTTGATTTCGTTAAGTTATGTTTAGACATGTTTACGCTTCCGTATGTTGAAAAATGTAATGGTTATATTTTAATGAAGTATTTTCCGCTGCCTTATTAGATATTCAAGTTTAAGAACTGTTTGTGAATGAGTAAATCCAACAAGTGAGGCTTCCCGGGTTTGGGGCCTTACAAGTTTTATGAAAGTCACGAATGAATGAATCTGCCACGAGTTCCTACGGGAGCTAGGGTATGTATGTATGTATTGGCCTCACCCTTACGGGGGGCCTATGTGGCTGGCTAACGGTTGTACAACTGGTTGATGATGATGGGGTGACGACGGTCATCCATGGGATTACCGGGATCCCGATGGTAGGTACTATTCCTTGTGGGGAAACAGTGCCTAAGTTATGTTCTGTCTACCTAGAGGTAACGAGCCTTAGGAGACATATGTTTGGTCCACCTAGAGGTAACGAGCCTTAGGAGACCTGGGTGACGGATGACTTAGAGGTAACGAGCCTTAAGTTCATCCGTTGGTATGCGATGTATGGAATTGACGGTTACGGAAAGGCGCAGATTCGGTTCATGTTGACTTATGTTATGATGCTATGTTACGATGTTATGATGATGTTAAGTTATTGCATGTTTTACGTACGCTTTTGTTAAATAAATGAATGTTATGATTTTGGAAAAAAATGTTTATGTTAAGGTTTTATGTAAAGCTAGAACTCACCAGCGTAGCTGACTTTTTAGTATGCACATTCAGGTTAAGGGCATGTTATGATGACGGACGGTGATGCTGGGCGGCTTGAAGAGTTACCCGGATGATATGAAGACTGGCATCCCGTTATGTTTTATTTATGTTATGATTATGTTTAAGATAATGTTACGCTTCTACACGTTGAACAATGTTATGTTATGTTTGAAATGAAATTTTCCACTGCGTTATTTGGTATTCAAGTTTAAGAACTGATTGTGAATGAGTAAATCCAACAAGTGAGGCCTCCCGGGTTTGGGGCCTTATAAGTTGGTATCAGAGAAATAGTTTGAGAGATTCGGACGTTCCCAGTGTCTGAACTTAAACTGTGAATGGAACCGAAAGCGGATGCCAGTACAGGTAACTCGAGCCATAGCATCAGGTATGAAGGTAGTATATATTTACATATAGTATGCCTTAGAAAGTGTTAGGTTAGGACTTGTGTTATGATAGAATCACAAACGTGGTCAAATAGAAATCGAGAGGTAGTGTAATGGTTAATTGCAGATGGCAAGTGTATATTAACATCTTACAGTACTTGTTGAATTCTATTTTTTAACTAGCGTGATGACATTGGATTCCTTGTCTTATAGAACGAAATGGCGGGACGAAAGAGATAAAGGCGTGGTGGGGGTCGTACCTGCGGTAGTACCGGTGGTCGTAATATTGTGACAATCCGGACTTTTCAGTAAGTTCTGTTAGAAATTCCATTAAATTTCGTGTTAAAACCTAACCCAGTTAACTCGATATTTAATCCCAAGGGCTAATTCTGCCAATTTCTGATCTTAAACTGCAGGGACTAGTTCTGCCAAGTCCCAAAACTTGAATTGTTGACTCCCAAAGTCAAAATCAATTCAAATGAATCCTATTTGACTTTATAAAGTCAAATTCATGACATTTGATCTAAACTAGAATTCCATAACCAATTTCTATTCGAATTATTAACTGAATTATATGAATATGTCATTTACTCTCATCATTAGAGCATTAAACCCTGTTAATGATTCGAATTAAACCCAATTATAACCATTAAACCCATAACCATCGCCCCTATCATCTTCGATCATCAAATTGAACAAATTCATGTATTACCCTCACGAATTAGAACTCTGCATACTCTAATCGAATCCCAAAGAACCTGTTGCACATTCCAATTCAACCGGATTCAAGCCCGAAGTTGCCGGAGACCAACTCAGTCGCTGTCGGCATTAGTTTCAGTCGATCACCATCAATCCGACAACATTTCTGGTAATTGCTTACACTCACACTGTCGTTTTTATCCGTAGAGTGAAAGCCCTATCGTTACCAGGGCTTACATTATCAATTCGATCAAAATCTGTAATCTAGGGTTCATCACTGACCAGTTTAATCGAACCCTAGTCTAGACTCAATCATAATTCAATTAACCCATACAGTTCGATTCGCAATATCATATTCTTTGAAAACCCCCTGTCAATCCAATGTTTTATTATAGAAATTGTTGTGAACCGTAATCTAGGGTTCGTTCATAAACCAGTTTGGGGGTTTTGATCTTAGACTCTGTTTAAATCAAATTAAAACATATCAATATATTCACAATCATTCGGTTAACGAAAGCCCCATACTAATTGAGTCAAACAACATCGAATTTTTCAAGATCCAGAACTTAGGGATCATACGCTTTCGGGTTAATCGGATACTAATCTAGACATGTTTTTAATACAATTAAAATACATGGATAGCATCGCAAATCTCTACTTATTAAAAGCCCCATGATTTCAAACAACTCCATTATCAGAATCAATCTAATCGATCCAAGATCGAACCTAGGGTTTCGATATCTTGAAACTGAAATTAACAGTCTTAAATCCAACTTTTTTTGCACTTAATCCTAACCTCAGGTTCGCTATTCACTGATGAATGAAACCCCTATAACCTTTGGGTTGTTTGTGGTCAAAATCGACGGATGGGGAAGGGTTTCGAACCGGTATACGTATGGGGGGAAGCCCACTTGACCTGTGTGTTAAAACTATTTGGATCTGATTATGTTCGCGATGACCCTAGCGGGCGGATTGGTTAAGGCAGTGTCTGTGTGTGGGAGAGACCCGGGTTCGAGACCGGGCTCCCACATTTTATTTTTGGGGCCTTTTCTTGTATTATTTTAATATAAAAATCAAACCCTATAATATTATATTATTATATAAATGTGTTTTAGCCAGGGAAACAACTCGTAGGCTCGGGTTTGAATTGTTAACCTATTTTTACATTATTCCCACTTTTATAAATAAAATAGTATTGTTATTATCAAATAAAAAATAATATGTTTATATTATTTTCAAACCGTAACTTCGTATAAAATAATACGTTTATATTATTTTCAAACCGTGACCCGTATTATTAAATAATATATATTTATGTTATTTCGAATCATTTTATAACATCATGTATCGGTTGAGATTCAAAAAAATAATATAATTAGTTATATTATTTACTCGTATATATATATATTATTATTTTCTTAATTTTTGTGAATGACAAAACACCCTATTATATTTATTATTATTTTTGTCATTCATCGCGTAAAGTAATTATAATTTGATTAAGGAATTCCTAACTCCGTGGAAACTTTCGTCCACTCTTGAATATTAGAGCGTTTCATTAAGACGTTTCTCATTGCGTGTCGCTGTCACTATTCCCAAATTTATCCCTAATTTATGTGTTTACAATTTTAGGACATTCGTAAGTCGTTTGAGACTTACACACGTAGCTCCAACTTATCCTTTGTGTGATACTACCTACAACGCAACGCATGTGAGTTTTCACGGCCCCTTTTTCTTGTTTTAACTTGGGGGAGAAAACATGATTAAACGATTTTGAGATTTTGTAATTCTTATGATATCAATGTTAAAACTAAGCGTAACACGCTATCACAGAAAGTCCTCAACTTATATCGGACCGTTAATATGGATCTTAGCGAGGTAATATTTAGTATTACTACTGGGTTTGACAAATCCCACTCGCGTTAGTCGCGCTAACTCGATTAGATTTCGAACGGGTGAAATGTTAGCCTACTCACACCGCCAGTGTTGATAGACCTGGCAGGAGGCAATAAACAAACAGTCATCTTTGGTTGCGAGCGCTTGATTTGAACATGAACATAGGTTAGCTACCTATAGATACATACTGAATGAACGTAAATCTGGTAAACGCTTATTTACATATATTGAAACCTATGATCTCACCAACCTCGTGTTGACATATTTTCTTACATGTTTTCTCAGGTCGCTAAGATAAGACACAGGTGCATATTAGGGCATGCATGGGATTCAACTACTTTGATTATGACTTATTTATAATTGTTTGGATTATTTTATTTTACTTGGTTTGGTTGGACATTTTTGACTTTTGTGTTGGGACTCGTGATCATAAGTTAATCATAATTGATATTAACCAATAACGCATACAAGTAATACACCGTAACTATATTAAATATGAATCGGTTTATATTTAATATTCATTTCCGTAAATAAAATAAATTTGATTTATTTTAGTGCAAGAAAAAAAAACAATTTAAATAAATGAAGGGATCATTTATTAAATATTTTGGCTAGATAAGGGACTATTATGGTAACATTTTTGAAAGGTTTGCTTTTGATTGGTCCTCATGAGAGGTGCCTTGTATGGAACACCACAAATTGGTTTTCTCCATACATGCAAAAGTATACACCAACTCTCCTTCCTCTCTCTTGATCTCACGGCCAAATACACACACACACACACACAAGTGTGTGTGTTCTTATTAATCAAGAAAAATCAAGGTGATTCAAGCTTGTTTTAAAAAGGAGATTCTTGCAAGGAAAGAAGGCTAGCACTTTTGTATCAATCTTGTGGTGGACTAAGCATTTCCTACACTTGGAAATTCGTCTTCAACTTCTACATTTGCATAAAAGAGAATTCTACAAAGGTTGTAATCTCTTTCCATCTCTTATCTTATGAATTTTAAACAAACTACTTAATTATTCAAAAAATGCACATGGATCCTTGTCTCCTAGAAACCAAAGAGAGGTCTCCTACACAACTATGGTTCTTTAAAGCTTCCGTTGCCATCTATATTAATGGTAGAACAAGTATGTGTAGGTCATGGTTCTTAACAAGTGGTATCTAGAGCCTCTTGTGCATGGTTATTTAGTTTGTTTAAAATTGTTAAATCAAATCTTTGTTGCCATAAAATGGTTTTTCATTCGATTAAAAATCAGGTATGGAGTCCTTGGAATTTTTCCATGCATGTGACCAAAAACATGCATTTTGGTCATAAATGGGTTCCTTAAAAGATTTGTTTTAAATTTTCTTTCATAATATGGATTATGTGGGATAAACAAAGCCAAAAGACCTTGTGGATGTGTTTGAATGTTTGTGTTTGTGATTTATTCATTCATGGTTTGTAATATTATTTATTCATTTTGGAAATGTAATAGTAAATAGGTTGTTTTCCATATTATTTCTTTCATTTGTAAGTATTAGATTAGATTTTTACTTTCAAATGTAATTGTAATCGATATGGACACCATGGAGCATGCAAAGGAGAGACGAAAATGGAGCAAAAACACCCCTTTGGGTCTCGGTTTTAAAACAGCCCCCGTACCTCGTATGGGGCTGTTTCGGGGAGCTTAGATGAAGGGTGAGAAGGTGCACAAAAGGAAGCTACACGATGGGAGTTTCGGCATTCGGATGTTGAAGCTAGTGGGAGCTTAACATTAACTATGTAATAGTTAGTAATCCCATTAGGAATGGCTTATTGCATCTCGTAAACTCACGAGATGCAATAAATAGTTTGGCTTTGTTTGTTGATCATGTGCTTGTTTCGTTGTTTTTGTGTGTTTAGATGTAATGTTTGTTTTGACACATTAGGGACACAAAATTAACGAAAACTTGAAGTTTATAAATTTTAAACGGATTAAAATCATATGTAAAACTTTAATATAAAAGTCGTTCTATAATTTTACAACTTTATGAGTTGTAAATCAAAAGCTTTGTAAATTACATAATGACGAGTTTTAAGAAATTTGGATTTCCTATTCTCATATAAACTTCAAGTATAAACATAAAAATAAACTAGACTTAAAAATTGGATATCAAGCGATTCATCGACAAGCTATCATATAGGATATATTAGTTTAATAAAATGATCGCGACCATATATTAATAAATAGGTTTATCGGCTATAATCGGAACCAATTTTGAAAGTCGTTACCACCTTAATGAGTGCATGCAATAAGATGATAACTAAAAGTTTTCTTAAAAGGACTTATCAAAACTTTTTTTAACCCTTAAAATAAAATTTTGAATCAATGCCGTCCGTCTAAACAATCACTTGCATGTCTTTGAGGGTAGCTTTGCAGGATAAAGGTCACCTAACCGCAAAGGTTATTATTTTGGATGGCCAAGGTGATTTCGCGATTTTCATAACCTAGTTATGGGCTGAAAGTTACATGGTTTGTTTTGAAGGATGATTCAATCAGGAATATTGTGTGATAAAGGTCACCTAAGCATAAGAAACCCCAAGCATAGATGGGATTAAACATGCCTAACAAATTTGTTTGTTATATCGAATCCCATACACTAGGAATTACATTTGATGTAATTGGTAATCGTTACCTACCGTGATAAACTAACTAGACGGGATAAAGGTCACCTAACCGTTTATTTACTTTACCATGTATCCTAAATCTTAAATATTAATGTTTTCGGAAACATAAGGGTATTAATTATTAAAGATTTAATATTGAAAATACTAAACTTGTTTATTTAATTTGTAGATGGCCCAACCCGTAACACCACAAAATTTTCTCCGAACCATCCTTGAGAAAGAAAAACTGAACCATACCAACTTTATTGATTGGTATCGGAACTTGAGAATCGTTCTCAAGCCGAAAAAAATTGTACGTTCTTGACCAACAAACGCCCGCCGAGCCCCCCCAAAACCCACGTGCACCCTACCAAGCGTGGCTAAAACACGTCGATGATTCAATCGACGTTTCTAGCCTCATGTTGGCGACCATGATTCCGGACCTTCAGAAGGACCTTATGAATCATAACGCTTTCGACATGATCACGCAGCTGAAGGAAATGTTCCAACAGCAAGCGAGGACGGAACGCTACGAAACCGTTCGTGCGCTCCACGGGTGCAAAATGGAGGAAGGAGGCAACATGAGCAATCACGTAATCAAGATGAAGAGTCATCTTGACCACCTCGAGAGATTAGATTCTCCATACCCTTTGCCATTGGCGACGGATATAATCCTGAACTCTTTGCCAAATTCGAATGACAACTTCGTCCTTAACTATAACATGAACATATGGGAGAAATCTATTTTGGAGTTGCATTCGATGCTTCGGACCGCCGAAAAGAATATCCCAAAGAAACCGTTTCAAGCTTTAGTTATCCGGGAAGGGCATGTCAAGAAACCCAAGTACAATAAACCTAACCCCAAGGCAAAAGGCAAACCCAATAAGGGTAAGGGCAAGCAAGTTGCCACTACCCCTGCGCCTAAAAGGAAGAAGGAAAAGGTGGCCGCCAATGACCCGTGCTTTGAGTGCGGTGTTGTTGGTCATTGGAAACGGAATTGTTTGACCTACCTTGCGGAGTTGAAGAAGAAGCGTGGGGACGCTAGTGCTTCAGGTATATATGTTATTACAATAGATTTGTATAATTTTGCACCTAACTCTTTGGTATTTGATACTGGATGTGGTACTCACATTTGTAATATGTTACAGGGGTTTAGGAAGAAAAGGCAATTGAAGACCGGCGAAATTACTCTCCAAGTAGGAAACGGAGCAATTGTTGCAGCCGAAGCCATAAGAGATTTTAATTTACTTTTGCCAAATGGTCTGTATTTATTGTTGAATAATGTTGTTTACGTTCCTAGTTTGACTAGGAATATTTTGTCTGTTGCACGTTTAAAACAATCAAGTTTTGATTATCGTTTTATCAACGATTCCATTCACATTTATTTGAATGATTTATTCTATTTTGACGCTAGACCGATAAATGGAATATATGAATTGAATCTTGATTTTTTAACAACTGAATCTAATAACATTAACACCAAAAGAGCTAAGTATGACTTAAATGACTCTTATCTATGGCATTGTCGACTTGGTCACATAAATAAGAAGCGCATATCCCAACTTCAAAAGAGTGGACTTTTGAAGGCAGAAGATGTAGAATCTTTCGATATATGCGAATCTTGTTTATGTGGCAAGATGACTAAAGCTCCTTTCTCTAGTACTAGTGAAAGAGCTAAATACTTGTTGGGGATCATACATTCCGACGTATGTGGACCTTTCAAGAACGTGTCTAGAAACGGTGAGAAATACTTCATCACCTTCACTGACGATTTTAGTCGTTATGGCTATGTTTATTTGATGAAACATAAACATGAAGCATTTGAAATGTTCAAATTGTTTCAAAGTGAAGTTGAAAATCAACTCGGTAAATCTATAAAGATTCTTCGCTCAAATAGAGGTGGAGAGTACTTGAATGATGAATTCTTAACTCATCTTGAGAATCATGGAATTGTTTCACAACTCACTCCGCCAAGGACAAACAACATAATGGTGTTTCTGAAAGGAGGAACCGAACCCTACTCGATATGGTTCGATCAATGATGAGTAGAAGTACTCTACCACTATCCTTTTGGGGTTATGCATTACTCAATGCGGCTCGTATTGAATATGGCCCCAACTAAGAAATTGGATAAGACACCTTTTGAGATATGGTATGGAAAGGTTCCATCCGTATCCTACTTAAAGGTATGGGGTTGTGAAGCTTATGTTAGACAAGAAGCTTCATCTAAATTGGACCCTAGATCCACTAAATGTATCTTTGTAGGATATCCTAAAGACTGTTTAGGATACTATTTCTACATCCCATCCGAAAACAAGGTATTTATATCTCGGAAAGCCGAATTCCTTGAAAACAAGTTTTTAACGGATGAAGCAAGTGGGAGGCGAGTGGAACTTGAGGAAGATCCACAGCCTGATACAACCTTAGTTGACACTAGTCAACAACATGATATTGTTGAACCTGAACAAACTGTTGTTCAAGACCTTAATGAAACACAAAGTATTCGCAAATCAGGTAGGGTTCGTCAAGAACCCGAGAGATATGGATTTCTCATTGATGGGTGCTTCGTTGTTTCCGATGAACCCACCAATTACCGAAATACTATAACCGGTTCTGAATCGGCTAAGTGGCTTGAAGCCATGAACACCGAGATGCAATCCATGTATGACAATCAAGTATGGGACTTGGTTGAGCTTCCTCCAAATTGTAAGACAGTTGGGAGTAAGTGGGTCTATAAGATCAAAGTCGACATGGATGGTAACTCACACACTTACAAAGCTAGACTTGTAGCTAAGGGATTCACGCAAACTCATGGTATAGACTATGATGAGACGTTTTCTCCCGTAGCAATGATCAAGTCTATAAGGATATTGTTTGCCATAGCCGCATACTACGATTATGAGATATGGCAAATGGACGTCAAAACCGCTTTTCTAAATGGACACTTGTCAGAAGATGTCTATATGGTTCAGCCCGAAGGTTTTGTTAATCCAAAACATCCGAACAAAGTGTGTAAGCTTAAGAGATCCATTTATGGACTTTAGCAAGCATCTCGAACATGGAATCATCGTTTTGATGAGAAAATCAAAGAGTTTGGTTTTATTAAAAATGAAGATGAACCATGTGTTTAAAAGAAGGCTAGTGGAAGTAATGTGACATTCCTCATATTATATGTAGATGACATATTGATATTAGGAAATGATAAACCTTCTATGAGAAGTGTTAAAGGATGGCTTGAGAAATGTTTCTCAATGAAGGATTTAGGAGAAGTTGCTTACATCCTAGGAATCAAGATCTATAGGGATAAATCTAAAAGACTTATTGGTTTAAGTCAAAGTACATATATCGATAAGATATTGAAAAGGTTTTCAATGCAAGACTCTTAGAGAGGTACTTTGCCTTTACCACATGGCACTATATTGAGCCTGTCTCAATGTCCTAGCTCAAAAGCTGAGCAAGATAGGATGAATGGAATCCCATACGCCTCGGCTATTGGATCCATTATGTATGCCATGTTGTGCACTAGACCTGATGTATTTCATGCTTTGAGCATGACAAGCAGATACCAACAGAATCCTGGTGAAAGTCACTGGAGTGCAGTCAAGAACATTCTAAAGTACTTACGAAGGACTAAAGACATGTTTCTTGTATATGGTGGTTTGGAAGAAGAACTCAGTGTAAAATGTTACACTGATGCTAGCTTCCAAACAGATAGAGACGACACAAAGTCTCAATCGGGTTATGTCTTCATTATGAATGGAGGAGCGGTTTCTTGGAAGAGTTCCAAACAAGAGGTGGTGGCTCAATCTACTACAGAATCAGAATATGTTGCTGCTTTCGAAGCTGCAAAAGAAGCTGTCTAGATGAAGAAGTTCATATCCGACCTAGGCGTTGTCCCTGCCATTCAGGAACCACTAGAGATATTTTGTGACAATGAAGGGGCTATTGCTTTAGCCAAAGAACCCCGTGCTGACAAAAGGACCAGGCACATTCACCAAAGGTTCAACTACATTCGTAGTGAAATTGAAAGAGGAGAAGTATGTATTCGCAAAGTTTATACGGATGACAATTTAGCGGATCCATTCACGAAAGCACTACAACCGACCAAACATGAAAGTCATGCTAGGGCAATAGGACTTCGTATTTATAATGAATGGATCTAGTTTAGTATTTGGATATTTGAACAATGTTAACAACGATATTGTAATTTTGATTATATATGGAATATATTTCTTTCATTGAATATTCGTTGTGTTCTATTTTAGCATGTTTTTTTTTATCCTTGAATAAATAAGCTTATTCAAAATGTCCATAGTCGGTCATATTCATGGGAATGAATTATGAATTAAGATGTCCTAACAAAAGGAACACTGATACTTTACCTATACACCAATTGAAGCTATGAGCTTTTGGGAATTGGATGTTGTTGAATGGCACTAATCATGTATTATTGGGACAATGGAATGTTGCTAGACGTCTACCATTGTCTATATCACTTTATGATCAACCTTGATCAAGTGGGAGTTTGTTAGGACTCGTGATCATAAGTTAATCATAATTGATATTAACCAATAACGCATGATCCTTTAAATAGGGGTCACACCTGCAACAAGTAATACACCGTAACTATATTAAATATGAATCGGTTTATATTTAATATTCATTTCCGTAAATAAAATAAATTTGATTTATTTTAGTGCAAGAAAAAAAAACAATTTAAATAAATGAAGGGATCATTTATTAAATATTTTGGCTAGATAAGGGACTATTATGGTAACATTTTTGAAAGGCTTGCTTTTGATTGGTCCTCATGAGAGGTGCCTTGTATGGAACACTACAAATTGGTTTTCTCCATACATGCAAAAGTATACACCAACTCTCCTTCCTCTCTCTTGATCTCACGGCCAAATACACACACACACACAAGTGTGTGTGTTCTTCATATTAATCAAGAAAAATCAAGGTGATTCAAGCTTGTTTTAAAAAGGAGATTCAAAAAGGAGATTCTTGCAAGGAAAGAAGGCTAGCACTTTGGTATCAATCTTGTGGTGGACTAAGCATTTCCTACACTTGGAAATTCGTCTTCAACTTCTACATTTGCATAAAAGAGAATTCTACAAAGGTTGTAATCTCTTTCCATCTCTTATCTTATGAATTTTAAACAAACTACTTAATTATTCAAAAAATGCACATGGATCCTTGTCTCCTAGAAACCAAAGAGAGGTCTCCTACACAACTATGGTTCTTTAAAGCTTCCGTTGCCATCTATATTAATGGTAGAACAAGTATGTGTAGGTCATGGTTCTTAACATTTTCGACTTTTGGACTTTGGTTTTGGGCGCGTGTGTTTTACGCATTTACTTTCTTTACGCTTCTGAATTGAAACTCTGATTAGTATGATATTTTCATTTTGAGTCCCATGTAGAGTCGTCAAAGGAACTAATCTCTGAGATCCTGGTTCGTCACTTCCCAAACGGTAAAACTCCGTTAGTTGAAATTGGGGGTGTGACAGATTGGTATCAGTGCCATTGGTATAGAGAACTAGGATTGCATACTAGACTATAGCCTCATACATTAGTTACATGTCATTTGGATGTTTGGCACTTATATGTATTGTTACAGGAACATGTCGTCAACCTCACCTCCATCACCTAAGGCACCAGGACATAAGGCATCTATCCTATCATCCCCGGAACCCAAAAGGCGCCGGACAAGTTCCAGTGACTATTCAGTTGACCAGGGGGAAACGAGCAGCGCGCAAGCAATGAATCATGCTCGCAATTGGAACGCATACCCACCAATGATCCAAAGATGGATCGAAATGGGAAATGTCCCATCACCTTAATTCGGTTCTACTTCTTCATCATCTACCTTGCCTAGCTTGCCATGTACTATGGAACAAGCTTTTGCAGCCTTTGTATTTTATATGTCTAGAGAGTTGAGCATTGTGAAAGATGCTACTGATGAGATACCGGATATTCTGAAGAGAGAGCCTCAAATAGAGGAGAATAAGGTAGGGATAGAACTTTTGACTGCTGAACTAGCAGTAACTGACCAGGTCCATAACCTTCTGGTGGATCGTTTGACACATTTGGAGACGAGGGTGGACACCTCGGACAATGACATGGAGGGAGTTCTGGAGAGAGTTGCTGCTCTGGAAGCTTAGCTACATGTAGCAAACCACACTGCTAAAGGTCTTCAAGAGAGGGTGACTCACTTGGAAGCCCAACTGCAAGACGCTCTATTTCCTGAGGAGATTCCACTTTCTGATGGCGAGGAGGAGCCCTTTGAGGAGGAGCCCTTCGAGGAGGAGCCCTTGGACGAGGAACCGGTGGAGATAGACGATACACAATCGTATGTTTCTTCCGATGACGAAGACGCTTGATGATCTTCCTATTCTATCTTCCTTTTCATGCCTGTTTTTGCTTATGTTATTTCTCTTTTCAAACCTAGATGGGTAAGGTTGTTCCCATTCAATAAAAGCATGAGAAGTTTAATGTTTGAGTTATTTATTTTGTAGCCTTACAATTTATTTAATTTTCAAAATGTTAGATGTTGTATCTTCTTACTCATACCTGAATAATGTTTAATATGTGATATATTTCTCATTGTTTTTCATTTGTGATTGTGAAGAATCATGTCAGGGAGAGGACGCGGAGGTCGTGCCGGTGGTTGAGACCATTAATATGACGGCAGCAGAGCTAGCGGCACTAATAAAGGATAGTGTGGCGGAGGCTCTAGCAGCACAGAATGCTGCAGGTAAATGCTTTAGCTATAGACTAATGATGTCAATCCATCTCTTAAAAAGCCTGCCCTAAACTCTATAATTCCAATCCCATTTTTATTTCTAAATCCAGGCCAGCAAAATCAACAACTAGCCTTCACTTTCAAGACATTCATGGATTGTAAGCCCCACGCCTTTAGTGGAGCTGAAGGAGCCGTTGGACAACTTCGTTGGTTTGAGAAGGTAGAATCAGTGATTTCCATGTGCAACTGCTCCGTGGCTAATCAGGTAAAGTTTGCCGCCGGAACTTTGGAGGGCCCGACTCTCACATGGTGGAACGCCCCGGTCCAAATGTTGGGTCTAGCCATGGCAAATGGACTCCCGTGGCAGGAATTTAAATCAATGATGAAGGAGGAATACTGTCCTCGTGATGAAATCCAGAAGTTAGAGGGAGAGTTCTGGAACCTAAAGATGGAGGGTTCTGAAATTGAACTCTACACCACACGTTCACATGAACTTGGTACTATGTGCCCGCATATGGTGACCCCTGATTAAAAGAGAATTGAGCTTTACTTTGGAGGTCTAGTGCCTCAAATACAAAGCATGGTTACTTCATCCAATCCTGCCACTATCCAACAAACTATCTGACTTGCCCATAAGTTAACCGACCAGATGGTGACTCAAGGGACTCTACCTTCGAGAGGTTCGGTCTCTAAACCCACCGACAATCACAAACGCAAGTTTGATCACCATTCTAACACCCACAACCACTCCAACTCTCACTCCAAAGGACCCCAGCCCAACCAACCCCAGTTTAATCAACCACAGTAGCAGCAGCGTAGGTTTGAGCCTACTAAGAACTTCAACCAGTCGACCTCTTCAGGTCAAAACCAGGGTGGTTACGCGGGAAAGTCTCCTAAGTGTAACAAATGCAACTTCCATCACTTCGGGTTTTGCAATCGTTGCCAGAGGTGTGGCAAAATAGGTCATGCTGCCAAGGATTGTAGGGGTGAGCTACAAGCTAAACAACCTTTTCAACAACCTAGATCCACAAGGGGTTGTTTTGAGTGTGGAAAGGAAGGACATATTTGGAAGAATGTCCCCAATTGAAGAAAGGGGGTAATGGAAACCACAACCCTAACCAGAATAACAACAATGGGGGTAACAACGGCAATGGTGGAGGAAATGGTGCGAAGGGACGAGCCTTCGTGCTAGGATCCGGAGAAGCCCGTTATGATCATAATGTGGTCACCGGTAAGTTTCTCTTAAATAATTACTTTGCTTCTGTCCTTTTTGACACTGGTGCTGATAGAAGTTTTATATCTAAGAAACTTAGTGATACGATAAAAGGAACACCAACTCTGTTAGGAGCTAAGTATATAATAGAGATAGCTTATGGCCAAATAATTGAAGCAACACACATTCTTAAAGGATGTAAGCTTGAGCTAACTAGACATATATTTGATATCGACCTTATGTCGGTCACACTTGGTAGTTTTGATGTAATTGTTGGCATGGATTGGCTATCTAAAAACCAAGCCGAAATTATCGACATGAGAAGATTGTTCGTATTCCTCTCCCGAGTGGAGAAACCCTTTCCGTTCAAGGCGAAAGAGTTGGTGCAGTCATGGGCATCATATCTTTTATGAAAGCACAAAAATGCCTTCGAAAGGGGCATACGGCTATTTTGGCTGTCGTTGCTGAGCAGCCATCAGAAGAGAAGAAGATTGAAGATATTCCCATCGTTCGTAAATTCTTGGAAGTATTTCCCGATGATCTGCCTGGCCTGCCACCGCACCGTCAAGTTGAATTCCAAATTGATCTAGCACCCGGAGCAGCACCGATTGCTCGGGCACCTTACAGACTCGCACCCAGTGAATTACAAGAGTTGTCCACTCAATTGCAAGATTTGTTGGATAAAGGTTTCATCCAACCTAGTTCATCGCCGTGGGGAGCTACGGTACTATTTGTCAAGAAGAAGGACGGAACTTTTCGTATGTGTATTGACTACCGGGAGCTGAATAAAGTCACAATCAAGAATCGCTACCCTTTACCTCGCATAGATGACCTCTTTGATCAACTACAAGGATCAAGTTTCTATTCCAAAATAGATCTTAGGTCCGGCTACCATCAGTTAAGAGTCCGAGAAGAGGATATCTCTAAGACTGCATTCCGAACAAGGTACGGTCATTACGAGTTTATGGTCATGCCTTTCGGATTAACCAACGCACCTACGGTATTCATGGACCTCATGAACCGTGTGTGTAAACCATATCTTGACCAATTCGTTATCATGTTCATCGACGACATCCTCATCTATTCCAAGAACAAGGAAGAACATGAGGAACATCTACGCCTAATTTTGGAATTACTTAAGCGAGAGCAATTGTATGCTAAGTTCTCCAAGTGTGAATTCTGGATTCGGGAAGTTCAGTTTCTAGGGCATGTGGTTAACGAGAAAGGAATACATGTCGACCCATCAAAGATAGAAGCCATCAAGAATTGGGCAGCACCGACGACTCCGACTGAGGTGCAACAATTTCTGGGATTGGCTGGATATTACTGTCGATTCATCTAAGGATTTTCAAAAACTGCCTTAACTCAAAAGGGTAAAGCCTATAATTGGGGCGATAACCAAGAGTCAGCATTCCAATGATTTTGTAGTGTATTGTGATACATCTATTCAGGGTCTGGGTTGTGTCTTAATGCAACGTGAAAAGGTGATCGCATACGCTTCACGTCAACTAAAGGTCCACGAGAAAAACTACACCAATCATGACTTAGAGTTGGGAGCTGTAGTTTTCGCACTTAAGATATGGAGACATTACTTGTACGGTACCAAATGCACCATCTACACCGACCACAAGAGTCTTCAGCACATCTTCGAACAGAAAGAGTTGAACATGCGATAGCGTCGTTGGGTCGAACTCTTAAACGATTATGACTGTGCGATCCGGTACCACCCGGGTAAAGCTAATGTTGTAGCAGATGCCCTAAGTCGAAAAGAAATGAAACCCAAACGAGTTCGAGCATTACAGCTTACTATTCACCCCGGATTACCTGACAAAATCCGTAGTGCTCAACTCGAAGCCCTAAAAGAGGAAAACCTACCGCTAGAAGGTACACGCGGTATGGAAGCACAACTTGAAGTCAAATCTGATGGTATTCGCTACTTCACCGAGCGAATATGGATTCCAGTATTCGGAAATTTAAGAGAACTAGTCATGGATGAGGCTCATAAATCTCGTTACTCGATACATCCAGGTTCCGACAAAATGTACCATGATCTAAAGGTGATATATTGGTGGCCGAAGATGAAGGCCGATATAGCCACCTATGTTAGTAAGTGTCTGACTTGCGCGAAGGTCAAAGTTGAATATAAAAAACCATCCAGTCTTCTGCAACAACCAGAAATTCCCATGTGGAAATGGGAACAAATATCCATGGACTTCATCACCAAATTACCACAAACTCCTACCGGATGTGATACCATTTGGGTAATTGTTGATCGATTAACAAAGTCCGCTCACTTCTTAGCAATCAAAGAGACCGACAAAATGGATAAGCTTACTCGTACTTACTTGAAAGAAATAGTCTCTCGGCACGAGGTGCCAATCTCTATCATTTCGGATCGTGATGCACGATTCACTTCTCGTTTGTGGCAGTTGTTACATAAAGCCTTAAGCACGCGTCTAGATATGAGCACAGCATACCACCCTCAAACGGATGGCCAAATAGAACGTACTATTCAAACGCTGGAGGACATGCTCCGAGCTTGTGTGATTGATTTCGGTAACACTTGGGTGTCTCACTTACCGTTGGTGGAGTTCTCCTACAACAACAGTTATCACACTAGCATCAAGGCATCTCCATTTGAAGCACTTTATGGATGGAAATGCCGTTCTCCTATTTGTTGGACCGAAGTTGGGTATAGTCAACTTACAGGTCCTGAACTTGTATTCGAAACTTCCGAAAAGATCGTTCAAATTAGAAACCGTATGGCGGCAACTCGTGATCGTCAAAAGAGCTATGCCGACAAGCGTCGTAAACCCTTAGAGTTTCAAATAGGTGACATGGTCTTACTCAAAGTCTCACCTTGGAAAGGTGTCATTTGTTTCGGGAAACGAGTCAAACTGAATCCTCGTTATGTAGGACCATTCAAGATAATGAAGAGAATCGGACCATTAGCGTATCAACTGGACTTACCTGAAGGACTTAGTGGTGTACACAACGTCTTTCACGTCTCAAATTTTAAGAAATGTCTAGCAGACGAATCACTCGCAGTTCCTCTTGAGGAGATACACATTGATGAATAGTTACGTTTCATCGAAGAACCCATGGAAATTATAGATAGGGAAGTCAAATCGTTAAAGCACAGTAAAATCCCTATTGCTAGAGTTCGTTGGAAATCGAAACGCGGACAGGAATTCACGTGGGAGCGCGAGAATCAGATGATGCGCAAATATCCAAATCTGTTCAAGCACTCCGCGTCAAATTCTCAAGGTACTATTTAATTTTCGGGACGAAAATTTTTTCAACAAGGGGATGATGTGATATCCCGGGAAAAAAAATTTTATTATTTATTTTAATTTTCGGGATGAAAATTCTTTCAACTAGGGGATGATGTGACAATCCATACTTTTCAGTTAGTTCTGTTAGAAATTCCGTTAAATTTCCTGTTAAAACCTAACCCAGTTAACTCGATACTTAATCCCAAGGGCTAATTCTGCCAATTTCTGATCTTAAACTGCAGGGACTAGTTCTGCCAAGTCCCAAAACTTGAATTGTTGACTCCCAAAGTCAAAATCAATTCAAATGAATCCTATTTGACTTTATAAAGTCAAATTCGTGACCTTTGATCAAAATTCAAATTCCATAACCAATTTCTATTTGAATTATTAACTGAATTATACGAATATGTCATTTACTCTCATCATTAGAGCATTAAACCCTGTTAATGATTCGAATTAAAACCAAATATAACCATTAAACCTGTAACCGTCGCCCTATCATCTTCGATCATCAAATTGAACAAATTCATGTATTACCCTCATGAATTAGAACTCTGCATACTCCAATCGAATCCCAAAGAACCTGTTGCACATTCCAATTCAACCGGATTCAAACCCGAAGCTGCCGGAGACCAACTCAGTCGTTGTCGGCATCAGTTTTAGTCGATCACCATCAATCCGACAACATTTCTGGTAATTGCTTGCACTCACACTGTCGTTTTTATCCATAGAGTGAAAGCTCTATCGTTACCAGCGCTTACATTATCAATTCGATCAAAATCTGTAATCTAGGGTTCACGACTGACCAGTTTAATCGAACCCTAGTCTAGACTCAATCATAATTCAATTAACCCATACAATTCGATTCGCAATATCATCTTCTTTGAAAACCCCCTATCAATCCAATGTTTTATTATAGAAATTGTTGTGAACCGTAATCTAGGGTTCGTTCATAAACCAGTTTGGGGGTTTTGATCTTAGACTCTGTTTAAATCAAATTAAAACATATCAATAGATTCACAATCATTCGGTTAACGAAAGCCCCATACTAATTGAGTCAAACAACATCGAATTTTTCAAGATCCAGAACTTAGGGTTCATACGCTTTCGGGTTAATCGGATACCAATCTAGACATGTTTTTAATACAATTAAAATACATGGATAGCATCGCAAATCTCTACTTATTAAAAGCCCCATGATTTCAAACAACTCCATTATCAGAATCAATCTTAACGATCCAAGATCGAACCTAGGGTTTCGATATCTTGAAACTGAAATTAACAGTCTTAAATCCAACTTTTTTTGCAATTAATCCTAACCTCAGGTTCGCTATTCACTGATGAATGAAACCCCTATAACCTTCGGGTTGTTTATGGTCGAAATCGACGGATGGGGAAGGGTTTCGAACTGGTATACGTATGGGGGGAAGCCCACTTGACCTGTGTGTTAAAACTATTTGGATCTGATTATGTTCGCGATGACCCTAGCGGGCGGATTGGTTAAGGCAGTGTGTGTGTGTGGGAGAGACCCGGGTTCGAGACCGGGCTCCCACATTTTATTTTTGGGGCCTTTTCTTGTATTATTTTAATATAAAAATCAAACCCTATAATATTATATTATTATATAAATGTGTTTTAGCCCGGGAAACAACTCGTAGGCTCGGTTTTGGATTGTTAACCTATTTTTATATTATTCCCACTTTTATAAATAAAATAGTATTGTTATTATCAAAAAAATATAATATGTTTATAATATTTTCAAACCGTGACCCGTATTATTAAATAATATATATTTATATTATTTCGAATTATTTTATAACATCGTGTATCGGTTGAGATTATAAAAATAATATAATTAGTTATATTATTTACTCGTATATATATATTATTATTTTCTTAATTTTTGTGAATGACAAAACACCCGATTATATTTATTATTATTTTTTTTCATTCGTCGCGTAAAGTAATTATAATTTGATTATTTAAGGAATTCCTAACTCCGTGGACACTTTCGTCCACTCTTGAATATTAGAGCGTTTCGTTAAGACGTTTCTCATTCCGTGTCGCTGTCACTATTCCCATTTTTATCCCTAATTTATGTGTTTACAATTTTAGGGCATTCGTAAGTCGTTTGAGACTTACACACGTGGTTCCAACTTATCCTTTGTGTGATACTACCTACAACGCAACGCAGGTGATTTTTCACGGCCCCTTTTTACTGATTTAACTTGGGGGAGAAAACATGATTAAACGATTTTGAGATTTTTTAATTCTTATGATATCAATGTTAAAACTAAGCGTAACACGCTATCACAGAAAGTCCTCAACTTTTATCGGACCGTTAATATGGATCTTAGCGAGGTAATATTTAGTAGTACTACTGGGTTTAACAAATCCCACCCGCGTTAGTTGTGCTAACTCGATTAGATATCGAACGGGTGAAATGTTATCCTACTCACACCGCCAGTGTTGATAGACCTGGCAGGAGGCAATAATCAAACAGTCAGCTTCAGTTGCAAGCGCTTGAGTTGAACATGAACATAGGTTAGCTACCTGTAGATACATACTGAATGAACGTAAATCTGGTAAACGCTTATTTACATATATTGAAACCTGTGAACTCACCAACCTCGTGTTGACATATTTTCTTACATGTTTTCTTAGGTCGCTAAGATAAGAGACAGGTGCACATTAGGGCATGCATGGGATTCTACTACTTTGATTATGACTTATTTATAATTGTTTGGATTATTTTATTTTACTTGGTTTGGTTGGACGTTTTTTACTTTTGGACTTTTGGACTTTGATTTTGGGCGCGTGTGTTTTGCGCATTTACTTTCTTTACGCTTCCACATTGAAACTCTGATTAGTATGATATTTTCATTTTGAGTCCCATGTAGAGTCGTTCAAAGTAACTAATGTCTGAGATCCTGGTTCGTCACTTCGCAAACGGTAAAACTCCGTTAGTTGAAATTGGGGGTGTGACAAATATGACTCCTGCTCGTCAGGAGTATAGTGAAGAGGGAAGTGTCCACACGGAGCCAGAAGTCAGCATGCATGAAACTGAACGGACTCCCATGGAAGAACAAAACTTCACTTTTGAACCGGAAGTGTAGGCGGCCTGGGACGCGAGTTTACTGAGCTGATGAAGGCTACCTTGCCAGATATGCTGGCAAAAGTATTGAATAAGCCTAATGAGGCGGGCGGGTCCAACATGACAACTGATGCCCCGATCATTGAGGTAGTTAACGCACCGCCTACTCGCGGTTGCGACTATAAGTCCTTCAAGGCATGTGATCCGCCGGTTCTCACTGGAAGGAAAGACGCGGTGGCTACGTTTGATTGGGTGATTCGTATGGAGGCTGCCATTCGTCTGAGCGAATGCCGAGCAAGTCAAGTTGTGAAGTTTGCTTCTAACTCCTTGAGTGAGGAAGCATCCCACTAGTGGGAAGGTGTACGCCAGGCTAAGGGGGATGAGGTTGTTGACTCGATGATGTGGAATGACTTGCAAACTCTTGTAATAAAGAACTTTTGTCCAAGGAACGAGATTGAGAAGGTAGAGAGGGAATTTATGGGTTTGAAGGCCAGGAGCATGACGCACCGGCAGTGCACTACCCGATTCAGTGAACTGGCACGTCTGGTGCTACATCTTGTCATGACTAAGGAAAGGAAGATTGCCTGCTACATTTAGAGACTGTCGGACAAGGTCCGCACCTAAGTTAAGGAAAATGCTCCTATTACCTACGATTCAGTCATAGAACTGAGTGGCGTGGTATTTGATGATTTGGCACTGAATGTTGTCGCTACTGATGAGCCGAAGAAGAAACCAAGTTTTCCGGCCAAATGATCTGGCGGAAGACTGTTTGGAGATCGAGAGAAACATGCTAGAGTGGGTGAGGCTGCGGTATGTGGGAAGTGTGGCAGTAGGCATCTAGGTGAATGCAGGCTAGGGACAAATTTGTGCTACAAATGTGGCAAGACAAAGCACTACCCCCGTGAATGCATGCAAGGCATTAAATGTTATAATTGTGGCGAAGGCGGCCACATGAGTCGGGAATGCACTAAACCAAGAATGGGTGAAACGGTAAAAGGGAAAGGCCTTGAGAAAAAAGAAGAGAGGCCCCGAGCGAAGACTCGAGCCTATGCGCTGATGAAGGAACTGGCCAGGGTGGACCCCGATGTGGCGTCAGGTACGTTTATCCTTGACAACACTTTTGTATTTGTGTTATTTGATTCGGGTGCCAGTAAGAGTTTTATATATGCCATTTTTTGTAAACGAGTAAAGTACACTGTAAGTAGGCTAGAAAGGGCCTTTAGCGTAGAAACCGCTAAGGGTAGAACTGCGAGGGTGACTAATGTAGTTGACAATTACACGATAAAAATAGAAGGACATAGATTCCCGTCAGGCTGTTCGTTATGGTTTTGTGTGGGTTTGATGTAGTTCTGGGTATGGATTGGATAACTGCTAATGAAGCGCAAATTATATGCAAATGGAAGATAATCTGACTCAAGGCTCCGGATGATAGTGAAGTCGAGATTTTTGGAGATCGTGACGCCCCGATGCCCAACGTCATCTCGATGATTAAGGCAATAGATTACTTGAGGCGCGGATGCGAGGCCTATCTGGTGTACGTGATTGAACAATGTAAATAAGTGAGGGAACTAGATGATGTGCCCGTGGTACGAGAGTACCCAGAGGTATTTCCAGAGGATTTTCCTGGGATACCACCCGACAGGGACATTGAGTTCTGAATCGACTTAGTACCAGATGCCCAGCCCGTGGCCAAGGCTCCATATCGACTAGCACCAGTAGAGATGAAAGAACTAATGACACAACTAGATGAATTGCTTGAGAAAGGATTTATCCAACCGAGCAACTCGCCTTGGGGTGCTCCGGTGTTGTTTGTGAAGAAGAAAGACGGTTCGATGAGAATGTGTATTGATTATCGCGAGTTGAACAAACATACGGTGAAGAACAAGTACCCTTTACCAAGGATCGACGACCTGTTCGATCAATTACAAGGCGCAAGTTGGTTCTCAAAAATCAACCTTCGATCCGGGTACCATCATTTGAAGGTGAGGGAAGAAGACATACCTAAAACCGCATTTCGCACGCATTATGGACATTTCAAGTTCCGCGTAATGTCTTTCGGATTTACGAACACCCCCGCAGCGTTCATAGATTTGATGAATTGGGTGTGTCGACCGATGCTGGACTTATCGGTAATCGTGTTCATCGATGATATCCTCATCCACTCCAAGAATGAGGGTGATCACGCATGTCACTTAAAGGAGGTGTTGGAGGCTCAGAAGAAGGAAAAGTTGTATGCTAAGTTCTCTAAATGCGCGTTCTGGCTTAGGGAAATCCAATTCCTAGGTCACGTCATTAACCCGAACGGCATTATGGTTGACCCAGCATAGATAATGACGGTAAGGGAATGGAATATTCCTAAGACGCCAAATGAAATCCGAAGTTTCTTGGGATTGGCAGGCTACTATCGGAGATTCATCAAGGATTTCTCGAAAATAGCTTCGCCGTTGACAAAGTTGACTCGGAAGGAGGTAAAGTATAAATGGGGTTCTACCCAGTATGAGGCGTTTAAGGAATTGGAGGAGAAGCAAACCCAAACTCCATTCTTGGCCCTTCCCGAGGGCAATGAAGACTTGGTGGTTTACTCTGACGCTTCGGGTCAGGGATTGGGGTGCGTGCTGATGCAACGCGGGAGAGGGATCGCGTATGCATCACGACAGTTGAAGGTTCACGAAGTCAATTATCACACTAATGATTTGGATCTTGCTGCTGTCGTATTCGCATTGAAAATCTGGAGTCACTACCTTTACGAGGTGAAGTTTACTATTTACTCCGACCACAAAAGTTTGAAGTACTTCTTCGAACAAAGGGAGCTTAATATGAGACAGAGACGATGGTTGGAACTCCTGAAAGATTATGACTATGAAATCATATACCATCCTGGAAAGGAAAATGTGGTGGCTGATGCTCTAAGTCGTAAGGATGTGCCTACTCCTATTACAGTAAAAGCTTGCCAGTTGTTGGTAACACTGGACGTGATGAGGGAAATTGAAAAGGCTCAAGACGAAGCACTAAAAGAGGAAAACATAAAGAAGGAGAGGATGGTTGGCCAACAAGATAAATTAGAATTTAACACCCTTGGTGTTAGGACACGTTTTGGCTGGATATGGGTACCTATGGGTGGCGAGCTTAGAACCAAAATCTTGGATCAGGTGTCACACCCTTAAAATCCACCTGCGGGGTTTTTCCGTGAGGCTCGTGACACACTACGATCCAGTCATTAGTTACACGGAACGACTCTATATGATTTTAAATAAAATACTAATGCTGCTCATAGTCACGAGACAACAAAATTTTAAGTTTGAAAACGTTGCGGAAGCGTAAATAAAATCCAAATGCAAGAATAGTCAAATGCGCAAAACACCGCGCCCAAACCAAAGTAAATGATAGAAATAAATAAGTTTGAAATTGTTTGCGAAAACCATGCTCAGACCATGCATCCTAATCTTGTGTGTACCTTAGCGACCTGAGAAAGACATGCTCAAAGCGTCAACACAATGGTTGGTGAGTTCACAGAGATGTAAGTAAATAAAAAGTTTGATGTTTTCTAGATAATGTAATTAATGTATACCGATAGATAGATAGTCTATGTCATGCTACTACAAGTGTTCGAAACCAAAGCTGACTGTTTGTGTTTGTTTGCCTTCCGCCATGTCTACCGAACAATGGCAAATGTCTAGGCTAATATTACACCCGTTCGACCTCCAGTCAAGTTAGCGCCACTAACTCGGGTGGGGCTTGTCAAAAACTCAGTAGTACTACTCAAAATCACCTCGCTATGTTCCAATACTAACGGTTCGAGAATGTAAGGACTTATTGGTATGTTTGCACTTTAGAAAGCAAGCGATAATACAATAATACAAAACCCAAAATGTTTGCGTGCATGCTTTCTCTCCCTAAAGGAAAGTAAGTAAAGACAGGGGCCATGAAACTCACCTGCGTGTGAATGCAAGTGAAAGCTAAGAGAAAACTGTAGAACCTCTAACTGCCACCTAAAACGATAGCTTTATAAGTGTGTGTTCGTGCAAGTTGATATGAACCCTTAGTATCCAAACAATACTATTGTTTAAATGTTTAGAAAAGGTTTGCAAGTTTGACTCAAGTTTAACCCGACAACCCGTTGGTGACACGTTGTATTAAATTATGTATGTTCAGTATAACACTTCTATATTATTCACAAATGATCATGCTGTATCACTTAGCAACAAATCCTATTTTTTCTAACAAGATAGCAAGTTTCCATAAATAGCAGGTTTCCATAAATAACAGGTTTCTATTAATAGTAAGTATGTTCGGGATTCGTGTTTCTTGGAATTATCATTTTTAATATGCTTGTAAGATTACTATAACATGTTCTAGATCACCACATCACATTACTCTTGCCTAGAACTTAACATGTATGTCATAATTCCAAATAAAATTTCTATCTTTAGTAACCTATGAGAGATGTGCATGATTTCAAGCATGTAACACATTGCAACATGTTATTATGTACTAACTAACATGTACCAATCATTAAACCATATCATGCATGTCTAAATAGCAAGTTATGAATACTTTTGCAAATTAAAGTTTCCTTATTTAGCAAGTTTGTAAAACCGTGTTAGGTATTCAGAATCTAATTTCACATTTCATCTACACATGTAACAAGTAGCACATAAACCTCATTACATCATATAGTTCAATGCTAGTATGCAAATTTCAAAACCTAAAAAGTTTCCTTCTTTAGTAAGTTACGATTAATTCACATATTTTCTACAAGACTACACTTTCACATGCTTCAAAACTTCATATCTAATTAATTAGAAACATTATTCAACATCAAACACGTATAATAACCCATAATCAACAAGTTCCTCCAATTAAAATTTCCTCTAATCCTATGTTTTCTAGCTTGTTTAATGGGATTCAAAGCATCAAACCAATTCCATACAACTTATATAAAAAGATTATAACCATAGCAATCATCATACACATCAATATGCAAGTCTAGAAATCACAAAAGTTTCCTTTATGGGAAAGTTACAATCTTTACTACTAGGGTTTGAACAAAATAATCAAATACATGTAAAACAATGATAAAGTTAGCATCTTTATTATAAAAATCCATGTTTGGATGAACTAGGGTTTTGATCTAAAATTTAGGAATCAAAAAGTGACGAAATTGAACGAAACAACTTACGTAGGAGTGTTAGAAACGTCGAGAGGAGTCCGAATACATGTTTAATTACAAGATTGAAGCTCGAATGGGGGTGTATGGTTGCTTGAATGAAATCGGCCGGGGGGGGCTCTTGGGGTCGGACGGCAAGGAGAAGGGTGGGGGATTAGGGTTTAATTTTTATAAAAATCCATTTTATTTAATTGCATGGTTTTAAAATAGGTTTAGATAATCCATGGGCCTAATTAAATGGGTTTTTAAATTATCAAATTAATCCACTAGATAACAATGTTTGAAATAATCATTTTTATAAAATTCTCTATCCCTAAAAATTACCAGTAAAGTTAAAATATGATAATTCTACACAATGTCATGAAAATTCACATAATTCACAGATAAGTCACTAAACATATAAATTCACATAATTTATATTAAAAATAATTATTCGAAATTATTTTTATTAGTTCACCAGCGTTACGAGTTCGACTCGTGTGATCCGAAAATTCTACGAATTACCGATACGTGAGTGTTTGTGCAAAACTAACACATCTAATTAATCCTAATTAAATGTAATGCATGTGTGAATGTTTGAGATAACTGAGTTTGAATAAATAACTGTTTGAAATAACGATGTTTGTGTTAACGGAGTTAACCTGAAAATGCCGGATGTCACATCATCCCCTTGTTGAAAGAATTTTCGTCCCGAAAATTAATCCAGGTTGCTAGTTGTCTGAAACAAAAAGTTTGGGTTGTCACATCATCCCCTTGTTGAAAGAAATTTTGTCTCAAAATTTAATTAGTACCTTTCGCGTTTGCTGTTGAGTGCTTGAATAGCTGAGGATATTTCTTCATCATCTGATCCTCTCGTTCCCATGTGATCTCCAGTGCACGTTTCGAGTTCCATCGAACTCTAACAATTGGGATCTTACTGTGCTTGAGCGTTTTGATCTCACAGTCCATGATTTCAACTGGTTCCTCTATGAAACGTAACTTCTCATCGATTTCCAACTCCTTGAGTGGAACTACTAGTGTCTCATCAGATAGGCATTTCTTTAGGTTTGAAACATGAAAGACATTGTGTACTCCATTGAGTTCATCTAGTAGGTTTAATTGATATGAAACCGGACCAATCCTTTTCACTATCTCGAATGGTCCAACATAACGCGGGTTTAGCTTGCCCCTTTTTCCGAAACGGATCACACCTTTCCAAGGTGAAACTTTTAATAACACTCTGTCACCCACCTGAAACTCTAACGGTTTTATGCACTTGTCTGCATAACTCTTTTGACGGTCATGGGTTGCCGCCTTACGGTTTCGAATTTGCACAATATTTTCTGAAGTTTCGCGCACAAGCTCAGGGCCTGTAACAGAGAGATGATCGGCATTTACGTCCATATAACGCCTCGATTGGTGCTGCCTGGATGCTAGTATGGCAGCTATTTTTATAAGAGAACTTCACCAAAGGTAGGTGAGTCTCCCAACTATTTCCGAAATCGATTACGCAAGCCCGTAGCATGTCTTCTAGGGTTTGAATTGTACGCTCACTCTGGCCATCTGTTTGGGGATGGTACACCGTGCTCATGTCTAGACGCTTACCCAGATATTTCTGTAGGGATTGCTAGAAGCACGAAGTAAATTGAGCGTCTCTATCCGAAATGATTGAAACTGGCACTCCATGCCGATAGACTACTTCCTAAAGATAAATGCGGATTAACTTCTCCATTTTGTCAGTTTCTTTGATAGCAAGGAAGTGAGCGGATTTAGTTAGACGATCCACTATTACCCAAATCGCGTCACATCCGGTGGGGGTTCGGGGTAATTTGGTGATAAAATCCATGGAAATCTGCTCCCATTTCCACTTCGGGATTTCCGGTTGTTGAAGCAATCTGGATGGCTTTTGATACTCTACCTTGACCTTTGAACAAGTAAGACACTTGCTCACATAGGTGGCTATGTCTTCTTTCATGTTCGGCCACCAATAAAACACCTTCAGATCGTGGTACATTTTGTCAGATCCCGGATGAACAGAGTATCGGGGTTTGTGAGCTTCATCCATAACAAGCTCTCTTAGGTTTCCATACACTAGAATCCATATTCGCTCCGCCAAATAGCGAATACCATGATATTTAACTTCCAGTTGTTTTTCCATACCACGGGTGGTTTCCAATGCTAAGTTCTCTTTCTTTATGGCTTCAAGTTGAGCATTACGGATTTGTTCGGGTAATCCTGTATGAATAGTGAGTTGCAACACTCGAACTCGTCGGGGTTTGGTTTCCTTTCTACTCAGAGCATCGGCTACCACGTTAGCCTTGCCCGGATGGTACTTGATGGCACAATCATAATCATTTAACACTTCGATCCAGCGACGTTGTCGCATGTTCAACTCTTTATGTTCGAATATGTGTTGGAGACTCTTGTGATCGGTGTAAATGGTGCACTTGGTACCGTACAAGTAGTCTTTCCAAATTTTCAGCGTGAATACCACGCCTCCCAACTCCAAGTCGTGAGTCGTGTAGTTTTTCTCGTCGACTTTCAATTGTCGAGAAGCGTATGCGATAACTTTCTCGCGTTGCATTAGCACACAACCGAGACCTTGGATAGAAGCATCGCAATACACTACGAAGTCATCTGTTCCCTCTGGCGGAGATAAGATGGGTGCGCTACAGAGTTTCTGCTTCAGAAGTTGGATTGCTGAATCTTGGGTTTCGCTCCAGGTGTACGGTTTACCTTTTTGAGTTAGGGCGGTGAGAGGTTGAGCGATCTTAGAAAATCCCTCTATGAATCGACGGTAGTAGCCAGCCAATCCCAAAATTGTCGCACCTCTGTCGGAGTCGTTGGTGCTGCCCAATTCTTAATGGCCTCTACTTTGGATAGATCGACATGTATTCCCTTCTCATTGACTACATGTCCAAGAAATTGAATCTCGTGAATCCAAAAACCGCATTTGGAAAACTTCACGTATAGTTGCTCCTGTCTTAGCAGTTCAAGGATTAAGCGCAAGTGCTCTTCGTGTTCTTCCTTACTCTTAGAATAGATAAGGATATCGTCAATGAAAACGATGACGAATTGGTCGAGGTAGGGTTTACACACACGGTTCATGAGGTCCATGAACACCTTATACAATAATATTATAACCATAGCAATCATCATACACATCAATATGCAAATCTAGAAATCAAAAAAGTTTCCTTTACAGAAAAGTTACAATCTTTACAACTACGGTTTCAACAAAATCATCAAATACATGTAAAATAATGATAAAGTTAGCATCTTTATTATAAAAATCCATAATTGGATGAACTAGGGTTTTGATCTAAAATTTAGGAATCAAAAAGTGACGGAATTGAACGAGACAACTTACGTAGGAGTGTTAGAAACGTCATGAGGAGTCCGAATACGTGTTTAATTGCAAGATTGAAGCTCAAATGAGGGTGATTGGTTGCTTGAATGAAATCGGCCAGGGGGGGTTCTTGGGGTCGCGACGACAAGGAGAAGGGTGGGGGATTAGGGTTTATTTTTTATAAAAATCCTTTTTATTTAATTGCATGGGTTTTAAAATAGGTTTAGATCATCCATAGGCCTAATTAAATGGGTTTTTAAATTATCAAATTAATCCACTAGATAACAATGTTTTAATTAATCATTTTTATAAAGTTCTCTATCCATAAAACTAACCAGTAAAGTTAAAATCTAATAATTCTACGCAATGTCACGAAAATTCACATAATTCACAGATAAGTCACTAAACATATAAATTCACATAATTTATATTAAAAATAATTATTCGCAATTATTTTTATTAGTTCACCAACGTTACGGGTTCGACTCGTGTGTGATCCAGAAGTTCTATGAATTACCGATACGTGACTGTTTGTGCGAAACTGACACATCTAATTAATCCTAATTAAATGTAATGCATGTGTGAATGTTTGAGATAACCGAGTTTGAATAAATAACTGTTTGAAATAACGATGTTTTTGTTAACGGAGTTAACCTGAAAATGTCAGATGTCACAGCTCATAAGTCTTGTTACTCTATCCATCCCGGTACCAACAAAATGTACCAAGATCTGAGGAAGGAATACTGGTGGCCTTGGATGAAATATGAGATGACAAAGTACGTAAGCAAGTGCTTGACTTGCTCGCAAGTAAAGGCTGAACACTAGAAACTGAATGGAAAGATTCAACCGCTCGATATACCAGAATGGAAGTGGGAACGCATTACCATAGACTTCATAACCAAGCTACCTCGCACAACTAAAGGTCATGACATCATTTGGGTAATTGTGGACCGTTTAACGAAGAGTGCACATTTCCTACCTATTCGCGAGACATTATCGTTGGAAAGGTTAGCGAAAGCATTTATTAACGAAGTAGTGGCGCGGCATGGGATGCCTTTGACAATTGTATCTGACCGGGATACACGATTCATATCGAGGTTCTGGAAGAGATTTCATGAGGCGATGAGTACGAGACTCAATATTAGTACAGCATACCACCCACAAACGGATGGTCAGTCCGAAAGGACCATTAAGAGATTGGAGGATATACTTCGTGCTTGTATTATCGATTTTGGCGGTAGTTGGGACAGTCATCTGCCGTTAGTCGAATTCTCCTACAACAACAGTTATCACACGACGATAGGCATGCCGCCTTACGAAATGTTGTATGGGATAAGATGCAAGACCCCGGTTTGTTGGGGTGAGATTGGACAAAAGGAATTAGGAAGTCTTGAAGTCGTAAGAGAAACGTCGGCAATGTTTGATTAAATCAAAGACCGAATGAAGGCCGCACAAGATCATCAGAAATCCTATGCGGATAAACGACGAAGGCCTATTAAGTTTGATGTTGGGGACAAAGTAATGTTGAAAGTGTCGCCCTAGAAGGGAATCATACGATTCAGAAAGAGAGGAAAGTTAAGTCCGAGGTTTGTCGGACCATTCAGGATAATGGCACGGGTTGGTGAAGTCGATTATCAGTTGGAGTTGCCTAATGAGTTAAGTGGAATTAAACCTACCTTCCATGTATCACACTTGCGAAAGTGTTTGGCGGATGAATCGGCTCACTTACCACTTACGAACATCGAGGTCGACAACAGTCTTAACTACATTGAGGAACCCGTGGCCATCTTAGACAAGAAGGAGAAGCGTTTACGTAATAAGTTTATTCAACTGGTTAAAATCCAATGGAAGCACCGGAAGGGATCGAAATCTAGTTGGGAAACGGAGATGGAAATGAGGGAGTCATACCCTCAACTATTTCACTTATGATAGGTTTCGGGGACAAAACCTATTGTTAGGGGGTTAGACTTGTAACATCCCAAAAATAAAACGACGATTAAAATAACGGGTTAAACGCGAGATGAACGAAATAAATGAACGAGGCGTGACGGGCCGAGCCGGATGGACCGGCAAAATTGAGGGAAGGAGTTTCCTCCCTTTAAATAGCCAACACACTCCATAATCTCTCATTTGCAAGTTCTAGAGAGAGAGAGTTGGCGGATCGACCCGAGATTGAACAAGTGTGTTACTCCATAGCTCGTGAGCAAAACCTCTGAATTAGAAGCTCGATTGTTAGGACATAGAATGTATGACAAAAGCTATGTAATAGTTTAAGTCTTATTGTCTTTATGTTTTTATGTAATTGTATAGATTTTGTCTAAGTGTTAGAACAAATTCTGCTAGAGGCGAACTTGTGTAGTTCGCCTAGTCTATTAGAGGCGAACTTGTTAAGTTCCTAGTCTCATGTCAGGCGAACTTGTAGTCTATTTGAGGTGAACTTGTTAAGTTCGCCTATTGCAGAGTTTGTGTCTATAAATAGGAGTTTACAGATTCTGTTTGAGAGTAGGATATTGACTTGAACGAGTGTATTCTGTGAATCTTATAAACTCTGTGTTTTATGGTGGAATACAAAGAGTTTATTTACCTGCTGTTTCTATTGTCAATTCGTATACATGCGTTAACACGTAGGATTCCGCACTCCGTGTTATCGAGACGTCCTATCACGAGATCGATCTACAGATGAGTCATGTGGACCTACACGTGGTATCACAGCTTTTGCTCGTGATTTGTGTTTGATTCTTGATGATTAGAGACAATTTTGTGTACAATTTGACAAGAAATTGATCATTTTTAGAAGTTTTTGTATCCATGGAGTTTTCAAGTTCTTGAAGTTGATTTTGCTGCTAAATTCGTGGATTTGAAGTGGATTTTGGTGAAATTAATCCGATAGAAGTGTTTTAATTCATAAAATACTAAATCCTATGGTCCAATTTCTTCAAATTCCTTCTAATCTGTGAGAAATGATGATTTTAGGTGATGTTTGTTCGTGTTTGGGTTGAAGTTCTTCCTGAGTTTGTTACAGCTGAAGCAAGCGAACTTGCTGAGATTTGTTGCAGGCGAACTTAGCAAGCGAACTTGTTAAGTTCGCTTCCCTCAGTATAAGCGAACTTATTCAGTAGGCAAACTTACCGGATTTTCTTGTTTTAAGCGAACTTATCAAGTTCGCTTGATATCAAATTCGCATGTTTGGATTTGAAGCAAACTTATTATCTTCGCCTTAGGGGAGTACTTATTCAATACTTGGAAATTTTTTGAAAATGGCTAATATGGTGCAAGTGACTAACATGTTAAATTACGATAACGAGATTGGTACATCTCAGAAACCACCCAAATTGTTAAGTCTTGCAGATTATTCTAACTGGAAAGATCGGTTTGATCAGTTCGTGTCCTTTACTGATACAAGTTTATGGATTCCAATCTTGGAAGGTTATACACATCCGACATATACTTGGATGGGAAAGGATGATGTTCCTAAATCGGTATCAACGTTAACTACAGAAGAAAAATTATTGTTTGATAGGGAAAAGAAGGCTATAGCTAGTATCTCAATGTCTCTTCCAAAATAAATTTATCATAGTTTTAAACAATTCAAGACTTCTCAACAATTGTGGGAAGCGTTACAAAAGCGGTGTGAAGGTAGTTTGGATGTTAAGAAAAACAGAAAAGAATTACTGAAGAAGTAGTTCTTAGTATTCAAGCACTTTCAAAATGAATCTTTAGATGATCTTGCAACGAGATTCTATCATTTGCTGAGTGAATTGTCAAGTGCTTCAGTGGTTTTTGAGACTGAAGAGATAAATGATAAGTTTTTGGAGGCATTACCATCTAAATTTGATGTGTATTCAGTTTTGATAAAAGAGAATGTCAAGTATAAAACTATGTCTCTTGAAGAGGTTCTTGGCAAGATTCAATCACATGATTTGAATATGAAGAAGAAGGAAACCAATATGGAGCATATTCAAGATCCTTCAATGTATTTTGCTAATACTTCTAGCAAAACTGGTGCAGGGGTTGCGTTCTTTTCTGGTGATACTCAAGATGTTTCTAATGATCATTGTTCTAGGGTTCCAAGTCATTCTGGTTTCTCTGCAAATACAGCTTCTTCATCATCTGGAACACATAATATGAATCACAGAGTTGCTGATGATTATTTAGCGATGTTTTCTTCCTTTATTCTTATGAAAATTTTATTGGAGGAAAGATTCATGATCCAGATGTTATTGAAGAGGATTTCAGACAAATTGATCATGTTGATCTAGAAGAGATGAACATTCAATGGAACATGGCTAAGCTGATGCGACAAGTAAAGGATTTTTTGAAAAATTCTGGAAGGAAGTATATCGGTTCTAACAATCGTTCACGTATGGGATCTGACAAAACCAAAGTTTGTTACTATAATTTTCAGGAGTATGGTCATTTCGCCAAAGAATGTGTGAAGCCAAAAGTTGAATTTGATTCTCAGAAGAAGCCTAACAACTTTCAGAACAATCGTAATAAGTCACATGGCTTCTCTGGCTTTGGAAATTCTAATCATGCATCTGCATCATCTGCTTTGGTTGCTCAGGATGATGAAAATTATGACCGGGGTATTCATCTTGAAGATTTGGTTGGCACTATAAGTCAAGCTTTTGTAGCTGAGATTCATTCTGCAAAATCTGAAGAGTCAACTAATGATGATAGCTCAAGTGATGGTGAGAGTTTGCCAAGTACTGATGAAGAGCATGATCAAGTACAAAATGATGAGTCTGATATTGCATTTGGTGTATCTGAAGATGATATAGTATTAACTCAAAATTCTTCTGATGGTGCTGATTCTGAAAATATTCCGATTGCAAAAGTCTTCATGGCAGATATGTCAGATCCTTCAAAGGTAAAAGATTCAGTCTGTCACATTTATTGCTCTAATTGCATCGGTATAAAAGATAAAATGCAAAAAGTAATGGATGATAACACAAATTTAATTTGTGATATGAAATCGATGCATTCAGTTAATCAAAAATTGAAAGATAATGATAAATTGCGTATAGATAGAATTGATTCTTTGAAAATAGATTTATTTAAATATAAGGAACAAGCATATCATCTGGATATGGCTTATGCTAAGATTGAGAAGCGAAATGAAATTGTCGCTCAGAAGAACAAATAAATTTCTGATAAAGAATCTGAAGTGATCAAATTACATAGAAAGCTGGAAAATTTTGAAAATTAATCTGTGGTATTGGATTACTTTAATGCTAATGCTGATCCTACAAAGAGGGTTTCTGTAATTGGATTTTTTCCTCCACCATTCAATGCAAATTATGTGGTTGAACTAGAAATTATTCATGAAGAGGAAATTGATCCAAAGACGATGTTGAAAGTAAATCCAGTAACTGGTGAAGATATGATCTATGATTCTGATTCCGAGAATGAAGTTTTTGACGATAAAAAGGTTGAAGGCATTCCTAAGGAAGTGAAAATTGTTGAACCAAAGGTGGTGAAACAAGTTACCCGTGATAGATGCATTTTAACAGAACCTGATGAGGTGAAAGTTGATCAACGTAAACTTTCCAAAATGTTACAATCAAGTGGTTTGTTGCTGCTGGTCATCAGAAGAAGAATTCATCAACGATGACTAAAAAGTTTTTGTTCAAAAGAAGCCAGTCAACTGTTCATTAAAATCTTTTGAAGCTTGTTCATTAGAAGGGTCATCAAATTCAAGAAAAACTCCTTATATCAGAAATCATCAAGATAGAGGAGTTTGCTTTCACTATAATGAGGATGGTCATATTCTGATTCACTGTCCTTATAAGAATCAAGACAAATTAAAGAGTGTTTCCTCACAACAACGAGTGGTGACGATTTTGAAAAGACCAAATGTGGGAAAGCCTACTTCTAGTGTTATAAAAAATGTGCTTGTCAATCATTTGCTAAATCTTCGGGATTTAAGCAACATGATAATCATATTTCTAAACCAGTTGTTTTTCAAAATAAGTTTGAGATTCCACATGTTGGAATTCAAAAAGATTCTCAACGTGAGGTCAAACTTTCTAGACCACAACGAAGAAAACTTAACAGAAAATTAAAGAAACTTTTGGAAATATATGAATCTGATAATCATAAATCTAATAATGTTTTTCCAATTAATCATACCATGTCTTCATTGAGAAGGTCTAATTGTGAATCTTATGTTCCAAAGGTTAATGACAATGTTGATTGTGAACTGCTTGAAGTTGTTTATTTTGATCCATCTGGACGACCCAAGACCACAATGGCTTGAGTTCCTATTTCTAACTGATTTTCTTTGTTTATGTAGGGGCACCCAAGAAGGACTATCAAAAATACGTGGTATGTGGATAGTGGTTGTTCTCGACATATGACAAGGAATATTCGTTTGCTGGAAGATGTTATTAATATTGATGGTGGTTATGTCGCTTTTGCTGGAAATAAAGGCGGGTACATAACTGGTCAGGGTACTTTGAAGAATGATAAAGTCAAATTTGAGAAAGTGAACTATGTGGAGCAACTTGAACACAATCTTTTGAGTGTATCACAAGTGTGTGACAAGAAGTTTTCATTTCATTTCAATGATTTTGAGTGTTATATCTTGAAACCGGGCTTTGTTATTCCTGACGAATGGATTCTAATGAAGGCTCCGGGGAGAAATGACACATATGTCCTACATATGAGTGTTTCTACTACAACGGATTCAATTCCTACATGTTTACTCTCCAAGGCGTTTGAGTCGGATTCTATTTTGTGGCACAGGAAACTTGCTCACATCAATTATCGAAAAATGAATTATCTCGTGATGAATGATCTGGTTATTGGTGTTTCGAAAATGAAATTTTCCGTTCTTGATGACTGTATTCCTTGCAAGAAGGGGAAACAACACAATAAGTACCACAAATCTAAGACAAAGAATTCTATTGTGACTCCTTTGGAGCTACTGCATAAGGATTTGTTCGGACCGATTAGTAGCAGGAGCATTGGTGGTAAATATTACTGTCTGGTAGTAAAAGATGATTTCTCTAGATTTTCATGGGTTAAGTTCCTTGCTTCGAAAGCCAAAACCACAGAGTTGGTACAATTCTTAATCCTGGGTTTAGAGAATTTATGCAAACAGAAAGTCAAAAGAATTAGGAGTGACAATGGCAGCGAGTTTAAAAATAGCAAGATGGGTTTATTTTGTCTTCAAAAGGGAATTCATCATGAATTCAGTGCGCCATATGTACCTCAACAAAATGAAGTTGCTGAACGAAAGAACATGACTTTGGTTGAAACGGCACGTACGATGCTTGCAGATTCTAAGCTTCCAGTTACTTTTTGGGCTAAAGTTGTGAATACTGTATGTCACGTTTTGAACAGATTTTTGACCATTAAGCGACACAACAAGACATGCTATGAGTTACTTAATAATAGGAAGCCAAATCTGGAATATTTACTACCATTTGGTAATCCATGCACCATGTTGAAAGTTAGAGATGTCCCAACCAAGTTAAGTGCTAAGGCTATTGAAGGGATCTTTCTGGGGTATGTTGCAAATTCTGCTTCCAAGCGGGTTTATAACAAAGAGACTCGTCAGGTTGAAGAATGGTTTCATATTTACTGTTCTAATCGGTCTTTACCTCAAATGGCGATTGGACTAGACTAGGCTTTTGATTATGACAATTTATTCAGGTCTTTTCAATTACCTTCTGATATTTCTCCTAAGGAAGCTGATGTATTATATGATTCATGTCAGGATGCACAGAATAGTGGTTTTCTATCGACTGCGGTTCCACAATCATCTATTCCATCTACATCTGCTCCAGATCCTAATGTTGCTTCTTGTTCGGGAACACAAGAGTCTAATAGTGAGGACGACAATGTTATTTTCCAAGATTCGTCTTCTTATCCTTTGTTAGTTGATGAACCTTCTAATTTGACATAGGCTCAGGGGGAGATTCCTACAAATCTGGACTCGGAGATACCAGTTAATCAGGATATGTCTTATCAATCTAATACAACTCAAGTTGATGTGTTGCCGATTCCTGAGGTTGCATCAATCAAGGAACTCAAAGCTCATCCGATTACAAATATCATTGGAAATTTTCGAGATGAAGTGCAAACGCGTTCTATTATTAACAACACTTACTTGTATACAGGTATTAAGGATACTGGTGTTCTTGATGTATGCTCACATTTTTGTTTTATTTCTCAGGTCGAACCAAAGAATGTCGAAATGGTGTTACGTGATAACAATTGGATAGAGGCCATACAGGAAGAACTTGCTCAGTTTGACAAACTCAAAGTTTGGAATCTTGTAGATCTTCCAAAGGGTGTGTATCCAATTGGTACAAAGTGGGTGTTTAAATGCAAGAAAGATGGCCGAGGTGTTGTGGTGAGAAATAAGGCAAGATTAGTTGTACAAGGTTTCAATCAACAAGAGTGAATTGATTACACCGAGGTTTATGCTCCTGTTGCTAGGCTTGAAGCTATAAGGTTGTTTCTTGCTTTTGCTTCATACAAAGGGTTTAAGGTGTTTTAATTAAATGTAAAGAGTGCTTTCTTATATGGTAAAGTCAAGGAGGAGGTTTATGTGTGTCAGCCGTCGAGGTTTGAAGATCCAATTAATCCGTCTAAAGTTTTCAAGCTTGATAAGGCTCTCTATGGTCTTCATCAAGCTCCCCGAGCATGGTATGAAATGTTGTCTACACATCTTATGGAAAATGATTTTATTCGTGGCCAAATTGACTCGACTTTATTCATTAAGAAAGCAGGGGAGAATATCTACTGGTGCGGATATATGTAAATGATATTATTTTTGGCTCTACAAATGAAGGGTTGTGCAAAGAGTTTGAAAGTGTTATGTGTAGAGTCATATCTTATGTATAAGTTGTTGTCATTTATTGTTTGTTTAAACAATTTTAGACTAGTTTACTTTCTGTCATTTAATTAAATGTAATTTCAGTTTTCTGTAATTTACTGTTTTTATTTCTAAGTCTGGACCATCGAAACTACTTAGTTTCGATTGAGTGTGTTCAATCGAAACTAGTAGTTTCGATAGATGATAGTTTCGACAGTTCTGTGTATCACTTGTAAATGGTCAATTGAAACTAGTAGTTTCGATTGAACATAGTTTCGATACCTGTCACTACTATAAATAGCCTAGTTTGAGAATGTTTAGGGTGTGTGTAGCGGCTGTAATCCTGAACCTTCTCTTTCAAATTGTTCTTGAATCAATACAAATTGCAGTTGTTTATTCACTGTGTTCTTACACTTTCATACCATTTGCGTGTTGATTCATAGTGTGGTTAGCCTGTTATCTTCACCAACACTGTTTCTATTATCTCTTTCACCACCATACACACAGTTTTCGCCTGTGTGTGTGTAATCGATCAAATCAGTGATTTCAAGAGAAATCTGGACCTACAATTGGTATCAGAGCATTATGCTCTAGTGTTTTTGAGTGTTATCAGGTTTTGTGATCGATTCTAGGTGATTTGTGAGGTATTTTGAGCTTATTTCGGGTTTTTGCACATCTATTCTCGGAAGTACTGTTTTATTGATTGACGGCTACTGTTTCATCGATTTCCAAGGGTTTTTGCTCATATTTTCATAATCGGAAGTTGGATTAGTGATCAGGAGGGTTAGTCGAAGGTTTTCGCCGGATTGGTTTGTCATTTCTGCACTATTGATTTCTGGAGCTTATCATCAATGGAGTATTTCTGAGCTTGGAGAAGAAGGCATCAAAACTACTGGGGACAGTTTCTGATTTCTGTTGATCATCGAAACTTCTTGTCTACATTTTGTCGGGAGAAGGTACTATCGAAACTAAATTTTTGTCTTATCTCTATCGAAACTGTGGTTATCGAAACTTGCCTTGAAAAATTTTCCTATCGAAACTAGTTGTTTCGATAAAAGTTGTCCTATCGAAACTAGTTGTTTCGGTAAAAGTTGTTCTATCGAAACTAGTTGTTTCGATAGAAGTTGTCCTATCGAAACTAGTTACTATTTTAGTTTCGATTCAGAATATTATGGCCACTTCAAGTTCAACAGAACATTCTGGGGGAAATAGACCACCTGTTCTTGTGTCCACAAGAGAATTTGATGACTGGACTAAAAAGATGAAGCTTTTCTTTCAATTTCATGATTATACACTGTTGAGTTCTATCACCGATGGTCCCCACAAGCCCGTAACTACCACTGCTGATGTTCAACGTCCTAAGTTAGTATCTGAGTATGATGAGAAAGATCTTGCCTTGATTGCCCGAGACAACAAGGCCTACGGGACTATTGCCATGGCTCTTCCTATGGATATTTTCAACATCTTTGCTGAGTACACAACTGCCAAAGACTTATGGGCTGCACTGTGCACAAGATATGAGGGAAGTGAGGATGTCAGGGAAAGCAAAAGAGATCTGATCAAGAAACAATATGCGATGTTCAGCAGTGTAAAGGGAGAATCAATATCTGATTTGATCAACCATTTCTCAAGCATTGTATCAAGGTTGAAGGTAATGGGAGTTGAGTACCCTACTCTTGATCTAAACAAGAAACTCCTAGATTCTCTTCCTGAGGAATGGAATATGTATCAAATCATGATAAAAAAGACTGAGAATCTGAGTGCTCTGTCTCAACAGGAAGTCTATAGCATTCTTGAATCTTATGAAATTGAGATTAAGAAGGGAGCAGTCACCCCATCAAATCAGTTTGGAAACACAGCTCTCATTGCTTGATCAAGCTCATCTGGTAGCCCATACTTTCAGACTGATGTCCCTCCTTCAGCTGCTGCAATTAACTCTACCAGCTCCTCTGCTCCTCAAAAGACTATCACCATGATTCCTGATGAATATGTCCCAATCATGACTGCTTTCATGTCGTGCTATGATGCACTGATCTCTAGAAATCTAACACCGGTTAGCTTTCAACCTGATGACTTGGAGCAGATTAATCCTGATGATTTGGAGAAAATGGACATTGATTGGTGCATGGCCATGTTGACCTTAAGAGCCAAAAGTTCATCAAAAGAACTGGCATAGACAGATTCAAGCAGGGAAAGACACTTGGGTTTGATATCAAGAAGGTGAGATGCTACAATTGTGATCAGTTGGGTCACTTTGCCAGAAACTGCAAGGAACCGTCCTCCAAGGATCAGCAAGAAAAGAAGATATCCTTTGGAAAACAAGCTGCCAATCCTCCAAAGACAAACACATCTTCAAGCTCCACAGCTCTTGTGTGTCAGGCTGATGGACATTATCATTGGGGAGACCAAGCTGAGGAAGCTGCTGATAAAGCTTTGATGGCTGATGTGGAGGACATGGGCAAGTGTGTCATGATTGAACCTGCTGAGGATCTCACTGCTGTGCCTGCTGAGGCTATTGCTAAACTGTGTAATTCTAGATCTTGCTTGAATGAAATTCAAAAATACAGATTCATCAATCAAGCCTTGATTGATGAACGAAATCACATTAAGGTGATGTATGACTCTGTGGCCAAAAATGAGAAACTTTACTTAAAGAAAATTCATGATATTTCTGGTGAAAATCGCTCTTTAATTGTGCAACTCAATACTCAAACCACTAATAATACAATTTTAACTGAAAGAGTCCAAAAGGCAGAAAAAGCCAAATTACAGGTTGATCACATGGATATGGATCAGAAAATTCTGTTTGGAATAATTGATAAACAATTTAATAGAAAAGGCACAGAAGGTCTTGGGTATAACTCTCATCCACCTCCTTATTCTAAATTAGGGAGATTTGTTGATCATGTTTCTACACCTTTTGTTTGCACATTATCTCCTGATGATTATATTACATCCTCTGATTCTGACAGTTTTGCTTCTTGTGCAGAATCTAATTGTGTAAATTCCGAAGATGATTGTGATGAGAGTACCAATGACAGAACTATTTTAAAAGAACTTGAGTCGGATGAATGTAATAATATGTTCGTGTCTAAACTAAATATTTGTGAACACGTTGAAAACTTGTATTTTGACTCTATGCCTGCTGAGCATACGGGTTTGGGATGTGATGTTTCTAAATTTAAAAATGCTTTGCCTTTTGTTCCTAAATCTTTGAATGTTATGCCATGTGTTACCAAGTTTAAAAGTGCAGGAATTATTGTGAATGATGTACCACGCGAAACCATAAGCAACATGGACTTTTTTAGATTAAAGGAAGCACATCGTCTTCAAGACAAAGTTATTGATGAGGAACCGTCTCATGTTCAGATTCCTCAACATCACAATCATATTCATCGTGTGATGACTATTATCAGGCTAAGATATCTTGTGAAAACATTTGTTTTAGTTGTGGTGCCTCAAATCACGTTTCAAAAAGTTGTAAATTGTCAACCACAAATTCTAATGAAGAATCACCTTCCAAAAGTTCATTAAATTCATATGGTCTGCCTAAATCTTCTCACAGTAGGAAATCTAGGCGTAAAAGAATTAAAAATGCTAAAAACTATTTAAAACGAACTTGGAAAATTAAAAATAATGTTCTATTTGATGATCATCCTTCATCAAAGGATGGTTGCAATTTTGATTCCAATAAGAGGTCATATCCTGACACTAAAATCTCTTGACTGAAACAATATTGGTCAAATCGTATAAATGGTTCGTTGTGTATAGGGTCAATCAAGAAGAACCGGCGATAATATCTGGCATGTAGATAGTGGATGTTCAAGACATATAACTGGGCACTTTAACTTGCTGCAAGATTATCATCAAATTGATGGAGAGTATGTTGCTTTTGCTGGAAACCCAAGATGAGGAAAGATTGAAGGACAAGGAACAGTATCAAATGGAGTAAATAGTCTGGAATTTGTCAACTTTGTTCCTCAGTTGAAATACAATCTGATGAGTGTTTCACATATTTGTGACAAGGACTTTTGTGCCTTATTCAATTCAAAAGAATGTCTTATCTTGAAGCCAGGTGTCACACCCCGCCAGGGCGGAAACGCGAGGCACGACGTTCACTGGTTTCCAAAGCATATGATTATCGCAAACACATACATGTAATTGGATACATAATCGAGTTTAAAATATTTACATCACAAAATATCAACTTGAGTTTACAAAAGTTTAAGATTTCGCAAATATGACTCAAGACCATGAGTTATACAAGAGAAATCCTCCCCAAAAGCCGTATCCACGTGCATGCATGTATCCTACATTGCTAACCTGATGGCCACGTTCAATTTCCTGAAAACATACTTAAAACTGTCAACACGAGGTTGGTGAGTTCACAAGTTATTATAAAGAGTTATCATAAACCCAATGTTTAAATCTGATCTTTTTGCCGATCAAAACTCTTTGTTAAACCTGATCATTTTAACCTGATCAGTACTCTTTCGTTTAAACCTGATCACTTTAACCTGATCAGAATTCTTTTTGTTAAACCTGATCACTTTACCCTGATCAGAACTCTTTACTTTAAAACCTGATCACTTTACCCGGATCAGAACTCTTTTGATAAACCTGATCACTTTACCCTAATCAGAACTCTTTTGTGTAAAACCTGATCATTTTAACCTGATCAGAACTCTTTTGTGTAAAACCTGATCAGAACTTCTTTTAATTAAAACCTGATCATTTTACCCTGATCAGAACTCTTTTGTGTAAAACCTGATCATTTTAACCTGATCAGAACTCTTTTGTGTAAAACCTGATCATTTTAACCTGATCAGAACTTCTTTTAATTAAAACCTGATCACTTTAGCCTGATCAGAACTCTTTTGTATGTATTACCAATGAATATGATTACTAATCCGATCTATTGACCCCATTTGTAAGCTTGCAAGGAATACAAAATAGTATGTAATGTACGAGACCGTAACCAAACCCCAACTTTCTGTGCCTCCCCTCGCCTTTCTGCGAGTAAGACAATATGCGGTCATTCGGCCATTTTGACCCCTGGTTAGCGCGACTAACCATGACCGGAGGCGTCACCCCCAATAGTACTATTCATATAATCCCGGGCTAAATCCATAGCTAATGGTTACTAATTTATTACGAGGACTTTAAGCGCTTTATTGTTCCCTCAATACATACATACGGTCAGATCATTAGTTCCATTCATTTATACACAAAAGTCTTTTACATGTATGTTTCCACCCCAAATCATTTCAAAACTTTAGAAAAAGGGGGATTAGTGAAACTCACCTCGACAGTATGAATGCTAGCAAATATTTGAATAACAGCAGATTCGCCTATCCGTATCCTAATTACACAAGGATAACATACACGTTAAGACTACCTGTCTTAAACGCAAATTGTTCACTTGACTTAGCCGATCTGATTACTTTTGTTTTAATTATCTTTTTAGTTTTTCCAACCTTGTTTTGTTATGAAAATAGTTCTGAGTTACTGCCTGATGGGGCTGATGAACAGGTATCGAAACTTTCTTAGTTTCGATTGAACAGAACAGATGTCGAAACTTCCTAGTTTCGACAGGGCAAAACAGGTATCGAAACTCCTAGTTTTGATTACGTAATAGGCATCGAAACTACCTAGTTTCGATTAATCAATATGTATCGAAACTACCTAGTTTCGATTGAACAAACAGATATCGAAACTCCTAGTTTCGATAGAACAACCGGTATCGAAACTTCTAGTTTCGATAGAACAACCGGTATCGAAACTTCTAGTTTCGATTGAATAACTGGTATCGAAACTCCCAGTCTCGATTGACCAACAGGTATCGAAACTCCTAGTTTCGATTGAATAATCGGCATCGAAACTCCTAGTTTCGATCAGCAGGTAGCGAAACTCCTAGTTTCGATTACTGCACTTTAATTGACAGAATTTGTCTTGTATATTTTTATGTTCAAATCTTGAATTTGACACATTTTTCTTGTTATCTTACTTGCGTTTGAATGATCTGTATGATTAGTTACGGTTTTAACGATAATGAAATGGATAATATTGAGTTTTTACCTCAAACCGAGAATGGTGATTTCTAGAGAAACAGGGAAGTGATCTTGAATATCTTGTTAAGCTTTCTTCAGAAACGCTTGGAATTCTCCTTATAGCACTGAATTAGGTGGATTTCTGCCTTAATCCGGACTTCGACTTGAAAGGGAATTGGGAATTTGCCGTAAGAAAAGGAGGAGGTTTGAAAGGAATGGTGAAGTTTCGACTGAAGGGTATAGTTTTCATCTGAATCAAAGTGAATCAGGCAAGTGGGAGCATGGCTCCCCTGACTCTCGGCCAAGAAAGTCAAGAAGTGGGTTTGGGGTTAATGATAACAATTTTAATCATTAATTTATTAATGATATTAGTATCAATTAGAGTTTTAAAGGGGTAATTTAATTCAGTTTCGATTCTTCACGGTATTATGATTTTTACCAGTTTATGGCTCGTTGAAGAAAATATTGAAACCTTGATTTGTATAATTCGTTGAGGTGATTATTTGTAGGTATGAGCACCTAAACATGGCGCTACCTCGTAACGACTTCGAAGAGTCCTTTATTTTACTTTTACATATGTTATATAATTTAGTCTTAACCATAAATTATGGTTCAACGTAGATTTTGTGTAACATATATATATTTTTCTGGTTATTTTATTTAACCATTTACTTTCGTATTGAGTCGAGTTATTCTGCTTACTTTTCCTAGTAATTCTTTAAGATTTACTAGACTTGGAAATAATCCTTTGCTAGACTTCTTGACTTTACTTAGTCAAAATAAGTATTAGGAAATAATAATTATGAACGTGCGTTTATGAAATGTGGATATTGACCTGAAATGCTGGGTGTCACATTCTCCCCATGTTACAGAGAATTTCGTCCCGAAATTCAGTTCTTGTCACTCTAACTTGGTGTGTTTGTAAACAATGACGGGTACTTGGATTTCATTTTATCTTCCCGCTCCCACGTATACTCGGGGCCGCGCTTTGAATTCCAACGTACCTTGACCAGCTTAACACGGCTGCGCCTTGTTCTCTGAACCTTCCAATCTGTGACTTCCATAGGTTCCTCAATGAAGTGCAACTTGTCGTCTATGTGAATCTCATCAGGCGGTATAATTAACGTCTCGTCTGATAAACACTTCTTGAGATTTGATACATGAAACGTATCATGTACATTGCTTAGTTCTTGTGGCAACTTGAGCTTGTAAGCTACAGGGCCAACCCTAGCCAATATTTCAGACGGTCCAACGTACCTAGGGTTAAGCTTGCCACGGTTGCCAAATCTTGCAACTCCTTTCCAAGGTGAGACCTTTAACATGACTTTGTCTCCTACTTGGAATTCTAAAGGTCTTCGTCTGTTATCCGCGTAACTCTTTTGTCTGTCACGGGCGGCCTTCAGACGATCCTTGATTTTGAAAATCTTATCTGTGGTCTCTTGAATAACTTCAGGACCGGTTAAATGTTTGTCGCCAACCTCTGCCCAACATAGCGGTGAACGACATTTTCGACCATACAAAGCCTCAAACGGAGCGGCTTTGATGCTGGTGTGATAACTATTATTGTATGAAAACTCAGCTAGTGGCAAATGAGTATCCCAATTTCCACCGAAGTCAATTGCACACGCACGGAGCATATCCTCTAAGGTTTTAATGGTTCTTTCACTTTGACCATCTGTTTGTGGGTGATATGCCGTGCTCATGTCAAGACGTGTGCCCATGGCTTCTTGTAATGATTTCCAGATTCTAGACACGAATCTGCTGTCTCTATCAGAGATAATAGAAATTGGTACTCAATGCCTAGCCACAATTTCCTTAATATAAAGTCTTGCAAGTTTCTCGGTTTTATCCGTCTCTTTGATGGGTAGAAAATGAGCTGATTTCGTCAAACGATCGACAATTACCCATATAGAGTCATACCCGCTCGACGTCTTGGGTAACTTTGTAATGAAATACATGGAAATCTGTTCCCATTTCCATTGAGGTATCTCGGGTTGTTGTAACAATCCCGACGGTTTCTCTGCTTTTACTTTTGAACATGTCAGGCATTTACCGACATAAATAGCAATTTCTCCTTTCATGTTCGGCCACCAGTAGAATTCTTTCAGATCTTTATACATTTTATCCGAACCTGGGTGAATGGAGTACCTGGACTTGTGGGCTTCGTCCATAACCAACTCCCGTAAGTTACCAATACATGGCACCCAAATTCTATTCATGAAGTATAAAGTGTCATCTGGCTTTGGTTCCAATTGCTTTATCATTCCTAGTAAAGCTTCATTCTGACTGTTTTCTTCTTTGATTGCCTCTTGTTGTGCCATCCGAATTTGAGTCGTGAGACTCGTATGAATTGTCAATTCTAGGGCACGAACACGGAGTGTTTTAACTCGTTCTTTACGACTTAAGGCATCTGCTACAACGTTTGCCTTACCAGGGTGATACTTGATATCACAGTCGTAATCATTCAGTAGTTCTACCCAACGACGTTGCCTCATGTTGAGTTCTTTCTGATTAAAGATGTGCTGGAGACTCTTGTGGTCTGTAAATATAGTACATTTTGTGCCGTATAAGTAATGTCTCCAAATCTTGAGTGCAAACACAACTGCATCCAATTCCAAGTCGTGGGTCGTATAATTCTTTTCGTGCACCTTTAGTTGTCTGGATGCATATGCTATGACTTTTTCTTTCTGCATCAACACACATCCCAGACCTTGGTGTGATGCGTCACAGTACACAATGAAATTGTCAGTCCCTTCGGGAAGGGATAGGATTGGTGCACTGCAAATTTTTTGCTTCAGCAATTGAAAAGCTGATTCTTGTTTATCAGTCCAATCAAACTTTTTGTCCCTCTGAGTTAACGTGGTCAAAGGCAAGGCTATCTTTGAAAAATTCTCGATGAATCGCCTGTAATAGCCTGCCAAACCCAGAAATTGACGCACCTCAGTAAGAGTTCTTGGTGCTTCCCAGTTTTTGATAGCTTCAATCTTAGATGGATCCACATGGATACCCTTCTTATTGATGACATGTCCGAGAAAGTGAACCTCTTGGATCCAAAACTCACACTTAGAGAATTTAGCATAAAGCTTCTCATTCCTGAGTAGTTCCAAGATTAATTTTAAATGATATTCATGTTCCTCCTTGGTTCGTGAATATATCAATATGTCATCGATAAACACAATCACGAATTTATCCAAGTACGGCTTGCACACGCGGTTCATGAGATCCATGAAAACAGCTGGTGCATTAGTCAAGCCAAATGGCATAACTAGGAATTCGTAGTGACCGTAACGAGTCCTAAAAGCCGTTTTCGGTATATCTTCTTCCTGAATTTTTAGTTGATGATACCCTGATCGTAGATCAATTTTAGAATAGAAACTGGAACCTTGAAGTTGATCAAACAAATCGTCTATTCGAGGAAGAGGATACCGATTTTTGATTGTCAGTTTGTTAAACTCTCGATAATCAATGCACATTCTAAAGGTTCCATCCTTTTTCTTTACAAATAGGACCGGAGCTCCCCATGGTGAGAAACTCGGTCTTATGAAACCTTTGTCAAGTAATTCTTGTAGTTGACTCGACAGTTCCTGCATCTCGGAAGGGGCTAGACGATACGGAGATCGTGCAACTGGTGCGGCTCCTGGTACTAGGTCGATCCGAAACTCGACTTGTCTTGATGGTGGTATTCCTGGTAAGTCTTCGGGAAATACCTCCGAGTAATCTCTAACGATTGGTATGTCTTCAAGTCGACGTTCTTCGGGTTTCTTCTCGACGATGTGAGCCAGGAATGCACAATAACCCTTGCGTAGATACTTATAAGCTTTCATGCAGTTTATCGTTTTTAACATCGTTATACACTTTTCGCCTTGAATTGAAAGAATTTCTCCGCTTGGTAGTGGAATACGTACAATCTTCTCGAAGCATATTATCTCGGCACGATTCTTGGTTAACCAATCCATACCAATAACAATATCAAAACTCCCTAATTCGACGGGTAGAAGGTCTATATTGAATGTATGGTTTTCTAAACATAAAGTACAACCCCTAAAGACCTCTCCGGTTTCTATTAATTTCCCATTTGCTAATTCAATTGTATAACGTTGATCTAGTTTGCTGGCCTTAATACCGAGTAAGGATTTAAAATCATTCGACACAAAGCTCATATCCGCACCCGAATCAAAAAGTACAGAGGCATAGTGATTATTTATCGGGAACGTACCAGTGACGATGTTCGGGTCCTGGCGTGCGTCCCTTGCACCCATCACAAATTCCCTCCCTGGTCCCTGAGCGTTGTTCTGATTCTTCCACTTGGGACAGTCCTTCTTGAAGTGTTTTAGATCACCACATACAAAACATCCCGGTTTGATTTTCCCCAATCGGTTGTTAGTTCGACAAGCTTGAGTGGTGTGACCAAACTTGTCGCATTTTCCACACTTGATGCAAACACCGGCATGATGATTTCCACACCTCTTACATCTCGGTAGGCCCCTATCATACTCCTTTCTTTCCACTGTGTTGGCTGCAAAGGCCTTCATAGTTCCTTGTTTCTTAAACTCTTGTTTCCCAGATTTGTTACTTGAATTTCCCATCCATTTCCTTTTCTCCCCAGATTTACCTTCCTCATTCTCCTTCCTCACAAACAATTCATTACGTACTGCATCATCCTTTAGTTTGAATGCTAAAGTTATAGCACTCTTGGCATCTATTGGATTAGATGATGTTACCATGCTACAAATTTGAGGCGCAAGGCCCCACAGATACCTTTCAACACGCTTATGTTCTGGTGTGACCATATGCGGTACCAGAAGTGCCAATTCATTGAAACGGTCGGTGTATCCCGCTACATCATCTCCTATCATCTGTAGGTTCCACATCTCAGTTTCAATCTTTTGCAATTCGTTCCGAGGACAGTATTCCTCAATCATCATGTTTTTCAAATCTTCCCAAGACAATTGATACGCTGTCTCTCTCCCCAAAGTCTTCATTTGAGTATTCCACCAAGTTAAAGCTTTATCAGTGAGCATGCAGGTAGAATACTTCACTACGCAATCAGCGGTGCATTCAGTTATATCAATCACCGACTCCATATGTTCTATCCATCTCATTAGTCCTACTGCACCCTCGGTGCCATTAAAACTGCGGGGTTTGCAGGATAGGAAGGCCTTGTAGGTACACTTCCTATTTGGAGCATCTGCAGGATCACAAGTCATAACGTCATTAATTCGGATCATGACTATGTGTTATGGCTTATTTATTTTTTATTACCTCCGGAACCTCCTGCTGTACCGCTACCCCCTGTGGTACCGCTACCTCCTGCACCTCCTGCACCAGTACCACTGCCGTTTCCTCCGCCATTATTTCGATTTGCTTCATACTGCTCTATGGCGGCGGCTACTCGCTGTGCTATGAGTTGTTCTATGTTTGGGGAAATTGTCTCGTTGTTGTCACCAGTAGTGTTACGGGGTGTCCCACGCTTAGGTGCCATGACGTTCTTTCTAACATGTCAATTAAAAAGAAACAACATCATATATCAATAATGATAGATCATGACATAAGGATACCACAACGTCAAACATGAACAACTATCATTACAACATAAACCATTACATACATAGTCAAAACATACATAGTACATTGTTCCCAAAAGACAAGGATACAAAAGAGATGGGTTCACATGACCTCATCAGTACTAAAGTTTTAAACTACATAATGTACTATGGGCACAACCCGCCCATAATAGGTTTAAAAGAAGAAGTGGGAGTACAACCCAATCATCATGGCAAGTCCTGCCATGACAAAGCTAGCTCTTGCCACAAATTCTGCAACCAAAGTCCTCTCCTCCAGCGCCTCCACCATGTCTCGGACCGTGAGAGTGAACTGCCAGTCCATATCAGCTCTCAACTCGAGGTAGTCAGTGGCACTCTGTATATCTCGAGTGCTATCCTCCAGAGTCTGTACTCGAGATCCGAGCCCTTGACGTAAGCGTATGGCTGCATCCCCCTGTGCCCGAATATCATCTAGGAGATCATCAAGACGCTCTTCGTGTGTACGAACGCGAGCTACCAAGGTAGGCACGGTGAGCTCCATGGCTTCCCCAGTGTGGGGTAAAGGTGTTGGAGAGTTGGAAGACTCTCCGAGCTCAAAGGTAGATGAGATGCTCTCCATCTCCCTCCATCGTGCCAGAGTACGAGGCATCCAACTGATAGTTCCCACAGTAGGGTGATAACAGGGTCGTTTCCTCGGTGGTTCCTCATCGGTCTCCAAGTCTTTCGGGTCATGGGTTGCCAGGTTTCTCTTGCGCGGAAGTCGAACCTTCTTCCAAGCACTTTGCACTTTAATTGGTCCTCCGCTTTTCTTTTGGTAGAATATAGGCGGTTCTCCCAGGGCGACATTGGGTGGTGTCGAGCTGCGAACTTGTACTCGATTTTTAGGGCGTGTGGCGGGAAGTTCCTCGTTGGATTCAGATTCAGAGACGGGTTCAGAGTGTGAATGTGACGACATACTTGTGAATACAATATCCACATGACGTTGATGACTGGTTATGCAATGCTTATGCAATGAAAACATTTTAGTGAGTCATTCAAATTATAGACTAGGTTCCATTTTTAGACACCTAGTTCGCTATAATCAATGGCTCTGATACCAAGTTCTGTCACACCCCGCCAGGGCGGAAACGCGAGGCACGACGTTCACTGGTTTCCAAAGCATATGATTATCGCAAACACATACATGTAATTGGATACATAATCGAGTTTAAAATATTTACATCACAAAATATCAACTTGAGTTTACAAAAGTTTAAGATTTCGCAAATATGACTCAAGACCATGAGTTATACAAGAGAAATCCTCCCAAAAAGTCGTATCCACGTGCATGCATGTATCCTACATTGCTAACCTGATGGCCACGTTCAATTTCCTGAAAACATACTTAAAACTGTCAACACGAGGTTGGTGAGTTCACAAGTTATTATAAAGAGTTATCATAAACCCAATGTTTAAATCTGATCTTTTTGCCGATCAAAACTCTTTGTTAAACCTGATCATTTTAACCTGATCAGTACTCTTTCGTTTAAACCTGATCACTTTAACCTGATCAGAATTCTTTTTGTTAAACCTGATCACTTTACCCTGATCAGAATTCTTTACTTTAAAACCCGATCACTTTACCCGGATCAGAACTCTTTTGATAAACCTGATCACTTTACCCTGATCAGAACTCTTTTGTGTAAAACCTGATCATTTTAACATGATCAGAACTCTTTTGTGTAAAACCTGATCATTTTAACCTGATCAGAACTTCTTTTAATTAAAACCTGATCACTTTACCCTGATCAGAACTCTTTTGTGTAAAACCTGATCATTTTAACCTGATCAGAACTCTTTTGTGTAAAACCTGATCATTTTAACCTGATCAGAACTTCTTTTAATTAAAACCTGATCACTTTAGCCTGATCAGAACTCTTTTGTATGTATTACCAATGAATATGATTACTAATCCGATCTATTGACCCCATTTGTAAGCTTGCAAGGAAAACAAAATAGTATGTAATGTACGAGACCGTAACCAAACCCCAACTTTCTGTGCCTCCCCTCGCCTTTCTGCGAATAAGACAATATGCGGTCATTCGGCCATTTTGACCCCTGGTTAGCGCGACTAACCATGACCGGAGGCGTCACCCCCAATAGTACTATTCATATAATCCCGGCTAAATCCATAGCTAATGGTTACTAATTTATTACGAGGACTTTAAGCGCTTTATTGTTCCCTCAATACATACATACGGTCAGATCATTAGTTCCATTCATTTATACACAAAAGTCTTTTACATGTATGTTTCCACCCCAAATCATTTCAAAACTTTAGAAAAAGGGGGATTAGTGAAACTCACCTCGACAGTATGAATGCTAGCAAATATTTGAATAACAGCAGATTCGCCTATCCGTATCCTAATTACACAAGGATAACATACACGTTAAGACTACCTGTCTTAAACGCAAATTGTTCACTTGACTTAGCCGATCTGATTACTTTTGTTTTAATTATTTTTTAGTTTTTCCAACCATGTTTTGTTATGAAAATAATTCTGAGTTACTGCCTGATGGGGCTGATGAACAGGTATCGAAACTTTCTTAGTTTCGATTGAACAGAACAGATGTCGAAACTTCCTAGTTTCGACAGGGCAAAACAGGTATCGAAACTCCTAGTTTTGATTACGTAATAGGCATCGAAACTACCTAGTTTCGATTAAGCAATATGTATCGAAACTACCTAGTTTCGATTGAACAAACAGATATCGAAACTCCTAGTTTTGATAGAACAACCGGTATCGAAACTTCTAGTTTCGATAGAACAACCGGTATCGAAACTTCTAGTTTCGATTGAATAACTGGTATCGAAACTCCCAGTCTCGATTGACCAACAGGTATCGAAACTCCTAGTTTTGATTGAATAATCGGCATCGAAACTCCTAGTTTCGATCAGCAGGTAGCGAAACTCCTAGTTTCGATTACTGCACTTTAATTGACAGAATTTGTCTTGTATATTTTTATGTTCAAATCTTGAATTTGACACATTTTTCTTGTTATCTTACTTGCGTTTGAATGATCTGTATGATTAGTTACGGTTTTAACGATAATGAAATGGATAATATTGAGTTTTTACCTCAAACCAAGAATGGTGATTTCTAGAGAAACAGGGAAGTGATCTTGAATATCTTGTTAAGCTTTCTTCAGAAACGCTTGGAATTCTCCTTATAGCACTGAATTAGGTGGATTTCTGCCTTAATCCGGACTTCGACTTGAAAGGGAATTGGGAATTTGCCGTAAGAAAAGGAGGAGGTTTGAAAGGAATGGTGAAGTTTCGACTGAAGGGTATAGTTTTCATCTGAATCAAAGTGAATCAGGCAAGTGGGAGCATGGCTCCCCTGACTCTCGGCCAAGAAAGTCAAGAAGTGGGTTTGGGGTTAATGATAACAATTTTAATCATTAATTTATTAATGATATTAGTATCAATTAGAGTTTTAAAGGGGTAATTTAATTCAGTTTCGATTCTTCACGGTATTATGATTTTTACCAGTTTATGGCTCGTTGAAGAAAATATTGAAACCTTGATTTGTATAATTCGTTGAGGTGATTATTTGTAGGTATGAGCACCTAAACATGGCGCTACCTCGTAACGTCTTCGAAGAGTCCTTTATTTTACTTTTACGTATGTTATATAATTTAGTCTTAACCATAAATTATGGTTCAACGTAGATTTTGTGTAACATATATATATTTTTCTGGTTATTTTATTTAACCATTTACTTTCGTATTGAGTCGGGTTATTCTGCTTACTTTTTCTAGTAATTCTTTAAGATTTACTAGACTTGGAAATAAACTCCTTTGCTAGACTTCTTGACTTTACTTAGTCAAAATAAGTATTAGGAAATAATAATTATGAACGTGCGTTTATGAAATGTGGATATTGACCTGAAATGTTGGGTGTCACATTCTCCCCATGTTACAGAGAATTTCGTCCCGAAATTCAGTTCTTGTCACTCTAACTTGGTGTGTTTGTAAACAATGACGGGTACTTGGATTTCATTTTATCTTCCCGCTCCCACGTATACTCGGGGCCGCGCTTTGAATTCCAACGTACCTTGACCATCTTAACACGGCTGCGCCTTGTTCTCTGAACCTTCCAATCTGTGACTTCCATAGGTTCCTCAATGAAGTGCAACTTGTCGTCTATGTGAATCTCATCAGGCGGTATAATAAACGTCTCGTCTGATAAACACTTCTTGAGATTTGATACATGAAATGTATCATGTACATTGCTTAGTTCTTGTGGCAACTTGAGCTTGTAAGCTACAGGGCCAACCCTAGCCAATATTTCAGACGGTCCAACGTACCTAGGGTTAAGCTTGCCACGGTTGCCAAATCTTGCAACTCCTTTCCAAGGTGAGACCTTTAACATGACTTTGTCTCCTACTTGGAATTCTAAAGGTCTTCGTCTGTTATCCGCGTAACTCTTTTTTCTGTCACGGGCGGCCTTCAGACGATCCTTGATTTTGAAAATCTTATCTGTGGTCTCTTGAATAACTTCAGGACCGGTTAAATGTTTGTCGCCAACCTCTGCCCAACATAGCGGTGAACGACATTTTCGACCATACAAAGCCTCAAACGGAGCGGCTTTGATGCTGGTGTGATAACTATTATTGTATGAAAACTCAGCTAGTGGCAAATGAGTATCCCAATTTCCACCGAAGTCAATTGCACACGCACGGAGCATATCCTCTAAGGTTTTAATGGTTCTTTCACTTTGACCATCTGTTTGTGGGTGATATGCCGTGCTCATGTCAAGACGTGTGCCCATGGCTTCTTGTAATGATTTCCAGATTCTAGACACGAATCTGCTGTCTCTATCAGAGATAATAGAAATTGGTACTCCATGCCTAGCCACAATTTCCTTAATATAAAGTCTTGCAAGTTTCTCGGTTTTATCCGTCTCTTTGATGGGTAGAAAATGAGCTGATTTCGTCAAACGATCGACAATTACCCATATAGAGTCATACCCGCTCGACGTCTTGGGTAACTTTGTAATGAAATACATGGAAATCTGTTCCCATTTCCATTGAGGTATCTCGGGTTGTTGTAACAATCCCGACGGTTTCTGGTGTTCTGCTTTTACTTTTGAACATGTCAGGCATTTACCGACATAAATAGCAATTTCTCCTTTCATGTTCGGCCACCAGTAGAATTCTTTCAGATCTTTATACATTTTATCCGAACCTGGGTGAATGGAGTACCTGGACTTGTGGGCTTCGTCCATAACCAACTCCCGTAAGTTACCAATACATGGCACCCAAATTCTATTCATGAAGTATAAAGTGTCATCTGGCTTTGGTTCCAATTGCTTTATCATTCCTAGTAAAGCTTCATTCTGACTGTTTTCTTCTTTGATTGCCTCTTGTTGTGCCATCCGAATTTGAGTCGTGAGACTCGTATGAATTGTCAATTCTAGGGCACGAACACGGAGTGTTTTAACTCGTTCTTTACGACTTAAGGCATCTGCTACAACGTTTGCCTTACCAGGGTGATACTTGATATCACAGTCATAATCATTCAGTAGTTCTACCCAACGACGTTGCCTCATGTTGAGTTATTTCTGATTAAAGATGTGCTGGAGACTCTTGTGGTCTGTAAATATAGTACATTTTGTGCCGTATAAGTAATGTCTCCAAATCTTGAGTGCAAACACAACTGCATCCAATTCCAAGTCGTGGGTCGTATAATTCTTTTCGTGCACCTTTAGTTGTCTGGATGCATATGCTATGACTTTTTCTTTCTGCATCAACACACATCCCAGACCTTGGTGTGATGCGTCACAGTACACAATGAAATTGTCAGTCCCTTCGGGAAGGGATAGGATTGGTGCACTGCAAAGTTTTTGCTTCAGCAATTGAAAAGCTAATTCTTGTTTATTAGTCCAATCAAACTTTTTGTCCTTCTGAGTTAACGTGGTCAAAGGCAAGGCTATCTTTGAAAAATTCTCGATGAATCGCCTGTATTAGCCTGCCAAACCCAGAAATTGACGCACCTCAGTAGGAGTTGTTGGTGCTTCCCAGTTTTTGATAGCTTCAATCTTAGATGGATCCACATGGATACCCTTCTTATTGATGACATGTCCGAGAAAGTGAACCTCTTGGATCCAAAACTCACACTTAGAGAATTTAGCATAAAGCTTCTCATTCCTGAGTAGTTCCAAGATTAATTTTAAATGATATTCATGTTCCTCCTTGGTTCATGAATATATCAATATGTCATCGATAAACACAATCACGAATTTATCCAAGTACGGCTTGCACACGCGGTTCATGAGATCCATGAAAACAGCTGGTGCATTAGTCAAGCCAAATGGCATAACTAGGAATTCGTAGTGACCGTAACGAGTCCTAAAAGCCGTTTTCGGTATATCTTCTTCCTGAATTTTTAGTTGATGATACCCTGATCGTAGATCAATTTTAGAATAGAAACTGGAACCTTGAAGTTGATCAAACAAATCGTCTATTCGAGGAAGAGGATACCGATTTTTGATTGTCAGTTTGTTCAACTCTCGATAATCAATGCACATTCTAAAGGTTCCATCCTTTTTCTTTACAAATAGGACCGGAGCTCCCCATGGTGAGAAACTCGGCCTTATGAAACCTTTGTCAAGTAATTCTTGTAGTTGACTCGACAGTTCCTGCATCTCGGAAGGGGCTAGACGATACGGAGATCGTGCAACTGGTGCGGCTCCTGGTACTAGGTCGATCCGAAACTCGACTTGTCTTGATGGTGGTATTCCTGGTAAGTCTTCGGGAAATACCTCCGAGTAATCTCTAACGATTGGTATGTCTTCAAGTCGACGTTCTTCGGGTTTCTTCTCGACGATGTGAGCCAGGAATGCACAATAACCCTTGCGTAGATACTTATAAGCTTTCATGCAGTTTATCGTTTTTAACATCGTTATACACTTTTCGCCTTGAATTGAAAGAATTTCTCCGCTTGGTAGTGGAATACGTACAATCTTCTCGAAGCATACTATCTCGGCACGATTCTTGGTTAACCAATCCATACCAATAACAATATCAAAACTCCCTAATTCGACGGGTAGAAGGTCTATATTGAATGTATGGTTTTCTAAACATAAAGTACAACCCCTAAAGACCTCTCCGGTTTCTATTAATTTCCCATTTGCTAATTCAATTGTATAACGTTGATCTAGTTTCCTGGCCTTAATACCGAGTAAGGACTTAAAATCATTCGACACAAAGCTCATATCCGCACCCGAATCAAAAAGTACAGAGGCATAGTGATTATTTATCGGGAACGTACCAGTGACGATGTTCGGGTCCTGGCGTGCGTCCCTTGCACCCATCACAAATGCCCTCCCTGGTGCCTGAGCGTTGTTCTGATTCTTCCACTTGGGACAGTCCTTCTTGAAGTGTTTTAGATCACCACATACAAAACATCCCGGTTTGATTTTCCCCAATCGGTTGTTAGTTCGACAAGCTTGAGTGGTGTGACCAAACTTGTCGCATTTTCCACACTTGATGCAAACACCGGCATGATGATTTCCACACCTCTTACATCTCGGTAGGCCCCTATCATACTCCTTTCTTTCCACTGTGTTGGCTGCAAAGGCCTTCATAGTTCCTTGTTTCTTAAACTCTTGTTTCCCAGATTTGTTACTTGAATTTCCCATCCATTTCCTTTTCTCCCCAGATTTACCTTCCTCATTCTCCTTCCTCACAAACAATTCATTACGTACTGCATCATCCTTTAGTTTGAATGCTAAAGTTATAGCACTCTTGGCATCTATTGGATTAGATGATGTTACCATGCTACGAATTTGAGGCGCAAGGCCCCACAGATACCTTTCAACACGCTTATGTTCTAGTGTGACCATATGCGGTACCAGAAGTGCCAATTCATTGAAACGGTCGGTGTATCCCGCTACATCATCTCCTATCATCTGTAGGTTCCACATCTCAGTTTCAATCTTTTGCAATTCGTTCCGAGGACAGTATTCCTCAATCATCATGTTTTTCAAATCTTCCCAAGACAATTGATACGCTGTCTCTCTCCCCAAAGTCTTCATTTGAGTATTCCACAAAGTTAAAGCTTTATCAGTGAGCATGCAGGTAGAATACTTCACTACGCAATCAGCGGTGCATTCACTTATATCAATCACCGACTCCATATGTTCTATCCATCTCACTAGTCCTACTGCACCCTCGGTGCCATTAAAACTGCGGGGTTTGCAGGATAGGAAGGCCTTGTAGGTACACTTCCTATTTGGAGCATCTGCAGGATCACAAGTCATAACGTCATTAATTCGGATCATGACTATGTGTTATGGCTTATTTATTTTTTATTACCTCCGGAACCTCCTGCTGTACCGCTACCCCCTGCGGTACCGCTACCTCCTGCACCTCCTGCACCAGTACCACTGCCGTTTCCTCCGCCATTATTTCGATTTGCTTCATACTGCTCTATGGCGGCGGCTACTCGCTGTGCTATGAGTTGTTCTATGTTTGGGGAAATTGTCTCGTTGTTGTCACCAGTAGTGTTACGGGGTGTCCCACGCTTAGGTGCCATGACGTTCTTTCTAACATGTCAATTAAAAAGAAACAACATCATATATCAATAATGATAGATCATGACATAAGGATACCACAACGTCAAACATGAACAACTATCATTACAACATAAACCATTACATACATAGTCAAAACATACATAGTACATTGTTCCCAAAAGACAAGGATACAAAAGAGATGGGTTCACATGACCTCATCAGTACTAAAGTTTTAAACTACATAATGTACTATGGGCACAACCCGCCCATAATAGGTTTAAAAGAAGAAGTGGGAGTACAACCCAATCATCATGGCAAGTCCTGCCATGACAAAGCTAGCTCTTGCCACAAATTCTGCAGCCAAAGTCCTCTCCTCCAGCGCCTCCACCATGTCTCGGACCGTGAGAGTGAACTGCCAGTCCATATCAGCTCTCAACTCGAGGTAGTCAGTGGCACTCTGTATGTCTCGAGTGCTATCCTCCAGAGTCTGTACTCGAGATCCGAGCCCTTGACGTAAGCGTATGGCTGCATCCCCCTGTGCCCGAATATCATCTAGGAGATCATCAAGACGCTCTTCGTGTGTACGAACGCGAGCTACCAAGGTAGGCACGGTGAGCTCCATGGCTTCCCCAGTGTGGGGTAAAGGTGTTGGAGAGTTGGAAGACTCTCCGAGCTCAAAGGTAGATGGGATGCTCTCCATCTCCCTCCATCGTGCCAGAGTACGAGGCATCCAACGGATAGTTCCCACAGTAGGGTGATAACAGGGTCGTTGCCTCGGTGGTTCCTCATCGGTCTCCAAGTCTTTCGGGTCACGGGCAGCCAGGTTTCTCTTGCGCGGAAGTCAAACCTTCTTCCAAGCACTTTGCACTTTAATTGGTCCTCCGCTTTTCTTTTGGTAGAATATAGGCGGTTCTCCCAGGGCGACATTGGGTGGTGTCGAGCTGCGAACTTGTACTCGATTTTTAGGGCGTGTGGAGGGAAGTTCCTCGTTGGATTCAGATTCAGAGACGGGTTCAGAGTGTGAATGTGACGACATACTTGTGACTACAATATCCACATGACGTTGATGACGGGTTATGCAATGCTTATGCAATGAAAACATTTTAGTGAGTCATTCAAATTATAGACTAGGTTCCATTTTTAGACACCTAGTTCGCTATAATCAATGGCTCTGATACCAAGTTCTGTCACACCCCGCCAGGGCGGAAACGCGAGGCACGACGTTCACTGGTTTCCAAAGCATATGATTATCGCAAACACATACATGTAATTGGATACATAATCGAGTTTAAAATATTTACATCACAAAATATCAACTTGAGTTTACAAAAGTTTAAGATTTCGCAAATATGACTCAAGACCATGAGTTATACAAGAGAAATCCTCCCAAAAAGCCGTATCCACGTGCATGCATGTATCCTACATTGCTAACCTGATGGCCACGTTCAATTTCCTGAAAACATACTTAAAACTGTCAACACGAGGTTGGTGAGTTCACAAGTTATTATAAAGAGTTATCATAAACCCAATGTTTAAATCTGATCTTTTTGCCGATCAAAACTCTTTGTTAAACCTGATCATTTTAACCTGATCAGTACTCTTTCGTTTAAACCTGATCACTTTAACCTGATCAGAATTCTTTTTGTTAAACCTGATCACTTTACCCTGATCAGAACTCTTTACTTTAAAACCCGATCACTTTACCCGGATCAGAACTCTTTTGATAAACCTGATCACTTTACCCTGATCAGAACTCTTTTGTGTAAAACCTGATCATTTTAACCTGATCAGAACTCTTTTGTGTAAAACCTGATCATTTTAACCTGATCAGAACTTCTTTTAATTAAAACCTGATCACTTTACCCTGATCAGAACTCTTTTGTGTAAAACCTGATCATTTTAACCTGATCAGAACTCTTTTGTGTAAAACCTGATCATTTTAACCTGATCAGAACTTCTTTTAATTAAAACCTGATCACTTTAGCCTGATCAGAACTCTTTTGTATGTATTACCAATGAATATGATTACTAATCCGATCTATTGACCCCATTTGTAAGCTTGCAAGGAATACAAAATAGTATGTAATATACGAGACCGTAACCAAACCCCAACTTTCTGTGCCTCCCCTCGCCTTTCTGCGAGTAAGACAATATGCGGTCATTCGGCCATTTTGACCCCTGGTTAGCGCGACTAACCATGACCGGAGGCGTCACCCCCAATAGTACTATTCATATAATCCCGGGCTAAATCCATAGCTAATGGTTACTAATTTATTACGAGGACTTTAAGCGCTTTATTGTTCCCTCAATACATACATACGGTCAGATCATTAGTTCCATTCATTTATACACAAAAGTCTTTTACATGTATGTTTCCACCCCAAATCATTTCAAAACTTTAGAAAAAGGGGGATTAGTGAAACTCACCTCGACAGTATGAATGCTAGCAAATATTTGAATAACAGCAGATTCGCCTATCCGTATCCTAATTACACAAGGATAACATACACGTTAAGACTACCTGTCTTAAACGCAAATTGTTCACTTGACTTAGCCGATCTGATTACTTTTGTTTTAATTATCTTTTTAGTTTTTCCAACCTTGTTTTGTTATGAAAATAGTTCTGAGTTACTGCCTGATGGGGCTGATGAACAGGTATCGAAACTTTCTTAGTTTCGATTGAACAGAACAGATGTCGAAACTTCCTAGTTTCGACAGGGCAAAACAGGTATCGAAACTCCTAGTTTCGATTACGTAATAGGCATCGAAACTACCTAGTTTTGATTAAGCAATATGTATCGAAACTACCTAGTTTCGATTGAACAAACAGATATCGAAACTCCTAGTTTCGATAGAACAACCGGTATCGAAACTTCTAGTTTCGATAGAACAACCGGTATCGAAACTTCTAGTTTCGATTGAATAACTGGTATCGAAACTCCCAGTCTCGATTGACCAACAGGTATCGAAACTCCTAGTTTCGATTGAATAATCGGCATCGAAACTCCTAGTTTCGATCAGCAGGTAGCGAAACTCCTAGTTTCGATTACTGCACTTTAATTGACAGAATTTGTCTTGTATATTTTTATGTTCAAATCTTGAATTTGACACATTTTTCTTGTTATCTTACTTGCGTTTGAATGATCTGTATGATTAGTTACGGTTTTAACGATAATGAAATGGATAATATTGAGTTTTTACCTCAAACCGAGAATGGTGATTTCTAGAGAAACAGGGAAGTGATCTTGAATATCTTGTTAAGCTTTCTTCAGAAACGCTTGGAATTCTCCTTATAGCACTGAATTAGGTGGATTTCTGCCTTAATCCGGACTTCGACTTGAAAGGGAATTGGGAATTTGCCGTAAGAAAAGGAGGAGGTTTGAAAGGAATGGTGAAGTTTCGACTGAAGGGTATAGTTTTCATCTGAATCAAAGTGAATCAGGAAAGTGGGAGCATGGCTCCCCTGACTCTCGGCCAAGAAAGTCAAGAAGTGGGTTTGGGGTTAATGATAACAATTTTAATCATTAATTTATTAATGATATTAGTATCAATTAGAGTTTTAAAGGGGTAATTTAATTCAGTTTCGATTCTTCACGGTATTATGATTTTTACCAGTTTATGGCTCGTTGAAGAAAATATTGAAACCTTGATTTGTATAATTCGTTGAGGTGATTATTTGTAGGTATGAGCACCTAAACATGGCGCTACCTCGTAACGTCTTCGAAGAGTCCTTTATTTTACTTTTACGTATGTTATATATTTTAGTCTTAACCATAAATTATGGTTCAACGTAGATTTTGTGTAACATATATATATTTTTCTGGTTATTTTATTTAACCATTTACTTTCGTATTGAGTCGAGTTATTCTGCTTACTTTTCCTAGTAATTCTTTAAGATTTACTAGACTTGGAAATAAACTCCTTTGCTAGACTTCTTGACTTTACTTAGTCAAAATAAGTATTAGGAAATAATAATTATGAACGTGCGTTTATGAAATGTGGATATTGACCTGAAATGCTGGGTGTCACATTCTCCCCATGTTACAGAGAATTTCGTCCCGAAATTCAGTTCTTGTCACTCTAACTTGGTGTGTTTGTAAACAATGACGGGTACTTGGATTTCATTTTATCTTCCCGCTCCCACGTATACTCGGGGCCGCGCTTTGAATTCCAACGTACCTTGACCAGCTTAACACGGCTGCGCCTTGTTCTCTGAACCTTCCAATCTGTGACTTCCATAGGTTCCTCAATGAAGTGCAACTTGTCGTCTATGTGAATCTCATCAGGCGGTATAATTAACGTCTCGTCTGATAAACACTTCTTGAGATTTGATACATGAAACGTATCATGTACATTGCTTAGTTCTTGTGGCAACTTGAGCTTGTAACCTACAGGGCCAACCCTAGCCAATATTTCAAACGGTCCAACGTACCTAGGGTTAAGCTTGCCACGGTTGCCAAATCTTGCAACTCCTTTCCAAGGTGAGACCTTTAACATGACTTTGTCTCCTACTTGGAATTCTAAAGGTCTTCGTCTGTTATCCGCGTAACTCTTTTGTCTGTCACGGGCGGCCTTCAGACGATCCTTGATTTTGAAAATCTTATCTATGGTCTCTTGAATAACTTCAGGACCGGTTAAATGTTTGTCGCCAACCTCTGCCCAACATAGCGGTGAACGACATTTTCGACCATACAAAGCCTCAAACGGAGCGGCTTTGATGCTGGTGTGATAACTATTATTGTATGAAAACTCAGCTAGTGGCAAATGAGTATCCCAATTTCCACCGAAGTCAATTGCACACGCACGGAGCATATCCTCTAATGTTTTAATGGTTCTTTCACTTTGACCATCTGTTTGTGGGTGATATGCCGTGCTCATGTCAAGACGTGTGCCCATGGCTTCTTGTAATGATTTCCAGATTCTAAACACGAATCTGCTGTCTCTATCAGAGATAATAGAAATTGGTACTCCATGCCTAGCCACAATTTCCTTAATATAAAGTCTTGCAAGTTTCTCGGTTTTATCCGTCTCTTTGATGGGTAGAAAATGAGCTGATTTCGTCAAACGATCGACAATTACCCATATAGAGTCATACCCGCTCGACGTCTTGGGTAACTTTGTAATGAAATACATGGAAATCTGTTCCCATTTCCATTGAGGTATCTCGGGTTGTTGTAACAATCCCGACGGTTTCTGGTGTTCTGCTTTTACTTTTGAACATGTCAGGCATTTACCGACATAAATAGCAATTTCTCCTTTCATGTTCGGCCACCAGTAGAATTCTTTCAGATCTTTATACATTTTATCCGAACCTGGGTGAATGGAGTACCTGGACTTGTGGGCTTCGTCCATAACCAACTCCCGTAAGTTACCAATACATGGCACCCAAATTCTATTCATGAAGTATAAAGTGTCATCTGGCTTTGGTTCCAATTGCTTTATCATTCCTAGTAAAGCTTCATTCTGACTGTTTTCTTCTTTGATTGCCTCTTGTTGTGCCATCCGAATTTAAGTCGTGAGACTCGTATGAATTGTCAATTCTAGGGCACGAACACGGAGTGTTTTAACTCGTTCTTTACGACTTAAGGCATCTGCTACAACGTTTGCCTTACCAGGGTGATACTTGATATCACAGTTGTAATCATTCAGTAGTTCTACCCAACGACGTTGCCTCATGTTGAGTTCTTTCTGATTAAAGATGTGCTGGAGACTCTTGTGGTCTGTAAATATAGTACATTTTGTGCCGTATAAGTAATGTCTCTAAATCTTGAGTGCAAACACAACTGCATCCAATTCCAAGTCGTGGGTCGTATAATTCTTTTCGTGCACCTTTAGTTGTCTGGATGCATATGCTATGACTTTTTCTTTCTGCATCAACACACATCCCAGACCTTGGTGTGATGCGTCACAGTACACAATGAAATTGTCAGTCCCTTCGGGAAGGGATAGGATTGGTGCACTGCAAAGTTTTTGCTTCAGCAATTGAAAAGCTGATTCTTGTTTATCAGTCCAATCAAACTTTTTGTCCTTCTGAGTTAACGTGGTCAAAGGCAAGGCTATCTTTGAAAAATTCTCGATGAATCGCCTGTAATAGCCTGCCAAACCCAGAAATTGACGCACCTCAGTAGGAGTTCTTGGTGCTTCCCAGTTTTTGATAGCTTCAATCTTAGATGGATCCACATGGATACCCTTCTTATTGATGACATGTCCGAGAAAGTGAACCTCTTGGATCCAAAACTCACACTTAGAGAATTTAGCATAAAGCTTCTCATTCCTGAGTAGTTCCAAGATTAATTTTAAATGATATTCATGTTCCTCCTTGGTTCGTGAATATATCAATATGTCATCGATAAACACAATCATGAATTTATCCAAGTACGGCTTGCACACGCGGTTCATGAGATCCATGAAAACAGCTGGTGCATTAGTCAATCCAAATGGCATAACTAGGAATTCGTAGTGACCGTAACGAGTCCTAAAAGCCGTTTTCGGTATATCTTCTTCCTGAATTTTTAGTTGATGATACCCTGATCGTAGATCAATTTTAGAATAGAAACTGGAACCTTGAAGTTGATCAAACAAATCGTCTATTCGAGGAAGAGGATACCGATTTTTGATTGTCAGTTTGTTCAACTCTCGATAATCAATGCACATTCTAAAGGTTCCATCCTTTTTCTTTACAAATAGGACCGGAGCTCCCCATGGTGAGAAACTCGGTCTTATGAAACCTTTGTCAAGTAATTCTTGTAGTTGACTCGACAGTTCCTGCATCTCGAAAGGGGCTAGACGATACGGAGATCGTGCAACTGGTGCGGCTCCTGGTACTAGGTCGATCCGAAACTCGACTTGTCTTGATGGTGGTATTCCTGGTAAGTCTTCGGGAAATACCTCCGAGTAATCTCTAACGATTGGTATGTCTTCAAGTCGACGTTCTTCGGGTTTCTTCTCGACGATGTGAGCCAGGAATGCACAATAACCCTTGCGTAGATACTTATAAGCTTTCATGCAGTTTATCGTTTTTAACATCGTTATACACTTTTCGCCTTGAATTGAAAGAATTTCTCCGCTTGGTAGTGGAATACGTACAATCTTCTCGAAGCATACTATCTCGGCACGATTCTTGGTTAACCAATCCATACCAATAAAAATATCAAAACTCCCTAATTCGACGGGTAGAAGGTCTATATTGAATGTATGGTTTTCTAAACATAAAGTACAACCCCTAAAGACCTCTCCGGTTTCTATTAATTTCCCATTTGCTAATTCAATTGTTTAACGTTGATCTAGTTTGCTGGCCTTAATACCGAGTAAGGATTTAAAATCATTCGACACAAAGCTCATATCCGCACCCGAATCAAAAAGTACAGAGGCATAGTGATTATTTATCGGGAACGTACCAGTGACGATGTTCGGGTCCTGGCGTGCGTCCCTTGCACCCATCACAAATGCCCTCCCTGGTGCCTGAGCGTTGTTCTGATTCTTCCACTTGGGACAGTCCTTCTTGAAGTGTTTTAGATCACCACATACAAAACATCCCGGTTTGATTTTCCCCAATCGGTTGTTAGTTCGACAAGCTTGAGTGGTGTGACCAAACTTGTCGCATTTTCCACACTTGATGCAAACACCGGCATGATGATTTCCACACCTCTTACATCTCGGTAGGCCCCTATCATACTCCTTTCTTTCCACTGTGTTGGCTGCAAAGGCCTTCATAGTTCCTTGTTTCTTAAACTCTTGTTTCCCAGATTTGTTACTTGAATTTCCCATCCATTTCCTTTTCTCCCCAGATTTACCTTCCTCATTCTCCTTCCTCACAAACAATTCATTACGTACTGCATCATCCTTTAGTTTGAATGCTAAAGTTATAGCACTCTTGGCATCTATTGGATTAGATGATGTTACCATGCTACGAATTTGAGGCGCAAGGCCCCACAGATACCTTTCAACACGCTTATGTTCTGGTGTGACCATATGCGGTACCAGAAGTGCCAATTCATTGAAACGGTCGGTGTATCCCGCTACATCATCTCCTATCATCTGTAGGTTCCACATCTCAGTTTCAATCTTTTGCAATTCGTTCCGAGGACAATATTCCTCAATCATCATGTTTTTCAAATCTTCCCAAGACAATTGATACGCTGTCTCTCTCCCCAAAGTCTTCATTTGAGTATTCCACCAAGTTAAAGCTTTATCAGTGAGCATGCAGGTAGAATACTTCACTACGCAATCAGCGGTGCATTCAGTTATATCAATCACCGACTCCATATGTTCTATCCATCTCATTAGTCCTACTGCACCCTCGGTGCCATTAAAACTGCGGGGTTTGCAGGATAGGAAGGCCTTGTAGGTACGCTTCCTATTTGGAGCATCTGCAGGATCACAAGTCATAACGTCATTAATTCGGATCATGACTATGTGTTATGGCTTATTTATTTTTTATTACCTCCGGAACCTCCTGCTGTACCGCTACCCCCTGCGGTACCGCTACCTCCTGCACCTCCTGCACCAGTACCACTGCCGTTTCCTCCGCCATTATTTCGATTTGCTTCATACTGCTCTATGGCGGCGGCTACTCGCTGTGCTATGAGTTGTTCTATGTTTGGGGAAATTGTCTCGTTGTTGTCACCAGTAGTGTTACGGGGTGTCCCACGCTTAGGTGCCATGACGTTCTTTCTAACATGTCAATTAAAAAGAAACAACATCATATATCAATAATGATAGATCATGACATAAGGATACCACAACGTCAAACATGAACAACTATCATTACAACATAAACCATTACATACATAGTCAAAACATACATAGTACATTGTTCCCAAAAGACAAGGATACAAAAGAGATGGGTTCACATGACCTCATCAGTACTAAAGTTTTAAACTACATAATGTACTATGGGCACAACCCGCCCATAATAGGTTTAAAAGAAGAAGTGGGAGTACAACCCAATCATCATGGCAAGTCCTGCCACGACAAAGCTAGCTCTTGCCACAAATTCTGCAGCCAAAGTCCTCTCCTCCAGCGCCTCCACCATGTCTCGGACCGTGAGAGTGAACTGCCAGTCCATATCAGCTCTCAACTCGAGGTAGTCAGTGGCACTCTGTATGTCTCGAGTGCTATCCTCCAGAGTCTGTACTCGAGATCTGAGCCCTTGACGTAAGCGTATGGCTGCATCCCCCTGTGCCCGAATATCATCTAGGAGATCATCAAGACGCTCTTCGTGTGTACGAACGCGAGCTACCAAGGTAGGCACGGTGAGCTCCATGGCTTCCCCAGTGTGGGGTAAAGGTGTTGGAGAGTTGGAAGACTCTCCGAGCTCAAAGGTAGATGGGATGCTCTCCATCTCCCTCCATCGTGCCAGAGTACGAGGCATCCAACGGATAGTTCCCACAGTAGGGTGATAACAGGGTCGTTGCCTCGGTGGTTCCTCATCGGTCTCCAAGTCTTTCGGGTCACGGGCTGCCAGGTTTCTCTTGCGCGGAAGTCGAACCTTCTTCCAAGCACTTTGCACTTTAATTGGTCCTCCGCTTTTCTTTTGGTAGAATATAGGCGGTTCTCGCAGGACGACATTGGGTGGTGTCGAGCTGCGAACTTGTACTCGATTTTTAGGGCGTGTGGCGGGAAGTTCCTCGTTGGATTCAGAGTCAGAGACGGGTTCAGAGTGTGAATGTGACGACATACTTGTGACTACAATATCCACATGACGTTGATGACTGGTTATGCAATGCTTATGCAATGAAAACATTTTAGTGAGTCATTCAAATTATAGACTAGGTTCCATTTTTAGACACCTAGTTCGCTATAATCAATGGCTCTGATACCAAGTTCTGTCACACCCCGCCAGGGCGGAAACGCGAGGCACGACGTTCACTGGTTTCCAAAGCATATGATTATCGCCACGTTCAATTTCCTGAAAACATACTTAAAACTGTCAACACGAGGTTGGTGAGTTCACAAGTTATTATAAAGAGTTATCATAAACCCAATGTTTAAATCTGATCTTTTTGCCGATCAAAACTCTTTGTTAAACCTGATCATTTTAACCTGATCAGTACTCTTTCGTTTAAACCTGATCACTTTAACCTGATCAGAATTCTTTTTGTTAAACCTGATCACTTTACCCTGATCAAAACTCTTTACTTTAAAACCTGATCACTTTACCCGGATCAGAACTCTTTTGATAAACCTGATCACTTTACCCTGATCAGAACTCTTTTGTGTAAAACCTGATCATTTTAACCTGATCAGAACTCTTTTGTGTAAAACCTGATCATTTTAACCTGATCAGAACTTCTTTTAATTAAAACCTGATCACTTTACCCTGATCAGAACTCTTTTGTGTAAAACCTGATCATTTTAACCTGATCAGAACTCTTTTGTGTAAAACCTGATCATTTTAACCTGATCAGAACTTCTTTTAATTAAAACCTGATCACTTTAGCCTGATCAGAACTCTTTTGTATGTATTACCAATGAATATGATTACTAATCCGATCTATTGACCCCATTTGTAAGCTTGCAAGGAATACAAAATAGTATGTAATGTACGAGACCGTAACCAAACCCCAACTTTCTGTGCCTCCCCTCGCCTTTCTGCGAGTAAGACAATATGCGGTCATTCGGCCATTTTGACCCCTGGTTAGCGCGACTAACCATGACCGGAGGCGTCACCCCCAATAGTACTATTCATATAATCCCGGGCTAAATCCATAGCTAATGGTTACTAATTTATTACGAGGACTTTAAGCGCTTTATTGTTCCCTCAATACATACATACGGTCAGATCATTAGTTCCATTCATTTATACACAAAAGTCTTTTACAAGTATGTTTCCACCCCAAATCATTTCAAAACTTTAGAAAAAGGGGGATTAGTGAAACTCACCTCGACAGTATGAATGCTAGCAAATATTTGAATAACAGCAGATTCGCCTATCCGTATCCTAATTACACAAGGATAACATACACGTTAAGACTACCTGTCTTAAACGCAAATTGTTCACTTGACTTAGCCGATCTGATTACTTTTGTTTTAATTATCTTTTTAGTTTTCCCAACCTTGTTTTGTTATGAAAATAGTTCTGAGTTACTGCCTGATGGGGCTGATGAACAGGTATCGAAACTTTCTTAGTTTCGATTGAACAGAACAGATGTCGAAACTTCCTAGTTTCGACAGGGCAAAACAGGTATCGAAACTCCTAGTTTCGATTACGTAATAGGCATCGAAACTACCTAGTTTCGATTAAGCAATATTTATCGAAACTACCTAGTTTCGATTGAACAAACAGATATCGAAACTCCTAGTTTCGATAGAACAACCGGTATCGAAACTTCTAGTTTCGATAGAACAACCGGTATCGAAACTTCTAGTTTCGATTGAATAACTGGTATCGAAACTCCCAGTCTCGATTGACCAACAGGTATCGAAACTCCTAGTTTCGATTGAATAATCGGCATCGAAACTCCTAGTTTCGATCAGCAGGTAGCGAAACTCCTAGTTTCGATTACTGCACTTTAATTGACAGAATTTGTCCTGTATATTTTTATGTTCAAATCTTGAATTTGACACATTTTTCTTGTTATCTTACTTGCGTTTGAATGATCTGTATGATTAGTTACGGTTTTAACGATAATGAAATGGATAATATTGAGTTTTTACCTCAAACCGAGAATGGTGATTTCTAGAGAAACAGGGAAGTGATCTTGAATATCTTGTTAAGCTTTCTTCAGAAACGCTTGGAATTCTCCTTATAGCACTGAATTAGGTGGATTTCTGCCTTAATCCGGACTTCGACTTGAAAGGGAATTGGGAATTTGCCGTAAGAAAAGGAGGAGGTTTGAAAGGAATGGTGAAGTTTCGACTGAAGGGTATAGTTTTCATCTGAATCAAAGTGAATCAGGCAAGTGGGAGCATGGCTCCCCTGACTCTCGGCCAAGAAAGTCAAGAAGTGGGTTTGGGGTTAATGATAACAATTTTAATCATTAATTTATTAATGATATTAGTATCAATTAGAGTTTTAAAGGGGTAATTTAATTCAGTTTCGATTCTTCACGGTATTATGATTTTTACCAGTTTATGGTTCGTTGAAGAAAATATTGAAACCTTGATTTGTATAATTCGTTGAGGTGATTATTTATAGGTATGAGCACCTAAACATGGCGCTACCTCGTAACGTCTTCGAAGAGTCCTTTATTTTACTTTTACGTATGTTATATAATTTAGTCTTAACCATAAACTATGGTTCAACGTAGATTTTGTGTAACATATATATATTTTTCTGGTTATTTTATTTAACCATTTACTTTCGTATTGAGTCGGGTTATTCTGCTTACTTTTTCTAGTAATTCTTTAAGATTTACTAGACTTGGAAATAAACTCCTTTGCTAGACTTCTTGACTTTACTTAGTCAAAATAAGTATTAGGAAATAATAATTATGAACGTGCGTTTATGAAATGTGGATATTGACCTGAAATGCTGGGTGTCACACCAGGAGTGGTGATTCTGGAAGAACTTATTCTCATGCGTGCTCCCAGAAGATACAACACATATAGCTTAGATATGAACAACCCATCGGGCATTGAATCGTGTTTTCTCTCAAAGGCTTCTGAAGATGAATCTTTCCTGTGACATAAGAGGTTGGGACATGTCAATTTCAAAACAATGAATCGACTGGTTTGAGGCAACCTAGTCACTTGATTACCTCTCAAAGATTTCACTCCTATGGAACACTGTATCTCATGTTTCAAAGGAAAACAGCACAAATCTTCACATAAGCCTAAAACCACCAATTCCATTGACTCTCCTCTCCAATTGCTTCACATGGATCTTTTTGGTCCGGTGAGTGTCATGAGTTTTGGACGAAAGTCATACTGTCTGGTGGTAATAGATGATTTCTCTCGATTCACTTGGGTGTTTTTCTTAGCCACAAAAGATGAGACGCCAGAGATTTTAAAAACCTATCTGCTTCAAATTGAGAACCTCTTCAATCTAAGTGTGAAGACTATCCGCAGCGATCATGGAACAGAATTCAAAAATGCAACTCTTGATTCCTTCTTTGAAAGCAAAGGATTCTCTCGACAATTTAGTGCACCTCGTAGTCCTCAACAAAACGGTGTAGCTGAAAGAAGAAACCGTACTTTAATTGAAGCTGCACGAACTATGATTGTTGACTCTAAGCTTCCCGTGACTTTCTGGGCTGAGGCGGTCAACACTGCATTTTTTGTTCAAAATCGGGTTCTTATCACTAAAAGTTGCAACAAGACACCTTATGAGATCATGTACAAGCGCAAGCCAGTTATTGATTTCTTCAGAAAATTTGGGTGTGTATGCACAATGCTGAACACTTCAGAAAGCCGATGAATGCTATTTTGTTGGTTATTCATCCAATCAACGTGCTTTTCGTGTCTACCATAAGAAGAAAAGGATAGTGATGGAGTCCATTGATATCAATTGGCATGAAAACAATCATACGGACGCAGGAGACGGTCCCAATTGGCTCTTTGACGTCGATTCAGTTTTTAAGTCATTTAATCTTCCTGATTTCTCTATTGAATCAACTCATGCTAATCCTTACTTCTCTGTGAACAATCTAGGGAACATAAATGATCAAGGCTCTTCTTCATCTGCTCAGGTTGAAATTCCTGTGGTTGCTAATGCTGAATCTAATAAGGAGTCTTCCGGTTCTGGTGCAACAAGTGAAACTGTTGAAGACAACTCCATTCCAATAGTAGATGTTGCACCACAATCACCTGCTGAAGATCCTATTAATGATATTACCGATCCTCCTGCTGAAAATCTTACCAATTTGGAAGAAGTTGTGGAAGAAGATGAAATTCCTCAACTGCGAATTCATAAGATTCATCCCACCAATAACATCATTGGACCACTCAATGTGGGTGTTAGTACCCGAAGTGCCTGTGAAGCATTTGAAAACAGCATGTTTTCTTGCTTCATCTCTCAAACTGAACCAAAGAACATTAAAGCAGCTCTACTAGAAAACAACTGGGTGGAAGCAATGCAGGAAGAGCTATAGCAATTCTCAAAGCTGCATGTGTGGAATTTGGTAGATCTTCCCAAGAACAAAGTTCCAATCGACACTCGTTGGGTTTTTCGCAACAAAAAGGATGAAGGCGGCACTATGATTCGAAATAAAGCTCGTCTGGTGGTTCAAGGTTTCTATCAAGAAGAAGGGATTGACTATGAGGAAGTCTTTGCACCAGTGGCTCGCTTAGAAGCCATCATAATGTTTCTCGCCTATGCAGCCTACATGGACTTCACCGTCCATCAAATGGATGTCAAAAGCGCATTTTTGTATGGCAAAGTTCAAGAAGAAGTATATGTCAAGCAGCCGCCGGGTTTCATTGATCCTAATTTTCCAGACCGTGTTTACATGTCAGACAAAGCATTGTACGGTCTTCACCAAGCACCTCGTGCGTGGTATGAAACTTTATCAAAGCATCTGCTTGAGAATGGTTTCACACGAGGAGCAATTGACCAAACTTTGTTCAAAAGGAAGAAGGAAAAGGATACAATCATAGTGCAAATTTATGTGGATGATATCATTTTTGGATCTACAAATCCCCGTCTCTGCAAAGAATTTGAAGAAGTGATGCGATCTAAGTTTGAGATGAGCTCCATGGGGGAAATGAAGTTCTTTTTGGGACTACAAGTTGATCAGTCTGAGTCAGGAATCCTTATCTATCAAGAAAAATACGTAAAAAAAATCTTGACCAAGTTCAAAATGGCTGATTCCCATCCAGTAAAAACTCCTGTGGAAGTTCGACATTGTTTGACTCCTGATGTGGATGGGGAAAGCGTTGATCCGCATCTATATCGCTCTATGATAGGATCTCTCATGTATCTCACGGCCAGCAAACCCGACATCATGTTTGCAGTGTGCTTGTGTGCACGTTTTCAGGCTAATCCTAAACTCTCTCATTTATCTGCTGTCAAACGTATTTTAAGATATTTAAGGTATAAGCCAAAATTGGGTCTGTGGTATCCTAAAACTGACTTGTTTGATCTTGTGGCTTATTCAGATTCAGACTACGGGGGTTGCAACTTAGACCGAAAATCTACTTCTGGAGGTTGTCAATTCCTTGGCAACCACCTTGTCTCATGGCAATGTAAGAAACAATCCACCGTTTCCCAATCCACCGCCGAAGCCGAATACATTGCCGCAACCCTCTGTTGTTCCCAAGTCAGATGGATACACCATCAGATGCTTGACTATGGGATCACATTCCATGAGACACCCATTCTGTGTGACAACACTGCCGTTCCCCATATAACCAAAAACCCCGTTCAGCATTCCAAAACCAAACACATTGAAATTAAACATCATTTTATTCGTGACTGTGTTGAAAAGAAGCATATTCGAATTGTTGAAGTCAAAACTAATAAACAAACCGCAGACATCTTCAAAAAGGCTTTTGACTCTACCAGATTTGCCCAACTGGTGGAGATGCTTGGAATGATCAACTTTCAGTAAGTTGTGTAAATAATTTTTTTTTATTCTGTTTACATTGTCTAAGAAAATTCCAAAAAGATTTTATTTTTATGTACAGTATCCACGCAAATCTTTTGGGGGAGAAATATAATATTTTAATATTGAAAAGAATTGCTGTGTATATAATCTTACAAGTTGCAGGAAAAATTGAATCTGACCTTTGAGAAATGATAGTGTCTGATCTCATCTCTTGGACATGGAATAGACCAAAAGCGATGGTGTTTACTGAGGTATAGCTGGTAGGCCCGACTTATGGTTAAAACTTGTAAGTAGTGTGAAAACCTAATATATATCTCATACTTGTGTGTTTGAATCCATTATTGAAACATCTAACCCATTTTTATATCTAAGAAAACCGATTCAATCAGATACAGGCTTACGTATTGGATTCCTATTCATACGCCAAGTGACCGTCAATATAACGATATTTACCACCGATGACCCCGTATGTTTTGCTTACGCAAAGATCTCGGGTGCTCATCCTTTTCCCATCCACTTGGATGATTTGACCCCTTCTGTTTTGCTTACGCAAAGATCTCGGGTGTTCAACATTTTTCTATCCGCTTGGATAATTTTACGACTTCTTCTGTTTTGCTTACGCAAAAATCTAGAATGCTCGTACCTTTTTAATATCTACTTGGATATATTTTATTTTAATTTTCTAAATCCACTTGGATATCTTATTTTATTTTGGTGGTACTTTGACATTACTAAGACGGTACCTTGGTTAATCAGAAAGTGATAGGATGAAGATGGGTACTTCTTGAGGATTGATAGGTTTTCAAAATCATTTTATTTTAATATGTGGGGTACACCTTGTATATTGCTTAAATGGTACCTTCTAATCACATGAAATCTTTGTACAAACAAATGTTCGGGTTTACTTTGCACAAATACCAGCTATCTTTAGGGACTCACAGTAGTGAATTGCAAAAGGAAGTGTTTCAAGAGACTGACCAGATCTGATCTCATGTTGGATCTTTTTCAAGTAGAAAAGTGTAAATATCTTGTGTATAATTTTATTTATTAAATATCGAAACTAGTTGTACATATAGAAACTACTTTCATCTATCGAAACTAGTAGTACATATCGAAACTAATTTGAACTATCGAAACTACTTTGTACTTATCGAAACTAGTTGTACATATCGAAACTAATTTGAACTATCGAAACTACTTTGTGCATATCGAAACTAGTTTGTCCTATCGAAACTACTTGTTTCGACAGGGGCATTTTTGTCTTTTGTCTCACGAGAATTAAAAGCCTTCATAAGCAATCCCTCCCGTCATACTGATTCTTACTCGTATTTTTCAAAACCACTTCGCCTTCTCCGACATTCACAAAATCTCTCAAATCGTCAGTCTGAGTTGCAAGATATCAGCTGATTTTCCCCGTTGTCTCTGTCGTCTCCATCATCAGGTAACGTCTCACTACCTCTTTTTGATGATTTTTTGCAATACGGCAGACCCAGGGTTTCAAAATTTAAAATTTGTTCGACTAAATTTTCATAATAACAGTCGTTTGTGTGCTTCTCTGTGTTTCTATACATTTCAATCATCTTAGAACTCACGATTATTTGTGTATTCTTGCAGATAACGTCTCACATTCGGTAAGATGAAGTTCCGTCACTTACAGGCCACTCTAACCTTTCTTTTAAATTGTTTATATTAGTCTAAGTATAACGAATCAGAGGGGTTTGGGTTTCAAAACCAAGTAGTTTCGATAAAGGGGTTTAACGCTTTCAAAATTATCTTAAAAGGTTTTTCAATCGAAACTACTAGTTTCGACACCCAAACTTGCCCTAGTATCTCTGATCGAAACTAGATAGTTTCGATAAGTTCATCTCCATTGAAACTAGTTGTTTCGACAGTGTTGATCTCCATCGAAACTAGTTGTTTCGACAGTGTTTATCTCCATCGAAACTAGTTGTTTCGATAGTGTTGATTTAAAATTTTTCTAAGTATTGATCAAAGCTTATAGCCTCTATCGAAACTACCTGTTTCGATAAAGCTGTCTGTTAAATTAACCAAGTTCATCTCAAATCGAAACTAGTTGTTTCGACAGTTAGGACTTCAAATTTTTTCTAAGTGTTGATATACCTTGTTTCGATTAAGTATTTTCAGAAATCTTACTTATTGTGCAAAATTGATGAATTTTACAGGTACGGATCTCTTATTTGTAAAAAGACACAATGTATGTGCATTCCTCAATGCCAATGATCCAAAAGCTGCAGAGTTCATTCCTGTTTTAAACTTCCTGGCAAACTCCAACATTAGCTTTGCCATCAGCAATAATCTGCTGGTGTTTGAGACAACTATAAGAGAGTTTTGGGAGACTGCAGAAATCATCACAATTGAAAATATAGAGCACATTAAAGCAACTGTGCGTGGCCAAGAAGTCTTACTTTCTGAAGCTACAATTAGAGAGGTGCTTCAGTTTAATGATAATCCAGATGCACCCATTGAATTCCCAATCTTCTATGTTAAAGAATGCTTCAGAAGATTGGGTCATCCAGATGAATTCAAAAGTGGCCAGATAATCAAGAACTCCTTACCAAGCCACTGGAGATACATAGTGCACGTGTTTATTCACTGCCTATCAATCAGAAAAGGAGGGTTTGATTCAGCAAACAGCACTCTGGGCTCAGCTATTTTGGGGATAATCAAGGGAAGAGATTACAACTTTTCTGGCTTCATATTCAGACAGTTAAAACACAATCTAACAGGAGCCGTGAAGGAGAAATTCCTGGCATATCCTAGATTTTTACAAATTATCATCAATCATCTTCATCCTGAGTTGCAACAAGGTGGGAACACCTTTGTGTTCGATCACATGATTTCCAAGACTCTCAGCTATATGAGAAGTACTAACAAGAGAACCAACATGGCTATAGTTGACGTTCCCCTGTTTGGTCATATTATTGGTGAAGAAGAAGAATTTATCCCTGATATTGACCCTGATCTTGAAGAAGAGAATTCATCATCTGAAGAAGAAGAAATGGAAGTTGAGCAAGATCAAGGTAATGCACCTATTGATGAAGCTGAGATTGAGATAAACGTCCCTGATGTTCAAGAACAAGAACAACCCATCATTGAGCCTGTGATAGAGGCTCCTTTTGTTGAACAAATTCAAATAATTCAAGAGCCAGCAGTTAATGTTGAAGCTGGCATGCATGAAGTTGAGGAGGAAGTTGCAGAATCAAGTGGAACTCTGGATGCATGGATTTATGGATCTGACTACTACAAGTCTGATTCAGATGATAGAACAATGCATCTTTCATCTTCCTCCAAACGACAAGTTGAGTCAGGTTCTGATTTTGAGGAAAAAGAGCCTAAGGCAAAGAAAATCAAGACTGGATTTGAAGACTTGTCATCCTCATCTGATTCTCTATTAGCCACTCCACAACCATCTCCACAACCATCTCCACAACCTACTCCACAACCCACTCCACAACCATCTCCACAACAATCACCCATCCATACTACTCCCACATCACCAACTCATGATTCAACCTCTCCTGTACCAAGAGTTAAAACTTTAAGCCTTGAACTAAAGAAAATACAGGATACGATTCAAAAGAAAGATGAAGAAATTGAAGGCTTAAAAACTAATTTGCATGATGTCCAGGAAGAGGTTAAAGACCTGAAGCTGGAAGTTGGGGGTTTACATACCCAGATTGAGGTCCAACAAACTCAACTTGAAACACAACAGAAACTAATCTCAGAAAAAAAAAAAAAGAAGAATTCAAGGCTTTAGCTGAAGTAGTGGAACAGCTCAAAGCCTCAATGGTTAAACCTGTGCAAAAACAACCAACTACTTCAACAGCTCAGGGGGAGACCACATCTGTAGTTGAACCCTCATCTCCTAACCTTGTGACTAATCCAGAATCTGCACTAACTATATTTGCTGGGCATATTGAAAAGACAAAAGAGGCGGTTGAAGTCAAAGTTGAAGGTACAGAACTAAACCTTCCCTCAGCTAGTGAGAGAAAAGATGCAAGGAAGAGAGGGAAAGAGACTTCCACTGAAATAGAGACCGTGATTCTTGATGAAGAAGACATCCCATCTGATGATGAGCTGAATGCCCTTTTAGATGACATTGAAAACTTGGGGTATAATGATCTTTATCCAGAAATCCTGACCACTGAAGAAAAGGAGACTGAGCGAACTAGATACTTTACGGAAGACGGAGATGAAATTCAAACCTTATTTGACGAAGAAAAAGGTGAAGAAGATGTTCAGATTAATCTTATCAAAACAGTCACTCCTGAACCAACCACTACAGTCTCCGAATCCGGTCAGCACAAGATTCACCCTCGATTGCTCCTGAACCTCCAATTTCAAGAAAGTATTGGTTTAAGAAAATAATTTAGGAGGAAACTCCTAAGACATATGAATGGATAGCAGAGCATCAAGAACTAAAAAGGCCTCCAATTGGCTGGAAGTATGATGCTGAAAGGAAGCTCTTTATCATAAGAAGATATAGAGGGGGAGTTCAACACTTTAAAAATATGACTAACTTCCAAACCCTTCCTTTCTATGACCTCAGGGATTTAGCCAAACTTCCCCTTCAAAACCCTGGGAAGGTCATGATGGCATATGACTTTGAGAAATTTCTGCATTCTCAAGTCAATAATGATTTCAAAGGAATGAAGCCTAGGAAAACTCAAAAGAAGATCTCAAAGACTAGGTTTCAACCTAAGAATAACAAGCCATATGTGTTCTTAAGGTACAAGCCTGCCCAAACTCACAAGACCATCACCATTCCAAAATATATACCTGTCCAGCTACAAACTTTCAGAAAGGGGTATTATGACCCAATCATTGGCAGTGCAGTAATAGAGTGTGAGGGCAAGGAAGACATCACCATCTTTGAGCCCATGGAGATGTTGAAGTTTCAGCCTGAAGATCTGGAAATCCTTTTTCAGAATCACATTCAGGCATACAGTGATGAAGATGAAGCTGATGCTAAGGCCTACCAACGGGTTGTATCTCTCCATGTTAAACCTTTTTTACCAAGGACAACTGAAGGACCAGCTGCTTGATGAAGAGCTGAAGACGGTAATGCAACATCTTAGGGGGAGATTGTAGAGTCATATCTTATGTATAAGCTGTTGTCATTTATTGTTTGTTTAAACAGTTTTACACTAGTTTACTTTCTGTCATTTCATTAAATGTAATTTCAGTTTTCTGTAATTTACTGTTTTTATTTCTAAGTCTGGGCCATCGAAACTACTTAGTTTCGATTGAGTGTGTTCAATCGAAACTAGTAGTTTCGATAGATGGTAGTTTCGACAGTTCTGTGTATCACTTGTAAATGGTCAATCGAAACTAGTAGTTTCGATTGAACATAGTTTCGATACTTGTCACTACTATAAATAGCCTAGTTTGAGAATGTTTAGGGTGTGTGTAGCGGCTGTAACCCTGAACCTTCTCTTTCACATTGTTCTTGAATCAATACAATTTGCAGTTGTTTTTCACTGTGTTCTTACACTTTCATACCATTTGCGTGTTGATTCATAGTGTGGTTAGCCTGTTATCTTCACCAACACTGTTTCTATTATCTGTTTCACCACCATACACACAGTTTCCGCCTGTGTGTGTGTAATCGATCAAATCAGTGATTTCAAGATAAATCTGAACCTACATTATGAAATCGAAGTTTGAGATGTCAGCTATGGGAGAGTTATCATTTTTCCTAGGTCTTCAAGTTAATCAGAAGGAAGATGGTTTCTTTATTCATCAGTCCAAGTATGTAAAAGACATCTTGAGCCGGCTCAAGATGGAGGACTGTACCCCATATGATACTCCGATTCCGGTCAATCATAAATTGAATTCTAACCCAGATGGAAAAAAAGTTGATTGCTGACTCTACCGTGCAATGGTTGGATATCTCATGTACTTAACCGCTTCAAGGACAGACATAATGTTCGATGTGTGTATTTGTTCCAGGTTCCAAGCAAAACTAAAAGAGTCTCATTTGATTGCAGTAAAGAGAATCTTTCTTTATCTGAAAGGAAAATAAAGATTGGGACTATGGTTTCCACATGGTTCTAACTTTGAATTCAATGCATACACTGATTCTGATTTTGGTGGTTGTTGTTTGGACATGAAATCTACTACAGGTGGTTGCCAGTTCTTGGGTAATCGTCTAGTTTCCTGGCAATGCAAAAAGCAAACTACGGTCTCCATTTCAACATGTGAAGCAGAATACATTGCTGCTGCAAGTTATTGTTCACAGATCTTGTGGATCCACCAGCAATTAAGAGACTACGGTTTGGATTTTACAGGAACCCCCCATGTTTATTGATAATAATGCTACAATGCCTATCACAAATAATCCTGTTAAGATCAGTAAAATAAAGCACATTGAAATTAGATATCATTTTATCCGTGATTGTGAATATAAAAAGTTGATTGAGCTGGTAAAGGTTCGTACAGATAATAATTTTGCTGATCTTTTTACCAAGGCATTTGATCGTACCAGGTTTGAATTTCTGATCAAAATGGTTGGTAAGATCAATCCCGAATAAAAGTTTTTCAAAAACAATTTTTCGTGGGAGATTTTGTTTTAAATTTCTTTTATTGCTTTATTACATTTCTGCATTTTAAATTTCAGTTAAAAATTGTTATTTATAAAAGTTCAAAACAAAATGAAAAATATAAAATTGACAATCTTTTGAAGTTAGAGAAGAAATGATAGTACATCAGTGAATAGTTCATTACACATGACCATAGTAGACATTTGATATATGATAGTTTAAAGTAAATTGATTTGATCTAAATTTCAAAGTCTGCATAAATGAGAAATGATAGTGTTTTGAATGTTCTAATCTTGATAATATGTTTTAATTTGAATATGAGTTTGAAACTTGAATTTTTAATAGACTAGAAGCGTTTTTGAACCAATAGTAGTGTGAAAATTGAATATGATATGATTACATCTATGATTTGAATCCATTATATGTCTGAGTGTGTGTGTAAAAGATAAAAAATATATGGTTTTAAGAATTTCATGAGACCAATATCGAATTATGTCTTTAGCACAATCTCTTTCAGTTCACTTCACTGCCCCTGCCCCGAAAAACATGCAATGTGTTGCTGAACTAAGATATGCTTTCTAACAACATCTGTTGGAACATATATTCACCCTTGGATTAGTTAGATACATCATCTATTCTGATTTCATTGAAAAGTATCCAGATAATAGTTGGATCCTCCTACCTGAATCTATTGATTCTCATGATAAAGCCAATTCATTAGAATCTTTTGATTCTCAATCATCCTGATTCTTATATCCTTTGGGATCTGCTATTCTATACTTGTCCTAATAGAGATAATTTCATCTCGGAGATTGATCTAATCTTGAAATAAACTGTGTATGTCTTGAAGATAGTGCAAATTTAAATTTCTGTTGGCATATATGTGGGATACACGATATTTTTCATCTAAATGGTACTAACTCACATGAAATTAGAAGAAACATGCTTATAGTTTCAAATTATATAATATTGACAACTTAAGAATTCATGCTTTGTATTACAAATTCGGTATGAATAATTGAGCATCATGACCTGATCTTGTCTACTTTGAAATTTATCGCGTATCATTTCGAGTATTATTCAAATTGATTGAAAAGTTGAAAAGTGAATATGATGGATTTATAAATATTCATTGCCAAAAAAAAAATTACATAAAAATGAAAAAGATTCGAGTTACATAAGAATGAGTTTGATTGTTTCATATCATTTTTTTTTGCATATCATAGGTTACCCATAGTTGATAATAGACTGTGTGATGAATTGTTCATGTACTAATATGATCTTTTTGCTCATGATGTTCAACCAAAAATATGTGTTTCAATTTGATCAGATAAAAATCAAAAATATGTGATTCCGTTTGTATAGATAAAATCCAAAAATAGTTTGTTTCTATCTTGCATGAAAATTTTATTTTTTATTAAAATGATTCGGGATTGGATCGGATACATGCTACAGATGGAAGTTCACAAGAATGTGACGTGTTGAAAGTTGACGAAATTGTTTAAGGCAAAGGTTTGAAGCGAACTTAATATGTTCGTCTGTTCCTGATTAAGCGAACTTAATATGTTCGCCTGGGGCTTGTTAAGCGAACTTAACAAGTACGCCTAATGAAGTGAACTTAGTTGTGTGAATTAATATTTTGTTCAGGCGAATTTATCCTTATTACCATTTTCACTTGTGAGCGAACCTCTGTGAGCGAACTTACTGGGTTTTAGCGAACTTGTGAAATTTTGAATTAGGGTGTTTCGATTTGAAATTTTCGTGTCTGTGACTGGATCAGTTTTGAATTGCGAGCCTATCTAAGGTACTTTAATGGATTTTTATCCATTAAATTGATGGAAAATTGCTTCTTTAACCCTGTGTTCGTCGTATTTTGATATTCTTACGCTTGTCTGAGGAAATCACGTTTATCTGGGTGTAAATCTTGAAATTGAAGCTTAATATTGTTTAGTTGTTGTGAACTGATGCTTATAATGTGTTTGATTTGAAAATATTTGATGATTTGAACATTTTGGAATCTGTTGTTGAATTTGTATCGACATACTGGTTCAGGTGAACTTGTTCAAGCGAACTTTTTTAGGCGAACTTGTTATGTTCGCCTCTTGTAACACTAAGCAAACTTATTAAGTTCGCCTAAGAGCTAAGCAGTGTTTGGACTTGTAATTTTTTTGTGAAAATTTTTTTCTTTGATTTTTTTTTGTTTTGTTTCTATAGTTGTATGTGTATCTCGTGTATGTATCATATATGTGTGTGTACTATTACTAATGTTTTGATACTATGTCCAATACATTTACAGATGGCTCGTCGTGTTGAGTACAAACATAATCAAGTGGCGTTGTTAGATCCAAATATGTCTGAGGCTGTTAATTTCCAAGAAATTATCAATTTCTTGAATCGTTCACGTTTACATGTGGCCTTATCCGCAGAACCGTACATCAGCTTACTGTATATCCAACAATTCTGGGATACAGTACATCAAGACACAGATGTTGAACCTCATGTCCTTCATGCAACAGTGAATAATACATAGGTAGTTATTTCAGTGGAAACTATTCGTGCTGCTTTGGCATTGGAAGGTGCTAATGAAGATCCTATGTTTTATCCTGGAACACTGATTATGGGGTGTTTTCAGAGGATGGGTTACAGAGGCAGACCAAATGATACTCAAGCACGAAAAGGTGGTTTAGTTGGAGAATGGAGGTATTTTATGCACGTAATCATCCAATGTTTATCTCCAAGAAAGGCTGGAATTGATGGTTTGAAGAGTGCGTTACAAGCTGCAATGGTTGCATTGACTCTAAACAAACGGTTTAACTTTGCTTTGTATATATACCGTGAGTTGGTCATGCAAATCAATCCTCTAGAAGGTCAAGGGTTTCTTATGTACCCTAGGTTCTTGCAAATGATTCTAAACCTTTTAATTCCAGATTTACCACATCATCCAATACGTTTGACTTAGACTCCTATGTACAAAAGAATCTTTACTGATTGTACCAAGGTTAAACAACAAAATGTTGCTTTAATTCCAGTTCCGACTCCTTTGTTCGGTCATTTAATCAATCCTGATTATATTGAGCCTCCTAATGATAATTGGTTTCATCCTGAGGAGTTAGTTCAAGGACAAGGACATAATCAAGTACAACAACCACAACAAGTTCAAGCTCATGTACAAGCACAACAACAAGTTCCTATTCCACAAGAACAGGTTCATATTCCTGTTAATGAACCAGTTCAGGAAGACCTACATGTAGAAAATGAACAAGATTTGGGTATGAATATGGAAGATTTTGATAATGAAGCTGTGAACTCACCCATTCATGAAGCTGAAGAGAATGTGGTGGATACGAGTTCCGGTGATACTATTTTACCTGATTCTGAGGCTACTGACTATGATTCCTCTAGAGATTTTAGGTCAGATCATTATGAGATACTGGCTACTTTGCCATTGGCAAATGCAGGGAAACGTATTAAATCTAATGCCAGAAAGCCGAGGCGTAAGTCTGTTCGAAATCCTCCTTCTGGATCAGTACATGGAAAGAGAACATTAATCGATGAGAGCTCGGATTCTGATAGTGATGCACATCAAGTTCCAAAAGCTCAGAAGCTTATGTCTGCTTCTATTGCTGCTGCACATTCATCTCAAGGTGTTGAGGATTCTACTTTTGTTGCCTCCTAACTGGTTACACCTCCTTCATCTACACATCCATCTCCTGTGATTACTCATGTTCCTATAGTTTCTAAATCTTCTGATGGTACTTCAAAGCCTTCTGATTCTGAAAGGATTACCTTCATTGAATCACAGGTGCTTGCATTGCAAACTCAGGTAGATACTCTTATGACTACTGATACTTAGAGACAGTTGGTCCTTCAGGCTCAAGCTACATAGATTGCCGACATGCAGTTATTGGTTTCCAAACTTGTTGAGCGTCTTGACGCTCAGGGGGAGTTAAGGATACATGATACTTGTCATGCTGAGTCAATTCAACGAAAGGATGATGATGACAATGATCTTAGTGGTAATGTTGAGGGTGATCGTCAATATGCTGCTGACGTAAATCCCATATCAAGAGCTCAGGGGAAGTCGACATCACAAACTATTTGTCACGCCCCCAATTTCAACTAACGGAGTTTTACCATTTGGGAAGTGACGAACCAGGATCTCAGACATTAGTTACTTTGAACGACTCTACATGGGACTCAAAATGAAAATATCATTCAAATCAGAGTATCAATGCGGAAGCGTAAAGAAAGTAAATGCGCAAAATACACGCGCCCAAAACCAAAGTCCAAAAAGTCCAAAACGTCCAACCAAAACAAGTACAATAGAATAATCCAAACAATTATAAATAAGTCATAATCAAAGTAGTTGAATCCCATGCATGCCCTAACGTGCACCTGTGTCTTATCTTAGCGATCTGAGAAAACATGTAAGAAAAATATGTCAACACGAGGTTGGTGAGTCCACAGGTTTCAATATATGTAAATAAGCGTTTACCAGATTTATGTTCATTCAGTACGTATCTATAGGTAGCTAACCTATGTTCATGTTCAGCTCAAGCGCTCGCAACCGAAGCTGACTGTTTGTTTATTGCCTCCTGCCATGTCTATCAACACTGGCGGTGTGAGTAGGCTAACATTTCACCCGTTCGATATCTAATCGAGTTAGCGTGACTAACGCGGGTGGGATTTGTCAAACCCAGTAGTACTTCTAAATATTACCTCGCTAAGATCCATATTAACGGTCCGATATAAGTTGAGGACTTTCTGTGATAGCGTGTTACGCTTAGCATTAACATTGATATCATACGAATTACAAAATTCGAAAATCGTTTAGTCATGTTTTCTCCCCCAAGTTAAAACAGTAAAAGGGGTCGTGAAAACTCACCTGCGTTGCGTTGTAGGTAGTATCACACAAAGGATAAGTTGGAACCACGTGTGTAAGTCTCAAACGACTTACGAATGCCCTAAAATTATACACACATAAATTAGGGAAAAAAATGGGAATTGTGACAGCGACACGGAAGATTAGAACGTCTTAAAACATTCAAACGATCAACGAATAGACGAACGTGTCCATGGTAATAAATATTTCTTAATTAAGTAATTATTAAGATAAATACGTTTCGTGTCGAACGTTTCTAATAACGAATAATAATAAATAATTATATTCGTACGTTTGTGCCATTTAAAGTGGTTAGGAAAATAATATAACTATATATATATATTATTTGTAAGTTCGTATGATTAACCAAATAATCATTTGTGTTGAAAAATAATATATTATTTTTGATCGAGGATAAAACCGATGGTAGATAATATAATTGATTATATTATTTATAAGTTTGAAACGTTTCATTGAGTTTATAAACGAGGTGAAAATAATATAAATACATATTATTTTTAATTGAGGTTACAAGGTCGAAAATAATATAAATGTATTATTTTGTTTGGAGTCGTGGTTTGAAAATAATATAGAAATATTATTTTTAAAAGTGGGAAAATATTATAAAATAGGTTATAAAATCAAACCCGAGTCTACGAGTTATTTTCCGGGCTAAAACACTTTAATATGATATTATAATAATATAAAAATCGATTTAATAATTAAAATATCATTAGAATAAATATTTAAAAAGAAAACAGGAGGGAGGGTTCGAACCCGGGTCTCCTCTCCATCAGTACAAGAGTTTAACCAGTCCGCCCGCTAGGGTCATCGCATACAAACCAGGTTCTGTTTGGTTTTATCAATCAACTTAAATTGATCTCCTTCCCATATGCATACCAGTTCGAAACCCGTCCCAATACCGTCGGAATCAGTCGCGATTCAACGAAGAATCATAAGGGTTTGGTTAATCGAGTCATAGCGAATCTGAGTATGAGTTTAATTTCAGAATCAAATGGTTTTGGATCATTAAATCAGGTTTGTGAAAACCGAAACCCTAAAACAAGAATACTAAATTTAATCTATCAAATTCGATGTTAAAACTTGATAAAAACATGGGGCTTTTACTGATTAGGACATTGCGAATCTAACCATATAAGTTAATTGGATTGAAATCGTGTGTAAGTTAGGATTCGGTTAAATCCAGATCGTGATGAACCCTAGAATCAAACCGGGTTCAATTTGATGATATGAGCCCTGGATTTCATAGGGCTTTCAATCCAGGCATTAAGACGACACTAAAGGTGTGTTCAATTTTATTATTTGATATCAGATTGATATGGTTCGATTAAACCCGAAAGTAAATGAACCCTAGAACTTGTTCACGTTGAATTCGATAATTTAAGCCCTGATAATGAAAGGGCTTTTGATCTATGAATTGAGACGAAACTGAGACTATAAACAATTACCAGAATGGATGATGGATTGATAGCTTTCGACTAGAACGAGTGCCATCGGCCTGCGGGTTAGATTCCGGCGACCTTGACTGCTTCTTCGGCGCAATTGGTGTAGGCAAAAGCTTCTGGGAGATTCAAAAAAAGTTTGCAGTGCGTTTGCTTTCGATAATGATAGAACAAATGATCGAATTGATCGATTTTTGTTATAGGTTCGACGGTTATAACTCGCATGACCATAATGAGGTGTAATTCAAATCAATGTCGGGTTTATTGAGTTAATAATGGTCGTAAATGATCATGATCGTTCAGTTTCAGTTACAACTCCAACGGAATTCAATTAGGCACGCTAATTGAACTCAAGAATAGCTCGGTTGACTTTCAAAATTCAACAGAATCATAATTGGTCTAATTACAGATATAGTCCCTGAGATTTTCATGTAATTTAGTTTGAGATTTGGCAGAACAAGTCCTTGTGGGTTGGGTTAGAACTTGTCAGTTTGACTATCCAAGAGTCAACAGGATTTAAATCATGGATTTTGACTTTACAAAGTCAAACAGAATTAGGTTTAGAGTAATATCAACTTTGGTCCTTGTAGTTTTAGATGTGTTTGGGTTTGAGAAATGACGGAAATAGTCCCTGGGGTTTAATTTGAGTTATTTAGGTTAACTTTTACTGGATTTATATAATGAAGTTAAACTGAAAAGTCCTGGTTGTCACACTATTGAAGGAACCAAGAATGATTCTGGAGTGAATGAAGAAAATTTATTATTGGAATTCTTTGTGATTCTGAAGAAGAAGAACAAGAAGAAGAAGCTGAGAAGTTAGAATGTCTGGAAGATATTGATGAATTATTTGATGATGTTGAAGAGGATGTGTTGGATAATGAAGTTGAAGAAGGGGAGATTGTAGAGATTGAGATAGGAAAGAGTAAATATAAAGTTACATATGAAGGCAGTGATGGTCTAAATGTACCATATAACTTCATCCAAGATGATGTTATTCCTGAGCGTTCTTATGAAGGAGTAACATATTCTATGGACTATGTTGAAGATATCACTACACCTGATGATACTGCTCAATCCAAGATAGATACTGATGCTGATACTACTTATCATGTGTCTCCTAAGCCGAATGAAGAACATGTGATGTATAGAAATACAGGAATGACTAGAGAACAGTGGAGAGAAGTAGTTAACAGTTGGATGAAAGTATTACCCAAGTCACTTATACAACCTGCTCAGAAAGAAAGATATGTGAATAAAGAAAGGTGTATTGGAAGAATCATCAGTTGGTTTTATGATGATGACACGAAATTGTTTGCTCTTAAGAGATTTGATGGTGTTCAATAATTCAATCCTAGGATCAAGTATTTCAATACCTTGCCAAGGTGTGAAATGAATGGTCTAGCTACAAAACCACTGATTAATATATCAAAGTGTGGATTAGCCGATGTGATTGCCAACTTGATTAAAAGAGAAGGTGGATCAGGGAAGTATGAAAGAATAAAGCCACGGAAAGGAAAAAGAGTGAATATTGTAGATCAAAAGACTGAGATTGTGACCTGGAAGTATAAGTTCAAGCCAGTACGTGCTGTACAGAAGATACATTGAAGAAAATACCACAAGATTTTCTGCGGAATATGAAATGGTGCTACGTAGATGTGAATACTGGTGAAGCTAGAATTGATGATAAAGATAATAAGGTCATTGTTAGTTTCAATGGTGCAATAAGTCTTATTAACTTCTCAAAGAAAGATCAGAGGACATTAAGAAAGAATGAGATTATGTTTACTGATGAATGGAGAGAACAAGGATTGCAGTATAAAAGAGTGTTGGAGATCTGTCAGAGATATGGAGTGCACGCAGGAAGCAGATTACCAGATAACTGGAAGAGCTCGTCATAAAGACTGAAGACAGAAGATCAAGCTATTGTCAAGGGGGAGTCTGTTAGGACATAGAATGTATGACAAAAGCTTTGTAATAGTTTAGGTCTTATTGTCTTAATGTTTTTATGTAAGTGTATAGATTTTGTCTAAGTGTTAGAAGAAGTTCTGTTAGAGGCGAACTTGTCTAATTCTCCTAGTCTATTAGAAGCGAACTTGTTAAGTTCGCCTAGTCTCATGTGAGGCAAACTTGTTAAGTTCGCCTAGTCTATTTGAGGCGAACTTGTTAAATTCGCCTATTGTAGCGTTTGTGTCTATAAATAGGAGTTTACAGATTCTGTTTGAGAGTAGGATATTGACTTGAACGAGTGTATTCTGTGAATCTTGTAAACTCTGTGTTTTTTGGTGGAATACAAAGAGAAAGTTTATTTACCTGTTGTTTCTGTTGTCAGTTCGCATACATACGTTAACACGTAGGATTCCGCACTTCGTGTTATCGAGACGTCCTGTCACGAGATAGTTCTGCAGATGAGTCATGTGGACCTACATCGATACAGGTAACGATATGATCTAGATCTGAGTTTTTGTTCGTTTTGGGGTTTTCATGTTTTGGATAAAAAGATGGCATTTTTACGTATGAAACTTGAATATAAACATAGATTTAGCATCTAGAATGAAAAGCAAACGTTTTGAATGTAAAAAATTCGGATCTTGACGAGGTCGGATCTGCATGCAAAAAGTTAGGGTTTTTGCGGGGAAGAAGGCTGCCCGCAAGCAGGGCATACGTATTTATCAAGTATGCAAGAAGCAAAGCATGCGTACTTATCAAGTACGCAAGAAGCAAAGCATGCGTACTCATCAGGTCTATGGGTATATCTAGATGGTTAGTGAAGTTAGTATGTTCGCCTAAAACAGAACGAGTAAACCGTTAGAGTCGGGATTAGGTGTGATGTGTATTTAACTAATCAATCCAGATCGTACGTGACGTTGTTGGGCCTTTGTTTAGGACAACCAATACTAGCTTATTGGGTGAGTTCTAGAAGCCCTTCTTAAATGCTTTAATTAATTTTTTGGGGCTAGTGTGCATACATACGAAATGATGTTTTACGAAACGATGTTTACGAAACGATGTTTTACGAAACGATGTTTATGAGATGATGTTTACGAAATGTATTGCCAAATGAAGTTTACGAAAGGTTTACGAAAGAGATGATGTTTTGTTTAATAAAACGTACGAATGTTTTAACTAAGATGATGTAAAGGTTTTATGAAAGTCACGAATGAACGAATCAGCCACGAGTTCCTATGGGAGCTAGGGTATGTATGTATGTATGTATGTATTGGCCTCACCCTTACAGGGGGCCTTTGTGGCTGGCTAACGGTAGTACAACTTTTTAATGATGATGGGGTGACGACGGTCACCCATGGGATTACCGAGATCCCGATGGTAGGTACTATTCCTTGCGGGGAAACAATGCCTAAGTTATGTTCTGTCTACCTAGAGGTAACGAGCCTTAGGAGACATATGTTTGGTCCACCTAGGGGTAACAAGCCTTAGGAGACCTGGGTGACGGATGACTTAGAGGTAACGAGCCTTAAGTTCATCCGCTGGTATGCGATGTATGGAATTGACGGTTACGAGAAGGCGCAAATTCGGTTCATGTTGACTTATGTTATGATGCTATGTTACAATGTTATGATGAGGTTAAGTTATTGCATGTTTTACGTACACTTTTGTTAAATAAATGTATGTTATGATTTTGGCAAAAAATGTTTATGTTAAGGTTTTATGTAAAGCTAGAACTCACCAGCGTAGCTGACTTTTTAGTATGCACATTCAGGTTAAGAGCAGGTTATGATGATGGATGGTGATGCTGGGGGGCTTGAGGAGTTACCCGGATGATATGAAGACTAGCATCCCGTTATGTTTTATTTATGTTATGATTATGTTTAAGACAATGTTACGTTTCTGCATGTTGAACAATGTTATGCTATGTTTGAAATGAAATTTTCCGCTGCGTTATTTGGTATTCAAGTTTAAGAACTGTTTGTGAATGAGTAAATCCAACAAGTGAGGCCTCCAGGGTTTGGGGCCTTACATCAATAATATAAAACCCAAACACACATTCAAATTATTCCCGATACAAGAAAACCAAGAAACGATGACAAATGTGCAAAAGTTAAATAACATCAAACTGTTAAGAAATCGAACAGACGATTGAATCCAAAGAACTTAACGGATTCAGAAAATCCAATCCAACACTAGAAAAAACGAAAATTGAACGAGTACCTACAATAATTATTCACCCGGAGGGATCACAATGGAGCTTAGCCGCTCATAGTCAACATACAAACGCTAATTATGAATATAGAATTCAAAAACATGAATCAATTGCAAAAGAGTCTTCAATTCCTCCACAAAAGCGTCCAAAAATGGCTAGGGAAGATGGTTCGTCGTAACCCTAAAGGTTTGGGTTTAAATAGGGTAAAATCCATAAAAATCGGCTTCTAACCGACTCCTACCATACAATACGCCGATACGGCTAGCCCCTTTTGTACGGCCAAGCATTTTTCCCAAACTGCTCAATACAACATCTTGTAAGCCACCCACCATTTTGTACGACCAGACTCGACGTATTGTATGTCAGGACCACTTTTTCACATCTGGATCGTCGAGATACCCCGGATTACATATGTTATGGCTCTCGTAACCTATTTTCTTGCCCGATATATGCTTATTTGAAGTTTTAACCTCTAGAACTCCCTTATTAGCCTCCATCTTTTGCATAGTTTCATATCTAGTCCTTCTGCTTCTCCCAAATGCTTCCAAAACACGTACTTAGCATCCAATCACCTATAAATCATAAACACATGCAAAATAAACATGTTTCATGCTAAACCACACATAAAAACATATAATTAAACATTATAAACACAAAACAAACACACACTGATCACATTCCCACACTTAACCTTTATTTGTCCTGAAGCAAAGTTCTCTCGCATCCCTCCAACCATCATTAACAACAACACTTCACAATTCCCTTACCTGTTTTCAGCTAAGGTCCAAAGTCTTACCCAACTCGCAATACTCACCGTAGCCAATAGATTTACATCATAGCAATTAAAAAGATGATACACAATTTAAAATTAAAATATCTAACTGAGTCTAACATGCTTCAGGTTTCCCTCTCATACATGCAATCACACCTTTCATAATTTGTCATTCCACTCGGGTTGTGACTGGACTAGTAAAAGAGGTACTAGTATATATATGAAACACTCAGACCACTAATGAAACACCATTATCATAAGCTTGCATATCAATCATAACTCCACCAATTAACACAACTCATAATCAAGAGGACTTTTACGGGTTGTAATGTTAGGCTAGGGCTAAGGGTGTGGAATAGGGAATTTAAAGTGGCTAAAGGTGAGTGGAATCCAACTAAGTAGGTTAAAAATCAAATCAAACTACAAAAGTCAATTTTAGGTAAAAATGACTCATTTAACAATAACTTCTTATTCTTTAAACTAACAAATGAAACTTAGGTGAATTTAACCCAATAACATATTTTTGTATTTTCTTCTATTTTCTCTTTTTTTTTCTTGTATATATCGTTTTTCTTTTCTTTATGGTAACATATCTCAACTGCCACTATATAAACTCTATCCTAATTAAACTCCAACTCGAGGCACCCCGGATTCATATATTATGGCTATTGTATAACTCATTTTTCTAGCCCGAGATATGCTTATTTGAAGTTTATCCCTCTAAAGCTCCCTCATCAACCTCCATCTTTTGCATAGATTCACATCTAGTCCTTCTACTTCCTCCCAAATGCTTCCAAAACACGTACTTAGCATCCAATCACCTATAAATCATAAACACACGCAAAGTAAACATGTTAATGCTAAACCACACATAAAAACATATAATTGAACATTATTAACACCAAACAAATACACACTGATCATTATCCAAAAACCCTAAAATAGAGATTTAGACGAGATCTTTACGTCAAATCGGCTTGTTTCTTCAGCAAAACTTCGAGTAATCAGTGGAGATGAAGGATGGAACGATATTGGACCAAAACCGTCACTTTCTCTCTGTACGGGTTTCTCTCTCTAGAATATGGGGAAAAAATGGAAGAAGTGAGGTGGGAAGGGGGAAAGCTAGGGTTTTGGAGGCTCCCCTCCACCCCCTTAGGCCCATGTGACCCAATCTCGGCTCACGACCCGGATCATCTTGCCCCGCGACCCGTTTAAGTTAAAACCCGCACCCGAAACATGATAAAACTTCCGGATGTTACAAATATGCCTTATTTCTGCACAGTTATACTCTAGGTACGTGATTACGTTACCCGGTATGTGATTACGCTACCCAGTACATGATTACGTAAAGACACTTATGCCCCTCGCATAAAGTACATGTGTCCCATTTTGGTGGCTTCCTACACTTCCTACGCTTTAAACCTTTTGTACGTTAACTGCCCATATATATAGAATATAAATTTTACATTTATTCAATTTATTTTTATTTTATTTATTTGTATTTTTTATGTTAAAGATTTGTATAAATACTATTTACCCTAGAAATTAAGAAATATGGTGAATAATACTGCATTAAAAAAAATATATATATAAATCATCTCTAACATGGAAGTAACTTGTGAAGAAGAATATCCTTTTGGACAACCAACCACGTCTTGAAGATGTAATTATATTTATATATATATATATATATATATATATATATATATATATATATTTTGGGAACAAAAGATCCAAAGTGGGTCGAGTTGTGGATCTTTGTTGATATTAAATCCCATCATCGTGCCCATTTCCAATCAATCAGTGAACGTTGTGTTTTCGATAGATGTGATCTTTTGTTTTTGTTTTTGTTTTTGAGAAATTGGTTTGACACAATGGATTAGATTATAATAACACAAGGATCATACCAATCAAGATAAGGGAATCAACTATTTGGTTTGGCCTATTTTAGAAAAAAAATTAAGTTAAATCCTCACTACAATCTCAAAGAAAGACGAACCGAATCGGTTGGGTTGGTTTGATTGGCTGAACCAACCAAACTACGATTTGATATGACGGTTTAAACCAGTTTTTAATTTTTTTTCAAAATCATTAATTTATGTTAAAATTTTAATATATATACATATATATATATATATGGGTGAGTTCACTAAAAAACTCATTTTTATAAGAAAATCAAAAAACTCCTCATTAAAGTTGTTGAATATGTGTAGTACACCAAAAAGTCTAACCCCCACCCAAAAACCTAAACCCCCCACCCCACCCCACCCAAAAACCTAAACCCACCCCACAAAAATCTAAACCCCCCACCCACCCAAAAAAAATCTAACCTAAAAGTTAAACTAAACCTAAAAACTCACCCCTAAAAGTTAACTATTCTACACATATGTAGCAAAATGCTGAATTTTTTTTTTTTTAAGAGGACGACGTGGCGAACAAGGTCTCCGAAGCGGTTTTTTAGTTTTTGATTTATATTTTGAGTTATGATTTTTTTATTATTTTTTACCTTTAATAAATAGTTTTTTAGTTTTATCATGAAAAATGAGTTTTCTTATGATATTTGCCATATATATATATATATATATATATATATATATATATATATATATATATATAAAGGTAAACGAAAAGTTTAAATAAAGGAAACGACAAGTTTTAATTTCAAAATTGTAACCCGAACCGTACATAATTATTATTATATAAAAAGTTATGATGAAAACACTCAAATAATATAGATTATGTTATACATATGAAAATTATAAATATATATATAAATAATTACCAATGCATATGAATAAAGTAATAAAATAATTAATAAAAAATAAACGAGTCAAACTTGAGTTAAACTAATCACAAACCCAAATCTCTCATTTGCAACGTGGGTTGAAGTCCAAGTAGTAGTAGTGGTTCTCCTAATTATTATAATAGTGGGTTAGCTGGTTTACTTTAAGTTTAGTTCAATTTCTTTAGTCATAATGCCTATAAAAGGCTTGTTGGATTGTAGAATCAATTATGAATGAAAATTATAAAAATTGTCTCAATTTCTTAGTCTGTTTTTTATCTGGTTTTCCTCTATTTTCTTAACAATATCATTGATCTGTTCAAGACCCACATCATAACACCGGTGTAGTTTGTATCTTCAAAGATGTAATTTGTTAATTTTATTGTTAAACTACAAATCAATATATTTCAAAGAGCAAGAAATATAGAAATGTAGAGCTACCATTCTAATTGGACCAGGATCCAATTCATGTAAGCTTAATCTGGGAAGGCCCATTAGGGTTTACTCATTTCCTGTCTATAAATAGAAGGCTTCTCCCTAACAAATGGTGGGTTGTTCTCCCTCTCTACTAAGTATATATAACGCTGCTTTTACTCATCATATACATTTATTCACCATGTGAAAAACTATATAATATGTCATAAATATGTAATACATGGGTTGAATAAATACAACTTATTATAAAACAACAGTTCTACGAAGATTTCTATGTTAGATGTTATTAGTAATCAGTGAAATAAAAAATAATAAAAATTTAAGAATTATAAAATTATATTTTAAAATAAGATATTATTAAAATTTTCTTATGATATAGTACCTTTTAATAAAATATTAAAATAAATTTTAGATATTTATTTATTTAAAATCATCATTATTTAATAGAAAATAGAGGCGGAAAACAAAAATCTAGACTTCAGCAGAAGTCGACACGTACCAAGTGTAGTTATTCATTTATTATAATATAGGTTAGAAACCCGGTATATTACACATGGTTAATAAATACAACGTTATATATACTTAGTAATAAATATTTACATATTACATATTTATGACATATTATATAGTTTTCTAATACAAATTTTACAAACGTTATATAGTAATATTTTAAAAATGTTTTATAAAAAAAATGAAAGAATCAAATTATAAAAATGTTTTATAAACAAACTTATTTTTTAAAAATAAAAAACGTTTTATAAAAATAATTATAGAAATCATTATTATTTAATAAAAGAGATATGCGGGAAATAAAAATTATAAAAATAAATAAATAAATTTGTATAATTAATAGAAGAGAGAGACGGGAAAAAAATGTTGAGAATGAATATGGTAATGACAAGTGTTCACCAAAACATTTATTTATTATATAGGATAGATATAGATTACTATGTATAAGTATATAGTACAGGAATCTGTAACAACAGCTCACCTTTTTGGTGAACTGAGTTTAGGATTTATGAATTATGGTGTTCTAAGTTGTTATTTATCAATTCATTGTTTATTTGAGTTTAAAACTTCCGGCACATTAAACTAATAGTACAATTAATCAAAAGAGCAAGTATAATCGATCCAATAAGTTGTATTAGAGCTTAGTTAGAATCATCCGATAGATTTATTGATCTTTGATTTAAAACCTACTATATATTCTTGTTTCGATTTCAGAGTTTTGACTAGCAGTTCTCAACAACTTATCAAAGATGGAGAGGTTTGATAATTGACCAACCAAAAAGTCACCAGGATGTTGTCCGCACAGATATTTCAATGTGGAAGAAAAGGATGATGCGCATTCCTAACATCTACGACATTGAGTTATGTAATTATGTCTTCAATGGGCGACAAATACCAATTGTTCCCTCTTCTAATCCCAATAAAAGATGGGTTAAAGATCTCGATCAATAACCAGAGGACGATAGAAAAAGGATGTCTATAGATAAGAAGACCATGGGAATTATATCCATGACCTTGCCTAAAGATATCAATCAGGGTGTATTGCATTGCAAGTTTGCTATGGAGCTGAGTTACAAAACAACCATGTTAAGCTATTGAATAGAACTCCATATGTACCGGCCAAACAAGGCAACTGTTGGTGCAAAAGTATGGGATTTTCAATTGTATATAAGGTGATATCTCTCATAGCAGTTTGAAAGGTTCAACTGCTTGATTAGTGAGTTGAAGAATTATATTAACATCCGGCCTCTTATACCAACGAATATTGTATGTTTTGCCCGTTAGGAGCTCATAAATTTGCTTTTGGTTACCCGGGATAAGACATCTCAGGATGTCATCTATCCTGGTACTACTCCCACCTAAACACACTTAACTATGAAGTTCTCCTCTTACACAGTCATTACGCCCAAAACACGTTGGTGATATTTGATGCCAGATAATCTATATGAACCCATCATCTCTCATGTCAACGGTGATGTTGGATTTGCCTAGGGTGTCACAATAAAGATAGGTTTGTCTATTAGATAACTATGGAACCATACCAAGACCCATCACATGGGTTGGCAATGATCCTCTACTAAGCCATGACAATTAGACCACAAAGCTTTGTTAATCACACTCTGGTTCCATGGTCCTGGTTCATCAACCCGACATACGTTTCTATCTTCTTAGAAATCAAGAATACAGAAGTACGAGCCTATAGAACATATCCTGTTCAGGTAAGCTCAATATATATTGGAACGATACAGAGAAGATTAACATGGCCCTGCGCAAGGATAACATGCACAAATAGAGAAATGGTCAAAAAAAATTATTATAGCACCCTAGGCAAATCCCACGTTGGTCATGGATAGAAGAGATGATAAGTTCATAAGGAATATCTGGCCTCAAATATAACCAATTGTTTTGGGTGCATTTGCTATGGATGAGAGAAGAAATACATAGTTAAATGTGCTTGAGCGGGAGCAATCCAGGGATGGGTAACATCTTGGGAAGTTTTTTTCACTAAAGAAACCAAAAACAAATCTGTGAGCTACAGTGGGCAAAGTGCACAATATTGGTTGGTATGAGAGGCTAGGTGTTAGCTTTGTCAATTGGGATGATGGGGCAAATCTCATCGAGGACGATGAATCCATAAGAGGGGGCAGTGATCATAACACCATAGGCAAATCCCACATTGGTCGTTGACAGAAGAGATATTGGGTTTATAAGGAATATGTGTCCTTAAATATCACAAACGTGTGATGGATGTAGATGAGAGGAGAACTTCATAGTTAAGTGTGTTCAAGTGGAAGTAGTACTAGGATGTGTGACCTCCTGAGAAGTTTTGACTAAGGCAACCAAAGCAAATTCGTGAGCTTCTTGTGGGCAAAGCGAACAATGGTTGGTATGAGAGGTCATATGTTACACTTATGGAAGAGAGTAAAGGAATACAGATCTTCTCAACAAGTTTATGATCCATTCCAAGCCACTTGAAAATCATCGTAACCGTGATAAGGATGATAAAGGATCGCTCACAACTCACCTTATCTCACCTTATCATGGCTACATGGGGAGTTGAGAACCTTTGAAATAGAAGTTTAAAAGGATGTGCATGACTCATAAGGCAAATCCTAGTGAACCATACTTACTTGATGTTGTATTAGTTGCTCCTTTAACATCACAAGAATCATATCCAAGTAGGCCAATTGCAGACACTTATATCAAATTATGTATCCATTCCAACATTTTGATAATCCTACCACAAAAAGACATTAATCAAATTGACCAAGATGAGAAGATTCACGAGAATAATCAAAAGAAACTTCTTAGGATCTCAAGACATCGTTAAGAAAATCATGAATAACTTTGACAAGCTCAAAGCTAAGTGCTACAGTTTTCAGAGGCAAGGTTACTTAGCTTTAGAGTATAAAACGCCTAAAGCTGCTCCCACACGTCCTTCTACTCCCCCTAACATGACACCACAACACAAGAGCTTCATAACTGGTGAAGCATATGACTGGAGCTACATGAATAAAGAAGGTACATCAGTTTCCTTCATGCCAAATGAAACCGAGGTAATTCTATCCTTTAATCTCTCGAAAGTAATGAGAAAATGACAAGTAAAGCTAAGTATATCTCAACCTTAATTGATAGTGTTAAGCTTATGGATGAAGAAAACAAGTCTTATGAGGGTAAATTAAAAACCAAAACACGAGGTTTGTTGAGGTAAAACTTAAAAATTGATGCCCACCAAAGGCTTTTGAACATATTTTGAAAATTTTGCCCAAGTATGATTACATCGGACTAAGGAGTACTAGTCCGAAGTAATTATAAGGTCCGAACCTTCAATTTTGACTAAGTCAAATTACTCCGGACTAAGTAATTGTAAGTCCAAACCTTTGCGTAAGAAGAACTTAAAGAATTGTCTAAGTACAATTACTCCGGACTAAGCATCTATTACTTCGGATCGTCTTAAAGAATATATGCAAGACTTATTACTACGGACTAAGAAGTATATACTCTGGACCAAGACTTATGATACATCGAACCAAGAGAAGATACTTCGAATCAAGAAGTATTATATCGGACCACCTAAAGACTTAGAGTTGTTTTTTAGCGTTAACTGTTTTATCCATTTTCATTGTTGGCTATAAATAGTTGTGTATTGTAATTGATTCCAATATGAGATAGAATTGAGTGAGAGAACTGTGTGTGAGCTTTCTGTTTTCTGTCTTCTCTCTACTTCTTGTAATGAATTCAATCATTCAATGAGAATGATGACAATTATCTATACACATGTTTGTTTGAGTTGTTCTTGAATATAGAATTCTGTAATTCAGTCTGTTGTTTGATTTAGGTATTTCCACGGCCTAAATCAACATTAAGAGCAAGCATTTGTGCATTTCCATATCCTGACAACTGGTATTAAAGTCTAGTGCTTAGTTTTGTGGATTCGCGATCTACATCTCCTGTTGCTGCTATTTTCTTCAAAACAATTTTATCCATATTCAAGAAATTGTTACAAGTTTCTGAAAATGCTTACTGATTTGGTTATTTGCTAAATCTAGGGTTTGTTGTTCGAATTTTTTTTTCTATTGTTCTATCAACTTAGGGTTTGTTTTCGAAGATTTCAGTCCAATAACTACTGATTTGATTTTCTAGGGTTTTGATTTGAAGTCTCAGTTGTTCTCAAGTTTATTCTTCACATATTGATGTTATTCTGATTAAAGTGACTGCTACTCAGAATTCATGGCAATTATGGATAATGATATTCAAACCACGACTAAACCCCCGAGATTGTTGTCAGCGTCAGATTACTCTATGTGGAAAACTCTGTCTGAATCATTTGTGTTCTTTAATGACTTTGAAATGTGGGATTCCTTCATTGAAGGACCATTTCTAAAGACAAATGTTGATTATGTTGATGTTACACATAATTTTGTTGCTTATCTTTACAAGAAACTTATCTTTACAAGAAAAGGCTCTTGTTAAGAGAGATAAGAAAGCCTTGGCTGCAATTAATATGTGTTTGCCAACTAAAATTCTGCATGGATTCTTGAAGTGTAAATCTACCAAGGTGATACGGGATGCTCTTGAAAAGAAGTACAAAAGGAATGAGGAATTGAAAGAAATTAAGAGAGATAAAATCAAATATCTTTTTGACACATTCACCAACACTTCTAGTGAATATTTACATTAACACATTTTAGTACTTTGTTCGACATGAGTTATTTTATTTCATAATTATCTCCCCCAACAGATCGGAATTTATTATTTTACAAACCTGTAGAGCTCGGGTGTTACACTTCTCATATACCGATTCTACTACATCTCTGTCGTTTCTATCCGCTAACCTCCTTAATTCTTCCATCACATAAAGTATCGTTGAGTTATTTTTCCTCTTTTGCGGGGCAACGCCTCACCCTCATTTCTCATTGGGCCATCTCAACATTAAACGCACAAAGTTCCTCACGCTCGTTAAACCCACAACGCCCCGCTCATGACGTCCAGCTAACGCCCCTATGGCACGGTGTTTGACGCCCCTGTTAGGTGAGTCGGCAAGTGACGTCAAACCACTACACTTGGTTTTAGTACACTTGGTTTTAGTATCTTACTATATTATTTTTCTAGATCTTTCCTTTATTGTCAACAATGTGTGTTGGTTCATACATTGACGTTGAAACATATCCTTTGTGTCTTAGAGGTGCAACTGTCACATGGTCTTTTCAGCCAAAGTGCGTCATCTCTATCCACTATCTTTTCATGATTGCATTTTGTAACGTAGCTGATGAAAACCCATTTATAAGTGGATATGCCACTTTTTTTTGGCGATATTCTGTCATATGGAATGCTAGTAAACAACATATATCATCTCAATACATAGTGACGGATCCAGAAATTATTTTTAAGGGTTCACTGTTTTTATATGCTCTAATATCATAGGGCCGGACATAAAAAAAAATCGGGTCCTTTCGGAAGGATCTCATGGAATCTCATTCAACTCAATTCGAGACGGTTTACTATTTGAAGATGATGATTCAAGGTTTGATGGTGACGGTGCTCTATGAAAATATCTTTTAATATCCATAATAGATTAATAGTAGATGATGTTTTAGGAAAAGATGTTTCATTTTGACTTGGAAAAGCAACCCTTGTAACCGGAATCGGCTCGGGTTCATCATCACTGATAGCATGCTCATCAATGTCCTCCACCACACCATCAACACACGTTGGTGGAGGCGCAACCTTGTTATAATAGGTCTTACCACTTCGAAGAGTACTAACCTTGCCCACGTGATTGTTCTTCATGTTTCTGCTCCCCAAGGTGTGATGAGATGGATTGGTCACTTTATCACTTGGAAGCTTGCTACTACTCTTCGTTAATTCAGCTATCTCAGTGGCAAACTGCCCAATTTGAGTGGTCAAAACTTGCACGGCTTTATTGCGCACCTCATCAGAATGATTTTTCTTTTGCAAGTCCTGTTGAATGGACTTCAGCATATCCATCACTGCATTCTCGCTAGCCTGGTTAGCGGATCCAAATGATCCTCTCTGCTCATTCCCCCTTTGGTATCCTCTTTGGTTGTAGTTTTGGTTTCGGGGCGGGAATGGTTGTTGATTCCTTTGACCACTTCCTTGAAAGTTGGGATTAGCTTGATTGGATGCATCCCCATAATGAAAGTTGGGATGATTTCTAAGGCCTGGGTGGTAAGTGTTGGAGTTCATATCAAAGTTCCAGCCACCCCCTTGAATGTAGTTCACATCCTCATATGTGCCTGTGCACCTAGCACCATTATGCCCCAACTCACCACAGCGGTCACATACCTCATACGGTTGACCCCTTGTGCCCAGATTGGCAACCTGCTTCTCTAACTTGTCTAACCTATTTGCCTCATAGTTAGGACTCTCAACTGCTCTCACTACTGAATGTCTTGCCCTTCTTGAAGATTGAGCTTTTCTCTTAGAAGTTCTTGCCATCTTCTCTAAATAGTGCCAGTCTTCTTCCTCAAAATTTGTACCGAAAGTACCATTGGAAATGGAGTTGAGGTCACGGGCATCATCATTTGTCAGGCCTTCATGGAAGGCATTCAACATCTCCCACATTTTCAAGCCATGGGGTGGGCAATTCTTGATTAAGATCTTGAACCGAAGGAAGGCCTCATGAAATAGTTCCCCAGATTGTTGCTGAAAATTTCTGATGTTCTTCCTAGCATCACTAGTCCTCTGATTAGTATAGAACTCATCTAGGAACTATTGTTGCATATCACCCCATGTGTAAATAGAAGCAGAAGGCAAGGAATGAAACCACTGTTGAGCATTGTCTTCTGGGGTGAAATGGAACAACACCAGCTTCACATCATATGGTGTAAACCCCTATCCCCCAATGGTATTGCACCTCGCATCATAGGCACTCAGATGCAAATAAGGCTCCTCTGTTCCCAGACCATGATACTTAGGCAAATGCCTGGGAACGAACTTCAAATGACCTCCCATGTTGTTGTGGAATAACAAATGGAGATGGGTTGTAAGCAATGGAAGGACGGAAGTGTCTCTCAATCCCTCTAACAGGGCCTTTGTCATATCCCCTTGGAATGCCCCCCTGATTGTCAACAGGAGGACCCGCATTCCTAGGACTGGGTCTTCTTTGCCTGTTTACCGGCCGCTGCTGTGGTTGGATTGGTTCAGGAATGTGTTGCTGAGGTGGTTGTTGTGGAAACGTCTAAAAATCCCCCGAACACCTGTTTACGGAAGTGTCTCTTAATCCCCCCGAACACCTGTATCATGTCTCTTGTATACTGGCATCCTAACCCTCTGTCTCTCCCTTCTGTCAACATCATGCGTGTAACATCCCGTAAATCCAGAAACTAAAGGTGTGAGTTAGATGACGACCCGAATCAATGATTAACCTAATGATGGGTAGAATTGACCGGGGGAGGTGCATTTAGATACTGAAATGTGACACGGTTAGTCGTTTGTAGAGGGTTTAAGACGAAAACGCGTTAGACAAAACTGGAGGGACCCGAAATGAAAGTAGGGATGGTTTATAAACCATCTTTGCGTAAACCCTAGGCCATTCGGCCTAGGTGGGTGTTCGACGGAAGAATGGAACCGAGAGAGGGAGAGTTGCCGGAGGTGGGAGGAGGACCATGGTGGTGACAGCGCGGCAGTCTTGCGGCGGCGTCAAACAGGAGGGAACCTCTCTTCGTGTAAGGTAAACCTCTCACCATCCTTGTTTTACTCTCTTGATTACGTTTTGGCAGAGGAACCCGATTAGGGTTTGGGAATGGTGGTCTCTGTTAGCGACGGGGGAAGAAGAATACATCGGGAAGGCTGTGAGATGGCATGGGGCTTCAGCGGAGGTGGTGCTGTAGTGGCGTAAGGCGAAGAAAGACGAGGTGCATGGTGATGGTGATCGGTGGAGATCGGTCTTAAGATAGTGTCACATATGTGTTATGTTTAGGTGATGTTTGAAGTGTAAGGGGTGTGTTGTACCTGGTGTAGTTGTTCAGGACGAAGTCCTGTGGGAAATCTTAAATATACATATTTAGTATGTATAAATGTTCAGGACGAAGTCCTGTGGGAAATTGTAGTTACATACCTTATGTCTAGGTATACATGTTCAGGACCAGATCCTGTAGGGAAGTAAGATATTTTATATCTTGTGTGTATAAATGTTTAGGGTGATGTTTTGTGTCTAGACTGAGTAGTGTGTCGTCTCGAAGTATGGGTAGGAACCGTATGGGTACGACCGAGTAAACTCTGTGTGAGTATATGATGACATGTGGCAGGGGCTACCGTTGTAGTGAGTAAGAGGTAAGATTCAGGAGTTTGTGTGTCGATAAATGACGAGGTCATATTGTATGCACGTAGATTTACTTAGATCTAGCAGTTGTGTGTGTGCATGTGATGTGTGTTTAGAGTTTGGGGTTACTAGTACATGTGTAGAACAATGTGTGTTCTGTAGTTATGTGTGTCGGTATGTGTCCTTGTAGTACACGCTTAGTTGTGCATAGGACGGATGGTCGGTGTGCTCAAGCATAGTATTTATATCTTGAAAATTTTCTCGACGCTGATACGTCAAGGTGATGCGAGGATTTTTGACGTCTTTCTAGACGATCGGTGAGGTGCTAATACGAGATGCCTATGCTTATATCTCGGGAATACGGAACACGAAGCCAATGGGCGGAGCTGTTAGAGTAGATGATGAAAGCGTTTTACGTGGACGCTGGACCAGAGATATCCATGATGAGATTAAAGTGATGACGCTGAAGACTTCAGCACGAAGTAAACAGGGTGACAAAGGACCTCCATGGAACACGTTCCATATAAAGGATTCAGTCGAGGTGAGACACCAGAGGAATAGGGATGTTTTCCCTAGATGAGATGACGAATAGCTGAGGCTTCTGAGTAGACGGACATCATGTTCGTACATTATACATGAGGCACGGTCGGTGATCGTATAACAACAGTGGAGCAACCAGGAGGAAAGTGAAACTCAGGAGAGGTAACTGCGGGATTGCACATAATTGACTGGGAAGGAGATGTCTACGCTGGTAAATATAAGGTTAACTTAGCATTCAAGAGAAGCAAGTTTTTGGATGTTGAACCAGACACGACAAAGGTAAACGAGCCTTGAGAAACATCGAGAGCTAATGAAGATGACCCTAGTGTTGGGTGTGTGTACGTACTTAAGGGACGTATTGAATGCGAGATAATAAAGAAATTTAGTGGAGACCAGTGTAGCTTTGCCCAAGCTCCTAGAAATCATTAGAGAAGGACATACATAATACTTTTATGAGCAAGTCAGTGGTGCCTGAGTTTGAGAAATCATAGTATGACGGCGATTAGGGTATGAGGCGAGAGGTTTGAGGACCTCAGTATGGAAGAACGACGAATGTTCATATCCAGAAAAGGCAAGGAGCCTTACTTGGAGAGATGACCGTCGGAGTGACGAGATCATCTCAATTATACTAGGGATGTAGACTAATGTGTCTATGGCTGAATAGAGAAAAGTGATAACTGAGCAGGCAAATGACGGTGTCGTACCGTCCGAGTAAAATTTGGAAGGACAAGTAATGAGGGAATGTGTAGATTAAACCTACGAGTCTCAAGGTTGAAAACGGACAATAGAGAAGACTTTGAACGCCATGGTTGGTGGCTGAGTTGAAAAGTAGTGAACTGGATGATACTTATGCTAATGAGAACGGGTTGCACCTAAGGGTTTTGGTGTCCGAGCAAGAATGAGAAGAATGAGTTATTTTGGTTTGTGCCAACACAGGATTCGAGGACGAATCCTCTTTTAAGGGGGATAGACTTGTAACATCCTGTAAATCCAAAAACTAAAGGTGCGAGTTAGAGGATGACCCTAATCCATGATTAACCTAATGATGGGTAGAATTGACCAGAGGAGGTGCATTTAGATACCAAAATGTGACACGGTTAGTCGTTTGTAGAGGGTTTAAGACGGAAACACGTTAGACAAAACTAGAGGGACCCGAAATGAAACTAGGGATGGTTTATAAACCATCTTTGCATAAACCCTAGGCCATTTGGCCTAGGTGGGTGTTCGATGGCAGAATGGAACCGAGAGAGGGAGAGTTGCCGGAGGTGGGAGGAGGAGCACGGTGGTGACAGTGCGGCGGTCTTGCGGCGGCGTCAAACAGGAGGGAACCTCTCTTCGTATAAGGTAAACCTCTCACCATCCTTGTTTTATTCTCTTGTTTATGTTTTGACATAGGAACCCGATTAGGGTTTGGAATGGTGGTCTCGGTTACTGACGGGGGAAGAAGGAGACATCGGGAAGGCTGTGAGATGGCATGGGGCTGCAGCGGAGGTGGTGCTGCAGTAGCGTAAGGTGAAGAAAGACGAGGTGCATGGTGATGGCGATCGGTGGAGACCGGCTAGGGTTTCAGCCGGAGAAGGAAATGGTGGCGTCAGGGATAGTCGGGGGCATAGACGGCAGTAGGGAAAGGTGGTTGCGGTCACGGTAGTTGGAGGTGGTGATGATTCCTGGCGGCGGACGGCGTAGTAACGGTGGCTATGGTGTTTGGACGTAAAGAAAGGAGCCGGTTAGGGTTTTCACTTCTTTGTTGCATGGTGTGCATGCACGATGAGACTCCGTTCGGGTACGCGTATTATAGTGGATTAGGGTTTGCATGTGTATGCATGTACACGTACATGCATGCATGAGAACCCATTTTGAATTTATGATTTCTAAACGGGTCATGAATGGTTCAACCCGTGTAACCGTGGACCTAGGGTCCGATGGTTTGAATGACGAACATTCGAGACAAGCGTTGGAGTTTAATTACTGTTATACGTTATTCTGCGTATGTTATGGGACGTGATTTGATCCTCGGATCGTACGTTTGGCAGGTACAAGGTTTGAGCAAGTAATCGGGGTGTAGAGCTAAGATTTGGACTCGGTATAACCTGTGAGTTTCTAATCCCCTCTTTTAAACTGTTTTACTGTTTTGGGGCTATCGTACATACTCGCGTGTTTTATTAAACGAACGTATAGAGTTATGGTTTAACTTGAAGTGTTTTATGAGATCATTATGTAATAACGAAGCTAAGGGTCGTTATGGGGTCCATAGGGTGGGTGAACAAGAGTTGTGATGATATGTGTGTGTGATCTTATGAGTTAGTCGGGGTGAGTCGGGAATTTAGTTAAACCTGTGATGGCTATAAAATGAGAGTTAGTATGGGAACCAGTAGGTGGTTCATTAATGAGTTATGTAGATGCTATTATGCTATTGTACGTGATACTCTTGATGTTGAGTGTATTGTATCGTTGTCCCTATGACACGGCGGGTATTGTGTTTGTATGGGTCTAGGTAGTGTCCTGAATACGTAGGGGCTAGAAGTCAGTATGGTGATTGTGTGCTGAATAATTACTTATTTGGAAAGAGTTGAGTGAAGTGTTTAGAGGTTATGAGGATACATCTAAAGTAAGTGTTGGGATTACACACGTAAGTGATCCGTAAATGGTGGTGAGTCGTAATACATGTCCAGGTAGCGTCATGTGTATATATATGTTTTGCTTTGCGTGCTTGCATTTTTGTCCTTGTATACGGCTAATAATGATGTGGAGGACGGAGTCCTTCGGGGTCATCATTGTACGCGTGATGTGTCAGTCACAGTATGGTAGATGATATAGTCACCGTGTGGTGGCTAGGTAGTCGTCAAAGATGACGAGTGTGTCGCTATGTTTAGCGGTGGGGCCCTGTAACAAGGGTGGAGTTGAGCTTATGACAATTATCCCGACGGGGATAACCCTGACGAGGGTGCAGTGACAAGGTATGTGTTGTGTGCTTTTATATGTGTTAAATTGCATGCAAGTGATGAGTTATATTAATTGTGTACGAGATGATATTGATGTGCTAAATAGATGGAATCAATGTGATGTGTCGATTTAGATTGATCGTTGTGTCGGGATGAGTACATTTTGTACAACAGTTGAGTAAGTCGGGTTATGAGAATCCTGGTTAGGGCTGGTAAGCCGATGTCTAGAGGTTGGTTGAGCTAACCAGTGTATGGTAATATGTATAGTAAATTGTGAGTTATCATAGTAGTAAACTCGTTCTGTGACGGAGAGTCTTACTAGGTTTAAAGGGTGGATAGAGTGTGGAAAAGTTAATCCTTTGGGATATTATAATATAACAGGGGATATATGCATGATAAAAGTCTGTGAAGCTACTTTCTAAAGACCAGAGGGTATTAAGTGGAGATAAATAATAAATGAGACAAGTTGGCTTTTGTTTGAATTAAACTATTAGAACTCACTCAGCATAGCTGACTTTTATATGTACGTTAGATTGTTTTGCAGGTTAGTCTGCTAGATGATGTATCTTGGCTTGGGAGCGGGGCTACTCGGGACGGTGTGCATGCATTCATCAAAGTTAACAAGTTAAAAGATAACATGTTTTTGAGAAAGACTTCCGTTGTTTATTTAAATGAAAGTTAGACGTTTTTAAATAGTTTATCCCGTTATGAGAACCAACTGTAGGGTGTCTGGTTTGGGGACTTACAATACGTATCATCCTCATATTCCCCAAACTCGTCATTAAAACCATCAGCTTCATCCTCATAGTCTAAACCTGAAGTGTATGGAAGAAAGTCCGGTGGGGGGGGGGGGTTTGAATGAAATGTGGAAGGTTTTGTCATGGGTGGTTGTGAGGTGGGTGGTATGGTATTGGTATCTGGCACTATCCTCACATATGGTGAAGAATAATGAGTTTTGGGTTTGAACTCAAAAGGGTGGCTTACTTGTGGTAGAGGTTGGACAAAGCTTGGTAATGGTGGAATTTGGCTAATGGATTGGTTGAGGTTTTCATCTGTCCTAGGCGGAGGAACAGATGATGAGAACATAACCTAGGTGGGCTGCTGTTCTGGTGGAAACTGGCCTGCAGGAGGCAGATCAGTTTGCTTGCCTGGATCCTGGTTGTTCTCCATTTGAGTCGGAGAAGCTACTACTTTGTTAGTTTTGTGAAAAACCCTGTTTTGCCTAGCAGTCTTCTCAATTTCTGGATCAAAAAGCAATGGAGATGATTTCTTAGAGTATCTTGTATGATGCATAAAACTGACGAATCACCTGCACAACACAAACAAGAAAGCCCCGTGTAATTCTGAACAAAACAAAAATAAGACAAGAAAAGTAGTTGTAGCAAACAATAACAAACTAACACTACGCGCACTAACTCACCGGCAACGGCGCCATTTTGATCGATTTCGTTTGGTCGGTCAAAAACAATTCCTAAATACCTTAACTAGTAAGGGTAAGCAGGGTATCATATTCACGAGGAGTTTGTGGAAAGTGTCACTTTGTTACAATACTTGAAAGACATAAAATAGTAAATACTGATTTAGATTTGGATTTAAAACAATAATGAGAGAGATAATCATCTCCGGGGTTCAGATTTGCAAACACAAGTTACTTCTTGTTAATTACCAAGCGATTACAAAGACATAATCTTACAGTTCAATTGAATTCAGTGATAATGGAAGAACACATTGTAAAGGAAACCTATTCTCACATAACAAACCTAAATTAACCAACTATCATCCAACCCCAAATTGTCCCCGATGTAAATAAGCCCGAGACTATTGAGACTTAAACAACAATTCGAAATCAACCAAGGTAGTTTAAAGAATTCAGTCAATAAATGAAATCATATGGCTTAACATGCCAATCAAGATTACAAACCATTACTAATCATTCCAGAAAATAACAAGTATTCAACAAACCCTAGACCCGGAGAAGACTACGGGTGATTTAGCTACTCATATTCATGATAATAATCAAAACTAATGTACTAGGACTTACAATAATCAAAGATTAAGAACAATCGGCCTAATAATGGTGGAAATCGCCTTCTTAGAGCTCTGCAACGGCTGGAATCGGAGAAAGATGATAATGGGGTCTGCTAAGGATTAAAATCTGATTTAGGTTAATTTTCCCGTAAAAACATTACTTCGCATGTCGCGAACATCCTTGCTCAAGTTCTTCGCGTGGCGCAAAGGACAAAACAGTCGGGGCGCCTCTCTACTTCTTCACGTGTCACGAAAACTTAATCCCAGGTCTTTGCGTGGCGCGAAGCCCATAAAATTCAGGAAATTGACTTTTTGACTTTTTAATCTCTGGTGCTTCGCATCCGACTTGTAACATCCCAAAAATAATAAAACGAATAAATATAGCGAGACCGATGATTTAGTCGGAATATTTAAACAAAAGGGAGCGGGCTTGGGCTCGGCTTCAATGGGCCGAGGGAAGCCCAGGTATATATATATAAGGCAAGGCAGCCCTCTTCCCTGCTCATTCCACACTCACGCAGCTTCTAGAGATAGAAAGGAGAGCTCGGGTCTAGAGAGATAAAGTCGACGGATCGTCACGAGATTGGAGGAGCACGTTACAGTTGTGCTCGTGACCATCTTCTCCGAATCAGAAATCCAATCCAGGTAAGCGTTCGATCATAATCTGAGTTTTTATGACTTTTTAGGATTTTCGGGTTTTGGCTAAAAAGATAACGATTTTGCGGATGAAACTTGAAAATGAACTTAGGTTTAGCATCTAGAATGAAAACCGAACGTTTTGATCTAAGAAAAATGAGATATTGACTCGATCAGACGCGCATGCAAAAAAACTTTGGATTTTTAGGGAAGACGATCTGTGCAGACCTATCGAAACTACCCAGTTTCGATATGTGCAGAACCATCGAAACTACATAGTTTCGATAGGTACAGACCCATCGAAACTACCCAGTTTCGATATGTGCAGAACCATCAAAACTACATAGTTTTGATATGTACAGACCCATCGAAACTACCTAGTTTCGATATGTGCAGACCCATCGAAACTACCATAGTTTCGATATGAGCCCACGATCCGAAGCTAAGATTACACCTAAGTTACTTATCGAAACTACCAAGTTTCGACAGAAGCAGCCTATTGAAACTACCAAGTTTCGACAGAAGCAGCCTATCGAAACTACCAAGTTTCGACAGAAGCAGCCTATCGAAACTACCAAGTTTCGACAGAAGCAGCCTATCGAAACTACCAAGTTTCGACAGAAGCAGCCTATCGAAACTACCAAGTTTCGACAGAAGAAACCCATCGAAACTACCAAGTTTCGATAAAGCAAATCCATCGAAACTACTAAGTTCAAGCATAGTAATGTCTAATGTCATCTAGGAGCACTACCTTATGAGTATGATTTTATTATACAGATCGTGAGTGACATTAGTGACAATCAGTAGCCAGCTTAGTGTATTTCAGAAACCACTCATCAGGTGAGTTCTATGTGCCCCCCTTCTATGTTATATGCAAATCATTTTAAATGTTTTGGGGCTGAAGTGTATACACTAAATGGTTAAATGTCAATGTGATCATACGTATATATATAAATACTTATATATGAAAATGAATTATGAATAAAGAAAGAAGCGTATGATTTTAGAGAATGAATGAAAGAAGGACATAACGTAAAAGAATGAAATCTTGCTTTATATTACATATATATTGCATGTAATGAATGAATGTAAACGTTATAAACCCTTCTATGCCAACGGCTACTTCGGTACACGGACGACCACGTGACTATTTTGCAACCGGGACAAAAACGTTCCTTCGCAAGCTAGGACGTATGAAAAGGTGTTAATGGACGGTCGAAGCAAATACCTTAACTAAGGAAGAACGGTTGCACACTTAATGGTTGCGTGGGAAACGGATGCCCTAGGGCAGACGGACAAAATGACGGACTACGACGGTAGGACGGTTTAAGAGCGGACGGACAAAGGTTGCCGGACGGATTAATGAATGACGGACGGTTTTCTAGAGCCGGACGGTAATGAAATGGGCTACGACGGTAGTTCTGACAGCGATGTCTTCGTGACATTCGCGACAAGTATGACGGGTTGATCTCCCTTAAGATTATGGCCAATATATGTTCTCTCAAAGAAAGTATGTATGTACATATGTATATACCCTCAATGAATGTTATGTGAGAACAGAAAAGTAAAGAATATTTAAAAGTACGAATAAACATATATACATTATATTCACGATAAGATAAATATTATGTATGATTGTCTTTAAACTAGAACTCACCAGCGTTGGCTGACTTTTAGTATACATTTCAGGTAAAGGAAGAAAGGGTCGTGCGATGGCGTGAAGGTTACCCGACACAAGACTGACATCCCACTTTAATATATGTGTTAAGACTTCCGCTGTCAAGTTATGTTATATTATGTAATTGAATGACGAATGATTTGTAATTGAATGGTGAATGTTTTTAATTTAAGTTCAGTATTTATGACTATGTTTATGAGTAAATCCAACAAGTGAGGTTACCCGGAAATGGGCCTTACAAGTTGGTATCAGAGCAATAGTTTGAGAGATTCAGACATCCCTAAATGTCTGGACTCAAGCTGATTATGGGACCAACGCACGGATGTCAGTCTGGGTAGCCAACGCCAACGCCAGCACAGTAAGTAAGTACTAAGGTTAATACACTTGGATAAGAATAGATACTCAAACCTAGAACCAATAGATGTCAATGTCATGACCAATTTGAAGAGTTTGGAACCCGAAAAGCAATGTAAATTTCTAATCACAAACCGGACACTGTAATTAAAAATTTACCTTGTTCGTACTGTTCCAAGTCTATGATCTGAGAGAATGACAATGATGTATTCCCTTTATGACCATCAGGAAAACTAGGAACTATGGCCGGAGGAGGAAGAACTGGACGCCGAGGCGGTCGCACTGGCCGAGTGGGTAGACCTCCATTGAATCGAAGAAGTGAAGAGGAAGAGAGTGTGCACGCAGAACACACTGAGAGTGTGCACGAAACTAATGTGACCCTAACTGGGGACGGAAATCAAGGGCCTATACAGTTGGAACCCGAGGTTAGGGATGCTAATGCCCGCGAGGTTGTACTTACTCTGAAGAACATATTGCCTGACCTATTATCTGAGGCACTAAAGAAATGCAAAGAAGAGGATGAAGGGAACAATGAAGAGAAAATTTATGACAGTGACGGGGATGAAGTAAAAGTGGCATCAAGCAATTGTGGGTGTACTTACAAAGGTTTCAAGGACGGAGACCCACCTAAGTTTGATGGAACCAAGGATTCGGTGGCTACTTTCGAATGGATTGAGAGGATGAACGTTGTAATCAACATCAGCGAGTGCCGACCGGACCAGGCGGTTAAATATGTTGCTCATTCTTTCACCAATGAAGCACTAGGTTGGTGGAGAAACATTCAAAGAACAAAGTCGCCAAATGTTATTGCCAGAATGACATGGGAAGACCTGAAGAAGCTCGTAATCCAAAAGTTCTGCCCATAGAATGAGATTGATCGTGTGGAGAACGAGTTCCTAAACTTTAAGGCTGGCAACAAGACTCATCGCCAGTATACTTCAAGATTCAACGAGCTGGCCCAACTGGTACCACACTTGGTGGAAACCGAAGAACGCATGATCAAATACTATGTCAAGGGTCTGCCGCAAAGGGTCCGTGTTCATGTAAAAGCCAACCTACCCTCGACCTTCGAGTCGGTAGTCAACCTGTCTGGAATCGTCTACGACGATTATGCCAATGAAGACCCGGCACCTGAGGCACAAAAGAGAAAGTGGGAGAACCCGTCTAGAGGCACCGGAAAAGGGAAAGAAACAGCTGAAATTAAGAAACCAAGGATGGACGGATATGAAACATGCAAGAGATGTGGAAAGCAACATCTGGGCGAGTGTCGAATCGGCACCACCGTGTGTTATAAGTGCGGGAGGCCGGGGCACTACTCCCGAGATTGTTTGAAGGACGTCAAATGTCAAGTATGTGGATTGTTTGGAAATCTGACAAAGAACTGCAGGAAGGCCGGCCAATCTGGTTCGGGAAAAGAGAAGGAAAAGGAACAGCCGCAGGCTAGGACTCGAGCCTATGCCTTAACTGAGGAAGAAGCAAGGGGAAATCCTGATGTCGTGTCAGGTACGTTTCTAGTTAATGATGAACGTGCTGCTATTTTATTTGATTCTGGTGCTATTAAAAGCTTCATATCAAATGCATTTAGTCGTAAACTGGATTGCACTATCAACACCATAGTAAAGGCCTTTAGCGTACAAACTGTCGTTGGTAAAAATTCGGCAGTATTCCAAGTAACAGAGGATTGTGTCATAGAAATAGAGGGACATAAGTTTCCTTCTAGATTGTTCCTTCTCACCTTAGGAGGATTCGATATAGTATTGGGCATGGATTGGCTAGCTGCCAACGAAGCTCAGATCATATGTAAACGTAAGAGGATACACCTCAAAGCTCCTAACGGTAGTCCAATTACGGTTTATGGGGATTGGAATTGCACGATGCCGAACGTCATCTCGATGATGAAGGCCGAAAGTTACATGAGGCGCGGTTGCGAAGCTTATCTGGCATATGTTATTGACGATAGAATGAAAACGAAAGAACTCAAGGATGTACCCGTGGTGTGCAGCTTTCCGGAAGTATTCCCTGAGGATCTACCTGGGTTGCCACCCGATCGGGAAATAGAATTTCAGATTGACTTACTGCCAGGAGCTGAGCCCGTTGCCAAAGCCCCCTACCGATTGGCTCCGTCAGAAATAAAAGAATTGATGTCTCAACTACAGGAATTAACAGAAAAAGGATTTATTAGACCGAGCATTTCACCATGGGGCGCTCCGGTACTATTCGTAAAGAAGAAAGACGGCAGCATGCGCATGTGCATTGACTACCGTGAATTGAACAAGAGGACAGTAAAGAACAAATACCCATTGCCTAGAATAGACGATCTCTTTGATCAACTGCAAGGTGCAAGTTGGTTTTCAAAGATCGATCTTAGGTCGGGTTATCACCAGTTGAAGGTGAGAGAAGAAGATGTACCAAAGACCGCGTTTCGTACGCGTTACGGGCATTACGAGTTTTTAGTGATGTCATTCGGGTTGACCAACGCACCAGCAGCTTTTATGTACTTGATGAATAGAGTATGCCGGACGATGTTGGATCGCTCAGTGATAGTTTTCATTGACGACATACTAGTTTATTCGAAGAACGAGGGTGATCACCACTGTCACCTAAGAGAGATCTTGGAAGTGTTAAAGCAGGAAAGGTTGTATGCAAAATTCTCCAAATGCGCGTTCTGGCTTAGGGAAGTCCAATTCCTAGGTCATGTGATAAACACAAAAGGCATCATGGTAGATCCTGCAAAGATCGAGACAGTAAAGGAATGGAACGTTCCAAAGACACCAACAGAGATACGAAGTTTTCTGGGATTGGCAGGCTACTATAGAAGATTCATTCAAGATTTTTCAAGAATAGCCTTGCCACTTACTAAGTTGACACGGAAGGAAGTGAAGTATGAATGGGGTCAAACCCAAAACAACGCGTTTGAGGAACTTAAGGCACGATTAACCCAAGCTCCAGTCTTAACTCTACCTGAGGGAAATGAAGACTTGGTAGTCTATTCTGACGCTTCGGGGCAGGGTTTGGGGTGCGTACTTATGCAACGAGGAAAGGTAATTGCTTACGCATCGCGACAACTAAATATTCACGAGGTTAATTATCCAACACACGATTTAGAGTTAGCAGCAGTAGTTTTTGCGTTGAAAATATGGAGGCACTACTTGTATGGAGTTAAATGCACCATCTACTCCGATCACAAAAGCTTGAAATATTTTTTCGAACAAAAGGAACTAAACATGAGGCAAAGAAGGTGGTTAGAGCTACTGAAAGACTATGACTGTGAAATATTGTACCATCCAGGCAAGGCAAACGTAGTGGCTGACGCTTTAAGTAGAAAGGAAGAATCGACACCTATCCGGATCAAAGCGTGTCAGCTGATTATAACACCAGATTTGATGGGTGAAATAGCAAAAGCACAAGATGAAGCACTGTTAGAAAGAAATGTGAAACGGGAAAGAATAGTAGGAAAACAAGGGAACTTGGATGCAAATGCATACGGTGTACGAACTAGGTTTGACCGAATGTGGATACCTAAGATTGGCGAGCTTAGAGCCAAAATACTTGATGAGGCCCATAAGTCTCGCTATTCTATCCACCCCGGGACAAACAAAATGTACCAAGACTTGAAGAAAGAATACTGGTGGCCTGGCATGAAGAATGATGTGACAGAATACGTGAGCAAGTGCCTAACGTGTTCTCTAGTTAAGGCCGAGCACCAGAAACCATGCGGTAAAATGCAACCCTTACTAATACCAGAATGGAAGTGGGAGGAGATCACGATGGACTTCATTACCAAGCTACCGCGAACAGCTAAAGGCAATGATACCATTTGGGTGATCGTCGACCGCTTGACGAAAGGTGCTCACTTCTTGCCAATACGTGAGACTTCTTCATCAGAAAGACTAGCAGAAATTTTTATCAAGGAAATTGTGAGCAAACATGGTATGCCGCTGTCGATTGTGTCTGACAGGGATACTAGATTCACGTCAAGGTTTTGGAAGAAATTCAATGAAGCGATGGGCACTAGATTGAACATCAGCACTGCTTACCACCCTCAGACCGATGGTCAATCCGAAAGAACCATTCAGACCTTGGAGGACATGCTCCGGGCCTGTATCATTGACTTTGGTGGGAGCTGGGACAGCCATCTACCATTGGCAGAATTTTCATATAACAGCAGCTATCACTCAACTATTGGCATGCCGCCGTTTGAGATGTTGTATGGGAGGAGATGCAGAACCCCGGTTTGTTGGGGGGAAATTGGGAAGAAGGATTTTGCAAGTCTCGAAGTGATCAAAGCTACTTCCGAGAAATTTGATCAAATCAAGGCTCGAATGAAAGCCGCAAAAGACAGACAGAAATCATACGCGGATAAGAGAAGAAGGGATTTAGAGTTTCAAGTGGGGGACATGGTACTGTTGAAAGTATCACCATGGAAAGGAACCATCCGATTCAGAAAGCGTGGCAAACTAAGTCCAAGGTTTGTCGGACCTTTCAAGATTTTAGCAAGAGTGGGTCAAGTGGCTTACAGACTCGACCTACCCGTTGAGCTTAGTGGAATACACCCTACATTCCACGTATCACACTTACGCAAGTGCCTAGCTGACGACAGAGCTCACATACCTTACGACGAGATCGAAGTGGATAATAGTCTAAATTATGTAGAGGAACCGATAGCCATTCTTGACCGAGCTGAGAAACGACTACGCAATAAGTCGATACCGTTAGTCAAGATACAATGGAAGCACAGAAAAGGGTCGGAAGCTTCGTGGGAAAAAGAAGACGAGATGAGAGGACTATACCCTCAATTGTTTAACATATGAACAGTTTCGAGGACGAAACCTCTTTAAGGAGGGTAGACTTGTAACATCCCAAAAATAATAAAACGAATAAATATAGCGAGACCGGTGATTTAGTCGGAATATTTAAACAAAAGGGAGCGGGCTTGGGCTAGGCTTCAATGGGCCGAGGGAAGCCCAGGTATATATATATATATAAGGCAAGGCAGCCCTCTTCCTTGCTCATTCCACACTCACGCAGCTTCTAGAGAGAGAAAGGAGAGCTCGGGTCTAGAGAGAGAAAGTCGACGGATCGTCACGAGATTGGAGGAGCACGTTACAGATGTGCTCGTGACCATCTTCTCCGAATCAGAAATCCAATCCAGGTAAGCGTTCGATCATAATCTGAGTTTTTATGACTTTTTAGGATTTTCGGGTTTTGGCTAAAAAGATAACGATTTTGCGGATGAAACTTGAAAATGAACTTAGGTTTAGCATCTAGAATGAAAACCGAACGTTTTGATCTAAGAAAAATGAGATATTGACTCGATCAGACGCGCATGCAAAAAAACTTCGGATTTTTTGGGAAGACGATCTGTGCAGACCTATCGAAACTACCCAGTTTCGATATGTGCAGAACCATCGAAACTACATAGTTTCGATAGGTACAGACCAATCGAAACTACCCAGTTTCGATATGTGCAGAACCATCGAAACTACATAGTTTCGATATTTACAGACCCATCGAAACTACCCAGTTTCGATAGGTGCAGACCCATCGAAACTACCATAGTTTCGATATGAGCCTACGATCCGAAGCTAAGATTACACCTAAGTTACTTATCGAAACTACCAAGTTTCGACAGAAGCAGCCTATCGAAACTACCAAGTTTCGACAGAAGCAGCCTATCGAAACTACCAAGTTTCGACAGAAGCAGCCTATCGAAACTACCAAGTTTCGACAGAAGCAGCCTATCGAAACTACCAAGTTTCGACAGAAGCAGCCTATCGAAACTACCAAGTTTCGACAGAAGAAACCTATCGAAACTACCAAGTTTCGATAAAGCAAATCCATCGAAACTACTAAGTTCAAGCATAGTAATGTCTAATGTCATCTAGGAGCACTACCTTACGTGTATGACTTTATTATACAGATCGTGAGTGACATTAGTAACGCTCAGTAGCCAACTTAGTGTATTTCAGAAACTACTCTTCAGGTGAGTTCTATGTGCCCCCCTTCTATGTTATGTGCAAATCATTTTAAATGTTTTGGGGCTGAAGTGTATACACTAAATGATTAAATGTTATAAATGTCAATGTGATCATACGTATATATATAAATACTTATATATGAAAATGAATTATGAATAAAGAAAGAAGCGTATGATTTTAGAGAATGAATGAAAGAAGGACATAACGTAAAAGAATGAAATCTTGCTTTATATTACATATATATTGCATGTAATGAATGAATGTAAACGTTATAAACCCTTCTATGACAACGGCTACTTCGGTAGACGGACGACCACGTGACTATTTTGCAACCGGGACAAAAACGTTCCTTCGCAAGCTAGGATGTATGAAAAGGTATTAATGGAAGGTCGAAGCAAATGCCTTAACTAAGGAAGAACGGTTGCACACATAATGGTCGCGTGGGAAACGGATGCCCTAGGGCAGACGGACAAAATGACGGACTACGACGGTAGGACGGTTTAAGAGCGGGCGGACAAAGGTTGCCGGACGGATTAATGAATGACGGACGGTTTTCTAGAGCCGGACGGTAATGAAATGGGTTACGACGGTAGTTCTGACAGCGATGTCTTCGTGACATTCGCGACAAGTATGACGGGTTGATCTCCCTTAAGATTATGGCCAATATGTGTTCTTTCAAAGAAGGTATGTATGTACATATGTATATACCCTCAATGAATGTTATGTGAGAACAGAAAAGTAAAGAATATTTATAAGTACGAATAAACATATATACATTATATTCATGATAAGATAAATATTATGTATGATTGTCTTTAAACTAGAACTCACCAGCGTTGACTGACTTTTAGTATACATTTCAGGTAAAGGAAGAAAGGGTCGTGCGATGGCGTGAAGGTTACCCGACACAAGACTGACATCCCATTTTAATATATGTGTTAAGACTTCCGCTGTCAAGTTATGTTATATTATGTAATTGAATGACGAATGATTTGTAATTGAATGATGAATGTTTTTAATTTAAGTTCAGTATTTATCACTATGTTTATGAGTAAATCCAACAAGTGAGGTTACCCGAAAATGAGCCTTACACGACTGTTTCTCATCCGTTTCTAGCTCATTTAGCACATAAAACCTAAGAGGTCACACATAAAACCGAACAAGAATACGTACTAAAACAACTAAGACGCTCACAAAACGACATATAAATCGGGGTTATTAAACCCTACATCACTTTAGCGTTTAGATTTTAGGGTTTAGCTTTAAGGGTTTAGCTTTAGGGTTTAGGGCTTAGCTCTAGGCTTTATTTCGACGAGTCGGTTCCAACGCAACTTGAATTAGTTCAATCGAAGTTCGTTTGACACAGTTTCTTAGGTTTCTTAGCGAAAATTCACTTTTTAGTGGAATCTTCCCCTATATATATTATGTAATGATTTATTTTATATTATTAGTTTACTTAAGAATAATATACTTGACATTAAAAGGGTTGCCCACATTAAAATCGAGTTTAAACGTACACTTGGAATAATTGCTTAGTGTGTGACTTTTTGGTATCATATGTCAATGACAATTTTGTCATATGTTGTGTCTTGGGCATATAGTTCTAACAGCGACGAGCGCCATCAGTCAAAGAGAAAGCAAACACGGGACTTGTTTTCTTCACAAAACCTAGAAATCGAAACCCCCTTTTTATTTATTTCGAATGAGTTTATTTAAATGTTCAATCGAACCTTCTTTTTATCTATTATTAATCGTCGGAGCAAAACGATACCCCCTTTTTATATGACCGGAGACAACAGTGAGGGAGGTTAGCCAACAATTCCATGTCTTTGTGAGGGGCACATGGCTTCATTTTAATACCAAAAGTATAAGGGTGTTAGTGTAAAGGACGTGCAAACAAATTTAATCATAAACGATAATTTATGGTATTACCTTAGTTTAAGGACGAAATATGAAATTTGGTATAAACATAAAGGACGAAAAGCGTAATTTGTTCTTTTATTAACGATAAAAAGACGATTTTGCCCTCACGTGAGGGGCACATGACTGCATTTAACGCCAAAAATAGATGTTCGTTAGTGGAGAGGATGAAAATTGTTAACAAATGTAAACATAAAGGATGATTTCTGTTATTTTCTTAGTTTAAGTACGAAAAATTTAATTTACTCAAAATTAAAAAAAAAAGTTAAGAGCATATGTGACATAATATGTCATATGAGTGGTTGTTAGAAATATTGAATTAAGGCACAAATTCAATGCATTAAGGTTCATGGACGTGAGCACACTCACGCGTGACTGAGTCATGATTCAGTCACGTATAGTGTTGGGATTCAGTGGTGATCAGATTAACTTTTTATCAAAAAACCGGTTTTGACAGAGAAATTAATTAATTCATTTAATTAATAAATACGCAGCGGAAAATAAAATCAAAACCATTTAACAGCACTGACAAGCCGAACAGGATCTGGTTATGAACACGCAAACACAACAGAAAAACAATTAATCTACTGATAAGATTAATTATACCTTAGTGGTTAATGATTAACCGGTTGAGACACTTAAGTACAACGAGCCGATGCTAGATCACGAACCAAAACGCGAGAGACAGAAAGCGCCGAGGCTGGCCGAAAACGGGCAGGCAGCGGCTGGTTTGGTGGCCGGAAGTCGCGAAGAAAAAACCTTTTCCTTTTTTGTTTTTGTCGACAGCAACACAAGCAGTCAACAACCAAAAAAATTATTCTTGACAATTCTTGCGGCTTGCGGCTGTTATGTCTTCCAATTACCTACTAGATTTTTAATATATATATATATATATATTAATTACTCTAATCCTTTTAACCTAATAAAAACCGTACCGGGCCTAAACCCAATAGTTAATATTAAAGTCTAAAAACCATTTAATTTGTTTTAATAAAAGATTAAAACAAATAAATATAAATTATTATTTATAAACACGTATAATAAATCCAGTGTAATGAATATATATAAAATATATCGTATCGCTAATAGTTCGTAATTACCAGTTAAGCGGGTTAAGTGGATTTAAATGTTCATTGCCCTAGGTGTAACTCTTACGGGTCATAGCTCGGTCAGCCGCGTTGTCCATCGGGTCGGTCCATAAAATCCAACAATCTCCCACTTGGACGATCCACGATAAATCAACGCAAACAGTCAGCGGCGCTCTAGCTGCACATGGCTATCCCTAACAAGGTATGGCGCTTTAAAGTCATTAACCAAATATCTCGGTGTTAGAAACAGCTAACTAAAGCAAGACAATAGACTTATGGCAATAGTTGTCATTCATCCTTTCCGTATAAAACATCAATTGAATCAATGAGACATGGATGTAGTTCATTCTCATATGGCGTTCAATTGTTATTGTTCTCGATCAAGAATCAAAGTGGTCCAATCAAACACACAGTAAGTTTGGGTAAGGCCCTACACTTCACCAGTTTGAATCAACGAGTGTGCCACGATGCCTATCTGTTACATATAATGTAAGAGTACAGAATCCCTTATTGACTACATACAACTCCCACTAAACTTCAGAACTATTCCTAATCAAAGCCTTTATGACTGGCAGTTACGCGACAGTGTTTGACAGTGATTAAAGAATGGTTCTTGGTAAACGGCAGTTCTAGTACGTATCTCAGGTCAGAGGATACTAATGAGTATACCAATAGCAAAACATCTTATGACAAACATCCATGAAGATGATTTGATGCGAGTTACATCCAACGTCATTCAAAATGAGGCCTGTGAAGTTCGGAGTCAACTCCTTGAGCCGAAGTTCAGAAAAGTCTTAATTCAGAGACGTTCCCACGAGTCTGACCGACTACGGATAATTAAGAATACAAGATTCATGGATTAAACGTATTAAAATCAAACACAGTTATAAGAATTCATAATTGCATTTAAATCAGTAAACCAAAAGAATTCAAAAGTATAACTGTTTAAATGTTCGCACATTCAAAATACTAAATCAAAACATATCGCTAGCAAAACTAAGACCGATAGCGTTTCTGTGCTGATCATGATTTTCCTGAGTCATCGGCTTAGTGAACAGGTCCGCTAGGTTTTGATCTGTGTCTACTTTGCTTATCACGACGTCTCCACGTTCCACAATTTCTCGTATATAGTGGAACTTCCTTTGAATGTGCTTGGCTTTGTGATGAGATCTGGGCTCTTTGGCTTGAGCTATAGCACCTGTGTTATCACAAAGTATCTCGATTGGTTGGCGAATACTCGGAACCACATCGAGGTCAGTAATGAATTTCTTCATCCAAGCAGCTTCCTTAGCAGCGTCTGATGCAGCTATATACTCAGATTCGGTGGTTGAATCCGCCACTACACTCTGCTTGGAGCTTTTCCATGAAACAGCTCCTCCATTAAGAGTGAATACGAAACCCGACTGTGAGCGAGAGTCATCTCGGTCAGTTTGAAAGCTAGCATCAGTGTAACACCGTACAGTGAGCTCCTCTTTCACTCCTCCAAATATTAAGAACATGTCTTTGGTCCTTCTTAAGTACCTCAGGATGTTCTTGACTGCAGTCCAATGGGCAATGCCAGGACTTTCCTGAAAATGACTGGTCATGCTTAAAGCATACGAGACGTCAGGTCTAGTGCACACAACATAGCATAAATGATAGAACCAATCACTGAGGCATATGGAATTGCTTCCATTTCCTTAAGTTCAATGTCAGTGGAAGGAGATTGCGATTTGTTCAACACAGTCCCTTTAGTCATCGGAACACCTCCTTTCTTGGAGTTTTCCATCCAAAAGCGTGTCATCATTTTGTCTATGTAAGTACTCTGACTTAGCCCTAGAAGCCGCTTAGATCTATCCCTGTAGATCTTGATTCCTAGAATGTAAGCAGCTTCTCCAAGATCCTTCATTGCAAAGCAAGATCCTAACCACTGTTTGACTTTGTCAAGCATAGGGATGTTGTTTCCAATGATCAGTATATCATCCACATACAAGATGAGAAATGATATAGTGCTCCCACTAGCCTTTCTGTAAACACAAGGCTCATCTTCATTCTTGACAAAACCAAATTCTTTGATTTTCTGATCAAAATGAAGATTCCAGCTTCGAGATGCTTGTTTAAGTCCATAAATGGACTTATTCAGTTTGCAGACCCTACTAGGATACTTTGCATCAACAAAACCGTCAGGCTGAACCATATAGACATCTTCAGAAAGATGTCCATTAAGAAAAGCGGTTTTGACATCCATTTGCCATATCTCGTAATCATGGTACGCGGCTATGGCAAACAGTATCCTGATCGATTTGATCATAGCAACGGGTGAGAAAGTTTCATCATAGTAAATACCTTGAGTTTGAGTGAAACCCTTTGCAACTAGCCGTGCTTTATAGGTTTGTATATTACCATGCATGTCGGTTTTTCTTTTGAAATTCCATTTGCTCCCTATTGCCCGAGAACCGGGGGGTAGCTCAATCAAGTCCCAGACCTGATTATCACGCATAGATTGCATCTCGGCGTTCATGGCTTCAAGCCATTTCTCGGATTCAGGATCTGAGATAGCAGATTTGTAGTTTGTAGGTTCGTCATTTGACTCAGCTACTAACAGGACTTTAGAAGCTTCAAGATTCCACAGGTATCTATTAGGTTCTTTACGAGACCTGCTACTTCTGTGAACGCTTGTGTTTATGTCTGTTTCATCAGCAACAACTTCTTGTTATTCAGATGCTCCGACTTCCTCAGCGGTTGTTTGTGTTTCTCGAATTTCTTCAAGATCCATAATATTATTTCCGGTTCCTCGATTTAGAAGATCTTCCTCGAGAAAGCGTCCTTTCCTTTTGATGGAAACAATGTTTGCATCAGGATGATAGAAATAATATCCGCTTTTGTTGTAGTAACCGACGAAAACAACTTTTTCGCCTCTGTGATCGAGCTTGTCATCAGAAACGCTGGTGACATATGCATCACATCCCCATACTCTAAGGTAAGACAAATTGGGTTTAGACCCATGCCATATCTCATATAAGGTTTTGTCCACCTTCTTAGTCGGTGCCAGATTTACAAGGCGGGCGGCGGTTATAAGAGCATAACTCCAGAAGGAGTGAGGCAAGTTAGTTCTACACATCATCGATAGAACCATATTAAGTAGCGTTCGATTTCTCCTCTCGCTCACGCCATTAAGTTGGGGTGTGCCAGGAGGAGTGGGCAGAGAAATAATTCCGTGCTCCTTCAAATGATTAAGAAATTCTAAGCTGAGATACTCGCCACCTCGATCTGATCGAAGTGTCTTGATAGATTTATAGAGTTGTTTCTCTACTTCGTTTTGAAACTCTTTGAACTTTTCAAATGTTTCATGCTTATGTTTCATAAGATAGACATAAGCATATCGACTATAATCGTCAATAAATGAAATGAAGTATCTTTCATGATTTCTAGACATGGTTCTGAAAGGGCCACACACATCAGTGTGTATAAAGCCTAGCAGATCCTTGGCTCGTTCACCAACATGGGTGAAGGGGTCCTTTATGAGTTTGCCAGCTAAACAAGACTCGCAATTATCAAATGAATCATGTCCGGTAGGTTCAAGAATTCCCTCGGATTGGAGTCTTTTAATGCGTGCCTTGCTTATGTGGCCAAGTCGACAATGCCATAGAAAAGTATCATTAATGCCAGATTTGATACGTTTAGAAAGATTATATATGTTACTGTCAGTTTGAACGTCAATCTCATAAATACCGTTTTGAGGTTTAGCCTCAAAATAAAATATATCAATTAAGTAGGCAGAAATAGCAATACCATTAAAAACGTACTTAAATCCTTGTTCAAACAATAAAGAAACTGAAATAATGTTTCTGGTTAAACAGGTGCAAACAAACAATTGTTCAAAACAACCACAAGGCCAGAAGGACATGAGAGATGATATGTTCCAGTTGCAAGAACTGGTACTCTTTTCCCATCACCAACGATGAGCTCCATGTCGCCTTGTTTCAGCTTCCTCCAACTTTTAGGCTCCTGCAAGACTATCCGGTATCAAATATCCATGTGTTGATAGAAACAGTAAAAATTTCAATAACATAAATGAGAATACCTGAAGAGGTGCCCTCACCACTGGCCCTCTGCAGCTTCAGCTTGGCTAGATATTCAGGACAGTTACGTTTCCAGTGCCCCATTTTGTTGCATTCAAAGCATTGACGCTCCTCAGGAGGGGGTGCTTTTGAAGCTTTCTTGTTATTGTTGGTGGAAGGCTTGGCAGTAACATTAACCTTCTTCTTGCCTTTGCTATTAAAACCTCTTTTCTTGGGGTTAGGCTTTTTAACACCAGCAGATCTGACCATCAGAACTTGATTTTTCTTTCCTTGGATATTCATCTCGGTCGTTTTGAGCATACCATGTAGCTCGGCCACGGTCTTCTCCAAGCCATTCATGTTGAAATTCATTACGAATTGAGCATAAGAGCTTGGGAGAGAGTTTAAGATGAAATCAGTAGCCATGTCATCCTTCATGGGATATCCAAGTTTGTTCATCTGGTCGATGTACCCTTTCATCTTAAGTACATGAGTACTAACAGGCGTGCCCTCTTGCATCGTGCAGCGAATGAGCTGAGACATGGTTTCATAGCGTTCTTGTCGGGCTTGTTTCAAGAACATGCCCTTAAGTTGCTCAATCATGTCAAAGGCATCCAGGTCCTCCATGCTCTTTTGGAGCTCACGGGACATGCAGGCTAGCATAAGGCAGGCCACCTTAGTGGCATCATCTCTTTGTTTTTCCCAAGCCTTACGAGCGGCAGCCGTGTTACCATCGGGTGTCTCAGGGACTGGTGCATCGAGAACATAGAGCTTCTTGGCCATCTTGAGAACTATTCTCAGATTGCACTGCCACGAGAGAAAGTTGGTGTTATCCAGCTTTTCATTCTCAAGGATAGACTTGAGAGCGAAGGAGTTATTAGTATTATTATTTTCAGTAGACATCTGTCAAGATAAGCAAAGAAAATAAATTAGTATAAAGAAAGTGAAAAAATCTTTATTAATTTATAACCCAATTACAGAAATTAAAATAAGGAGTGAGAATCTAGCTAAATCAGTCACTAACGATAGCTGTGGCATACAACATTAGTAAGTGGGTAACTAGACTGACAATTAGTGTCAATTGTGGAAAGATGCACAACTCTCGTGTATGAGGCCGTTAAGACAAGACATGTCTATGCATTGATACGTTTAGCCTCATCTATGCCCAGAGAGAAAAGTAATAGTCGTCCTAAAACAGGTACTTGCGGAAGGGCCGGATGTGTCAACGAAACCCTTGCGCCTTGGAAGGATAAACTACGCATCCAGTGCGGTGTTGTGGCTCCAAACACCGATGTTTCGTTTTATGCTCCAAGTGTTCCTTATAATAGGATGGCATAGACCATTGGTTTTAAATATGGGTTCCAATTTTAGTGTTTACCGAATAGGGTCAAACACAACGAATGATTAAATCATACGTGTGTTGTAAAAGCCAGTTTTACTATTTAAAGTCATGACAAATTTGATGAACCCTTTCATCTCTCAGGACACTTAATTTTAAATAACCTATTAAAACTAAGTTTGTCGCGACTTGAATAACCAGTTAAAGTTAATAGTTGAAAACTATTAAGTTATAAGTTTTGAAAATTAAATTTAGTTTAAATTGCAAAACTTTAGCGGTTATTTATTTTATAAAAACAAGCCAGTTGTTATTTTTATAAAATTCTACAAGTTGTAAAATTAGAAATTGTGGTGACAGATTGTGACATTTTAAAACTCCTTTTAAAACGTTTGGTGTTTGGTTGGTTTATAATAGATTTAAGTTATAAAAAAAAATTTTAAAAGCAACCATAAAGCAAATAAATATGTAAATCTTTTAGGACCAAATTTGTTTGATCTTGGTAGAGCCAGTTAGCAAGACCAAACGGGTCACGGGGTCCACAAAATTAAAACAACCACAAGGATGGACTTCCGTGCATCTAGTCGTCTTGGATAACTCCCACTGACTCCATGATTCCTGTTGCGTCTTCAGATTTGTCTTCGGGTTTTTATTACATTACATAAAATAAAAAAATCTATTCTATTACAACTTTGAGCCATCAAAAGTGGGCCAAAACCATAAAACCAAAAACTGAATAATAAACACAAACAACTCAATCAATGGGTCAGGCCAGATTTACATATTCAACACAATCACATGGGCAATAAATTTGGTCAAATAAAAAAACGACCAAATTAATAAATAAAAAAATTGCCTCAAAAAACAGATCAGATCAGAAACTTCAAGATAGTTAAAGTTTGTGATTAATCTAACAGTTGAAACCAGACCGGTTTCGATTTGCGTTTTATAACCCAGGCTCTGATACCACTGTTGGGATTTAGTGGTGATCAGATTAACTTTTTATCAAAAAACCGGTTTTGACAGAGAAATTAATTAATTCATTTAATTAATAAATACGCAGCGGAAAATAAAATCAAAACCATTTAACAGCACTGACAAACCGATCAGGATCTGGTTATGAACACGCAAACACAACAGAAAAACAATTAATCTACTGATAAGATTAATTATACATTAGTGGTTAATGATTAACCGGTTGAGACACCTAAGTACAACGAGCCGATGCTAGATCACGAACCAAAACGCGAGAGACAGAAAGCGTCGAGGCTGGCCGAAAACGGGCAGGCAGCGGCTGGTTTGGTGGCCGGAAGTCGCGAAGAAAAAACCTTTTCCTTTTTTTTGTTTTTGTCGACAGCAACACAAGAAGTCAACAACCAAAAAAAAATTCTTGACAATTCTTGCGGCTTGCGGCTGCTATGTCTTCCAATTACCAATTAGATTTTTAATATATATATATATATATATATTAATTACTCTAATCCTTTTAACCTAATAAAAATCATACCGGGCCTAAACCCAATAGTTAATATTAAAGTCCAAAAACCATTTAATATGTTTTAATAAAATATTAAAACAAATAAATATAAATTATTATTTATAAACATGTATAAATAATAAATCTAGTGTAACAAATATATATAAAATATATCGTCTCGCTAATAGTTCGTAATTACCAGTTAAACGGGTTAAGTGGATTTAAATGTTCGTTGACCTAGGTGTAACTCTTACGGGTCTTAGCTCGGTCAGTTGCGTTGTCCATCAGGTCGGTCCATAAAGTCCAATATATAGGAGGGACGGTGTTCCCGTAACCGTGAGCCACGGTGATATTCCCGCCCACCGAACATACCAATTGACCTTAGGACCAATACAATTCAGTTGACTCTAGGACTTGATTAACCTTTGGATACTCTATTAATATTGTAACAGTGTAAAACCGCTAACTTTTAATACGTAGAGATATTTTAAATTATAAAAAATATACCATGAAAAATCAAATCAATTATGTCATTCATTCCTTTTTCTTTCATGATCTCTAGAGAATTCGGGTAGCACTCCTTATCATGTAATATTACCCTGCTATTTATTTCTCATAGTGATGAATAGTAAGGTTTTTTTTTTTTTTTTTTTTCTTACAAAATTTTTTTTTATAAACTGATCACTAAAGTTCAAAATAAGCTTTAATTTTCTTTTTTTTTACTCAAAACTCTATTTTTTTATAGATTTGCCACATAAGTTCAATAAACTTTCGTTCGTTAACTTTTTTTCAAAATACGGGTGCGCCGTTGTTTTTTTTGTCAATGTTCTGATATAAATTTGTTTTAAAACAGAGTTGTATTCAAAATCGTTTTTTTATCGTTGTCTGTATCGAGTGTCGTTACCGTTGTGGTACCCTGACGAACCGAACCTATTATGGGCGAACAACACCATTGTCGATATTGGTATCATCGATTCGCCTTATGGTTTTCGACGAACCGAACCGGTAATTTTTTTAATTTGTTTTCCCCTTTTTTATTATTTATCCCATGGGGATGAATAGTAGGGTTTTTTTTTTCGTATTTTTTTTTTCTTACAAAATTTTTTTTTATAAACTGGCCACTAAAGTTCAAAATAAGCTTTAATTTTCTTTTTTTTTACTCAAAACTCTATTTTTTTATAGATTTGCCACATAAGTTCAATAAACTTTCGTTCGTTAACTTTTTTCAAAATACGGGTGCGCCGTTGTTTTTTTTTGTCAATGTTCTGATATAAATTTGTTTTAAAACAGAGTTGTATTCAAAATCGTTTTTTTATCGTTGCATGTATCGAGTGCCGTTACCGTTGTGGTACCCTGACGAACCGAACCTATTATGGGCGAACAACATCATTGTCGATATTGGTATCATCGATTCGCCTTATGGTTTTCGACGAACCAAACCGGTAATTTTTTTAATTTGTTTTCCCCTTTTTTATTATTTAGTTTTATGTTTTCATTCTATTAACATTATTTTTACTGTTGTGCCTATGCTTTCGTTTAAATTTTATTAACGATGGGCCCGACAACGTTATCTATGATAACTTTCGTTCGTTATGTTTTTTTAAATAACGGAATGCGCCGTTTTCTTAATAATTTATTTTGTCAACGTTCTGGTTTAAATTTTATTGAAGACAAAGTTGTATTCAACTTCGAGTGTTTTTGGGTATCGTACGTTATAACGAGTCTGCGATTCCACGCAAACGAGCCAAACCAATAACGACCAGACTCTCGCCGCGAAGCGCGGAGGTAAAATGGGAAATAAATAGTAGGGTTTTTTTTTTCTTACAAATTTTTTTTTTATAAACTGGCCACTAAAGTTCAAAATAAGCTTTAATTTTCTTTTTTTTACTCAAAACTCTATTTTTTTATAGATTTGCCACATAAGTTCAATAAACTTTCGTTCGTTAACTTTTTTCAAAATACGGGTGCGCCGTTGTTTTTTTTTGTCAATGTTCTGATATAAATTTGTTTTAAAACAGAGTTGTATTCAAAATCGTTTTTTTATCGTTGCCTGTATCGAGTGCCGTTACCGTTGTGGTACCCTGACGAACCGAACCTATTATGGGCGAACAACATCATTGTCGATATTGGTATCATCGATTCGCCTTATGGTTTTCGACGAACCGAACCGGTAATTTTTTTAATTTGTTTTCCCCTTTTTTATTATTTAGTTTTATGTTTCCTTTCTATTAACATTATTTTTACTGTTGTGCCTATGCTTTCGTTTAAATTTTATTAACGATGGGCCCGACAACGTTATCTATGATAACTTTCGTTCGTTATGTTTTTTTAAATAACGGAATGCGCCGTTTTCTTAATAATTTCTTTTGTCAACGTTCTGGTTTAAATTTTATTGAAGACAAAGTTGTATTCAACTTCGAGTGTTTTTGGGTATCGTACGTTATAACGAGTCTGCGATTCCACATAAACGAGCCAAACCAATAACGACCAGACTCTCGCCGCGAAGCGCGGAGGTAAAAACTAGTTTAATAGAACATGCATGAGTTTTTTAGTTTAATATTAAATGACCATTTGATGGTTAAATGTATGAAAGGAACATATTAAATGACCGTTTAGATTTTAGGGTTTAGCATTAAGGGTTTAGATTTAGGGTATCGGGTTTAGGGTTTAGCTCTATGCTTTATTTCGACGAGCCGGTTCCAACGCAACTGGAATTAGTTCAATCGAAGTTCGTTTGACACAGTTTCTTAGGTTTCTTAGTGAAAATTCACTTTTTAGCGGAATCTTCCCATATATATATTATGTAATGATTTATTTTATATTATTATTTTACTTAAGAATAATATACTTGACATTAAAAGGGTTGCCCACATTAAAACCGAGTTTAAACGTATATTTGGAATAATTGCTTAGTGTGTGACTTTTTGGTATCATATGTCAATGGCAATTTTGTCATATGTTGTGTCTTGGGCATATAGTTTCAACAGCGACGAGCTCCATCAGTCAAAGAGAAAGCAAACACGGGACTTGTATTCTTCACAAAACCTAGAAATCGAAACCCCCTTTTTATTTATTTCGAATGAGTTTATTTAAATGTTCAATCGAACCTTCTTCTTATCTATTTTTAATCGTCGGAGCAAAACGATTACCCCTTTTTATATGACCGGAGACAACAATGAGGGAGGTATGCCAACAATTCCATGTCTTTGTGAGGGGCACATGACTTCATTTTAATACCAAAAGTATAAGGGTGTTAGTGTAAAGGACGTGCAAACAAATTTAAACATAAACGACAATTTCTGGTATTACCTTAGTTTAAGGACGAAATATGAAATTTGGTATAAACATAAAGGACGAAAAGCGTAATTTGTTCTTTTATTAACGATAAAAAGACGATTTTGCCATCACATGAGGGGCACATGTCTGCATTTAACGCCAAAAATAGATGTTCGTTAGTGGAGAGGATGAAAATTGTTAACAAATGTAAACATAAAGGACGATTTCTGTAATTTCCTTAGTTTAAGGACGAAAAATTTAATTTACTCAAAATTAAAAAAAAGTTAAGAGCATATGTGACATAATATGTCATATGAGTGGTTGTTAGAAATATTGAATTAAGCCACAAATTCAATGCATTAAGGTTCATGGATGTGAGCACACTCACGCGTGACTGAGTCATGACTCAGTCACGTATGGGAGGGACGGTGTTCCCGTGAACGTGAGCCACGGTGATACTCACGCCTACCGAACATACCAATTGACCTTAGGACCAATACAATTCAGTTGACTCTAGGACTTGATTAATCTTTGGATACGGTCTATTAATATTGTACCAGTGTAAAACCGCTAACTTTTAATACGTAGAGATATTTAAAACTATAAAAAATATACCATGAAAAATCACATCATTTATGTCATTCATTCCTTTTTCTTTCCTGATCTCTAGAGAATTCGGGTAGCACTCCTTATCATGTAATATTTAATAGAACATGCATGAGTTTTTTAGTTTAGTATTAAATGACCATTTCGTGCTTATAAGTATTTATTTCGGTCCATTATGTTTATTTCATATTACTTATAGTGTTTTGGCCTCTTCTAATCCAGATCAAACGTCCAAATCTGTTCCACAATTATTCTTTCTTTAACGTTATGTGTAAGAACTGGTATTTTTTTGGATTTGGGTCTTTATTTAGTGAAAAAAATTTGATTTTTTATGTGTAATATTTTTGACCCCCTAATTTAATTGTTTAGGTTTCACCACCGGTTAAATGGATATAATTTCATCGACTTCAACCCTTTAGACCTCACAATGATATAAATATATAATATTTGTTTATAGTGCTTCTAGAACAATATTATTGAAAACAAAAAACTTAAATGTGTGGTTGTGTGAGTTTTCTTTCCACTCTATGTCATAGGGTCCATTTAAAAAGGATAAACTTAGTTTAAGAAAAGTAAATATCTATGTAATAAAATTTAAATTCTAAAGATAAGATATAAAAAGATGACTAATGTCTAATGTGAATGAAAAGCAATCGACTTTGGGGTAGAAGACCGATCATCATGCTAATGATGGTGTATTTTAAAACATGAAACATGTGGACTTAATATAGTGAACGTGGAAGTTTCGTATTCTTTGTTAAGTAAGTTCTTTCCCCATAGTTGGGTTGGTGGGAGTCATTTTAATTTTTGTTGATTTACGTAATCTTTTAATATATCAGACACTTAGGTTGTACTTATGTAATTATTTCAGTTTTTAACACTAACTTTGTTAACTTTTTAAGTTAATTTTAGAGGCATTTAAATGATTTTATTTCTAAGGACTAGTTTAACCCTTTAAGTAAAAAAAAACTTTTTTATTTATTTTTTTCATAAACTTTTTTTTAACTTATTTAAAAATGTTTTTTTAACTTTTTTAAAATCATTTTTTATTTTTTTCCTAAAAAAGTCTTTTTTTTTTACTTTTTAAAAACTTTTTTTTATTATTCTAATAACTTTTTTTTATTATTCTAATAACATTTTTTTTTATTTTTTCATAAAAAGGTTTTGTTTTACCTTTTTTTTCATTATAATCATTTATGTTGAAAAGAAGGACGATTACAATAAAGTGGCAGGTAAACGGGCAACAAGTTGCGCTGCAACCCCCTTTTGAATAGCAAAACCGATCCTACTAAAAACAAGGCTTTGGGTCTTAGGTGCCGAAATATTACTATGCACGACTCGTTGAACCCTGTTTAAGAATTCCACTGCCTCCGTTGCTAGGAACCCAAAAGTATCAAAAGCAAAAGGGATAAACACATCTTGGTTCTCTAAACAAGTTTTCTCGTGTTTAACAACTTTACCTGATTCCGCATTTAAAGTAGCATGACCCATCACAACCCCATTGTCCCTGAGCCCCACAAGAGGGAACACTCCTGTAAGGTTCACACAAGCGTGTTTCCCCCCTGCCCAACCAAACACAAGAATATCAGCCGGCCGTAGAGTAGACTTCCCTTCAAACGGATCTGTCAGAAAGTTCGCGGGAGCCTCTTTTTAATAGAAATTCATGCCGTTTGAAAACATCACAAAGAACATCCCTATCCAAATCATGCCTGTATTTAAACCCAGGTAACTCTTTGCAATGGACCGCATGCTCACCCAAAAAAATCCAAACAAGCCTTGCGGCAAACTTGGCAGGGCTCATCAGTTGGAAACAAGGGGATCATTAGCCGATACTTGAGGATAGCCCGGTACAACACAGCCGACATATGCTGGCCCAGTCCTTTAATGGGGATAACTGTTAGAAAATCTTGAGCCCGAGGAGCCCGGAGACATTCAAACACCGCTTTTTGACGAGATGATAAATCAAACTTTACTCCCAAATTCTGAACGGTTCTGCTAAATAAGGCATTCGCCAAAGCATGTTGGGCTTTAGGGGGGGCGGTGTCCTTATTAGAGAAACCGCTAAGATCGAAAACAGGAAGGGACATGTGCAAGCAATCCATCGCACACCCATAATCAGAGTCTAACCCATCAATATTACAACCCCAAATAATGTGGTCCTGTAAACTCCAAGATTATGTCCTCGAGGCCAGAAATGCATAAGCAGATACATCCTGAGCCGCACATAAGCCCAAACCCCCAAAACGGGTTGGAAGTGATGCCAACCTCCATTGAAAATCCCCCAAAAAGCACCACCACAAACCACGGTGTCCTCGATCGCACCACGGAGGACCTTGTCAAAAATTGAAACAGCTTCCCCCACATACATAGGCGGGCATGTTCTAAGGCCGAATTATAGCTTTGCAACTCCCATACACGAGCGGAGCAAAAGAAGCTCGCATTGAGGGTCCCGCAAACGTGGGAGACAGCTCATCAGTTCCACCGCACAAGAAGCCCTTTTCACAGCCAAATTACTGATGAACCCTGCATCTCTGCTAACGGCGCCCCCAAGGAGTTTCACACCCACCATTGGCCTTCCAATCTCACGACGGAACAATCCATCTTGTACCTTCACCCCATTGCACGACGGCCAAAAATCTTCCGTTTTCTTGACGTTAAGTTCAAGGCCCAAACAGGGCCCCTCCGACCTGATAATAGCTAGGGCTTTAGCCACCTCTTTAGCGTCTCCGATAATCGTACCATCATCTAGGTACCAAGCATGGAATAGAAGCTTGCAGCAATCCCTGATCTGATGAACCAGCGGATGCAAAACTAAGGCAAAAAGGAGAGGCCCCAAAGGGTCCCCCTGTTGAACCCCAGTGGTGGACCAATATGTCATCACCCACATATAACCTAGCCGGCTGCCCATATAAAAAATCCACCCATAGCGAAATGGACGGGCATCGGGTCCGAACCTCTTGCAGGAGGGCAATCCTATCCACTAAGTTGAAAGCATTGGAGAAATCGAAGATAAGCATAGCCAACGATCCATCTGGGTGAAACTCATTTAAAAATTTGTTCGCGCTATGGAGCACAGCCTCTGCCCCATTGGGAACTCCCACCCCAAATTGAAAGTCACACAGATATTTAGCCATCTCCTTCCCAACACCCCTCATGGCCACCTTAGAGACCAATCTCCTCCAGATCTCACCTACGGCAATAGGTCTAATCCCGTTGTCAGGTTTGAGCAGCGGTGTGAGAGGGGCCAAGGCAACGAACTCCGTCAATCCCCTAGGGCATCTCCCCCAGAAACATAAATTAACTACCACAGAAATAACCCTGAGCAATTCAACGGCGATTTTTTTTTATTTTTTTTATTTTTTTCATAAAAACGTTTTTTTAACTTTTCTAAAAGCATTTTTTTAGTTTCTTTTATAAAAAGTTTTTTAGCTTATAAAAATGTGTTTTTAACTATTTAAAAAAAAAATTCTTTTTTAAGAATGTATTTTTTTTTAAATTTTATTTTAGAGTTAAATACGGTTTTAGTCCCTGTGGTTTGACCAAAATAATAATTTTAGTTCAATAGTTTTATTTTCATATCATTTAAAGTCTAGCCATTTAACTCCCATCTAATTTTTCTGTTAAGTTGTTGTAAAAACACAAAAATCCTTGAATTAAAATGTTTACTCTAAAAACTTTATTAATTATTTTATTTATTTAAAATTGTGAAAAATAGCCATTGTTTTGTTCAAAAAGAAATTAAAAAAAAATTAAAATTGTGAAAAATACACAAATAACTATTTTAGTATAAAAGTTTAAGTTTGAAAGGACTATTTTTATCATTTACTCAAAAAATAAAAATTACAAATTACATAAACAAAATCAAAGTTCAATGGTCTGACATAAGAACCCTAATTATCCATCACCACCAAGTTATCGGTCATCATTCACCATCAATTTATCGATTTCGTCCACCACCCATCAACGCTTGCTCATATTGCACTCTGGAAAGATTGATGTCCTCTTTGACTTCAAATGTGTCATAAGCAGTTACCTCAATACAACCCCACTTGTCCACTGCAAGCCTCATCGAGCCCTTGAAGATGTCGATTTTTCCATTACGAATGATGCCAGTGGTACCAGGTATCATGAGATCAACTGCAAAAGAGAACAAGCAAAAGACCTTTTACACAATTTCAATCTTTTTCTTATTCCCGATTGCTTCTATGTAATAGTTGTAATCTGTAAATTTTCAACAAAAAATGGTTCATTTAACCTAAAAAGTCAAACCTGAACTTATCTTCTTTTTTTTCTTTTTGACAATTTGAAGTAGTAACAAGCAATTAAAGGCATCAAACCACAGTTCTCGTCATGGAGATATAATAACAAGTTTTCAATCCACGGACCCCCTAAACCTGAACGATGTATGATGAAATGATGCTTAGGTTTATAAAAGTTGGATTTCCGCAAGAAGACTCTCAGCCCTAGACTCTTCACTTTCAGATCCACTACGTTTTGCAATCACATTAACCACAACGAGCGTTACCCACCCCTCGTCGTCTCCGTCCAGTGGCGGATCCAAGAATTATTTTCAAGAGATTCAATGTTTTTAGATGCTCCAATATCATAGGACCAGGCATAAAAAAATTCGGGTCGGTTCAGGTCGGTTCGATTATTCGAGTCAGGTAAAGTTTATCACATAACAAAAATATGATAACATAACAAAAAATTCGGGTCAGTTCGATTATTCGAAATCACCTTAAGCACAACACATGGTTAAATTTAGGTTATCGTTTCCCACACATTTATTCATACACCACCCACACGGTTATGTGTTCTTCTATCCGCTTTTCATATTATATTTTAGGTGTGATTAAATAAAAATATGACTCCTCTCTTTTTCCTCTTTTCATATTATATTTTAGGTGAAGTAAATCAAAGGTAAATAAAACTAACATAAAATCTTTTATCATGATTTGGACTAATATTCACCCAAAAACTAGGTGAGTTGTCAAATGCAAATTGACAGATAACTCCTCTTTTCCCCCAGTTCTAAACAAGATAGGTAATATACAAGAATATGTTCGTTTTATAAAATAATATATATGTATTTTATCAAAATTTATTCTTGAAAACAGAAGAAAACCCTTTTTAGGTGTTTGAAGGAAATTGCTTTCTTTCCCTGGTACAGACTACTAGCCTGAGCCCAAGTGAAGGTCAAACAAGAAACAATTAAACAAATTAAAGAGTCTGATCCATCATACGAAATCAACTAAAAAAAGGTTTTAAAAAATGTTGGGGAAGGGATTCGAACCCACAACATTCATGTTATAACGCAAAGCCTAAACCACTACACTACTTGTGAAACTTTGTAAGGAGATTCACCCTATATTATTTTAGGGGGTTCACCCCAGTTTTTTTACCTAGCGTTACACTAAAATTTCGAAACTCTGTGAACCCCCACCGTTACACTTAAGTCCGCCCCTGTCTCCACCCACTGTCAACAAATATTCGATTTTGATGGTGTTCGTAACTTCATAAGGGGTTGCAAATCTGGGTTCACAGCCACTATGAACAGCATGTGAAGAAGATGGGGTTGGAGATCTGGGTTCGATTTAGCCTGATTAGAGCTTCAATTTTGGTTTGATTTGGCGTTTGAATTTTTTATATGAAGAGAGGGTTTTGATTTTATAATTCTTTAAAAAAAAATTTATTAAGAGGGGTATTTTAGTTTTTTTTTAAATTAACATAAAAAACAAACGGTGTTAGACCATTTGACTATAATTGATATGAAAATAAAACTATTGGACTAAAAAAATCAAAATTAAACTTTTGGACTAAAATAGTTATTTGGCTCAAACCACATGGATAAAAACTGTATTTAACTCTTTATTTTAACAAGGTTTCTCTTATATTTTTCTATAGTTACATGCATTTTTAGTCCATGTGATTTGACCAAAATAACTCTTTTAATCCATGAGCAAAATTTGACATTTTTTAGTCCGATAGTTTCATTTTGGTTTCATTTAACTGCACGTTTCTAACACCGTTTGTTTCTTCTGTTAAATGAAGGGACATTTTAGTCTTTTTACACCTAAAGGACTAGTTATGTAATTTACTCAAAATGGTATTAAAGAAACAATTAAAAGTTAAGGAACTATTTATGTAATTGGCTGAAACTAATTCAAAACTAAAAAAAATTCATTAATTAAATCAATTAAAATCTCTCATTTTCTCTTCGTATGATATTAATCAAACCCTAGCTCCTGACATGTTGATCAACCGACCCTAACATCGACCTCCCATCTTGATTTTCTGGCAGCGGATCCCACACCTTTACCCACCTCGTCAACACCGTTACTAACACCTATCGCCACACAACCCCCTTCCTCGCCCATCTGCCCCCAGCCGTTACTCGAAATCATACCCATCTTCTTGTTAAATTGAGATATTGGATGATGAATGGGAGATTGACGATGAACTTGATTCAGAATCTGAAGACAATGAAAATGATTTGAAGCAATTATACGGATTTACGCCCCTGGTGTCAGCTACGGTAACATCACCGAGGAAGTAATCGAAAAGGGGAATTAGACATGTTTGCACCCCAGCGTGTAACATCCCGAAAATCCGTAAACTTGAGACTCGGGTTAGTTGACGACCCGGATCTTTATTAAATGAGAGAAATCGTAAGGTTTTCTAGTGAAGCCTTATCTAACTAAAATGAGAAGACCCGGTTAGTCGTTTATTGTTCGATTTGAGAACGATTTGCACGAGATGGAAATACAGGGACCCGGATGTAAATACTAGTGGTTTAAATACCACATTAGGGTAAACCCTAGACCATAATCGATCTAGGGGAGTGTGACGGCAAGGGAGAGTGACAAGGGGAGATGGCCGACGGTGGAGGAGGAAGGAGGTAATCCAACAAGTGTGGTGCCCGTGATACGACCAGGTGATTCTCGTTTATGTTTTATCAATGCTTGTTTTTGTTTATATGCGTGTATGGTTATCGAAAAGTGGAGAGATGGCGGACTGTGGTGGTAAATGGCCATGTGGTGGCGCGCAATGGTAACATGGGGCCGAAAATAGCTAGGTGGTGGTGCACGATGGTGGCAGGCGGCTAAGGGCAACACGGGGACGACCCGTTTGGCGTAAGGGTTGGTTGTCGAGAAGTGAGAGAGAAAGAGAGGGGGGACGAGTTATGGAGGATCGACGAAGGGGGAAGGCTGCCAACGGTGGCTGGTGACGGTTGTGAGGTTACCCTATGGCGGTGAACGGCGGAGGACGGAGCTGGTGAGGTATTCGGCGTGTGGAATGGCACGGGAGGAGAGCAATGGTGTCTGTAGTGGTGATGTTATCCGCTACAGTTTGCCTGGCAAAGAAGATGATGGTGATGCGCATGGTGCGCACGGCGGTGGGGTACGGTGGAACACGGGAGGCCGACATGGTGGCAACCGGTTACGTAGAATTTAGAACACAATCGGGGGCTTGATAGTTGGTGTTTGGGTTTAATCGGAAAGAAATACCAATTGTGGCACTTTAACGCGTGATTATATATGTGCTAATAAGTTAATGAGATTGTTAAAGTATTTTCCAGTTATGATTCCATTGCAAAGTCTTTTTCGAGGACGAAAAAAAGTTAAGTGTGTGGATGTTTGATGTATTTCAAAACACACCTCATATTCCTTTGCAATTAGTAGTGTTTCCATATGTTTTTAGAGTCATTTTGAGTCCATTATGGTTGGTACTTAATAAAGTGATATCTTGTAGGTAATCGGGTGAGTTTGGAGCTAAAACGATCAAGAACGGTGAAGGCACGAGCAAATGAGGGAAATCGGTCAAACACCGAAACTTTCTATCCAGGTATAGGCCTCGCGGTACGCGAGATATTGGGTCCCACTTGTCGCGGTACGCGAGAGATAGGTATCCAGGAAAAGCTTCGCGACTAATTTGTCTCTAGCGGTACGCGAGGGGCTGACCTCTAGGCCTTCGCGGTACGCGAGAACACCTAGTTACGGGTCTTTTTGCCTATTTTGATGGTTTAAAATGTTGGGATCGATTCTAGGGTATTATTATCGATTCCAAACGTAAAGTTAGAGACTTTTTGGTGATTTCAAGTGGGAGAGAGCTTCTAGGATCAATTGTAAGCATGGATTGAAGTTGGATGATCATAGATAAGGTCGATTACGTCTTCCGGTTTACGTTATCTTTCTTTGTTTTACTTTTCCAGAATTGAAACCATGATATCTATGTTCTTTACTTCTGTTTTGTTTGTTTCGAACATGGATGTTGGCTAGACTTTCATAGCTACCTAGATTTTGATGATTATGCATTGTTAATTGAATTTCTTTCGGTTTTCGGTTTCTTGTTGATGGATTAACAATAAAGTAAAGAACTTGTTTTCAATTGATTGGATGTGTGTGCATATTTAATCTTGATTGATGATTGGTTGAATGTTCCGTATGTGTCTTTATGAATGTCTTTCATGTATAGATGCATATTAGGTTACTAGCTGTGTGCACGTGATTTGTTCATGGTTTACCGACGTCGTATCCATAGGAACATTGATTTGAGAGTCTTTTAGGGTTAGGTATTCTTCTTATTTCGATAGCTGAAAGGTGAGGAACAGTCGGGTAATCTTTGGTGTTAGGTTTCTTAGGTTAATTGCTCTGAAAGAAGGTTTCCCTAGGGTTTCTTAGCATCGTTGTTATTCCGTATCTTTTCGAGAGGATTCAGGTTACTCCTTGCACTGAAAAGTGTATTGAGATAGTGAGACTGAGAGGTAATCTGTCTAGCGAGTACTTTAGTGTTGTTAGACTGAGAGGTGATCCGACTAGCCATTGAGTTCTACACGTCCCTTAGGGTTTCCTTTTTTGTCACATCGGAGAATGATTTGGGATCCACTAGGTTTTCTAAGTGTGCCGTATTCTAAGATTCCGGTTCCATCGTAGTTTCCGTATCCGAGAGAGTTCGAAGGTACACGCATAGGATTCAGATTCTACGTAGTGCTTTCCCCATTTGTGAGCCCGTCTAAAGTCTTTTGCTTGATAGTTGGTGTCGTTAGAGGTTCCATTAGTTTAATCATAGTTCAACACAAACCCCCCCCCCCCAATTATAAATCAGTTTAGCTAGTTGAGTCAGAGTCTAGGTATAATTGTCACTAGTGTCTCGTGGGTTCGATATCCGGACTTTAATTAGACTTTACTGCAGTCGATAGGTACACTTGTCTGTTCTGTGGCCTAGTATTAGGATAGTCTAGAAATATTACTAGAGTGTCTAGGTTAGGTTTTTATTATAGTTTTTACAGACCGTTCCAGAGCACATCAACCAGCCATTCTTTCATTCTTAACATTCTCACCTTTTAATGCTTTGATTTGTGCGTCTCGAAGCTAGCTCATGAAATCAGGAGTTATCACTAACTTATATGCTTTCACCCAAATAGGAAGATGCTCTTCCTTGCGGCTTAGAGCTTCGGCTACCACCACATTAGCCTTTCTAGGATGATATAAGATCTCACATTCATAATCTTTGTCCAGTTCCAACCACCTTCGTTGCCTCATATTTAAATCCTTTTAGTCAAAGAAATATTTGAGACTTTTGTGGTCTGTGTAGATTGTACACTTCGTTCCGTATAAGTAATGCCTCATGATCTTTAGTGCGAATACTACTACAGCTAACTCTAGATCATGAGTTGGATAGTTTACTTCATGTGTCTTTAGCTGTCGAGAGGCATAAGCTATCACCTTTCCTCTTTGCATCAGAACACACCCTAGCCCAAGCTTGGAAGCTTCAGAGTATACCACAAAATCTTTTACTCCTTCTAGCAATGCCAGAACTGGAGCTTGTGTCAATCTTTCTCTCAATATCTGGAATGCCTTCTCGTGTGCCGCATTCCACTCGTATTTTGAGTTATCTTAGAGAAGTCCTAGATGAACCTTCTATAATAGCCAGCTAATCCCAAGAAACTTCTAACTTCTGATGGATTCTTAGGTGGAGGCCATTTCATCACAGCCTCTACCTTTGCTGGGTCTACTGAGATACCTTCTGCGTTAATAACATGACCCAGAAATTGAACTTCCTTCAGCCATAATGCACATTTTAAGAATTTGGCATACAGTTTCTCCTTCCGTAAAGTACTAAGTACTTCCCGAAGGGGCATAAGAATTGATATAGTTGTTGAATCCTCGGTTCTGGTTGCCCACAAATACAGCGTGCTCCTGCTGACTGACGGGGCAGTCCCTGGTGTCGTGGCCTCCTCTGCACACCTCATATCTTTGAGCACTCAGCTTTAGCTCTTTGATCTCATTCGCCATTGCTGCAAGTGCAGCAGCCACAATAGTATCAGGGTTGACCTGATAGACACCTCTCACAGGAGAGGCGGGTGTCCTAGCAGTGGGAATGGAATTCCTAACGAAACGTGGCTGCTGTTGCTCAGCTAGAGCGAAGCTCTCGAACATCTCCTCGCATTCAGTAGGTTCTTTCTTATCCATGATATGGCCTCCCGCGGCAATATTGAACATTTTCTCCTTCTCGAAGGTGAGACCATTGTAGAACTTCTCCACTATCGCCAAGTCAGACAGACCATGCTGGGGACATCGGCTCAACAGCGCATTGAACCGCTCCCAGGCCATGTGATAAGGCTCTTCAGGGTCCATGCGGAAGGAATGGATCTGGTCCCTTAGGCGAGCGGCCTTGGAAGGTGGATAGTAATTTTTAAGAAACTTGGCTTGTAGATCCTCCCATGTGGTGATAGAGTTATGGGGGAGGGTATCTAGCCAAGTGGCAGCAAGCCCAAAGAGCGAGAATGGAAAGAGACACAATTAGATTGCGTCCCCAAACACACCAGTGATATTGAAGGTATCACAGAATCGCACGAAGCGGGACAGATGTCCTGGTGCATCCTCATCCTCGAGGCCATGAAATTTAGTAGAATGAGTTATGGTACTCATGACATGACATGTGATGGGACTTGCCAACAGTTTGTGTTTGGCACAGTCGGGCGGGTGATCGGAGATCTCGCCCCAGTAACCCCATCACTGGCTCTCTGATGTACGGTATGTCTAGCTGGTGGGTCAGCGTCGCCCATGTTAAGAATAGGAATAGGGCTCGGGTTACGTACCTTTTTCTCCCACAAAACTCTCAACCGCTCATGAAGTTCGCGGCTGCGCTCGTGAAGCTCTCGCTCGGGCTCTGAGTAAGCTGTAAATTCGGGTGATCCTTGCGAACGAGTACGCTGCATACACTAAAAGACACAAAAACAAACAAAAATTGAAGACTCAACACACAGAAAGACTCGATCCTAGAATTAGATACACAGATAGTAGAGAAGACAAGCACTCAATTTAGACTTAACTAAAAAGAGAAAATCAAACATAAACCAAACAAAGAACTACTCAAAACTAATTTTGCTAATGCCAAGCATCCCCGGTAATGGCGCCAAAAACTTGATGTCGGTCAAACGGTCCAAAAAAACTAAACACAAACTAACCTAGACACTCCTATGAACTAGACCACAAAGACAGGCAAGTGAACCTATCAATTGCAATATAGCTTAACGAAAATCCGGATATCAAACCCACGAGACACGGGCACTAACTAAAACTAGACTCTGACTAGGACTTGGATATTTGGTTGGGGGGGGGGATCTACAAACAAAGTTTAACTAATGAAATCAAACTAAACGAATTAAAGAAGACTACTAAATATAGTTAACAATCAAGCAAAAGACTCAGATGAAATCAATAAGGAGAAAGACACTACCTAGGTTACGAATCCTTTTTGCTAAGCTCGGACTTCTATCGGTTATGGAAGATGTGACGGAACTGGGATCCTAAGATATGACACCCTCAGACTACCTAATGGATTCCTAATCACTCTCAAGATGTGAGCAGAAGGGAATCTAAGGGATACTATGCTCACCAGTGGGTCTGATTACCTCTCGGTCTCACCAACTATGCTAAAGAACTCAAAAGATAGCTCACATTTCGGTATCACTATCTCGATACATCAAAGATGCAAGGAGTAACCTGAGAACAATCTATTTGACACGAATTAACAATGACACCAGAAACCCTAAGTAAACTTCCTCTCAGACAGTTTACACTCAGAAACTCTAACACCGAAGACTAATTGATTATCTATCATCTTTCGGGTATCTAGATAAGAAGAACACTCAGTTTAATAGATTACTAATTAATGTTACTATGGTTACTGACGTCTAGAAACCACACACGAAACACAAACACAAAGTAAGCGATCTAATACAAATCTAAACGTGAACGACATTCATAAAGATGCATATGGAACAATTAACCAATAAAGAATCCAAAATAAGCATGCATATTCATCAAACCAATGAAATCAGATTTTTTACAAAAGCATAAATCCAAAACAAGTTCCAAAAACCGATAAAAATCTAAAATTTATCAAACTATCATCTCAAACCTAGGTAGTTCAAAGTTTCTAGCCAAGAATCATGATCAAAACTATAAAACCAGTATCAAACTTAGTTCCAGATAACTGATCAATCAAATAAGAATGAGTAATCATGACCGAATGATTCGATTCTAACCTGATCGATCTCTCTAACTTCAAAACCTTGATTCAAAAGCTTTCTTCCTTGCCAAAATCGCCCAAAACCCTTGCTTAGATGGTTATATGTCGAATCCCTTGACCTAATGGCTATCCAATTCTTTTATTCTCAAATTTGGGCTTTTTTGGGATTAATAGGCCTCTCGCGTATCGCGAGAGAATGTGGCCAACCCCTCGCGTACTGCGAGGGACAAACTAGTCGGGCGCCATTCTGGGATTCCTCTCGTACCGCGAGAAATTGATGCTGAGTCTTCGTGTACCGCGAAGACTTTTTGCATTTTATTCTTGGGACTTGTTCTCGTGCCCGGTTTCTTCATGATTTGACTTGTAATCTTTACGTGCACCTGAAAATACAACAAAGACTCAGTACGAAACAAAAACGACTCAAAACAAATATAAAACTATCTAAAAACGCACGAATACAATGGAATAAAGATGTGTGCTTTGCACTACATCAAACATGTCACACCCCGGCCAACGACGGATTATACGTCGGGGCTGACGCGGTTGTTCAAAAGCACATGATCAACTATTAAATGCGTTACAATATTTAATCAACATATTAAGTATTCGTTACAAGGAAAATAGAATCACATTGTTCAAATAAAAATAACAATAATTAAATCCATAATTAATGTTTTACTAGGTCCATAGTCCTAAGTGTTCGAGCATAGTCCTCAAACGAGTGTACCTGAAACATGTGAGTAAATGTCAACTACAACTAGTTGGTGAGTAACACAAGTTTTGACACCAAACAAAAGTTGTAAAAAGTATTTGGAATTCAATATGTTCAAAGCATAACAAAGGCATAAATGTGAAAACATACAAGGTTCCAAGTATACAATTAAGCCGTAGTAAATGGAAAACTAGTAAGCACAATCCAACTGATTGAGTTTTGGAAAAAGTAGTAATATGGTACACACAAAACCCGCCAAGGTTCGTGTTAACTGGTATCGGTTTCCTATATAAATGATCATAAAATGTACTACCTTAGGCTTCGGTAGCAAGTTAATGATTGTACTAAACATGAACACACGTATGGTCGCCAAGTAGTTTAAGACATAAAGCACATAGTAAATAACATGAGAACAATGGTATTAAATTTGGTAAGAATGGTAAGTAAACAAGTTCCACCCTGAGTATTTGTAAACAATAGTAAAGAGAAAGGGGGCTATGAAACTCACATGTAATGAAACTAGTAGGTGGTATGAATTGTAAATGGTAGGTAGGCTTTGTGAAGATTTCCTACAGTCAACCTACACATATAATTTTGTACTCTAGACTCAAAATACGTCCAATGGGAAAGAGAGTAAGGGATTCTAAGTTTATTTGAGGTTCTAGAGATTTTTGAAATTTTGGGTTCGGAACACGTGACCTCAGGTAAGGTAAGGGGGCGGAGTGACTTAACCATTTGAACTGGGCAGTTGCCTTGTTTGAAATGGGATTGCTTAATTTAAATCAAACAGCCCCAAGCCCCTTCTTCCCCAATCATCCCGAATGCAAACCCTAGCTCCTCAGTGTCACCGATCGGCCAACAATCTGCACTCGGAACCTTAGGGCTTTTGACCTAGGGGTAGAAAAGAGTATATACATTGTATTAGTTACCTGAGATGATAGCTTGTAGAGGGATTTCGTCAGGAAAACGTAATTCGGGTTTCTTGGAGTTCAATCGCGAATCAGAGAGTTTGTAAGGTGGATTTGGGTGTTTAGAGAGTACCAGGGGGAGGTCGCACATGTTAAAGGATTGTTATTGCAGTCCAATTTCACATGAAACGTAAGAATTGATTGTGGGTTCGATTAAGGGACGGTTATGGGACGGTTTGGGTTGATTTGTTTGACTACGCCTTAATTGATTCATCAAGTGCATTTGATTTGTGGTCGTATCACGATTCCGTAGCATCATTCATCATTAACAGCTTCGATTTCAATGTTGAAACCGAAATTGTTGTTGTGTTTGACTCAGGGAAAGTCAAAATAGATGATAGATGGTCTCATGGTTCAATCCTAAACGGAGGGGGCTCAAATGAGGTCCAATTTGAAATGAGGGGGGTTTAAAACTGAATTGAGGAGGTTCAAGACATTTGAATGGGTTCAATATCACCTTTATTTGATTTAATTCAATGTACTTGTTTATAAAAATGTTTTTATAAGGTTTAAAAAATCTTAAATACATACCTTGTTTAATTATAAATCTATACTATATAATAAATAAAGGTTTTTTAGTGCCACGTGTCGCCTCCATATTCATTCTCATCATTTTTTCCCCGTCTCTCTCTCTTATTTAATGCACTTCTATATTTTAATAACATTATATATTTAAAAAAAATATTAATTATGCTAATAAAACACATTTATTTTAAATTATCCCTTATTATAAGAAACTTTGAAATTTAATTATGTAACTTTTTATTTCAGTCAAATAGTAAATAAAAGTTAAATTAAATTAAATAGTAATTAACGTATTTTCGAAATCCACTTATATATTAACTTTTACATATTTTGAGTTTGTTTCTATCCTTAGTATATGTTAGGGGTGTCTCGGAGCCCAAGCTGGCATCGATGGTCGCTTTGGGGCCCGTTTACGTGGAGGGCCCAAATTTGTAAAAATAATTTTTTGTGTGTGTATATATATATATATTTTTTAAATTAGAATCAAAATAAGTATATGAAAATTTTGTTGAAGTCGTACTTACGATTAAAAATGTCTCAAGAAATACTTAAGGGATTGGCAATGATAGCTATTGAAAACGATATATTAGATAGTATCAATGGTGAAAAACTGATCAACAACTTTGCTTCAAAAAATGTTAGAAGAGTCTCTCAATTCATTTAACTTTGTTCTGTTTATTGTTTAATTTTGTTTATCGCTACAATAACGTTTTTTTATTGTTATTATAATTATCATCGTTTTTTTGGAGGAAAAAAAAACTATATTTAAGGGCTCATTTTTAGTACTCGTCCGGGGCACTTGAAATCTCGAAGACGTCCCTGGTATATGTAATATATTTTTACACGTGTAAAATATATACATAAAGATTTAAAAAATTTATATATTGATATTTTTCACCTCGTGTGTAGACACGGGATCTAAACTAGTAGTAAATGAAAGTCAAATTACATTGAATAGTATATAATGTATTTTTGAAAATCAATTATATATCAATTTTTTACATATTTTTTTATTTTATTTTCTGTTGTTATTATATGTATTACATTTTTTCACCTATAAGATATATATATATATATATATAAAGATTTAAAAATTTATATATTAATATTTTTTTACCATATGTAATACACATGTTCTAAACTAGTCTTTTATGAAGGAATAAATTTCCGTCTTTAAAAAACTATAAATTTTATGAAGGGTTTACATATTGTAGTCAAATATACACGAATAAATAAATAACCAAAACTCAACGGTTTTGTTTTTGACATATTTAATATCACAAAGTATGATTCTGTATACGTATGATATATATATATATATATATATATCTATTTAGCAGAAAATCAATTATGCGTATTTGCAAAGTTTGAAGTTTTGAATTTGATACATATTGAAATTATTCTTGATGTGTTACATGGTATTAAACAAGAAAAAAAATATCATTATTGTTTTAATTAAGATGAGTTGAATAAAATAAGGCCGGAAAACTTATGGATGTTACAAAACATCCCCACACTTAACCTTTTTCCGTCCTCGGAAAAGTCTGTAATGGAATCATAACTGGAAAATAGCTTTAACAATCTTATAATTCATTAGCATAAATATATTTACGCGTTAAAAAGCGACAATCGGTATTTCTATCCGACTAAACCCAACCACCAACTTTCAAGCCCCCGTTCATGTTCTAATTCCGTTTTATACAGCTATCAATCAATCAATTGGACTCACACTCAAAAGCTACAGCTCTACCTAATCTCATCTCAAGGTCATGTCTAGGCCCGGGTTAAACCATATAGATTTCCCACCCCGTTAAACTAAAATTTACATGTTTTAGAAATTAAGGTGATTAATGGATGAATGAATGAATGAGCTTTAAAAATTAAACAAAGGAACCTTGTCTAGAGGCGTTTCAACCAAGTCGCTATCCCGGAGGGTAACACATAGACTACAGTTCTGATTAATGAAGCACTTAAGAATCGCTTAGTGGTGTTTCAACCAGGTCACTATCTCGAAGGGTAACACATAAACAAAACTTAAAATTCTAATTAATTAAGCTCATTAATAATGGAATTATGGATTGCGGGCGCCACCAAAACTCTGATTTATTTTCATAGAAAGAGAGTGGTGTGCCAATAAATTTCAAAACCTCTAAAATTTAGCTTAACGTGGTACCTATCACCCTATGTTGACAGTTTCGGCTTTACCGACACCCCTAAGATGAGTACCCACAAGATTTCATGATTTAATTCATTTATTATCCTAATTAACACTCACAGGCTATTTAAGCTCTACTAGTTGGCTGGATCTACCAAAACATCACAATTTAGATGCGTTTTCTATTATTTATTTTCATTTAAACTCAACAGTAGATCCGGTTCTACTATCATTTTCCATTTATTATGCAAAAACTTTTACTTTCAAAGGACATTTTTTCAAATACTTCAATTTTTTTGGTGTTTTTGTATAGAAAAACAGACTACACTCAACGCAGTCTCCCATCCCCACACTTGAAACAAACATTGTCCCCAATGTGAACAGAGAAACAACAGAAAAATAAAAATACAAAAATAAACTAGGAAGACTTAGCAGGTAATGTATCCAAGATTGTATCTAGCTTTGCTCTTCCACGCGTGCACCGCATAGCATTTCGGTCACGGCTACACAAACTCTGTCAGGTTGCCTTGTACACAAATATAAGATAAGCATCTACCCTGCCCGATTGGAGATTGAGTACGGGCGGATTGATCAATACCTGCAAAATAAAACTCAAACAAACCCAACAACATTAAACTGACTCAAAATACAGACTCAAATTAAAATAAAAGACTCAACTGACTCACTAAGACTTAAGACAGAATAGGGAAACGTACCCGATGAATGACAAACACATAGACAAGAATGTCAAAGGCAAGTTAAATCAACTCAAACGACGTCTAGGTTTCCCATGGTAGGTGAATATGGTAGTGGATGTAATGTAATGTAATGGTGGTATATGTTATGGTATGATGGAGTAATGGTGCATGATAATAGATGGAATGGTAATGGGATGACAATGATGAAGGATGGTGTGTGGTATAGTGGATGATGAATAAAGATAGGTGGTGGACGATGGTGGTGACGGGTATGGGAAACCATGGGAAACAAAGGGAGACGGAATGATCCAGGGTCCCCTCGCGTACCGCGAAAGAAGATGAGCCATTCCTCACGTACCGCGAAGAGATGGAATATAGGCCGGCCACAATCCTTGTTCTTCGCGTACCGCGAGAGAACTCCTCCTGGCCTTCGCGTACCGCGAGGGACCCTTCTTCATAGAAAGTTTATAGGGTTTTTATACTTAGAAAAAAAATTCACCCCCTAAATTTTTTTTTTCCAATTTCTTCTAAAAACTTGTTCCTTTAATAAATTCAAACGTAAAAATACCTGGAACTTCGTTCCTGATGATTTTTCTCACCGAATCAAGTGCGAATCCCTGCAAAACAAATGCAAACAAAGACACACAAACCGAAAAACACCAAAAGTGACATGAAAGTGAAACCAATTACTATATACATTTTAAACCTGGGTACTGGCCCGAGAAGCAAATAAACCTAATCAGAAAGCTTCTCCTTTATCCTAATCGGAACCGCCTTCATCCTGCATGGTATACCAACTCTCAATTTTTGCACAAACATGACTGCTCTCTCTCACATCCTTCCACCAACACTTAAACCTACCAGGTCTGAAAACAACCTGGTTCAAGTACCCAAGAAAAATCTTCCCCCTAAACGTCCCCACACTTGGGTTTTGCACTATCCTCAAATCAGGGTCTCCTCTAGACACTCGGAGTTTCTTACGGGGCGGCTTAGATCTAGAGGTTGACTCTGTTTCTACCCCCCTCAGCACGAACAATAGTAAAGACATGCAAGGCTTCACGTAAGGTTATTTCTACTAGTATGACCTCTAAGCTCTCACCAGGATCATCAGGATCCTCCACTATCTCTAACTTCCCCACACTTGGGGTTTGGCAAATCATATCCTCCAGTTCTGCCATCATCTCTTGTAAATCACTGGGCACCTCATTGTCGTATTCGTCCAGCTCATTTAGTAGCTCCTCTAAATCAAACACCCAATCAAAAAACTCTCTCAACTCAGGATCAGGCTCACCAACATCTATCTCTCCTGGATCAGAGTCCTGATGGTCGCCCATGAAGGCATCAATCATACACACGGAGTGGCTTTGCTCACTAGCCTCCTTCATGGACTTTGCAGCATCAAAAGTGACAGACTCATCCCCCACACGAAGTGTGAGCTTCCCGTCAAAGACATCAATCAATGCCTTAGCGGTGTGCAGAATTTGGCGCCCGAGGATGAGTGGGACTTTATCATCCACATCCATATCAAGTATGACAAAGTCCACGGGGAAGACGAATTTGTCTACTTTCACTAAAAGGTTCTCCACTATTCCCCGTGGATACTTGACTGAACGGTCAGCCAAGGATATGCTCATGCGCGTCAACTTCGGTTCACCTAGGTCTAGCTGCTTGTATATAGAATACGTCATCAAATTGATGCTAGCACCTAGGTCGGCCAACGCGTGGTTCATAGGCAAACCGCCAAGCCGCCACTGGATCATGAAGTGACCGGATCTGCCAATTTCTCAGGCAGCTTGTTCTGCACCATCGCAGAGCATCACTCACTTAGTGAGACTTTTGAGACCTCCTCTAGCTTCTTTTTGTTTGAAAGCAGATCTTTCAAGAACTTAGCATGCTTGGGCATATGTTGGAGGACCTCAATGAATGGACAATTGACCTTAAGTTGTTTGAACATATTAAGTAAGTTTCTGTATTCCCTAGCATATTTATGAGGCAGCAAGTGCGATGGATAGGGAACACGTCTTAAGTCAATCTCTGGGGTCTTCATCTCCACCCCTTTCTTTTTCTCCTCTGCCTTCTCGGCAGGCTTCTCTAGTATTATCTCCTCGTCCACCGGCTCTTCATCCCCTTCTACCGGTGGCTCTACTCTCTCTTCTTCCCTTTGACTTCTAGTAGACACGGCCATCACTGATACTACCTCCTTTCTCACCAGCAAAGGCCACATAGCCGCCTCTGAATGGTTTCACATCTTGAAGCAAGGCCATGTTACCTGTCATGTGTCGGGAGCATCCACTATCTACATACCAACGATTAGAGATAGTATCCTTCGGATGTCCCTGTACGAGTCACAAAAAGAATTAATTAGATTTGGAGACCCAAGCCATAGTGGTCTTGGGTCGTCCGTCTTTCTTAAAATAAACAACCTCAATTAATTCACAGTCGTGACTGTCAAAAATGGATGAATCTTTAGAAGATTTGGGATCAGGAGATTGAGAACATTTGGATTTGTTATTCCAGGACCTCTTCTTTTTCTTAACTGGAACAGTAGACTTAGAATCAACAGCAGCGGGTGAACTACTGGAAGCTTCACCTGATTGAATTTCAGCCAACTGTTACAAGTTTCTCAATCTCTTGTTCCTTCTTCTCCTCTGTGGCTTAGAGAGTTTCACCACAGGTTTCTCACCAGTTGGTGCACTACCAGAGGTAGATGCACTAGGTTTAGCAGGTAGCTTTCCCCTTTTTGAAACAGATGGTTTAGCCTCACATGTGATCTTTGGCTTTACCATAGGTTTTACTGGTGGTTTCACCACATTTGCTTTTGGACTTTTGGAATGCTTCACTAGTGGTGACTTAGGGATAACAGCCGGTTGTGAAACAATTTGTCATTTCCCTTGGTTCTTAGCAGGGCAGTTCACAAGAATGTGATACAAAGATGCTTATGGTTTTAAATATCATAATATTGCCAACTTGAATTACTTGTTTATGTGCTTATTACGTATGAATAAATTGTAATCCATGACATGATCCCATATTCTTTCACGTTTATCTTGTATCGTTTTTGCTAAAGTTTAGGTTGATATGATCCTCTACTCGTGTCTTTGAGCAAAAATAGTGTGTTTGTATATACTTGTATATTTCTATCTAGAAATATAAAAAAGATTCTAAGTTTGTGTACAGTTCAATTTTAATCAGAAAATATTTGTGTTTATCCTCTTGATTGAATGTGCTTATCTTGTTCGTTAATTGATTTGACTTCTTCATAATTTGAGTTGAAATTTTGAGGGAACACTGGTTTCTACGTACTTGTTAAGTGCGCAAGAGTTAAACCTGCGTACTTAGCAAGTGCGCAAGACATAAGTCATGCGCACTTCCTAAGTACGCATGAGTTACTTCCTGCGCACTTATCAAGTGCGCAAGACCTAGTGTGTCGGGGTATTTAAACAAGTGTTAGAGTTTTTTTTCATCAGTTTCTCATTCAAACTTCGAACCACTGTTGAATACCCTCCGCCCTTTCTTCCTCAAATTTTATGTGTGTTCCAAAGAGTTTTTTTGTCCCGATAATTGTTTCATCTACGGATAAACTACATTTTGTGAGAATCTTAGGGAATTTCATCCGCTAAATCGAATGTTTCGAATTAATTTCTTGCCCTCAAAAACTAGGGTTTTGATGATGTTTTTTGGACCATGTTTGGTTGTTCTTGACCTAAATTGTGACCTAAAACATGGTTAAATGCATTAATCGAACCTCAATCTTCAAGAAATCGTCCTTAACTTGTATTGATTTTGGTTTTGATCTCGTGTTTGAACCGACAGATACCGTTGGTTCACACTTACGTCAAAATGACCATCTTATGGTACTTTATTGGGGTTGGAATAGGTTACATTGGTCGTAAACATAGTTTTCGACGTAATGGCAACCATATTCAACATCAAATTCACAAGATTCTGATTTTGGCTTTTCAAAATTTGTCTAAGTGTTAAGTCATGCGTACTTAACAAGTACGCAAGACATTAGTCATGCGTACTTGCTAAGTACGCAAGACCTAAACCCTGCGTACATGACAAGTACGCAGGAATGCCATTTCTGACTTTTTTCTAAGTCTAGTTTTTCAGTTCAGTGTGAATTTACTATACTTGGTCATGTGTATTCAATTCCAATAAATCTTCTTGTTCTTATTATGTTTATTGTTTGTTTTTGCAGTGATGGCTCGTGCCTTTACCAGTGAGTTCAATCTCCTTGCACTTACCGAACCAGAATGGAAGGGTGTTGCACTTCAATACAGAGAGATAGTTGATTTCTTGAATCGTTCAAAGATCAGCTATGCTATATCAGCAGATCCAATAGTCTCAAGACCGTACCTGGAGCAGTTCTAGGATACAGCAGATCATGACTGCATGGTAACCCTTAATGTCATTCGGGCTACTGTGGCGGGTCATGACATTGCTTTTTCTAAGGACACAATTCGAAGGGTCTTACAGTTCCGGGATCTCGCCACCGACCCAACTGCCTATCCTAATTACTTTGTGGATGGGTGTTGGAGGCAGCGTATGGGATAAGTCGGTGTACGCGATTACTCTTCCTACAAGAAGATGTGGGTGCTAGATCAGTGGAGGTACTTTGCCCATGTGATGATCATGTGCATTTCTTCCAGGAAGGCGAGGAAGGATGCTATGGGACATGATCTTGCAGCAGCCATGGTTGGCTTGTCTCTCAACAGGGGTTATAACTTCTCAAGATACATCTTCAAGGCCTTAACTGATCAGATCAATACGGTTGAGAGGTTTAGATTCCTGTTATACCCAAGATTTGTGCAACTACTGATCAATGATGCGTTGCCAAATCTGCCTGCTATTGGGGAGAGACTGCAAGTAAAGCTGGTGGCAAAAAGAGTTTTCTCACAATTCCTAACGCCAGGCAGTGTAGAACCTACCCCTGAGCATACCCCACTCTTTGGCCACCTGATTAATGAAGCGTATGTGGCACCAGTTGATTGGAGATGGTTTAGTCATGAGTCTGAGTCAGAACTCAGTGAACATTCTGATGAGCAACAAGAAGATGAGGAAGTTGAGAGGGAGGATGAATTGTCTGAAGGAGGAGACGAAGAAGCGGGTAGTGTTGGTGCTGAAGAATATGACTCCTAAGATACAGAGTCTGATTCATCTGATTCTGATGATGCACCATCACAGGCACACCCAAGAAGACTGATGAAGGTGACCCTTCCCGAGTCATCCTCTTAGAGAAAGAGACAATCGACTAGCAGTGAATACGAACCCGATTCTAATATGGACACTTCTATACAACGACGTAGAAGAGAAAGTATCAATAAGCAACGGGGGGATAGGCCGCAACAACCTATCCTTCGTGAGGTAGAGGTCAGTGCTCAGAGGCAAGTACATGTATCGGCTACGAGTACTGATTCCGCTTCTACCTCACCTTCACAACAGCTGTACCGGCGACAGCGGAGGAGGCCACAGGTAACACCTGAAGTGGCTTCACTGCTATCACAGAGGAGGTTCCTGTGATAGTGTCCCTCCCTGTACCAACTGTCTAAGTGGCGGTGACTACTCCTATTCTTACCAAGTAAGTCACCATCACCCCTTCCATCACTCCTACAACCACCATCCCATCCATAATCCCTACTACCACCATTGAACCTATCAGTCAACCCTACAACTTTGGAGACTTTTCCCAAGATTTTGACTTTGATACGATCTTCTCATCTCCCCTCCGTAATGCTGAAGCCTCTACGTCCAGGAATCCTGATCCAAATGATGCCAGGATAGACACTTTGGAAACACAAGTCGCTGGTCTACTTGAAACTGTTCGGAAATCAAGGGAAGAATCTGAGGCTCAATAGGCTCAGATAAATTCGTTGGTGGACGAAGTTACTATTTTGAGAAGCCAGAGGACTAGGACTAAAGAGAGACTTGCAAATGTAATGGCCCAGAACGAACTACTGATCAAAACGAACAAAATGATTCTGGGACACAGAACGTCCTTAGAGGTACGGTTTGACATGCAGCGGAAGGAACATGAAATTATGGTCAAGTTAGTAGCTGAACTGAACAATAAGCTTGCTACTCAGGGAGAGAGAAAAAGAAAAGGAAAAGGCATCAAAATCTACCGGTGATGAGGCTTGTCATCCAGTTGATCTAACAAAGGATTATGACAAAGACAAGGATCCTGAAGTTGGTTCTAGTGGAAATGAGCAACAATCTTTGGCGATAGTGCCCATTTCTGCTGTTCCAATGGCTGAGGGGGAGTCAACTCACCAGGAAGGCGGTGATGCTTCAGGTGGAAATAAAGGAAAGTCGGTGGCTGACGTTTTGAAAGATCTATCTGACAATGTGTCGGATAATGCGATCTTATTCTTAGAGCCAGACTATTCCAAAGAAGCACAGATCGAGGCTCTCTGCAATCTTGAAGAAGGAGAGATCGACTCTGGTGACGATTGGGATGAGGAAGATGATGATGTGGTGATCGAAGTTCCCAAGGGTGACGGGGAAGGAGAGTATGAGCTTGAAGATGGAGAGATCTTCAAAGTTCCATCCTTTGAATCTCATCTTGACACAGGTTCAGTCGAGCCTGCTAGTACTATTGAGGCGTCGACTGAAGCCTCCCCTGCCGACCCTACACCTGTGGATCCAGAGGCAAAGAAAGACAAACAGATGCCTGAAAGTTCATCAAAGGATCCGGCTCCTGTATGGAAAAAGACTTCAATCATAGACAAACATGGAGTGACAGGGATGATCTTAGCTGTGAGGTTCGACGAGGATAAGAAGTTTTTTGCAATCAAGCGAGCTGGGGGGTTCAATACTTGAAACCAACTAGCGAAGCTTTCAACTCCTTACCAAGATACGACCTCGTGAATCTAGTAAACCGAGAGCTGCTGGGTCACTCAAATAACGCAATAGCGATGGGTTTGTGGCAGGTCCTACAGTGAGAAGTAAGATCTGGGAAATTCAGAATGTTTAAGCCTCAAGTGCCCAAGCGAGTCAGGGACAAGAACGCTAGACATCCTGTGACTAAGAGAAGCTTAAAGAAACTAGTATACAAGCCAGTGCTGTGTGAAACCAAGATTCCCCTGAGCAAGTTATCTCAGGATGTCCTCGGTAACATATAGTACTGGTACGTAGATCCTAAAACGGGCGAGGCAGTGGTGATTGGAAAGGTGTGGTCCAATAGTGGAAGCTTAGTGCCAAGGGAACTGATCAGAGTGTTTGATGAAGTCTGCTTCATAAACTTCTCTGTGAAAGATCTGGAGGCACTAGCTGACAAGTACTGCATGTACACGGATGAGTGGAAAAGGTTCCTTGCTTCTAAATACGACAAGGTGATCAAGTTCTGCCTTGACTACAAGAAGAAGACGGAAGCTAAAGCTGGGGAGCAGTGAAGACCGAAGACAATCCAGAGCTGTTGTCAAGGGGGAGTTTGTTGAAGCACTTTTATGTGACGAAACACTCTGGATAGTGTCTTAGTTTATTGTACTTGTCTTGTATGTCTTGTGTTTGTATGTTAGTGTCTGTATGTATTAGTTATCGCGTTGTAATTTCTAATGCATGTTATTGTTGTATTATTTCTCTAAGTGTTTTGAGCACTTAGCATGTGCGCAGGAATTAATTCCTGCATACTTAGCAAGTACGCAAGAATACTCTGCGTACTTGCTAAGTACGCATGAACAATTTGCCCTACGCACTTGTTAAGTGCGCAGAGATCAGGTCTTGTATAAATATAATAGGTTGACAGAAGATATGTACACAGACATTTTGCACTCAGTATTTTCTCTCTGTAACCGTTCAAGTTTATAATAGACAGAACTTTAAAGTGATTTCTTTGTCGGTTTACTTTGTTTTGTTTGATTCTCCACCTAGTCATGGGCATTCTGCACCCGGTCCGACTAGTCACACACCCACACGTAACGATCCGATACACCCGGGGACCTACACTTTTTCTCCTCTGCCTTCTCGGCAGGCTTCTCTAGTACTATCTCCTCGTCCACCGGCTCTTCATCCCTTTCTACCGGTGGCTCTACTCTCTCTTCTTCCCTTTGACTTCTAGTAGACACGGCCATCACTGATGCATTGGGGCCTGGAGACGAACCACCATGTCTATTCCTCATGTTCTTCGCGATGTCTCCTACCATGCGTCGCGGATCCTGGAATGCAGATTGCTGATTTTTTTCAGTAACGTATCATGAGCATCCAGACTCTGTTGAGTCTCCTTGTCTCTCGCTACTATATGGGCAAGCATTTGGATTTGAGTCTCTAGCATGTCCTCAATCCTCTTGGTGTTAACGCTGCTTCCCCCACTCGCTCATGCTTCACATCCAGCTTGCTGATTAGGGCGGGCATTAAACCTCTTTGGGTTACCTCCAAATCTCCATCCTGAGCCATAAGAATTGCTATAGTTGTTGAATCCTCGGTTCTGGTTGCCTAAAAAATAAACATGCTCTTGCTGACTAATGAGGCAGTCCTTGGTGTCGTGGCCTCCTTTGCACACCTCATACCTTTGAGCACTTAGCTTTAGCTCTTTGATCTCATTCGCCATTGCTACAAGTGCAGCAGCCACGCAAGTATCAGGGTTGACCTGATGGACACCTCTCGCAGGAGAGGCGTGTGTCCTAGCAGTAGGAATGGAATTCCTAACAGAACGTGTCTGCTGTTGCTCAGGTAGAGCGAAGCTCTCGAACATCTCCTTGCATTCAGCACGTTCTTTCTTTTCCATGATATGGCCTCCCGCAACAATATTGAACATTTGCTGCTTCTCGAAGCTGAGACCATTGTAGAACTTCTCCACTATCACCCAGTCAGACAGACTATGATGGGGACATCAGCTTAACAGCGCGTTGAACCGCTCCCAGGCCATGTGATAAGGCTCGTCAGGGTCCATACGGAAGGAATGGATCTGGTCCCTTAGGCGAGCAGCCTTGGAAGGTTGATAGTACTTTTTAAGAAACTTGGCTTGTAGGTCATCCTAAGTGGTGATAGAGTTATGGGGGAGGGTATCTAGCCAATTGGCAACACGCCCAGAGTTCGAGAATGGAAAGAGACGCAAATAGATTGCATCCCCAAACACCAGTGATATTGAAGGTATCACAGATTCACACGAAACGGGACAGATGTCCTGGTGCATCCTCATCCTCGAGGCCATGAAATTGAGTAGAATGAGTTATGGTACTCATGACATGTGATGGGACTTGCCAAATATTTATGTTTGGCACAGTTGGGCGGGTGATTGGAGATCTCGCCCCAGTAACCCCATCACTGGCTCTCTGGTGTACGGTACGTCTCGCTGGTGGGTCAGCGTCGCCTATGTTAGGAATAGGAATATGGCTCACCAGTGGGTCGGATTACCTCTCGGTCTCACCAACTATGCTAAAGAACTCAAAAGGTAGCTCACCTTTTGGTATCACTGTCTCAATACATCAAAGATGCAAGGAGTAACCTGAGAACAATCTGTTAGACACGAGTTAACAACGACACCAGAAACCCTAAGGAAACTTCCTATCAGACAGTTTACACTCAGAAACTCTAACACTGAAGACTAATTGATTATCTATCACCTTTTGGGTATCTAGATAAGAAGAACACTCAGTTTAATAGATTACTAATTAATGTTCCCATGGTTACTAACGTCTAGCAAACCACACACGAAACACAAACACAAAGTAAGCGATCTAATACACACCTATACGTGAACGACATTCATAAAGATGCATATGGAACAATTAACTAATAAAGAATCCAAAATAAGCATCCATATTCATCAAACCAATGAAATCAGATCTGCTACAAAAGCATAAATCCAAAACAAGTTTCAAAAACCGATAAAAATCTAAACTTTATCAAACTATCATCTCAAACCTAGGTAGTTCAAAGTTTCTAGCCAAGAATCATGATCAAAACTATAAAACCAGTATCAAACTTCGTTCCAGATAACTGATCTATCAAATAAGAACGAGTAATCATGACCGAATGATTCGATTCTAATTGGATCGATCTCTCTAACTTCAAAACCTTGATCTAAAAGCTTTCTTCCTTGCCAAAATCGCCCAAAACCCTTGCTTTGACGGTTGTATATCGAATCCCTTGACCAAATGGCTATCTAATTCTTTTAATTCTCGAATTTGGGCTTTTTTGCGGATTAATAAGCCTCTCGCGTATCGTGAGAGAATGTGGCCAGCCCCTCGCGTACTGCGAGGGACAAACTAGTCGGGCGCCATTATGGGATTCCTCTCGTACCGCGAGAAATTGATGCCGAGTCTTCGTGTACCGCGAAGACCTAATTTTCTCACTTTTTGCATTTTATTCTTGGGACTTGTTCTCATGCCCGATTTCTTCATGATTTGACTTGTAATCTTTACGTGCACCTGAAAATACAACAAAGACTCAATACGAAACAAAAACGACTCAAAACAAATATAAAACTATCTAAAAACGCACGAATACAATGTAATAAAGATGTGTGATTTGCACTACATCACTTTCTCTTTCTTCACTACTCCTCACCAATCATCAACTTGTTCTTTTAATTGGTTGGTAGCGAAGGTAACCTCATCTTCCTTCTCACAACGACATGTATCGAATATCGTTTCTATCGAAGCGATCCATCTCTAACTTTCTAAGGGATTAACAGCTTCCTTAAACTCTAAAGGTTTGTATGTCATGAAATCCTTCTATGTACAACGAGTTGACTTCGTATCAACTTTTAGATTTCCTCCTTTTGTGTTATGAATAGTTTCTTTATGACTTTCAAACCAGCTTTCTAATGAGCTCTGTAGATCTGCTTACAAAATCGGGAAGTTTGCATCAAAAGCTTTCCCTACTTCTAACGCAATTTGTCTACGGATGTTCTCCGGAACTTGCTCAACTTCATTTTTCTCGGGAGGTGGAGATTCAGCTCTCCTGTGACTCCCTTGATCACGCATTTCGTCGTTTTGATGTTCAGTCATCGTTTGCTGAAACAAGGGACCGTTTTAAACCTCTCGTTCGTTTACCCTAATCATAGTCTAGGGTTTTATACTACATGCCTCATATTAATTTAACCCTAATTAGGTATTCTAGGGTTTCGGGTAACAGCTTGAAACGGGTAACTTTATACTACGGGTAAAAAATGTGTCCGGGCGGGTTGGGTTGACCCGCAACCATTTATGTTTGTTTCTTGTCCGGGCGGGTTGAATTGCCACATGTAATATTATGAGGCACTGATGATAAATTTAATACCTTGCCAGTGTTGTGGGAAGAGTAAGCTGAAGCAAATACAAATAGAACTCGATAACCAATGCATACAGATACACAACTGTAGACTAAAGATATCCAAAAATCAGCATATTTGATCATAACATTAATCTCTGGTTGCTAATAGTGAAAGAAAGCAAGCCTAGATGTCAGATTTTCATTATAATGGCAATACTTGACCACAGATAATGGCAATTCACATTTCACACAAAAATATACATGCTAAATTGCTAACTGATGTCCTATGACCATGGTATGGTGTGGTATCTTATGATCAATCATCATTGCAGCTAACTAATGTTACAAGTAGGCCATAATACATTATAAATTACTTTGATTGCAGGTTTAAACACGAATAACCATTGAACGTATCAAAAATGGAAATCAAGAACAATTATAGAACTCAAATAATTACTGATATATCCAGTCAACTTGAAAAATCTCTTGATTATCCAATCATAAAAAGGCACAAATTAAAAGAGATTCTAACAAATGAAACAAATTGAATCAAAATTTGATCAATAAGGCTTGCAATTATATACAGTGCACAAACCCTAGCATAAAAAACATCTTAGAGCATAAAGAAGAATATAGAAACACAGTTAGAAAATAAAACGAAAAAGAAACTTTGGTCTTAACATAATATACAAACCCTAGCATAAAAAACTCACCATTAAAGCACCATCCGCGAAGAAGAAAAAGAGGCGCTCACGATTAACCACCAAACAAAATCAAAGTCACAAACAACACCTACGGGAAACAAAATTGATACCTAAATAAGCCACGAAATCCAAAAAAAAACTAAGAAAAAAACCCTAAACTAACCATTAAAGCACCATCGTGAAGAAGACTAACCACCAAATGAAATCAATGTCGCAAACAGCACCTACGGGAAAAAAACTGAAACCTAAGTAAGCCACAACAACAAAAATCCAAAGAAAAAAACCACGCTCACCATTACACCACCGATGGCAAGAAAGAAGGAGAAGAAGGAAACGTGAAATACCAAAGAGGAATTTCGGAGGCAATTTGGCATGAGAGAGTTGATTAACTGAAGTCACGAGTTTCGTTCATCTTCCCACAATCTCTTCCTCTCGTCCTCCATTGTTGAGCTTCACATTGAATGCTAGAAGTGAAATGGAATGAAGCAGCAGATAGCCGGATAGAATTAGGGTAAGGTATCGGATCAAAAAATCCGCGTGATTTACCGAATGGCTAAATTGGTAATAGGCGGGAAAACACCAATTTAGATAGTCTCAGAGCTTGTCACGTGTCCCACGTTGTTTTCTTTTATTATATGTTATAGATTATAGATTATAGATTTTTATTTTGTTTATGAAGTACACATTATATGTTTTTTCACTGTTATAGTTAAAAATACTTAATTAATTTTAGAAAGACAATCGTAAAAAACATATAATATTATTACATACAGGCTGGTATAGTTTGATCGAAATTAATAATATAACCTGAAAATTAAATACTATAATTTCTAAATAGTAAATACGAATAGAAAAGTAATAAAAATCCGATTGCATAATTAGTTCCTTAACTAATATAACCCCAAGAATCAAACATCATTCATCCTCATATAACTCATTATTTATAAGAAGTCCAACATTAATATACTTCAAAGAACTCGGTTTTTAAGATAAGAAACGGGTTATATTTGTGTTTTTAAAATTAATTTTTAATATTTTTTTATTTTCTAAAAAAAACAAGTTTCTTTATTATTCTTAAAAATCAAGTTTTAATTGCAAATATTTTCTTTTAATTTCAAAGGAATTGGGTCCAACTGCAACACTTTGTAAGTTAAAAGAAAAATATGTATCTCATCAAGATTTTTACAACATAAGAAAGTTGTGATAGCTAAGGATTAAGGTTGCCATTCCCCCATCGATTTAGCTTGGATACTTTTAATGCACTTATTTGGTAATATCAAAATAGGTGAGAGGTATGTAACTAGGAAAATGTTTATGAAGAAATGAGAAGTAGTTCCTAAACCTACTAAATTCTAAACCATATTTTATCAATTGGTGGGACTTAACAACTGCGTCTTACTCCTTTGTAAGCATATTTTTAGTTACAAATGATTATCGGTTTTGATATAAGAAAGTAACGTCGTTGAAAATGTTAAAGGGCCAGAAAAGAAGAAGATGAGGATGGTGTCGTTTATCATTTAGCAACTACAACATTAGCTAATGGGGAATCTTATCTCCCATTCATTCGAACTTGGATAGAGTGGATACATATGATAAACGTGTTGAGTTATTAAATCGTATAGGAGGGATTAAACACAACACTCCAAGGAAAGGAGTAAGAGTTTTTAAAACTACAAAATATCAATGATATAGTTTGTGAAGATTTCAATTAGTTTTATAATATGAAGTACTATAAATAAAAATGTGAGAACAAATACTTTTCAAAATGGTAAAATAACATTTCATAAGAATCAAGATTTTTTAAAAAGTACATTTGACAAAAGGAGGATTAAAAACTCTCAAGAAAATACCATTTCTTCTCTAAGCAAAATATTCAAAATTACTATCCATTTTATAAATCTTAAAATTACAAGCATTTTTATAAAAACCATAGAAGGAGAAAAATGGTTCCGAAGTTGATCAAGGTATTGGATATTTGATGCTAACAATCCCTGTTAGAATATTTGGGATCAGTCACCATCATATCCCAAAATAAACTCATTGAAGAGACCGATTCTTTGCCTCAAGAAAAGAGCTGATTTTTAGGATCAAGCTAATTGACAGCCATCTGCATTAATATCATGATTGTTTTTCCTTTCTTAGCACATTGTAAAAGTCTATAAATTGTATATTGTTTCTTTGTAAAGATATAAGAAAATACAAGCTCTTAAATCTAATTCCTTATCATTCCTCTAATTATCATGGACAACATGGTATCAGAGCAGCGTTTATGATTCAAAACACCTCTTTGCTCATCATTTACCAGAACCAAAACCATGTCTGAGGAAGACAGCAACAGCCTAGCCATCCAAATTGCCAACCTCCTAAAAAATGGAGTTCAAACCCAAACCCAAAATCCCAAACCAAATCCTTCCGATCACCTAAAGATTAGCCTTAATCTCACTAGCCAAAACTACCCTCTATGGGCTCGGATGATACGAGTCGCCATAGGGGGGAAATCGAAAGCTTTTTTAAACCATCTTACCCAAGACCCGCCAAAAACCACTGATGAAGAATATGATCGGTGGGAACAAGATGATCTGATCATTTTTTCCTGGCTAATCCAGAATATCGAGCCATCACTTGCTAGTAACCTAACAGAATTTCCAACAGCAAAAACCCTGTGGGAGGCACTTACGGTTACGTACAGCAGCGGCAAATACAAACTTCAAACTTTCGATCTCCACGTTAAGGCAAATGAGTTCAAGCAGAATGGCGTAACGTTAGAAGAATTATGGATTGTGATGCAGGGTATCTGGGGAGAAATTGAACGTAGAGACCTAAACCCGATGACGTGTCCTACTGACATCGCGACTTACAACAAAGTGAGGTCAGAAAATAAGTTGTTTCACTTCTTTAATGCTCTTGACCGGAAATATGATCCCATAAAAAGGGAGATACTCCGGTGGGACCCCCTGCCGTCGGCCGAGGCTGCGTACGCAGCAGTAAGAAAAGAAACGGCCCATCAGAATATTTTCGACAATTTTCAACAGGGGGTGGCTTCGGGATTAAGCAGCGATGGGTTAGGGCTCGTGTCAAAAGGCCGCCGGTCAGACCAAAAGTTCAGTCAGTCATCATCACGGATCGATAAAACCAAGTTGAAATGCGATCATTGTGGCATGACGAAGCATACAAAAGAGCAGTGCTTCAAACTTGTGGGGTACCCGGAATGGTGGGCCGATGGCCAAAAAAAGGGCAAAACAGCAGCCACCGTGGGCAGTCAAGTGACCACCAGCAGCGGCGGCGGGAATAGTCGCGGCGGCGGCAATCAGGCCGGAAAAGACGAAGGAGGAGCAGGGTTTCTTGCAACGGTGGAGGGAATGGAAAACGGGGGAGCCGACACAAGTATAGGGTTTGAGTTTTTCTCCTCAAACCCTTCTCTTTCAAAGAAAACCCCTCTCCACCCACATAGTTCTAATATTTCCATTTCCAACCCTAAGTTCTTTAGTCCTAAGTTTTTTGACCTGTTAAATGAAACTCAAGATACAGAAATGACAGAAAACCCCTCCCAGGTTTCGAAAGTGTTGAAAAAGGAACTAAATAATTCTGTCAATTTTGGGGAAGTTAATATGGCAACAAAAGATAAAAAATATAATCATTCATGGATATTTGATTGTGGAGCTACCGATACAATGACCTTTGAAAGTTAGGATATATGCTCAAAATCAAAGCAAAAAAAAACTCGAATTCATACTGCAAATGGTGAAGTTTTCCAAGTTAAAGGAGGAGGAACTATTCAAATTTCACCAAACGTGAAATTATCAAACTGCCTTTATGTTCCTACCTTGTCTCATAAATTATTGTCCATCAGTCATGTTACGAAAGAGCTAAATTGTGTGGTTCTAATGCACCCCACTTTTTGTGTCTTACAGGACATCAGGACGGGAATGATCATTGGGCGTGGTACTGAGCGCCAAGGGTTATACTACGTGGATGAAGTGACTCGAGAAGGTACTGTGATGCTTGCACATGGATCTACGGATAGGGAGGCATGGTTATGGCACCGAAAATTGGGGCATCCATCCACTAGTTATTTACAACGTCTATTTCCTAAATTATTTTCTTCGAATAAAGTCTTAAATTGTGAGACATGCATCTTAGCCAAGAGTCATAGACATACTTTCAAATCAAATGATACCAAAGTTGATTTGCCTTTTACTTTAATTCATTCGGATGTATGGGGACCAGCAAAAGTTGGGGGGGGGGGAGAGCAAAATTTTCGTTATTTTTTGCTATTTATTGATGACTGCACCCGCATGACTTGGACGTATCTCTTGAAAAATAAATCCGAAGTTTTTACAAATTTGTGAGTTTTTGTACCATGGTTAAAAACCAATTCAAAAGTGACGTACAAATTCTCAGATCTGACAACAGGGCGAATTTGTGAATACCTCTGTGAAACAGTTCTGTCAAGAAAAAAGGATAATCCATCAAACCTCGTGTGCTCATACACCTGAGCAAAACGGGGTGTCTGAAAGAAAAAACCGTTTCCTTCTAGAAATAACTCGTGCCCTCATAATCGAGTCTAAAGTTCCAAAAAAAATTTGGCCTGAAGCACTTGTTACAACAACCTATCTTGTAAATCGTCTCCCAACCAGAGCCCTTGACCTAAAAACCCCACTCCAGACCTTATCCAAATTCCATAAACCCCCGTCTACACTTACCCTTGAACCGCGTGTTTTCGGATGTTCTGTCTTTGTTCATCTACCAAAAATAGAACGTTCCAAACCCGATCCATGTGCTGAGAAGTGTGTATTCATTGGATATGGAATTAATCAACAAGGTTACCGATGTTACAGCCCGAAAAAACATCATATGTTCACCACTATGAACTGTGATTTCCTTGAAACCGAATATTTTTACAATGACCAACACACTGGTCAGGGGGAAAATGAGTACAATGACACAGCGAGTTGGTTGAAATGGATGCCATCCTCCGAAGAAGTAAATCACAGTACCGAAACTGGGTCACCATCATAACCCACGATCACAACAAATAGTACTACTAACAATGATCTTCCTAACCCGATGCCAGAGGTAAGTAACTATAATACTCATTCTCATATCCAAGAACATGTTGATTCACCTGAATTGCCTACTAACAATGAACATGAGGAAGAACATGAGTCATCACAGGATGAACAAGAAAGCCAAACCAAAGAAGAACCAGCTGGGTATGTCTTACCCCCAAGAACCAATAGAGGTGTACCCCCAAAAAGATACTCACCTGAGAAGGAAGCTCGAAGTTCAAGATATCCAATGGCAAACATAGCCAAAGGAAATCTATCATCAGAAGCCCAGGCCTTTGCCACATCATTATACTCTGAAGAGATTCCAACATCAGTGGATCAAGCTCTAGAATCCAAAGACTGGAAAGAAGCAATGAAAGCTGAAATGGACGCATTAATTAAGAACAACACATGGGAGAAATGTATCCTCCCACCTGGAAAAAAACCAATGGGATGCCGCTGGGTCTTACTATAAAGCACAAACCAGATGGAACTATTGAAAAGTACAAAGCCCGATTAGTCGCAAAGGGATACACTCAAACATACGGAATTGACTACTCCGAGACTTTTTCTCCCGTGGCCAAGATTGACACAATCAGGGTCCTTTTTTCAATAGCTGCAAATAAGGAGTGGCCCCTCCATCAGTTTGACGTAAAAAATGCCATCCTACATGGAGAACTTGAAGAAGAAGTCTATATGGAAGTACCCCCTGGATTCACCGAAAATTCTAAAGAAGTGTGTCGCTTGAAGAAATCCTTATACGGCCAAAAACAGTCTCCTCGAGCCTGGTTCTACAGGTTTACTCTAGCCATGAAAAAATATGGTTTTAAACAGAGTAACTCAAATCACACCCTGTTCCTTAAACGAAGGGGTGAACTCATAACCTGCTTAATTATCTATGTCGATGATATGATAATCACGGGTAATGATGAGGATGACATAACAAAGTTAAAAGCAAGTTTGTTCCAAGAATTTGAGATGAAAGATCTAGGAAGACTCAAATACTTCCTTGGGATTGAAGTCCTAAGGTCCAAACGAGGAATCTTTATCTGCCAAAAGAAATATGTTCTTGATTTACTAGCATAAGCAGAAATGATCGATTGCAAACCTGTGGATACTCCTATTATGGTGAATCAAAAACTATATATGGAAGAAGAGGCTGAGTTGGCCGACAAGGAACAATACCAACGGATGGTGGGAAAGTTGATCTACCTTTCACATACCCGTCCAGATATTGCGTACGCAGTAGGTGTTGTAAGCCAGTTCATGCACCAACCTCAAGCGTCTCACATGGAAGCCGTGTAAAGAATTATTAGATACCTCAAAGGGACACCCAGCCATGGAGTCTTATTCAAGGCCAATGGGCACTTAGAAATCGTCCTTAACTTGTATTGATTTTGGTTTTGATCTCGTGTTTGAACCGACAGATACCGTTGGTTCACACTTACGTCAAAATGACCATCTTATGGTACTTTATTGGGGTTGGAATAGGTTACATTGGTCGTAAACATAGTTTTTGACGTAATGGCAACCATATTCAACATCAAATTCACAAGATTCTGATTTTGGCTTTTCAAAATTTGTCTAAGTGTTAAGTCATGCGTACTTAACAAGTACGCAAGACATTAGTCATGCGTACTTGCTAAGTACGCAAGACCTAAACCCTGCGTACATGACAAGTACGCAGGAATGCCATTTCTGAATTTTTTCTAAGTCTAGTTTTTTAGTTCAGTGTGAATTTACTATACTTGGTCATGTGTATTCAATTCCAATAAATCTTCTTGTTCTTATTATGTTTATTGTTTGTTTTTGCAGTGATGGCTCGTGCCTTTACCAGTGAGTTCAATCTCCTTGCACTTACCGAACCAGAATGGAAGGGTGTTGCACTTCAATACAGAGAGATAGTTGATTTCTTGAATCGTTCAAAGATCAGCTATGCTATATCAGCAGATCCAATAGTCTCAAGACCGTACCTGGAGCAGTTCTAGGATACAGCAGATCATGACTGCATGGTAACCCTTAATGTCATTCGGGCTACTGTGGCGGGTCATGACATTGCTTTTTCTAAGGACACAATTCGAAGGGTCTTACAGTTCCGGGATCTCGCCACCGACCCAACTGCCTATCCTAATTACTTTGTGGATGGGTGTTGGAGGCAGCGTATGGGATAAGTCGGTGTACGCGATTACTCTTCCTACAAGAAGATGTGGGTGCTAGATCAGTGGAGGTACTTTGCCCATGTGATGATCATGTGCATTTCTTCCAGGAAGGCGAGGAAGGATGCTATGGGACATGATCTTGCAGCAGCCATGGTTGGCTTGTCTCTCAACAGGGGTTATAACTTCTCAAGATACATCTTCAAGGCCTTAACTGATCAGATCAATACGGTTGAGAGGTTTAGATTCCTGTTATACCCAAGATTTGTGCAACTACTGATCAATGATGCGTTGCCAAATCTGCCTGCTATTGGGGAGAGACTGCAAGTAAAGCTGGTGGCAAAAAGAGTTTTCTCACAATTCCTAACGCCAGGCAGTGTAGAACCTACCCCTGAGCATACCCCACTCTTTGGCCACCTGATTAATGAAGCGTATGTGGCACCAGTTGATTGGAGATGGTTTAGTCATGAGTCTGAGTCAGAACTCAGTGAACATTCTGATGAGCAACAAGAAGATGAGGAAGTTGAGAGGGAGGATGAATTGTCTGAAGGAGGAGACGAAGAAGCGGGTAGTGTTGGTGCTGAAGAATATGACTCCTAAGATACAGAGTCTGATTCATCTGATTCTGATGATGCACCATCACAGGCACACCCAAGAAGACTGATGAAGGTGACCCTTCCCGAGTCATCCTCTTAGAGAAAGAGACAATCGACTAGCAGTGAATACGAACCCGATTCTAATATGGACACTTCTATACAACGACGTAGAAGAGAAAGTATCAATAAGCAACGGGGGGATAGGCCGCAACAACCTATCCTTCGTGAGGTAGAGGTCAGTGCTCAGAGGCAAGTACATGTATCGGCTACGAGTACTGATTCCGCTTCTACCTCACCTTCACAACAGCTGTACCGGCGACAGCGGAGGAGGCCACAGGTAACACCTGAAGTGGCTTCACTGCTATCACAGAGGAGGTTCCTGTGATAGTGTCCCTCCCTGTACCAACTGTCTAAGTGGCGGTGACTACTCCTATTCTTACCAAGTAAGTCACCATCACCCCTTCCATCACTCCTACAACCACCATCCCATCCATAATCCCTACTACCACCATTGAACCTATCAGTCAACCCTACAACTTTGGAGACTTTTCCCAAGATTTTGACTTTGATACGATCTTCTCATCTCCCCTCCGTAATGCTGAAGCCTCTACGTCCAGGAATCCTGATCCAAATGATGCCAGGATAGACACTTTGGAAACACAAGTCGCTGGTCTACTTGAAACTGTTCGGAAATCAAGGGAAGAATCTGAGGCTCAATAGGCTCAGATAAATTCGTTGGTGGACGAAGTTACTATTTTGAGAAGCCAGAGGACTAGGACTAAAGAGAGACTTGCAAATGTAATGGCCCAGAACGAACTACTGATCAAAACGAACAAAATGATTCTGGGACACAGAACGTCCTTAGAGGTACGGTTTGACATGCAGCGGAAGGAACATGAAATTATGGTCAAGTTAGTAGCTGAACTGAACAATAAGCTTGCTACTCAGGGAGAGAGAAAAAGAAAAGGAAAAGGCATCAAAATCTACCGGTGATGAGGCTTGTCATCCAGTTGATCTAACAAAGGATTATGACAAAGACAAGGATCCTGAAGTTGGTTCTAGTGGAAATGAGCAACAATCTTTGGCGATAGTGCCCATTTCTGCTGTTCCAATGGCTGAGGGGGAGTCAACTCACCAGGAAGGCGGTGATGCTTCAGGTGGAAATAAAGGAAAGTCGGTGGCTGACGTTTTGAAAGATCTATCTGACAACGTGTCGGATAATGCGATCTTATTCTTAGAGCCAGACTATTCCAAAGAAGCACAGATCGAGGCTCTCTGCAATCTTGAAGAAGGAGAGATCGACTCTGGTGACGATTGGGATGAGGAAGATGATGATGTGGTGATCGAAGTTCCCAAGGGTGACGGGGAAGGAGAGTATGAGCTTGAAGATGGAGAGATCTTCAAAGTTCCATCCTTTGAATCTCATCTTGACACAGGTTCAGTCGAGCCTGCTAGTACTATTGAGGCGTCGACTGAAGCCTCCCCTGCCGACCCTACACCTGTGGATCCAGAGGCAAAGAAAGACAAACAGATGCCTGAAAGTTCATCAAAGGATCCGGCTCCTGTATGGAAAAAGACTTCAATCATAGACAAACATGGAGTGACAGGGATGATCTTAGCTGTGAGGTTCGACGAGGATAAGAAGTTTTTTGCAATCAAGCGAGCTGGGGGGTTCAATACTTGAAACCAACTAGCGAAGCTTTCAACTCCTTACCAAGATACGACCTCGTGAATCTAGTAAACCGAGAGCTGCTGGGTCACTCAAATAACGCAATAGCGATGGGTTTGTGGCAGGTCCTACAGTGAGAAGTAAGATCTGGGAAATTCAGAATGTTTAAGCCTCAAGTGCCCAAGCGAGTCAGGGACAAGAACGCTAGACATCCTGTGACTAAGAGAAGCTTAAAGAAACTAGTATACAAGCCAGTGCTGTGTGAAACCAAGATTCCCCTGAGCAAGTTATCTCAGGATGTCCTCGGTAACATATAGTACTGGTACGTAGATCCTAAAACGGGCGAGGCAGTGGTGATTGGAAAGGTGTGGTCCAATAGTGGAAGCTTAGTGCCAAGGGAACTGATCAGAGTGTTTGATGAAGTCTGCTTCATAAACTTCTCTGTGAAAGATCTGGAGGCACTAGCTGACAAGTACTGCATGTACACGGATGAGTGGAAAAGGTTCCTTGCTTCTAAATACGACAAGGTGATCAAGTTCTGCCTTGACTACAAGAAGAAGACGGAAGCTAAAGCTGGGGAGCAGTGAAGACCGAAGACAATCCAGAGCTGTTGTCAAGGGGGAGTTTGTTGAAGCACTTTTATGTGACGAAACACTCTGGATAGTGTCTTAGTTTATTGTACTTGTCTTGTATGTCTTGTGTTTGTATGTTAGTGTCTGTATGTATTAGTTATCGCGTTGTAATTTCTAATGCATGTTATTGTTGTATTATTTCTCTAAGTGTTTTGAGCACTTAGCATGTGCGCAGGAATTAATTCCTGCATACTTAGCAAGTACGCAAGAATACTCTGCGTACTTGCTAAGTACGCATGAACAATTTGCCCTACGCACTTGTTAAGTGCGCAGAGATCAGGTCTTGTATAAATATAATAGGTTGACAGAAGATATGTACACAGACATTTTGCACTCAGTATTTTCTCTCTGTAACCGTTCAAGTTTATAATAGACAGAACTTTAAAGTGATTTCTTTGTCGGTTTACTTTGTTTTGTTTGATTCTCCACCTAGTCATGGGCATTCCGCACCCGGTCCGACTAGTCACACACCCACACGTAACGATCCGATACACCCGGGGACCTACACTTTTTCTCCTCTGCCTTCTCGGCAGGCTTCTCTAGTACTATCTCCTCGTCCACCGGCTCTTCATCCCTTTCTACCGGTGGCTCTACTCTCTCTTCTTCCCTTTGACTTCTAGTAGACACGGCCATCACTGATGCATTGGGGCCTGGAGACGAACCACCATGTCTATTCCTCATGTTCTTCGCGATGTCTCCTACCATGCGTCGCGGATCCTGGAATGCAGATTGCTGATTTTTTTCAGTAACGTATCATGAGCATCCAGACTCTGTTGAGTCTCCTTGTCTCTCGCTACTATATGGGCAAGCATTTGGATTTGAGTCTCTAGCATGTCCTCAATCCTCTTGGTGTTAACGCTGCTTCCCCCACTCGCTCATGCTTCACATCCAGCTTGCTGATTAGGGCGGGCATTAAACCTCTTTGGGTTACCTCCAAATCTCCATCCTGAGCCATAAGAATTGCTATAGTTGTTGAATCCTCGGTTCTGGTTGCCTAAAAAATAAACATGCTCTTGCTGACTAATGAGGCAGTCCTTGGTGTCGTGGCCTCCTTTGCACACCTCATACCTTTGAGCACTTAGCTTTAGCTCTTTGATCTCATTCGCCATTGCTACAAGTGCAGCAGCCACGCAAGTATCAGGGTTGACCTGATGGACACCTCTCGCAGGAGAGGCGTGTGTCCTAGCAGTAGGAATGGAATTCCTAACAGAACGTGTCTGCTGTTGCTCAGGTAGAGCGAAGCTCTCAAACATCTCCTTGCATTCAGCACGTTCTTTCTTTTCCATGATATGGCCTCCCGCAACAATATTGAACATTTGCTGCTTCTCGAAGCTGAGACCATTGTAGAACTTCTCCACTATCACCCAGTCAGACAGACTATGATGGGGACATCAGCTTAACAGCGCGTTGAACCGCTCCCAGGCCATGTGATAAGGCTCGTCAGGGTCCATACGGAAGGAATGGATCTGGTCCCTTAGGCGAGCAGCCTTGGAAGGTTGATAGTACTTTTTAAGAAACTTGGCTTGTAGGTCATCCTAAGTGGTGATAGAGTTATGGGGGAGGGTATCTAGCCAATTGGCAACACGCCCAGAGTTCGAGAATGGAAAGAGACGCAAATAGATTGCATCCCCAAACACCAGTGATATTGAAGGTATCACAGATTCACACGAAACGGGACAGATGTCCTGGTGCATCCTCATCCTCGAGGCCATTAAATTGAGTAGAATGAGTTATGGTACTCATGACATGTGATGGGACTTGCCAAATATTTATGTTTGGCACAGTTGGGCGGGTGATTGGAGATCTCGCCCCAGTAACCCCATCACTGGCTCTCTGGTGTACGGTACGTCTCGCTGGTGGGTCAGCGTCGCCTATGTTAGGAATAGGAATATGGCTCACCAGTGGGTCGGATTACCTCTCGGTCTCACCAACTATGCTAAAGAACTCAAAAGGTAGCTCACCTTTTGGTATCACTGTCTCAATACATCAAAGATGCAAGGAGTAACCTGAGAACAATCTGTTAGACACGAGTTAACAACGACACCAGAAACCCTAAGGAAACTTCCTATCAGACAGTTTACACTCAGAAACTCTAACACTGAAGACTAATTGATTATCTATCACCTTTTGGGTATCTAGATAAGAAGAACACTCAGTTTAATAGATTACTAATTAATGTTCCCATGGTTACTAACGTCTAGCAAACCACACACGAAACACAAACACAAAGTAAGCGATCTAATACACACCTATACGTGAACGACATTCATAAAGATGCATATGGAACAATTAACTAATAAAGAATCCAAAATAAGCATCCATATTCATCAAACCAATGAAATCAGATCTGCTACAAAAGCATAAATCCAAAACAAGTTTCAAAAACCGATAAAAATCTAAACTTTATCAAACTATCATCTCAAACCTAGGTAGTTCAAAGTTTCTAGCCAAGAATCATGATCAAAACTATAAAACCAGTATCAAACTTCGTTCCAGATAACTGATCTATCAAATAAGAACGAGTAATCATGACCGAATGATTCGATTCTAATTGGATCGATCTCTCTAACTTCAAAACCTTGATCTAAAAGCTTTCTTCCTTGCCAAAATCGCCCAAAACCCTTGCTTTGACGGTTGTATATCGAATCCCTTGACCAAATGGCTATCTAATTCTTTTAATTCTCGAATTTGGGCTTTTTTGCGGATTAATAAGCCTCTCGCGTATCGTGAGAGAATGTGGCCAGCCCCTCGCGTACTGCGAGGGACAAACTAGTCGGGCGCCATTATGGGATTCCTCTCGTACCGCGAGAAATTGATGCCGAGTCTTCGTGTACCGCGAAGACCTAATTTTCTCACTTTTTGCATTTTATTCTTGGGACTTGTTCTCATGCCCGATTTCTTCATGATTTGACTTGTAATCTTTACGTGCACCTGAAAATACAACAAAGACTCAATACGAAACAAAAACGACTCAAAACAAATATAAAACTATCTAAAAACGCACGAATACAATGTAATAAAGATGTGTGATTTGCACTACATCACTTTCTCTTTCTTCACTACTCCTCACCAATCATCAACTTGTTCTTTTAATTGGTTGGTAGCGAAGGTAACCTCATCTTCCTTCTCACAACGACATGTATCGAATATCGTTTCTATCGAAGCGATCCATCTCTAACTTTCTAAGGGATTAACAGCTTCCTTAAACTCTAAAGGTTTGTATGTCATGAAATCCTTCTATGTACAACGAGTTGACTTCGTATCAACTTTTGGATTTCCTCCTTTTGTGTTATGAATAGTTTCTTTATGACTTTCAAACCAGCTTTCTAATGAGCTCTGTAGATCTGCTTACAAAATCGGGAAGTTTGCATCAAAAGCTTTCCCTACTTCTAACGCAATTTGTCTACGGATGTTCTCCGGAACTTGCTCAACTTCATTTTTCTCGGGAGGTGGAGATTCAGCTCTCCTGTGACTCCCTTGATCACGCATTTCGTCGTTTTGATGTTCAGTCATCGTTTGCTGAAACAAGGGACCGTTTTAAACCTCTCGTTCGTTTACCCTAATCATAGTCTAGGGTTTTATACTACATGCCTCATATTAATTTAACCCTAATTAGGTATTCTAGGGTTTCGGGTAACAGCTTGAAACGGGTAACTTTATACTACGGGTAAAAAATGTGTCCGGGCGGGTTGGGTTGACCCGCAACCATTTATGTTTGTTTCTTGTCCGGGCGGGTTGAATTGCCACATGTAATATTATGAGGCACTGATGATAAATTTAATACCTTGCCAGTGTTGTGGGAAGAGTAAGCTGAAGCAAATACAAACAGAACTCGATAACCAATGCATACAGATACACAACTGTAGACTAAAGATATCCAAAAATCAGCATATTTGATCATAACATTAATCTCTGGTTGCTAATAGTGAAAGAAAGCAAGCCTAGATGTCAGATTTTCATTATAATGGCAATACTTGACCACAGATAATGGCAATTCACATTTCACACAAAAATATACATGCTAAATTGCTAACTGATGTCCTATGACCATGGTATGGTGTGGTATCTTATGATCAATCATCATTGCAGCTAACTAATGTTACAAGTAGGCCATAATACATTATAAATTACTTTGATTGCAGGTTTAAACACGAATAACCATTGAACGTATCAAAAATGGAAATCAAGAACAATTATAGAACTCAAATAATTACTGATATATCCAGTCAACTTGAAAAATCTCTTGATTATCCAATCATAAAAAGGCACAAATTAAAAGAGATTCTAACAAATGAAACAAATTGAATCAAAATTTGATCAATAAGGCTTGCAATTATATACAGTGCACAAACCCTAGCATAAAAAACATCTTAGAGCATAAAGAAGAATATAGAAACACAGTTAGAAAATAAAACGAAAAAGAAACTTTGGTCTTAACATAATATACAAACCCTAGCATAAAAAACTCACCATTAAAGCACCATCCGCGAAGAAGAAAAAGAGGCGCTCACGATTAACCACCAAACAAAATCAAAGTCACAAACAACACCTACGGGAAACAAAATTGATACCTAAATAAGCCACGAAATCCAAAAAAAAACTAAGAAAAAAACCCTAAACTAACCATTAAAGCACCATCGTGAAGAAGACTAACCACCAAATGAAATCAATGTCGCAAACAGCACCTACGGGAAAAAAACTGAAACCTAAGTAAGCCACAACAACAAAAATCCAAAGAAAAAAACCACGCTCACCATTACACCACCGATGGCAAGAAAGAAGGAGAAGAAGGAAACGTGAAATACCAAAGAGGAATTTCGGAGGCAATTCGGCATGAGAGAGTTGATTAACTGAAGTCACGAGTTTCGTTCATCTTCCCACAATCTCTTCCTCTCGTCCTCCATTGTTGAGCTTCACATTGAATGCTAGAAGTGAAATGGAATGAAGCAGCAGATAGCCGGATAGAATTAGGGTAAGGTATCGGATCAAAAAATCCGCGTGATTTACCGAATGGCTAAATTGGTAATAGGCGGGAAAACACCAATTTAGATAGTCTCAGAGCTTGTCACGTGTCCCACGTTGTTTTCTTTTATTATATGTTATAGATTATAGATTATAGATTTTTATTTTGTTTATGAAGTACACATTATATGTTTTTTCACTGTTATAGTTAAAAATACTTAATTAATTTTAGAAAGACAATCGTAAAAAACATATAATATTATTACATACAGGCTGGTATAGTTTGATCGAAATTAATAATATAACCTGAAAATTAAATACTATAATTTCTAAATAGTAAATACGAATAGAAAAGTAATAAAAATCCGATTGCATAATTAGTTCCTTAACTAATATAACCCCAAGAATCAAACATCATTCATCCTCATATAACTCATTATTTATAAGAAGTCCAACATTAATATACTTCAAAGAACTCGGTTTTTAAGATAAGAAACGGGTTATATTTGTGTTTTTAAAATTAATTTTTAATATTTTTTTATTTTCTAAAAAAAACAAGTTTCTTTATTATTCTTAAAAATCAAGTTTTAATTGCAAATATTTTCTTTTAATTTCAAAGGAATTGGGTCCAACTGCAACACTTTGTAAGTTAAAAGAAAAATATGTATCTCATCAAGATTTTTACAACATAAGAAAGTTGTGATAGCTAAGGATTAAGGTTGCCATTCCCCCATCGATTTAGCTTGGATACTTTTAATGCACTTATTTGGTAATATCAAAATAGGTGAGAGGTATGTAACTAGGAAAATGTTTATGAAGAAATGAGAAGTAGTTCCTAAACCTACTAAATTCTAAACCATATTTTATCAATTGGTGGGACTTAACAACTGCGTCTTACTCCTTTGTAAGCATATTTTTAGTTACAAATGATTATCGGTTTTGATATAAGAAAGTAACGTCGTTGAAAATGTTAAAGGGCCAGAAAAGAAGAAGATGAGGATGGTGTCGTTTATCATTTAGCAACTACAACATTAGCTAATGGGGAATCTTATCTCCCATTCATTCGAACTTGGATAGAGTGGATACATATGATAAACGTGTTGAGTTATTAAATCGTATAGGAGGGATTAAACACAACACTCCAAGGAAAGGAGTAAGAGTTTTTAAAACTACAAAATATCAATGATATAGTTTGTGAAGATTTCAATTAGTTTTATAATATGAAGTACTATAAATAAAAATGTGAGAACAAATACTTTTCAAAATGGTAAAATAACATTTCATAAGAATCAAGATTTTTTAAAAAGTACATTTGACAAAAGGAGGATTAAAAACTCTCAAGAAAATACCATTTCTTCTCTAAGCAAAATATTCAAAATTACTATCCATTTTATAAATCTTAAAATTACAAGCATTTTTATAAAAACCATAGAAGGAGAAAAATGGTTCCGAAGTTGATCAAGGTATTGGATATTTGATGCTAACAATCCCTGTTAGAATATTTGGGATCAGTCACCATCATATCCCAAAATAAACTCATTGAAGAGACCGATTCTTTGCCTCAAGAAAAGAGCTGATTTTTAGGATCAAGCTAATTGACAGCCATCTGTATTAATATCATGATTGTTTTTCCTTTCTTAGCACATTGTAAAAGTCTATAAATTGTATATTGTTTCTTTGTAAAGATATAAGAAAATACAAGCTCTTAAATCTAATTCCTTATCATTCCTCTAATTATCATGGACAACATGGTATCAGAGCAGCGTTTATGATTCAAAACACCTTTTTGCTCATCATTTACCAGAACCAAAACCATGTCTGAGGAAGACAGCAACAGCCTAGCCATCCAAATTGCCAACCTCCTAAAAAATGGAGTTCAAACCCAAACCCAAAATCCCAAACCAAATCCTTCCGATCACCTAAAGATTAGCCTTAATCTCACTAGCCAAAACTACCCTCTATGGGCTCGGATGATACGAGTCGCCATAGGTGGGAAATCGAAAGCTTTTTTTAACCATCTTACCCAAGACCCGCCAAAAACCACTGATGAAGAATATGATCGGTGGGAACAAGATGATCTGATCATTTTTTCCTGGCTAATCCAGAATATCGAGCCATCACTTGCTAGTAACCTAACAGAATTTCCAACAGCAAAAACCCTGTGGGAGGCACTTACGGTTACGTACAGCAGTGGCAAATACAAACTTCAAACTTTCGATCTCCACGTTAAGGCAAATGAGTTCAAGCAGAATGGCGTAACGTTAGAAGAATTATGGATTTTGATGCATGGTATCTGGGGAGAAATTGAACATAGAGACCTAAACCCGATGACGTGTCCTACTGACATCGCGACTTACAACAAAGTGAGGTCAGAAAATAAGTTGTTTCACTTCTTTAATGCTCATGACCGGAAATATGATCCCATAAAAAGGGAGATACTCCGGTGGGACCCCCTGCCGTCGGCCGAGGCTGCGTACGCAGCAGTAAGAAAAGAAACGGCCCATCAGAATATTTTCGACAATTTTCAACAGGGGGTGGCTTCGGGATTAAGCAGCGATGGGTTAGGGCTCGTGTCAAAAGGCCGCCGGTCAGACCAAAAGTTCAGTCAGTCATCATCACGGATCGATAAAACCAAGTTGAAATGCGATCATTGTGGCATGACGAAGCATACAAAAGAGCAGTGCTTCAAACTTGTGGGGTACCCGGAATGGTGGGCCGATGGCCAAAAAAAGGGCAAAACAGCAGCCACCGTGGGCAGTCAAGTGACCACCAGCAGCGGCGGCGGGAATAGTCGCGGCGGCGGCAATCAGGCCGGAAAAGACGAAGGAGGAGCAGGGTTTCTTGCAGCGGTGGAGGGAATGGAAAACGGGGGAGCCGACACAAGTATAGGGTTTGAGTTTTTCTCCTCAAACCCTTCTCTTTCAAAGAAAACCCCTCTCCACCCACATAGTTCTAATATTTCCATTTCCAACCCTAAGTTCTTTAGTCCTAAGTTTTTTGACCTGTTAAATGAAACTCAAGATACAGAAATGACAGAAAACCCCTCCCAGGTTTCGAAAGTGTTGAAAAAGGAACTAAATAATTCTGTCAATTTTGGGGAAGTTAATATGGCAACAAAAGATAAAAAATATAATCATTCATGGATATTTGATTGTGGAGCTACCGATACAATGACCTTTGAAAGTTAGGATATATGCTCAAAATCAAAGCAAAAAAAAACTCGAATTCATACTGCAAATGGTGAAGTTTTCCAAGTTAAAGGAGGAGGAACTATTCAAATTTCACCAAACGTGAAATTATCAAACTGCCTTTATGTTCCTACCTTGTCTCATAAATTATTGTCCATCAGTCATGTTACGAAAGAGCTAAATTGTGTGGTTCTAATGCACCCCACTTTTTGTGTCTTACAGGACATCAGGACGGGAATGATCATTGGGCGTGGTACTGAGCGCCAAGGGTTATACTACGTGGATGAAGTGACTCGAGAAGGTACTGTGATGCTTGCACATGGATCTACGGATAGGGAGGCATGGTTATGGCACCGAAAATTGGGGCATCCATCCACTGGTTATTTACAACGTCTATTTCCTAAATTATTTTCTTCGAATAAAGTCTTAAATTGTGAGACATGCATCTTAGCCAAGAGTCATAGACATACTTTCAAATCAAATGATACCAAAGTTGATTTGCCTTTTACTTTAATTCATTCGGATGTATGGGGACCAGCAAAAGTTGGGGGGGGGGGGAGAGCAAAATTTTCGTTATTTTTTGCTATTTATTGATGACTGCACCCGCATGACTTGGACGTATCTCTTGAAAAATAAATCCGAAGTTTTTACAAATTTGTGAGTTTTTGTACCATGGTTAAAAACCAATTCAAAAGTGACGTACAAATTCTCAGATCTGACAACAGGGCGAATTTGTGAATACCTCTGTGAAACAGTTCTGTCAAGAAAAAAGGATAATCCATCAAACCTCGTGTGCTCATACACCTGAGCAAAACGGGGTGTCTGAAAGAAAAAACCGTTTCCTTCTAGAAATAACTCGTGCCCTCATAATCGAGTCTAAAGTTCCAAAAAAATTTGGCCTGAAGCACTTGTTACAACAACCTATCTTGTAAATCGTCTCCCAACCAGAGCCCTTGACCTAAAAACCCCACTCCAGACCTTATCCAAATTCCATAAACCCTCGTCTACACTTACCCTTGAACCGCGTGTTTTCGGATGTTCTGTCTTTGTTCATCTACCAAAAATAGAACGTTCCAAACCCGATCCATGTGCCGAGAAGTGTGTATTCATTGGATATGGAATTAATCAACAAGGTTACCGATGTTACAGCCCGAAAAAACATCATATGTTCACCACTATGAACTGTGATTTCCTTGAAACCGAATATTTTTACAATGACCAACACACTGGTCAGGGGGAAAATGAGTACAATGACACAGCGAGTTGGTTGAAATGGATGCCATCCTCCGAAGAAGTAAATCATAGTACCGAAACTGGGTCACCATCATAACCCACGATCACAACAAATAGTACTACTAACAATGATCTTCCTAACCCGATGCCAGAGGTAAGTAACTATAATACTCATTCTCATATCCAAGAACATGTTGATTCACCTGAATTGCCTACTAACAATGAACATGAGGAAGAACATGAGTCATCACAGGATGAACAAGAAAGCCAAACCAAAGAAGAACCAGCTGGGTATGTCTTACCCCCAAGAACCAATAGAGGTGTACCCCCAAAAAGATACTCACCTGAGAAGGAAGCTCGAAGTTCAAGATATCCAATGGCAAACATAGCCAAAGGAAATCTATCATCAGAAGCCCAGGCCTTTGCCACATCATTATACTCTGAAGAGATTCCAACATCAGTGGATCAAGCTCTAGAATCCAAAGACTGGAAAGAAGCAATGAAAGCTGAAATGGACGCATTAATTAAGAACAACACATGGGAGAAATGTATCCTCCCACCTGGAAAAAAACCAATGGGATGCCGCTGGGTCTTACTATAAAGCACAAACCAGATGGAACTATTGAAAGGTACAAAGCCCGATTAGTCGCAAAGGGATACACTCAAACATACGGAATTGACTACTCCGAGACTTTTTCTCCCGTGGCCAAGATTGACACAATCAGGGTCCTTTTTTCAATAGCTGCAAATAAGGAGTGGCCCCTCCATCAGTTTGACGTAAAAAATGCCATCCTACATGGAGAACTTGAAGAAGAAGTCTATATGGAAGTACCCCCTGGATTCACCGAAAATTCTAAAGAAGTGTGTCGCTTGAAGAAATCCTTATACGGCCAAAAACAGTCTCCTCGAGCCTGGTTCTACAGGTTTACTCTAGCCATAAAAAAATATGGTTTTAAACAGAGTAACTCAAATCACACCCTGTTCCTTAAACGAAGGGGTGAACTCATAACCTGCTTAATTATCTATGTCGATGATATGATAATCACGGGTAATGATGAGGATGACATAACAAAGTTAAAAGCAAGTTTGTTCCAAGAATTTGAGATGAAAGATCTAGGAAGACTCAAATACTTCCTTGGGATTGAAGTCCTAAGGTCCAAACGAGGAATCTTTATCTGCCAAAAGAAATATGTTCTTGATTTACTAGCATAAGCAGAAATGATCGATTGCAAACCTGTGGATACTCCTATGATGGTGAATCAAAAACTATATATGGAAGAAGAGGCTGAGTTGGCCGACAAGGAACAATACCAACGGATGGTGGGAAAGTTGATCTACCTTTCACATACCCGTCCAGATATTGCGTACGCAGTAGGTGTTGTAAGCCAGTTCATGCACCAACCTCAAGCGTCTCACATGGAAGCCGTGTAAAGAATTATTAGATACCTCAAAGGGACACCCAGCCATGGAGTCTTATTCAAGGCCAATGGGCACTTAGACACCCAAATCTATACCGATGCTGACTGGGCGGGGGACAAAGGAAATTGAAGATCAACATCTGGTTACTTTACACTAGTCGGGGGGAACCTAGTCACTTGGAGAAGTAAAAAGCAAAAGGTGGTAGCACTTTCAAGTGCTGAAGCCGAATTTCAAGGAATCGCACTAGGACTAGCAGAAATACTGTGGATACGAAAACTCTTGACTGAGATCGGGTACCCTCTAACTCAAACCAGCAAAATCATGTGCGACAACAAAGCAGCTATTCAAATTTCCGAAAATCCGTTTCAACATGAACGCACGAAGCACGTTGAGGTAGACCGACACTTCATCAAAGAGAAACTCAAAACCGGAATCATTGAACTTCCATTTGTCCGGTCAGAAGATCAACTTGCAGATATACTAACAAAGGCGGTCAATGGAAAGATCTTTAGTCACTGTCTTAACAAGTTGAATATTGGGGATCCCACTAATCAAATTGAGGGGGAATGTTAGAATATTTGGGATCAGTCACCATCATATCCCAAAATAAACCCATTGAAGAGATCGATTCCTTGCCTCAAGAAAAGAGCTGATTTTTAGGATCAAGCTAATTGACAGCCATCTGCATTAATATCATGATTGTTTTTCCTTTCTTAGCACATTGTAAAAGTCTATAAATTGTGTATTGTTTCTTTGTAAAGATATAAGAAAATACAAGCTCTTAAATCCAATTCATTATCATTCCTCTGATTATCATGGACAACAATCCCAACCCCATGAAACATTAATATTGGATACCTCTTCTTGAAACCATGTTGTAGGAAAAACTAATGATGAACAAAAGAGCGATAGCTATTGGGGTTGGTGGCCCAGTGATAGAGGAAAATTTTCTATGAACATCAAGGTTTGAGAAGGTCATAGGTTCAAGTCTCACTCCCACAGAAATTAAGAAATTTACCTTTCAAAAAAACAAAACAAAATAGCAACAAGAAAACATCGATGACAATCGTCATTGGTTAAAAGTTCTATCGAAAAGGAATCGTGATGTCATATGTCAAGATAAGTTTTATTTATGTTTACATAGATCTCTATTATATGACGCTCATTATAGCTAGATCATAATTACCTAAAAGTACTCTTCTTTTGGCACGTGCCTAAGTTATCTTTAAATCGTTAGACATGCTAAACATCTTATGGGACTATAGATAAGATCCAAATTTGAATACGGAAGTGCCCTAGTGATCTGATGTGAGTTTAATGACATTCATGAATGAAGAAGCGACCGAAAAATGAGACAAGAAAATCATAGAAGATACACAGTTAGACCATTATATCGACCGTACGGGATTTGTTCAATATCCACAATTTCATAATAGACACGGTTAATGCCATGGTCGAACCCGTAACTACATGGTAATATTCGACTAAAAATCACTACTAACTCTCAAAATCACTACATCCGTTCAATTTCAAGATTCTCCTTACTTTTGGGTATCATTCCCAAACTAAACAAATGAAGAGTTGGCTTCAATCGAACACATTACAAGTTCTAGACAAATCACTATTCAAAAATCTCTCTCTCATTGAAAAATTGTTCTATATTCCTATTCGTGTACTTGTCTAGGAATCATATTCCAAAATTCATCACATATCAACTTGTGTTTCATCAAAACTTGTGATTGTACACTTTCTAGGGCACACAACTTAAATATTGAATTTATCCTGGCCAATTAAATGAAACTGAATCAATAAAATTTGAAAGAGTACATAAACTATAAAGATTTCAGTTTTATAAACTCGTGTTGGTTTTGATAAAACAATGTTTGGATGCATACATATGAAATTGGACTTAAATTTGATGATCAATATTCTACTAAGTCAATACAATTGAAAAGGTCATTCACTTGTAAGGGAAAAGGTTGCATGACCAAAAGTCCAAATCAAGTTGTACAATTCTTGTAACACATATTGACTCCTCATTATCTACATATACACCCCTACTTACCCTCTAATCCTTGACATATTATATGTAGAATCATGTCAAGAAGGTGAAATCGATCATCACAAGCTAAGATGGGCTCATCATGGTCTCATGTTTCCATGAATGAAAATAGAAAGCTTATGGAAAAAAGAAATATTCTTGATGGATGTGTAGTTCTTATCGATCGATTTGATAATGAAAACTTTGGACCAACATTCGTCAATCTTGAACTTTGGACTTTCATTAACCTGAACACTAGTGTAACACATGTCAAGGAGTTCTATGTTGGATATATCTTTGAAGAAGACAATCGAATGATGAAAATAAATATGTACAATCAACAGTGTACTAGAAGCCTAAAAGAGTTTGGAGATTCGCTAGGAATTCCATCTCAAGGGAATTGCTTTTACTCAACTCATCACCCTCTAGTTAATTTTCTCTCTAATATTACAATTACTGGGATCGATCATATTAATCAATTTGATATCAACAAAGTATAATAGCAGCGAAAATAAATATTCAAATCGATTAATGAGAAATCACTCGAGAACAGATGAAGAACAAGTCATCACATATTTCATTAACGATCAAGAATCAAATACAAATCAAATCTCCCTCTCAATGCGACACATTTCTATATGACAAATGAAGAACTATTTCACACAATGAAGCACACACTATTCTATTACACGTAGATCAATTGCAATTATTAGAGAATTATGAATATAACGAACTCCAACGGTTAAATTCTCTAACGTCGTTTAAATGGTGACTCACACTAAAGGACAAACCAAATGTAACAGAATTGGCCTTTAGTGGAAACAACAATTGATATTGATTAGTGGAACCTGAAGATTATTCCACTGATAGAAGGATCATTCAATAACAATTAAACAGTTGATATCTTGATTAGAGGATCTTAAACTTCATCAAAGGATCTTGAACTTCTTCATAGGATTCACAGAACACATCAGAGGAATCCATCAACGATCTTATCAACAGATCTGTAGAATGAGATTAATTGATAGCTTCAAAAAATCTCACGAGAGGATCTTATACTTGTATTTGACTTCATTAACCTACCCACTGTTCAACATATAGTCTTGATCAGTTAATATGTTTTGCATACATCAGTTCTTCAAAACTAAAAAAAAACTCCCCCTGAAACTGTTGATGGCTAAACCGCTTACTTGAATCCCTTTTATTTTTGAAACTGATCATTATTACCTCGAGTTGGCAACCTGATCCTTCAATTGCTCTTCAAAATCCTAAGCTTCTTTGTCATCAAGAGTTCGTTATAAGTGTTAAGGCAATCAAGTCCTCTTTTGACAGCTATAATACATGGAACCAGAAGTTAACGGTAATATAACGTAAATTAAAGGGTTAAAACGTTATTAGTGAAGAACTAAACGGAAAATTTGTGAAACGTTGAGGACTATGCCATTATTAACCCTTAATATTTTTATGATTTAGGTTATCGGATAAATGGTTTTTTTCATAATATATTAATCCAAAGTCTAGATTAATAACATTAGTATAACTACAATTGAAAGAGTCGGCTATCTCACACGTTCAATGTTCAATGAACGGTAAATGATTTTCAGTCACTCAGATTTTGTTTTTTTTTTACTTCAAATTTTCTATCGCCTAACTAAATCGTGACACGCGTCCTAGTAATGTTTCTTAAGGTTGTTAAATCATATTAAGTATAATATACGTATTTAACCCATTTAATTTTTTACTGATGTTATTTTTCTATAATAACTTTCGTTCGTTAACTTAAAAAAAATGAATACATAGTTGTGTTAGATTCTTTTATCTTGACATTCTGAGATATATATATATATATATATATATATATATATATATATATATATATATATATATATATATATATATATATATATATATATTCTGAAAACGAATTTGTATTCAAAATCAATTATTTTTTTTTGTATCGTAGGCTAGAGCGAGTACCAGTACCGTGACGAACCAACCGAACAGCATCGGTACCGGTATCAATATTATCGGAACCGGTATAGGTATTCGTTTTTACAGTTTTCAGTTGATTTAAAACACGACTTTATTTTTTGGTTACGTCATACAAATTTTATGTAATGAAACAATCATAAATAAACTTTTTTTATTGTGAACTATACTGAGTATCGGTACCCAGGGCCGGCCGTGGAGTAGGCCGAGCCAAGGCGCCGGCCAGGGCCCATTTTTTTAGGGGGCCAAAAATTTTATATATATGTTTTTTTATAAAATTTTATATAGCAGTTTTATATATTGGGACCTTTTTATAAAAAACTTAAAAACATATTGGACCATTTTTATAATGGTTGGGCCCTTTTTAATCTTTATAATGGTTGGACCCTCTTTAATCCTTATATTGTAATGGTTGGACCCTAATCCGTTTAATCTTTATAATGTAAATATGTAATAGTTGATTGTTTGAGCCCTAATCCAGTAATCTATTTAATCTTTATAATGTAAATATGTAATGGTTGTGCCCTAATCTTTATAAAGAAATTAGAAACCATCGGCTGTTTAAAAAAGGACGAATTGAATAACATAACACGCAGGAAACGAAGAGTCGAACTGTCGAATTTTTTTTTGCTATAACGTTAATCGTTGTATAAAAAAAATTAGTTTATATATTTTGTTCTTATGGGCCTTTTTTCCGGCTCGGCCGGGGAACTTAAATCGTCAGGACCGGCCCTGTCGATACTGTTACGAATCGAACCAATACCGATCGAACAATATCGGTATCGTTATCGGTATTTGTTTTTATTAATTTCGATCGATGTAAAACACGTGTCGGTATCCTTCTGGGCATATCACGACTTTACTTTTTGTGTGATTAAACCATTGTAAACAAACTTTTTTATTTTGTAATAAACCTAACTTTTTACCGAACCGACACCGCCTGAACAATATCGGTATCAGTCACAGTATTAGTTTTTATGGTTCTAGGTTTCGATACGAGTCGGTTTCGATATTTTCCACTACTCATACCCTAGCAATATCGTACCACAACGTAACTTTGTAAGTTGCATCTTTACATTTGTAACGTTTATTTATACTATTGTAAACATTATTTTATATTTTTTGCATATACGGGATTCCCACCACATGGGGATCTCAATGGTTGTAAGCAAATAAATTAAAGGGTTATAATAAAAAGAATTGACAGAACTTTGAGAAATAAAAAAATTATTAACCGTTATTATTTTGTGTTATTACTATTAATTGTGCCAATTTTTATTTTTACTTTTTTTTTACAGCGAGCCACTTTTTAATGAGTGATAATTTGATAATCTTAGAAACCGGTAAAACCTCCTCTTTTAAACCGGTTTCAAACTGAACCAATTTGATACCAAAATGGTTTTGACTTTTGTTAACCAAATCGATTTCAGTTTGAAAAACCGATTTGCGCACCTCTTCACTACTCATGAGTCATGAGCGTATAATTATATAAAACCTTGTAAAACTTTTTGGTAGCAATGAAGTGGTTACATTTTTGTGTGTGCCCAGACAGACATTTAGTAAAATTGGCCTTAATTAAGAAGAATAAAACTGGGCTTACTTTTAAGCTGGTAAGATGCTGGGCCCTTCACAACAAGAGAATCCGTTGTTTACTTTTAATCTTGGTAAAGCCCATGATTTTTATGTTTGGCCCCAAAAGTTATTTTCTACTAGTGACGATTCCAACTTGTTTCCCCTAAATTCCAATTACTTTGATACATCTTATTATCCTTAATTCTAAACTAGAAAATTAGCCCCGCGCTCCGCGGCGGCGAGAGACGGATTTTAAACGGTTGAGTCGGTAACATTAACATGGCTAAACCCATAAAGAAACGTGGTTAAGTACATAGAAGAAATGTATGAAGTTACGTCAACTCGGTTGTGGAGATCGAAACATAGATAAAAGACAGTTATACAACGGAACCGATGTCATTCTTCACAGTACCAGCACGTTACCGTTAGTCGATATAACTCACGACACCTAAAAAATACCCTACATTGAATACGACTCCGTTTTTAACGAAATTTATACTGCGACGTTAATTAACGAACGAAAGTTATTGAGGAAAAATCAGATTACATATACTACAGGGGGGTAAACGTGAAACTTTACAAACTTGAGGGGGTCAAAGTTTCAGTTTAGAAAGTTAAGGGTTAATATTGTCAATTTCCTAAAAGTGGAGGGGGAAGCGGTCGGTTGTGTTTAAGTGTTTCTATAATGTAGTTCTTTAAAATCCAGTTACCTTGATATTGTTCTTAGACCAATTTCATCCTAAACTCTAGCACTTTGTTTTCTATTACCTAACCTCATCATCATAGATTTTTATTATCATTTGACTAATCATGTTATTCTCGACTCTTTTACATTTTTATTACATAGTTTGTTTTTAGCAATGTTTTCAGAACCGGACCAGACGTCGAATCGGTCTCCTTACCGGTCCACTGGTCGGACAGGATTTAAGAACCGGACGACATCATAAATATTATAAAAATAAATCAATTCAAACAACCATTAATCCTTCAAAAACCACCAACAAGTCAATTCCAATACTCTTAAACTAACAATTAGATACGAAATATGAATTCAAGAGACTTAAAAGAGATAAAAAAAAAATAAAAATAAAAAACCGGTCCGACCGCCGGGTCGCTGCAGGACCGTTTCAACAAATGTAACCGGACCGGTCAGACCACCGGAATTATTTTTACAGAAATAATCACACTGTGGAGATGAACTCACTAGTCTGATAATACAACCAGGTTTTTTATATTTATACCGGTCACAATTTTATAAAATAAAATATAATAAAAAATGAAAAACAAGTATAATTGATGGGAGCAAGAGCGAGGAATGCATCTTCATACATCAGGTGTTTTCATATTCACTTTTGATAAACATGAGAGTCTTGGCTGTAATTAATGCCTGTGTAACCATGTGCTTAACCCAAAACTGAAGATAACATGTCATAAAAATCAAACATGGGGTTTGACATTTGACCTGTGCATATCCTCATCCTTGTTTTGGTAGTGTTATAGTCTTACAAATGACAAATAAAATAAAATATTATTTAAGTGCATCCACTAATAAAATTACATTGATCCAAAGTCCATGTTAAAAAACAAATCAAAGCTTGATTTATATGGCCTTTCTAATTTTTGTGAACATATATCTCGTTTGATTTCATGTTCTTAACATTGCAGGAAACATAAAAAAAAATGAGTTGGAGTCTGCTTCAGATGTACCTGATGCTGAGGAAAAAGATTCTACTTTAATGAGCCTGGCCCTTAATGTCTTCTATCATTATCTATTGTGTTTTCTCTCTTCATGACATGGCTTACACTGAGGTAGATTTTAAAAGCTGATTATTACTTGCAAAATCACCATGCTTTTAGAACTCTGATTACATTCACAAAAGTTCAGCCATTATAACTCTAAAATGGTGTTGATTTTTATCAGATTTTCTCATTATGGGCTGTAAGTCCTAATAATTTGGGGGGACTCAACTATTCTACTGACGATGTTGGCACGGTCCTATCTATCACAGGTGAGAACCCAAAATGTTCATTACTGAAAGGGGTTACTGACTTTCCAAACTTGACATGTCATTGTATACTATTACTATTACTAATCACTAAGCCTTCTTGTTGTAGGGTTGGGTCTTCTCCTTTTCCAAACTGCATTATATCCAATTGCAGAGAGGATATTTGGGCCCATAATGGTAGCTCGCATCTCAGGAGTAAACAGTCTTCCTTTCCTTTTGAGTTATCATTCGTCTGTCGTTTCCTCTGCTATCTATTATTTGTATGCATATGGCCTAGTGGCATTGGTGATTGCCCCCACAAAAGTGGTGTGGTTTCAATCCTGCAAGTGCAGGTTTAGGTGGCATTTTAGGAGTAAAAAAGTTGTTCAAAAAAATCTGTTATTTGTTTTTCTGAATTTTTAATGCAGATTTTCTCTTCATCTATGATAATTGTTGTAGTTTCTAATTTCATTATATGTTTCACAAAGAAGATCACTCAAGGTTCTATATGATCATTATCCATTTATAGCCACTTATGGTTCAACATATGATGGTATATAAATAAATTGTGGCATTTGTTCCTGCATTATAGCCATTTATGGTTCAACATTATTAAGATTAGGTGTTTCTTAAATATATAAAGTTGGAATTTTAGAAATTATAAAAAATGTGTTTTAGTGGAAACTAGGAGCCCCGCGCGTTGCATCGACTTTGGAGAGAAAGGGTTCGCATATGTAGATCCCACTTTTGTTTATCTTTAATTGTTCACTCTTTCTGCAAATCGTAAATTGTTTTGATTCTCAAGTATTTAACCCTACAGGTTAACTCTATTAACTGCCAAAATTTACAAACTTTCATCTTTCTTATGCATAATAATATTTGTTATTCTGATGCACCATTTACATTTGTTCAGGTTCAAGGATTTAAGTGCATTTTGGCCAATACTAGTAGACAACTTACATGAGGAGTTGAGCAGTAGAGTAACACCTCAACTTCAAGTGGTAGCGGGGATTCACTTCCTTCTACAAATTTTTTATATTTTTTCTTTTTATTTCTGGTTCAGTTTCTTCTTCCTTCCTACATTTTTGTACATATGGTTTCTTTTCTTTCATACAACATGTTTATTTTTTTAAATGAACAGTATTTTTACTTATACAATCAATCTGTATGTATATATTTTTTTTGTCTTGCAAAACTTTAAATAATCAGTTTTGTAATTATATGAACCAGATGTATTTGAAAGGTGATAGTATACACATGTATCTAAAAAACAGTACTATTTCTAGATAAACTGTTGGGGGAATACACTTTGAGATGAAGGCATTTTGCACTCACTAATTTAATTTTTAACATGATTTCACATGAGTCTATGGCCTGCAAAAGGGTGATGGTCATCTGAAAATTTTTGAAGTATACATCTAACATTTTATTTGTTTTTGGTTGTAGTTAATTCTTCTGTTCCAGAGAACAGGAGGCGTCGATTTGTGCCTCTTTGGATTGGAATGTATGTCCAAGAGTTTGGATCAGATTGTGACGGGCCGAATAAACATTCTGTTTACATCTCATACCTTGATTCTGTCAAGTACTTTGAACCCGAAAGAAAAACCGCAAGTGGAGAAACTCTTTGTACCTTTGTTTACCAGGAAATATTGGTATTTTTCTTTCTTTTTCATAATATATTTTTTTTGGTCATTTTGAGCCTAATTACTTAGCTGATAATTCCTGTCATCCAAAAGGGGAAGATTATATCTTTTACTGTCATCCCAAGAGTCAAAAAACACCACAAAAGGATGAGCTGAGGCAGTGGTATGTAAAGTTGTTATCTTAATTTGAACCTTCTTTTTATCTTACAAGAAAAGAAAGATTATTATTCTATTTTAATGCAGGTGCAATGCAACTCAATGCTAAAGAAAGTTGCTGCTGATGGCATTGTGGTGGATCAAACTAACTTATATGATCATTTCTTTGAGCCTGCAAGATGTGGAAACATTAAGATAAGCGTGGCACGTTTGCCGTATTTTGATGTGGAAAATATTATGTCCTTTTTATATTGACATTACGTTGAATTTGTAATCGACTTTTGTTACTTTTAAATGTTTCTTTATATTTTATGAAATGGATTGTTTTGCCATGTGTATTTTATTTTGTATTATGAAATGTTTATTACTATTTTATGATATTAATGTGGAAAACTGGAAATTAGTAATTATATAAAAAAATATTTTTTTTAAACAGCTAAAACCATGACACGCATTTTATGACACACAAATGCGCATCATCCTTTATTTATGACAGGCCTTCCTTGACACGCATTGCATGTCGTAAAGGCGTGTCATAAAATGTGTCATAAACAGATGACACACAAATGCGCGTCATCTACCTTTTATGACATGGTCTTCCTTGACATGCTTTCGCGTGTCATCTACCCCCTTTAATGACACGCATTGCGTGTCATTAAAGGCCTATTTTCTAGTAGTGTATAGAGTATAGATTTGGGTCATATTTTGCTTATTTCTTATAACTTTTAAAATTTGATATTTTATAAAAATCTGAGTGTAACGTTGCAACCTACTTATTTTTATTTACGTTTTGATATAATTTTCGTTCGAAAAGGATTTTTCGCTATAACGTACAAGTTATAAAAACACGAACATATAAGTCTTCAAAGCTGTTGTAAGGTTTCTTTTTTTCTTTTTGTTTTTCTCTTACAAACTTTATGTCGTTTCCACGTGTTTTTTTATCAACATTTTGATTTGATTTTTTTCACAAGGTGAATACCAGTGTATGAGTCGTCGAAACCCAGCCTTATAAATTTTAACACTTAATAGATACTGGCCGAACAACATCGGTGCCGGCGTCGGTATCATCGGAACCGGTACCAATATTCTTTTTTTTTCGGTTTTCGATCGATGCAAAACGCGTGTCGATATCCATTTGAGCATAATGTGTGTCAGTTATGTACCGGCACTTGATGTGTTGATGTAAAATGTGACTTAAGGTGTGGATTTCATGATAAATATATCTCGAAAACTATGGTTTTGCTTCATTTTTGTGTGCAAGGTACAATTGTAGAAGTATATGCAAGTATTGGGAAGCATCCAAGCTGTTGGTTATAGAATTGGGCATCAAACATCAAGGAAGTTGGAATTGAAGCAAGGTCAGCGCAATTTACAATGGTCCGGCGTGATATACGTCAGGAGTGTTTCAAAAGGGTCGTCTTGGGCGTAAATTCGTACAAGCCCATCGTAAATTACGCCAGCCATGTTACGGTTTTTGGTGGTTTTGAACAGTTTTGGACGGATTTTGTAGGTAATTGTCGATCATTTTTGGGCATCTATCATATCGAGAGAACAAAAGAGGACGACCCAGAAGTGAAGATTTAGCATAAGCACATTGAAGATTTATTATTGCCACTTGATAATCATCATTTACATGGAGATTACACATCAAATGCATTCTTCATTCATTTTTTTATGCAAGGGACAATTGTAGAAGTATATGCAAGTATTGGGAAGCACCTAAGCTGTTGGTTCTAGAATTGGGCATCAAACATCAAGGAAATTGAAATTGAAGCAAGGCTAATGTAATTTACAGTGGTCATGTAATATACGCCGGGAGTGTTTCAAAAGGGTCGTAAAAGCCAGCGTATACAACTTCTTGGGCGTAAATTCGTACAAGCCCATTGTAAACTACGCCACCCTGACGTAATTTACAGCCATGTTACGGTTTTTGGAGGTTTTGAGCAGTTTTGGACAGATTTTGTATGTGATTGTCGATCATTTTTGGGCATCTATCATATCGAGAGAACAAAAGAGGATGACCCAGAAGTGAAGATTTATCATAAGCACATTGAAGATTGATTATTGCTACTTGATAATAGTCATTTACATGGAGATTACACATGATTGCATTCTTCATTCAATATGTGTGGCTAAGCATTTTGTAATCATCAGTGGATTAAGGGTTTGATCATCAATTGTAAGACTTTGTTTTGTTAATTTGCTTAAACTAGTAGTCAATTGTGTCTATAAACACATGTATGTATACAATTGTACTTTAGTTGTCCTATTTATGTTAGCTTGAAAGACAATTCATGTTTGATTCACCAAGTTGGCCATTCTTATATAGATATCATCTATAGGATGGTAATAAGTCATTTTGAGATTGAATTGAGTTGGAATTGTTATAGTTTAGTATTGAATTACCACGATGTCAACACAATTTGGATGCATTCCATGATATTGTAGAATGATCTATGAGATTGATTGATTGATTCTAAATTACCTAATTAGTATAAATGATGCATGAATTATATCTATGTAATTTATCAAGCTAGTTAATGAATGTATAAATTTAAAGTATATGTTTGAGCCTAAACTCCATTGATGATTATACCATCTTCTATTAGATTATCATCTCTTGTTTGTTTGGTTTGTTTTACGTTAGAATTAAATCTGAATCACTCAATTGGTCATGTTTACATTTGAATATCAATTAAAACTAATTACAGACCAATAACTCTATATGGATTTGATACTTTTACTTACCCTTACTTGTCTAAAGTGTTTACAAATTTATATTTTTGATGGGACCTTAGACATCGATCAGTACTATAACAGACTTAATCGCTACCAACTGAATTCTAGCCACATAACGTGAGAGAATCCCACTAGTTATTAACATAGTGCACTAATATATAAAACCTTGTTAGTATCGATGAACAAAGTTAACATTATAATATGATTTCTAGTTTTAAGTTATCAAGATAGGTTAAAATAAAAGGCTAAAGATTTAAAAGTCTTTAAAAACTTAAAAAGTAGTTTGCATAAAATAAAAAATACATAGTAAAATAATCTTTGTTGTTTATGTTTAGCATAAAGAATAGAAAACAGATGGTGCTTGACTGCCTGGGGGAGTACACTCTGCCAGAGAAGTCTGGTAAGTTTGACCAGTCAACCTCTATCCTCGGTCGTCTTTTCCTGTTTTTAAGATTGAGGAATCTCTTCAAATCGCTAAATGCAATGCGACCTCACCTTGGGATTTCCAACCTTTCTTTTAACAAAATATGGAAATTGAATTTATTGACTTTTCTAGTCAAGACCAAAGTACATACCGTATGACAAGTGGACATCGATATTAGTTTGTACTTTTAAGTTTTAATTTAAAGTGGGTTCTTTTAAGCTTTTTAAAAACTTTTGTACTAGAATTATATTAAAGAAGATATAAAAATTATTGTGAATTTTTATGAAAATTACAATTGTATAACGAAGGGAAAAACCTATCACTTTTTTTTTTATTTCAAGTAAGGCTAAGATCATCCGGTATACACTTATCAACCTTCGCGTGATCCGATGTGGCATGCATTTTCACGGCATGATGGAGGAGCTACATCGCCCCCTTGGAGCGTGATCTGAAGGCGTGATTCATTCCCATGATTTTTTTCACGGCTAGCAAACCAAAATCTAGCCGTTCAACGGTTCCTTTCAAACTAAAAAAAAAATTATGTATTTATCTCACATCCTCTATATAAACTCAAAAAACCTCTATTTTAATCACACAAATTTTTATACTGCTCAAACACTTACTAAATTTATAAATGTCTACTTCAAGCGAAGAAGCCCGGGAAATGGCGTTCGAAGTTTTCGCATCAGCGGCGGTTATGTGGTGGCAAGAGGCGGAATCGTTCTCAAGACCATTAAAACGAAATGCACGTCTCAACCGTGACCGAGCGGCTGCTAACGCACTTTTACTCAAAGATTACTTTAATGAATGGTGTTTGTAAGGGAGGAGCAATTTAATACCCAGTTTCGAATGAGTCGGAAATTGTTTTTAAGAATTAATAATGATCTCTAGAGAGACGTGCCTTGGTTACGTCAACGGGTTGATGTGAGAGGTCAGGTTGGCTTCATCTCCATTCAAAAGTGTATGGCTGCGATTCATCAAATGGCGTATGGCACCGCTAGTGATTCGTTTGACGATTACTTGAAGATGTCAGAAAGAATGATCAGGTCATGTATTTACAAGTTTTGTAAAGCTATAATTTTATTGTATGGTAAGAGATATTTACGTAAATTGTCGCTAGCGACATTCAACAATTATATGTTTTTCATGAAGCTAAACACAGATTTTTCAGGATGCTCGGTAGCATCGATTGCACGCATCGGGATGGGAAAAATTGTCCCAATGCGTGGCGAGATCAGTTTGCACGTGAGGATCATCCTCAGCCAAGTATTATGCTTGAAGCTGTGGCTTCAAATGATCTATGGTTTTTAGGGGCGGAGGATATAAAGGGCCCGAGTGGGCGTCCCCCCCTCCCCCCGATTTTTCGCTCAGAAGTGTTAATATATACGTATTAGGCCGAAAATTTTATAGTTCCGGCCCCCCATATGAAAAAAATTCCCCGCCCCCCTGCGAATATTTTCAAGCTCCGCCACTGATGGGTTGGCATGCATTCTTTGGCGTTGCCGGTGCGAACAATGACATTAATGTTCTTAATCAATCGCCTATATTCGACGATATGATCAATGGAACCGCACCTGACTCATCGTTTGAACTTAGAGGATTGCATTACAAGCGTGGGTATTATCTAGCCGATGAAATATATCCAGAATATGCTACAATTGTCAACTCTCTTACGTGTACAGAAGGTATTAAACGTAATAATTATAAAAAGGCTTATGATGCGGCAAGAAAAGATATCGAACGAGCGTTCGGTCTCTTGAAGAATAAGTGGCATATAATCAAACGGTAAGCTCGATCTTCGTCTCAAATCAAAATCCAGAACATTATGTATGCTTGTGTGATTTTGCATAATATGATTTTAGAGGATCAAGGAGTGACAATTTGTCAATACAACCCAAATGAGGAGGAGCCTACGCACGAAGAAAATGATGAAATTCAAAAGCGAGTAAACCGACAAGAAATACGCAATCGAGAAATTTATAACGCACTAAAGGCAGACTTGATTGAGTATGTTTATGAAAATTCAAATCATTAGGTCATTTTTTTTAGTAATGTAATTTTTTTTAATTATTAATGAAATATTATTTATTATGTTTTATTTTATTTAAATGAATATTAAATAAAAACATTTAATTATCACACCACATTAATCACTTAGATATTTCCCTTGCCAAGTGATGGATGGTGTGACGTGCTGTCACGTGACGTGCACTTTATTATCACATGACACACATATCACCTGGGTATACCACATGCTCTAAGAGGAGTACCCATTTTTTCCACACCCCTCCACGTTAGCGGCACATCAGATTTCACAGCTTTTCTACACCCCTCCACATTTAAGGGAAATGGTTCCAAATCTCCACACCGTCACGTCATTTTCTTTTTCTAATTTAATTAATTTTATATAACAACTTAAATAAAAATAAAAACATAGCATAAAAACTAATAAACATTACATTTAAAAAACTAAAAAAACAGTACATTTAAATAATTAAAAACATTACATTAAAAAAAATCATTGCCTCCTAAGTCGTGCCCGGATCTTTGCTTATAAAGCTAGGACGTCTTTGAGATGTTCACCCGAAAGGTGTTCGGTATTCAACGTCAACACCTTTAGATCCTCCCGTTCGTTCGCTTCCACCCGAAGTTTGATTCTTTTATTTTCAACGGCGTCGTATATGCCGGTAAAACTCTCCATTTTCGCCAACACTTTATCCAATTTTTTGTTCGTAGCCGAGGATGACGTAGCTTTCTCCTTTCCTTTTTGTTTTGCTTTGTCCCTCCCGGTTGGACGTTGTAGTTCACCCTTCTCATTTTCTTCGGAAAATTCATTGAGATTTAAGAAACACCGTGCTTCCGATCCGCTAGTCAGTGTCCCTTCCCGATCGGACGACTTTCTTTTTGACCTGTTCGATTGGGGTCGAATCATCTCTGGCACTTTATGCCATTGTGAACAATTCTTTAAAACTTTCCAATAATGTAAAAACTTGAAAGCTTGTTTTTCCAACTCTAGATATTTTTGTAAACAAGTGTTCAAGATATCGGCATCGTTTTCACCACTTTTGAGGTTATTGTTTCGGTTATTATATATACCGCAAAACTTCGTCATTTTTGTACGTATCTCCCGCCACTTTGAAGTTATTGTGTCTTGTGAGAGGTATTCTCCATGATGCATTTTAGTGTGGAACCTTTCTAAAATATGTTCCCACGTATATTGACCCGATTGAGCGTTTCCGACTATTAGATCCTCAGATATACCCACCCACGCTTTTTCTAACGCCTCTTCCTCGTCGTGTGTCCACTTTCGAGGTCCGGTAAATCCAACTATTTTTTTCTTTTTGTGAGATGATTCGGTTTCGGTTTTAGGAACGACCTCGAGTTCGTTTTGGGTTTCGGGAACGACTTCGGTTTCGTTCTCGAATAGAGGCACGTAGTCTTGTTGTGGATTGGGTGATGGTGGAGGTTGTTGTGGGGAAAAAGGAGAGAAGGGTTGTTGTAGTTGGTAGTTTCAAAAACCGAACTATGGGGAGCCACCTTAAAAGTATTGACCGGGAGGCGACGGAGGCATCCAAAACGGATTGATGTTCGGTTGGTTGGGATTGTTCGGTTGATTGGGATGATTCATATTTTTGCTAAAAATGATGGTTTGGATGATGAGAAAAGAGAATTGTAGTTTGGTTTTTATAAAAATAATGATTTATAGAATGGTTATTTATATAGGTGATTAAATTTAAAACAAAAAAATTAAAAGAAAATAGCCGTTGTGGAACGGCTACACAAAGCCTCCAACGGTCGAATGGTTGTTTCCACGCCTTGGAAATCTCCACACCCCATGTTCACGAGCGTGGACCACGCCAAGGGGGCTCGGTGTTCCACGCTATCACGGTACTCCCCACAGCCTAAAAGATGTCATTCAAAGTGATCTTAAGAATAAGGTAAAATCATCTACTTTTCGTTTTATAAAGACTTGGTGGTGACCGAACAGAACTGGTCCAGATTGGGTCACAAGGATCTAAAACTGGCCCGGTCTTAGATTCACCTTCTTTTAGACCTAATCGGTAAACATGTTTAATATATTCTTCCAAACAAACTTTAAAACTATTTCTAGTTATATTTATGTCTAATTCTTGTAATTTTACAACCTTTGCATTAAAATGGAGCTATATATATCTCTACGTTTAAGGAGAATGGTTTCACATTTCCACACTTTTTTCACTACCACATCATATATATTTTTTTAACTATATTTAAAGTTATGTTTTAACAATTTATAAATGAAAATTAGAAAATAAATATAACTTAAATAATCGATTTCATTAATAAAACATTATATAAATATTTAAAAACCAAGTAAAAATAATTTTTTGGGGTTAGAAGAAATTGTTTTGGAGTAGGTTCAAAGAGTGTGGTTATATGTATTTTGTATACATAAATATTTGTAAGAATGTATGCGTATATATGCATGTATATGAGTGCGTGTATGATGATATGTATTTGTATGCGTATATGGATGTGCATTTGTGTGTTTTAAAATGTTGTAAGGCCCCTCTCCAGGGAGACCTCACTCGTTGGATTTACTCATAAACATAGTCATTGAATACTGAACTTTAATTAAAACATTCAAACACAGCGGAAACATTCACCATTCAATTACATAGGCAGCGGAAGTCTTAACATGAATCATAAAACATTGTCTTAACATAATTGTAATTAACAGGATGCCAGTCTTAAGCTGGGTAACCTTCAAGCCTTTGCCCGTCATTTCCTCTTGTTACCTGAAGTGCATACTAAAAGTCAGCTAACGCTGGTGAGTTCTAGTTTATAGCAAATAGATATAACGTTGGTCATTCATTTGTACTATTGGTATATATATATGTATACATCTTTGTTTTCATTGAACATACATTGACTATACACAAATTATGTGCATATGCATACGTTGAACATTCATTGGTTATACACATAAGGGTGATCAGCCCGTCATTGATTGCGTAGTCACAAAGACAGACGCTCCGCCCTACCGTCGTAGGTTGTAATTCATACCAGGTCGTAATTAATGCGTATACCGATCTGCACATAAGTCAAAGTACAATTTCTATTATTTCATGCAAGAGTCTGCAGTTTTGTGGGTATCGTCGAGAGTGTCGGCTAGGAGAATCGCTAGCCACACTCATGAGTGTCGCCTGAACTTGCGTTTAGGATTTTGTGTTGTGTAATGGGTCGATACTCAACGTTTTTCTTAGAGGGCCGATTCTCAAACAGTCGATGATGTCGCCCAAATGGTCTATATAAAAACTAACAAAACCTAACCTAGACTCCTAAGTAATAAATGGAGTACCTTCGACTAAACCGCACTGACAGGCAAGTGGACCTATCGAGTGTAGCACAGCTTAACGGTAAACCGAATTATCGAACCCTAAAGACACTACTATAACTATACTAGACTCTGACTCGGACTAAAGATTGATTGATGAGGGGTTGACAACACTAAATATTAACTACTAATACAACAAACAAAGTGGACTCAAGCTATTAAGATGAAGAACTAAGGTAATACCAGAGATTGGAAGAACACTACCTAGGTCGGAATCCTACTTGCAAAGCACAACTTCTACCGGTTCTGGAAACTATGATGGATTTGGGTTTCTAAGGAAACAACTCTAGACTACCCAGTGGATCCCTAATCACTCTCAGGGTGTCACCAACTAAAGAACCTAAAGATGTAATAACTCACAAGATAGTGGATTACTTTTCGGTCTCTCCAACAATGATAAAGTACCCGAAAGACAGACCACATTTCAGTCTCACTTTCCACAATACATTCGAAGAATGCACGGGGTAATCTCAAGATAAGAACTATGACTCAGAATAGCAACAATCACTAGACACCTAATACCAACTTCCTCTTAGACAGCTGACACTCGGATCCCTAATAACGAAGACTAAATGACTGACTCTCACTTCTCGGGTATTGAGGCAGGATACAGACTTAGTTCCAAATAACACTCAATCACAATTCCTATGGCTACTATTTCTAGCAAACCACTCAAATAATCACAAACCCTAAAGTCTATGACCTAGATACGCAAATCAAACTGGAATACATCCACAATCAACGTACGAAATTATAATCAAACATACATCAGATCTAAGAATACAAATTCATCACAATTAATATCAAGAAACTGTTTACAAAATCATTAAACCATTAATCGAATCCAAAACCAGTAAAAATCGTAACTTTAACAAGCAATCATCTATTGACCCATGCAGTATATGAGTTTTAGCCAAGAATCATGCTTAAAACAACTTGAACAGAAGTATCAAACAAGAACATGGTATCAAACGCAAACAATCAATGATAAAAAATCAAAGCTTGAAAACCAGAATCGCTAATATAACAAACCCGGAATCCAATGTCTTCAACTTTCCTCTTCAATTGACCTCCTAAGCTCCAAAATGGCCTCCGGTCTCTCTCTAGACGGCAAACAATCGAACTCCTTAAAGCAGAATTTGATCACGACTAATTTTTTCCTCGCGGTACGCTAGGAACCCATACAAATGTCTCGCGGTACGCGAGAGACATAAAATCACCGCGATAAGCATAATTTCACCATTTTCTTCTTTTAACCTTTGGGCTTCATTTTCTTGCTCGGTTTCTTCATGTATTCAATTGTAATTGTCACGAGCACCTTTAAACATAACAACGACTCAATAGTATACAAAAACGACTCAAAACAAAGATAAAACTAATAAAAAACGCACGAATAAAATAGGAATAAAGATGTGTGCTTCGCACTACATCAGTGGACTTTCTGACAGTCGACTCTCTTCTTCTTCTTCCTCGCTGAGAGTCGCCATATGCAGGTGGCCGACTCTCGAGAGTTGCTCAAGAACATTGAGCATTTGCAGGTCTGTTTTTTTATCCAAAACCTTAAGTTTTTACGTTCAAAATGTTTATCTAGCTCTGAGCTTTAATCCACGTTTCATGCGTAAAAATCCTTCCTTTATGTTTAAAAACTCCATAAACCCTGAAACCCCATTTTTGATGAAAAACTCAGATCTGAGGTTGATTCTTACCTAAAAACTCAAGGTTCTTCGTGTAGAATCGATCAAGGATGATGGAGAGACAAGATGGGAGAAGATTCCAAGCTTGAATGGGTCTTCTTGAGCTTTCTCTCTCAAGAATTCTCCCTCTCTCTAGGGTTTCAAGGTTCAAGATGATGAATGAGGGAAAGAGAGGCTGCTCATATCCTTATATACATGGGTCCATATCGACCCATTGGGGCCAAGCCCAAGCCCGCTCCCCTTTCTTTCGCTTTTCCTTTAATTAATTCCCGACCTTGCTTCCATTAATCTGTTTTATTATTTCGGGATGTTACAAGTTTACCCACCATATAGAGGTTTCGTCCTCGAAACCTGCTACAAGTTAAACATTGAGGGAACAGTTCCTTCATCTCACCCTCTTTTACCCAAGTAGCTTCTGTCCCTTTTCTGTGCTTCCATTGTACTTTAACCAAAGGAATCGACTTATTGCGTAGTCGTTTCTCGGCTCGGTCAAGAATAGATATTGGTTCTTCTACATAGTTTAAACCATTATCTACCTCGACCTCATTATATGGTATACGAGCCGTATCGTTAGCAAAGCACTTGCGTAAGTGCGATACGTGGAATGTAGGGTGAATTCCACTGACCTCATCTGGTAGGTCAAGTCGGTAGGCAACGTGACCAACTTTTACTAGGATTTTGAAAGGTCCGACAAACCTCGGACTTAGTTTACCGCGCTTCCTGAATCGGATGATTCATTTCCAGGGCGACACTTTTAACAGTACCATGTCCCCTACCTAAAACTCTATGTCTCTTCTTCTCTTGTCCGCATATGATTTCTATCTGTCTTTAGCGACTTTCATGCGAGCTTTGATTTGTTTAAATTTGTCGGATGTAGCTTTAATCACTTCGAGACTCGCAAAGTCTTTCTATCCAATTTTCCCCCAACATACCGGGGCTATACATCTCCTCCCATACAGCATATCAAATGGCGGCATACCTATGGTTGAGTGATAGCTGTTATTATATGAAAATTCTGCCAATGGCAGGTGGCTATCCCAGCTCCCACCAAAATCAATGATACAGGCCTGGAGCATGTCCTCCAAGGTTTGAATGGTCCTTTCTGATTGACTATTGGTTTGAGGGTGGTAAACGGTGCTAATATTCAGTCTAGTGCCCATTGCTTCGTTGAATTTCTTCTAAAACCTCGATGTGAATCGAGTATCCCTGTCGGAGACGATCGACACTTGCATACCATGTCTGCTTACAATTTCGTTAATGAATAAATCTGCTAGATTCTCAGATGAAAAAGCCTCACGTATTGGTAAGAAGTGAGCACTTTTCATGAAGCGGTTGATGATCACCCAAATGGTATCATTTTCTTTAGCTGTTCGCGATAGCTTGGTAATGAAGTCCATCGTGATCTCCTCCCACTTCCATTCTTGTATTGGTAAGGGTTGCATTTTACCACCTGGCTTCTGGTGCTCTTCCTTAACTAGTGAACAAGTTAGGCACTTGCCTACATATTCAGTCACATCGTTCTTCATGCCGGGCCACCAATATTATTTCTTCAAGTCCCGGCACATCTTGTTAGTTCCGAGGTGGATAGAGTAGCGGGATTATGGGCCTTGTCAAGAACTTTGGCCCTAAGTTCACCAATCTTGGGTATCCGCATCTCTAGTATCCACATCCGATCCGGATAGGTGTCGACTCTTCCTTTCTTCTTAAGGCGCCAGCCACTACGTTTGCCTTGCCTGGGTGGTATTGTAAGGCCCCAAACCCGGGAGGCCTCACTTGTTAGATTTACTCATTCACAAACATTTCTTAAACTTGAATATCAAATAACGCAGTAGAAAATTTCATTAAAACATAATCGTGACATTGTTCAACATGCGGAAGCGTATCATAGTCTAATATATAATCATAACATAAGCCACTCACAACGGGATGCCAGTCTTCATATCATCCGGGTAACTCTTCAAGCCGCCCAGCATCACCGTCCATCATCATAATCTGCCCTTAACCTGAATGTGTATATTAAAAACTCAGCTACGCTGGTGAGTTCTAGCTTTACATAAAACCTTGTCATAAACATTTTGCCAAATACATAACATACATTTGTTTAACAAAATCGTACGTAAAACATGCAATAACTTAACATCATCATAACATCGTAACATAGCATCATAACATAAGTCAACATGAACCGAATCTGCGCCTTCTCGTAACCGTCAATTCCATTCATCGCATACCAATGGATGAACTTAAGGCTCGTTACCTCTAAGTCACCCGTCACACAGGTCCCCTAAGGCTTGTTACTTCTAGGTGGACCAAACATATGTTTCCTAAGGCTCATTACCTCTAGGTAGACCAAACATATGTCTCCTAAGGCTCGTTACCTCTAGGTAGACCAAACATATGTCTCCTAAGGCTCGTTACCTCTAAGTAGACCAAACATATGTCTCCTAAGGCTCGTTACCTCTACGTAGACAGAACATAACTTAGGCACTATTTCCCCGCAAGGAATAGTACCTTCCATCAGGATCCCGGTAATCCCATGGGTGACCGTCGTCACCCCATCCTCAACCAGTTGTACAGCCGTTAGCCAGCTACAAAGGCCCCCCGTAAGGGTGAGGCCAATACATACATACATACCTTAGCTCCCGTAGGAACTCGTGGCAGATTCGTTCACTTGTGACTTTCTTAAAACCTTTACCTCATTATAGTTAAAGCATTCATACGTTTTATTAAACAAAACATCATATCTTTCGGAAACTTCATTTGGCAAAACATTTCATAAACATCATCTCGTAAACGTCATTTCGTAAACATCATATCGTAAACATCGTTTCGTAAACATCCTTTCGTAAACATCATATCGTAAACATCGTATCGTAAACATCGTTTCATAAACATCATTTCGTAAACATCATATCGAAACATCGTTCCGTATGTATGCACACCAGCCCAAAACATTTAAAGAAGGGCTTCTAGAACTCACCTGATAAGCTAAACTGGGTTGTCCTAAACAAAGGTCCAACAACGTCACTTCCGATCTGAATTGATTAGTTAAATACACATCAAAATAATCCCGACTCTAATGGTTTAACCATTCTGAATTAGGCGACTATACTGACTTTACTAACCAGCCTGATGCCTGCGCACTTAACAAGTGCGCAGGGCCTTGTTCTTGCGTACTTAATAAGCGCGCATACTTTGCTTCATGTGTACTTAATAAGTACGCAGGACCTTCTTCTGGCGTACTTGATAAGTACGCAGGATCTGCTTCCCCGCAAAACCCTAACTTTCGCATGCAGGTCTGATCATGTCAAGATCCCGAACTTGATTACATTCAAAACGTTTTCTTTCATTTAAGAACTCAAATCTATGTTTTTCTTCCAGTTTCATCCGTAAAAACGTTACCATTTCATCCAAAACCCGAAAAACCCCAAAACGAACAAAATCTCATATCTAGGCCAGATCGTTACCTGTATCGAGCTTTTGATCCAGAGGTTCTTCTCACGAGCTCTGGAGCAACACACTTCTTCAATCTCAGGTCGATCCGCCAACTTTCTCTCTACGGTTTCTCTCTCTAGATGTTGCAAATGAGAGAAAGGGTGGTGACTTAGGCTATTTATAGGGGAGGCTCCCCTATGTTCGCCCCCTTCTAGCTCGTCATGCCTCGTTCGTTTATTCTGTTCATTCTCGCATTCTTACCCGTTATTATAACTGTCGTTTTATTTTTGGGATGTTACAAGTCTACCCCCCTTATAATAGGTTTCGTCCCCGAAACCTATCATAAGTCAAATAGTTGAGGGTACGACTCCCTCATTTCCGTCTCCGTTTCCCAAGTAGATTCCGATCCCTTTCGGTGCTTCCATTGGACTTTAACCAATTGAATAATCTTATTACGCAAACGCTTCTCCTTTCTGTCTATGATGGTCATAGGTTCTTCGATGTAGTTAAGGATGTTGTCGACCTCGATGTCAATGAGTGGTACGTGAGCCGATTCATCCGCCAAACACTTTCGCAAGTGTGATACATGGAAGGTAGGATGAATCCCACTTAACTCATCAGGCAACTCTAACCGATAAGCGACTTCACCAACCCGTGCCATTATCCTGAATGGCCCGACAAACCTCGGACTTAACTTTCCTCTCTTCCTGAATCGTATGATTCCCTTCTAGTGTGACACTTTCAACATTACTTTGTCCCCAACATCAAACTCAATAGGCTTTCGTCGTTTATCCGCATAGGATTTCTGACGATCTTGTGCGGCCTTCATTCGTGCTTTGATTTGATCAAACCTTTTCGACGTTTCTCTTACGACTTCCTAATTCCTTCTGTCCAATCTCACCCCAACAAACAGGGGTCCTGCATCTTCTCCCATACAAAATTTCGTAAAGCGGCATGCCTATCGTCGTGTGATGACTATTGTTGTAGGAGAATTCGGCTAACGACAGGTGACTGTCCCAACTGCCACCGAAATCGATAATACAAGCACGAAGCATATCCTCCAATATCTGAATGGTCCTTTCAGACTGACCATCCGTTTGTGGGTGGTATGCTGTGCTAACATTGAGTCTCGTGCCCATCGCTTCGTGAAATCTTTTCCAGAAACTCGATGTGAATCGTGTGTCCCGGTCAGATACGATCGTCAAAGGCATCCCATGCCGTGCTACTACTTAGTTAATAAATACTTCTGCTAACCTTTTCAACGAGAACGTCTCACGAATAGGTAGGAAATAAGCACTCTTCGTTAAACGGTCCACAATTACCCAGATGGTGTCATGACCTTTAGCTGTGTGAGGTAGCTTGGTTATGAAGTCCATGGTAATGTGTTCCCACTTCCATTTTGGTATATCAAGAGCTTGAATCTTTCCATAAGGTTTCTGGTGTTCAGCCTTTACTTGCGAGCAAGTCAAGCACTTGCTTACGTACTTTGTCACTTCATGTTTCATTCCAGGCCACCAATATTCCTTCCTCAGATCTTGGTACATTTTATTGGTACCAGGATGGATAGAGTACCGAGACTTATGAGCCTCATCCAAGATTTTGGTTCTAAGCTCGCCACCCATAGGTATCCATACCCGCCCAAAACGTGTCCTAACACCAAGGGTGTTATATTCTAACTTGTCCTGTTGGCCAACCATTCTTTCCTTCTTTATGTTTTCTTCCTTAAGTGCTTCATCTTGATCTCTTTCAATTTCCCTCATCACATCTGATGTTACCACCAACTGGCAAGCTTTCACTCTAATAGGAGCAGGTAGATCCTTTCGGCTTAGAGTGTCAGCCACCACGTTTTCCTTTCCAGGATGGTATATGATTTAACAGTCATAGTCTTTCAATAGTTCCAACCAACCTATCTTCCTCATATTAAGTTCCCTTTGTTCGAAGAAGTACTTCAAACTTTTGTGGTCGGAGTAAATAGTAAACTTCACCCCGTAAAGGTAGTGCCTCCAGATTTTCAATGCGAATACGACAACAACAAGTTCCAAATCGTGAGTCGGATAATTGGCTTCGTGAATCTTCAACTTCCGTGACGCATACGCGATCACTCTCCCGTGTTGCATCAACACGCATCCCAATCCCTGACCCGAAGCGTCAGAGTATACCACTAAGTCTTTATTTCCCTCGGGAAGGGCCAAGAATGGAGCTTGGGTTAGCTTTTCCTTCAATTCCTTAAATGCCTCATCATGGGTCAAACCCCATTCGTACTTTACCTCTTTCCGAGTCAACTTTGTCAACGGCGAAGCTTTTTTCGAGAAATCCTGGATGAATCTCCTATAGTAGCCTGCCAATCCCAAGAAACTGCGGATTTCAGTTGGCGTCTTAGGAATATTCCATTCCCTTACCGTCAGTCAACCATAACGTCGTTCGGGTTAATGACGTGACCTAGGAATTGGACTTCCCTAAGCCAGAACGCGCATTTGGAGAACTTAGCATACAACTTTTCCTTCTTCAAAGCCTCCAACACCTCTTTTAAGTGACATGCATGATCACCCACATTCTTGGAGTAGATGAGAATATCATCGATGAACACGATTACCGATCGGTCCAGCATCGGTCGACACACCCTATTCATCAAATCCATGAACGCTGCGGGGGCGTTCATCAATCCAAAAGACATTATGCGGAACTCGAAATGTCCATAACGCGTGCGAAATGCAGTTTTCGGTATGTCTTCTTCCCTCACCTTCAACTGATGGTACCTAGACCGAAGGTCGATTTTTGAGAACCAACTTGCGCCTTGCAATAGATCGAACAGGTCGTCGATCCTTGGTAAAGGGTACTTGTTCTTCACTGTACGTTTGTTCAACTCGTGATAATCAATACACATTCTCATCGAACCGTCTTTCTTCTTCACAAACAACACCGGAGCACCTCATGGTGAGATGCTCGGTTGGATAAATCCTTTCTCAAGTAACTCGTCTAGTTGTTCCATTAGCTCTTTCATCTCCACTGGTGCTAGTCGATATGGAGCTTTAGCCATGGGCTACGCATCTGGTACTAAGTCGATTCAGAACTCAATCTCTCTGTCGGGTGGTATCCCAGGCAAATCCTCTGGAAACACCTCCGGGTACTCGCGTACCACGGGTACATCGTCTAGTTCCTTCACTTCCTTACACTTGTCAATCACGTACACCAGATACGCCTCGCATCCGCCCCTCAAGTAAACTGTTGCCTTAATCATCGAGATGACGTTGGGCATCGGGGCATCACAATCTACAAAAATCTCGACTTTGCTACCATCCGGAGCCTTGAGTCGCATTATCTTTCGTTTGCATATAATCTGCGCTTCATTGGAAGTTAGCCAATCCATACCTAACACGACATCGAACCCACCCAAAGTCATAACAAACAACCTGACGGGGAATCTATGGCCTTCTATTTTTATCGTGGAATTGTCAACTACAACGGTTACTCTCGCAGTCCTACCCTTCTAGCTTACTGACAGTGTATTTCCCTCGTTTACAAAAAGTCGCAGATATAAAGCTCTTACTGGCACCCGAATCAAATAACACTGAAACAAAAGTGTTGTCAAGGATGAACGTATCTAACGCCACATCGGGGTCCACCCTGGCCTGTTCTTGCGTTAGTGTGTATGCACGAGTCTTTGCTCGGGGCCTCTCTTCTTTCTCGGGGCCTTTCCCTTTTCCCGCTTCACCCATTCTTGGTTTGGTGCATTCCCGGCTCATGTGGCCGCTTTCACCACAATTAAAGCATTTAATGCCTTACATGCATTCACGGGAGTAGTGCCCAGTTTTGCCACATTTGTAGCACAGATTTGTCCCTAGCCAACATTCACCCGCATGTTTTACCCCAAATTTTCCACAGACTGCCGTCTCGCCTACTCTGGCCTGTTTGTCCCGAGCCCCAAACAACTTCCCAGCCGATCGCTTAGTGGGGAAACTCAGCTTCTTCTTAGGCTCTTCAATGGCAACGACATTCAGTGCCAGATCATCAAATACCACACCGCTCAGTTCTACTACCGAATCATAGGTAGTAGGGGCGTTTCCCTTAACATAGGTGCGGACCTGGTCCGGCAGCCCTTGAATGTAGCAGGCAACCTTTCTTTCCCTAATCGTGACAAAATGTGGCACCAGACGTGCCAGTTCATTGAACCATGTGGTGTATTGTCGGTGCGTCATGTTCCCGAACTTAATCCACAGAAATTCCCTTTCTACCTTTTCGATCTCATTCCTTAGACAGAAATTCTTGATCGCCAAAGTTTTAAATCAATCCACATCATCGCATCCATAGCCTCGTCCCCCTTGTATTGACGTACACCTTCCTACCAATGGGATGCTTCCTCTCTCAAGGAGTTAGCAGCAAATTTGACAACTTGATTCGCTCGACACCCGCTCTGACGAATGGCAGCTTCCATACAGATTACCCAATCAAAAGTAGCCACTGCGTCCTTCTTTCCAGTCAGGACCGGCGGGTCACATGCCTCAAAGGACTTATAGTCGCAACCACGGTTAAGCGGTGCGTTGATTGCCTCAGTGTTCGGGGTACCAACCGCCATGTTAGACCCACCCGTCTCATTAGCCTTCTTTAACGCTTCTTCCAACAGTCCAGAGCCGCTCTCACTTCCGGTTCAAAAGTGAATTGTTGTTCTTCGACATGAGTCGGCTCAGTCCCGTGTATACTAACTTCTGGCTCAGTGTGAACACTTCCTTCTTCACTGTACTCTTGGCGTGCAGGGGTCCTGCCGCGCCCACCATTACGACCACTGGTACGACCACCGGTATGGCCCCCACCACGCCTTCCGTTTCCTCTCCTTGCCATTTCATTCAATAAGACAAGGAATCCAATGTCATCATGCTAGTTAACAAATAGAATTCAACACGCACTATTAGATGTTAATGTACAGTGGCCATCTGCAATTAACCATTACACTACCTTTCGATTTCTATTTGACCACCTTTGTGATTCCATCAGTACACAAGTCCTTACCTAACCCTCTCTAAGGCATACTATATATGTAAATATATACTACATTCATACCTGATGCTATGGCTCGAGTTACCCGTACTGGCATCCGCTTTCGGTCCCATTCACAGTTTAAGTTCAGACACTGGGAGTGTCCGAATCTCTCAAACTATTGCTCTGATACCAACTTGTAAGGCCCCAAACCCGGGAGGCCTCACTTGTTGGATTTACTCATTCGCAAACATTTCTTAAACTTGAATATCAAATAACGCAGCGGAAAATTTCATTAAAATATAATCGTGACATTGTTCAACATGCGGAAACGTAACATAGTCTAATATATAATCATAACATAAGCTACTCATAACGGGATGCAGTCTTCATATCATCCTGGTAACTCTTTGAGCCGCCCAGCATCACCGTCCATCATCATAACCTGCCCTTAACCTGAATGTGCATACTAAAAAGTCAACTACGCTAGTGAGTTCTAGCTTTACATAAAATCTTAACATAAACATTTTGACAAAAACATAACATACATTTGTTTAACAAAAGCATACGTAAAACATGCAATAACTTAACATCATCATAACATCGTAACATAGCATCATAACATAAGTCAACATGAACCGACTCATCACCTTCTCGTAACCGTCAATTCCATTCATCGCATACCAGCGGATGAACTTAAGGCTCGTTACCTCTAAGTCATCCGTCACACAGGTCCCCTAAGGCTTGTTACCTCTAGGTAGACCAAACATATGTCTCCTAAGGCTCGTTACCTCTAGGTAGACCAAACATATGTCTCCTAAGGCTCGTTACCTCTAGGTAGACCAAACATATGTCTCCTAAGGCTCGTTACCTCTAGGTAGACAGAACATAACTTGGGCACTATTTCCACGCAAGGAATAGCACTTTCCATCAGGATCCCGGTAATCCCATGGGTGACCGTCATCACCCCTTCCTCAACCAGTTGTATAACCGTTAGCCAGCCACAAACACCCCCCGTAAGGGTGAGGCCAATACATACATACCTTAGCTCCTGTAGGAACTCGTGGCAGATTCGTTCACTCGTGACATTCATAAAACCTTTACCTCATTTTAGTTAAAGCATTCATATGTTTTATTAAACAAAACATCATCTCTTTCATAAACTTCATTGGCAAAACATTTCATAAACATCATCTCGTAAACATCATTTCGTAAACATCATATCGTAAACATCGTTTCGTAAACATCATATCATAAACATTGTTTCGTAAACATCACTTCGTAAACATCATATCGAAACATCGTTCCGTATGTATGCACACCAGCCCAAAACATTTAATTAAAACATTTAAAGAAGGGCTTCTAAAACTCACCTGATAAGCTAAACTAGGTTGTCCTAAACAAAGGTCCAACAACGTCACTTTCGATATGAATTTATTAGTTAAATACACATCAGACCAATCCCGACTCTAACGATTTTACCATTCTGAATTAGGCGACTATATTGACTTTACTAACCAGCCTGATGCCTGCGCATTTAGCAAGAGGGCCTTGTTCTTGCCTACTTAATAAGTGCATAGACTTTGCTTCATGCGTACTTGATAAGTATGCAGGACCTTCTTCTTGCGTACTTCAGGATCTGCTTCCCCGCAAAACCCTAACTTTCGCATGCAGGTCTGATCATGTCAAGATCTCAAACTTGATTACATTCAAAACGTTTGCTTTCATTTAAGAACTCAAATCTATGTTTTTCTTCCAGTTTCATCCGTAAAAACGTTACCATTTCATCTAAAACCTGAAAAACCCCAAAACCAACAAAAACTCAGATCTAGGCCAGATCATTACCTGTATCGAGCTTCTGATCCAGAGGTTCTTCTCACGAGCTCTGGAGCAACACACTTCTTCAATCTAATGTCGATCCGCCAACTTTCTCTCTACGGTTTCTCTCTCTAGATGTTGCAAATGAGAGAAAGGGTAGTGACTTAGGCTATTTATAGGGGAGGCTCCCCTATGTTCGCCCCTTCTAGCCCGTCATGCCTCGTTCGTTTATTCTGTTCGTTCTCGCATTCTAACCCATTTATTATAACTGTCGTTTTATTTTTGGGATGTTACAGGTATAGTATTTCATAGTCGTAATCCTTTAGTAGTTTCAACCACCTTCTTTGTCACATGTTTAATTCTTTTTGCTCGAAGAAATTCTTCAGGCTCTTGTGATCGGAGTAAATGGTGCATTTAACCCTGTACAAATAGTGTCTCCAAATCTTTAATACGAAAACTACTGCCAAATCTAGGTCATGAGTCTGGTAGTTAACCTCTTGGATCTTTAGATGTCGCGAGGCATAAGCAATTACTTTTCCTCGTTGCATAAGTACACAACCCAATCCCTGACTCGAAGCGTCAGAGTAGACTACCAAGTCTTCGTTTCCCTTAGGTAAGGTCAAGACTGGAGCTTGGGTTAATCGTGTTTTTAATTCTTCGAATTCGTTGTTTTGGGTTGGACCCCATTCATACTTCACTTCCTTATGCGTTAGCTTTGTCAGTGGCCAGGCTATCCTTGAGAAATCCTAAATGAATCTTTGATAGTAGCCTGCCAATCACATAAAACTTCGTATCTCCGTTGGCGTTTTCGGGATGTTCCATTCTTTTACTGTTTCGATCTTTGCAGGATCTACCATTTTACTATTTGGGTTGATAACATGACCTAGGAATTGAACTTCCCTGAGCCAGAACGCGCATTTGGAGAATTTTGCATACAACTTCTCCTGCTTCAGAACTTCTAATACTTCTCTTATGTGATAGTAATGATCACCCTCATTCTTTGAGCATATGAGAATGTCGTCTATGAAAACTATTATCGACCGATCCAACATTGGTCGGCATGCTCTGTTCATTAAATCCATAAATGTTGTAGGAGCGTTGGTTAGTCCGAAAGACGTCACGAAGAATGCATATTGTCCATAACGCGTGCGAAACGCGGTTTTCGGTACATCCTCCTCCTTTACTTTCAATTGATGGTAACCCGAATTAAGATCGAACTTTGAGAACCAACTCGCACCTTGTAGTTGATCAAAATGATCGTATATTCTGCGCAGTGGGTACTTGTTCTTTACTGTTCGTTTGTTTAGTTCCCGGTAGTCGATGCATGTTGTAGTTTGAAGCACACATCTTTATTCCTATTGTTTTAGTGCGTTTTTTTATTAGTTTTATGTTCGTTTTGAGTCATTTTTGTATACTATTGAGTCGTTGTTATGTTTACAGGTGCTCGTGAAGATTACAAGTGAATACATGAAGAAACGAGCAAGAAAGTGAAGCCCAAAGTTTAGAAGTCAAAAATGTTGAAAATAGAGTTCTCGCGGTACGCGAGAGAGAAAGAGAAGAGCCTCGCGGTACGCGAGGGAAGCAGAAAGTGACTAATTTGTTCCTCGCGGTACGTGAGGAACCCAGGCCAACCTCTCGCGGTACGCGAGAGGCCTGTAAATCCGTAAAAAGCCCTAATAGATAATTAAATATAATTTGAAGGCAATTATGCAAGGAGCTCGACATTCAGCCGTCTAGAGAGAGACCAAAGGCGATTTTGGGAGCTAGGAAGGCAATCGGAGTAAAAGATTGAGGCTTTCGGATCCGATGTGGTTAGAGATATCTTAATCGGGTTCCAATTCTCTTTCGTTTGTCTTTGATTTGTATGTTTGATACCATGACTATGTCTTATACTTCTGTTCTAGTTATTTTAGCATGATTCTTGGCTAAACATTGATACTGCCTGGGTCTTTATGATGATTGCTTGTTAAAGTTACGATTTTTACTGGTTTTGGATATTAATTAATGGTTTAATGATTTTATAAAGAGTTTCTTGATATTAATTGTGATGTATATGTGTGCTTAGATCTTATTGGTTTTTTATTTCAATTCCTTACGTTGATTGTGGATGTCTTCCAGTTTGATTTGCGTATCTAGGTCGTAGACTTTAGGGTTTGTGATTGTTTATGTGGTTTGCTAGACATAGTGATCCATAGGAGTTGTGATTGAGTGTTACTTCGAACTAAGTGTGTATCTTGTCTCAATACCCGAGAAGTGAGAGATAGTCGTTTAGTGTTCGTCATTAGGAATCCGAGTGTCAGCTGTCTGAGAGGAAGATGGTATTAGGTGTCTAGAGATTGTTGCTATTCTGAGTCATAGTTCTTATCTTGAGATTACCCCGTGCATTCTTTGAATGTATTGTGAAAAGTGAGACTGAAATGTGGTCTGTCTTTCGGGTACTTTATCATTGTTGGAGAGACCGAAAGGTAATCCACTATCTTGTGAGTTATTACATCTTTAGGTTCTTTAGTTGGTGACACCCTGAGAGTGATTAGGGATCCACTGGGTAGTCTAGAGTTATTTCCTTAGAAACCCAAATCCATCATAGTTTCCAGAACCGGTAGAAGTTGTGCTTTGCAAGTAGGATTCCGACCTAGGTAGTGTTCTTCCAATCTCTGGTATTACCTTAGTTCTTCATCTTAATAGCTTGAGTCCACTTTGTTTGATGCATTAGTAGTTAATATTTAGTGTTGTCAACCCCTCATCAATCAATCTTTAGTCCGAGTCAGAGTCTAGTATAGTTATAGTAGTGTCTTTAGGGTTCGATAATTCGGTTTACCGTTAAGCTGTGCTACACTCGATAGGTCCACTTGCCTGTCAGTGCGGTTTAGTTCATACGTACTCCATTTATTACTTAGGAGTCTAAGTTGGTTTTTATTCATTAGTTTTATAGACCGTCTGGGCGATATCAAGTTTTTGGCGTCGTTGCCGGGTACATTTGGCAATAGCAATATTGACTTTAACTAGTTCTTTGTTTGATTTTTGGTTTATTTTTTTTTCTTTCGAGTCTTGTTTGTGTGCTTGTCCTATGTGATATCTTGTGTGTCCTAATGAGTGTCTAACATAGGATCGAGTCTTTCTGTTTTTGAGTCTTTATTTATTTTCTTTTTTTCTTGTGTCAGTTTATGCACAATACTCGTTCGCAGGGATCACCACCTTATTCAACTTTTCCAGAGCCCGAACGAGAGCTACACAAGCGCACCCACGACTTCCGGGAGTGTTTGAACGAGCTGTGCAAATCCCAAGTACGTTCTACTAGCCCAATTCCATTTCCTATCATGGGCGACGCTGACCCAAGAAAGAGACATACCGTACACCAGAGGGCCAGTGACGGGGTCAGCGGGGCGAGATCTTCGATCACACGCCCCGCTATTCCGAACACCAATACATGGCAGATTCCGTCACATGTCATGAGCACAATCACTCATGCAACTCAATTTCATGGCCTCTGGGATGAGGATGCACCCGGACACCTGTCCCGCTTCGAGCGCATATGTGATACTTTCAATATCACGGGTGTGTCTAAGGATGCTATCTATTTGCGTCTCTTCCCATTCTCGCTCTTTGGGCGTGCATCCACTTGGCTTGACACCCTCCCTGATAACTCAATTACCACTTGGGAGGATCTTCAAGCCAAGTTCTTCAAAAAGTACTATCCACCTTCCATGGTCGCTCGCCTTCGGGATCAAATCCATCGTTCCGGATGGATCCTGACGAGCCTTATCACACGGCCTTGGAGAGGTTTAACACGCTGTTGAGCCGATATCCTCAGCATGGTCTTTCCGACTGAGAGATTGTGGAAAAGTTCTATAATGGCCTCACCTTCGAGAAGCAGCAAATGTTCAACACAGCTGCGGGAGGCCATATCATGGATAAACTCGAGCCTGCTGAGTGTGAGGAGATGTTCGAGAGATTTTCTCTGGCGGAACAACAACATCCATCTACTACGACTTCCATTCCTAGTGCTAGAGCACCCGTCTCTTCTCCTAGAGGTGTGCATCAGGTCACTCCTGATACTAGCGTGGCTGCTACACTTGTAGCTATGGCGAACGAGATTAAGGAGCTGAAGCTCAGTGCTCAGCGGTGTGAAGTGTGCCGGGGAGGCCATGACACCAGAGATTGGCCCGTCAATCATCATGAGTAGGTGAGTTTGCTGGAAACCAGAACCTAGGGTACAACAATTACAACAATACTTATGGCTCAGGATGGAGATCTGGAAATAACACACCTGGGTTTAATGGTCGCTAGAATCAGTATGGAGGAGCTGAAGCAGGAGCAAGTTCGGGAAGCAGTGTCAGCACGAGAAAGATTGAAGAGATGATAGAGAATCAGAAACAGATGCTTTCCCACTTAGTCCAGCAGGACAGGGACGCTAGGCAAAGAGTGGATGCCCACGACACTCTATTGAAGAATCAGCAGTCGGCATTTCAGGACTTGCAACGCACGGTAGGAGACATCACGAAGAGCTTGAAGAACATTCAGGGAGGTCCATCTTCAGACCCTAATGCTTCAGTGATGGCTATGTCGATCATGAGTCATAGAGAGGAGGAGAGAGTAGAGAAGGAAGTCTCCCACAACACCGACTATGGCATCCCTTCGCCTGAAGAGGTGAAGAAGATAGATTGGAGGGCTTGCTTTGCTACGATCGATGCTAGGATGTTTTAGGAGCCCGAGTCAGCTGAGGTGAAAGAACCAGGGACGTCGGTGAATGCTGTGTCGACTAGGAGCAGAAGAATAAAATAGCAGGAAAGCCCACTGGTAGAAGAGGATGAGCCGGTGGACGAGGAGATAGAGATGGAGAAGCCTGCCAAGAAGGCAGGGGAGAAGAAGAGTGGAGGTGAGATTAAGACCCCCGAGATTGACTTGAGTCATGTTCCCTACCCAGCGCGCTTGCTGCCATATAAACATGCTAGGGAATACGGTCACTTCCTTGATATGTTTAAACAACTCAAGGTCAATCTCCCATTCATAGAGGTCCTCCAGCATATTCCAAAGTATGGCAAGTTCTTAAAAGATCTTCTTTTCAATAAGAAGAAGCTAGAGGGGATTTCTAAAGTCTCACTTAGTGAGCAATGTTCTGAAGTGGTTCAGAACAAACCGCCAGAGAAAATGGGAGATTCGGGTCATTTCACGATCCCGTGTCTGCTTGGCGGTTTGCCCTTAAACCACGCGTTGGCTGACCTGGGTGCTAGCGTCTATCTGATGCCTTATTCCATATACAAGCAGCTAGACCTAGGTGAACCGCAACCTACATGCATGAGCATATCCTTGGCTGACCGTTCAGTCAAGTATCCACAAGGAATTGTGGAGAATCTGTTAGTGAAAGTCAAAAAATTTGTCTTCCCTGTGGATTTCGTCATTCTAGATATGGAAGTGGATGATAGAGTCCCACTCATCCTAGGGCGCCCGTTCCTATATACCGCCAAGGCGTTGATCGATGTCTTCGACGGGAAACTCACACTTCGTGTAGGGGATGAGATGATCACATTCGATGCTATGAAACCTGTGAAGGGGTCTACTGAGAAGAGCGATTCAGTTTGCATGAATGATGCCCTCATAGGTGACCATCGGGACTCTGATCTAGAGGTAAAAGTATATGAGCCCGCCCCTAACTTTGGAGAGATAGATGAATGGGTGTTGGAGTTGGAGAGGATGTTAGATGAGCCGGATGAATACGGCGATGAGGTGCCTGATGATCTGCTAGAAATGATGGCAGAATTAGATGAGATCATAGGCAAATCCCCAAGTGTGGGGATGATTGAGGAGAGTATAGAGGATCCTAAGGATCCTGGTGAGAGCATTAGGGTCATAATCATAGAAAATCCCATTCCTAAACCTTTACCTATCACCATTGTGTTTTCTGAGGGAAGAACTATTGATCCGACCTAGTTCTAGTGCCCCTGGGTCTAGGCCACCCCGTAAAAGTACACGTGCTTTGAGAGATTCATCTTATTTGAGACTAGTGCAAATCCCAAGTGTCTGGAAGTTTAGGGGTAAGAATTTACTAGGATATCTGATGCATATCATCTTCGGGCCGGGTAGGTATAAGCTTTGGTGTAAGGATCTGAGTGCTAGAGGTGATATAAGACCATTTTTTGCTAGGAGTAATGAGTTATGGAGGATTCAGAGGATCGGTAGACAGCGCATGATGAAGGCGGTACATGTTAGGATCAAGGAGAAGCCTCCTGATAGGTTTGTTTGAGTCTCGGGCAAGTGCCCAGGATGTAGAGTATGTATGCATTACTTGTTTTGAGTCTGTGTTGTTTTCTGTGTTTTTCGGTATGTGTGCTTTGTCTGTGTCATGTTTTGCAGGGATTCTCACTTGATTCGGTGAGGAAAATCATCAGGAACGAAGTTCCAGGTATGTTCTACATTGGTTTTATCATTGGAATAGGGTTTTTAAAGAATTTGGATGAAGAAAGATTTTTAAAGGGTCAAAAGTTTTCTAAGTATAAAAAGTGAAAAAAGTTCTAATCTTTCTGTTAAGAGGACCTCCTCGCGGTACGTGAGAGGTGAAGGGAAATCCCTCGCGGTACGCGAGGGAATGCTAGTCTTGGCCGGCAATAATCCAAGCTCCTCTCGGTACACGAGGAGCTAACCCTTCTATTTCGCGGTACGCGGGGGATTCCCTGACTTGCCCATTTCCACTTGTTTCCCTTGATCTCCCACACCGTTCACCGATCACCATTCACCAACATCATCTACCATACATCTCATCCACCATCCAATACTATATCATCTTCATCATGACCATCTCATCCACCATCCACTACTTTACCATTCATTCATTATCACCGACCAAGGGAAACTTGAAACCGTTCGTGACCGATGATCTAACTTTCTGTGGCATTCATGTCTATGTGTTTGCCACTCATCGAGTACATTTCTTTGCTATCTATCTTGAGTCTTTAATTTTTAGTGAGTCAATTGACTCTGTATTTTTAATTTGATTCAGTTTAATGCTGAGGGTTTGTTGTGTGGTTTATTTTGCAGGTTTGATCATCCCGCCCGTACTCAATCTCTATTCAGGCGGGTCGATCATCACTTATATACAGTTTGTAAAGTCAGCCCAGCAGTACATTGTGCAACCGCGACCGAAATGCTATACGGTGCACACAAGGATGAATGAAGCTGGAATTTCATTCGAGAGCATATATATTACCAGCTAAGTCGCTTAATATTTTATTTTTGTATTTTTATTTTTAGTTGTGTCTTGCTTCACATTGAAGACAATGTGTCGTTCAAGTGTGCGAATAGAGTGTCTAGTTTAGCTAGTTTGTTTCTTTATAAAAATCCAAAAATACAAAAAGAAATTCAAAAATATCCTTGGAAATTAGTGCTTATAATTGGAAAATGATAGTACAATTGGATCTGTTTGTGTGTTTAAATGATTTAAATAATTGAAAATATGTCTAATTAGTGATGTTTTGGTAGACCCAGCTAGCTAGTAAAGCTTAAATATCCCGTTTGTGTTATTTAGGAATCAATTGAATGTAAAAATCATGATATCTTGTGGGTACTCATCTTAAAGTAATCTGTAATACTGAAACTCTCAACATAGGGTAATAGGCACCACGTTTAGTTAAAATTAAGAGGTTTTTGAAATTTTTGGCACACAACTCTCTTTTTATGAGAATAAATCCGAGTTTGGTGGCGCCTGCATCCATAAATTCCATAATTCATGAGCTTATTTGTTAGAATACTGAGTTTTGCTTGTGTGTTACTCTCCGGGATGGCCACTTGGAGAAAACACCCCTAGGTGATTCTTATGTGCTTTATTGATTATGACTTAGTCTATGTGTTACCTTCCGGGATAGTGACTTGGTTGAAACGACTCTAGAAGAAAGTTCATTTGTTTGAATTAATGCTCATTATCATCCATTCATTCATATTTCATCTAATTTCTTAAACCTGTAAATCTTAGTTTAAAGTGGTAGGGTAAATCTATACGGATTGATTCGTGCCTAGACATGACCGTGAGACGGGATTAGGTAGAGCTGTAACTTTTAAGTGTGAGTCACATATATTGATTGATATGCTTGGTAAATTAATATTAGAACACATAATGGGGGCTTGATGGTTGGTGGTTGGGTTTAATCAGACAAAAATACTGATTATTGCTTTTTAACACGTGAGTATGTTTGCTAATAGGTAATTGATTAATGTTAAAGTAGATCTGAGTTATGATTCCATTGCAGCTTTTTCGAGGACGAAAAAAGGTTAAGTGTGGGGATGTTTGATGTAGTGCGAAGCACACATCTTTAATCATATTGTTTTAGTGCGTTTTTTATTAGTTTTATGTTCGTTTTGAGTCGTTTTTGTATACTATTGAGTCGTTGTTATGTTTACAGGTGCTCGTGAATATTACAAGTGAATACATGAAGAAACCAAGAAAGTAAGTGAAGCCCAAAGTTTAAAAGTATAAAATGTTGAAAATAGAGTTCTCGCGGTACGCGAGAGAGAAAGAAAATAGCCTCGCGGTACGCGAGGGAAGCAGAAAGCGCGCCCGGCTAATTTGTTCATCGCGGTACGCGAGGAACCCAGGTCAACCTCTCGTGGTATGCGAGAGGCCCGTAAATCCGCAAAAAGCCCTAATCGATAATTAAATAGAATTTGAAGACAATTATGCAATGAGCTCGACATTCAGCCGATTAGAGAAAGACTATTTGAAGACAATTATGCTTTGCAAGTAGGATTCCGACCTAGGTGGTATTCTTCCCTTCTCTGATATTTCCTTAGTCTTCATGTTGATAGTTTGAGTCTATTTCGTTTGCTTCATTAGTAGTTAATCTTCAATGTAGTAAATCCCCCCATCAATCAATCTTTAGGCCGAGTCAGAGTCTAGTATAATTATAGTAGTGTCTCGAGGGTTTGATATTCTGGTTTACCATTAAGCTGTGCTACACTCGATAGGTCCGCTTGCCTATCAGTGTGGTTTAGTTCATAGGTACTCCATTTATTACTTAGGAGTCTAGTTAGATTTTTATTCATTAGTTTTATAGACCGTCTGGGCGACATCAATGCACATGCGCATGCTGCCGTCTTTCTTCTTTACAAATAATACCGGAGCGCCCCATGGTGATATGCCCGGTTTGATAAATCTTTTCTCTATTAATTCTTCCAATTGAGACATTAATTCGTTCATTTCTGACAGAGCCAATCGGTAGGGTGCTTTGTCAACGGGCTGAGCTAATGGCAGTAAGTCGATTTGAAATTCTATTTCCCGATCGGGCGGCAAGCCAGGTAGGTCCTCTGGGAACACTTATGGAAAGTTGCACACCACGGGTGCGTCTTTGAGCTCTTTCGTTTTCATTCTATCATCAGTAACAAACGCCAAATAAGTTTCGCAAACATGCCTCATGTAACTTTCGGCCTTGATCATCGAGTTGACGTTCGGCATTGTGCAATTCCAATCACCATAAACCTTAATCGGACTGTCGTCAGTGGCTTTGAGGTGTATCATCTTTCGCTTACATACTATTTGTGCTTCGTTGGCAGCTAACCAATCCATGCCCAACACTATGTCAAATCCTCCTAAGGTTAGAAGGTACAATCTAGAAGTAAAGTTATGGCCCTCTATTTCTATCATGCAATCGTCAGTCATACGGATGACTACTGAGTTTCTACCAACAGCAGTTTCTATGCTAAAAGCCATTACGAGGTTGGAGATTGTGCAGTTTAGTTTGCGACTAAATTCATTTGATATAAAGCTTTTGCTAGCACCAGAATCAAATAATATAGTATCATTTTCATCATTAACTAGGAACGTACCTGACACAACGTTAGGATTTCCTCTGGCTTCTTCCTCACTTAAGGCATAGGCTAGGGTCCTAGCCTTGGGCTGTTCTTGTTCCTTCTCCTTTCCCGAACCAGACTGTCCGATTTTCCTGCAATCCTTGGTTGCGTGCCCAAACATGCCACAATTCTGGCACTTGATGTTACCCCTACAGTCTTTCGAGTAGTGCCTAGCCTTCCCACATCGATATCATATCGTGGTCCCAGCTCGGCATTCACCGTGGTGTTTTTTCCCACACTTCGTGCAAGTTTCATTCTCCTCAGTTCTTGGCTTCTTGGTCTGTGTTGCATAATTTCCCTTCCCATTTCCCTTTGACGAGTTTTCCCACTTTATTTTTGGTGCTTCAAGGGCCGGGTCCTCGTTGGCATAATAGTCAAAGATGATTCCACTCAGATTCACTACCGACTCAAAGGTCGAGGGTAGGTTAGCTTTCAAATGTATGCGGACCCTTTGAGGCAAGCCCTTCACATAGTACTTGGCCAGTCTCCCTTCAGTTTCCCCCAGATAAGGTACTAGCTGAGCTAGTTCGTTATACCTTGAAGTGTACTGGCGGTGAGTCATGTAGCCAGCTTTGAAGTTAAAAAACTCGTTCTCTGCTCGGTCAATTTCGTTCTGGGGGAAGAACTTCCTAATCATCAGTACCTTAAGGTCTTCCCATTTCATCCTCTTAAGTGCATTTGGTGACTTGGACCTCTGAATAGTTCTCCACCAACTCGATGCCTCGTTAGTGAAGGAATGAGAAACAAATTTGACCTCTTGGTCAACTCGGCATTCACTTAAGCTAATCATTCCATTCATTCTTTCAATCCATTCAAACATGTCAACTGAATCCTTTTTCTCGTCAAACTTTGGTGGATCACAATCTTTGACGCCTTTGTAAGTGAATCTCTTGGTGTTAAGTACAACATTGACCTCATCCCCATCACTGTCATAGACTTTTTCTTCAGGGTTTTTGATGTCGCCCAGACGGTCTATGTAAAAACTAACAAAACCTAACCTAGACTCCTAAGTAATAAATTGTCACACCCCGACCGATGGCGGAATCATCGAGGCGGACAATGGAATGATTGTTCAAAAGCACATGATAGCTAAGAGGTTATATAATTCATTAATTAAATTTAAAGACAACAAGATCCAAATACGATACATTCCAAATAACCTAGTGTAGTTCAAAACATTGATTTATTTAACTAGGTCCATAGTTCTTAAGTGGAGAAATCTTCGGCAAGTAGTCACATATCCAAACCTGAAACATTATTTAAATCAAGTGTCAACTAAAAAGTTGGTGAGTACATAGGTTTAGTAATTCCGGTAAATAGTAGTTGTAAATCGTTTTGCCACTCATTGTTTATCTTGTTAAACAAAGTATATATGATGTATCATTTATTTAATCACAATTCAAACCGAGTTTAACGCGCTTGAACAGAGCACAACAGCTAAGTCCGGTATGTTTGAATATAGTTACCCACTATATCCGATATGTTAGAATATAACACGCGGTTATATCCGAGTATGCAGTAATAAACACTCTAACCGGGTGGGCTGTTCAGGCACAATAGATCTATCAATATTACAGTTGGTTGTCTAGTGTTTAAATGTATGTACATCCAAAGAATAAGCATATAGTCTCATGTATAACACGTATAAAAATGTGAGTTGCATGTATAATGTTTCACCCCAAAACGTATAAAAATGTAAAATAGAGGCTATGTAACTCACCTGGCTAGCGGATATGATAATCCACGAGTGCGGGTGATAAGGACGTTGAAACCTAAGCGCGATGGAACCCTATGTGGATAAATAGGTATTATTGTATGTTTATATATGTGCGTATTCGTATTTAAATGTGTATATGTTTTATAATAATATTTCTTAATATTTATTTGTATAAAATATGGTAGAAAAATGATAATGATTTTGTAAAACTTTAACTTATAAAAATATTTATATTGTTAAAATATTACATTTTTAAATAAGTAGTTATTATGTATTTATAAAAGTTTCTATTTATTTATTTATATTATCATTATTATATATATATTTTTTTTGTAAGTTAAAACCATTTTAACAATTTTAAAAATGCAGTGTTTATTATTTTATAAAAATTTGGGTGGGTTAAATATGTATAAAAATTTGTTTAATCGATTAAAATAAACGAACGAGTAAACCGACTCGTTTTAGTTTTTATTGTATAAAAAGAATATTAAAATAAGTTAAAATAATTAATTAAAATAAAAACAGGAGAAAAAGTTTGGGCCGAAGGCCAAAAATAATATGTGTATATGTAAAAGAACATATGTAATTATTTCTAATTTAAATATAGTCGGTAAAATAATGATATTCATAACAAAGTCAAACCATTAATACTTAGTATAATAATTATACTAATCTTAATAAACATGATGATTGACATAATGATAATAATAATATTTAGGGTAAAATAATCATCATAGTAATAATAATGATTATTATCTATGATTTTAACCATCACCTTTTTCGTTAAAACCGTCTTTTATACAATATTCAAAATACGAGCGGGGAAAAACCGTGTCTTATAAATATCACCAACTAAGTTAAATAAAATAAAAAAAATAGTATGAATGTGCTCACGTAAACAGTCGAGAGAGAAGGTGACGGAGATAACGTGAGACCCGGTTCTTTCCCGTAACATCCCGTATGGCTCGATGAGTTCTCGAAATGACCCGTAAGCTTCGCGTAACCGCTATCCGGTGATCGTAGGTGAGAAACGAAGGTCCGAAATGGTCGGTTTTTACTCGTAAAGGTGGCGGAGGGTTGTGACGGTTGGAAGCGGTGTACTATGGTGGTGGAGAGGGAGGTTGGAGTGGGCTGTCGAGGGCTTAGGTGGCTGGAACAGAGTGGTGGTGATGCTTGTATGGGTTGTTTGTGTGTAGTAGGGTGGTGGTTTTGGTGGTGTCTGGTGGTGCCGAGAAGAGAGCAAGAGAGGGGTGGTGGAGAGGTTGATCAATGGGAGTAATGTTGCTACTGTTTGAACCGAGAAGGAGGATGGGTGAGTGTTCTTTGTGGTGGTGTTTCATGATGGTGGTGTGGTGGGGTTGTGGTGGATGCCAAGAGGATCAAAGGAGGAGGGGTGGGTTTCGGGTGGAGGGGTAGGCCGAGAGTGGGGAGAGCAAGTAAGGGAGTGAATGTGTTGGTGTGTGTTTGAGGTTCATGTAAGCATGCATACTTATAGTGTTCCAAAGTTGGGTAATGCCTATTAGGCCTTGTACCTAAGAAGACCAAGTTGTTGCTTGGATAAGAGACATTCTTGTCTTGTTGGGACAAGAGGGAACAACAACAAAACGGAAGAAAGGGTGTTGTCCCATGGTTCGGCCGAGAGGTGTGGCCACGAGAGGGGGTAGGGGGTAGGGTAGGTAGTGTGGTGTTGGGTGTTACCCGCTAGTCCAAGTCCAGTGCAATACCCGCGTGTTGTCGGTTTTCAAATGTCGTTAAGTGTCTGGACGGGTCAGGTATGTATATATATATATATAAGTTTAGTAATTTTTTTTCCATAATACGAGATCGTGTAAAATTTTAGAATTAGTTTCCATATAGATAAGTATTCTCTAATATTAAAATAAAGAGGACGTTTTCGAGGGGTTCATTTTATTAAATTTTATCAATTAAATTTTATCACTAACGCGTACGAGTATGGTTATGTCTCGGAAATTTCTAAAATTACCTTCATAAGTTGCATATTGGGTGGACTCTGCTAAACTCGGTAAGACCTAATTAATTAATATTAAGTAAAAACACTTGCATTTCATTCAATAGAAAATGTTTACATGACATATAATATAAACGCGTGAATAAAAACCCGGAATGTCACATAAATGGAGTACCTTTGACTAAACCGCACTGACACGCAAGTGGACCTATCGAGTGTAGCACAGCTTAATGGTAAACCGAGTTATCAAACCTTAGAGACACTACTATAACTATACTAGACTCTGACTAGGACTAAAGATTGATTGATAGGGGGTTGCTACACTAAAGATTAACTACTAATGCAGCACACTAAAGATCGACTCAAACTATCAAGCCAAAGAACTAAGGAAGATATCGGGAAAGAGAAGATTACCACCTAGGTCGGAGTCCTACTAGCAAAGGTCAACTTCTATAGGTTATGGAAACTATGATGGATCTGGGTTTCTATGGATAACAGATCTAGACAGCCTAGTGAATCCCTGATCACTCTCAAGGTGTCACCAACTAAGGAACCTAAAGATGTACTAAACTCACCAGATAGTGGATTATCTTTCGGTCTCTCCAACAATGATAAAGTACCCGAAAGACAGATCACCGAGTTAAAGTACCCTTAGAGACACTACTATAACTATACTAGACTCTGACTAGGACTAAAGATTGATTGATGGGGGGTTGACTAGAGTAAAGATTAACTACTAATGAAGCACACTAAAGATCGACTCAAACTATCAAGGCAAAGAACTAAGGAAGATATCAGGAAAAAGAAGAATACCACCAAGGTTGGAGTCCTACTAGCAAAGCTCAACTTCTATCGGTTATGGAAACTATGATGGATCTGGGTTTCTATGGATAACAGATCTAGACAGCCTAGTGAATCCCTGATCACTCTCAAGGTGTCACCAACTAAGGAACCTAAAGATGTACTAAACTCACCAGATAGTGGATTATCTTTCAGTCTCTCCAACAACTAGACGACTATCTCTCACTTCTCGGGTATTGAGACAGGATACACACTCAATCTAATCTATGCTCAACCACAACTCCTAAAGATACTATCTCTAGCAAACCACACACACAATCACAAACCCTAAAGTGTATGACCTAGATACGCAAATCAAGCTGGAAGACATCCACAATCAATGTACGGAATTATAATCAAACACAAATCAGATCTAAATATACATATTCATCACAATTATTAAATCAAGACTCTTTACAAAATCATTAAACCATCAATATAATCCAAAACCAGTAAAAATCGTAACTTTAACAAGCAATCATCATAAGACCCAGGCAGTATATGAGTTTTAGCCAAGAATCATGCTCAAAACAACTAGAACAGAAGTATCAAACAAGAACATGGTATCAAACACATAAATCAAGAAGAGAGATCGAATCTTGAATACCGAACAAGTTAAACTACAAACCCAGGATCCAAAGACTTAAGCCTTTCTCTTTAATTAGCTTCCTAACTCCCCAAATCGCCTCTGATCTTTCTCTTGCGGCAATAAATCGAACTCCTCTCATAAAAGCCTTACAATTCTATCTATAATCGAATTAGGGCTTTTTTCTCGGATTTTTAGTCTCTCGCATACCGCGAGATAAATTAGCCAGCCCCTCGCGTACCGCGAGGAACAAATTACTCGCGTCCGGATTTCCTTTTCCTCGTGTACCGCGAGACTCTCCTCTTTCTCTCTCGCATACCGCGAGAGACCAATTTTCAACATTTTTTACTTTTGAACTTTGGGCTTAACTTTCTCGCTCGGTTTCTTCATGTATTCACTTGTAATCTTCACGAGCACCTGTAAACATAACAACGACTCAATAGAATACAAAAACGACTCAGAACAAAGATAAAACTAAGCAAAAACACACTAAAACAATAGGAATAAATGTGACAATTCGGATTTTTCTGGTTAACTCCGTTATCATAATCCAGTTAAATCTCAACTTACTTAACCCTATCTCTAACTCAAGGGACTAATTCTGTCAAATATTAAGCTAAAACTAGAGGGATTAGTTGTGTCATTAGCCCTAACCCAATTCTAATTGACTTTTAAAGTCAAAATTGAACATTTGAGTCCCTGTTGACTTTTGAAAGTCAACTAACCTTGCTTCTTAACTCAATTCTAACCACAAGGACTATTCCTGCCAATTCCTAAGCCTAAAAATAGGAAACTACAAGGACTAAAAGTGCAATTATTCCAGATTTATGTTGACTTCTGAAAGTCAAACCGTGAGCGTTTGATCCAAATTCGTTATGCATAATTGTTTTCTGTTGGAATTCATAACTGCTAGACACGTCAATGCAATAAACGACCATCATTGAGCAATTAACACCACCATTATGCGTAAATTAAACCGAATTATGTGTATTAAAGTCCTAACCGTCGACATAGTGAGTGAATACCATCTGATTCAACAAATTCGTATACCAATTCATGAATTGAACGTCTGCACACCTCATTCGAACTCCACTCAAGCTTTTGCACACATCAATCTCGTCGGAGACGCGGCAGGGGACGCCGGGGACCAACCTATCGTTATCGCGACTGTGTTTTAGTTGGGCACTATCACTTGGACATCCATTCTGGTAATTTAACACACTCTCAGTTTCGTTTTAGCCTATTGATTGAAAACCATATCATTTTCAGGGCTCACAACATTGAATTGATCATAATCAAGATCTAGGGTTCATCACATAGTCAGTTTTAATCGAACCCTGATCTAGACATGACCTCAAATAAATTAAATTATACCAGTAGTTTCGCAATGTTCAAATCAGTAAAAGCCCTATGATCCTAATCACTTTTATCATCAAATCTAACCAATTCGAATATGGGTTCATGAACCTAGGGTTTCGGGATTTCGATCAAAAAATTAACAACTTAAACTCTGTACTTTTGCAATTAAAACCACCCACACATTCGCACACCACTAATGAACAAATCCCCTCTGTCATTTGGCTTAATCACGATCAAATTTAGTGGTTTGGGGAGGGATTTTGGATCGGGTTCGCATGGGGGGGAAGAACTCAGGGGAGTTTTGTGTTAAAACAATTTGAATCCGGGATATGTTGCGATTGCCCTAGCGGGTGTGATGGTTAAGTGTGTGTGCTGATGTGGGACAGACCCGGGTTCGAGTCTCCCCACACCCATTTTGATTTAATTCATTTTTAAAGTATTGTTTTTAATATAAAAACTTATCCTATATTGTTATAATAATATATTAACGTGTTTTAGCTTCAGAAACAACCCGTAGGCTCGGGTTTGGTTTTATAATTCATAACTAATATTATTATAACTTTTAAAATAATATATATTTATATTGTTTATAAACCACGACTTCGAATAAAATAACATGTTTATATTATTTTCAACCCGCAACTCCTAGTATAAAGTAATATACTTTTTATATTATTATAACTTGTTATATTAATATATTAACATAGTCATGCTACCTATAGATATGCATATTGAATGTACATAATCTGGCAAACACTCCCTTATTGCAAACTTGAAACCTGTGAACTCACCAAAATCGTGTTGACACTTTTCATACATGTTTTCTCAGGTCGCTAAGGCACAGGTTGCACAACTAGGACATGCATGGAGTCCTACTATCATTTCACTCATTTGCAAACCGTTAAAGAAATTCACTTACTTTTATTAAACAAAACTTTGGCGAGTTGTTTTGCGCATTTACTTTCTTGATTAAACGCTTCCACATTAACTCTGAACTTTTATGTTATGACATTCTAAGTCCCATATAGTGTTGTTTGATGTAACTAATTATTGAGATCCTGGTGTGTCACATCCCTAACGGTAAAACTCCGTTAGTGGAATTTGGGGGTGTGACAGATTGGTATCAGAGCCAGTGCTTATAGCGAACTAGGAATTTCATACTAGACTATAACCCACACACATTAGTTACATGACACAGACACTCATACATGCTACACGTAGCATCTACACATACATTGCATTGCAGGCATGTTGGCATCATCTGTATCACCTACTACTGACGAGGGGCAAGTCATTCGCATTGCATCATCATTCCCAGTGATGACACTCGAGGAATCACCAAAATAACATCCACTCCCGTCCGAGGGCAGCAAGACAAAGCCTTCAGAGGAGTCACTCACACCACCATCATCTGCACCCTTGTTACACCACCAGAGCCGAGAAAGACACTGGCTTGAGCCTATCGATGACACAATCAGAAATGGTTGGCCTTCTCAGGACCGTGTTAGGGATGACGCCCAGTACTGGTACATGTCTCTTTGGGAATTGGGTTCGTCGGAGGCAAGTCACTCCTGCACCCACTAGCAACAATACTCCGATCTCAATAACTTTACTCTACTTCAAGCCCGAACTCGTGGACCTCGCTTGAGGTACACCGTGTAGAGGCTGACTGTTGCACGTATTATGGTAGAAATTCGTTGACACATAGATGCCATCATTTTCCCGAGCCTTGGGCTCGCGTCATTGGTCGATATTCTATTGAGAATAGATTAACCACAAGGTTGAGAACACCTTGCTCATTGCATACTCAAACCCTATCCTAACTCAGTTGGAAGGACGGCTACATTGCCTCTTCCAGTATCACATATCCATGAACTAATTTCACTTCTCGAAGTCGCATTTTGCATGCATGATTTCATCTACAATCCGCTGGATTAGACCATTGTAGTGTATTTCGACTCAAGTGAATACTCGGATCAAACGATTTCTGACTACTCATCCTGATATGAGTCCTAGTCGATCAACTTATGGTTGATGACTACACCTTTCAATGACTTATCATCTCTAACAACACTTTGTACTCGGCAATAAAAATTGAGGGACATTTTGACACATGACAGGGAGAAGCCAGGGTGAGCATGCAAAACAAATTATAATTACGGGTGCACACGTAATAGTAATTTGAGGTGCATGTAAGTCCTGGTGAAACCTATCATGTGGATAAATGGTCCTAATCAATGATCTACAAACTTAAACTTCCACTGTCAGTAGAAGTTATTGTAACCTGCTCAACGACTAGTCGGTATCATTAAACCTGTTCAACAGTTGATAGACGTGACTATCAGGTTGAAGAGATTTACGGACACACTGTGCTATCATCAATGGAACTCGTTATTTTATATCGCTCATGTAAGAGTCTTAGTGAACTTAAGAATCTCATCCAAACTTGATCAAGGAAACCATCTCGATTGAAACTCTAGTAGAACCTCATGGTAAACCCATCGAATCCATGTATGTAAGCGGAATTGGAAGAATTCCTTCCTGCTAACACGTTATTCCATACACTCCAACAATAAATTCCATTTGACCCTAATGCATTATCCGGTGACTAATACTGAGATTAAATTGATTTATACCCCAGGATATCCAACTCTGTAAACGGGCTTCTTCCTTCACAAAATGATCCAATTGTTCTAATGACATTAGAAAACGGGGATTTATTCTAACCAACCATCGGTTGAACGCGACTACTTAAACAGACATCCTATACCTTATGTTATTGAAACTTGTATCTCATTAAATTTCTTCTCCTGTATGTGAACTTTTTCCCTTAACCTTTGCATTGACCGACGCTTACCTTATAAGCACGGGTTTCACTAGAAGTTTCAGCATGACTTCACAAATTTTATGATTGGTGCGGTCGTACTCCAACCCTACTAGAAGCTAGATACACCATAGAAACAGCTGATGGACAGATAATAGAAGCAACCCACATTCTTAAGGGTTGTAAACTTGAACTTGTTGGTCATAAGCTTAACAATGACCTCATGCCAGCCACACTTGGCAGTTTTGACGTAATCGTCGGAATGGATTGGTTGTCTAAGAACCAAGCCGAGGTTATCTGTCGTGAGAAAATTTTTCGCCTTCCTCTCCCTAATGGAGAAACCCTTCTATCCAAGGCGAGAAGAGTGATGCAGTCGTTGGCATCATATCCTTCATCAAAGCACAAAAGTGTCTACGTAAGGGTCATACTGCCATTTTGGCTCTCGTCGCCGAGCAGCCATCTGAGGAGAAGAAGGTTGACGACATTCCAATCATTCATGATTACCAAGAACCATTTCCCGAAGACCTACCTGGACTTCCACCATATCGTCAAGTTGAGTTCCAAATTGGTTTAGCACCCGGAGCAGCACCTATTGCTCGGGCACCTTACCAACTGGCACCCAGTGAATTGCAAGAACTATCTACACAACTACAAGAGTTGTTAGATAAAGGTTTCATTCGACCTAGCTCATCGCCATGGGGAGCTCCAGTACTGTTTGTCAAGAAGAAGGACGGGACTTTCCGCATGTGCATCGACTACCGGGAGCTGAATAAAGTGACGATCAAGAACCGTTATCCTCTACCACACATTGATGATCTGTTTGATCAACTCCAAGTATCAAGTTTTTATTCCAAGATAGATCTTAGATCCGGCTATCATCAGCTGAGAGTCCGAGAGGAGGACATCTCAAAGACGTCATTAAGGACTAGGTATGGTCACTATGAATTCATGGTCATGCCGTTTGGACTGACCAACGCACCCGCGGTGTTCAAGGACCTCCTGAACCGTGTGTGTAACCTTGATCAGTTCGTCATCATATTTATTGATGACATCCTCATCTATTCCAAGAATAGGGATGAATATGAGGAACATCTTCGTTTGATTCTAGAATTGCTAAGATAAGAGCAATTGTATGCAAAATTTTCCAAGTGCGAATTCTGGATTCATGAAGTGCAATCCTTGGGACATGTAGTAAGTGAGAATGGAATACATGTCGATCCATCTAAAATAGAAACCATCAAGAATTGGGCGGCACCGGCAACTCCAACTGAGCTACGACAACTTCTGGGATTGGCTGGCTATTGCCGTTGTTTCATTGAAGAATTCTCCAAGATTGCCCAACCCCTCACAGCCATAACTCAAAATGGTAAACCCTATAACTGGGGTGACACCCAGGAGTCAGCGTTCCAGCTTCTGAAATAGAAACTCTGCATGCACCCATCCTATCTCTTCCGGAGGGAACGTATGACTTTGTGGGACTTTGTGGTGTATTGCGATGCATCCCTTCAAGGTCTAGGTTGTGTACTGATGCAACGCGAGAAAGTGGTCGCATACGCTTCTCATCAACTGAAAATCCATGAGAAATACTAATCGACTCATGACTTAGAGTTGGGAGACGTGGTGTCACACACCAACTGACGGTGGAATACGTCGGGGCGGGACATGTAGACTGTTCATAAGATCTTGGTTTACTAAAGTTGAAATAATTAAACAACCAATTTAATTTCATAATTCAAGTAATCAAGTACAACATTTACAAAAATCAAAAATACGTGAATATCTTTATTAAGTTTAAAACAAGGTCCTCAATCCGAAGTGAAAGCAACATGATCAACTCACACATTCGTACCTGAAACATGATAAAAACGGGGTCAACTAAAAAGTTGGTGAGCATACATAAGTTTTGACACCTCAAATAAAGAACAAAATGTTTTGTGTACAGTTCATATGATACATGGTTTATAAAGCATTTATGGAGAATCTAAGTTAAGCTAGTTGCACAAATGTAACCTTGTAACTGAAGGGCATAACAACACATGTTATCCTAATGTATGGCATAACAACACATGTTATCCTGATGTAAATGTAGGGCATAACAACACATGATATCCTAATGTAAATGTAGGGCATAACAACACATGTTATCCTGATGTAGGGCATAACAACACATGTTATCCTGATGTAGGGCATAACAACAAATGTTATCCTGATGTAATGTGTTAATGATTGCACGAGTATATCATGTATATATGTAGCCTTAACAGTTAACATTCAAGCATAAAACACAAATAAACACATATGATCATATTGTAGAATTGTACGTATGTAATTATAAATAGTGTGTTATTGAGTAATAATGTTTCACCCCAAAAATGTACAAAAAGGAAAAGGGGCTATGTAAACTCACTTGTAATAAGTAGCTTGTAGATCACACGGGTAAAATGTTGCACGAGTGATTAGCTAACCACAAAGTTAACCTATGATTGAATTTGTATAAATGTATCAATGATATGCACAAATGTCTAAGGCAAGGTTTAGGGCTTAACGGGATTTGGGTGTGTTATTTCATGTATGATTTGGTGATTGTATTTGAATAAAGCCTAATCCAAATGTAAATTTAAAGTATATATGAATTTAGTAAAATAACAATTGGCTTATGGTTTAAAATAGGTAAATAATTTTGATAATTTAAATAAATAAATTATTTTTATTTATTCAATTGTTATTTTAATATTGTTCTTAAAAAATGGGTAATGAAAATATATATTTAGCATTTATATAAAATATACTAAATATGATTTAAAACCTAATTGGATTGCAAATGTAAAAAGATAAATACGAAATAAATTTATTATTAAAAATAGTATGTTCTCTTAAGAAATAAGGAAATGTAAATATATATTTATATTTAGAGAAGTTTTATTTGTTTAAATAGGGTTTAAAACCCTAATATGTGAAATAAATAAAAAGATTGATTTGTATAAGTTTTATTTCATGAAATTCTTTACAAAATGATATAAAAATCTTTTCATAGTTTGAAGCTTCATAAAAAAATTCATTGTTTTGTCTTAAAATAACAATTTTTATTTAAATTGAATTTTTAAATGAGTTTCGTGTTTTTAACCTAAGTTTTAAAACAATTTAACTATAAAACAATCGTTTCTCCTTAAAATTTATTAATTATAATGCTAAATCAGTCATAGAGGGTCTAGGTTTTACCAAAGTATTTTTATAAAATAATATAAGTTGTTAAAAATGGTTTTAAAAAGAGATGCAGACCACCCGGTTTGAACCCGGGTGGTTTCTGTGTGGGTAGCGCGCAACACCACTAGACCAAGAGGACTGATGCTGATACTAATCCGGTCCAAAAACTATCTAAGGTAAAATCAAAGAGGGGTCGGGTTCGGTTATAACATGTAAGGCAAAAAGAGTCGTTGATGGTGGGTTTTGAACCCACGCTGTCTGGTTTGATAGTGCAATGCCTTAGCCATTCGAACCAAATGGTTTCGCTGGTCTTATAAGGAAACCATTTACACGTATACGAATAATGAATCAAGAACCACCCCCAAATCAGAATGCGTATAAACGGCCAAGAACCCTAATCAAAATTGAGTCCGATGGGTTTCGTTAACACAAATTGATAAGGGGCTATCGACAGGGACTCAATTGCGAATCAAACGAACTAAGTATTACCTGATATGGTAGAGTATCGAGTGCCGTCAGCTAACCGGTCAGGGGCGATGTTCTTGAGGCTTGATCGAAGTGCAGAGGTGTATTGCGGATAGGATGAGGGTTGGGAGAGTTTGAAACGGTGTTTGCGAGGGTGTGGAAATGGTTTGTGGCGCCTAATTTTGTCTTAATCGCACGATTCAATTCGGGGTTTGATGATGACAGATGTAGGACGAATTACACGTCAAATTGCTCGGATGGTGATGAATTGGGTCAAGTTTATGGTCTGGACTCATACGCAACTAGTCTACGCGTGATTTGCTATCAACAATGCGTTTCAATTTCTAGGATTCCTTCCTGATTTAGCTTGGTTTGACTCTGAATAGTCAAAGGTGATCAAATCTGTTTGAATTTCGAATTTGGCCACGCAAAAAGTTAAATTGGAATGTTAATTGGGTTTAAGAGTGAACGAGAATCGATTATGCATACATGGAAAGTCCATGGATTTCGGGTTTGGTCGATTTAAAGGCTGGATTGCAAGAAAAATAGGATTGTTTGACTTTTAATAGTCAAAATAGATCAAAGTCTTGAATGGGGTCAAAATTGGGATGAGAGGGTTCAATTTCGAAGGTGGGGGTTCAGGATTGTGAGTCCAACAGTCCAAAGGGTTCAAACCAACTTGTTAAAAAAATATAAATATACATATAAATACATATATGAATTGATCTACGGTTTAAAACTTTATAAATTTATAAATAACTAAATTGTGATAATCTTTTAGTATAAATATTTTATAAAATTAACCTTCACATACATATGTATCTACTTTATTTGATATTTATATATATGGATATATATATTTGGGAGTGAGTTTATAAAATTTTAATTCTTTTACACTTGAATAAATATAATAGAAATGTATGTGTGCTTATTGTAAATCTAAAATTATGAAATTGTGTTAATGAAACCTAAATTTGAAATGTTTTCAAGTACGGTTTATATGACACAAGGTATTGCACTAGAAATGGATTTGAAATAATGTTATTTTATTAAAACAATTACAAGGAAAATCATGGATGTTACATTATCCCCATGTTGAGGGAATTCGTCCCGAAATTCAATTAGTTGAGGCTACTGAATCATCAAAGAGATGTGGCTTTGGTTTTTCAACGAATTTTGACTGTCTATTTGAAGAGTACAATTGATAACAAGATCCAGGTGTGTTTTCTCAAGGCTGAATATGAATGATGATAATGAATTTAGTTTCGAAATGACCTTAAGGAGAAAACTGTCGAATAATAATTTTGATTCTAAAGGTGGAATGCATTACATGGAATGGGTTAGATAGGGATTTGATGATCAAGGTTTGTTTAGGATGTAGTCTAATATGTTAAAGAATTGCCAGTGGATAAGAGATTTCACAAACATTGGCCCGTCGAACAACATAAAACTTTACGTGACACGAATAACGCTACTTCTGATAATATGACAGGAACACTTATATATAGGAAGTACCAGCGGCGTATCCACCATGCCCTTGTCATATCTTATTAGTTTCGTTATTATATATCTTGATAGGTTTCATGTCATAACACACGACATAATTTGCTATGTTTTCCATGCGCTGATTTTTATAATTTCGTGTGCACCCGTAATTATCCAAATCGTCGCATGGTCCTTATAGTTCATCCCATTGTGTGTGTGGGTCGGGGGGGTAACACAAAATCACTTAATTCGTAACTATTGTTTTCACGTATGTGTTACTAACAAGTAAATATGTCCATAGATAGTAGAGTCAATCAGGTACTAAAGAGTAATAACATGGCATAATTTAGCGTTCCATAGCTTCCTCGTGTTTGAACAAGAATACGTCAAACCCCGAGTAGCTTTCATGGATAAGGTGGATAATCATGCCTTGTGTACAATGTGATCGATCAACTGCAACAATTGTAAACGATTTAGTTCCGTGTATAGTGTAAACACATAAGTTCCATGTATGATCTAATGTCATGTACATTGTAAACAAATAGGTTTCATGTATAATGTGAACAATTTAGTATCAAATAAGTTTTCATGTATGATGTAAACAATTTAGTATAATGTATTTTGTAAATGTAAACAATTTAGTATCATGCATTTTGTAAACAATGAACTTTCAGGTATAATGTGAGCAATGTAGTATCATGTATATTGTATAGTGTGAGTAATTTGGTATCATGTCTTTTGGAAACAACTAAGTTTCATGTATTATGGGATCAACCCAGTATAATGTATTTTGCAAACAAGTTTCGTGTATTATGTGATCAGTGTAACATTATGTATATTGCAACTACTAAGTTTCATGTATTTTGTGATCGTGTATAATGTGCTTAGTCTAGTATCATGTATCAATCCAACAAGTTTCATGTATCATGTGATTAACCTAGTATCATGCATATTGTAAATAACTAAGCTTCACGTATCATGTGAATGTTCATATGTAAGCTATTAGATCTCATGAGTAATGTAAACTATCGAATTTTGTAGGTAGTCGAGTGTTGCAGACAAGCGTGTTGTTTGGTGTTCATGTATAACGTGGGTAGTTGGATTTCTTAAATTTTAAAATCTTGTTGAGGTTTATAGGGATGGCTAATGCCTACGCGAAATGGTCCATCTCATTGCAGTGCCTAGTACAATCATGCATTTCTGAATGAGTAAGATAACGAGAAGATTTGTAAATATTTTGAGCAGTGTGCTTACGAATAACTGATTTGTGCTCTTTGTTTGTAAATAAACAAGTGGTTGTAATTTATTCTTGTTTGTAAGTAAAATGGTGAAAAATAGTTGAATAATTAATTATATTGATAATTAAATGAAAACCTTTTTATTTAATTTTTAAATTATTATAAGAAGATTAGTTTTAAGAGAAAATAATGGCAAGATTATTTAATAATTAAGCCGAGGTTTAATAATAATTAATTTTGCGAGAAAAGTCATAATTAATTATTAATTAAAAATAATGTTTTTATAAAACAAGTTGTATTAAATTTCCTTACAATGTGAAAAGGTTTATAGAAAATTTATACTTCAGATACTATTTATGAACTAAAGGTTTGATAATCGCTTTGTCTGAATGAAATAACGATGTTGTTTAAATCAAATGATAAAATGGTTAGTTTGCAGATAAGGCTAATGTACGTGTACTAAATTGTGATAAACAAAACGATGGTGTTTAGATTGTACTTCATTTGATAACATAATCAAATGGATACTTTGACAAATCAAAGTGATTCAAATTCTTACACTTTCAAGAAGACATGCTTTAGGCTATAGGTGAACACTCACTTCGGGAATTCCCAGGAAAGCATACGGATCCTTCGGTTGGTTTGGATTTATATGAAATGTTTTCCTAGACAGAAGACCCGAAGTACAGGCACTCACCCTTCCGGATTGCACATGTTCTTTACTAGTTTTCAGAACTCAAAACTTTGACGGGATTCTAAAATCTTATTAGGCTTAGGCCTAAGGGTTTAAATTTTTGTTCACAAATGATGATGGTGACATGTGTGCAAGAATGAGGGTGCAAAGAGGACTAGGTGTGAATAAGTGTGTGATAAGACTTAGGATAACACTTAATGAAATCTAATAGGTAGCATGTAGATAAAAATGCTTATAAACACAAAAGTTATCAAGTAGTGTGGTACATAGGCTATCAGATACTGTATCATGCGATGTAACACTTAGAGTAACATGTAAAAATATTCACACAAAGTAGTGATCATGTAGCATGTAGTAAGGTGGCTAATGTTAGGTACATAGAGCATGGCACAATATGGGTGTCCTGAGGTTATAGTCTAGGTCAAAGGTGTGTCTAATAACCTAATTTCCTATAACCAAGGCTCTGATACAATCTGTCACACCCCAACCGACGGCGGAATACGTCGGGACGGGACATGTAGACTGTTCATAAGCTCATGGTTTACTAAAGTTGAAATAATTAAACAACCAATTTCATTTCATAGTTCAAGTAATCAAGTACAACATTTACAAGAATCAAAAATACATGAATATCTTTATTAAGTTTAAAACTAGGTCATCAATCCTAAGTGAAAGCAACTTGATCAACTCACACATTCGTACCTGAAACATGATAAAAACGGGGTCAACTAAAAAGTTGGTGAGCATACATAGGTTTTGACACCTCAAGTAAAGTACAAAATGTTTTGTGTACAATTCATATGATACATGGTTTATAAAGCATTTATGGAGAATCTAAGTTAAGCTAGTTGCAGAAATGTAACCTTGTAACCGAAGGGCATAACAACACATGTTATTCTAATGTATGGCATAACAACACATGTTATCGTGATGTAAATGTAGGGCATAACAACACATGTTATCCTGATGTAGGGCATAACAACAAATGTTATCCTGGTGTAATGTGTTAATGATTGCACGAGTATGTCATGTATATGTAGCCTTAACAGTTAGCATTCAAGCACAAAGCACAAATAAACACATATGATCATATTGTGTAATTGTAAATAGTGTCTTATTGAGTAATCATGTTTCACCCCAAAAATGTACAAAAAGGAAAAGAGGCTATGTAAACTCACTTGTAATAAGTATCTTCTAGATCACACGGGTAAGATGTTACACGAGTGATTAGTTAACAACAAGGTTAAGCTATGATTGAATTTGTATAAATGTATTAATGATATGCACAAATGTCTAAGGCAAGGTTTAGGGCTTAACGGGATTTGGGTGTGTTATTTCATGTATGAGTTGGTGATTGTATTTGAATAAAGCTTAATCCAAATGTAAATTTAAAGTATATATGAATTTAGTAAAATAACAATTGGCTTATGGTTTAAAATAGGTAAATAATTTTAATAATTTAAATAAATAAATTATTTTTATTTATTCAATTGTTATTATAATATTGCTCTTAAAAAATGGGTAATGAAAATATATATTTAGCATTTATATAAAATATACTAAATGTGATTTAAACCCTAATTGGATTACAAATGTAAAAAGATAAATAATAAATAAATTTATTATTGAAAATAGTATGTTCTCTTAAGAAATAAGGAAATGTAAATATATATTTATATTTAGAGAAGTTTTATTTGTTTAAATAGGGTTTAAAACCCTAATATATAAAATAAATTAAAATATTGATTTGTATAAGTTTTGTTTCATGAAATTCTTTACAAAATGATATAAAAATCTTTTCAGAGTTTGAAGCTTCATAAAAAAATTCACTGTTTTGACTTAAAATAACAATTTTTATTTAAATTGAATTTTCAAATGAGTTTCGCGTTTTAAACCTAAGTTTTAAAACAATTTAACTATAAAACAATCGTTTCTCCTTAAAAGTTATTAATTATAATGCTAAATCAGTCATAGAGGGTGTAGGTTTTACCAAACTATTTTTATAAAATAATATAAGTTGTTATAACTGGTTTTAAAAAGAGATGCAGACCACCCCGTTCGAACCCGGGTGGTTTCTGTGTGGATAGCGCGCAACACCACTAGACCAAGAGGACTGATGCTGATACTAATCTGGTCCGAAAACTATCTAAGGTGAAATCAAAGAGGGGTCGGGTTCGGTTATAACATGTAAGGCAAAAAGAGCCACTGATGGTGGGTTTCGAACCCACGCCATCTGGTCTGATGGTGCAATGCCTTAGCCAGTTGGACCAGATGGTTTCTCTGGTCTTATAAGGAAACCATTTACACGTATACGAACATTGAATCAAGAACCACCCCCAAATCAGAATGCGTATAAACGGCCAAGAACCCTAATCAAAATTGAGTCTGATAGGTTTTGTTAACACAAATTGATAAGGGGCTATCGACAGTGACTCAATTACGAATCAAACGAACTAAGTATTACCTGGTATGGTATCGAGTGCCATCGGCTAACCGGTCAGGGGCGATGTTCTTGAGGCTTGATCAAAGTCCAGAGGTGTATTGCGGATAGGATGAGGGTTGGGAGAGTTTGAAACAGGGTTTGCGAAGGTGTGGAAATGGTTTGTGGCGTTTAATTTTGTCTTAATCACACGATTCAATTCGGGGTTTGATGATGACAGTTGTAGGACGAATTACGCGTCAAATTGCTCGGATGATGATGAACTGGGTCAAGTTTATGGTCTGGATTCATGCGCAACTAGTCTACGCGTGATTTGCTATCAACAATGTGTTTCAATTTCATGGATTCCTTCCTGATTTAGCTTGGTTTGACTCTGAATAGTCAATGGTGATCAAATCTGCTTGAAATTCGAATTTGGCGGCGCAAAAAGTTAAACTGGAATGTTAATTGGGTTTAATAGTGAACGAGAATCGATTATGCATACATGGAAAGTCCATGAATTTCAGGTTTGGTCGATTTAAAGGCTGAATTGTAAGAAAAATCGGATTGATTGTTTGACTTTTAAAAGTCAAAATAGATCAAAGTCTTGAATGGGGTCAAAATTGGGATGAGAGGGTTCAATTTCAAAGGTGGGGGTTCAGGATTGTGAGTCCAATAGTCCAAAGGGTTCAAACCAACTTGTTAAAAAAATATAAATATACATATAAATACATATATGAATTGATCTACGGTTCTATAACTTAAAACTTTATAAATTTATGAATAACTAAATTGTGATAATGTTTTAGTATAAATAATTTATAAAATTAACCTTCATATATATATATATATATATATATATATATATATATATATATACTTTATATGATATTTATATATATGGATATATATAGGGGTATGTTCTTTTGAGAACCAACAATATGTTAAGAACCGTGAGAACCACATTAACTCTTCCTCTATTTATAATATAAATTGACTAGAATTCATATACATTTCAATATGTTTAAGGTTTGGTTTTAAAAGACCTTGAATTTATGGTCGTTTTTTTAAATGCATATATGCACTCACACTATATGCACAAATGAATGCATATATGCATATTTTTATACTTTTCTTAAAAAAATTCAGGAGAGAGAAGATAAACTCAAACTAAGAGTGGGAAGAGATAAATAAAACATTGTTGTTGAATTTTACTTTTTTCACTAAAGTGATATGTACACGTTTTGTTCGGTTCTTTCGGTTCTCAACATATGGTTGGTTCTCAAAAGAACATGATATGGATATATATATATGGGAGTGAGTTTATAAAATTTCAATTCTTTTACCCTTAAATAAATATAATAGAAATGTATGTGTGCTTATTGTAAATCTAAAATTATGAAATTGTGTTAATGAAACCTAAATTTGAAATGTTTGCAAGTACGGTTTATATGACACAAGGTATTGCACTAGAAATGGATTTGAAGTACTGTTATTGAACTAAAACAATTACAAGGAAAATCATGGATGTTACACGTGGTATATGCACTATAGATCTAGAGACACTACTTGTACGGTACCAAATGCACTATCTACACCGATCACAAGAGTCTTCAGCATATCTTTTAACATAAAGAGTTGAACATACGACAACGTCGTTGGATCGAACTCTTGAACGACTATGACTGTGCTATCAAGTATCATCCGGGCAAGGCTAGCGTGGTAGCCGATGCCCTAAGCCGAAAAGAAACTAAGCCCGGACGAGTTCGAGCATTACGACACACTATCCAACCCAAACTACCTGATCAGATCCGTAGTGCTCAACTCGAAGTCCTGAAAGAGGAAAACTTATCGTTGGAATCCACACGTGGTATGGAGAACCAACTCGAAGTTAAATCAGATGGTATTCTCTACTTCGCGGAGCGAATATGGGTTCCAAAGAACGGGAACATAAGGGAACTTGTAATGGTTGAATCTCACGAATCGCGATATTCTATTCATCCTAGTTCCGATGAGATGTATCATGACCTAAAGGTTCCCTATCGGTGGCCGAACATGAAAGTGCCTGACCTGCTAAAAGGTCAAAGTCGAGTACCAAGAACCTTCTGGGTTGCTTCATCAACTAGAAATTCCGATGTTGAAATGGGAGTAGATTTCCATGGATTTTATTACCAAACTACCCTTAACTTCTAACGGATGTGACACAATCTGGGTGAATGTAGATCGTTTGACTAAAATCCGATCACTCGTGCTTATCTTAAAAAGGTCATCTCTCGGCACGGAGTGCCAATCTCAATCATCTGGGATCATGACGCCCAATTCACCTCACATTTCTGTCAATCTTTGCAAAAAGCTCTAGGCACGCGTCTGGACATGAGCACGGCATACCATCCTTAAATAGATGGTCAAACGGAACGTACCATTCAAACCTTAGAGGACATGCTATGAGCTTGTGTGATTGATTTCGGTAACAGTTGGGAAACTCACTTGCCTTTAGTGGAGTTCTCCTACAATAACAGTTATCACACTAGCATTAAGGCAACACCATTCGAGGCATTGTACGAACGTAAATGCCGATTTCCTATCTGTTGGACTGAAGTTGGGGATAGCTAACTTACGGGTCCTAAACTTGTATTCGAAACCGTATGGCTGCAGCTCGTGATCGTCAAAAGAGTTATGTCGATAAGCGCCGTAAACCGTTAGAATTTCAAGTTGGTGATATGACCCTATTGAAAATCTCACCTTGGAAAGGTGTGATTCGCTCCGGGAAACGAGGCAAACTGAATACTCGTTATGTTGGACCATTCAAAATTGTGAAGAGAATTGGCCCAGTAGCGTATCAACTGGACCTACCTGAAGGATTTAGTGGTGTACACGACGTCTTTCATATCTCGAACTTGAATAAATGTCTAGCAGACGAGACACTCGTTGTTCCTCTTGAGGAACTACACATCGATGAACAATTGCGTTTCATTAAAGAACCGGTAGAATCCCTATATTCAGAGTTTGTTGGAACTACACATGGATAGGGAAGTCAAAACGCTCAAACGCAGTAAAATCCCTATCGTCAGAGTTTGTTGGAACTCGAAACGCGGACCGGAATTCACATGAGAGCGCGTGGATTAGATGATGCGCAAGTATCCTCATCTGTTCAAACACCACACATCAAACTCTTAAGGTACTATTCTAATTTTCGGGACGAAAATTCTTTCAACAAGGGGATGATGTGACACCTCAGAAATTTTTTTTTATTATTTTAATTTTCGTGACGAAAATTCTTTCAACTAGGAGATGATGTGACAATTCGGATTTCTCTGGTTAACTCCGTTATCATAATCCAGTTAAATCTCAACTTATTTAACCCTATCTCTAACTCAAGGGACTAATTCTGTCAAATATTAAACTAAAACTAGAGGGACTAGTTGTGTCATTAGCCCTAACCCAATTCTAATTGACTTTTAAAGTCAAAATTGAACATTTGTTTCCCTATTGACTTTTGAAAGTCAACTAACCTTGCTTCTTAACTCAATTCTAACCACAAGGACTATTCCTGCCAATTCCTAAACCTAAAAACAGGAAACTACAAGGACTAAATGTGCAGTTATTCCAAATTTAATTTATGTTGACTTCTGAAAGTCAAAGTGAGCTTTTGATCCAAATTCGTTTTGCATAATTGTTTTCTGTTGGAATTGATAACTGCTAGACACTTCAATGCAATAAACGACCATCATTGAGCAATTAACACCACCATTATGCGTAAATTAAACCAAATTATGTGTATTAAAGTCCTAACCGTCAACATAGTGAGTGAATACCATCTGATTCACCAAATTCGTATACCAATTCATGAACTGAACGTCTGCACACCTCATTCGAACTCCACTCAAGCTTTTGCACACATCAATCTCGCCGGAGACGCAACAGGGGACGCCGAGGACCAACCTATCGTTATCACGACTGTGTTTTAGTCGGGCACTATCAATTGGACATCCATTCTGGTAATTGAACACACTCTCAGTTTCGTTTTAGCCTATTGATTGAAAACACTATCGTTTTCAAGGCTCACAACATTAAATCGATCATAATCAAGATCTAGGGTTTATCGCATAGTTGGTTTTAATTAAACCCTGATCTAGACACGACCTCAATCAAATTAAATTATATCAGTAGTTTCGCAATGTTCAAATCAGTAAAAGCCCTATGATCCCAATAACTTTTATCATCAAATTTAACCAATTTGAATCTGGGTTCATGAACCTAGGGTTACGGGATTTCGATCAAGAAATTAACAAACTTAAACTATGTACTTTTGCAATTAAAACCACCCACACATTCGCACACCACTAATGAACAAATCCCATCTGTCATTTGGCTTAATCACGATCAGATTCAGTGGTTTGGGGAGGGAGTTTGGATCGGGTTCGCATGGGGGGGAAGAACTCAGGGGATTTTTGTGTTAAAACAATTTGAATTCGGGATATGTTGCGATTGCCCTAGCGGGTGTGATGGTTAAGTGTGTGTGCTGGTGTGGGAGAGACCCGGGTTCGAGTCTCCTTACAGCCGTTTTGGTTTAATTCATTTTTAAAGTATTGTTTTTAATATAAAAACCTATCCTACATTGTTATATTAATATATTAACGTGTTTTAGCTTCGGAAACAACCCGTAGGCTCGGGTTTGGTTTTATAATTCATAACTAATATTATTTTTACTTTTAAAATAATATATATTTATATTATTTTCAAACCACGACTTCGAATAAAATAATATGTTTACATTATTTTCAACCCGCGACTCGTAGTACAAAATAATATACTTTTTTATATTATTTCGTCACGTTTATTAATCTCGTGTAACGTTTCAAACTATTAGATAATATAATTGTTTATAATTATTTACCCTCAGTTTTATCCTCCAATAAAAATAATATATTTATTATTTTGCCACATAAATTATTAGTTATTAATCATACGAACCTAAATTTAATATATTAAACTATATTATTTTCCTAACCATTTTAAATGGCACAAACGGACGAATTTATTTATTTATTTAATATTATTCGTATTAGAGACGTTCGACACGTAACGCATTTATTTTAATTATTATATTAAGAAACCTATATTCATGTGGACACGTTCGTCTACTCATTGATCCTTAGAAAGTGTTAAGACATTCTAATCTTCGGTGTCGTCATCACAACTCATATGTCCCTAACTTATGTGTTTGTAATTCTAGGGCATACGTAAGCCGTGCAGGCTAACACTTGAGGTTCTATATCTCATACTTGTGTGATACTACCTACTACGTAACGCATGTGAGTTTCACGGCCCCTTTTTACTCGTTTTCCTGTTAGGGGAAAAACATGTACACAAATCATTATCTTTTACTTGTTTTCCCGTTGGGGGAGAAAGATACATACAAGCAATCATACTTTTACTTGTTTTCCCGCGGGGAGAAACAGGTACGCAAACAAACATGTTTTTCCCGTTGGGGGAGAAAACATGGTGCAAACTCTTTTGGTTATTGTAATTCATATGATATCACTTGTTATGACTATGCGTAAACTCTATCATGAAAGTCCTCAGATCAAACCGTTTAAATATGAGTATAGCGAGGTATGTTGAGTAGTACTACTGGGTTTGACAAACCCCACCCGCGTTAGTCGCGCTAACTCGATTGGAGGTCGAACGGGTGTAATATTGACCTAAACATGCACCATGGTTGATAGGCCTAGTGGGAGGCATCCATACATAAACAGTCAGTTTACGGTTGCGAGCGCATTAGTATACATAAACATAGGCATGCTACCTGTAGATATGCATATTGAATGTACATAATCTGGAAAACACTCCCTTATTGCAAACTTGAAACTTGTGAACTCACCAAACTCGTGTTGACACTTTTCGTACATGTTTTCTCAGGTCGCTAAGGCACAGCTTGCACAACTAGGACATGCATGGAATCTTACTATCATTTCACTCATTTGCAAACCGTTAAAGCAATTCACTTACTTTTATTAAACTAAACTTTGGCGCGTTGTTTTGCGCATTTACTTTCTTGATTAAAAGCTTCCGCATTAACTCTGAACTTTTATGTTATGACATTCTAAGTCCCATATAGTGTCGTTTGATGTAACTAATGACTGAGATCCTGGTGTGTCACATCCCTAACGGTAAAACTCCGTTAGTGGAATTTGGGGGTGTGACAATAAAGATGTGTGCTTCGCACTACATCAGTTTTCTTCTTCCTCATGTTTGCTTTTCTTTAGTGCTTCAGTTAACAAGTCAGGTAGTACGTCTTTTAGAGTGAGTACCACTTCTCGGGCAATAGCATCCCTAACCTTGGGTTCCAGTTGGAGAGGTCCGTCATTTCCACCCTCTGATGGAGTCACATTAGTTTCGTGCACACTTGGCTCATGTTCCACGTGTACACTTGCTTCTTCGTTCCGTCTCTGGTTCAACGTGGTCTACCGACTCGACCGGTATGAACGCCACGACGTCCATTTCCTCTTCTACCAGCCATATATTTTAACTTCTTGATGAGTAAAAGGGGAATACACCAATGTCATTCCTTCAGACCATAGTTTAGAACAGTACGAGCAAGGTAAATTCTTAATTACAGTGTTCGGTTTGTAATTAATAATTTGCTTTGCTTTTCAGGTTCAAAACTCTTCACATCAGTTGTGACATTGACATCTATGTGTTCTAAGTTTAAGCATCCATCCCTAGCTACAAGCATTAACTTTACTATTTGCTTACAGTGTTGGCGTTGGCGATGGCTACCGGAACTGACATCCTTTCGTTGGTCCCATTATCAGCTTGAGTCCAAACATTTTAGGGATGTCTGAATCTCTCAAACTATTGCTCTGATACCAACTTGTAAGGCCCCTTTCCCGGGAGACCTCCCTCGTTGGATTTACTCATAAACATAGTCATTGAATACTGAACTTTAATTAAAACATTCAAACACAGCGGAAGCATTCATCATTCAATTACATAGGCAGCGGAATTCTTAACATTAATCATAAAACATTGTCTTAATATAATTGTAATTAACAGGATGTCAGTCTTGAGCCGGGTAACCTTCAAGCCTTTGCCCGTCCTTTCCTCTTGTTACCTGAAGTGCATACTAAAAGTCAGCTAACGCTGGTGAGTTCTTGTTTATAGAAAATAGATATAACGTTGGTCATTCATTTGTACTATTGGTATATATATGTATACAACTTTGTTTTCATTGAACATACATTGACTATACACAAATTATGTGCATATGCATACATTGAACATTCATTGGTTATACACATAAGGGTGATCAGCCCGTCATTGATTGCGTAAGTCACAAAGACAGACGCTTCGCTATACCGTCATAGGTCGTAATTCAAATCGTGTCTACCAAAGTAGTCCATCCTTCATACCATGTCTACCGTCGTAGTCCGTCCTTTCGCCCGTATGCCCTAAGGCATTCGTTTCCTACGCGAACTATTAATTATGCAACCGTTCTACTTATTATTACAATCTTCCGGCACGAATGTGACCATCCGTCATTGCCATTCAAACGGCCTAGCTGATGAAGGTCCATATATGTCCCGGCTGCAAAATAGTCACGTGGTCGTCCGTCTACCGAAGTAGCCGTTATCATCGCAGCATCCATAATGTTTTTCATACTTTCATAACATGCAATACAAATGAGTATAATGCAAGATTTCATTCATTTACATTATGTCATTCATTCATTTCATTCTTTGCATACATACGTTTCATTCTTTGTTCATTATTCATTTTCATATATCCCGTAGGATCACATTGGCATTCATATATATATATATATATATATATATATATATATATATATATATATATATATATATATATATATATATATATATATATATATATATATATATATATATCACGTATGATAGTATTGGCATTCATAACATTCTTTCATTTAGTGTATACACTTCAGCCCCAAAACATTTTAAAAGATTTGCACGTAACATATAGGGGGCACATAGAACTTGTCACACCCCAACCGACGGCGGAATACCTCGGGGCGGGACATGTAGACTGTTCATGAGCACATGGTTGACTAAAATTTTATATATTAAGACGTTACATTTCCATTCACAATTTCCAAATACAACAATACAAGGATATTTGAAATACAAAACATATTCGTTTATTTCAATTAACTTGGTCCACAACCTAAGTGTAGCAACTTGATCAACTCAAACTTTTGTACCTGAAACATGATGAAAACGAGGTCAACTAAAAAGTTGGTGAGCATACATAGGTTTTGACTCTAAATAGCATCAAAGTGTTATGTGTAAACAAATTCATACAAGTCATGATTAATAAGGCATTTATAGGGAGTTACTATTGTGTAACCAAGAGTACAATCAAACATTTGTAACTAGCATGCAAAATTGTGTTGTCGGTAACAATCACCCCAATCTGGGAGGGTTTGTCAGACTCAATAGATCTATCATTGTTAACCGTCGGCTTGTATAGTTAATGATTGTACATGTAATTGCACACAAACAGTTAACACACCTAGCACTCAAACATAAAGCTCAAATTGCACATAAATTGTAAAGTGGATTTGTATTGTGTAGTTTCTGTAAATCATTGTAATGTTGTGATCATGTTTCACTCCAAAATGTAAAATAGTGAAAAGGGCTATGTAAAACTCACCTTGCAATTGAGTAGTTGAATATCACACAATATTTTGTCGTTGTTGCAAATCTCACGATTTACCTTTGATTTGTGGAATATGTGTATTAGTGATTTGTAAAAAAAAAAGAATAAGGGAATTGTAATGCGCAAAGGGGTTGATGTGGGTTTCCTTATTTTAATAAGAAAATAATTATTTGAGTTTCAAATAATATTTATGTATATCATTGTGTTTTAATTTGGAAAATTGGACGAGTAAATAAATGGTTTTCCCTTTGGATGTAATAAATTATAGGTAATTAAATAGTTGAATAAATAAGTAAGGAGCTAAATGATAAATAAACATTACTTTATTTACTTAGTTTAATTTCCATGAATTTTTTTTAGTGTAAAAAGGAGAAATAATGGTGTAATTAATTTATTATTAATTCAAAAATTAAAGTATAAAATTTGTGTAGTATAAAAGGATGTAATTCTTTAAAACTTTATAAAATACTCTTATTAATTTTTCCAAATACACTTTATAAATTAGGGGTTTCAAATAATTAATTTGTTAGAGTATCTATTTTGATTAAGCTAGGGTTTATTAGGTTTTTTTTTTCATAATAATACTAACTAAAATAGTTTCTCTTGAAATTTTAACAAGTTAACTTGCTAAGACTGATCTAAGTATTCAAAAGTTTATATAATAATTTTTATAAAATGAATTCAGTGTATAAAACGGGTTTTTAAAAATAAAAGTAGGTTCTGGGACTCGAACTCGGGTGGGTTCTGGGGATGAAAACACACGCAACCACCAGACCAGTGGTCTGTTGGTGTTCAGTTGATGGTTTCCTACGATTTTGAGCGTACACTGACCGAGGTCGAGTTCAAATGCTATCAGGCGAAAAAAAAATGGTGTTCCTGGGTTTTGAACCCGCGACCTTTTACCGTGAAGGGATTTGAGTTTAACAAAGTGGTCTGGCATCAAGCTTTGGTAAGGATCCGTATATTAAATTGTTTGTAAAACATTCCCAATCCGTCATCTTCCCCATTCGCACAACCCATAACCCTAGCCTCAAATTAGACCCGATTAAAATCTATTCTTACAAAGTGATATGGGGCTATTGACAAGCATCAAATAACGAAACAAATGGTACAAAACTTACGTGATTTGATGAGGGATGGAGGGGGAACGAATGAAATGAAAATCCGACTGTTCTTGAGGCTCAACGGCGTGCTGGAGGTGAAATGCTGGATGATCGAGGGTTGGGGAAGTTTAGGATGGATGTTGCGAAGGTGTGGGTATGGCCTGGATTGTTCAATTTTGCATTAAACGTCCCAATTGATTTAGAAATTTAAGGTGACAGTTGTGTGAACGATTTTTGCGTTAAATCGATTAATTCGAGACGAATTGGTCAGGATAACAGACTGAATACAAGGGGGTTCCATCACTGCATGAATTGCGGGGTCTAAAACGCGTTAATTTCTGGATTAGGAAAGGTTCTGTGCTCGGTTTGACTCTGAGGAATCAAACCCGTTTGAAATTCAAAATTTGCCTCTCATGGATCAAATAGGGATGGAAATTAGGCTGGAATAGGATCGATGATTGTCCTGGAATCCAAAACAATCTTGGATCAGTCGAGTTTGATAGGTTTAAGCATCCAATTTGCTTAGATTTTGGCAGGTTTGACTTTGGATGGTCAACTTGAGTCAAAATTTGTCAAGTATAGTGAAAAAGGTCAAAATTAGGGTTCCAAGTGACCAAAGGTGGGTGGGGAGGTTCGAATCTTTATAAATTGAGATTTTTGTTATAATAATAGTTTTTATAAAACTTGTAATAAAGTATAAAACATTATTTTATTTTATTTTATTTTAAACCATTTTATATAGGATCTTCATTTTTTATAAAATTTCAATAAAAATATAACCATATATATACTTACATGTACATAATTATAATTAAGTGTATATACATATAGGTATATATTTATTAATTATACCTACACATGTTATAATAGAAAATAATATGTCATTGAAAGGTTGGAAATTTCAAATTACTACCCGTTGAAAATATAATTAATGTGGCATGAGGTGTTGGGCAAGTACGGGATTCCAAGTGCTTAGATAATAGAACGATTGAAAAAAAAGATTTTATGGCCTGAAAATCAAGGATGTTACAGTCTCCCCATGTTGAAAGAATTTCGTCCCGAAATTTAACTAGTGGAGACTACTGAATTAGGAAAAAAAGTGAGAGTGTTGGGTTCTCAATGTGTTATGACGGTTGCTTTAAGGAGTATAACTGGTGGCAAGACACAGATTTTGGTATTCAAGGTCGGATATGAATAGTGATAATGAATTTAGTTTTAAAGTGAATTTAAGGAGTAAAACTGTCGAATAACAATTTGGATTCTAAAGGTGAAATGCATTACTTGGAATGCGTTTGATGAGAATTCGAGGGTCAGGGTTTGATTAAGGTGCAGTCTAATATGCCTAGGAGATGTCAATGGATAAGAAAGTTCACAAAACATTGGTCTAGGTCAAAACTTCACGCGACACGAACAACGCTACTCTTGATAATATGACAGAGCACTTATATATAGGAAGTACCATCGGCGTATCCACCATGCCCTTGTCATATCACATTAGTTTTTCTGTTATGTATCACGATAGGTCTTAAATCATAACACACGATAGGATTCACTATGTTTTTCATGTGCTAATTTTTATAATTCTGTGTGCACCCGTAATTACTCAAATCATCGTATGGTCCGAATATATTCCTTCCGTTGTGTGCGGGTCAAGAGAGGCACAATTTTACTCAGTTCATATCTATTGTTTTCACACAAGAATTGCTAAAAAGTAACTATGCCTCTAAGTAGGCAGGTCAGTTAGCAACTAACGGGTAATAAAGTAGTATATCCTAGAGTTCCATAGTTTACTCGTGTTTGAACAAGAACACGTCAAACACCAAATTGTTTTAAAGTGTTACAACTTTCTCGTGTCTGAACAAGGATATGTCAAACCCCGAGTAGCTTTAATGTGTTATGGCTTTCAGCTTTGGTGAACAAAGGGTATAACCATGCCTTGCATATAATGTGATTAACCAATTGCAACAATTGTAAACAATTTAGTTTCGTGAATAATGTAGTACTCAAATTTCATGTATGATCTAGCGTATGTAGCTTGTAATCAAATAGGTTTCACGTACAACGTGAACAATTTAGTATCATGGTAAGAAATGAACTTCATGTATGATGTTAACAACTTAGTATCATGCGTTTTGTGAACCAATAAGCTTTCATGTTCAATGTAGTCAATCTAGTATTATGTATCAAGAAAACAATTGTTATGTATCATGTATATTGCAACCAACCAAGTTCCATGTATTCAACCCAGTAGCATGTGTATTGCAAATAAACAAGTTTCATGTGTTATGTGATCAATCCAGTAAATTGGGATTTGTAAATAAACTACTTTCATGTATTATCTGATCGTGTTGTGTATCTTATGAACGTGCATACGTAAATTATTGAATTCCATGTGTGACGTATACTAACGATTTTCGTATGTGATCGAGTGTTGCGGACAAGCGTGTTATTTGGCGTTCATGTATAATGTGGTAGTTAGGTTCTAGCTCTTTAAATCTCGTTGCGGTTTGTAGGGATGGTTAACGTTTACGCGAAATGGGTCGTCTCTTGAAGCGGCAAGTGAAAGGTAACGAGGAGGTTCAGAAAATATCATGGGAAATGGGTTTACAAGGAACTGATCTTTGTTTGAAAATAGGAATTTGTAACATGTTCTTGGTGGTAGATATATGAAGTAGTGAAACTATTGAGTCAAATAACCTAAATAAATAACCAATTTATAGGAAAAATCTTTTTGTTAAGTTTTCAATTATTATAAGAAGAACATTTTTAACAGAAATTTATTGGCTAAACAAGCGGTTGTATATTAATTTAACCAGGGTTTAGAATTTATTGACTTAACGAGAAAAGTCATAACTATTTATCAATTTGAAATATTTCTTTTATAAGACAGGTCGTATTAAGTTTCCCTATAGGGTGAAAAAGTTTATGAAAAATTTTATATTTTTGATACTATCTAAAAGTTTGATAAATATTTTGTTTGAACAAGAAAACGAGGTTTGCTTAAATCTACTAGGATGGGTTGTTTACGAAGGAGATTGGTTGTAGTGTACTAAATCGTATTGAATGAAGAATGTGATACTTGGGAATATTAAATGAAAATATGATAGGTGTGATTTACACTCAACGGGTCAAATCAATGAATTATAACTTTAGAGTTGAAATATATAAAATTGATTAAATGCTGAAATTTTAAACATTACTCAAAACATAGGGAAATGGTTCTCAAACTGAAAATTTAAAGACAATAAATAATGAAAAAAAATAATTTTATTAACGTCTCTTGTAGATTTCCACTAGAAGGAAGATAATTCCCAAGACGAGCACCGCTATGGTCACTCGGGTAGCCGACTTGGCTTCAGCTTTAGCTGTCTCCGTGCGATGCTACAGTATTTCTTTTTCGAGGATGGAGATTAATTCCTTTTGGTACCCTAATTGGTTTGTTAAGCTATCTATTCTTTGTCCTTGCAAGTCGTGCATTACCTCATGCTCCATCCTTTGCCTCTCAAACTCTGCGGTCCTCACATATTGGGGAATGTCATTGATTGGAATTCCCATAACGCTAGTGGGTGCCGTGGTGTGCCTTACCCAAGGGTTAGGATGGTACGGTTCGGGCATTAGATATGGGTCTCTTAGTGGGGGTGGTAACTGATTGTGGAGATGGGGTGTCTAATACGGGTTTCTAGGTGCGGGTGATCCAGGTGTTCGAAGTCTTGGGCCGGTGTTCCTAATCCAATCTGCCCTTACATCAAATCTTGGTCTAGCAGCTGGGGGTGGTGGTGACCGATACACGGGTGACCCGATGTCTTCTTCCCAATCAGACTCTTCTCCGGGATGGTATACCGGGGAGGAAGGAGAGTAGGAGTCCATGTCTAGCAGGAAACAATGAAAAGGTTGTAAGTGATAATAAAATACTGAGTGTTAAATATAGGAGTTCTCATAGGTTTAGAGTTTGACTAGTCATAACACCGAGCCTTCACAACAGTATTTTAGAATTACAATTGACCTATAAGTAATGCATCCCTGAGGAGGATTCCCAGGAAAGAGGGGTGAGTCACTAGGACACACTTAAGTACCCTATCTTTCCTTAGCCAGAATCCCTCATGGGCCTACACACTCTTCCAGTCATCACGTATAAATAACACTATTGTTGGGCTCATGGCCATGATGAGAGTTGTTGTGGTCTGGGCTTTGAGGCCCGACAGCGACGCTTATATGTTGTAGTAGGCTTCTTCTTCTTGGAGGGTAAATAGGCTTCTAGTTTACTATTAATGGGCTTTAGGCCCAATAGTTTATATTTAGATCACATGATGTGGTGACATTATATGTGTGAGATTAAGGGTGCATGAAAAGCTAAGTGTGTATAAGTGTATGTTGAAACTTAGGATAGCACTTAAATGGATCAAATAGATAGCATGAATATAGCACAAAAATTTTTACGCAGTGTGACACATAAGTCAGTAAATATTGTATCATGCAGTGTAATGATTGCATGTAGAAATATTCACATAAGAAGAAAGCATGTAGCGTGTAGTAGCATGGCATTGTATGGGTGTCCTAAGGTTATAGTCTAGGTCAAGAGTATCTAATAACCTAATTCCCTATAACCAAGGCTCTGATACCAATCTGTCACACCCCAACCGACGGCGGAATACGTCGGGGCGGGACATGTAGACTGTTCATGAGCACATGGTTGACTAAAATTTTATATATTAAAACGTTACATTTCCATTCACAATTTCCAAATACAACGATACAAGGATATTTGAAATACAAAACATATTTGTTTGTTTCAATTAACTAGGTCCACAACCTAAGTGTAGCAACTTGATCAACTCAAACTTTTGTACATGAAACATGATGAAAACGAGGTCAACTAAAAAGTTGGTGAGCATACATAGGTTTTAACTCTAAATTGCATCAAAGTGTTATGTGTAAACAAATCCATACAAGTCATGATTAATAAGGCGTTTATGGGGAGTTACTATTGTGTAACCAAGAGTACAATCAAACCTTTGTAACTAGCATGCAAAATTGTGTTGTCGGTAACAATCAACCCAATCTGGGTGGGTTTGTCAGACTCAATAGATCTATCATTGTTAACAGTCGGCTTGTATAGTTAATGATTGTACATGTAATTGCACACAAACAGTTAACACACCTAGCACTCAAACATAAAGCTCAAATTGCACATAAATTGTAAAGTGGATTTGTATTGTGTAGTTTGTGTAAATCATTGTAATGTTGTGATCATGTTTCACCCCAAATGTAAAACAGTAAAAAGAGGCTATGTAAAACTCACCTTGCAATTGAGTAGTTGAATATCACACAATATTTTGTCGTTGTTGTAAATCTCACGATTTACCTATGATTTGTGGAATATGTGTATTAATGATTTGTAAAAAAAAATAAGGGAATTCTAATACGCAAAGAGGTTGATGTAGGTTTCCTCATTTTAAAAAGAAAATAATTATTTGAGTTTCAAATAATATTTATGTATATCATTGTGTTTTAATTTGGAAAATTGGACGAGTAAATAAATGGTTTTCCCTTTGGATGTAATAAATTATAGGTAATTAAATATTTGAATAAATAAGTAAGGAGTTAAATGATAAATAAACATTACTTTATTTACTTAGTTTAATTTCCAATAATTTTTTTAGTGTAAAAAGGAGAAATAATGGTGAAATTAATTTATTATTAATTCAAAAATTAAAGTATAAAATTTGTGTAGTATAAAAGGATGTAATTCTTTAAAACTTTATAAAATACTCTTATTAATTTTTCCAAATACACTTTATAAATTAGGGGCTTCAAATAATTAATTTGTTAGAGTATCTATTTTGATTAAGCTAGGGTTTATTAGGTTTTTTTTCCTAATAATACTAACTAAAATAGTTTCTCTTGAAATTTTAACAAATTAACTTGCTGAGACTGATCTAAGTATTCAAAAGTTTATATAATAATTTTTATAAAATGAATTCAGTGTATAAAACGGGTTTTTAAAAATAAAAGTAGGTTCTGGGACTCGAACCCGGGTGGGTTCTGGGGATGAAAACACACGCAACCACTAGACCAGTGGTCTGTTGGTGTTCAGTTGATGGTTTCCTACGATTTTGAGCGTACACTGACCGAGGTCGAGTTCAAATGCTATCAGGCGAAAAAAAAATGGTGTTCCTGGGTTTTAAACCCGCGACCTTTACCGTGAAGGGATTTGAGTTTAACCAAGTGGTCTGGCATCAAGCTTTGATAAGGATCAGTATATTAAATTGTTTGTAAAACGTTCCCAATCCGTCATCTTCCCCATCCGCACAACCCATAACCCTAGCCTGAAATTAGACCCGATTAAAATCTATTCTTACAAAGTGATATGGGGCTATTGACAAGCATCAAATAACGAAACAAATGGTACAAAACTTACGTGATTTGATGAGGGATGGAGGGGGAACGAATGAAATGCAAATCCGTCTGTTCTTGAGGCTCGACGGCGTGCTGGAGGTGAAATGCAGGATGATCGAGGGTTGGGGAAGTTTAGGATGGATGTTGCGAAGGTGTGGGTATGGCCTGGATTGTTCAATTTTGCATTAAACGTCCCAATTGATTCAGAAATTTAAGGTGACAGTTGTGTGAACGATTTTTGTGTTAAATCGATTAATTCGAGACGAATTGGGTCAGGATAACAGACTGAATACAAGGGGGTTCCATCACTGCATGAATTGCGGGGTCTAAAACGCGTTAATTTCTGGATTAGGAAAGGTTTTGTGCTCGGTTTGACTCTGAGAAGTCAAACCCGTTTGAAATTCAAAATTTGCCTCTCATGGATCAAATAGGGATGGAAATTGGGCTGGAATAGGATCGATGATTGTCCTGGAATCCAAAACAATCTTGGATTAGTCGAGTTTGATCGGTTTAAGCATCCAATTTGCTTAGATTTCGACATGTTTGACTTTGGATGGTCAACTTGAGTCAAAATTTGTCAAGTATAGTGAAAAAGGTCAAAATTAGCGTTCCAAGTGATCAAAGGTGGGTGGGGAGGTTCGAATCTTTATAAATTGAGATTTTTGTTATAAAAATAGTTTTTATAAAACTTGTAATAAAGTATAAAACATTATTTTATTTTATTTTAAACCATTTTATATAGGATCTTCATTTTTATAAAATTTCAATAAAAATATAACCATATATATATATATATACTTACATGTACATAATTATAATTAAGTGTATATACATATAGGTATATATTTATTTAATTATACCTACACATGTTATAATAGAAAATAATATGTCATTGAAAGGTTGAAAATTTCAAATTACTACCCGTTGAGAATATAGTTAATGCGGCATGAGGTGTTGGGCAAGTACGGGATTCCATGTGCTTAGATAATAGAACGATTGAAAAAAAAAGATTTTATGCCCTGAAAATCAAGGATGTTACAGAACTCACCTGTTTTCCATTGTTTAAACCGAAGGTGATGTTTTAGCTACTGTTAATGCGTATACCGATCTGCACATAAGTCAAAGTACAATTTCTATTATTTCATGCAAGAGTCGGCAGTTTTGTCGGTATCGTCGAGAGTGTCGACTAGGATAATCGCTAGCCACACTCATGAGTGTCGCCTGAACTTGCGTTTAGGACTTTGTGTTGTGTAATGGGTCTATACTTAGCGTTTTTCTTAGAGGCCGATTCTCAGACAGTCGACTTTTTGACAGTCGACTCGGACAGTCGACTCTCTAACAGTCGACTCTCTTCTTCTTCCTCGCTGAGAGTCGCCATATGCAGGTGGCCGACTCTCGAGAGTCGGCTCAAGAACATTGAGCATTTGTATGTCTGATTTTTTATCCAAAACCTTAACTTTTTTACGTTCAAAATGTTTATCTAGCTTCCATGAAGCTAGATCTGAGCTTTAATCCACTTTTCATACGTAAAAATCCTTCCTTTATGTTTAAAAATCCAATAAACCCTAAAACCCTATTTTTGAAGAAAAACTCAAATCTGAGGTTGATTCTTACCTTAAAACTCGAGGTTCTTCTTGTAGAATCAATCAAGGATGATGGAGAGACAAGATGAGAGAAGATTCTGTGACGTTTCGGATTTTTCGTTCTCGCACTTGTATTATAATTATCGTGTAATCATTCTCTATTTTAATAAAGTGTAAGAGTTTTATTTGGTTTTATACAAATAGGTATTTTATTTTATGGATTTAAACTAACTAGAATTTTATAAATTTTAAAACTAATATAAAGCTTTATATAAAAATCTAAATTTAAAAAGTTGTAAATTTAATAAAATAACCTATTTAAATAAGATAAATAACTTTTATAAAAATTATTTATAATAATAAAAAAATAAAATAAGTTTATAAAAACATTTTTAAATTAATTTGATTTAAAAGAAATTAAATTAATTTATTTAAATAAAAGTTCAGGGGTTGTATTGTAATTAAACAAACTAGAAGGATTTAAAACTGAAATCGACTAAGGGGCTCTTTTCTGGTCAATTTAAACTACAAGGGCCCATCCGTATTAATTTTATGGGCTAATTCGAGTCAAACCAAACTCCAGGGACTAAATCTGTCAATTCTCGATTCGTTTATCCGGTCACCCCCTCCGATGGTCCGACGGGTAAAGAACTTTCCGGCGACGCTCGACAAGGCTGTTTCTCTGCACCTCGACAGCCGCTAAAGGCTTCTCTGGCTTCGTCTCTCCCACGCGAACAAGACCCCCCAACCAATTGGTCTCCCCAACATAAGGATCGTCTGATCCTGTTGGTGGCCGAGAAACCCACGTTCGAATTCGCGCCCGACAGACCACCTCCACGCGTGTTGAATGTCTGGTTAGTTTCGTCTCGTCCAGACTAGTGTCGGAACATGCCCAATTGCACGTTTTAACATAGAAATCAAGCTCGGCTATAAATAGCCATGGTCGGCCCTGCACGAGCTCGCTACCCTCCTTCCACCCACTCTCACTCCAAATTGAGGATACCATCACCTTCGTCGACCCTGAGTGAAGCTGTGACCAAGGCTGTAGAGGCTAATCCCATCCAGAAGCTCGATTCTCATTCTGGACATTCTCGGATTTAAGACTCTGCCGTCCAACCCCTTTGCGACCACGTAAGAATCCTCAAATTCGTTTCTTTACCTTCTGTTATCATAAGGCAAGCTGAACCAATCGAAGTCACGACTCCAAACCATCGATTATCGGACAAACTATTGTTCTGAAAAATTACTGTTTTATTTTCTAAAGTCTGGGCCATCGAAACTACTTAGTTTCGATTGAGTAAATGGTCAATCGAAACTAGTAGTTTCGATAGATGGTAGTTTCGACAGCCTGTGTATCACTTATAAATGATCAATCGGAACTAGTAGTTTCGATAGATGGTAGTTTCGACAGCCTGTGTATCACTTATAAATGATCAATCGGAACTAGTAAGTTTCGATAGATGGTAGTTTCGACAGTCTGTGTATCACTTATAAATGATCAATCGAAACTAGTAAGTTTCGATAGATAGTAGTTTCGACAGTTCTGTGTATCATTTGTAAATGGTCAATCGAAACTAGTAGTTTCGATTGAACACAGTTTCGATCAAATCAGTACTTTCAAGTAAATCTGGACCAACTTTTATGCAAATAACACTAAATGTTATTATAAACCTATACACCATTAAATACTAATACGCACATGTAAACATACAATAATACCCATTTATCTACATAGGGTTTCAACGTGCTTAGACTTCAACATCTTTATCACCTACACGCGTGGAAAAATACCCGCTTGCAAGGTGAGTTACATAGCCCCTATTTTACATTTTTATACGTTTTGGGGTGAAACATTATACATGCTACTCACATTGTTTGTACGTGTTATACATGAGACTATATGCTTATTCTTTGGATGTACATACATTTAAACACAAGACAACCAACTGTAATATTGATAGATCTATTGTGCCTGACCAGCCCACCCGGTTAGGGTTTTTTTTACTGCATACTCGGATATAACCGCGAGTTATATTCAAACATATCGGATATAGTGGGTAACTATATTCAAACATACCGGACTTAGCTGTTGTGCTCTGTTCAAGCGCGTCAAACTCGGTTTAAATTGTGATTAAATAAATGATACATCATATATACTATGTTTAACAAGATAAACAATGAGTTGCAAAACGATTTACAACTACTATTTACCGAAATTACTAAACCTATGTACTCACCAACTTTTTAGATGACACTTGATTTAAATAATGTTTCAGGTTTGGATATGTGACTACTTGCCGAAGATTTCTCCACTTAAGAACTATGGACATAGTTAAATAAATCAATGTTTTGGACTAGACTAGGTTATTTGGAACGTATCGTATTTGGATCTTGTTGTCTTTAAATTTAATTAATGAATTATGCAACCTTTTAGCTATCATGTGCTTTTGAACAATCATTCCATTATGCGCCTCGATGATTCCGCCATCGGTCGGGGTGTGACAGATTGGTATCAGAGACATGGTTACAGGGAATTAGGTTATTAGACACAATGACCTAGACTATAACCCTAGGACTCCCTTTTTATGTGTTATGTGCTAAATGATTAATTGTTATGTGAATTATTTGTAGTTAGGTATTATTTGAATTTTCTCAAGTTTGGTACATGAGACTTATACACATACATACAAGGCTTAAGTACATGATACATACTTTACATACACATTTGACAAACAAACTTATGCAAACAACTACACTACTCATCCTTATCCATACTCTTTCCTAATCCATATTAATTGCAACATTCCTACACATTTTATACTCATAGACTCTCAAGTCTATTAAAATCTTGAAAATCTCGTCAACGACTTAATTTCTTGAGACCAGTAAAGGACACATGCAATCTGGAAATGTGACACCTGTACATTGGGTTTTCTGTCTAGGAAAGCATTTCGTATAAATCCAAATAAACGGACCCGTATGCTTTCCTGGGAATTCCTGAAGTGAGTGTTTACCTATAGGTTAAAGCATGTCTCTTGGAAAGTTTCAGGGAATTATTTAACGTTGATAAGTCAATGTATTCGCAAGGATACAATCCAAACTTAAACTCAAAATTTGGGGACGTTATAGCAAGATAGGAAGAACTAGACAAACATGCAAAGCAAATCATTATTACGGGTGCACACGTAATGACGATTTGTAATGCACGCAAGTCCCGACAATTCCTATTATGCAAATAATGATCTATAACATCATGTCCTACCCGGAATAGATGACTTAGTTTCCCCCATCAACTTAGAATAAATACACATGCACTGGCACGCGTCATAATGAATCCCGTTTTTCTGCTTACATTATTTCCCGCTATAACTCATATATATCCATCTTATCTAAAATATCATTGTCTTTTCTTATGGTGTTAGAATGCCTCCTCGACGAGCAAACTCTAGCACTTCCAACCCGGATCTTGCTACTCTTCTTGCCCAGCTGGTAGGGCAAATGACCCAAGCAAATAACAACAGTGACGGGTCTCACAACATCCAAGGGAACGGTGGTACCAACCCGCCTCAATGCACATTTAAGCACTTTAACTCGTGCAATCCTACAAAATTCTTCGGCACTGAAGGTGCTACCGGCCTACTGCAATGGTTTGAAAGCATGGAAAGCACATTCCTAAATAGTGACTGCCCCGATAATCTTCGGGTTCGCTATGCCACAAGTGTACTTCAAAAGAGAGCCCTCACCTGGTGGAACGGTGAGAAACGCACTCGTGGTGTTGAGGTTGCTACGTCTTTATCATGGGATGATCTGAAGAAAGTCATGACTGATGAATTCTGTCCTCGAAATGAAATGAGGAAGCTCGAGGCTGAGTTTTGGGATCTTGCCCAAGACAGCGGGGATAATCTGGCTTACACCACCCGGTTTCAAGAGCTAAGTCTGTTGGTGCCTCATATGATCACTCCCCTTGCACGGGGAATTGAAAAATACATAGACGGGCTGCCTATGCAGATTCAAGATGCTGTGTTAGGAAGCAATCCTCCTACACTTGAAGCTGCTATCCGTCTATCCGCTACACTATCCGACAACCATGTCAAGGCCGGAACCTTATCAAGAAAGGGTTCCAAGAAGGTTGTTTCTACTCTTGCGGCCGTCAAAGATGTAAAACCTGAGTCTTCTAACCACAACAAGAAACGAAAGGGTCGAAACTTCGCAGCCGTAACTCCCGCTGTACCTGCTATTCAAGCGGCCCCTTTGGGTCAAAACCCGAAAACTTATCAGGGCCCGAATCCCCAATGCCAGACCAGCAAGTACCATCATCCTGCCAACCTACCATGCCGATTGTGTTCAAGCTGCGGACGATATGGACACGTGGTCACTACTTGCAGTACTCGTCCTCCCGTCCATCAAGCTGCTCCAGCCAACCGCCCAATCTATCCGGCACCTCTCAATGGTCGGGCATGTTACGAATGTGGAGACCCAAACCATTTCCGTGACCGATGCCTAAAACTTCATCATCAAGGTGGTCCTCAAGGACGAGCGTTTAACATAAACGCTAATGAGGCTCAAGCAAACAACGACGTGATAAACGGTACGTTTCTCGTAAACAATCATTATGCATCCGTTTTATTTGATACCGGTGCCGATAGGAGTTTTATATCTCTTACCTTTGAATCTCGACTTCCTAAACAAAGAACGAAACTTGACAATTCTTATTCCGTGGAGATAGCAAACGGAAAATCTATTACTATAAATTCTGTTATCCGCGACTGCAATCTCGAGCTTAATAATCACAAATTCTCTGTTGATCTCCTTCCAATGCAATTGGGAAGCTTCGATATTATAATTGGCATGGACTGGTTATCCAAGCACCATGCCGAGGTTATTTGCTACGAAAAGTGTATTCGCATACCTCTCTCTTCTTGCGACACGTTATTTATGTTCGGGGAAAAACCATGTCGTGGTCTTCAAATCATGTCTTGCATATTAGCACAAAAGTACTTGCGAAAAAAGTACGTTGCCTTTCTGGCCCACATAGTTGACACGAAAGACAAGGGTAAGAAATTGCAAGACATTCCAATCATCCGAGATTTTCCCGACGTATTCCCCGAGGATTTACCCGGTCTTCCTCCTCCTAGACAAGTGGAGTTTCGTATTGACCTTGTGCCAGGAGAAACTCCCGTGGCAAAAGCTCCCTATCGTCTTGCACCTTCCGAGATGCAAGAGCTCGTAAGTCAATTACAAGAACTCTCATCTAAAGGATTCATCCGCCCGAGCCAATCACCTTGGGGTGCTCCCGTGCTATTCGTAAAGAAAAAGGATGGATCGTTTCTAATGTGCATCGATTATCGTGAACTCAACAAGCTTACAATTAAGAACCGTTATCCTTTACCCCGTATCGACGATCTTTTCGATCAGCTTCAAGGTTCAACATGCTTCTCCAAGATTGACCTTCGTTCCGGGTACCATCAACTTCGTATTCTCGATGAAGACATTCCGAAGACTGCCTTTCGGACTAGATATGGTCACTACGAGTTCATGGTCATGCCCTTCGGTTTGACTAATGCACCTGCAGTCTTCATGGACCTCATGAACCGTGTATGCAAATCTTATTTGGACAAGTTCGTGATCGTTTTCATTGACGACATTCTCATCTATTCTAAAAGGAAGGCTGAGCATGAACAACATCTTCGTTTGATTTTGGAACTCTTAAAGAAAGAACAACTATACGCCAAGTTCTCCAAGTGTGAATTCTGGCTAAAGGAAGTTCAATTTTTGGGACACATAGTCAACGATAAGGGAATTCATGTGGACCCGGCAAAGGTCGAGGCGGTAAAGAATTGGAGTACTCCTAAGACTCCTACCGAGATTCGTTCATTCCTTGGACTAGCAGGTTACTATCGTCGTTTCATCTCAAATTTCTCCAAGATTGAGGTCCCGCTCACTGCCTTGACTCACAAAGGTAAGCACTACGAGTGGGGACCCAAGCAAGAGGAAGCTTTCCAAACTCTAAAGCACAAGCTCTGCAATGCTCCTATTCTAACTCTTCCTATTGGTAATGACGACTTTGTCGTTTATTGTGATGCATCCAACCAAGGTCTTGGTTGTGTTCTTATGCAACGAGGTCAAGTAATTGTATACGCATCACGTCAACTCAAAGTCCATGAGAAGAACTATACGACCCATGATCTCGAGCTTGGTACTGTCGTTTTCGCCTTGAAAATTTGGAGACACTATCTATATGACACCAAATGCGTGGTTTTCACCGACCACAAAAGTCTCCAACATATTTTCAATCAAAAAGAGTTTAATATGAGGCAACGACGATGGGTTGAACTTCTAAACGACTACAACTACGAGATCCGCTACCACCCCAGCAAAGAAAACGTTGTAGCCGATGCCTTGAGTCGTAAAGAACGTATCATGCTTCATAGTTTTCATATTCATAACGATATCCAAGCCCGTATTCTCAAAGCACAACACACCTCGGTTACCGAGGGAAACATGTATCAAGAGATGGCATGTGGCGTAGAACTCTTGCTAGAAACCAAAGCCAACGATCTATTGTATTACTTGGACCGTATCTGGGTTCCCGATCGCGACGATCTTCGTATGTTTTTGATGAACGAGTCCCACAAAACTCGATATTCGGTACATCCCGGAGCTGATAAGATGTACATGGGTCTTCGTCAGCAATATTGGTGGCCCGGCATGAAAAAGGATATTGCCCTCTTTGTGGCAAAATGCCTAACTTGTTCTAAAGTGAAGGTCGAACACCAGAAGCCTTCCGGTCTCCTCGAACAACCTGAAATTCCCGTGTGGAAGTGGGAGAACCTTGCTATGGATTTCATCACCAAACTCCCACGCACTTCTAGTGGGCACGATAGTATCTAGGTTATTATCGACCGACTTACAAAGTCTGGTCATTTCTTGCCTATTTGTGAGGACTATCGAGTCGAGAAATTGGCTCGGATCTACATTGATGAGATCGTAAGTCGTCACGGAATCCCTTTGAACATCATCTCCGATCGTGATTCGCGTTTTACTTCCCGATTTTGGCAATCATTGCAATCAGCACTTGGTACTCGTTTGGATTTAAGTACGGCTTACCATCCTCAAACTGATGGACAAACCGAACGAACAATCTAAACTCTTGAGGATATGCTTAGAGCTTGTGTCATTGACTTTGGTGGCAATTGGGATTCTCACCTACCACTAATTGAATTTTCCTACAACAACAGCTACCACTCAAGCATTAACATGGCACCGTTTGAAGCTCTTTATGGACGGAAATGTCGTTCACCGATTTGTTGGAACGAAATTGGTGAAGCACAAATCACCGGTCCCGAGCTTATCCAAGAAACCACCGATAAAGTCTCTCTTATCCGTGACAACATTCGAGTAGCAAGGAGTCGACAAAAGAGCTATGCCGATAGACGACGAAAACCCTTGGAATTTCAAGTTGGAGATATAGTTCTTCTAAAGGTATCACCTTGGAAAGGCGTAGTCCGATTTGGAAAGAAAGGAAAACTTGCACCGTGATATGTGGGTCCATTCAAGATACTCGAAAGGGTAGGAAAAGTGGCCTACAAACTCGATCTTCCTTCAGAACTTAGCAACGTTCATCCAACCTTTCATGTATCAAATTTGAAAAAGTGTCTAGCCGATGAGAATCTCCACATCCCTCTTGACGAAGTGCGTATTGACGAAAAAATGCACTTTGTTGAAAAACCCGTGGAAATCATGGACCGAGAAGTTAAGAAACTCAAGCGTAGCCGCATCCCCATTGTCAAGGTCCGTTGGAATCTAAACGTGGACCCGAGTTCACTTGGGAACGTGAAGACCAAATGAAGACCAAGTATCCGCATCTCTTTTCATAGCCTCCACTAGTTAAATTTCGGGGCGAAATTCCTCTAACATGGGGAGACTGTGACGTTTCGGATTTTTCGTTCTCGCACTTGTATTATAATTATCGTGTAATCATTCTCTATTTTAATAAAGTGTAAGAGTTTTATTTGGTTTTATACAAATAGGTATTTTATTTTACGGATTTAAACTAACTAGAATTTTATAAATTTTAAAACTAATATAAAGTTTTATATAAAAATCTAAATTTAAAAAGTTGTATATTTAATAAAATAACCTATTTAAATAAGATAAATAACTTTTATAAAAATTATTTATAATAATAAAAAAATAAAATAAGTTTATAAAAACATTTTTAAATTAATTTGATTTAAAAGAAATTAAATTAATTTATTTAAATAAAAGTTCAGGGGTTGTATTGTAATTAAACAAACTAGAAGGATTTAAAACTGAAATCGACTAAGGGGCTGTTTTTGGTCAATTTAAACTACAAGGGCCCATCCGTATTAATTTTAAGGGCTAATTCGAGTCAAACCAAACTCCAGGGACTAAATCTGTCAATTCTCGATTCGTTTATCCGGTCACCCCCTCCGATGGTCCGACGGGTAAAGAACTTTCCGATGACGCCCAACAAGGCTGTTTCTCTGCACCTAGACAGCCGCTAAAGGCTTCTCTGGCTTCGTCTCTCCCACGCGAACAAGACCCCCCGACCAATTGGTCTCCCCAACAAAAGGATCGTCTGATCCTGTTGGTGGCCGAGAAACCCACGTTCGAATTCGCGCCCGACAGACCACCTCCACGCGTGTTGAATGTCTGGTTAGTTTCGTCTCGTCCAGACTAGTGTCGGAACGTGCCCAATTGCACGTTTTAACATAGAAATCAAGCTCGGCTATAAATAGCCATGGTCGGTCCTGCACGAGCTCGCTACCCTCCTTCCACCCACTCTCACTCCAAATTGAGGATACCATCACCTTCGTCGACCCTGAGTGAAGCTGTGACCAAGGTTGTAGAGGCTAATCCCATCCAGAAGCTCGATTCTCATTCTGGACATTCTCGGATTTAAGACTCTGCCGTCCAACCCCTTTGCGACCACGTAAGAATCCTCAACTTCGTTTCTTTACCTTCTGTTATCATAAGGCAAGCTGAACCAATCGAAGTCACGACGCCAAACCATCGATTACCGGATAAACTATTGTTCTGAAAAATTACTGTTTTATTTTCTAAAGTCTGGGTCATCGAAACTACTTAGTTTCGATTGAGTAAATGGTCAATCGAAACTAGTAGTTTCGATAGATGGTAGTTTCGACAGCCTGTGTATCACTTATAAATGATCAATCGGAACTAGTAGTTTCGATAGATGGTAGTTTCGACAGCCTGTGTATCACTTATAAATGATCAATCGGAACTAGTAAGTTTCGATAGATGGTAGTTTCGACAGTCTGTGTATCACTTATAAATGATCAATCGAAACTAGTAAGTTTCAATAGATAGTAGTTTCGACAGTTCTGTGTATCATTTGTAAATGGTCAATCGAAACTAGTAGTTTCGATTGAACACAGTTTCGATACCTGTCACAACTATAAACAGTTTCGATCAAATCAGTACTTTCAAGTAAATCTGGACCAACTTTTATGCAAATAACACTAAATGTTATTATAAACCTATACACCATTAAATACTAATACGCACATGTAAACATACAATAATACCCATTTATCTACATAGGGTTTCAACGTGCTTAGACTTCAACATCTTTATCACCTACACGCGTGGAAAAATACCCGCTTGCAAGGTGAGTTACATAGCCCCTATTTTACATTTTTATACGTTTTGGGGTGAAACATTATACATGCTACTCACATTGTTTGTACGTGTTATACATGAGACTATATGTTTATTCTTTGGATGTACATACATTTAAACACAAGACAACCAACTGTAATATTGATAGATCTATTGTGCCTGACCAGCCCACTCGGTTAGGGTGTTTATTACTGCATACTCGGATATAACCGCGTGTTATATTCAAACATATCAGATATAGTGGGTAACTATATTCAAACATACCGGACTTAGCTGTTGTGCTCTGTTCAAGCGCGTCAAACTCGGTTTAAATTGTGATTAAATAAATGATACATCATATATACTATGTTTAACAAGATAAACAATGAGTTGCAAAACGATTTACAACTACTATTTACCGGAATTACTAAACCTATGTACTCACCAACTTTTTAGTTGACACTTGATTTAAATAATGTTTCAGGTTTGGATATGTGATTACTTGCCGAAGATTTCTCCACTTAAGAACTATGGACCTAGTTAAATAAATCAATGTTTTGGACTAGACTAGGTTATTTGGAACGTATCGTATTTGGATCTTGTTGTCTTTAAATTTAATTAATGAATTATGCAACCTTTTAGCTATCATGTGCTTTTGAACAATCATTCCATTGTCCGCCTCGATAATTCCGCCATCGGTCGGGGTGTGACAGATTACAAGCTTGAATGGGTCTTCTCTCTCTCTCTCTCTCTCTCTCTCTCTCTCTCTCTCTCTCTCGGGTTTCAAGGTTGAAGATGATGAGTGAGGGAAAGAGAGGCTGATCATATCCTTATATACATGGGTCCATATCGACCCATTGGGGCCAAGCCCAAGCTCGATCCCCTTTCTTTCGATTTTTCTTTAATTAATTCCCGACCTTGCTTTCATTAATTTGTTTTATTATTTCGGGATGTTACAAATGCAAAAATGAAAAATGAAAGAAACAAACAATATATAAGAAATGAAAAAAAATATATATGTATGTGTTTTATAATGCAAAAAAAAAGAAAAGGGAAAAAAGAAAACAAACTTCCACAACCGTGAAAAACTCCATGAAAATTCATCACGGTCGTGGACCACACTAGGGGTGCGCGATTTTCCACGGTCCCATGACCGTCACATCATTTCCATGTCACTCCTTCACGAGGTATATATGATGGTCTTATAACAAACTTTATATAATTAAATTTAAATCAAAATGAATTAACAAAAAAAAGCAATATTATAATTTAAGCCATAGAACTATGAAGCAAAACCAATTTTTAAAAATTAAATTAAGTAGGCGAATATATAGATGGAATAAAAACTGAAATTTCATGGAGAATGTTAACTTTTTTTTTCTTTAATAATAAATCCTAGATTTTCTAGATAAATTACAGCATGCAACCTACATTATTTAAACCCTTAATTTTTTGGTTGTGAGTACACCACTTAATCACTAGGATGTCTCATTAGGGTTAGAAAAATGTTAACTAATTAGTGAGAAGATGTCTATCTGCATAAATGCTATTATAAAATGCATCAACACCAATGTCTTTATTATCATACAGAGCGGTGAGAGAAATATTACAGCGCGTCTATCACACATTATGTCAACATTAATGTACATATGAGTATGCAACGCATCAAGACCAATGATATTACTTAGTAATAGAGTGATTCAACGACCGTTGAAAGTGGTTTCAATAGAATCGGGACCAAATGAAGATAATCATCGTTATTCTTTAGTTGGATCTTTTCAAAGTGACCTGGAACCGGACACTAAGGTTAGACCTGATCCGATTAACCAAGAGGAATCAGATGACCCTTTCTTTAACTATAATGTCATTGAGGAGCTCAACAATAAAGAAAAGTCAAAGGTGGATCATGTGACTACCGAATCGGAGCATGTGGAGGCTGTGGCGGTGAAATTTGTGGTACCTTCTCATCAAGAGGCAATAAATAAGGGTGTTGTTGATATTACGACTGAAGTTGTGAACGAACCTCAAGAAACGACGGAGGGTCCGGTTGTGCCTCCCTTTACACCTCTGGCAGCGGAAGACTTTGAAAATCGTAATACATTTTTAAATATTTTCGGATCTGGAGGTTAATGTCACTGCCGGGTGTGATAATGGTTTTTCATCGGGTACGATTCCTAAATGTGGTACAATTTTTTTAATCGAGATTTTCATGGCTAGACTATGTTGGTTCATCAAAAAAAAATGTTTTAGAAACATCGAATAAATGGTTATACAAAGATCCAAGAGGGAAAATTCAAAGCCTTTTTCTTTAACTCAGTTGTGTAAATGGATCGAATTCTTCCCTGTAGATTTAAAGATATGGAGAACAATTGAAAACGAAAAAAAATAGTATTCTTTTAACTGATGCTCTATAGGGGCGAGTTATATTTAGGATTGACAGAAACGGTTCTGATATCGATAGATCATGCGGGAGTTTGAAGTTGCAGGATGACGATTATGTCGCTTTGCATTTGTGGTTTAGTGTAGTGGGTTTTCGTATCGGTTCATGCAAGTTTGTTATCATCTCGCTCTCTTTCGTCCTTCTTTTTTGTTCTGTTTCGCGTGATTAGTTTTTATGTTTCTCTTTTCTAGCCCTGTACTTGCATTTTGGGGTTGTCTTTTTGGGTCGGTTTGTAGTCCTGTCTCGTCCTATCTAGTTGCTTACCTGCCAGTTTCCTATTAATAAAATTTTGTCATTAAAAAAAGTATTGTGTAAACATTGATATAACAACAAAAGAAAAGGACGGTGGTAGACACATGTTTACTCTTCATAAAACTTACAAAAGTTCAAACAAGTGGTCTATCGCACAATCTTGCTAGGTTATATGAAAGTTACACTTTGGCCCTCAAAAGTTACTTTTTCGCCCCCTCAAGTTCACCAATACTTATCATTTATACCTTACACTTACCCATTTGTTTCCTTTGGCCCACTTACAATATCCGTTTTTTCTTAAAACTTTTAAAATTTGATGTTTTATAAAATTCTGAATATACCGTTGCGACGTGTCTATGTGTCTGTGTTTCGGTATAAATTTCTTTCAAAACGGAATTGTGCGGCATAATGTACAAGTCATCAAAGCATAAACGTACAAGCCGTCAAAACTGCGTTAATGTTTCAAATTTTATACAATTTATTTTTGTTTTCCCCCTACAACATTTAAAATATGATATTTTATAAAATCCGTTCGTCGTTGCGATGTGCTTATTTTTATGAACGTTTTGATGTATTTTTTTTACGGTTTCGTTTTTTTCATTGTGACGTATTTATTTTTATCGATGTTATGACGTGAATTTTTTAACGGTTTCATCTTTTTAATATAGAAGTTTTTAGTATTATCAATATGCCCGCCACAACGCTCAAGTTTACGTCGATTTCATTTTTTTACATAAAGTTTAAATGTTATCAACGTCCCTGTCGTTGCACTGTACTTATCATTATCAACGTTTGAAAGGTAACCTTTTTTTAAAGTTTCGTTTTTTATGTAAGGTTTTAAATATTATCAACATTCTCACTAATTAAAGACGTCAAATTTTCTCATGTGACGTGTTGGTTTAATACCTAGTTAATGTACATATGGTATACAATGTAACAAGAAAATATAACAATAATATTACTTTACACTTGGATACTAATATACTATTACACTACGTCGTTTTTTGAACAACAAAATTTCACATTTTTATGTACTCTCGGATTATAACCCTCAATCTTTTAGAGAGGACCACCTTTGTTAACATGTTAGTATCATTAAACTATAAACCCTTTGATACTACGTATTTATATGATATTACATTACGCTTTACAATAACTAATTAACTTTAACATTTGAATGGGTATCAAAGTTATATTACATATTATGATAACATACGTATTAGTTATATACTCCACAAAATGGTCATTAAAAATGTATTTATGAATAACAATACAATAAATACTCGTGTTTTATACAAACTGAATAAATAAAATATCAATTAATTAATAATGAAAATTTAAAAATTATAAAAGAAATATTAAATAGTAATAAAGATTTAAGAATTAATAAAAAAATATTAAATAGTTAGTAAGGAAATATTAAATAGTTAGTAATAAAGAAAAAAAATAAGCGGTAAATAAAATCTCAGGAGTTTACAGAATTATAACACGTGACGTAACTGGTTATTTATTTGGTAAGATACAAGTTAAAAAATATATATATGAAAAGAATATATAGTTTTATCCCATTTGGCTTCAATAAGTTATCAAACCCCACATCGCATGGTTCGCCCTTCCCCCTCTCCACTCACTCACTGACTCATCTGACCTCCTTTACCAAAAGATGCATTTCTAGTCAAACCTCTGTTTGACTCTGCAAACAAATTAAAAACCGCCTGTAACCAACCTCCACCACCACCATCTCCGCCGTAACTTCACCCATTCCCGCCACATTTATTCTAGATTCCTGATTCCCGCAAAGAAATTATACACAAACAATGGAAGATTCAACCTCTCGATCTTTGATTTCTCTCTCTAGGTTTCTCTCTCTAGAAACCGAGACCGGAGCGGCGACAGAAGATGACGAAGACGACGAGATGAAGGAACATTGGACGTCATTGATCGAAGACGAAGAGTATCTACGGTTATTATTCGATAAGGATACGCCTGGCAACTACATTGAATCGCGATTGGATGATTGGATCAAAATCGGCCGATTGGAAGCAATCCAGTGGATATTCGATGTTCGATTCACTTTTACCTAATCAATCAATCAATCGCTATCGTTTCATTTCAGTTTTCATGATCATGATTTAATTGTTTCGCAGATGAGATCAAATCTTCAATTTCAATTTCACACGGCGTACTTATCAGTCACATACATCGATCGATTCCTCTCAAAACTACGCTTCACTGTAAGTTTCTCAAAACTTTTGTTCGATTTCGTTATCAAAAGTTCAAAACCCTAACATTTTGATTTGGAGGAAGAGTGAAAAGCCTTGGACGATTCGATTGCTCGCAATTGCGTGTCTATCATTGGCGGCAAAAATGAACGAACGCAAGGATTGGGCGAATTGGAACAATCGAGAGTTATCATCAGATTTTCAGTTCCAGAAAGGCGTGACTCAGAGAGCCGAGCTTCTGGTGTTGAACACATTAGATTGGAGGATGCATTCAATCACTCCGTTTCACTTCATCCGTTACTTCATTTCATGTTTCTGCAAAGAGTCTTCTCCGCAGAGACGATTCATATCTCTGATTTCACAAATCGTATGTGCTGCAACAAATGGCAAGTATCTGAATCATCATTTCTGTTATTGATGGATTGAAGTTTAATTTTATTATTTGATAATTTGATGTTTTTGATTGTAGATATGGATATAATCAGGCGTCGGTCATCTACCATAGCAATGGCGGCTACGTTGATGGCCATGGATCAGGTTTTGAGCAGGGAGTCCCTGGAGATGAAGGTCAAGACTAACTGGGTTAACCAGCTTTTTGATCATGTGAGTCATTCTAAATTTTCTTATTTCAATATTATTCGTTGGGACCATATCTGATGTGGATGCATATTCTTAATTTAATTAAAAATTTAACTTTTTTTAAATTGAAAAACAGTTTTATAAAAAATGTGAATCTTAAAATATATATACTCGTCGAGTACATACAAAATTAATTTTAAGTAAAAAATCTTGAGAAATACAAAATCAATTTAAAACAATAGATGCGGGAATTGAGTTTACGCACCGCTCTCAGTTTGTTTACTTAAAATTTTTTACGTACTGATTGACCCTTCATATGTGTAGGAAGCACTAAATAAAAAAAATTTAATTTTAAGTAGAAAATTGTGAGAAATATAATATGTATTTATACATAATGCTGTTAGATGTGAGGAAAAAAATACGATTATCTGGTTACATAATATAATATAATATATATATTGATATAATATATATATATACGGTTCTTAACATATGTTTGGTTCTCAAAATAACACACCCATAGGGAGACATTCTTTTGAGAACCAATAATATGTTAAGAACCGTGAGAATCACATTAACTATCGCACTATTTATAATATAAATTGACTAGAATTCATATAGATTTCAATATGTTTAAAGTTTGTTTTAAAAGACCTGGAATTATAGTCGTTTTTTTAAATGCATATATGCACTCACACTATATGCACAAATGAATGCATATATGCATATTTTTATACTTTTTTTTAAAATAATTCAAGAGAGAATAGATAAACTCAAACTAAGAGTGAGAATAGATAAATAAAACATAATTGTTCGATTTTACTTTTTTCATCGAAGTGATATGCACACGTTTTGTACGGTTCTCGGTTCTTAACATATGTTTGGTTCTCAAAAGAACATGCCCCTATATATATAGGGTTAGTTTATGGTAAAAAGAGTTTTAAAAATAAGAAGGGTAAGAATGATTATGGGCTTGATATGTGTCCTTTTATTGTTTTTTAAGGGAGAGAATATTGGTCATTGTGTCAAATATGTCAGGTCATTGTGTAATGTCAGGTCTGATCATTGTGTAATGTCAGGTCTGGTCATTGTTTCAAATATTTTTCATCATTGTGTTATATGTATTCATTATTGTGTTTTACGTTTTATATAATTTCGTGTATTTTTGTCACTGTTTTTTATGTATTATATATAACATAGGGATGAAAAATATTTGACCCAATGACCTGACATTAGATACAATGACCAGACCTGACATTACACAATAACCTGACATTACACAATTACCTGACATATTTGACACAATGACTAATATGACCAGACCTGACATTAAACACAATGACGAGCAAATTACACAATGAGCTGAAAAACGTAATTTTTTTTTCTTTTTTGTATATAACGACAGTATACTCGTTTTAAAGATAAAAAAAGCTCGTTTTTATGGTGTAATTTAAAAAAAAATAATAATGTCGTATGTAAAAATTATGAATGTTTAAAAAAAAGGAGAAACTTGATAAAAAGTCAACAAAATGGCCATGAATAAAATACCCTTTCAACAACTTTTTCTCCTACAATTTGATCTCAACCATTAAATATTTTTTATAATTTGATCTAATGACCATAAATCTTTTTCATCATTTTTATTTTAAAAACCCTTTTACTTAAACTTTATCATATATATTATTGCATTGTTGAAATTAAAATTTATTTTGTATTAAACGCAGTCTATATTATTATATTTAATAAAACTAAGACTAGATATTGAAATGACATGTGTTCAAATGCTAAGCTGACATATAAACAGTATCTTATATGTCATTTTCTTAAATTTTTAAAAAAAAAATTAAAGTGCTACAAATTTCATATAGTTTTTCCATTAATCCTAAATTTTATCACACACATCCTTTTACACTAAATATAAATAATAAAAAAAATCCGACAACATCTCGTAAATGTTTAACATATAAAATATTCTGATCTTTTTCTCTTTTTATTCTTTTTATATTTATTTTATTTTGCTAATATGTAAACATATATGATGTTTTATCTTTTGATATTCAATTATTATTTAGCTTATATGTAAATGATTACTTATTATATTTCACTCCCACTTGCATTTTTTTCATTATTATTTATTTGTTTTTTTCCATATAAAAGTTGAAGTACTAAAATTACACATTTTTCTCATTATTATTTATTTGCTTTTTTTTCAATAAGATAAATAAAAAATTACACATTCTTTTAATTTTAGTACTAAAATTTCAATTTAAAAGAAATTATACACATTCTATTTTACAATAACGAAATTAGTTTTACTAATGAAGTCGATTATCGACTAGACAATAACCTATAACCTCATTCTTATTATCGTCGTTAACTATTCATTAATGTTAATACATGTGATAATAGGCGGATGTGTACACCTGTTATAGCCGAATGCTGAAACTCGAACCTCTAAAAGTGAACATCTCCAAACCGGATCTGGTTCCATCAAAGGAACGAGAATCTATCAAAAAGAAGATGTCATGACATCTAGCCAAGGGAACAATAAGCCAACCCACGAATCCAATCCTGTTTTTATTTGGTTGAATGATTTGTTAGGGTTTTCTGGAATTTTATAATTTCGTTTTGGATATAGTTTTCGAATTTTATAAAGTTGTGTAAGGAGAGATCTGAGAAAAAAAAATGAGGAATAAAAGAGCAACCTTTTTCTTTTAAAATCATTTTATAATGTTGATATTTTCTTAAAACAATGTGATTAAATATTCTCCTGATAGAAGGATTAATAATGGAGTCTAGAGGGAGAAATGAGAGAGGAAAGAGGTGGCAAATGTTTTTATTTAATGATTAGAGTAAGGAAATAAAAGATGATATATCATTTTTCTTTGAATAATAAAACAGCAATTTGATGCTGTTGTGTGAAAAGTTAATTTTGATTAAAACTGTACCTCTTTAATTTTTCTTTCAACATTAGTCTGGTTAAAAATTATCAAATTAGTGTTACATCTACTCATAGTGAATCTACATGTGATTATCCATTCATTCATATGAGAACTTTCATAAACAAATATATATATATATATATATATATATATTGTTTTTAAGAAAACACATAACACTTTTAGGATATTACACGTGTACATGTGTAGATTTTAAAGGAATGGTACTTGCGTTACATACCTACTCATGTTTTTGGCAACAATATATGTAAAGTTTGACACAACGTAGTAATGAGGGTACTTGTATAACCAAAACTCATTACAATCGTGAATCGGTCTTGAAAAATTAGACACACAATTATAATGACTTAGCATACCGTTCTAATTAACATTGTTTCAAGTTATAAAATATGAATCAAATATGGAAAGTTGGGCCACCATTATAATGAAGACGCACATTTGTAATATGGTTAGATGCGCTCTTATGATCACGAGTGCATTATACATTTCAAAAATGTCGTTTTTTTATTAATATAGCGAGACTTTTATAAAATTAAATAGAATAAAAATCTTGATTTCACAATTTAATTGTTTTTAAAATAAAGTATATGAAAGATGTAACATCCTAAAAGTTTTTAAGTAATGAAAGAAAAGTTTTAAAATAAAAGAAATAAAAGTGGAGGGACTAAATGGTATTTTTCCAAAAGTGGAAAGCCTTATATACCCTAGCCGCCACCCTCCATGCGCAAACCATTCCCATTTTCCATATTCACTTGAACAAATTCAGAGTGAGATTGAGGGAAGTTCTCGGCTAGCAAAGGAAAGAAAGAAGAATTGGATCTCAAGCCATTTTCTAGTTTCATTCGACTGAGAATCGATAAAGGGAAAAGAAACAAGAAGCTACACACGTTATTAAGGTAAGAACTACACTAGATCTACATTTTTCATTCGAAAGGGGCTTTTGTAATAAGGGTTTTAACGCAAAAGAGGGGGTTTTTACGTATAAAATGGCATAAAAGCTATAGATTTGAAGTTATGAATGACAAACAAACACTTTGGATAAAGTTCGAATCTTGACGTCAAAACAACCCAGATCTAGATCATGCAGAAAGTTAGGGTTTGAATGGCAAGAACACGGTTCTCGCACAAGTACTCGCAAGTGTACTTGTGCGCAAACCCGAGAAGTACTCGCTAAAGTAACCAATCGATTAATTGAAGTATTCGGTGACTTGAGGTTGTACGCATACTTCAAATTCTCGCGAATACACACTTGTACGCATACTCCAAGTTCTCTCACCCTTGTATGCATACTTCAAGTTCTCGGTAAAGAAATGATGAGCGTATACTTGATGTATGAAATTAAGTTAATTTAGAATGTATCCATGCAGGTTGTGTGTTCCATAGAGACTACTCACCTTACCTAGGCTCAATACACCTACTACATATCACATGTGAGTTTCTAGATGCCCTTTTTAAAGAAGTTTTATAATGTCTGTAAGGCCACAAACCAGGTACCCTACCGTTGGTTTTCATCACTAGGCATTCCCTTTAAAATACTTGTTTAGTAAATCAAAACTACAGCGGAAGTCTTTCTAAAACAATAATTTTCTTTTTAATATCGTTATCGTCATTAAGTTTACCTCATGAATGCATGCACACCAATCCGAGTAGCACCGCTCCCAAGCCAAGATACGTCGGCCCCAAAGCTCACCTGCAACACAATCTAATGTACACACAAAGTCAGCTACGCTGAGTGAGTTCTAATAGTTTAATTTAAACAAAATCTATCTCGTCACAAAATATATTTATCTCCACTCAGGACCCTCCGGTCCTTATAAAATAGTTTTATAAATTATCATCATATAGATAGCCCCTGTTATCTTATGATATCCCAAAGGTTCACCACCCCAGACTCATCCCACAAACATAACCTCATAAACCTCACCTACATGAATCAATATTACTACACTGAATACTCGAAATCTACCACCCGTATTAACCCTAAAACCTGGTTAACACAACCAACCCCTAGACATTGACTTACTCAGCCCTGACCAAGGCTCTCACAATTCAACTGACACAACAGTTGAAACACCACAACACAATCCCGACACAACGTTCAATCTAACTCTACTCGCCTCCTTAATATCATCTACACATCACAATAATATCATCTCACACACAACATATATAACTCAACACTTGCATGCAAATCAACACTTATATATGCACACAAACACATACCTCGTCACACGCACCCTCGTCAGGGCGTTCGACACACCTCGAGCTCATCACTAACTTGCTTAATATTGTCACCTTTGGTGACTTCCCGAAGGACGTCGTCCTTGACAATCCCGTTCGTCGTGTCATAAATACAGCGATGCAAACACAACACAAATATAAAACACATAACATCACTCTTCATTTACATAACACATTAACTACACCTACACCCCACACATAGCACTAGGATAACATATCCAACTCTCACACATAAACGTTTAGCTTATATCCTGACTCACCCCGACTAACTTATAACACAATACACCACTATTATAGCAACACATATACAAATACTATGTCTCGTTAGATAAGCACATACCATGTACGTGCACGCCCTGTAACACCTCCAAGCCATACCCGCACAACATGTAAACTCATTCCCCGACTCACCCCTGTTAGGTCACAATACGACTCACGACCATGTACCCACCTATAACCCACAAATCCTATGGACAACACATAGTCCCTTAGCCCTATATTTGAATACTTAAATTCATAAACTCGTCGGGTTAAACCCCGAAACTCGTTACACATTTATTGTAATAAAACACATCTTGAAAGTATGTACGATAGCCCCAAAATACTAAAAACGTTTAAAGAGGGATTAGAAACTCACCGGTTATGCTGATTCTCAATCTCTGCTCTTCAACTCGCCCGTCCACGTTCGAATTCCAAACCTGTCAAGCGCGTGGTCACATGATCAGAACACGTTCTAAACATGTGTCAATTACGTATAAGTAAATAAACCCTACTCTCGGTCTCAAACACTCGCCACCCCAGCTTCTTAAATCCCCTTTTACGAGTACACGTGATTCGGGTCGTCTCTGACCTGACCAGAAATCGAGCATCCAAATCTCGGGTTCCCATGCATGCACGTACGTGTGCATGCATACGCATGAAAAAAACCTAATCAGGTGCAAACCCAAATCCATCCTCTCCCTCGCCATTCCCGTGAACCACCGTCACCGGGTTTCTCCACCGTGTACCTCTCGACGTGTTCCACCATCTTGATCCGTCATCTTGTGCCATTCTCGAGTCCCTGCCACCTTCTAGCCACAAGAAAACCCTAGTCGGCTCCCTTTTTCATGATGGAACAACAGAACCACTGTCCGCCGCCGTGGTACACCACCACAGCCGTCTCTAGTTGTTGTCGGGAACCGCCACTCGCCGTTGTCTTCATTTCCAGCGATCTCCAACACCCCCACTCTTTACCCGTCACCTTCTTCTTTCTCATTTCCTCTCTCTGTTCTCTCATTCTCAACCATTGACCCCCACCCTACTCCGCAACCACCATCATCATCCTCCTTGTCGGACCCAACCAATACAGGCTGCTGCGGGCTGCCCGCCACATGGTCATAGCCATCACCACCTCTTCCGTAACCTTTGCTAGCCCACGCCTCCACCTCACGCATCTCCTACGTTCACTACCCGCCAACTCTCTCACGTTTCCCCCTCCTCGGATTCATGATCATACCATGAAACCCTAACACTCCTAGACCAAGGAAAAATCGAGTATATGTAAAGAAATAGTAAAGAAGGTTACCTTAACGCATTATGGAGGCTCCCCAGTCTAACCCGTGCGTTACCGCCCTTGCTCACACCGTCCGACCACCACAGTTTCCGGCGTCCCACTTGCGTCCCCGCTTGGCTTCCGTCAATCCCCCTATACCGATTATGGGCTAGGGGTAGCGCAAAGGTGGTCTTTAAAACTACCAGAAGTTACACCTGGGTCCCCGCATTATCTTTAACGTGCGCTTCAAACTCGAACTACTCATTTTTCTAGCTTACCGAGTTATTGAATTTTGTTGAATCAAGTTTTACGTGGCAATTCATGCTAACCTGGACGTTTAATCGAGCTTCGGTTAGTCCACTAACCCGATGTCACACCCCGGCCGGCGGCGGATTATACGCCGGGGCTGACGTGGTTGTTCATAAGCACATGATCATCTATTAATAAGTGATAATATTATTTCATATAATTAAAACATCCGTTACAAATAGAAATGGAAAATAAGGAGTTCAAACATAACACAAGTTAAATTCAATCTTTATTAAAGCTAGGTCCATATTCCTATATGATTATGTAGTGTCCTCAAACTAGTGCATCGGAAACATCTGAGTAAATGTCAACTACAAGTAGTTGGTGAGTAACATAAGTTTTGACACCAAAAAAAGTTAAAGTATAGTTTTACAATTCAATATGTTCAAAGCGTGTGTAGAGCATAAATATGAAAACATACAAGGTTCCAAGCGTACAATCAAACCGTGAAAATATGTATGCACAGTCCCCCAGACTGCGTGGAGTACCAAAATGTATACACTAACCCGTCAAGGTTCGTGTTAAGTAATGTATCGGTTTCCCCTATAAATGATCATGTTAGGAACCTTAGGCCTACCTCGCAAGTTAATGATTATACTAACATGAACACACGTTTTGGTCACCAAGCAGTTTAAGACATAAAGCATAAACACCAAGGCATAAGAACAAAGGCATTGAATGTGTAAGTAATGTAATTGTAGACATGTTTCACCCCAAAAGTATAAAAATGAAAAATAGGCTATGTAAACTCACCTGTAATGAAACTAGTAGGGGATAGCACCACACAAGGATGCAATAGAAAGCACAAGGGTTTGCCTGTGAACCGTCTACGTATGACCTAGAATTATAAGCATAATAATTAGAGACACATGGGATATTGTGATGATGACACAGAAGAGTGAACGTCCTAAGACGCACTAACGATTAAAGAGTAGACGAACTTGTCCACGGCAATAGAGGATTTTCTTAATATAATAATTATTAAGATAAATACGTTTCGTGTCGAACGTTTCTATTTACGAATAATATTAATAGATAAATATTCATGTGGTTGTACTATTTAAATTATGACTAGGAAAATATATAACTATATATATTATTTTTAAGTTCGTATGGTTAATAAAATAATCATTTATGTGGCAAGAATAATAAATATATTTATTTTTATTCGGGGATATAAACGTGGGTAAATAATATAAATAATTATATTATTTATTAGTTTGAAACGTTACACAAAATTAAGAAAGTGTTTGATTACCAGAATGGATGTCGAATTGTTGATTCCCGACTAAAACAGGTGCCGGCTGTGTCCGGTTTGATCTCCAGCGAGTCTGTGCTACCTCTGATTGAATTGACACGTGAAAGAGTTTCAATGGGATTCGATTAAGGAGTGCAGTGTGTTTGCTTACGAAAACAATGATTGAATTTCTTGAATTTGATGGATACGTGATCATAGTCGTCGGTTATGGTGTAATTAGCCATTAATTGGTTTAATTCGACAATGATGGTGCTTAAGACAGCAGTTAAGATCATTAATGTCGAGAATGTGCTTGATCAGTTACAATATCGAACAAGAATCGATTATAGAGCTTGAATTGGATCAAAAGTGTCGCGAGTTTGACTTCTAAAAGTCAACAAATCAGGAATTGGGTAAATACAGAATGCTTTTAGGTTTACAAAGTTGGCAGAATCAGTCCCTGTGGTTAGAAATGAGTTAAGAACATGGTTAGTTGACTTTCAAAAGTCAACAAGAATACAAATACTCAATTTTGACTTTCAAAGTCAGTCTAAATTGGTTTTGGACTAGTTACACTACTAGTCTTTATAGTTTCAGTTTGATATTTGACAGAATTAGTCCCTAGGGTTTGAGATAAGTAACTAGGTTAGGAATTTAACTGGATTTAGTTAACGGGGTAAACCCTAATTAACCGGGTGTCACAACATCCCCTAGTTGAAAGAATTTTCGTCCCAAAAATTAGAATAGCACCTGAAGTGTTTGACGTGAAGTGCTTGAACAGATGAGGATACTTAAGCTTTATTTGATCCTCACGTTCCCATGTAAACTCGGGGTCACGTTTAGATTCCCAACGAGCTTTGACTGTTGGTTTGGAGAGTACGATTGATAACAAGATTTTGGTTGGATACTCAAAGTCAGGCATGAATGATGATAGTGGATTTAGTTTGAATAGAATTGAGGAGAAAACTGTCGAAGAATATCTTGGACTTCAAAGATGGAATGTATCACTTGAAATGGGAACGGTGCGAATTTGATGATCAAAACTTGTTTAGGATGTAGTGTAATATGTTCAATAAATGTCACCGGATAAGAGGTTTCACAAACATTGGTCAAGGTCAAAATAACATAAAACGTCACGTGTCACGAACAACGCTACTTCTGCCGATATGACAGGAACACTTATATATAGGAAGTACAAGCGGCGTATCCACCATGCCCTTATCATATCGCATCAGTTTCGTTATTATATATCAAGATAGGTTTTATGTCATAACGCACGACAGAATTCACTATGCATTCCATGCGTTGATTCTTATAATTACGTGTGCACCCGTAATTACTCAATTCATCGCATGGTCCGTATAGATCATCCCATTTTGTGTGGGTCAAGAGAGGACATAAAATTACTTAGTTCGCATCTATTGTTTTCACGTATGAGTTGCTAATAAATAACTATGTCCCTAGATAGTAAGGCCAATCAGAAAACTAAAGAGTAATAATGTGGCATAACTTAGAGTTCCATAGCTTCCTCGTGTTTGAACAAGAATACGTCAACCCCCGAGTAGTTTTAAAGTTTCACAGCTTCCTCGTGTTTGAACAAGAATATGTCAAACCCCGAGTAGCTTAAAAGTTTGTAGTTTTCAACCTTCATGGATAAAGTGAATTATCATGCCTTGTGATCCATCAATTGCAACAATTGTACCCAATCTAGTTCCGTGTATAATGTAAACATCCAAGTTTCATGTTTAATCCAGTATCACGTACATTGTAAACAAATAGGTTTCACGTATAATGTGATCAATTTAGTATCATGTATATTGTAAGCAACCAAGTCTCATGTATAATATGATCAATCTAGTATCATGTGAATTACATCCAACCACGTATCATGTATCATGTGATCAGTCTAGTAATATGTATATTGCATTCAACCAAATATCATGTATCATGTGAACAATCTAGTATTGTGTACCGTGTGCTAAATCTAGCATTATGTATATTGTAAACAAACAGGTTTCATGTATCATGTGATAAATCCAGTGTTATGTATCAAGTGAATGCTCATATGTAAGTTACTGAATCTCATGAGTAACGTAAACTATCGAATTTCATGGGTGGTCGAGTGTCGCGGACAAGAGTGTTGCTTGACGTTCATGTATCATGTAGGAAGTTGGATTTTAAGTTTTCAATTTTTGTTGAGGTTTATATGGGTGGTTAACGCTCAAGCGAAAATGATTCATCTCCCTGAAGTGACTAGTAAGCTCATACATTCCCGAAGGTGCAAGGTGATGGAAAGTTTTGCAGGTAATCGGAATAGTGGGTACATGAATATCTAATTTGTGTTTTTTGTTCGTAAATAAACAAGTAATTGAAATTTTTTTTCTTTTTTACTCTTGGTTGTAAATTAACTGGAAACAATAATTTGAGCGGATGGATAATTGGATAAATGAGAACCTTTTAAGAAAAATATTTCAAAAGGTAGTAATGGCCTTATTATTTAATTAAGCCAAGAGTTAAATAATAATTAGTTTAACGGAATAAATAGTCATAATAAAATAATTAATCAATTTATTATTAAAAGGATGAAATATTTGTTAATACTCTTTATAAAACAATTTGTACAAGACGGGTATTAAGTTCATTTACGAGGTAAAGGGGTTTGTAAATAGTTTATGCTCTAGATAATATCTATAAACCAAGGGTTTGATATAGATTTTGTTTGAACAAAATAACTATATTAGTTTAATCGAGAAATAACAAAATAATTAGTGTACAATGAAGGTTTAAATATCAATCATTACGGAGAGTAAAAACAAAATAATAACATTCATATTTGAGTACCGGATATGGGTTTTAATTTAAGTTTTAAGAAAACACGAAATAGAATATCCGGCTAACATCTTAGATGGTTTTCCACCAGGAAGCAGATGAGCACCAGGACGGACATCGTTATGGTTATTCGTATTGCAAATCGGGCTTTAGCCCTAGTATGTGCATCAAGTATTCCTTGGTCTCCACTCTTTGCCTCAGAAATTATGTAGTCCTTACATATAGCTGGGCGGTATCAGCTGGAACTCCTAAGGCACTGGTAGGTTCCTTGGCTTGTCCTGCTCCTAGGTATGGATGGTACAGGTTAGGTGCTAAATAAGGGTCTCTCGGAGGTGATGATTTAGCTGCTTGGGGTCTCAAGTCTGCTCTTAAGCCATTCTGCTCTATGGTCAAACATAGATCTGGTAGCTAGTCGTGCCGGTGACTGGTTGTCTGGTGATGGGGACCCAAAGTCTTCCTCTTGTGTTAACTTTGCTTTGAGGTGATTCTCAGGGGAGTGAGAAAGGTAAGAGGCCATGTCTAGCACGGAAAAGGTCGTAAATGCAAACGTATTCATGAGTTTAAAATTTAACTAATCATAACACCGAGTTCTTTAATAATATATCGGGAGTAACACTTGACCTATATGTAGTGTACCACAGGAAAAGGATTCCCAGGAAAGAGAGGTGGGTCACAAGGGACACACTGAAGTACTCAGTCTTTCCTTAGTCAGAATCTTTCATGGACTTACACCCACTCTTCCAGCCATCATGTACCATTAACATTATTATTTGAACTCATGGTTATGGTGAGAATCGTTAGGGATTGTGTCTTGTGGCTCCAGGGTGTGCTTCACCTATCCAAGCATCTTCCCTTCCTTGAGGGGTAAGGTCTAAGGGTTTAAATCTCTTGTAAATGATAATAAGGGTGATAAAATTTTCAAGGTATAAGGATGAAGGCATAGGAACTTAAATAAGTTTAAGTGTAAGAATCAAATAGAGAGGTTTAGGTATGTGTACCAAGTTGTAGTAAACAACGAATGATGTTTAGATTGCATTCATCTGGCACATAACCAAATGGATGTTGTGACAAATCAAAGTGATTCAAGTTCGTATATTTTCAAGAAGACATGCTTTAGCCTATAGGTGAACATTCACTTCAGGAATTCCCAGGAAAGCATATGGATCCTTCGGTTGATTTGGATTTATATGAAATGCTTTCCTAGACAGAAGACCTAAGGTACAGGCATCCACCCTTCCGGATTACACATGTTCTCTACTAGTTTTCAGACATCTAAACTTTGACGAGATTTTAAAATTTTAATAGGCATTGGGTCTAGGAGTTTGAATCTTTCCATAAGTGTTTAGTGATGATGTGTAAAGATGAAAGTGTATAAAGTCTTCGATATGAATAAGTGTATGGCAAAACTTAGGGTAGCATTTAGTGATACCAAATAGGTATTGTGTAGACAATTCAAATAGTGTAGCAGATAAGGTATCACATGAGTAGTGGTTTTTTGGTAAAATATGTAGGTTATCAAGTAACATAGCACATAAGATAATCATGCAATGCAATACACTAGATAATATGTAGGATAATTACACAAGAGCATCCTAAAGTTATAGACTATATACTAAGAATATGTTTCAAGTAATCCATGTTGTTTCAAATAGTTTCATGTAGTCTTTAGAATGTTGTAGTTCATGTGAGTGCATCATGTAAGCAGAAGTAGATAGAGGTGGGTAAGTATGTGTATAGAAGAGTATAGAGTGGAGTTCCTAGTAAAAGACACGAGTTAAACTCATGTTTGGGACTCCTATGTTATAGTCTAGGTCATGTGTGTCTAATAACCTAATTCCCTATAACCATGGCTCTGATACAAAATCTGTCACACCCCGGCCGGCGACGGATTATACGCTGGGGCTGATGCGGTTGTTCATAAGCACATGATCATATATTAATAAGTGATAATATTGTTTCATCATAATTAAAACATCCGTTACAAATAGAAATGGAAAACAATGAGTTCAAACATAACACAAGTTAAATTTAATATTTATTAAATCTAGGTCCATAGTCCTATGTGATCATTTAGTGTTCTCAAACTGGTGTATCTGAAACATGTGAGTAAATGTCAACTAGAGTAGTTGGTGAATAACATAGGTTTTGACACCAAACAAAGTTAAGTATAGTTTTACAATTCAATATGTTCAAAGCATGTCTAGAGCATAAATGTGAAAACATACAAGGTTCCAAGCGTACAATCAAACCGTGTAAATATGTATGCACAATCCCCCGGACTGCGTGGAGTACCAAAATGTATACACTAACCCGCCAAGGTTCGTGTTAAGTAATGTATATGTTTCCCCTGTAAATGATCATGTTAGGTACTACCTTAGGCCTGCCTCGCAAGTTAATGATTGTACTAACATGAACACACGTTCTGGTCACCAAGCAGTTTACGACATAAAGCATAAAAACCAAGGCATAAGAACAAAGGCATTGAATTGTGTAAGTAATGTAATTGTAGACATGTTTCACCCCAAAAATATAAAAATAAAAAAGAGACTATGTAAACTAACCTGTAATGAAACTAGTAGGGGATAGCACCACACAAGGATGCAATAGAAAGCACAAGGGTTTGCATGTGAACCGTCTACGTATGCCCTAGAATTATAAGCACAATAATTAGGGACACATGGGATATTGTGACGATGACACGGAAGAGTGAACGTCCTAAGACGCACTAACGATTAAAGAGTAGGCGAACTTGTCCACGGGAATAGAGGATTTTTTTAATATAATAATTATTAAGATAAATATGTTTCGTGTCGAACGTTTCTAATTACGAATAATATTAATAAATAAATATTCGTGTGGTTGTACCATTTAAATTATGGCTAGTAAAATATATAAATATATATATTATTTTTAAGTTCGTAGGGTTAATAAAATAATCATTTATGTGACAAGAATAATAAATATATTTATTTTTATTTGGAGATATAAACTTGGATAAATAATATAAATAATTATATTATTTATTAGTTTGAAACGTTACACGAAATTTATAAACGTGGCGAAAATAATATATAAACATATATTATTTTTATTTGGGGTCACGGGTTGAAAATAATATGAATATATTATTTTATTTGAAGTCGAGGTTTGAAAATAATATAAATGTATATTATTTTGTAAGAGAAAATTAATATTAATTATGGGTTATAAACTAAACCCGAGCCTACGGGTGGTTTTCCCAGGCTAAAGCACATTAATATATTAATATAATAATATGGGTGTTGATTTTATATTAAAATAATCAGAAAATGTTTTAAAAATAAAAACATGTGGAGAGACTCGAACCCGGGTCTCTCCCACACCAGCACACACAATTAACCATCTCCGCCCGCTAAGGTATCGCACCCTGATCCGGTTCCAAATGGTTTTATCATATAAGTCCGGTGTATCCCCCTCCCCAATCCACACACGATCGAATCCAGCTCCAAACCCTTCGATTTCGTTTACAATTTAACTCAGAAGTATAGGGGTTTTGTTAATGATTGGATTCTGAATCCGAGTGTGTGTTTAATTGCAAAACTAACAAGTTTAAGATCGTTCAATTACGTATCGAAGGCCGAAACCCTAGATTAAGAATACAAGATCGAATTGACAAAATCTGATATTAAAAGTTGTTGGGATCATAGGGCTTTCAACAAGCAAGGTATTGCAAGTTTGGCCATGTGGTTTAATTTGATTGATGTGGTGATTGGATTAGGGTTCGATCAAATCGGTTTCATATGAACCCTAGATTCTGGGTTTCGATTCAAACGATGATATAAGCCCAATTAATCATAGGGCTTTCAATCAAGAGACTCAAACAAAACTAAGGAAGTGTTTGATTACTAGAATGGATGTCAAATTGTTGATTCCTGACTAAAACAGGTGCCGGCTGTGTCCGGTTTGATCTCCGACGAGTCTGTGCTACCTCTGATTGAATTGACGCGTGAAAGAGTTAAAATGGGATTCAATTAAGGTGTGAAGTGTGTTTGCTTGCGAAAACAATGATCGAATTTCTTGAATTTGATGGATACGTGATCATGGTCGACGGTTATGGTGTAATTAGCCATTAATTGGTTTAATTCGACAATGATGGTGCTTAACACAGCAGTTAAGATCGTTAATGTCGAGAACGTGCTTGATCAGTTACAATATCGAACAAGAATCGATTATAGAGCTTGAATTGGATCAAAAGTGTCGCGAGTTTGACTTCTAAAAGTCAACAAATCAGGAATTGGGTAAATACAGAAGCAGTCCCTGCAGTTTCATTCTTTTAGGTTTACAAAGTTGGCAGAATTAGTCCCTGTGGTTAGAAATGAGTTAAGAACATGGTTAGTTGACTTTTAAAAGTCAACAAGAATACAAATACTCAATTTTGACTTTCAAAGTCAGTCTGAATTAGGTTTGGACTAGTTACACTACTAGTCTTTATAGTTTCAGTTTGATATTTGACAGAATTAGTCCCTAGGGTGTGAGATAAGTAACTAGGTTAGGAATTTAACTAGATTTAGTTAACGGGGTTAACCCTAATTAACCGGGTGTCACACCCGACCCATTAACTTACGGATTTTCAGGATGTTTCAAGTCTATCCCCCTTAAAAGAGGATTCGTCCTCGAAACCTATGCTGGCGCAAACCAACACAACTCATCCTATCTATTCACACTTGTGCACCAAAACCCTTAGGTGCCATCCACTCACTGCATACCCATCATTACTGACACTTCACATCACAACGTTGCCACCATCCTTGGCGTTCAAGAAGTTCTCCTACATTGCCCGCTTTCAACTTTGGGACTTGTAGATTTCACCGACACATTCCTCCATTACTCGTCCTCATACCCTATTCGCCATCCTGCGATGATTTATTAAAACCCAGGCACCCCTACCTTACTCGTAAAGGTACTTTCCTTGTCCTCCTCTGATAATCTCCAGGAGCTTGTGCAAAGCTACACTGGTCTCCATAAAATTTCTCTACCATAGCATCTCTTTACTTCATTATTACGCGTTCGGTACGCCCCTTAAGTATGCCCTTACACTCCACACTCGAGTTATCTTCATCAGTTCTCGATGTTTCATAAAAATTCATCTATCATCATCACGTTGTCTCAAAAGCCCACCATTGGCTTTAGCCAATGCTCCACAGGAGCTCGCCTTAAACTAGTCATACGTTGACCAACACATGCATTTCCTTTCCAGAAACTCATGTGCAATCATGCACTTATACCTCCTGAATCCTACTTTCCTCATCGTCGCTCTATTATTACCACGCGATCACCGACCACGTCTCACTTATCAAATGCGAACATGAAGTTCGTCTTATCACAAGCCTCAACCACCTCTTGTCTCGTTCAGAGAAAACATCCCTATTCCTATGGTATCTCCCTCAGCGGAATTCCTCCTATGGAACGTATTCCATGGAGACCCTTCCGTCACTTCGTTCACTCCGTGTTGAAGTCTTCAGGGTCGTCATCTCGATCACATCATAACTATCCCCGATCAAGCATCCACGTAACGCTTTCATCATCACCTCTTAAGCTCCGCCCCTTGGCTTCGTGCTCCGAATTCCCGAGATATAAGCATAGGCATCTCATAAGAGCACCCTTACCGGTCGTCTAGAAAGACGTCGAAACTCCTCGCATCACCTCGATGTATCAACGTTGAGAAAACGTCAAGGTAGAAATACTACGCTCGATCACACCAACCACCCGTCCTATGCACGACTATGCGGGCACTACCAAGACACATAACGTCAGGTCATAATAACAAAACCTATCATGTACAAAGCATATATAGGTATAGCAATCTCAACTTTCTAACTCGCACAAAGTGCACACTTAACTAGCTAGACCTGAGAAAATCTACGTGTATACTATATGACCTTGTCATTTATAGACACATAAACTCCTGAACCCCACCTTCTATACATCACAACGTTAGCCCCTTCCACACGTCATCACCTACTCACACAGAGTTCACACGGCCGTACCCCATACGGGTCGTACCAATACTTCAAGATGATACACTACTCAGTCTAGACACAAGACATCACTCTAAACATTCATACACACAAGATATAAAAATATCATAATTCCCCACAGGATCTCGTCCTGAACATTTATACCCATACACAAGGTATATAACCATGATTTCCCACAGGACCCCGTCCTGAACATTCACACAAAGTGCAATGTACCCATTGCACTCCAAACATCACCTAGACATTATCACATAGGTGATACTATCTTAAGACCGTAGACACAGACAAATTCAAAACTCATGTCTATACAAGTCTACTCACACCATCTAATCAACCATGCTCTAGTATCACAGCAAAGATCACATTTAATTCTAACTCACGTCATTTAGAATGAAATCACACAGTCACACCATACCGCACATATTCCACTACTGTAAACACAATCATACGCCGTCACAAACACAATTATCATTAAGTATGTTCAAATCACCATGCGGTAAGACTCATAACAAATGTCAAAATCAAGTAATCAATATTTGAATTGAGCATCACCCCACGTAAACGTTTAATCACTCATAACGTCAAATCACCCTGAAATCTCTGGTGACAACTGCCACACTAACTAATCATCAAGCAATCGAGCATCTCAAACACTGCCTGCAAAACCAGTGCTGGACCACATCAGGTGCATCTGTTGTGTCCTCCTCTGGTTCCTCCCTGTCACATTCCGGATCATCCACGGGATCCTCCTGAAACAAAGCTCCTTTAATCGCTGAAAGTGGTCGATCTCTCAACCATGCAGGTCCATATCCTGGAGGAAAATCACGTACAACTGACACTGCTCTCCTTCTCCATCCTGTCTTTCCAAACATAGCTCCACGCGGTATGTCTTCGGCCTTAACTCTAGTCACACGTGGCATGAGAAGCGCCAACACCACTCCTATTTCACTAGCAGTTTCAATCACCGTAGTTGTCGTCTTGACTCGTCGTTCTGCATTCCTCCTAGCAAGAGCTCCACGCCTGACCGATCTCGTATGCTTTGCCTTAGCCATATAATCCTACTCAAGATAGAACATTGGAGTGATTACTGTGGGCAACAAATTCAGAATTTGAGGGTAATCATAGACTGCCAAATCACGGTGATCAAATGCAATTTAGTGGTCCACATTACTGCTCGGATTCTAAACCTTTCCCATTATACTCACACTAACTTTCTACCTTTCACACACATCGTGTGCACATGCATCCCACACAACCCACATAACACCACGCAATAACTATCAAGTCATCATATCTATCACAGTCACACCCCATACATGATTACACACGAAATCACTAGTCCACACCAACACCCTAAACTTTCTCACATAGTTACAATTAGTGCTATTCCACAATACCCAACTCACAAAACATAATTCCACCTAATCATACCACACAACTCTACGTAGTGTTACACTACCCAATTACTACTCTAACAATTAATGTATAACTCAATAGACGTACCTCTTTGGTCGCGGTTACTCGTGGTGGCATTCGTTTCACCCTCGTCCCATTTTCGGTTTAAGTTAAGATATTTTATTTTAGTAAAAACACCGATTTTCTCTTAAACCTCGGCTCTCATACCAACTTGTAAAGCCCCAAACCATGCACCCTACAGTTGGTTTTCATCACTATGCATTCCCTTTAAAATACTCGTTTGGTAAATCAAAACTACAACGGAAGTCTTTCTAAAATAATAATTTTCTATTTAATATCGTTATAGTCATTAAGTTTAACTCACGAATGCCTACACACCAATCCGAGTAGCACCGCTCCCAAGCCAAGATACGTCGGCCCCAAAGCTCACCTGCAACACAATCTAATGTACACACAAAGTCAGTTACACTGAGTGAGTTCTAATTGTTTAATTTAAACAAAAGCCATCTCGTCACAAAATATATTTATCTCCACTCAGGACCCTCCGGTCCTTATAAAATAGTTTTATAAATTATCATCATATAGATAGCCCCTATCATCTTATGATATCCCAAAGGTTCACCACCCCATACTCATCCCACAAACATAACCTCATAAACCTCACCGACATGAATCAATATTACTACACTGAATGCTCGAAATCTACCACCCGTATTAACCCGAAAACCTAGTTAACACAACCAACCCCTAGACATTAACTTACTCAACCCTAACCAAGGCTCTCACAATTCAACTGACACGACATTTGAAACACCACATCACAATCCTGACGCAACGGTCAATCTAACCCTACTTGCCTCATTAATATCATCTACACATCATAATAATATCATCTCACACACAACATATATAACTCAACACTTGCTTGCAAATCAACACATATATGCATACAAACACATACCTCGTCACATGCAACCTCATCAGGTTTACCCTCGTCAAGGCGTTCGACACACCTCGAGCTCATCATTAACCTGCTTAATATTGTCACCTTTGGTGACTTGCCGAAGGACGTCGTCCTTCACAATCCCGTTCGCCGTGTCATAAAGACAATGATGCAAACACAACACAAATATAAAACACATGACATCACTCATCATTTACATGACACATTAACTACACCTGCACCCCACTCATATCACTAGGATAGCATATCCTACTCGCATACATAAGCTTTTAGCTTATATCCCGACTCACCCCGACTAACTCATAACACAATACACCACTATTATAGCAACACACATACAAATACTATGTCTCGTCACCTAAGCACATACCATGTACGTGCACACCCTGTAACACCTCCTAGCCATACCCGCACAACATTTAAACTCATTCCCCGACTCACCCCTACTAGGTCACAATACGACTCACTACCATGTACCCACCTATAAATCACAAATCCTATGGACAACATACAGTCCCATAGCCCCGTATTTGAATACTTAAATTCAAAAACCCATCGGGTTAAACCTCGAAACTCGTTACACCTTTATTGTAATAAAACATGTCTTGAAAGTATGTACGATAGCCCCAAAACATTAAAAACGTTTAAAGAGTGGATTAGAAACTCACCGGTTATGCTGAATCTCAGTCTCTGCTCTGTAACTCGCCCGTCCACACTCGAATTCCAAACCTGTCAAGCGCGTGGTCACATGATCAGAACACGTTCTAAACATGTGTCAATTACGTATAAGTAAATAAACCCTACACTCGGTCTCAATCACTCGCCACCCAGCTTCTCAAATCCTTTTTTACGAGTACACGTGATCCGGGTCGTCTCTGACCTGCCCAGAAACCGAGCATCCAAATTTAGGTTCCCATTCATGCACGTACGTGTGCATGCATACACATGCAAAAACCCTAATCGGGTGTAAACCCAAATCCATCCTCTCCCTCGCCATTCCCGTGAACCACTGTCACTGGGTTTCTCCACCATGTACCTCTCGCCGTGTTCCACCATCATGATCCATCCATGCCATTCTCGAGTCCCCGCCACCTTCTAGCCACAAGAAAACCCTAGCCGGCTCCCTTTTTTCACAATGGAACAGCAGAACCTCTATCCTACGCCGTGGTACACCACCACAGCCGTCTCCAGCTGTTTTTGGGCACCCCCACTCGCCGCCGCCGTCGTTTCCAGCGATCTTCGACACCCCCACTCTTCACTTGTCATCTTCTTCTTTCTCATTTCCTCTCTCTGTTCTCTCCTTCACGGTCATCGGCCCCCACCCTACTCCGCAACCACCATCATCCTCCTCCTCGTCGGACCCAACCAATGTCAGTTGTTGCCGGCTGCCCGCCACATGGCTACACATAACGCAATCGTAAAGAGGGTTACCTTAACACGTTATGGAGGCTCCCCGGTCTAACCCGCACGTTACCGCCCTTGCTCACACCGTCCGACCACCACAGTTGTCGGCGTCCCACTTGCGGCCCCTCTTGGCTGCCGTCAATCCCCCTAGACCGATTATGGTCTAGTGTTAGCGCAAATGTGGTCTTTAAACCTCCTAGAAGTTACACCCGGGTCCCCGTATTTTCTTTAACGTGCGCTTCAAACTCGAACTACTCATTTTTCCGGCTTACCGAGTCATTGAATTTTGTTGAATCAATTTTTACATGGCAATTCATGCTAACCCGGACGTTTAATCGAGCTTCGGTTAGTCCACTAACCCGACCCATTAACTTACGGATTTTCAGGATGTTACAACGTCTTGGGCTGATTTAAATGATTAATGATATATTTATATAACGAAAACCAATGGCTATGTCCATGTTATGAAAAGTTGAACGTTAAATGAATGAATGTCTTATGTGCTAAGATGTATGTGTTAACGGTTGCCTTTGTGGCAAGCAGACGACTAGACGGATACTTATGCATACGGTATGTTTACGGCTACTTCGGTAGACGGTATATTTTACGGCCACATACGTAGACGATAGTTGCTTATTCGATGCTACGACTGCATAATGTGAACGAATGGGAAACGGCTACTTCAGTAGATGGTATGTTTACGGCTACTTCGTGTAGACGATATGCCTACGGCTGCACCGGTGAGTGGTAAGATTGCCTCCACTTGATGTAGACGGTAGATGCTATCACGGCTACTTCAGTAGACGATGCGACGTTTCTCTGTGTAGACGGCTGGTGCTTTTCGATGCTACAACAACATAATGTAGTAGGTACGATTACGGTTGTCTATGTGACACCGGTATGAGACGAGAATATTTTCCCATGTGTGTTAAGCTAATCTATGTGTTACATGTTTACGAGTTACGACTCAATATGATGAATGACCATGAGCTATGACTCGGTATGATGTATGACTGGGAGCTACGACTCCATATGATGTATGTTTAGGAGCCATAACTCCATATGCTATATATATATGTGTGTGTGTGTGTGTGTGTATATATATATATATATCTATATATATATATATATATATATGAGCTATGACTCAGTATGATTATGTGCTATGTGAATGGTGAATTACCTGATTGCTTAAACTAGAACTCAACAACGTTAGCTGACTTTTAGTATGCATGTAATGTAAATGATAGACGATGAAGGATTGCTTATGGATGAACTGGACCAGGACTGATGGCTACCAAGGATGACATCCGATTCTATGTTAATTTACAGACTATGATTAAAAATGTTTATGAATTTTATGTATTAAACAATGTTTCCGCTGCCAATGATACGAAATTTAGTAATTAAACTATAATGTGAATGAGTAAATCCAACGTGTGGTCAACCGAGAACGAGGCCTAATAAAAGATAATTGGATTAAAAAAAACAGATGAAACTATTTTATGTATTAATTTAAACAAAAGTCAAACGGTGTATATGAAAGCAGATCAATTGGTTTGGCAGAAAGCACCCCTATGGTCTTTCAATGTGGAGGTCATGGGTTCGATTCTCACTTGGTTCAATATGCTCATGTGAGCCAGCGGTTTTTCCACAGTGGACTAGAGGTTTTTTCATAATGGACCTTCGGGTGGTGGGTTTCCCCTGGAATGGTAGGCAAGCGTGGTCACCAGCGCTGTCTGCGTTCGCAGACGTGGGTGACATTTTGCCAATGGATTTACCCGAGTGACCAGGCTCATAGTATTCGTTGGCCATTAAAAAAACTATATAAAACACATTATGTCCACCGTATAAAAATATATAGATTATTCATCGATGGATTCAACTAAACATTATTAAAAGGATAGTATATTCAAAAGTACATTAAATACAAAAATATAAAAATAATTTCTATCAAGAGTGATAAAATATTTCTGTAATTTTAAAATAACTCTTAAATATTCAATGATTATCATTAAACCAACTTATATATACATAATACATACGTATCTATGAGTGTTTTCTTTTAAGGAATGGGTTTTAGGTTTGAAAAAGGATGTGAAAAGTTTAGGGCTTTGGCTTTATTTACATGTTTTTTTTCAAAAGCAAAACAAACAAGTGATGCCACACTCATGGCACGTTGGATTTTAATCAATATTATAATTATCAATATTTTATTATACACTTACTGTTTGTGGTTTTACTTAACTAAAAAGTTCTCTATTTATAATAAAAGTAATCATTAGTTCTAATTGGGGGTCATCAAAATTTTTCTTTAGAGTCAAGTTTTCTTCACTAAAGTTAAATATAACTAAGGAATAATTACATGATGCCCATGTGGTTTATACGGATTTCACTTTTGTCCTTTAGGAATGAGAAACTATATGTTTATGCCAATAGTTTGCACAAAAGTAACACATTTGGCCCTTGAGTTAGATGGACGTTAAGTTTAACTGTTAAATGCGTGTAAAATGTCTAAAATACCCTTACGTTAATTTTTTTTTAAAAGGTTCATCTCCCTCCAACAGTCTCACCAGACCCAAACCCTAACCCTAAAAGCTTACCGACATACCACCACTACCACACCTCCATCGCTGCCACCCTCCCCACCGTCCAACCGCCCCACTGGACACTGGTTCTCGTCGGGCTCACTGGTCCAGACAATAGCTGAAAAAGTGTCACACCCCGACCGATGGCGGAATCATCGAGGCGGACAATGGAATGATTGTTCAAAAGCTCATGATAACTAAAATATTGCATAATTCATTAATTTAATTTAAAGACAACAAATATCCAAGTACAATACATTTCAAATAACCTAGTCTAGTTCAAAACATTGATTTATTTAACTAGGTCCATAGTTCTTAAGTGGAGGAATCTTCAGCAAGCAATCACCTATCCAAACCTGAAACATTATTTAAATCAAGTGTCAACTAGAAAGTTGGTGAGTACATAGGTTTTGTAGTTCCGATAAGTAGTAGGTAAAAACGTTTTGCAACTCATTATTTATCTTGTTAAACATAGCATATATGGTGTATCATTTATCTAACCACAATTCAAACCTTGATTGACGCGCTTGAACATAGCACAACAGCTAAGTCCGGTATGTTTGAATATAGTTACCCACTATATCCGGTATGTTTGAATATAACACGCGGCTATATCCGAGTATGCAGTAATAAACACCCTAACGGGGTGGGCTGGTCAGGCACAATAGATCTATTAATATTACTGTTGGTTTTCTTGTGTTTAAATGTATGTACATCCAAGATAATAAGCATATAGTCCACATGTATAACACGTATAAACAATGTGAGTAGCATGTATAATGTTTCACCCCAAAATGTGCAAAAATGTAAAATAGGGGCTATGTAACTCACCTGGCTAGCGGATATGATAATCCACGAGTGCGGGTGATAAGGACGTTGAAACCTAAGCACGATGAATTCCTATGTGGATAGATAAGTATTATTGTATGTTTTATTTGTATGTGCGTATTCGTATTTAAATGTGTATGGGTTTTATAATAATATCCTTTAATATTTATTTGTATAAAATATGGTAGAAAATAATAATGACTTGGTAAAACTTTAACTTAAAAATTATGTATATATATTGTTAAAATATTTCATTTTTAAATAAATAGTTATTATGTATTTATAAAAGTTCCTATTTATTTATTTATTTATATTATCATTATTATTATATATATTTTTTTTTTTGTAAGTTGAAACTATTTTAATAAATTTATAAAAATATAATATTTATTATTTTATAAAAATTTTTGTGGGTTAAATATGTATAAAAGAATTTTAGTGGTTTCCGGAATAAACGAACGAGTAAACCGACTCGTTTTAGTTTTTTATTGTATAAAAATAATGTTAAAATAAGTTAAAATAAATAAATAAAATAAAAACAGAATAAAAAATTGGGCCGAAGGCCAACCGGGATCGAACTCGCGACCTCTGCCTTAAACACACACACGCATAACCAGCCGGGCTACTGCCCATCGCTGGTTATGTGTGCATCAGTTTATTTAAATACACAAATGCAAAACAGGTCGCTGGTCCTCGGCAACCGGCAAACCGTGTCCGAGGACACTTGGTTTGCCCGGTAACTCACGGGCGATGGTCGTGTTTTCGATTGGGGTTGATTACCAGTGGCTAACAGGAACTAATGGAACCAAAATAAAGCTCGAACGTCGCGAAGGGCCTGGTCGGCAGAAGTTTAAACCCGAAAATGTCAAGAATGGGAATCGATCTTCTGGGTGGAATTAGCCTTTAAAAACTTGGTCACAGCTTCACTCGGAGACGATGAATGCAATGGTGCCTTCAATTTGGAGTGAGAGTGGGTGGAAGGGGGTAGCGAGCTCGTGCAGATACGACTATGGCTATTTATAGCCGAGCTCGTTTCGTATTATAAAACGTGAAATTGAGCACGTCCCGACACTCTTCTGGACGAGACGAAGCTATCGCTATCGTGCACGCGTGGAGGTTGACTGTAGGGCTTGAATTCGGGCGTGGGTTCTCGGCCACAAACAGGATCAGACGATCCGTATGTTGGGGAGACCAATTGGTCGGGGGTTCTTGTTCGTGTAGGCAAGACGAGTTCAGACATGCCTTTAGCGGCTGTTGAGGTGCAGGGAACAGCCCTGTCGGGGTGTTCGTCGGAAAAATCTTTGGACCGCCGGACAAACGTTGGGGACAACCGGAAATGCGAATTTGGTTTTGGCAGTTTCAGTCCCTGAAGTTTGATTTTGATTTAATTTAGTCCCTGAAATAACAACGGATTAGACCTTATAGTTTGATTTGTACAGAAATAGTCCCTCAACAGATTTTATCTTAAAACCTTTTAGTTTGAAAATTTTCAAAACAACCCCTCAACTTTTATAAAAATAAATTTCTTTAATTTCTTTTAATTTCAAATATATTTTATAAACTTATTTTATTATTATTATAAATAATTTTTATAAAAGTTATTTATCTTATTTAAATAGGTTATTTTATTAAATATGCAACATTTAAATTTAGATTTTTTTTATATAAAATTTTATATAAGTTTTAAAACTTATAAAATTTTAATTAATTTAAATCCGTAAAATGAAAATACTTATTTGTATAAAACTAAATAAAACACTCGTATTTTATTTAATTTGAGAATGATTACACGACAATTATATTACAAGTGCGCGAATGAAAAATCTGAAACGTCACAAAAAGGAAGGGAAGTAGCCAAGTAGGTCAAGTAGAGAGGTCAGCATCAGCAATTTGAGGCGGCAAGAGAAACAATGACAAGGTGCCGGTGGCGGTGACGAGCACTCACAGACCGCCGAATCTCAGAGAAGCATATCAATCGAAGAACTCCGGCCGTAATCAGTCAATCCAATGGCTTGATTTTCCATACCATATGTGACCAACTTATCCTACAAAACAAGATCTGCATATATGAAATAAAATAATGAAATTCAAGTCAAACCCAATAATAATCCACACCTCCTAATTACATAGTGCTGCTCAAATATTCATATAGTTCATGTTTGACTTTTGGGAGTCAAAGGTGTCTACTCTTAACTACAAAACTGAAAATAATTGTGTCGGAGAATCAAACCTCCTCATCCGTCGCCGTCCACTCATAGACTGCCGGAATCTCCATCGTTGGTGCCAGCGCCGGTGCCAGTGGTGGTGACGAGCACCAATATATGACTCCGCCAGGTGACAGTCACCTGTTGTTTCGAAATCGGATATCTGTCGCCACCATCTCCACCGCCTTTTTCTGCCCCCATCTCCGGTTTTGGACTTTTGGTTGATCCAGATTGGGGAATAAGCTGGTGTAAGATGAAGATGATGTGGTAGGGTGGGGGCGGGGTGAGAGTGGGAGATGGTGATGTGGAATCTATTATTTAATATTATTAATGAGGGGTATTTTAGTCTTTTAATAAAAATTTAACAGAAAACTTAACATCCTTCCAACTCAGGGGTCAAATATGTTACTTTTGTGCAAACTGTTGGGCTAAACATGTAGTTTCTCATTCCTAGGAGACAAAAGTGAAATCCGTGTAAACCACAGGGGCCATCCGTGTAATTAATTCTACAACTAAATAAGATATTTATTCTTTTATATATATAGAGAAAGGTTACCCTACAAAGTGTGTTTTGCCTAAAAAGTGTAGGAAGCAAGGAGAATGCGTCACATGTACAGTACTGATTCCATGAGTGAGGGGTATTAGAGTCATTTATGCGCGCAGAAAAACATCATGTTTATATGAAATATACTGTGCTACTTTAACATTTATAATTGTGCTGCTATACGATATAACTGTGCTGATAATGATAACCATCACAAATTTCGAGCATCATTATCTTTTTCTAAAAAAAATCTCATATTTTTATATAAAAATATAACAATACTATATTCAAATTATAGAGAGAAAAATGTTCGATTTTATGGTGTAAATTTTTTTAAAAAATAATAATGTATAAAAAAGTTATTTGAGTTTAAAAAAAGTGGTGGGATTAATATTTAATACAAAAGGAAAGTCAACCCAATGACAAATCTCTATTTTACCCCTCTAGCTATTAATTAACTTCTAAATCAATCTTAGTTGTTAGATTAGTTTGATCAAATGTCTAAATTACTTTCTATACTTTTTAGGCAAAACACACTTTGTACTTGAACCTTCCTCTATATATATACTAGGTTAAAACCCATGTATTACATGGGTTGAATAAATAAAACTTGTTATAAAACAACAGTTTCTATGAAAATTTGTATGTTGTATGTTGTATGTTGTAAGTCATTGGTGAAATAAGAAATAATAAAGATTTAAGAATTATAAATAACAGATAATGAAGATTTAAGAATTATAAAATTGTATTTTAAGATTAGATATAATAGAAATTTTCTTATATTTAGTAATTTTTAATAAAATATTGGAATATGTTTTAGATATTTAATTACTTAACATCATTATTATTTAATAGGAGAGAGATGAGGAAAACAAAAATCTAGACTTCACCAAAAGTTGACACGTAACAGTTATAGTTATTCATTTATTTTAATATAGGTTAGAAACCATGTTTATTATTCAGGATTAATAAATGCAATGTTATATATATACTTAGTAATAAAGATTTACATATTACATATTTGTGACATATTACATAGCTTTTTAATACAAGTTTTACAAAAATGTTATATAGTTATTTTTAAAAAATATTTTATAAAAATAATGAAAGAAAAGTTTAAATTATAAAAATGTTTTATGAACAAACCTATTTTTTTAAATAAAAAATGTTTTATAAAAATAATTATAGAAATCATTATTCTTTAATAGGAGAGAGATGCGGGAAATAAAAATTATAAAAAAATTAAAAAAAATTGTATAATTAATAAGAGAGAGAGGCGGGAAAAAAATGTTAACGATACATATGAGAGTGACAAGTGTCCCACCAAAACTTTTATTTATTATATAGTATAGATATAAACGTATAATTACAAATCTATAAGAATAATTAAATATTTACTAAATAGTAGTAAGTCGAGCTCGATTCTTGTATATAGAGTTTGAAACGAGCCGATCTCCGACCTTAACTCTTTTAAGTAAAAAAGCTCGAACATACACCCCTAATGATTTCGTCGCAAAATAATTATGTCCGAAATCCATCACAAAGAAAGATTAGACGGGGATATTTGACACGAACAAAAATTGTTGCAAGGCAATTAGACGGGGATATTTGAGGTAATCAATCACAAAATTGTTGCAAGCCAATTTGATACGAACCAAAATTGAGGTAATCATTCACAAAGAAAGATTAGACGGGGATATTTGACATGAACCAAAATTGTTGCAAGCCACAATTTTGATTTATAGCATATTCACATGGTTACTCAATCTTGATTCTTTGTTTTTCAATATAAGATTGAAGATATTTGATTCTCATATTTTTTTATGGTTCTCAATTAAATTACCATGCCTACATAAGATATATATGGTCACATAATATAAAATAAAATGTACTTCTTGTTATGAAGATAACAATATGAAGATTGAAATCATTTGATTGAATCAACTGGATGTTTCCTTTACTCTCATATTTTTTTATTTTACTTGTTGATGTAATCACTCAATTGATTGAAATAGAAATGTAATTTATCTTTTACACTACTTGACTACTGATTGAATGATGGGGTCGATAGATTATTAAGTTATTTTCATCATAATCTATTTGTACTATATAAATAAATAAATTTTTACATGTCACCTCTACATTAATTCTTATTATTTTTTAAATTAATTACACATATGGCCCCTGTGGTTTGGTCAAATTATGGTTTTGACACCTGGGAATGAGAAACTACAACTTTGGCACAATAGTTTGCACGATTGTAACACATTTGGCCCCTGAAGTGGATGCCAGTTAAGTTTTTCAGTTAAGTGTATGTGAAATGACTAAAATACCCTTACATAATAAAATAATAAAAACAAAAATATATATATACACACATATACACATATATACTTATAATCTTGAGAGGAAGTCCAGAGCTTTGCAAGTCGTCCAGCACCGCCGCCGACCACTGCCGCCGCCGCCGACCACTGCCGCCGCCGCCGTCCACCACCAGCACCACCACCACCATTGTTGCCGCCGTCCACCGCCGCCGCCGCCGTCCACAACCAGCACCACCACCACCATCGTTCGTCTCCACCATCAGCCACCACCATCATTCGTCTCCACCATCAGCCACCCTCTCGACTTGCGGTTTGCTCCTAGACCATTAAACAACGGTCTTTTTTGTCGTCCCTCCACCTCTCCCCACCGTCCTTCGCTTCCACCCCGGTTGGTCCGTGTTTCAGATTTGGGTGGTCCCTGTTTCAGATTTGGGTGGTGTTTGCACGAATCTGATTTTGATTTAGGGTTTGGAGGAGAAAGGGGGTAAACGAATATGTTGAATCTGAATCTGATTTTGATTTTGTGTGAATCTGATTTTGATTTAGGGTTTGAAGGAGAAAGGGGGTAAACGAATATGTTGAATCTGATTTTGATTTTGGGTGGTTTTCAATGTTTGGATGTTAAAATCAAAGATGGTCCCTGTTTTGGTTTGAGGACGGTGGTGGGGGTGGTTAGAGGAGTACGGTGGAGGGGGTGGTTAGAGGAGGTGGTGGGTGGGTTCAGGTGGTGGCCGGCGGAGGTGGTGGGTAGGTTCAGGTGGTGGCCGGCGGAGGTGGTGGCAGGCGATGGTGGTGCTTGGTTGTGGTGGTGGTGGACGGTTATATGTGTGTGTATATATTTTATTATGTAAGGGTATTTTAGTCATTTCACATACACTTAACTGAAAAACTTAACTGGCATCCACTTCAGGGGCCAAATGTGTTACAATCGTGCAAACTATTGGGCCAAAGTTGTAGTTTCCCATTCCCAGTGGCCAAAACCATAATTTGACCAAACCACAGGGGCCATCTGTGTAATTAATTCTTATTTTTTTTCGTCTCTCTCTTATTAAATACACATTTATCTTTTAATAATAATATATTTAAAAAAATACTAATTATACTAATAAAACACATTTATTTTAAATTATCTTTTATTATAAGAAACTTTAAAATCAAATTATGTAACTTTTATTTTCAATCATATAGTAATAAAAGTCATAAAGATTTAAAATATATACATAAAAATACATTTTAAATAATGATACATAAATATTTAAGAATTTTATATATTAATATTTTTCACCCAGTGTGTATTACACGAGAATCTAAACTAGTTACATATATATATATATATATATATATATATATATATATTATGTAGTTATATATATATATATATATATATATTATGTAGTTATATATTTGTCATATGTGTAAGACTCACTATTATTATGTGGCATTTATTATCATTTATTAAATAATAGATCATTGACTTATTTACCCATATGACTTAAATGGTAATTATTCGATAGACGTAATTACCCTTACTATCCTAAATAGGGTTTCCCATTGGGTGTATATATAGAGAGCTTAATAGAGAGAATAGACTAATGATAAATCATAAACTCACCAACTAAGGTTTACGGTTCTCTCTCTCTTAATTCGTAAGTCTCAACTCACCTAAAGCCATCCTTACGGATACATCCTAAACGGAAACCCGATCATCACCAGGATCATGACGTCTTCCCTCTCCAACCTTACTGGATTACCAGGTAACGTTTATGTTTAATCACGTTTTCCATTATCATGTTAAAGAACTGATCAACATGTGGTATCAGAGCCTATGTTAATAAATCAGTTCTTTTTCGTTCCCTAAAAACTGGAATGAATCGAAAAATCATTTTTTATAAAAGTTTTCGGCTCTGGACTTACGTTTTCCAGATCTGTTTCGTTTAACAGTTTCTAAACCTTGTTTTGATCCCTTATTTGGATCAAATAAACTGTTTTTATGATTTATTAAAGTTCTCAGATCTAAACCTAAAGTTTTCGGTTTTGATGTTTTGTGTTTTTCTAATCTGAATAACCTGTTTTGATCCATAAAACTTTAATAATTTTCTAAATCCTTAATATAATGCTTTATGATTTCGATTACCAGGCCAAAACATGATTTTAATCAAAAACAGTCATGACGTTCATTATAATTGTTCTTAATGTTCATCCTTATTTTCAGTGAAATCATGCTTATTTTGGTAGTAGATTGGATTTAATATTGTTTTCTAAATTTAAGCAACTTTATCTCCAAGTTTTCGTATAAAATATTTAAATTTTAAATTTTTACGAACTGATCAAATATTGGATATAAATAAATGGCTTAAATTTCAAAATAAAAGATAACCCTAAAATCTATCCCTAATTTCGTAACCATCACAGTACTCGGAAAACTGAAGTTCCCGGATTCCCTAAGTTCACGGTTTTATGAGTTCACGGTTCTACACAAGTTCTCGAATAATTTTTTTCCCGTGAACTTCCCTTTTCCCATGAACATTACTTTTCCTGTGAACCTCGGTTTTCCGGTGAACCTTACTTTTCCTGTGAACTTCTTTTTTTTTCCCGTGAACTTAACCTAGAACCCGAGAACTTACTATTTCTCGTGAACATCAAACATTCGATCCGCGCTTACAGGGGTTTTGCTATTAACTAATGCTTTTATAATTTTTTGTGAAACCTTAAAATTTAAATGTTTTACAACTTTTAATTTACTTGAATAACACCTAATCATTTCACTTCTGCCCAAAGGTGATGTGATACATGTGTACATTGTCTCAAGTATAATTAAGCATTGTCACTTAGTGTATATCATTAAATTATTATATATTCACATGGCACCAGCCTTAAATACATAAACGTTTCACTTTTGTCTAAAGATGATGTGTTGCATTTGTGTCCTGCAAACTTAAATTTTGTAAATTAAATGTCTCACTTCTGCCCAAAGGTGATGTGTTACATTTAACTTACATACCTTATTTATTCCTAATGCTTAAATAATTGGTCATAGCCAAAGCGAAAGCCAATTGTTTAAGTAGAACCTTAATTAGTTTATTATTTTGGTGTTATAATAGACTTTATCACGGCTTCATTAGTATAATGGTCCTTACTTTCCGCCTGCCTTAGTCTAGTACCCCATAAGTTCACTCTAAGTTCTTCTATTTAGTTATGTATCTTATTCTTCTCATCTAAATTCACTGCAGCTCCTAATATGGGAATTGAAACTCTTACCGGTTCTAACTTGCATTCTTGGAAAGATTCTCTAATGCTGAATCTCGCAATGCTGGATTTTGATTATGCACTGAGAGAGGCTGCACCCCCTTCTCTCACTGATAAGAGTACCGCTGACGACAAAATACTCAATGAGAAGTGGAATAGGTGCAACTGAATGTCTCTTATGCTCATAAAGCAATCCATCAGCATCGCCATCAGGGGAGCAATTCCAGATTCGACTGATGCTAAGACTTATCTGGCTTAAGTGGAGGAACAATTCAAAGGAACTTCTAAGGCGCATGCTAGCACTCTTATTCTGAAGATGGTGACTACTAAGTATGACGGGATCAGCGGTATTCGTGAGCACATCCTGATGATGCACAACATGGCCCATAAGCTTAAGGGACTTGAAATGGAGATCAATGATGGTTTCCTGGTGCACTTTATTATGAATTCTCTACCTGCGTCTTTCGAGGCATTCAAGATCAACTACAACACTCAGAAAGAGAAATGGAAGATGAGTGAGTTGATTGGTGATTCTAAGAATAGGAAGGGAAATTTCCGTAAAAAGGAATTTTCAAAGGTCCAAAAGCAAGATTCAAGTGCTGCTTCCAGCTCTAAGAACTCCAAAGGGAAGTTTCACTGCAGGTTCTGCCGTAAGGCCGGACATAAGCAGAAAGAATGCCTAGACTTCAAGGAGTGGCTGACTAAGAGAGGTAAGCATCTTTGTATGATACTTGAGTCCTTTAACTTAAATGTTCTAACTAACACATGGTGGTTTGACTCTGGTTCTATGGTTCATGTAACCAATTCTACTCAGGGATTCCTTACAATCCAGAAGCTGGAAAGAAACCGAAGAACACTTAAACTGGGGAATAGAAAGGAGCTAGTTGTCGAAGCCGTGGGAACCTTAGAATTAATAATGAAAACTGGTTTATGTATTAAACTTTATGATACCTTATATATTCCTGAGATTACTCGGAATCTTGTATCAGGACCAAAGTTCGACGTAGACGGTTTTGATGTTTCTCATGGTCATGGCAAACTTACTATTAGCTTTAATTCTCAAGTGTTTGGACATGGTTTTCTGGATGGTGGTCTCTATAAATTAGAACTAGATGATAAATTTTCCAAGTCTTTGTTATCATATAATATCAATGAGAATTTAACAAAGACTAAACGAAAACGAGAATTAGAAACTTCATCCATGTTGTGGCATCAACATTTAGGCCACATTTCACGAGAACGTTTTATCGAGGCTCGTGAAGGATGAAGTCTTACCCTCTCTCGATTTCAATGATTTTGGAACATGTGTCAAATGCCTTAAAGGTAAAATGACAGCATCGAATAAGAAAGGTGCCACCAGGAGCTCTAAGTTATTAGAACTCATTCACACTGACATTAGTGGCCCTTATCCCATCGCTGGAATAACTGGACATACTTCATTTATCACTTTTATTGATGATTATTCTCGTTATATGTACTTGTATCTTATTAAAGAAAAATTTGAATCACTTGCAACCTTTAAAGATTATAAAACTGAAGTTGAAAAAATACTTGATCTTCAAATAAAAGTTGTGAGATCAGATAGAGGAGGTGAGTATTATGGTAGACATACTGATGTGGGTCAGGCTCCTGGTCCATTTTATGAGTTTTGTAAAGGTCAGGGGATCGTGAACCAGTACACTATGCCCGGTACCCCTCAGCAGAACGGTGTTGCTGAGAGAAGAAATAAGACCCTAATGGATATGGTACGCAGTATGTTAGCCAACTCAGGCTTACCCTCATTCCTCTGGACCGAGGCCTTAAACGCAGATGTTCATATACTCAATAGAGTTCCTTCGAAATCTGTCCCTAAAACTCCTTATAAACTCTGGATAGGAAGGAAACCGAGTCTAAGATATATGAAAGTATGGGGTTGTATTGCCGAAGCTAAACTTTATAATCCTTTATTAAAGAAACTTGACATGAAAACGGTCACTTGTTACTTCATCGAGTATCCTGATCACTCAAAGGGTTGTAGATTCTAATGTCCTTCTCACGTCACTCGTATTGTAGAAACCAAGCGTGTTGAGTTCCTTGAGGATTTTAAGGTCAGTGGGAGCAGTGAAAATCCTTATCATGATTTGCAAGAAGTACAAGAAGCGGGGGGAGATATTCGTCGCTTATTTTACCTCTGATTGCTCCTCTTGTACAAGACGCTGCACCGCACGTCACTGCACCACTTCCTATACACACAGAACTTAATTCTACTTCGTTTATCCCTGAGAATGAAGGAACATCAAACGACCGACATGAAGACAATGCCGAACCCGATAATCTACTCAGGAGATCGTCTAGGTCCAAAAGACCTACTAACTTTGATGATTATGTTACCTTCCTGACTGAAGCTGAAATGGATGCCGGAAAGTTTATAGATCCTACTTCTTATCATGAAGCCATTAGCAGTGATCAGTCTTCTGAATGGAATAAAGCTATGATTGACGAGCTTGACTCCATGAAGAAAAATGATGTTTGGGATTTAGTTGAATTACCCAACAGAGTTAAACCCATAGGATGTAAATGGGTCTTCAAAACTAAACTGGATCTGAATGGAAAAATTGAACGCTTTAAAGCGAGATTGGATGCAAAGGGTTTCACTCAGAAAGAAGGAATCGACTATCAAGAGACTCGTGATGGCCCTAGTAGCTCACTTTAATCTTGAGCTACATCAGATGGATGTCAAAACCGCTTTCGTCAACGGCGACTTAAACGATACGTGTTCATGAGACAGCCTGAAGGTCAAGAACATTTAGTCTGTAAGTTGAAGAAATCCATATACGGGTTGAAGCAGGCATCACGTCAATGGTACCTAGAGTTTGATGAAACCATGAAGAAACAAGATTTCATTAAGAACCAAGTGGATCAATGCACCTACCTCAAGATGAGTGGGAGCAACTTTACTACACTTGTCCTTTAAGTAGATGACATTCTATTGGCAAGTAATAGTTTAGATATGTTGCATGAGTCGAAGCATTTACTCTCGCATAATTTCGACATGTAGGATCTCGGAGAGGCTTCTTATGTTATTGGCATCGAAATACACCGAGATAGAGTCAATGGGATCTTAGGATTATCTCAAAAGGCTTACATTGAGCGTGTCCTCACATGTTATAACATGAAGCACTGCTCTCCTTATGTAGCTCCAGTAGTTAAAGGAGATGTTTTCGGTTCATTCCAATGTCCCAAAACAGAGGTTGAAAATGAGCAAATGAGAATGATACCTTATGCCTCAGTCGTTGGAAGCCTTATGTATGCTCAAGTCTGTACTCGTCCAGATATCACTTATATTGCTGGAATGCTAGGCCGTTATCAGACTAATCGTGGTCTTGATCATTGGAAAGCAGCTAAGAAAGTGCTTCGATATCTAAAAGGGACGAAAGACTATAAACTGACCTATAGAAGAAGTGATAGTTTAGAAGTGGTTGGTTATTCTGATTCTGACTTTGCTAAATGCAAGGATGACAAGAAATCCACTTCGGGGTATATCTTTATGTTAGCCGGCGGACCTATCTCATGGAAGAGTCATAAGAAACAGTTGACTACAACATCCACTATGATAGCAGAATATATCGCTGTTTATAATGCGACATGTCATGGCATGTTGCTAAAGGATCTTATCACTGGACTCAAAGTAGTTAATTCCATCTCTAGACCATTGAAGCTTTACTGTGATAACTCAGATGCCGTTAGTTTCTCAAACATTAACAGTTCGACTGGAGCTGGATTATATCTTGATACAAAGCACTTGTTCGTTCGTGAGCGAGTTGAGGAAAATAATATTTGTATTGAGTATATAAGTATTAAAGTTATGCTTGCGGATCCGATGACTAAAGGTCTCCCTCCTAAAGTATTCGAAGAACATGTTTCGAATATGGGCTTTTCTAAAGACCTTATTTAGTAGCATAATATACTTACTTACGTTTAATGAATTTTTTCCTCATTTATTTGAATTTGTTTGTCTCTTAATATGTCCATAAACGCCTAAAGACATATAGACAGTAATTATACAAATCAACGTTAAAGGCTTAATTGTCAATTTGATCCTAAGCTCACTTAAGTTTTAAATTTGGGATTGTAGTATGATTAATGGAGGTCTTGAGTTTAATATTAATTTAATGACTGTATTTCTCTGCTATAGTTTATGTTTAGAACCAAAATGAGTATTAACATCTGGCCAAACTTACTAATACTCATCATAAATGATCACTAGGCCAAGTGGGAGAATGTAAGACTCACTATTATTATGTGGCCTTTATTATCATTTATTAATTAATACATCATCGACTTATTTACTCATATGACTTAAATGGTAATTATTCGATGGACGTAATTAACCTTACTATCCTAAATAGGGTTTCCCCTTGTGTGTATATATAGAGAGCTTAATAGAGAGAATAGACTAATGATAAATCATAAACTCACCAACTAAGGTTTACGGTTCTCTCTCTCTCAATTCGTGAGTCTCATCTCACCTAAAGCCATCCTTACGGATACATCCTAAACGGGAACCCGATCATCATCAGGATCATGACGTCTTCCCTCTCCAACCTTACTAGATTACCAGGTAACGTTTATGCTTAATATCGTTTTCCATTATCATGTTAAAGAACTGATCAACAATATGAAGTTAAAAATATTATAATTATAAAAATAATAACCTTGTTTAGGATTGCGGGCCTAGTCAAGCTCAATACATGAAGATCGGGCTCTGGCTTTAGCTCACTTATTAATTGAGCTTTAACTAGGCTGGAACTCGACTCGATTCAAGCTTTTAGCAAACAGATCTCAAGTATCTTACAAATAACTTTGTTGTTTTAGGCATTGTTTAAATAATATGGAAATTGTTGCATTTAAATCTAGAGCCATTGTTCCATTTAAATCTAGAGACATTGTTAAGGTGTGAGAGTGACAACCATACAACGTCACAAAGTTTACTACCAATATCATGCCAATAGAAAAGGAAAAAATAATTCTAACATAAAAAATTAGTCATCAGGTCAATATTCCAGTCTTTTCAGTTGTTAAGTGGAGTTAAGACTTATCGAACAACCCATTCAAATTCCTTTGGGTTCCATTGAAGACAATTCGGAGAATATTGACTATGGAGATTTGGTTAAAAAACTTTACAAAAAAATGCTAAAAGAATGACACATTTAAAAAAACATATCAACATCCGTTATAGATAGGGGTAAGAGGGAAGTCCGACAACCAAGAAGCTATGGACTCAAATCTTGTCTAGGAAAAAAAATTGCCTTTAAAAAAGCAAAAAAAAAAACATCTGTTATATATTTTATCTGCAAGCTCTCACGTGACATCTAGTTCTCAAACTAAATCAATCCTATCTCATATGCTTCTCGTAAACAAGTAATAGAGCACAAAGAAAGAATAATATAAGTAGAACACAAATAATGTTGGTGTTTATCCGGCGAGTATTCCGGCAAACTTATTATGTTCGCCAGACAAGTCTCAAACGAAGTTGCAGTCCGGCGAAGTTGATTATGTTCGCCTGAGGTTGAAATTCATTTAAGCGAACTTGTGTAGTTCGCTTAACTACTGTCGTTTTTATTTACTTACCAGCTTAGTTTGTTAACCAAATCTTTAGAAAAGATTTGAATCACTTATTGTATTCATTTTACATTTGAATCAAAATCTTATCAATTCAAACTACATGGTATCAGAGTATAGAGACTCTTCAATCATCATCATCCTCATCATTCCGCATCATCATCTTCATCATTCCGTTCATCATTTTCCTCTTCCGCATCAACGATTCTTATTCCATTTGATCACAGAAATGAATCCTTACATCTAATCCATGGCTTTGTGATCATCTTATCATCTTCTTCATCCTTTCATCAATTGTTATTGCAATTGATTTCATTCGATTCAATTGAATCGAATTTCACCTAATTCATTCCTAATCGGATTGAATTTCCCTATAATCGATCTTCATTGATCGATTTCACTCATAATTGAATGATTTTGGTTCTGTTTCATCGTTTTTTTAGTCTATGTTTTTCTTCTTAGTTTCGGTTCACATATCCTCATTCTTCCTCCTTCACAGTTCAAATTCGAATTTTTTGATCTTCACGTTCTCTGATCAAGTTCACGTTTCATTTTCGACGATGTTCAAGTTATTTGTTTTCACGCTGCGAAGATGCTCCGGTGGTCAAGTTATCAAGTTGGAGCTTGCAGCGCCTCCAACTTGCGCGGGGGGGGGGGGGGGGGGGGGTTGTTGATGTTTATCCCGGCGAGTATTCTGGCGAACTTATTATGTTCACCGAACAAGTCTCAAACGAAGTTGCAGTCCGGCGAAGTTGATTATGTTCGCCTGAGATTGAGAAATGATTCATTTCAGCGAACTTGTGTAGTTCGCTTAACTACTGTCATTTTCATTTACTTACTGTTGTGGAATTGCAGAAGAACGGATTGAAACTTGGACTCTCTGAAAGGCGTGAAACACTTTCAGATCAAATCTACTTGGTGGGTCACCCAAATGAATTGATCGGATACAATTCAGAGATTAATTAGAACACCAATATGGAGAATTTTGTGATGAGTTTTTTGAAACAGAGAAAGAAACGTATGATCAATGTAAGAATTAATATGGGAAAACCAGATAACTCCTTTAATTTCAAATTCGAGTTTCAAATTTAATTAAAAATCCGCCCAATATTTTGACAACATTTTTTATTAACCTGGCAGCTCGATCCCAGCCAGGGGCTCTGCCCCTTGGACCCCGCTTCCAAGGGCGCTGCCCCTGGACCCCCGTTATATCATGATAAACTCAAATAAGTGTGCACTCTGCACCTCCTAACTTATTTGATATTTATGATGATATGTATTGATCAAACAAGTTAATCTAATTACACTAAAATATCCAACACTTACCAGCTTAGTTTGTTACAGAATAGTTTGTTAGCTTTCAAATTCAATTTCAACTTGTATTTATATCACTTCTTGTATTCATTTTACATTTGAATTACAATCTTATCAATTCAAACTACAAATAAATAAATAGGAAAAGATGGAAACTTACACAAATATAGTAAGATTCGACTATGAGTCATTTTTATTCATGTAAATGGATGGACTTCCATCTAATAGTTACAAACTTTCATTTAAAATATCTTAATTTAGACATTTATAAAAGGGAAAAAAAATATCAAAATAGACATTAGCCGTCAAGAAATTATTAAAATGGACATTTAGCCGGTACTACGCCGGCTAAGCCTTTGGTTTTTGCCGGCTAAGCCTTTGAATTTTGTCGGCTTAGCCGGCACATTTTTTAGTTAGCCGGCTAAATGTACATTTTGGTATTTTTTTTCCCTTTATAAAACATGGAAATCAATTAAGAAAGAAATTTACATTGAAAAATAAGTTGAAAAAAATGTTTTCATATTAATTTTGATGATAAATAATTATTTTGAAGATAAGTAAGAATCCAATATGCTTTGTAATCTCCTTTCTTGGATTTTACACCCCACTCATACGCACAAGCAAAAAATTATAAAATTCAGTCCAAATGGCTTTCAAAATTTGAACTTTTGTATGCCCACGACATGCAGGCACGAATGACAGACCATGTTACTTTTTTTTTAAAGAAACCGTATTACACATATGGTCTCAACATATCTAATTTTTTATTTTATTTTATTTTATTCGATTCTTGCAACTGCAAATACAAGTTTCAACCATGTTACTTTCTATTATACGCACAATTATAATTTGCTTTCTACAAATATTGTATTGTATTAAAAAAAACTTTTTTCTTCTTAGACTTCTGGGTTGGGCTGCTGCAATCATGGGCTTTCTTGGGCTGCTGGAACTAGAATGGAAAAAAAAAGGATTTATTGTTAACTAGTAATAACACACCCGCGTGGCGGGAGCGTAGAACCTTGAAAAAATAACGTTGAAATGTTGCCGCAAACACACGTGTTGTCGCGTTGCGGGGGCGTAGAACCATGAAAAAAATAACGTTGAAACGTTGCCGCAAACACACGTGATGTCGAGTTGCGTTAAACCGCTGAACACATTGAAACATAGATAAACATAGTAACTACACAACGGTATATTCTGAAATAACGAAAAAGGGACGTTATAAAAAAAGTTTACGACATTTAAAAAACTATCTAGTGAACTCAAAATATCCATTTAATAAAAAGGTCAAACCGTATAAAACTTAAAATGATTTAGGCAAGTAAAAAAATAAAAATAAAAACTAAACGGTATAAAAGCTGTTAAAAAAGTCAACCCCCCGGCGAAAAAAACTAACATTGAAATATCGATAAAAATGAGCACATTGACATGGTAAATCCCAAACTTTATAAAAAATCAAATTTTTTAGAATGTAAGAGAAAAAATAAATAAAAAAAAAAGAAACCCGAAAGTAGCTTTGTTATAATAAAAGACATTCGAATTATAAAATACGTATGTTACAATTTCTTATGTTAGACTATTACACATGATATTATTCAATACAAAATATAATAATAATTATTAAAAATTTCTCATATTTATTTTTATCATTGTAGCGAACTGCTATAACTTTTTTGGGAAAAAGTAAACTAAAAAAGTTACCTAGGAACTTCTAAGGTAAAAAGGTAAATATAAAAATCCAACAATTGATTTTTCTAAAAACTTAAAAATTAATAAATTTCCATGCAAGACATAGAGAGAGTGAAGAAGATGAAAAATATAAAAAGAGAGAAGATTTTTTTTTTTTGGGGGGGGGGGGGGAGTTTAATCCAAATTACTATTTTACCATCAAGTTATGCATTGAGGAGTTGTACTAAATGCTTAACATCTTAGCAATATGCCTTTGTAGTTTAGGTAATATGTAAAAAAGTGCATACAATAAAAAAAAAGTAGAAGAATTATAAATAGATGAAAACAAATGCATGTAATCAATATGATACTTATCTCAAAATTTTATTTTTTATGCAAACACACTCTCTAATCTACATCTACTGAATTTCTAAAATCATCACACTTGTAATTTCCAGAATTTGATATCACAACCATTTAGTTGAAGAGTGTATCATTTTACCATCCGGATATTCCCTTAGAGACGGTCAACTTTTCGATTAGTAATTCTTGGCGTCATAGATATTTATTAACAGAACATATTAAAAGACTTGATAAATAGAACACAGACTTCAGTTTATAGCATGAATATAGGAAACATGTAATCAATTCAACATATGTAATAAATAAATGCATACTAATCAATGGCATGCAAAATAATATAAACTGGAAATGTTGCCATCTACGGCGGAAGACGGATCTTAAACGGTTAAGACGGTGATATTAACGTGACTAAACAAAAAAAAACGTAGTTAAATACATAAAATTAGCGTATGAAGTTATGACGACTCGATTGTGGAGTTCGAAACATAGATAAAAGACAGTTATATAACGGTACCGATGTTTTTTAGTCGGTGCCGGTCTCATTCTTCACGATACCCTCGCGTTACGACGGGGCCGTACGATTAAAAGAAACATATGAAGTTACGACGGATCGGTTATGGAGATTGAAACATATATAGAAAACATTATCATGGCTCGAACGTTGCGGTATATGAATTTTAAAAAAGGTAAATTAATAGAAAAACTAGTTGGAGGCCACAAGGATCTAACCGGTGACCACAAAGGTCATAACCAGTGCGCCTACCAACTTCGCTAGCCCAATCCATGTGTTTTACAATGTTTTCAGAACCGGACCGGACAACGAACCGGACGTCTTAGAGGTTCACTGGTCGGACCGGATTCAAGAACCGGATGACACAATAAATAATATAAATATTCATAAAAATATATAGAAAAATATAAAAATTCCAAATACTACATATACAACCATTTAAACAATTTTGAGTCAAGGACGAGGGTTGTAGGTCTGTAGGAATTTTAATTCTTTTGAATTTTCAATTTTAATTTTGATTAGGGTTTTGGAGGACCTGTGGCAGCGTATAAGTTAAAAGGAAAAAGCCAAATTGAGTTAAAATTGTAAATAAAAGTAAGTAGGAGGACTATAGGATAAAAAAAATAAAAAAATAGTAATTTTTTTTTAATAATTAAACTACCCGGTTCGACCACCGGTTCGCGGTTCGCGGTTCGACCGCTGAATCGCTTGAACCGCCCGGTTCAGCCAGCAAACGGTCTCAAAGCATGTAACCGGACCGGTGGAGGTCATGGTTCCCGGTCCGACCGGCCGGTCCGGTCCGGTTTTAAAAACATTGGTGTTTTATAAGAGAATTAAACAAACTTAACTACTAAGTTTTTCGGGAAAACAAAAATAAAGATTTAAATTGACCATCAGCACGGTGACACGTAGCATTTCATTTAAGAGTATCGATAACTAAAGAGTTTCACCGTCGTGTGTTGCGGCGTGTTTTTTGGTCTCTCTATACCCTATGTCACGACCGATAGGTAAGTCTAAAATTAGTTAAAACAAAAAAAAGTAAATAAATAAATAAACAAACAAACATTTAAAAAGCTTTTAAAAATGATTTGGTTAAATAATGAAAAAAATTTACGAAAACCTAAAACTAATTAAAGAAATTAGAAAATGAAAAAAGCTGAAAATCAGGAGGGGTGCAATGGTTCGAACCCGGGTGAATGTTGGGGTGGAGAAGCGCTACCAGCTCCACCAACCCACTCCTGTGTGCCAATAAAAATATTCCACATGAGTAGGCATTGTTCATCAAGGTCGTGAATTAACTAGTTTTATACCCGTCCTAGTACGGGTTACGAAAATTAATACCAAATGAATACCAGAGACACATTAAAAAACACACATATTAGTAGGTTAAACGTTTCAAGCAACTTATATAACCAAAATATTCGACCAATACATGGAAAATATATTTAAAATATGAAAACACATATTAATTAAAAAAAATGGCAATATTAATTAAAAAAATTGGCAACTGTAATGAATTATTAATGCAAATAATATTGATAATAGTAGTAAAAACGACTAATAATAATTTTAACAATAATAATATTAATAATAATTAAAATACTTATAAGAAGTGGGTATTAGAAAATAGTAAATGGTTAAAGTTTATTAAACAAAAACTAAGAAAACGAATAAAGTTTAAATATATATGGGTTTAACCACACATCAGCACGTGGGTACCGACCCGTTATTTGACCCGCACACAGACACATATCGTTTGCCCAAACATTCCAGACCTTTCTCATTCTCTCTCAACGCTCTCATCCTAGGGTTTCTCGATCATGATCACTGATGCTGAATCAGGCTTCTCTCTTTTGTAAATCATCGTCCGTGGTGAACGATTAACCATTGTTCTTCGCGTTAGGGTTTCTCATCAGTCGTTTTAGGGTTTTCGATCGTCAGATCTGTGGTACACTCGTGAGTCCTTGATTCTTTGTAGCGTCGTTCATATTAGGGTTTTCACATTTATTCTTCGGTCGATTCTGGTGATGAACCATGGAGGTGGATGGAACGAAGAAGCTAGGTTACTTGGGGGCATCAGTTGATCTAGCGTATCACCAGTTTAGCCTTAGATCTAGAGTTTCTACCTTCGAGTGTTTGTGGTAAGATCCAGAAGGATGGGACGGCTTCATTCGTAAGTCGCTCGAAACGTTTAACCTATTTTTTCTTAGATCTACGCTTTGCGATTATCTTACCTTTATGCTTGCGGTTTGTTTCAGACGTCTAGGGTTGGAAAGCTTCTCATATGACAGAAGACGAAAACTATTTGCATCATGTTGATCGTATATGGTTAAAATTTCTTTGGTTTTCAGTTTATTGTTCTTATATCTGAAGTACTACAGTTTCTTTTGTCTGTCACTAGTTGATACTTACATTTTGATTAATGTTATGTTAATCTTTCTTAAATTATAGTTTACTGTTAGTTAGGTTTTGAAGGACTTATTAGAGAATGTTTATTCCTTGTTCGTTATGATATTAGTTATGATATTAGGCTATGTTTAGAGGGGTTTGGGTTATTTATGTTAAAGGGTCTACAAACAGTGGTAGTCTTATGTCTAATCTGTTTATGAGGCTCTTATTAGGTAAGCACTTATTTAATGTTTTACTTAACCATCTACATATTAGGGATTGCTTGATTGATGTAGGCAGTGTTGTAAAAATCGCGCCTAGGCGCCGATTAGTCGCTAGGCGGGCATTGAAGGATCAATTTTGACCTAGTCGGTCCAAAAATCGCTGGGCGGTCCTAATCGGGTCTAGTCGGGCTAGGCGGCCCAAATCAGGTCTAGTCGGCCAAGATCGCGTTTCCGAACAAGAAATTGGCGTTCCAAAAAATCAATTCAATCGTACCTGGTGCTATTGGGATCGCGAACTCATTGATTTCGAAACACGTTCCGCCACTCCATGGGAACATCGAACCGGATTTTTAGCTTCCGGTTTGAAGCCTTTCTGCAGTTTACAACCTTCCGATTTGAAGCCTTTATGCGTTGCTTTTTGACGCCTTTAGGAATTAGAAGGGCTTGAGTAGTTGGAGAAAAATATGCGTTGCTTGTTGAAACTAAAGAAGAGAGGATTGTGAAGAAGAGAAATTAGGGTTTGCGTGTTTAGGATTAGATATTCAATCGGGAAGATGAATCGGTTTGAGGATAGCGTGTTTTTGAGAAAGGGTATATGGGAAAAGACAACGGAGGAGTAATGGGGGTTATAACACGTGGCTTTTCATTGGAACCAGTTACTAGAAAACGATTATTAATTATTTAACTTAAGATAATTTACATTAAATTAATAATGGTATTTTATTTTATTTACTATTATACTAATGTATTCATAGCACCAAGTTTAACTGGTACGTCGTACCGGAGCGTACCGCGAACCATGTGACTATGAGCCAAACCCTTCAAATTCTAGCTAAATATGTGTATAAATATTTAAAAATGAACATTTTTATAAAAATTACATATAAAAATGTGTGTATATATATAAAAAACTGAAAATTACATATAAAAATTCCAATCCGATTAATCCCGCCTAGGCCCTACCCCACCGTCCGCCTAGCGCCTAGCGATTTTTACAACACTGGATGTAGGGATGTATTTTTTTTTTTTATGTTCCTTGTTCTTTAATATGACAATATGTCTGTTCATTCTTATTTCCAATCTGTTTATGAGGCTCTTATTAGATAAAAACTTATGTTAATGTTTTACTTAACCATCAAAATACATATTAGGGATTGTTTGCTTGATGTAAGGTTCATACTTTGTCGATGTTCCTTGTTCTTTAATATGGCATTGTGGCTGTAAATTGTGTCTGTACTCCTCATGGTCCAATATGATATTAGTGGATAGAGTGGTTATGGTTATTTATGTTATATGGTGTACCAAACTATGGTATTATTATTTGTTATCTGTTTATGATGTGGTATTCTTATTTGTACTCTGTTTATGAGACTTGTATTAGATAAACACTCGTGTTAATGTTTTACTTAACCATCTACGTTGCGCTAACTATATTAACATGTTAATGTTGACTTTTGCTGGTGAGGAGAACCGACTGTTCGTTGTGAATGCTTGGAGTACTATATTAACCTTTTCCTTTTTCTATTACATAACACCACTGTAAGTATTCTTGATCTTTGTGGCTGCTTGGAGTACAATGTCAATATGTTTCAGATAGTTGACCTTGCCAAGGTTATCATCTGTTGTTGCCTTTAACCGGTGGATCACAAAAACGTTAGTTGTTGCCTTTAACTGTTTTATCACAAAAAAAATGCTTTTTCAACCATGTCACGTTCTTTCTGAAAATTGAAATAAACAAAATAAGTACTTAAAACAACAAAATGGTTATAAAGCAAATGAAGTTAACTATACTTTTGGGTCATCAATGTTAGGCTTTGTTTTCTGCTTCATCTAGCATTAAAGTTATCTAAAATAATTTTGCATCATAATTTTACATATGAAAGTTTCAAATTAGCATAAAAAAAATAATAGAACAAATGATTCGTGAAATACCTTTGAAAGTAGACCTACTGGTATCATAATTACTTGCTCCATTACCCTGCTGAAGTATTCACCAGCAAAGTTAATTGAAAAAATGAACTGTGCAGATGCTTATACATTTTCTAATGTGGGTTTTTAATGTGTTTCTTTCAAATTAATAGGCTTGGTCAGCAACAGAAGTACCTTTACAGTCTCATAAGCTTGTGTCTTCATCTTATTATTGAGCAAATTCGTCTCACCGGCCATAGAAGAGAAGATTGCAGAAAGTATACAAAATTCTAAAATCGGGTTAGTAAACAGAATTCCTTCCCTGCTAATTGTACTTATAGGCATTTAAATGTGCACATAACCACCCCCACCTCCGAACTTTAAGACCTGCACAACTCCCCACTCACCTTTCAACTGTTCTATTAGTAACGGTTGTCTGCTGTTTTTTTACATATTTTTTTATAAAATTAAACTATCTTTTTATAAATTGGTGAAAATTTTAATCCTTATATTAAAAACTGATACTAACATTGTTAAATATGATTAATGTTTGGGATTAATTTAATTCTTAAATATTTTATTACGTAAACAATTTTAAAAACTGGGTGTATGTTTTCAGACTTTTTTAAATAATATTTTTTTCTGCTAGCGTATGCAGGTATTTATAATAAAATTTTCTATTTTAAATATTTTATTACGTTAACAAATTCCTTATAAAGATCAGATTATAGGGTTTTTTTTGTTTTTAAAAATCTTTTGTATTTAGTTTATGTGACGACATTTTTTTGCAGTATTTGTCTTCATATTCCTTATAAAGATCAGTTCCTGAGGTTTGTTTTTTGGTTTGGTTTTTTTAAATCTTTTGTATGCGAAGATTGAGGATAAAACAGTTTGTGTTTTGGTTTTTTTAAATATTTTTGTTTAGTTTTACCCATCTTAAACACATGTCAAAATAAAGGTAAAACTGTAAAGCTCAGAAATGTGGCTGTTAGGAAGACCGAAACTTATGGGCTGAAGCACAATCCGTTTTAAACATTACAATCCGTGTGTTTTTAAAAAAAAATCTGTAATTACTAATACTTGGCGGGAATGGTTTTATTAAACTGCAAAGCAGTTAAAGAAGCACAATCCGTGTTCTTTTAATGGCAATCCGTGTGCTTTTTGCAAAAAAAAATTGTAACTGTCGAAAAATTGTATTTTATGTGGCTATGATCTTCTAAAAAGGTAGTTATGTCTATTTTAAATGGCTGAGATTGACTTTTAAGAAACACAAGTGGCGGTTGACTCTTCTCGGTCTATATATTCTAAAAAGGTAGTTATGTCTATTTTAAATGGCTGAGATTGACTTTTAAGAAACACAAGTGGCGGTTGACTCTTCTCTGTCTATATATTTATAATATAGTATATGATATAGTGGTAGTAACCCGATTAAAAGATGAGTTATCAAACACTGCAATTTACAAATTAAAGCATGTGATACGTAAAAATCAAGAAATCATGGTAAAGGATTAGGAAAAGTAAGAGGGATATACATACAAAAAGAAATCATGATATTCTCCATCTTCTCCGATTATGTGAATTGCCGAGGTCGGTCCCAAGAATCCTCAAGATATTCTAGGCCCAGGTCATGTAAAAAAAAGTGGGCCCTATAATATAAACTCAATAATCATTATATATAAAAAAACCTTAATACGGCAATAATAGTTATAACAATAATTGCTAAAACAAAAGAAGTGTATCAAAATGATTGAGATTACTTACTTATGCGAATCGTGAGGCTCTCCTAGCGTTTTTGGAAGCAAAGCTCTCGATCAAGTCTTCATAATTCATAGTCTCTATTATATCATTTTCAATAGGTATCATCGCTAAACCGTTAAGTCTTTCTTGGGATATTGTCGATCTTAAGTAGGACTTCAACAACATTAATTTTGAAAAACTTCTCCCCGTCGAAGCCACCGTTACCGGAATACTTAACAACACTCTATATGCAATTAATGCATTACGAAAAAAACCGAACCGGTTCAGATTGTTTAAAGTAGAGGTGCACAAAAGAACCGGAACCGATCCGATGGATTATCCGAAACCGGATCCGGCTAGAACCGGTCCGGATATTTTGAGAACCGCCGGTTCTGGGTTTTTTGACGGACCGGATAAAAATCGGATATTTTGGAACCGGTTTTTTCGGACATTTTGGAACTGGTTCTAGCCGTTGGGGTTAAAAAAACGGCTATATAGCCGTTTTATGCCCGTTTTTTTTGTTTTTTTTTGTTTTTAAGGATTGAAATTTAGTATAAATAGGTATTGGGTGTATGGGTTAGTTCATCACAACATTCTAGCTCTCAAAACTAAAAAACGCTCTCAAAACGCAAAAAAACGCTCACTTTAAGCAAAAAAAAAAACGCTCTCATGGCTTCCGCTTCCGCAAGCACTCAAAATTCGGTTGGTGGTTCTACTAGCGATGTTACGGTTATGTCAATACTTCCTTGCTCCCGAAACCAAGAAATATGGGCTTATTTCGATTTATGCGAAATGTCGAACGGTTCGCAAAAGGCTCGTTGCAAACGTTGTGGTAGACTTTTGGGTGCGGCGGGAAATAGCAGTTTGAGGAAACATATTGCTAGTCACGCAAGACACACTCAAGAAGGTGAAGATCAAACACAAATTGGTAGGGATGGATGAGTTTGGCAATACAATGTCGAGAGGGTTCGTGAGAGAATGGCACATTTCGTCATTCAAGAAGGCTTGCCTTTTGATCATTTTGATAATCCGCGCTTGACGAGGATGATACAAGAGACGCTTCAACCAAGTTACACAAATGTAAGTTGTTCTACTTTGAGAAGATATTGTTTAAAAATGTGGAAAAGAGCTAAAAAAGAATTAATTTTAGGTTTTGAAAATTTAAATACCGGCATTAACTTAACATCGGACGTTTGGTCCGCTCAACATGGTTTACCCGAATCGTACCTTTGCGTTACCGCACATTGGGTTCAACCGGAGTCGTGGCAAATGATGAAGCGTACGATTGCGTTTGATTATTTTGGATATCCACATACCGGTGAAAACTTATTTTGTATTTTAGACTCGGTAATTCAAACTTATAAAATTCAACCAAAAATATTTTCAATATCTTTTGATAACGCTTCAAATAACACAAACGCGGTCGAAAAATTAAAAATAAAATATGAACCGCTTTGTAACGGTGTTTTTTTTCATAGTCGATGTGTTGCACACATCATTAACTTGGTTGTGCAAGACGGTCTAAACGTCCAAGAAATAAGAGACGTAAAAGAAAATTTTAAAGTGATGTTACGTGAAGTTTTTAGCACAAGCAAAAAAAGATATATAAACTATAGAAATTTGTGCAAACAAACGGATTTCATCTTTTTAAGTCCGAATTGGGACGTACCTACTAGATGAAACTCGACTTGGAAAATGTTTGAATCGGCCTTAAGGCAAAAAATTACTTTAAAACATTTCAATGATGAACTTGTACAAAAGAAACGTTGTTTACAAAAATTTGATAATATAAGTTGGGATATGATCGAGAAACTAACTAATTTGCTTAAGGTTTTTAAAAATGCAACTACATGTTTATCGGGAGTTTATTATCCCATGTCTTCGCTAATACTTCAACAATTATACTTAATATGTAATAAATTAAAAGAGTTTAAATATCACGGCCCTATTTTTGAAAAAATGGTAAAACCTATGAAAGCTAAATATATTTTTCAGAAATGCCAGCTGTTGTTACATGTTCGGCTGCCTTAAACCCAACGATTAATGTAACCGGTGTTGAAACATTAATTGGATCAATATCGGATGATTTAAATATGTTCGAGGAAGACCCAAATTTTGAATCAAATGCAATAAGGGATTTCAATTCGGCTCTTAATAATATGTTTGATTATTATTTACGCAAATATGGTGGAAGTGGTGATCCATCAAACATACGTGAATCAATGGGTTCGGGTTCAACTTCTAGTAGTTCAAGGAACTCGATGCTAAATTTATTTAACACTTTAAGAAACGAAAATACTAAACGAGCTCGTGGAATCACACCAAGTAGCGAGCTTGGGAGATATCAAGCAACCGACTTTATTTCTACTCTAAGATCCGAAGAGTTTGAAAACTTTGATATCTTGAGTTGGTGGCAAGGAAGGGAATCCCAATATCCCGTTCTAGCCGCAATGGCCCGTGACCTACTAACCATCCAAGCTTCCACGGTAGCTTCGGAATCCGTTTTTTCTCTTAGTGGCAGGGTTTTATCTATTCGAAGAACGAGGCTTACACCGGAATCTATGGAGATGTGTATTTGCTTGAAGGACCATTTGGATGCCGCCGAACGTGTACAACATGTTGCAAAACTAGAAGGCGAGCTTGACGTTGAACATGAAATACATGAATTCGAAGTAGAACATGGGGCGGCGACTCCACTTTCGGACGAAGAACAAGCTTACGATGAAGCCCAATGTATCTCAAGCGAAGAAGAATGAAAACCGATGTTACAAAGACTACGACGAAGAATATTGAAAACATAATAAATAATTAATGCTTTGTGATTCAATTATGTTTTTTGTATTTTTTTTGTACGAACTATTGTTAAATAACTTAAAAAATTCTATAAAATAAATAAAACATGTATTTTATAGTGTATCTTTGTTAATTTTTTAAAAAAATTTTTTTCCGGAACCGGTGGAACCGGTTTTTTTTATCCAGTCCGGTTCTAAATATCCGATCCGGTCCCAATAGGTTCCAAGTCTCCACACCCGGAACCGGTTCTAATGGATCCGGTTCTTGACCAACGTTGACGGAACCGGTCCGGATCCGAACCGAATCCGGTTCCGAAAAAAAACCGGTTTGTGCACCTCTAGTTTAAAGCATCAATAGGGCTAATGATTTGACTAGTTAAAAATGTCTCAAACAACTTCAACTATTGACATCAATATCAGATTCTTCTTTATACTTTAATGCATCTTTGAAGGCGATAACAACACGATTCGAGATCTTTTTCATCAAATTCCCTCAACTTTTTAGGAAAGAAAAAGCCAAATGGTTTTTTAAAATCTTTGTATTGTTCGAATCGTGTTTCAAGGGAAGCAATCGCTTGATAAAAAATCTTTGTATTGTTCGAATCGTGTTTCAAAAAATAATAGTCATAATCAAGTCAAAGTCAAAATCATAATATAAAAGACATAATCAAGTAAAAAAAACACTCATCAAGTTATCAATTCATCAAAATCATAATCAAAAAGACAAAATCATGTATTCATACATTAACATACCTTAAATAATTCATATTCATACAGTAACAAACATGATTACATGATATAATACCTTCCGTTAAAAAAAACATATAACATACCTTGATTTAATTAATTCCCGATCGTCGATCAGCCCCAGACTATCCCTGTTGGCTGCTGCTCGATCTCCGTCAGGTTCCCTGCAGTGCAGCCCTTCTAATTTCCGGCCAAAGCTCCTGACTGTCGCTCCTTCTTCTGCCGTTCCTTTGCTGCCGATTGGAATTCCTCAATTCCCGTTCACTTCTTTGTTTTAACACCCCTTCCCGCTCAAGGGCCCTTTAGCTCAGTTAATCTTATTTTTTACTAAGTTTAAAACCTATCTTTCTATTGGGCCTTTTTTAATTTTGAAGTGAGTTAATAAGATAAATGGTAAATACAAGTTGGGCCTTTTATAACTAATGTTAATAAGATTGGGCATTTATATATATATATATATATATATATATATATATATATATATATATATATATATATAAATTTTAAAAACTACGAGCCCCATACGACCCCCTCCCCGCCCCCCTCTAGGCCGCCCCTGTGAATTGCATCTACATCTTAGTCGAAGGAGAAAGATTTTTCTTATTCTTTTTTCCTTGAGGGCAGACCTTTGGTTTTTCGTTAGAAAAGTATTTTTCAGGAGTAAATTTTTTTTTCTTAGTTTTTCAAAACCTTCTTTTTGATTTGTATTTTTTCTTATATTTCTTTTTAAAATATTTTTTGTCTTTGATTTGATCAGCCAAAAGATAACTGTGGCTCTTCTGTTAAATTTTTACAACAACTTTTGTTAAATTTTTTAGCTGTTTTTGTTTGTTGGAGAAATCACAATAAACTGTAATTTCTTCTTTAACAATGCTTGTAGCAAATCCAAGGGAATGCATAGTTAGATTGTTCTTTTCTTTATTCCATCGTTCTTTGGCCTTTTCACCAACAATAGGAATTTTCATTAAGTATGCTTCTATCCAAGAGTGGTATTCTCCTGTACTTAGCTTGTATAAGTTTTGCTTAAATAGACAAGTAAAGTCGTCAAGGAGACATATATCATAAAGTTGTGATTGGGTAGAACTTGTCTTGGTTTTTCAAGCAGTTTTTGATTTTCATGGTCTTTATTTGTAAGAAAATCGAAACCTAAAAACATCATATAGATGGCGTTAATAATTTGATCAAAAAGATCTTCACCATGCAGATCTTCGTTCCAAGCCGTTCCTTTAATGAAATCTTAGATAATTCCTGCTGATTTGTGCTTAATTAATAATAACAAAGCCTTAGCTTTAGAAAATTCTTCTGGATTATACTGGATTATTAGGCTAATCTTAGTATTCCATTAGTCTATAACTTCTTTTCTTTTTTCAAGATCGAAGATACAGTCTATTTTAATGGTGTCAATTGCAGTTGAACTACTATTATTAGAATTAGGTATGTCTTTGTGATAGGGCATAGAAAATTCTGTATTCTTTTTTCTATAAAATTTTTTGTAACTACTACTACTAGCATTAGTTTGGTTCATCCTATTATTGTATGTTGAGGTTTCTTTTTCTTCTTCAGAGGAGGAGTATTCTGCTTCAGTTTTGGGTTCTTGAACAGCAAAAACCTGATCTTTGATTTCTGGAAAATATTTTTCTTTTAGATCTTTATTTTCAGAAAATTTTTGTTTACATTCTTCGTCACTTAGGGACATTAGTTGAACAAGTTCATTTATTTGTTCAGCTGAATGAGTTTCTAGCTGTTCGTTAAAAATTTGTTCTAGCTTTTATGTGATGGAAATCATTTATCAACAAGATAGGATAACTTTTTTATTCTCAAATTCTTGTATTTCTTTTTTAAGATAATGTTTTTACTTATATAAATGAGATAACTCATTTATTTTTTGTTTTGGATGAGGGTAATTCAAACAAATCATATTTTTGTCAGAATCTTCAAAAAGAAAACGAATTAGTTTATTCAAATATAACTAATTCAAATTCCATTTATATAAAAGGAAAAATTTTCTTAAAAGACTATAAAACTATAACTCTACATTGTTATGTAGACACATGAGCAAGTCTTTGTCTTGCAAACAAATATGTTATTCCTAAATATTTATAGGAAAACACTCTTAAAGATATCAAAGTAACAAATGCAAATCAAGAAACCATCAAATTAGGCAGGGTTTGTAGAAACCTTATTGTCTATTTTTTAGGAGAACCATTTCCTATTCCTACTATCTATCAATAAGAGTCAGGAATAGATTTACTCATTGAAAATAATTTCTGTCAATTATATAGGCCTTTTACCTAGTGGTTAGATAGAATATCTTTTCACCTTAACCAAGAAATGATTTTGATTAAGAAAATAACAAAAGTTTTTCAAATCGGAAAACCTGAATTTCTTGAATCAATGAAAAAAGATTCAAAAATAAAACAAATCTCTGGTACCAATATAACTCAAGAAGTTATAAAACCAGAAGAAAAATATTTTCTTAAAATACAAAAATATCAAAAAATTGAAGCTTTACTCGAAAAGGTTTGCTCAGAAAACCCTATCGACCCAGAAAAATAAAAAATTGGATGAAAGCGTCAATAGAAATAATAGACCCAAAAAGGGTAAAACCCATGAAATACAGTCTACAGGATAGAAATGAATTTAATAAACAAATTAAAGAATTACTTAATCTCAAGTTAATTATTCCAAGTAAATCTCCTCATGTCTCTAGCATTCTTAGTTGAAAATGAGGCTGAAAAAAGAAGAGGAAAAAAACGTATGGTTGTAAACTATAAAGCAATCAATACAGCCACCAAAAGAGACATCCATAACCTTCCTTGCATGCAGGAATTATTAACCCTCTTAAGAGAAAAAACCATTTTTTCCAGTTTCGATTGCAAAAGTGGTTTCTAGCAAATATTGATAGATGAAGAATCTCAGCTTCTAACGGCGTTCACATTTCCAGATGGTCACTATCAATGAAAGTTAGTTCCTTTTGGATTAAAACAGGCTCCTAGCATATTTCAAAGACATATGCAAAATGCTCTAAGGGGATTAGAAAACTATTGTACCGTCTATGTTGATGATATTATAATTTTCTCAAACTCTGAAGACAAATACTATTTTCATGTTTTGTCAGTTTTGAAAACAATTAAAAAATATGGAATAATTTTGTCAAAAAAGAAGGCTAATCTCTTTAAAACAAAGATAAACTTTTTAGGTCTTGAAATAGACCAAGGAACTCATTGTCCACAAAAACATATCTTGGAAAATTTGCATAAATTTCCAGACACAATTGAAGATAAGAAACATCTCCAAAGATTTTTAGGTGTTCTAACCTATGCAGAAAGCTACATTCCAAAGCTCGCAAAGCTTAGAAAACCTTTACAATTAAAATTAAAAATGAATATATTTGGGAATGGAAACAATCCGATACGGATTACATTAAAAAGATAAAGAAAAACTTAATGAGTTTTCTAAAACTTTATCTTCCAAAGGATAAGGATTTTCTTATAATTGAAACCGATGCCTCAAACGACTTTTGGGGAGGAATTTTGAAAGCTGAAAGAGAAGAAATATGCAAGTATACTTCGGGAAGCTTCAAACCAGCTGAACGAAATTACCATAGCAATGAAAAAGAATTACTTGCTGTAAAAAACACTATCTCAAAATTTTCTATTTATCTCACTCCTGTAAAATTCCTAGTCAGGACAAATAATACGAATTTTACTTATTTCCTTAAAACAAAAATTTCTGGAGATAACAAACAAGGACGACTTGTCAAATGACAAATGTGGTTTTCAAGATACTCTTTTGATATTGAACACCACGAAAGGTCAAAAAATGTGTTAGCTGATTGTTTGACACGTGACTTCCAAACGTAAGCAATGATGTAATCTTTTTCTATAAATAGAATGCATCTCTTCTTCAAAAATCATAACTCCAAATTACAAATATTTTTCTTTTAAAATGGAGCATGGAAGAAGAACTCAAGGCTTTACGCCTAAAAGAAAAAATTTCTTTTGATAGAATTACAAGCTGTTCAAAAGCAAATTGCGTTATATGATTAAAATCTTAACGCTACAACTGTAAATTATGTACAGGAAGACAAAAGTCTTAAAACAAAATCCATTCCTTTACAAACGCCTAAAGGTAAAGAAACATCAAGTGATGCTTTGGGAAAAAGCATGAAAGGTGCAAATGATGAGCCACAATCATCATCTAGTCCGGAAGCAAACGGCTCCGGTAAAGACGAATCAAATCCGTTCGCGACTGATAGTTTGCCAAAAACTATTAATCTGAGACCAACCTATGCTCAGAAAGTTACATCTCCTGAAAATCATAAATCACGTTTTTTATGTAATTTTTGTTGGAGAACACAGAGGAATTTATGAAGACTGGGCTATTGTATCCAAATACATCCAACACTCCTCAGTTCCGTTCAAAAAATTTGGATCATTGCTGCAAGCACAACAAGAAGCCACAAGATATTCCGCTTAGTTTGGAAAGAAAGAGATACCATTAAAGGTCACTATTTTTCCTATGCCTATGGAAAAGAAAAAGAAAAAATAGCATGTAATCTTTTCTAATACATACAGTGAAAGAAAGATTGAAGAGTAAAAAGAAGAAGCCTATCTTATCGAACTCAACGAATTTCGAATGATTTGGTTCAAAGCCAGAGCTGTTAGTCCAGAAGATTTCGAATTTGAAAATATTTATACAGAAGACAAAAACACCAAAACCCTATTCGTCTTCGGTCCGGAGAGCAGATTCAATTTTAATTTCTTCGGCCTTTTCCGCCGGATTGATTAAATATATCTATCCCTCGGCAAACTTGCAATAAATAAACCTTTTTCCTGAAGGAATGAAGAAGGCCATAAAAAACTTTAGAAAAAAGATTGCAGTCGCTAAAGATGTCAGCATATATATTAAGTGTACTTCCGTACTTCCCGACTGGTATCAAGGAAAAAGCTACCCTGCTCTACATCTGTTAGAAATTGGCCTTGTCAAAACAAGAAATGTCCTTCTTTCAAGAATTAAAGAGGAACAATAAGATATCAATAATTGGATCTCCATTAGAGTTAATGAGTACTTAAGAATTCTCCAAGATCTACAAAAGATTACTGTGCGAAGTTTTAAGAAGGTAAATTATTACAGCCAAAACTGTATAATTATCAGTTACAGTGGAACGCCTCTACCCGCCCACGAAAAACAGGTTCTTGAAAGAATAGAACAAAGAATTATCTTTAATAAAGTAGATACGGGACCAACCATTAAAGAATTATTGTGCCAAAAGCTGTCTGGCATAATAGAAAATCACACATGTGACGAATGTAGACAAGAAATAATCTACCGACAAAACTCTATTTCTACAGAGGAAATTATTGAGGAAGATTCATGTGAACTGGATCCTACTCACGGGTACATTGATTGAAGAAATTACGTATGCTCTTACGTAATAAAATTGGACAGCTATCCTCCTTGTCTTTATTGTTTTCTCTTTATAAATGTCTATATAGAAGGAAGGAAAAAAGATAGATCATCGAATTCACCCACAATGATCTCTATCCCTCTCGTAATTTAAAGGTCTCGGTAATTTCTCTCTTAAGGAGAAATGTTGTAAGATATCAAGAAGTTCTTCATTTTGGAAGAACAGTTATGAAATAAAATATTCTCTTTTATCATTAGTCTACCTCTGAATTTTGTTATAAAACCTGGAGTCCTGGAGCCATAAAGTATCGTTGTGGCAGGAGGCCTTAGGAAAGAAATGGTTAGATTGTTCCCTTATAACATGACGACTAGAGATGTCATAATGATAATCAAGGTATTTTCATAATTGTTCTTTACTTTTTAGATATTTTACTCATTTTCTCTTTTATCATTAGCCTACCTCTGAATTTTGTTATAAAACCTGGAGTCCTGGAGCCATAAAGTATCGCTGTGGCAGGAGGCCTTAGGGAAGAAATGGTTGGATTGGTCCCTTATAACATGACGACCAAAAGGAAGAACTTCTTGATATCTTACAACATTTCTCCTTAAGAGAGAAATTACCGAGACATTTAAATTACGAGAGGGATAGAGATTATTGTGGGTGAATTCGATGATCTATCTTTTTCCCTTCCTTCTACTTATATAGAAATTTACAAAGAGAAAACAATAAAGACAAGAAGGACAGCTGTCCTATTTTATTACGTAAGGGCATACGTAATTTCTTCAATCAATGTACCCGTGAGTGGGATCCAGTTCACGTGAATCTTCCTCAATAATTTCCTCTGTAGAAATAGAGTTTTGTCGGTAGATTATTTCTTGTCTACATTCGTCACATGTGTGATTTTCTATTATGCCAGACAGCTTTTGGCACAATAATTCTTTAGTGGTTGGTCCCGCATCTACTTTATTAAAGATAATTCTTTGTTCTATTATTTCAAGAACCTGTTTTTCATGGGCGGGTAGAGGGGTTCCACTGTAACTGATAATTATACAGTTTTGGCTGTAATAATTTACCTTCTTAAAACTTCGCACAGTAATCTTTTGTAGATCTTGGAGAATACTTAAGTACTCATTAACTCTAATGGAGATCCAATTACTGATATCTTCTTGTTCCTCTTTAATTCTTGAAGAAAGGACATTTCTTATTTTGGCAAGGCCAATTTCTAACAGATGTAGAGCAGGGTAGCTTTTTCCTTGATACCAGTCGGGAAGTATGGAAGTACACTTAATATATATCCTGGCATCTTTAACGACTGCAATCTTTTATCTAAAGCTTTTTATGGCCTTCTTCATTCTTTCGGGAAAAAGGTTTATTTATTACAAGTTTGCAGAGGGATAGATATATTTAATTAATCCGGCGAAAAAGGTCGAAGAAATTAAAATTGAATCTGCTCCTGGACTGAAGACGAATAGGCTTTTGGTGTTTTTGTCTTCTGTATAAATATTTTCAACTTCGAAATATTCTGGATTAACAGCTCTGGCTTTGGACCAAATCATTCGAAATTCGTTGAGTTCGATAAGATCGGCTTCTTCTTTTTACTTTTCAATCTTTCTTTCACTGTATGTATTAGAAAAGATTACATGTTGTTTTTTTCTTTTTCTTTTCCATAGGCATAGGAAAAATGGTGACCTTTAATGGTATCTCTTTCTTTCCAAACTGAGCGAAATATCTTGTGGCTTCTTGTTGTGCTTGCAGCAATGATCCAAATTTTTTGAACGGAACTGAGGAGTGTTGGACGTATTTGGATACAATAGCCCAGTCTTCATAAATTCCTCTGTGTTCTCCATAAAAAATTACATAAAATTGTGATTTATGATTTTCAGGATATGTAACTTTCTGAGCATAGGTTGGTATCAGATTAATAGTTTTTGGCAAACTATCAGTCGCGAACGGATTTGATTCGTCTTTACCGGAGCCGTTTGCTTCCGGACTAGATGATGATTGTGGCTCATCATTTGCACCTTTCATGCTTTTTCCCAAAGCATCAGGGATCAACGGACTTGATGTTTCTTTACCTTTAGGCGTTTGTAAAGGAATGGATTTTGTTTTTAGACTTTTGTCTTCCTGTACAGAATTTACAGTTGTAGCGTTAAGATTTTAATCATATAACGCAATTTGCTGTTGAACAGCTTGTAATTCTATTAAAAGAATTTTTTCTTTTAGGCGTAATGCCTTGAGTTCTTCTTCCATGCTCCATTTTAAAAGAAAAATATTTGTAATTTGGAGTTATGATTTTTGAAGAAGAGATGCATTCTATTTATAGAAAAAGATTACATCATTGCTTACGTTTGGAAGTCACGTGTCAAACAATCAGCTAACACATTTTTTGACCTTTCGTGGTGTTCAATATCAAAAGAGTATCTTGAAAACCACATTTGTCATTTGACAATACGTCCTTGTTTGTTATCTCCAGAAATTTTTGTTTTAAGGAAATAAGTAAAATTCGTATTATCTGTCCTGACTAGGAATTTTACAGGAGTGAGATAAATAGAAAATTTTGAGATAGTGTTTTTTACAGCAAGTAATTCTTTTTCATTGCTATGGTAATTTCGTTCTGCTGGTTTGAAGCTTCCCGAAGTATACTTGCATATTTCTTCTCTTTCAGCTTTCAAAATTCCTCTCCAAAAGTCGTTTGAGGCATCGGTTTCAATTATAAGAAAATCCTTATCCTTTGGAAGATAAAGTTTTAGAAAACTCATTAAGTTTTTCTTTATCTTTTTAACGTAATCCGTATCGGATTGTTTCCATTCCCAAATATAATCATTTTTAATTTTAATTGTAAAGGTTTTCTAAGCTTTGAGAGCTTTGGAATGTAGTTTTCTGCATAGGTTAGAACACCTAAAAATCTTTGAAGATGTTTCTTATCTTCAATTGTGTCTGGAAATTTATGCAAATTTTCCAATATATGTTTTTGTGGACAATGAGTTCCTTGGTCTATTTCAAGATCTAAAAAGTTTATCTTTGTTTTAAAGAGATTAGCCTTCTTTTTTGACAAAATTATTCCATATTTTTCAATTGTTTTCAAAACTGACAAAACATGAAAATAGTATTTGTCTTCAGAGTTTGAGAAAATTATAATATCATTAACATAGACGGTACAATAATTTTCTAATCCCCTTAGAGCATTTTGCATATGTCTTTGAAATATGCTAGGAGCCTGTTTTAATCCAAAAGGAACTACCTTCCATTGATAGTGACCATCTGGACATGTGAACGCCGTTAGAAGCTGAGATTCTTCATCTAGCAATATTTGCTAGAAACCACTTTTGTAATCGAAACTGAAAAAAATGGTTTTTCCTCTTAAGAGGGTTAATAATTCCTGCATGCAAGGAAGGTTATGGATATCTCCTTTGGTGGCTGTATTGATTGCTTTATAGTTTACAACCATACATTTTTTTCCTCTTCTTTTTTCAGCCTCATTTTCAACTAAGAATGCTGGAGACATATGAGGAGATTTACTTGGAATAATTAACTTGAGATCAAGTAATTCTTTAATTTGTTTATTAAATTCATTTCTATCCTGTAGACTGTATTTTATGGGTTTTACCCTGATTACGGTTTTTGGATCTATTATTTCTATTGACGCTTTCATCCAATTTTTTTATTTTTCTGGGTCGATAGGGTTTTCTGAGCAAACCTTTTCGAGTAAAGCTTCAATTTTTTGTTATTTTTGTATTTTAAGAAAATATTTTTCTTCTGGTTTTATAACTTCTTGAGTTATATTGGTACCAGAGATTTGTTTTATTTTTGAATCTTTTTTCATTGATTGAAGAAATTCAGGTTTTCCGATTTGAAAAACTTTTGTTATTTTCTTAATCAAAATCATTTCTTGGTTAAGGTGAAAAGATATTCTATCTAACCATTGGGTAAAAGGCCCATATAATTGACAGAAATTATTTTCAATGAGTAAATCTATTCCTGACTCTTATTGATAGATAGTAGGAATAAGAAATGGTTCTCCTGAAAAATAGACAATAAGGTTTCTACAAACCCTGTCTAATTTGTTGGTTTCTTGATTTGCATTTGTTACTTTGATATCTTTGGGAGTGTTTTCCCATAGATCTTTAGGAATAACATATTTGCTTGCAAGACAAAGACTTGCTCATGTGTCTACATAACAATGTAGAGTTATAGTTTTATAGTCTTTTAAGAAAATTTTTCCTTTTATATAAATGGAATTTGGATTAGTTATATTTGAATAAACTAATTCGTTTTCTTTTTGAAGATTCTGACAAAAGTATGATTTGTCAGGATTACCCTCCCTGTTTAAAGGATGTGTTTTGCTCATTCGGTACTGTCTGTAGCTGTTTCAGATGATGAGTCATACTTTATTTCTGAAGAATATACTTGCATATAGCCCTCAAAAATGTTTTCTGAAGGAAATTATCCTTCATTTTTGGCTTCTAAAATGAGCTTTGTTTTTCGGAAATTTTTTGTTTATTAGGACATTCGTTGGCATAATGTCCTTCTTCAGAGCATATCCAGCAACGATATCTCTTTTTTCCTTGAGGGCAAACCTTTGGTTTTTCGTTAAAAAAGTATTTTCCAGGAGTAAATTTTCTTTTCTTAGTTTTCCAAAACCTTCTTTTTGTTTTGTATTTTCTCTTATATTTCTTTTTGAAAATTTTTTTGTCTTTGATTTTATCACAGCCAAAAGATAACTGTGGATCTTCTGTAAATTTTTTACAACAACTTTGTTAAATTTCTTTAACTGTTTTTGTTTGTTGGAGAAATCACAATAAACTGCAATTTTTCTTTAACAGTCCTTGTAGCAAATCTAAGGGAATGCATAGTTAGATTGTTCTTTTCTTTATTCCATCGTTCTTTGGCCTTTTCACCAACAATAGGAATTTTTATTAAGTATGTTTCTATCCAAGAGTGGTATTCTCCAGTACTTAGCTTGTATAAGTTTTGCTCAAATAGAAAAGTAAAGTCGTCAAGGAGACGTATATCACAAAGTTATGATTTGGTTAGAACTTGTCTTGATTTTTCAAGCAGTTTTTTATTTTCATGGTCTTTATTTGTAAGAAAATCGAGATCTAAAAACATCATATAGATGCCGTTAATAATTTGATCAAAAAGATCTTCACCATGCAGGTCTTCGTTTCAAGCCGTTCTTTTAATGAAATCTTGGATAATTCCTGCTGATTTGTGCTTAATTAATAATAACAAGCCTTAGCTTTAGAAAATTCTTCTGGATTAGACTGGATTATTAGGCTAATCTCAGTATTCCATTTGTCTATAACTTCTTTTCTTTTTTCAAGATCGAAGATACAGTCTATTTTAATGATGTCAATTGTAGTTGAACTACCATTATTAGAATTAGGTATGCCTTTGTGATAGGGCATAGAAAATTCTGTATTCTTTTTTCTATAGGATTTTTTGTAACTACTGCTAATAGCATTAGTTTGGTTCATCCTATTATTGTATGTTGGGGTTTCTTTTTCTTTTTCTTCTTCAGAGGAGTATTCTTCTTCAGTTTTGGGTTCTTGAACAGCAAAAACCTGATCTTTGATTTCTGGAAAATATTTTTCTTTTAATTCTTTATTTTTAGAAAATTTTTGTTTACATTCTTCGTCACTTAAGGACAATAGTTGAACAAGTTCATTTATTTGTTCAGCTGAATGAGTTTCTAGCTGTTCGTTAAAAAATTGTTCTAGCTTCTGTGTGATGGAAACCATTTATCCGCAAGATAGGATAACTTTTTTTCTCAAGTTCTTGTATTTCTTTTTTGAGATAATGTTTTTGCTTATATAAATGAGATAACTCATTTATTTTTTTTGTTTTGGATGAATACTCCAGTTGCTATGGAGTTCCATGATCCTTTGGATGATGTTCTGATGGAGTAAATAACGTGTTCCAATTTTTGTATTATTTTTTCGAAAAGAAATTCTAATCTGACTTTTGTTAGTCATTTGAGGTTGATCCAAAATGTCATTTTAGGGCATTTGGGCTTTTAGAACTTCCTAAGGATGGATTTCCAATATTAAAATTAGGAAAAAAGTATTTTTGAAATTTTCTTTTTTCTTCATTTGAAGTTTTATGTTTTTCAAGTATTAATGGATTCGTATCTTCTTTCTTATCAATTTTCTAGAAATTTCTATGATAATTTTTGCAGCGATTGCTTCTAGATTTTCATTGGTAGATAGATTTTCTACTTTATTAATTAGTTTTTTAACTAATTATTTTATTCTTTAACTATTTTATGGCTTAACATGAATTTTGCTCTTAATTGTTCTATTTTTTTACAAGAAGTTTGTGTCGAAGCTTCTTCAGAAGTAATTTCTTCATCTAGGATTTCAAGTACCTCTAGGATTGGTCTTAAAGGCATTATTTTCCAATAACTTCTTTAAGAATTTCTCCATACTTATCTATTCTTTCATAAAGTTAATCTTATTTTTTACTAAGTTTAAAACCTATCTTTCTATTGGGCCTTTTTTTAATTTTGAAGTGAGTTAATGAGATAAATGGTAAATACAAGTTGGGCCTTTTATAACTAATGTTAATAAGATTGGGCATTTATATATATATATATATATATATATATATATATATATAAGTTTTAAAAACTACAAACCCCTTGGAAGACCGGGCCCCAAACGCCCCCCTAGGCCGCCCCTGTGAATTGCATCTACATCTTTGTCGAAGGAGAAATATTTTTGTTGAAGTATGCCAATATTCAAGGTAGGAGACTAGGAGGCAGGGCGGGCCATAGGGGGCGGGGAGGGCGACCATCCGGGGCCCGTAGTTTAAAAAAAATTTATATATTTTATAAAATGCCCAACTTGTATTATCCATATATCCTATTAACCCACTTAGAAATTAAAAAAGGCTCACTACTTGTATTATCCATTTATCAAATTAACCCACTTAGAAATTAAAAAAGGCCCACTAGATTTTCAAACTTATTAAAAAATAACAACATAAGATATAGTGGGCTGGGGCTGAAGCGGGAAGGGAACTCAGAAGACGCTGGACGCAAGAACGACAGCACTGCAGCAGATTCAGCAGAAGTACAACGGCAGTCGGCTTTGTTTTCTGATTCAAGAACGGCAACAAAAGAAGAAGGCCACTAGGCAAGAAGCCGCAGGCTAGGGACTGAGGTCTGACTTCTGAGGGACCAATCAAGAAGGCCAGAAAGGAAAAAACGAGAAGTCCATGGAGGGACTAATCGAGCAGGGACTGAGGGACTAATAAACTATCGAGTAATCTGTAACCGAGCAGGGGGCAGGGACTGTTCGAGCCTTCGTGGTATGATTTGTTATTTGTTTTTTGTTTGATTGTAGTTTTTGATTATGGTTATTGTAGATTTGTTAATGATAATTGATAGTTGATTAATGATTAATCGTGTAGGGGCTAATCGAGTAATCGACCAGGGAGCCGATCGGGAATCGTCGAATCGACTATTCGAGGTATGCATCATGATTCATTAATCTTTAATCGTTATGTATGATTCGTTAATCGTTATTCATTTGTTGTAGTTTTTTATTATGCTATTATGGTTATTGTAGATTTGTAGGTTAATGAATAATGATAATCGATAAATTAGTTAAACCCTATTAATTTTTTGTTTAGAAATATGCCTCCTAAAAACAAGTACCTATCCGGATATGAAAAACGTAAAAGGAGGAAAGTAGAGGAACAAAAAAGAAAGTCTTAAGAAGGGGCTATATGTAAATTCTTTAAAAAACAACCATAAAGTTCTAATGTTGAGGAAGATGATGTTGAGAAAGATGATGTTAATATTAACGTGGATGAAGATGATGTTAATGCTTATGTAGATGAAGCTAATCTTGAGAATGTGACAACTGTTAATTTACAGGTATTTATCTGTACCAGTATTAGACTAAATTATATGAGACATTGCATATTAGACTTAATTTAATATAATTAGGTCACTCTGTGTCTAACAAAGTCTATCTGTCACACGACATAGGTAGGTAATTTAGAAATTACCAAGACACATCGATAAAATGAGACACTCGTACGCGTTGGTGATAAATTTTAATGAAACAACCCCACGAACCGTTCTCTTTATTTTAATACTAGATGATACATGACTATATGGAAACTAATATCAAAAAAATTTTGCGTGAACTCATATCAAGTCAAAAATAAATAAACTTATACGTATTTCTAAAACCAGACTCATATCCTAACGATCACATGACGACTATTAAAAACCGCGTTACATTTAGCGGGTATCCTACCGGGTAAAAACCTTGCACCAAGCACCACCCTCAAGATACCACCCTACCCCCTACCCCCCCCCCCCCCCCCGCCCTCCTCTTCTCGACCGAGAGGCAACCCCAAAGGGTCCTCCCCTTTTCCCTTGTTCTCTTGGCACCCACCGACATGATTGTCTCCATGAGACCAACATGTCTCATTTGAGACATTCATGTCCCCTCCTAAACACAATACCCATGGTGTATTACACAATTGGAGATGTATAAATAGGCAAGGGTAATCCATGCAAACACCACACCTAACCCACCTTTCAAACAACCAACACTCACTCTTTCTATCCTCCCTCTCACTCTAGGCACACCATCACCCACCCTCTCCCTCCCCTTTCACGGCAGCCACCACCACCGCACACCCCCTCCTCCTACGGTTACGACCACCACTACACACCACCATTCCATTTCACCACTTTTTTTCCCTTGGTGATTCACGGCTCAACCTATACACCACCTCCATCGATTCTCGGCTCAACAACAAGCCCGAATACCCACCTTCTCGGTTGCGGGTCTCAAGTGCTCAAGGCTTGCTAGGTGATCTCGGGTGCTAAACGGGTGTTCGTGCTAGCGTTACGGGTCTCCATTTCTCTCCATATTATTCTCGTGAGTCTTCGTGTCATATTAACTTATGTGTTTATTAGTTAACTTATATTATGATAATGCTCAAGGCTTGCTAGGTGATCTCGGGTGCTAAACGGGTGCTCGTGCTAGCGTTACGGGTCTCCATTTCTCTCCATATTATTCTCGTGAGTCTTCGTGTCATCTTAACTTATGTGCTTATTAGTTAACTTATATGATAAACACTCGTGGGAAAACCCTAGACTTGTCACGAAGGTTACTAAATTAATCATAACTGGCTAAAATAATAACATTGTAATGAGTAGTAAAACATTGGTATTTACATAAGTTATATACTTTTATATTACTAAAAATATATACATGCTCTTACTTGGGCTAAAACCCGAAAACAACGGTTACTTTAGGTATAAAAAAAATCTACAAACTTTATAAAGGTATTATTATTAATATCAAGACTTTTATGTTTAACATTAGTATTATCATTATGATCACTACTATTATTGTTATGGATATTATTATCATTATTATTATCGTTATTATTCATATACGTCAACATTAAAATCATTATTGACATACAAGGGTAGTAATAACATTTTCAAAAAGGAACCTAATTGGATTCATATATATATATATATATATAGGGGTGAGTTCACTAGAAAACTTATTTTCATGAGAAAACCAAAAAACTCCTCATTAAAGGAGTTGCATATGTGTAGTACACCCAAAAGCCTAACCCCCACCCCCACCCAAAAACCTAACCCCCACCCCACCCCCACCCAAAAACCTAAACCCCCCCACCCCCAAAAACCTAAACCCCCACCCAACCCCCCAAAAACCTAACCTAAAACCTAAACTAAACCCAAAAAACCACTCTCAATAGCTAACTATGCTACACATATGTAGCAAAACGCTGATTTTTTTTTTGAAAGAGGACGACGTGGGGAACAAGGTCTCCGAAGCGATTTTTTAGTTTTTGATTTATATTTTAAGTTATGATTTTTTTATTATTTTTTTACCTTTATTAAATAGTTTTTTGGTTTTCTCATGAACAATGGATTTTCTTATGATCCTTCCCCTATATATATGTGTGTAAATATATATATATATTCTTGCATATTTGAGAAACTCGTATTAAACATAGATATATACCTTTATAATGATGCATGTATATACATATAAATGTTTTTTATAGAATGAAGACAACATTTTCTAAAAATATAAAATGTTCGAATCAATAAAATAATATAATTATTATTTTATGTCATATAACCCTAAGTCTTAATAAATAAAATACTATAGTTGTTGTATTTTGTTATACGACTAGAACTCTATGGATTAATAAATATTAAATGTATTTATTTAACATACGAGACACCTTAATATAACTCTAGAAACCAAGGATTCAAGATCACTCCCTTGATAAAAATATATTGATATTTTTAAATAAATATAAATATGTGTTTGGATAAACGAGGCATATCACCAACGGCGGTCGAGTCAAACTTTTGTGAAACATAACGAGACCTCGTGTCAAGACCTACATGGGTGTTGGTCATACGACCAACTTATACCTTGACAGCTATATGTAGACCTCAAAGTGTCTTATATATTCTAGGACACGAGTAGGTCGGATCACTTGTCGGACTTTGCTCACATCTTTGACTGTTGTTCACTACTAGACGTACCAGGTGAGTTTCACGACCCCACTTTTACTATGATTTAAATTGATTTTAAACATTCGGGGGAGAAAACATGCAAGACTTGGGACTGGACACAAGTGGTAGACTTGACGGACATTGTTACATGAGTAGACTTGATTAACGCTTAAAGTCCCCTTTTATTCTGTAACCGTTAGTTATGAGACAAGCGTGGATATTGTGAATAGATCTATTTGGGTTGACACCCCTGTCCGTGGTTAGTCGCTCTAACCTTGACTGGAGGTCAGTCAGGTGCATAATTGTTCATTTTCATTTCAATGTTTTAGCGTTAAGAACATTGGGTTAGGGCACAACTATAGACGTCAAGCGTCGGTTACGGGAGCTCATGGTAATAATAACAGACATATACTATTGTTTTAATTAATAATAGTGAGACAGACATTGTTTGGATAAACAATAGACAGACCAAAATCTTGTGGTCCAACATAAACTATTTATCTAAACCTGTGAACTCACCAACTTTATTTTGACTTTTTAAGCATGTTTTCTGATAACTAGGATCAAAGAGTCGAGACATGCATGCATATAGGAACCTTTTGGAGTTTCCCTGCTATAACCTAGGGATGTCTAGGTCATAACTGATAAACTCGTTGTATGAAAGACCGTACGAACTTGTCTTTTGAGCACGATATTTTGGCATGTAATGTCTTTGGAAATGACTTATGTTTTTGTGTAACTTAGAACCTTTGACTTATGTTTTTTGTAATAACTTAGAACCTTTGACTTATGAATGTCATTAGAGGTCGTTTGATGGAATCAAAGGCTATGAACACCATGAGTTATTACACATCGTGTTTCCACCTAGGCGGGGTGTGATAGAGAAAAATGATTTTAATATTAACGTGGATGAAGATGATGTTAATGCTAATGTAGATGAAGCTAATGTTGAGGAAAATGTAGGTCCCAATTCGATGCGTGACAGATCTCTAGACTCGCGGTACGACACGGTGATAACGTGCGGAATCCATGATCAACGTGCAACGTGTAACTCAATCAACAACACGGTGTAAATAAACGCTTTGTATTACTATAATCCTTGATTACAACAGTTCTCTCCAAAACACACACTTACACCTTTTTCTTCTCTTGTGTTCTAGTGTTCTAGTGTTCTATGGAATATGAACTTGTAACTCCTATTTTTAGGAACACACAGCACCTTAAGCGAACGTAACAAGTTCGCCTCAAAGATGCTTAGGCGAACTTGTTAAGTTCGCCTCTCTATGACTCAGCACCTTAGGCGAACTTGTTAAGTTCGCCTCTCTACGAACTTAAACAATATTGTTATCAACAGTTACAAAACATGTCCTAACAGACTCCCCTTTAACTGTTGCTAACAATTCTATCAATTACAAGTCAAAGACTCTAAGACTAAGACATAATATCTTCAAGCTCGTTGTCACCAGAATATGCTCCAACAGACTCCCCCTTGACAACAGGTTTAGAAGATTGTCATCCGTCTTCATATATCATCAAACACACTGTAGTCTTCGTCTTGTTCATATGCACACTCTCTCTTTATTTCTAGAAGAAAACTCGGGAGAAGGACCCCTTGTCAACTTCTATCTGTAATATTCAGTTTTTGTAAAGGAGAACAACCAAGAATAACCAAAAATTAAGATTTCCATGGAAGCTGGAAAAATAAAATCTTTTTGATTTTTCAAACATAAGAAACACAAAATATTTTTGGTTTTTCTCTATATAAACTGAAATGTAAAGTACAAAATCACATCTTTTTGATCGAACATCACGAGTAAGAATATCATATCAGTATATATGAGATATCAATCACACATCTTGGATATAAAATCCATATAATATCAAATGGTATCCTATGTCATTCTTTCAAGCCTTGACCAATCAAACCAATATCTTTCAAGATTATCACACTCTATCTTTTCAAGACTTTCATATTGCATGTTATGATACGCGATAAACATTCAAAGAAAATAGGATCAGGCTATGACACACAAATTCAAATTGTCAATATTATAAGATTTGAAACTAAAGCATCTCATTCCCACTTTCTTATGAGTTAAGGTACCATTTAAGTATGAAATATAACGTGTACCCCACTAGTATGACAACAGAAAGTAAATGCAGTATCTTCAAGACATATGAGATTTTACTAAAGATTATCCGAATTTCCAGAATTATGAGACATCACTTAGCACATTAATAGCAGAATCCAAATTGGAATGTATAGGAATCAATGAGATTCAGAATCAAATGATTCAATGTCTTGGCTTATATATGTGGAATCATAAGATTCAGGTACGTGGATCCAACTGTTATCTGGATTATGAATTCAATGGAACCAGTAAAGATGATTTATCAATATGATCTAAGGGCTAGTATATGTTTGACAGATGTTGTCAAGTACATATCTTGATTATACTTCAAATTGCATGCTTTTCGGGACATGGGCACTGAAGCAAATCGAATGAATAGTGCTAAGGACATAACCCGAAACTGATCTCATAGGACAATATTTATTAAAAGCTAATATTCTTTATCTGATAGTGATCTTTTAACATACACACACCCAGGCATAAAATGGGTTCAAATCACAGTTGTAACATATGTAATTATGTTTTTCACACTACTAATGGTTTAGTGACGCTTTTAGTCTACTGACAATTCAAATTATATGCATACACAACACTGTCATTTCCTATTTGAACAATTCTATTTGCAGTCTCTGAAGTTTAGATCAAAACATATAATTCAGATATATTAACATAAAGCACCAACCAGTTAATCTAAGGTCATGTGTGAAAGAACATCTACTGATGTACTATCATCCCTTCTTTAACTGCAAGTAATGTCGATTTTATCTTTTTCAATTTGTTTGGCTTTTTCAAAATCTTTTTCAAAGAAAGTAAAACAAACGAAAATAAACCTTCCATGAAAACATTTTATAAAAAACATTTTACTTGGTTACTCAGGATTAAGCAAATCCATCAATTAAAAAAAACTCAAATCGATGTAATACTGTAATTGAATGTCTTTACCTTTGTCACCAACACAAATCTGTACTCCCCATGTCCTGTAGACTCCCCCTCAACTAGTCAAATGGTTGCATCAACAACTTTATGCTCACCATTGTCATCCTAAGTTTCAGGTTATCATTTGGACTTTGTAAAACTCTTTCCAAAACATTGTGTGTGACATATTCTCCCCCTTGAGCATCAAGTCGTTGAATCAAATAGATTTCTCAGTTATCAACAACTCTTTACTCTTACAGATGTCATTCCCTGTCATGTGCTTAGAACCACCACTATCAACAACCAAAATAATATTAATAGTCCCTCTTGCTTAATCCTGCACATCTAACAAGAAACATTAATTTAAAATTGGGACCTAAGCCATGGTAGTCATGGGTCGTCCATCTGTATCAAAATAATAAACCTCACTCCATTCCCAGTCGAATCTCTCATCGATTTTCGGTGATTGCTCCGACGAGTCAGAAACAGAAACTTTAGATTTCCAAACATACTTCTGTCCATTAAGTTCTTTTTGCTTAAAATGTGAAGTGTTTGAACAATCTTGTTCATTTGAAAAATGTTTAGAGTGTGAAAACTCTTGTTGTTCTAAAAGTTTTCTCAATCTTCTGTTTCTCCTCCGTCTTCGAGGTCTAGAAAGCCTAACCTCAGATTTTGAATTACCCTTTAGTGTATCACGAGGTTTAACCATATTTGGGTTAACATAAGGCTTACCAGGAGTTCTTACCTTTTCTGGAGTAACATGTCGGTTACCTTTGGCGTTGTGAGGACAAGCAATCCGAATGTGACGCACAAGACCACAGTAAAAGCAAGATCTCTTCTCACTATATTCTCTCATATAAGGAATCTTCACACGATAAGATGCACTTGAAGAAGATTCTCCTACATGAACTTCTTTTGGAGTTTGAGACGGAACAAACTTTTTCTCAACAGGTCTTGATTCAGGCTACATCTTCTCAGGAACTACATGCTTCTTTCATTTATTTTTGTAAGGACAGTTCACCGCAATGTGTCCCATCTCATTACAATGAAAGCATGTACGCATGTCTTTATAATCTCTGACATATGGAACTCTCCTTGAATTTGAAGAACTTCCAAATGTATAATTTCCAGATAAATTAGAATCAATCTTTGGGTCTTCATTCTTAACCTCTTTCGGTATCCCCTCTACCTTAGCTTCATCAAAATATTCATCATCACTCTTATCAGAATACACCATATCTTCACCTGTGACTGGATTCACTTTCAACACAGTCTTAGGATCTAAATCCTCATCGTTTATAATCTCAAGGGTAACAGAATAATTCCCGTTGAATGGTGGAGGAACATAACCAATACCACTAGTTCTCTTCCCCTCTTTAGTATTATCATGATAATGTCCTAATAAGAATGATGAATTTCCAAAGCTTTCTAACTTTCTATGCAATCTGATTACCTCTGCTTTAGATTCAGCTAGTTCCTTATTTTTTTCAGCAAGATCATTATTTCTTTTCTCAATTTCTGCAAAGGACATATCCAGGTGATATGCCTGCTCTTTGATCTTCAAAGTCAGAGAACTTATATCCCTCTTCAATGATTCTACCCTCTCAATACACATATCTCATTATCCTTTAATTTCTGATTTACCGTGTGCATCGATTTCATATCACAAATGAGGTTTACGTTGTCATCCATAACCCTCATCATTTTATCCTTCACTGAAATACAGTTAGAACAAAACGTTTCAGAGTTAGAAACTACCTCAGCTTTTACTTTTGAAGAAGATGCACCAGGAGCCATGAATACGTCATCATCAGCTTCACCCTTTTGATCAACAATGACAGGCTCTGTATCAATTTCTGATTCACTCAGATCATCTTCAACTGTATGAAAGCTTTCTTCAGTCACCACATCAGTCTCAGTAGATTGAGTACTTTCACCAGAACGAATACTCTCACTATCAGTTAAATCTGCAGAAGAATCACTTTGAGAATCACTCTGCTTCTCTAATACTTCTTTGATCAAGACAACAAATGCTTGAGTAGTAGCTTCACCCTTTTTTTTCAATGCTTCCCATAGATCTCTTGAAGTTGGACACTTCCCGAGACTATGAATGATTTCTTTTGGTAAAGACATCGTTAAAGTTTCACACGTTTTCATCTCTCGATCAAACTTCTGCTTTTCTACTTTAGTAAGAGCTGTCACTGGTTTAGGAACATCACGAAATTCCAAAAAGTCAAAAGTAGGATGCACATATCCTTCTGTTATTGGTCTCCAAAAATTTTCATCAGTTTCTGATACGAACTGTTCGAACCGGACTTTCCAGCTACGGTAATCTGATATGCACAAAAGCCTCGGTGGCATAGTTTCAATCTCATTATCATCACATGAAATTGACATTTTGAAATTTTTGCGAAAATATCCCGAAAAAAATTTCCCGCCAAAATACTCTTTTTAAAAATTTCAAAATTTCAAAAATGATATAAACCAACCATATAAGCTTTCCCTAAAAAATTTGGACAAGAAGAAATTTAAGTTCACCTGATAAGTTCGCCTGATACTGCCTAAGCGAACTTAATAAGTTCGCCTGAACTTCACTGAGTGAAGCGAATTTGATAAGTTCGCCTACTAAGTTCGCTTAAACTGAGAGAAGCGAACTTAATAAGTTCGCTTGCTAAGTTCGCCTGCAACAAATATCAGCAAGTTCGCCTAAAACGCTGAAATTTCATAAAAACGAAAACACGAACTCAGAACTCCGAAAATCATGATTTCTGATGTATATGATCAAATTAGACAAATCTGAACCGTAGGAATGTGTAGGGACTGATTAGGAACACTTCTATCGGATCAATTTCATCAAAAGAATCCAAATTCAATCCAAAATGATCAAAATTCTTCCATTTTTATCAAGAACACGAAAAAGATAAAAAATCCTTCAAATCCTCATCAAATTCAGTGATATTTGATGTTGATTGTACACGAAAACACCACGAATCTTCTGCTAATTAAGAGTAAAAGCCCTGATACCACTTGTAGGTCCCGATTCGATGCGTGACGGGTCTCTAGACTCGCGGTACGACACGGTGATAACGTGCGGAATCCATGATCAACGTGCAACGTGTAACTCAATCAACAACACGGTGTAAATAAACGCTTTGTATTACTATAATCCTTGATTACAACAGTTCTCTCCAAAACACACACTTACACCTTTTTCTTCTCTTGTGTTCTAGTGTTCTATGGAATATGAACTTGTAACTCCTATTTATAGGAACACACAGCACCTTAAGCGAACTTAACAAGTTCGCCTCAAAGATGCTTAGGCGAACTTAGGCGAACTTGTTAAGTTCGCCTCTCTACGAACTTAAACAATATTGTTATCAACAGTTACAAAACATGTTCTAACAGACTCCCCTTTAACTGTTACTAACAATTCTATCAATTACAAGTCAAAGACTCTAAGACTAAGACATAATATCTTCAAGCTCGTTGTCACCAGAATATGCTCCAACAGAAGATGATGTTAATGTTAACGTGGATGAAGATGATGTTAACATGGATGAAGATGATGTTAATGTTAATCCTAATATTGATATTTTTGATCCTAGAACTTGGGATGAACTTAATCCTAACATGATGAATGGTTTGGTTAAGTTAGGCCCAAAACGAGATTTGACTATGCTTAAGGGTCCCATGGATAAATTTGGAAGACGGTTTTTAAAAATCTTATATACTAGAACTCTACCAAACAAGGAGACTTGTGATAGAGAATGGCTAGTGTATTCGAAAGAGCTTGACAAACTATTTTGTTTTTGTTGTAAGCTTTTTAGACATGGTTATTCGAAAGGTGGGTTGGATAGTGAAGGTTATGCGGATGAAATGGGTGTTGATACGGTATTCCTACAATTAGGGGTGAGCAATAACCGAACCGTTAACCGAAACCGAACCAAAATTAACCAAAAACGAAATTAACCGAAAACCGATTAACCAAATACCGAATTAACCGTAGACCGGTTATCATTTTTTTTTGTACACTCGGTTAACCGAAATTAACCGAACCATCTATATTTTCATATATTTCTAGCTTTTATACCTCCATTTCATGTATTTCATGTTTTATACCTTTATTTCATGTATTTATACATCTATTTCGTGTATTTATACATCCATTTCATGTATTTATACCTCCATTTCATGTATTTATACCCCCATTTCATTTATTGCTAAGCAAAAATTATAGCCGATGTTTGGTTTTGGTTATTAACCGACAAACTAACCGAATAAACCGAACCGATTAACCGAAAACCGAACAGTTAATAAAATAGATTAACCGATGACTTCGGTTTTGGTTTTGGTTAAGGCTAATAACCGAACTGAAGCGAACCGAACCGCGCACACCCCTACCCGCAATGGCGTCCGATACGTAGGAAAAAACAATCTGATGAGACTTCTAGTTAAGAAGTTTTATTTTCACCCGAGGAGGATTTTAAAGTCAATTACTTTTTATGTATTGTTGATCAAACGATTGCTTCTCTTGAAACACGATTCGAACAATACAAACATTTTGAAAAACTACTTAGCTTTTTGTTTCCTAAAAAGTTGAGGGAACTTGATGAAAAAGATCTTGAGTCGTGTTGTTATCGTCTTCAAGATGCATTGAAGTATAAAGTAGAATCTGATATTGATGCCAATGAACTATACTTGGAGTTGAAGTTGTTTGGGAAATTTTTAACTAGTCAAATCATCAGCCCTATTGATGCTTTAAACAATCTGAACCGGTTCGTTTTTTTTCCTAATGCATTAATTGCATATAGAGTGTTGTTGACTATTCCGGTAATGGTGGCTTCAGCGGAGAGAAGTTTTTCAAAATTGAAGTTGTTGAAGTCTTACTTAAGATCGGCAATGTCCCAAGAAAGACTTAACGGTTTAGTGATGATATCTATTGAAAACGATATATTAGAGACTATGAATTATAATGACTTGATCGAGAGCTTTGCTTCTAAAAACGCTAAAAGAGCCTCACGATTCACATAAGTAATTAAATTCGAGCATTTTGGTACACTACTTTTGTTTTAGTAATTATTGTTATAATTGTTATTGTTGTATTAAGATTTTTATATATGATTATTGAATTTATATTATGGGGCCCGTTTTTTTTACATTTCTCAGTTTTAAGAATTCTCAGGACCGGTCCTGTTAGGAGGGTTTTTTTAAGTAAATTTCAAATATTTCGTTGGAAGGTTCTTAAAAATTTTTAAATACAATGAATTATAGAATTATATACCCTATGCATTTTGAAATGGAATGAACAGTACTTTCATTTGGTTGCTCCACTTGGCTCGTGCATATTTTTTCCATGTTTTTTTAAGGCGGTTTTAATTTACTTTTTTCCCTTGTGTCTTTTAGGGCGGTTCCCCGAGGTCTGGTTCTTCAATTTCATATTTGGTTTATTATTTGATTTTGAAAATTAAGCTCTTTAAACCAAACAAAAAAAATGCGTATATTACGAATTGTAAATATAACTATCTATTTAATTTATTAAAACATAATTATGTTAAAGATATTTTAGTTAAGACACTTGGTTTAGTGATAACTGGTGTATATTGGGTTTATTATTGTTTATGCCAACCACCTGGGTTCTATCCTCGGGTGTGACATAGTATTTTTTTTATCCAGTTTTTTTTAATTTTTTTATTTATTTTCTTTCGTACGTTTTAATGTTTTATTTTAATATGTAATACGTATCCCGCAGCGTAGCGCGAGTATCAATTCTAGTTATTTCTAAATTCAACTTCACTTGTGTTAATAAGGGTCATACCTAAACTAATATAAAAGTAAACGAGTAAAATAATTCAAAGTAACAATTTTTAAAGAATTTTAAAAAAATTAGAAGATTTTTTAAATTTAAATTGACTACCTAAACATATTAAGAAAATTTTTTTTTATTTAAAAATGTTTTTTCTATTATTTTATCATAAACATTTTTTAATTACGTATTTTAAACAATTTTTTTTATTTTTTTAATAAAACTATAATTTTTTTAATTAGTTTTTTTACAATGAAATGCAAATTTATAATAAAATATTTTTTTTTCTAAGTTTATGATAATATATATATTTTTTAATTATGATTATATATTTTTTCAATATAAATTGAAATTAATAGAGTAAATTACATTTACGTCCTTTAGGTATTTTTTAAATTTCAGTCTACATCCTTAAACTAAAGAAATTACAGATGTTGTCCTTTATATTTAGAAAAATATGTACATTTCATCTTTTGGGCTAACTGACGCTAGTTTTTCTATTAAGCCAGGTCATATAAGGGCAGTTTAGTCTTTTTACCCCATTACCCAAACAAATAAAAATAAAAAAGAAATTCAATAACTTTTATTATATATATATAAGGGTCGGTTATTGTACAAAAGGTTTTTAGCGTCTGAAGCGTACGAAGGCACAGCATGCGACACGTGTTTAGCGGGCGAGTGGTAAATGCGTCTGCGTCATAATAATAACGCATGTTTTATAAATAATAACGCATGTTTTATAATAACACATGTTTAAAATTATATTAAGGCATGTTAAAAATGATAATAACGCATGTTTAAAATGATAATTAAGCATGTTTTATAATAATGCATTACCATAATCACGTATATTTTATAGTAATACATGACCATAATCACGCATGTTTTATAATAATGCATTGCCATAATCACACATGTTAAACGCATAATCACGTATGTTTATAATAATGCATGTCCATAATCACACATGTTATACCCACATTAAATCGACATTTGTTTAAAAAATAGACGTTTTTTTTAAATAAAAGTATAGCAAGACTATACTCAAATTAAAGAGAATAAAATGTTCGATTTTATGGTGTAATTTTAAAAAAATATCGTATAAAAAAGTTATATGTGTTTTAAAAAAATGGGAAAACTTTAAAAAAGTCAACAAAAGTAGACTATTTCAATTTTATCATTTCAAACTATTTTCACGCTTAAAAACAAGCTGACTAGTTACACCTTTCATCTTAACCCTTGAATTCTTAGATCTATGGTCCATAATCCTTCGCACTATAAGAATCATTTGTATTTAAAACTTTATATATATATATATATATATACACACACATGAATTTTTAGGCGAGCCACATGTTTAATGATGGAAGAATGGAGGACTAAAAGTATTTTAAATTAATACAATAATTTTGATAAATATTATTTCAATACTTATAAAATATAGTAAGTTTGATTTTATGCAACTTTTACTAATAAATGTTATTAGTCTTTTAATATATCAATAAATAAAATATAGTATTTATCTATGACGGTTAAAAATCATGAAAAGTGCAAGGGGTCCATGAAAACAACCAAACAAATCAAGGTATGTGAAATGGTTGCTAGCTTAGGCACCGCTTTTTAGGTCGGCTAGGATTTAGCCTTCTTAGTCAACGGGGTTGAAAGTCAATATCTAGTTTGGTGATTTTAATTGTCAACATGTGATTGATGAAAGAAAAGAAATGAAATGAAATTAAGGAGAGAAAAAAATGATGAAAAGTGAAAAGTATAATTTAATTTCGTGTCCAGAGTTCAAAGAAAAAAAAAAGAAATAAAAGATTTTATATTTCTCCATTTGAAAGAAAGAGAAAAAAAGCTATAATTTTACAACTATATATTTTTTATTTCTTATTTTGTACTTTATTATATCAAATGACAATAACAAAGTGACAAAACGTCCTGCTAAAATATTGATCCAATTGGAGATCAAACATCATATTTCAACATCAAAAAATAAACTATACGAAAAATAAATGAATAAAATAATCATTTAACCAACAATTGTTTTCAAGATCTATAACCAAAAAATAAACTACATAAAAAAGTCATATTTGTCCAAAATTACCAAACAAAAAACTGCAAGTAAATAAATGCATAAAATTAATCATTTCACCATCTTCTAAACTCGCTTAATTACCCGCACCCATCATATCTTCCGACACACCCATTCGTATATGAAGAGGACAACCAAATAATGTCTTTGCTTTTATTTGATAGGCCGCCAAATAATTTAAAGCCGTTGACATTTCATGGTGTTCCAATCCTTGTAATTTTTAACTTTAAGGCATGAATCTAACTCTAAGGCGATTTATTCATGAATCGCATCATACAAATGGCATTGTTCGAATTAAAAAAGCTAACAAAATAACTACAAGAACTATTGGAGCTTGGTTTATTAGGTCAAGGGTTATCCATGTGCTGAGCCAGTTGATGAAATAGAAATACATAGCAGCAACTATAAATTTTTTTTAGGAAAATTGGATTTTAATAATCTAAACTATGATCCATTAGCCGATATTAATCCATACTAATAATTTGACTGGTTACAATCATAACTTTCACTTTTGTTGCCAAGAGCAGTCCTAGTAGCATAATCATTATAGATTTATACTTGATTTACACTTGATTACCACTCGATTTCGTTTATACGTTTCTCCATTTCATTCAAAATCATTATTTTGAGCGAAAACAAATGTAAATCAAGTGTAAATCTATGATGATTATGCTATTGGAGTGTACTTACCGACAAAAGTGAAAGTTTAAATTATTAAAATCCAATTTGCCAAAAACTTAATATAAATAGTGCCGTTGCTACGATAATAGGGAAAAGAACTTGCAAATTTTTTAATTTCATCCAAAGAGTGGTGTAGTAGTCCCACTTTAAGATATTCATAAGTCAAAAGTGAAGGAACTTTTTTTTACGTCTGATTTCTTGTTGTATGGACCCCAGTTGAAGATGGCAGTGCCCCGATTGGGCAGAGTCTAAAGAACTTCTTAAAAATGTCTAAATAACTTCTAAAAATATACTGCTTTTTGCAAATCTTGTGCCCCTACGGGAACCTTTCCCCTTGCTAACAAGGTGAATCCCCCTTTGCATATAATGCATACACACATATTGCATACATACACATTGATTATCACGTGCGATGACGGTAATTGATCAATTCCGAAGCTTGAAGTCAATGATCATAAACATACACATCTGTCAGAGCCGGTCTCGAGTATTCGAATACCCTACCCCAGCAAAAAAAAAGCCCATAACGAAATATATAATTTTATAAAAGGCCTAATAATTTTTTTTAAAGCCTTGAAAATTTTATATATATAAATATCTTTTTTTAAATTTTTTTTTGGGCCCCTCGAAATGTTAGGCCCACTACGGTTGTGTTGCCCGCAGGCCCAATGGGCCGACCCTGACATTTGTTGCCGAAGATGGTGATTGATCAATTGCGAGGATGATGACTACAAAGATTGAAGTCAATGATTAGAAGGCTCATATGTAGGTTTATAATATCCTGGGTGCTACAAATTACGATTGGAAACACAGTGAAACCCCTAAAAAGTAGGTTTTATGTTTTATAATAGGTTGAGGGCAAATTTCAAAAAGTTAGTTTGAATAGACTTCTTTCCCTCCAAATCTCGCTGATTTGGAGACGGTGAAGAAGATAAATATCAATCTTCCTTTATTTTTTCCCCACTTCTTTTGAAAAAAAAGCTATCGAACACGACATTTCCCCGCTTCATTCCAATTCCTTTCACTTTCTAGTTAAAAGTGGACAATGTTAGTATTATTATTATGAGTAAATTACATAAATCGTCCTTTATTTTTATACCATTTTTTAGTTATTGTCCTTTAGCCAAAAAATTGACAGAGATCATCCTTTATGTTTAAAAATCTTGCACGTTACGTCCTTTGCCCCTAACCCAGTTAAATTTTTTTGTTAAGTATAGTCATGTGCAAAGCACATGAGGGTACGTTGGTCTTTTTACCCACACACTCTTTCTCTCTCTTCTCACTCTCTTCACTTTCTCTCTCTCTCTCTCAACTCCCTCTCTCACTGACTTTTCTCCACCACCACCAGCAGCCAACCACCACCACTATCCAACCACCACTACCCCAACCTTCGGCAACCACGAGAACCACGACCATCTTCGCGACCACCATCCGACCACCATCTACTACCACAGTCTGAAACCACCACCATATTCGCGACCACCACCACCACCACCGCTGGCAACCAAAAATTTGCAGTAGTAACCCTAGAAAAATCAATTAATCGATTTCAAACATCATCAAGCACCTTTCCTCTCCCCAAAAATTTGCAGCAGTAACCCTAAACAAATAAATAAATAAACACTAAAAACCAAAACAGAAACAGAGCAATTGAGAGGAAAAAAAAACCTCTTTTTCATTGAACATTGGTATTTGAACAAGAACCAAAGGGTAAACAGAGCAATTGGCGACATTTGTAAGACCACCATCTTCAATCTTATTCCTGTCATCCTCAATTTTCTCCATCTCCTCAAATCAAACCCTTTCCTCTTCCCTATTCAACAAACCTCAAAAACCCCACCTCCGCCAGAATCCGCTCTGAGCTTGCCACCCTATCGGTCGCCTTCGACGGCACAAGGTCGGCGAAACCACCTTCAACCCCAAGTCCTCTAGCCCCGACACCGCCCGAGCCGTCGTCCACCGCAGCATCACCACCGACCTAAACAACAAGAAGTGAGGGCTCCCCGATCTTGCTCCGATCTTGTCACACCCCCGCTAAAGCGGAAACACGAGAGGGTGACGAAATGTGGTATGTCGAGCTATCACATGATAATAAAAAAAAGTACTAGTTCATTCATTCATAATCAAAAGAGCACAAGGAGTTTCATTTTTAGGGTTACAAGTTTTTAATCCCATACATAAATAGGCTAATTAACTATGGCTTATTACAAAAGCAAATCTTCAACAAGCTCCTATTTGTGCGTGTCTTGATACTTATCATTTGTTACATGAAAAACATGCTAAAAAGTTTCAACTAAAAAGTTGGTGAGTTCGTAGGTTTAAGACTCGAGTAAACAATAAGTTCATAAAATCACATATATAAATATATAAGTTTGAAATATGTGCGAGAGGAAATGTAATGCAATTTGAGCCCCACAACAACTAAACCTGTTGACTGAGTTTGCCCCAATGAGTATTCATGCCCTATCACGAGGCATATTGTTTGTTTCGGTAATAATCATCCAATATAGTTGCCTGTTGATTTACGCGTTCAACAAACTAGAGAATGAGGATTGTCAATCCCGATAGTACTATCTGTATTAAAACAAGGCTCGATCCATGAGTTAACACAGTTGTGTGTAACGGGGTCTTAATGTGATAGTGAAACTCATACAATTAACATTTCGGGTGGCACATATATATGAAAACGAATTTGTATAAGTGAGCATGTTTTTCCCCAAAATCAAGTAAATATAAAAAGGGGCTACGAGATCTCACCTTTCGAAGATGGTGAGTGGTGATTTCTCCGAGTAAGCTTGTGGTTGACCTAAACGTATCCTACAAATTATGAGGATGCTAATGAGGTCTTATGAATTAAGTGTATTGTGAATGTTGGGTTGTATCCTTGAGTTTACAATGTCCTCAACTTTTTATGAATATATATATATATATATGTTTATAATAATATTTTTGCAAAGTTCGATAATATTTATAAACTAATTTGGCCTAATGATCCTTTTGTGTAAAAAGATAAGTTTTTAGATATCTCGATTCGAACATGATTTATATATATAATTTTGTAAAATATACCTAATGGTCGGTTTTTAAGGAAATAGGTATAATATATATATTTTTGGATGTCTTCATATTTGTAAATGTTTTTAATATAAGTATAACCTTATAGTCATTTTAGTAAATCTAACCATTGTTTTAAATAGCTAATTTCATAAGTCTTGATTTCAAATCTTGATTTATAATAAAAATATAAATATGAATACGATTCTAAAATTGAAAGATCATGAGTCTATGTGTGTCAAATTTTCAAAATGATCATACATATAAACATACGTTAAAATGTTGGAGTCTATGAGTCTTGAATCAAAGTTTGGTTTCTACAAATTTAAAAACTAAAAACATGTATTTGATGTATATGTGAAACGATCATGTGTCTAGGACATCTCAAAGTTTAAAACATATGGCATGTATATATATATTTACGAAAATTGTAACTTATTAGTATAAGTTTTTTAGTCTTGCATAGCATGGAATTCTAAAGTTATTTAAATGAGACTTTAACATGTATAAATCTTAGTATGAAACACATGGAAATGAGTTTAAAGAGGATGATCATACCCACTTAGGAGAAGGGATAAAGATGGTGAGACCTAAAGCTTGTAAAGTGTCTTCGTGTGGGATGTAGAATTCGTGAACCACAAATAGCACCAAAGGAGATATAAGAACCGATCGTTTTGTGATTGTTTTTATGAGTCGGAATTGCTTTCCATCTAAGGTTATTTATAGTGGAGTTGTGGTATGGTTTTTATCTTTAGAAATAGTAAAAGTATGGTATATACAAGGTTGGAATTGAAGTGTAGGGGGTCCTCTTTGGTGCCGTAAACAAGAGAGTGAAAGGTGATGGTATGGTTTGTAAATTATGATTTGAGGGTAAAAAAACAATTTGTGTATGGGCCCTCCTTGTAACCGTAAGCCAGTAAAGAAGAAAGATGGATGTTTAGATTCATTAGTTGATTTGTTTGTGTATTGGAGGTGGGTCTTCCCCTTTAGCTATAATTCAAGAAGAAAGAAAATGATGGATGAATAATTTGTTGATTAAATTATTATTAATGATTTACTAATGTGTAAATTGGGTTCTCTTCATAAACGAATTCGAGGAAAGGGAAAAAAAAGAATGGGTTTCTATCTTGTTAAATGTGATTTAGAAACAAAAGGGGGCTTCCCTTTACTTCCGTGATCAGAGAAGGAAAGAAAATAAACAAGTGATTAACAAGTATGGTGTTTGCATGGAGGGTTGATGTGGTATGGTGCAGTTTAATTGAGATAAATGTGGTTGAGAAAGTTCCTTGTGGTCATGATCTTGACAGAAAAATATGAAGTAGCTTGTGTAGGTTTCATATCAGATTTTGGAGGTTTAAGATTTTGTATAGGTGGTCCCCCTTACTATCAAAATCAAGGAAAATAATAAGAATGAAATAGACTTATTCTTGTAAGTTGTGATTTTAGAGAAAAGAGGGGGGTCCTTCATTTGACGTGATCATGGAAGAAAAAAATTAATAAATAAATATAGATAGCATCTTGTTTTGTTTATTTGAATAGGAGATTTAAGTGTGTCATCTATTTCTAGAAATGTCGTGAACAATGAAATATAAAAGGATAATAGATTTGAAGTATATAATAGATTAAATAGAGATGGATATATAGTGTTGTCTCTTGTTATAAATAAATAAGATATTATAATGGTAAGGTGATTAAAGTTAGTTAACTGCGAGTATAACAACAATTATATAGGTGTATGTGGCATCCATTGAATATATATGTAATGTTTTTAGCTAGACGTGTAGGTGTAGTGAGTCATGAAACTAATTTAAAGAGTCTATAATTAAGTCTTAAGCGATTATATATTTGGTCGAACAGATACATGTATAAAGTTCAATACATGTTTGAAGCTTGCGAGTATTTACATATTTTTATATATACACATATATATCTTGAATTAATTTATTCGAGAGGGCAACTCACAACGTGTTCGTATAATGACATCATATAATGCTTGTAACTCAAGAATATATGTAGGTTCTTACGAATTTAATTTATGTATCTATATATTTGATATTAATAATATATTAAATCAAAAGTATGACCTGAAATTTTGACGAATGTTACAGATCTCTCCACCCCACACCCAGATTTCCCGTCTGCGATAGTCTACCACGACGGTGGTGATGGTGGCTGTCTTGAAGGAGAGAGAAGAGAGAGTGTGTCTGTGTGTGTTGAGAGAAGAGTGTGTCGATAGAGAGAGTTTTTTTGAGTTTTTATATTTTTGTTTTTTTATGTAAATGGGTAAAAAGACCAAAGTACTCTCATGTGCCTTGCACATGACCATACTTAACGAAAAAATTTAACTGGGTTAGGGGCAAAGGACGTAACGTGCAATATTTTTAAACATAAAGGATGATCTCTGTCAATTTTTTGACTAAAGGACAATATCTGAAAAAGGGTATAAGTATAAAGGACTATTTGTGTAATTTACTCTATTATTATTTTGTTTGGATGAATCTATATCTATACTACTATATAATATTTATTACTCTCATCAATTACTCTCTACAATTGAAAGGGGCGTTCTTTTTCCTCAGCACAATTGAAGGCGATCATCAATTTCTGCTCTCCAGTACGCTTCAATTTCTACTCTCATCAATTTCTCCTTCAATGGGCTTTTTGAATCGCTCCGTCTGGTTCCAACCCACTAACTCCTGAGTATTTATTGTTTAAGATGCCGCCGACACTCTCAATCTACGCCTGAGCATTCCGTCAACTCCCGGAGGACCCTCCAACTCCAAGAGCATTCAATGATTGGAGCCCCTTCATGTTTGTAATGACCAATCACATATCCGTCTTCTTCATCTACATCTTCATCTTATGATTCTCCAAATCATTCGCCCTTGAATAAACGAAAGCGGAGACGCGATTAGACATCTTCATCTTCTGCTTCAAGACGTGATTGGACATCCGATTAGGGTTTCTTTGCAACAATGGCGGAGAACGTAATGGTGATTTTCTGTTTGTTTCTTATCATGAGAGTACAGTTCATACAATTGTTAGGGTTCTTTAACATCTTGCTTCGATTTTTATCATATGTTGGTCAATTTTAGTGTTAGGGTTTTAATTTCACTGCCAATTTTGTTAATTAATCGATTTTAGGGCTTATGTAATCTGCAATTGTAACTTAAATTACCATCAATTAGAGCTGTATGGTTGTAGTTAGATGTGGTAGTGATCATAGATTATCCAAGAAATACCAGAGAAAATTCCCTTTTATACTATTTAAGTTAAAGATTAATATTCTGGTCATTCAAATTTGATTATGACAATTGGAAAGCAATTTATATGGAGAATTCCGTAATGAATACAAAAATTGATTTTGGTTACTAATAAAAAGCAATGATGTCTGTAAAAAACAATTTTGATATTAGCAAATTGTTAAGAGTTTATAGAATCCTTTCTAAGTATGTCTTTTTTATTCTGATGCAATCTGCAGGTATGGAAGGATTGCAATTGAAATGGAGATGAATGAGATTGTAATTTTCTGAATTGAGTAAAAGATAGGGTTAGAAGTTAGAACACATAGATATTTAGAAAGAGGGTAAGTTGTTATTAATTTCTGCACACTTGAATTAGTTACAAATCTTGGTATTTATACAATGGATTTGCTAACTACTTTGATGCCATTTTCTAACTCATTCTAGCTCAGCTCTAATTCAGCTTCTTTAAATCATTCCTAATCCTGCAATTCTTGGATGAAGAAAAAGTCAAGGGAACTGTCCACAAGTGAGTGTATTTTCTTTATAATTTATTGTTTTATGAGGTAGCATGTGTCTTTAATACCCATGGACTGCTTGCAAATTTGTTCAGCCAGTGGATCTTGCCTCATTTATGTTGATTCATAAAAGCTTCCTTAGAGAACAACCATCAAATAACATGCAACTTGAAAATCCAGTTGACCAATTGATATGTATGTGACACTTACTTCCTTATGTGAACTACATTTATGTAGGTTGGAACAAGAATCTGCTTTTTTCTTCAATATGAAATATTTTGAGGAACAAGTCCAAGCTGGTGAATGGGATGAAGTTGAGCAGTATCTATGTGGGTTCACGAAGGTTGAAGAAGTAGGTCTCATGAATCTATGTTTTTCATTCCTAATTTATTTATATATATGTTTTAGAATAATATAGAGAAATGTTTTATCATATTTTTTTGGCTTATGGTCGAGTTGAGGATGTGTTTCTCATATTCCCATGCGAGTTGAAATGAAGGAGCTATTTTTAATGGTACAAAATTAAGGGTGAGCTCACTCATAGACTTTAAACCTCACTTATATAAGATCTATTAGTTGAATTTTCTAAAAATAAACATGGCTCAAAGATTTATATAAAGTATAAAGTGAATTGTTTTTTACTGATTTTTTAGTACTTTTCTCCAACTTCTACTACATTTTTTCTACATTTTTTTCTGAATATTTTCCTGGCATCTTCTGTGAATTAGTGTGTGTGTGCTCGCGCGTGTATATATTTTTTGTTTTTTATTGCTATTGAGTTTTGGTTGAATTTTCACATAACTTCCTTTCAAACTCGCTTGACTAGGCAACCTAAAGGCCTAAAAGGGTGAAAAGGTTTATGGTTCTGCATGATCCTGAAAACAATGAATGTGGTTGGCTTTTGGACCTCTAAATGAGGGATTAACTTAGCTCTGCAGTAGATAGAAGTTGATATGAATTAGATATATAAATCCTTAAATGATTTTTCCTTGTTTAAGAAGTTGTATGCATTTTTGTGTTTGATAGTTTGTAAAGAGTTTGGAGCACTATGTGGATTCGCTTTAGTAGTGATGATCACCATTGTTATGGGAAGTTGTTATATGCCCATGATATATGAAAAATGTTTTGAATCAATGTACTTTCTTGAAACGTCAGAAACATGTGCATATTTAGAGTATATATCATTTATGACGCTATATTAGTTTATTATCATTGAAAGTATGCCCGATGCGGGTGTTTCCATACATCTTCTATGGTTTGTATTGTTTTTTGTAATTATATAAAGAGCATTCCTGATTCATGTTCAATTGACAGTGGTTCTGCTTTTTTAGATGGGAAGTTCTGTGATACATATCACTTGAATGCTTCTGGTTGGAGATGTTGTGAATCTTAAAGGTTAGAAATCTTTGAAGGCTAATTAGGTTAATTTATATAGTTATGTATTAGAAATCCTTTATAATAATGGCCTAATGGGTAGTTTGGCTTTACAATAAATAAATTCATTGTGGATGCATCGTGTCATTCCATATGTTCATATTGTTGGACGCCGGAGGCATTGAGTGTCTCAACTTTGCAAAAACGGAATACATCCTGGTATGCACTATTACATATTATCTGCACTTGTTGATTTTGGTTATTTAACACAAACTTACACATCATTTAAAAAGGATGTCTGGCCTTGCCCAAATTCATCTCTTATTTTCGTTATATTGTTTTAGACACCAAATCCTACTTGGCCATCTGCTTCTCACTTCCTCACTGGACCTGCTGAAAGAACTAGAGATGCTTCTTCCAATAATTGGAGATACATTGATCGATCGGGTCCTGTGCCATGGTGGTAAGCACCCAGTATATTCAATTTTTCTAAAGGTCAACATGAGTTACAGTTGACTTCCTATTTTCTAGGTCAAAGTACAACAGATGATCCTTGTGAGAGATTTGTGAATGGCAGCTGGCGGGTCAATGCACCAGAAATGATTGGTGATAGAGTCCAAGCCACTGGTAAGATTGTAAAATGAAATCTAGAACTTTCTTTAATTTTTACCAAAATAAGTGTACTTAACCCACCCTTTTGTTCAGCAATTCAGTATGATGGGAAACATAATTTGTTTAAAGATTATTCTTACCAATCTTTCTTCCAAACAAATGCCATTTTTCCAAAAATTAATAGTTTTTTTTCCAGTATGATGGGACGTAAGGAGGCAAGTATAACTTTTATGGTTATGAAGAATTTTACTTTCTTCATGAATTGCTATACTGAACTTTACTTGCAAAACCGGTCAACTTGTTTCAGTGTCAGAAAGATGATTTACTTGCAAGTTGCAGTCTTTTGCCAGTTTTTTTGCCACCGACCATTAACGGTGATAAGACAGGCCTAATGACAATGGTATGTTGTAGATTGAAGGAGCATATCTTGAAGATGGTAAAAATGACTCCACTTCTCCCAATCTGTTTGGTTTTTTAAATATTCTTATTTCTCACAAATTGGATTTCTGTTGGCTAATGACAATGGTATGTTGTAGATTGAAGGAGCATATCTTGAATATGGTAAAAATGTCAACAATTGATGCTTTTGCTCTTTCACCAAGTAACAATAACTTTAGGGTGTTCAAAAAACTAAAACCCAAAATTCAAGATTTTAGTGTTAGTTTGTTAATCAAATTATTAAAGAAGAAAAACAGCCGAATATATCATGTATGAGAGCTATGAACCTTAAAACAAATCCTACACGAATATTTCCAAATAATGTATAATGTTTCCAACCTGCAACACAAAGTGTGTTTTGTTTTGTATTTGCTTTGATTATGCTTTTAGATCAGTTTGACTAAAACTTTAAGGTTTTTTTTTTAAAGTTGCTTGTTTGTATGACAAGTATAATGTTTAAATAGTTTACTTCAGCAATTTCAAACCATTTTCTTATAAAATGTGGTAATTTGGCTTAATATATATAATTTATCAAAAAAGAAAACGGGTCAAATGGGTTGATAAGTCATTCAATGTTTATTTAAACGTAGAAAAAACTCCTTTATTAAAAAAGTTCTATTATTTTGTAATGATAATAGTTTTTGTTTTCGCATTTACCTCATTCAAGTTATTTATAACATAAAAAATGGGTAAGAAAGCGCGTGCGAGTCAATTAACTTGACACAACTTGTTTCAATCCACATGGGGTTCGTTGTCATGAATCAGGGTAGCAACCATTACTTTTATTTGGTATTGGGACCTACTATGCTTAGAATCTTATCGTGATTTCTTTATCCAGTTTTATATTTTAATTTAGTACTGGTTTCATGTTTTCTTTAATAATAAATTATCCAGTTTAGAATATAATATAAAGTTAGATGACGCAGGTAAATGAGCCATTATGTGTATTTTAATTGTATGACAATCAATAATTCATTTTGGTAACGGTTATCAAAAGTGATACCATAATGTTTTTTTTATGTTCACATGCCCTAATATGATCAGAGGCCGAAGAAATTTACAATGCACCGAAGAAATTAGGGATTGACTCGATTTCTGTTGGGTCGTGGCTGGAGCTTGAAGGAGTAGATTCTTTTAAGAAAAACTTTGATATCCTGCTTGATAGCTTGTAGGAGAAGGTTACATCTATGAAACTCTTGTCAAGTCTGGTGATTGATGTAGTTATGGATGGGTCCTGTACATTTGTCATTGAAGTTCAGATGCTTTTTATTGGATTTTTTGAGTTATGTTTTAAACAGTGACTATTATTTAAATATATGAGAATTTGAAAACACAAATAAAAAAAATAAAAAAATATTTGACTAATAAACCCAAGAGTAACGTGGTCTGATTTCAGAACCGTCGTGAAGCGCGGGCTTACCCACTAGTATAAGATGATGCATATAAAATTATTCTTTTTCTTTTTAATTTTGGCTGCAAAAAAACATCCCTCCCAAACCGCCGGATCGTGAGTTCATTTCAAATCTGTGCGGCTGTGATTCAAATAAAAACCCTAAAACCCATATGACCCTCTGCTTCCATAGTCTCTCGCAAAGCCATAGATTCCGGCGAAACCAACGGCTTCCGAACACCACCTCCAAACCCTAAGTCATCAGATTAAACGTTCGGTGTTATCTCCATCACACCACCGGCACTGACGAACTCCCGTACCGGATCAGACCACAGACGCATCGCTGCGATCTGAACACCAATTCGATCTAAGGTACCGACTCAAACTCCTTGTAATCGTTCGTTTACTATACGACTTTATAATGAGGCTGAAACTTGTTAACTGAGAAAGCTTGTAAAACCGGCGACTGTAATCCATTAATAAACAATTAATTCTTTGAAAGTCCATTCATTTCTAATTGTTTCAAATTCATTCCATACATGTTTATTAAAATGCCTGTTGAATACAGCTTATAAGTTGGAATTAATTTTGTCTTGAGTGAAAATTTATAAATAGATTAAACGATGTATTTTTGTGTAGTTTAATAACACAACACAACGGATTCGAGGATCTTATTTAAAATATTAGTTCAAATGTAAATAAGTAAAGGATTTTGTTCAGTGATCTAGTAATGGTGAAATTTAAAGGTTATATAAGGTCTATTGATACTTGAAAGTTTATTAATTCTGAAATTCTAAAGAAATTAGTAGAAATTAAGATAGTAGACAAACGCGCCTAGGCGAAAAAGTAGAAAAAACAGGCCAAAATCTACAAAAACTACCTGCCTGAACTAGTCTAAAACAGTCTAAACAAGCCAAAACACAGTATATACTAGTCTAAACTAGCTTAAAACATGTCTAAAGCAGCTAAACATGGCCTGGAATACACGTGCGCTTTGCCTGTCTCGGGCGCATGCTTTTTAACTGCCTTGCGCCTAGGCAACAAGCTCACCCTTTGTGCTTTGAGTGCGGCTTGAGCCTTTGCCTACTATGAAAATTAATACATGAATAGCATTGGATTCTTAATCATGTCAACAATTAGAAACCCTAGAAACAAGAATCTTGAAAACCTAAATTTTGGTTTTAAAAAGCGAGAAGCGCAGCGAGGCGACGGGGTCTAAAACAGAGGCGCAAAGCGCTAAAGCACACCGCTTTTCATACGCGAAGCGCAAGATGCATATATAATTTCTTTTATATATCTCATAGGTTTTTAGCATCCCCTACCCAAAATTTAGCTATAAATAAGCTTTATATATGATTTAATATATGAATTACCTACATGTACAACCTAAAAAGCCTGTTGTACAACATCCTAATGCACATTTGTGCTTTTTGTACATGAGACGCGCACCTCAAGTGCGCTTTTGGTGTCCTTTTTGTGCGGCTTTTGCGTTTTTTGTGCACTTTTTGTACGACTCGCGCCTTATGTAGACAAAAGCGAAGGGACCTGCGCCTTGGGTCGCCTTGCGCCTAGGTGCGCCTCATGAACGCTTTTTAAAACCAAGACCCAAATCATATTGTTCATCATCATTGTTTTCTGGACCTGTGCACATTCTTTCTTTGTGAGTTGAAGAACAAAAACCTGCCTGAAGGTAAGAGACAGGAGAGTAATGGGTTACGTTTTTCTTTACTACACAATTGGATTTGTAATTTTTTAAAGGAAACAGCTTCTATCATAAAAGATATGGTTTCCTACTTTTATATAACATGTAACTGGATACTTGATCTCTTTCTTGCTCAGATCACAATAATCTTCAAGGATACTGCATTTTGTCAATCTGCTGACTTTTAATGGTGGTATGTTACAGTGATAACTTGTGGACTTGCAATAAGTTTATTATTTCATTTTTCTTTGTTTGTCATCCTACCCGTCTATTTTTTATGTGCATCTCAGGTGGAAAAACTTTTTAAAGATGAAGCTACCGAAGAAAAGGGTGAAAGAGCCCGTATGGTGAGCATTTTGAGACCTTTAAAGTCTATCATATAACTTATAATTTCTTTTGTTTAGCTGCACTAACTTATTTTAGTACCAAATTTTCTTTTCTTTATTGCAAATAATCATTACTGATTTATTGGATGCAAATTATCTTCACATTTCAGGCATCCTTTGTTGGAGCCATGGCAATAGCTGACTTGGTCAAAACAACCTTAGGGCCTAAAGGAATGGTCTGTCTTTTTTTTCTTTTTGTAACATATGCAATTCAGCTAATAGATCTTGATCTTCATATTTTTCTAATTAATCATTTTTAATTATTCCTTTTTTGTAGGATAAAATATTACAGTCTACAGGTAGAGGACACAGTGTCACTGTCACTAATGATGGTGCTACTATCTTAAAGTCTCTTCATATTGACAACCCTGCTGCTAAGGTTCTTATTGGTATCCTCTGAATTGTAATAGCGTTTAGTGTTTCATAATTATCATATTAACTTTTGCCACCTCTTGTAGAATCATTTTTCCACTTTTTAGTTTTTACGTGTTAAGAAAAGTTCATGTCAGTTAATGACTTTATATAATCACAAAAAAGTTAAACAATGTTTGTCAAGTTTCTTAATTTATAAATTAGACATCTCAAAAGTGCAAGATGATGAAGTGGGTGATGGGACTACTTCAGTCGTAGTTTTGGCTGGTGAACTTTTGAGGGAAGCTGAAAAGTTAGTAGGATCGAAAATTCATCCAATGACAATAATTTCAGGTTTCTTTTTTGCTTCTTCTCTTTGTGTGTTGTGTACAGATTTTTCATTATTTTCAGTTTCTATTTGTGTATTTATGGTAAAATGCTTTGGTCATTTATTCAGGTTACCGGATGGCTGCTGACTGTGCTCGTAGAGCATTGCTGGACAGGGTCAAGGATAATAAAGATGATGCAGGTGGTTATTGCTGACATCAGCTATACCAGTTCACCAATTCACCAATTCATATTGTGATGGTGCATGTGTAGTTTTATTTTGGTCACTTTATGTATTTAAAAATCTGAACACATTTATTTTTGTTTTAAAGTAGGGATTCAGTATCATTCTTGTATACAAGGCACATTTAAATTTAAATTATTGATGTTTTTTTTCATGTTCATGCAGAGAAATTCAGGTCAGATTTGATGAGGATTGCTATGACCACTTTGAGTTCAAAAATTCTCTCACAGGACAAAGAACATTTTGCAAAATTGGCTGTTGATGCTGTTATGAGGCTAAAGGTGAGTTTTTGGCTGTATTTAACGATTATAAGAAGTGGATAAATGTTTTGATGCCAACATTTTATTTTGAAAATCTTTGTTAGTAGTTTTTTATAATTTCTTTGAATATGACAGGGAAGCACAAACTTGGAATCTATCCAAATCATCAAGAAAGCTGGAGGGTCACTAAAGGATTCTTTTTTGGATGAGGGGTAGGTCAAGCAACCTTATTCTTTTTCTCTTGTTTACGATTATTGATTAATATGAAACAGAGTTCATATAAGATGATACCCCAAATAAAATCGGTATCTCAATTTTATGCAGATTTATTCTAGACAAAAAGATTGGCCTTGGGCAACCAAAACGTATAGAAAATGCAAACATTTTAGTTGCAAATACAGCAATGGACACAGATAAAGTAAAAATCTATGGAGCACGTGTTCGGGTAGATTCAATGGCCAAAGTTGCTCAGATTGAAGGAGCTGAAAAAGAAAAAATGAGAGAAAAGGTGCAAAAGATAATTGGCCATGGTATTAACTGCTTTGTTAACAGACAGTTAATCTACAATTTTCCTGAGGAATTGTTTGCTGATGCTGGCATTCTTGCAATTGAGCATGCTGATTTCAATGGTATTGAACGCCTTGCTTTAGTTACTGGTGGTGAAATAGCATCAACTTTTGATAACCCAGAATCTGTTAAACTTGGGCATTGCAAACTCATTGAGGAAATTATGATTGATGAGGATAAATTGATCCACTTTTCGGGTGTTGAAATGGGCCAGGCTTGTACCATTGTTTTGAGAGGAGCAAGGTATGCCATATATTTATTTTTAAATTTATTTATCTAATGACGTAATGCTTCACTTTTCACGTTACTATTAAGCAATATTCTCATCATATCCAGATTAATTCGAGTCTTCCGTGAGGTATTGATAATTTTGAACTTGGTAGTAGGCGAAAATGTTTGTTTTGATAGTGATTGTGTGATTTTGAATAATCACATTCAATAAGCTGTAATAAAATATGCTTTAGGAGATGGTTTCTATTTTCTAAATGTGTTTCTGTTTGAAATTGTAATAATTTGTTGAAGCATTCCACAAATTCTGATTTTTTAAGAAACTAATAGATAAAAATGCTAAAAAGTCATTTTCTTAAATATTTTTCAAGTATTCATTTTTAAAAATATAATAAAATTTTTAATAATTTATTCGTTAACTAGATTTTTATGTTATTGTATATAATTAATTTTTTATTAGCATTATAACAACAAAAATGTGGGAAAAAAGGGTAAATGCGTTATTTTAATATTTCTTAAAGAATCCATTTTGTTGCAGCAGGTATGAAACTATATAACAAAAACTAATTATTTGATTGTTTATTTTTATCTGCTATGGTGATTTAGATTTCTGCTAATAATTCCTATATTTTTGTTGCAGCTTCCATGTTCTTGATGAAGCAGAAAGATCCTTGCATGACGCCTTGTGTGTTCTGTCTCAGACAGTAAACGACAGCAGGGTTCTCTTAGGTGGCGGATGGCCTGAAATGGTGATGGCAAAGGCAGTGGATGAGCTGGCACGAAAGACACCTGGCAAAAAATCTCACGCCATTGAAGCTTTCTCGCGTGCCCTCATTGCAATTCCAACAACTATTGCTGACAATGCTGGTTTAGACAGTGCTGAGTTAGTAGCTCAACTTCGTGCTGAGCACCACAAAGAGGATAGCAATGCAGGGATTGATGTGATTACCGGCTCTGTAAGTGAATTCAACTGTTTAATTAAATTGTTTTAAGTTTTATAAACCACATATTTTGAGGTGAAACAAACTAGCATTTAACCCTTAATCACCAAACTGCATGAATTGCACATTCCTATAAGGCTATAATTCTGTGCTTGTTATAGGGGTAAAATTGACATTTAGCTATGATACAATGTGTTTGGTTAATGGTTACAGTGATGGATGGATTGTGTCCAGGTTGGAGATATGTCAGAGCTTGGAATATCGGAGGCATTTAAGGTGAAGCAGGCTGTATTGCTTTCTGCAACTGAAGCTTCAGAAATGATTCTGAGAGTCGACGAAATCATCACCTGTGCACCGAGAAGGCGAGAAGATAGAATGTGAACACGTAGTAGCTGGGCCCATCGACCCATTGGTTAATGTGCTTCTGGGGTTACTAAGATCAGACTAGTGGATTGGGTTTGGTTTGGTTTTCAGTTTTACCAGGGTGTAGTACCGGAAACTTAAGTTTCGTTTGGTGTTTTTTTCTCTGCTCTCTTATTTTGAAGGGGGGCTAAATCTTGAACTACTGTCATGTATCCAGCTTGTGTTTTTCTTTAAAACTGTTTAGGTACACATCTTGTTAACGGCTAACTGAGTATTCACAACATGGCGAAGAGACGCGCTGAGAGAGAGGGTACTAGGGGTACCCTCCGGAGGCCCAGTTATATTAAGTTGAAGGGCACTCCTAGCAAGATAAGCTGCTTTTGAGAGAGAAGATGATATATGGAATTTGAGAGAGAAGATAAAAATGAAAGAAATTTTATATATTCTCCTAATCATAAATTAGGAGAAATTTTATATATTCTCCTCTCTCTCTCACTTATCTTGATTTTGCTACTGTTTTTTATTTTTTTATTTTGTTATTAGAAAAATAATTTGAAAAATATTTAAATTTTTAAGATGATTCAAACATTGACTGAAAGTAAAATAAAAAATAAAATAAAAAGAACTGTAAAAATTGAGGAAGCATCTCTTCCTAATATAAATAGAAGTTTTCAACCGATAAAAGTTGTCCCTAATGAAGGAGATAATCAATGTTCTTAAAACTGCCAACTTTTGATACAAATATGAAAATATTTGTCTAGAAAAATGTTATTATTGGTATTTTTAGGTCAGCTAATTTAAATATTCTACCTTTATTGAGAAACCTTAGGTTTTCTACAAAAGGGTTTAAAATTTGTTTTCCTCTTTTTTTTTTTATACTTCTGCCCTAACTTCTTTCTCAAAAGTTTTTTTTTTAAGCTTTTGGCATATATTTTTTCTCAAAAGATTTTTTTTATACTTTTGTCACAAAATAGATTGTATAGATGGTCTGCATTACGTGGGAAAAAACGACTAAACTCGACCAAACTCCACCGTAACGTGGGGCGGTTTGAGTTGCTTTACGTTTCGACGCGGCGCCGTAATGCAGGGTGGTTCGAGTTACTGTACGTTTCGACGCCGCCGCAACACGGGTCGGTTCGAGTTGCTGTACGTTTCGACGCCGCCGCAACACGAGACGGGTAAATCCCCTAGTTTCATTAAAAAACTTCTTAATTGTTCTATTTTCTTTAAAGCAAATATATAAATATATATTTTTAAATTAATTATGACAGTCTTTGAGTCTTGTTCAATCGATTCGATCAGTGAACTAAGATAATATATATTACATTTGAACATGAAAGATGGCTCAAATTTTACTCATCAAGTCTTAACATGATATATTTGCTTAGAAATTGCTTGAGTTTTGTTTATTTCTAGAGTTAAATACGGTTTTAGTCCCTGTAGTTTGACAAAAATAATTATTTCACTGCAAAAGTTTAAATTTGACTTTTTAGTCCAATAGTTTTATTTTTATATCAATTTAAACCATGTCACTAACACAATCCAATTTTCACTGTTAAATTTATATGAAATGACTATAATACCCTTGTAAAAAAAGAAAAAACATATAGATATTCATCACTTTCTCCTGGAAAAATCTGGACTTTCTTTTCTCACTCTCTACTCTCTCTCAACCTCTTCCCCTGATTTAAGAAAACCACCTCCGGCCGCCACCCTCCGCCACCTCCGCCGCCTTTCTTTGACCACCGATCTATTCTCATTCTATCTACTTTCTACCTCTACTCTCTCTAAGAACAAACACCACCACCAAATCAGTCACCGCCCACCGCCTCCATTCCCCATTCTCCGGCAAACCTAAACCACCACCACCACATAAGCTCGATCTCTCTCTGTGTGCAGATATGTTTCTTCATTCTCTACATATCGCCCCTTCTCGTCTACCAAATCGCACACTCCATATGGTGATGGTGATTGCGACGGACGCAGGTTTGGGTTCCGACGATCTCACAACTGCATCTCCTTGTCACTACACCATGGTCGATCTGCATTTTTCAAGATATGGAGAGAGGGGTAACGGAAAGAGGTGATGGCTCAGATCTGGAAAACGGTGGTGGCAGGCATACAGGTTTCTGGCGGGTCAACGGAGAAGACAACCAGAAGGAGGGGACCAGCTTGATGAATTGCAAGGTATGGGGGTCTGCAAAGAAAAATGTCGGAAGGGAAAGGAAAATAGCAGTGATAGTTTTAGATTATTTATCTGATATTTACACAGGAGTTTTGCCATGGATTAGGGGATCCTTTATACAGATGTAATATAATTCTTTTCTTGTAAGAAATTCAATGGATCTGATATAATTTTTTTTTACTTTCAAAGGGAAATTACATGGAGATAGAAGGCAAACGAGCAACAAGCTGCGCCGCCAACCCTTTTTGAATAGCAAAAACAAGTCTTTTAAAAACTACATCTACAGATCTTGGGGTCATAACATTACTATGCATGACCCGCTGTACTCGGTTAAGTAACTTCACGGCCTCTGATGCAAGGAAACCAAAAGTGTCAAAAGTTATGGAGCAAATGATATAATTAATTAGGCAAACAATCAAAACGGAGCAACCCCAAATATTGCAATTCCCTTATTTACCTTACGCTATGAACACTTCGTCGGAGAAAACTATCGGTGGTGGAGAGGATGTGATTACCGTAAAAGTTAGATAAAAAGAGCATACATATCCAACGGTGGCGCTGGTGTGGAGGAGTAGAGTATAAATATCCAACGGTGGCGCTGGTGTGCCTGAGCAGGTGTGGGTGTGGGCGGCGGAGCGGGTGCGGTGGTGGGGTAGGTGTTCTGGATTTAGGGTTTGGTTAGAGAGAGAGATTAGAGCAGAGAGAAAGTAACTTTTATTTTATTTTATGCTATCAGTCAGGGGCACTATAGTTTTTTTACATTAATTTAACGGAACAAAACTAACGATGTTAACGGATTGGATGAACACGGTTACAAAACTGAAACCATTGGACTAAAAAAGTCAAATTTAAACTTTTAGACTGAAATAGTTATTTTTGTCAAACCACATGGACTAAAACCGTATTTAACTCTTATTTCTAACATATAAACACAGGTTAAATGGGCTGGCCAAAAGTCACTAAGATGTATTGAGGTCTGAACTACTCAAAACTTAACTAAGTGCTTTCTTAAGAAAAAGGTCATTATTAATTTAATACTACAATATTTAAAATCATAACTAATAATTTAATCATTCATAGAATTCAACAATTTCATGAAAGTGTTGTTGAATTCCATATTAGTTTTGAGTTTTGACCTGAATTTGTTTGGATCTACCGGCCCATTAATATGGTTGGTTATAGCTAGTCTTCTGGTTGAGTGGTAACTCCATGACTTTTTAAATGAGAGATTATGAGTTCGAGTCTCGCTTGGGACAAAAATGTTTCAGGTTGAGCCTGGGGGTTTTCCCAGTTATGGGTTTCCTCCTGGGTGGTGTGAGTCTGGGTCACCACGCTTCTGTTCTTCGGACGGAAGGGTGATCCTTTTACAAGGATGATCCCGGGTGTCCGGGCCTTTGCTGTAAAAAAATATGGTTGTTTACATCTTTCGACCTGATATTTGAGTTTGCTCTCTCAAGTCTCGCCTCCAGCTGCTCCAGTTCTTCAACTTCAAAGAATCCAAATCTTCACATTCCAGGTGTCCGAAATAAAAAATAAAAATAAATAAGAATAACATAAAAAATGTATGCACAAAAACACCAAATTATATATAGAGGAAGGTTTAAATATAAAAGGGTTCTTATCATACGAAGGTACGAAGGAATATGAATCATTGATCTAGGAAATTAACGGTTAAGATTAAGAGTGTGCTTAGTCAACTTGTTTTTAAGCATGAAAAAAATCTGGAAGGGTAAAACTGAATAACCTACATTTGTTGATTTTTTTTTCAAGTTTCCCCATTTTTTAAAACATGTATAACTTTTTTATAAGATATTATTTTTTATAAAAAATTACACCATAAATCGAGCATTTTATTATCTTTAATTTGAGTATAGTCTTGCCATATTTTTATTTTAAAAAATTGACTTTTTCAAAAAATGGTCGATGTGCTATGCGTATAACATGCGCTATTATAAAACATGCGTGATTATGGTCATGCATTATTATAAAATATGTGTGATTATGGTCATGCGTTATTATAAACATGTGTAATTATCATTTTAAACATTCGTTATTATCTTTTTAAACATGCATTATTATAAAACATGCGTTATTATTATGACGCGGACGAATTTACCCTTCGCCCACTAAACACGTGTCGCATGTTGGTGTCTTCGTACGCTAAAAACCCTTTGTGCAATAACCGACCCCTATATATACACACACATATAAAGAGGGGAAGGTTCTTTATGGAACCATAAAAAATGGGGGAACCAAGGAACACCTCAACATTAAGTATGTACATTAACCCAAAAACATAGAAAATGGGCAATAGAAACTCAGCAGTTCTGCTAATACTATTAAACTCTTTAACTGTCAAGCTAGGCAAGGTGTTGTGTGATATGTAGGAAATCAACACGTGAAATCTATCAGCTTTTTAATTTAGTTAGTGTCGCCGGGCACTAGTGTCATTAGTGAAATGGTCGCCATAATTTGCATTATGGACTTTGTGTCGCTTAACCTAGTGTCGCCTGTCGACACTATTTGTGTCACCAGTCACTGGTGTCGACACTGTTAAAAAAAGTTAAACCCTCCCTCTCCCTACCCAACCCCCAAAAACCTAAACCCTAAAGCTAAAAAAATGAGGAGCCGACTCAAACGAACTCCGATTGAACTCATTCTAGCGACGTTCGAGCCGGCTTGTCGTACCCTAAATCAGAAACCCTAAATCCTAAAGCTAAACCTTAAAATCTAAACTATAAACTGAATTGATTTAATTCTTCTTGCATGGCTACTATCTAATTTGGATAATTAAGAGCTTCCTTAACATTCTTGGGTTCTAAGGATGATATGAAGGTGAAGGATGTATTGATGTTATGGGCTTTAGATCTTGTGGTTCTTTGGTTTAGTTCTCCTGTGACTTGGTCAATTGGGTGGTCTTTGACTTCCTTGATATTTATGGTTTGTTCTACCTCTTTGGGAGGAGAGACTTCTAATGGATTAGCTTTAAGAGGAGACTCACTTTCAATGTTTCTTATCATTTCAACTTCACACACATCATCAGTTGACTCAATTGATTTTGACTTAGGTGGAGTTTCACCAAAAGATACATTAAGAGATTCTTCTATAACCATTGTAGCTTTGTTTAGGATTCTATAGGCTTTGCTATTTAGAGAGTATCCCAGAAATACTCTTTCATAGGCTTTAGGATCAAATTTGGTTAAGTAATCTTTGGTGTTAGTTACAAAGAATTTTCTACCGAATACTCTAAGGTGTCTTAAGGATGGTTTTCTTCCCTTGAAGATTTCATATGGGGTTTTATCTAACATTGGTCTAACTAGGACTCTATTTAGGATATAGGTTGCGGTTGCTACGACATCTCACCAAAACTTTTGTAGGATGGATTACTCAACAAGCATTGTTCGACTCATCTCTTGTAACGTTCAGTTTTTCCTTTCAACAACCTTATTGGATTGAGGCGTTTAAGGAGCCGAGAAGTTATGGGTTATCCCATACTTGTCACAAAATGCTCCAAATTGTAATTCATCGTCAAATTCTCTACCATGGTCGGTACGAATTGAAATAATCGTACAACCTTATTGGTTTTGAATCTTTTTACTTAGAATTCTAAATCTTTCAAAAGTTTCATTTTTAAAAAAATGATGTCCAAGTGTATCTTGAAAAGTCATCAACAACTACCAAAGTGTAGTGGTTTTCGCCATAACTTTGGATTGATGATGGACCAAATAAATCCATGTGAAGTAGTTCTAAAACTCTTTTAGCTGACACTATGTTTTTAGCTTTATGAGACATACGGGCTTGTTTTCCTATTTTGCATGCATCATAGAAATGATTCTCAAATTTGAACGTAGGCATATCTCTAACAAGTTCTTTGTTGTTTATTTTTTGTATCAATTTCATGTTTGCATGACCTAGCCTTCTATGCCACAATGTTGTATTATGTAGTATGGATGTAAGACCAATAATTTTATCATTATCCCTAAGTTGACATGTATATAAACCATTTCTCCTATGACCACTAACAAATGTCTCATTATCTTTCCATATTATGCATTTTCTTTTGTTAAACGTGACGTTTAAGTCATTATCACATAATTGACCAACACTAAGCAAATTAAAGTTCAAGGTATCAACATGCTTAACATTTGTGAAAACTAAGTTACCAAGAGAAACGTTATCTTGACCAATCACCTTTCCTTTTAAATTTCCTCCAAATATTACCAAGCCACCATCATATGTTTTATATACCTTAAAGAATTCTTTGTTTCCGGTCATATGTTTGGTGCATCCACTATCTACAATCCACTCATCGTCTTGTATGTTGCTCTTAAGAGATACCTATATGATTGTCATAACATACATTTGGTACCCAATATTTCATGGGTCCGGGATTGTTAGCATTAAACATTCCAATTCTTACCCATTTAGGAACAACTCTTGTTTGTCTATAAAATTTTTGATTGTAAAATATTTCATTAGGATAATAATCAAAATTTCTATATGCATAATCATTGTAATGTCTTTGATACATGCTTTGATATCCTTGAGAGCATCCATGATTTCTCCTAGGATTATAGTTGTAAAACTGGTTGTTGTTCCTTCTTGGATATGAGTTGTAAGACCTTGAAACTTGTTTTGGATAGTTATTCATAACATTTCCATGTCCTTTGTTTCGGTTTGTAAAATTGCTTTATTACTTGAGGTTTCTCAATAGAAACTTTCCTAGTTTGTGCTACTTTAGCTTTAGCTTTTAATAATATGCGTCTATCAACTTCCACATTCTTTGCTTTGACAAATATGGTTGGTTTAGTTTTGCTAGTTGATGCTACATTTATAAAACCCAAACCACTTTTGTCATTTGATGGCTTTTGTGCTTTTAGTAAGTCATTCAAAATCTCACTACTTTTGTTGAAAGTAGAATGTGTTTGTTTATGATGTTGAAAAATTTTCGTTTCATCCTTTAAAATTTTATTTTCCTTATTCAAATCATTTGAGTCTTTTATCAAAACATCATTAAAGTTTTTGACTTCTAAAAGCTCATTTTTAAGTTCTTTGATTTTGACTTTCAAAGATCTATTTTTATAAATGACCTTAGAACTAAGATCACATAAGACATCATATTGCATTTTCAAGTTATCATAGTTAGCAATTAATTCATCACTATAATAAGTAGAGTCGGAATGTACCTCATTTTTCCCAAAAGCCATGAGACATTTATCTTCTTTGGTTTCATTATTTTCATCTCCACTATCATCCAAGCACTGCTAACAAATGCGTTGTTCTTGTATTCTTTGTTTGGTGGCTTTGGACAATCTTGAATAAAATGATTTAGATCACCGCATCTAAAGCATCTTCTTTCATCTTTAAACTTATCCTTCTTTTCATCATGATATTATTTCTTGTTGAATGACTTTTTGTCATTCTTTTGTTGTCTTACGAATTTTCCTTCTCTTCTAAAGAATTTCTTGAATTCTTTTACCGCCATAGCATACTCTTCACCATTATCACAATTGGATTGCTCGTCATCTTCTTCACTTGATGATTTTGAGTATTTGGATTTAAGAGCAAGAGAGTTTACTTTCTCTTTCTTTACTTTAGAAATTTCATCATCTTTTTCCATGATGATTTCATGGACTTTGAGGTTTTCAATCAACTCATCCGTTTAGAGTGTATTGAGATCCTTTGATTCTTCAATAGACGTCACTTTGGCTCTCCATCTTAGATGCAAGGCTTCAAGAATTTACTACATAAATTTTGTTAGTATAAGTTGTACCAAGAGCTTTAATACTAGTAATAATAACATTAAATGTAGCATAACCCTCATCAACCTTTTCATGTTCATTAATATTGAATTGCTCATATTGTTTTACAAGTAATTCAATCTTGTTGTCCATAACTTGATGGTTACCTTGGTGAGTTATGAAAAGTGTTTTCCATACTTCATTTGTACTTGTGCACATGAAAACCCTTTCATATTCACTTTTTGTCAAGGCATTATACAATATAGACTTTGCTTAATAATTTTTAGAGATTTGCCTCAGCGCTTGTCCATTGACTACTTTCAATGACAACTTGCTTTTGTTTTTCATCATCAAATATTTTAGGCATAAGATCTCTATTTTCAATTATTTCCCAAAGGTCTATATCTTTTGCTTTGACATAAGTTTCAAATCTTTGTTTCCAATAGCAAAAACCTTCATTTTCAAGAAGTGGTGGTCTAGTCAAAGAGTTTCCCTATACATAGTTTGTTAGAGCCATAAATCTAACTCAATTTTTTTTAAAATGAGATTTTGTTTAAAAACTAGAGTAACTTGCGCCGATACCAATTAGAGAAACATGGTTGGGGGGGGGGGGTTGAATAGGTTTTCTTAAAATCTTTATTAATTTAAAACTTAGTTAAACTTGTATGACGAACAATTGTCAAGAACACAATATATATAATTAATTAATCAAACAAGTATGTAAAGAGTTAAGGGAAGGAATAACAAAACCTATTTATAGAGGTTCAAGTGGATGTTAACAAATCCACTCTACGTTTTCTCCCCGATTCTCCAATCGAGAGTAGCTCCACTACACGTCTCTCTTGAACGGAAGAGATCACCGGTGTAACATACTTGAATTTTTTTGTTACATAACACATGTATGTATATATATATATACATATAAATACCTTGTTATAATAGTTAATGCAAATATAAAACTTTTTAGTTTTAATCATGGACGAAAAACCCTTTTTATTCATCACATGTATATTAAACAAATATACATGTATAATTATTTGGTTATACCCAATGAATCAATTAAACAACTTTTAATTATATAATAATGGAGTTTCTCCTTTATAAAATAATTTTAATAAAATAAATGTGTAAGTTTTATAAATGTTAAATAAATAAGTTAAAAAAAGGGTTTATTTAAAAATAGATTATAAGGTTAAATATAAAAGAGTTGGAGTTTTGAACCCCCCCGGCAACTCAAATTTGAACCCCCCCCCCCACTTAAACAATTTGGACCCTTGCACAACCTTGAACCCTAAAAATCCAAACCACCTGAGTTTGACTTTCTAGAAGTCAAACCTTTCAAAATCGGTTACAAATTCATGCGTATTAATTCGTAACGATCATGCATACACATTACCTCTGCAGTTTCAACTGAGATTGATGATACAATTTACACCCATTCAATGATTAGTATTCAAAATCTTTCCGAAACGGTTCCAAATCATAAACCGAATCAATATGTGTTTTCGGGATGGAATTGAAACATATAACTTAGTCTAGCAAGTTCGCGACACCCCTCTTCACACTCCCTGAACTCGCAAATCTCAAACCAAGACTCTAATCTCCTCCTCTTCCTTCTCCCGGTCCGAGTTTGACTTTAGCATTAAGACTTTTCAATCGGCAACGAATCGAGGTAACTAACCCATCATATTACTCATTTTTAACTCCTGACTGAAAGCCCTAACCTTTGATTCACAAACCCTTGAGTTTTGGTGGCCAATTTTGGGATTCTAGGGTTAAGGGGGCTGGCTGTTGATTTTGGGAAGAAGGGTTTGTAGGACTGATTGTTAAAAATAAAATGATCCCTTTCCCTAGCAAGGCTTTGCCCATATTGGATGGTTAACACCTTGAGCTTCCATGGCAGAGGTCACGGGTTCGACCCGGCCTCTTCCCAGTTTTTGTCCTATATTTTTTTTTGTTGGAATTATTCACTTGTTTATATATATATATATATATATATATATATATATACTCTCTCTCACACACCTATATTTATACATATGAAGTACCTATAAGTATAAAAGTGTAATACCAATACTTTCAATTATAACAAGGTTCATGCATATAAATTTTGATGCAATGATTATACAAATACACACACACACACACATATATATATATATATATATATATATATATATATATATATATATATACACATTTGATGAGTAAAACAAGAATTCTTATGACAATTCCTTTATTTTTAGTTCAAGGGTTTATAAATATTAACTTTTTAGTGAATAAAAGTATATATATATATATATTAAATATATTCTAAAAGCCTTTTTATTAACTATAAACACTAAAACAAGTTATAATGTTTCGACATGATGACTTATTTAAACGAATCGTTTTAATAGGATATTTATTTAACAATTAATAACTATAGATACCACCTAACATCTCTTTTATAAATAAAACACATAAAATATTATTTCATTATCACTTTAATTATTGTTAGGATTCGTATCCTTCCTTCGTTCGCTCATTTCAAAACCCTAAGATCCCAACCGACCCATTCAAATTTCCTTTATTTATTTCCAAATTAAACATGTACAAACTATTGATCCATATACCCTCAAACTTAGGTTAACTGTGTGGTTAGCTAGACATTTGTGCAACAACAACTTGTGCATGTGATTACCAAGCTACCTATTACAAGGTGAGTTTACATATCCCCTTTTTATATTTACATCTTTGGGGTGAAACATGATTTTCATTTGAAACTATTTGCAACTTATACAATTCAAACATTATGATCATGTGTGCAGTTTGTGCCTTATGCTTGAACACTATTTGTGCAAACAACATTTACATACTTTTTGTGCATAGTGCAAGTGCAATCATTAACTCAGTACAAGCCGACGGTATACAATGATAGATCTATTGAGTCTGACCAACCCACCCGGTTAGGGTGGTTGTTGCCGAAAACACTTAAGGATAACTGTTGTGTTATGCCTATCACTTAAGGATAACTGTTGTGTTATGCCTAACACTTAATGGTAACTGTTGTTTTATGCCTATCAGTCACAAGGTTTGATTGTACGCCCCAGTTTAAACTATAGTGATTCTCCATAATTGCCTTATTAAACCATGGTTCATATGAATTGTACACAAACTCTTGATATTACTTGTGGTGTCAAAACCTATGTATGCTCACCAACTATTTTTAGTTGACCTTGTTTTCATCATGTTTCAGGTGCTAACATTTGAGTTCATATACAAGATGCTACATATAAGACTGAGGACCTAGTTAAATAATGAAATTGGACACTTGATGTATTTTATTTTAATTGAGAGATTGAACTTATGTAATGAAATCATGATTTAATGAACATATGAAATTATAGTTGATCATGTGCTTATAAACAGTCTACACGTTCGCCCCGACGCATTCCGTCGTCGGTTGGGGTGTGACAGATTGGTATCAGAGCCATGGTTATAGGGAGTTAAGTTATTAGAAACCAATGACCTAGTCTATAACCTTAGGATACCCCCTTGTGTGAGTATTCTACATGTTATCTTAGGTGTTACATTGCATGATATAATACATGTTATATTATATGCTACACTACTTAATAACTCACATGCTTATAAAATTGCTATCTATGTAATACCTTGTTTACCACACTGTTTGATTACATGCTACTTATTTGAGCCCATAAAATGCTATCCTAAGACTTACCGCACACTTATTCATATCTAAGTCTTTACACACATTCACTCTCACACATTGAAAATTTAGACTTCATCATCATCACTTATGAAGAATTTAAATTCTTAGGCCTAAAGCCTATTAAAATTTTAAAACCCCGTCAAAGTTTTGAGTTCTGAAAATTAATAAAGAACATGTGCAATCCGGAAGGGCGAATGCCTGTACTTTGGGTCTTCTGTCTAGGAAAGCATTTCATATAAATCCAAATCAACCGAAGGATTCGTATACTTTCCTGGGAATTCCCGAAGTGAGTGTTCACCTATGGGCTAAAGCATATCTTCTTGAAAGTATAAGAATTTGAGTTACTTTGATTTGTCAAAGTACCCATTTGGTTATGATACCAAATGAGTACAATCTAAACACCACCATTTTGTTTATTGCAATTTAGTACACATACCTAAGCCTTCTCTGTAAACTAATCATTTTATTATCTGATTAAAACAACATCGTTATTTGGTTCAAACAAAGCATTTATCACACCTTTAGTTTATAGATATTATCTAGAATATAAACTTTTTATAAACCTTTTCACCTTGTAAGAAAACTTAATACAACTTGTTTTATAAAAACGTTATCTTAATTAATAATTAATTATGACTTTTTCGTAAAATTTAATTATTATTAAACCTTGGTTTAATTATTAAATAACTTAGCCATTATTTTCCTTTGAAACATTCTTTATGATAATTAAAATTAAATAAAAGGTTTTTATTCATCCATTTATCTAGTTATCCAACTTATTATTTTTACTATTTTATTAATTTACAAACAATAATAAATTACAATTACTTATCTATTTACAAACAAAAAGCACAAATCGGTTATTCGTAAACACATCACTCTAAATACCTGCAAAACCTTCTTGTTATCTTGCACATTCGGAAATATATGAACATACTAGGCACTTCAAGGAGAGGAATCTTTTCGCGTAGGCGTTAACCATCCATATAAACCTCAAGCAGATTGAAAATTTAAAACCCAACTCTCACATTATACATGAACACCAAGCAACACGCTTGTCCACAACACTCGACCACCTACAAAATCCGATAGTTTACGTTACTCACGAGGTTCAATAACTTACATACGAGCATTCACATGATACATTTATCACATGATACATGAAACTTGTTTGTTTACAATATATGTAATACAAGATTTATCACATGACACATGAAACTTGTTTGTTTGTAATATATATAATACTAGGTTTATCACATGATATATAATACTAGATTTATCACATGATACATGAAACTTGTTTGTTTGCAATATACATAATACTAGATTTATCACATGATACATGAAACTTGTTTGTTTGCAATATACACAATACTAGGTTTAGCACATAATACATAATACTAGATTGATAACATAATACATGAAACTTGGTTGTTTACAATATACCTAAAACCAGATTTATCACATTATGCATGAAACTTATTGACTTACAATATATATGATGCTAAGTTGTTCACATTATACATGAAACTTATTGGCTTACAACATACATGATACTAAGTTGTTCACACTATACGTGAAACTTATTTGTTTACAATGTACATGATACTAGATTAAACATGAAACTTGGATGTTTGCATGACACACGGAACTAGACTGTTTACAATTGTTGCAATTAGTTGATCACATTATACACAAGGCATGATCATTCACTTTATTCATAAAATTTGGAAGCTATAAAACTTTAAAGCTACTCGGGGTTTGACGTATTCTTGTTCAAACACGAGAAAGCTGTAAAACTTTAAAACTACTCGGGGTTTGACGTATTCTTGTTCAATCACGAGGAAGCTATGGAACTCTAAAGTATGCCACATTATTACTCTTTACTTTTCTGATTGGCCTTACTATCTAGGGACACAGTTATTTATTAGCAACTAATACGTGAAAACAATAGATATGAACTAAGTATTTTTTGTCCTCTCTTGACCCGCACACAATGGGATGATCTATACGGACCATACGATGATTTGAGTAATTACGGGTGCACACGTAATTATAAAAGTCAGCGCATGGAAAACATAGTGAATTCTGTCGTGTGTTATAACATAAACCCTATCATGATATATAGTAACGAAACTAATGTGATATGATAAGGGCATGGTGGATACGCCGTTGGTACTTCCTGTTTTGGGTAAAAATTAACAAGACTAATTTCGTAACCAAGCTTAGAAAGTGAGGTAGTGTGCTTGTAAAATCAATGTAAATCAATATAAAAACGTAAAGAGTGACACAGTTGTTTACGAGGAAAGCTCTTGATCGTTCAGGATCTCTGGCACAAAACCTCGGGAGGTGACAATCGACACCTGCCTCATTTCTTCAATAAATGATAAAGAATTACAAGTGTTGAGTAGCAAATGATCGATATCTAAGTGTTACAAGACTGATTGCGACTGTATTCTATTGCTAAGCGTGTTCGTGAAGTGTTTTCTAATCGACCAACCTGCTGATTATATACGAAATACAAGTTAACTAACTTTTCGAAAATCCCGGAGCCTTACTCGGTCTTCAAATATGACCGTTATTGAGCTTCTCTCGCAAGTTTTACACGTTCTCTTTGACTTCTCGTCCGATTCTTTAGAGAAAGACTAGTCAACACGTTTTACCTGCGCATATAAAATAAATAGAGGACAAATAGCCGTTAGTAGCATTAATATTCAAGATACCGAAGTTACCAGGATCTTGGAATCCAGATCATGCATCATTCAGGATCCTGCTTGAAATTTAACCCATAACAATTGTCCCCAAAATTTAACAGCTGTCAACATGATCGACATTAGTAGCATTAATATTCAAGGTACCGAAGTTACCAGGATCTTGGAATCCAGATCATGCATCATTCAGGATCCTGCTTGAAATTTAACCCATAACAATTGTCCCCAAAATTTAACAGCTGTCAACATGATCGACATCTGTAATATTTTTCAAAATTCAAATGGTAAAAAGATAGAGTCACGATAAGACTCTTCCCGAGTCCCAATGTGGAATAGCCGTTATCCCAGTAGGCTATAATTATCCTTTCTTCTCTCTCTCTTATTCAAGTTCATTGTCTTCTTCCCTTTGAAGTCACATAAAAGGTATAAGCTTTCTCTCGATCTTGTTTTTCTTTCGCAGTAATCTTTTATTTCCGTAAATGGGCAAAAAACAACCAACTCGCTCGCGAGCTCCGGCTGCCGTCGAATCAGTGGAGGATTTTTCTGATCCAGGTTTGCTTAGCAATCCTGATTAGGAGAAGTGCACCTTTACTGACCATGATATTAAGATTTTGAAAACTGAAAACATTTTTCCTGAAAAAACCATATTTAGGGCTTTCGACCCGAAGGTCAGGGCTGATTTCTCCTCACCAACTTAGGTCTGTTTCTTAGCTTATCCCTTCACTCTCGGTCTTACCTATCCCTTTCCACCACTGATTTTCGAGTTTTTTAAGGTTACCGGTCTGAGTTATTCTCAAGTCATGCCCATGGCTTGGAGAATCCTATACACACTGGAGCACTTGAATCGTCTCCATTGTCTTACTATCGGAACTCCTGAAATAGATAATGTGTATAACTTGAGAACCCATGGGTCCTCCCGAATTGTTTTCCAACTTAAATCAGGTTGTACACCTTTGGTCCTTAAAGCCACTCAGAACGATATCGAATGGAGGGGTAAATTCTTCTTCGTGAGGCGAGATTCTATTCCGGATGGGAAACTCTTGCCACTCCAATGGGTTAAAAAGGGTAGGAAATAGTTAGAATACCTGCAATTTTTAGTGTTTCCAACATGTTGATGATGAATTTCATTTCTCGTGTAGCTCTGAAGTTTTCTGAGTTAGCTCCCACTCGAAGCGATACCGAAAAGAGTATCGAAGATTTGTTAGAGATACCTGCTACTGAGAGATCCTTCCACCAGGAGTCTGTTATCAGTGAAGCCAACTTCAATACTCAATACTCCGAACCCAACATGTCTTCAGGTAAGAATATTTTTTCCTTGATGATTCTAGATTATACCGAATCTTTATAGGGATCCCGAACTACAGACTTTATCTGATAAGGAAAGAGAAATTTATTTGAATGTTAGTTAAATATGAATTTAGGAATTTTAACCCAATATCCTGAAACAGGTGTTCGAAGATCCAGCTCCAGGTTTGCCCTTGATGATATCGACAGTATGGTCTCCAAAGGTAAAGCCATTAAGAAGGAGATGAGCCAGCCAAACATTGAAGCTTTAAAGCCAGATGCTCCTAAGCCGGAATCCTCAACTCTTTTCCCCAAGGCTGCCGCTAGAAAGAAGAGAAAGTCTTCTGACATCGCTGATGTAGCTTCCCTTGAGAACCTAGGCTATGTCGACGTCCACAAAAAGCTTCACGTTTTTGGTCACTTGGTAAGAAACTTTGGTATCCCGGATCCTGAACCTGTATTAGAGAAATCCTAACATATTTTCCTGTAACAGCCCCTAGAACAAATGACCAGATGCTACAAGTCAGCGGTGAAAGAAGCTGAAGAAGCTAAACAGATGGTGAGCGATCTGCAAAAAATAGCCACAACTAAAAATAAGAAATTAGCGGATGAGGCCAAGGAGCTTAGCAGGGTGAAGGCGGAGCTTGGGGATGCCTATGCCAAACATGCCCAAGATCTTGAGGAATCCTACGAACAAGCCAAAACATCAGCTGCCATTTCAATATTCCAAGCCATGATAAAGATGGCTAAAGAGGCTGATGATAGGGATTTTAACCGGGCTAAATGGGATGTCCAGGAGTGGAAAAGGCTTGTGGCTGAGCTAGGAGGTGAGATGGTGTAGGACGAGGAGGTGGACAACCAAGTGGCTGAGATTGAGGGCTCTGTGAAGGTGGCAACGAAGGTGGTTGAACATGACAATGAGGGCGATAAAAAGAAGGTCTGAGTCCTGTGTTTGTGATTCCTGTGGTTTTATGTCTTTAACTTTGATCTTGTTTCTTTGTTGAACAATTTAATTTCCTTGCTTTTTGGGGATCCCTGAATGGGATGAACAATTTGACAACTCGTGTCATAGGTGGATGGTTCCTTTTCTGGATGAAACCCGAGACACATTTCAATTTCCTGCACTTTATATGATAATTAGTAGCTTTGACTATTTTCCAAGATTGTTGTTTGGTTGTGTTTGTAGAAAATTAGGATTTGTTAGGTAACTAAATTATAAAACAAACAAGTTTAAGCATGTTTTCAGGATACCGGATCCTTAAAGACAAATAACATTTTGGTTTTTTATCAAACTTTGACTTAGGAAATTACTGTTTAATTTTGACAAATTGTATGGAAAAATATCAATTACAAACATATCATGACTTAGTCCTGTGAGTCTCAAATCTTCTATAAATTGAAAACAAGTAAGACATACCTTTGTCGAGAACTAAGTCAGGTAGACACACATACCAGATTATGATGTTGAGTTTGAAATATAACAACCGTTGGTTATCCCAGTGTATAGTCATTAAACACGTCATAGACTTAGTAATAGTACTTCAGGATCTTCACAAGTTTTTAACCCATTTAAGGATCTTGAGCCTATATATTGATGCTAAGTTCTTGAGTTAACACATAAGTGTTAAATATCTGTGACAATTTAGAATCGTGGGCCAAGCCAAAATAACGTGGGCCAAGCCAGAATAACGTGGGCCAAGCCAGACTTAAGTTAGCATGAAAATGCTAAAAACCTTAGGAGTAACACGTGTGTTACTAACGTAGCATCCAAGATATAACCAACAATGATGAAATTCTCAGCCACTGCTATATGGACTGGTCGCACCACCTTGAACTATACTTGAATATCGTGCGCTCCTGGCGGGGTGTAGAAACCCAATCTACTTAGAAAGGCGAAAGCCGTTTAAACCTTTGAGGTATTCAGGATACCTTAACTTAGGAGAGATGGCCAATCTCTTTCTTCTGTCTGGATCCCTGGAGACACTTCCTGCAAAACAGGAAATCTTGGTGAAAGTGGGTGTTAGCCTGGCTAACACCCCTCCGACGCTCAAGTCAGTACTTTGATCGAGAGTAATTAGTATGAAAATAGTCAGGGGTAGAAGACATACTAGTTTTAGCTAGAATTTAAATTCTAACTTACATAAATTAGGTTTTGAGATGGATAGCGTTCCAGGATCTTGGCAGGATATCTCCTTCCATAGTAGCCAACCAATAAGCTCCCCTGCCTGCTTCTGAATCAATCAAGTATGGGCCTTCGCATTTTGGTGCAAGCTTTCCATCATTGGGAGTGGTAGTATTTTAGAATGCCTTTCTTAATACGAGATCACCTGCTTGGAATCTTTTAACCCTTATGTTTTTGTTGTATGACTTTGCTATCCTCTGCTGATAAGCTGCAACGCAAACTTTGGCAAGATCCCTGAGCTCATCCACATTATCGAGATCCTGAGCAAGAGCTTCGTCGTTGGTCTCTGAAGATTGGAGATTGGTTCTGGCAGTAGGGATAACCATATCTGTCGGGATCATGGCTTATGTTCCAATACCAAGGAGAATGGAGTTTGCCCCATCACGTTCTTCATGGTTGTCCTATCTGCCCAAAGTACAAACGGTAGCTTTTCAGCCCATCTTCCTTTCTTTGCTCCTAATATCTTCTTGAGGTTGTTAACGATGATCTTGTTGCTAGATTCTGCTTGCCTATTGGCTTGAGGATGTACTGGGGTAGAAGTTATCATTTTGATTCCCCAACTAGCACAGAAGTCAGTTGTTCTCTTTCCAATGAACCAAGATCCATTATCACAAATTATTTCTGTTGGGATCCCAAATCTCGTCAGGATATTGCGCTTGATGAAGGAGATGACTTCTTTCTCTTTGACTTGGACAAATGCTTCAACTTCGATCCATTTAGAGAAGTAATCCGTCATTGCTAGCATGAAGACCTTTCCTCGTGGTGCTTTGGGAAGTTTTCCAACGATATCCATTCCCCACTTCAAAAACGGCCATGGAGAGACGATTGGGTATAAAGGTTCGGCCGGTTGATGGAGTATGTTGCTGTGTCTCTGGCAAGCGTCACATTTTTGAGAGTAAATCACAGCATCCTTTCTCATGGTAGGCCAGTAATATCCTGTCCTCAGGATCCTTGAGAATAACGCTCTGCCCCCGGTGTGATTATCACAATCTCCTTCGTGTAGATCTTTGAGGACTTCACGTGCTTCAGGATCCTCCAAGCATCTTAAGTATGGACCTGCAATTGATTTTCTATACAAAACATTTTCAAACATTATAAAGCGAGACATCCTCATGCGAAAAGTCTTATGGTTCTTTTCATCACTTGGGATTTCACCATCCTGCAAGTATTTATTAATAGGTGAAATCCAGGATTCTAGAATAGGTTCAAGATCCCGAATGTCTTCTTCTTCTTCAGTGTTGGATACTTCATTTACCTTCTCGATCGCTGGGCTCAGAATATGTATGATAGGTATTTTGGTACCTTCTGGTATTCTTAGAGCTGAAGCAAGGTTTGCTAAGGCATCAGCCTCAGTGTTATCTTCTCTAGGCACCTGTGTAATGTTAAAAGTTTCGAATTCCATGGATAATTGCTTAACTATTGTGAGATATTTGGCTAGCTCTCACCTTTTACTGTATATGAACCATTGAAATGATTAGTAATTAACAACGAGTCTACATATACCTGAAGATACCTGATCTTGATATCCCTGCTAATTTTAATCCTGCTATCACCGCCTAACACTCTGCTTCATTATTTGTAGCCTGGAACTCACAGCTTATGGATTGGGGTAATATGTCCCCTTGTGGCGATTTTAGTATGATTCCCAGTCCTGTTCCTCTTACATTTGATGCACCATTAGTGAATAAAGTCCATTCATCCTTCGATTCTTCTAGTTGTTGAACTTCTAGATCTGCTTCTTGTTGGATATCACTGCTGAAATCAGCCACAAAGTCCGCCAGTGCCTGAGACTTTATTGTTGTTCTAGGTTCATATATGAGGTCATAGGCGCTGAGCTTGACTGACCATTTAGCCATCCTTCATGACATCTCTGGTTTTCTTAAGACACACTTAATAAGATAATTAGTTTTAACATGAATATCATGAGTTTCAAAATAATGTCTAAGTTTAGTTGATGCCATTAATAAAGCTAAAATTAATTTTTCTAAATGAGAGTACCTGGTTTCCGCTGGTAGCAAACTTTTACTTACATAGTATTCCGGATGCTGCTGCCCCTCGTGATCCCTGACTAGTACAACACTTACGGTGCTTTGGGATACTGCCAAGTATAGGGATAATGGTTCGCTGTCTTCTGGTTTCATTAATAAAGGAGCCGATGACAAGTATTCTTTCAGTGATTGGAGTGATCGTTCATGATTCTCTTCCCATTCGAATCTTTTGTTCTTCCTCAGTATGTCGTAGAACTCTTTGCACCTTTCTAAGGATCTCGATATGAACCCGTTGAGTGCTGCTACCCTGCAGGTTAGTCTCTGGACATCCTTGGTGTTTGCTGGGGATTTCAGATTTATGATCGCTTTGAATTGTTTTGGACTGGCTTCTATCCCTCGCTTGGTTATGTAGCCCAGGAACTTTCGTGCCCACACTCCGAAGTGGTATTTGGAAGGATTCAACTTCATGTTGTATTGGTCCAGGATATCAAATGCTTCTTTAAGGTCCCTGAGATAATCCTCAGCTTTCTTTGATTTTACCACCATGTCGTCTATGTAAACCTCCATAGTGTCCCCAATCTTGTCTTTGAACATCATGTTCACTAGCCTTTTTTATGTAACACCTGCATTCTTCAAACCAAAAGGCATAGCAATATAACAATAGATACCTGTAGGAGTCATGAACGCTGTGTCTTCCTGATCCGATGGTTCCATTTGGATCTGTTGAAATCCCGAAGAGGCATCCATAAAAGTCAGGATCTCATGGCCAGCTGTAGCATCCACCATTGAGTCTATGTGCGGTAATGGGAAGGGATCTTTAGGACACACCTTGTTGAGGTTCGTGTAGTCTACACAAACTCTCCACTTCCCGTTTTTCTTCTGGACCACCACCACATTGGCTAGCCATTTCGGGAATTTTACTTCCCTAATCATTCCAGACTTGAGACGTCTTTCCACCTCTTCTTGGATGATCATGTTTCTTTCAGGAGCAAACTTCCTTCGCTTTTGATGTATTGGCCTGAAACTTTTGTCAATTCCAAGTCTATGGGTTATGATATTTTTGGATATACCTGTCATGTCCTCGTGTTTCCATGCGAAGGTTGCTTTTCTGTCCTTGAGGAAGTTCAGGATATCTTTTTCAATATCTTCAGGGATATTGCTCCCTACAAGGATCTTTACATCTGGATTTTCAGCATCCATTGATACCTTTTTAACATCCTGTTCTTTAGCTTCTAGAACATCCCTGGCCTGCTTTATTAATTGCTACACTTTCCTGGTTTTGACGGAGGCTTTCATCGAAGAAGTGTAGCAATCCTTAGCCTCTTGCTGATCACTGTTAATCTTCACTACTCCCCAAGGGGTTGGCAATTTGACACACTGATGGTATGTTGAGGGCACCGCCTTCATATCGTGTATCCATGGCCTTCCTAAAATGACATTATAGCAAGATAGAGAATCTATTACACAAAATTTTTGAATAGAATTTACCCTTCAATGTATATCGGTAGTTTTATCTCTCCGAATGTGCTTTTGACTTCTCCGCTGAATCTTACCAGCCCTGAGGATTTTGAAATAATTTCAGAATCCGAGATCCCCATTCTTTTTAGGACTTCATGCTGAATTATGTTCACCGAGCTCCCTCCGTCAATCAGTATCCTCTGGATGAAGTGGTTTGCAATGTACAGAGTGATTACTAGATCATCGTGGTGAGGATCCTGTACGTCGTTCCTGTCGTCCTCATCGAAAGAGATCACCTTTTCTTTAGTTGAGCTGGAGGTTTTGATAGGCCTGTCCCCTTGTTCTGTCTTTGCTTCCTTGGCATTCCTTTTTGCTGCAGAGTAAGAAGTGCCACAAATATCAGATCCACCAGATATAAACCCTATTACCTTGGCATCTGGCGGTGGGGATTTTGCTCTTCGCGGGATCCTATCTTGATCCTTGGTATTGTTCTTTCCTTTGCCTAGAAATTATTTTAGATATCCCTTGCTCAGGAGATATCTTATCTCCTTCCGCAAAGCAATACAATCCTCAGTTATATGGCCAAAGTCTTCGTGGAATGCACACCACTTGGACTTGTCTCTTCCTCCTGAGTTCTTCTCAAACTTGCGAGGCCACCTGGCTTTTTCTCCAAGATCCTGCATAGCAAATAGCAAACCAGTTGTATACAGAGAAAAAATAGTATTAAGACAACTTAGGATATTCTTCCTCGTCCTCGTCATCTTCTACAACATTGACCTTGTGATTGTCTGGCTTAGAATATGGCTTGGACCTGTAAGACCTAAAAGGTGCAGGTTCAGTTTTCCGGTTAGGTTGAGTGTAGCTTGTCGGAGCATTCACTCTTTGCTGGATATTTTTATCATCTTCCAGCCTAATAAACCTCAATGCCTGGTTCCTGACTTCATCAAGGTCAAAGGGAATGGGGTTTATTTCCATCAGTTCCCTGTTCTACACGACGTGCTCCTCAGGATCTGTAGTTCCATTGTGCAACTTCATGTTAGGAGTCTGGAAGCACTTGGGGATCTCAACATCACATAACGGTGGAGCGAATATGAAGATCCTGTGACTGGTAGAGGACATCTCCGGTATAGGTTGGACCACACCTGGTACGCTGGAGATCATTTCTCTCAGCTTCTTTAACTCCTTGGCCATGGACAGAGTGATTTCTGTCTCCTGCACAAATTCGTTAGTATTCGAAAATTGATTAAATGTGTTACCGTTCTCAGGATTTCGGAATGATGATCCTGGAGTAACTCCAAGATCCTGATTTGTCGTAACTCTGACAACCGGGGTAGGGCCAACTGCAGTGATCCCTGTTTGCATGGGAAGGAAGTCTCCCTTATGGATTCCTGGGGATCCTGAATAACTAAAATACAAAATCCTTGGTTGCAGCAGGGTCGTCACTTCCACTGGTTTCTTTGATTCCTTAACCTTCTCAATCTCCCGAAACAGCGCCCCGGTTAGTCTTCCTCTGTTGTTCCATTTGTTGTTTCATCTCCAAGAACAGATCGAGAATATCATTGTTTGATACGATCACAGGTCCACCATTAGGTATTTCGGATCCCGAAAAACCCACAGGAGAAGTTTTCTTCGGCTGATTAACACTTTTTTGAAATGGAGGAAGAGGAATAGGGTTGACCAACCCAGAGCTCGAAGATGGAGCAGAAACATAAATATTTTTGGATTGGGATGACTTTTTTGAAAATAGCTTTGAAAGATAGTGATTGAACACAAATTTTAGAAAGATTTGAAGATGAAAAGCACCACTTGCCCCACGGTGGGCGCCAAACTGTTTTGGGTAAAAATTAACAAGACTAATTTCGTAACCAAACTTAGAAAGTGAGGTAGTGTGCTTGTAAAATCAATGTAAATCAATATAAAAACGTAAAGAGTGACACGGTTATTTACGAGGAAAGCCCTTGATCGTTCAGGATCTCCGACATAAAAACCTCTGGAGGTGACAATCGACACCTGCCTCGTTTCTTAAATAAATGATAAACAATTACAAGTGTTGAGCAGCAAATGATCGATATCTAAGTGTTACAAGACTGATTGCGAGTGTATTCTATTGCTAAGCATGTTCGTGAAGTGTTTTCTAATCGACCAAGCTGCTGATTATATACGAAATATAAGTTAACTAACTTTTCGAAGATCCCGGAGCTTTACTCGGTCTTCAAATATGACCGTTATTGAGTTTCTCTCGTAAGTTTTACACGTTCTCTTTGACTTATCGTCCGATTCTTCAGGGATAGACGAGTCAACACGTTTTACCTGCGCATATAAAAGAAATAGAGGACAAATAGCCGTTAGTAGTATTAATATTCAGAATACCTAAGTTACCATGATCTTGGATTCTGGATCATGCATCATTCAGGATCCTGCTTGAAATTTAACCCATAACACTTCATATATATAAGTGTTCCTGTCATATTGTCAGAAGTAACGTTATTCGTGTCACGTGAAGTTTTATGTGATTTTTACCTTGACCAATGTTTGTGAAACCTCTTATCCAGTTACATTTCTTGAACATATTAGACTACATCCTAAACAAGTTCTAATCATCAAATTCTCACCGTTCTTATTTCAAGTGATGCATTTTATCTTTGGAGTCCAAAATATTCTTCGACAGTTTTCTCCTTAATTCTCTTCAAACTAAATCCACTATCATCATTCATGCCTGACTTGAGTGTCAGACATGAATCTTGTTATCGATCGTACTCCTCAATTCAACAGTCAAAGCTCGTTGAGAATCCAAACCCGCATCTTTTTCTTGATTCAGTAGCCTCCACCAGTTGAATTTCGGGACGAAATTCCCACAACGTGAGGATATTGTAACATCCTTGAATTTTTTTTTTGTTACATAACACATGTATATATATATATATATATTTAAAAATACCTTGTTATAATAGTTAATGCAAATATAAAACTTTTTAGTTTTAATGATAGACGAAAAACCCTTTTTATTCATCACATGTATATTAAACAAATATACATGTATAATTATTTGGTTATACCCAATGAATAAATTAAACAACTTTTAATTATATAATAATGGATTTTCTCCTTTATAAAATAATTTTAATAATACAAATGTGTAAGTTTTATAAATGTTATATAAATAAGTTAAAAAAAGGTTTATTTAAAATTAGATTATAAGGTTAAATATCAAAGAGTTGGAGTTTTGAACCCCCCCCAACTCAAATTTGAACCCCCTCACTTAAACAATTTGGCCCCTTGCACAACCTTGAACCCTAAAAATCCAAACCACTTGATTTTGACTTTTGAGAAGTCAAACCTTTCAAAATCGGTTACAAATTCATCGAATTCATGCGTATTAATTCGTAACGATCGTGCATACACATTACCCCTTCAGTTTCAACTGAGATTGATGATACAATTTACACCCATTCAGTGATTAGTATTCAAAATCTTTCCGAAATGGTTCTAAATCATAAACCAAATCAATATGTGTTTTTTGGATGGAATTGAAATATATAACTTAGTTTAGCAAGTTCGCGATACCCCTCTTCACACTCCCTGAACTCGCAAATCTCAAACCAAGACTCTAATCCCCTCCTCTTCTATCTCTCGGTCCGAGTTTGACTCTAGCACTCAGACTTTTCAATCGGCAATGAATCGAGGTAACTAACCCATCATTCTACTCGTTTCTAACTCCTGATTGAAAGCCCTAACCTTTGATTCACAAACCCTTGAGTTTTGGTGGTCAATTTTGGGATTCTAGGGTTAAGGGGGATGGATCACATCTGTTGATTTTGGGAAAAAGGGTTTGTAGGACTGATTGTTAAAAATAAAATGATCCCTTTCCTTAGTAAGGCTTTGCCCAGATTGGATGGTTAACACCTTGAGCTCCCATGGCAGAGGTCACGGTTCGACCCGGCCTCTTCCCAGTTTTTGTCCTTTATTTTTTTGTTGGCATTATTCACTTGTTATACATACATATATATATATGTATATATATATATATATATATACTCTCTCACACACACCTATATTTATACATATGAAGTACCTATAAGTATAAAAGTGTAATATCAATACTTTCAATTATAACAAGGTTCATGCATATAAATTTTGATGCAATGATTATGCAAATACATAAATATATATACACACACATTTGATGAGTAAAACAAGAATTCTTATGACAATTCCTTTATTTTTAGTTCAAGGGTTTAGGTTTATAAATATTAACTTTTTAGTGAATAAATATATATATATATATATATTAAATATATTCTAAAAGCCTTTTTATTAACTATGAACACTAAAACAAGTTATAATGTTTCGACATGATGACTTATTTAAACTAATCGTTTTAATAGGATATTTATTTAACAATTAATAACTATAGATATCACCTAAAATCTCTTTTATAAATAAAACACATAAAATATTATTTCATTATCACTTTAATTATTGTTAGGATTCGTATCCTTCCTTCGTTCGCTCATTTCAAAACCCTAAGATCCCAACCGACCCATCCAAATTTCCTTTATTTATTTCCAAATTAAACATGTACAAACTATTGATCCATATACCCTCAAACTTAGGTTAACTGTGTGGTTAGCTAGACATTTGTGCAACAACAACTTGTGCATGTGATTACCAAGCTACCTATTACAAGGTGAGTTTACATATCCCCTTTTTATATTTACATCTTTGGGGTGAAACATGATTTCCATTTGAAACTATTTGCAACTTACACAATTCAAACATTATGATCATGTGTGCAGTTTGTGCCTTATGCTTGAACACTATTTGTGCAAACAACATTTACATACTTTTTGTGCATAGTGCAAGTGCAATCATTAACTCAGTACAAGCCGACGGTATACAATGATAGATCTATTGAGTCTGACCAACCCACCCGGTTAGGGTGGTTGTTGCCGAAAACACTTAAGGATAACTGTTGTGTTATGCCTATCACTTAAGGATAACTGTTGTGTTATGCCTAACACTTAAGGATAACTGTTGTGTTATGCCTATCAGTCACAAGGTTTGATTGTACGCCCCAGTTTAAACTATAGTGATTCTCCATAATTGCCTTATTAAACCATGGTTCATATGAATTGTACACAAACTCTTGATATTACTTGTGGTGTCAAAACCTATGTATGCTCACCAACTATTTTTAGTTGACCTTGTTTTCATCATGTTTCAGGTGCTAACATTTGAGTTCATATACAAGATGCTACACATAAGACTGAGGACCTAGTTAAATGAAATTGGACACTTGATGTATTTGATTTTAATTGAGAGATTGAACTTATGTAATTTAATCTTGATTTAATGAACATTTGAAATTATAGTTGATCATGTGCTTATGAACAGTCTACACGTCCGGCCCGACGTATTCCACCGTTGGTTGAGGTGTGACAACTGGTACAAACATTTCACTAAACAAAGGTAGTGATCACCTTCTTCAACCAACTTTCTCAAGATAGTGGTCTTTACAACACAAGCACTATATCAAGATAGTGCAACACTCACAATCTCAATAACTATATCAAGGTAGTGCACACTATCTTAACTTATCACTATATCAAGATAGTGACCCTCACAACTCACAATACACTATATCTAGATAATGTTTCCCAAACCAATCGTCAACTATATTAAGATACTATGATGATGAACTCACACCAAGTGAGTGACCCTTACAAATCTCTCTCTAAATCAAGTGGTAATAAGATACCACATACAACACATATACAAGATTATAAAGAAATAGAACAACTCTTCTAATTTGTTCTTGATCTTAAATCTTGAATTTCTCTCTTGGATTGATGATAGCATATCAAAGGAACTAGAGAGATTATATTATATGTATATTTTAAAGTGTTGTGAGACAAAGGGTGAGTTAGAAGGAAAGAGGAGGGAAATTTATATATACAACTCAAGAGCCAGAAAGAGGACACGCTAGCCGATCCATGGTCGCTATAGCGACCGTGCGTCCCACACTCCTCCTTTTTGACTCTCTTTTGTTGTGAACGTTATGTATTGTCCCATCCATCCATTCTAACCCTTTCAAACACATTTTTGTCAGGTTTTGAGTTTCAAGAAAGCTTTCTTTGTTTGTAGTAAAGTCTTAAAGACTTTACACATAAATGACAAGTTTACTTTTGTTACTTTGAAAATGTTTAAGATGTTTTCCCAAAGTGTTTGTCTTTAAACCATTTTAAATAGTTTTGTGTCTACAAGGTGGATGGCATTTGAATCTTTACCAAGCTTGGCAAGCTCCATCCACTATCTCTCAAATTCAAATTAATTCAAAAACCAATCTTTATATATTTGCAAGACTTATTATATAGTTTGATGTTTTATAAAAATCCTTTGGGAAATAATATTTGTTTTATAAAAATGATATTTTTATAAACTTGTTTAGATTATATAAAAACTTATTTTATAATCTCTCACAATTCCCATTATATTCATATTGACAGTTTAAGCTTTGACCTTCTTGGGTTGACTTTGTTGACCCGAATGTTTTCATCATTGTTGAACGTTTAGCTTGTGATTAATGACTCATCAAGTGTATAGGGACATGTATGTGGTATATGACCATCTCTAATCAACAAATAATAACATGAGTTACTAATTCCTTATCATTATCAAAACAAGGGATTAACAATCTTGAATTAACATTAAACCATTGTTATCCCAACACTTTTGTCGCCCAAAACGCCTATGACTGCTCTCCACTTGCACCACCCTGCCTGAACGCGGTGGGCTATATTGAAGTCAGTGTCCCCGTCATTATGTACGAACGAGCCTAAATGCTTAAACCTATTTGTTTGTGCTATCGATTCGCCTCCAATAGTTAACTGTGTGTTCCTTTCATTGTTTGCCCCACTAAAGTTACAATAGAAATACTCGGTTTTAGACAGAATGATGTGTAAGTGTTTGTGCTCTAAGGCTGCGCACCATTCATCTAGCCTGACGTTTAGGTCCTGCTCTTATCCGGCACCAGCACAATATCATCTGCGAAAAGTATGCACCATGGGATGGCCTCCTTAATCGACTTTGACAACTAATCCAGAACAATCGCGAAAAGGAACAGACTCAACACATATGCTTTGTTTGTATGTATGTGCTATACATTGTATGTGTGTATAATATATTATATATGTATGTATGTATGTATAATACATTATATATGTTGGTATGTATGTGTGCATGTATATATGTATGTATGTGTGTGTATGTTTATTTGTATGTATGTATGTGTATGCTTATTCGTATATATGTATAATACATTATGTATGTTTGTATGTATGTATATATGTATGTATGTGTAATCCATTATTATACTTGATGTTAGTAATGCATTATACAAACAATGAGGGGCACTAGTGATAGCGAGAGGACTCCCAGATCTACCGCACGTCGAGGGCTTATCACATCTAGAGGAAGTGGGGGTAGCATTAGCGTTGTTGGGCTGAGTGATAGGTGGGCGGATGAGCGTGAGAACCATCTCATGCTGGAAGACTTATCGATCTCCCAGACGCCGCCTCCGCTCCATCCTTTTAATCATAATATGAGTATGATGGCCGAATTGGAATCATTGTTGGAGGGGTCTCGTATGGAGTCGAAAAATTACCAAGAGAGGATAGCCAGACTCGAGGCAATAATAGCTGAACTGGTGTCCAAAAGGGCCCAAGACCCGACCACCTTAAGACCCTTTTAAGCTATTATGATTAAAATGTTTTTGATTTACGGTTAATTGGAAACATATATTGTTTTTAAATTTAATCTAAGAAGAATTTTTGGATTTACTTTTTATTTTTATTCTTTATATGTATTTGTCGTATATGTATGATAATATGTGTATGATTTTTGTTAAATTGTTAGGTTTGTTGGATTGATTGTTGTATCGGTTCTAATGTGAGAGTTTTAGCGAGTGGTTTCAATTATCGCCTTTGATTTCTTTATATTTGAACTAATCGCAACACTTACTACGTTTTTCTTAGCTTTAAAACATATAATGGCGGTGAGAGTTCAAATTTTGGTTTCATGTGCATTTAATAATCTTACTTATTTTCAATTAGCTTAGTTTGAGTTGTTAGTCATTGTGGTTAGGATATTTTGAGCTGGATCATGATCAGACAAACAAATGGAGGAAAGCAAACACATTGCTTTTCTAGCATTGATGAAGATGAAGATTTCCTGACATTGTAAGACAGATTGAAATCCTATTTGTATTAACTTAGACTCCACTATTTGATAACCTATTTATCCAATTTAAAACTATCTTTTTGTAGATTTCTACGACGTTTTTCTAAGTTTTAGTAGGGGGTACATACTCAATCTAGTTAAGGAATCTTAATGACCCATATGAAAAGGTCAGAGACCAGAATCGAGAGATTCTCATTGAGCTTTTTTTCAAATATGGAGCCTCTAATGGAATCAGAGACATCTCTTGACTATAGTAGTCCCTAACATCATACTCTAGAGTCTATCGCCACGAGAGATGTGCTAAAAACAAGTTTAAATACAATGATTGGTTTCTCCTCAGACATGTTTAAATTAAATCAGAAGACATGTTAGTCAAGAATATAGATGTGCGGAAACCTACCCTAAGACATGATTGTCCTAAGAAATGTGCTAAAACCGAGCCCAAGACAAGTTCATCACTAGAGTTTATTTTTAATTATTGTAATTTAATTTTAAATTAGATTTTGTATTAATTTCCATAATAAGTATTAATTCCTATAATTTTTTTTATTAATTTCCATAATTTGTATTATTTTTCAGATTTTGTATTAATTTTTTCAGGAAATGTAATAAAATAATTTTTTTTTAAATTTGGAAATACATTACCAAGGCAATAGTTGTCGGCAATATCTGTTAAGGACCGTCAATAATCCGTTTTTACTAGTATATGTGCCACCGGAGAAGACTTCTCAGCCACCGAAGAAAACCTGTCGGTGATCCATTACAATAAGCGACGTCGGTAATCCGTTGGTAAACAAATTACCCACGCCTTGTTTTCTGACAGTCTATCATCGACGGAAACGTCCGTCAATGATAGGGATGACAATGGGTTGGGTTTAGGTAAACCCAACCCCATACCCGATTATAAAAGCTTGTCCCATACCTGACCTAAAACCCATCGTGTTTCTATCGGGTAAATACCCGTCGGGTATCGGGTATGCCCGCGGGTTTCGGGTAAACCCGTTACTTTGTAAAAAATACCCGTTGGGTATACTCGACCCAAAACTCGTCGGGTATCTATCGGGTATATATAAAAATTGTAATTAAAATAAAAAGAAAGAAATAAAATCATGTCAGGGATATATATTTAAATTAAATACATTATATATACTTAAAATAAATACAGTATATATACTTAAAATCAATAAAAAAAGAAAGAAAACTACGTCGAGTTTATAATCGGGTAAACAACTATATATTATCCGATAATCGGGGCGGGTAAACGAGTATACACCATAACCCATACCCGTCCCAAACCCGCGAAAAATTTCAAAAGTAATCCCAAACCCGGTCCCATACCCGATTACCCGACCGCATACCCGCCCCGAATGTTTCGGGACTCGGGTTTTCGCATCGGATTCAGGTTTCATTGCCATACCTAGTCGATGATACTGCGGTTTTCTAGTAGTGTATTGTATGATGTTGAAGCACCCGCTTCTCACGCACCGTTATACGCACAATTTTGTCAAGACTTAAAAAATAGGTTTTTTATATAAAAATATATTATAATCAAATTAAAGATAAAAAACTTTTATGTAATAATTATTTAAGAAGATAACGAGGTGTATAAAAATTACTTACGTTTAAAAAGTAATAGAATTAGATAAAAATTAATAATAATGGGTTTTTTCAATTTTACCATTTAGAGCCACAAACGAGTCCACCTGGCACCCTTCTTCTTGTTAGCTCTTAGATCATGTGGTATACTCTAGTGGGTGAAGGTTTAGTGAGGGGAAAAGTGGTTACCATATGACGCCACATCGTATTCTTCAACTCTCACACAACCTCACTTGGCAAGGGAAATACCCAAGTGAGTGAGGGTGGTGTGAGCATTAAATGCATATTCTTCAGCTTTTTCTCACCACTGAAGCGCCGCCGTTAAGAAAGCACGGAACATCATATTCTGGGCTTCATCGCTTGAAGATGAAGACATTTTTATAAAAAAATATATAAAGTTGTATGAGAGTGGTGTGATTATTTATGAAATGTATTAGGTAAATGAGGTATATTTATAGTGGGTTATTTAATAAAAAAAATTATTTTTTTAAAAAATGACCATTGGCCAATGGCCACATTTAAAAAAAAAAGAGCCGTTTGATCTTTAGAAACTTGCCTCTCCTTCACGTGAAGATTCTCACGGGTAACCCTCATCACCCCCCTCATGAAAAAACGAGGGGGCGGTGTGCCATACCACATCACGGCGTGAGCAAAGCTCACGGAACATCATCACGTCACCATACCACATGATCTTAGCTGTTGATCGGTCTTGTCCTACATATTGTTAGGATTTTTGGACTTTTTATTTGATAATCTTCACACATATAGGGAGTTTCAATAAAGGAAACTAAAAATAATAGAAAACAAGAGAATTAGTTATACCCTTTGATATATTTAAATTTTTAATCTGTAATTAAATTCAAAATTTTGTAATTGAAAAGGACATTTTCGAAAAGAAAACCACTTGAGATGTCTCTTAAAATCCCCTTTGTTGAAATTCGAAGAGTTTATGAGTTCCCTATTTCTTGATCTTCGTTCCTCAAATTCAAACCCAGAAATTCGAAGGGATTGAAGCATGATCATCTAAATCCCTTCAGATTAAAAAGCATTGATAGTTTATCATTTGAAAATTATATTTTTGGTTACAACTGAAGAAGTCAGAGAAAAAGCCATAGATCATGTAAGGGGACTGGGGCAGTCGTGGGCGGGTAGGGAGACGGGTAGGGAGTGGGTTGCGGGTACATCGTCGCAAGGGTGGCGGGTAGCATGCAACGGGTAGAGATAGCGGGTAAAAGTAGCCGCTGAAACTGAATTGTGAAGCCGCTGAAACTGAATTGCATGTGTAGTGATTTAGATATTTTCCCATCCATTTATTATTAAATATATCTTGATCTCAAATATGCACATATATATACGGTAGGTTTTTTGCTTTTAGTATTAAATATATCTTGATCTCAAGTTTGTTTCTTTATAGTTTCGTCCACATAATTTGAAAGGTCGGTGTAAACTACACGTAAGTTTTTTATTTTACCCGTTTCAAAAAATCATTATTTCTAAAAAGTTTTTAACGTTTAAAAAACACTTTCTGTATTTTTAATTAAAAAAATTGGTTATTAATTTGTTTTAACTTTTAAAAAAAATAGGAGGGTTGGAGGGTACCACTCCCACCATAGAGGGTACTTTGGGAGGGTAGTTTGACTAAGTGAGGTGACAACTTCTAATTGGTCTAATTTGGGAGAGTAGTTTGGTTGGAAGAGTAGTTTGATTGGAAAGATACCACTCCCACCTCCCTAAGCATTGGTTAATATGGCAGCAACTTCGTTGATATGTACGGTAAATGTGAATCTCAAAGGGTTTTTGATATAGATAAGGCTAGGCTAAATTCTATGATCAAATTCTTATAATTCTAGTTTTTCACGGTTTTGGTTTGAGAATTCAATGATAATTTGATACAAAAGCTCTTTATTTGCTCAACAAATTATCATAGATTCTCAAACTAAAACCGTGGAACTTTTGGACACACTAAGAAGGTGAATTCTTTGTCTCATGTCGTAATATCTAAAGATCGGTAATACCTATTTTGTTGACGGTAATGAAAATACTTGAGTCCACTATAATATTTTATTGTTAGTTACGTTAATTCATTAAGAAAATTTTGGTATGTTTAATAGGTCTAATTTCTTAATTTTGGAGTTCTCTAGATATGTGAATCCTGATGTAGTTGATTCGAGTCATGTAAGATATACTAATATTTTGCTTTTACTTTTAACTTTGAATTGGTGTGTTAGTCGAATGTTTAATTCATACGTAAATCAATCAACATTATCTATCTTCTTTAAAACGTAAGTCCTTAGGAACAGTTGTTGGTCCTCATTGGACATCTATCCACGTGGCAATTAAAGATGGGTTGGTTTTTGTTTTTGTTGGAAAAAACAGAATTTCATTACCGTTATATACAAGTTTGTCCACATTTAGTACAAAAAGCATACATGGCTTGGCTGGTCAGGCCCTCCTCCTCTAATGTCTAAGGCCTTAAACTCGGGAGGACTCACTCGTTGGATTTACTCATAAATACTGAACTTAAATTGAAACATTCAAACATAGCGGATGCACATAATTATGGGAATTGGTCGCTAACGTGGGGTATTTGCATGTTAATAAATAACAAATCGTTTTATAAGAATCATAATGTCTTGAGTGGACATAAATGTTATTTGTGGCGAGATGGTTTCTTATTAAATTAAACTGTTAGAACTCACTCAGCGTAGCTGACTTTGTATATACGTTAGATTGTTTTACAGGTGAGATTCGTGGGCAGCGTATCTTGGCTTGGGAGCGGTGCTACTCGGGTTGGTGTGCATGTATTCAAGAGGTAAGGTTTATAACGTTAACAAGTAAAACAGATAAACTATTTTTAACTAAGACTTTCGCTGTATGTTTGATGAATAAAACGAGTACTTTTAAAGAGGATACCGAGTGATGAGGACTAATTGTAGGGTGCCCGGTTTGAGGCCTTACAAGTTGGTATCAGAGCCGTGGTTTAAAAAAAAACCGATGTTTTTATTAAAATAAAATAGCTTAACTTAAACTGAAAATAGGACGAGGGTGAAACGAAAGTCACCACGAATAACCGCGAGCCAAGAGGTACGTCTTTTGAGTTAAACATTAATTGTTTGGGTATTAATTGTGTAGTATGACACTACGTGGAGTTGTGTAGTATAATTATGTTTTGTGAGTTGGGTATTGTGGGATGGTGTTACATGTAACTATGTGAGGTTAGTGTCTTGTGTGTTGTGTTTGTATGGATTATGTGGGATGCATGTGCACCCATTGTGTGGAAGGTAGAAAGCTAGTGTGAGTATGATGAGGAACGTTTAGAATTCAAGTAGCAACGTGGACAACCGATCACATTTGATCACCGTGATTTGGAGGTCTACCGTTACTCTTATATTCTGAGTCTGTTACCTATGATAACCACACAAATGTTCTATCTTGAGTAGGATTAGATGGCTATGACGAAGCATACGAGATCAGTCAGGCGGGGAACTGTGGCTAGGAGGAACGCAGATCGACAGGTCAAGCTGACGACCGCTGTAGATGGAACTGACAGTGAGATGGGAGTAGTGTTGGCGCTTCCCGTACCGAGTGTGACTAGAGCTTCGGTCGGCGACATGCCGTGTGGTGCTATGATTGGAAGGACTGGATGGAAAACGAGGGCGGTGTCAGCAGTACGTGATTTCCCTCCAGGATGTGGACCTGCATGGTTGAGAGATCGACCACTTGCGGCGGTTAATAGAACTCTGTGTCAGGAGGACCCAGTGGATGACCCAGAATGTGGCGAGGAACTAGAGGAGGACATAGTAGATGCACTTGATGTGGTCTAGTAGTGATTTTGTGGGCATTGCTAGGATGCTCGATTGCTAGATGATTAGATTCTTTGGCAGTTGCCATGAGAGATTCCGGGGTGGTTCGACATTTTGACTGATTAGACGTTTACGTGGTGTGATGCTCAATTCAAATATTGACTATCTGATTTTGACATTGATTGTGAGTTTATCGCATGATGATTGGAACATAATTAATGATAATTGTGTTTGTGATGGTGTACAATTGTGTTTACAATAATTGATTATGTGCGGTAATGTGTGATTACGTGATCACATTTTGAGTGACGTGAGTTCGTATTAAATGTAATCTTTGCTGTGATGCTAGAGCATGGTTGATTAGATTGTATGAGTAGACTTGTATAGACATGAGTTTTGAAATTGTCTGTGTCTACGGTCTTAAGATAGTGTCACCTATGTCCTGGTGTTTAGGTGATGTTTGAGGTGCAATGGGTGTATTGCACTTTGTGTGAATGTTCTGGACGGGGTCCTGTGGGAAGTCATGGCTATACATCTTTAGTATGTATAAATGTTCAGGACGGGGCCCTATGGGAAATTATGATTATAAATATTATGTGTATGAATGTGTAGGGTGATGTCTGGCGTCTAGAATGAGTAGCGTGCCGTCCTGAACCATTGGTATGATCGTGGGAACTCTGTGTGAGTAGGTGATGACGTGTGGCAGGGGTTACAGTTGTGATGAATAGAAGGTGGAGCTCAGGTATTTGTGTGTCTATAAATGACGAGGTCATATCGTATACACGTAAATTTGCTCAGGTCTAGCTGGTTAGGTGTGAGCTTTGTGCGAGTTAGAGAGTTGGGATACTATATACCTATACATACATTGAACATGATAGGTTTTGTTATTATGACCCGACGTTATGTGTCCTGGGAATACACGATTAATCGTGCATAGGACGGGGGTGGGTGTGATCAAGCATATTATTTATATCTTGATGATTTTCTCGACGTTGATACATCGAGGTGATGCGAGGAGTTTTGATGTCTTTATAGACGATCGGTGAGGTGCTCTTAGGAGATGTCTATACTTATATCTCGGGAATTCGGAGCATGAAGCCAAAGGGTGGAGCCGTGAGAGTTGATGACGAAAGCGTTACGTGGACGCAGGATAGGAGATAGTTATGACGTGACTGAGATGACGACGTTGAAGACTTCAGAACAAAGTGGACGAAGTGACGATAGGGTCTCCATGAAATACGTTCCATATGAAGAATTCTGTCAATGTAAGATACAAAAGGAATGGGAATGTTTCCTCGAAACGAGACAATGGGTGGCTGAGGCTTGTGATAATATGGACTTCATGTTCAATGGGACGCGGTCGGTGATCGCGTGGTAGTGATAGAGCAACGACGAGGAAAGCGAAGTGATGGAAGGACGAGTGCTGGATTGCACATGAGTTCTTGAGAATGAGATGCCTATGTTGGTAAACGTATGACCAGTTTAAGGCGAGCTCTTGTGAAGCATTGGCTAAAGCCAATGGTGGGCTGTTGAGACAACATGACGATGATAGGTGAACTTTTGAGAAACATCGAGAGCTGATGAAGATTACTCTAGTGTGGAGTGTATGAGGACGAGTAATGGAGGAATATGTAAGTGACGCTTACAAGTCCCGAAGTTGAAAGCGGGCAATGTACGAGGACGAGTAATGGAGGAATATGTAACTCTAAGGTTTTGGATGCACTAGTTGTAACAGAAGGATGGGTGGTGTTGGTTTGTGCCAACGCAGGATTCGACGACGAATCCTCTTTTAAGGGGGTAGACTTGTAACATCCCGAAAATCCGTTAAATAATGGATCGGGTAAACGAGGAAAAAGGAGTCTCCTTTAAACAGCTTGGACTTTAAGGCTTTTGCGTAAAGCTGGGTTTATCAAAATTAAAGGACCCGGTTAGCCGTTATTGTGAAAGTTCGAGCTAGAAACGCATCAAATGAATTAGGAGAGACCCGAAACGAATTTGTGGTGGTTTAAATACCACCTAATGAAAACCATAGGCCATTATCGTCCTAGGAATTGTATGCGATAGCAAGGAGAGCCGCGAGAGGGAAGAAACAGGCCAGACGGGGAAGAAGCCAACGGCAGGGGAAGCGGTCCGACAAACACGACTTTCGTACACGTGAGGTAACACTTGTATTCACCCCATTTCCTATTCTTGTTCGTTTACGGTTGTGCATAGGGGACCCGATTAGGGTTTTACCCTTGTTATGATTATCAGTGGATGGAAACAACCACCCAAGGGGACGACGACAGTCACATGGGTGGCGGTGGTCGGCTGTGGTGGTGGTTACAGACGCAACAGGAGGCGGAAGTGCCGGAGTGGTGTGGTGAGGTGGTTGTGGCGAGTGGCGGCGGTGGAGTACGGCTGAGTTTGGGAGGACCGACGTGGTGGTAGGGTGGAGCCGGCAGCGGGGCTGCTGTGACGGCAGTGGTGGAGGTGTTCTACGGCAGCGAACGTCGAAAAAACGGTGGTGACGGTTGGGGGTGTTTTGGCTACGATGATGGTGGCTTGGCAATGGCAATGCGAGGTGGTGGTGCGTGGTGGTGGCCGGTTAGCGTGGCAATGGCAATGGCAATGCGAGGTGTTGGTCGTTTTAACCAGGCTTCGGGTTAATACGGGTGATAGATTACGAGTTATTAGTGTAGTAAGTTCGTTCCATGTAGGTAGGACTTACAGGGTTATAATTACGGGAATTGGTCAGTAACGTGGGGTATTTGCATGTTAATAAATATCAAATCGTTTTATAAGAATCGGGATGTCCTGAGTGGACATAAATGTTATTTGTGGCGAGATGGTTTCTTCTTAAATTAAACCGTTAGAACTCACTCAGCGTTGCTGAATTTGTATGTACGTTAGATTTTTTTGCAGGTGAGATTCGTGGGCAGCGTATCTTAGCTTGGGAGCGGTGCTACTCGGGTTGGTGTGCATGTATTCAAGAGGTAAGGTTTATAACGTTAATGAGTAAAACAGATACACTATTTTAACTAAGACTTCCGCTGTATGTTTGATGAATAAAACGAGTACTTTTAAAGTGGATACCCAGTGATAAGGACCAACTGTAGGGTGCCCGGTTTGGGGCCTTACACGTCCGTCATAGCCGTCCTACCGGCGTAGTCCAGAATTCGCCCGGTTGCCCTAAGGCAACCGTTTCCCATATGGAATATATATGCAGCCGTGCTTCGATTAAGCGCCTCTGTCTATCGTAGTAGTCCGTATTTAGTCTACCTTTCTAGACTTTATCATTTCGTCTGCATAATATTCGTATGGTCGTCCGTCTACCGAAGTAGCCGTTATCATCGAACCGTCCTACCGAAGCAGTCCGTATTTCCGTCCATAACGTTTTGTACATATATAACATGCATTATATAAATATAAAGCAAGATTTCATTATATAAATAGGTCAATTTCTACTAGTGTCGCCTACAGTGTCGCCACAGGCAGTATCTCCTGAGCATAGTGTCACCGAACACGTAGTGTCACTTGACTGTGTCGCCAGAACTTGTGTTCTGGACTTAAGGGTGGTTTCTTCTGTCGTTAGTTCAACTGTCGCGTGGGCATAAGCGACATTCTTTAGTGTCACCAGAGGAATGACACGTGTCCAATCATTGAAGTTCTTGGAGAACACGCCATCCCCCCGTCAGACCCCAACTAGTGTCACCACATGAAGGTGGCGGCACTGGTCAGTGTTGTTTGAAGCATAATCCAACAAACAGGCTCGTTTTTTTGTTCAAGCATGTAACGTTTTACGTTCAAATCGTTTGTTTTACTTCCATGAAGTCAGATCTAGCCTTAGTTCACTTTTTAACACGTAAAAATCCTTACTTTGAGAAGGAAACCCTAGTTTAACCCCCAAACCCCATTTTTAATAAAAACTGAGATTTAGGTCAGATCTATACCTCAGAAGACTGCGATTGCTTTGTTAAACTTGATCCCAATCATTGGAGAAACGCCTTGAGATAGATCTTGATCCAACCCAAGGTGTCTTAAAGCTCTCTTTATAGACTCTCTACTTTCTCTCTCTAAAAGTAAAAATCCTTACTTTGAGAAGGAAACCCTAGTTTCTCTCTCTATAGACTCTCTACTTTCTCTCTCTAAACGAAAATGATGGAGGTGAGGGAATGGGGGCTGATTAGCTTTAGGTGTTTGGTTTATGCAACCCTAATGGGCCAAGCCTAAGTCCCCAAGTTTATTCCATGCTCCCTTTCTCTTCAATAGGCCTAACCAATAAACGTCGGGTTTCCAGATATTACATAAGGCGCATCCGTTCTCCCCTCTTAACCTAGGTTCGAATCTCTGGGCTTTTTCTTTTCTTTTCTTCCCCCCTCCTTTTCCCTGCTTTACTTAATATATTTTAAAACTCGCTTTCGTTTAGGTAGAACCGCGTTGGGTTTACTTTATTTTGACTTCTCTATGCGATATGGTTTTTCGAGCGCACATTTTAATATTTTACGCGTTTGGTTTCTCGCTCACGCGTTTAGGTGTTTGGTATAGTGGAGGGCTTCCCGCCGCAAAGCCCTGGTTAGCATCCCAATAGTTGAATTTATATTAAGTTTAAACTAAATTAAGGTAAAAAAAACTTGGTTGAATATTAGTGTAAAAAAAACTTAGTATAACTAAACATGTGAATTAGATTTTTTTTTAATTACTGATAAAAAATAATAAAAAACACCTACAAAAGTATTTTAAGTGGGACGTGTAGAAACCTATGTGGGTGAATGGGCAATTTTAAAATTAATGACCAATGTTTATGTTATTTCTTTGTTTCAAAATATTTGTCGCAAATCTTTGATGTTTTGATATTAATAATGTAGATAATAACGTAAAAGGAACTCCACACAAACACACAAATTAAAGATTTATAATGGTTCGGGCAGATGTTAACGAATACATCTTACGTCCGCTCCTTGGTATTCACCTAGCTTATGTCCACTCATTTTTTTGTTCAATAGTCCAGATTAATTAGAGCCGTATATTAAAGTAAATTATCGCTTGAGATGTTTTCTCTTACTCACTACTTTTTTAATGTTCCCTAAAATAAGGCGGCGTGGACTAGAGAGGGGAATCAGGAAGGTGCGGTACCATCAAGAACACCGGTCCGCACCTATCGGTCCCGAGAGAAAACACCCAAAAGGGGTTAGCCATGCCGATGAGATATCGAAGCAAATAGCTTTGAAACCACTGTTAGGTTTCCCATGTCCATTTTGAAATTTTATAAAGCAGCAGAAGAGATGGCGTGAGAATAAATCAAAGATCCTCACTAGGGTTCCGGTTACAAATTAATCAAGAAAGGCAAAAAATCAAACCATATTGTGTTTAATGATCATATCTACATATATTATGAAGACTTCTTTTGTTTGATGAAGTGTGTCACACCCGTAACACATGAAAATTATCTAACCAGAGTAGTACCTCCAACAGATATGTTTTCAGGAAAGAACGACGGGTCCAGGAGGGATTTATACACCGCTCTTTCCTTAGACAGAGCATTCCGTTTATCAGATAACTACATACTGGTCAGAAGGTTGCCTTCAAGTCACTGTGATGTTGATATAAAAAATACACAGTAGAAACTAAAGTCATAGACCTTTATTAAAATATTGAAATGTTGTTTACAACATGTTATCATAAAGGTTACATCGTTTCATCATCTGTTCCTAAAAAGGAAGAAGTCATTCGGGACTTATAGTTCCAGGCATGCCCATCATCTGGATCATTCATCAGTTCATTCTAGTCCTGAAAATGCCTCATCTATTGTCTACCTGTGACGTGTTCAAAAATATTTGATAAAACATGGGTCAACACAAAGCTAGTTAATTCATAAATGAAAATAGTTTATTAAAATGACACGCCAAAGTATCTTGAACACAGTTTTGGGGTTCCACCCCCACTCATAGACAACTATGAGTAATCATTCAGTCTATATATAACAAAGACCGTTCCACGGGTCTTGTCCAACATGCCGTTCCACGGGCAAGTTAAACACAATAAGCGCTTAGAATGCGTTATATATAAACAATCAGTGCAATCGTTTCAAGATACTCAAAATGTTTTCATAAATCAACTATGCTAAAAATGGAGTATAACAGAGCCATGGTTGTTTCAATTGCATCACAGTTTAAGAACTCACCTGGACAGTATTTCGGCTTATTGAATCAGTAATATAGCTAATACTTCGGACAAAGCTCCTAGATATAACGACATTGTAACATCCCGGAAATTCATATGTTTATGGTGCGGGTTAGTGAACAACCCGAACCCTATTTGAATAAGAGGAATGATAAAGATTTTCGTACGAGGTGGGTCTAACTACCGGGAATAACACAATTGGTCGTTTAAAAGATAGTTCGGGATCGGATCGTGCGAGATGGAACTAGGGGGACCCGAAATAAAAAATGGAGTGGTTTATAAACCACATATGCGCCAAAACCTAGGGCCATTTGTGACCCTAGGTGTGCGACGGAAGGGAGGATGATGCAAAGAGGAGCCGGCAACGGGAAAGGAGGCAGAGACGGGTGGTTTCCGATCGAGAGACTCCGAAACGCGACAAGGTAATCTACTTTTTCCTCCTTGTATTCGGTTTTGGATGGTTTTTCAATTATGGTTGCTTTGTTTCAATGTTAAGACCGCTAGGAGGCAACTTGGAGACGATTGGTGAAGAAATCGAACAAGAACAGGAACTCCCGCGAGGATTCCGACCACTGTTCGGGTTTCCGGCAGCGGCGCAGGCGGCGGGCAGCGGCCGGTGGCGGTGATGGTGGAGGTGGAGGTAGAAGGGTTTGGCGACACGGTCACGTGGATATATTATTTATCCAATTCCGAGTTCGTTTGATAGGGATTCGAGCAGCGCGAAGACGGACGTACGTATTAGGCAATTCCCGCGACTGTTTCGTTTTCCGGCGACGGAGGAGGCAGTTTCCGGCGAAACCAATTAATGCATACAAACTCTACATCCCGGGCACTTACCCAAGACTCAAATACGCTTATCAGGAGGCTTCTCCTTGATGCTAACCGGTACCCGCCTTCATCCTACGCGGTCTACCGGTCCTCCACAACTTCGACAGACTCAACTCCTTACCAAACCTCGAACCTCTATCATATTTCTCAATCAAGTCCTTCCACCACTGTTTAAACCTACCCGGTCCAAAGACAACACGGTTTAAATATCATAGCAAGTTGTCACTCCTAAACATCCCCACACTTAGGGTTTTCATTCTCCTAAGACCAGATGAATCTCTCAAAGAGCGGGTTCTAACACTTAGGGGATGACTCGGCTTCTATCCCCTTGGTATGAACAATAGTAAAGGTCAAAGGCTTAATGTGTGATATCATTAAAGGTGTGGCCTCTAACCTCTCGCTCGGATCATCAGGACCCTCTACACTCTCAACGACGGGCGATTCACATACTATCTTCCCCACTTGTGCTAATATCTCGCTTAAACTGCAATCATCACCGTCAGCACCTAGAAACGAGGATCCTATCAATTTCCTTTCAAATTCGGCAAGCCAATCCGGCGGGTCCTCTATCACTCCTTCTTCATCCCTATCAACAGCATCCTCTACTGAACTAGCGTCCCGATGTTCGCCCATGAAGGCATCAATCATGCACACGGAGTGGCTATGCTCGCCAACATCCTTCACGGGTTTCATAGCATCGAAAGTGATCATCTCATCCCTCACACGAAGTGTGAGCTTCCCGTCGAAGACATCGATCAATGCCTTGGCGGTACGTAGGAACATGCGTCCTAGGATGAGTGGGACTTTATCATCCACTTCCATATCCAGTATGTCGAAATCCACGGGGAATACAAAATTTCTGACTTTCACTAATAGATTCTCCATAATTCCTCGTAGATACTTGACTGAACGGTCAGCCAAGGATATGCTCATGCGCGTAGGCTGCGGTTCACCTAGGTCTAGCTGCATATAGATAGAATATGGCATCCGATTGACGCTAGCACCCAGGTCAGTTAACGCGTGGTTTAGAGGCAAACCGCCAAGTAGACACGGGATCGTGATCCGAATCCGCCATCTTCTCTGGCAGTTTGTTCTGAACCACTGCAGAACATTGCTCACTAAGTGAGACTTCAGAGATCCCCTCAAGCTTCTTCTTGTTGGAAAGAAGATCTTTAAGGAATTTTCCATACTTTGGCATATGCTGGAGGACCTCTATAAATGGGAGATTAACCTTGAGTTGTTTAAACATATCAAGGAAGTGACCATAATCCCTAGCGTGTTTATGGGGCAACAAGCGAGCTGGATAGGGAACACGACTCAAGTCAATCTTGGGGGACTTAATCTCGTCCCCCTTCTTCTTCTCCTCTGCCTTCTCGGTAGGCTTCTCCATCTCTAGCTCCTCGTCCACCGGCTCTTCTTCTTTTAATACCGGTGGGCTCTCCTTCTCTTCTACTCTCATGATCCTAGTCAACACGGCATTCAACTAGGGCTCCTCTAACATCCTAACATCGATCTCAGCAAATCAAGCTCTCCACCTCCTCTACCAAAGGAATGCCATAGTCAGCATCGTGGGAGGCTTCCTCTTCTATTCTCTCCTCCTCTTTATGACTCATGACTGACACGGCCATCACTGAAGCGTTGGGGCCTGAAGATGGACCTCCCTATCTGTCCCTCAAGCTCTTCACGATGTCTCCTACCGTGTGTTGCAAATCCTGGAATGCCGACTGCTGATTCTTCAATAAAGTGCCGTGGGCATCCAATCTTTGCTTAGCGTCCCTATCTTGCTAGACTAAGTGGGCAAACATCTGTGTCTGATTCTATATTATCTCCTCTATCTTCCTTGTGTTGACACTGCTTCCCGAACTCGTCCCTGCTTCAGCTCCTCCATGCTGATGCTGGCGAGCAATAAACCCATGCGGGTTATTTCCAGATCTCTATCCCGAGCCATAAGTATTGTTGTAATTTTTGTACCTTCGGTTCTGGTTCTGGTTGCCAGCAAAGCTCACCTGCTCCTGATGATTTATGGGGCAATCTCTTGTGTCGTGGCCTCCCATGCACACCTCACACCTTTGAGCACTAAGCTTCAGCTCCTTGATATCGTTTTCCATAACTGCAAGTGCAGCAGCCATGCTAGTATCAGGAGTGACCTGATGCACACCTCTAGGAAAAGAGGTCTCGAACATCTCCTCACACTCGTCTGGCTCGAGTTTATCCATGATATGGCCTCCCGCAGCTGTGTTGAACATTTGCTGCTTCTCGAAGGTAAGACCATTGTAGAACTTCTCCACTATCGCCCAGTCTGAAGAACCATGCTGGTGACATTGGCTCAACAGCGTGTTGAACCACTCCTAGGCCATGTGATAAGGCTCGTCGGGGTCCATCTAGAACGAATGGATTTGATCCCGAAGGCGAGAGGCCCTGAAAGGTGGATAGTACTTCTTGAACAACTTTGTTTGAAGATCCTCCCATGTGGTGATAGAATTGTAAGGATGGGTTTCAAGCCAAGTAGATGCACGCCCAGAAAGTGAGAATGGGAAGAGACGCAAATAGATAGCGTCCTTAGATACACCCGTGATATTGAAGGTATCACATATCCGCGCGAAGCAGGACATATGTCCAGGTGCATCCTCATCCTCAAGGCCATGAAATTGCGTGGCATAAGTGATCGTGCTCATGACATGTGACGGGATCTGCCATGTATTGGTGTTCGGAAAAGCGGGGCGTGTGATCGAAGATCTCGCCCCGGTGGCCCCGTCACTGGCCCTCTGGTGCACGATACGCCTCGCTGGTGGATCAACGTCGCCCATGATAGGAAATGGAATTAGGCTAGTAGAACGTACCTGGGATTTGCACAGCTCTTTCAAACGCTCCCGGAAGTCGCGGGTGCGCTCGTGAAGCTCTTGTTCGGGCTCTTGAAAAGCTGAATATGGTGGTGATCCCAGCGAACGAGTATTGTGCATAAACTGACACAAGAATAAAAGAAAATAAATAAAGACTCAAGACAGAAAGACTCGATCCTATGTTAGACACACAGATAGGACATAAATAGCAGATAGGACAAAGACACACAATTAAGACTCAAAAACAAAACAAACCAAAAATCAAACAAAGAACTAGTCAAAGCTAATATTGCTATTGCCAAGTGTCCCCGACAACAGCGCAAAAAACATGATGTCGCCCAGACGGTCTATAAAACTAATGAATAAAAACCTAACTAGACTCCTAAGTAGTAAAAGGAGTACCTTCAACTAAACCGCACTGACAGACAAGTGTACCTCTCCAATGTAGCACATCTTAATGGTAAACCGAGTTATCGAATCCTAGAGACACTGAATACTAATACTAGACTCTGACTCGGACTAAAGATTGATGATTGGGGGTTGACTTCACTAAAGATTAACTAAGAATACAACAACTAAGAATGACTTAAGCTATCAAGATCAAGACTAAGGAAGAAATCAGAGATGGGAAGAATACTACCTAAGTCAGAATCCTACTTGCAAAGCACAACTTCTACCGGTTCTGGAAACTATGATGGATCTGGGTTTCTAAGGAAACAACTCTAGACTACCTAGTGGATCCCTAATCACTCTCAGGGTGTCACCAACTAAGGAACCTAAAGATGTAATAACTCACCAGATAGTGGAATACCTTTCAGTCTCTCCAACAATGATAAACTACCCAAAAGACAGATCACCTTTCAGTCTCACTGTCCACAATACATTCGAAGAATGCACGGGGTAATCTCATGATAACAACTATGACTCGAAATAGCAACAATCACTAGACACCTAATACCAACTTCCTTTCAGACAGCTGACACTCGGATTCCAAATGATGAAGACTAAACAACTATCTCTCACTTCTCGGGTATTGAGATAGATACACACTCAGTTCTAATGAATACTCAATCACAAATCCTATGGATCACTATCTCTAGCAAACCACACAAACGACCACAAATCCTAAGATCTATGACCTAGATACGCAAATCAAACTAGAAGACATCCACAATCAACGTACATAATTGAAATCAAACACCAATCAGATCTAAGCATGCAATATTCATCACAATTAATATCAAGAAACTGTTTACAAAATCATTAAACCATTAATCGAATCCGAAACCTGTAAAAATCATAACTTTACGCAGTATTCATCTAATGACCCAGGTAGTATCAATGTTTTAGCTTAGGATCATGCTCAAAACAACTAGAACAAAAGTATAAACAATAACCATGGTATCCAACATAGCAATTCAAACACAAAGATTCAAACTCGCAACCTTAAAACGCTAATACAACGAACCAAGAATCCAAAGTTCTGATCTTTGCTCTTGATTTGACCTTCTTGCTCCTAAAATCGCCCTAGCCTTTGCTCTGGACGATAATAATTCGAACTCCTCTAATTATGGCTATCAAATTCTATTTAAATTGATTTTAGGGTTTTTTCTCGGAATTTCAATCTCCCGCGTACCGCGAGACAATTGGCTTGGTTCCTCGCGTACCGCGAGGAACAAATTAGTCACGACCGGTTTTCCTTTCCCTCGCGTACCATGAGGATCTTCTCTTTGACTTTTTAACTTTAAACTCCCGACTTTTCTTTCTGGCTCGATATCTTCATGTATTCACTTGTAATCTTCCTGAGCACCTGTAAACATACAATAGACTCAAATACAGACTTAAAAAGACTCAAAACTAATACAAAAGTAATAAAAAATGAATGAAAACACTAGGAATAAAGATGTGTGCTTCGCACTACATCATGCTTTCTCACATTTTACTTTTTACCGAAATCAATAAAGACAAACAAGGCAGCCCGACTTTAGTCGGCTCCCGACGTTTTATGCCGGAGATCCCTTGAGATCAAGGGCTTTCCTCGTAAGTCATCGTGCCATTTTCATTTACATTGCATTTTACACGAGTTTATACAAGCACACTACCTCACATACAAAGTTTGGCTACTTAATTATCCCAGTTAAGTTTTGGTCAAAACAGTTTGGCGCCCACCGTGGGGCAAGTGGTGCTTTTCATCTTAAAATCTTTGCTAAAATTTGTGTTCAATCACTTTTTTTCCAAACTGATTTAAAAAATGTCATCCCAATCCAAAATGGTTTCTGTTTCAACTCCATTTTTAAGCTCTGGGTTGAACAACCCTCTTCAGCCTCCTCCGTCATTCCAGAAAAAGAATGATAATCTGACTAAGAGAACAACTTCTGCAAGTTTTTCAGGATCTGGGATACCTGCAGGGGGACATGTGCTTGTTTCAAACAACAACATCCTCAATCTGTTCTAAAAAATGAAGCAGCATATGGAACAGCAAAAAAGACTAACCTGATGCTGTTCAGAGAGCTAGAAAAGGTCAAAGAATCGAAGAAACCGGTGGAAGTAACAACTCTGCTGCAACCAAGGATCCTGGATTTTAATTATTCAGGATCCTCAGGAATCCATAAGGGAGACTTCCTTCCCGTGTAGACTGAAACCAATACTGTTGGTCCAACTCTGGCTGTCAGAGTCACTACAGACAAGAATATCGGGATTATCCCAAGATCCTCGTCGCAGGATCCTAACCTCGGTAACACTTTCAATCAATTTTTAGACACTAATGAAATTTTGCAGGATACAGGTGTTAGGGGTCATTTTGCAGCTAAGGATCCTGGATCTTCAACGTAGTTTGATATCCTGACAGGTTTCGGTATCCTCAATTTATATTACCTAACAGTTGTATCTTCCTTCTATCTTTACTTATTCGCAGGTAAAACGTGCGTGATCAAGTTCATCCCTGAAGAATCGCTCTTGGAGTCAAGGAGAATGTGTAGAAGACGCGTAGATTGGCCTCCAACGGTCATATTTGAAGACTAAGTCGATTCCGGGATTCTTGGATAGTTAGTTAGCATAATCTCTGTATATAATCAGCAGCTTGGTCAATTAGAAAACACACAACAATGCACTTAGCAATAGAATACACTCACAATCAGTCTTGTAACACTTAGATATCGATCATTTGCTGCTCAACACTTGTAATTCTTTATCATTTACTGAAGAAATGAGGCGGGTGTCGATTGTTACCTCCCGAGGTTTTATGCCGGAGATCCTGAACGATCAAGGGCTTTCCTGTAGGTCCCCGGGTGTCTCGGATCGTTACGTGTGGGTGTGTGACTAGTCTGACCGGGTGCAGAATGCCCGTGACTAGGTGGAGAATCAAGTAACACAAAGTAAACCGACAGCGAAAACACTTTCAAACTTCGTCTATTATAAAACTTGTAGGTTACAGAGATGTTACAAATTAGTGCGTATGCCTGCGTACATAACTTCTGTCACCAGCAGCTATTTATACTAGACCTGATCTCTGCGCACTTAACAAGTGCGCATGGCAAATTGTTCCTGTGTACTTACCAAGTACACATAGTATTCTTGCGTACTTACTAAGTAAGCAGGAAGTAGTTCCTGCGCACATGCTAAGTGCGCAAAACACTTAGAGAAAACAGAAGACTAGTACAAACATTAGTAATTACAACTCGATAACTAATACATACAGACACTAACATACAAAGACTAATACATACAAGACAAGAACAAAAGCTAAGAAAATATCCAGAGTGTTTGTCACACAAAAGTGCTTCAACAAACAACCCCTTGACACAGCTCTGGATTGTCTTCGGTCTTCACTGCTCCATAGCTTTAGCTTCCATCTTCTTCTTGTAATCAAGGCAGAACTTGATCACCTTGTCGTATTTAGAAGCAAGGAACTTTGTCCACTCGTCAGTGTACATGCAGTACTTGTTACCTAGCACCTCCAGATCTTTCACAGAAAAGTTTATGAAGCAGACTTCATCAAACACTCTGATCAGTTCCCTTGGCACTAAGCTTCCACTCTCGGACCACACCTTTCCAATCACCACTGCCTCGCCCGATTTAGGATCTACGTACCAGTACCATATGTTACCAAGGATATCCTGAGATAACTTGCTCAGGGGAATCTTGGTTTCACACAGCACTGGCTTATATACCAGTTTCTTTAAGATTTTATTAGTCACAGGATGTCTAACGTTCTTGTCCCTGACTCGCTTGGGCACTTGAGGCTTAAACATTTTGAACTTCCCAGATCTTACCTCTCACTGTAGAACCTGCCACAAACCCATCGCTACTGCGTGATTTGAGTGACCCAGCAACTCTCGGTTTACTATGTTCACAAGGTCGAACTTTGGCAAGGAGCTGAAAGCTTCACTGGTTGGTTTCAAGTATTGAACTCCCCCAGCTCGCTTAATTGCAAACAGCTTCTTGTCATCCTCGAACTTCATAGCAAAGATCATACATGTCTCTCCGTGTTTGTCTATGAATGATGTCTTCTGCCAGACAGGAGTCAGATCCTTTGATGAACTTGTAGGTGTATGTTTGATTTTCTGCGCCTCTGGATGCACAGGTGTAGGGTCGGTAGAAGAGACTTCAGTCGACGCCTCAACCGTACTTACATGCTCGACTGAACCTGTGTCAAGATTAGTTTCAAAGAATGGAGCTTCGAAAATCTCTCCATCCTCAAACTCATATTCTCCTTCCACGTCTCCCTTGGGAACTTCAATCACAACATCCTCATCCTCCTTATCCCAGTCGTCACCAGATTCGATCTCTCCCTCTTCCAGATTGCAGAGAGCTTCGATCTATGCTTCTTTGGAATAGTCTGGCTTTAATAATAGGATCACATCTTCCGACACGTCGTCAGATAGATCTTTCAGTACATCAGCCACATACTTTCTTTTATCATGACCCACAACATCACCTCCATCTTCACTCCGAGTAGACTTCCCCTCAGCCATAAACACGACAGAAACGGGAACAATTGCCAAAGCCGACGATTTCTGCTCACTTCCACTCAGTCCGGCTTCAGGATCCTTGTCCTGATCATCACCCTTAGTTAGATCAACTAAGTGACAAGCCTCTTCACTGCTAGGCTAAGCTGGTTGCTTTTCCAACAGCTCCTTCAATCTCTCCCCCTGAGCAGCAAGCGTCTTGGCAATATCACAGACCAATTTAACCATAGTATCATGCTCCTTAGGCTGATTCTCATCAGTCGCCCGCTGTTTCTTCAACGCGGCTACTTCATCAATCAAAGAGTTTATCTGGCCCTGTTGCTTGTCAGATTCTTCTTTTGATTTCCGTACCGTTTCAAGTAATCCAACGAATTGAGTCTCTAGGGTAGTGATCCTATCATTTCGAGGGTCAGGATCCCTAGACGACGATGCTTTGGCTTGATGAGTTGGGAATGTGAAGATTTCAACAAAATCAAAGCCATGAGTAAAATCTAACTCAGGAAATGGTTCACTGATGTGTTGAAGAGTGGTTGTAGGAATTGAGGTAGGGATTGTGGTTATTTGGATGGTGGTAGGGGTGATGGTGACAGAATCGGTTAGAATAGGAGTTGTCACCGCCACTTGGACAGATTGCACACAGGGAGGGTCATAATCACAGGAACCTCCTCTGTGATAGCAGTGGTAGCCACATCAGGTGTTACACGTGGCCTCCTCTGCTGTCGCCTATAAAGTTATTGTGAAGGTGAGGTAGAAGTGGAATCAGTACTTGCAGCCATTACACATGCTTGCCTCTGAGCACTGACTTCTACCTCACGAAGGATAGCTATCCCCCCGATGCTTGTTTATACTTTCTCTTCTGCGTCACTGTAGAGCAGCGTCCGAATCAGAATCGGGCTCGTATTCACTGCTAGTCTCTTGTCTCTTTCTCTTGGAAGATGACTCGGGAAGGGTCACCTTCTTCCATCTCCTTGGGTGTGCCTGGGATGGTGCATCATCAGAATCAGATGAATCTGACTCGGTCGTTTCTGAGTCAGAATTTTCAGCACCCCTACTTCCCTATTCTTCGTCTCCTTCGTCTTCAGACATATCATCCTCAGATTCAACTTCTTTTTTTTCCTGTTGTTCATCACTGTGTTCACTGAGTTCAGGCTCAGACTCTGCATTATACAATCTCCAATCTGCAGGCGCCACGTACGCTTCATTGATCAGGTGGCCAAAGAGTGGAGTATGCTCAGGGGTAGGATCTACACTGCCTGGCGTTAAGAACTGTGAGAAAACTCTCTTGGCCACCTGCTTAACTTGCAGTGTCTCCCCAATTGCCGGTAGATTAGGCAACGCATCATTAATCAAGAGTTGCACAAATCTGGGGTATAACAAGAACCTATGCGTCTCCGCTGAGTTAATCTGATCATTGATAGCCTTGTAGATGTAGCGGGAGAAGTTGTAGCCCTTGTTGAGTGACAGCCCGACCATAGAGGCTGCTAGATCATGACCCATGGCATCCTTCACTGCCTTCCTGGAAGACATGCACACGATCATAATGTGGGCAAAATACCTCCACTGATCCAACACCCACATCTTCTTGTACGATGAATAATCCCACACACCGACGTATCCCATACGTTGTTTTCAACACCCATCCACAAAGTAATCATGATAGGAGATTGGGTCGGTTGGAAGATCTCTGAATTGTAAGACCCGCCTGATGGTGTCTTCAGAAATGGAAATATCATGACCTGCCATAGTAGCACGAAAGACATTGGGGGTTACTGTGCAGTCATGTTCTGCAGTATCCCAGAACTGCTCCAAATAAGGTCTTGATACGATAGGATCTGCAGAGATAGCATAGCTAAACTTCGAGCGGTTCAAGAAATCGACTATCTCCCTGTATTCAAGTGCAACACCCGTCCACTCGGGTTGTGTTAGAGCCAGCAGATTGAATTCGCTGGTAAACGCACGAGCCATCATTGCAAAAACAAACAATAAACACAATAAGAACAACAAGTCAGAATGTCTGATTCTCAAACCCGGTTTCAAAGTTCCTGATGACTGGATTCTGATGAGAGCACCAAGAACAAACGACACTTATCAGATTGATATGAGCGTGGCAAAAACCACCTCATCAGTTGCTACTTGTTTGCTTACAAAAGCGACAGAGCTTGACTCCATCTTGTGGCATAGGAAACTCGGACATATTTCTTATCGTAAAATGAATCATATTGTCCGAAACGGTTTGGTAACCGGGGTTCCTAAGCTGAGATTTACCGTTGCAGATGACTGTATGCCTTGTAAAAAGGGCAAACAGCAACGGAAGTCTCACAAGCCCAAGCTCCAAAACTCTATTGATACCCCTTTGGAGCTATTACACATGGATCTGTTTGGCCCCATAAGTATCAGGAGTATTGGAGGTAAGTCATTCTGTCTAGTTGTAACTGATGATTTCTCACGTTTTTCTTGGGTGCATTTTTTAGGTACAAAAGATGAGACTGCTGATATTCTTCAATACTTGATCCTGAGTTTGGAATCTCTTTGCAAGCTGAAAGTTAGAAGAATAAGGAGTGACAACGGAACTGAGTTCAAGAATAATTTGATGGAACTTTTCTGTCTCAAGAAAGGGATCCGTCATGAATTCAGCGCGCCGTACACGCCTCAGCAGAATGGAGTTGCTGAACGGAAGAACAGAACACTGATTGAGACTGCAAGGACTATGCTGTCAGATGCAAAGCTTCCTGTCACTTTCTGGGCAGAAGCAGTAAATACAGCTTGTCACGTCTTAAACAGAGTTTTGGTGGTGAAAAGACACAACAAGACTTGTTATGAGTTGATCAACAATCGACTTCCCAATCTTGATTACCTAGTTCCTTTTGGTAGTCCTTGTTCCTTGTTGCTACAGTATAAAGACCGTCAATCTAAATTTCATGCGAAAGCGGTGGAAGGCATCTTCTTAGGATATGTTGCCAATTCGCCCTGCAAGAGAGTGTACAACATAGGAACTCGTACTGTCGAGGAATGGTTCGAAGTGGATTGTAGTAAACACAGCATTCCACCAGAACCAAAAGGTCCAGCTTGGGGTTTTGATTATGATGCGCTATTCAAGTCTTTCAATCTTCCTGAGCTATCTGCAGAAGACGCCGAAAATGTTTATAATCTATTGAATGGCGGCTGTTTTTCTACTCGTGCTACTGTACCAATTATAACTCCTGATTCCAATGCTGCATCTGCATCTGGAACTCATGACAGTGATAACAGTGAAAGTGTTCATGTTGTTGGAGATGACGCTCAAGCCAATCCTAACACAACTGTAGGAAATGAAGCTCCAGCTGATCCAATTAACATTGAATCTTCTTCTGCTGAAACACAGGAAATGGGGGAGTTGAGCACAAATCTAGATCCATAAATTCAAGAACCAATTGTACCGGAGACGAGAGTGCATAGGAATCATCCAATCGACAACATTATTGGTGATCCTTATGCCGGTGTTCAGACTCGTCATAGAACCATCACTGAGAACACCAGTCTTTACACAGAGATATTTGACACTGGTGTCATGGAAACATGTCTGCATGCTGCATTCGTGTCCCAGATAGAGCCGAAGAATGTGAAGGAGGCTCTCACTGACAACTGCTGGATTGAGGCGATGCAAGATGAACTGTCCCAATTCCAAAAGTTGCATGTATGGGATTTGGTTGACTTGCCAAAAGGCTTTCAGCCAATAGGAACCAGATGGGTGTGCAAATGCAAGACGGATGATCGTCATGTAGTTGTGAAGAACAAGGAAAGATTGGTTGTTCAGGGTTTTTATCAACAAGAGGGCTTGGATTACACAGAAGTATATGCCCCAGTTGCTAGAATTGAGGCCATTCGACTGTTCTTGGCTTATGCCACATATGTCGGCTTCAAGGTCTACCAACTTGATGTGAAGAGTGCTTTCCTTTATGGTAAAGTTCATGAAGAAGTCTATGTCACTCAACCTCTCGGTTTTGAAGATCCGCATAATATCAATAAAGTGTACAAGCTCGACAAAGCACTTTATGGTCTTCATCAAGCACCGAGGGCATGGTATGAGACACTATCAAAGCATTTACTGTCTAATGGTTTCGACCGTGGGTAGATTGACTCGACTCTCTTCATAAGGAAAGCAGGAGGTGACATTCTTCTTATGCAAGTATAAGTCGACGACATCATTTTTGGGTCGACCAATGAAGGGATGTGTAGGGATTTCGAAAAGGTGATGAAGTCCAAGTTTGAAATGAGCAATATGGGTGAACTGTCGTTCTTCTTGGGTCTGCAAGTCAGTCAAAGAGAGGATGGCATTTATCTACATCAAACTAAGTACGTGCAGGACATCTTATCAAAATACAAGATGAGTGATAGCACTACTTATGGCACACCAATCCCAGTCAATCATGGTTTGCATCCTGACAAAGATGGGAAGGATGTAGACAGCAGGTTGTACCATGGGATGATCGGATCACTTATGTATCTCACAGCTTCAAGACCCGATATTATGTTTGCTGTATGCTTGTGCTCAAGGTTTCAGTCTCAACCGAAGGAGTCAAATATGATAGCTGTGAAGAGGATTTTCAGATACCTGAAAGGGAAACCCCGATTGGGTCTTTGGTACTCCAAGCAGCAGTCATTCGACTTCAAAGCCTACACTGATTCAGATTATGGCGGTTGTAACCTTGATAGAAAGTCAACTTCTGGCGGATGTCAATTCTTGGGAGACAGACTGGTCTCCTGGCAGTGCAAGAAGCAGTCAACGGTTTCTGTCTCAACTTGTGAAGCAGAATACATTGCTGCAGCTAGCGGTTGTTCTCAGATATTGTGGATTCAGCAGCAATTACAAGACTACGGCTTGAACTTCACTGGAACTCCTTTATTCATTGACAACAATGCCACCATGTCCATCACAAATAACCCGGTGAAACATTCCAAAACTAAGCATATTGAAATTCGCCATCATTTCATCCGTGATTGTGCTAAAAAGCATTTAATTGTAAAGGTTCACACGGATGACAATCTTGCTGACCTTTTCACAAAGGCATTTGATCGGTCCCGTTTTGAGCATCTTGTCAACTTGATAGGAATGTTCAATCCCGAGTGAAAAATTAATTTTCTTAAATCAATTCAATTCATGGAAGTTAAATTTTATTTCTTTTAAATTTTTCTGTATAGTTCTGTTAGTTTAAAATACTTTACAAAAATCAAAAAAAAAAAAAAAGGAAATGGAGAAAATTTCAAAAGTTCACTTGAGAAACGAGGAAATGATAGTACATCTGAAATGATCTAACCATCATAGACTGCTCATATGGGAAATGATTGCGTCATGTTTACTTAATTGTTTAAATTATTATGTTTTTAATCTGTTTACTTACAAGTAATTTGAATTGTCAGTAGGCTGTATGTGTCTTTGAATCACTAGTAGTGTGGAAACTAAATCTAAATTACAACTGTGATTTGAACCCATGTTTGCAAGTGTGTGTGTGTAAAAGAATAGAAAAGATCATTATCAGATAAAGGATGTTAGATTTTGGCAATAATTTTCTTTTGAGATCAGTTTCGGGTTATGTTGTTAGCACAACTAATGCGGTTCATCTCACTGCCCATACTCACAAGTATGCAAGGAGAGATTGAATCAAGACATGTCTCTACATCAACCGTTGAGCATGTATTCACCCTTGAATCATTCCTGGTTCATTGAAATCAAATCCAGATAAAAGTTGGATCCCGTTACCTTATAATCAAACACCATGTTCATTATCCCGAATCATCATACTGATATTCAAAGAAGAAAATCACGTGAAACCAAGATAATTGAATCACTCGATTCTGAATCTTATGATTCTTGATAATCCTTATGGATTCTGCTTGATTTTTCTATGCTAATTGATGTAATTTCATTCTGAAAATTAAGAATATCATTGGAAAAATCTTAGATGCCTTGAGATAGTAAAAGTATCATAGCATTTAAGTGGGGTACACGTTGTATATTTTATAATTAATAACTTAATACACAAGAACATGATACAAAGATGCGTATAGTTTCAAATCTTATAATATTGTCAACTTGAATTATTTGTTTATGTGCTTATTACGTAAGAATAAAGAGTAATACATGACATGATCCCATATTCTTTGATGTTTATATTGTATCGTTTTTGCTAAAAATTAGCCTGATATGATCCTCTGCTCGTGTCTTTGATCAAAAATAGCTTGTGTGAATACTTGTATATTTCTATCTAGAAAAGAACAAAAAGATTTTAAGTTTATGCATTGTTTAAGTTTAATTCAGAAAAAGCCAAAAATATTTTATGTTTAACCTTCATGAATTGTATTTGAATCCTCCCGATTGAATATTTTTATCTTGTTCGTTATTTGACTTGAAAATCTTCATAATTCTGAGTTGAAAATTGCGCACTTAAAGTTTCTGCGCACTTGTCAAGTACGCACGAAGTAAGACTTGCGCACTTAGCAAGTACGCAAGAGTTAATTCCTGCGTACTTGTTAAGTACGCAAGAGTTAATTCGTGCGCACTTAGCAAGTACGCACGAACAATATCAGTGGGGTATAAAGCTGACACTTAGAAAATTTTCAGGTTTACTCATTCAAACCAAATTTTTCCCCCCTGCGATTTTTCTCTCAAAATCGAGTGTGTTCAAACCCGTTTTTCATCCCGTCCACATTATCATCTTCGTATTTCATCTCTTTGGTGAGAATCTAGGCCGATTCCATCCATAGATTCGTGATTTTTGGACCGATTTTTGACTTAGAATTTTTAGGTTAAATCCGTCAAATTTTTGGGGTCAAATGGGTTGTTTGGGTAACTAATGTCACTAACAAGTTATTAGATTGCCTAATCGATCATACATTTTTCCTTTGGTCATCGATTGATCCGACGGGTTGAAGTCGAACCGTCAGTGGGTCGTTCGACGACCTTGGTCAAAATTTGATCGTGATTTAGTGGTTAATGGTGTTGATAATGGTACCATAGGTTAGAATCCCTGATTCCGACCTAGTGGCTACCTAATCAACCCGCATTTTGAACGAATTTAAATCTTTGAAATTTTTGCTAAGGGTTGTTCTTACGCACTTAGCAAGTACGCAAGAAGTAATTCATGCGTACTTGTTAAGTACGCAAGAGTAAAATCCTGCGCACTTGCTAAGTGCGCAGGACCAACACTTAGAAAATTTTCCTAAGTCTGAAATTTTTTTCAAAGTGTAACTACTATTCTATGTCATGTGTGTCTATTTCCATTGGTATAAATTGTTCTGATTATGTTTTCTGTGTGTGTTTGCAGATAATGGCTCGTGCATTCACTGACGAATTCAATCTGTTGGCGCACACTGAACCAGAATGGAAAGGGGCAGCCTTACAATATAGAGAGATTGTGGACTTTCTGAACAGATCTAAAATAAGTTATGCAATCTCGGCTAATCCAACAGTCTCAAGACCATACTTAGAACAATTCTGGGAGACTGCAGAGCACGATTGCACAGTATCCCCTAATGTCATAAGGGCTACTGTTGATGGTCGGGCTATTGCAATCTCTGAAGATACAATCAGACGAGTACTGCAGTTCAGAGACCTTGCCACCGACCCGACATCGTATCCAGATTACTACGTGGATGGGTGTTGGAGGCACAGAATGGGATATGTCGGGGCAAGGGACTATGCTTCTTACAAGAAGATGTGGGTATTAGATCAGTGGCGTTACTTTGCCCACGTCATGATCATGTGCATCTCGTCCAAGAAAGCAGGGAAAGATGCCATGGGTCATGACCCTGCAGCAGCCATGGTGGGCTTGTCTCTCAATAGGGGCTACAACTTCTCCCGCTTCATTTTCAAAGCAATCAATGATCAGATCAATACAGCGGAGAGGTTTAGATTCCTGTTATACCCGAGGTTTGTGCAACTACTGATCGATGATGCGTTGCCAAACCTGCGTGCTATCGGGGAGAGATTGCAAGTTAAAAGGGTGGACAAGAGAGTTTTTGCACAGTTTCTAAAGCCAGGCAGTGTAGAACCTACCCCTGAGCACACTGAACTCTTTGGCCACCTATTGAATGAAGCATACGTCGCTCCTGAAGACTGGAACTGGTATAGTCCCAACTCAGGACCAGAGATGAGTGACCACTCTGATGAAGATCATGATGATGATGAAGGTGATGATGAAGGTGGTGTTGGTGGTGCTGAGGAATCTGATTCGGAGGCTACAGAATCAGATTCTTCTGATTCCGATAATGCACCATCACAGGCACATCCGAGGAGACTGGCACAGGTAACCCTGCCTGAGTCGTCTTCAAAAAGAAAACGACAAAGCTCGAGCAGCGAATATGAGCCGGCTTCCGACTCTGACGCTGCTCTACAAAGACGAAGGCGAGAGAAAGCCAACAAGAAAAGGGGCGATAGGCAAGAGGTTGCTATCCCCAGGGTTGAAGAGATTCCGATTGTGCAGCCAGTACAAGTTGAAGCTGCCCGTCCAGAGTCAGAATCTTCCACGCCAGCACGGCAACTGTTTAGTAGGAGGAGAAGGCCATTGGTACAAGCAGATGTGGCGGTCACGGCGGTCACAGAGGTGATTCCTGTGACAGTGACCCTCCCTATTCCAACCGTCCAGGTGACGGTGACTGCTCCACTTCTAACGGAGTCAGTCACCGTCACCCCAACCATAACACCCACTCACATCATACCATCCCCAACCCCAACACCCACCAAAGAGCCGTCAGGTCAACCCTTTAATTATGGTGACTTCTCACAGGGGTTCCACTTTGACACAATCTTCTCTTTCTCCATCCACAACGCCGAAGCCTCATCATCTAGGCAGTCTGATCCAACTGATGCAAGGATCACTGTTCTAGAAACCCAATTTGCTGGCTTGTTGAAGACTCTTCAAAAGTCAAAAGAGGATTCTGATGCTCAACAAGCACAGATAAACTCTCTGGCGGATGAAGTTAAGATTCTGCGTAGCCAGAGAACGGGGACTGATGAACAGTTGAAGAATGTCTTGACACAGAATGAACTGCTAATGAAAACTAACGAAATGATTCTAGGCCACAGAACTTCACTTGAGCTGAGGATGGACTTGCAGAGAAAGGAGCACGCAGCGATGGTCAAATTAGTTGGTGAACTGACCGTGAAGCTAGGTGCTCAGGGGGAGAAGGAGACAGAGAAAGAGAAAGAGAAGGAAAAAGAAAAGAAATCCACCGGTGCCGAGTCTTGTCGTCCAGTCGATCTGACTAAGGATGATGATAAAGACAAGGATCCTGAAGTCGGTCCTAGTGGAGGTGAGCACCTAGCTCTGGCGATTGTGCCCATCTCTTCTGTTCCATTGGCTGAGGGGGAGTCTACTCAGCAAGAGGGTGGTGATACCTCAGGTGGTGGTAGCGGAGACAAAGGGAAGTCAGTGGCTGATGAGATTCTCTATCTCGAGCCTAACTATTCTAAAGAAGCACAGATCGATGCTCTTCTTAATCTGGAAGAAGGAGAGATCGACTCTGGTGATGATTGGAACGATGATGATGATGTGATAATTGAGATTCCCAAGGGCGACGGGGAACTAGAGTACGAGTTAGAGGATGGTGAGATCTTTGAAATACCATCGCTCGAATCTCTGCTCGAAACAGACACAGGCTCAGTTGACATGGCAAGTAATGTTGAAGCTACAACTGAAGCCTCCCCAGTCGACCCTACACCTGTGGACCCCGAGGCACCAAAAGAGAAAGACATGCCTTCTGCATCTACAAAGGGTCCAGCTCCCGTGTGGCAAAAGACGTCTATCACAGACAAGCACGGAGCGACAGGTATGATCTTGGCTGTTAGGTTCGAGGAGGACAAGCAGCTATTCGCCATCAAAAGATCTGGGGGGGTTCAATACTTGAAACCCACCAGTGAGGCGTTCAACTCTTTGCCCAAGTACGACCTTGTGAACCTCGTAAACCGTGACCTGCTGAGTCACTCGAGTAATGCAGTAGCAATGGGTTTGTGGGTAACACTACAGCGAGAAGCAAGATCAGGGAAATTTGAATACCTCAAGCCTTAAGTGCCCAGAAGAGTCAAGGATAAGCACGCTGTGCATCCTGTGACTAAGAAACCCTTAAAAAGATTGGTATACAAGCCAGTGCGATGTGAAACTAAGATTCCCCTGAGCAAGTTACCTCAGGATATTCTTGGTGACATGTGGTACTGGTACGTTGATCCAAAAACGGGCGAGGCTGTGGTTATGGGTAAAGGTAAGTCAGATAGTGGAAACTTAGTGCCAAAGGAAGTGATCAGGGTTTTTGATGAAGTCTGCTTCATCAATTTCTCTGTGAACGATCTGGAGGTACTAGCAGACAAATTCTGCATCCACACTGACGAATGGACAAAGCTTCTCTCTGCTAAATATGACAAGGTGATTAAGTTCTGCCTTGATTACAAGAAGAAGATGGAAGCTAAGGAACAAGTGCTGTGAAGACTGAAGACTGAAAATGATGAAGATCCCGAGCTGTTATCAAGGGGGAGTTTGTTGATGCACTTTCCTGTGACAACACTCTGGATAGAGTCTTAGTTTGTATTTCTAATGTCTGTAATTTGTCTTTGTATGTATGAGTCATTATGTAATAGTTTATCGAGTTGTATTTACTTTTACATAATGTTTGTTGTTTTTCTGTTAAGTGTTTTGCGCACTTACAAGTGCGCAGGAGAAAGCTCCTGCGTACTTAGCAAGTACGCAAGAACACCTCTGCGTACTTGTTAAGTACGCAAGAGCAATTGGTCCTGCGCACTTGCTAAGTGCGCAGGCATCAGGTTTGTATAAATAGGATAGGTTGACAGAGGATAAGTACGCAGAACCATTTGTTCAGACAAACTCAGTTTTGCTAAGTACGCAGCTTGTATTCTCTCTGTATCCGTCGAGTGTTTATAATACAAAGAACGATTATTGTGACTCTTGTGTTCGGTTTACTTTGTTCAGTTAGACTCTCCACCTAGTCACGGGTATTCCGCACCCGGTCCGACTAGTAGACCACTTGCATGTGACGATCCACCACACCCGAGGGACCTACAGGAAATGAATACACACGACTAAGTATAGTACATTCACAAAGAACTGAAAATCCAGACTTAGAAAATTTCAGAAATTCCCTTCCTACGTACTTGGTAAGTACGCAAGGTTTATGTCTTGTGTACTTAGCAAATACGCATGACTTATGTCCTGCGTACTTGTTAAGTACGCATGACTCAACACTAGGGCCGAATTTTTTGAAAATCCAAAATCAGAAACTTGTGAAAAATGATAATGATGAGGGTTGCCAGTGGGTCGAAAACAATGTTTACGAACAATGTAACCCAACCCAACACCAAAGATGCACTATAACTTGGTCATTTTGACCTAAGTGTCGACCCACGTAACCCTACGGTCAAACCAAGGGTCAAAACCAAGATCAAATTAAGTAATGGACAAATTTGGAAAGATAAGGCTTCAAATGATGATATTAAACTAGTTTTAATGCATAATTTGCCTCAAAAATGCCCAAAATCGGTCGAAATTCCATCATAAAAAACCTAGTTTCTCAGAGTCACAAATCGGTCAAAATCACATGATTTAATGGATGAAAAGGTCCTAGATTCTCACCAAATGCTAGTTAGAAGGTGTTAAAACTAGAATCAGGACGAAAAACCATTTAGGAATACACCAAGTTTCGAGGAAATATGAAGCGGGTATACAACAGTGTCAAAGATGTTTGAAGTGAGATAAAATCTGGAAATAATTCTAAGTCTTGTATATATACCCCACACATTTTGGTCTTGCGTACTTAACAAATGCGCAAGATTTAACTTTTGCGTACATAGCAAGTACGCATGACTTAAGTCTTTGCGTACTTACAAGTACGCAAGGTTTAATTCCTACGCACTTGATAAGTACGCAGAAACCCTTGTGTTGCACAAATTTCAACTCAAATTTTGAAGATTGTCAAGTCAAATAACGAACATGATAAGCACATTCATTCAAGAGGATTCAAAGTCAATTCCTGAAGGTTAAACATAAATATTTTTGGTTTTTCTTATTGGAATTTGAACTGTACACAAACTTAAAATCTTTTTGATCTTTTCAGAGTAACGATATTCACATATTCACACACAAGCTATTTTTGTTCAAAGACACGAACAGAGGATCATATCAGGTTAAATTGTAGCAATAATGATACAAGATAAACATCAAAGAATATGATATCATGTCATGGATTACAATTCATTCATACGTAATAGGCACATAAACAAGTAATTCAAGTTTGTAATATTATAAGATTTGAAACCATATGCATCTTTGTATCACGTTCTTGTGTGTTAAGGTATTAATTTAAGATAGACAACGTGTACCCCACTGTTATGCTACAGAAATGTAAATTGAACTATCTCAAGGCATCTAAGATTTTCCCAAAGATTTTCAAATCTCCAGAATGAAGTTACATCGTTTAGCACAGAAAAAATTAAGCAGAATCCATAAGGATTATCAAGAATCATAAGATTCAGAATCAAGTGATTCAGATGTCTTGGTTTGATTGGTTTTTCTTCTGTGAATATCATATGATGATTCAGGTTAATAGATATGGAGTCTGAGGATTTAGGTAAGGGGATCCAACTTTTATCTGGATTTGATTTCAATGAATCAGGTATGATTTAAGGGTGAATATAAGCTTAACGGTTGATGTCAAGACATATCTTGGCCCAACTTCCCATTGCATACCTGTGAGTATGGGCAGTGTAGTGAACCGAAAAAATTGTGCTAAAGGCATAACTCAAAACTGGTCTCTTAAGAAAATATTTGCTAAAATCTTACATCCTTTATCTGATAATGATCTTTTTGTATTCTTTTACACACTCACACACATGCATACATGGGTTCAAATCACAGTTGTAATCTAGATTTAATTTCCATACTACTAATGATTCAAAGATGCCTACAGCCTACTGACAATTCAAATTACTCGTAAATCAGCAGATTAAAAACACAACAATTTAAACCATCAAGCATGACACAATCATTTCCAATATGTGCAGTCTATGACGTTTAGATCATTTCTGATATACTATCATTTCCTCTTTTCTCAAGATAACTTTGAAATTTTCTCCATTTTCTATTTTGTTTGGATTTTTGTAAAATATTTGAAAACTAAAAGAACTATATAGAAAAATTAAAAGAAATAAAATTTAACGTTCATGAATTGAATTGATTTAAGAAAAAGAAAAAAAATTTCACTCTGGGTTGAACATTCCTATCATGTTGACAAGATGCTCAAAACGTGTTCGATCAAACGCCTTAGTGAAAAGGTCAACAAAGTTGTCATCCATGTGAACCTTTACAAGTTTAATGAGATGCTTTTTAGCACAATCACAGATAAAATGGTGGCGAATTTCCATATGTTTAGTTTTGGAATGTTTTATCGGGTTGTTTGTGATGAACATGGTGGCATTGTTGTCAATGAACAATGGAGTTCCAGTGAAGTTTAAGCCGTAGTCTCTCAATTGCTGCTGAATCCACAATATCTAAGAACAACCGCTCGCTGCAGCAATGTACTCTGCTTCACATGTTGAGACAGAAACCGTTGACTGCTTCTTACACTTCCAGAAAATCAGTCTGTCTCCCAAGAATTGACATCCACCTGAAGTTGACTTTCTATTAAGGTTACAGCCACCATAATCTGAACCAGTATAGGCTTTGAGGTCAAAAGACTACTGCTTTGAGTACCAAAGACCCAATTGGGGTTTCCCTTTCAAGTATCTGAATATTCTCTTAACAGTTATCAGATGAGACTCCTTTGGTTGTGACTGAAACCTTGAGCAGAAGCATACAACAAACATTATGTCGGGCCTTGAAGCTGTGAGATACATGAGAGATCCAATCATCCCACAGTATAATTTTCCATCCACATCCTTTCCATCTTTGTCTGGATGCAGACCATGATTGATGGGGATAGGTGTTCCATAAGTACTGCTATAATTCATCTTGTATTTTGACAAGATATCCTACACATACTTAGTTTGATGTAGATAGATGCCATCCTCTCTTTGACTGACTTGCAGGCTCTGGAAGAACGACAATTCACCCATGTTACTCATCTCAAACTTGGACTTCATCACCTGTTCGAATTCCCTACACATCTCTTCATTTATAGACCCAAAGATAACGTCGTCGACATACGCTTGTACAAGAAGAATATCACCTCCTGCTTTCCGAATGAAGAGGGTCGAGTCAATCTGTCCACGGTCGAAACCATTTGACAGTAGATGTTTTGATAACGTCTCATACCATGCCCGAGGTGCTTGATGAAGACCATAAAGTGATTTTTCGAGCTTATACACTTTACTGATATTATGCGGATCTTCAAAGCCAGGAGGTTGAGTGACATAGACCTCTTCATGAACTTTTCCATACAGGAAAGCACTCTTCACATCAAGTTGATAGACCTTGAAGCCGACATAGGAGGCATAAGCCTGAAATAGTCGAATGGCCTCAAGTATAGCAGCTGGGGCATATAATTCATTGTAATCCAGGCCCTCTTATTGATAAAATCCTTGAACAACCAACCTTGCTTTATTCTTCACTATGACATGACGATCATCCGTTTTGCACTTGAACACCCATCTGGTTCCAATTGGTTGTACGCCACTTGGCAAGTCAACTAAATCCCACACATGCAACTTTTGGAATTGAGACAGTTCATCTTGCATCGCCTCAATCCATTAGTTGTCAGCGAGAGCCTCCTTCACATTCTTTGGCTCCAACTGGGACACGAATGTAGCATGCAAACATGTTTCCATGATACCAGTGTCAAGTATCTCAGAGTTCAAACTCGTGTTCTCAGCAATGGTTCTATGACGAGTCTGAACACCGACATGAGGATCACCAATAATGTTGTCAATTGGATGATTCTTATGCACTCTCGTCTCTGGTATATCCGGTTCTTGAATTTCTGAATCGAGGTTCGTGCTCAACTCCCCTATATCCTGTGTTCTAGAAGAATAAGATTCAATGTTGATTGGATCAGCTGGAGCTTCATTTCCTACACGAGTGTTAGGATTAGGTTGAGCGTCATTTTCGTCAACATGAACAATTTCAATGTTATCACTATCATGAGTTATAGAAGCAGATGTAGCATTGGAATTGGGAGTTACAATTGGTACAGTTGCACGGGTTGAGAAACTGGAGTCATCACCGCCACCAAAGAACTCATACACATTTCCGGCATCATTGGGAGACAAATCAGGAAGGTTGAAAGACTTGAATATCGCATCATAATCAAAACCCCAAGCTGGACCAGTTGGTTCTGGTGGAATGTTGTGTTTACTACAATCCACTCTGAACCATTCCTCGACAGTACGAGTTCCTATATTGTACACTCTCTTGCAAGGTGAGTTGGTAACATATCCTAAGAAGATGCCTTCCACCGCTTTTTCATGAAACTTAGACTTGCGGTCTTTGTATTGTAGCAATGAGGAACAGGGACTACCAAAAGGAACTAGGTAGTCAAGATTGGGAGGACGATTGTTGATCAACTCATAACAAGTCTTGTTGTGCCTCTTCACAACCAGAACTCTGTTCAAAACGTGACAAGCTGTATTTACTGCTTCTGCCCAGAAAGTGACAGGAAGCTTTGCATCTGACAGCATTGTCCTTGCAGTCTCGATCAAGGTTCTGTACTTCCTTTCTGTAACTCCGTTCTGCTGAAGTGTGTACGGGGCACTAAATTCATGACGGATCCCCTTCTTGAGACAGAAAAGTTCCATCAAATTATTCTTGAATTCAGTTCCGTTATCACTCCATATTCTTCTAACCTTCAACTTGCAAAGAGATTCTAAGCTCAGGATCAGGTATTGAAGAATGTCAACAGTCTCGTCCTTTGTACCTAAAAAATGCACCCAATAAAAACGTGAGAAATCATCAGTTACAACTAGACAGTATGACTTCCCTCCAATACTCCTGATACTTATGGGGCCAAACACATCCATATGTAATAGCTCCAAAGGGGTATCGATGGAGTTTTGGAACTTGGGCTTGTGAGACTTCCGTTGCTGTTTGCCATTTTTAAAAGGCATACAGTCATCTGCAACAACAAATCTCTGCTTAGGAACACCGGTTCCCAAACCGTTTCGGACAAAATGATTCATTTTTCGATAAGAAATGTGCCCGAGTTTCCTATGCCACAAGATTGAGTCAATCGCTTTGGTAAGCAAACAAGTAGCAACTGATGAGGTGGTTGTTGCCACGCTCATATCAATCTGATAAGTGTCGTTTGTCCTTGGTGCTCGCATCAGAATCCAGTCTTCAGGAACTTCAAAACCAGGTTTGAGAATCATGCATTATGTCTTGTCAAACATAACTAAGTACTCCTTGTCACACATCTGAGAAACACTCAACATGTTATGCTTTAGCTGCTCGCAGTAGTTGACGTTGTCGAAGCTGACACAACCATTTGAAACCATGCCTTGACAAATAATACTGCTGCCCTTCTCGCCTGCAAAGGCCACATAGCCTCCTCTGAATGGTTTTACATCTTGAAGCAGGGCCATGTTGCCTGTCATGTGCCAAGAGCATCCACTATCTACATACCAACGATTAGAGATAGTACCCTTCGGATGTCCTTGCACGAGGCACAAGAAATTAATTAGATTTGGAGACCCAAGCCATAGTGGTCTTGGGTCGTCCGTCTTTCTCAAAATAAACAACCTCAATTAATTCACAGTCGTGACTGTAAAAAATGGATGAATCTTTAGAAGACTTGGGACTAGGAGATTGAGAACTTTTAGATTTCTTGTTCCAGGACCTTTTCTTTTATTTTACTGGAATAGCCGGCTTGCATTCAGAAGCACCAGGTGAACTAGTAGAAGCTTCACCTGATTGAATTCCAGCCAGCTGTTCCAGCTTCGTCAATCTCTTGTTCCTTCTTCTCCTCTGTGGCTTAGAAAGCTTAACCACAAGTTTCTCACAAGTAGGTGCACTACCAGAGGTAGAAGCACAAGGTTTAGCAGATAGCTTTTCCCTTTTTGGAACATATGGTTTAGCCTCAGATGTGATCTTTGGCTTTACCATGGGTTTTACTGGTGGTTTCACCACATTTGCTTTTGGACTCTTGAAATGCTTCACTGGTGGTGACTTAGAGATAACAGCCGGTAGTGAAACAATTGGCCGTTTCCCTTGGTTCTTAACAGGGCAGTTCACAAGGATGTGACCAACCATACCACAGTGAAAGCAAGTTCTCTTTTCTTTGTAAGTCCTCCTATAAGGCTTATTAGATCTGGCATTAGATGACTCATCATGATGAGTAGGAGAAGTTGTTTGGTGAACAGTAGTTTGACTCGATGATAATTGGTTTTTGGGAATATAATACTTTTGCATATTTTCTTGATAGCCAAGCCCATAATGAGCTGAAAACGCTTCTTTCTTAACTTGATTATTGTTTTTATATCCCTCATAAAGCATCATTTTTAATTTTTCATTTGATTCAACGATATCGGGTTCAGTCAAAATACAATTATGACTATTAGTGATAATGTTTTTCTTAAGTTTCTGTTCACCGAGCAACTCCTCAGAGACTACTCCTTCAGGGCAGGTGTTCTCAGACCCATCATCAGAAGCAGTAAAGAACTTTTCATCAGATGCAGAGTTAGCCTTACTTAAGGAATCATCCCTGTTAGAGGAATCGTCCTGACTCGAGGACTCATCAAGGCAAGACAGATCAATGTCAGTTAATCCGTTGACAAATTTCCCGCTTATTGGTGGAGGAATGGCATTAGTACCCAGCCCTAATCCATTCACTTGTCTCACTACAGACTCGTAGTGTTCCACCACAAAACGAGAACTTTTCAACTTCTCAATATTACCTTTCAACTGCAAGTTCTCATTTTGCAGCTTTTTGATCTCATTGTTCCTTTTCTCTAACTCCTTGTACGCAACATCCAAATGAAACTGTTGATCGCTGATTTTAAGTGAATAATCATGTTTTTATTTCTTCAACGTTTTAATTGAATCTTTGTATCGTTTTTCGTTTTCTTTGTAGCTTAAAGCTGCAATACGAAGGGGTTCGACTTTGTCTTGAAGCTTAGAATTTTCAACCTTTAAGCTTAGACATTTGGAACAAGAATAGACAGCAAAAGAGTTAGAATCTACCTCATTAGATGAACATGAAGCCTCTCCAATAGCCATGAGGGCAACTGCAGTTGTAGACTCTTCTTGGTCAGCCACAGAAGCTTCTCGTTCCTCTGCTTCCATCATCTCCATAATCTCAGCCATGAAACCAACATGTGTTTGAGCAATAATGGCATCCTCCAGATGAACACCCCAATCAAAGTTTTCGTCCTGTTGTGCTACCAAAGCATTGGACGTTCCACCTTAACCTTGATTGTGGTTGTTGGAGTTGTTGTACCCTTGATTGTTTCCTTGGCTAGGTCTGGTGAATCCTGAGGCCGGTGCTTTGTCCTTTTGACATTCTCTTGCAAAATGCCCAAAGTTATTGCATTTGTAGCACTTGGCCTTGGATTTATCAAAACCAACCTTGGCATTTGAATGCCCACCAATGAACTTTCTTCCTGTTCTGTTCAGGAAACGCTTGGCTCTTCTCAAGATCATGACCATATTCCACTGAATATCCATATCCTCCATATCATACAGATCCACCTGATTAAAGTCTTCTTCTATGGTTTCAGGATCCGTGAACTTACCGCCAATGAAGTTCTCATACCCAAGCATGCATGATGAAATTAAAGCCACATGATCTTCAATTATCTTGGCTATTGCTGATTGGTTAGATGAAGATGTGGGAGAAGGATTTCTTGTGGAATTCTGGTGATGAGATCCAGAACCAGAACCAGATCCAGATACTGCATAGTAAGCATGACCACCACAGACATTTGAGTTATCCTCCACATGAGAGTTCCCTACGAAAATGGCAATTCCAGAACCCGATGACTTGGCTGTGAAAGATGTCCCAAAATACATAGAAGGGTCTTGTATTTGAGGTCTCCCTTTCGTTTTAGGTTCATATCATGTGCCTGAACCTTTCCGATTGCTTCATCAATAGTCATCTCATAAAACTTTGAGTTCTCTCTCATCAGAGTGGTGTACATCTCAAATTTTGGTGGTAGGGCATCCATAAATTTCTCAACTAATTCCTCATTCGGATAGATCAGGTCCTTAGCTTTCAACTCCGTTTGCAGATGATAGAATCTAGAGATAGCTCATCTATAGATTCATTCTACAGATATCTGAAGCACTCATACTGCTTCCTAAGAAGATCCCTCTTACTCTTCTTGATGTCACTATTTCCCTCGAATCTCTTCTGCAAAGCCTTCCAGAGAGCCTTGGAGTTATCGTATCCTCTAAAGCTGTGAAATAACTCCCTGGTTAAAGCCATAGTAATAGATCCGTGTGCCTTCTTCTCTCTGTCATAAATTTTCTTTTCTTCTTCATCAAGTTTGGAGATAGGCTTGGGAACTTCCTCATCAAGATATGTATATGTGGGATGCTTATAACCGTCTAGAATGGGTATCCAAAGTGAAGAATCGGTGTATGAGATATAATGCTCAAAGCGTGTTTTCTAGTTTGAATCGTTTACGTTAAGCAGCTTTGGTGGTTTCCGTGGGGTTCCAATCTCATTGTCATAATTTAACAGGTTACCGAGATTCTAAAGATTTGCCATGGTGAAACACTTAGTCAAATTTCAGAAAAATCAAAGCAATGTGCGCACTTAAGTTCTGGCCTTGCGCACTTAAGAACTTGGTCTTGCGCACTTAAGATTTTCTCTTGCGTACTTAACAAATGACAAGTACACTGGAAGGAGTTAAGTACGCAACAAGAAATGGTCTTGCGTACTTGGTAAGTACGCAGGAAGACTGTCCTTTTAGCCAAAAAGGGTAAGTACACAGGTCACGTTTTCACCAACCCTCAACAACTTTTTTCGGTCACTGGAATCTCACCGAAGACAGAAAAATTTGAAGATATGACCAAACAAAATGAGCCAAAGGGTCAGAAACTCGTTTCTAACCAACCTTTGATGCTCAAAACACTCAAATACACAACAAAAAGTCGTTTTTTGAGTATTTTTGCTTCTAAAATAGTGCTCAAGAGCTACCCCTATTTTATCACAAAAATCAACAAAAACACACACTTTTGCTTGCAACAACTCTGTAGGATGTGTAGAAGATGCTCCTAACACACTCACAACACTCGAAATCAAGAGCTAAGCTCTGATACCACTTGTAGGTCCCTGGGTGTCTCGGATCATTACGTGTGGGTGTGTGACTAGTCTGACCGGGTGCTGAATGCCCGTGACTAGGTGGAGAATCAAGTAACATAAAGTAAACCGATAGCGAAAACACTTTCAAACTTCATCTATTATAAAACTTATAGGTTACAGAGATGTTACAAATGAGTGCGCTGCGTACATAACTTCTGTCACCAACATCTATTTATACTAGACCTGATCTCTGCACAATTAACAAGTGCGCAGGGTAAATTGTTCCTGCGTACTTACCAAGTACGCAGAGTATTCTTGCGTACTTGCTAAGTACGCAGGAAGTAGTTCCTACGCACATGCTAAGTGCGCAAAACACTTAGAGAAAACAGACGACTAGTACAAACATTAGTAATTACAACTCGATAACTAAAACATACAGACACTAACATACAAAGACTAATACATACAAGACAGGAACAAAAGCTAAGACAATATCCAGAGTGTTTGTCACACAAAAGTGCTTCAACATTACCTTGTAAACAACCGTGTCACTCTTTACATTTTTACATTGTTTTACATTGATTTTACAAGCACACTACCTCACAAACTAAGTTTGGTCACAAAATTAGTCTTATTAATTTTTTACCCAAAACAATTTTTTCGCCCACCGTGGGATAAGTGATGCTTGTCATCTTCAAATCTTTACTAAAGTTTGTGTTCAATCACTATCTTTCAAAGCTATTTTCAAATATGTCGTATCAATCCAAAAATATTTCTGTCACTGCTCCATCTTCGAGCTCTGGGTTGGTCAACCCTATTCCTCCTCCTCCATTTCAAAAAAGTGTTAATCAGCCGAAGAAAACTACTCCTGCGGGTTTTTCGGGATCCGGAATACATGTTGGTGGACCTGTGATCGTATCAAACAATGATATCCTCGATCTGTTCTCGGAGATGAAACAACAAATGGAACAACAGAGGAAGCGATGTTTCGGGAGATTGAGAAGGTTAAGGAATCGAAGAAACCAGTGGAAGTGACGACCTGGCTGCAACCAAGGATCTTGGATTTTAATTATTCAGGATCCTCAGAAATCTAAAAGGGAGACTTCCTTCCCATGCAAACAGGGATCACTGCAGTTGGCCCTACCCCGGCTGTTAGATTTGCGACAAATCAGGATCTTGTAGTTACTCCGGGATCATTGTTCCGAAATCCTGAGAACGGTAACACATTCAATCAATTTTCAAATACTAACGAATTTGTGTAGGAGACAGCAATCACTCCGTCCATGGCCAAGGAGTTAAAGAAGTTGAGAGAGATGTCTCCAGTGTACCAGGTGTGGTCCAACCTATACCGGATATGTCCTCTACCAGTCACATGATCTCCAGATTCACTCCACCGTTATGTGATGCTGAGATCCCTAAGCGCTTCCAGACTCCTAACATGAAGTTGTACGATGGAACTACAGATCCTGAGGAGTACGTCGCGTAGTACAGGGAACGGATGGAGATAAACCCCATTCCATTGGACTTAAAGGAAGCCTGCTTATGCAAAGGCTTCGGCTCTACCTTAACAGGATCAGCCTTAAAATGGCTACTTAATGTTCCTCCATATTCTATTACTTCATTTGCTCATTTAATTAACATGTTTAACAATCAATTCTCTTGTAGTAGAACTTTTGAAAGATTAACAAGTGACTTATACAAGATAACTTAGAACAGCGGAGAATCCCTTCGGGATTATGTCAGCAAGTTTGGCAGGGAATCCCTGGATATCCTGAACCTTGACGTTGCCACTGCAGTCCAGGCCTTCAAGATGGGACTACAGAAGCATTCTCAATTTTACGAAGACTTTGGCTATATAACCGAGGATTGTATTGCTTTGCGTAAGAAGATAAGCTATCTCCTGAGCAAGGGATATCTCAAAGAATTTCTGGGAAAAGGAAAGAACAAGACCAAGAATCAAGACAGGATCCCGCAAACAGCAAAATCCCCACCTCCAGATGCCAAGGTAATAGGTTTTATATCTGGTGGATCTGATATTTGTGGTACTTCTTACTCTGCAGCAAAAAGAAATGCCAAAGAAGCAAAAACAGAGAATGGGGACAGACCTATCAGGACCTTCAGCTTAACTGAAGAAAAGGTGATCTGTTTCAACGAAGATGACAGAGATGACGTACAGGATCCTCATCACGATGGCCTGGTGATTACACTATACATTGCAAACAACTTCATTCGCAGGATACTGATCGATGGAGAAAGCTATGTAAATATTATCCAGCATGAAGTCCGGAAAAGAATGGGGATCCCGGATTCTGAGATCATCTCGAAATCCTTGGTATTAGTAGGATTCAGTGGAGAGGTTAAGAACACTATTGGAGAAATAAAGCTACAAATTTACATCGAGGGGGTAAATTCTATACAAAATTTTTGTGTTATCAATTCTTTATCTTGCTTTAACATTATTCTAGGAAGACCCTGGATACACGACATGAAAGCAGTACCCTCAACATATCACCAATGTGTCAAGATGCCAACCCCGTGGGGAGTGGTGAAGATCAACAACGATCAACAAGAGGCCATAAACTGTTACACTTCTTCAATGAAAGCCTCTATCAAAACTAGGCAAACATAGCATCTAACGAAGTAGGCCACGGATGTTCTGGAAACTAAAGAGCAGGATGTTAAAGAGGTATCCCTGGATGCCGAGAATTCAGATGTGAAGATCCTGGTAGGGAGCAATATCCCTGAGGATATTGAAAAAGATATCCTGAATTTCCTGAGGGGCAGAAAAGCAACCTTCGCTTGGAAGCACGAAGATATGATAGGTATATCCAAAGATATCATAACTCATAAACTTGGAATTGATAAAAGTTTCAGGCCAATACATCAAAAGCGAAGGAAATTTGCTCCTGAGAGAAACGTAATCATCCAAGAAGAGGTGGAAAGGCTTCTTAAGTCTGGAATGATAAGGGAAGTAAAATTCCCAAGGTGGCTAGCCAATGTGGTGGTAGTCCAGAAGAAGAACGGGAAGTGGAGAGTTTGTGTAGACTACACGGACCTCAACAAGGCGTGTCCTAAAGACCCCTTCCCATTACCGCACATAGACTCAATGGTGGACGCTACAGCAGGCCACGAGATCCTGACCTTTATGGATGCCTCTTCAGGATTTCAACATATCTAAATGGAACCATCGGATCAGGAAGACACGACGTTCATGACCCCGACAGGAATTTATTGTTACACAACTATGTCATTTGGTCTTAAAAATGCAGGTGCCACATATCAAAGACTGGTAAATATAATGTTCAAAGACAAGATTAGGGACACTATGGATGTCTACATAGATGATATGGTGGTAAAATCAAAGAAAGCTGAGGATTATCTCAGGGATCTCAGAGACGCATTTGATATCCTGGACCAATACAATATGAAGTTGAACCCTTCAAAATGTCACTTCGGAGTGGGGGCAGGAAAGTTCTTGGGCTACATGGTGACCAAGATAGGAATAGAAGCCAGCCCAGAACAAATCAAAGCTATCATCAATTTGAAATCCCCAGCAAATACTAAGGATGTCCAGAGACTGACCTGCAGAGTAGCAGCACTCAACAGATTTATGTCAAGATCCTCATAATAGTGCAAGGAATTCTATGACATCCTGAAGAATAACAAGAGATTCGAATGGGAAGAGAGGCATGAACAAGCACTCCAATCATTGAAGGAATACTTGTCATCGGCTCCTATACTGATGAAACCAGAAGATGGTAAACCATTATCCCTATACTTGGCAATATCCCGAAGCACCATAAGTGCTGTATTAGTCAAGGATCATGAGGGACAACAACATCTGGTAAACTATGTAAATAAAAGTTTGCTACCAGAAGAAACCAGGTATTCTCATTTAGAAAAGTTAATTTTAGCTTTAATAATGGCATCAACTAAACTTAGACATTATCTTGAAACTCATTCTATTCATGTCAAAACTAATCATCCTATTAAGTGTGTCTTAAGAAAACCAGAGATGTCAGGAAGGATGGCTAAATGGTCAGTCAAGCTCAGCGCCTATGACCTCATATATGAACCTAGAACAACAATAAAGTCTCACGCACTAGCAGACTTTGTGGCTGATTTCAGCACTGACATCCAATAAGTGACAGATCTAGAAGTCCAACAACTAAGAGAGTCGAAGGACGAATGGACCTTGTAGAACCAAAGACTGATTGCTACTAAATTATTCTAAGTACAAATGCTGCTGATAGGCTTATCAGCAGCATTCAACACATGTTGCTGCTGATAGGCTTATCAGCAGCATTCAACACTTGTTGCTGCTGATAGGCTCATCAGCAGCATTCAACACTTGTTGCTGCTGATAGGCTTATCAGCAGCATTGAACACTTGTTGCTGCTGATAGGCTTATCAGCAGCGTTCAACACAAGTTGCTGCTGATAGGCTTATCAGCAGCATCATTCTCATTCTTGCTGCTGATAGTTGTGTTCCTTGAAGACAAATCGTTGCAGCTGATTATCCATGCCAAGCGTCACTGACAACTTTCTGCAAAAGCGACTGACACACTCAAAGCAGAAGGAACCTCAATGGTGCAACCAATGACGAATGACAATGCTCTTCTCCAAGCATGCAAAAAATGATGAATAAAGAAAACGCTTCAATAAAGTTAGCTAGTTTAGCTTTAACGTGTATTATTAGCTTTTGTATAAAAGATCAACGGTCTGTGTTAGATCTGATCCTTAGAATCAAGGGTCTGTCTTGATTCTAAGTTAGTATAAAACTGTGTAAACACTTCATTGTAAGTGTGCTTCTTCACTGAGTTTTCAATTGTAATCGTTTATCTGCAAAAGCTTAATACAACAGTGTTCTTAAAAGTATTCTTTTTGCCTATTCGATTACATTTGTGTAGTTGTTATTGTTTCCGCCAATTTCAACTAAGAACAGAACCATCTTGTAATTTCACGATCCTACAAGTGGTATCAGAGCTTTGGCTCAGATTAAACAAACTCACACTTGTTTAATCACTTCTGGTTCTATTCTAAACTTTCTCTTTGATCAAGTCACCCAAAATCACAAAACAAAAATGGCACAAAGCAATGGTTTTGAAGACATCGGCAACATCAACCGACCACCAAGGTTGGTATCTGGGGAAGACTACGACATGTAGAAAAACCGCATGGAAAGCTTCTTCTATTATCAGGAGTACGGAATGTGGAAATCCATCAGGGATGGACCATACACTCACATGGTAGCCTCTGCTGACTCTGGACGACCATCAGTCCCGAAGGAGCCCTCCAAGTACTCAGAAGAGGACATAAAGAAGATGGAGGTGGACTTCAAGGCACTAGAAGCTATCCAAATGTGCCTTCCAAATGAAGTTTTTCATAACTTCAGAAGTTACAAAACTGCTAAGGAGTTATGGGAGGCTCTTGAGAAGATGTTTGCTGGCTCTGAAGAAGTCAAAGAAAACAGAAGGGACATCCTGAAGCAGCAGTACGAAAACTTCATCCGGAAGGAAGGTGAGTCCCTAACTGTTTTATATAACAGATTTACTTATCTTGTAGGTGAGCTGCAGTGCTCAAAGGTGAAACTGGAGAATGAGGATATTCTCAAAAAGTTCATCAGGTCTTTACCTAGCTGCTGGACACTCTACACGGTGTCCATTAGAAGAACTGAGAATCTGAAGACTCTCCAAATGACTGAGCTCTTCGGTATGCTGAAGACTTACGAGCTAGAGATGATTCAGGCAAAAGAACGAAGCTCAAGCTACCAAACATCTTCAACATCCACCACCACCTCTTCTGCTTTTCACTCTGAGCACTCAGGTCCTAGTACTAGCAACTACTATCCTCCCATAGTCACACATCCTCAAACTCCTACCTCTAAAACAAACACATCACCATTTCTTCTTGAAGCTCCTTCTCAAGCTTCAACCTCCGCTGCTTTTGTTTCTGAAAACTCAAGCAACATGTACTTTATCAAGGAGGATCTTGAGTGCTTCCATCCAGATGATCTAGAAGAAATGGATATACAGCACTCTTATGCCATGCTCTCTATAAGAGAAAAAAGGTTCTACTCTAGAACCGAAAGACCCATTCCAATCAACAGCTCCAACACCAGAGTTGGCTTAGATAAAAGTAAATTGAGATGTTACAACTGTAACCAACTAGGTCATTTTGCTAGAGAATGCAAGGCACCTAGGGCAAACCCTGCTGAGGATCGAACAAGACAAAGCCAACCTAGACAACAACAGCAACAAGCTACTCCTCCAGCTCAAACTGCAGCTTGTGCAGCTGTTGGAACTTCTAACTTTGACTGGAGCTTTCAGTATGAAGATCTGCCTACCAACAACCAAGCCCTTATGGCAGATACAACTGAAATACCGCCTCAGGTATATGAACATCTATGTTCCCAAGCCTGTATTGATAAGGTTTTAGGCTACAGAAAGCATAATCAAAACCTCATAGATCAAAATGAAGAGTTTCATCAAATGAAATCTGAATTCAAAAAGGTCGAAGACAGTTACAAAGAAAAAATGAACTGCTTAAAGAAAGAGATTTCATCATTAAGACATGAACAAACCAATCTTGAAACTCAGATTGATGATCTACTGGCCAGATTAAAAGCTACCAGAGCAGAATTGGAAGAACAAAAAGTTCATGTCGACAAATATGAATTTGCATCCAAAAAGCTGCAAAGACTTTTGGATGCTCAAATTCATGAAAAGGTAAAAACTGGTTTGGGGTATCATGCTGAACAATATCAAGCTGTTGCACCTCCTGCTGACTACGTTGCCATCCATGAACCAAGCTTCAATCTTGCAAATCTTGATACGACCAACAAAAATCTTGATCCTTCTAAGGATGAACCTTTGGTACAAGAATGCACTACCTCATCAGAGTCTGATTCAACTTGCCTAGACTCCACTGAAACAAGTGAAACTTCATATTTGGTACAAGAATCCACTACTTCATCTCCTCCTGCCCCTAAAGTCATTTTGACTAAAGATGAAGTCCCTATTATCCACTCAGCAACAGTACCAGCCATTTCAGTACCAGTTCCTACACCATTCAAACAAATCAAAATTAGCTATCCTCCAGAAGGTAGGAAGCTAAATACTGAAAAGGGCCAGTCCTCAACTTCAGTCCAGCCAAGGAAGGTGTTTGACATATGTCATGCGCCTGGAGAGAGGGCTCCATATGTTCAAAAGACATTGGAAGAAGCTACTTTTGAGCACAACAAAGCTCACCCTTGGAATTTCAAAAACCTTTTCAAAAGAAAGGATTATGTTTATCTTTCAAGGGACAAACTGTCAAAATCATGTTTTGTCTGTGAAAAATATAACCACACTGCCAGCACCTGCTTCTACTACCTTCAACAGCAAAAAAAACCTCAAGCAACATGCTTTTGAGAAGACAAAGAAGAACAAACAGGTAAGAAGGTTTGAAGCTAAGACAACTCAATTCAGAAACACTCTTTCTCCACCAAGGGAGCAGTTGTCAAAATCTCTACAATCTTGCATCATCTGTGGTGAATCAGATCACTTTGCTGCAAATTGTAAGTTTAATCCTTTCAACCAGATTCTTCTTCCACCCCAAATTATACAAAAGCCCATTAGTAAGGTGAGGAAGGATAAGCATAAGTCTGTTCTCAAACCATCAGCAGCCAACAAAACTGCTGCTGATCGAGTCAAGCCCAAGCAATCAAAAGGAAGGCCTTCAGCAGCAAAGTCTGGAGCTGCTCAAGTAAAACCATCAGCAGCAACAAAATCTACTGCTGTTAAGCCAAAGTCCTCAGATACAACGTCTACTGCTGAAAAGGCAAAGAGAGCTGAAAAACCACCAACTCAACAATGGAAGGCAAAGAAACCACCAAGCATCATCATCGGTTCAGTTGAATGCGTCTATCCTTTGTTGTAAATATGTATGTCCTCTGCTATAAATAAAAGTTATAAGTCAGCAGCATCCTTTTGGCTGCTGACAGGTCAAATTTTCAGCAGCAAAGAATTTGCCCCTGACTGCTTTAACTTATCAGAAGGAACAAGTTTCCTGCAGATAGCTTTAAGGCTGTCAGCAGCAACAACCTTGCTGCAGATCATTGCATCTATCAGCAGCAATCAAGTCTGCTGCTGACAAACTTAACCTTTCGCAGCAACCAAAGTTGCAGCGGACAGGCTTATTCATCCACAACAACCAAGTTTGCTGCTGATGGATAAATTTAAGTCCAAATTAACTTTTACCCGCTGTAAAAGATATTAACGTCAGTCTTTACCATGACTGCCTCGGTGTATTACAGCTGTAACAATAAAAAGTAAATAAGGTTGTACTGTACAAGTCATTTTGCTTTTTCTCTCCTCTGCCGTTATAAGAACAAATCAAATTTTCTTTACCACCTCTTCACATTCAATTCAACCCTAAGTCCCCACCACATTCAAAGCTCTCCATATTCTCCATATTCTCAAGTCTCCACCATACTCAAACCATCCCTCCAAAATCAAACAGCTATGGCAGATATCATTAACCCAGATGGCAAGTTTTCCCCATACCATAACCTAACAGCATACCTTACCAAAGGAAAGAAATCCGAAGGATTTGACGATATGATCGATTTCTTATGTCGATCAAAGATCTACTTTGACCTCACCACCAACCCTACCATATATATCCCTCATATGGAGGATTTCTAGAGTACCGCCGTCTACTCAACCGAACAGGGAATTCCCAAAATTAAAGCCAAAGTAGACGGCAAGAATATCACCATCTTGGAAGCTACACTCAGAAAACATCTTAAGCTTCAAGATGAGGGAGCAGCCATCTCATACTCGAAGGACGAATACATGAGGACCTTTGTCTCCATTGGATACACTGGAAATCAAACCGAGTATACGATCGAGAAGACGCTGATGGGCCCTCCATGGAAGTATCTCTGCCACACTCTTCTCTAATGCATATCTCAAAAGAGGAGTGGATGGCATCAGGTGAGCTCTGCACTTGCCTCCGCCTTCCATGGTATGGTCACTAACCAAGGCTTCAACTTTGCACACATCATCTTTGAGGGTTTGAGATATAACCTTCAAGAGGGTGCAAAGCAGCAATTTTTTATGTACCCAAGATTCTTGCAGGAAGTTTTCAATCAAGAACTAAAAGAACTTTCAAAACCTGCAAGAATCTACATCATGTTAGGTCATAAAAATAACATTTATCAAAGCATGAGGACTGTTTCCAAAAAGTTCTCGGGGGTCAATGTTCCATTGTTATCTACAATGCTGAACATGCAAAGAACCCCGGGTGACAGTTCAGCAATCCTAGCTGATACTGATCCCACACCCTCCACCTCATATCCTGAACAAAAATCTGCTTCTACCATTCGAACCCCTATGAATACTACTAAGGATGCACAGGCACAAAAATTACTTACACCTCTTTTGGATGTTATCGTTCAACCGGAACACAGGGCCCTGGTTGCAACAACATATACCAGAAAAGGGGGTAAGAGAACTCCTTCTTCTCTTGCCTCCAAGGCCCAAACCCAACCTAACAGCCCTCACTCAGAATCCCAACATTCTGGTGAGAATATCATTAGGTAAAGCCACATTATTAGGGAGACTTCTTCGGATGTCTCTCTATTAGGATCAGGATCACTTCCCGGATCTGTAGAACAGCCCCCTGAGCCCTTCCTTTCTCTTCTGAACTTAAGTGTTGAGGAACCTGATCAAGATGATGTACCTTCTCCAACTACCACTATCTCGGAGGTACTGATTGATCTTGCTTCCAACACACCCAACCCAAGTTCTTCTACCCTGAAGGTCCACTCTAGTAGTTATGAAAGAGTGGATGTGGAAGAGGCTGTCACTACTGCTGGTCCATCAAATGACCAGGAGGACAGTGACAACATTGCTAAGACCTCAACCACGGCAAATCACAGTGAGGATGCTTCCTTGGAAACTCCCCTCACTGAGAGGAATCCCAGGCGCCAAGAAACCATGGGTGATGGGGATGAAGAGGCTAGGCCTAAGGCCCCATCTGGGTCCAAGGATTACACAACTGTGGATGAGGACAGACTGAAACTTCATAACTTGGAATTGACGACAAGGGTGGCTATGCTAGAGGCTGAAGTGTCTAAACTAAGACACCAAGTCTCTATGCATGAAGCCTATCAATGCCCAACTATACCCTCTCCCTCTCTTGTATCAGTGGGCACCTAAACTGATGCTTACTTGTCGACTGATGCAACCAAAAAGGGGGAGATGGTTCCAATGGAGGAAGACACAGACATTTTTGACGACTGGATTCAAGAGCAGGTTGAAATTCAAAGCTCACTATTCAAGCCAGCTTTTGTACAGGTTCATGACTTGCCAGTTTCAGATAACGAAGAAGAAGAGACATCTGAAGACTGGAAGTTATTCGTCAGGGCTGTTGATGAGGTGCTGAATGAAGCTGAAGACAAAGAACAAAAATATACAGCTTTCAGCATCCTCCCTGAAGCAGCAGCCATCATAAGTCAATCCATTACCCCCCAACTCTTTCAAACTTCACATAAGCTAGAATTTGACTTCATTCTAGCTTGGGGGTATGATGGATCAGCTGAGAGATTTTGGATTGGATGGGAGTTTAGTGGAGTAGAAGAGCTAAACTGGAACTCTCTCAATGCCCTCCAAGTCCTACAACCGTATTTAACTAACTGCATCAACACTTCATCAGATCTCTCCGCAGAACTTGCCATTGGCAAGTTCTATGACTTGATGGAGGATAATCTACCCAAATTCAAAAGACTCATACAAACAGCAAAACGGGTAGCTTATCCTGAATCTTCAACAACAGCAGAAAGAAGACTGACTCCTAGAAGCCTTGAAATAATAAGGAGCAGTCTTCTCACTGAAGAAGAAGTTCTGTGCCTAAGAAGATTCCTGTATGACTTCTTGGTTAAGGACTTGGATGTGCTAGGATGGATGAGCACTAAGTCTCTTGACCACACTCTACTACTAAGCAACGACTCTTCTCTCATCATCAACACCAGGAACATCCTGCAACTGCCTACAGACTTTCTCTACAAGATCTTTGAACTCAGAGCAAATATCTGCAATGTCAACTCCCTGGAAAGCCAAGCAATGATAGCCACTATCAGAGCCCACCTTGAACAGGAAGGAAGGATTGCGGAGGAAGTATATGTGTCAAACTCTGACACTGACTCTGACTCAGCTTCCCCTCGAGAAGACATCTTTTCTGCAACTTATGGGTCAAGGTCCGTTGTTCAAAGATTTCTGCAAGAATTAGCAAGTTCTGAGTGCCAATCAGATGAAGATAAAGACCTTCCCTTGTCAACCTCTCAAGGTGCCAATGAAGCTGAGGCTGAGATCCCAATAGCAGCACCATCATCTGCTGTTGTGGTCAGTGAAGCTGAAGCAGAGGCATCCAATATAAACAAGGAAAAGGGAATTATGACATATGAAGATGAAGAGATGTTGCTAAGAGAGAAAAGATAGAGGGAAGAAAAGAGAAGAAGAAGAGAAGAAGAGGAGATGGCTGACATTAAAAAGGCTCAAGAAAGAAAAACAGCCATTCTCCTCAGAGAACAAACCATCCAGCTGTATGCTAGACAGCTGGATGAACTGAAAAGAAAGATTCCTGCAGTTGACCAGATTGAAGAAGATGCAGCTCTTGCTCTTCAATTGCAGGAACAATTTAACAGAGAACAGGAAGAATTGGAGAAGAAGAAGAAGAAAGAAGAAGCTAAGTTCAGAATAACCGATTCTGAACAAGCCAAAGAAATGAGGGAGGAGTGGGTAAAGGATCTAGTTTCTCAAGGTGAGGATGCAGACTACCTTGAGAAACTATCAAACAAAGAAATATACAGAGCCTTCATGGGTCAGCAAGGTCAATTGGCAAAGAAGAAACAGGCTAAAGAAGAAGAAAAAGCCAAACATAAGTCCAAAAAGACCATTGACTTTAATAAACGGACCCATGAAGAAAGGAAAGTCATGATTGACTTCCTTAAGGCTAGAGGAGAAAGTGGACAGAGGCTAGGTCCCATGAAATTCATGAACCTGCAAGCCCTCTACTTCAAAGTCAAGAAGGATGAGGAAGAAAGATTAGGGAAGAAGGGCTCCAAGAAAAGGGTACCTATTCAGGAAGAAGAAGAAACAAAAGCAAAGAAACCCAAGCCTTCTCCCTCACCTACCTCTTCCTCACTCCAACAACCTTCCACTCTACTCCCCAAACCTTCCACTCCTCCACCCAAAAAGTCCAAACCATCCCACCCAGCTCCCACTCATCAATAGCCTCCCTTGAAGAAATCCAAACCCACACCTAAACCAGAAGACTCAAGAGACATAGTTGACTGGGTCTATAATCCACAAGATCAAAGGTTTGAGATCTTCAAGGGGAGAACTGAAAGAAGAAGATCTATCTATAGATCTGTTGATGAAGTTCTGCAATTGCCAGATTCAGATCTTGGCAAAATTTTGGAGCTGGGTGAAGCTCATGAGCCTGCAAATGAGGGTGGGAAACGTCTTGTGCTAGCCATCAAACACTACTTCAACCCTAACAAAGATGTGATCATTGACATCAAACCACTCAAGTCCCACTCTCCATTTGTTAGTTGGTCCTATAATGCTGATTTGGATGAGTTCACTTTAACTGATGTAAGGAAGCAGAAGATGAGATGTTCAAGCAAAACAATCTACAAAATGCCACATAAAGACATCAAGACTCTGTCTGCACTTCCACTGAACAATCCCAGCAAGGATCCAAGAGGCTATGAGGTTGAAAGGATAGTTAGCCACATGCAAAAGCTTCAGCAGCAAAGTGATTAGAAGAACTTTGGTTGCATCAGTCTAGGGGAGTTTGTAGAACAAAGACTGATTGCAACTAAATTATTCTAAGTACAAATGCTGCTGATAGGCTTATCAGCAGCATTCAACACATGTTGCTGTTGATAGGCTTATCAGCAACATTCAACACTTGTTGCTGCTGATAGGCTCATCAGCAGCATTCAACACTTGTTGCTACTGATAGGCTTATCAGAAGCATTCAACACTTGTTGTTGCTGATAGGATTATCAGCAGCGTTCAACACAAGTTGCTGCTGATAGGCTTATTAGCAGCATCATTCTCATTCTTGCTGCTGATAGCTGTGTTCCTTGAAGACAAATTATTGCAGCTGACTATCCATGCCAAGCGTCACTGACAACTTTCTGCAAAAGCGACTGACACACTCAAAGCAGAAGGAACCTCAATGGTGCAACCAATGACGAATGACAATGCTCTTCTCCAAGCATGCAAACAATGATGAATAAAGAAAATGCTTCAATAAAGTTAGCTAGTTTAGCTTTAACGTGTATTATTAGCTTTTGTATAAAAGATCAACGGTCTGTGTTAGATCTGATCCTTAGAATCAAGGGTATGTCTTGATTCTAAGTTAGTATAAATACTGTGTAAACACTTCATTGTAAGTGTGCTTCTTCACTGAGTTTTCAATTGTAATCGTTTATCTGCAAAAGCTTAATACAACAGTTTTCTTAAAAGTATTCTTTCTGCCTGTTCGATTACATTTGTGTAGTTGTTATTGTTTTTGCCAATTTCAACTAAGAACAGAACCATCTTGTAATTTCACGATCCTACAGACCTTATTCACTGATGGTGCATCAAATGTAAGAGGAACAGGTCTGGTAATCATACTAAAATCGCCACAAGGGGACATATTACCCCTATCCATAAGCTGTGAGTTCCAGGCTACGAATAATGATGCAGAATATGAGTCGTTGATAGCAGGATTACAATTAGCCAAGGATATCAAGATCAGGTATCTTCAGGTATATGCAGACTCATTGTTAATTGCTAATCATTTCAATGGTTCATATGCAGTAAAAGGTGAGAAGTTAGCCAAATATCTCACAATAGTTAAGCAATTATCCATAGAATTCGAAACTTTTAACATTACACAGGTGCCTAGAGAAGATAACACCGAGGCTGATGCCTTAGCAAACCTTGCTTCAGCTCTTAGAGTACCAGAAGGTACCAAAATACCTATCATACACGTTCTAAGCCCAGCTATTGAGAAGGTGAATGAAGTATCCAACACGAAAGAAGAAGCAGGCATTCGGGATCTTGAACCTATTCCAGGATCCTGTATTTCACCTATTAATAAATACTTGCAGGATGGTGAAATCCCGAGTGATAAGAAGAACCACAAGGCTTTTCGCATGAGGATGTCTCGTTTTATAATGTTTAAAAATATTTTTTATAGAAAATCAATTGCAGGTCCATACTTAAGATGCTTGGAAGATCCTGAAGCATGGGAAGTACTGAAAGATCTACACGAAGGAGATTGTGGTAATCACACCGGAGATTTTCAAGGATTCTAAGGGCAGGATATTACTGGCCTACCATGAGGAAAGAAGCTGTGACTTAATCTAAAAAATGTGATGCTTGCCAGAGACACAGCAACATACTCCATCAACCGGACGAACCTTTATACCCAATCATCTCTCCGTGGCCATTTATGAAGTGGGGAATGGATATCGTTGGCAAACTTCCCAAAGCACCAGGAGGAAAGGTCTTTATGCTAGCAATGACGGATTACTTCTCTAAATGGATCCAAGCTGAGGCAGTTTGTTGGATCGGTAAATACAAGATGGTTCTATTCCAGTTGAGATTGGCGAAAACAATCACAACTTAAGCAAAGTAAACAAGTAGACAAGAAGAATACTGATAAATGCAATTTGTATTAAGCTTTAAAGATTACAAGATTACAAAGAAAACTCTTAAGCAAAAAGTACTTTTACAATGAATCTAAGTACTACTTATATAGTAACTTAGAATCAAGACAGACCCTTGATTCTATAGATCAGATCTAACACAGACCGTTGATCTTGTATTGAAGTTATTCTACATATACAGACAATAATAATAACTACAAAGGTTAACTTTATTCAAACGTCTTCTTTGCATCATTGCTTGTATACTCAAAAGGAGAACGTCGTTGTCTTTTATTGTCTTGTGCCAATGACATTCTTTCTGATTGGAGTGTGTCAGTGTAACAGCAGAAAGTTGTCAGTGGTATTGGTTGCTTTATCAAGAACAGTCAGCTGCAATGTTTGATCTTCAGTGAAAAGGCTATCAGCTGCAACTTTGATCTTCAGTGGATAAGGCCTATCAGCTGCAACTTTGGTCAGCAGCTGATAAGACCTATCAGCTGCAGCTTTCGTCAGCAACAGATAAAGCCTATCAGCTGCAACTTTGTCGATCCGCAGCAATCTTTGAGATCAGCAGCATTTGTACTTAGAGAATTTTATAGCCATCAGTCTTTATTTCTACAAACTCCCCCTAGACCGATGCTACCAAAACTCTTTTACTGCTTTTGTTGCTGAAGCTTTTGCATGTGGCTGACAATTCTTTCAATCTCATATCCTTACTGGTCCTTGCTGGGATTGTTAAGAGGAAGCTCAGATAGAGTCTTGATGTCTTTGCTGGCCATTTTGAAGATAGCTTTGCTTGAACACCTCATCTTCTGTCCTTTAACATATGTCAATGTGAACTCATCTTTTTCAGCATTGTAGGACCAGCTGATGAATGGAGAGTGGGATTGGACATGTTTGACATCAAGGATTTCATCTCTGCTGGGGTTGAAGTGATGTTTGATTACCAGCAGCAGATGTCTCCCACCTTCATTCACGTGCTCATTGGCTTCACCCAGCTCCATCATTCTTCTGAGATCAGAATCTGGAAGCTGTAGTACCTCATCAACAGATGTATAAATTGATCTTTTAACTTCTGTCCTTCCCTAGAAAACTTCAAACCATTGGTCTTGAGAGCTGTATGACCAGATGACTATTTCTCTTGAGTCTTCTGGTTTGGAAGTAGGTTTGTTTTTCTTTTTGGGAGGTTGTTGATGAGTAGGAGCTGTGTGTGAGGATTTGGATTTTGAGGGTGGAGAGGAGGGAGGTCTAGGATGGAGAGTGGAAGGTTGTTGGATTGAGGAAGTGTTGGGTGAGGGAGAAGGCTTGGGTTTCTTTGTTTTCCTTTCTTCTTCTTGAATGATTACCCTCTTCTTGGAGCCTTTCTTCCCCAGTCTTTCTTCCTCATCCTTCTTGACTTTAAGGTAGAGAGCTTGCAGGTTCATGAAGTTCATGAGACCCAGCCTCTTTCCACTCTCTCCTATAGCCTTAAGGAAGTCAATCATGATCTTCCTTTATTCATGGGATCTTCGGTTAAAGGCAATGGTCTTCTTGGACTTTTGTTTGGCTTTTTCTTCTTCTTCAACCTTTTTCTTGTTTGCCAATTGACCCTGCTGACCCATGAAGGCTCTCTAGATTTCTTTATTTGATAGTTTCTCAAGGTAGTCTGCATCCTCACCTTGAGAAACCAGAGCCTTTACCCACTCATCTCTCATTTCTTTGGCTAGTTCAGAATCAGTTATTCTGAACTTAACCTCTTCCTTCTTCTTCTTCTTCTTCTCTATCTCTTCTTCTTCTTTGTTGAATTGTTCCTGCAGTTGAAGAGCAAGAGCTTCATCTTATTCAATTTGATATACTGCAGGAATTTTTACTTTCAGATCATCCAGCTGTTTTGCTTACAGCTGGATCTGTTGTTCTCTGAGGAGAATGGCTGTTTTTCTGTCTTGAGCTTTCTTTAGTTCAGCCATCTCCTCTTCTTCTCTTCTTCTTCTTCTATCCTCCTTTTCTTTCTTCTCCTTAATTCTTTCTTCATCTTCTTTGGTCATTAGTCCCTTTCCCTTATCTTTGTTGGATGCCTCTGCTTCAACTTCATGGACCACAACAGCAGATGTAGTAGATGTTGTTGGGATCTCAGCTTCAGCTTCATTGGCATTTTAGGGAATGGACAAGGGAAGGGAACTTTCTTCATCTTCTTTCCATTCCGTACCTGTCACTTCTTTCCATGCTTCTTTCATCGTTTCCTCGTCTCTTCTTTTTTATTCTTCTTCTATGTTCAGTCTGACTGTTGGAGAAGAGAGAAAGGATAGGTCTGAGTCAGATCCAGATTCCTCCTTATAAAGAGAAGCCTTGATGATTTTGATCATTTCTTGACTTTCTAAGGAGTTGACATTGAAGATGAGTGATCTGAGCTCAAAGACCTTGTGCAGGAAGGCTGAAGGTAGGAGCAAGATCTCTTTGATGTTGATTGAGAGAGAAGATCCATTGCTCAGCAAGAAGGTGAAGTCATGGGAGTCAGTGCTTATCCATCCTTGCACTTCCACATTCCTGACCATTATGTTGTACAAGAATCTTCTCCAGCAGATAACCTCTTCTTCAGTTAAAGCACTGCTCCTGATTATGTCAAGTCTTCTCGGAGCCAGTCTTTGTTCTGCTGCTGATGAAGATTCAGGATAAGCCACCCTGTTTGCTTCTTTTAGTAGTCTTTCAAACCAGGGCATGTTATCCTCCATTAAGTCATAGAACCTGCTGATTGCAAGTTCTGCTAATAGATCTGATGAAGTGTTGATGCATTTTGTCAGATACAGATTGAGAACTTGGAGGGCATTAAGAGAGTTCCAGTTTAGCTCTTCTACTCCACTAAACTCCCATCCAATCCAGAATCTCTCAGCTATTCCATCATACCCCCAAGCTAGAATGGAGTCAAATTCTAGCTTCTTTGAATTTAGGAAGAGTTGGGGGGTAAATGAATGACTTATTATGGCTGCAGCTTCAAGAAGAATGATGAATGCTGGAGGTGTGTCTTCATGGAGAGTTTCTTCTTGTAGCACCTCATCAACAGCTCGGACGACTAACTTCCAATCCTAAGTGATATCTTCCTCTTCATCTACTGAGTCTAGCAAGTCATGGATTTGAATAAAATCAGGTTTGTATAGGGAACTTTGAAACACAGTCTGCTCTTGTATCCATTCTTCGAGGCTGTCAGCATCATCTTCCTTAGTAACCACCTCCCCCTTTTTGGTTGCATCAGTGAAAAGGGATGTATATGTTTGAGTTCCCACTGATACAAGAGAGGGAGTAGGCACAGTTGGGAATTGATGGGCTTCATGCATAGAGACTTGGTGTCTTAGTTTGGACACTTCAGCCTCTAGCATTGCCACCCTGGCCGTCAATTCCAAGTTATGAATTTTCAATTTGTCCTCATCCACAGTTGTGGAATCCTTGGAGATAGATGGGGCCTTAGGCCTAGCCTCTGCATCCCCATCACCCTGGTTTTCTTGGCGCCTGGGATTCCTCTCAGTGAAGAGTGTTTCACAGGAAACATCCTCACTATGAGTTGTCGTGGTTAGGGTCTTAGCTATGTTATCATTATCCTCCTGGGCAGTTGATGTACCAGGAGTAGTGATAGCCCTTTCCACATTCACTCTATCAATACTACCAGAGTGAACCTCCTTGGGTGATGAACCTGGGTTGGGTGCACCAGCAGCCAAGTCAATCAAAACCTCCGATATAGTGGTTGTTGGAGAAGGTATATCATCTTCACCAGGTGCCTCTGCACTTAGGTTCAGAGAAGAGAAATAATGGAATGGCTCAGGGGGTTGCTCTATGGATCCGGGATGTGATCCTGATCCTAATAGAGAGGCTTCCAAGGAAGTCTCTCTAGTGTTGTGGCTATCCCTTTTGGTATTCTCATCAGAATGTTGGGATTCTGAATGAGGGCTTAGAGGTTGGGTTTGGGCCTTTAAGACAAGAAGAGAATGAGTCTTCTTGCTCCTTTTTCGGGTGTATGCCGTTGCAACTGGGGCCCTTTGTTCCAGTTGAACGATAACATCCAAAACAGATGTAAGTGATTTTTGTACCTATGCATCCTTAGTAGTATGCACAGGGGTTCGAATGGTGGAAGCAGATTGTTGTTTAGGATGTGATGTGGAGGGTGTGGGATCAGTATCAGCTGGGATTGCTGAACTGTCACCCGGGGTACTTTGTATGTTCAGCATTGTAGATAACAATGGACAATTGACCCCTGAGAACTTTTTGGAAACAGTTCTCATACTTTGAAAAATATTATTTTTATGTCCCAACATGATGTAGATTCTTGTAGGTTTTGAGAGTTCTTTTAGTTCTTGGTTGAAAACCTCCTGCAAGAGTCTTAGGTACATAAAAAATTGTTGCTTTGCACCCTCTTGAAGGTTATATCTCAAACCCTCAAAGATGAGGTGTGCAAAGTTGAAACCTAGGCCAGTAATCATACCATGAAAAGTAGAGGCAAGTGCGGAGCTCACTTGATGCCATCCACTTCTCTTCTGAGATATGCATTGGAGAAGAGTGTGGCAGAGATACTTCCATGGAGGGCCCATCAGCGCCTCGATTGTATACTCATTTTGATTTCCAGTGTACCCTATGGATACAAAGGTCCTCATGTACTCGTCCTTTGAGTATGAGATGGCTGCTCCCTCATCCTGAAGCTTAAGATGTTTTCGGAGGGTAGCTTCAGAGATGATGATGTCCTTGCCGTCTACCTTGGCTTTTATTTGGGGAATCCCCTGTTCGGTAGAGTAGACGGCGGTATTCCAGAAATCCTCCATATGAGGGATATATATGGTAGGGTTGGTTGTGAGGGCAAAATGGATCTTTGATCGGCATAGGAAGTCGATCATATCATCGAATCCTTCGGATTTCTTTCTCTTGGTTAAGTATGTTGTAAGGTTGTGGTACGGGGAGAACTTATCATAAGGGTTATTGATGTCAGCCATTGTTGTTTGATTTTGGAGGGAAGGTTTGAAGGTTTAAGAATATGGAAGGCTTTAAATGTTTTAAGGATGGAAGGCTTTGAATGTTTTAAGGATGGAAGGCTTTGAATGTGGTGGGGACTTGAGAGAAAGTGATGTGGGTTTAGGGTGAAATTAAATGTGAAGAGGTGGTAAGGAAATTTGATTTGTTCTTATAACGGTAGAGGAGGGAAAAGCAAAATGACTTGTACAGTACAACCTTGTTCACTTTTTACTGTTACAGCTGTAATACACCGAGGTAGTCATGGTAAAGACTGACGTTAATTTTTACAGCGGGTAAAAGTTAATTTGGACTTAAATTTACCCATCAGCAGCAAACTTGGTTGGTGTGGATGGATAAGCCTGTCTGCTGCAAGCTTGGTTGCTGCAGAAGGTTAAGTCTGTCAGCAGCAAACTCAATTGCTGCTGATGGATTCAATGATCTGCAGCAAAGATGTTGCTACTGACAGCCTTAACGATATCCGTAGGAAACCTGTTCCTGCTGATAACTTAAAGCAGTCAGTGGCAAATCCTTTGCTGCTGAAGATTAACCTGTCAGCAGCTGAAGGACAAAAATGCTGCTGACTCATAACTTTTATTTACAACAAAAGACAAAACACATTTTAAAACAAAATTTTAGAGATAGATTTTAATCAAAGTTCATCATACCAATGGATTCAACTAAATATCTAAATCTAGCTTCATCAAAAGGTTTTGTAAACAAATCGGCATATTGCTCATTGGTATGAACTTTGGTTAAAATAATCCTCTTTTTCTCAGCTTGATCTCTTATGAAATGATACCTGATGTCAATGTGCTTTGTCTTGGAGTGTTGCACCGGATTGTTTGTGATTGATATAGCACTCATGTTGTCAATGTGAATTGGAGTTGCCATGAAAGTCATCCCATAATCCAGCATTTGATTTTGTATCCAGATGACTTGTGCACAGCAACTTGAAGCTGCAATGTATTCTGCTTCAGCTGTAGAAGTTGAAACACATATTTGCTTCTTGCACTGCCATGAAGTCAGTCTCCCTCCCAGAAACTGACATCCCCCTGATGTGGAATTTTTGTCCAAGTTGCATCCCCCATAATCACTGTCAGTGTATGCATACAGATTGAACTTGTCATTTTTAGAGTACCAAAGCCCAAGTCTTGGGGCTCCCTTTAGGTATCTAATAATTCTCTTGACAGCTTGAAGATGTGAAACCTTTGGAGCTACTTGAAATCTTGCACAGAGACATACTACAAACATGATATCTGGCCTTGAGGCAGTGAGATACATGAGAGACCCTATCATTGCACGGTACTAATGTTGATCAGTGTCTTGGCCATCTTTGTCTGGAGTCGGCTGATGGTGTACTTGCATAGGGGTTCTTGCAGCTGAGCAGTCATCCATCTTGAATCTTTCCAAAATGCTCTTTACATATTTGGATTGGCTGATGAAGATTCCATTTGGGACTTGTTTGACTTGTAGACCCAAAAAGAAATTTAGTTCACCTATTGAACTCATTTCAAACTTTGAGTGCATCAGAATCTCAAAGTCTTTGCACAACTTTTTCCTTGTTGATCCAAAGATGATATCATCAACATAGATTTGAACTAGTAAGCTTTCTCCCCCTTCATCTTTGATAAACAAGGTCTGGTCAATAGCACCTCTTCGGAAGTTGTTGCTTAGTAGATATCATGACAAAGTTTCATACCAGGCTCTTGGTGCTCTATGTAAGCCATACAGAGCTTTGTCTAGTTTGAACACTTGAGTAGGATGTGCAGGATCTACAAAGCCTGGAGGCTGTTTGACGTATATGTAACATCCCTGATTTTCCGACCCTATTTTAACTAATAAAATAACAACACGACATTGAATCATATACTTGTTCAAACCTACACCTCAGTAATCGTTAGCCGATCGTATTCAATTCAAGGATTTAGAACTCATAATCAAGTGGTAACACCTCTTAGAGTTAATTAGGTGTTCTGTTAAATCCTAACCAAGCTAATTCTGTCAAAGCTGAAGTTACAAGGGCTGATTTTGTAAATAACCAGAAACTCTAGTAGGCACGGTCGCGCCACGTTTTGGCACGGTCGCGCCTCGTCTGGCATGGCACGGTCGCGCCACGTTTTGGAACGGTCGTGCCTCGTCTGGCACGGTCGCGCCTCTTATAGGCACGGTCGCGCCTCACATCAGTTGAAACGTAAATACAGTCTTTAATCGCTGGATCGTAAGAATTCGTAACCCTTCAACATATTGATGAACCCAATTAACATTTTAATCATAGTAATTACGACGAATTAACCTATTATACCAATCCAATCCGTAACTGTCGACCATAATCTCACCATTATCAAATTCATTGTTTTCTATTATCCTTCCTGCAAATCAACCTTCTGCACACACTCGACGAACATCCTAGGAGCCTTGCGCTCAGCAATTCGATCGAAGTCGTACCAGAAGTCGTCGGAGGACACAACCGCCGAAGCCAAAACTCATATTAATCGAGACCCTTCAATTCATCAAGCATTCCGGTAATTTCTTGTAACTACAGTTCCATATCTAGGTCTAGACCAATAACCCTATATTAATCGGATCGTCTAGCATCAGATTGAACCCAATCCGTAATCTAGGGTTCATTTCAAAATGGTTTAATCGAATACTACCTTGTAGATGTTTTAAATACAATTAAACTATACAAAAGATTCGTAATAGCCTAATGGGTGAAATCCCCATGAATTCCAACATTAACAATATAAGAATTAGTCAAATTGATTCTGTTTTGGAACAGACACGGTCGCGCTAGTATTCTAGCGCGGTCGTGCCTCACCCTCAGCCCCAGTCGTGCCTCTTGGCTAGACCTGGTCGTGCTATCAGAACCCTAGGCACGGTCGTGCCTAGCCCAGGCACGGTCGTGCCTAGTGAACAGCCTTGTTGTGTCTTCTGTTTGATCAACACGGTCGCACCCTTGACCAGCGCGGTCGCGCCCGTGGTCCTAGCACGATTGTGCCTTGTCCCAGGCACGGTCGTGTGTGTGAGAAAATCTTGTCAGAATGCTTAATTTTATATTTTCAAAAATAATAAGTATTCCAAATTAATTTTTAAATAAAAATAATTAATTTTATAAAGATTTGGATTAACCTTATTTAAAAGACCCAAATTCTTATTTCTAAATAAATAGAAGTTATTTATTATAACCTACAAAATTAAATTTATACTTAATATTAAACTCTACACATAAATATTAGTTACACCACTTATTTAATCATCTTTATAAAAACAACGTAAAGATTATTTATTAAATTTATATTTAATATAAAACATTTAATACATTCTCATAACTAAATGACTAACTTACATATTTTATAAATAAATAAATAATATTATAATTATTTATTTAAATTACATTTAAACAAAAACTATTTGTTTATAACTAAGTAAACAAATAATAATTTTATTATTTCATTATTTAGTTATTCCAAACTCAAATTTTATACAACACCATTCAAGTACAAACCACTAACACCTACAACTTCAAATTCCTTATACACACATCAAATTTAACCTTAGACTTAGACATAGACTATTGTGCACACTATTGATTCAATACGTATTACACTCTAGGTTAACGTTGTGCATTACGAGGACCCCGTTACTATCTAGTATGCCATGTTAGCTACGCCTTCAAATCAGGTGAGTATTTCATAGCCCCTTTTACTCTTTTACACTTTTGGGGTGAAACATGAACATTATTCAAATTACACGTTCCATTTACACAAACAACACAAGTACAAATCCTATTTACATTCATGTGTGTAATTTGAGCTTTATGCCCGAGTGCTAGGTGTGCTAACCTTTGTATGCGATTATGTGCAATCATTAACTATACAAGCCGACGGTTTTCAATGATAGATCTATTGAGTCTGACAAACCCACCCAGATTGGGGTGATTGATACCGACAACACAATTTTGCATGCTAGTTACAAAGGTTTGATTGTACTTGGTTACACAATAGCTGCTCCCCATAAATGCCTTATTTATCATGTTATGTAAGGATTTGTTTTACAAACTATATGCTATCTATATACAAACATGTGTTATACTCACCAACTTTTTAGTTGACCTTATTTTATTCATGTTTCAGGTGCTTTCATATGAGTTTGATCAAGACATGCTACACATAGGCTTTGGACCTAGTTAATCTTAATTCAAAAACAAATTGTATTTCATTATGTACTTGGAACTTGATTCATGTTGCTTGAATGGAAATGGATTTAACATATTACAATTTAGTCAACCTTGAGCTCATGAACAGTCTACATTTCCCGCCCCGACGTTTTCGCCGTCGGTTGGTGTGTGACAGATTGGTATCAGAGCCTTGGTTATAGGGAACTAGGTTATTAGACACCCTTGACCTAGACTATAACTTTAGGACACCCATACAATGCCATGCTACTACAGGTTACATTATTAGTTCTTGTGTAAATATTTTTACATGCTATCATAAGTATTTACACTATGTGATACGATACATAATAACTTATGTGTCACACTACTTGATAACTTTTGTGCTTACACTCATTACTATCTACATGCTATATGATTATTTTTTTTATGTGAATATTCTTACATGTTATACTATATAGCTACATCATATGATACAATACTTAATAATCTATGTGTCCATTACCTGCCAACTTTTTCTCTTATTCATTGCTACCTATTTAATTTATTTAAAAGTGCTATCCTAAGTTTTCACACACACTCATACACACTTAGTTTTTCATGCACCCCTAAACTCACATACATAATACCACACCTCTCGTGAACAACAAATTTTAAACTATTGGGCCTAATGTCCATCGATAATAAACTAAGAAGTCCATCTATCCTCCAAGAAACAAAAGCCTACTGAAATGCATAAACCTTACTTTCGGGCCACAAGGCCCAGTTCACAACAATTCTCATCATGACCATGAGCCCAACAATAGTGTTATTAATACATGATGGCTGGAAGAGTGTGTAGGCTCATGAAGGATTCTGGCTAAGGAAAGATAGGGTACTTAAGTGTGTCCTAGTGACCCACCCCTCTTTCCTGGGAATTCTCCTCAGGGATGCATTGCTTATAGGTCAAGTGTATTTCTAAAATACTATTGTGAAGGTTCGGCGTTATGACTAGTCAAACTCTAAACCTATGAGAACTCCTACATTTGACACTCAGTATTTTATTATCGCTTACAACCTTTCCATTGTTTTCTTGCTAAGTATGGACTCCTACTCTCCTACCTCCCCGGTATGCCGTCCCGAAGAAGAGTCTGATTGGGAAGAAGACACCGGATCACCCGTACATCGATCACCAACACCCGCAGCTGCTAGACCAAGGTTTGATGTAAGGGTAGATTGGATTAGGAACACCGGCCCAAGACTTCGAACACCTGGATCAGCCGCGCCCAGAAACCCGTATCAGACACCCCATCCCCACAATCAACTACCACTCCCACTGAGAGATCCATATCTAATGCCCGACCCGTATTACTCTAATCCTTGAGTAGGGCATATCATGGCACTCACTAGTACTATCGAATTTCCAACCAATGACACGCACCAATATGTAAGGACCTCAGAATTTGAGAGGCAAAGAATGGAGCAAGGGTTAATGCACGACTTGCAAGGACAAGGAATGAATAACCTAGCAAACCAATTAGGGTACCAAAATGAATTAATCTCCATCCTCGAAGCGGTGCTCGCCTTGGGAATTATTCTCCTTCTAGTGGAAAGCTACAGGGGCGTTAACAGGATTATTTTTCTTATTTATTTCAGTTTGAGAACCATTTCCCTGTGTTTTGAATACATTTCAGCATTACTAAATTTCATATTTTTCAAAGTTATTATTCATAAATTCAATACGTTGAGTGTGAATTACACCCATCATATTTTCATCAAAATTCTCCAAGTATTATCTTTCCCAATCACCACAATTTAGTACACTACCAGCAATCTCCTTCGTAAACAAATCATCCAATTGTTCGATTTAAACAAAACCTCGTTATCTTGTTCAAACAAAATGTTTATCAAACTTTTAGATAGTATCAAAAACATAATTTTTCCATAAAACTTTCCACCTGATAAGGAAAGTTAATACAACCGATTTTATAAAATATATATATATATATATATATATATATTATTTCGAATTGATAAATAATTATGGTTTTCCTCGTTTAAGTAAATATTTCTAAACCCTGGCTAAAATAATATACGACTAATTGTTTAGCCAATAATTTCGCTTAAAAATATTCCCTTATTAAATAGCTGAGAATTTAAATTAAAAGATTTTTTCCATAAATTGTCTACTTATTTGAATTATGAGACTCAATGGATTCACTACGTTATATATCTACAATCAAGGACGACTTACCACTTTCAAATTTCAAACAAAGATCCGTATTTGTAAACACATTTCCCCGAACATTTTCAGAACTTTCTCATTACCTTTCACTTGTCGCTTCAAGAGACGATCCATACCGCGTAGACGTTAACCCTATCTATCAACCTCAATGAGAATTAAGAGCTAGAAACTAACTACCACATTATACAAGAACCCCAAACAACCCGCTCGTCCGCAACGCTCAACCACATACAAAACCCGTTAGTATACAACACACTCGAAGTTCAATAACTTACACATGCACGTTCACAATATACCCAACGTAACCACATGGTGCATGAAACCCAATTATTATCAATATACCAAATGCTACCCAAATTACATAATACATGAAACTAGTTTGCCTACAAATCACAATTTACTAGATTGATCACATAACACACGAAACATGCTTAATTGCAATACACATGCTACTAGATTGAGCACATAATACACGAAACGTAGTTGGTTGCAATATACATGACACATAACCTTTGTTTGTTTGATAAATAACCCTAGAGTGACCGCATTAACATGAAACTCATTTGGTTAGAAAGGGCATCATACTAAACTGTGCACATTATGCAATATACGTGATACTAATTACACATGATACTATATTGTTTACATTACACGTGAGAGCTCGTTGATTTACAAAATACATAATGCTAGTTGTTCATGCTACACAAGAGACTTGTGTGTTTACTTTATACATGAAACGAAATTGCTTACAATTATTACAATTGATTGATTACATTATACACAAGATATGGTCATGCACTTTGTTCACCAAAGTTGAAGACCATAATACATGGAAACGACTCGGGGTTTGACGTATTCTTGTTCAAACACGAGCAAAGTAAGAAACTTTAAGTTATTCTACTTTAGTACTCTCTAGTCGTGAACTTACCTGCTTAAGGACATAGTTACTTGTTAGCGACTTTTATGTGAAAACAATGGACATGGATGGAGTGAAATTGTGCCCCTTGAAGCGCACACAACGGAATGACCTATACGGACCATGCGATGATTTGAGTAATTACGGGTGCACACGGAATTATGAAAATTAGCGTATGGAAAGCATAGTGAAATTTTGTCGTGTGTTGTGACCTAAAACCTATCATGATATGTAACAACGAAACTAATGTGATATGACAAGGGCATGGTGGATACGCCGATGGTACTTCCTATATATAAGTGTCCTATAATATTATCAGAAGTAACGTTGCTCGTGTCACGTGAAGTTTTGACCTAGACCAATGTTTATGAAATCTTTTACCCGCTGACAATTTTAAAGTATATTATACTACATCTTACACTAACCCTAATTATCAAGATTCCATCAATTTCATTCCAAATAATACATCTCACATTTAGAATTCAGAATTATTATTCGGCAATCTCCTCCTAAATTCACTTCAAAACAAAATTCATTATCACCCTTCATATTCAACTTTAAGTATCAGGCCTAAGCCATGTCAATGGTTACACTCCCCAGAATACAACAATCAAAACTCACCGAGAACCCAAAACTCCCACCTGTTTCTTGATTTTAATAGCCTCCATTAGTTAAATTTCGGGACGAAATTCCCTTAACATAGGGAGACTGTAACATCCCTGATTTTCCGACCCTATTTTAACTTATTTTAACTAATAAAATAACAAAATGACATTGAATCATATACTTGTTCAAACCTACACCTCAGTAATCGTTAGCCGATCGTATTCAATTCAAGGATTTAGAACTCATAATCAAGTGGTAACACCTATTAGAGTTAAATAGGTGTTCTGTTAAATCCTAACCAAGCTAATTCTGTCAAAGCTGAAGTTACAAGGGCTGATTTTGTAAATAACCAGAAATCCTAGTAGGCACGGTAGCGCCACGTTTTGGCATGGTCGCGCCACGTTTTGGCACGGTCGCGCCTCGTCTGGCACGGTCGCGCCACGTTTTGGCACGGTCGCGCCTCGTGTGGCACGGTCGCGCCTCTTATAGGCACGGTGGCGCCTCACATCAGTTGAAACGTAAATACAGTCTTTAATCGCTGGATCGTTCGAATTCGTAACCCTTCCACATATTGATGAACCCAATTAACATTTTAATCATAGTAATTACGACGAATTAACCTATTATACCAATCCAATCCGTAACTGTCGACCATAATCTCACCATTATCAAATTCGTTGTTTTCTATTATCCTTCCTGCAAATCAACCTTCTACACACACTCGACGAACATCCCAGGAGCCTTGCGCTCAGCAATTCGATCAAAGTCGTACCAAAAGTCGTCGGAGGACACAACCGCCGAAGCCGAAACTCATATTAATCGAGACCCTTCAATTCATCAAGCATTCCGGTAATTTCTTGTAACTACAGTTCCATATCTAGGTCTAGACCAATAACCCTATATTAATCGGATCGTCTAGCATCAGATTGAACCCAATCCGTAATCTAGGGTTCATTTCAAAATGGTTTAATCGAATACTACCTTGTAGATGTTTTAAATACAATTAAACTATACAAAAGATTCGTAATAGCCTAATGGGTGAAATCCCCATGAATTCCAACATTAACAATATAAGAATTAGTCAAATTGATTCTGTTTTGGAACAGACACGGTCGCGCTAGTATTCTAGCGCGGTCGTGCCTCACCCTCTGCCCCGGTCGTGCCTCTTGGCTAGACCTGGTCGTGCTATCAGAACCCTAGGCACGGTCGTGCCTAGTGAACAGCCTTGTTGTGTCTTCTGTTTGATCAACACGGTCGCACCCTTGACCAGCGCGGTCGCGCCCGTGGTCCTAGCACGATCGTGCCTTGTCCCAGGCACGGTCGTGTGTGTGAGAAAATCTTGTCAGAATGCTTAATTTTATATTTTCAAAAACAATAAGTATTCCAAATTAATTTTTAAATAAAAATAATTAATTTTATAAAGATTTGGATTAACCTTATTTAAAAGACCCAAATTCTTATTTCTAAATAAATAGAAGTTATTTATTATAACCTACAAAATTAAATTTATACTTAATATTAAACTCTACACATAAATATTAGTTACACCACTTATTTAATCATCTTTATAAAAACAACGTAAAGATTATTTATTAAATTTATATTTAATATAAAACATTTAATACATTCTCATAACTAAATGACTAACTTACATATTTTATAAATAAATAAATAAGATTACAATTATTTATTTAAATTGCATTTAAACAAAAACTATTTGTTTATAACTAAGTAAACAAATAATAATTTTATTATTTCAATATTTAGTTATTCCAAACTAAAATTTTATATAACACCATTCAAGTACAAACCACTAACACCTACAACTTCAAATTCCTTATACACACATCAAATTTAACCTTAGACTTAGACATAGACTATTGTGCACACTATTGATTCAATACATATTACACTCTAGGTTAACGTTGTGCATTACGAGGACCCCGTTACTATCTAGTATGTCGTGTTAGCTACGCCTTCAAATCAGGTGAGTATTTCATAGCCCCTTTTACTCTTTTACACTTTTGGGGTGAAACATGAACATTATTCAAATTACACGTTACATTTACACAAACAACACAAGTACAAATCCTATTTACATTCATGTGTGTAATTTGAGCTTTATGCCCGAGTGCTAGGTGTGCTAACCTTTGTATGCGATTATGTGCAATCATTAACTATACAAGCCGACGGTTTTCAATGATAGATCTATTGAGTCTGACAAACCCACCCAGATTGGGGTGATTGATACCGACAACACAATGTTGCATGCTAGTTACAAAGGTTTGATTGTACTTGGTTACACAATAGCTGCTCCCCATAAATGCCTTATTTATCATGTTATGTAAGGATTTGTTTTACAAACTATATGCTATCTATATACAAACCTGTGTTATACTCACCAACTTTTTAGTTGACCTTATTTTATTCATGTTTCAGGTGCTTTCATATGAGTTTGATCAAGACATTCTACACATAGGCTTTGGACCTAGTTAATCTTAATTCAAAAACAAATTGTATTTCATTATGTACTTGGAACTTGATTCATGTTGTTTGAATGGAAATGGATTTAACATATTACAATTTAGTCAACCTTGAGCTCATGAACAGTCTACATGTCCCGCCCCGACGTTTCCGCCGTCGGTTGGGGTGTGACAGTATACTTCCTCATCAATCTTCCCATACAGAAAGGCACTCTTTACATCCATTTGATAGACAGTGAAATTATTAGATGCAGCATATGCCAGGAAGATTCTGATGGCCTCCAGCCTGGCAACAGGAGCAAATACTTCATCATAGTCAATTCGTTCTTCTTGAGTGTAGCCCTGAGCTACAAGTCTGGCTTTGTTCTTGACTACAATGCCTCTCTTGTCTTGCTTTTTCCTGAAAACCCATCGTGTGCCAATAGCATATTGACCTGGTGGAAGATTAACAAGTTTCTAGACATCCTGCCTCTTGAATTGCAGCAACTCTTCCTGCATTGCCTCAATCCAGCTGCTGTGTTTTAGTGCTTCATCTATCTTCTTGGGTTCCACCTGAGATAGAAAACATGAAAACAAGCATATATTGGCCTCGTGAGATTTCCTTCTTGTGAGAACTCCTTGGTGGACTTGGCCAATAATATTTTCTTGAGGATGTTCTTTGTGGATCCTCTGTGCTGGTACCACCTCCAGCTGTATCCCTTGCTCCAGATTGCTTTGATTTTGATCATGGGTCTCTTCATTCATGGTGGAAGAGTCTTCAACATCAGCAGCCACATCGATATTTTCAGCAATAGCATCAACAGCATCTACAACATTTACCGAAGAGTCTTCATCTAAATTTTCAGTTTCAGACAGGCTGCTGCTGGTGACATTGGAGAGTCTTGTTCCGGCTTCAAAGTGTGGTTCTTGAACTCTGTGCCCTAATCACACCTTATGATCTTCACCTTTTGATTGCTTTGATTCTCTACCCTAAGAATGTAGGATTTGAGAATTTCAGCAGTTTCATCTTTAGTTCTCAAGAAGTATACCCATGAGAATCTGGTGTAGTCATCAGTTATCACCACACAGTATGACTTCTTGCCCATTGACATGACATTTGTAGGACCAAAGAGATCCATATGCAGCAGCTGTAGTGGAGTGTCATTTGTATTCAAGGTCTTAGGCTTGTGAGAACTCTTGTGTTGCTTCCCCTTTAAGCAAGCAATGCAGTGGTCTTCTAGCTGGAATTCTTTGTCAGGAAGCCCTCTGACAAGATTATCCTTCATCAGTTTGTTAATAGTTTTAATATTAACAAGACTTAATCTCCTGTGCCAGAGAGCTGATTCATCAACTGAGGCTTTTGACAGAAAACAGGAAACACTCCCAGATGGAGTGACTTCATTCATGTCCAGTACATAGAGATTTTCTTTTCTCTGAGCAGTTAATAAAATCTTTTCTGGAGGAGGTTTGGATAAGCCTGGAGACAGTACAAAGCATTCTTTATCTGTGAAGAGCATCCAATGCTTTTGATCACAGACCTGGGAAACACTCATGAGATTGAAGTCCAATTCTTTGACATAGTTGACCTTATCAATGCTCATTCTTTCGTTGGAAACAGTTCCTTGTCCAGTAATGGATCCTCTCTTTGAGTCACTTCCAAAGGCAACATATCCTCCATTGAAGTGTCTTAAGTTAGAGAGGATGGATCTGTTTCCTGTCATGTGCCTGGAACAACCACTGTCTACCACCCAGGTGTTATTCTTGTAACCTGGCTGTCCCTACACATAATAGAGATCTAGTTAGTGGGAGGAGTCCAAGAGCTTGCATCCTTGAATAAAAGGGTTCTTGGAATGTTAGATTCATCATGTGTGCATTCAACAGAGCCAATGATGATTCTTGGAGTGATATAAACTAGGATCTTGGCTTTCCATTGTTGAGGAGATGGTCTTCCAGTTCTCTTTTCTTTGTCAGCAGTTGATTTTGCTTTGGCTGCTGATGGATGTTCTTTAACAGCAGCAGATTTTGCTGCTGGGGACTTTAGCTTATCAGCATCAGGTTTTGTTGCTGCTGATGGCTTTGGCTTCTCAGCAGCAGATTTTGTTACTGCTGACTTATGCTTATCAGTAGCAGATGTTGCTGCTGATGGTTTTGCTTGAGCGGCAGCAGATTTGGTTGTTGCTGAAGGTTTGTCTTTAGGTTGCTTGTGCTTCACTTGATTACCAACACTTTTTCTGGCTGCTGATGGTTTAACAACCGATGTATGCTGATCCTTCTTTACTTTTTGTCTTTGAGGGGCTTGATGAAGGATCTGGTTGAAAGGGTTAAATTGACAATTTGTAGCAAAGTGGTCTGATTCACCATAGATGATGCATGTTTGTTGAGATTTTGGCAGCTGCTTCCTTGGTGGAGAAAGAGAGTTTTGGAATTGAGTTGCCTTTGCTTCAAAGCTTCTAACCTGTTTGCTTTTGTTTGTTTTCTTAAAAGCATGTGGTTTTTGAACTCTTTGTTGCAGATTCCTCTGCTGCTGAAGGTAGTAGAAGCAGGGGTTGGCAGTGTGATTGTATTTGCCACAGACAAAGCATGATTTAGCCAGTTTGTCCCTTGAAAGATAAACATAATCCTTTCTTTTGAAAAGGTCTTTGAAGTTCCAAGGGTGAGCTTTGTTGTGCTCAAAAGTGGCTTCTTCCAATGTCTTTTGAACATATGGAACTCTTTATCCAGGAGCATGACATATGTCAAACACCTTCCTTTGAGGATTAGAGTTGATGGAAGTTACAGACTGTCCCTTTTCAACAGTTAGCTTTCTTCCTTCCGGAGGATAGCTGATTTTGATTTGGCTGAAAGGCATAGGAACTGGAGCAGCTGGTACTTGTACTGAAGCTGGTACTTGTACTAAGGGAATGAAAGGAACAGGAGCACTTGTTTGAATGACTTCCAAGACAGGTGGTGCTGGTACTTGAGCTGTTGATGAGGCCTCCTCAGCTTTAGTGGACTCTGAACAAGTTGACTCAGAATCTGATGAGGAAGTGCACTCTTGTACCAACGGTTCATGCCTTGAGGGATCAAGATCTCGGTTGGCCGTTTCAAGGTTTGAGAGATTGAAGCTTGGTTCATGGATGACAACGTAGTCAGCAGGAGGTGCAACGGCTTGGTATTGCTCACCATGATACCCCAGACCAGTTTTTACCTTTTCATGAATTTGAGCATCTAAAAGTCTTTGCAGCTTTTTAGATGCAAATTCATATTTATCAACATGAACTTTTTGTTTTGCCAATTCTGCTCTGGTAGCTTTTAATCTAGCCGGTAGATCATCAATCTGAGTTTCAAGATTGCTTTGTTCATGTTTTAGTAATGAAATCTCTTTCTTTAGGCAGTTAATTTTTTCTTTATAACTGTTTTCTACCTTTATGAATTCAGATTTCATTTGATGAAACTCTTCATTTTGATCTATAAGGTTTTGATTATGCTTTCTGTAGCCTAACACCTTATCAATACAAGCTTGGGAACAGAGATGTTCATATACCTGAGGCGATATCTCAGTTGTGTCTGCCATAAGAGCTTGGTTGTTGGCAGGCAGATCTTCATACTGGAAGCTCCAGTCGAAGTTAGAAGTTCCAACAGTTGCACAAGCTGCAGTTTAAACTGGAGGAGTAGCTTGTTGATTTTGTTGTCTGGGTTGGGCTTGGTGAGCTTGTCTTGATTGAGGAGTAGCTGGATTGGCTCTTAGTGCCTTGCATTCTCTAGCAAAGTGACCCAGTTGGTTACAGTTGTAACATCTTAGTTTGCTTTTATCCAATCCAACTCTGGTGTTGGAGTTGTTGCTTGGAATGGGTCTTCCGGTTCTAGAGTAGAACCTTTTTGCTCTTATAGAGAGCATGGCATACGAGTGTTATATGTCCATTTCTTCTAAGTCATCTGGATGGAAGCATTCCAGATCCTCCTTGATAAAGGACATGTTGCTTGAGTTTTCAGAAACAAAAGCAGCAGAGGTTGAGGCTTGAGGAGGAGCTTCTAGGAGAAATGGTGAGGTGTTTGTTTGAGAGGTTGGAGTTTGTTGATGGGTGACAATGGGAGGATAGTAGTTGCTAGAACTAGGACCTGAGTGGTCAGAGTGGAGGGCAGAGGTGGTGGTTGATGTTGAGGCATTTTGATAGCTTGAGCTTCGTTCTTTTGCCTGAATCATCTCTAGCTCATAGGTTTTCATCATACCGAAGAGCTCAGTCATTTGGAGAGTCTTCAGATTCTCAGTTCTTCTAATGGACATTGTGTAGAGTGTCCAACAGCTAGGTAAAGACCTGATGAACTTTTTGAGAATATCTTCATTCTCCAGCTTCACCTTTGAGCACTGTAGCTCACCTACAAGATAAGTAAATCTGTTATATAAAACAGTTAGGGACTCACCTTCCTTCCAGACGAAGTTTTCGTACTGCTGCTTCAGGATGTCCTTTCTGTTTTCTTTGACTTCCTCTGAGCCAGCAAACATCTTCTCAAGAGCCTCCCATAGCTCCTTAGCAGTTTTCTAACCTCTGAAGTTGTGAAAAACTTCATTTGGTAAGCACATTTGAATGGCTCCCAATGCTTTGAAGTCTACCTCCATTTTCTTGATGTCTTCATCAAAGTACTTGGAGGATTCTTTGGGAACTAGTGTGCCTCCAGAATCAGCTGAGGCCACCATGTGTATGTATGGTCCATTTTTAATGGATTTCCACATCCCGTATTCTTGAGAGCAGAAGAAACTTTCCATCCTGTTCTTCCACATATCATAGTCTTCTCCAGACACCAGTCTTGGTGGTCTAGAGATGCTTCCAATGTCTTCAAATCCATTGTTTTGTGCGATTTTTATTTTAAGACAATGAGTGACTTTAGCAAAGAGATAGATAAGAATAGAATCAGAGAATGATTAAATAAATGTGAGTTTGTTTAATCTGTGAGCCAAAGCTCTGATACCACTTGTTGGATCGGTAAATACAAGATGGTTCTATTCCAGTTGAGATTGGCAGAAACAATAACAACTTAAGCAAAGTAAACAAGTAGACAAGAAGAATACTGATAAATGCAATTTGTATTAAGCTTCAAGTGTTACAAGATTACAGAGAACACTTTTAAGCAAAAAGTACTTTTACAATGAATCTAAGTACTACTTATATAGTAACTTAGAATCAAGACAACCCTTGATTCTAAGGATCAGATCTAACAATAATAATAACTACAAAGGTTAACTTTATTCAAACGTCTTCTTTGCATCATTGCTTGAATACTCAAAAGGAGTGCGTCGTTGTCTTTTATTGTCTTGTGCCAATGACATTCTTTCTGCATGGAGTGTGTCAGTGTAACAGTAGAAAGTTGTCAGTGGTATTGGTTTCTTTATCAAGAACAGTCAGCTGCAACGTTTGATCTTCAGTGAAAAGGCTATCAGCTGCAACTTTGATCTTCAGTGGATAAGGCCTATCAGCTGCAACTTTGGTCAGCAACTGATAAGACTTATCAGCTGCAGCTTTGGTCAGCAGTGGATAAAGCCTATCAGCTGCAACTTTGTCGATCCGCAGCATTCTTTGAAGCAGCATTTGTACTTAGAGAATTTTGTAGCCATCAGTCTTTATTTCTACACAGTTGCCTAAGTCAAAGAGAAAGAAGTCATCTCCTTCATCAAGCGTAATATCCTAATGAGATTTGGGATCCCGACAAAAGAAAGAGATTGGCCATCTCTCCTAAGTTTAGGTATCCTAAATACCTCAAAGGTTTAAACGGATTCGCCTCTCTAAGTAGATTGGGTTTCTACACCCCGCCAGGAGCGCACGATATCCAATTATAGTTCAAGGTGGTGCGACCAGTTCATGTAACAATGGCTGATAATTTCATCATTGTTGGCTATATATTGGGTGCTACGAATATAACAGACGCGTTATTTCTCAAGTTTCTCCTGAACATTTAACACTTACGTGTTAAAGCTAAGGTTTTTAGCATTTTCATGCTAACTTAGAATTGGCTTAGCCCACATTATTGGCTTAGCCCATGTTTCTGGCTTGGCCCACGATTTCAAATATGTAACACTTGTGTGTTAACTCAAAGACTTAGCATCAATATGTTGACTCAGGATCCTTGAACAAGTTAAAAACTAATGAGGATCCCGAAGTGTACTTACTAAGCCTACGACGCATTCAACGACTGAACACTGGGGACAACTAATAGTTGTTATACTCTAAACTTCGTGCTAATTCGGTATGTATATATACCTGACTTCGTACTCCACAAAGGTATGTGTTACTAATTTCTCAATTACAAGAAGATTTGAAAGCAGGATGGCTAACATCCATCCCGGAATTATGTTTTCCTAAGTCTAAATTTGATAAAAACCTGAGATATTATTATTAAAGATCCGGTATCCTGAAAATATGTTCGAACCTATTTTTCTAAGTTTTGATTACCTCAGGATCCTAATTTTGAAAAACATATCAAGGAAAACATGCAACAATCATGGCAGATAGTCATCATCCATCTACTAATATTTAAAGTGCAGGAAAAGAAAGTGATACGGGATTCATCCAAAACCTGGACCCATCCACCCGGAATCACAAGCTGTCAAATTGTGTATCCCATGTAGGGATCCCCAAACACAAAAGAAAAGTTTTTTTTAACAGGTGCCAATAGGAATAATCAAGCAGAAAAACAACGGATACCAGGGCTCAGGCCTAGGCATCATTACCCTCATTTCCCTGGTTAGCTTGCTTTTCACCATCAACAGCTCCAGCATCCTCAGCAACCTTGCTAGTCTCCACTGCTTCACCTCCAAGCTTAGGCAAAGAAGAACGCCATCCCTGAAGATCCCAGGCTGCAGGATCAAAACCTTCAGTAGCTGCTTGCTCAGCCATCTTGATCCTGGATTGAAGAATAGCCATGGCCGCAGACCTCTTGGCATTATCCACAGTCTCCTACAACTTCAGCTCAGAATGAGCCAGATCCTCCTGCATTTTTTCCTTCAACGTTTGGATCTCTTTCTCCAAGTACTTGGACTTGTTGACAACAATTTTCTTCAGATCCTCAACCTTCTCCAAAGCTTCTTCAGCGTTCTTCTCTTCCGCAGCCAAGTTGGCGTTCAGCTTCTCAAGACTCTGCAAGATTCGATTACATGAGTAATTTAGGGATCCTGACATTAACTTAGGGATACCAAAAAATTACTTACCAGATTCATCAAGCCTTGCAACTTCTTGGTAGTTTCGGCAGAATCCATAGCCTCAAAAAATTCAAGATCCATCACATCCGTTGTCTTCCTCCTTTTGCTTCCAGAAGCCGTAGACCGTAGGGCCGGGATACGAGACTTGGTTGTGGCAGGTGTGGAACCTTCCTTCTTTACAACAACATCGTCGGACAAAAGGCTATCAAGATCAGACAAAGCAAACTAGGAACTAGACTTGGGGATTCCTACACGAAGATAAAGCAATTCAGAATCATAACATTTGGTAACACAAATACTAATTGTTCTATACCTGAAGACATCTCAGATTCGGAATGTTGGGTCTCAAAGGTCGCTTCACTAACAGTGGACTCGGAACGGAAGGATTTCTCCCCCACAGGTATTTCTAACAAGGCTTCAATTCTCTTTTCTGTGTCACTTCTTGCATGAACTAGTTCAGCGAATTTTGGAGCTGCACATGGATAAAATAAAGATCATTAGCAAAAGGTGAAATGTAGTATAAATTGCAGGGATCCTAGCTATTTCCTACCCTTTTTAACCCATTCAAGCGACAAATGTTTCCCACGGGGGATTGAATCTCTCCTTACAAAGAAGAACTTCCCTTTCCAGTCAGAATCGTTTTGAGTGGCTTTCGGGATCAAATGAGTTTGCCCTGACTTGAGCTGAAGAACGAATCGAGAAGAACCATGGGTTCTCAAATTATAGACAGAGGCTAGCTCAGGGACGCCAATGGTCAAATAATGAGAACGATTCAACTTTTCCAGAGTTGCTAAAATCCTTCAAACCATTGGCATGATTTGGGAATAGCAAAGACCAATAAGTTTGAAAAAATCGGTGACGAGTGGAGGAAAAGGATATGACAGACCTAGAGTAAAAGGATAGCTATGGAAGCAAACCCATGTTTTAGAAATCAAATCCGCTTTTGTTCTGGAATCGAAAGGCCTAAAAACGGTTTTTTGAGGAAAAATATTGTTTGATTTCAAGAGTTTGATCTCCAAATCAGTGAAAGAACAGAGTTCAAGATCAGATTGATCAAGGATCCCCTGATCAATGAAGTCCTCTATTGTTTCGACGATGATGGAGGAAGCCGACCTGGTCATTTTCTTACCCATGATTGTGAAAGATTAGAAAGAAAGAAGAAATCAGAAACTAAGATTTTTACCTGCCTTGGTCTTGAAGAAGATAAGAATGGAGAAGAAGGGGTAATAATGATTTTATCCTGCAAAGAAAGAACGGTTAAATCGCCTTGGAAATCAGGAACGGTCATATCGGAACCCTATCATCAACTTTTCCTTGGACAGCTGTCAAATTTTGGGGACAATTGTTAGGGGTCATTTTACAGCTAAGGATCCTGGATCTTCAACGTACTTCGGTATCCTAACAGGTTTCGGTATCCTCAATTTATATGTTACCTAACTGTTGTATCTTCCTTCTATCTTGACTTATTCGCAGGTAAAACGTGCGTGGTCAAGTTCATCCCTGAAGAATCGCTCTTGAAGTCAAGGAGAACGTGTAGAAGACGCGTAGATTGGCCTCCAACGGTCATTTTTGAAGACTAAGTCGATTCTGGGATTCTCGGATAGTTAGTTAGCATAATCTCTGTATATAATCAGCAGCTTGGTCAATTAGAAAACACACAACAACTCACCTAGCAATAGAATACACTCGCAATCAGTCTTATAACACTTAGATATCGAGCATTTGCTGCTCAACACTTGTAATTATTTATCATTTATTGAAGAAATGAGGCAGGTGTCGATTGTCACCTCCCGAGGTTTTATGCCGGAGATCCTGAACAATCAAGGGCTTTCCTCGTAAACAATCGTGTCACTCTTTACGTTTTTACATTGTTTTACATTGATTTTACAAGCACACTACCTCACAAACTAAGTTTGGTCACAAAATTAGTCTTATTAATTTTTACCCAAAACAACAGGAATTAGTCCACTCATAGCCAAGGAACTGAAGAAACTGAGGGAGATGATCTCCAGTGTACCGGGTGTAGTCCAACCAATACCGGAGATGTCCGCTACAAGTCACAGGATCTCAAGATTTGCTCCTCCGATATGTGATGCGGAGATCTCTAAACGTTTCCAGACTCCTAATATGAATATTGTATGATGGAACTACAGATCCCGATGAGCATGTCGCACAATACAGGGAGAGAATGGAAATTAATCCCATTCCCTTGGACTTAAAAGAAGCTTACTTGTGCAAGGGTTTCGGTTCCACCTTATTCAATAACTTCATTTGCTCATTTAGTTAATTTATTTAATAATCAATTTTCTTACAGCAGAACCTTTGAAAGACTAACTAGTGATTTGTACAGAGTAACCCAAAATGCTGACGAATCCCTCATGGATTATATGAGCAAGTTTGGCCGAGAATCCTTGGATATCCCGAATCTTGACATTGCTACAGCAGTTTAAGCCTTCAAAATGGGATTGCAAAAGGACTCCTCGTTCTATGAGGATCTTGTAATGAACCCTTGCAGGAACTTGGACAAAGTCAGGAATAGGTCTCTGAGGTTCATAAGGCTCAAAGATGACAAGAAGATCCAGAAAAGCACCTTCCAACTATGATCATCCCAGCAGGAAATCTGAATCGTCATCTTTCAAACCCCATAGATCAAAGCCTTATTCGAGATCTGACAATCATAGGAACAACGTTGGAGAGGATGATGAGGAAGAATAAAATTATCCTAAACTAACTGATTATTGCTTTTCTGTTGATATTTTAGGACTCATGTATGCTATGCAGGATCTTGGGGACAAAACTAGATGGCCCAGGAAAACTGACAAAGGATCCGGATGGAAGGACATATCCAAATGGTGTGCTTATCATGAGGATTTCGGGCATATGACTGAGGATTGCATTGCCCTTAGAAAGGAAATAAGTTATCTCCTTAGCAAGGGCCACTTGAAGGAACTCTTGGTCAGGAAGAAAGAAAAGAATCAGAATTCTGATACTACCCCAAGACGGGCGGCATCCCCACCTCAGGATACCAAGTTAATAAATCTTATTTCTGGAGGTTCTGATATCTGTGGTACTTCTTATTCCACAGCCAAAAGACACGCAAAGAAAACCAACAGCGGAGCCCTCGCATAGGATCATGTAAGTTAGAATTTAAATTCTAACTAAGACTGGTATGTCTTCTATCCCTGTTTATTTTTGTTTCAATTATTATCTTTTGTTTTATCAAAGTACTAACATGAACGTCGGAGGGGTGTTAGCCAGGCTAACACCTACCTTCACCAAGGTTTAATGTTTTGTAGGGAGGATCCCCAAGGATCCTGACAAAAGCATTAGAGACTGACCATCTCTCTAAGTCTAAGGTATTCTAAAAATCCCTTCAAAGTTTTAAAGGCTTTCACCTTTCCACGAGATTGGGTTTAAACACTCCGCTTGGGCGCACGATATCCAAGTATAGTTTGAGATAGTAGGACTAGTTCATGTAACAGTGGCTGACAATTTCACTATTGTTGGCTATATGTTGGACCTTACGAATATATTCAATGGAATTACATGGACATGTTATACTCACGGCTTGTCCCAAGCATTTAACACTTACGTGTTAAACTAAGGTTTTGGCATTTTCATGTCACTACGATCACCGGGTACTACCCACGAATATGAACAAAAGTTTTTGGCTAGTCCCAAGTATTTGGCATTAATATGCTAACTTAAGATTATAATACTCAAGCAAGCTGGGAATATTCCCTTAAATCTTACAAATCATTTACTCAAGCAAAATGGGGACATCTCTGAGAATCCTAAGATTCGCTCTTTGTGGTGACTTAAGACAAAAGGTTCTCTCAGCAACAGCAATTTAAAAAATTTAACAGCTGTGAATGGTGATAACAACTGTCAAATTTTTGGGGACAATTGTTAGGGGTCAATTTTTACCTTCTGGAATCCCGGATCCTCAGATACGTATCGGTATCCCCGATCCCTACTATATTTCAGTATCATGATTATATAACGTTTATAATTAGATCTTATGCAATCTTTTCTTTGACTTGTTCTTACAGGTAACCCCCTCAACTTAAAGAAGGCTGAAGACACGGGATTACATTGATTACAACGGATATATGCTTGAAGGAAGACTTGTAACGGTCCATTAAGGCATTTCCGGGATATTAGCTTAGCAATTAATGTCATGATATGTATTTATAGAGGCAATGATCAATAGGACAAAGACACAACACTCTCACTACTCACTTGTAACACTTAGTCTCGATCATATTGCTCTCTCATATTGTACTTTTTACCGAAATCAATAAAGACAAACAAGGCAGCTCGACTTTAGTCGGCTCCCGAGGTTTTGTGCCGGAGATACCTGGAGATCAAGGGTTTTTCTCATAACTCATCGTGTCATTTTCATTTACATTGCATTTTACACGAGTTTATACAAGCACACTACCTCACATACAAAGTTTGGCTACTTAATTATCCCTGTCAATTTTTGGTCAAAACAATGTATAACATCAAAATTCGTATAACCGGCCATAATCCAGAAATTAGAAATTAACAACATTTGGCCAAAAATGTCTTTAATTATCTAATTTCTAGGTATTTCCCGCTATAGGTCGTATTGAATGTATACACCTAACTTATCCTGAGGCATTCAAGACTAATCTCAGAGTCATAGTTTAAGTCTAGATACTATGCATGTAGTATATAAATCCTTTAAACTGAGGCTCTGATACCAACTTATCACACCCGTAACACAGGACAATTATCTAACGAAAGTAGTACCTCCAACGGATATGTTCCCAGGAAAGAACGACGGGTCCTGGAGGGATCTATACACCGCTCTTTCCTTAGACAGAACATTCCGTTTGTCAGATAACTACATATTGGTCAGAAGGTCGCCTTCTAGTCACTATGACGTTGATTTCAAAAACACACAGCGAAAACTAAAGTCATCAACCTTTATTAAAATATTGAAATATTGTTTACATCATGTTATCATAAAGGTTACATCGTTTCATCATCTGTTCCTAACAAGGAACAAGTCATTCGGGACTTATAGTTTCAGGCATGCCCATCATCTGGATCATTCATCGGTTCATTCTAGTCCTGGAAATGCCTCATCTATTGTCAACCTGTGACGTGTTCAAAAATATTTGATAAAACATGGGTCAGCACAAAGCTGATGAAATCATAAACTAAAATAGTTTATTAAAATGACCCGTCTAAGTATCTTGAACACAGTTCTGGGGTTCCACCCCCGCTCATAGACAACTATGAGTAATCATACAGTCTATATATAACCAAAGACCGTTCCACGGGTCCTGTCTAACATGTCGTTCCACGGGCAAGTGAAACACAATAAGCGCTTAGAATGCGTTATATATAAACAATCGGTGCAATCGTTTCAAGATACTCAAAATGTTTTCATAAATCAACCATGCTAAAAATGGAGTATAACAGAGTCATGGTTGTTTCAAATGCATCACAGTTTAAGAACTCACATGGACCGTATTTCGGCTTATTGAATCAGTAATATGGCAAACACTTAGGACAAAGCTCCTAGATATAACGACATTACTTAGTTATATAATCTTTGCTTAATGGTAGATAACCAAAGCTAAACAGTAGGTTGGAACCTTACCTCGGCACTATCTACGGCAGTTTGGAGTTGAAACGCTAGAAACCAAACTCTCGTACGCGAACCGGGGCTCAGAATTGAAACTTCAGAGTGTATGTGTGTGTTTTAGAGTGTGAAAGGTGTGAGAAAGTGGCTGAGATCATGGAGCTATTTATAGGGCCAAAGCACACCCATAGCAGACCGTTTTCTCAGGTGATGTCGGTCCGACATCACCTCCAACCCCAATTTCGTCTTTGGGACCACGTAACGGACCGTTACGGGTCCTTTAACGGATCGTTTAAGGTCATCTGTCCCATAGCGGATCGTTATGGTCTGAATGTCGGTCCGACATAGGGTTTTGGATAACGCGAGTCAACTTGACACATGGCATATCATCATTACTGCCTTTTTTACCACATAGCGGACCTTTAGGGTCCTGGATAGCGGTCCGCTATCCCCTTAATTTTCACTTTTAGTCCTTGTTCTTTATAGTATCTCCTATAAACCTTTCAACTATGAATTTTGTTAAGTTTGGTCCTTTATTTTCTAGGGGATTTTTGAGGTGTTACAAAGTGGATGAAACCAACTAAGGGTAATCCATAACGAGTCAACAAACTTGAGGTTGCTAACCTAAACTTCAAGATACACCAAAACCGGTTTTTTTGTTCGCCCTAGATTGACCCACCAAGATCGAAGACCGATTCCCCACCTGCTCCTTTATTGCATCGAAGAGGAAGAAAGAGAGGGGTCTCTTGAGAGGTTAGACACGCATTGACCCCTATTCTACTCTAAGTTAACTTAAGGTCAACCCATTATGAGAATTAAGGTTTAGTAACTTAGCCATTAAGTTTAATTAAATAAATCATATTTATTTAATATGTGATTTAGGTTTAAATGGATCTTTTAATCACAATTTTGATTAATTATATTTATTGACTTTCAAAAATTATATATATATATATATATATATATATTTGTTTGTTTTAGCCCATAATAATAAATATATATTCTTTACATAATTTCAAATTATATAATTAATTAATCTATATAATAATGTTAAACAAATACACGTTTACGCCAATGTGGGACTAACCTACTTGGTAGAGGCTTTTGCCTATTAGATTGGAGGTCTTAGGTTCAAACCCATGCATGGGGTGGGGTAGATTTTCCGTTCAAAAAAAAAATAAACGTTTAATTTAAATAAACATTTATTTACTATTTATTATTAATATCTAATTATTATTTCTTTAAATACTAATAATTATCATTTTGTGATTATTACAATAGTTAATTCTTTATATAATTATATACATAACACTAATCACATTTACACTAATCACGTTTAGGCATTTGAGTTAAATATTATTTACTTCGTTCTTAACAATGTAACTAAACATTTGTATTTTATAAGTAAAATGTAACTTCCTATACTTATTAATTATTAAAATATAAAAAATAACCTCAATACTTTTAAAATTTACAACATACACGTTAACTTTTTACGTGTATTTTAGAGAGCAGAATACCCTTATTTTTAGTTTTAACTTCACAAGTTTTAACTGATCAAATTGTATAAAGAAATCATAATTTTGTGTTTTTTTTTCTTTCATTCCATACCGCCTTTTGATATTTATATGAATTTTTATATATTTTATTTCTTGTTTAAGAAAAAAATTGAGTGTTTTCTCACGATGCACTGTGATGTTTAGCGCGAAGCTTTATGATAGGGATAACAATAAAACCTGAACCTGATTGGAAAACCTGTAACCCGAAATATTCGGGACGGGTATGAGGTCGGGTAATCGGGTATGAGACCGGGTTTGGGATTACTTTTAAAAATTTTAGTGGGTTTGGGACGCGTATGAGATATGGTGATATACCCGTTTACCCGCCCCGATTATAAACCCGACATAATTTTCTTTTCTTTTTTTATTGATTTTAAGTATATATACCGTATTTATTTTAAGTATATATAATGTATTTATTTTAAATGTATATCCTCGACATGATTTTCTTTCTTTCTTTTTTTATTTTAATTACAATTTTTATATATACTCAGTAGATACTCGACGGGTTTGGGGTCAAGTATACCCAACGGGTTTACCCGAAACCTGCGGGCATACCCGATACCCGACGGGTAATTACCTGATAGAAACCTGACGGGTTTTAGGCCGGGTATGGGACAAGCGTTTATAATCAGGTATGGGGTTGAGATTACCTAAACCCATCCCAAACCCGACCATTGCCATCCCTAAATTGCTTTGTGAGGTTTAGCGACACTTTTTACGAGCTTAAGAGAGGACAAATAAGCTACTATTTTAATGAAAAAAAAAAAGTTGTTACTTCAGGCTAGAGGTGCACAAAAAAACCGGTTTGGGCATCTAAACCGGTTTGAAAACAGACCCGAACCGTAATTGCCTAAACCAGTTTGAAAACAGACCCGAACCGTAATGTAACAGGTTTGGATCAAACCGGTTTGAAACCCATTGAAACCGCCGGTCTAAAACCGTTTTGGATTTTTTTACAAAAAATCGGTTTAGGATCGGTTTGAGTGGACCGGTTTGGGTGAACCGGTTTTGAAACCGGTTTGGAGTTGAAAAAAATTAGTTGTAGTTTTTTTGAACTGTTTTACCCCCATATACTATTATAAATAGGTAGTGGATGTTTTGATTCAATCACAGCTCTCAAACGAGCTCTCTACACTCTCAAAACACAAAAAAATGGTCTCAAACGCTCTCAAAACAATCTAAAAAAAAGTTATGGATTCCTTAAGTGTTGGTGGTTCTTCTAGTGAACTAACCGTTGTGAGGATTGTACCAACAAATTTGGGTACATTACGGTTTATGTGAATTGTCAAGCGGTTTCGAATGAGCTCGATGCAAGTTGTGTGATTTGTTTTTAAAGTTGGAATCAAACTCTAGTTTGAAAAATCATATTGAAAAAACATACAAGAAGTTGAAAAGCGTCCAAGAAGTAGATGATTTAAAAGAATCTTTTAAAAACTTGTTACATGATGTTTTTACAACTAGTAGAAAACGATATCATGATTATATTAATCTTTGTCATGAAACGGGATACCTTTGTTTAGGTCCGAATTGGGATGTACCTACAAGTAGCAATAGCTCCGACAAAGAATAAACACCAATCACTAAATAACGACGCCGATTAAACGTTAAAATAAATAAATAAATACTATAATGTTTTTAATGTTTTTGTTTTCACATTTTCTTAATTTTTATTGTAAGGTATTTTATATTTTTGTAATTTTCAAACTTAAAAAAAAAAACAAATAAAGATAGCATTTGTTTAATTTTTTAAATATTAAAAAAAACCCGGTTTGAACCTTAAACCGGTTCTAAACCTACCCGGACCAATTTAATAGGTTTGGGTTTTCCATGCAAAAAAACCGGTAACCGGTTTTGACTTTGTTCGACCAGTTCGGGTTAAAAAACCGTTTTGTGCACCTCTACCTCAGACGATGACGTTGGATTTAAGCCGGACATAGGAAACGACAGAGAAACAGAAAGAAAATCGGTATTAACGTAAAGAGAGGGGGGTAATAGTATTGACCTTGCGTATACGTGGAACTAAATGGGGAGAGCATAAATAGGCTCAAGGTTTTAGAAAATTACGTTTGTATCGATGCCATAGGTAGTTATACATGTTATTGGGGTTGGTGGCCTAATTGTAGAGGAAAAGCCTCTACGAACATCAATGATTGAGTAGGTAATGAGTTCAAGTCTCACTCTCACTCTCACACTAATTAAAAAATTTGCCTTTCAAAAAAAAAGTTATACACAAAACTTAAAAGCTTATAAACACGTTATGATAAATCAAAAAAAGAAAAAGGATAACTTGTATTGTCGGAAAAGTGAAAAATATGGATATATCTTGAATTTTGAAACTAAAAGAACCCCGTTTCAACATGTGGAAGAAAAAGAAATAAATTAACTATGATAGAATTTTAAATATAAAGAATAATAATTATGGAATAAATTATCGTGAATGCAGGGTTGGACCGAAGCATTGCCTAGGGGTGAACCCGTTGAACAGGCTCGGGTTAGAATCTCACCATGTTTTTTTTCCTTATTCTCTTTTTCTTTCTTTGAGTAAATTACATTTTTCGTCCTTTAATGTTATCCTAAATTACATTTTGTATCCTTTAACTAAGATAATTATAAAGAACGTCCTTTATTTGAAAAGTTGTAATATAATATGTATTTTTCACTTATTGATGTTAACTTATTATGCTAAATCTAGTCATGTGTCGTACACATGAGGCACATGTAATGTGTTACAACTTTTTCAAATAAATGGTGTTCTTTGTAGTTACCATTGTTAAAAGACATAACCTGTAATTTAGGATAAATCTAAAGGATGAAAAGTGTAATTTAGTATTTTTTTTCTGTACTCTTTGGAAAAGCTAAATAGAAACTTAAACCCTAAACCACTTCCCCCACTCACCTCTCCCTCTCCACTTCTCGCTACATTGCAATCGAGTACTTAATGCAACAAAGAAAGTTCGACGAGTTGCCGACAACCTTTTAAACGCCACCACCATGGCGGTCGATTTCCGCTTTGATCATCTTCGTCCATTTGGAAGCCACAACGTGTTGAACCTTGTTGAACTACAATGTAACTACTTGCCACCGCCATGATTCATTTTCAGAGGAGTGTAATTGTAACATCCGGCCTCTTGTACCAACAATATTGTCCGCTTTGTCCCCTAAGAGCTCACGGATTTGTTTTTGGTTGCCCGGGTGAAAACTTCCCAGGGGTTCACCCATCCCTGGATTACTTCCACCTGAGCACGCTTAACTGTGGAGTTCTCCTCTCATCCACTAACATTAAGCCCCAAAACGTGTTGTTGTATTTGAGGCGGGGCATTACTTATGAACCCAGCATCTCTCCCGTGGACAGAACATAACGATATGAGATTTGCCTAAGGTCAGGGGCGAATCTTTGTTGGGGCCCGGCCCATCCCGATTTTTCGCTCACTAGTGTTAATTTATACGTATTCGATCGATTTTTCGCTCAATAGTGTTAATTTATATGTATTCAGGTGAAAATTTTATAGTTCTGGCACCCCCATGATAGGAAAAAAAATCCCGACCCCCCCGGGGGTTTTCTTCAAGCTTCGCCACTGCCTAAGGTGTTACAGTAATGATAGTTTTCTGAAGTGTGCAAACATTTCTTCGACATCCATATGCACATCCATATGCAGTGTCCATCGGCAGAAAACTCTCGATATATCCATCCCAAATAGTGTATTGACAGAAATTTCTCGACCCTCCTTAATGGGGTGTTTTGGTTCGCCTAGAAAAGTAGAAGAAAGGTCATCAGAAGGATATAATGGTACAGCGGAGCTAGAAACCCAAATCTTCATTTTACAAAAATCAAACATTCAATACAAACCGACGACTAATTCATGGTCCAACAGGGTGAAGATTGAACCAACAATTAGGTCCAAACAAGTAGTTTCTGAAAAGTTACGATGTAAAATGAAATTTTAAATTACTAAATAGATTATCCACAATTACTCTTAGAGTAAATTACATTTGACGTCCTTTAGGTATTTACCAAATTTTAGTTTACGTCCTTTAACTAAGAAAATTACATATTTTGTCATTTATGTTTAGAAAAGTTTGTATGTTTCATCATTTGGACTAATGCCCGTCAACTTCAAATGTCCCTTATGTTTACACATGTTTGCACATTTCATACTTTACACTAACGTCCATCTATTTTTGGCGTTAAATGAAGCCACAAGCCCCTCACCAAAGACGAGGAATTGTCAGTTAACGCCCCTCCCCGTCGTCTCGGGTCAGATAGAAAGGGGTTCCGATTTGCTCCGATTGGAAATAGATAAAAATGAGGTTTTGATTGAACATTTAAGTAAACCGTCATGACAGTAAGGGATGTTGGTCGAAAATTTCTTGTCTAGTGGTAAGATAGGAGTCCCTAAACCAAGAGGTTGTAGATTCAAACCTTGTCCAAGGCAAAAAAAAAATGGATAGAAGACGCCGTTCAAAAAAAAAATACTAAAGATTAGCATCATTTATTTTTTAGGAAAAAGTAGAGGGGGGTTAAAAATAAAAATAGCAAATTTGAGGGGCCTTTATAAATTATAAAGTAAATTATATTTTACGTCATTTATGTATTTACCAAATTTCAGTTTACGCCTTTTAATTAAGAAAATTATATATTTTTGTCCATTATGTTTAGAAAAGTTTGTATGTTTCATCATTTGGGGTAATATCCGTCAAGTTCAGACGTTAAGTGTGGTCACGTGCCCTTTACGTGAGGGCAACATCGTCTTTTTGTCAGTAATAAAACAACAAATTACACTTTTCGTCCTTTATGTCTATACCAAATTTCAGATTTCGTTACTAAATTAAGGTAATTCCAGAAATTGTCCTTTATGTTTAAACTTGTTTGCACATTTCGTCCATTACACTAACGAGGAATTGTCGGCCAACATCCCTCCCCGTCGTCTCGGGTCAGATAGAGAGGGGGTTCTTATTGGACATAGATAAAAAGAATGTTTCGATTGAACATTTAAGTAAACCGTCATGACAGATTTACCCTCCATGTAACAGACGGTTTATGGTTAAAGAGAAAGCAAACATAAGACTTGTACTCTTCACAAAACCTAGAAATCCAATCGTCTGAGCAAATCAAAACCTCCTTTTTATCTATTTCCAATCGTTGGATCAAATCGAAACTCCCTTTTTATCTAACCGGATACGGTAGAAAAGGATGTTGGCCGGCAATTTCTCGTCTTTGGTAAGGGGCACGTGGCTTCATTTAACGCCAAAAATAGATGAGTGTTAGTGTAAAGGACGAAATGTGTAAACAAGTTTAAACATAAAGGACAATTTCTTGTATTACATTAGTTTAAGGACGAAATCTGAAATTTGGTGTAAACATAAATGACGAAAACTGTAATTTGTTCTTTTATTACCAACAAAAAGACAATTTTGCCCTCACGTGAGGGGCAAGTGACCACAATTCACGTCTAAAGTTGACGGACGTTAGTCGAAAATATGAAACGTGCAAACTTTTTTAAACATAAATGACAATCTGTAATTTCTTTAGTTAAAGGACATAAACTGAAATTTGATAAATACATAAAGGACATAAAATGTAATTTACTCTTACTCTTATTTAAATATATATGATTCTCTTAATTAAAAATAAAAATAAACAACGGGAATTAATGAATTGTGATGCTAACAATTGGAGAAAACATTGTCAACCCTGAATTTTTAAAACTTAAGATTTATAAATAATATATGAAATACATAAAAAAAAGGTAGGCAGAGCAAATTGCAATAATATAAAGGTGCAAAACTTTAGTTAAGACTCAATATAATATTTATTTCCATGAATCAAATTAAACTAAACTTTAGCATTAATAACATAAATCCCCCTTCATCTGCTCCATTTGGTCAATATAATATGATCATAAATCATAATCATTAGGTCTGATTCAGGGTTGACTCAACCTTTTTTGGGGTCTAAAGCGAATTGTAAAACCGTGACCCTTTTCATAAAAAAATACAATTTTTTTTCTTAGAATCGTGACACATTGGAATATGATAATTTACATTTTTTGTATACAATATCTTAAAGTCACACAATCATATATATTAAAATTGGAGTAAGTTTTAGTAAAAATAAAATTCTTTCACTTATAATGATTTTTTGTTCTCAAAGTTAAAACTTGAAATTAAACGAAGTTAAATCTTAAAAATTGGAGCCCCTTAAATGTGAAGACCCTAAATGACCGCTTATTATTTTTTTTATAGTCGAGTCTTCCGTGGTCTGAACTGATCGTTAATATTCATTTGATTTGATATTTTATAACATTATATAAAATACGTGTATGTAAATGGTAGCTTTGTTATTTCGTAACGGCTAATAGTGACATTTCATCGCTCGTTTAGAAACTTGGAAAGTTGACAACCCAACTAATGAATTGTTGGCATGCTTTACATACCACCCATTATTATTGATTGTTATTTTACCATCATACCCCTTCACGTTTCAATAAGAAACTCTAGTTTAATTAAGCCAAATAGTTAGTCTACGTTTATATATATATATATACCAGGTTAGAAACTCATTTATTACACGGGTTGAATAAATTCAATTTATTGTAAACCAGCAGTTTCTATGAAAATTTGTATGTTGGATGTATCAGACATCGGTGAAATAAGAAATAATGAAGATTTAAAAATTATAAATAATATATAATGAAGATTTAAGAATTATAAATAAAAAAAAAATAGACATTTAATAATTATAAAATTATATTTTAAGATAATATATAATTAAAATCTTCTTATTATTTAGTAATTTTTAATAAAATATTAGAATAAATTATAGATATTTAATTATTTAATAGGAGAGATATGCGGGAAACAATAATCTAGACTTCACCAGAAAAGTTGTTTATTTATTATAATGAGAGTTATTATTTAATATTTATATATTTAAATTTTAGAAACTCATCAATCAATTAGTTTATAAACACTTATCACATTACCTACACAAATTATAAATGACGAGTAAGATGTGGAAGTTAAACCTATGAAATTGTCGGCTTCTCGTGATCATCTTGTTTAAATGTAATTGCTATTGCTAATATAAGTACTTATATTTAAATTAAAAATGATAATTAAAGCATGTGTTCGATCTTTAGTTTATTCAAATATGGAATGAAAATGGTGTAAGATACAATCAAATTCTTCATCTTTTTCAAGTAAACGCAAAATATCTTTCTCTTTCACGATTTTAATTAAAAATCTAGATCATTCGAATCTTTATATTCTATTCATCTTATAAGTAAACACAATAATTTTTTCTTTTTCACGATTCTCACACTACTAGAAAAATAATACCACCGATAACATATTACCAATGGACATAATCACGATGCGACTAAAACAAAAAAAAAGTATATAAAACTACCCATCGATAACAGTGGCGGAGGCACATTAGGGTGAACGGGTTCACCCGACACCCAATTTTATGTATCATATGTAACGTGTAATATAAAAATTTCGATCGACACCGTTGTTTTATTACGATTGACAACATTGGTTTTATGAAAAAATATCGACAACATGGGTTTTTTACGACTGTCACCATTGCGTAATCGGATGGGTGATATTTTTTGAACGATGCTTGCATTTGTTATATTGAAAAAGAGTTCTTTAAGAAAGTTGCGATTGAAGACGTTATGAATCTTTTGAAAGAATGAAAACATGTAGGTAGCAACTATAAAGTGTATTTTTTATATATTTCAAATGACTTTGTATTGTTATCATGTGTTTTTTTTCAATGACATTGTATTTTTGTTATGACATTCGTTTTTATTATGTGATTCGATCTGACCCGAAAATTTTGACTCCGAGTTATTATAAACCCAAGTATCGAAAAAAATGACACATTAGAAAAAATTTTATGGCTCCGCCACTGATCGGTAAGTGTAGTTACCGAGGGATCAATGAAGACTAATCTATATCAAGAAAAAGAGACTATTACTGAGGGATTACAACCCAACATGGGAAAGTTCCTGCCATGATCGTTGTTTGTGGGAACTACTTCCCGAGGGATCCTGTAGCTCGGCCTGTTGATGACCCACAACTATGGGACGTGCTGGAGGTCGGAGGAATGACTGCCTCTTTAGCTTCCGGACAGCTCATGATCGCTATTATGCCATCACTAGTGATACAGATACTTCCAACACCGAGAGATATTACACTACTCTTCCTAATCTAGAGGTATGCAATTACTTTTATATAATATTGTTAACAAAATACTGATCATATGTTTGTAGATTATCGCTTTAAAAGAAAAATGACGGGTGATGGAGAGGGATCAACGGGCACTGGACACGACACAAGACAGGGAGTTGCAGACGGTACAAGGGGAGATTGATGCATGTTTCAGGCAGAGCGAATGGCGATGCAAGAACTAATCCGAGCAATCATGGAAGAATTGTTGCACTAAAAGGAGTCAGGACCTCCACAACCCTACCACCACGTGCACCACCCCATGCTTAGCTAGATATTTTTCTTGTATATAATTTTTTATATATTTTGTATAAACATATTTCGTATTTGATGTTTATTTTAGTGATATTTTTTGTTTGTTTTTTTTACCATTTTTTATATATATACGTTTTATTAACATTTACGAAAAATTGATATTATTATTTTTAAATAAAATTGTTTACTGACGGGAAAACTGCTGGTAATTTGTCTGTAAAGACCTTCGATGATCCACTGGTGAACATTCTATCGCTAATAAGTCGGTGATACTGCCATAGTAACCGCTGCTAACCTCCATCAGTAATATGTCACTAAAACTCCGGTTAGTGTGATCCCTTGGTAAATTCCATCGAAAACCATTACCTACCGACGAGGGATTTCCGATGACCGATAGATTGATTTGTCGATAAAAGTGCTTTTTATAGTGTCTAATTAGAGATTTGGATCATTCGAATCTTATATGTTCAGTGTATTGTTACAACTTTTTTATTTTATTTTCAAATGTAAGAGATGTTGAGTTTGATGAGCTATCAGAAATTTGGTTAAAAGACATCCAAGAATACCAAATTCAACTTTTAATATATGCTTTTTAATTCGATTATATAGATATCTGAAACAGTTGATACATGTTAAAAAAAATGATTATTTTAACAAAATTGAACCCTCTTTTTAAATGCTTTGTAAATTTGGAAAACAAACATGAAGGGCACTTTCGGAATTTCACAACACCTTCAAATCACGATTCTAAAACCAACTACAAATTGCAAATCGGCAGGACTAGGATATGGTTCATTTTAGTCTCACCCAATTTGTCTTTAAGACAAGAAACCCTAAACAATCATAGATTGACACTTGGAACCCTCCAAGTACTACTTATTTCTTTGATTAAAATTCAACTCTAACCTCTTCTCATTCCCTTTATATCATCTTCATCATCCAGCAGCCAAACAAAACCATATCAAATTCAACAATTTTGGAGCCAATTTTCCCTTTGAATTTCAACAACAATGTGGAAGGTCACCCCTTCAAGATCTTTAGTCATTAGGATCAACCTTGTTTTCCTTTCATGCTTTCTTATTATTTATGCCACCCTTCTTCTCCGGCCATCAACCACCTCGTACCATGAAAACGCCACTTCTTACATTCGCTGCTCCCTCCGTGACTGCCATCACAAGGTAAGGTGAGCCGTCCCCGGAAAACATGCACTCATGCCTACAAGTTTTCCGGGCAACCCCGACATTTTAAAAAATACTTCATTATTTTGAAGCTGGAGGTCTCAACGAAAGCAGTCACTCTGTCTTTCGAGACAGAGAAAAGTTTTCCTATCTCATAATTCCCAGACCCTAAAAATAATTTTTTTTCTTTTTTAATTTTTTTAATTAAAAAGTGAGATTTTACTGAGTATATTTATTTGTATTAAGAACTTATATTATTTTCTTTTGTAATTTTTTTTTATTATAACTGAGATTTTACTAAGTATATTTATCTGTTTGTATTAAAGAATTTATATTAAATTATTGTTCTTTTGTTATAAGGTGGAAGCCGGCAACAAGATGAAGGCGGTATTATTAGAAGACGCGGTAGGGCTTAGTCGAAACGTATCAAATAAAAGTAGCGGTCGGAAAATGGTGAAGAGAGAAAGGCCAAGTTTCTTGAATGCAAGTGGTTTCATGGGACGAGGGATGCGAATCGGAACGGTGAATATGGAAGGAGAGGATATGAGCGACTGGAATGTGATCGGAAAGATAACTCCGGTGAAGTTTGAGAAGGTATCGGAGTATTTTGAATGGAAGGATTTGTTTCCAGAATGGATAGATGAAGAAGAAGAGATGCATCAAACATTGTGTCCCGAGATTCCGATGCCGGAGTACAAGAAGTACGGGTACATGGATATGATAGTGGTGAAGATACCATGCAAGTATCCGGTGGAAGGGTGGCGGAGAGATGTTTTCCGGTTGCAAATGCACCTTATGGCGGCGAATTTGGCGGTGAGGAGAGGGAGGAGGAGTTGGAGTAGGAGGCCCAAGGTGGTTGTGTTGAGCAAGTGCCGGCCGATGGTGGAGATTTTCCGGTGTAATGATTTGTTGGTGCACGACGGCGATTGGTGGTATTATGAACCGAATATCAAGAGGTTGGAACAGAAGGTTTATTTGCCGGTTGGGACTTGTAGTTTGGCTTTGCCTCTATGGGGAAAAGGTAACATTTTTTTATTTTTTTTACCATTTGTGACAAGATTTGAATTACAAAACGACGCCGTTTGGCCCTAAATCTTTTTTATTTTATTTTTTAAATTGATATGATAAATTTCAATTGCTAACATAAAAGAATAAAAAATAAAGATATGGTAGGGAGTTGGTGGTGGGGTGCAAATCAGTTTGTTTAAAGTAGTTGAGAGTTTATGCGCAGGTTATATGATTTGACATAGTTTGGTTCCAAGTCAATTCCTAATGCGACTTAGAATGAAAAACTAAAAAACTAAAAAGATTGTTTTTTTTAAGTTTTTCTTTATTTTTTATATATGAAAACCAAATTGCTAAAAGTATCATTTTTATGTAGATAAATTTTTTCTATCATATCTTTAAAATTTGCAAAACATTGACATTTCGTGGTAATATATAAGGTCTAAACAACAACAATGTTTTTCTTTCTAAAAACAAATATAAGTTAACATTATCACTGATTATTTTTGTTATATCATTTGTTAGTTAATCATTTTAGTTCAAATGTCAACTTCATATTTTGCCTCTTCTAAATCCAGAATATTCAATTTTCAGTTGATTTATTTGTTCTTTCAATAATCATTAAAAAAAAAAATTCATTAGCAGGTTGACACTATGTTAGAAACCCGTGTTTACACAGGTTTGAATAAAGAAATATTAAATAGCTCTTAATAAAGTAAAAAATATTAAATAGTAAAGATTTAAATAGTAATGAAGATTTAGAAATAAAAAAAATATATTAACTAGTTAGTAATGAAATATTAAATAGTTTGTAACGAAAAAAAATAAATAGGGAAAAAAAATCTTAATCTTACATAATTATGATACATGGCGCAACCAGTTAGTTATTTATCATGTATAAATGAGTTTGATTATTATCAAATGAAATACATCCAACAATTATATTCCAAAACAATTGATAATTAATTAAATAAAATCTTGTACAAAATTACTAATCTTTGTTCATTTCTAAACAGGAAACGATGAGGTCTATGATGTATCGAAGATCAACAAAACCAACACAAGAAGCAAATCAAAAAAACGAGAAGCCTACGCCACCGTCCTCCACTCATCGGAATCATACGTCTGCGGCGCCATCATGCTAGCCCAAACCCTCCTCAAAACCGGAACCAACCGCGACCTCATTCTCCTCATCGACACCTCCATCTCCCTCGCCAAACGCCACGCCTTAGCCGCGGCCGGCTGGACCATACGAATCATCGAACGCATCCGCAACCCACGAGCCGAAAAAGACTCCTACAACGAGTATAACTACAGCAAGTTCCGCTTATGGCAGCTAACCGACTACCACAAAATCATCTTCATCGACTCGGACATCGTCGTACTCCGCAACCTCGACCTCCTCTTCTCGTTCCCACAAATGTCCGCCGTCGGCAACGACAACTCCATATTCAACTCCGGCATCATGGTCATTGAACCATCAAATTGCACGTTCAAGCATTTCATGCAACAAACCCTAGAAATAGTATCATACAACGGTGGAGACCAAGGGTTTTTAAACGAGATTTTTGTGTACTGGCATAGGTTACCTAGAAGGGTTAACTTCTTGAAGAACTTTTGGTCGAATACAACGGTCGAAACGAGCATGAAAAACCAGTTGTTTGGGGCTGATCCGCCGAAGCTTTATGCTATACATTATTTGGGATTGAAGCCTTGGGCTTGCTATAGGGATTATGATTGTAATTGGGATATTGGGGATCAAAGGGTGTACGCGAGTGATGTTGCGCATCAGACGTGGTGGAAGATTCATGACACGATTGATGAGAGTTTGCAGGACCATTGTAAGTTAACGAAGCAAAGGAAGATTGAGTTGAAATGGGATCGGATGCAGGCTGGGAAAATAGGGTTTCCTGATGAGCATTGGAAGATCAATGTTACGGATCCGAGACGCCGCTGGTGATCAGATGAGTTTGTTGAAGATGATTTTCGTGAGTATGTGATTATTGGTTTTGATTTTGGGGAAGAGCTTCGGCTTATCGTATGGGTGTAGTGAATTCTTGATGTACATAGGGAATGACTTATACTTGTATGAAGATATAATATATGTGCATTTAGTTATTGTTCCGGTAATCATAATTCATTTACAATGATTAAGTGATAGAAATAAACCTGCGCGAGGCGGCATGACTGTAAAGCTCAATTTTAAATAAAATTTGTGTCGAAACGTTATGATATAAGTACGTCGCAATGGTATATTGAAATTTTTTTAAATGAGAAGGAAAAATGGTGAACGAAACCGCAACGGTTTTGAATAAAGTTTATATAGAAACATAGAAAAAAATAAGTATGCTGCACAACTTTGAATAAAATTTACATTGAATCGTAGATAAAAATAAGTATGTCGCAACAACATATTCAAAATTTAAAAAAATATTATAATGCAAAAGTAAAAAAAGTGAATCCTTGAATTAGTTTTGGACTGTATCTGTATGTTACGGTTCACAAATCGGATTTGAAAAAAAAATCATGTCGAAACTTTTATAAAAATAAGACATCGCAAAAACAAATACGGAATTCTATAAAACATGTAACATCCTGATTTTTGTGAACATTAAAACAATTTATTATTAAAATAAGTATTTCCATGTGATGAGTTAGTATCTTTAAATTTATCCTTACCTTCAAATTTGACCCAAAAATCAAATTTCTAATTTTAGGGTAAAAAGTTTAAAATGCCAAGTTTATGGACCCTTTTAACATCATTAACTAGTTGAAGGACTAAATTGGTTATTTGAAAAACACTTTATGAGTAGGACATTTTCCTAGAACCCACGTTTTCTCCCGTTACCAACATTCAGAAACCGTTGGTCATTTGATGCAATGGTAGCTTCAAGACTTCTATAGTGGAGGTCTTGGGTTTAAATCCTGATAACAGCAAAAAAAGGTCTGTGACCAGGTTGGGAGGTTTACCCAGTTGGGGGTTCCTCATGTGATGGGCTGCCCTGGATGTTTTAGGTGTTGCCCTAAAAAATCTAATCATCCTAGAATATCTATGTGTTGCTGTTAAAAAAAACCTACATTCAGAAAGTTTTATACAACCGGAAGAAATCATTGTGAAAATATACAACTGGAAGTTAAGATCAACTCTCTTTCATCATCTCAACACATCTTAGTGATTGGAATCTTGAATCAACATCCTTAAGGTCTTGTAAGCAATTTCAAGCCCTAGAACTACGGTTTTGGTATAAATTAGTCATCTCAAAAGAAATTTATACTTAAAATGATAGAATATGAAGTTAGAAATATCATATATGATTGTTTGAAACTAATAATCACCATTAATAGCTATACTATGTTGATTGAATATCACAAAGGTGGGTAATGAAAGATCTCAAGTCAATATCATAGAAAACAAACTGAATGCGATGATTATTCATGAACTCAGTGACTATTATATAGCCTGAACTTACAACGGAAACAAAAAGGGTAAACCAAGAAACTAGGAACGAACCATCAAACTCGTTCAAAGCTATGACTCAATAAAACCTACTGCAGTTGACTTAGCCCTTATTATAAACCCAAAAACAAAAACCCAACCATAAAATAGGCCCAATAAATCTTCCCCTTAAACAAAAATACATCACGCATTTTGTTTAATCAGTTGTTCCCTGAATTTGATAAAAGCATCGAGCTTTAGAGGCTTTGTCATGATTCTGCAGTCTGATCTTTAGTTCCGCAAAATTCCAGCTTCATGACTTCTTGATTTACAAGATCTCTAAGATAATGGAACCTCACGTCTATGTGTTTTGTTCGCCTATGCATCACCGGGTTCTTTGATAGCTTGATGGTGGAAATGTTATGACACAAGATCTCTAAAGTCTCATTCAATTTTATTCCCAAATCAGAAAGAAGTCCTTTTAACAATACAAAATGGCACACACAAGCTGTAGCTGCTACATCCTCTACTTCAGTTGATGATAAAGTTACAATATCTTGTTTCCGAGAACTCCAACAAATTGCTGCTCCACTTAACAAACATACATAACCTGAGGTACATCTCCGGTCTTTGATATCTCGAGCATAATCACTATCGGTGTAAGCTCGAAGCTTCATCATTGAGTGTTTTCCATACTGCAGCCCATAATTAAATGTACATACCTTAAAACACATTTTGCAATCAGCAGGTGTTATGTTCTTGGATTCCCCATAAAACGGGAATGCAGACCAGCCACATATGATATATCGGGTCGGGTAACAGTCAGATTTTTTTGAACGGCCAACAAATACTATAATCCCGGCCACCCGGTTAAACCCATTGGCGAAAGGCCACCCACGTTAGTGAACGCAGACAACGCTGGTGACCCTGCCCGCCCAGCATTCCAAGGGAAACCCACCACCCGAAAGCCCAATTTGGAAAACTCTTGGCTCACCTGAGCATATTGCACCAAGTGAGACTCGAACCCATGACCCCCACATTGGAAGGCTAAGGTGTAATACCCTGAATATTTTCATAACACTCAACCTTGTAATCATAACAAATAAAATGACTATTCGAAATTTTAAAATTTGACGAGCTATTAAGAGACCGGTTAATAATAATAATAATAATAATAATAAAATATTAGTATTTTTGAAACTCGCTCCGTTTTAAACAAGACTTAGGTCAATTCATAGAGAAAAATAAGCTCGTCCCAACGACGTATTCATAATTTTATAAAATGTTATATTTTAAAAGTTATAAGAGAAAAACGAGTTAAGTATCTAAATTAAATATAATAATATAATAATATTATAAACTTGCAAGATAAAGATAACTTTGATTCATTGTTTCTAATTGTTTCTACGTGGAATAAGTTTGAGCAGAAGTTCACACTAGATTGACATGTCTCAAACCTAGTCTACAAATTACTTAACGATTACGAAAAAAAAGTCACTATAAAGGAAGCAGAATTGAGATTTCTTGAATTCACATCAAAATATAGATTATTAAAATCTACCTTGATATACCCGCTTTTTATATCCGAGGATCTTTGTATAAAGCCGTTATACTGCTAAGGTGAATACGTTTATTTCTTTTAAAAGTTATTAAATTTTTTGTTATATTCAAAACCCGCGTGCAAAATATTAAAAGTTTAAAACATAGAGGGTAATCTATAAAAAACACTCAGGCTATAAAGTATACGTATAATTTGATCAAATAATACACGCACGATAATTATGATCTGGTGGGTCTAGCATAAATAAAGCGGTAGTCCAGAGGCGTAAAATACTTAAAGACACCGATAGTAGTGTATCTTAAAGTTGCGGATTTCTTGAATTATTATGCCAGTGTATACAATAGTTATTGTGAATGTGTAGATTACTAATTCCAACTATGCTTAAACAATTTAATATGCTGCATGTCTAAAATGATTTGTGTCATATAAACGCTTTTCATCAGCTCATTGCTAACGTATTATTTTCAAATATTTTCACGTGAGGAATAAATATATTTTAGGCACAGGAGCACGCCGAAAGGATATATACATTCCCTAGGCATAGGATACCTCGTGGCTATAATACGTTAACAGGAATAAACGCTGAAAAAATATATTGACTCCTAAGGTGTGACACCCTGCATTTCAGGTCAATATCCATATCACATAATTTCACGTTCATGATTTATATTTTCTGGTTTATTATTTTGACATAGTTTTGTCAAGGGGTTAGCAAAGGAACACACTATATATATTTTAGTAATTTTAAGAATTACTAGGGAATAAACAATAATAACCCGCAAGGTGCGTTCGTTGGTGATTAACAAGAGTAATATTCAAGTAAAGTTCAGAGACAAAAATAAACACATAAATATTGGTGACTAAAATCCTAAAAGTTTACATATAAATGTTTGTTACATGACTTTAAAGTTATTTATATGTGTAAACATGTATGCTATATATGTCGTATTAGCTATTCAGGACATGACTAGTAGACTATTAAAACTAGTTAATACAACACAAAAATATAAAGGGTTTTTGACATTTAAAAGATCATTCACCGGGTGCTAGATCACGGGATCACATACCGGGTATACACCACCTAAAAACCTATTCAACTAATGGTTAGAATGAGACTAGAACTAGGAACAAGACCCCAAACCCCCCCCCCCCTTGTGCACCTCTCGACCAAGACCCACCCAAGTGGGGCCACCCACTCACCAAATCACCACCAAATCCATCTCATTACATGATTTGTATCATAAGAACATGCTCATTCAACCTCTTTGTCAAGCAAGAATCAAATCAATCCACTCATCCATCACTAGTAATCATTTTGCATGAGTCAACACTCCAACTCTCCCTCTCATCCATCCATATATACCACATATACACACACATTCACACATTTGCATCTTTCAATCCAAGACCAAATTTAAAGAGAGTTAGCTAGAGGTTTGAAGATCCACGGAGTTCTTGAAGGTTCAAGAGTCGGTTTTTGTTAGGATATCAAGTCATTCTCACTTTCTACTCGTGAAACTTCACCTAGCTTGTCTAGTGGTATGAATCCGACACGACATTTCATCTTTGTCTTTATTTTTAGTTCAAAGCACGTTGTTCATCAAGGAAAACAAAGGATTTTAAAGATTTAAGAAGTTTTTATAAAGCTTAACTTTATTAAGTTTAAAAATTAGGGTTTTGGTGTAAAAATATATAAAAAGGCAGAAACTTTGGTGACATTATATACATGATTTGTTGTTTTAATAATTTTGTGATAAGTTGAAGCATGATCATATGATGTCAAGGTTTAAAACAAAGAGAAACTAGAATATGCATACATATAGGCCAAAATATGCATGCATATGTACATGTTAGATTTGATTAGAAACTTGGAAATATTTAAGTAGGTGTATACATATATGTGATCGATGTCATTTGGTCAATAAAAAACAATGCTTAAACACCTTAACTAGTACGGGTAAGTAGAGTATCGTATCCACGAGGAGTATGTGGAAAGTGTCACTTTGTTACAAGATTCAAAGATAGAAAACAATAGAAACTAAATTGGATTTGGGTTTAAAACAATAATAAGAGAGGTAATCCTCTCCGAGGTTTGGGTATGCAAACACATGTTCCTTCAAGACAATTAGCAAGCAATTACATAGAGATAATCATACGGTTCAATTGAATTCAGTGATACTGTGAGAACCCGTTGTAAATAAAACTTGTTCTCATACAAATATCAATGATAAACCAACTATAATCCAGCCCCCAAGTTATCCCCGGTGTAAAGGGACCCGAGACTATTGAGACTTGAACAACAATTCGAAATCAATCAATGAAGTTTAAAGCATTCAATCAATAAATAAAATCATATGGCTTAACATAAGATTACAAACCAAGCTAATCATACAAGAATTCACAAGTGTTCACAAAACCCTAGACCCAAAGAGGACTACAAGAGATTTAGCCACTCATACTCATAACAATAATCAAATCTAATGTACTAGGACTTACAATCATGAAATATTAAGAACAACCGACCCAAATATGATAGAAATCGCCTGCTAGGACAAAGGATTGGCAGCCTAGGAAATCAAGTGTGGTGCCAGGAGGAAAAAATTGCAAGCCTGGAAGAAGACAGGGAGATACTTATTGCACGCATAGAAGCAGCAAGAGTTGAGGCCCAGATTGCTATTCGAGTGACCATAGCAATGTTCGTCTTGGTGCTCATCTGTTTCCTCATTGAGAGCTATCTAAGACGCTAGCTGGATTGTTCTACGTTTGCCTTTAAATTTCCGTTTGAAACCGCTACCTTATGCTTGGATTAAGTTTTTGACATTTTATCATTTATGCTAAGTTTTATTTTACAACTTTAATGCCATTATTCATTAATATTACCGTCATATTTTCATCTAGGTCACCCAAACATCGCCATCTCATTCATTACAAATTAGTACGCGTACCTAAGTCCCCCTTACAAACTAATCATTTCAATTATTTCAACAACACCGTTATTTTTTTCAAGCAAATAATCTATCAAGCCCCTAGTTTATAAATATTATTTGGAATATAAAAATTTTTCAACGGATCTTTTTACTTCGAAAGAAAATTTAAGCACGACTCATTTTATAAAACATTATCCAAATAAATCATGAATTCTGTTTTGTAAAATTTTATTATTATCAAACCTTGGCTTAATTATAAAATAATCTAGCCATTATATTTTTTTGTTGGAAACATTCCCGTTATGATAATTAAAATTTAATAAAAAAGGGGTTTTCCTAAAAATTATCCATTTATTTAGATTATTCAATTCATTAGTTTCACCATTTTATCTATCTACAAACAAGAATAAATTACAATTGCTTATTTATTTACAAACAAAATCAGTTATTCGTAAGCACATTACTCGGAATATTTTCAGAACCTCCTTGTTATCGTGCACCTTCGGTAATGTATGAGTGTACTTACCACTTCAAGTGATAAATCATTCAGCGTAGGCACAAACCATCCATATAAACCCCAAAGAAGATTGAAAACCCAACTACCCACATTATACATGAACACGCTTGTCTGCAACACTCGACCATCTATAGAATTCGATAGTTTACGTTACTCATAAGATTCAATAGCTTACACCTAAACGTCCACAATACACATGAAACTCAGTTGTTTACAACATACATGATACAAGATGAAACTTAGTTGATCACAATATCCATAATATAAGATTGATTACATGATACACGAAACTTAGTTGATCACAATATACATAATATAAGATTGATCACATGATACATGAAATTTAGTTGTTCATGATACACATGATATTTAGCTGTTTACATTATACACGAAAACTTGGTTGCTTACAAATACATACATATTAAATTGTTCACCTCATGCGAAAACTTGGTTACTATATACATGGTACTACACTATTCACATTATATATGGAACCTATTTATTTACAAGGTGCATAACTCTAGACCATACATGAAGCTTGAGTGTTCACATTATACATGGAACCTATTTGTTTACAAGGTGCATAACACTAGACCATACATGAAGCTTAAGTGTTTACATTATACATAGGACTAAATTGTTTACAATTGTTACAATTAACTTATCACATTTTACTCTAGGTATGATCATACACTTTATTCACTAAAGTTGAAAGCTATAATACTTTGGAGCTACTCGGGGTTTGACGTATTCTTGTTCAAACACGAGGAAGCTGTAACATTTTGAAACTACTCGGGGTTTGACGTATTCTTGTTCAAACACGAGTAAGCCATGAAACTTTAGGATATACTACATTTTTACTCCTTAGCTTTCCTGATTGACCTTACTATCTAAGGACACAGTTATCCATTAGCAACACATACGTGAAAACAATAGATACGAACTATGGAAATTTTGTGACCTCCCTTGACCTACACACAAATAGAATGATCTATACGGACCATGCGACGATTAGAGTAATTACGGGTGCACACGTAATTATAAAAACCAGCGCATGGGAAAACATAGTGAATTCTGTCATGTGTAATGATCTAAAACCTATCGCGATATATAGAAACGGAACTAATGTGATATGACAAGGGCATGGTGGATACGCCGATGGTACTTCCTATATATAAGTGCTATGTCACATTATCAGAAGTAGCGTTGTTTGTGTCACGTGAAGTTTTGACCTAGACCAATGTTTGTGAAGTCCTTATCAACAATTCTTGAGCATATTAGACTACATCTTAAACAAACCCTAATCATCAAAATCCCATCAAATCCATTCCATGTAATGCATTGCACCTTTAGGATCCAAATTACTATTCGACAGATCTCTCCTTAAGTTCATTTAAAAACTAAATTCACAATCATCATTCATGCCTGACTTTGAGTATCATACCTAAATCTTGTTATCAATCGTACACCCCAAGCCAACAGTCAAAGTTCGTTGGGATTCTAGACGCGATCCCGAGGTTACTTAGGGACGAGAGGACCAAATGAAGCGTAAGTACCCATATCTTTTCCTGAGACAGTAGCTTCAACTAGTTGAATTTCGGGACAAAATTCCCCCAAATAGGGGATACTGTAATATCCATGATTTTCTTATGCTTTGTTTTGTGCAATAACAACATTTCAACTTCAATTCTGGTTAATTTCATTGTGTCACATTAACCATAATTACAAAAGTGTATTAAACTCATAATTTCATTCATACAAATTTATCTTTTAGCCATACAAAATATATATATATATATATATATATGTATGATGTGACATCCGACTATTTAGAGATAACTCTGTTAACTCAAGTTCTGTTATCTCGCACAAACACAATTTGCCCAGTTAGTCCAAGTTATTCAATCACAAACCCCAGGGACTAATTCTGCCATTCCTCAAACTCAAACACCAAACTACAAGGATTATTTTCGTATTTAATCAAAACTCAAGTAGACACGGTTGCGCCAAGTGCCCAAGCACGGTCGCGCCTCATGCACAGTCAAGACGCAAACTCAATCCGTAACGCCTCAAAACGTTCGAATTCGCAGCCATAACTCCAGCATTTAACCTTATAAGATTTAACCAATTTGTTTTCTAGTAAAGTTCAGACAAGGTCGTGCTAATCGATTAGCACGGTCGCGCCTTGTGCCCAGGCATGATTGTGCCTCCTGGCTAGGCACGGTCGCGTCCCATGCCTAAGCACGGTCGTGCCCACATCCTGGCACGGTCGTGTGTCCCCTGATCAGTTTTCTTTTAAAAAAAAAATCATTTTTAATATATTTTGTTTAAACCCAAATTTATTTATAAAAATTATTTTATAAAACCCCAAGGCACGGAAATTGTTTTATAAACCCAACTATCAACTTGGGAATTTTAAACCATTTATTTAATCCTTTCTAGCGGATATAAAACTAAAAATTCTAAATAAAAAGTTTATATAATTATTTTATTCAAAACCTATACAAACTATTTATATACTAATAAATATTTATAATATTTCTTGGCACATTATTATTAAATGAATAAATGAGATAGATTTATTTATTTATAAAAGTGAGTTTACATAGACCCTTTATACATTGTGTACATTTTTTGGGTGGAACATGAGTTTCAAGTATACAATGTTACAAATTACACAATACAATTCCACCCTAAATTCATGTGTGCAATTTGAGCCTTATGCTTGAGTACTAGGTGTGCAAAGTAAAATTTTATTTGCAATTTACATGTACAATCATTAACTACACAAGCCGACGGTTAACATTGATAGATCTATTGAGTCTGAAAAACCCACCCAGGTAGGGTGATTGTTACCGACAACACATTTTGGTTTTTGCATGCTAGTTACAAAGGTTTGATTGTACAATTTGGTTTCACAAAAGTAACTCTCCATATTTGTCTTATTAACCATGATTTGTATGGATTGTATGTACACAACACAATGATACTATTTAGAGTTAAAACCTATGTATGCTCACCAACATTTTAGTTGACATTGTTTTAACCATGTTTCGGGTACGAATGTTTGAGATTGATCAAGTTTACTACACTTAAGTTGTGGACCTAGATAATAAAGGAACTTGTTATGTATTTTTGAAATTCATGTACTTTGTTGGATATTTGTTTGGTTTGAATTTAAATGTGATGATTTAATATATTATAACTTAGTCAACCATGTGCTCATGAACAGTCTTCATGTCCCGCCCCGAAGTTTCTGCCGTCGATTGGGGTGTGACACAAAGCACACCCACAAGCATCAAATCGACTCAAAGACAAGACTCAAATAAAATAAAAGACAAGAAGGAAAAACAATTTTTTTTCGCGTGTCGTGAAAGATGGGACCTGGATCTTCGCGTGGCGCGAAAACCCCAAATTCTGACCGGACTACCAAACCTTCGCGTGTCGCGAAGAATAGGGTAGGGATCTTCGCGTGGCGCGAAGAACCTGTAGTGACAGAAAGTTTGGATGAAAAAATGAGTTTTTGCCTTAGAAAAATTTTCAACTTTTTAAAACCAGAATTTTCAACCTTCTCCAAAACTAGTTTCGACACATGACTTATGTTCTTACATACCTGGAACGTGATTTCCCATCATTATTCTTGCCAAAATCGACACGAAAACCTACAAAATCTTAGAAAAACTACAAAACATACCGCAAAACATCAAAATTTATAAAACTCCATAAATGGTTGTCTACCCCCCAAGTGTTTGTGCATTGCCCTCAATTGCACATATAAGAATCCAAAACCCCTCAATGACTTCCCACACTTGGTCAATTTCACAAAAAACAAACTAAATACATATAAAACTTAGGTTGCCTACTAAGAGCGCTACATTTAATATCTTTAGCCAGACGGGGTGTACCTGAGATTGGTTACGTGTCTCCATCCTCTAGAACACTCAAGAACAACACCTCATCCTGCTTGTCTGAACCATTGATGTCATTAGGCTCTAAATATGGCTTTAAATGATGGTCATTCACTGTTTGCCTCAAATGGTCTTCAAAGTCCTCTATCTCAAAGTCACCCGAGTGACCCACTTTGGTCACCAAGTAAGGACCGGTCCACTTGCTTTTTAACTTACCCGGGAAGAGCTTCAATTTGGAGTTGAACAACCATACATTTTGCCTAATTGCAAAGGTTTTCAATCGGATCTTTGCATCGTGCACCTTCTTCATCTTGTCCTTGTAGGCCGAGGAACTCTCGTATGCATCATCCCTTAATTCTTCCAACTCACTCAAACACAATTGTCTTTGCTTACCTGCAGCATCATAATCAAGATTAACATTCTTAATAGCCCATAATGCTCGATGAGCCAACTAAACAGGTAAGTGACATCCCTTCCCATAGACCAACCGGTAGGGAGTAGTGCCAATAGGTGTTTTGTAAGCAGTACGGTATGTCCACAAGGCATCATTTAGTTTTTTGACCAATCCTTGCAGTCAGACCGTACTGTTTTCTGCAAAATTTCCTTGATTTGTCTATTGGACACCTCCACTTGCCCACTTGTTTGTGGATGATAAGGTGTGGCATTCCGGTGGTCTACACCGTAGCGTTTCAGAAGTTTTCCAAAATGAAAATTCTTAAAGTGGGATCCCCCATCACTGATGATCACACGGGGAAGCCCAAATCTAGAAAATATGTTTGATTGCACAAATTTGTAAACCACGCTATGATCATTGGTCTTGGTGACAATTGCTTCGACCCATTTTGACACATAGTTAACTGCCACCAATATGTACAAATGCCCAAATGAATTTGGGAATGGGCCCATGAAATCAATCCCCCAAACATAAAAAATATCAACAACGAGGATTGGTTGCATGGGCATCTCATTCCTCTTTGTGATGCTACCCATCTTTTGACAGTTTGTACATGTTTTAGCAAATTCAAAGGCATCCTTAAAGATAGTGGGCCAAAATAACCCGCAATATAAGATCCTATGCCCTGTTTTCTTGCCACTAAAATGGCCACCACACGCAGACGCACGTGCAAGCTCCAAAACTGTCGGGATCTCTGATTCAGGAATGCAACGTCTGATGAGTTGGTCCGCTCCCACTTTGAACAAATCCGGTTCATCCCAAATGTACTGGTTGACATTGGTCAGGAATTTGTTCTTCTTCTTCTTCTTGTTCCAATGTTCGGGAATAGTACCTGTAACTAAATAGTTAGCAATACCTGCATACCAAGGATCAGAAGATGTAATGGACATTAAACACTCATCAGGGAACCGCCCGTTCATCTCAGGAGTGACATCCTCCTCTCCCCTTTGAATTCGTGACATATGGTCAGCCACGAAGTTCTCACATCCCTTCTTGTCTCGGATCTCCAGATCAAATTCCTGCAACAAAAGGACCCACGTGATCAACCTAGGCTTGGCATCCTTCTTTGCCATCAAATATCGGACAACTGCATGATCAGAATAGAAAATTACTTTGCTACCCCAAATATAAGACCGGAATTTGTCTAAGGCATAGACAACTGCAAGCAACTCCTTCTCTGTTGTGGTGTAATTCAATTGAGCACCAGAGAGGGTCTTGCTTGCATAGTAAATGACAACGGGTCTTTTGTCTACCTTTTGACCCAAAACAGCCCCAACTGCATAATCACTCGCATCACACATTATTTCAAAAGGAAGGTTCCAATCGGGTGATTGCAAAATTGGGGCTTGTACCAATTGATCTTTTAAAACATGAAAAGCATTTAAACAATCTTTATCGAATTCAAAAGGCACATACTTAAGAAGTAAGTTGCATAAAGGTTTTGTGATTACACTAAATCCCTTAATAAACCTACAGTAAAATCCGACATGCCCTAGAAAAGAGCGCACACCCTTGACATTCATCGGGGGAGGTAATGTTGAAATAACACTAATTTTAGCTTTGTCTACCTCAATCCCCCAACTCGAAACAACATGACCCAAAACAATACCCTCTTGAACCATGAAATGGCTCTTTTCCCAACTTAAGACCAAATTAGTTTCTACACATCGTTGCAAAAATTTAGATAATTCCATTAAAAACAATTCAAACGATGAGCTAAAAACTGAAAAGTCATCCATAAAGACCTCAAGCGACTCCCCGACCATGTCCGAGAAAATACTCATCATACACCTTTGAGAGGTGGCCGGGGCGTTGCACAACCCAAATGGCATCCGCCGGAAGGCAAAGGTACCATAAGGGCATGTGAATGTGGTCTTTTCCTGATCATCAGGATGGATGACTATTTGGTTATAACTTGAGTAACCATTTAGAAAGTAGTAAAACTTCTTACCTGATAACTTCTCTATGATTTAGACAATGAATGGTAAAGGAAAGTGATCCTTTGATGTGGCAACGTTCAGTTTCCTGTAATTAATACACACACGCCACCCGGTTACCGGCCGAGTGGCAATTGGCTCTCCATCATCACCTGTTATTACCTGGATTCCTGCTTTCTTGGGTACTGTTTGGGTTGGACTCACCCATGGACTGTCAGAAATGGGGTAGATGATCCCGGCGTCCAACCACTTCAAGACCCCCTTCTTGACAACCTCCCGCATGTTGGGATTCAATCGGCGTTGTGTATCTAGTGAAGGTCTTGCATCTGTATCTGTGATGATCTTGTGTATCAAAATGGAGGGACTAACACCCTTCAAATCTGTAATGGTCCAACCAATTGCAGCCTTGTAATCCTTGAGTACCTTCAGTAGTGCCTCCTCCTGTTCTTCATCCAAGTTGGATGCAATGATGACAGGTAGAGTCTCACTTTCCCCTAGAAATGCATACTTTAGGTTTTTGGGGAGGTCTTTCAACTCTACCTTCGGGGGGCTAACAAGTGATGGTTATAACCCCGAGTCAATCTCGAATGGCAGGCTCTCCACATGATGTGTCCATGGAGGTCTACCATCCTTCACAGCTAAAGCTTCAACAAGCTTTTCTTCCTCCTCCAAGTCAAGCTCCAGTTCCTGCTCAAACCTGTCACAAACAAAACACTGCTCTATGGATTCTTCCTCAAGAATGAGGATAGCATCCTTCAATGATATCTGCCATAAAGCATTCATCACTTAGAGGGTAGATTCACTTGAAAAAATATTTAAACGGACCCTTCTATTGCCAAATGTCATATTAACTATGCCTAAGCGACAGTCAATCAAAGAGTGGGATGTGGCTAAGAAGGGTCGACCCAAAATGACCGTTGGTTCAATGACCTTTTCAGATTGCACATATCAAGAACCAAGAAATCCACCGGATAGTAGAATTGATCCACTTTCACTATCACAACACGAACAATCCCTCTTGGGAGTTTATAGGTCAAATCCACCAACACCACGGTGGTATTGGCTCATCGTAGAGGACCAAAATCATATTGGTCATACAAACTCTCAGGAAGGATGCTCACACTAGCTCCAAGATCCAATAGCGCTTTGCTCATTTTAAAATCACTCACTTGTATAGAAATTATGGGCGCTCCTGGATCTTGGAGTTTAGGTGGAAGAGAACCAGTCAAAATTGCACAAACTCGTGCATTCAGGTCAAGCTTTTCAGGAATTTTGTGATGCCTTTTCTGAGTGCACAAGTCTTTCAAGTATTTAGCATAAACTGGTATATGTTTAATTGCATCAAGAAGCGATATATTAATTTTTACCTGCTTGAAAAGCTCCCAGATTTCCTCCTGTTGAGGACCTCGCTTCTTGACCGCCACTTATTTACCTGCACTCACTAAAGAAGCAGGGAATGGAACCCTTGGAGGCACCACTCCCCCATTGTAAACAGTAGATGATGTTTTAGGAAAAGGTGGTTCTTTTGGATTTGGAAAAGCAACCAGTGTAACCGGAATCGGTTCGGATTCATCATCACTGAATGAGTAATGAAGTGACCAAATAATTGAAATCATTCATATGTTTCTAAGTTGTTTATAGTTGATGACATAGGAAGTTGTCATGAATACGAGAAATCTAATTACGTTCGGTTAAAAATAAATAGATGATCACATGTTAATATTTAACTTGTTTAAGTATACGTTGAATTGTTGAATATACTCGTATGCATATATTGGTATAAATAAATGCATGTTGAATGGAAACAAGTTAATAAATGTCGTTCGGAACAAGTAATTGCATGTGGACGTGTTAACGTGGTTTATGTGTACGTAGGATAATTGCCATGCGTAGAACATACTTGAACGATATTTGTGATTTTATATAATTACTGGTAAGAAATAATTATATGGTTATATGTGGATTATAATATAAATATATTATAAGATATTACAAAAATAGTATTTATTTTTGGTACACGTAACAAGCCACCGATATAGAAACATAATATTTTCTCAAAAAATAAGTAAGCGTCTAGAGTGTAATAATAATCACCAACGAGTCGTCACATTAAACACATTTTTATTAATTAAAGACGTACTTAACGGGATTCGTTAAGTCTGGTGACAACTTGCATTTAAGATGGTTAGTCTTAACATATAAGGTATCCTTGTGTAATTAGGGTACGGATAAGCGGGGTTTACAGTTATTCAAGTATTTGCTAGCATTCTTTCTGTCGAGGTGAGTTTCACGACCCCCTTTTAACTCTTTACTATTTTGTAAACATCGGGGGAGAAACATACTCAACTAATTATGGTTTGAAAACATGGATACTCTGGTTTAACTCCTTGTAAGTTTCACTGTCCCATTTTTCTGGTTTTTGAAATGTTTTGGGGAGGAAACATACTTGGAACTATTTTGATACATAAATGAATGAACAGTGATCAGACCGTTATGTGTGCATTGAGGGAACAATATAGCGCTTAAAGTCCACGGAACAACATTAACATTTTTGTAACCATTAGCTATGGTCTTAGCCTAGGATTATGTGGATAGTACTATTGGGGGTGACGCCCCCGGTCATGGTTAGTCGCGCTAACCAGGGGTCCATATGGCCAAATGACCGTATATCGTCTTATTCTCGTGGTATAGCTAGGGAGGGGCATTCATTGTCGTTTTTTGGTTACGGTCTCATGCATTACATATTATTTGTATTCCTTGCAAGCTTACAAATGGGGTCAATTGGTTAGGAAACGTTCAATTCATTGGTTATATGTATATACTATTTGATCGGAAAAACGTATTCATTTGAACGTTTGTTAACGTTGGAACTACAAGAATATTTGATCAAAGCCTATGAACTCACCAACCTCGTGTTGACACTTTTTAAGTATGTTTTTTAGGAAATTGAATGTGGTCTCAATGGTTAGCAATGTAGGATTACATGCATGCATGAATGGATACGGCTTTTTGGGAGATTTCCCTCGTATAACTCATCGTTATGGGTCATATTTGTGAAATCTTAATCTTTTTTAAACTCAAATAGATATTTTGGGATGTAAAACTTTAAATTTGATTATGTATCCAATCATTATGTATGTGTTTGCGGTAATCATATGCTTTGGAAACCGGTGAACGTTACGGCTCGCGTTTCCGCCTAGGCGGGGTGTGACAGAACTTGGTATCAGATCCATTGATTATAGCGAACTAGGAGTCTAAAACTGAACCTAGTCTATAATTTAAATGACTCATTAAAATGTTTTCATTGCATAAGCATTGCATAACCATTCATCATGTCATATGGATATTGTAGTCACATCATGTCGTCGTACGATGGTCACATCCCCACTTCTGACTCTGAGGATGAGTCGCCAGAGCACCGTTCACCTGTTAGGGAGGAGACTCCCACCACACACCCCTGGTATCGGGTTCAGACCCACAGCTCCACACCACATGGCGTCGCTCTTAGAGAACCACCTATCTGCTACCGCAAGAAGAGCGGAGGACCGATAATGGTCAAGAGTGCCAGGAAGAGGACACGACTGTCCCACAAGAGAACCCTGGCTGCCTGTGACCCAGAGGACCAGGAGACCGGAGAGGAGCCGCCCAGACAACGACCTTGCAACCACCCTACCACCAGCGGGATGTCCCGTACTCTTGCACGTTAGAGAGAGATAGAAGGCATCCCTTCCACATTTGAGCACGGGGAGTCATCAAACTCCCCATCACAGCTGCCCCACACTGGGGAGGACATGCAGCTCACAGTTCCTACTTTAATAGCCCGTGTATACACACACGAGGAGCGTCTTGATGACCTCCTAGATGATATTCGGGCACATGGGGATGCATCTACTCAGGTGCAGCAAGGGCTCGGATCCCAAGTAGAGACACTAGAGGACACCACCTTAGACCTGCAGGGTACCATTGATCACTTGGAGATGAGGGCTGATATGGACTGGTTGTTGACTACCACGGTTCGAGACAGTGTGGAGGCCCTGGACGAGAGGACTTTGGCTGTAGAGTTTGTAGCTAGAGCTAGTGTTGTCATGGCTGGACTTGCCATGATGATTGGGTTGTACTCTTACTTCCTTCATTAGACCTATTACGGGCGGGTTGTGCCCATAACACATTATGTAGTTTGAAACTTTGGTACTGATGTGGTCATATGAACCCATCTATTTTGTATCCTGATATTTTGGAACAATGTACTATGTATGTTTTTAACTATGTACGTGATGTCTATGTTGTGATGATGGTTGTTTACGTTTGATGTTGTTGTATCCTTATGTCATGTTATATCATTATTGTCATATAATGTTGTTTCTTTTTAAATGTTATGTTAGAAAAGAACACCATGACACCTAAGCGAAGGATGCCCCGTGACACCACTGGTGATAACAACGAGATGATCTCCCCAAATGTGGAGCAACTCATATCACAACGAGTAGCTGCCGCCATGGAACAGTATGAAGCCAATCGAATTAGTGGCGGAGGGAACGACAGCGGTACCGATGGAGGAGGTGCAGGAGGCAGTGGCACAGCCGGAGGTTCCAGAGGTAATAGAACAAATAATCACAACCGTAACACATAGTCATGAATAAAATTAATGACGATAATAAAATGGTGACTTGTAACCTTACAGATGCTTCGAGCAGGAAGTGCACCTACAATGCCTTCCTATCCTGCAACCCTCGCAACTTTAATGGCACTGAGGGTGTAGTAGGCCTGATGAGGTGGATAGAAAAGATGGAATCGGTGATTAACATTAGTGAGTGTACCACTGCCTACATAGTGAAGTATTCTACTTGCACACTCACTGATAAGGCATTGACTTGGTGGAATACTCAAGTGAAAACTTTGGGAAGACAGACAGCATATCAATTGTCATGGGAAGATTTAAAAGTCATGATGATCGAGGAATACTGTCCTCGAAACGAGTTACAAAAGATCGAGATAGAGATGTGGAATCTACAGATGGCAGGAGATGATGTGGCTGGGTACACCGATCATTTCAATGAATTGGAAATTCTGGTACCCCACATGGTCACGCCAGAACATAAGCGTGTGGAAAGGTATTTGTGGGGCCTTGCGCCTCAAATTCACAGCATGGTAACTTCATCCAATCCGATGGACGCCAAGAGTGCTATAACTTTAGCATTCAAGTTAAGAGATGATGTTGTGCGTAATGGATCATTTGGGAAGAAAGCGAATGAGGAAAGTAAATCTGGGGAGAAGAGAAAATGGATGGGAAATTCGAATAACAGGTCTGTGAAACAAGGAATTAAGAAGCAGAAAACGGTAAAGGCTTTTGCAGCCAACACTGTGGAAAGGAAAGGGTATAATAGGGGCCTACTGAGGTGTAACAAGTGTGGATATCACCATGGGGGTGGATGCATCAAGTGTGGGAAATGTAGTCGGTTTGGACACACCACACAGAACTGTAGAGCCAACACCAACCCCGCGGGCAAAGCAAAGCAAGGATGTTTCAAGTGTGGTGATCTGGGGCACTTCAAGAAAGATTGTCCCAAGTGGAAGAACCAGAATAATGCTCAGGCACCGGGGAGGTCATTTGTGATGGGTGCAGGGGACGCACGCGAGGACCCGAATATCGTCACTGGTACGTTCCCGATAAATAATCACTATGACTCTGTACTTTTTGATTTGGGTGCTGATATGAGCTTTGTGTCAAATGACTTTAAATCTTTACTCGGTATTAAGGCCAGCAAACTAGAACAAAGTTATACAATTGAATTAGCAAATGGGAAATTAATAGAAACCGGTGAGGTCATTAAGGGTTGTACTTTATGTCTAGAAAACCATACATTTAGTATAGACCTTCTACCTGTCAATCTGGGGAGTTTCGACATTGTTATTGGCATGGATTGGTTATCGAAGAATCATGCCGAGATCGTATGCTTCGAAAAGATTGTACGTGTCCCACTACCAAGCATAGAAATTCTTTCAATTCAAGGTGAAAGGTGTAGAACGATGTTGAAGATGATAAACTACATGGAAGCTCATAAGTATTTACGTAAGGGTTATTGTACATTCCTGGCCCATTCGTCGAGAAGAAACCTGAGGAACGTCGACATGAGGACATACCGATCATTAGGGATTACCCCAAGGTATTTCCTGAAGACTTACCTGGCTTACCGCCACCAAAACAAGTCGATTTGCGGATCGACCTAGTACCAGGAGCCGCACCAGTTGTACGATCGCCGTACCGTCTAGCACCGTCTGAGATGCAAGAATTATCAAGTCAACTGCAAGAGTTACTTGATAAAGGCTTCATAAGACCGAGTTTCTCACCCTGGGGAGCTCCGGTCTTGTTTGTGAAGAAAAAGGATGGAACCTTTAGAATGTGTATTGATTACCGGGAGTTGAACAAACTTATAATTAAAAACCGGTATTCGCTTCCTCAAATAGACGATTTATTCGATCAACTTCAAGGTTCCAGCTTCTATTCTAAGATTGATCTACGATCAGGGTATCATCAACTGAAAATCCAGGAGGAAGATATACCTAAGACGGCTTATAGGACTCGTTATGGTCACTACGAGTTTCTAGTCATGCCATTTGGTTTGACTAATGCACCGGCAGTGTTCATGGATCTCATGAACCGCGTGTGCAAGCCATACTTAGATAAATTCGTGATTGTGTTTATCGATGACATATTAATATATTCACAAACCAAGGAGGAACATGAACATCATTTGAAATTAATCTTGGAACTACTCAAGAATGAGAAGCTTTATGCCAAATTCTCTAAGTGTGAGTTTTGGATCCGAGAGGTTCATTTTCTCGGACATGTCATCAATAAGAAGGGTATCCACGTGGATCCGTCTATGATTGAAGCTATTCAAAACTGGGAAGCACCAAGAAATCCGATTGAGGTGCGTTAATTTTTGGGTTTGGCAGGCTATTACAGGTGTTTCATTGAGAATTTTTCAAAAATAGCCCTGCCTATGACCACGTTAACCCAGAAGGACAAAAATTTTGATTGGACTGATAAACAAGAATCATCTTTTCAATTGCTAAAGCAGAAGCTTTGCAGTGCACCAACCCTATCACTTCCTAAGGGAACCGAAAATTTCGTCGTGTACTACGACGCATCATACCAAGGTCTGGGATGTGTACTGATGCAAAGAGAAAAAGTCATAGCCTATGCATCCAGACAGCTGAAAGTCCATGAGAAAAATTATACGACTCACGATTTGGAATTGGGTTCTGCCGTGTTTGCACTCAAGATTTGAAACACACCACTTTTAAAAGAAACAAAACTTTAACGCGCGGAAGTCTTAACTCAGGAATTTTTTTTTTTTACCCTCTCGCGTATCGCGAGAAAACAAGCTTCCTCCCTCGCGTAACGCGAGGGAGTCAAAATTTCAGAATGTTTCCACTTTTCAGCAGTTTTCACACTTAACCATTTTTCCAACCTTTTTCACCAATACATCTAAACATAAAATCCCAAACACTTGGGCATTTGAACACACACTTATACCACCAATTTAACACCAAAAACACGATTCCTAGATTCAAAATATACATCCTTTACGGGAAAGTCAATTTACTTCAAAAATATGCACCAAAAACATATACGAGAACCCGCGATCACCTTGGACTTGACTTGGACTACTTCGGAGCTTTTCCTACAACCACATAAACATATCACCATTAGTATTGAGATATATATCATAACAATAAGTAATTTCTACTTATTTCACCCATTCACCCATTTTGACCCGTTTGCGCCCAAAGATGCATTTGGGTGCAAACACTTGCATTACACCTTGCAAGTTCCATTCTTTACTTAACATAACATCTTCACAACATTTAATAGTGCATATCATCTTATCGAATTAGCGACTACGGTTATTTTCACCCATTTAACCCTTTTGACCCGTTAACATTCAAATTGATGTTTGATTGCATACCACTTGTATTTCACCTACAAGTTTTATTTACTCTTAACATTATCATTTCATTTATGACACAAAGGTCAATACTTTCTTTCCATTCTTCATCTTGGTACATAGACCAAGATCTTACCACATTTCCATTATGGTTCTTTGACCATAACCTCCCCTTTTCCATTATGATTCTTTGATCATAACCTCCACATATTAGATATAGTATTATAACCATATTCACATTCATACATACACTTATGCATAATCAATTCATTTCATGTATCATTCATACTATGCACAACATAACACATACATCACATATCACATTACTAAGTAAGTGCAAAGGCACTTACCTTGCGGATTTGAAGATCCCGCACCTCCTTCTAGTTTAGCAATTTGATTACCTAAACATATACACCTAGTTCAGTAATCTAAACATACATAAAAATCACTTTAAAACTGAGTTCACAACCCAATTTCCCATTTCCACCCAAAATGACCCGTTTGGGTTATTCCCACATCCAAACACTCCCTTTAAACCAAGAACTCAACCTCTTGAATTCTCCTTCCAATACCTTGACGCTAATTTTTCATCAAATTAGTTCTTTAAGTTAATTTGGGGTTTGTTTATGTGTTTAACATCATAAAAACACCTAATCATCAATAATTCAACATTCTAGCATTATGATCCAAACACCCCCAATTTTCACCATATGAACCCTAACTTCTCATAATCAAAATTAAAGGGTTCTAGGATGTTAACCATCATTCTTTAACTTTAGTTTAGCTAGATTATCAATAATCTAACACCATTTCATCACATGCATACAAAATTTCGGGTTTCACCCAAAACCCACCAAGAACACATACATGGTGGAATCAAGAGGAAGAGAATCACTTACTTGATGTTATGAAGGTGTTGTGTGAACCAAAACCTTCACAAAACAAGCCTCAATTGCATGATTTGAGCTTCAAACTTGATTTCTCTTTTTCTCTCTTGATATGAACGACCCCAACAAGACCAAATGCTGAAATTTGACTTTCATATGGTCAAATATGGCAGATTTGCCATATTTACCATTTCAGTCCCTTAACTTCCATTTTACCCATTTCGTTCTATAGTTAGTTAAAACTAACATAATCCCATTACAAACTTGAAACCCACTTGTTTCAACTTATTTATAAAATATTATTTCCACCATAATATTAAATATAAATATTTAATTATTTGAAGACGAAACCCGGATTTTGGTTCGTTACAAGATTGGAGACATTACTTATATGGTACAAAATGTACTATCTTTACAGATCATAAGAGTCTCCAGCACATCTTTAATCAGAAAGAACTTAACATGAGGCAACGCCGTTGGGTAGAACTACTAAATGATTACGACTGCGATATCAAGTATCACCCTCGTAAGGCGAATGTTGTACCTTGAGTCGTAAGGAGCGAGTTGAAACTCTTCGTGTTCGTGCCCTAGGATTGACCACTCATACAAGTCTCACGACTCAAATCCGGATGGCACAACAAGAGACATTCAAAGAAGAGAACATTGAGAGAGAATCACTACGAGGAATGATCAGAGAGTTAGAGCCTAAATCAGATGATACTTTATACTTTGCAAATAGAATTTAGGTACCATGTTTTGGTAACTTACGGGAGTTGGTTATGGACGAAGCCCACAAGTCCAGGTACTACATTCACCCAGGTTCGGATAAAATGTATAAGGATCTGAAAGAACTCTATTGGTGGCCGAACATGAAAGGAGAGATTGCTATTTATGTTGGTAAATGCCTGACGTGTTCAAAAGTAAAGGCAGAACATCAGAAACCGTCGGAATTGTTACAACAACCCAAGATACCTCAATGGAAATGGGAACAGATTTCCATGGATTTCATTACAAAGTTACCCAAGACGTCGAGCGTGTATGACACTATATGGGTAATCGTCGATCGTTTGACGAAATCAACTCATTTTCTGCCTATCAAAGAGACGGATAAAACCGAGAAACTTGCAAGACTTTATATCAAGGAAATTGTGGCTAGGCATGGAGTGCCAATTTCCATTATCTCTAATAGAGACAGAAGATTCGTGTCTAGAATCTGGGAATCATTACAAGAAGTCATGGGCACACGTCTTGACATGAGCACGACATATCACCCACAAATAGATGGTCAAAGTGAAAGGACCATTCAAACTTTAGAGGATATGCTCCGTGCATGTGCAATTGATTTCGGAGGTAATTGGGATACTCATTTGCCGTTGGCTGAGTTTTCATACAATAACAGTTACCACACCATCATCAAAGCCGCTCCATTTGAGGCTTTGTATGGTTAAAAATGTCGTTCACCGCTATGTTGGGCGGAGGTTGGCGACAAGCTGGTACTGAGGTTATTCATGAGACCACTGACAAGATTTTCAAAATCAAGGATCGTCTGAAGGCCGCCCGTGACAAGCAAAAGAGTTACGCGGATAACAGACGAAGACAATTAGAATTCCAAGTTGGGACCGGGTCATGTTGAAGGTCTCACCTTGGAAGGGTGTTGCAAGATTTGGCAACCGTGGTAAGCTTAACCCAAGGTACATTGGACCATTTGAAATATTGGCTAGGGTTGGCCCGTAGCATACAAGCTCAATTTGCCTCAAGAACTAAATAATGTACATGATACGTTTCATGTGTCAAATCTCAAGATATCAGACGAGACGTTAATTATACCGCCTGGTGAGATTCACATAGATAACAAGCTGCACTTTGTTAAGGAACCCATTGAAGTTACAGATTAGAAAGTTCCGAAAATAAGGCGTAGCGGTATTAAATTGGTTAAGGTACGTTGGAATTCAAAGCGTAGCCCCGAGTATATGATGGAACGAGAAGATCAAATGAAAGCCAAGTACCCATCCTTGCTCACGAACACTCCAAGTCAAGATAGCAACAACTGAATTTCGGGACGGAATTCTCTTTAACATGGGGAGAATGTGACACCCTGCATTTCAGGTCAATATCCATATCACATAATTTCACGTTCATGATTTATATTTCCTGGTTTATTGTTTTGACATAGTTTTGTCAAGGGGCTAGCAAAGGAACACACTATATATATTTTAGTAATTTTAAGAATTACTAGAGAATAAACAATAATAACCCGTAAGGTGCGTTCGTTGGTGATTAACAAGAGTAATATTCAAGTAAAGTTCAAAGACAAAAATAAACACCTAAATATTGGTGACTAAAATCCTAAAAGTTTACATATAAATGTTTGTTACATGACTTTAAAGTTATTTATATGTGTAAACATGTATGCTATATATGTCGTATTAGCTATGTCAGGACATGACTAGTAGACTATTAAAACTAGTTAATACAACACAAAAATATAAAGGGTTTTTGACATTTAAAAGATCATTCACCGGGTGTTAGATCACAGGATCACATACCGGGTATACACCACCTAAAAACCTATTCAACTAATGGTTAGAATGATACTAGAACTAGGAACAACCCCCCTTTGTGCATCTCTAGGCCAAGACCCACCCAAGTGGGGCCACCCACTCACCAAACCACCACCAAGTCCATCTCATTACATGATTTGTGTCATAAGAACATGCTCATTCAACCTCTTTATCAAGCAAGAATCAAATCAATCCACTCATCCATCACTAGTAATCATTTTGCATGAGTCAACACTCCAACTCTCCTTCTCATCCATCCATATATATGACATATACACACACACATGCACACATTTGCATCTTTCAATCCAAGACCAAAGTTAGAGAGAGTTAGCTAGAGGTTTGAAGATCCAAGGAGTTCTTGAAGGTTCAAGAGTCGGTTTTTGCTAGGATGTCAAGTCATTCTCACTTTCTACTCGTGAAACTTCACCTAGCTTGTCTAGCGGTATGAAACCGACACCACATTTCATCTTTGTCTTTATTTTTAGTTCAAAGCACGTTGTTCACCAAGGAAAACAAAGGATTTTAAAGATTTAAGAAGTTTTTATAAAGCTTAACATTATTAAGTTTAAAAATTAGGGTTTTGGTGTAAAAATATATAAAAAGGCCGAAAATTTGGTGACATTATATACATGATTTGTTGTTTTGATAATTATGTGATAATGTGAAGATATGATGTCAAGGTTTAAAACAAAGAGAAACTAGAATATGCATACATATATATATATATATAGGCTGAAATATGCATGCATATGTACATGTTTGATTTGATTAGAAACTTGGAAATATTTAAGTAGGTGTATACATATATGAAAATTATAAATTGTACATGTATATGAGTAGGTATTCTTATTTGAGCAGTTCATCATAAAAAGGAGCTATTAAATTGAAATGTATGATTAATACTTAGATAAGTGAAATATATGTGTGTGTGTTTATATATATATAATCGTATGAAACATGTATATGTATATGTGTGTTTAAAGTTTGGTGATTTGGAAAGATTGTTAAGTATAAAAAGGTATTCATATAAAGAGATCAAAATAAGTATAAATATGCATGATCATAGTTGTTAAGTAAGTGTATGTATGCATGTTTAGAAACCGAAACATATAGATATATGGGATTATGATCATAAGTGGTAGAACTTGGAAAGTTGTTAAACATATGCATGTAAATAAGTAAATATGTAAATATATATATATATATATATAGAAGTCATGATATATATATATGTGAATGATGGAAAAATTGTTAACTCGGAATGAGTAATGAAGTGACCAAATAATTGAAATCATTCATATGTTTCTAAGTTGTTTATAGTTGATGACATAGGACGTTGTCATGAATACGAGAAATCTAATTACGTTCGGTTAAAAATAAATAGATGATCACATGTTAATATTTAACGTGTTTAAGTATACGTTGAATTGTTGAATATACTCGTATGCATATATTGGTATAAATAAATGCATGTTGAATGGAAACAAGTTAATAAATGCCGTTTGGAACAAGTAATTGCATGTGGACGTGTTAACGTGTTTATGTGCACGTATGATAATTGTCATGCGTAGAACATACTTGAACGATATTTGTGATTTTATATAATTACTGGTAAGAAATAATTATATGGTTATACGTGGATTATAATATAAATATATTATAAGATATTACAAAAAAAATATTTATTTTTGGTACACATAACAAGTCACCGATATAGAAACATTATATTTTCTTGAAAAATAAGTAAGCGTCTAGACTGGAATAATAATCACCAACGAGTCATCACATTAAACACAGTTTTACTAATTAAAAACGTACTTTACGGGATTCGTTAAGTCGGGTGAACAACTTGCGTTTATGACGGTTAGTCTTAACATATAAGATATCCTTGTGTAATTAGGGTACGGATAAGCGGGGTTTACAGTTATTCAAGTATTTGCTAGCTTTCTTTCTGTTGAGGTGAGTTTCACGGCCCCCTTTTAACTCTTTACTGTTTTGTTAACATCGGGGGAGAAACATACTTAACTAATTATGTTTTGAAAACATGGATACTCTGGTTTAACTCCTTGTGAGTTTCACTATCCCCTTTTTTCTGGTTTTTGAAATGTTTTAGGGAGGAAACATACTTGTAACTATTTTCATACATAAATGAATGAACAGTGATCAGACCGTTATGTGTGCATTGAGGGAACAATATAGCGCTTAAAGTCCCCAGAACAACATTAACAATTTTTGTAACCATTAGCTATGGTCTTAGCCTAGGATTATGTGGATAGTACTATTGGGGGTGATGCCCCCGGTCATGGTTAGTCGCGCTAACCAGGGGTCTACATGGCCAAATGACCGCATATCGTCTTATTCTCGTGGTATAGCGATGGAGGGGCGTTCATTGTCATGGTTTGGTTACGGTCTCGTGCATTACATATTATTTGTATTCCTTGCAAGCTTACAAATGGGGTCAATTGGTCAGGAAACATTCAATTCATTGGTTATATGTATATACTATTTGGTCGGAAAAACTTATTCATTTGAACGTTTGTAAACGTTGGAACTACAAGAATACTTGATCAAAGCCTGTGAACTCATCAACCTCGTGTTGACACTTTTTAAGTATGTTTTTCAGGAAATTGAATGTGGTCTCAATGGTTAGCAATGTAGGATTACATGCATGGATGAACGGATATGGCTTTTTGGGAGATTTCCCTTGTATAACTCATCGTTATGGGTCATATTTGTGAAATCTTAATCTTTTGTAAACTCAAATAGATATTTTGGGATGTAAAACTTTAAATTTGATTATGTATCCAATCATTATGTATGTGTTTGTGGTAATCATATGCTTTGGAAACCGGTGAACGTTACGTCTCGCGTTTCCGCCTAGGCGGGGTGTGACATAAGGCCTAAGAAAGTTTATTTCTTAATATATTGTAAACCTGTTTAAGACATGAAATTTTGAAATAATACTTTGTACGGAAATCATACGGATTTTTAAATCCTCGAATATATAAAAGTTTATTTAAATTTAATTGGGACCAATAAATTTCGCTGAAATGTTTTATAAATAAATAAACAAATTTAACCATGTACCAACACGTCACATGCCAGGGGGTCCTCTGACCCAGGTGTGACAAGTTGGTATCAGAGCCACCGGTTTTAGTGAACTAGATACTTGCTAAATAGAAAGTACCTATACTTTAACCATATATAAGAAATAAACACCTATAAATAAATTAGGTGCTTTAGATCTGCTTTAGATTTATACTCATATATTGTTTTGCAGATGTCTGAAAATAATAGTTATTATCCACAAGCCATAAGTGATGAATATTCCATTAATAAACTTGTGATCAATCCCTTAATGCTCGGAGTCCTAGATTGGCCAATAGATATATCGAGTGATCATCTGATACCGGAAGGGCCAGCTGAAGAATTTGATGAAAATGAAATCAACAGTTACATTACAATAACTGAACAAGGAGGAGTAGGAGAATCTCCGTGGAATCTAGGAGAATTTGATCCGAACGATTGGGGATTTACACCTTCACCACAAATGATTCCTCCTTTACCAGAACCTCATGGTAAAGGAACCTGCAGGCCCCGCATCCAAGTTAACTCAACCCAGGAGCTTTTTAGTACACCACCTGTTGCACAAAATTATCCAGTAGATAACCCGAATACCCAGGAGCAGCCCGCGAACCCCGACATCATGTAGTACTTCAACAATAATGACAACGAAGTTGATTATAAGAAGATGTTTACCGTGTTCTTGGAAAATGAAGTAAAAATGGGAGAGGAACTGGTGGAGATAGCTGAAAAGCTAAGGAAGATAAGCGAAGATATGATATATAAATAAATCGAATAATAATCGTACAATATCATAGACCTTTGTATAATAATATGTAGTTTTAGATCTGGTTATACGTCGTATTGTACCATTTTCCCTGAGGTGTGATATTAAAAGACGTTTTGTTAAATCTTATTTTCAGAATGTCAAATCCAGAACATAATAGCGAGCACTCTAACAATAGAGGTGAAAAGAGAAATATAGATGAAGGTAACAATAACGAGCAACAAATTCTCAACAAGACTGAAGTAACACAAAAGATAGAAAAAGGTATATCAGGCGCTATTCTAAAATTATTAGATGCAATAAAACAAAGAAAGAAGGATAAAAAGGTATAGGAAGCAGAAAATTTAAAGACTAAGGAGAAGGAGACTGAAGAATTGTACGATTCAAAGAGTGATTGCTCTGAAGTAAGTAAGCAAGAAAATAAAAAGAAGGTAGAATTAAAAGGTTGTAGTTACCGAACTTTTCAAGACTGTAAACCTGTAGATTTCTCTGGAAGCGAGGGAGCAATTGCTGCCCTCAGGTGGTTGGAAAAGATGGAAGATGTTATTGCCATCAGCAAGTGTACTAATAAGGATAAGGTGATGTACGCTGCAAACTCGTTCAAAGATAGTGCTTTGGAGTGGTGGAACGCAGTGTTAAAAACCTAAGGCAGGGAAGTGGCATATGCAATGTCATGGGAAGAATTCTCAGGACTGGTGACAAGAAGATTCTGCCCCATAAATGAGAAAGAAAAGGTTGAAACGAAATTCTTAAATCACAAAATGGTAGGAGTAGATATTCAAGGCTATACTACCAAAATTTATGAATATGCACGACTAGTTCCGCATTTGGCAACCCCTGAATCTACTCTCATTAACCGCTACATTTGGGGGTTGGCGGAAGACATTCGTGACACAGTTAAGGCAGTAATGCCCAGTACCATGGAATCAACAGTAGAATTGGAAAGTTTAATGACCAAAGGTATGGTGAGGAAACAGGAGGAGAAAAAACAGAAAGAAATGACTCAAAAAGTCACCCAGGAGGTGAAAAGGATAGAGAACGGTTTTGGAAAGAAGTTTGGGAAAAAGACCGTTCGGAATGTTTATCCTGAATGCATAATTTGTAAGAGGAGGCATCTTGGGAAATGCCGATTTGAAAATATGACCTTTTGTGATAATTGCAAAATCTCGGGCCATTCAACTGAGAACTGTTTTAAGAAACGCGGACCAGTTTTTTGTTACAACTGTGGAGAAACGGGACATTTTCGATCTGAATGCCCCAAACTGAAACGTGTTGGAACATTTGGTGTGAAGAATGATGGAGGAGTTAAAAAGAACACCCGGGCATTTGTACTGAATACTTGGGAAGCCGTTCAAATACATGATATTGTTACCGGTATGTTTCTCATAAACAATACTTATGTCAAAATATTATTCGATCCCGGAGCAAACTTAAGTTTTATAGATTATAAGTTTTGCAAATTATTAAACATGCCCTTAGTTAAGTTAGATAAAATATATGAACTGGAGACGGCTAATGGCAATCTGATTAAGGTTACAGAATCTTTAGACGACTGTAGATTTACTCTCGCATGTCGTGTTTTACCTATTAGACTATTACCTATAACCTTAACTGGTTTTGACGTGGTTCTCGGTATGGATTGGTTAACCACTAACCAAGCCCATATAGATTGTAATAAAAAGGCAATCCAACTCCACGTATCTGCTGGTGAAATGATTATGATTCTTGGATATAGAACTTCTAACCCAATCAACATCATATCAGTAATTAAAGCATTTAAATGTTTAAGAAAAGGATATGTAGCATGTATGGACATAATGAGTTTACCGTAATGCCTTTCGGACTCACTAATGCTCCAGCCGCATTTATGGATATGATGAATCGTATATGTAAGCCTTACATAGATAAATTTGTTATCGTATTCATAGACGATATACTAATTTGTTCTAAGAATGAAAAGGACCATGAAGAACATCTCAGAATATTACTTGAATTATTACGAACCGAGAAATTGTATGCTAAATTCTCAAAATGCAAATTTTATCCGAAGTACAATTCCTTGGTCACGTAGTAAATGGGAACAACATTCAAGTAGATCCCACAAAAATTGAAGCAATATCTAAATGGGAGAATCCAACAACGCCAACAGAAATCCGTAGTTTCTTAGGTTTGGCCGGTTACTATAGAAGATTTATTCAAAAATTTTCTCGGATTGCAGTTCCTTTAACTTCTTTAACAAGAAAATCTGTGAAATTTGAATGGGAGCCAAAGCAGGATGAAGCTTTTCAAACTTTAAAACAAAAACTGACAAATGCACTAATCTTATCTTTACCAGATGGTGTAGAAGATTACGTTGTATACTGTGATGCTTCCCACATAGGGATAGGTTGTGTGTTAATGCAACGTAACAAGGTTATAGCTTATGTCTCACGTCAGTTGAAAATTCATGAAAAGAATTATACGACTCATGATTTGGAATTAGATGCCATAATCTTCGCATTAAAGATATGGAGGCATTATCTTTATGGAGTCAAATTCATAGTATATACTGACCACAAATGTTTAAAATATATCTTTGGTCAGAAAGAATTAAACATGAGGCAAAGAAAATGGATGGAAGTATTAAGCGACTATGATTGTGAAATTTGCTACCATGAAGGAAAAGCAAATGTGGTCGCTGATGCTCTAAGTAGAAAGGAGAAAGAGAACCCGAAGTGAGTTCGTGCCTTACGACTCGAACTTCAGATCGATTTGATAAGTCAAATAAAGGAAGCTCAGAGAATAACACAAGAAGGAAATAACATTGAAAAAGAAATAATGCAAGGAATGTTTGACTAATTGTTCAAAGGAGAAGATGAAATATTAAGAATGAACAAAAGAATCTAGGTGCCCATTACTAACAATTTAAGAGAAGATTCTAGAAGAAGCACATAAGTCAAAATATATGATGCACCCAGGGAGCGACAAAATGTAAAAAATTTTTAAAGGAAATTACTAGTGGATAGGTATGAAGAAGGATATTGCTATATATGTTGCAAAATGTCTTACCTGCTCACAAGTAAAAGCTGAACATCAGAAACCTTCAGGTTTATTGCAACAGCTCCGTGTGGAAATGGGAAATGATAACAATGGATTTCATTACAAAACTTCCAAGAACCAGTCATGGAAATGATATGATTTGGGTTATTATCGACCGATTAACCAAGTCTGCTCATTTCCTACCCATAAAGGAAACATATTCAATGGATAAATTAGCTCAATTATACGTTAATAAGATCGTGTCTTTACACGGTGTACCGTTGTCCATTGTGTCAGATAGAGACAACAGATTTACGTCTCGATTCTAGCAAAGTTTTCAAAAGGCATTAGGAACAAAATTGAATCTCAGTACTGCCTATCACCCACAGACGGATGGGCAGAGTAAGAGAACAATTCAAACATTAGAAGATATGCTCAGAGCAAGTGTGATAGACTTTGGAGGAAATTGGGATAATCACTTGCCTCTAGTAGAATTTTCATATAATAATAGTTATCACACAAGTATACAAGTGGCACCATTTGAAGCATTGTAAGGCAGAAAGTGCAGAATACCGGTGTGTTGGTCTGAAATTGGTGAAAATCAGTTATCAGGACAGAAATAGTTCAGGAGACGACTGATAAAGTATTACAGATTCGCGAAAGAATAAAAGCTGCTAGAGATAAACAAAAGAGTTATGCGGATCGACGAAGAAAACCTTTAGAATTTAGTGTCGGAGATAAAGTGTTATTAAAGGTTTCACCCTGGAAAGGCATAGTCCGATTTGGAAAGAAAAGAAAACCGGACCCATCAAAATTCTGAAACGGGTCGGACCAGTTACCTACCAACTTAAACTCCTAGAAAAAATGTGCGGAATACACGATGTATTTCATGTATCAAATTTGCGCAAATGTTTGGCAGATGAAACTCTAGTAATGCCTCTACAAGACGTTAAGGTTAACGAGAAATTGAATTTTATAGAACAACCAATACAGATAGAAGATTGACAAATCAAGAAACTGAAAAGAAAGACGTTGGTAATTGTGAAAGTCAAATGGAACTCCACACGTGGTCCGGAATACACATGGGAATTGGAGTCAGAAATGAGAAAGAAATATCCAAACATGTTCGATAAATCTCGAGGACGAGATTTAAATAAAGGTGGGGAGAATGTAATACCCTGAATATTTTCATAACACTCAACCTTGTAATCATAACGAATAAAATGACTATTCGAAATTTTAAAATTTGACAAGCTATTAAGAGACCGGTTAATAATAATAATAATTATTATTATTATTATTATTATAATAAAATATTAGTATTTTTGAAACTTGCTCCGTTTTTAACAAATCTTAGGTCGATTCATAGAGAAAAATAAGCTCGTCCCAACGATGTATTCATAATTTTATAAAATGTTATATTTTAAAAGTTATAAGAGAAAAACGAGTTAAGCAGCTAAATTAAATATAATAATATAATAATATTATAAACTTATAAGATAAAGATAACTTTGATTCATTTTTTCTAATTGTTTCTACGTAGAATAAGTTACATAAGTTCAAACTAGATTGACATGTCTTAAACCTAGTCTATAAGTTACTTAACGATTATGAAAAAAAAAGTCACTATAAAAGGAAGCAAAATTGAGATTTCTTGAATTCACATCAAAATATAGATTATTAAAATCTACCTTGATATACCCGCTTTTTATATCCGAGGATCTCAGTATAAAACCGTTATACTGCTAAGGTGAATACGTTTATTTCTTTTAAAAGTTATTAAATGTTTTGTTATATTCAAAACCCGCATGCAAAATATTAAAAGTTTAAAACATAGAGGGTAATCTATAAAAAGCACTCAGGTTATAACGTATACGTATAATTTGATCAAATAATACACGCACGATAATTATGATCTAGTGGGTCTGGCATAAATAAAGCGGTAGTCCAGAGGCGTAAAATACTTAAAGACACCGATAGTAGTGTATCTTAAAGTTGTGGATTTCTTGAATTATTATGCTAGTGTATACAATAGTTATTCTGAATGTGTAGATTACTAATTCCAACTATGCTTAAACAATTTAATATGCTGCATGTCTAAAATGATTTGTGTCATATAAACGTTATTCACCAGCTCATTGCTAACGTATTATTTTCAAATATTTTCAGGTGAGGAATAAATATATTTTTGGCACAGGAGCATGCCGAAAGGATATATAGATTCCCTAGGCATAGGATACCTCATGGCTATAATATGTAAACAAGAATAAACGCTGAAAAAATATATTGACTCATAAGGCCTAAGAAAGTTTATTTCTTAATATATTGTAAACATGTTTAAGACAGAAAATTTTGAAATAATACTTTGTACGGAAATCATACGGATTTTTAAATCCACGAATATATAAAAGTTTATTTAAATTTAATTGGGACCAATAAATTCCGCTGAAATGTTTTATAAATAAATAAACAAATTTAACCATGTACCAACACGTCACACGCCAAGGGGTCCTCTGACCCGGGTGTGACACATGGGGGTGCCTCCTTTCAAACCAATTGTACTGGGGCTCATTGGCGGGTATTAGTCAAATACATGAGACTGCCAACTAACCTTTTATATATATAGTGGCGTCAACCTCCTCCCCTACTCCAGCCTTCGTTAGAACTGTTCCTGTGACAATTGAATAATTGACTGAGTTGTTCTCCCACATCCTAAATCATTCCAATACCGCCTTTGCATATTGGCTTTGACATAATGAAATTCCCAGATTACTTAGCTGCACTTCCACTCGAAGAAAAAAACCGCATTGGCCCCAAATATGTCATCTCGAATTCATGTTGCATCGATTGTTTGAAAAACTTTCACACACGACGATATCATTTCCTGCATAAATTAAATCATCTACATACAAGCTTACAATGATTATTTTATGCCAAACGGTTTTGATAAACAGAGTACGGTCATAACTACTCTTCTTGAAACCTTCCCACTTGAAATAGTTCTCGATTCAATTAATGTGTAAACCTTTGCTTCTTCACCCTGTTTAATAAATCGTTGTGGTTGATTTACATGGACAATTTCTTTGAGTTCGCCATGCAAGAATGCACTCTTAACGTCTAACTGAAACACGATCCAATCCTTTTGTTCAACCGTAGCAAAGAACGATCTAATCGAGCCCTATCGAGCCACCAGAGCGAACACTTCGTTGTAGTCTATTCCTCTCCTTTATGCATACCCCTTTACCACTAATCTGGTCGTGTACTTGTCTACCTCTCCTCTTTCATTAAGCTTTGTTTTCAACACCGACTTAACACCAATTGCTTTTCTACCCACTGGTGCTTCAACAAAATCCCATGTATGATTTTGTTCAGTTGCTTTAATTTCATTTTCCATGGCACGAACCCATTTATCTTCCTTACAAGCATCTTCATATGACATAGGGTCCTCCAAAGAGTTATACACAGCAAACCATACTTCATCTTCAACTAATTATGCCTCAGACAAGTCCTGGTCCATATGATAATCTTTCATCTAGTTAGGCGGTTTTCGTGTACGTGTGAAGGGTTTGACTTGGGTGGCTGATCCAGCTTGGGTCAGCGGCTCAGTAGGCTCTGTTTGGAGTATTGGCTCATCAGATTAAGCGATCTCAGTGGTAGAGTCATTAGGATTTTGAGAGGCACATGTATGTTGATCAGGTACAAGAGGTGAGGTTCCCTGGTTAGGAGTGGTGGGTTGACCAGACACATTCTTTTCTTCAATAGGAATTCCCTCAACTCCCTCTTTTTCAATAATCAAGTCTCCAACACAAACTTCCTTCGCATTCGTCCCACTTGTCTTCTTCAGCAAAAATCACATCATGACTGACAGTAATCTGTTGAGGTTCAATGGTGATCAGTTTGACTTTTTAGTAAAAACGGGTTTTGACAGAGAAATTATTTAATTCAGTTAATTAATAAATACGTAGCGGAAAATAATATCAAAACCTATTTAACAGCACTGACAAACCGAACAGGATCTGGTTATGAACACGCAAACACAATAAAAAATAATTAATCTACCAATGAGATTAATTATACCTTAGTGGTTAATGATTAACCGGTTGAGACACCAAGGTACAACGAACCGATGCTAGATCACGAACCGGACGCGAGAGAACTGGACGCCGGGGCTGACCGAGAACTGGGCAGGCAGCGGCGGCTGGGGCTGGCTTGGAGGTGGCCGGAAATCACCAAACGGATGATTCCGTTTTGGTGTTTGGCGGCGGGCGAAGAAAACCAAAACAAAAACTGAATAATGTTTTTGTTTCTAGTTGTTTCGATCAAAAAAGAATATCCCTTGCGGCGGTTTTGCAAAATCGTTTTGTTTTTTTTTGTTGTCGCACACATATTAAAAGATTATAATTATATAATAATTATAAACTCTAATAATTGTTTCCGAGCCCATAGTCCAATACGAGATGCAAAAGCCTGAACCCATTTAATTGTTTTAATTAAAGATTAAAACAATATATATAATTATTATTTATAAACTAGTATAAATAATAATTCTCGTCTAACAAATATATATAAAATATATCGTCTCGCTAACAGTTCGTAATTACCAGTTAAGGAGGTTAAGTGGATTTAATGTTCGTTGCCCTATGTGTAACTCTTACGGGTTTTAGCTCGGTCAGCCGCGTTGTCCATCGGATCGGTCCATAAAATCCAACAATCTCCCACTTGGATGATCCACGATAAATCAATGCAAACAGTCAGCGGCGCTCTAGCTGCACATGGCTGTCCCTAACATGGTATGACACTTTAAAGTCATTAACCAAATATCTCGGTGTTAGTAACAGCTAACTAAAGCAAGACAATAGACTTATGGCAATAGTTGTCATTCATCATTTCCGTATAAAACATCAATTGAATCAATGAGACATGGATTTAGTTCATTCTCATATGGCGTTCAATTATTATTGTTCTCGATCAAGAATCAAAGTGGTCCAATCAAACACACAGTAAGTTTGGGTAAGGCCTTACACTTCACCAGTTTGAATCAACGAGGGCGCCATGATGCTTATCTGTTACATATAATGCAAGAGTACAGAATCCCTTATTGATTACATACAACTCCCACTGAACTTCAGAACTATTCCTAATCAAAGTCTTTATGACTGGCAGTTACGCGACAGCGTTTGACAGTGATTAAAGAATGGTTCTTGGTAAACGGCAGTTCTAGTACGAATCTCAGGTCAGAGGATACTAATGAGTATACCAATAGCAAAACATCTTATGACAAAGATCCATGAAGATGATTTGATACGAGTTACATCCAACGTCATTCAAAATGAGGCCTGTGAAGTTCGGAGTCAACTCCTTGAGCCGAAGTTCAGAAAAGTCTTAATTCAGAGACGTTCCCACGAGTCTGACCGACTACGGATAATTAAGAATACAAGATTCATGGATTAAACGTATTAAAATCGAACACAGTTATAAGAATTCAGAATTGCATTTAAATCAGTAAACCAAAAGAATTCAAAAGTACAACTGTTTAAATGTTCGCACATTCAAAATACTAAATCAAAACATATCACTAGCAAATCTAAGGCCAATAGCATCTCTGTGAAGATCATGCTTGTCCTGAGTCATGGGCTTAGTAAACGGGTCCACTAGGTTTTGATCTGTGTCTACTTTGCTTATCACGACGTCTCCACGTTCCACAATTTCCCGTATATAGTGGAACTTCCTTTGAATGTGCTTGGCTTTGTGATGAGATCTAGGCTCTTTGGCTTGAGCTATAGCACCTATGTTATCACAAATATCTCGATTGGTTGGCGAATACTCGGAACCACATCGAGGTCAGTAATGAATTTCTTCATCTAAGCAGCTTCCTTAGCAGCATCTGATGCGGCTATATACTCATATTCGGTGGTTGAATCCGCCACTATACTCTGCTTGTAGCTTTTCCATGAAACAGCTCCTCCATTAAGAGTGAATACGAAACCTGACTGTGAGCGAGAGTCATCTCGGTCAGTTTGAAAGCTAGCATCAGTGTAACACCGTACAGTGAGCTCCTCTTTCACTCCTCCAAATATTAAGAACATGTCTTTGGTCCTTCTTAAGTACCTCAGGATGTTCTTGACTGCAGTCCAATGGGCAATGCCAGGACTTTGCTGGAAACGGCTGGTCATGCTTAAAGCATACGAGACGTCAGGTCTAGTGCACAACGTAGCATAATGATAGAACCAATCGCTGAGGCATATGGAATTGCTTCCATTTCCTTAATTTCAATGTCAGTGGAAGGAGATTGCGATTTGTTCAACACAGTGTCTTTAGTCATCGGAACACCTCCTTTCTTGGAGTTTTCCATCCTAAAGCGTGTCATCATTTTGTCTATGTAAGTGCTCTGACTTAGCCCTAGAAGCCGCTTAAATCTATCCCTGTAGATCTTGATTCCTAGAATGTAAGCAGCTTCTCCAAGATCCTTCATTGCAAAACAAGATCCTAACCATTGTTTGACTTTGTCAAGCACAAGGATGTTGTTTCCAATGATCAGTATATCATCCACATACAAGATGAGAAATGATATAGTGCTCCGACTAGCCTTTCTGTAAACACAAGGCTCATCTTCATTCTTGACAAAACCAAATTCTTTGATTTTCTGATCAAAATGAAGATTCCAGCTTCGAGATGCCTGTTTAAGTCCATAAATGGACTTATTCAGTTTGCAGACCCTACTAGGATACCTTGGATCAACAAAACCGTCAGGCTGAACCATATAGACATCTTCAGAGATATGTCCATTAAGAAAAGTGGTTTTGACATCCATTTGCCATATCTCGTAATCATGGTACGCGGCTATGGCAAGCAGTATCCTGATCGATTTGATCATAGCAACGGGTGAGAAAGTTTCATCATAGTCAATACCTTGAGTTTGAGTGAAACCCTTTGTAACTAACCGTGCTTTATAGGTTTGTACATTACCATGCATGTCGGTTTTTCTTTTGAAAATCCATTTGCTCCCTATTTCCCGAGAATCGGGGGGTAGTTCAATCAAGTCCAAGACCTGATTATCACACATATATTGCATCTCGGCGTTCATGGCTTCAAGCCATTTCTCGGATTCAGGATCTGAGATAGCAGATTTGTAGTTTGTAGGTTCATCATTTGACTCAGCTACTAACATGACTTTAGAAGCTTCAAGATGCCATAGGTATCTATCAGGTTCTTTACGAGACCTGTTACTTCTGCCAACGCTTGTGTTTATGTCTGATTCATCAGCAACAACTTCTTGTTGATCAGACGCTCCGACTTCCTCAGCGGTTGTTTGTGTTTCTCGAATTTCTTCAAGATCCATAATATTATTTCCGGTTCCTCGATTTAGAAGATCTTCCTCGAAAAAGCGTCCTTTCCTTTTGATGGAAACAATGTTTGCATCAGGATGATAGAAATAATATCCGCTTTTGTTGTAGTAACCGACGAAAACAACTTTTTCGCCTCTGGGATCGAGCTTGTCATCAGAATCGCTGGTGACATATGCATCACATCCCCATACTCTAAGGTAAGACAAATTGGGTTTAGACCCGTGCCATATCTTATATGGGGTTTTGTCCACCTTCTTAGTCGGTGCCAGATTTACAAGGCGGGCGGCGGTCATAAGAGCATAACTCCAGAAGGAGTGAGGCAAGTTAGTTCTACACATCATCGATCGAACCATATTAAGTAGGGTTCGATTTCTCCTCTCGCTCACGCCATTAAGTTGGGGTGTGCCAGGAGGAGTGGGCAGAGAAATAATTCCGTGCTTCTTTAGATGATTAAGAAATTCTAAGCTGAGATACTCCCCACTTCGATCTGATCGAAGTGTCTTGATAGATTTATCGAGTTGTTTCTCTACTTCGTTTTGAAACTCTTTGAACTTTTCAAATGTTTCATGCTTATGTTTCATAAGATAGACATAAGCATATCGACTATAATCGTCAATAAATGAAACGAAGTATCTTTCATGATTTCTAGACATGGTTCTGAAAGGGCCACACACATCAGTGTGTATAAGGCCTAGCAGATCCTTGGTTCATTCACCAACATGGGTGAAGGGGTCCTTTGTGAGTTTGCCAGCTAAACAAGACTCACAATTATCAAATGAGTCCTGTTCGGTAGGTTCAAGAATTCCCTCGGATTGGGGTCTTTTAATGCGTGCATTGCTTATGTGGCCAAGTCGACAATGCCATAGAAAAGTATCATTAATGTCAGATTTGATACGTTTAGAAAGATTATATATGTTATTGTCAGTTTGAATGTCAATCTCATAAATACCGTTTTTGAGGTTTAGCCTCAAAATAAAAGATATCATTTAAGTAGGCAGAAATAGCAATACCATTAAAAACGTACTTAAATCCTTGTTCAAACAATAAAGAAACTGAAATAATGTTTCTGGTTAAACCAGGTGCAAACAAACAATTGTTCAAAACAACCACAAGGCCAGAAGGACATGAGAGATGATATATTCCAGTTGCAAGAACTGGTACTCTTTTCCCATCACCAACGATGAGCTCCATGTCGCCTTGTTTCAGCTTCCTCCAACTTTTAGGCTCCTGCAAGACATTAATGATGTGGTATCCACATCCGGTATCAAATACCCATGTGTTGCTAGAAACAGTAAAAATTTCAATAACATAAATGAGAATACCTGAAGAGGTGCCCTCACCACTGGCCCTCTGCAGCTTCAGCTTGGCTAGATATTCAAGACAGTTACGTTTCCAGTGCCCCATTTTGTTGCATTCAAAGCATTGGCTCTCCTCAGGAGGGGGTGCTTTTGAAGCTTTCTTGTTATTGTTGGTGGTAGGCTTGGCAGCAACATTAACCTTCTTCTTGCCTTTGCTATTAAAACCTTTTTCCTTGGGGTTAGGCTTTTTAACACCAGCAGATCTGACCATCAGAACTTGATTTTTCTTTCCTTGGATATTCATCTCGGCCGTTTTGAGCATACCATGTAGCTCGGCCACTGTCTTCTCCAAGCCATTCATGTTGAAATTCATTACGAATTGAGCATAGGAGCTTGGGAGAGAGTTTAAGATGAAATCAGTAGCCATGTCATCCTTCATGGGATATCCAAGTTTGTTCATCTGGTCGATGTACCCTTTCATCTTAAGTACATGAGTACTAACAGGCGTGCCCTCTTGCATCGTGCAACGAATGAGCTGAGACATGGTTTCATAGCGTTCTTGTCGGGCTTGTTTAAGGAACATGCCCTTAAGTTGCTCAATCATGTCAAAGGCATCCAGGTCCTCCATGCTCTTTTGGAGCTCATGGGACATGCAGCCTAGCATAAGGCAGGCCACCTCAGTGGCATCATCTCTTTGTTTTTCCCAAGCCTTACGAGTGGCAGCCGTGTTATCATCGGGTGCCTTAGGGACTGGTGCATCGAGAACATAGAGCTTCTTGGCCATCTTGAGAACTATTCTCAGATTGCACTGCCACGAGAAAAAGTTGGTGTTATCCAGCTTTTCATTCTCAAGGACAGACTTGAGAGCGAAGGAGTTATTAATATTATTATTTTCAGAAGACATCTGTCAAGATAAGCAAAGAAAATAAATTAGTATAAAGAAAGTGAAAAATCCTTATTAATTTATGACCCAATTATAGAAATTAGAATAAGGAGTGAGAATCTAGCTAAATCAGTCACTAATGGTAGCTGTGGCATACAACATTAGTAAGTGGGTAATTAGACTGACAATTAGTGTCAATTGTGGAAAGATGCACAACTCTCGTGTATGAGGCCGCTAAGACAAGACATGTCTATGCATTGATACGTTTAGCCTCACATATGCCCACTTTTAATCTCTTGACAGCTGGGGCATGTAACAAGAGAGAAAAGTAATAGTCGTCCTAAAACAGGTACTTGCGGAAGGGCCGGATGTGTCAACGAAACCCTTGCGCCTTGGAAGGATAAACTACGCATCCAGTGCGGTGCTGTGGCTCCAAACACCGATGTTTCGTTTTATGCTCCAAGTGTTCCTTATAATAGGATGGCATAGACCATTGGATTTAAATATGGGTTCCAATTTTAGTGTTTACCGAATAGGGTCAAACACAACGAATGATTAAATCATACGTGTGTTGTAAAAGCAAGTTTTACTATTTAAAGTCATGACAAATTTGATGAACTCTTTCATCTCTCAGGACACTTAATTTTAAATAATCTATTAAAACTAAGTTTGTCGCGACTTGAATAACCAGTTAAAGTTAATAGTTGAAAACTATTAAGTTATAAGTTTTGAAATTAAATTTAGTTTAAATTGCAAAACTTTAGCGCTTATTTATTTTATAAAAACAAGCCAGTTGTTACTTTTATAAAATTCTACAAGTTGTAAAATTAGAACTTGTGGTGACAGATTGTGACATTTTAAAACTCCTTTTAAAACGTTTGGTGTTTGGTTGGTTTATAATAATTTTAAGTTATAAAAAATTAAAAGCAACCATAAAGCAAATAAATATGTAAATCTTATAGGGCCAAGATTGTTTGATCTTGCTAGAGCCAGTTAGCAAGACCAAACGTGTCACGGGGTCCACAAAATTAAAACAACCACAAGGATGGACTTCCGTGCATCTAGTCGTCTCGAATGACTCCCACTGACTCCATGATTCCTGTTACGTCTTCAGATTTGTCTTTCGGGTTTTTATTACATTACATAAAATACAAAATTACATAAAATTAAAACGCCTATTCTATTACAACTTTGAGCCATCAAAAGTGGGCTAAAACCATAAAACCAAAAACTGAATAATAAACACAAACAACTCAATCACATGGGTCGGGCCAGATTTACATATTCAACACAATCACATACGGGCAATATATTTGGTCAAATAAAAAATCGACCAAATTAATAAATAAAAATTGCCCCAAAAACATATCAGATCAGAAACTTCAAAATAGTTAAAGTTTGTGATTAATCTAACCGGTGAAACCAGACCGGTTCCGATTTGCGTGTTATAACCCAGGCTCTGATACCACTGTTGAGGTTCAGTGGTGATCTGTTTGACTTTTTAGTAAAAACGGGTTTTGACAGAGAAATTAATTAATTCAGTTAATTAATAAATACGCAGCGGAAAATAAAATCAAAACCTATTTAACAGCACTGACAAACCGAACAAGATCTGGTTATGAACACGCAAACACAATAAAAAATAATTAATCTACCAATGAGATTAATTATACCTTAGTGGTTAATGATTAACCGGTTGAGACACCTAGGTACAACGAACCGATGCTAGATCACGAACCGGACGTGAGAGAACGGGAAGCCGGGGCTGACCAAGAACTGTGCAGGCAGCGGCGGCTGGGGCTGGCTTGGAGGTTGCCGAAAATCACCAAACGGATGATTCCGTTTTGGTGTTTGGCGGCGGGCGAAGAAAACCAAAACAAAAACTGAATAATGTTTTTGTTTCTAGTTGTTTCGATCAAAAAAGAATATCCCTTGCAGCGGCTTTGCAAAATCGTTTTGTTTTTTTGTTGTCGCACACATATTAAAAGATTATAATTATATAATAATTATAAACCCTAATAATTGTTTCCGAGCACATAGTCCAATACGAGATGTAAAAGCCTGAACCCATTTAATTGTTTTAATTAAATATTAAAACAATATATATAATTATTATTTATAAACTAGTATAAATAATAATTCCCGTCTAACAAATATATATAAAATATATCGTCTCGCTAACAGTTCGTAATTATCAGTTAAGGAGGTTAAGTGGATTTAATGTTCGTTGCCCTAGGTGTAACTCTTACGGGTCATAGCTCGGTCACCCGCGTTGTCCATCGGGTCGGTCCATAAAATCCAACATAATCGTCTTTTGAATTGTAACTGATAGGCCTTTGACTCTTGACTAATTCCAAGGAACACACTTTTATGACTTATGGGATCAAGCTTTCTTCTTAACTGTGCGGGTATATGAACATGACCAACATATCCAAAAACTTTGAGATGTTCAACACTAGGCTAGTTTCCGGTACAAAATTCTTCTGGGACTATGCTATCCAAACTCCGACTAATACATCTATTTAACACATGACAGCCCATCATGCATCCTCAGGCCAAAAATATTTAGGCATTGATTTTTCAACCAAGAGACAGCGTACCATATTCAAAATGGTACGATTGAGACGTTCCGCAACACTGTTTTGTTGTGGATTATAGCTGCTGTTAATTGTCTCTTAATGCTGCATTTCTCACAAAAGTCATTGAATGAGCTTGAAATGAATTTCCCTTCCTTGTCACTTCGTAAACATTTAATTTGGGTTCTTGTTTCATTCTCCACCAGAGCTTTAAAATGTTTAAATAGTTCAAACGTTTCCCCTTTGTGTGACAGAAAGTAAACCCAAGTTTTATTTGTAAAATCATCAATGAAGACAAGCACGCACCGTTTACCACTTTGAGAGGCTGGATTGATCGGACCACACAAGTTCGTATGAACAAGTTGAAGCTTTTCAGTGGCCCGTCATGTACTCTTCTTTGGTATGGCCTCCCGTTGTTGCTTGCCAAATGCATAAATTTCAAAAACTTTAGATTTTCCACCATTTTGAGTAGCCTTTTCACCATTTGAATGTATTGCATTGTACGTGGAGCTTTGTGGTTCACATGTGCAAACCTCCGGTGCCAAATCTGATTATCTGTAAGGCCCCAAACCTGGGAGGCCTTACTTGCTGGATTTACTCATTCACAAACTGTTCTTAAACTTGAATATCAAATAACGCAACAGAAAATTTCATTCAAACATAACATCAACATTGTTCAACATACGGAAGCGTAAACATTGTCTAAAACATTCATTACATAACATTAATATAACATAACGGGATACCAGTCATCGTATCAGTCGGGTAACTCTTCATCGCTTGCCAAGCATCACCGTCCATCCTTACCTATCCTTAACTTGAATATGCATACTAAAAGTCAGTTACGCTGGTGAGTTCTAGCTTTACATAAGACCATAACATAAACATTTTGCCAAAAACATATCATACATTTATTTAACAAAAGCGTACTCAAAGCATGAAATAACTTAACATCATCATAACATTGTAACATCACATCATAAAATAAGTCAACATGAACCAAATCTGCATCTTCATCGTATATCGTCGGAGGAACCTAAGGCTCGTTACCTCTAAGCCCTCCACCACCCAGGTATCGTAAGGCTCGTTACCTCTAGGATGGCCAATCATCATCTTAGGCATTGTTCCCTCACGAGGAATAGTACATTCCATCGGGATCCCAGTAATTCCATGGGTGACCGTCGTCACCCCATCCTCAACCAGTTGTACAACCGTTAGCCAACCACAAAGGCCCCCATGTAAGGGTAAGGCCCATACATACATACATACATACATACATATATAACCCAACTCCTGTAGGAACTCGTGGCAGATTCGTTCATTCGTGACTTTCATAAAACTTTTACCTCATTTTAGTTAAAGCATTCGTACGTTTTATTAAACAATGTTTCATTCGTAAATCTTTTATAAACTTCATTTGGCAAAACATTTCGTAAACATCATTTCGTAAACATCGTTTCATAGACATCATTTCGTAATCATCGTTTCATAAACATCATTTTGTAAGTATGCACACCAGCCCAAAAATATAATTTAAACATTAAAAGGAGGGCTCTAGAACTCACCTGATAAGCTATTCTCGGTTGTCCTAAACAAAGGCCCAACAACGTCACGTACGATCTGGATTGAGTAGTTAAGTACAAATCAGACCTAATCCGACTCTATCTGTTTAACCATACTGAACTAGGCGAACTTAGGGCTAAGTTCGCGCAGTAGAATCAAGTGAACATGCTTAGCGAATGTTGGGTATAATTTTAAGACTGATGCTATCAATTCTTGTCCGACTCTGTCTTTCGTCTTCATAGATTGACTGATGATCCAATGCCTTTCGTTGTGATTCTCCCCCTCAAGTGTAGACCCTCCTATCTTGTAGGCAAATGATAAAGGTTTGAATCCCAAGTATTTAGCAGTAAATAACCATCTTTCTACAAGGATTCTTGACATTCTCGAACACTTGATCAACTTTTGCCTTCTCTCCCCCTAAAAAAAAGGTCAATTTCAAGCAAAGGCTCACTTTGTCTTACATCTTCATAACTCTGCTGATAATTTGAAGTCTTTCGTGGTAATTCTCCCCCTGAAGTGTAGACCCTCCTATTTCTAGGCAAAAGATAAGGGATCGAATCACCATGTAATCAACATCTAATGATCCGGTTTGTCACAAGTATGCTTGACTTTGTTACCCGCTGCCCAAACTTGAACTTTGATCAAAGGAATTACGGCTGAATCAGGAAGAACATCGTGTATATTGCCGAAGAAACGAAATTTTTGAAAACCCGAAAAAGGCTATCTCCAAGTTTTCTTCCAAAACTCCCCTCCTTCTATGCAATATCCTGTTAAAAAATTTATCCAAGAAAATTTCCAAAAAAAAAAAACTTTTTTTTTTTTTTTTTTGGAAAGTACTTGGACAGTTCTGCCTGTAGTTTCGATAGGCTCTACTTCAGTCGAAACAAGGCTAGTTTCGATAGAGACAATATCGAAACAAGAAGTTTCGATAGAGAGATTTTTCAATCGAAACTAGTAGTTTCGATAGGAGATTCTAGTAGTTTTGATACCCTCTAGTTTCGATAGCCTAGTTTCGACAGCCTAGTTTCGATGTCTTCTACTTCTGATTTAGGGCAACACCAGTAGTTTCGATAGAAAATGTTCAGCCGCCACGTAGTTTGTACTAAGATTTCATGTGATTAAAAGGTACCATTTAAGCAATATACAAGGTGTACCCCACATATTAAAATAAAATGATTTTAAAAACCTATCAATCCTCAAGAAGTACCCATCTTCATCCAATCATCTCTTTCTGATTAACCAAGGTACCGTCTTAGTAATGTCAAAGTACCATCAAAATAAAATAAGATATCCAAGTGGATTTAGAAAATTAAAATAAAATATATCCAAGTAGATATTAAAAAGGTACGAGCATTCTAGATCTTTGCGTAAGCAAAACAGAAGAAGTCGTAAAATTATCCAAGCGGATAGAAAAATGTTGAACACCCGAGATCTTTGCGTAAGCAAAACAGACGGGGTCAAATCATCCAAGTGGATGGGAAAAGGATGAGCATCCGAGATCTTTGCGTAAGCAAACCATACAGGGTCATCGGTGGTAAATATTGTTATATTGACGGTCACTGCGTATGAATAGGAATCCAATACGTAAGCCTGTATCTGATTGAATTGGTTTTCTTAGATATAAAAATGGGTTAGATGTTTCAATAATGGGTTCAAACACACAAGTATGAGATATATATATATATATTAGGTTTTCACACTACTTACAAGTTTTAACCATATGTCGGGCCTACCAGCTATACCTCAGTAAACACCCTCGCTTTTGGTCTATTCCATGTCCAAGAGATGAGATCAGACACTATCATTTCTCAAAGGTCAGATTCAATTTTTCCTGCAACTCAAAACCACTTGTAAGATTATATACACAACAATTCTTTTCAATATTATATTTCTCCCCCAAAAGATTTGCGTAGAAACTGTACATAAAAATAAAATCTTTTTGGAATTTTCTTTGACAATTAAATAGAATTTAGAAAAAAGAATACTATTCACATAATTTACTGAAAGTTGATCATTCCAAGCATCTCCACCAGTAGGGCAAATCTGGTAGAGTCAAAAGCCTTTGTGAAGATGTCTGCGGTTTGTTTATTAGTTTTGACTTCAACAATTTGAATATGCTTCTTTTCCACACAGTCACGTATAAAGTGATGTTTGATTTCAATGTGTTTTGTTTTGGAATGCTGAACGGGGTTTTTGGTGATATGGGGAACAGCAGTGTTGTCACACTGACGGGGGGTCTCATGGAATGTGATCCCATAGTCAAGCATCTGATGGTGTATCCATCTGACTTGGGAACAACAGAGGGCTGCGGCAATGTATTCGGCTTCGGCGGTGGATTGGGAAACGGGGGATTGTTTCTTACATTGCCATGAGACAAGGCGGTTGCCAAGGAATTGACAACCTCCAGAAGTGGATTTTCGGTCTAAGTTGCAACCCCCGTAATCTGAATCTGAATAAGCCACAAGATCAAATAAGTCAGTTTTAGGATACCACAGACCTAATTTTGGCTTATACTTTAAATATCTTAAAATACGTTTGACAGCAGATAAATGAGAGAGTTTAGGATTAGCCAGAAAACGTGCACACAAGCACACTGCAAACATGATGTCGGGTCTGCTGGCCGTGAGATACATGAGAGAGCCTATCATAGAGCGATAGAGATGCTGATCAACGCTTTCACCATCCACATCAGGAGTCAAACAATGACGAACTTCCACAGGAGTTTTTACAGGGTGGGAATCAGCCATTTTGAACTTGGTCAAAATTTCTTTCACGTATTTTTCTTGATGGATAAGGATTCCTGACTTAGACTGATCAACTTGTAGTCCCAAAAAGAACTTCATTTCTCCCATGGAGCTCATTTCAAACTTAGATCTCATCACTTTCTCAAATTCTATGCAAAGACGGGGATTTGTAGATCCAAAAATGATATCATCCACATAAATTTGCACCATGATTGTATCCTTTTCATCCTTCCGTTTGAACAAAGTTTGGTCAATTGCTCCTCGTGTGAAACCATTCTCAAGCAGATGCTTTGATAAAGTTTCATACCACGCACGAGGTGCTTGGTGAAGACCGTACAATGCTTTGTCTAACTTATAAACACGGTCTGGAAAATTAGGATCAATGAAACCCGACGGCTGCTTGACATAAACTTCCTCTTGAACTTTGCCATATAAAAATGCGCTTTTGGCATCCATTTGATGAACGGTGAAGTCCATGTAGGCTGCATAGGCGAGAAACATTCGGATGGCTTCCAAGCGAGCCACAGGTGCAAAGACTTCCTCATAGTCAATCCCTTCTTCTTGATAGAAACCTTGAACCACCAGACGAGTTTTATTTCGAATCACAGTGCCGCCTTCATCCTTTTTGCTGCGAAAAACCCAACGAGTGTCGATTGGAACTTTGTTCTTGGGAAGATCTACCAAATTCCACACATGCAGCTTTGAGAATTGTTGTAGCTCTTCCTACATTGCTTCCACCCAGCTGTTTTCTAGTAGAGCTGCTTGGATGTTCTTTGGTTCAGCTTGAGAAATGAAGCAAGAAAACATGTTGTTTTCAAATGCTTCACATGCACTTCGAGTACTAACACCCACATTGAGTGGTCCAATGATGTTATTGATGGGATGAATCTTGTGAATTCGCAGTTGAGGAATTTCATCTTCTTCCACGACTTCTTCCAAATTGGTAAGATTTTCAGCAGGAGGATCGGCAATATCAATAATAGGATCTTCAGCAGGTGATTGTGGTGCAACATCTACTATTGGAATGGAGTTGTCTTCAACAGTTTCACATGTTGCACCAGAACCGGAAGACTCCATATCAGATTCAGCATTAGCAACCACAGGAATTTCAACCTGAGCAGATGAGGAAGAGCCTTGATCATTTATGTTCCCTAGATTGTTCACAGAGAAGTAAGGATTAGCATGAGTTGATTCAATAGAGAAATCAGGAAGATTAAATGACTTAAAAACTGAATCGACGTCAAAGAGCCAATTGGGACCGTCTCCTGCGTCCGTATGATTGTTTTCATGCCAATTGATATCAATGGACTCCATCACTATCCTTTTCTTCTTATGGTAGACACAAAAAGCACGTTGATTGGATGAGTAACCAACAAAATAGCATTCATCAGCTTTGGCTTCAAACTTGTTGAGCTGATCTGAAGTGTTCAGCATTGTGCACACACACCCAAATTTTCTGAAGAAATCGATAATTGGCTTGCGTTTGTACATGATCTCATAAGGTGTCTTGTTGCAACTTTTAGTGATAAGAACCCGATTTTGCACAAAGCATGCAGTGTTGACCGCCTCAGCCCAGAAAGTCACGGGAAGCTTAGAGTCAACAATCATAGTTCGTGCAGCTTCAATTAAAGTGCGGTTTCTTCTTTCAGCTACACCGTTTTGTTGAGGAGTACGAGGTGCACTAAATTGTCAAGAAATTCCTTTGCTTTCACAGAAGGAATCAAGAGTTGCATTTTTGAATTCTATTCCATGATCGCTGCAGATAGTCTTCACACTTAGATTGAAGAGGTTCTCAATTTGAAGCAGATAGGTTTTTAAAATCTCTGGCGTCTCATCTTTCTTAGCTAGGAAAAACACCCAAGTGAATCCAGAAAAATCATCTGTTACCACCAGACAGTATGACTTTCGTCCAAGACTCATGACACTCACCGGACCAAAAAGATCCATGTGAAGCAATTGGAGAGGAGAGTCAATGGAATTGGTGGTTTTAGGCTTATGTGAAGATTTATGTTGTTTTCCCTTAGAACATGAGATACAGTGTTCCATAGGAGTGAAATCTTTGAGAGGTAATCCAGTGACTAGGTTGCCTCGAACCAGTCGGTTCATTGTTTTGAAATTGACATGTCCCAACCTCTTATGCCATAGGAAAGATTCATCTTCGGAAGCCTTTGAGAGAAAACACGATTTAATGCCCGATGGGTTGTTCATATCCAAGCTATATGTGTTGTATCTTCTGGGACCACGCATGAGAATAAGTTCTTCCGGAATCACCACTCCCGGCTTCAAGATAAGACATTCTTTTGAATTGAATAAAGCACAAAAGTCCTTGTCACAAATCTGTGAAACACTCATCAGATTGTATTTTAACTGAGGAACAAAGTTGACAAATTCCAGACTATTTACTCCATTTGATACTGTTCCTTGTCCTTCAATCTTTCCTCCTCTTGGGTTTCCAGCAAAAGCAACATACTCTCCATCAATTTGATGATAATCTTGCAGCAAGTTAAAGTGCCCTGTCATATGTCTTGAACATCCACTATCTACATGCCAGATGTTATCGCCGGTTCTTCTTGATTAACCCTATACACAACGAACCATTTATACGATTTGACCAAAATTGTTTCAATCATGAGATTTTAGTGTCAGGATATGACCTCTCATTGGAATCAGAATTACAACCATCCTTTGATGAAGCATGGTCATCAAATAGAACATTACTTTTAATTTTCCAAGTTCGTTTTAAATAATTTTTAGCATTTTTAATTCTTTTACGCCTAGATTTCCTACTGTGAGAAGACTTAGGCAACACATATGAATTTAATGAACTTTTGGAAGGCAATTCTTCATTAGAATTTGCGATTGTCAATTTACAACTTTTTGAAACATGATTTGAGGCACCACAACTAAAACAAACGTTTTCACAAGATATCTTAGCCTGATAATAGTCATCACAAGATGAAGATGATTGTGATGTTGAGGAATCTGAACATGAGACGGTTCTCTCATCAATAACTTTGTCTTGAAGACGATGTGCTTCCTTTAATCTGAAAAAGTTCATGTTGCTCATGGTTTCACGTGGTACATCATTCACAATAATTTCTGCACTTTTAAACTTGGTAACACATGGCATAACACTCAAAGATTTAGGAACAAAAGGCAAAGCATTTTTAAATTTAGAAACATCACATCCCAAACCCGTATGCTCAGCAGGCATAGAATCAAAATACAAGTTTTTAACGTGTTCACAAATATTTGGTTTTGACACGGACATATTATTACATTCATCCGATTCAAGTTCTTTTAAAATAGTTCTATCATTAGTACTCTTATCACAATCATCTTCGGAATTTACACAATTTGATTCTGCACAAGAAGCAAAATTGTCAGAATCGGAGGACGTAATATAATCATCAGGAGATAATGTACAAACAAAAGGTGTGGAAACATGTGGAGTTGGCATATCAGCAAATCTCCCTGATTTAGAATAAGGAGGTGGATGAGAGTTATACCCAAGACCCTCTGTGCCTTTTCTATTAAATTGTTTATCGATTATCCCAAACAGAATTTTCTGATCCATATCCATGTGATCAACTTGTAATTTGGCTTTTTCTACCTTTTGGACTCTTTCACTTAAGATCGTATTATTAATGGTTTGAGTATTGAGTTGCACAATTAAATAGCGATTTTCACCAGAAATGTCACGAATTTTCTTTAAGTAAAGTTTCTCATTTTTGGCCACAGAGTCATACATCACCTTAATGTGATCTCGTTCATCAATCAAGGCTTGATTGATGAATCTGTATTTTTGAATTTCATTCAAGCAAGATCTAGAATTACACAGTTTAGAAATGACCTCAGCAGGCACAGCAGTGAGATCCTCAGCAGGTTCAATCATGACACACTTGCCCATGTCCTCCACATCAGCCATCAAGGCCTATCAGCAGCTTCCTCAGCTTGTTCTCCCCAATGATAGTGTCCATCAGCTTGACACACAAGAGCTGTGGAACTTGAAGATGTGTTTGTCTTTGGAGGATTGGCAGCTTGTTTTCCAGAGAAAATCTTCTTTTCTTGCTGATCCTTGGAGGACGGCTCCTTGCAGTTTCTGTCAAAGTGACCCAGCTGATCACAATTGTAGCATCTCACCTTCTTGATATCAAACCCAAGTGTCTTTCCCTCATTGAATCTGTCTATGCCAGTCCTTTTGATGAATCTTTTGGCTCTTAAGGTCAACATGGCCATGCACCAATCAATGTCCATTTTCTCCAAATCATCAGGATTAATCTGCTCCAAGTCATCAGGTTGAAAGCTAACCGGTGTTAGATTTCCAGAAATCAGTGCATCATAGCACGACATGAAATCAGTCATGATTGGGACATAATCATCAGGAATCATGGTGACAGTCTTTTGAGGAGCAGAGGAGCTGGTAGAATTAATTGCAGCAGCTGAAGGAGGGACATCAGTCTGAAAGTATGGGCTACCGGATGAGCTTGATCCAGCAATAAGAGCTGTGTTTCCAGACTGATTTGATGGGGTGACTGCTCCCTTCTTAATCTCAATTTCATAAGATTCAAGAATGCTATAGACTTCCTGTTGAGACAGAGCACTCAGATTCTCAGTCTTTTTGATTATGATTCGATACATATTCCATTCTTCAGGAAGAGAATCTAGGAGTTTCTTGTTTAGATCAAGAGTAGGGTACTCAACTCCCATTACTTTCAACCTTGATACAATGCTTGAGAAACGGTTGATCAAATCAGACATTGATTCTCCCCTTACACTGCTGAACATCTCATATTGTTTCTTGATCAGATCTCTTTTGCTTTCCCTGACATCCTCACTTCCCTCATATCTTGTGCACAATGCAACCCATAAGTCTTTGGCAGTTGTGTACTCAGCAAAGATGTTGAAAATATCCATAGGAAGAGCCATGGCAATAGTCCCGTAGGCCTTGTTGTCTCGGGCAATCAAGGCAAGATCTCTCTCATCATACTCAGATACTAACTTAGGACGTTGAACATCAGCAGTGGTAGTTACGGGCTTGTGGGGACCATCGATGATAGAACTCAACAATGTATAATCGTGAAATTGAAAGAAAAGCTTCATATTTTTAGTCCAGTCATCAAATTCTCTTGTGGACACAAGATCAGGTGGTCTATTTCCCCCAGAAGGTTCTATTGAACTTGAAGTGGCCATAATATTCGAAATCGAAACTAAACAGAAACTAGTTTCGATAGGACAACTTCTATCGAAACAACTAGTTTCGATAGGACAACTTCTATCGAAACAACTAGTTTCGATAGGACAACTTTTATCGAAACAACTAGTTTCGATAGGACAACTTCTATCGAAACAACTAGTTTCGATAGGACAACTTTTATCGAAACAACTAGTTTCGATACTGAAAAATTCACAGACAAGTTTCGATAACCACAGTTTCTATATAAGACAAAAATCTAATTTCGATAGTACCTTCTCCCGACAAAATGTAGACAAGAAGTTTCGATGATCAACAAAAATCAGAAACTGTCCCCAGTAGTTTCGATGCCTTCTTCTCCAAGCTCAGAAATACTCCATTGATGATAAGCTCCAAATATCAATAGAGCAGAAAAGACAAACCAATCCAGCGAAAACCTTCGTCTAACAGTCCTGATCACTAAACCAACCTTCGATGTTGAAAATACGGGCAAAAACCCTTGGAAATCGATGAAACAGTAGCCGTCAATCAATAAAACAGTACTTTCGAGAATAGATGTGCAAAAACCCAAAATAAGCTTCGAATATCCTCACAAACACCTAGAATCGATCAATAAACCTGATAACACTCAAAAACACTAGAGCATAAAGCTCTGATACCAATTGTAGGTCCATATTTCTCTTTAAATCACTGATTTGATCGATTACACACACAGGCAGAAACTGTGTGTATGGTGGTGAAACAGATGGTAGAAACAGAATCGGTGAAGATAACAGGCTAACCTCACAATGAATCAACACAAAATGATATGAAAATGTAAGAACACAGTGTAAAAACAACTGCAAAGTGTATTGATTCAATAACAATGTGAAAGAGAAGGTTCAGGGTTACAGCCGCTACTCACACCCTAAACATTCTCAAACTAGGCTATTTATAGTAGTGACAGGTATCGAAACTATGTTCAATCGAAACTATTAGTTTCGATTGACCATTTACAAGTGATACACAGAACTGTCGAAACTACCATCTATTGAAACTACTAGTTTCGATTGAACAAACTCAATCGAAACTAAGTAGTTTCGATGGCCCAGACTTAGCTAATAAAGCAGTAAATTACAGAAAACTGAAATTACATTTAATGAAATGACATAAAGTAAACTAGTCTAAAAATGTTTAAACATACAATAAATGACAACAGCTTATACATAAGATAAGACTCTATAGTCTACCCCCCTTACAATAGGTTTCGTCCCGGAAACCTATCATAAGTCAAAAAGTTGAGGGTACGACTCCCTCATTTCCGTCTCCGTTTCCCAAGTAGCTTCCGATCCCTTTCGGTGCTTCCAATGGACTTTAACCAATTGAATAACTTTATTACGTAAACGTTTCTCCTTTCTGTCTAAGATGGCCACAGGTTCTTCGATGTAGTTAAGGCTATTGTCAACCTCGATGTCGGCAAGTGGCACGTGAGCCGTTTCATCCGCCAAACACTTTCACAAGTGCGATACATGGAACGTAGGATGAATCCCACTTAATTCATCAGGCAAATCCAACCGGTAAGCAACTTCACCAACCCGTGCCTATATTCGAAATGGTCCAACAAATCTCGGACTTAACTTCCCCCTTTTCCTAAATCGTTTGATCCCCTTCTAGGGCGATACTTTCAACATTACTCGATCACCAACATTGAACTCAATAGGCCTTCGCCGTCTATCCGCGTAGGATTTCGGATGATCTTGGGCGGCCTTCATTCGTGCCTTGATCTGATCAAACCTTTTCGACGTTTCTCTTACAACTTCAAGACTTCCTAATTCCTTCTGTCCAATCTCACCCTAACAAACCGGGGTCCTGCATCTTCTCCCATACAACATTTCGTAAGGCGGCATGCCTATCGTCATGTGATAACTGTTGTTGTAGGAGAATTCGACTAACGGCAGATGGTTGTCCCAACTACCGCTAAAATCAATAATACAAGCACGGAGCATATCCTCCAATGTTTGAATGGTCCTTTCGAACTGACCATCGGTCTGCGGGTGTTATGCTGTACTGATATTAAGCCTCGTGCCCATCGTCTAGTGAAATTTCTTCTAGAACCTCGATATGAATCGTGTGTCCCGGTCAGACACAATCGTCAAATGCATTCCATATGTGAGGCCCCAAACCCGGGAGGCCCCACGCGTTGGATTTACTCATTCACAAACAGTTCTCAAACTAGAATATCAAATAACGCAGCGGAAAGTTTCATTTCAAACATAACATTACATCGTTTAACATGCGGAAGCGTAACATTTTCAAATACATGTACATAACAAAAACAACTCGTAACGGGATGCCAGTCTTCATATCATCCGGGTAACTCCTCAAGCCGCCCAGCATCACCGTCCATCATCATAACTTCCTTAACCTGAATGTGCATACTAAAAAGGTCAGCTACGCTGGTGAGTTCTAGCATTTCATAAAAACTTTAACATCAACATTTGCCAAAAACGTATCATTCATTTAGTAAAAACCTTTCACAAAAGCATGTAATAATTTAACATCTTTAAAAAAAAGGTTTCGTACCCATATCATCATCAACATCATAATCATAAACACCGTTAAACGGATCGTTCATTAAAACTTTTAACATTCATTTAAGTCATACATTATTATCTAAATCTGTGTTACCCTTCGTTCCGTCATTTAGTATGGTATTGCCCCTAAGGCTTAACTGCACGAAGACCGACAATACCATACATTCCGTCAATTCCCTTTTGGTATTGCCCCCAAGGCTAACTGCGCGAGGACCGACAATACCCATTCAGTTGCCCTTATGGCTCTCATGTCCATAAACCGACAACTTCCCTCGACGGTTATGACTCTCAGCCATAACATCGTCGGATCATAATTTAACCTTACATGGGGTCACGTTAACCCCTGAGTAACCGTCGTTACTCCCTTTTACCAGTTGTACAACATCATAACCATTGGCATGCCACAAAGACATGCCCCTGTTGTTCTTGTGGCAACTATGGCTCGCTGTCCATAATCTACCACAAGGCTGGGAATCTCATTCCCAGACTTCATTCGTCAATTCCATTCATTCGACAGATTAGATTTGTAATGACTTCTTTAAAACCTTTACCTCTTTCTCTTCTCATTAAACATTTCCTCATTTAAACCGTTCATAAAACATTCGTAACCCTTTTTGGCAAAAACATTTCAAAACCTTTCCTTTCGTAAACATCGTTTCAACATTTCAAAACCTTTCCTTTCGTTAAACATCATTTCGTTAAAACATCATTTCGTTAAAACATCATTTCGTTAAACATCATTTCGTTAAACATCATTTCGTTAAACATCATTTCGTTAAACATCATTTCGTAAGTATGCACACCAGCCCAAAAACATTAACAAAACATTTAAAAGAGGGCTCTAGAACTCACCTGATACGCTAATATGGGTTGTCCTAAACGAAGGTCCGACAACGTCACTTCCGATCTGAATTGATTAATTAAATACACATCAGACCTAAATCCCGACTCTAACGGTTTACTCGTTCTGTTACAGGTGAATACACTGACTTCACTTACTGATGCAGACCTATCGAAACTACTTAGTTTCGACAGGTGCAGGCCCATCGAAACTTCTAGTTTCGACAACTGTAGGTCACTCGAAACTTCTAGTTTCGACAACTGCAGGTCACTCGAAACTTCTAGTTTCGACAACTGCAGGTCACTCGAAACTTCTAGTTTCGACAACTGCAGGTCACTCGAAACTTCTAGTTTCGACACCTGCAGGCCACTCGAAACTCTAGTTTCGATACCTGCAGAACTCAGCTATCTTCCCCAAAAACCCTAACTTTCGCATGCAGGTCCGATCTTGTCAAGATCCGGACTTTTTACATTCAAAACGTGTATTTTCCCTTCGTGATTCCAGATTTATAACCCTTTCCTCATTTGGTTTATAAAAACCCGTCATTTTCCCGAAAATACCCGAAAACCCAAAAACGAACAAAAACTCAGATTTGGTTCGGGTGTTACCTGATTTCGAGATTCTGATCCGGAGGTTTTGCTCACGAGTTCAGTAGCAACAAGCTCCTTCAATCTCGGGTCGATCCGCCAACTTTCTCTCTCTACGGTTTCTCTCTCTAGATTCTTGCAAATGAGAGAAATGGTGTGTGTGTTGGCTATTTAAAGGGAGGAAACCCCCCCTTCCTTCAAGTTTGCCGGCCCAACCGGCCCGGCCCGCTACGCCTCGTTCTTTTATCCCGTTCGTCCCGGTTCAACCCGTTATTTAAAATCCTCATTTATTTTGGGATGTTACAAGTCTACCCCCCTTACAATAGGTTTCGTCCCCGAAACCTATCATAAGTCAAACAGTTGAGGGTACGACTCCTTCATTTCCGTCTCCGTTTCCCATGTAGCTTCCGATCCCTTCCGGTGCTTCCACTGGACTTTAACCAACTGGATAACTTTGTTACGTAAACGTTTCTCTTTCCTGTCTAGGATGGCCACAGGTTCTTCGATGTAGTTAAGGCTGTTGTCGACCTCGATGTCGGTAAGTGGTACGTGAGCCGTTTCATCCGCCAAACACTTTCGCAAGTGTGATACATGGAAGGTAGGATGAATCCCACTTAACTCATCAGGCATTTCCAACCGATAAGCGACTTCACCAACCCGTGCCATAATCCTGAATGGTCCGATAAACCTCGGACTTAACTTTCCTCTCTTCCTGAATCGTATGATTCCCTTCCAGGGCGACACTTTCAACATTACTCTATCCCCAACATTAAACTCAATAGGCCTTCGTCGTTTATCCGCATAGGATTTCTGACGATCTTGGGCGGCCTTCATTCGTGCTTTGATCTGATCAAACCTTTCCGACGTTTCTTTTACAACTTCAAGACTTCCCAATTCCTTCTGTCCAATCTCACCCCAACAAACCGGGGTCCTGCATCTCCTCCCATACAACATTTCATAAGGCGGCATGCCTATCGTCGTGTGATGACTGTTGTTGTAGGAGAATTCGGCTAACGGCAGATGACTGTCCCAACTGCCACCGAAGTCGATAATACAAGCACGAAGCATGTCCTCCAACGTCTGAATGGTCCTTTCGGTCTGACCATCCGTTTGCGGGTGGTATGCCGTGCTGATATTAAGTCTCGTACCCATCGCCTCGTGAAATCTTTTCCAGAACCTCGATGTGAATCGTGTGTCCCGGTCGGATACAATCGTTAAAGGCATCCCATGCCGCGCCACTACTTCGTTAATAAATACTTCCGCTAACCTTTCCGACGAGAACGTCTCGCGAATAGGTAGAAAATGAGCACTCTTCGTTAAACGGTCCACAATTACCCAAATGGTGTCATGACCTTTAGCTGTGCGAGGTAGCTTGGTTATGAAGTCCATAGTAATGTGTTCCCACTTCCATTCCGGTATCTCAAGTGGTTGAATTTTCCCATACGGTTTCTGGTGTTCGGCCTTTACTTGTGAGCAAGTCAAGCACTTGCTTACGTATTTCGTCACTTCGTGTTTCATTCCAGGCCACCAGTATTCCTTCTTCAGATCTTGGTACATTTTGTTGGTACCGGGATGGATAGAGTAACGAGACTTATGAGCCTCATCCAAGATTTTGCTCCTAAGTTCGCCACCCATAGGTATCCATATCCGTCCATAACGCGTCCTAACACCAAGGGTGTTATATTCTAACTTGTCCCGTTGGCCAACCATCCTTTCTTTCTTTATATTTTCTTCCTTCAAAGCTTCATCTTGAGCTCTTTCGATTTCTCTCATCACATCCGATGTTACCACCATCTGGCAAGCTTTCACTCTAATAGGAGTAGGCACATCCTTTCGGCTTAGAGCGTCAGCCACCACGTTTGCCTTTCCAGGATGGTACATTATTTCACCGTCATAGTCTTTCAAAAGTTCCAACCATCGCCTCTGCCTCATATTTAACTCCTTTTGCTCGAAGAAGTACTTCAGACTTTTGTGATCGGAGTATATGGTAAACTTTACCCCATAGAGGTAGTGCCTCCAAATTTTTAATGCAAACACAACAGCAGCAAGTTCCAAATCGTGAGTCGGATAGTTGACTTCATGAACCTTCAGCTGTCGTGATGCGTATGCGATCACTCTTCCACGTTGCATCAGCACACACCCCAACCCCTGACCCGAAGCGTCAGAGTATACCACCAGGTCTTCATTGCCCTCGGGAAGGGCCAAGACTGGAGCTTGGGTTAGCTTTTCTTTTAACTCCTTAAATGCCTCATCCTGCTTCGGACCCCATTCGTACTTTTCTTCCTTTCGTGTCAACTTTGTCAATGGCGAAGCTATTTTCGAGAAATCCTGAATGAATCTCCGATAGTAGCCTGCCAACCCTAAGAAACTGCGGATCTCCGTTGGCGTCTTAGGAATATCCCAGTCCCTTACCGTCGTTATCTTTGCTGGGTCTACCATAATGCCGTTCGGGTTAATGACGTGACCTAGGAATTGGACTTCCCTAAGCCAGAACGCGCATTTGGAGAACTTAGCATACAACTTCTCCTTCTTTAGAGCTTCCAACACTTCCTTCAAATGACAAGCGTGATCACCCTCATTCTTGGAGTAGACGAGGATATCATCAATGAACACAATTACCGATCGGTCCAGCATCGGTCGACACACCCTATTCATCAAATCCATGAACGCTGCGGGGGCGTTCGTCAATCCGAAAGACATTACGCGGAACTCGAAATGTCCATAACGCGTGCGAAATGCAGTTTTTGGTATGTCTTCTTCCCTCACCTTCAACTGATGGTACCCGGACCGAAGGTCGATTTTCGAGAACCAACTTGCGCCTTGCAATTGATCAAACAGGTCATCGATCCTTGGTAAAGGGTACTTGTTCTTTACCGTTCGTTTGTTCAACTCGCGATAATCGATACACATTCTCATTGAACCATCTTTCTTCTTTACAAACAACACCGGAGCACCCCACGGCGAGATGCTTGGTTGGATAAATCCTTTCTCAAGTAACTCGTCTAGTTGGACCATAAGTTCCTTCATTTCCACTGGTGCTAGTCGATATGGAGCCTTAGCCACGGGCTGGGCATCTGGTACTAAGTCAATTCGGAACTCAATTTCTCTATCGCGTGGTATCCCAGGCAAATCCTCTGGAAACACCTCCGGGTACTCGCGTACCACGGGTACATCGTCTAGTTCCTTCACTTCCTTACACTTGTCAATTACGTATACCAGATAAGCCTCGCATCCGCGCCTCAAGTAATCTGCTGCCTTAATCATCGAGATGACGTTAGGCATCGGGGCATCGCGATCCCCAAGTACTTCAACTTCGCTACCATCCGGAGCCTTGAGTCGGATTATCTTTCGTTTGCATATAATCTGAGCCTCGTTGGCAGTTAACCAATCCATACCTAACACGACATCAAACCCTCCCAAAACCATAACAAATAATCTGACGGGAAATCTATGGCCTTCTATCTTTATCGTGGAATCGTCAACTACTTCGGTTACCATTACGGTTCTACCCTCAGCGGTTTCTACATTAAAGGCTCGTTCTACTTTACTAACCGTGTACTTTACTCGTTTACAGAAAGTTGCAGATATAAAACTCTTACTGGCACCCGAATCGAATAACACTGAAACAAAAGTGTTGTCAAGGATGAACGTACCTGACGCCACATCGGGGTCCTTCCTGGCCTGTTCTTGCGTTAGTGCATACGCTCGAGTCTTCGCTCGAGATCCCTCTCCCTTCTTTTCCGGGCCCTTTCCCTTCCCGGTTTCCCCCATCCTTGGCTTCGGGCAGTCCCTACTCAGATGACCGAAATCCCCACAGTTGTAGCACTTGTAGTGTTGTGTGCACTCACGGGCGTAGTGTCCGGTCTTGCCACACTTAAAGCACAGGTTAGATCCCAGTCTACATTCACCTACATGCTCCTTTCCACACTTCTTACAAATAGTCGGCTCATCCACCCGAGCCCTTTTATCGCGAGCCCCAAACATCTTTCCACCAGTTCGCTTGTTTGAGAAGCTCGGTCTCTTCTTTGGTTCCTCGATGGCGGCGACATTCAGTGCCAGATCATCAAATACTACGCCGCTCAGTTCTACTACCGAATCATAGGTAGTAGGGGCGTTTGCCTTAACATAGGTGCGGACCTGGTCCGGCAACCCATGAATATAGCAGGCAATCTTTCTCTCTTCAGTAGTGACAAGGTGTGGCACCAGACGTGCCAGTTCATTGAACCGTGTCGTATACTGCCGGTGCGTCATGCTCCCAGCCTTCAAACCCAGAAATTCCCTTTCTACCTTTTCGATCTCATTCCTTGGACAGAAATTCTTGATCACCAAAGTTTTCAAATCATCCCACATCATCGAATCAACCACCTCGTTCCCCTTAGCCTGGCGTACACCTTCCCACCAGTGAGATGCTTCCTCCCTCAAGGAGTTAGCAGCAAACTTCACGACCTGATTCGGTCGACATTCACTCAGACGAATGGCGGCTTCCATACGAATTACCCAGTCAAAAGTAGCCACCGCGTCCTTCTTTCCAGTCAGAATTGGCGGGTCACATGCCTTAAAGGACTTATAATCGCATCCGCGAGCAGGCGGTGCATTGTCGGTCTCATTGTTCTGAGCACCAATTGCCGCGCTAGACCCACCCGCCCCATTGACCTGCTTCAACGCTTCAGCCAACAGACCTGGCAGAGAATTCTTCATCAATTCTGTGAATTCTCGAGCTATAGCTGCTCTCACTTCTGGTTCAAAAGTGAAAGGTTGCTCTTCGACCTGTGTCTGCTCGGCTTCATGCACACTAACCGCCGGTTCAGTGTGAACACTTCCTTCTTCACTGTGTTCTTGGCGCGCAGGAATCCTGCCACGCCCACCATTTCGACCGCCGGTACGACCACCGGTACGGCCACCACGCCTTCCGTTCCCTCTCCTCGCCATTTCGTTCTATAAGACAAGAAATCCAATGTCATCACGCTAGTTAACAAATAAAATTCAATAAGCACTGTAAGATGTTAATATACACTGGCCATCTGTAATTAACCATTACACTACTTTTCGATTTCCATTTGACCACCTTTGTGATTTCATCAGAACTCAAGTCCTCATCTAACCTCTTCTAAGGCATACTATATACGTAATATATATACTACCTTCATACCTGATGCTGTGGCTCGAGTTACCCGTACTGGCATCCGCTTTCGGTCCCATTCTCAGTTTAAGTTCAGACACAGGGAGTGTCCAAATCTCTCAAACTATTGCTCTGATACCAACTTGTGAGGCCCCAAACCCGGGAGGCCCCACGCGTTGGATTTACTCATTCACAAACAGTTCTCAAACTAGAATATCAAATAACGCAGCGGAAAGTTTCATTTCAAACATAACATTACATCGTTTAACATGCGGAAGCGTAACATTTTCAAATACATGTACATAACAAAAACAACTCGTAACGGGATGCCAGTCTTCATATCATCCGGGTAACTCCTCAAGCCGCCCAGCATCACCGTCCATCATCATAACTTCCTTAACCTGAATGTGCATACTAAAAAGGTCAGCTACGCTGGTGAGTTCTAGCATTTCATAAAAACTTTAACATCAACATTTGCCAAAAACGTATCATTCATTTAGTAAAAACCTTTCACAAAAGCATGTAATAATTTAACATCTTTAAAAAAAAGGTTTCGTACCCATATCATCATCAACATCATAATCATAAACACCGTTAAACGGATCGTTCATTAAAACTTTTAACATTCATTTAAGTCATACATTATTATCTAAATCTGTGTTACCCTTCGTTCCGTCATTTAGTATGGTATTGCCCCTAAGGCTTAACTGCACGAAGACCGACAATACCATACATTCCGTCAATTCCCTTTTGGTATTGCCCCCAAGGCTAACTGCGCGAGGACCGACAATACCCATTCAGTTGCCCTTATGGCTCTCATGTCCATAAACCGACAACTTCCCTCGACGGTTATGACTCTCAGCCATAACATCGTCGGATCATAATTTAACCTTACATGGGGTCACGTTAACCCCTGAGTAACCGTCGTTACTCCCTTTTACCAGTTGTACAACATCATAACCATTGGCATGCCACAAAGACATGCCCCTGTTGTTCTTGTGGCAACTATGGCTCGCTGTCCATAATCTACCACAAGGCTGGGAATCTCATTCCCAGACTTCATTCGTCAATTCCATTCATTCGACAGATTAGATTTGTAATGACTTCTTTAAAACCTTTACCTCTTTCTCTTCTCATTAAACATTTCCTCATTTAAACCGTTCATAAAACATTCGTAACCCTTTTTGGCAAAAACATTTCAAAACCTTTCCTTTCGTAAACATCGTTTCAACATTTCAAAACCTTTCCTTTCGTTAAACATCATTTCGTTAAAACATCATTTCGTTAAAACATCATTTCGTTAAACATCATTTCGTTAAACATCATTTCGTTAAACATCATTTCGTTAAACATCATTTCGTAAGTATGCACACCAGCCCAAAAACATTAACAAAACATTTAAAAGAGGGCTCTAGAACTCACCTGATACGCTAATATGGGTTGTCCTAAACGAAGGTCCGACAACGTCACTTCCGATCTGAATTGATTAATTAAATACACATCAGACCTAAATCCCGACTCTAACGGTTTACTCGTTCTGTTACAGGTGAATACACTGACTTCACTTACTGATGCAGACCTATCGAAACTACTTAGTTTCGACAGGTGCAGGCCCATCGAAACTTCTAGTTTCGACAACTGTAGGTCACTCGAAACTTCTAGTTTCGACAACTGCAGGTCACTCGAAACTTCTAGTTTCGACAACTGCAGGTCACTCGAAACTTCTAGTTTCGACAACTGCAGGTCACTCGAAACTTCTAGTTTCGACACCTGCAGGCCACTCGAAACTCTAGTTTCGATACCTGCAGAACTCAGCTATCTTCCCCAAAAACCCTAACTTTCGCATGCAGGTCCGATCTTGTCAAGATCCGGACTTTTTACATTCAAAACGTGTATTTTCCCTTCGTGATTCCAGATTTATAACCCTTTCCTCATTTGGTTTATAAAAACCCGTCATTTTCCCGAAAATACCCGAAAACCCAAAAACGAACAAAAACTCAGATTTGGTTCGGGTGTTACCTGATTTCGAGATTCTGATCCGGAGGTTTTGCTCACGAGTTCAGTAGCAACAAGCTCCTTCAATCTCGGGTCGATCCGCCAACTTTCTCTCTCTACGGTTTCTCTCTCTAGATTCTTGCAAATGAGAGAAATGGTGTGTGTGTTGGCTATTTAAAGGGAGGAAACCCCCCCTTCCTTCAAGTTTGCCGGCCCAACCGGCCCGGCCCGCTACGCCTCGTTCTTTTATCCCGTTCGTCCCGGTTCAACCCGTTATTTAAAATCCTCATTTATTTTGGGATGTTACACCATACCGTCCTACTACTTCGTTAATAAATACTTCCGCTAACCTTTCCGACGAGAACGTCTCGCGAATAGGTAGGAAATGAGCACTCTTCGTTAAACGGTCCACAATTACCCAAATGGTGTCATGACCTTTAGCTGTACGAGGTAGCTTGGTTATGAAGTCCATTGTAATGTGTTCCCACTTCCATTATGGTATATCAAGTGGTTGGATCTACCCATACGGTTTCTGGTGTTCGGCCTTAACTTGTGAGCAAGTCAAGCACTTGCTTACATATTTCGTCAGTTCATGTTTCATTCCAGGCCACCAGTATTCCTTCTTCAGATCTTGGTACATTTTATTGGTACTGGGATGGATAGAGTAACGAGACTTGTGAGCCTCATCCAAGATCTTGGTTCTAAGCTCGCCACCCATAGGTATCCATACCAGTCCAAAACGTGTCCTGACACCAAGGGTGTTATATTCCAACTTGTCCTGTTAGCCAACCATTCTCATCTTCTTTATGCTTTCTTGTTTAAGTGCTTCATTTTGAGCCTTTTCAATTTCCCTCATCATATCTGGTGTTATCACCAGTTGGCAAGCTTTCACTCTAATAGGAGCAGGCACTTCCTTTTGGCTTGGAGCGTCAGCCACCATGTTCGCCTTTCCAGGATGGTATATGATCTCACAATCGTAATCTTTCAGAAGTTCCAACCATCGCGTCTGCCTCATATGTTCAGCTCCTTTTGTTTGAAGAAGTACTTCAAACTTTTGTGATCGGAGTATATGGTAAACTTCACCCCGTAGAGGTAGTGCCTCCAGATTTTCAATGCAAACACAACAGCAGCAAGTTCCAAGCCGTGAGTCGGATGATTGGCTTCGTGAACTTTCAACTGCCGTGACGCATACGCAATCACTCTCCCTCGTTGCATCAGCACGCACCTCAATCCCTGACCCGAAGCATCAGAGTATACCACCAAGGCTTCATTGCCCTCAGGAAGGGCCAAGACTGGAGCTTAGGTTAGCTTCTCCTTCAATTCCTTAAACACCTCATCCTGGGTCGAACCCCATTCGTACTTTACCTCCTTCCGTGTCAACTTTATCAACGGTGAAACTATATTCAAGAAATCCTGGATGTATCTCCGATAGTAGCCTTCCAATCCTAAGAAACTGCGGATTTCGGTCGGTGTCTTAGGAATATCCCAATCTCTAACTGTCATTATCTTTGTTGGGTCAACCATAATTCCATTCGAGTTAATGACATGACCTAGGAATTGGACTTCCCTAATCCAGAACGCGCATTTGGAGAACTTAGCATACAACCTTTCCTTCTTCAGAGCTTCCAACACCTCCTTCAAGTGACATGCGTGATCACCCTCATTTTTAGAGTAGATAAGGATATTATCGATGAACACAATTACTGATCGGTCCAGCATCGGTCGACACACCCTATTCATCAAATCCATGAACGTTGTGGGGGCGTTCGTCAATCCGAAGGACATTACGTGGAACTCGAAATGTCCATAACGCATGCGGAACGCGGTTTTCGGTATGTCCTTGTCTCTTACCTTCAGCTGATGGTACCCGGATCGAAGGTTGATTTTGAAGAACCAACTTGCGCCCTGCAATTGATCGAACATGTCGTCGATCCTTGGCAAAGGGAACTTGTTCTTCATCGTTCGTTTGTTCAACTCACGATAATCAATACACATTCTCATCGAACTATCCTTCTTCTTTACAAACAATACCGGAGCACCCTAAGGCGAGATGCTCGGTTGGATAAATCCTTTCTCAAGTAGTTCGTCTAGTTGTGCCATTAGTTCTTTATTCTCCACTGGTGTTAGTCGATACGGAGCCTTGGCCACGGGCTGGGCGTTTGGTACTAAGTCGATTCGGAATTCAATCTCTATGTCAGGTGGTATCCCAAGAAAATCCTCGGGAAACACCTCCGGGTACTCGCGTACCATGGGTACATCGTCTAGTTCCTTCATTTCCTTACATTTTTCAATCACGTACACCAGATAGGCCTCGCATCCGCGCCTCAGGTATTATGCTGCCTTAATCATCGAGATAATGTTAGGCATTGGGACGTCGCGATCCCCGAAGACCTCAACTTCACTACTGTCTGGAGCCTTGAGTCAGATTATCTTTCGTTTACATATGATTTGGGCTTCGTTGGCAGTTAACCAATCCATAACCAACACGACATCAAATCCTCCCAAAACCATAACAAACAATCTGATAGGGAACCTATGGCCTTCTATCTTTATCGTGGAGTTGTCAACTACATCAGTCACTCTCGTAGTTCTACCCTCAGCGGTTTCTACACTAAAGGCTCTTTCTATTCTACTAACCTTATACTTTACCCGTCTACAGAAAGCAGCTGATATAAAACTTTTACTGGCACCCGAATCAAATAACACGGAAACAAAAGTGTTGTCAAGGATGAATGTACATAACGCCACATCGGGGTCTACCCTGGCTTGTTCCTGCGTCAGTGCATACCTCGTGTCTTTGCTCGAGGCAGCTCATCTTTCTTCTCTTGGCCTTTCCATTTTCCACCTTCCCCCATCCTTGGTTGGTGCATTCCCGGCTCACGTGTCCGTTCCCTCCACAGTTATAACATTTGATACCATTGGGCATTCTCGGGAGTAGTGCCCGGTTTTGCCACACTTGAAATGTAGATTTAATCCCAGTCTGCATTCACCCACATGCTCCTTCCCGCACTTGTTACAAACAATCGACTCCCCCACCGAGCTCTCTTGTCGCGAGCCCTAGAGATATTTCCACCTGTTCGTTTGTTTTGGTAGCTCGGTTTCCTTTTGGGCTCTTCGATGGCGGCAACGTTCAGTGCCAGGTCATCAAATACCATTCCACTCAGTTCTACTACAGTATCGTAGGTAGTAGGAGTGTTTGCCTTAACATAGGTGCGGGCCTTGTCCGAAAATCCTTGAATGTAGCAGGCGATTTTCCTCTCCTCAGTAGTGATAAGATGTGGGACCAGACGTGCCAGTTCATTGAAGCGAGTGGTGTACTGTCTGTGGGTCATGTTCCCGACTTTAATTCTCAAGAATTCCCTCTCCACTTTCTCAATCTCATTCCTTGGGCAAAAGTTCTTGATCACCAGAGTCTTTAGATCGCTCCAGCCTCATCCCCCTTGGCTTGACGTACTCCTTCCCACAAATGATATACTTCCTCCCTCAAGGAGTTAGCAGCAAATTTTACAACCTGGTCTGATCGGCATTCGCTTAGACGAATGGCGGCTTCCATTCGGATTACCTAGTCAAAAGTAGCCACCACGTTCTTCTTCCCAGTCAGAACCGGCGGGTCACATGCCTTAAAGGACTTGTAGTCACAACCGCGAGTAAGCGGTGCATTGACAGCTTCGTTGTTCGGGGCACCAATTACCGTATTAGACCCGCCCGCCTCATTAGCCTTCTTCAATGCTTCTGCCAGTAGGTTTGGCAAGGAAGCCCTCATCATCTCAGTGAATTCGCGCGCCAGGGCCGTTTTCACTTCTGGTTCGAAAGTGAAATGTTGTTCCTCATCATGAGTATGTTCAGTCCCATGCACACTAACTCCCGGTTCCGTGTGGACACTTCCCTCTTCACTGTACTCCTGACAAGCAGGAGTCCTACCTCGGCCACCGGTATGGCCCCAACCACGCCTTCCGTTTCCTTTTCTCTCCATGTCGTTCTATAAGACAAGGCATCCAATGTCATCACGCTAGTTAACAAATAGAATTCAACAAGTACTGTAAGATGTTAATATACACTGGCCATCTACAATTAACCATTACACTACCTTTTGAGTTCCATTTGACCACCTTTATGAATCCATGAGAACACATGTCCTAACCTAACACTTTCTAAGGCATACGATATACGTATATATATATATACTACCTCCATACCTGATGTTGTCGCTCGAGTTACCCGTACTGGCATCCGCTCTCGGTCACATTCAAAGTTTAAGTTCAGACACCGGGAGTGTCCAAATCTCTCAAACTATTGCTCTGATACCAACTTGTAAGGCCCCAAACCCGGGAGGACTCACTTTTTGGATTTACTTATTCACAAACCGTTCTTAAACTTGACTATCAAATAACGCAGCAAAAAATTTCATTCAAACATAACCTCAACATTGTTCAACATACAGAAGTGTAAACATTGTCTAAAACATTCATTACATAACATAAATATAACATAACAGGATGCCAGTCATCGTATTAGCCGGGTAACTCTTCATCGCTTGCCAAGCATCACCGTCCGTCCGTACCTGTCCTTAACCTGAATGTGCATACTAAAAGTCAGCTACGCTGGTGAGTTATAGCTTTACATAAAACCTTAACAAAAACATTTTGCCAAAAACATATCATACATTTATTTAACAAAAGCATACGTAAAGCATGCAATAACTTAACATCATCATAACATCGTAACATCACATCATAAAATAAGTCAACATGAACCGAATCTGCACCTTCTCGTAACCGTCAATTCCATTCATCATATATCGGCGGAGGAACCTAAGGCTCGTTACCTCTAGGCCCTCCGCCACCTAGGTATCCTAAGGCTCGTTACCTCTAGGAAGACCAATCATCATCTTAGGCACTGTTACCTCACGGGGAATAGTACCTTCCATCGGGATCTCGGTAATCCCATAGGTGACCATCGTCACCCCATCCTCAACCAGTTATACAACCGTTAGCCGGCCACAAAGGCCCCCCCGTAAGGGTAAGGCCCATACATACATACATACATAACCCAGCTCCCGTAGGAACTCGTGGCAGATACGTTCATTCGTGACTTTCCTAAAACTTTTACCTCATTTTAGTTAAAGCATTCGTACGTTTTATTAAAAAAATGTTTCATTTGTAAATCTTTCATAAACTTCGTTTGGCAAAACATTTCGTAAACATCGTTTCATAGAAATCATTTCGTAAACATCGTTTCATAATCATCGTTTCATAAACATCGTTTTGTAAGTATGCACACCAGCCCAAAAATATAATTTAAACATTAAAAGGAGGGCTCTATAACTCATTTGATAAGCTAGTCTCGGTTGTCCTAAACAAAGGCCCAACAACGTCACGTACGATCTAGATTGAGTAGTTAAGTACACATCAGACCTAATCCCGAATTTATCGTTTAACCATACTGAACTAGGTGAACTTAGGGCTAAGTTCGCCCAGTAGAATCAAGCGAACATGCCTAGCGAACTTACCAAGTTCGCCCATACCTATCCTTCAGCGAACTTGCACATGGAGAACTTACACAGGTTCGCTAGTCATGAACTTCCAGCGAACTTATCAAGTTCGCTTGGCTAAGTTCGCCTAACTCCCCAGGCGAAGGGGCTGTCTTGTTACTCAAGAACCCTAGATCCATGCATGTGGATTTGATTTCGTCAAGACTTAGACTTTCTACGTTCAAAATGTTCGTTTTTCATTCTAGAGTTCAAATCTATGTTTATCTCTAAGTTTCATATGTAAAAATGTCATCTTTTTATCGAAACCTAAAAACGAACAAAAACTCAGATCTAGATTAGACCGTTACCTGTATCGATCTTCTGATTCAGAGGTTTTGCTCACGAGCTATGAAGCAACACTATGCTGAACTCTCGGGCCGATCCGTCTACTTTCTCTCTCTAAGGTTTCTCTCTCTAGAACTTGCAAAATGAGAGAAGAGAGTGTGTTGTGCTATTTTAAGGGAAGACTCCCCTCCTCCAAAGCTCGCCGACCCATCCTGGCCCGGCCCGTCACGCCTCGTTCGTTTATTTCGTTCGTCTCGCGTTTAACCCGTTATTATAATCGTCGTTTTATTTTTGACATATTACATTATCATGGGCCTCACTAACATGCATGCATTTGGTTGTGGGAGGCTTCATTGACCCATACACATGAAGAATCTTGTTCTTTGTCATTTGGGAGGTCAAAACTAAACGCCTTTGCGGATGATAAGCCTTGCACGTTCCCTTTTGGATTACAAAAGTCACATCCTTGTCTTATAGCTGGCCAACACTGATTAGACTAGAGGTAAGTTCAGGAATATAATATGCATTAGTGAGTACCTGTGTAAGGCCATCCATAGTTAGTCTAATATCTCTCATTCCCTTGATCTCCAATATTTTATCATTGCCAAGCATCACTGTGTGTATAACCTTTATCCGGTGTTGTGAACCATTCCAATTTCCCGGTCATATGGCTGGAACAAGTTGAATATAAAAACCAAATACCTTCCATTCCTGGTTTGCCAACATCAAAAGAAACCATCAAGAGAACTTCCTCTTGTTGATATTTTGCAAGATCGACTATGGCCATCAAGAGGAGCTCTTCACTTTCATCATATTCAGCATAGTTAACTGATAGGTCACCTCTAGGGCACTCATACTGAAAATGTCCTAACTAACGACATTTATAGCATTCTACGGTTGCCTTATCAAATTGGGAACGACCACGGCCTCATCACCTACCTCTGTTGTAAGAACTTTTGGCTCGTCCCCATCCATGAGCAGCACCCGTCCCTTGTTCCACCTTTTAACAATTGTTACTCAGTTATCTTCCGGTGCAATTTCTGCTCATGAACTAGCAATGAACTTTCCAGTTCATCCACTTCCAATTTGGACTCTTCAAATTGATAAAGTTGAAGGAAAAAGAGAAAGAGCGGGACTTGGAGATCTTAAAGCTTAAAGAAAAGGACCAAGAACAAACTCAACATATTTCTAAACTTAATGATGTTGTGGTCAAGTAGCAACAGTAGATGGATCATATGATGGGATTAATATCGCAACTTCAATATCAAGTCAATATTCAAGTTAGTTTTGTCAACCTTGAAGATTGTTTTGATTATGAAGGTTGTGCAAACCGATTTGTGGATCTACAATTTGTGAAAATGACAACTGATGGTGAAGGTCCTTCAGGGACAAGGAATGAATCGGAAAAGGAAAATGGGGAAAGAGAAAAAGAAGATGAAAATAAAGAGGATGAACCAGGTAAAAATGATGATGATAAGAATGATCAGGGCAACACTGGATTGAGCCATTCAGATAGTATTGATTTCAAAAATGGTGATGATGATGATGATGAGACATATGTGGAGAATACTTCTACTGGTCAAAGTTTTAAAACTGTGTATTTGACAACTGAAGGTCAGGTATTAGATGACTTAGAAGAAGATGAATATATAACTGATGACCATGTTGGCTCATCACCACTACATCCTTCTAATGAAACAACTTTTCAAACTCCTCCAGTTGAATCCTCTAAAGAAAAGCTTAATCAAACTGAATGGTTTAAGGCTTGCGACCCAAAATTGCCAAAGGTTCATCAAAACATTGTTGTTCAAAAGAGAGAATCAGCTAAGAAGATCATTAGTTGGAAGTTTGATAATCAAAGGAACATGTATGTAGTAAAGCGACGCGGAGGAGTGATTCAGTACTTCAAGAACATTCATGCTCTCCAATCGTTGCCACGTTGGGATATCATAAGGTTGTCTGAACTCGATCTTATCAATCCATGAAACAACACTACTACTCTTGATTTTGAAGTCCTTATTCGGATTCAAAACCTACATGGTTTTACTATCTTTATTCCTCATAAACCACAACGGATAAGAAAGAAGAATATATTCGACCTAGTCACTGGCAAGAGAAAAGTTGTATTAGATATGAAGCCAGCTGAGGTTGAACATTGTATCACGATTCCTCCGAGAATACATGCAGTCTTGAATGATTTTATCAAATGGTCATATGAGAATCATTAAGGAGAGGCAGTGATAAAAAAAATATGGGTAAAGATGATATTCGAGTCTTAGATCCGATGGACATGTTTATGTTCGATACAGAAGACTCAAAGATTTTGTATTACAATACTATCAGATGTGGTGCGGGGTGTGAGATAAAGGAAGAAGCTAAACTTTACATACGCGTACTGGCACAGGCATTAAACATGCAAGAGGAAGCTTCGATCCTTCAAAAATCTTTAGGAACGACAAAGTAAAGCGTTTTATATGCAACAGCCTCGGGGGAGATTGTTGGGTTATAAAGGCTGATGCACTCAAAACCGAGCTACAGACTGAAGACAGATCGACAAACAACGAAGAAACAACAAAACTTTCTAGTGGCGAATGTTTTGGCGAAACTTTACTTTCACCGAAACTTTCGACGAAACTAAAGTTACACCAGAAAATTTCGCCAGGCGAAAGTTTTTATGTTACATAGATATTGCTTTATGTAACTTGTTGCTAGAGCATCCTTCATTCTTGTAACTTTCTAGCTAGCAATCAGATCTGTATATTGTCATCTAGTGGTTAGGGATCGTTTAGTATAGCTCGGGGTTGATTTTATAACCATTTGAGCTTTTCTTTGTAATCACTTCGTTTGCTAATCAATCAAGGATTGTTTTGCTTTATTTATCATTTCATTTTGGGGGTTTCACCATTGTTGATATTTTAAAGCTTGTTTTGGTATATTTGACCACTTCTATTTGTCTTTTGTGCTATTTTGGATTGCTCAGGTCATATTGTCACTGAGATTCTCGTATTTTGGACCTACAGTGTGTCATGCATGTATGAAACACTCAGGTTGAATTCTCTTTGTTTGGGAGAAGGTTGCACAAAAGGTGTTATAGTTTCAGGTTATCGAGCGGGTATTACCTCAATAACCGGTTTAAAATATTAAATAGTCAATTACACTTTTAACACTTTAGTAATTTTAATAGTTTCAAGTTTTTAACAACTTTAACATGCTACTTATTATTATTATTTATTTGTTTAAGATGCTCGGGGAGCAGTCACCCCATGTTCGAAATTCATGTGGAACACATGGACACCCCCAAAAGTCAGTATTTTCACTTGGAGAGCAATGGATGGACGAATAGCAACTAAAGTTGCTCTTACTATAAGAGGGGCGACTACAATAGACAAGACTTGTCTGAACTGTGGAATATGCCAAGAAGACGCAAATCACTTAAAAAGTCTCGTGTTTATTCGCAAGATCGATATGGTGGTAAATATGGAGATGGTGCAACCAACATAGCCCTCTACTCTCTACTCAATCAAGGAGGTAATTAATTATGTGGAAGAACTACAACTACCAAAGGCAAAAAAGAAATTAGTATACGTCATTTCGTTAGCGACAATGTGGTGTCTATGGCTAGCTAGAAACAAGAGAATTTTTGACGATAAGGTCACGTCGGATCACAATTGTGTGGCGCGGATCAAGAACTATCTTACCTATGGATATCGTGTAGAGGAAAGCTTCGGAACATTAGTTGGGAGGATTGGATCACGTTTCAGTTTAATATTCCATAATGGGTAGGGATGGCAATGGGTCGGGTTCGGGCCGGGTATCGGTAATCCCAAACCCATACCCGGTTGTAAAATTGTGTCCCATACCCGGCCCATTACCCGTCGGGTTTGTGTCGGGTAATTACCCGTCGGGTATCGGGTATACCCGCGGGTAACGGGCATACCCGTTAGTATCGGGCATACTCACGGGTATTGGCCAATAACCGTCGGGTATGTGTCGTGTACTTTTCTATGACTCTATTTTTTATATTTATAAATACATATTTCAAAAGATAAAATAATTTTTCACATAATAAACTTACTAAAATGAAGCATTAATAGCCATTAGTTAAGAGAAAATAAAATTATAAATTACAAATTTTCGGGTATATGATTCGGGTATATGGTTCGGGTAAACGGGTATGTGATTTCGGGTAATCGGGTCGGGTATCACCTAATCCCATACCCGTCCCATACCCGCGAAATTTTTAAAAATTAATCCCATACCCGGCCCCGTACCCGTCGGGTTTCGGGTATACCCGCCCCGAACACGTCGGGTTTCGGGTATACCCGTCGGGCTCGGGTTATTTTGCCATCCCTAATAATGGGTGTATTTGTTTTTTGTTTTTAGTCAAATTTTGGCTGGGTTTGTAATTCTTGTCTCCTCTTAGTCACTGGTTTTGGGGTGTTTCGATTTGGTTATATGATTTCGCTTACTTTTTAAAAAGAAAAGAAATTATTTAGAAGAAGTTATTTTCCTGGCTCTGGATTATGTTTTTTTTTTCCGAAAGGCAAACTTTTATTGAAGAAACCAACTAACCAAAAGAACTAGAAGAAGTTATTTTCCCGACTCTGGATTATGTTAATACATGACTGATTGGGCAAGATTAAAGCATCATGCCAAAGCTTAATAACTGGAATTATATATTTGAAGAAGACATAATCGGTTGACACTGAATTAATTAATTAAACATCATGAAAGCTCGATTATATTAATGTCAATAATCAGTGGCGGATTCAAAAACTTTTATGAGTTTGTGCAAAAATTAACACGAAGAAAAGAAGTCGGAACAAAATGGGTCAGGTCAAAACGGTTTGGGTATAATTAACTCATACTTATTACCTGATGGTGTTAACGTTGTAAACTATTCATACTTTAATTATATAATGGCATTGAAATATTTTTCGGCCAAACTTGAACGCATATAATAAACCAAAAACAAGAAGATAAAAAAACTCTTGTAAACCAAAAATAAGGAAAACAAAAACACTTTCAATCAATTTTTTTAACGGCAACACCTAGATATTATAGAATAATTGGATTTCTCTGGGGCAACACCTAGAATATCCAGGGCAGCCTACCACAGAAGGAACCCCCCTAGGTAAACCCCATGACCTGACCACATACCCCCTTTTTGTTGTTGACAGGATTCGAACCCGAGACCTCCACTATGGGAAGTCTTGTGGCTACCATTGCACCAAATGGCCAACGGTACACTTTAAATCAATTGATTAATTGAATGATAAAACATATTATTTATGTACTTGATTTAATTGATTTAGTTAGTAATGATTAATGTCTAATATAAAATTACTTATCTACTAAATTTAATTAATTATGATTAATAACTTCTTTTTAACGGCATGTGGCTCAATTGCACGTCCCACCAGGGGGTGGTCGTATATCAGTCTACCTAAACAACCCCCAAGGAATTCGAAATTTACGGAGGGTGTTCCTAGTTTTTAAGAAATACACCTTACAAAATTCGAACCAATGATTTTCACAGAGGGAAAACCCTTTGAGAAAACTCCCATGACCACCAAGGCAGAACCTTGATGGCTATGATTAATAACTAATAAATTTTTAACTCTAAGGTTGTTTAAAATTTAAAATAATCTAAAAGGTTAATTTTATAACTTTACTTGAATTAAGGGGACTTAAAGTAAAAAAGATTCCAATTAGTATATAAATAAGTCAAATTCAAATTCAAATTCCCACGTTCTTATCCCACTTACACCAACAAAATCCATAAAAGTCACCGGAAAACTTAAGCAACCTCCGAAAACTTCCATGGAATACTTTCAGAAACTAAATTCCCTCCGCCACTCCTCTCTCTATCTCTCGGTTTGTGAATGGGGCGTTTCTGATGTTTAGGAAGGGGCCTACAAACAAATATTGAAAATTTTAAATTGTTTTCACAGATCTCAGTGGGTGCCTCTCTCCCCACTGAAGAAGCCTTCAATCCACCCCTGTCAATAATAATTAGCTCAACTCTTAATTTTAGGTGCACCTAACATGGATGTAAGCAGGGGCGGATCTACGTGGAGCCCAGGGGTAGGTACCCCTCAACTTTCGACGCGTAGTGGGAATTTTCGACGCGCAGCGGATTTTTTATTTTTTTTTACCGTTTTATGTATCCAGATACCCCTGAACGAAATTTTAGATACCCCTGGATTTTTTTCCTAGATCCGCCACTGGATGTAAGTATCACTAAGATATTTTTCAATTATGTTTTTGTTGCATGTTTCTATATTTATATTTTTTAAATAAAAACTAGAAAAATAATGGTTTGTTTTAGGAATATAAAATGTATACTTGATTTTCACATTTAAAAACACGAGCACGATGTTTAATGTTCAAACTATTCAACATGTCATCAAAGTCATAATTATGTCACACTCAAATTTAAATGATAAAAGGTAATGTAATACAAAAACACTAAGAACTTTTGGAAGAAAAATAATACCAACACCAATACAAAACTGATCTTTATAAGCGGTAAAAATGACATTTAGAAGCGGTTTTGGATCGTCTTAAAAAATATCACTCCAAAAAATCAAAATATTTTTTTAAGCGGTTTCCAAAACGCTCCTAAAAATAAAAAATAAAAAAATAAAAAAACGGTTTCAAAAAACACTTATTTATTTAAAAAAATCCTCAAAAGAAACACCACAGATCCAGCAAGATATCCTTGTCCTCGGAATCTGTCCCCCCACTCGCATTCGTTGACCACCACCACACCATCGTCACCCGGTTGTAGTTCTCGCTGCCGCTGATTGAGCAACCACCGCCAAGATATCCCCTGCCTGTCGCCACCGTTGCTGAAGTCCACCAACCACCGCCGTTTGCATCTGTAATTTCCATCACCATGAACCATTGATACGTTTCGCACCGCCTCTATGAGCAACTCTTCAAATAGCTGGCTTTGTGATTCCCTGAATGTTGTCACAGAGAACTTTCTGATGACGTTTTTCTCCTCCCTTTCCCAACCCCTTGCCTCCCTTTCCATGACCGGACATTTTTTGAATGGATGAGGTTTGTGATTAAGGTTTTTGGTTTTGGTGGTGAATGGCTTGACAGATATGAAAGAATTTGAACTTGTGTTGTTGGATCCATGTGAAAGCCAAGAGATATAGGCTTTTTGTGAGGCTGAAAGATGTGGGTGGGGCCTGGTGGAGATAAGAATGTATTTTTTTTTTAACGGCGAACATTGAATGTTCCCGTCACATGGGAGAGCCTCGTCCAACTCCGGTTAATATGTTGTCTTAACCGGGCCCACTTGACGTCAGAGTTGGAGAGCATTCAAGGAAAAATCTCACCCAATTCCGGGCTTGAGGGAGAGCCGAGGCTCGAACCCTGGATCGGCGTGGGTAAAACCCCGGTGCATCAGCCTAAGAACTAGGCCTCATTTGCATGTTGTAACATCCCAAAAAAACGACAGTTATAATAACGGAATAAACGAACGAGGCATGACGGGCCGGGCCGGCGGGCTAGAAGGGGCGAACACACGGGGAGACTCCCCTATAAATAGCCTAATTCACCACCCTTTTTCTCATTTGCAACATCTAAAGAGAGAAACCGTAGAGAGAGAAAATTGGCGGATCGACCCGAGATTGAAGAAGTGTGTTGCTCCATAGCTCGTGAGAAGAACCTCCGGATCAGAAGCTCGATACAGGTAACGATGTAGCCTAGATCTGAGTTTTTGTTCGTTTTGGGGTTTTTCGGGTTTAGATGAAAAGGTAACGTTTTTACGGATGAAACTGGAAGAAAAACATAGATTTGAGTTCTTAAATGAAAAGCAAACGTTTTGAATGTAAACAAGTTCCGGATATTGATGTGATCAGACCCGCATGCGAAAGTTAGGGTTTTGCGGGGAAGCAGATCATGCGTACTTATCAAGTACGCAAGAAGAATGTCCTGCGTACTTATCAAGTACGCATGAAGCGAAGTCTGCGCACTTATTAAGTACGCAAGAACAAGGCCCTGCGCACTTGCTAAGTGCGCAAGCATCAGGCTGGTTAGTAAAGTCAGTATAGTCGCCTAATTCAGAATGGTTAAACCGTTAGAGTCGGGATTGGTCTGGTGTGTATTTGACTATCAATTCAGATCGGAAGTGACGTTGTTGGACCTTTGTTTAGGACAACCCAGTTTAGCTTATCAGGTGAGTTCTAGAAGCCTTTCTTTAAATGTTTTAATTAAATGTTTTTGGGCTGATGTGCATACATACAGAATGATGTTTTTAAAATGAGGTTTACGAAATGATGTTTACGAAATGATGTTTACGATATGATGTTTACGATATGATGTTTACGAAATGATGTTTACGATATGATGTTTATGAAATGATGTTTACGATATGATGTTTACGAAATGATGTTTACGAGATGATGTTTACGAAATGTTTTGCCAAATGAAGTTTACGAAAGGTTTACGAAAGAGATGATGTTTTGTTTAATAAAACGTATGAATGCTTTAACTAAAATGAGGTAAAGGTTTTATGAAAGTCACAAATTAACGACAACATAACTCAATTCCTAAACATCAAATTGCAACAGACTAGAAAAGGTTTTACTCTAATTGAGAGAATTTCTAATTGGCAACCTTCAAGGGATGAACCACTGAAACCATTTAACTTAAAGAAACCCTAATTAGTATCTGACGAAACCCTAATAAATCAATAAACATTGCTAGGGCACAAACTGTGGCATAAGAAATCCTTAGAACACAAGAATCATGAACAGCATAAGATAACACAAGAATCATGAACAGCATAAGATCAAACAGTTTGACGGAAATCAAATAAATTTGAGGAACAGATAAATAAATATGAACCTGATGCCGTCGCCATGTCTAAATTCTTTCAGGAGCAACAACAGTGTAAAAATTGGAGGCTACACCGAGATAACAATCTCAAATTGATTGATAAACATTAAACAATATCAATTTGATTTGAAGGAAGGCAAAAGGAGAACGATGATTGGGTGATCGATATTTGTAAACGAGAAAGCACGAGAATTTAAAGGATGTTTGGTAGTTAGTTTATCGGGATGTTTGGATTTAGAGTAAAGTATTTTTACCACGATGCGGTCGTTTTTTTCTACGCATTACGTGGCAGGAGTTTGGTCGTTATCATTTCGAGTCATCGAAAACAATAAATAACACCGAAATGGATACAAATATACCAAAACACCGACAACGATGTTTTTCTCTCATAAGCGTTTGAGTTTGTCGCGGCACAGCAGCGGCGATATCGCTCGATATAGCGTACGACACAAAAAAATATAATCGTTTCTGAACACAACTCCATTTTAAAAAAAGTTTATACCGGAGCGTTCACAAAAAAAACTAAAATCAGCCGCAAATTCCATTTTTTTTAAAAGGTAACGAGCGGAATATATTATAGAAAAAAGATATTAATAGAAAATCAAGTTGGTTAAAAGCGTAAATTATATATAATAGAAGGGGTTGAAACATAAATTAAAAAAAAGGTTAAAACTGGAAAAAAAAATGGACACGTGGACCGATAAAGCGATGTTACTTAGCATCACAATTGAAATTAGATAGTCTTTAATCTAATGTTTGGATTTAGAGTAAATTAGAAATTTCAACTTTATGTATATATTTATTTGCGCTTTGGGTCCTTAATTTTTACTAAGTATATTGGACGTCCTTTATGTATAGGTTTTGTAACAAACTACATCTTTTAGTATAACGACCGTCTATTTTATCAGTTAAATCCAGACATGTGAGAGGCGTATGAGGGTATTTTAGTCATTTTATCTTTTTTATGGATTATTTATATAATTAACTTAAATATTTAAACCGGTTTGTAAATAAATATATATGTAAGGTTAATTACTTAATTGCTAGACAAATCCATGCCGGAAAAACTAAAATAAAAATTAAAACAAGAATTGGGGATTTTGGTTGTAGGAAAAAGAAGCAGCAGGTTAACATATAATTCAAAGCAAGAACCATTTCCAAATAAAATGATTTCAGTTGGAATGAAAGATCCACTGAAACCATTCACCAGTCTCCTTTCCCGGCGATTGAAACGACGTCGGCGATTTAAAGGGGTGGGGTGGGGTGGATTTTTCTTCAATCGGAACTTTCAAACAACGAGAGACGAGAGAGACAGAGATATGCGAGAGACAAAGGGTGTGAGTGGGTTTGTTTATTATTTTAATTTTTAATTATTTTTATTGTTAGTTTGTTAAAATTACAAGAACAGTCCCTCTACGGATAAAAAGACCAAAATACCCTTATATGTCTTTCACATTCCTGGATTTAACGGATAAAATAGAAGGTCATTATGCTAAATGATGTAATATGTTACAAACGATATACATAAAGGACGTCCAGTATACTTGGTAAATATTAAGGACCCAACCTGCAAATAAGTATATATATATAAAGGTTGGAATTTGTAATTTACTCTTGGATTTAATAATTTTAAATTTTAATTACACGGTTGTTTTTTTTTTAACGGCAACACCTAGATATTCTAGGATAATTGGGTTTCCCCGAGGCAACACCTAGAACATTCAGGGCAGACCACCACAGGAGGAACCCCCTGACCTGACCACAGACCATTTTTTTGCTATGGCCCGGATTCGAACCCAAGACCTCCACTATATGAAATCTTGGGCCTACCATTGCACCAAATGGCCAACGATAATTACAAGGTTAGTGTCATTAACGTAATCATAAACAGCTCCTCAAAGTTTAAGTGGCAGTGAGTGTTCAAATCATGAGAAGCTGTTCAAACCTATCACCTTCTTTTTCTCTACAAGTTTTCATGGGATATAATTTCTTAACAACAAAGAGTTTCTAAAAAGTACAAATAAAAAATAACCTATTCACCCTTTTATAGTTTCTTATAGAAACATCAGTTATAGTGTAACACCCAAAGTTTTAGGTTTGTTTTGTAAAATATGTAAACTATGTGGACTCAAAGTGAAAGTGTGCTTAACCGTTGGGCTGCGATAACACCTCCACTTTGGTGAGACAAATGTTCATCACTTCATTTGAACAAATGGAGACATGGTTATTGGCATAACCTTTCAAATCATGAGTAGTTACTCCTGCCATTGTGAACTTCATTGTAAGGTTTTTGAAGTTCCAAACAACGTAATTGAGGGTTAGCAGCCAATGAACCCCAAGTACCATGTCATAATTCTCAACTATCATTTAATACGACTAGTATGTTAATTTGACACCCCACATACGACTAGTATGTGGTCATACTAGTCGTATGTCACTAGGGTTTAACACCCATCATAAGAAACACTACAAATTAGTTAAATCAGTCATTCATGTCTGACCATACGAGCCGTATAGCTACATACGACACGTATGCTTTGCCATATACGACTCGTATTACCAAAATACGACTAGCATTACCAAATTTAAAAAAAAATAAAAAAAGATAATTATCTTTGTTTTATAAAAAAAATAACATGTTGTTCAAAGTAAAAATAAAATATATTTCTTTTTCTTTTTATGTATTTAATTTTTTAAAAATATTTGACGCGGCATAATATTCCCAATAATTCGTCCGAATAATTTTGAGACGACGTAAGATTCCTTGAAATGTGTGTAGTTGACGGGATGTAAGATTCTTCGAATTGCGTGCCAATTATTTGACACGCTACAATATTCTGCTAAAACGACTATATAAACGGTTATATGTTATTCATTCATAACTTCAATCCTCTACTATAATAACCGTTTCTTTCATATTTCAATACGTTAATATATTTTCTAGCGATATTGTTTTGAAATACGATTAATTTTTTCGGTTCTGAATCTTCTAACGATATGTGTGGTAAACAATCTCACGGTATGAGTGGTCAACCGGGTGGTGAAAACTCATACGTTATGGGTGATGAGTATTATTACAATATCGCTGGTGAAAATTCTTAAAATATGGGTTTTGAACCTTTTTACAACATGGGCACTGAACCCGTTAGCAACGTGATGATAGTTTCATGTCCTAAAAATATGGGATTGTATGAGACCAGCGGATGGTGAGGTACATGATAGCTCATGGTGACCCTGATCGTATGCCTAATATGGCTGGTCTGCCGGATCTAGATGATCACCCTCACCCGTAGTTGTATAGGTGTTTATGTATGGATTTCATATATTGATAAAAAAAACTTAACATTTTTATGTGTGTTTATGGTTAGATGTTTTAATGGTTGTGTTGATTGGCTGGTTGTATTGATAAACAAAGTTAACAAAACACAATTAAAACATAATTAAAATTTAATTAAAAGAAAATTGAAACATAATTAAAACCTAATTAAAAAATAATTTCTAACGACTCGGATTCAAACGATTATTTTATAACGGCATTTTTACAATGGATATATTTTTCGAAAGGCTATAAATATACAACTTGTGTTTTCACTACTCACCTCACCTTTCATAATTCTTTGGTGGTCATGGCAGATCAAAGAAACAACATTTATCTTCACTTTTATATTAACATTAATGTAGAAGAACATAATACTCGCTTGATTATGCAACAACATAACCATCATCTAATTGTTCAACAACATAACCCTCGCCCGATTATACAACAATCAAATCCTTGCCGGGTTGTGCAACTGCTAAACCCTCCCCGGGTTATGCAACGACCAAACCTTCCGATTCATGCACCGGTATACCCTCCGGTTCAAGAAAAAAGAAACTATTCATCTGATTTTGATGAGGATTGGTTGTTTAAAGACAGTTTAAGGCAATTTCGACATCAACAACGTCGTGAATGCGAGGGCTACGTGGGTTCAGATGAATCCGATTACTCCACTGACTCGGACTATTCGTTTGTTGATGTTTTAATTATGTTTTAATCTATTGTTGATGTTTTAATTATGTTTTAATATTGTTATAATAATTAAATAAAAAACCAAGTCATAAACTAATGCTCTGTAAATTATGAAATTATAACAAGTTACACTAGGTGGTCAAATCACTACATTGTACGCGTACCATATAATTCATTAGCCATAAAACGTCTAAATCTCAAACAAGCATCTTATAAACTAATTTCTTCCCACGCTAATGACATGTTTTGTACCAACCTACGTAATAACATGTAAATTACCACCCCCTGCGTCTCGACCAATACGACCACCATTTGGAGGCCACACACTTTCCCCAGACTGTACCAAAGTCTCTACTTCTTGTAGGCCAGTGCGTTGAAAAAAAGATATACGTTGTAGAAACCATCTGAAGGGTAACTCAAATGCCAAAAAAATTTCATGAATAGCACGATGTATGCACCATGAATTAGCGCACGTATTTGCAAGACAATCATATGGATATATTACATGAACTTGTAGTTAATGCATATAAATTTTGAAAATATACCAGTTTTCACCATCAGGGGATATAGGTAAATATGCATGTAAAAACCGAAAAATAATTATTATTTTGTTTTAAAAAATGAAAACAAATTTACCGTATCAACCTCCCACGGTGGAGGATACAACCGGTTCATCCCATTACCATACTGGAAGGAAGCGTGACGTCCGTCATATATTAGGTCCATGGTGTAACATCCATGATTTTCTTATGACTTGTTTTAGTGCAATAACAATATTTCAATTTCATTCTAGTTCAATACATAATTGCATGTGTATCAAATACAGGATTTTATGCATGCAATTTAATATCTTAACTCTACAATAAATAAATATATATATAGGGGAGGGTTCCAAAAAAAACCACATAGTTAGCGCGAAAACCACTAAAAAACCAATTTTAACCAATCATATAATAATATTTATTTTATTTTTATTTATTTATAAGAGTACCAATATAATATTACACATTTTTACCAAAAAATCATTTAAGAATTGGCTTACGTATACATAAACAGAAAACAAAAAATTACGGTTACGTATACGTAAAACACAATACGTAAAATATTTTTTTGGTAAATTGTGTAATATTATATTAATAAACATAGAAATAAATTAAAAAAATAAAAAATCTATAAATTATTTGATTGGCTTTTAGCGGTTTTCGCCTAACTTTGTGGTTTTCTCTTTATCATATATATATATATATATATATATATATATATATATATATATATATATATATATATATAACATATGTTTACATCCACATATATGTATTTGATTAGAGCAATTAAATCAAAATGTAACATATGGACTTTAATCATGAAACCTCCCCATCTTTTATATATATATATATATAGGGTTAGGTTCAAATGATAACTAATAAATACTTGAGAACTCGCGAGAACTCGTCAAAAAAACCAATTAAAATTATTTTTTTTCACTATCTTTATTATTAAAATATAACATAAAAAATGATTTATCTTTTCAATTAATTCATCCATTCCCTCTAAATTATCCTTAAAAATTTTTATATACATGTGTAAATGGTAAATACTTACACATGTGTAAATGGTAAACTTACACAAGTGTATATTTTTTTTTAATATATGAAGACATGTAAATTTACATATGTAAATTCATTTTTTTATGTTATATTCTAACAATAAAAATAGTAAAAATTAAAAAAATGGTTTTGATTAGATTTTTGACGAGTTCTAGTGAGTTCTTAAAATATTTAGGAGTTCTCAAATGATCCATTCCCTATATATATATATATATAGGGGAGATATCAAGAGAAAACCACAAAGTTAGGCGAAAACTGATAAAACCACTAAAAGTCAATCAAATAATTTATAGATTTTTTATTTTTTAATTTATTTCTAAGTGTATTAATATAATATTAAACAATTTACCAAAAAAATATTTTACGTATTATGTTTTACGTATACGTAACTGCAATTTTTTTTGTTTTCTGTTTACGTATGTGTTACGTATACGTAAGCCATTACTTAAATGATTTTTTGGTCAAAATGTGTAATATTACATTGATACTCTTATAAATAAATAAAAATAAAATAAAATAAAAAATAAATATTAGTATATGATTGGTTAAAATTGGTTTTTTTAGTGGTTTTCTCGGTTTTCGCATAACTATGTGGTTTTCTCTGGAACCCTCCCCTATATATATATATATATATATATATATATATATATATATATAGGGGTATGTTCTTTTGAGAACCAACAATATGTTAAGAACCGTGAGAACCGCATTAACTCTTCCTCTATTTATAATATAAATTGACTAGAATTCATGTACATTTCAATATGTTTAAGGTTTGGTTTTAAAAGACCTCGAATTTATAGTCGTTTTTTTAAATGCATATATGCACTCACACTATATGCACAAATGAATGCATATATGCATATTTTTATACTTTTCTTAAAAAAATTAAGGAGATAAACTCAAACTAAGAGTGGGAAGAGATAAATAAAACATTGTTGTTGAATTTTACTTTTTTCACTAAAGCGATATGTACACGTTTTGTGCGGTTCTTTCGGTTCTCAACATATGGTTGGTTCTCAAAAGAACATGCTCCTATATATATATATATATGCTATCATTAATAAATATAAGTATGCAAACATATTTTTTATACTTGAATTCATTACACAAACCCTATTAAAAGATTGGTTTGATTTAAAAGTTATATATTTAACATTTTAAATAAACAGTTATAAAGTTATTTACATTAAACCTAAATGTGTTTAATTTTTATAAATTTTATAAAAATCAAGTTAGTTTTATATTTAAAAATGATTTTTAAATCAATTAAAGTGGTTTAAACCCCCACAAGAAAATGAACCCTCAAGTTTGAACCCCTCCCCCCATCTTAAATTGGACTTTTACCATGAATTTGAACCCCCCATTCCCCCGTTATTTTGACTCCAAAAAGTCAACATGGACGAAACCCACTCAAATCCGTTTCAAATTCCATGATTCTGTGTGTAATAACTCCATTAAATCATACATAGACGTTTGCAAGGCTGTTTCGATTGTGCATAACATCACAATTACACAAATTCAATGATTTGGATTCAAATTTCCTCTCGAAAACGTCCGTTGTCAAAACTCAATCAAATTGTAAGTTTACTGTCAAATCGAATCGATATAACGAGGCATTCACCTTTGCGACGCCCCTTTGACACTCTCTGAACTCACAAATCCGACGCATAACGTCCCTGGAGCACGAATCATCGACCGACGAACCCGAATCTGTCCACTCAGTCGTTCTCAATCGTTGCTTCACCATTCCAGGTAATTTCTACGCCATTAAAATTGTTTTGATTGGGGGAAAGAAAGCCCCATGGTTTGGGTGTCGGTCATCCCTTAATCAGGTCAATTTGGGAGGCTAGGGTTACGTGTTTCGCGATTTAGGGAAAATGAAAGTGTGGACTGGTAGTTTTAAATTAAGGAAGCCCATTCTGGACAAGGCATTATGCCCAGTCCAGCTGTTAAGTGTGCACATGTTCCTCAAGGGGGACCCGGGTTTGAGCCGGCTAGCCCCATTTCTTTTTAAATTCATTTTTTTTGCATTAAACTCTCTTATAAAAATTATTTTATAAAATTTGGAATACTCAGATCAGTTTTACAAATTTAAATCATTATGTTTCCAACAAACCCATTTTATTTAATATTTTTTAGGGTTAAAAACTAATAAATTTTGGTTAAAATTTTTTATATTCAAACTCTAGGTTTATAAAATATAATTAGTACATGAACTTAACTATTTATAAACCTTTACCTTGTTAAGAAACTTAAAAACTTTTATTACAAAATATTTTATAAAACTTTAAACACATAATTCATTCTTTTATTCAAAAATTAATTATGGTTGATTAATTATTCAAATTAGAACTTATATTTCAAATTTTTGGTTTTATTTATTTACGTCGTTAAACTATTTATTATTTAAACTTTGGTTTAATTACTAAATAATTAAGTCATTATTTGTTTCTTTTGAAACACTTTTGTTCATAATAACTAAATTAAATAAATAAAAGGTTTTTATTTATTTATCCAATTATCCATTTATTCAAACTTATTATTTTTCATTTATTTTATTTATTTATTTATTAACAAGAGCAAACTAATTATCCATTTATTTGCCTATTATAAACAAAAGTATATAAATTGGTTATTCATATTTACACATACTCAATTGTTTACAAACTAATGAAACCACATGTTCATGCACACATACTTTTTACAACGGATTTCATAAGTAACATTTGAAACTCAAACAAGAATTCTCCAACTTAACCAAGTACCCCCCCCCCCCCCAAACCCAATTTCGTTGAACATTAGGACTCCACTTTAGTCATTTGAACATCTCATTGACATAATTATACTATTAAATCATAGGTTAACCTTGTGGTTAGCTAAGCACTTGTGCAACATCTTGTTCGTGTGTTTCCCAAGCTACCTATTACAAGTGAGTTTACATAACTTTTTTTACATTTTTACATTTTTGGGGTGGAACATGATTTCATTGAAACTTTTTGCAATTATTTAAGACCCCAAACCGGGCATCCTAAAGTTGGTTCTCACAACTGGTTATTCTTTTTAAAATACTCTTGTTATTAAACAAGCTACAGCGGAAGTCTTTCTAAAAACAATAATTGTTATTTAATATCGTTAATGTCATTAAGTTTATCTCATGAATGCCTGCACACCAAACCGAGTAGCACCGCTCCCAAGCCAAGATACGTCGACCACAAGCTCATCTGCAACACAATCTAACATACACACAAAGTCAGCAGCGCTGAGTGAGTTTTAATAGTTTAATTTAAACAAAATCCAACTCATCTCATTTTATATTTATTTCCACTCGAGACCCTCCGGTCCTTATAAAAATTAGTTTTATAAATTATCATCATGTAGATAACCCCCGTTATCTTATGGTATCCCAAAGATTCACCACCCTAGACTCATCCCGCCATTGTAACTCAGTAAGTCTCTCCGATATGGATTGAACTTACTACACTACTAACTCAAAATTTACTACACAAGTTAACTATACACCGGTTATCTCAACCAACCTTTAGACACCGACTTACCAGTCCTAATCAAGATTCTCACAAACCAACTGACACAGTAGTTATAACACAATGTCCTCATCCCGACACAATGGTCAGTCTGACTTTACACACCACATTAATAACATCTACTCACCACATCAATATCATCTCATTCATAATAAATATAACTCAACACGTGTATGCAATTTAACACACACATATACATATATATATATATTTGCACAGAAACACATACCTCATCACTACACCCTCATCAGGGTTATTCCCGTCAGGGCGTTCGACACATCTCGAGCTCATCACTGTCATGCTGGACATCGTCACCTTTGGTGACCTCCCGAAGGACTTAGTCCTCCACAATCGCGTTTGCCGTGTCACAAAGACAACGATGCAAACACACCTTTTTGCCGTGCCACAAGGACAATATGCACATACAACACATCAGCACATAATACACATCATCACATCACCACATACACATTCCTATGATAATACATCCTACACAAACTCATGAGCGTCTAGCTCACATCCTGACTTACTCCTACTAACTCATAACACATAACAGCAGACTAGCATTTACACGACCCGTTAGCTAAGTAAGCACATCACATACTCACCCCGGATAACACATTCTACTTACACCCATAAGCCGTTTAGCTTATATCTGACTCACCCCGACTAACTCATAACATGACACACGTCATTAACTGCTTTACCCCTAGCTCACAAAGTTTCCTACACACCCCATAGACTCATCGACTCATCAGTAAAAATTATAGTTCATGACCACTTCTGGTTAAAACCCAAAACTCGTAGCACGTTTATTTAAAATAAACATATCTTGTAAGCATGTACGATAGCCCCAAAACATTAAAAACATTTAAAGAGGGGGATTATAAACTCACTGGATATGAAGGTCCAAGTCCTGCTGGGCACCCTTCCCCTCGTTCAACCTCCGAACCTGTCAACGTACGATTCAAGATCAGAACATGTTCTACCGTACGTCGAATAACGTAGACATAAAATAAAACCCCAACTGTTGGTCTCATTCGCTCGTCACCAAACCCTAGTCTACGTGTCCGCTCCAACTGGGTTATCCTGGATCCGCTTAGAACCCGCATGCATGGACCTCGGTTTCCATGCATACATGTACACGTGCCATGCAATGAAAACCCTCGTCATGCAAACACGTAAGCTTGAAGCGGTTATCCATGCTCATGCGTAAACCGCCATGCGAAAGCCTTAATCGGGTGTGACCCGACTCTGTTCTTCTCCTCGTTAATCACCGTGAACCACCACCGTGTGTCACCCTCATACCACCATCACTCTCCCATCATTTCCCTTTCCTTGAGAACCCCACCCGGGTCTTCTTTCACGTCGGAACACAACCACCACTAGCTCACCATTGTTCGCCACCATGAATCACCGCCGCCGTCAACTCCTGCAGCCGCCAGGCACCACTGCCCCTTCATCGTCCATCCGAACCCGCCACCCTCCAGCTCTCTTTCTCTCTCTCTCTCTCGGAAACCGGTCGTTCCACCAATCGGGCACCACCCTATGGTTCACCACTATGCCCCGCCACACGCCTCGCCACACGCCTCCATCTACTGATATCACCCCATCACCGACCACCACCATTTCAGCCCCTCCCCTTCTTCGTCGCTCACGACTAAGCAAACCGACCATAACCCTAATCTGGTTTTTAAACCAAAACACAAGAAATAAAATGCGTACAAAGAACCAACAAAGATTACCTTAACGAAGTTTCACGCTGCCGCCTTACCCTTCCCGGTTTTCCGGCCGCCGCGCACCACCCTGAGCCACCACAGTCCTCCTCTCTGGCTTACCCTTTCACTCTGCCGTATGCGAACTCCCCTAGGACGAATGGAGCCTAGGGTTTACTCCCAAACTTGCTTTTAAAGGTTTATGTTTTTGCACTCGGGTCCCTGTTAATTCATAACTGCACGTTTTAAACTTGCATGGCTCAATAACGACCATTCGGGTCTGAATTGGTAACTAAACAGGCATCCCCTGGCCAACACTACTCGTTACTATGCTAAATACGGATTCGGGTCACCCGTCAAATTCGAATTGCTAGCTTCCGGGATTTCAGGATGTTACAAGTCTAACCCCCTTAAAATAGGATTCGTCCTCGAATCCTGCGTCGGTACAAACCAACACAACTCATCCTTCCTATTCTTACTCATGCACTAAAACCCTCAGGTGTAACCCGTTCCCATTCGCATATGCACCATCCTGGTTATTACTTTTCAAAACTGCCACCAACCTTGGTGTTCAAAGAAGTTCTATCCGTTGCTCGTTTCCAACTTTGAGACTTGGGGTTTTCACCTACCCATTTCCTCCTCTCTCGGCTTTCCAGCCATTAATCAAACGACTGCCTTCCCCACTCTTGCTATCCTAGCACTGGCTAGAAGTTTCCCTTCATGATTGCCTTGATTACTAACCCTTTCATGAAGGTTTCATTGTCGTTATCCTTGACAATACTTTGCCGCACTCATTGTTCTTAGGAACATCGTACGAATCATCCGTAGTATTATGTAGCACAACACTGCCAGTTACCTGCTCCCTGTCACTTGCTATACCAGCTTTCAGCACAATAGCCTTTGTCTCTTATGTAGCCCTTTTGATCTCGTCCCTTCGACAGTCACATCCCTAAATAAGGTTGCTCTCCATCCAGAATGAGATCGTTAGTCGTCCTTCTCGCCTCATACTCTAATTGCCTTCATGTGATGATTTCTCATAATTCAGGCACCACTGCCTTACTTATAGGAGCATTAATTTTTCCCTCTCTAACGACCTTTAGGAGCTTATGCAAAGCTACACTGGTCTTCATAAAATTCCTCTACCATAGTATCTCCCTACTTCATTAACACACGTTCAATACGCCCCTTAAGTATGTACGTACACCCAACACCAGGGTCATCCTCGTCAGCTCTCGATGTTTTCTCAAAAGCTCGCCTACCATCGTCATGTCTGTTTCAACAGCCAACCATTCACTTCACTTGAATGCTCCTCATGAGCTTATTATAATCTAGTCATATGCTTACCAGAGTAGGCGTTCTCTTTCCAGTCACTTGTGTGCAATCCTGCACTTATCCTTCCTGAATCCTGCTTTCCTCGTCGTTGCTCTATCATTACCACGCGATCACCGACCACCTCATTTATTAAGTGCGAACATGCAGTCCGTCTTGTCACCAGCCTCAGCCACCCCTTGTCTTGATCAGAGTATATATTTCCACTTCTCTCGTATCTTACCTTGAAAGAATTTTCAACATGGAACGTATTCCATGGGGACCCTTTCGTCACCTCATTTGCCTCGTACTGGAATCTTCAGCTTCGTCATCTCGATCTCGTCATAACTATCTCCGATCAAGCGCCCACGTAACGCCTTCATCATCAACTTTCACAACTCCACCCATGGGCTTCGTGCTCTGAATTTTAGAGATATAAACATAGGCATCTCACAAGAGCACGTCACCGATTATCTAGAAAGACATCAAAACTCCTCGCATCATTCGATGTATCATCGTCGAGAAAATCGTCAAGATAGAAACACTATACTTGGACACCCGACCACCCGTCCTATGCACGACTAAGAATGTACTACAAGGACACACACCGACACACATAACTACTGAACACACAATGTTTAACACACGTACCGGTAACCCAACCTTCTAACTAGCACAAAGTGCACACACAACTAGCTAGACCTGAGCAAATCTACGTGTATATAATATGACCTCGTCATTTATAGACACACAAACTCCTGAACCCTATCTCCTACTTATCACAATGGTAGCCACTTCCACACGTCATCACATACTCACATCGAGTTCATACGGTCGTACCCCGTACGGGCTGTTACCAAAGGTTCAGAACGACACACTACTCAGACTAGACACAATTCATCACTCTACACACTCACACACACAAGATATAAAAATATCATAAATACCCATAGGATCTTGTGGTGTAAGTGAGAAAGCCCACCATACCCAACAGGTGATGGTGGTGTAAGTGACTCCTCCGAAGGCTCCGTCTTGCTACCCTTGGACGGGAGTGGATGTTGTCCTGGTGATTCCCCGAGTGTCGCCACTGGGAATGATGATGCAATACAAATGATGATTCCCTCGTCAACAGAGAGTGAAATGGATGGTGTTAACATGTCTGCACTGTAATGTACGTATGGGTGTTATGTGTATCAGGTATGAGTGTCTGTACTGTGTAACTAATGCATGTGTGCAGTTATAGTCTAGTATGAAATCCTAGTTCTCTAAAACCTAGCTCTGATACCAATTTGTCACACCCCCAAATTTCACTAACGGAGTTTTACTGTTTGGAAGGTGACACACCAGGATCTCAGTCATTAGTTACATCAAACGACACTATATGGGACTTGAAATGTCATAACATAAAAGTTCAGTGTTATTGCGGAAGCGTAAACGTTAAAATGAAGTAAAAAATAATTACACGTAACGAGCGTCAATTAATGTAATTATGAATGAGATGACAGTAGGACTCGATGCATGTCCTAAGTGCGCAACCTGTGCCAAAGCGACCTGAGAAACATGTAAGAAAAAGTGTCAACATGAGGTTGGTGAGTTCACAGGTTTCAAGTTTACAATAATAGAGTGTTTGCCAGATTATGTACATTCACTATGCATATCTATAGGTAGCTAGCCTATGTTCATGTCTTACTAAAGCGCTCGCAACCGAAGCTGACTGTTTATTTATTTGCCTCCTGCCAGGTCTATCAACACTGGCGGTGTGAGTAGGCTAACATTTCACCCGTTCGATCTCCAATCGAGTTAGCGCGACTAACGCAGGTGGGGCTTGTCAAACCCAGTAGTACTACTAAATATTACCTCGCTAAGATCCATATTAACGGTTCGATGTATGATGAGGACTTTCTGTGATAGTGTGTCACGCTTAGCCTCAATAGTAATAACATATGAATTACAATAATCTAAAATAGTTGTGTCATGTTTTCTCCCCCAACGAGAAAAACATGTAACATAATGTTCGTCTGCGTACCTATTTCTCCCCCACGGGGAAAACAAGTAAAAGTATGATAGTTTGTGTACATGTTTGTTTCTCCTTAATAGGAAAACAAGTAAAATATGTTTGTGTGTAAGCATGTTTCTCCCCCAATAGTAAAACAAGTAAAAAGGGGTCGTGAAACTCACCTGAGTTTGAGTAGAGCGTAGTAAATAGCACCACACAAGGATGCAACTCTAACCACAAATGGATTGCACGCGGACAATCTATGAATGCCCTAGAATAAGATGTGACAGTTAGGAATACGTAAGAGTTTGTGGCAACGACACGGAAAGATCGAACGTTCTAAAATATACTTAGGGTTAACGGTTAGACGAACTAGTCCATGGGAAATAAGGGTTTCCTAATTTAATAATTAAGATAAAAGTGTTTTCATGCCGGACGTCTCTAATTACAAATAATATTAATTAATAAATATATTCGTGCGTTCGTGCCGTTTAATAATGGTTTAGGAAAATAACACAAGTTATTATATTATTTTAAACTTAGAGAAATAACACGATAATTAAGTTTTGTGACAAAAATAATAAAACTATTATTTTATTCGGATGATAATAACGTGGGAAATAATATAAATAAATATATTATTTTATTAGTTGAAACGTTATACTTCGTTGACAGACGTGGTGGAAATAATATATAAATATATTACTTTTAATTGAAGTCACGGTATGAAAATAATTTAAATATATTATTTTATAAATGGGTTGCAAACCAAACCCGAGCCAGCGGGTGGTTTTTAGGTTCAAAACATTGTAATATATATATATAACAATATAGGGGATCTTAAAAAAACTGATTTAAAAGAAATGGGGGTGGAGGGACTCAAACCTGAGTCTCCTCCCCCAAAGCCAACCGTGTTAACCATCCCACCCGTTAGGGTAATCGCAATATGTAATGATTCGAAATTGTTTTATCAAACGAATACCCTGTGTTCTTTCTCCCTATTGAACCGAATCCAAAACCCTTCAAAAATCCAACGATTTGAACTTCGATTGAATCAGTGGTTATAGGGGTTTCGTTAATCGGGTGTTTTCGAACCTAGAGTGGGTTTTAATTTGAAAAACAATAAGTTTAGGGTTGTTTAATTCCGGATCGAAATGCCGAAAACCCTAGACATGAACTTGGAATTGGTTTGAACAATTCTGATAATAAAATCTGTTGGAACCATAGGGCTATTAAAGAGTAACTGATTGCGAAGCTAACCATATATTTTGATTAGATTGAGACTGAGTTTCGAGTGGGATTCGATTAGATGGTTCATACGAAGAACCCTAGGTATCTGTTCGTCATCGATTTGATATTATAAGTTTGAATTAGCATAGGGCTTTTACATATTAGAGTATTACAAATCTTTTGATATAGATTAATTTCATTTAGGTTGAGTCTAGGGTAGTGCTCGATCAAATCGGTTCCGTATGAACCCTAGAATTGGGTTCATCTTCGATTCGATGCTATCAGCCTCTAAAAGGTTAGGGCTTTCAATGTACAGGTAAAAACGAAGCTAAGGATGTGATTAGTTACCATAATTGATGTTGAATTGGTTGAGTTCGACTAAGATGGGTGCCGAATTTGAGTGATTTGATCTCCGGCAACGCAGGTTCTCTTTCCGATCGAATTGGTGTATGAAACAGTTTCGGCTTGATGCGATTAAGTTGTGAGAGTGTTCAATTTCAGAGGAAGATGATCGAAACGAATGAATTTGATGGCTTTGTAATGAAGGTCGACGGTTTAAGGTATGAATGCCCATAATTGGGATTTATTTGAATCATTAACACTCAATAATAACTTAATGATGAATGATAATGCCATTAGTAATCTTTTCAGTTACGAATTCGGCCCGATATTCGGTTATGGGTAGCGAATTTGAGTGAAGAGCAATTGCAGTTTGACTTTACAAAGTCAACATGAAAGATTATACTCATTTTTGACTCTCGAAAGTCAACAGGGTTGAGTTTAGGTTAAATACACACTAGTCCTTGTACTTTTAGTTTAATTTGTGACAGAATCAGTCCTTGGGGTTTAGTATTGAGTTAACTGGGTTAGGTTTTAATAGAAAACTTAACGGAATTTCTAACGGAAATAACTGAAAAGTCCGGATTGTCACAACACATATTCCACTACTGTAAACACAATCATACGCCATCACAAACACAATTATCATTCATCATGTTCAAATCACCATGTGGTAAAACTCACAATAAATGTCAAAATCAAATAGTTAATATTTGAATTAAGCATCACACCACATAACCGTCAAATCAGTCAAGCGTCAAATCACTCTGAAATCTTTTGTGACAATTGCCCGTAAAATCACTGCTAGACCACATCAGGTGCATCTGATGTGTCATCCTCTGTTTCCTCCTAAAATAGAGCTCTCTTAACGGTCGCAAGTGGTTGATCTCTCGACCATGCATGTCCACATCCTGGAGGAAAATCATGTACAACCGGCACTTCTCTCCTTTTCCATCCCGTCTTTCCAATCATAGCCCCACGTGGTATGTCGCTGACCGAAGCTCTAGTCACACTTGGCGCGAGAAGCGTCAACACCCCTCCCACCTCACTGTCAGCTCTATCTAGGGTAGTCGTCTGCATTCCTCTTAGTAAGAGTTCCACGCTTGCCCAATCTCTTACGCTTTGTCTTGGCCACCTAATCCTACTCAAGATAGAACGTTGGAGTGATTACTATGGGCACGAATTCATAATATAAGAGTAATCATAGACTGCCAAATCATGGTGATCAAATTAAATTTGGGGGTCCACATTACTGCTCGGATTCTAAACCTTTCCCATCATATTCACACTAGCTTTCTACCTTTCACACGCACACCGAATGCACATGCTTCCCACACAACTCACATAACACCACACAATAATCTAGCAAATCATCATATTAATCACAATTGCACGCCACACACGGTTGCACACAAAATCAAATACCATGCCGACACACCAAACTATCTCACATAGTTACAATTAATGCTACTCCACATTACTCAACTCACAATTTAATCTCGCTTAATCACACCACACAATTCCACGTAGTGTTACACTACACAATTAACATTAGACGTATCGTTTGGCTCGCGGTTACTCATGGTGGCATTCGTTTAACCCTCATCCCATTTTCAGTTTAAGTTAAGGTATTTTATTTTTATAAAAACACCGATTTTCTCTTAAACCACGGCTTTGATACCAACTTGAAAGACCCCAAACATCCTACAGTTGTTTACTGGTTATTCTCTTTAAAATACTCTTGTTATTAAACAAGCTACATCGGAAGTCTTTATAAAAATAATAATTGTTATTTAATATCGTTAATGTCATTAAGTTTAACTCATGAATGCCTGCACACACGTCATTAACTGCTTTACCCCTAGCTCACAAAGTTTCCTACACACCCCATAGACTCATCGACTCATCAGTAAACATTATAGTTCATGACCACTTTTGGTTAAAACCCAAAACTCGTAGCACGTTTATTTAAAATAAACATATCTTGTAAGCATGTACGATAGCCCCAAAACATTAAAAACATTTAAATAGGGGTATTAGAAACTCACTGGTTATGAAGGTCCAAGTCCTGCTCGGCACCCGTCCCCTCATTCAACCTCCGAACCTGTCAACGTATGATTCAAGATCAGAACATGTTCTACCGTACGTCGAATAATGTAGACATAGAATAAAACCCCAACTCTTGGTCTCATCTGCTCGTCATTCCGTCGTCACCAAACCCTAGTCTACTTGTCCGCTCCAACCGGGTTATCCTGGATCCGTTTAGAACCCGCATGCATGGACCTCGGTTTCCATGCATACACGTACACGTGCCATGCAATGAAAACCCTCGTCATGAAACCTCGTAAGCTTGAAGCGGTTCTCCATGCTCATGCGTAAACCGCCATGCGAAAGCCCTAATCGGGTGTGACCCGACTCTGTTCTTCTCCTCGTTCATCACCGTGAACCACCACTGTGTGTCACCCTCATACCACCATCACGCTCCCATCATCTCCCTTGCCATCAGAACCCCACCCGGGTCTTCTTTCACGTTGGAACAAAACCACCACTAGCTCCCCATTGTCCGCCACCGTGAATCACCCCTACTGTCAACTCTGGCAGCCGCCAGGCACCACCACTGCCCCTTTGTCGTCCATCTGAACCCTCCACCATCCAATTCTCTTTCTCTCTCCCTCTCTCGGCAACCGGCCATTCCACCAACCGGGTACCACCCTATGGTTCACCACTATGCCTCGCCACACGCCTCCACCTATGGCTATCACCCCGTCATCGGCCACAACCATCTTAGCCCCTCCCCTTCTTCGTCGCTCATGGCCAAGCAAACCGACCACAACCCTAATCGAGTTTTTAAGCCAAACCACAAGAAATCAAATGCGTACAAAGAACCAACGAAGATTACCTTAACGAAGTTTCACGTTGCCGCCTTGCCCTTCCCGGTTTTACGGCCACCGGGCACCACCCCGAGCCACCACAGTCCTCCTCTCCGGCTTACCCTTTCACTCTTCCGTATGCGAACTCCCCTAGGCCGAATGGAGCCTAGGGTTTACTCCCAAACTTGCTTTTAAAGGTTTAAGTTTTTGCACCGGGGTCCCTGTTAATTCATAACTCTGCGTTTTAAACTTGCAATGCTCAATAACGACCATTCGGGTCTGAATTGGTAACTAAACATGCATCCCCTTGCCAACACTACTCATTACTATGCTAAATACGGATTCGGGTCGCCCGTCAAATTCAAATTGCTAGCTTCCGGGATTTCGGGATGTTACAAATTATTACAATTCTACATTATGAACATGTGTGCAAATTTATGCCTTATGCTTGAACACTATTAGTTTAAACTACAATTACATACATTAGTGCAAGTGCAATCATTAACTTTGTACAAGCCGACGGTAACAATGGTAGATCTATTTCATCTGACAATTCCACCCAGGTAGGGTGATTGTTGCCGACATTACAGTAGGATAACATATTGAGTGTTATGCCCTCCAGTCATAAGGTTTGATTATACACCCGGTTTTACTATAGTGGTTCTCCATAATTGCCTTATTATGCCATGTTTCATATGAATTGTACATAAACATTTGGAAACTATTTGTGGTGTCAAAACTTATGTATGCTCACCAACTAATTTTAGTTGACCTTGTTTTCATCATGTTTCAGGTGCTAATATTTGAGATCATTCACAAGATGCTACACATAGGATTGAGGACTTAGTTAATAATAAATTGAACATTGTTGATGTACTTTCTTTCTTTTGGATTGTTTGTTTATGTTTTGTTTGAACAAGTGTTATGGAAAACTTGGTTTGATTAATATATGAAACATAGTTTGATCATGAGCTTATGAACATTCTCCGTGTCCCACTCCGACGTTTCCGCTGTTGGTCGGTGTGTGAAAGATTGGTATTAGAGCAATGGTTATAGGGATTTAGGTTATTAGAAATCCATGACCTAGACTATAACCTTAACACACCCATCTTATGCCATGCTACATGCTACATGCCATATACCATATGCTACATGCTACTTGCTTGCTACTTTGTTTGTTAATTTACTTGATGCCCTATTTGTTAGACTACATAACTCACTAGCTCCTACCCTAAATGACAAACTAAATACTAAAACTAATACTCCTAACCTAAGCCTCTCATCCTCCTTACCTACTTCTATACCATCATCATCTTCGCATGCGGAATGTCAAATTCATAGACACAAGTCTGTTAAAATACTTAAACCCCGTCAAGGTTTTAAATTCTGTTAATTATTAGAGAACACGAATCTGGAAGAGTGACACCTGTATTCTGGGTTTTTTGTCTAGGAAAGCATTTCATATAAATCCAAATCAACCGAAGGATCCGTTTGCTTTCTTGGGAATTCTTGGGATGAGTGTTTACTTATAGGATAAAGCATATCTTCTCGAAAGTTATATGAGTTTAAATAACCTTGATATGTCATTGTACTCAAATGGTTATGTTATCAAAGGAGTGCAATCCAAATATGATTATCTTTGCATGTTACATAATGTGACATATGCTTGTTTTATTCTTATCAATATCCAAGAAATCCTCATGTTTCTTATCCTTTCCCTTGTGTTGTTTCTTCTATAGCATGCCTCCTCGTCATGCCAACGATACCAACAACAACAACGATCTTGCTACCCTCCTTACCCAACTTGTGAACCAACTCACTCAAGCCAACAACGACAACAATGGTGGTGCTAATGGTGGTAGTGTTAACAACAATGGTGGTGGTCGTGGTGCCAATCCGCCCCAATGCACCTTCAAGCACTTCAATTTCTGCAACCCCATCAAGTTCTATGGTACCGAGGGAGCTACCGGCATCCTCCAATGGTTCGAAATCATTGATAACACTTTTCTCAATAATGATTATCCCGACAACCTCTGAGTCCGTTATGCTACGAGCGTCTTTCAAAAATGGGCGCTCACTTGGTGGAACGGGGAAAAACGGGCTCGAGGCGTCGATGTGGCAGTTACCTTGCCATAGGATGAAGTGAAAAGGCTAATGACCGAGGATTTTTGCCCTCGGAATGAAATGAAGAAACTGGAGGCTGAATTTTGGGATCTTGCCCAAGATAGTGGTGAAAACTTAGCATACACAACTCGTTTCCATGAGTTGAGTCTTCTCGTGCCCCACATGGTTACACCATTATCCCGTTGCATTGAGAAGTATATAAGTGGCCTACCTATGAAGATTCAAGACACCGTGTTGGGAAGAAATCCTATAACTCTTGAAGACGCCATACGCTTAGCCGCCACGTTGACTGACAATCACGTGAAGGCGGGCACGTTAACAAGAAAGGGTGTTAAGAAAACCAACGTCGAGGAAACTACAACCGAAACGGCTAAAGAGGACAAGGCCGAACCTTCTTACAACAACAAGAAGCGAAAGGCTAGAAACTTTGTTGTCGTTACCCCTGCTGCCCCAATCAGCCAAGTTGCTCCCATGGTCCAAAACCTGAATAAAAATCCATTTGTGGGTAACAACCCCCAACTCAACACTTGCGAGTACCATCATTTCCCAAATGTACCGTGCCGTCTATGCACAAGTTGTGGAACGTATGGTCATTTGGCAAACACCTGTTGATCTAGGCCTCTCGTTAACCAACTCAACCAAGGAAAACGAGCCAATCAGCAAGTTGTTAACCAAGCTCCATCGGCTATCACTAATGGGCATGCTTGTTATGAGTGTGGTGATCCAAACCACTTTCGAAACCAATACCCAAGACTGGCTAATGCAAACCAAGGTGGTGCTCGTGGACGTGCTTTCAACATAAACACCAACGAAACTCAAGTCAATACCGAGACGGTGAATGAGACCATTTGAAGCAAGTGCAAGATGGAGTCGAATGGAGATTTAATCTAGAATAAATTATGCATTGTAATCATTTACGTTATCTTGTCGCTGTTTGAACTATTTACACCTACTAGGGTTTGTCACCACTACTCATAGAAACCGACGAACCAAAGGAAACCCTAGCGGTAAAAGTTACGAGTGGAAACTCCACCATTATTGATTCTATCATTCGCGACTGTCCCTGTAATTTTAGAAATCGTATTTTCTATATTTAACTTCGTATATATACCATTTGAGAGCCTTGATATCATAGTAGACATGGATTTATTATCCAAGCGACGTATCAGGACTATTCGTTTTGTGAAGTTATTCCAAATTTCCTTTCTTTCGAGTAGCACATTGAGAACTTTGTCCAAATGTAGTCATACAAGAAGTACATAGCCTCCTAGCCCATGTAGTTGAGAAGTAGGAGAAAAGGAAGAGTATTCAAGACATTCCTACTCTACGAGACTTTCCGGATATCTCACCGAGGACTAATCATGTACTTCCTTTGTTCGCCAATTTAAACCCCTCATCGACTTAAATCGAGATCTAACCCGTGGCCAAACTTTCTCATCATCTTACACCCTCAGAAATGTATGAGCTTGCTAGCCAACTTCTAGAAAATGAATCTTTTCGCATGGGCGTTGACTATCCATATTACCTTCGACGAAATTGAAAATTTGAAACTCGACTACCTACAGTGTACATGAACACCGAGCAACACGCTTGTCTACGAAGCTCGACCACCTACGAAATTCGATTGTTTACATTACCCATGAGATTCGATTATTTACATTTGATTGTTCACATTATCCATAAGACTCGATTGTTTACATTATACACGAAACTAGATTATTTAAAAATTTATTGTTTACATTATACACGAAACTCAATTGTTTGCAATTGATTGTTTATGTTATACATGAGGCATGATTATTTATTTTATCCATGAAAGATAATTGTTATAAGAAATTTGACTTTTGTACACAATCTAGGAAATTTTATTACATGAATCGTCTATGAACATGAACATGATTGTCTATATTACTCACGAACCAGGGTACTAATAAAACCCCAGGTTTAATGTATATTATAAGCGTGAGTGTGAGAGACTATGAACTTGATTGCTAGCAAAGTTATTTATGGACATAGTTATTTATTAGCAACACATACGTGAAACAATTGTTATGATTTAAGTGATTTTGTGTCCCCTCTTGAACCACACACAATGGGATGATCTATACGGACCATGCGACGAGTTGAGTAATTACGGGTGCACGCGTAATTATAAAAGTCAGCGCATGGAAAACATAGTGAATTTTGTCATGTGTTATGACATGAAACCTATCGTGATATATAGTAATGAAACTAATGTGATATGATAAGGGCATGGTGGATACGCCGTTGATACTTCCTATATATAAGTGTTCCTGTCATATTGTCAGAAGTAGCGTTGTTCGTGTCACGTGAAGTTTTATGCTATTTTGACCTTGACCAATGTTTGTGAAATCTCTTGTCCAGTAACGTATCTTTGGAATTCAAAACATTCTGTGACAGTTTTCTCCTTAATTCTCTTCAAACTAAATCATTCATGCTTGACCTTGAGTATGAGACCTGAATCTTGTTATCGATGGTACTCCTCAAAACCGACAGTCAAAGCTCGTTGGGAATCCAAACGTGACCCCAAGTTCACTTGGAAACGTGAGGATCAAATGAAACTCAAGTATCTGCACCTCTTTCCGGATTCAGTAGCTTCCACTAGTTGAATTCCGGGACGAAATTCCCTCAACTTGGGGATACTGTAACATCCATGATTTTCATTTGCCTTGTTTTGGTGCAATAGCAATATTTCAATTTCATTATAGTTCAATACATAATTGCAAGTGTATTGTAACACAAGGCCAATTCCGAGATCCTAATTTGCCAACCTTGGAACCTAGGGGTTGGATTTGCCAAGTCCCCAAAGTTCAAGGGTTAAATTTTTTTGAAAATCTTAAAAATGGACTGGTAGCGGACCGCTACCCTCTTCCCTAACGGTCTGCTAAGGCCGTTGTTTCCTGAAGGTCCGCTAGACCTGGTCCGCCAGGGTTGAAATGGTCGGGTGGTGAACCGCCACCATACCAGTAACGGTCCGCTAGCTGAAATCCAGCCACAAAATCTTGTGATGCCACATGTCCGATGACTCAGCTTCCGAATCTAACGCTTGTCCTTGTGGCGGACCGCTACATTATCCGTAACGGTCCGCCAGCCGCAAACGAAGGAACGGTCCAATCAGGATTGGACGTGTAGGGCTGACGTATGCCCTGGGCGGTAGCGGATCGCTGCCACCCAGGTTAACGGTCTGCTACGGGCTTGGCTGGGCAACTATAAATAGAGCCTTCCGACTCTTCATTTTGCACACACAAACTCACACTCACTTCTAAGATTCTAGGAGCTGAGCTATTCCTCTATTCACGTGCCTTCATTCCGGTAATTTATCTGACTTTCGCTTATTTTCCACACTTTCGCTTATTTCCGAACTCCTGCGTTAAGATACTAACTTGAATTAGAACTTGCATTAAGGTTTGCACTAACCCTCACGGACTACCCCTGAGATAAGATCAAGCTATTGTTAATGTGAATATGTTTATCTGTCTTTATCTTCAAAACTTTGAAAGTTTTACGTTTACGAAATGGAAATACATGTATTCAAAAGTTTGATGCACAAGGGCATCTATATAAAACATTCAGGCCATAAGTATACGTAAAACTTGATCAATGGATACACGCTTTATGGGTGAAATTCCCATATTGGGGCTGGTAATTGTCTGTAACTGGATGTAAGACGGGGTCTCAGTTAAGGGAAGTCGCGGTAGGTAAGTCTGCAAATGCCAACAGTCCTTTTATAGAAATTATTGGTGTATACCGTGGTTGTAAACTCAGATGAAATAGTTCTGCTGAATGGTAGATTGTACCCGCATTATAGTTAAATGTTTTGATACTATAATTGCCAACAAACTGAGTCCTGATGGACATATTCACCAACGTTCACGCTGACGTTTTATTTTCCAAAATATTTTCAGGTAATCAATGATTATTTATAAGACTAGTCCTACAGGATAGTCTTGGGGATAAATGTGTACATAAAGGGATTTTGACAGAGTTATATGCTGCTAGCATGGGAATAACTCTGCAGGAATAAAAACAAGAGGAGATATTAGGAAGATGTATTCCTAGACATGGATACTCCTTTGTTATACACATGGTTAGGTGTCGGAAGGTAAAACCCTTAGATGCCAATGCTTGTATAGCTTGGTATTGGACATGGTTAACTCCCCAGGCACATGCCAACTACCTTGTGGCTCTAGTTTTACCCTACTTATGCAGGTGACATGTAAATGGTCATGGACCATGATTTTATATACAGAAGGGGTATTTAAATCCCTAGTTAAATGAAATGATGTTCTATTTATCCCCGGATTTGGAAAATATATAATATCAACCCTCGAGTTGAGGTTTATTACAAGTTCGATCCAAAAGTATTTCCGCTGCTAAACTAATTCTGATTTCATAAATAAAATAAGATTGGAAGTGCCAATCTGGTCGCACGCCCGGGGTGTCCTGAAATCGGGGTGTAACATGTATCAAATACATGATTTCATGCATGCAATTTCATATCTTAACTCTACAATATATATATATATATATATATATATATATATATATATATATATATATATATATATATATATATAACATATGTTTACATCCTCATATATGTATTTGATTAGAGCAATTAAATCAAAATGTAACCCATGGACTTTAATTATGAAACCTCCCCCTCTTATATATATATATATATATATATATATATATATATATATATATATATATATATATAGTGTGAGGTTTCGCTAAAAAGTCAAAAAAGTGTAAAAAGTCATTTAAAACGCTTATAACCGGCTCATACGAACTCCTATTTTACTCATTTCGGTGGCGTTGGAACCGTCTCGTCGAACTCTACGATCTTAGCTTGTAGGGTTTAGATTTTAGGGTTTAGTTTTTCCTTATGATTTAGCCTTAGATGTTTAGCCTTAGGGTTTAGCTTTAGTATTTAGGCTTGGGGGGTGGGGGTTTTAGGTTTTTGGGGGTGGGGGGGGGTTGGGTCGGAGGTTTAGGCTTTTGGGGGGTGGTGGTGGTGTTTTTAGACTATTTTTTCGGCTTTTTAGGGTTTTTTTTAGTTAGGATTTAGGTTTTTGGGGGTGGGGGGTTTTAGGTAGTTCGGGGTGGGGTGGGGTGGGAGTTAGGTTTTGGGGGGGTCGGTGGGGGTTTTAGGCTTTTGGGGGGTGGTGGTAGGGTTTTTAAAATAATTTTTATATTTTTTATAGTTTTTAGACTTTGTAGAATAATCCTCCCCTATATATATATATATATATATATATATATATATATATATATATGCTATCATTAATAAATATAAGTATGCAAACATATTTTTTATACTTGAATTCATTAAACAAACCCTATTAAAAGATTGGTTTGATTTGAATGTTATATATTTAACATTTTAAATAAACCATTATAAAGTTATTTAGATTAAACCTAAATGTGTTTAATTTTTGTAAATTTGTAAAAATCAAGTTAGTTCTATATTTAAAAATGATTTTTAAATAAATTAAAGTGATTTGAACCCCCACAAGCAAATGAACCCTCAAGTTTGAACACCCCCACATCTCAAGTTGGACATTTACCATGAATTTGAACTCCCCCCCCCCCCCGTTATTTTGACTCCAAAAGTCAACAGGGACAAAACCCACTCAAATCCATTTCAAATCCCACGATTCTATATGTAATAACTCCATTAAATCATACATAAATGTTTGCAAGGCTGTTTCGATTATGCATAACAACACAATTACACCAATTCAATGATTTGGATTCAAATTTCCTCTCGAAACCGTCCGTAATCAAAACCCAATCAAATTGTACGTTTACTGTGAAATCGAATCGATATAACGAGGCATTCACCTTTGAGACGCCCCTTTGACACTCTATAAACTCACAAATCTGACACATGACGTCCCTGGAGCACGAATCATCGGCCGACGAACCCGAATCTGTCCACTCAGTCATTCTCAATCATTGCTTCACCATTCCAGGTAATTTATACGCCATTAGAATCGTCTTGATCAGGGAAAATAAAGCCCCATGGTTTGGGAGTCGATCATCGCTTAATCGGGTCAATTTAGGAGGCTAGGGTTACGGGTTTCGCGATTTGGGGAAGGTGAAAGTGTGGACTGGTAGTTTTAAATTAAGGAATCCCATTCTGGACAAGGCATTATGCCCAGTCCAGCGGTTAAGTGTGCATATGTTCCTCAAGGGGAACCCGGGTTTGAGCCGGGCAGCCCCATTCTTTTTAAATTCATTTTTTATGCATTAAACTCTCTTATAAAAATTATTTTATAAACTTTGAAATACTCAGATTAGTTTTACAAATTTAAATCATTATGTTTCCAACAAAACCATTTTATTTAATATTTTTTAGGGTTAAAAACTAATAAATTTTGGTTAAAATTTTATATATTCAAACTCTAGGTGTATAAAATATAATTAGCACATGAACTTAACTATTTATAAACCTTTACCTTGTTAAGAAACTTAATAACTTTTATTACAAAATATTTTATAAAACTTTAAACACATAATTCATTCTTTTATTCAAAAATTAATTATGGTTGATTAATTATTCAAATTAGAACTTATATTTCAAAATTTTGGTTTTATTTATTTACGTCGTTAAACTATTTATTATTTAAATTTTGGTTTAATTACTAAATAATTAAGTCATTATTTGTTTCTTTTGAAACACTTTTGTTCATAATAACTAAATTAAATAAATAAAAGGTTTTTATTTATTTATCCATTTATTCAAACTTATTATTTTTTATTTATTTTATTCATTTATTTATTAACAAGAGCAAACTAATTATCCATTTATTTGCCTATTATAAACAAAAGTACATAAATTGGTTATTCATATATACACATACTCAATTGTTTACAAACAAATAAAACCACATGTTCATGCACACATACTTTTTACAAGGGATTTTATAAGTAACATTTGAACTCAAACAAGAATTCTCCAACTTAACCAAGTACCCCCACACCCAATTCTTTTGAACATTAGGACTCCCCTTTAGTCATTTGAACATCTCATTGACACAATTATACTATTAAATCATAAGTTAACCTTGTGGTTAGCTAAGCACTTGTGCAACATCTTGTTCGTTTGTTTCCCAAGCTACCTATTACAAGTGAGTTTACATAGCCCCTTTTACATTTTTGGGGTGTAACATGATTTCATTGAAACTATTTGCAATTATTACAATTCTATATTATGAACATGTGTGCAAATTTGTGCCTTATGCTTGAACACTATGAGTTTAAATTACAATTACATACATTAGTGCAAGTGGAATCATTAACTCTGTACAAGCCGACGGTAACAATGATAGATCTATTGCATCTGAAAAATCCTCCCAGGTAGGGTGATTGTTGCCGACATTACATTAGGATAACATTGAGTGTTATGCCCTTCAGTCACAAGGTTTGATTGTACACCCAGTTTTACTATAGTGGTTCTCCATAATTGCCTTATTATGCCATGTTTCATATGAATTGTACATAAACATTTGGAAACTATTTGTGGTGTCAAAACCTATGTATGCTCACCAACTATTTTTAGTTGACCTTGTTTTTATTATGTTTCAGGTGCTAATATTTGAGATCATTCACAAGATGCTACACATAGGATTGAGGACTTAGTCAATAATAAATTGAACATTATTGATGTACTTTATTTCTTTTGGATTGTTTGTTTATGTTTTGTTTGAACAAGTGTTATAGAAAACTTGGTTTGATTAATATATGAAACATAGTTTGATCATGAGCTTATGAACAGTCTCAATGTCCAGCTCCGACGTTTTCGCCATTGGTTGGGGTGTGACATCAGGCGGTAGAATAGTGCAACGATCCCTCGCCGGTAACTCATCACTTATTAGTATGTAATATAAATGTCAATACATCAGATTTCTTATCCAAGCTTGAACATGTTGTATAAAAAAAATAACAATTACTAACATCTTTTAAAAAAGGAGTGTATAGTATTTAAATTCTTACAATATCTTGTACAATAGCGTCTCCACAAAGGCCTAAAAGGCTACCCTAAAATTCTCTCTCAAGTTCCGCTTCACCCATACAATGAACCCTACACCAATTCCTATCTCAGTTGTAAAAGAATTAGACAACATTTCGAGACCAATTCTGACCATTCTGCCATACATGGTTCCCTACTGGTGTCGAGACGTCAATGACGGGTGCATTAGAAGATGACCCGTTCTCTACAGGTGCATTAGAAGACCCGTTAGGACGCCTCCTGTTTCTTCTACTTGTTCAGTTTCTCCCGCTAAACGACATATTATCTTCTAGTTTTTTGCCAGTCGTATACTCGTTTTAAAATTAATGAAATTGACTTAAGTTCGCTACGTATTTATAACCGAGCAAATAAGCATAAAATACTAGTAGTATTAACCTATACTACTAGTTTAGGAACACATTTTGCACGAAAGCTGATGAAAATGACTCAATAATAACATTTTATTCATATGAGTCGTATGTCTTGAATACTAGTCGTATACGAGTTAGTGCCAGACAAGATCTGACACACTAAAAGACACTGATCTGACACACTATCATCCATATGACTCGTATCACTTCATATGACTCGTATGGAATTTCAAAGTGTCAAAATAACCACATGGGTGTTCGAATATCTGGAGCCTTAACAAAATTGTGGGTTAAGCCTGAATCCACAAGTACATATAGTTGTCTTGTATCAATGGTCCTAATAACCTTCATAGTGGAATAAGAATGTATACCAGTTAAAGCATGTATTGAAATATGTGGTTAATGCCAAGTACATTCTCCTGAATTACCCTCTAGTATACTAGTAGGAGATTTATCCGTACCACTATCCTCTTCCTTGATGTCTTCTACCTCTAATACAACTACTTATTCTTACAACGATGACCTGGTGTGAATTTTTCAGTACACCAAAAGCATTCTCACTTAGATATTTTTGCCTCTATTTCTTTACTTGTGAGTTTCTTTGTGTTATTTAGTCTTAGAGTGTTAGGAGGTTTAGGAAGCAGAGGTAATTTTGCAGCATCTGTAAATGAACTAAAAGTGGATACAGGAGTTGGATTCAAAGAGTAGTTAGGAGGATTATTAGGGGAATACCTTCCACTAGGTGATGGTCGAGAATTCGCAAATAACACTAAATTGGAAGCATCTTGCTTCTTATATAAGCTTCTTGTAAGGTTTTTGGATTGAACAAACTATTGGACAACCAATTTCCGGCTTCAACCCTTTTAGGAAGATACTAACAGCATATGCTTCACATATACCTTTAGTAGACACTTATCGAATCGTTGACAATACTCCTCTAGTGTTCCCAATTGAGCAATAGAAGTCAATATGCTCATTGAATCTTTGAACAAGGTTGTGGAGAACCTTGCTGTAAATGGTTCTCGAATACCCTTCCCATGAAATTTCTACAATCGATGTGTCTCTAGTTTTTAAGAACGAATGGTTCCATTTCATGGATTTGCCTTCTAGGTTAATGACAGCATAACATTAGGGGTGTTCAAAAAAATCCGAATCCGAAACCGAATTCGAATTATCCGAAATTTCGAATCCAAATTATCCAAAAATTCGGATATTCGAATTTTCAGATTCAGATTCAGATATTAAAATTGGAAAATTTCGGATATTTCGGATATCCGAATCCGAAATATATATTTTCAATTATTTATTATATTTATATATATAACACATCAAAACTAAGAAACTCTAAATCATAATTTCTTCCACCATCCACGCTCTGGACTCCATTACTCTGACCACCGCCTGCCGACACACTGGCGCTGCCGTCTGCGTTCTTGACGCTTCCGTTATGTTCTTCCACCTACAGATCCAGAGCATCTACGGTCCTTGAAACAACCTCCTCCTCGGCTTCTAGTCCGTCGGTGGTCGTCGATAACCTTAGGGCTTATCTTCAGATGATTGACGTTGCTTCAATTCTAGGGTTGGTTATGTGATTTTGTTTTTTCTGATGTTGAATAGTTTGCTTGTGATACATATCTATTTCATAAAATTTGAATAATATACCATCAGGTTGTGGATGATGAACATTGATGAGTTTAGGGGTTGTTTGGCATTGGTTATTAAATCTGATTATGTGTACATTGCGTTTGGATACAAGTGTGTTTGCTTATTAAAAGCTTCTGATCTGATTAACTGGTGAAAGCTGCAAATTAAAGCATTTGTTTATCAATTTTAGAATTCGGATATCCAGTTTACTATCCGAAATTTTGGATATCCGGTTTTGAACACCCCTACATAACATACCTTGAAGTTTTATGGAGTGTCATCAACAGTGAAGAAATGATTACACTTGCAGATCCAATCTTCAACCTCCGAGCCATCAAATTTAGGGAAATCAATTTTCCCCAATCGGTACAGCCTTTCGGATCTTGTGCCTAATTCCAAATTGCTTGTTGAAGTGTTGCTCGGATTCCCTTGAATTCTATTTGAATCACCACTCGCAATTCTATTGTTAGGCAATCTATCTAACATTTGTCAAATATTCGCAAAAGACTTCTCCGCCTTCTCAACAAATAAATCGAATTCCAATAGTGATGTTGCATGATCCTTGATTGTTTTTTTCAACCTCATGCTAACCAGATTAACTTCTCGTAATCTCTGATTGTCAATTTGTTCTCCGATGAGCTAAATTGAGTAGGTAATCAAGCTTCCAAGGACCGGAGAGCTCTGATACCAATGTATAGATTAGAAAAGGAAAAGGACAAAAGGAAAATTTTTCTCTCAACTAGCTGCTTGTTATTAGTTGCTTAAGTTGGTATTATTACTAACTAACGACTTATTAGTTAGTAACTATTACAATTATTTACTGAGGTCTCCAGACTATGAACAATTACAAAATCAATCCCTCTAACCATGAATAATTATAAATTCAACCGTATACTCTATTTAGTCTGTATGAGCACTCACAGTGTCATCCTCATCCTTATAATTTAACTAAAAATCACTATTCTTTAAATTTATCTCTCATTTTATCCCATTCCCCATCCCTATCTCTATATCATTTATTATTTTTTCCTTTCATTTACAATCTTAACTAATAACTAATTTTTCTTATTATCTATTTTTTTCAAATATTGATAAACGGGTCAAAACTCAAACACAGGTTGATAACGGTTAAATATTGATTAAACCGATCAAAACTCAAAAACTTTAACACTGTAAAGAAACCAGATTCGAAGGTGAGTACGAACTCTAATTTCTTATTGTAGTAATCTGCCACTCGAAGTGAGATGACGAGGCGTGAGAAGGATATAGTTGGAGATGGGGAACAATGTTGGAAATCAAGAGCCCAAAAACGAAATTGAAACTGGAAGAACAAGATCGATAGAAATATATATATAAAAACTGAATATTGTTTACAATCTGTTCAACATCCACAAATGATAGACATCGGTCCTATTTGTACTTCTTGAACCGATGTAATCCAAACAATACGATGTTTCCCTAAAACACCTATCCTAAACAAACTTTTACAATCTAAACCCCTAATATTTACAATATGACACTTTAACTCTAAACATAGTTTACAACAATAACATATAGACCCCTATACTAACAAGTTTGGTTTATTTTCAACACACCCCCTTAAACTAAACTTAGTTTAAGTGAGGTCTTCAACTTTCTCCATTTCTTATCATAGCAATGCTTGTTCATCGTCTTCATGTCGGATCAGGTTCGCCTCCTCCTTTTCCCATTTTGGACAATCATTCATGTAATGTCCAAGTTCTTGTCATTTGTAACACCTTATGTGACGTTTGTCCCGTTGTACTCCACCATCGCCTCGACCTATCCCGGACCACCGACTTCTTCCTCGGCCTCGTCCAAAGTTCTCTCGATTTGAGTTTCCACAACCGCAATGCTCACATTTGTGTTTAGTCTTCTCCTTCCCGTCTTCCTTGGTAAATAGCAATTTACTTGATACATCTTCATACTTAGTTTGCTTCTTAGTAAGTTCTTCAAAAGCTTTCAATCTTCCCACGGCTTCTTGGAACGGCATTGTGTTAAGATTGGCAAACTGCTCAATTGTAGCAACTATTTGTATAAATTTTTCTGGTATAGAACCAAGTAGTTTCCGGACAAGTATTTTGTCATTCATTGTATGTCCAATATTCCTTGCTTCTGCCGCTATTCCACTGATTTTCCCCACATAGACATTAAGTGACTCATTAGAGTTCATCTTTAGAGATTCAAAGTCCGACTCAAGTGTCTGTAATCGTGCTTCTTTAACCCTATCAAATCCTACGTGTTTAACCTTTAGTGCATCCCAAATATCCTTGGCTGAAGTAAGATCGACAATTTGCAAGACCATATCTTCTGGAATTGCTTGGTATAGTAATGCAATTGCTTGGTTATTCTTCTTTTGATTGACTTTAGTTCCTTTAGTTGGTTCCACTGCCTCCCATATTCCATGGATGTTAAAGATTGCTCTAATCTTTACAGCCCATATGGTATAATTTGTAGAGTTGAGAATCGGGCATTGAAAATTCATTGACGTCCCTCCTTCACTTGTTGCCATGGTCTCTTTATTCTTGTTCTTGGATGAATCCTCACCCATTTGAACGTGCCTTTTTTTCCCAATGTTATAAATTTTCTTTCCACAAGTATTAATCAATCCTACTTTTAATACTTATACAAGATTTCAAGAAAACAAGTATGGTTTCTTTGGATCTCCTGATTCTGATCAAGCCCGCCTTTCTGTTGTTGAAAATCAAACCCGCCTATCCGCCGTTGATAATCAAACCCGCCTATTCCGCCGTTGATAATCAAACCCGCCTATTCCGCCGTTGATAGTCAAACCCGCTATTCCGCCGTTGATAGTCAAACCCGCTATTCCGCCGTTGATAATCAAACCCGCTATTCCGCCGTTGATCTTAACCTTCCTAAACCAAAAATTCTAACTTGTTTCTTTCTTTTCTAACAATCAAATCCCCCTCGTTTTGTATTATTATTCTCCCAAAGCATACCCTTTTTTTCACTTGATAAAAGAACCATACAAAACAATAAACTAATCCTTTTCTACTTCCTTCTCTAATCAAGATTCCAAAACTAATAATATCAATCTGAATTCAATGTAGTAAAAAACAAATCAGAAAAACTTATCTTAATGGTGATTTGTCTTTTCCAATTTGAACTTTGCTGACTCCTTCCTTCGTTCAGATCCAATATCACACACTCCTTTTGGCCAAATTCTGAGGCAATTGATGTTTAGAACGAAACACAAAGGAGAAAATTGCACCTTGGTTCCTCTTTTCTCTTTTTTCTTTTCCTCGCATTCCACAACAAAATATCTTAAAAATTCTTGATTGTAATGCTTCATGGCTTTTGACGTTGATTGCTAGTGATTGTGTCAGAGAAACCAATCAAACATTAATGCACATTAATGCTTCTATACTTCAATTTCCAAATTTTCGGCGCTTCAATCTTATCTGATGGAATGTTTCTGATGGTTTAAGTACAATCGGTCAGCCAACCTTTTTTCTTGCTTTTTTGTTTCAATCGGTACGTGCTTTTGATTTTTTGATCGATTTCAACAGAATTCTCCCTCCGATCGATCGTATACGATACAAACCGCTCTGATACTAATTGTTGGAAATCAAGAGCCCAAAAACGAAATTGAAACTGGAAGAACAAGATCGATAGAAATATATATAAAAACTGAATATTGTTTACAATCTGTTCAACATCCACAAATGATAGACATCGGTCCTATTTGTACTTCTTGAACCGGTGTAATCCAAACAATACGACGTTTCCCTAAAACACCTACCCTAAACAAACTTTTACAATCCAAACCCCTAATATTTACAATATGACACTTTAACTCTAAACATAGTTTACAACAATAACATATAGACCTATATACTAACAAGTTTAGTTTATTTTTAAGAGACAAGGATAACCCTCAAATATGGAGGACTAGTGTGACTTTTCTACATATTTTAAGGAATGAGGATAGGGATGGGAGTGAGAGAGAGTGATGTTTTTGTTGATTTTGTTTAATTTTTATGGATGGGTAGGAGGATATGGAGTGGGTTATGAGTGATGTACAAAATGACTCCTTAAATGTTTTCACTTGAAACATATTTTGCTTTATTAACAACAAAGTTTAATCAAATTTTCAGATTATGCTATAACATTTTTTTTTACCAAAATTAATATGTTTCTTGAAAATGATTTATAAATGTACATTCTAAATAAAGGGAAAACCTAGGGCTGGTAATTTCTAATACGGTGGACCTGTTACCACGACACAAAACGACTCGGAGTTAACATGTTTCGTGTTTGCCCTTAACAGGTTTCGTGTCTTAAACAGGTCGAACTGTTTAAGACACGATAAAAATCGTGTCTTAACAGGTTAAACATCTGTTAACATGTTAATAACCTGTTTATATTTTTTAATTAAAAAATAATAATATGTTATATTTGCTTTTAGACTTTTGTGGATTTTTGTTTCAAATATATTATGGATTGTGTATTAATTAAGACTTTTATGCTCGTTTCGACAATTTTTGTTTCACTACATATGTATTATTTATCATGTCCTTAAACATGTTCCTAAACAAGTATTATCGTGTTAACCTGTTACTTAACAGGTTCGTGTTCGTGTTTGAAAAATGACATGATTAGTTATCGTGTCGTGTTCATGTCTTGCACCATAGGTAATTGTGCCTTATTGTGTCGTGTCTTAAAAGGTCGTGTCTGACATGTTATGCCAACACTAGAAAACTCGAATTTAGTAATTCAAATGTACATTCTAAATACAAAAATATTTATCTAAATATTCATCCAAAATTACAATCTTCAATCGAACGGGCTAATGATTCAAAAATTCGAAATGGATTGATGGGACGATTGTTCAGGAGCCAAACTTGAAAATTATTTAAAAAAAATTAGTTAAATTAAAATTTTAGTCATTTTAGTAATACTTCAAAAAATATTAGTTAAATTAAAAAAAATTTAAAATCAGCTCCCCATATTCATCTCTACAATTTAACTAAAAATTATCATTTCTTAAATTTATATATCACTTTTTAAAAAACTTTCACATCAGACTCCCCATATTTATCCCTTATTTCAATTAAATAATACTTATTTATTTATTTATTATTATTTTTCTATTTCTTTCACTCAAACACTTACAAAAATTATAAAATAATGAATAAGGGGTGAATGATAACCTTCTAAATATAAAAGGTGGTTATAGTTTCCTCTAAAAATATAGAGGATGGAGATTCAGATGAGGGAGCTGATGTGAACGTACAATTACATGATTTTTTATGTTTCCTTTAGAGCATTCACACCACCTCTCCCATCTCTACCATAATCTCTAAATTATAAAGGAAACATGAAAAATCATGTAATTTTACGCTCACATCAGCTCCCTCATCCGCATCTCCATCCTCTATATCTTTATTGTAAACTATAACCACCCTTTATATTTAGGGAGTCATCATTCACATTTTATTCATTATTTTATACTTTTTGTAAGTGTGTGAGAGTGAAAGAAAGAGAAATAATAATCTATACTATATAACAAATAAAGGTTTTTACATGCCACATGTCGTCTCCACATTTATACTTATCAATTTTTTTCCCGCCTCTCTCTCTCTTATTAAATACACCTCTATCTTTTAATAGTAATATATTTTTTAAAGAAAATACTAGTTATACTAATAAAAACACATTTATTTTAAATTATCCCTTATTATATGAAACTTTGAAATCAAATTATGTAACTTTTATTTTCAATCATATAATGAAAGTCATAAAGATTTAAAATATATCTACATAAAGATATATTTTAAATAATGATACATAAAGATTTAATAATTTTATATATTAATATGTTTCACCGCGTGTGTATTACACGGGAATCTAACCTAGTAATAAATAAATAAAGAAGTATTATTTAATTGAAATAAGAGATAGGTACGAGGAGTCTGATGTGGAAGTTTTTTGAAAAGTAAGATACAAGAAATGAAAATTTTTAGTTAAATTGTAGGGATGATGATGGGGGAAGTGATGAATACTCTTATAATTTAGAGTTGAGGGTAGAGATGAAAGAGCTGATATGAATGTTCTACTTTGAATCTGTCTCTGTGTCACTCGATCTTAAACAAAAAGAATAATAATGTTTTTTTTTGTTTACAACTTTACTAGTGTTTTATTAGCTCTGATATTTTGTTTTGTTTCAAATATATATTCAAAAATTACGAAATAAAATAAAATTAAAATTTTTGAGCTGGCTTGAGTTTTTCAGGAGCCGAACTTGAACTCCACTTTCTGGTCATTAAAATTTTCGAGTCGAGCCGAGCTAGCTCGTGCTTTTCACGAGTTGAACTCACGCCCATCCTGGCTCGGCTAGATTTACACGGCCGATTTAATGTTCCACACCATAAAGCAGCCAAATACTTCGATTTGAACGCACATATTCCTGACCGGCCAATAAGTCTTCGATTCGACCGGTTTATGAACACCGCTTTCCTAATCTATCCAAATTTATAGGTGAAAGAAAAATCAAATATAAACTTTTAACTAAAATTAGAAACCAAATAATAGTTAAACTAAAAATAGACGAACCCTAAACAAAATTCGAAAAACAGCGCGCTTTTCAGATCAAAATTGTGGTGAAATTCGTATCCTTTCCATTACGATCATCATTCCCTTCTATTTTAGGGTTTCCATTTGTCTTTCTTCATCAATTGATCACCATTCTGATTTGGGGTCTTCATAGTGATTTTGCAAATAAGTTATCTGGAGAGATTTTCAACAATCCTCCGGATTTGATTCCGGGGATATCCTGGTATGCGTTTAATCTCTCAATCCTTTTGTAATTCCGTGTTTAATTGACGATCACATGTTTATTATTGAATATTTCATGTCCAGATTGTTCGACTCCTGTTTGAATATGATATATTTGGTGGAAGATTGCAATAATTTTGTAATAAGAAAGTTGTTAATTGCAAAATTTGATCCCAATTGAATACAATTCCTGTAAATTTCTTATGGTGAATGTTGAATCAGTTTGTTTGATCAATTGAATTTTAGATATCCATTTGTTAAGAACCATTTTGGAATGGATGAAGCTAAACCTCTGGATGACAATTTAATCATTAATGGTGAAAGATCGGTTAATCGGGCCACGAATGGGGAAGTAGAACCTCAAACTGAACAAAATTCATCTGGGGAACCGACAAGCGAACAGCAAACGTTAATGGATCCAAAACCATCAGATTTGCCGGAAGATGATCGGTTAAAACCTTCCCCAGAACCCGATATCCAGCAAAGAGAAGAAATAAAACCCGATAACAAATTGTCCCATGTAGAAGTTGATTCTACGGGTCAAGATAATGTTCAAGAAGATGGGCTTACGGGTCAAGACCTTGTTTGCGAAGATGGTCCTATGGGTCAAAATCATGTTCAAGAAGATGGTCATACGGGTCGAGATCGTGTTCAAGAAGATGGTCCTACGGGTCAAGATCATGCTAAGGAAAGTGGTCGAACGGGTCAAGATCATGTTAAGGAAAGTGGCACTACGGGTCAAGATCATGTTAAAGAAGATGGTCTTACAGGTCAAGACCATGTTCGCGAAGATGGTCCTATGGGTCAAGATCATGCTAAGGAAAGTGGTCGAACGGGTCAAGACCCTGTTCGCGAAGATGGTCCTACGGGTCAAACTCAAGTTACGGAAAGTGGTCCCATGGGTGAAGACCATGTTCGCGCAGATGGTCCTATGGGTCAAGACCAAATTCGCGAAGATGGTTATACGGGTCAAGAATGTCCTTCTGGACTTGCAAATGGCAGAATTGACAATCAAGAAGAGAAGAAGCAAGAGAAAGTTAGTCCTGAAAAACCGATCGAGAAATCCAAAAGTTTTACAGCAGAAATCGACACCACTGCACCATTTGAATCTGTCAAAGCAGCTGTTTCCATGTTCGGTGGAATCGTCGACTGGAAAGCCCATAAAATTCAGATGGCCGAGGTATAATCTAACTTTGTTCTTTCATCATATAGTGATAGGCTAAACGTACACCTATTGAATAAAATGTGAGAGATGAAGTGACTGATTCAGTAAAAGTTTATATTTCCCATATTTACTTTAAAACTTGTTTGATCCGCAGAGGCGCAGATATGTAGCACAAGAACTCAGAAAAGCAAATGAACAGATCCCAATTTTCAAGAAAAATTCTGAGGCGGCTGAAGAATCAAAACATCAGGCCTTAAAGGAGCTTGACAACACAAAGAGGCTTCTTGAAGAACTGAAACTGAATCTGGAGAGAGCACAAACCGAAGAACATCAAGCCAAACAAGATGCCGAGCTTGCAAAACTTCGGGTTGAAGAAATGGAGCAAGGGATTGCAGATGAATCCAGTGTTGCTGCCAAGGCACAGTTAGAAGTTGCACAGGCTCGACATCAAGCCGCAGTTTCTGAACTTAAAGCGGTCAAAACCGACCTCGAGAACCTCAAAAATGATTACAGTTTACTTCTCTCGGATCGAGATTTGGCTATAAAGAATGCTGAGGAAGCTGTGTATAATTCTAAAGAAATTGAGAAAAATGTTGAAGGGTTGACGATTAAAATGATAACGACGAAAGAGGCGTTGGAGTCGGCCCATGCGGCTCATTTGGAGGCTGAGGAATACAGAATCGGAGTAGCCATGGCGCGAGAAGAAGAGGTGTTGAAATGGGAAGGCGAATTGAAGCAGTCAGAACAAGAATTTGAAAAAGTCAACCAACAAATAGCTGAAATTGAAGACCTGAAGTCAAAATTAGACACTGCTTCAGTTTTGCTTCAAAGATTGAAAGTTGAATTGGGAACTTACATGGAAGAAAACCATAAAGATATACAATCAGAAGTCGATTCTGCTAAGATGGACCTCGAAGAAGTGAAGAAAAACATTGAGAAAGCAACAGATGAAGTTAACAGATTAAAACAGTCTGCAAGTTTATTGAATTTGGAGCTAGAAAAAGAAAAGGAAACGCTTATAGCCGCCAAGAAAAGTGAAGAAGTTGCAGCCGGTTCAGTCGAGGCTCTTGAAGCCGACCTGAAGAAAACAATTTCAGAAGTCGAATTCATCCAAAAGAAGGAAAATGAAGCGCGGGAAAAGACTTTGCAGCTGCCTAAACAGCTCGAGCACGCGGCTGAAGAAGCCGATCAGGCTAAATCGCGTGTTGAAAATGCACAACATGAGCTGCAAAAAGCAACAGAAGCTGCAAATCAAGCAAAAGAGGGTGAAAACAATATGATTAGTAAATTAAATGCTGCTTTGAAGGAGATAGAGGCCACCCGTGGGTCAGAAAGACTGGCGCTTGGAGCGATTAGCGCGCTTCACGAGAGCGAGTCAACTAGAAGCAACAAAAGTGAACCCGAATCGGGTGTCACTCTTTCTGTAGAGGAATACTATGATCTAAGCCGACAAGCTAAGGAAGCCGAGGATGAAGCTAATACTCGGGTTCCTGAAGCCATTTCGCAAGTCGATTCAGCAAAAGAAGCCGAATCGAAAGCTCAAAACAAACTTGAACAAGTGAATATTGATATAGCTTCGAAAAAGGAGCAACTCTCAAGAGCGATGCAAAGAGCAGAAAAGGCGGAAGAAGGAAAGCTGGAGTTTGAGCAGGAGCTTAGAACATGGAGATCTGAAAATGAGCAAAAGCCGAAAGCCAAACCTTCTGATCTTCATAAGCCCGATTCAAGCAATAATAACGGGATTGGGTCATCTCGTGAAGTAAAGCCTCGAAAGAAGAAGAAACGCTCGTTTTTCCCGAGATTTTTCATGTTTTTCAGCAGGAAGAAAGGGCATTCAAACAAGCACAATACATGAAACACAAATGGTTTTCTTGTCTGTTGTGGATGTAACCTATCATTTCTTATAAAACATAAATTGTTCAAAGTACATATTTTTTAAGGTTTTTGTTCCCATACAGCATAACTCTCCCCAGAAGTAGCAAGTTGAAAGTTCCCAGGAATAAGATTTCCAAGATCCATCTTTGGCCCGATTTTGACGATGATTCTTTCGTCAATTGCTGCAACGTAGAGGTCGGCTTCGTAAGCCAGTATCTTCACTTGGCTCGTTGCAGTGATCCCGTTTCTCGTTCTCACCCCAGATAACTTTGTGAGTTCATCCTTCAGGCCCCAATCAAAGAAGTGGTCGTAGAACTATAAAACATAGGCAAAACAAATAGTCATAACCTGGCAACATGGTCTGGTCTGGTCGATTGATGGCCCAAAACGGGTTCTAAGTAAAATGAATTCGGGTAAAAACAAAGCCGTTCTATAAAAAAAAAGTCAGTTTTCTTCGGGTCAAAATGGGTTCTAACTAAAATGTACTCTGGTCGAAATGAGTTATTTTAGAAGAAAAGTATGAAAATAGGTTCCTAATATAATTTTTTTATGGCGGCTTGCGGTGATGGAGGCAACGGTGGTGTCGATGACGGCAAAAAGCAGGTGGTTGAAACAAACAATGGTACGTGGTGGCGGGTGCTACCCGCTTGGATCCGTTTTAAGTTACTAAGTTTATAAGATCGACCCGCATTACAATTTGAATAGACCCTAATTGACCCGTTGTTGTGTAATATAATTTATTTTTACCTAAATCAACCCATATTTTTTAAAGAATGTTTAATTATACAGTAAAATGCTGCAATCTTACCAATGATGGAATGCCTGGATGGGTTAGAATATATGCATATCCTTGCATAACTTTATCAGAAGGAAACGGCGAAATCTTTTGAGTCGAACCCGTATCATGATTATCAATAAACGTTACGGCGTTTTCGGGCAAGATCCCGATCAGCCCGGGAGGCTTACCGTTCGGGTCAATCAATCTCCACAACTCACCCTCCACAGCAACTTGAAGTATAAACTTCGTAGTAAAATCAAAAGCAGTTAACGAACCACCACCACTTTCTTGCACCCACTTCATGATCTCATTTCGATGCCGATCTTGGTTATATTCCAGCTTCCCATCTTGTCCTATAGCCACCGAGTTCCAATACTCCCCGACCGCGAACTCAGGAGACGTGTTCGTCATATACACGTTGGCGATACTCGAAGAATACCCTCTTACGTAATCAAACCGCCACCCATCAAAACCTAAATCGGTTTTTAACCAGTTCATCCAATCCGATAACTCCTTTTGGACTCTAGGATTAAGGTGATCAATATCCGGGGCTGGTGGAAAGGGTTCTCCGGTGTCCGGGTTCCCGTTTCCATCGGAGTACTCTGTGTCGTTTTTGCAGATAAAAGACGGCCCCCAGTCGAGGCGGTCGTCTGCAGTCCCGCCTTCGAATATACACCATATTCCTCTTCCGTCCTGCTTTTCGGCTGTCCGGTGGTTTATGACTATGTCCGCAACCGCTTTGATTCCCTTGTTGTTGAAAGATCTGATCAATGACTTCAGTTCTTGTTCATTTCCATAGTTGGATGCATTTAGATCATATAGTCTTCCCGGCATATATCCTGCAACGGTGAGGTTCAATAAGTAAAAAAAATATACCATGACCAGAAATAATTTGTCCCCCCTTCGGGGTCGAGTTACTTCGTTCCCTTCTTTTTTTGCCAATAATATCATTCTGTTAGAAAATTTTAGTTGGAAAATAAAAATAAGAAAATAAAAAAGTTGGTTCTTTTATGTCCGAAATTTTTCGGAAATTTTTACCGAATATTAATTGGAAAATAAAAAAATTAAAAACTCCCGGAATTTGTTCGGAAACTCTTATCAGAAAATTGTCGGAAAAGGTTTCCTGCAAACACTTTTCCCGACAAACACTTATTTTTTTCAGAAATTGATCAGAGACGTTAAAAAAATAAAAAAGTGTCGGAAATTTGTTGAAAATTCTTGTCAGAAAACTGTTGGAAAAAGTTTCCACAACGACTTTTCCGACACACACTTTTCTTGTCGGAAAATCTGTTTCCAACGACTTTTTAAAAAATGTGGTCGGAAATCTAGCGGTTTTCTAGTAATAGATGAGAGACCTTGAGGTGCGGCAGATTGGGAGGGAGGTGGGAGCCAAATATGTGTAACTCCGGCAGCTGCAAGGTCATCAATGGAGTTAAACAGGGAGTTGTACAACCCGCCTTGCTGGTTGCATGATTCCCAGTTGAAACCCTGAAACAACAACGTAGGAGCGGCTGGGAGCGAGGTTACAAGAAAACATGCGACAAGGAGCACACCATGGATAAGAACAACTCGTGTCATGTTTGTACACTGTTAAAACCAGGTGTATAATGAGTGGTTTAATGATTTGAAGGCGATTACGTAGACAACACGCCAAGTTGATTTCTTTGTGGTCATCAGTTTACTGGATTGTTGACACCTAACTGGTCTCACTCATGGAATTAGTCATTGTGTTTACATGATGATGGTGACCTTTTCGACAATGTTAATTTGTATTTGTTGACCCCTTTAATTGCTATTATACATGGGTGCTAGTTATTTACACAAAACCTAATTATTTAATTAAATAAATTTTATTACATATATATGGTTTGGATTTTTGGATTTGTGATAGGTTTTGACAAAAAAAAATAGAATTAGAATTATGATTTTGAATTTGTTTTGGTTACGTAAGTGCTGAATGTGGAGTTAATCCCGTTCATTACTTAATAGTTAAAGTCTAAGAGTAGTAGTGTAATTGTTAGAAACTATGTTTGAGTTTATATTTACATGTAAAGTCTAGCGATTAGAATGACTAGAAACAAACTCGGCAACCACCATTTACACATGGCATATCATCGTGAAAGATGAATCGGTGCCAAGAAACAACCGTAACCCTACTTGCATCGATTCATGATGTTTGGGTTTGTATACATAGGTTTCAAGTTTCAATTGTAATCAAGATTTCTCAATTCAATAAAGTTTATGTTATTTGGTGAATAAATTGTTGTGTGTGCTTATCAATTCTCGACAACAATTGGTATCAGAGCGTTAGACTCTTGAAAGGATGACAAAATCGAATCAAAGAACTCGTGAAGAAGACATTGGCGATCAAGGAATCAAATCGAAGGGTTGTATACGTTGATCGACTAAGAAACCAACAAACCATTCGTACTACACTCAATTTCTGTCTTAAAAGTTGTTCGGCCTTGTTCCAGTCGAAGACAGAAACCTTGTTCCAGTCGAAGACAGAAACCTTCGGTATCACAAAAGTATTGATCACGACATTCGGGTTCACAAAAATCAAAGGAAGGCAATCTTTCGTTTCTTTGACAATTACAAATTCAAGTAAGCGGGTGTCTGGTTGTGGATAAACCATGTTACACAAGGCTGAAAAAGGGAATCAAGAACTGGGAGGATCATCCCGAATTCCAGGTTTGCAACTTTAAGTTTTTGGAATTCAAGTATTGATTTAGGTATAGAGAATTGGATATTCTATACGGTTAAAACCTAGTTAGTCAAAGTGAAAATCATACGAAAGGAAGATATGACGGATGATACATCAGGAAATAAGAACAACGTACTAGTTTCACACAAACTTGTAGGGTCTGTATCCCATTATCAGTGTCCCATTCTGAAACCTACAAACTATACGGTTTGGGAAATTCAATTCAAGATCATTCTTGAGGCGAATGGATTATGGGAAATGATAGAACCTAGTACGGATACGCAACCAGATGTGAAAAGGGATAAGTCAACAATAACATTCTTGTATCAAGCTTTGATAGAAGATATGATCTTGCAAGTGGCAAGTTACAAAACTGCTAAGGAAGTGTGGGATGCATTAAAAAAAAGACACGTTAGAGCAGATAAAGTGCAACAGGCACGTTTGCAATTGCTTATGTTGGATTTTGAAATGTTGCAAATGAAGGAAGAAGAAACTGTAGATGTCTTCACAACAAAAATAAATAGTTTCGTCACAAAGGCAAGTGAATTGGGAAAACGGTAGATCAACCGACACTTGTACAAAAACTCTTGAATTCTCTACTAGACTGGTTTCTCCAACTTGTTGCATCCATAGAACAAAACTCTGACGTAAGGGAAGTGACCTTAGATGAAATCATCGTGAAGTTAAAAGCATATGAAGAAAGAATAAAGATTAGGAGAGGAAATCCAGAAGAAAGTCAAGACAAGTTGTTTTTCTCCTAACATGACAACAACTTAAACAGAGGAAGACGGTTTGGAAACCGTGGACGTGGAAGGTTTAATCCTTCATGTGGAAACTAGCAGGGTAACAAAGAAAAACAAGGATCAAAGGAAGAAGGCTCATCTTTTAGACCTAGAAGTAACAAAAAATGGAAAAAAGTTTACAAGAGACACAAGCAAGGTACAGTGCTACATATGTAAAAAACCGGATCACTTTAAGAAGGACTGTCCTCTAAACGAAGGTGCAAAAGAACAGTCAAACCTGATGATAGAAGACGAGGAGCCATCATTACTAATGTCGGTCACTATAAGTGAACCTGAGGAGATCATGTTAAATGAAGGACATATACAACCGAGTAAGTACACTTCAACAGACGAAAATCTATGGTACTTGGATAACGGTGCAAACAATTATATGACTGGTATATGAAGCCATTTCAAAGAAATTGATGAAAGAATAAGTGGGCACGTAAGTTTTGGAGATGGTCATATGTGGAGATCAAAGGCAGAGGCTTAATATTATTGGAATGCAAAAATCAGGAACAAAGAGTAATATCTCAGGTGTACTACGTTCCAAACCTCAATAGCAATATTTCGAGCCTTGGACAACTAACGGAGATTGGTTGCAAAGTAATAATGGAAGGAACGTTGTAACTACTTCATGATCAAATCATGAAGCTGTTGATGAAGGTGGAAAGATCGAAGAACGGGTTATACAACATCAAACTGAAGATAGGAACACGTGTTTGCCTTCTAGCAAATATAGAGAATCAAGCATGGTTGTGGCATCCTAGACTGGGTCATTTGTACTTCGATGCTATAAAGGATATGACTCGGAAGAATCTGGTTCAAGGGATTCCAAAAATAAGTCTTGCAGACAATTATGTGATGCATAGGAAAACATAGCGGGACTCCATTTCCTAACCAAGCTAAGTTCAGGTCTTTAAAACCTTTGGACTTAATATATGGAGATCTTTGTGGTCATATATCACCACCTACACATGGAGGAAAGAAATACATATTCTTGCTAGTAGACGATTGTACATGCTACATGTGGGTCTACTTCTTGTCCTCTAAGGATGAAGCATTTGAAACCTTTAAGGAATTCAAAGAAAAGGTGGAAATGGAAACAAGAACCAAGTTAAGGATGCTACGAACAGATAGAGGAGGAGAGTTCACATCTAGCTTATTCACTAAATACTACAAAGACAATGGCATAGCAAGGCAGTTGACAACACCTTACTCACCATAACAAAACTGAGTGGTTGAAAGGAGAAATAGGAAGATGATGTCAACTACTCGGAGCATGCTAAAAGCTATGAACATGCCACATAATTTTTGCGCAAAAGCAGTAAGATATGCCATATTTGTACTAAATAGGGTTCCGACAAGAGCCCTGGTAGATAAGACACCGTACGAAGCACTGAACGACAGTAAGCCAAATCTAGGAGATTTTAAGATATTCGGATGCACAACATATGCCAAGGTAATATCATCTCTTTTAAAGAAACTTGTGGATAAACCAAGTTACACAAGGCTGAAAGAGGGAATCAAGAACTAGGAGGATCATCCCGAATTCCAGGTTTGCAAATTTAAGTTTTTGGAATTCAAGTATTAATTTAGGTATAGAGAATTGGATATTTTATACGGTTAAAACCTAGTTAGTCAAAGTAAAAATCATACGAAAGCAAGATATGACATAAGATAATCTAGGAAATAAGAACAACGCACTAGTTTCACACAATCATGTAGGGTCGGTATCCCATTATTAGTGTCCCATTCTGAAACCTACAAACTATACGGTTTGGGCAATTCAAATCAAGATCATTCTTGAGGCGAATGAATTATGGAAAATGATGGAACCTAGTGCGGATACGCATCCAGATGTGAAAAAGGATAAGTCAATAATAACATTCTTGTAATATTCTTGTATCAAGCGTTGACAAAAGATATGATCTTGCAAGTGGCAAGTTACAAAACTGGAAAGAAGTGTGGGATGCATTAAAGAAAAGACACGTTGGAGCAGATAAAGTACAACATGCACGTTTATAATTGCTTATGTTGGAATTTGAAATGTTGCAAATGAAGGAAGAAGAAACTGTAGATGTCTTCACAACAAAAATAAACAGTTTCGTCACAAAGGCATGTGAATTGTAAAAAATGGTAGATCAACCGGCACTGGTACAAAAACTCTTGAATTCTTTACCAGACCGGCTCCTCCAACTTGTTGCATCCAAAGAACAAAACTCTGACCTAAGGGAAGTGACCTTAGATGAAATCATCATGAATTAAAAGTATATGAAGAAAGAATAAGGATTAGGAGAGGAAATCCAGGAGAAAGTCAAGACAAGTTGTTGTTCTCCTGACATGACATCAACTCAAACATAGGAAGACGGTTTAGAAACAGTGGACATGGAAGGTTTAATCCTTCACGTGGAAACCGACAGGTTAACAAAGAAAAACAAGGATCAAAAGAAGAAGAATCGTCTTTTAGACCAAGAAGTAACAATAAATGGAGAAAGTTTACAAGAGACACAAGCAAGGTATAGTGCTATAGATGTAAAAAACTGGGTTACTTTAAGAAGGATTGAATATCGCTTCTAAAAATCAAAATTTTTCTCAAGCAGTTTCCAAATTGCTCCAAAAAATCAAAAACCGTTTCCTAGACCTCTTCAAAAAAACTTATTTGAAAAAATATTGGATAGAACCCTGGCCGCCATCACCGGAGTCGTCGGAATTTGGACATTCGACATCCAAAGTCCTAATAGTACTCACCCTCTTGCCCATCGGGGAAGTCTGCTTCCTCCTCTCTTATCTCATCCTAACATGAACTCTAATCGCCACTCCACTTTTTTCATTTTCAGCCCAATCCTGGTCCCGGCGAAGCTAATCTTCCTGTTGCTGTTGCTAGATCTGTTGGAGTACCCTTCGCCGCCGCTTCACCCAAGGCCACTTCCACCACCGTCGTTGGGACCACCGTAGGGGTGTCGTCGCTAGGTTTCAGATGTGGATGTGTGTGTGTGCGGTTTTCCGAGCTGATGGATCTGTGTGTGCTCATGGATCTGGAGCCGACTCCCCTCTTCCATAAGGAACATATCATTGGGAGCGGGGTAAAAGTTGGGAGCAGGCTGAGCCGAGGATCATTGCGTGTGGGGGTTTGAGGAGAAGGTGAGGCGGTGGGTTATTGTCACACCCCGCCTCAGGCACCCCCTGGACATGTGTGAGCTCGATTGGTACCTGTTTTAATTTCAGAGTTGTTTTATAAAATACAGCGAAAGTCTTTTCATAAGGATCGTTTCATCATTTTTCTCAACCTTGAGGGTTGCTTTTGTAAATATCAAGACCCAGTGGGAAAACAAAAGTCTCGTATTTATTTTATAAACACTGGATTTAAATACCCTTTTTAGATTGATTACAAACAAAGTTGAAATCAAATACATATCTTGTCTCATAGACAAGTTCAGGCCACTAGGAGATAGTACTATCTAAGGCTGATTAGTTCCTTGGTCCTACTCCTCATTTCTCTTTTCTTTTTGGATTTCCTATGTATGAGGCCTGAGAAACCAACATGCATGTTATCCTTTTTCACTTTTCATTCATGGGTCAGATCATATGTATGCTCGTACCCCTTTTCCTTTACATTTTACTGATTACCTGAAAACATTTTGAAAATGAAACGTCAGCGTGATCGCCAGTGAATACATTTATCTTGACATTAAAATCATTTGGCTCAAACAAGTATTAATTTCATAATCACAACTTTATATTCAATCCACATATTTAGCAGGCCCTTATCTCCTGATCATATGCACCACTGTATACACCGATATCATGCCTTATAACAATGGCCAAGTCTATGCCTTTGAAATTGTTATAAGATAGGTACCAGCCACGATCCGGTACTTTCACCCGTGACCCGTGTATCCCTTGCAAGTTTTACGTATACCTATGGCCTAAATGTTTTGTTCGTAGAAGAACATTATGCATCATTCTTTTAACCTTTATTAATTTGGCTATTTTCGTAAATGTAAATGTTTGACATAAGTTTTGAAATAGATAAAAGTTATCACCTTGATAATGTAGTAGGAAAATAACCGGGAATGAGCCTTAAAGCTTGAAATTATAGCTTCTAGCTTCCTAACTTGGTTTCTCTAGCATTCCCGCACTTATACAAGCGTTCTCTTCTTAAAACGAGCACTATAACGATCGGGAATCGAACCGGGAGCTTCGGGATCGATCTAGAAGGTCTCTGGAGCAAGAATGTGAAGTGAAGATTGAGTATGGGATGAAAAAAACTAATGAATTCGTCCAAGTATTTATAGGTTGGAAATCCGGTCCGTAGCGAACTGCTACATAGGCGGGTGGCGGTCCACCACCGACCTTGCATGTGTCAGCCCTAGATGTCCAATGTTGATTGGACCGTTCATGGGATTGCGGCTAGCGGTGCGCCACAGGGCTATGTGGCAGATTCTTAGCGTTTTGTGGCTGGCGGACCGTTACCACCTGGCGTGGCGGTCCGCCACGAGTACACGTGTCATAATTCAAGCTCATTAGTCATCATACACGTGTCACACGCGGGTTTACCTAGCGGTCCGCTAAGGTTTTGAATTCTCAATTTTTTACTTTTAACCCTCGACTTTGGTATTTTAGATACATCAAGCCCTAGAGGTTCAAACCTTGGCATTTCTCAGATGTTTTCGCGGCAAGTGTTACATCCTCCCTAGCTTGTTTAAATCTCGTCCCCGAGATTATTCGAACAACTGAGGATATTTGTTTTCAATTCGGCCTCCAGTTCCAACATGTACTCCGGTCTACGTCTGGAGTTCCATTTCACTTTCACACTAATCAGTTTCTTTCTTTTCAATTTATTTTCCTGTATGTCCTTGATTTGCAAAGGTTGTTCCATAAATTTCAACTTTTCATTTACCTCTACATCTTGTAGGGGCATTACCAAAGTTTCATCTGCCAAACACTTGCGTAGATTTGACACATGATATACATCATGTACTTCATTCATTTCTTCTGGTAATTCGAGTTGATATGCCACAGACCCAACTCTTTTCAAGATTTTGAATGGTCCTACGAATCTAGGACTTAGTTTTCCTTCCTTTCCAAATCTTACAACGTCTTTCCATGGTAAAACTTTCAAAAAAACGTTATCACCGACGTTGAATTCTAATGGCTTTCATCTTTTATCAGCATAAATCTTTTGACGATAATGAGCCACTTTTAATCTATCTTTTATTTGGATCACTTTATTGGTTGTTTCCTGGACTAGACAACTAATTTTCCCCTATTTCAGACCAACATATCAGAGTTCGACATTTACGACCGTATAAGACTTCAAAAGGAGCGGCCTGTATACTCGTATGATAACTATTGTTATAGGAGAATTCCATCAGAGGTAAGTGGTCGTCCCAACTTCCTCCAAGATCATTTACACAAGCCCTTAAATATCTTCCAGAATTTGGATAGTTCTTTCACTCTGCCCATCTGTTTGAGGATGGTAGGCAGTGCTAAGATTCAATTTCATACCCAGGGCTTTTTGAAAGCTTTGCTAGAATCGAGAAGTAAATCTACTATCTCTATCTAACACAATAGATAGTGGCACACCGTGTAATGACACAGTTTCTTTAACGTATAATTGTGCCAACTTATCCATACTGAATGTGTCTTTCATAGGAAAAAATGAGCAGACTTAGTAAGTGTGTTAATGATAACCCAGATAGTATCATTCCCTCGACTGCTTCGGGGAAGTTTAGTGATGAAATCCATGGTTATCATTTACCATTTCAATACAGGAATTTCAAGTTGATGTAACAAGCCAGATGGATTCTGATGTTCAGCTTTAACTTGAGAATAGGTTAAGCACTTTGCAACATAGATAGCGATATGTTTCTTCATCCCTATGCACCAGTAATTGACTTTTAGGTGTTTATACATTTTATCGCTTCCACGATGCATTGTATACTTGGATTTATGAGCTCCATAGATTGGAACCCAGATTCTCTGATTTATTCTAAGAATATCATCACCACCTTTGACCAATTGGTCGATCATACCTCCCAACCCTTCTTTCTCGAAGTTTGATTCTTCTAAGGCAATCTTTTGAGATTCCTTAATATGAGTAATAAGATCGATTTGAAGATCGAGTCTTGATGCACGAACTCGTTTAGGTTTCTCAGTTTCTTTTCTGTTTAAGGCGTCAGCTCCAACATTAGCTTTGCCTTCATGATAACATATTTCACAATCATAATCATTCAGGACTTCAATCCAACTCCTTTGCCTCATATTCAGTTCTTTCTAACTGAATATATACTTTAAGCTTTTATGATCAGTGAACACCGTGAATTTGACTCCATAAAGATAGTGCCTGATGTGTGTAAAATTATGCACATTATTTGTATCAATTATTCCAGATTTCGTACACTTATCCTAACAAATCCGTTCGATTTGATACTTAATTATGTTAAACTAGGATTTGTAGGTTTGAGCAATGAATTGACGCAAATAAATGAAGATTCATGTCAAGAACGGCGTAGTTCATAAATCGAAATCAAAACAACTTGGGAATGAAGCATCCCGGTCCGATAAAAAATTGGTGAACAAGCGAAAGAAATCCGAAGAGTTCGGTTCAAAAGGCAAGGCGAAACAAGAAGATTTGAAAAAGGAAATTATACTGACAAACTTTACGGGCCGTAAAGATCAGTGCACCCAACCTTACGATCCGTAAAGACAGGCAGACATGAACATTAATTTCAGCCTCACGAGTCAAACTAGGTGATCAGAGTAGGTTCATACGTACTTGACTTAGGCCTGACACATACTAGTCGTAAATGACTCTTACGACCCATATCGACCGTCGGTGCGAAGACAAACCCCGTAAAATTAGGCTTTTCAGTAAAGTGCTTTTGATAAGACCCATACGGGTCGTAAAGGTTACTGTTCTCAAACCTTACGACCCGTAAAGATCTTAGAATTCACCTATAAATACTAGCCTTCGGATTCAGCTCAAGACACCCAATTTCTTACGCTCTTTCTCTATTTCCGAAAATAAAATCGTTCCTTTAGATTACTAAGAAGTCTCCTAGAGTCCCGAGGGAGTTCAAACACTTCTTCAGAGTTTCGAGGTGTTTCCCGAACGTCCTACGAGTCATATGATTCGTGTTTGTAAGTTTATTTTCGTTATGTTTGTAGCAAAATGTTCGGCTAATAACCATTTAGTTTCGACACTTGGGCTCTGTTTAATTACTTTGATTTGTATGCTTATTGTGAAATGATTATGTGATTTTATTACCGAAAGGTTTCGTTTGTATAATTTCTATATTTTCAAACCTGAAAACTCCGTCGGGTTCAAATTAGTTTGTTAATAGACTTGATCAATTTATTAATATGCTAATAATGTTCTTCAAGTTTAGAAAATGGAATATATTTTAATCTTGATACCAAAGGAACAAATAACGATTTTGTGTTTCTATGAATTCAAATTCGTTATAGAAATTATTTAATTTGATTAGATATTCCGAACTGCGTGAACATCTAATTATAATCGGTATGTTCACCACATGCAACTCGCACGTTAAGATCCGAACGGCGTGAGCTTAAAGTAGCGGGTTGGATTTAATCAACGAACTGCGTTTGGTTAAACATCAGGTGAAGGGAATGTCTGAACGGCGTGATGTTTAGTACAAATACAAACCTTTCAATAAATAAAATCATTGCACCATAATCATCGTAAGTCAAATCAAAGTAAGAAATCACCCCTCGTGCCGGAGCTATTTTATCCGTTGTAATTTCCATATTCGATTTAATTTGTCTACATATTTCTTTCTCGTTAAATAGTTTTTTCATCGTATGATTTATAATTAATAACCCCCCCCTTTCCGTTATTCCCAATACTTGTTCTAAATCGTCCTTGGCCATAGAATTGTTAATCCGCTTTCCCTGTGGACACGAACCTTACTTCCGCTCATACTATTCTTAATAGTGTGTGTCACGGTAAGTTCACACTTATAAATTTATTTGCTGGATTCGACAACCAACAGTGCCTCTATAATTTCAGTGCGAATATTATGGTGCCCAATTCTAAATTGTGAGTCGTATAATTCTTTTCATGTGTTTTTAATTAACGGGAAGCATAAGCAATCACTTTGCTCCCTTGCATTAGCACACAACTAAAATCGGTGTGTGAAGCATCCCAGTAAACTGTAAAGCCTTCATTTCCATCTAGCAAAGCCAGTAGGGGTGCTTGTGTTAGTTTTTGTTTTAGAGTTTCAAAGGCTTCAGATTGCTTTGGTCCCCATTCATACTTAACTGATTTGCGCGTTAGAGAAGTTAATGGAACCGTAATTCGAGAGAAATCTTGGATAAACCCCCGATAATAACTAGCCTAGCTGAGAAAACTACGAACTTCGGTTGGTGACTTTTGAATTTCCCATTTGGATATTGCTTTGATTTTCAGAGGATCTACTTGGATGCCATTAGCGTTAATGACATGGCCAAGAAATTGGACTTCTGTCAGCCAGAATTCACACTTTGAAAACTTTGCATATAGTTTTTCATTTTGCAAGAGTTCAAGTAAGATTTTCAGATGACTTGTATGCTCTTCCTTACTTTTGGAGTAAATGAGGATATCGTCAATGAATACGATAATGAATTTATCCAAGTAAGGTTTATAAACTCGATTCATCATGTCCATAAAAGCAGCTGGTGGTGAGTCCGAATGGAATTACCGTGAACTCATAATGGCCGTATCGAGTTCTGAAAGCTGTCTTAGGAATATCTTCTTCCTGGACCTTCAAGTGATGATATCCAGAACGAAGATCAATTTTTTGAGAAACATCGAGCTCCATGGAGTTTATAAAAAAGATCATCGATCCTGGTAAGCGGATAACGGTTCTTAATCGTTACTTTATTCAACTCACGATAATCAATGAACATACACATCGAACCGTCTTTCTTTTTAACGAATAAGACAGGAGCTCCCCAAGGTGACGAGCTTGGTCTGATGAATCCTTTCTCTAATAATTCATCCAATTGCTTCTTTAATTCTGCCATTTCTGTTGGAGCTAATCTGTACGTGGCTTTGGCAATCGGTGCTGTATCGGGTACGAGATTAATTCTGAACTACACTTCTTTTTTAGGTGGAATTTCAGGCAGTTCATTAGGGAAAACATCATGAAATTCAGCCACAACCGGGACGTCATCAATCTTATTTTTAGTGTCAGTGGTTACAAATATAAGGTATGCTAAGCATCCTTTTCATATACATTTTGTGGCTTTTAGCATAGAAATTATTCCAACAGATTTGGATAATTTATCACCATTTACAATGATGGTGTTGCCTTGCGGAGAATGAAGTTTTATAGCTTTCTTATCACGCAGGATACGTGCTTGGTTAGAGGCTAACCAATCCATTCCTAGAACAATGTAAAAACATGCCAAAGTCATGGGCAACAAAGAAATAACATGTCCTGATAATGTGATATTACAGTTAAGATTTATGAGATTTGGACGAGGTCTCCGTTGGCAGTTTCTACCACGTATTTCTTGTCTAATTTAGCTAGAGTTTTATTTAACAGTCTACAAAATTTATGATCTATAAAACTTTGGTTTGCACCAGAGTCAAATAAAACTCGAGCCTAAATATTATTGACAAGAAATGTACCCGTAATGAAGTCGGGCATACCTGCTGCATCATGAGTATTGAGAACGAATGCTCGTGCATTATTCTTTACTCCTTCAACAGGCTTAGGACCTGTCCCTTCTGGTTTCTTCAGTTTGGGACAATAGCTTTTGATGTGGCTAGCCTCACCACATTCATAGTAGGTGATGGGTTTCTTCCTATAACAATCCTCTGTTTTGTGTCTAGACATGTTGAAGAAACTGCAATAAAGTCCAAATTTACACTATCCCAAGTTCCTTTTCTTGCACTTTGTACATTCAGGAATAAAAGAATTGTTATTTTTGGAATTGAAGCGTGAACTTGGCTTCTTAGAACTACTCGGGCCTTGCCCAAGTGTTTCCTTTTTCTTCTTCCCCTCTTCTTGATTTCTTCTGATCAAGCTATCGGTTAGAGAGGCACCCAGATCCATAGAATTGTCAAGAGTCTCGCATTTAGCTACCTTGACCATGTCACGGATTTCTCCGATTAGTCCCCAAATGTATCTCTTAATCAGATTAGATTCAGGGACAGCCAAATGAGGAACAATTCGAGCATACTCGAGGAGTTTAGTCGAATAGTCCTGATGGTTTGTTGCGACCATCTTTAGACTCAAAAATTTCCCTTCACTCTATTCCTTTTCATTCTGGGGAACATACTTCTTTTCCACCCTTGCCTTGAAGGCATTCCAACCTATAGCATAGGCCGCATCTCTGCCTTTGGCAACAATGATGTTATTCCACCATTCTAAAGCCTGATCCTTAAATAGATTTGAAGCATAAAGAACTTTATCTTCCTCAGCACACTTGCTTATAGCAAGTACATATTCAGTTTTCTCGATCCACCTCAACGTGGCTATTCCTCCTTCCTTTCCAGAAAAGTTGTAAGGCTTGCAATCCTGGAACATCTTGTAAGTACATCCAACAATCTTCCTCTTCTTTTCTAGATGGCCATAATTATTCCCCATACCTTCATCTTCAGAAGAATTATGATAGTACTCTTCTATCTCTGTTTTCTTTGTCTCGGATCCTTGATGAGTGGCGGATCCCTCTGGTTTCAGAGTGACGGGTTTAGAGTGAGTAATGGTTCGAGTGTTTTGAGTCATGGGTTGAGAATGTAAAGATTTTGGAATTGATGGTTGGGCAGATAATTTATCAGCCTGCGTCTTTTTCCATTTCAGTAAAGATTATTGGAAGAGAATCATTGATTCCTTCCGCAATCAATTTCTGAAGTTCCTTATGGGAAGCAGTAATTTCAGCAGCGTTCTCAACCACTGCTTGCTTCCTTTTTCCCCTTGTGTTGTAGGATGCTTCAGTTTATTTAGACATGCTATAAGAGATATAAGATTGGAATCAAAAACAGACTTTTTATTGATGAAATTTATACAAGAGAAAATACACATATAGAAGTCATTGTTCTTAAAATTCCTAAAATTCTTTTCTTCAAGAGCTTAAACTAACAAAGCATTCCGAGCTTCGACTTCAGCTTTTTCTCGTTCTAGCTCAGCTATTCGGTTCAATTGCATTTGTTCCCTTTCACTTCCCGATGAATTCTCATTTATGTGTGGAGCAGGGGGAGGAACAGTCTCGTTGTAAGGAACGTAGGGTTTATTAAAATCATCTCGCTCTTCTTCTTCTTCTTCTTCTTCTTCTTCTTCAGGAACACATCTATTCTCATAAGGCATTTCGGTGAATCCCTCATGAAATTTATGTGAGTATATTGGAGTGATATTATAGCTTTCAGCAGTAGGAGCGGAATGAAAACTTATAGAAGGATTGTAGGGAATACTAGGGTTCCGTATTTATCCGAGGCTTCTGAAAGTTAAGCTTTCACTTTCCTCATTATCTTCTATAGTTGTCTCATTAGTTTTATGTTCGTAAAAATTAGCAGGTGCAAATTTTCGAAGAAAACTAGGACCTTTGCCTTTTCCAACCATATCTGTACAGAATAAATCGAAACAAAGTTTATTATTAGAAAGTATATTACAAGGAAACAAAAGGTACAACATAAGATTCTAATCCTTCATTAGCTCTTTTCCAAGGATCATCAGGTTTTCTCCGTATTCGTACACATGTTGTCCATAAAATTGTGTCCTTGACTTGTCCATTATTTTCTCCCGTGTTACCTTGTCCATTTGTCACAACGAACGATCTAAACACTCGATGGGAGAAGAAGGCATACTATGCTCATAACCAAATTTAGGTGAAGGCTCATGAAGGCTCACCATGATATCATTATAAGCATTTTGATATTCCAGAGGAGCTTGGAAGTAAGTTTCAAAAGGACCATGGTAAACAGGTTCAGGAAACATGTGAGGATCGTGCAGAACCGGAGATTCAGAGTTAACAGGATTAGATTCTTCTTCAGACGGGTCTTCTTCTGCAGACACAATCTGATGAGCTTGGCTAGACTCAGCCTCATCATTCCCTTGGAGTAGTAAAGCATTGGTATTCCAATTGCTGAAATCAGATCTAGCTTCCATCCATTGACTTGAGGTATCGTAAGATTGTGGGTGATATTCAGGAGTAGGGTTATCAGAAATGATAGCAAATGGATCATCATAGAAAGGAGACGTAATGGGATTCATTTTAGAACCCAAAAGGATGGTACTCAGGAGATTCTTGTTTAATTGGTCGGTTAGGATCATAATAAATAGGCATAGAATTATCTCTAGACATCCTGCAACTTAAAGCATTAGTATTTATTCTATTCTTCCGGTTAAGATTTAGACACTAAGGCAAGTATCCTATCTTAACTAAAGTTCTACAAGGATGGTTATCTTTCTAGAGTAGTACCTCCAACAAAGATGTTCCCAGGAAAGAATGTGTAAGGCCCCAAACCCGGGAACCCTACTTGTTGGCTCAAACGCAAGCTAGGTAGCCGTAGACTTCAAACTAAACTCAATTCATTGCAGCGGAAATCAAATAGTCAACAAAGATCAACGCCCCGGCCCATTCATAATTCAAATCAAGTACTAATATCAAAATGTCTCAACGAAACAACTAATAAATAATGTCATCACAAACGTCCACGGTAACCAAATGCCATCTAGAAGCCGCCAGCTCACACATTCTCTTTACTTGAAATACATGCTTAAAATTCAGCTACGTTGAGCGAGTTCTATAGTAGTTCTTTAGGGAATATAAAATCCCAAAACTTTATAAAATGGTTTCCATCTCAAAGATTTACTCATAATACTTTCTCAACAATTCAAACAGTTATATTTATCAACATGCAAAAATACCATTTTGTCTGGTCCGAAGACACAAGCAAACACGATCTCCCGCCTGACTACCGTCAGACACAATAACTCGTTGACTAACGTCAACACAATATGAAGCTTACGCTCTCCCGCCTGACTAATGCCGAACTCAATATCCTGTTGACTAACGTCAACACAATATCCTGCTTATGCTTGATCTCCCGCCACGATGTTTAAGTACGTGACACAAAATCGTACACACATGCAAGCATAACGATTATTTAAAAACATATATTTTGTCACCAAAAATGTCGTCTATGAATGCATTCACTAAAAACATGTTTCACATGTATTCATGCCCAAAACAATAAAACATTTAAACGTGGGCGATAGAACTCACCTTTGCTCGACCCACTACGATCTTTAAAATTCACCAACTCCCTGTGCTCGCCTTTAGACCTCGCACCTATAATACACACAATACACGAGTCAATATACGACCCGATGGTAATCCTTAGCCTACTCTACTATCCCAGCATCATGTATGGTCACCCGCATATGCATGACGCCATGCAAAAACCCTAATCACCATGCAAACCCCCTGCACGTATACGCTCCCGTATACGATCAAGGCGGTCCCCGAACACGTATCGGCTACCCCCGGCTCCTCTTATGGCTACCGGTAACACCCAACCGGTTCCCGCCGTCTCCGGCCACCACCCGCAGTCCCAACGGCCTTCGGCCACCGCCCGCAGCCCTAACGGCCTTTTGCCACCGCTGCCACGTGCTTTCCACGACTCCACCGAGCTGTCATCGTCCCCACCGAGCCATGTGTGCCCTTCCCTATTAATGCCTTGGTCTTCCGAAGCCACCACCGCCGCGTGACTCGGCGTGGGAGCCTTCCCCCGTCTTACTATGGTCTCACGCCAACCCATTGGCCACTGTAGGTCCTTAGCAGATCCGAAAAACACAGATCTACGGAGAAATACATCAAACGATCTGAATCAAGAGGCGAAATCCCTTGATCCGGTATCATTCTCGAACCAGAAAAGGGTAGAGACGGGTGCGGGAATCACATACACGAACAAAAATATATATAAAAGTGAAAAAGAATAGATAATTTAAAGCATAAAACGTGTGACTCTTTCATTGATATGAAAATGATAAAGCTCCTCACACACTCACAATTAGTCTTACCACAGGGTGAGCTCCCCCTAGGGTGGTGATTCTCTCTAAAGACACACACCCCTCCTATTAGGTATTCTACTATATATAGGAGGCCAAGCACATGTACCTTGTTTTCCAAGCCACCGCCAAATGGGCCTAAAAAACAGGTATCGAAACTAGGTAGTTTCAATTGAACATTTATTCAACCGAAACTATTAGTTTCGATTGAACAAATGTTCAACCGAAAATAGTAGTTTCGATACTGTAGTTTCTATTAACAGCATCAGTCTTAATTTTATACCCAACAGCCACCCTACCGGGTTCGGCCAACTCCCAAACTCGTCAAACACTCGTCTCTTTCGAAACCCTAGAATCAAAAAAATGATTATAGTAATGATCTGATGATCTCATATATGAAATGAGAGAGTAAGGAATGCGAGTTTTTACCTTGAATGTCACACCCCCAATTTCAACTAACGGAGTTTTACCGTTTGGGAAGTGACGAACCAGGATCTCAGATATTAGTTACTTTGAACGACTCTACATGGGACTCAAAATGAAAATATCTTTTAAATCAGAGTATCAATGCGGAAGCGTAAAGAAAGTAAATGCGTAAAATACACGCGCCCAAAACCAAAGTTCAAAAGTCTAAAAAAAGTCCAAACGTCCAATCAAAAGCAAGTACAATAGAATAACTCAAGCAAACATAATTAAGTCAAAATCAAGCAGTTGAATCCCATGCATGCCCTAACGTGCACCTGTGTCTTAGCTTAGTGACCTGAGAAAACATGTAAGAATATGTCAACACGAGGTTGGTGAGTTCACAGGTTTCAATATATGTAAATAAGCGTTTACCGGATTTAAGTTCATTCAGTACGTATCTATAGGTAGCTAACCTATGTTCATGTTCAGCTCAAGCGCTCGCAACCGAAGCTGAGTGTTTGTTTATTGCCTCCTGCCAGGTCTATCAACACTGGCGGTGTGAGTAGGCTAACATTTCACCCGTTCGATATCTAATCGAGTTAGCGCGACTAACGCGGATGGGATTTGTCAAACCCAGTAGTACTACTAAATATTACCTCGCTAAGATCCATATTAACGGTCCGATATTAGTTGAGGACTTTCTGTGATAGCGTGTTACGCTTAGCATTTAACATTGATAACATACGAATTAAAAATCCAAAATCGTTTAGTCATGTTTTCTCCCCCAAGTTAAAACAGTAAATGTGACAACCAGACTTTTTATGTTAACGTCGTTAGCAACTCCGTTAAAATTTTCTTTTAAAACTTAACCCCGTTAAGATTATTCGGTTAAGTCCTAACATAATTAACGAAATCAAATCTCAAGGACTACCTCTAACCTTTTTTCAAACATAGAAATATGAAAGATCAGGGACTAGTCTTGTAATAAAGTCAAAGTCAATTTTGTTGACTTTTAAAAGTCAAAATCATGCCTTTGATTTCCAATTCAAACTCCTTGAGTCGTATCCTATCCCAATCCATAACCGAATTACACATTAATGCTTGGAACGATCGATTATGAACAGTCTCTCATCATCATTGCACGAATTAAAACGAATTATGAATATTAATCATGTAACCGTCGATCTCAATAACCATTATCAACCGAACTCGATCAATACATGCATCATTCCTGAAATTGAACTCTCACACACTCTAGTCGCGTCCATCAGTAGCAAAGCCATACCCCAGTTCAGTCGGAAACAAGGCCGTGATCGACAGAGACTAACCCGCACCTCGTCGGACTCAGTTTTGGTCGAGCACTATCAACCCGACATCCAATCTGGTAATTGAAACCTTCCTCTGATTCGTTTTAGTCTATAGAATGAAAGCCCTAACCTAATTAGGGCTTACATTATCAAATTCTAATCAAACCAGATTCTAGGGTTCATACGTTTCTAGTTTGGTCGAACCCTAGCAATCCGATATCGATTAATGAAATTGAACGTGTCTTTAGAGTCGTCCCAGTAACTGGATTGAAAGCCCTATGAAATATTGAACTCATATCATCTAATTCAACACAATCCATAACCTAGGGTTTTAGTATGTTCATACGGAAATTTCGACTATAGGATTGATATCTTTGGAATTAAACTTGTCCTCAGGGTCGTATGACACCGATTTGCAAAACCCCTGTGTCCACAGGAACGATCGTAATCGGAATCGGTCGGATTTGGGGGTGGCATTGGGTTCGATCGCGACTTGAAATAGGGAAGGGGGCTCTCGGTAATGGATGATTAAAAGCATTTCAATTCAGATCATATTGTGAAGCCCTAGCGGGTGGGACTGGTTAATGTGTTGGTGCTTGGGGTAGGAGACCCGGGTTCGAGTCCTCCAACCCCCATTTTGTTTTAAATCGATTTTTAAGCATTATTTTATTATAAAAACTAATCCACCATTATTACATTAATATAATAAAATGTTTTGAACTCAAAAATCGCCCGTAGGCTCGGGTTGGTTTTATAAATTATAATCGTTATTAATTCCACTTTTAAAATAATATAATTATATATTATTTTCAAGACACGACTCCGTATAAATTATTATATTTATATTATTTTCAACCCGTGACCCCAACTAAAAATAATATACTTAAATATTATTTCACCTAGTTTATTGATCTCGTGTAAACGTTCCAAACTAAATAATAACATAATTGTTTATATTATTTACACATATTATTATCCTCGAATAAAAATAATATATTTTTTATTTTTGCTACGTAATTGATTATTGTGCTTTTTCTCCGAACTTAAAATAATATAATAAAGTATATTATTTTCTTAGGCCGCTATTAAATGGCGCAAACGCGCGAATATATTTTATTAAATATTGTTATTTGTAATTAGAAACGTTCGACACGAAACGCGTATATTTTGATTTTTATATTAAGAAGTCCTTATTCCCGTAGACAAGTTCGTCTAACCATTGATCCTAAGTATATTTTAGGACGTTCGATCTTTCCGTGTCGTTGTCACAAACTCTTACGTGTTCCTAACTGTCACATCTTATTCTAGGGCATTCATAGATTGTCCGCGTGCAATCCATTTGTGGTTAGTGTTGCATCTTTGTATGGTGCTAATTACTACGCTCTACTCAGGTGAGTTTTCACGGCCCCTTTTTACTGCTTTTAAACTGGGGGAGAAAACATGATACAAACTCTTTTGATTTTTGTACTTCATTTTATATCAATTGTTATGACTATGCGTAAACTCTATCATGAAAGTCCTCACATCGAACCGTTTAAATATGAATATAGCGAGGTATGTTGGGTAGTACTACTGGGTTTGACAAACCTCACCCGTGTTAGTCGCGTTAACTCGATTGGATATCGAACGGGTGCAATATTGACCTAAACGTGCACCATGGTTGATAGACCTGGTGGGAGGCAATACAAACAGTCAGTTTACGGTTGCGAGCATAATAGCAAACATGAACATGGGTTAGCTACTCATTGGTATATATATGTTGATTATACAATAAATCTGGTAAACGCTTATTTATATATTGAAACCTGTGAACTCACCAACCTCGTGTTGACATTTTTACTTACATGTTTTCTCAGGTCGCTAAGTTAAGACACAGGTGCACAACTAGGATCATGCATGGGATGCTTATGATTTATTGATGTCTTGCTACTTTGATTATTTTCTTTTTATTATTGTTTGGACTTGGACGTTTGGACTTTCTTTTTGGGCCGGGTGTATTTTTCGCATTTATTTTCTTTACGCTTCCGCATTTAAACTCTGAACTTTGATTATATTACACTTATGTCCCATGTAGAGTCGTTCAATGTAACTAGTGTCTGAGATCCTGGTTTGTCACTTCCCAAAACGGTAAAACTTCGTTAGTTGAAATTGGGGGTGTGACAAATTGGTATCAGAGCCAGGTTATAGAGAACTAGGACTGCATACTAGACTATAACCTCACACATTAGTTACACGGCACAGACACTTATACCTGATACATATAGCACCTATACATACATTGCAGTGCATGCATGTTTATACCATCCGTATCACCCTCAGTTGGCGAGGGACACATCATTTGCATTGCATCATCATTCCCAGTGGCGACACTCGGGGAATCACCGGAACATCATCCACTCCCGTTCGAGGGCAGCGAGACGGAGCCTTCGGAGGAGTCACTTACATCACCATCACCTGTTGGGTATGGTGGGCTTTCTCAGGTCCATGTTATGGATGACACTCAGCACTAATGCATATCTCTTTGGGAGTTGGGATCGTCGGAGGCGACTCCCTACTGTACCCGCCAGCAACAATACGCCGAATGAAGGCAGACCGTTACACGCATTATTGTAGAATCTATTGACACATAGATGTCATCACTTTCTCGAGCCATCGGCTCGCTTCTTTGGTCGATATTCTGTTGAGAATAGATTGACCACAAATCTGAGAACGCATTGCTCAATGCATACTCAAACCCTATCCTGACTCAGTTGAAAGGACGGCTACTATGCTGCTTCCTATAACTTGCATTCCTGAATTAGTTTCATTTCTCGAAGTCGCATTTCCTGTACATGTTTGTTACATATTCTCATTTACAATCCGCTAGGTTGGACTCTCGTATTGTGTTTCAACTCAAGTGAATACTCGGATCAAACGATTCCTGACTACACATCCTGATATGAATTCTAGTTGATCAACTTATGGTTGATGACTACACCTTTCAATGACTTATCATTTCTAACAACACTCTGTATTCGGCAATAAAAATTGAGGGACATTTTGACACAGGATAGGGAGAACTAGGGTGAGCATGCAAAGCAACTTATCATTGCGGGTGCACACGTAATAGTAATTTGAGGTGCATGTAAGTCCTGGTGAAACCTAGTGTGTGGATGAATGGTCCTAATCAGTGATTTACAGACTTAGGTTTCCACTATCTGTAGAGACTCTCATAACCCACTCAACGATTAGTTGGTATCATTAAACTTGTACAACAATTGATAGACGCGACTATCAGGTTGAAAATGTTTACGGATACACTGAATTATCATCAATGGGATCCATCAATGTTATTTTCACCCATGTAAGAGTCTTAGTGATCTTACGACTCTCATTCAAACTTAATCAATAGAACCACCTAGAGTGAAACTCTAGTAGAACCTCAAAGTAAAACCACCGACTCCAACTATGTACACAGAATTTGAAGAATTCTTTCTATGCTAACGCGTTATTCCTTACACTCCTACAATAGATCTCACTTGAACTTGTTACCTCATCCTGTGACTAATCCTTAGTCTAACTTCGAATTTTACTCCAGCATATTCAATCCTTTAAACGGATTTCTTTCTTCACGAAATGATCCCGTTGATCCAATGACATTAGGAAACGAAGATTTAACCTAACCAACCATCAGTTGAACGCAACTACTTAAACATACATCCTATCTCTTATGCTACTGGAATCTATATCTCATTAGACTTTTCTTCCTTACATGTGAACCTCTTCCCTTAGCCTATGCATTGGCTGACACTTGCCTTATAAGCGTGGGTATCACTAGAAGTCTCAGCACGATTTCACAAATTCCATATTAGTGTGTCGTGCTCTAATTCTATTAAAAGCCAAGTATACTATTGAGATAGCAGACTGTAATACCCCGCATCAGTTTAGGGGGAGAACGATACGTTCCCTATTAGGAGGCGGATACCTTCTCTATTGAGACGCGTTTTGCCTGGGCGAGCAACTCGTCGGGTGAAAACAAAACCGTGAGTTCCTGGATGGGCAACCCATCGGGGGCAAAGCGGACAATATCTTGGTACGGTTTGCTTAGGCTGTTACAGACGCTAAAAAAAAAATCGAAACAAATCGCATTCTTGCAGATGTAAACTAGCATTGGTTAGTAATAAACTTGACATTGACCGTCTACCAGTTACACTTGGCAGTTTCGAACTTATTGTCGGTATGAATTGGTTATCCGAGAACCAACATGAGGCCATCCGTTGTGACAAAAAATGTTTGCATTCCTCTCCTTAGAGGAGAAATCCTTTCTGTCCAAGGCAAAAGGAGTGGTGCAGTCGTTGGCATCATATCCTTCATGAAAGTACAAAAATGTCTTCGAAAAGGGCATATGGCTATTTTGGCTCTCATTGCCGAACAGCCATCTGTGGAGGAGAAGATCGACGACATACTGATCATTCGTGATTATCCGAAAGTATTTTCGAAGACCTGCCTGGTCTTCCACCACATCGTCAAGTCGAATTCCAAATTGATCTAGTACCCGGAGCAGCGCCTATTGCTTGGGTGCTCTACAGACTTGCACTCAGTAAATTGCAAGAACTATCCAAACAACTGTAAGAGTTGTTGGATAGAGATTTCATCCGACCTAGTTCATCACCGTGGAGAGCTTCGGTACTATTTGTCAAGAAGGACGGAACTTTCCGTATGTGTATTGATTACCGGGAGCTGAATAAAATCACAATCAAGAACCGCTACCCTTTACCCCGCATCGATGATTTGTTTGATCAACTCTATGGATCAAGCTTCTATTCCAAGATTTATCTTAGATCCGGTTATCATCAACTGAGAGTCTGAGACGAGGGCATCTCAAAGACGGCATTCAAAACTAGGTAAGGTCACTACGAATTCATGGTCATGCCCTTCGGATTGACCAATGCACCCGTGGTATTCATGGACCTCATAAACCACGTGTATTGTGATGCATTCATTCAAGATCTTGGTTGTGTGCTGATGCAACGCGAGAAAGTGATCGCATACGCTTCTCGTCAACTGAAAATCCACGAGAAAAACTACACGACTCATGACTTAGAGTTGGGAGTCGTGGTATTTGCACTAAAAATCTGGAGACACTGCTTGTACGGTACCAAATGCTCTACCTACACCGATTACAAGAGTCTTCAGCATATCTTTGAACAGAAAGAGTTGAACACGCGACAGCGTCGTTGAATCGAACTCTTGGATGACTATGATTGTGCTATCAAGAATCACCCGGGCAAGACTAACGTAGTAGCCGATGCCCTAAATCGAAAGAAACTAAACCCAGACGAGTCCGACCATTACAGCTCACTATCCACCCTGGACTACCTGATCAGATCAGTAGTGCTCAACTCGGAGCTCTGAAAGAGGAAAACCTATCGCTGGAAGGTACACGCGGTATGGAAGCACAACTCGAAGTTAAATCAGACGGTACTCGCTACTTCACGGAGCGAATATGGGTTCCAAAGCACGGGAACATAAGGGGACTTGTAATGGATGAATCTCACGAATCGCGCTATTCTATTCATCCTAGTTCCGATGAGATGTATCATGAACTAAAGGTTCCCTATTAGTGAATGAACATGAAAACTGATATGGCCACCTATGTTAGCAAGTGCCTGACCTGCTAGAAGGTCAAATTCAAGTACCAAGAACCTGCTGGGTTGTTTCATCAACCGGAAATTCCGATGTGGAAATGGGAGTAGATTTCCATGGATTTTATTGCCAAACTACCCCTAACATCTATCGGATGCGACACCATCTGGGTGATCGTAGATCGCTTGACAAAATCTGCACACTTCCTTGCAATCAAAGAAACCGACAAGATGGAAAAAAAAACTCACTCGTATTTACTTGAAGGAAGTAGTCTCTCGACACGGTGTGCCAATTTCTATCATCTCGGATTGAGACGCTCGATTCACTTCTCGAATCTGGCAATCATTGCAAAAATCCCTAGGCACACGTCTAGACATGAGTACAGCATATCATCCATAAACTGATGGTCAAACGAAACATACCATTCAAACCTTAGAAGACATGCTACGAGCTTGTATGATAGATTTCGGTATCAGTTGGGAAACTCACTTGCCTTTAGTGGAGTTCTTCTACAATAACAGTTATCAAACTAGCATCAAAGCAGCACCATTCGAGGTGTTATACGGACGTAAATGCCGATCTCCTATCTGTTGGGCTAAAGTTGGGGATAGCCAACTTACGGGTCCTGAACATTTTTTCAAAACTTCTGAAAAGATTGTACAAATCAGAAACCGTATGGCGGCAACTCGTGATCGTCAAAAGCGCAACGCCGATAAGCGTCGTAAACAGTTAGAATTTCAAGTAGGTGACATGGTTCTACTCAAAGTCTCACCTTGGAAAGGTGTAATTCACTTCGGGAAACGAGGCAAACTGAATCCTCGTTATGTTGGACCATTCAAAATGGTGAAGAGAATTGGCCCAGTAGCTTATCAACTGGACCTACCTGAAGGACCTAGTGGTGTACACGATGTCTTTCATGTCTCGAACTTGAAGAAATGTCTAGCAGACGAAACACTCGCTGTTTCTCTTGAGGAACTACACATCAATGAACAACTACGGTTCGTTGAAGAATCGATGGAAATCATGGATAGGGAAATCAATGAAACGCTGTAAAATCCCTATTTTCAGAGTTCATTGGAACTCGAAACGCGGACCGGTATTCACGTGGGAAAGCGAGGATCATATGATACGCAAGTATCCGCATCTGTTCAAGCAATCCACTTCAAACTCTTAAGGTACTATTCTAATTTTCGGGACGAAAATTCTTTTAACTTGAGGATGATGTGACATCCAGAAAAAAAAAATTTATTTAATTTTCGGGACGAAAATACTTTTAACTAGGGGATGATGTGACAACCCGACTTTTTATGTTAACGTCGTTAGCAACTCCGTTAAAATTTTCTTTTAAAACTTAACTCCGTTAAGATTATCCAGTTAAGTCCTAACATAATTAACGAAATCAAATCTCAAGGACTGCCTCTGACCATTTTTCAAACATAGAAATATGAAAGATCAGGGACTAGTCTGGTAATAAAGCCAAAGTCAATTCTGTTGACTTTTAAATGTCAAAATCGTGCCTTTGATTTCCAATTCAAACTCCTTGAGCCGTATCCTATCCCAATCCATAACCGAATTACACATTAATGCTTGGAACGATCCATTATGAACAGTCTCTCATCATCATTGCACGAATTAAAACGAATTATGAATATTAATCATGTAACCGTCGATCTCAATAACCATTATCAACCGAACTTGATCAATTCGTGCAGCATTCCTGAAATTGAACTCTCACACACTCTAGTCGCGTCCATCAGTAGCAAAGCCATACCCCAGTTCAGTCGGAAACAAGGCCGTGATAGAGACTAACCCGCACGTCGTCGGACTCAGTTTTGGTCGAGCACTATCAACCCGACATCCAATCTGGTAATTGAAACCTTCCTCTGATTCGTTTTAGTCTATAGAATGAAAGCCCTAACCTAATTAGGGCTTACATTATCAAATTCTAATCAAACCAGATTCTAGGGTTCATACGTTTCTAGTTTGGTCGAACCCTAGCAATCCGATATCGATTAATGAAATTGAACGTGTCTTTAGAGTCGTCCCAGTAACTGGATTGAAAGCCCTATGAAATATTGAACTCATATCATCAAATTCAACACAATCCATAACCTAGGGTTTTAGTATGTTCATACGGAAATTTCGACTATAGGATTGATATCTTTGGAATTAAACTTGTCCTCAGGGTTGTATGACACCGATTTGCAAAACCCCTATGTCCACAGGATCGATCGTAATCAGAATCGGTCGGATTTGGGGGTGGCATTGGGTTCGATCGCGACTTGAAATGGGGAAGGGGGCTCTCGGTAATGGATGATTAAAAGCATTTCAATTCAGATCATATTGCGAAGCCCTAGCGGGTGGGACTGGTTAAGGTGTTGGTGCTTGGGGGAGGAGACCCGGGTTCGAGTCCTCCAACCCCCATTTTGTTTTAAATCGATTTTTAAGCATTATTTTATTATAAAAACTAATCCACCATTATTACATTAATATAATAAAATGTTTTGAACTCGAAAATCGCCCGTAGGCTCGGGTTGGTTTTATAAATTATAATCGTTATTAATTCCACTTTTAAAATAATATAATTATATATTATTTTCAAGACACGACTCCGTATAAAATATTATATTTATATTATTTTCAACCCATGACCCCAACTAAAAATAATATACTTAAATATTATTTCACCTAGTTTATTGATCTCGTGTAAACGTTCCAAACTAAATAATAACATAATTGTTTATATTATTTACACATATTATTATCCTCGAATAAAAATAATATATTTTTTATTTTTGCTACGTAATTGATTATTGTGCTTTTTCTCCGAACTTAAAATAATATAATAAAGTATATTATTTTCTTAGGCCGCTATTAAATGGCACAAACGCGCGAATATATTTTATTAAATATTGTTATTTGTAATTAGAAACGTTCGACACGAAACGCTCGACACGAAACGTGTATATTTTGATTTTTATATTAAGAAGTCCTTATTCCCGTAGACAAGTTCGTCTAACCATTGATCCTAAGTATATTTTAGGACGTTCGATCTTTCCGTGTCGTTGTCACAAACTCTTACGTGTTCCTAACTGTCACATCTTATTCTAGGGCATTCATAGATTGTCCGCGTGCAATCCATTTGTGGTTAGTGTTGCATCTTTGTGTGGTGCTAATTACTACGCTCTACTCAGGTGAGTTTTCACGGCCCCTTTTTACTGCTTTTAAACTGGGGGAGAAAACATGATACAAACTCTTTTGATTTTTGTACTTCATTTTATATCAATTGTTATGACTATGCGTAAACTCTATCATGAAAGTCCTTACATCGAACCGTTTAAATATGAATATAGCGAGGTATGTTGGGTAGTACTACTGGGTTTGAAAAACCTCACCCGCGTTAGTCGCGCTAACTCGATTGGATATCGAACGGGTGCAATATTGACCTAAACGTGCACCATGGTTGATAGACCTGGTGGGAGGCAATACAAACAGTCAGTTTACGGTTGCGAGCGTAATAGCAAACATGAACATGAGTTAGCTACTCATTGGTATATATATGTTGATTGTACAATAAATCTGGTAAACGCTTATTTATATATTGAAACCTGTGAACTCACCAACCTCGTGTTGACATTTTTACTTACATGTTTTCTCAGGTCGCTAAGTTAAGACACAGATGCACAACTAGGATCATGCATGGGATGCTTCTGATTTATTGATGTCTTGCTACTTTGATTATTTTCTTTTTATTATTGTTTGGACTTGGACGTTTGGACTTTCTTTTTGGGCCGCGTGTATTTTGCGCATTTATTTTCTTTACGCTTCCGCATTTAAACTTTGAACTTTGATTATATTACACTTATGTCCCATGTAGAGTCGTTCAATGTAACTAGTGTCTGAGATCCTGGTTTGTCACTTCCCAAAACGGTAAAACTCTGTTAGTTAAAATTGGGGGTGTGACAGTAAAAGGGGCCGTGAAAACTCACCTACTTTGCGTTGAAGGTTGTTTCACCCTAGTGGTAAGTTGGAACCACGAGTGAAAGTCTCAAAAGACCTACAAATGTCCTAAAATTATAAACACATAAATTAGGAACGATAATGGTTATTGTGACAGTGACACGGAAAAAAACATCTTAAAGAACCGTTCTAATATTCATGAGTGGACGAAAGTGTCCACGGAGTTAGGGATTACTTTACGCAACGAATGACAGAAATAATAAATAAAATCAGGTGTTTTGTCATTCAAGAAAATTGAGAAGATAAATATATATAAATATATACGAGTAAATAATACAACTAATTATATTGTTATTTAGTCTCAATCGATACACGATGTTATAAAATGATTCGAAATAATATAAATATGTATTATTTAATAATACGGGTCACAATTTGAAAATAATATAAACGTATTATTTTATACGAATTTATGGCTTAAAAATAATATAAACATATTATTTTTACTTGATAATAAAATCAATATATTATTTATAAAAGTGGGTATAATTTATAAAGATATGTTAATAATTCAAACCCGAGCCTACGGGCTGTTTCCCGGGTTAAAACACAGTTATATAATAATATGATATTATAGCGTTTGATTTTTAATAATTAAATATCACCAGAAAAAGTTTAAAAATTATTTGTGGGAGCCCGGTCTCGAACTCGGGTCCCTCCCACACGCACACACTGACCAAACCAGTTCCGCCCGCTAGGGTTTCGCAAACAAACCCGAGATCAATTACATTTAACATCCTGATCGAAAGTGATTTCCCTCCCCACATGCACCCAGATCGAATCCCGTCCCATACGCCATGAATTTGATCGCGACTGGTTTCAAGATCATAGGGGTTTTGCTCGCCTATGGATTGCGAGTCTGAGGTTAGGTTTAATTGTAAAAATCGCTAGTTTTTGATAGTTAAAAACCAGTTTGAAAGCCGAGACTTAGACTTAAAAACGTGGAATCAATTTGATAAAATCAGATGGAATCAAGATACGCAGGTGTGTGATTTGTGAGGGGAATACATGAATTAGGCGAATTCGGTGGTCGATTAGGATGAGGTCGACGGTTATGGATTTAATTTCCATTATTTGAGTTTAATTTGATTAATGCCTACGATTAAAGCTCAATGATGAACAATTATGGCATTTAAGTGTTAATCAATTACAGAATTCGATCCATTTCGGTTATCAATCGAGAATTGGAACTCAAGAAGTCGTGATTTTGACTTCTAAAAGTCAACAGAAGCCAAAATTGCTAATTTTGACTTTGGGGAGTCAACTAAATTAGTTTAGCATATTTACACAACAGGTCCCTGCAGTTTTGAGTTGAATTTGTGACAGAATCAGTCCCTGGGGTTAGATTTAGTTAACGAGGTTAAAGTTAACCTAAAAAGTCGAATTGTCACATAATCCTCTAGTTGAAAGAATTTTCGTCCCGAAAATTAGAAAAATAAAAAAAAAATTCTGGGGGTGTCACATCATCCCCTAGTTGAAAGAATTTTCGTCCCGAAAATTAAATAGTACCTTAAGAAATTGACGCGGATTGCTTGAACAGATTAGGATATTTGCGCATCATCTGATCCTCGCGCTCCCACGTGAATTCCGATCCGCGTTTCGAGTTCCAACGAACTCTGACAATAGGGATCTTACTGTGCTTTAACGTTTTAACTTCCCTATCCATAATTTTCACAGGTTCTTCGATGAAGCGTAACTGTTCATCAACGTGTAGTTCCTCAAGAGGAACTGTGAGTGATTCGTCTGCCAGACATTTCTTTAAATTTGAGACGTGAAAGACGTTGTGCACACCACTAAGTCTTTCAGGTAGGTCGAGTTGATACGCTACTGGTCCGATTCTCTTCATTATTTTGAATGGTCCAACATAACGAGGATTCAGCTTGCCTCGTTTCCCGAAACGAATGATACCTTTCCAAGGTGAGACTTTGAGTAAAACTATGCCACCTATTTGAAACTCCAAAGGTTTACGACGTTTGTCGGCATAGCTCTTTTGACGATCACGAGCTGCCGCCATACGGTTTCTAATTTGAACGATCTTTTCGGAAGTTTCAAATACAAGTTCAGCACCTGTGAGTTGGCTATCTCCAACCTTGGTCCAACAAATGGGAGAACGGCATTTCCGTCCATAAAGTGCTTCAAATGGGGCTGCCTTGATGCTAGTGTGATAGCTGTTGTTGTAGGAGAACTCTACCAACGGTAGGTGAGACTCCCAAGAGTTACCGAAATCGATCACATAAGCTTGTAGCATGTCCTCCAGAGTTTGGATTGTATGTTCTGTTTGGCCATCAGTTTGAGGATGGTATGCTGTGCTCATATCTAGACGCGTACCTAAGGCCTTATGTAACGACTTCCAGAAACGAGAGGTGAATCGTGTATCACGATCTGAAATAATAGAGATTGGCACCCCGTGTCGAGAGACTATTTCTTTCAAGTAAGTACGAGTAAGTTTATCCATTTTTTCGGTCTCTTTGATTGCTAAGAAGTGAGCGGACTTTGTTAATCGGTCAACGATTACCCATATGGTATCACATCCGGTAAGGGTTCGTGGTAATTTGGTAATGAAGTCCATGGATATTTGTTCCCATTTCCACATAGGAATTTCTGGTTGTTGTAGAAGACCGGATGGTTTTTGATATTCAACTTTGACCTTCGCGCAGGTCAGACACTTACTAACATAGGTGGCTATATCGGCCTTCATCTTCGGCCACCAATATAGTATCTTTAGATCATGATACATTTTGTCAGAACCTGGATGAATAGAGTAACGAGATTTATGAGACTCATCCATGACTAGTTCCCTTAGGTTCCCGAATACTGGAACCCATATTCGCTCGGCAAAGTAGCGAATACCGTCAAATTTGACTTCAAGTTGTGCTTCCATACCGCGTGTACCTTCTAGCGGTAGATTTTCTTCTTTTAGGGCTTCGAGTTGAGCACTATGGATTTTGTCAGGTAATCCGGGGTGAATAGTAAGCTGTAATGCTCGAACTCGTTTGGGTTTTGTTTCTTTTCGACTTAGGGCATCAGCTACAACATTAGCTTTACCCGGGTGATATCGGATCACACAGTCATAATCGTTTAAGAGTTCGACCCAACGACGTTGTCGCATGTTCAACTCTTTCTGCTCGAAGATGTGCTGAAGACTCTTGTGATCGGTGTAGATGGTGCATTTGGTACCGTACAAGTAATGTCTCCATATCTTAAGTGCGAAGACTACAGCTCCCAACTCTAAGTCGTGAGTGGTGTAGTTTCTCTCGTGGACCTTTAGTTGTCGTGAAGCGTATGCGATCACCTTTTCGCGTTGCATTAAGACACAACTCAGACCTTGAATAGATGCATCACAATACACTACAAAATCATCGGTTCCTTTCGGAAGAGCTAGAATAGGTGCACTTCAGAGTTTCTGTTTAAGATGTTGGAATGCTGACTCTTGGTTGTCGCCCCAATTATAGGCTTTACCCTTTTGAGTTAAAGCAGTGAGGGGTTGAGCAATTTTGGAAAATCCTTCGATGAATCGACGGTAATACCCAGCCAAACCCAGAAATTATCGCACCTCAGTAGGAGTCGTCGGTGCTGCCCAATTCTTGATGGCTTCTATTTTGGATGGGTCGACATGTATCCCTTTCTCGTTAACCACATGCCCTAGAAACTGAACTTCCCGGATCCAGAATTCGCACTTGGAAAACTTAGCATACAGTTGCTCTCGCTTAAGTAATTCCAAAATTAGGCGTAGATGTTCCTCATGTTCTTCCTTATTCTTAGAATAAATGAGGATGTCGTCGATGAAAACGATAACGAATTGGTCAAGGTAAGGCTTACACACACGGTTCATGAGATCCATGAATACCGCAGGTGCGTTGGTTAACCCGAAAGGCATGACCATAAATTCCTAATGGCCGTACCTTGTTCTGAATGCAGTCTTTGAGATATCTTCTTCTCGGACTCTTAACTGGTGGTAACCGGACCTAAGATCTATCTTGGAATAGAAACTTGATCCTTAGAGCTGATCAAAGAGGTCATCTATGCGAGGTAAAGGGTAGCGGTTCTTGATTGTGACTTTATTCAGCTCCCGGTAGTCAATACACATACGGAAGGTTCCATCCTTCTTCTTGACAAATAGTACCGGAGCTCCCCACGGTGATGAACTAGGTCGGATGAAACCTTTATCCAACAAATCTTGCAATTAAGTGGACAGTTCTTGCAATTCACTGGGTGCCAGTCTGTAAGGTGCCCGAGCAATCGGTGCTGCTCCGGGTGCTAAATCAATTTGGAATTCAACTTGACGGTGCGGTGGCAAACCGGGCAGATCCTCGGGAAACACTTCCAAAAATTCACGCACAATAGGAATATCTTCAATCTTCTTCTCTTCTGAGGGCTGCTCAGCAACGAGAGCCAAAATAGCCGTATGCCCCTTTCGAAGGCATTTTTGTGCTTTCATAAAAGATATGATGCCCATGACTGTACCAACTTTTTCGCCGTGAACGGAAAGGGTTTCTCCACTCGGGAGAGGTATACGAACAATCTTCTCACGACAGGTAATTTCGGCTTGGTTTCTAGACAACCAATGCATGCCGACAATTATATCAAAACTACCAAGTATGATCGGCATAAGGTCGATATCAAATATATGTGTAGCTAGCTCAAGTTTACATCCCTTGAGAATGTGAGTTGCCTCAATTATTTGGCCGCCAGCTATCTCTATTGTATACTTAGCTTCTAATAGAGATGAAGTTACTTTTATCATATTACTAAATTTCTTAGATATAAAACTTCTATCAGCACCAGTGTCAAAAAGGACTGAAGCAAAGTAATTATTTACGAGGAACTTACCGGTGACCACATTATGGTCGTAACGGGCTTCTCCGGATCCTAGTACGAAGGCTCGTCCCTTTGCACCATTTCCTCCACCATTTCCATTGTTACCACCATTACCATTGTTATTCTGGTTAGGGTTGTGATTTCCGTTACCTCCTTTCTTCAATTGAGGACAATTCTTTCGAATATGCCCTTCCTTTCCGCACTCAAAACAACCCCTTGTGGATCCCGGTTGTTGAAAAGGTTGTTTAGTTTGTAACTCACCCCTGCAGTCCTTAGCAGTATGACCTATTTTTCCGCACCTCTGGCAACGATTGCAGAACCCAAAGTGGTGGAAGTTACACTTGTTACACTTCGGAGACTTCCCCGCGTAACCACCCTGGTTTTGACCTGAAGAGGTTGACTGGTTGAAGTTCTTAGTAGGCTCAAACCTACGTTGTTGCTGCTGTTGCGGTTGGTTAAACTGGGGTTGGTTGGGTTGGGGTCCTTTGGAGTGGGAGTTGGAGTGGTTGTGGGTGTTGGAATGGTGATCGAACTTGCGTTTGTGATTGTCGGTGGGTTTAGCAACTGAACCTCTCGGAGGTAGGGTTCCTTGTGTCACCGCTTGGTCGGTTAACTTATGCGCAAGTCGAATGGTTTGTTGGATAGTGGTAGGATTGGATGAAGTAACCATGCTTTGTATTTGAGGCACTAGACCTCCAATGTAAAGCTCAATTCTTTTGTAATCAGGGGTTACCATATGCGGGCACATAGTAGCTAGTTCATGGGAACGTGTGGTGTAGAGTTCAATTTCAGAACCCTCCATATTTAGGTTTCAAAACTCTCCCTCTAACTTCTGGATCTCATCGCGAGGACAGTATTCCTCTTTCATCATTGCTTTGAATTCCTCCCACGGGAGTCCATTCGCCATGGCCAGACCCAACATTTGGACCTAGGCATTCCACCATGTGAGTGCCGGGCCTTCTAAAGTTCCGGCGGCAAACTTCACTTGATTAGCCACGGGGCAGTTACACATGGCAATTACTGATTCAATCTTCTCAAACCAACGAAGTAATCCAACGGCTCCTTCAGCTCCACTAAAGGCATGGGGCTTGCAATCCATGAATACCTTGAAAGTGCAGGCTGGTTGTTGGTTTTGCTGGCCTGGATTTAGAAATACAAATAGAATTGGAATTATAGAGTTTAGGAAGATGTTTTTAGGAGATGTATTGACATAATTAGTCAATAGCTAAAACATTTACCTGCAGCATTCTGTGCTGCCAGGGCCTCCGCCACACTATCATTTATCAGTGCCGCTAGCTCTGCTGCCATCATGTTAATGGTACCACGACCACCGGCACGGCCTCCGCGTCCTCTCCCTGACATGATTCTTCACAATCACAAATGAAAATAATGAGAAATATATCGCATATTAAACATCATTCAGGTATGAGTAAGGAGATACAACATCTAATATTTTGAAAATTAAATAAATTGTAAGGCTACAAAATAAATAACTCAAATATTAAACTTCTCATGCTTTTATTGGATGGGAACAACCTTACCCATCTAGGTTTGAAAAGGGAAATAACATAAGTAAAAGCAAACATGAAAGGAAGATAGAATAGGAAGATCATCAAGCATCTTCGTCATCGGAAGAAACATACGATTTTGCATCGTCTATCTCTACTGGTTCCTCCTCCACGGGCTCCTCCTCAAAGGGCTCTTCTTCAAAAAGTTCCTCCTCAAAAGGTTCCTCCTCAAAAGGTTCCTCCTCGCCATCAGAATGTGGAATCTCTTCAGGAACTAAAGCGGCTTGTAGTTGGGCTTCCAAGTGAGTCACCCTCTCTTGAAGACCTTCAGTAGTGTGGTTTGCTACATGTAGCAGAGCTTCCATATTAGCCAATCTCTCCAGAACTCCTTCCATATCATCGTCCATAGTGTCCACCCTCGTCTCCAAGTGTGTCACACGATCCACTAAAAGGTTATGGAACTGGTCGGTTACTACTAGCTCGGCAGTCAAAAGTTCTATCCCTACTTTATTCTCCTCTATTTTAGGCTCTTTCTTCAAAATTTTCGGTATCTCATCGGTAGCATCCTTTACAATGCTTAATTCTCTAGACATATAAAACACAAAGGCTGCAAAAGCTTGTTCCATAGTACATGGCAAGCTAGGCAAGGTGGGTTATGAGGAAGTAGAATCGAAGTAAGGTGATGGGACATTTCCCATTTCGATCCATCTTTGGATCATTTGTGGGTATGTGTTCTAGTTTCGAGCAGGATTCCTTGCTTGTGCGCTGCTCGCTTCCCCTTGGTCAACTGAATAGTCACTGGAAGTAGTCCGGCGCCTTTTGGGCTCCGGGGATGATAGGATAGGTGCCTTATGTCTAGGTGCCTTAGGTGAAGAAGGTGGGGTTGACGACATGTTCTTGTAACAATACATATACGTGCCAAACATCCAAATGACATGTAACTAATGTGTGAGGCTATAGTCTAGTATGCAATCCTAGTTCTCTATAACCAATGACTCTGATACCAATCTGTCACACCCCCAATTTCAACTAACGGAGTTTTACCGTTTGGGAAGTGACGAACCAGGATCTCAGATATTAGTTACTTTGAACGACTCTACATGGGACTCAAAATGAAAATATCTTTTAAATCAGAGTATCAATGCGAAAGCGTAAAGAAAGTAAATGCGCAAAATACACGCGCCCAAAACAAAAGTTCAAAAGTCTAAAAAAAGTCCAAACGTCCAATCAAAAGCAAGTACAATAGAATAACTCAAGCAAACATAATTAAGTCAAAATCAAGCAGTTGAATCCCATGCATGCCCTAACGTGCACCTGTGTCTTAGCTTAGCGACCTGAGAAAACATGTAAGAATATGTCAACACGAGGTTGGTGAGTTCACAGGTTTCAATATATGTAAATAAGCGTTTACCGGATTTAAGTTCATTCAGTACGTATCTATAGGTAGCTAACCTATGTTCATGTTCAGCTCAAGCACTCGCAACCGAAGCTGACTGTTTGTTTATTGCCTCCTGCCAGGTCTATCAACACTAGCGGTGTGAGTAGGCTAACATTTCACCCGTTCGATATCTAATCGAGTTAGCGCGACTAACGAGGGTGGGATTTGTCAAACCCAGTAGTACTACTAAATATTACCTCGCTAAGATCCATATTAACGGTCCGATATTAGTTGAGGACTTTCTATGATAGCGTGTTACGCTTAGCATTTAACATTGATAACATACGAATTAAAAATCCAAAATCGTTTAGTCATGTTTTCTCCCCCAAGTTAAAACAGTAAAAGGGGCCGTGGAAACTCACATGCTTTGTGTTGAAGGTAGTTTCACCCTAGTGGTAAGTTGGAACCACGAGTGAAAGTCTCAAAAGACCTACGAATGTCCTAAAATTATAAACACATAAATTAGGAATGATAATGGGAATTGTGACAGTGACACGGAAATAAGCGTCTTAAAGAACCGTTCTAATATTCAAGAGTGGACGAAAGTGTCCACGGAGTTAAGGATTACTTTACGCGACGAATGACAGAAATAATAAATAAAATCGGGTGTTTTGTCATTCATGAAAATTGAGAAGATAAATATATATAAATATATACAAGTAAATAATACAACTAATTATATTGTTATTTAGTCTCAATCGATACACGATGTTATAAAATGATTCGAAATAATATAAATATGTATTATTTAATAATACGGGTCACAATTTGAAAATAATATAAACGTATTATTTTATACGAATTTATGGCTTAAAAATAATATAAACATATTATTTTTACTTGATAATAAAATCAATATATTATTTATAAAAGTGGGTATAATTTATAAAGATATGTTAATAATTCAAACCCGAGCCTACGGGCTGTTTCCCGGGTTAAAACACAGTTATATAATATGATATTATAGGGTGTGATTTTTATTAATTAAATATCACCAGAAAAAGTTTAAAAATTATTTGTGGGAGCCCGGTTTCGAACCAGGGTCCCTCCCACACGCTCACACTGACCAAACCAGTTCCGCCCGCTAGGGTTTCGCAAACAAACCTGAGATCAATTACATTTAACATCCTGATCCAAAGTGATTTCCCTCCCCACATGCACCCAGATCGAATCCCGTCCCATACGCCATGAATTCGATCGCGACTGGTTTCAGGATCATAGGGGTTTTGCTCGCCTATGGATTGCGAGTCTGAGGTTAGGTTTAATTGTAAAAATCGCTAGTTTTTGATAGTTAAAAACCAGTTTGAAAAGCCGAGACTTAGACTTAAAAACGTGGAATCAATTTGATAAAATCAGATGATGTTAGAGGCTGAATTCATGGGGCTATTACAGAGCATTAGATTCCGATTCTATCCATGTATTTTAATTATATTGAGGTTAAACTTTGACTGGTGTTCGATTAAACCCAAAATGTGATGAACCCTAGATCGGTTCATCACTGATTCGATGTTATATCTTAGAATTAGCATAGGGTTTTCAAAGGATGGATGATGGCGAGTCTATCCATGAAGTTTAATTGAATTTAGATTGAGTCTAAGATAGAGTTCGCTCAAAACGTGAACCTATGAACCCTAGGTTCTGGATTTTGTAAAATTGGATGATGTTTGATTCAATTAACATGGGGCTTTCATCAAACTGAAAATTTCGAAACTAACAGTATGATTTAATTGAATTGAAAACGAGTCTAGAATTAAAAGCCCGAAATCCGATTTCTTATGAACCCTAGAATATGTTTATGATAAAATCGATAATGTAATCCCTAATTAGGTTAGGGCTTTCATTCTACAGCATAAAACGAATCAAAGGAATACTTCAATTACCCGATTGGATGTCGGATTGATAGTGCTCGACTAAAACTGAGTTCGACGACTGCGGGTTTGATCTTTGGTGATTCTGGTTGCTTCTCCCGCGCGACTGATGTAGGCAAATTCTTCTGAGGGACTCGAACAAGATACGCATGTGTGTGATTTGTGAGGGGAATACAGGAATTAGGCGAATTCGGTGGTCGATTAGGATGAGGTCGACGGTTATGGATTTAATTTCCATTATTTGAGTTTAATTTGATTAATGCCTACGATTAAAGCTCAATGATGAACGATTATGGCATTTAAGTGTTAATCAATTACAGAATTCGATCCATTTCGGTTATCAATCGAGAATTGGAACTCAAGAAGTCGCGATTTTGACTTCTAAAAGTCAACAGAAGCCAAAATTGCTAATTTTGACTTTGGGGAGTCAACTAAATTAGTTTAGCATATTTACACAACTAGTCCCTGCAGTTTTGAGTTGAATTTATGACAGAATCAGTCCCTGGGGTTAGATTTAGTTAACGAGGTTAAGTTTTTAACAGAAAACTTAACGGAATAGTTAACGGAGTTAACCTAAAAAGTCGAATTGTCACATCGAATCATCTTGGTAGCCGCAAAACCCCCCAATGGGGTTTCCCCCTTGCGTCGTGAACCTTAAGGGTTCACCATCCGTGGACCGGTTTTCGGCCCTTATGCGTATGTGGCCCGACTTGAACATTTAATAAAAACCCCTCTAAGCCTTGTTATTTACTCGCCTCCCCTTCCAGATTTATTAATATAAAAAGAAACCCGATACTACACTTTTGTTAGGTCTCGTTACTATCTCGTAGCAATCCTTCCATCATGTTACAACATATATGCATATATACATTAATCCCATTGGTTTTATAAAAACTGGGATGTTACAGAATGACTGGTCTAGGAGAGATTTATACACCACTCTTTCCTTAGACAGAACATTCCGTTTGTTAGATAACTAAATACCGGTCAGAAGGTTACCTTGTTTTCCTTATCTTAACTTGAGGCATTTCACAAACTTACGGTTAAAGCTTAGATACTAGATCCAAGTATCTAATTTGCTAAAACCAGTGGTTCTGATACCAAACTGTTACACCCCCCCTCAGGCACCCCCTGGACGTGTGTGAGCTCGATTGGTACCTGTTTTGATTTCAGTGTTGTTTTATAAAATACAGCGGAAGTCTTTTCATAAGGATCGTTTCATCATTTTTCTCAACCTTGAGGGGTGCTTTTGTAAATATCAAGACCAAGTGGAAAAACAAAAGTCTCGTATTAATTTTATAAAACAGGGATTTAAATACCCTTTTTAGATTGATTACAAACAAAGTTGAAATCAAATACATATCTTGTCTCATAAACAAGTTCACAGCCACCAGGAGATAGTATTATCTATGGCTGATCAGTTCCTTGGTCCTATTCCTCATTTCTCTTTTCTTTTAGGATTTCTATGCATGAGGCCTGAGAATCCAACATGCATGTTATTCTTTTTCACTTTTCATTCATGGGTCAGATCTTTTGTCTGCCCGTACCCCTTTTCCTTTACATTTTACTAATTACCTGAAAACATTTTGAAAATGAAACGTCAGCGCGAACGCCGGTGAATACATTTATCTTGACATTAAAATCATTTGGCTCAAACAAGTATTAATTTCATAATCATAAATTATATTAAATCCACACATTCAGCAAGCCCTTATCTCCTGATCATATGCACCACCGTATACACTGGTACCATGCCTTATAACAATGGCCAGCTCTATGCCTCCAAAATTGTTATAAGATAGGTACCAGCCACGATCCGGGACTTTCACTTGTGACCCGTGTATCCTGTGCAAGTTTTACGTATACCTATGGCCGAAATGTTTTGTTCGTAGAAGAACATTATGCATCATTCTTTTAACCTTTATTTGGCCATTTTTGTAAACGTAAATGTATGACATAAGTTTTGAAATAGACAGAAGTATTCACCTTGATAATGTAGTAGGAAAATAACCGAGAATGAGCCTTAAAGCTTGAAATTATAGCTTTTAGCTTCCTAACTTGGTTTCTCTAGTGTTCCTGCACTTCTACGTGCGTTCTCTTCTTAAAACGAGCACTATAACGATCGGGAATCAAACCGGGAGCTTTGTGATCGAGCTAGAAGGTCGTTGGAGCAAGAATGTGAAGTGAAGATTGAGTATGGGATGAAAAAAAAGAATGAAATCGTCCAAGTAATAGGCTGGAAACCCGGTCCGTAGCGGACGGCTACACAGGCGGGTGGCGGTCCGCCACCTCCCTTACATGCGTCAGCACTAGATGTCCAATGTTGATTGGACTGTTCATGGAATTACGGCTAGCGGACCGTACCGGGAGCGTAGCGGTCCGCGACAGGGCTGCGTGGCAGATTCTTAGCGTCTTGTGGTTGTCAGACCATTACCACCAGGCATGGCGGTCTGCCACGAGTACACGTGTCACAATTCAAGCTCATTAGTCATCATACACATGTCACACGCGGATTAGTTGCTTGCTCACTAAGTAGCAGATCGTTACCAAGATGGTGGCGGTCCGCCTCCAATGCATCTCAGGGTTGTGGCTTCCTTAGCGGACCTCCACTGACCCTAAAACTCATAGCGAACCGTTAGGGTTTGCTTTAGCGATCCGCTAAGGTCTTGAATTCTCAATTTTTCACTTTTAACCCTAGGCTTTGGTATTTTAGATACATCAAGCCCTACAAGTTCAAACCTTGGCATTTCTCAGACGTTTTCGCGGCAGGTGTTACAGTTATATCATCGGTGGCTTGGTTTTCGTAGTGGAAGATGTGGCAAGGTGGGGGTTCCTATAAAAATAAACAATTTGATTTTTGGAGCAGTCCCAAATAAATAATATATATCAAATAAAAATCAACAATTTAATTTTTTAGAGTGGTTCCTATAAATTGTATCAAAAGATACACTAAATACATATATATATATATATACACTCACATGTATTTATATAAACCGCCTCAAAAGATGTTTCTTTTGAAGGCGGTTTGTATAATTTAATATGTTTTTAGGCCGTTTTCGTTAAAATTGCTCCAAAAGAGATTTTTGAACCAGTCCAAAAGAGTATATGTACTAGTGTATATACACATTTGTATAATTATATTTAGCATTTGTATCGCATGTTCATATTTTTATTTTTTATTGTTATCAAAAGCATATGACAATATGTGACTTTGTATGCGTCACCACAAATTATTGTTGATCAAGAAAATTTTCATGTTTTTTAGCACGAAGAAAGTAAGGACATTCAACAAGAATAATACATGAAACACAAATGGTCTTCTTGTTTGTTGTAGATGTAACATTTTATTCGAATTTATCGTCATAAGAGTTACAAATTACATATTATTTTCCCAAGATGATGATCCTTTTTCAAATTAAACTTCTTTATACTTCTCCCCATAAGTAGCAAGTTGAAAATTCTCAGGAATAAGATTTCCAAGATCCATCTTTGGCCCGATTTTAACGATGATCTTTTCATCAATCTCTGCAACCTAAAGTTCAGCTTCACAAGCCAGTATCTTCACTTGGCTCGTTGTAGTGATCCCGTTTCTAGCTCTCACCATGGTTAACTTTGTGAGTTCATCCTTCAGGCCCCAATCAAAGAAGTGGTCGTAGAACTATAAAACATAGGCAAAACAAATAGTGAATAAAATTTTCAATTACACGTAAAATGTTGCAATCTTACCAATGATGGAATGCCTGGATGGGTAAGAATATATGAATATCCTTGCATAACTTTATCAGAAGGAAATGGCGAAATCTTTTGAGTCGAACCCGTATCATGATTATCAATAAACGTGACCGCGTTTTCAGGCAAGATCCCGATAAGCCCGGGAGGCTTACCGTTTGGGCCAATCAATCTCCACAACTCACCCTCCACAGCCGCTTGAAGTATAAACTTCATAGTAAAATCAAAAGCAGTTAACGAACCACCACCGCTTTCTTACACCCACTTCGTAGTAAAATCAAAAGCAGTTCACTCATAGTGGACCGACATCACAGCAGTAACGGTCCGCTACGAGTGAACTTGGCTGGTGGACCTCCAGGGTCCCAGCTAACGGTCTGCTATGAACTTCCCTAGGCAGCCTCTGCACTTGACACGTGTCGTCGCCACGTGTAAGGCATGCGTCAGCCTTACTGATGTGTGGAGCTTGGCGAACCGCTACGGTGTGCCCACACGGTCCGCTACGGACAAGTGGTGCGCGTGCATTGCAGTGTTGACACGTGTCACGCATGCAGGAACTTTGGGGCGGTACCAAACCGCCGTGCGTCTTGCTAACAGTCCGCTACGAGTTAGGACTCAGCCTATAAATAGGAGATCAATTCATTTACAATCCACACCAACTCACAACTCCGAGTTTCCTCTGATCTCTCTGATCCCGAGCCTCCCTCTACTATCCTGACTCCCGAGCCGCTCTCCTAATTTTGACTAACTTTCGCTTATAAACCGACTCGGGTGTTTTTAGCCGAAGAGACCCGAGGAACGCGTAGAAGTGCAAGTTAAGGTTCTAGAGCTTTAAGTCTCAACCCTCTAAGCTACTACGTGCCTAGTTACTATCTTTCTACTTCAAATCAAGGTGAATACGAGTTCTAAAAACATTTTTACATGAGATTAAATATTTAATGCACACCGACTTGTGGGGTTGGCTATGGATATAACCCAAGTGGTTTCTTGTTACACACCTAAATGTAAACATAAATGTTTTCACTTGCACCGGGAATATACGGCCGGGCAGGGTTGGAACATATTAAGTCGAGTGATTGTGTAAGACGTGGATCAGCAAATCACCGCTTCCCTTGAGTATGTGACCAATGTATCGCACCATAAAGGGACATAGTAATGTGTTTACTACCTACCTTTGAAAGTTATGATCAATTATTTATCAACTATTTTGCCGAATGATAAAGGATTTTTCATGTCTTAAAAGTATTCACCAGCTTATCGCAGACGTATCATTTTCAAATGTTTTCAGGAAAGGAATAATTCAACAACGCATGTAGAGGCGAGCTTAGTCCCGAAGGCAGTTGTAAGTTTTGTTGTTAGCCGGGTCAGACTACACATCTAGACCCCGGAACAACCAGAAAATATTTACAGGTTCATGCCATGATGGAAAAGAATACCTAAGGACAGGAAGGACCTCAAGAAAAGATTACAAGGCTAGGTGCCTTGAGGATTATTATCCCTAGGCTTTTACCTTCCTTATAGAATAGAATTGACTGATTGTTATCAGGAGGATTTTGATTTCAGAATCAATGTAACAAACAAGTTGGGTTGTTAAACCCTAAGTATTTAAATAAAAGATCTTTATTCACACAACAAGATTCTTGTATTTATGTCACACCACGCCTCAGGCACCCCCAGGACGTGTGCAAGCTAGATTGGTACCTGCTTTGATTTCAGAGTTTTTATAAATACAGCGGAAGTCTTTTTTCAAAAGGATCGTTTCATCATTTGTTCCAACCTCAAGGGTTGTATTTGTAAATATCAAGACTCAGTTGAAAAACAAAAAGTCTTGTATTTATTTTATAAACATAGGGATTTAAATACCATTTTTATTTTGATTACAAAACAGAGTTTGAAATCAAATACATCTCTTGTCTCTTATGGACAAGATTAAGCCACCGGAAATAATACTATCCATGGTTGATCAATCCTCCGGTCCTATCTCCTTTTTCTTTTCTTTAGGATTTCCTTTATACGAGGCCTGAGAATCCTACGTATAAGTTATCCTTTTCACTTTTCTTGGGTCAGATCTTGTGTCTGCCAGAATCCCAATTTTCATCAAATTTTATTCGTTACCTGAAAATATTTTGAAAATAAAACGTCAGCACGAACGCCGGTGAATACAATTATCTTGACATTAAAATCATTTTGGCGCAAACAAGCATTAGTTCATAATCACAACTTTATGTTCAATCCACACATTCAGCGGGTCCGTCCTGTTTAATTGCACCACAGTATACACTAGTGTCATGTCTTATAACAAGGGACAGGTCCACCTCCAAAGTTGTTATAAGACAAGCACCAGCCGCAATCCGGGAATTTCACCCCAGACTTGTGTATCCCTTGCAAGTTTTACGCATACCTATGGCCTGAATGCTTTTATGTAGAAGAACGTTGAGCATTATTCCCTTAACCTTTATTTGGACATTTTCATAAACGTAAATGTTTGACATAAGCTTTTAAACAGATAAAGTTTTCACCTTGTAATAGGAATGAGCCTCTAGAGTTTGGAAACTTATAGACTAGCTTCTTATCTTGTTTTCTCTAGCGTCTCGATTTTCTACAAGCGTTTCTTGCTTAAACGGACACTAAGATGAGCAGAAATCGAACCTAGATCGTCGGGAGAGAGCTAGATGGTCTCTCGAACGAAAAATGGAAGTGAGAAGTCGTTTTGGTGTGATAAAATCGAATAAGCTCGACCATCTATTCATAGGGCTGATCCAGGGTCCGTGACGGACCGTTATATCTGGTGACCCAGATTAGGGTTTCGCGAGTCATCAAACACGTGTCACCCTCTGGTCAGTTTGCGGCGTGACGGATCGTTACAGGGCGTGACAGTCCGTTACGGAGTGATACGTGGTGCACCCTGGTGAATTTGGGGCTGTGACGGACCATTACCAGTCGTGACGGTCCGTTATAGGGTTTTCACGCATCAGAATTCGTTCATTAGTCACCAGACACGTGGCGCGTCATCAATGTTCGCATGCCCAACCCGTAACGGAACGTTACCGTCCGTGACGGTCCGTTACCGTTTGATTTTGATGTTTTCTACATTTTGAACTTTGATCTTGGGTATATTTACACTTATAGTCCTTGTGGTTTGTACCTTGCTTAAATCTTGGACATTTTTTAGGGCAGTTGTTAAAATTTACAAAACCAACCCTCGAGCTTGTGATTTATGAAAGAAACGATCATTTGAAAAACGATTTCCGCTACACACTACAAAATATGAAATAAATGCAGGTGACACTGGTATCAATCGGCATCGAAACCCGGTAACGTCTCGAGGGTACCTGGGGCGGGGTGCGATAGTATCACATGTTCATATATTTATTGTTATCAAAATAAGGGATGCGTATGACAATGTGTGACCGTGCATGCGTCACCACAAATTATTGTTGATCAAGAGAATTTTCATGTTTTTCAGCATGAAGAAAGTAAGGACATTCAACAAGAACAATACATGAAACACACAAATGGTGTTCTTGTTTATTGTGGGCGTAACACATTTTATTCGAATTTATTGTTATAAGAGTTACAAATTACATATTATTTTCCCAAGATGATGATCCTTTTTCAAATTAAACTTCTTTATCCCATACTGCGTACTTCTCCCTAGAAGTAGCAAGTTGAAATTTCTTAGGAATAAGATTTCCAAGATCCATTTTTGGCCCAATTTTGACGATCATCTTTTCGTCAATCTCTGCAACATAAAGTTCAACTTCTCAGGCCAGTATCTTCACTTGGCTCGTTGCAGTGATCCCGTTTCTAGCTCTCGCGATGGTTAACTTTGTGAGTTCATCCTTCAAGCCCCAATCAAAGAAGTGGTCGTAGAACTATAAAACATAGGCAAAACAAATAGTCAATAAAATTTTCAATTACATGTAAAATGTTGCAATCTTACCAATGATGGAATGCCTGGATGGGTAAGAATATATGCATATCCTTGCATAACTTTATCAGAAGGAAACGGCGAAATATTTTGAGTCGAACCCGTATCATGATTGTCAACAAACGTGACCGTGTTTTCGGGGCAAGATCCTGATCAGCTCGGGAGGCTTACCATTCTGGTCAATCAATATCCACAACTAACCCTCCACAGCAACTTGAAGTATAAACTTGGTAGTAAAATCAAAAGCAGCTAATGAACCACCACCACTTTCTTGCACCCATTTCATGATCTCATTTCGATGCCGGTCTTGGTTGTATTACAGCTTCCCGTCTTGCCCTATAGCCATCGAGTTCCAGTACTCCCCGACCACAAACTCAGGAGACTTATTCATCATATACACGTTGGCGATACTCGAAGAATACCCTCTTACATAATTAAACCGCCACCCATCAAAACCTATATCGGTCTTTAACCAGTTCATTAAATCAGATAACTCCTTTTGGACTCTAGGGTTAAGGTGATCAATATCCGGCGCCCCAATAAAGTTTCCTCTAGTGTCCAGATTCCCGTTTCCATCAGAGTACTTGTAATATCCAAGATATTCCGACACATCTTTTTCAAAACCATTGCACGTATTATCGATTCTGAACCTGAAATTTTATTAAAAACTATTTCTTAAATAATAAATATTGATTTGATTTAAATATATTTAAGAAAAACATTTATACTTGAGATATATATATATATATATGTAAATATATATATATAAGGCTTATTTAAAATACACATAGGGGTATGTTAAATTCTTAAAACTTTATGATTTATAATTAAAATTAACTTTATATTTAAACTTATAAACTAATAATCTTATAAAATATCTCATAAAGTTTTAAAGTAATAACATTTATTTGGATATTAATAAAAATAAATATAAACATATGAGACTTATTAGATTTTATAAAATAAATCTATTTCAATTATTTTACAAAAGCTCAGGGATTAAAACTGTCAATTTCTGAAACTTGTTTTAAACTAGAAAACATAAAGTGTCAATGCAGTGAAACTCCGAGGGCCTGTCTTGCCATTTCACTAAACATCCGAGACCCAAAATCGGTCCCAGGTTCGAGTCTCGCACAGCCCGAGTTTCATCCTGTTAAATCAAAATCGCGTTTTCCCTTCCAGATTCGTTGAACCTTGGGTTCGCCTCCCGCATGCGACCGAAACCCAAGACATCTCGAGAACCAATTTCGGCTATGATGACCGCGGGTTTCGAATTCAATTTCCGTCCCGTTCAACCACCAACTCCCCACCTAATTCGGCATTTAATCGCAAAATTGGCAATAAGTACCGACCTCCGTAGCTCATCAACATCATCCTACAACTCTCTACACTCTCAAATTGCTCGAACCGTACCTGTATTCTCGAATTCGGACTCGCGACAGCCGAAGTCAAAGCCGAGCTCGTCCTCCCTCAATTCGACACCATTTGAGGTAAATCTTGTACCATTGTGTTCGGAATCATGTGTAGATCGAAAGCCCTCTGTTTAATTTCATTAACAGAGGGCGAATCGATGTGTATTTGACGATTTTCGTTCTAGGGTTCATAAGGAAAAGGGAGGGATTGGGGGATTCTGTTTATCCTTTATTTTTCTCAGTTTAAACGTAACAAGATCCGCAGGTCGGATGGTTAATCGTGTTTGTGTGTGATGGTGACCCGGGGCAGACCCGAGTTCGATTCGGTCTGGCCCTAGGTTTTTGTTTATATTTTTTTTATCCTTTTTAAAAACAGTTTTGAACTTTAATAAATTTTATAAATTTTGTCAAATCTTTGTAAACGTAAATATGAATTTTGTTTACACTTTTGCCTTTGGAAACTTTTTATTAAATTAAACTTAACTAAAACTTATAATATTAAATTCATTAAAAATAGTTTTAAACACTTGAAAACTAATAAGAATACTTCAAAAATTTATAAAGCTTAGATATTATTTAGAAAACGAGGAAATTTATAACTCATACCTTTTATAACATTTATATCTATTTAAACTTTAATCTTAGATATTCATTTACTCATTATTTATTTGAAAAAAAATCAAAGACTTATAAACTTATAAATCTTGTAAAATTTTATGAACAAATTTATTTGTTTATATAAATTTAAAACAAGAGGCATAAGTATACTTTATCTTGTTTTTTTTATAATAAACCTTGTGAAATAAAAAATAAACCTTATATTGTAAACTTATAAACTATAAAAAGAGTTATAAAATAAGAAATTTTATCTAAACCTTTTATTAACTTATAATTTCATATTACTTATTTAAACTTGTAAACATTATATAATACAAAACAAGGTGTAAAATGAATACCTAATAAAGTCTTAAATACTTAATATAAATTATTTAATTGGATAAAGTAATTACCATTTTTAAATAATTATTTACCCTTGTCAAATAATTGTTATTATTTAATAATTAATTACTCTTAAATAATTATTAAAACACTTAATAATTATTTGTTCATTCTTAGTCTTTAACTACTTATTAAAAATGATTATTATAGATTTCTAATAATTATTTATTCTTTAAATAAAGGTTATTAATCTTGATTCTTTTGGTGCAACCTTATTTATAATACTTAGAAAACTACTTTAAACTATTAACACATGACTTGTGAAATCAATCGTTGTAAAACTTTTAAAATGTTATTATTCTAAACCACGAATCTATTAAACTTTGATTTTCAAACTTTGTGAAACCATATTTAGAAACTTACATAAACTTTATAAACACAAATCGTTCTCGCCCCCCATTTGGAACCCTAGTCAAATCCTGAATCCTAGATCCTCGTCAAAACCTTATAGATCATACTTAAAACTTTAGACTTATATTCTTAGGCTTATTGTGAGGATATTCTCCCTCTCCAAGTCTTGCAAATACTTATCCGTATCGGATACTCTTCATCCATCCAAGTGAGTATACTTAGCCCCTTTTTCCTTTCTATACTTTTGGGGTGAAACATGTTCAAAAACATTAAACTTATACAATTCTTGTACAACTATGACTAGATGCTTATTCTTATGTTAAACTTGAGACTTGTATGCTTAGATTAAACTTAAAACTAGCATATTCATTAACTTTGATCAAGCCTATGGTAACAATGATAGATCTATTGTATTTGACCAATCCACCTTGATTGATTGACCCCTTTGGGGGGGGAACCCTTGGTGATTTTTACTGAATTAAACTTTAAACTTGAGACTTATAAGGGTAACCTGCGGGTTATGCCTAAACTTGGTTGGAGGGTTGATATGCACAATGTCTAACATGCTTGTTTCTCATACTTACATTATAGAATGCATAAATTATAGTGAATTGTAATTCTTTCCAAATACTTGTTAAACTGTGTCAAAACCTTTGTATCTCACCAACTATTTTGTAGTCGACAGATTCTTTTTCATGTTTCAGGTTCTACATCATGAGACTTGTTTGTGATCACATAGGACGCTTTGGACCTAGACTACTTATTAAATAAATGTTGTATACTTGTTATTTCCTTTGTATTGAACCTTTAAATCTATTATTAATGAAATATTGAAACTTTAATAGTCAACCTTGTGCTATTGAACAACTGCGTCCGCCCCGACGTATAATCCGCCGTCGGTTGGGGTGTGACAGATTAGTATCAGAGCCTTGGTTATAGGGAATTAGGTTATTAGACACATGACCTAGACTATAACTTAGGAGACCCAAACATGAGTTATCTCATGTCCTTTACTAGGAACTTTCTCCTCATTCGATTCTTAAATCTTATACGTGAATGCTTAGAGATTCTACGATTCTACTTACCTACGTACTACAAGAGGCTACTACATCGAGGACACGTTCTTAGGCTTTAAGTCTAAGCCACCACTAAACTCTCGTCAAGAATATTTAAGTTCTAGATAATGTGTGAGAAGTTGTGCGGACCGGAAGGGTGGATACCTGTATTCTGGGAAATTCTGTCAAGGAAAACATTTCATATAAATCTAAATCAACCGTTGGACCCGTATGCTTTCCTGGGAATTCCTGGGATGAGTATCCACTTATAGGAATGCACGGCTTCTCTAAAACATTAGTGAGCTTAGATCTCTCTTGATATGTCAAAGTACTTACTTAGTGATATGCACTAAATGAGTACCATCTCAAATACTATACACTTCATAAATTCATGATTCAAAAACTTTCCTCTATAACCTCTATTCTATGATTCCTAAGTCTCGTCTTGTCACATGACAGCATGCTTACTCGTCATGACCTAAAGGAGTTACCTTCAAGAAGAAATTCTTACGAGACTATACTTAAAGACTATATACATAAACTTATATTTATGCAGATACTACCCAATAACCTTCATGATCTTTGTAAAACAACCCTTAGAACTATGTATTACCCTACAAATTCTTCTACAAAACTTCATTATTTTATAAATATGACACCTAAGAGGTAACCCATGTATTTTTACCTTACCTTCTTATCACTTAACCAAGCTTCATTTGATAACTAAAACTTTTACTACACTTTTATACATTCCAAAAACCTCCAAGTATCCTTAAAACTTACACATCATCACCTCTTGTGAACCAAACTTAACACCTTTTAAATCCGAAGTACATTACCAAAGGAATTGGGAACCTAATTGTCTTCCCCGTAAGAAAAGAAGCCTGTTATGGAATGGATGAGCTCCATGTTTAAAGACTCTAAGCCCACAATGAACCCTGACATAGTACCATAAACCCAAACATCGGTGACAACAACTGAAAGAAGTTGTAGGCCCATGAGGAAGTTCTGGCTAGGGAAATAGGGTACTTAAGTGAGTCCTTGTGACCACCCCCTTCTTTCGGGAAATTCTCCTCGTTAGCCCATCAACTTCCAATTAAAAACTATTTTTGAAAATATTACTGTGATAACTCAGTATTTTGAATAAAAAACTTTTGAACAACCATTCTTTCTACTCTCTCTCTAGCTAGGTAATGGACTCACACTCACACTCTTCACCAGTGTACCGTCCAAGAGGAGAGTCCGACCGGGAAGAGAGTAGCGAGTCACCGATGTATCAACCAAGTCCTTATCCTAATGCACGGGCAAGAGCTGAACTCAACACCAACTGGACCAGAAACCCTAGGACATCACCACCGAGGAATCCCTATCAACCACCTCATCTTCACCACCGGTTCTCATCACCACCAAGGGACCCGTACCTAGCACCTACCCCTACCCTAAGGGCTAGGCATGTCGGAGTACCTGCCGTGGCAATGGGAATCCCGGTGCCTAACATTCCTAGGTTTGTGGAAACCGTGAAATTTATGAGGCGAGAGATGGAGCATAGGGCACGACATGACCTGTTGACTCAATGGATCGATGACCTGGCAAACCAAATATGGATACAGGAAGAGACGATCACGACCTTGGAGATAGACGGGGAGGTCCTGGAGGGTCATACCGGGACCACTAGAGCAGAGGCTAGGTTTGCCATCCGGGTAACCCTAGCAGTACTTGTGGTAGTACTTATCTGTTTCCTAGTGGAGAGTTACCTAAGGCGTGCATGAAGCCTCTATTTTTCTTAAATTTTAATTTTCATTTAAAAGACGAATGTCTTATGTAAGGGCTAGAAGTCCCAATTTTGAAACATTTAATGAAAGTTAGTTTTAAATTCCATCTTGTTACTAGCTTGACTTTCCTGTTATCATTACCAACTTAACACTTCTACCCAAACACTTTCATCAAAGGCAGCTCGCATTAGTATCCGAGATAATTAGCAACGTGGCATTAAACTATAAAAATCCTAAGTGACACGTAAACTTAAAGAATCAACCTTGAACAAACCTTCTAATTCGTAAGCACTTTTTTAAAACAACACGACTTACGAACCATTGCCGTGATTAACTATGATCCTTACCCTTTATATAGACTTAAAGCTTCTAAACTTGACCAACTCTTCGTTTGACAATCATACATACCTCTCTATGAGTCCTACGTATGCTACTCATTGTTGTCTAACTCGTCATCCTTGAACATACTAATTTCACAAAGGAAACTACGTATACTTTTATGAACCAAGATAAATCATTTGTAAGCATACTTGTATAAAAACTTTGCCCATTACCTTTTTCTAGAAGACTTTCCCCACCAAACTCTTGCCACGTAAAAGATTTGCTATAAGTCACAAAGGGAACTAAAGGCTTAAATGCACGTTGCTAAGACATTAAAACTTACACAACTATAAAGTCAGAGACTTTAAGTCTAGAGAGACCCACCTTGCCATGCAAAAGGCTTATACAAATACTCAAACCCGTATTCCTGAAACTAAACACCTTCTAAACCAGCAAAGGGAGCATATACAACAAAGGATCATGTAAAGCTTAATATTGAAACTTGAAATCAACTGACTTATCCTACCTTCAAACTCATACTTAGATTCTTAGTCTTGAAAACTTTTGGGTTCGTCTCAACTAAACCTTATAAGACTTGATAAACGTACATTCCAAATACACGAGAAAACTTCATTCTTGATACTAGGAACTAATATGGAGGGGGACATTGCTCTCTTTAGCAGAGTACCTCCCTAATCTCTCTTCAAACCCAAACATCGGGATCCACCTAACCTTCTGAATGACTCGAATCTTCTGTGAGAGAGCGTATAACGGTTAATCTTGTTCCAAACGCTGTCCCACACCTCTCTTAAATACTAGAGTATTTAGATAAACGCTTTATACTCAAAACGTAATCGTATACTACTACACACTGAAGCTAAACTAAGAGACTTTAAGCTATTCTATGTTTGACATATTCTTGTTCAAACACAATTTAAACTATTCTATGTTTGACGTATTCTTGTTCAAACACACTTTAAACTATTTTATGTTTGACGTATTCTTGTTCAAACACAATTTAAACTATTCTATGTTTGACGTATTCTTGTTCAAACACAATTTAAACTATTCTATGTTTGACGTATTCTTGTTCAAACACGATTTGAGCTACCCCATGTTTGACGTATTCTTGTTCAAACATGATGAACGTATGAGACTTTAAACTACTCCATGTTTGACGTATGATTGTTCAAACATGATGAGCGTATAAGACTTTTAAATTACTCAAGGTTTGATGAATTCTTGATCAAACACGAGGAAAGTGTAAAGACTTTAAACTACTCGATGATTGAGGTATTCTTATTCAATCACGAGGAAACTTTGAAACTCTAAACCTTGTCACATTCTTCTCTCTTTAATCATTGAATGACGTTTCTCTCTAAGGGACTCGTTAATCAATGATCACTCTTATGTGGAAACCTTAGTCGTGTGTTAAACAAATTCTTGTACTCTTTCTTGATCCGCATACAAACGGAAGGACCTATGCAGACTATACGACGATTTAAATGCTTGCGGGTGCACACGTAAGTATGAAAATCAATGTATGGGAAGGCACAGTAAACTCTGTCGTGTGCTATGATCTAAGACTTATCGTAAAAGGTAGCCACAGAACTTAGGTACCGTAGCAATCCTTAGACGTATTAGACTACGAACCCAAATCATTAAACTATCATCGAACCCATTCTGAGTGATACATCTCACTTTAAATCTTAAATGGAAGTTCATCAGTTATCCTCTCAAATACATTTCTGAAAACAAATCTTCATATACTTCAATAAAACTATAAGCTTCTTAGGGAAATGCTTGACAACCACATGCCTTGAAAACTTAGAAACCCAAGCATAATCTTATTCCTGTCATTGCATCTCATTCAGAACCCTAAACGTAACCCAGGGTTACTTATCTTCCTCATTATCCTTGCGCATATCAGTTCTTGAAAACAGTAAATTTTCCTACTTTAATTTCGGGACGAAATTTCCTAAAGTAGGGGAGACTGTAATATCCAAGATATTCCAACACATCTTTTCCAAAACCATTGCACGTATTATCGATTCTGAACCTGAAATTTTATTAAAAACTATTTCTTAAATAATAAATATTGATTTGATTTAAATATATTTAAGAAAAACAATTATACTTGAGATATATATATATATGTATATATATATATAAGGCTTATTTAAAATACACATAGGGGTATGTTAAATTCTTAAAACTTTATGATTTATAATTAAAATTAACTTTATATTTAAACTTATAAACTAATAATCTTATAAAATATCACATAAAGTTTTAAAGTAATAACATTTATTTGGATATTAGTAAAAATAAATATAAACATATGAGACTTATTAGATTTTATAAAATAAATCTATTTCAATTATTTTACAAAAGCTCAGGGATTAAAACTGTCAATTTCCAAAACTTGTTTTAAACTAGAAAACATAAAGTGTCAATGCAGTGAAACTCCGAGGGCCTGTCTTGCCATTTCACTAAACATCCGAGACCCAAAATCGGTCCCAGGTTCGAGTCTCGCAAAGCCCGGGTTTCAACCTGTTTAATCGAAATCGCGTTTTCCCGTCCAGATTCGTTGAACCTTGGGTTCGCCTCCCGCATGCGACCGAAACCCAAGACATCTCGAGAACCAATTTCGGCTATGATGACCGCGGGTTTCGAAATCAATTTCCGTCCCGTTCAACCACCAACTCCCCACCTAATTTGGCATTTAATCGCAAAATCGGCTATAAGTACCGACCTCCGTAGCTCATCAACATCATCCTACAACTCTCTACACTCTCAAATCGCTCGAACCGTACCTGTATTCTCGAATTCGGACTCGCGACAGCCGAAGTCAAAGCCGAGCTCGTCCTCCCTCAATTCAACACCATTTGAGGTAAATCTTGTACCATTGTGTTCGGAATCATGTGTAGATCGAAAGCCCTCTGTTTAATTTCATTAACAGAGGGCGAATCGATGTGTATTTGACGATTTTCGTTCTAGGGTTCATAAGGAAAAGGGAGCGATTGGGGGATTCTGTTTATCCTTTATTTTTCTCAGTTTAAACGTAACAAGACCCGTAGGTCAGGTGGTTAATCGTGTTTGTGTGTGATGGTGACCTGGGGCAGACCCGAGTTTGATTCGGTCTGGCCCAGGTTTTTGTTTCTATTTTTTTTATCCTTTTTAAAAACAGTTTTGAACTTTAATAAATTTTATAAATTCTGTCAAATCTTTGTAAACGTAAATATGAATTTTGTTTACACTTTTGCCTTTGGAAACTTTTTATTAAATTAAATTTAACTAAAACTTATAATATTAAATTCATTAAAAATAGTTTTAAACACTTGAAAACTAATAAGAATACTTCAAAAATTTATAAAGCTTAGATATTATTTAGAAAACGGGGCAATTTATAACTCATACCTTTTATAACATTTATATCTATTTAAACTTTTGTTGTGTATAATTTTGAGACTGATGCTGTCAATCGAAATTACAGTATCGAAACTACTAGTTTCGGTTGAACTTTTGGTCAATCGAAACTACTAGTTTCGGTTGAACATTTGCTCAATCGAAACTAGGTAGTTTCGATACCAGTTTTTCAGGCCCATTGGGCGGTGGCTTGGAAAACAAGGCGCATGTGCTTGGCCTCCTATATATAGCAGATTATGTCCTAGGAGTGAGAGTGTGTCTGTAGAGGGAATCACCACCCCAGGGGGAGCTCACCCTGGGGTGAGACTAATTGTTAGTGTATGATCGAGCTTTTAATTTTCATATCAATCAAAGAATCATACGTTTTATGCTTTCAATTAGCTGTTCTTTTTCACTTTCATATGTTTCTGTTCTATATGTGATTCCCGCACCCGTCTCTACCATTTTTGATTCGAGAATGATACCGGATCCAGAGATTCCGCCTCTCGATCCGGACTGTTTGAAGAAATTTCTCCGCAGATCTGTTCTTTCAGGTCTGCTCAGGACCTACAACTTTAATCTTATATATTCATTTACTCATTATTTATTTGAAAAAAAATCAAAGACTTATAAACTTATAAATCTTGTAAAATTTTATGAACAAATTTATTTGTTTATATAAATTTAAAACAAGAGGCATAAGTATACTTTATCTTTTTTTTTATAATAAACCTTGTGAAATAAGAAATAAACCTTATATTGTAAACTTATAAACTATAAAAAGAGTTATAAAATAAGAAACTCTATCTAAACCTTTTATTAACTTATAATTTCATATTACTTATTTAAACTTGTAAACATTATATATTACAAAACAAGGTGTAAAATGAATACCTAATAAAGTCTTAAATACTTAATATAAATTATTTAATTGGATAAAGTAATTACCATTTTTAAATAATTATTTACCCTTGTCAAATAATTGTTATTCTTTAATAATTAATTACTCTTAAATAATTATTAAAACACTTAATAATTATTTGTTCATTCTTAGTCTTTAACTACTTATTAAAAATGATTATCATAGATTTCTAATAGTTATTTATTCTTTAAATAAAGGTTATTAATCTTGATTCTTTTGGTGCAACCTTATTTATAATACTTAGAAAACTACTTTAAACTATTAACACATGACTTGTGAAATCAATCGTTGTAAAACTTTTAAAATGTTATTATTCTAAACCACGAATCTATTAAACTTTGATTTTCAAACTTTGTGAAACCATATTTAGAAACTTACATAAACTTTATAAACACAAATCGTTCTCCCCCCCCCCCCCCCCATTTGGAACCCTAGTCAAATCTTGAATCCTAGATCCTCGTCATAGCCTTATAGATCATACTTAAAACTTTAGACTTATATTCTTAGGCTTATTGTGAGGATATTCTCCCTCTCCAAGTCTTGCAAATACTTATCCGTATCGGATACTCTTCATCCATCCAAGTGAGTATACTTAGCCCCTTTTTCCTTTCTATACTTTTGGGGTGAAACATGTTTAAAAATATTAAACTTATACAATTCTTGTACAACAATGACTAGATGCTTATTCTTATGTTAAACTTGAGACTTGTATTCTTTGATTAAACTTAAAACTAGCATATTCATTAACTTTGATCAAGCCTATGGTAACAATGATAGATCTATTGTATTTGACCAATCTACCTTGATTGATTGACCCCTTCGGGGGGGAGCCCTTGGTGATTTTTACTGAATTAAACTTTAAACTTGAGACTTATAAGGGTAACATGCGGGTTATGCCTAAACTTGGTTGGAGGGTTGATATGCACAATGTCTAACATGCTTGTTTCTCATACTTACATTATAGAATGCATAAATCATAGTGAATTGTAATTCTTTCCAAATACTTGTTAAACTGTGTCAAAACCTTTGTATCTCACCAACTATTTTGTAGTTGACAGATTCTTTCACATGTTTCAGGTTCTACATCATGAGACTTGTTTGTGATCACATAGGACGCTTTGGACCTAGACTACTTATTAAATAAATGTTGTATACTTGTTATTTCCTTTGTATTGAACCTTTGAATCTATTATTAATGAAATATTGAAACTTTAATAGTCAACCTTGTGCTATTGAACAACCGCGTCCGCCCCGACGTATAATCCGCCGTCGGTTGGGGTGTGACAGTACTCAGTATCATATTTGCAAATAAAAGACGGCCCCCAGTCGAGGCGATCGTCTGCAGACCCGCCTTCAAATATACACCATATTCCTCTTCCATCCTGCTTTTCTGCTGTCCGGTGATTTATGACTATGTCAGCTGTTAAGGAATGAAGAATATCATGCCACAAAATCTCGCCACTTTCCATATGCTACAAATTGTATACATGTTAAGTTGTTTATTTGTATATTCTAGTCAAATATAGGTTATCAATGTTAGCATGATTTCCTCCATGTAATTACTCTTTACTTTGTGTATTTATAGTGTTTATTATCAATGGAAGAATTACACTTTTCCTCAATCTCAATCTCTGATCAATCATTCATATGGTATCAGAGCAAGGCTCAAATACCTCTTCCACAAACACATCTCGATCATCATCACCAACCTCTTCTTGTCCCAACTCACCAACAATGTTAGAAACCAATCTCTTGACCCATACAGACAACCCATCGATGAAAGTCCTAACCATAATCACACTACCAGCCACTCTCAAACTCACTCCTTCTAACTACCTAGCATGGAAAAAACAAATTGAAGCACTGCTCTATGGACTTGACATGTTCATGTTCTCCGATGGTACTTGTTCTGCACCAAAACCCACCCTTGCTGAAGACGGAACCGAAGTTCATCACAGGAACTTTTCTCACTGGTTCTGACAAGATCGGTTACTATTTGGGGCACTAGTCAGAAGTTTATCACCACCAATTGTTCCACTGATTACTAATGCTTCAACGGCCCATGAAGCATGGCAGATTCTCACCAAAACCTACGCGTCCCCTAGCCGTGGTCACATTAAGCAGTTAAAATACCGCTTAAAACAACTCTCCAAAACGCCCACACAATCGATTAACGAGTATATGCAAGACATCAAAACAATTGTTGATGAATTGGCTATCCTTGGTAAAAAGATGGACTAAGAGGATGTGATAGATACAATTCTAAATGGGCTAGACCAAGCCACGTACAAACCCATACTTGATGCAATCCATGCTCGAGATTCCACCATCTCATTCAATGAATTGCATGAGAAGCTAATAAACCATGAGCTATCCTAGTTACAACAAACCACATCCAACGGTATTCATCAACCGGCTTCCGTTTTTTTTGCTCAAAACAAAAATATGGGCAAAGCATGGTCAAACAAACAAGGAAATCAATTTTTTTCTCACAACAGGCAACAAAACCCGGCTGCCGGTTTGCTCCCCACACCACCACAAAACTATGGACAGAAACCCTATCTTGGCAAATGCCAATGGTGTCATCAAAGGGGTCATTCCCTCACCAATTGTCCTATTTTTAAAAAGGCTAACCCACTTATATATGTTCCTCTATTTAATCGTGGCCCACAGGTTAAACATTGTAACATCCCAAAAATAAAACGACAGTTATAATAACGGAATAAACGAACGAGGCATGGCGGGTCGGGTCGGATGGGTCAGCTGGCTATAAATAGCCTATGCCACCCTTTTTCTCTCATTTGCAACTTTTAGAGAGAGAAACCGTAGAGAGAGAAAGTTGGCGGATCGACCCGAGACTTCAGCAAAGTGTTACTCCATAACTCGTGAGAAGAACCTCCGGATCAGAAACTCGATTCAGGTAACGATCCGACCTAAATCTGAGTTTTAGTTCGTTTTTGGGTTTTTCGGGTTTTGGGTGAAAAGGTAAGGTTTGAACGGATGAAACTGAAAGATAATCATGGATTTGAGTTCCTTAATGGAAAACGAACGTTTTGAATGCATCAGGTTCGGGATCTTGACACGATCAGACCCGAATGCGAAAGTTAGGGTGTTTCGCGAAGAACAGGTCGTGCGCACTTGCTAAGTGCGCACGGAGCAGGTCCTGCGCACTTGCTAAGTGCGCAGGAAGAGGAGTCTGCGCACTTGCTAAGTGCGCAGGAAGAGGGTCCTGCGCACTTGCTAAGTGCGCAGGAGGAAGGGTCTGCGCACTTGCTGAGTGCGCAGGAAGCATGGTCTGCGCAATTGCTAAGTGCGCAGGCAGCAGGGTCTGCGCACTTGGCAAGTGCGCAGACATCAGAACTGATTAAGTAAAGTCAGTATGTTAGAATGGTTGAACCGTTAAGAGTCAGGATTGGTCTGATGTGTATTTAACTAATCAATTCAGATCGGAAGTGACGTTGTTGGACCTTCGTTTAGGACAACCCATATTAGCGTATCAGGTGAGTTCTAGAGCCCTCTTTTAAATGTTTTGTTAATGTTTTTGGGCTGGTGTGCATACTTACGAAATGATGTTTAATGAAATGATGTTTAACAAAATGATGTTTAACGAAATGATGTTTAACGAAATGATGTTTAACGAAATGATGTTTAACGAAACGATGTTTACGAAAGGAAAGGTTTTGAAGTGTTTTTGCCAAAAAGAGTTACGAATGCTTTATGAACGGTCTAAATGAGGAAATGTTTAATGAGAAGAGAAAGAGGTAAAGGTTTTAAAGAAGTCATTACAAATCTAATCTGTCGAATGAATGGAATTGACGAATGAAGTCTAGGAATGAGATTCCCAGCCTTGTGGTAGATTATGGACAGCGAGCCATAGTTGCCACAAGAACAACAGGGGCAGTGCCTCTGTGGCATGTCAATGGTTTGATGTTGTACAACTGGTAAGGGAGTAACGACGGTTACTCGGGTGATGACGATCATCCTAAGTGAATGGTAATGGGAAATTAATGACGGCGATACGTAACGGTTAATTTCCAAAGGAAAGATGCGTGTTGGGCAATGACGGCGATACGTAACGGTTGACCCCACGTATTGAATGGTTGTGGCAATGACGGCGATACGTAACGGTTGCCCACAACATCAAGGGTCCCTTTGGGGACACAAAGACGCGTAACGATACAGAATTTAGATAATAATGTATGACTTAAATGAATGTTAAAAGTTTTAATGAACGATCCGTTTAACGGTGTTTATGACTATGATGTTGATGATGATATGGGTACGAAACCTTTTTAAAGATGTTATTATTACATGCTTTTGTGAAAGGTTTTACTAAATGAATGAATGATATGTTTTTGGCAAATGTTGATGTTAAAGTTTTTATGAAATGCTAGAACTCACCAGCGTAGCTGACTTTTTAGTATGCATATTCAGGCTAAGGCAGGTATGGACGATGGACGGTGATGCTTGGCAAGCGAGAAGAGTTACCCGGTCGATCATGAAGACTGGCATCCCGTTATGAGTTGTTTATCTTAAGTTTATGTATTTGACAATGTACGCTTCCGCATGTATGAACAAGTTTTTAGTTATGTTGAATGAAATTTTCCGCTGCGTTATTTGATATTCATGTTTAAGAACTGTTTGTGAATGAGTAAATCCAACGAGTGAGGCCTCCCGGGTTTGGGGCCTTACAAGTTGGTTTCAGAGCAATAGTTTGAGAGATTCGGACACTCCCAGTATCTGAACTTAAACTTTGAATGGGACCGAAAGCGGATGCCAGTACGGGTAACTCGAGCCACAACATCAGGTATGAAAAGTAGAGTATGTGTATGTAGTATGCCTTAGGAAGGGTTAGGAAAGGACTTGTGTTCTGATGGAATCACAAAGGTGGTCAAATAGGAATCGAAAGGTAGTGTAATGTTAATTGCAGATGGCCAGTGTATATTAACATCTTACAGTACTTATTGAATTTTATTTGTTAACTAGCGTGATGACATTAGATTTCTTGTCTTATAGAACGAAATGGCGAGGAGAGGGAACGGAAGGCGTGGTGGCCGTACCGGTGGTCGTACCGGCGGTCGAAATGGTGGGCGTGGCAGGATTCTTGTGCGCCAAGAGCACAGTGAAGAAGGAAGTGTTCACACTGAACCGGAGGTTAGTATGCATGGAACTGAGCAGACACAAGTTGCAGAACAACCTTTCACTTTTGAACCAGAAGTGAGAGCAGCCATAGCTCGAGAGTTCTCCGAGTTGATGAAGAATTCTCTGCCAAGTCTGTTGGCTGAAGCGTTAAAGAAAGTTAGTGGGGAAGGCGGATCTAGTGCGGCAACTGGTGCTCAGAACAACGAGACCGACAACGCACCGCCTGCTCGCGGGTGCGACTATAAGTCATTTAAGGCATGTGACCCGCCGGTCCTGACTGGGAAGAAGGACGCGGTGGCTACTTTTGATTGGGTAATACGTATGGAAGCCGCCATCCGTCTGAGCGAGTGTCGAGCTAATCAAGTAGTGAAGTTTTTCGCTAACTCCTTGAGGGAGGAAGCATCCCACTGGTGGGAAGGTGTACGTCAGGCTAAGGGGGATGAGGTTGTTGACTCAATGATGTGGGCTGACTTGAAAACTTTGGTGATCAAGAATTTCTGCCCGAGGAACGAGATTGAGAAGGTAGAGAGGGAATTTCTGGGTTTGAAGGCAGGGAGCATGACGCACCGGCAGTACACAACCCGATTCAATGAACTGGCACGTCTGGTGCCACATCTTGTTACGACGGAGGAAAGAAAGATTGCCTGCTATATTCAAGGGTTGCCGGACCAGGTCCGCACCTATGTTAAGGCAAACGCCCCTACTACCTATGATTCGGCAGTAGAGTTAAGTGGCGTGGTATTTGACGATCTGGCACTGAATGTTGTTGCCGTTGAAGAGCAAAAGAAGAGGCCGGGCTTCTCAAACAAGCGAACTGGGGGAAGGATGTTTGGGGCTGGTGATAAGAGAGCTCGGGTGAACGAGCCGACTGTTTGTAAGAAGTGTGAAAGAGAGCATGTAGGTGAATGCAGACTGGGATCTAACTTGTGCTTTAAGTGTGGCAAGACCGGGCACTACTCCCGTGAATGCCCACAACACTTCAAGTGCTATAATTGTGGGGATGCCGGTCATCTGAGTAGGGAATGTCCGAAACCGAGAATGGGTGAAGTCCGGAAAGGGAAAGGCCCTGAAAGGAAGGAAGAGAGGCCCCGAGCGAAGACTCGTGCGTACGCGCTGACGCAAGACCAGGCCAGAATGGACCCCGACGTGGCGTCAGGTACGTTCGTCCTTGATAACACTCTTGTTTCTGTGTTATTTGATTCGGGTGCCAGTAAGAGTTTTATATCTGCGACTTTTTGTAAACGTGTGAAGTACACTGTCAGTAAGTTAGAAAGGGCCTTTAGCGTAGAAACCGCTGAGGGTAGAACTACAAGAGTAACCGATGTAGTTGAAAACTCCACGATAAAAATAGAAGGTCATAGGTTCCCTGTCAGATTGTGTGTTATGGTTTTGGGAGGGTTCGATGTCGTGTTAGGCATGGATTGGCTAACTGCCAATGAAGCGCAAATTATATGTAAACGAAAGATAATCCGACTCAAGGCTCCGGATGGTAGCAAAGTCGAGGTTTTTGGAGATCGTGACGTCCCGATGCCAAACGTCATCTCGATGATTAAGGCAACAGATTACTTGAGGCGCGGATGCGAGGCTTATCTGGTGTACGTGATTGACAAGTGTAAGGAAGTGAAGGAACTAGACGATGTACCCGTGGTACGCGAGTACCCGGAGGTGTTTCCAGAGGGTTTGCCTGGGATACCACCCGATAGAGAAATTGAGTTCCGAATTAACTTAGTACCAGATGCCCAGCCCGTGGCTAAGGCTCCATATCGACTAGCACCAGTGGAAATGAAAGAACTTATGGTACAACTAGACGAGTTACTTGAGAAAGGATTTATCCAACCAAGCATCTCACCTTGGGGTGCTTCGGTGTTGTTCGTAAAGAAGAAAGACGGTTCGATGAGAATGTGTATTGATTATCGCGAGTTGAACAAACGTACCGTGAAGAACAAGTACCCGTTACCAAGGATCGACGACCTGTTCGATCAATTACAAGGCGCAAGTTGGTTCTCAAAGATCGACCTTTGATCCGGGTACCATCAGTTGAAGGTGAGGGAAGAAGACATACCGAAAATGGCATTTCACACACGTTATGGACACTTTGAGTTCCGCGTAATGTCTTTTGGATTGACGAACGCCCCTGCAGCGTTGATGGATTTGATGAATAGGGTGTGTCGACCGATGCTGGATCGATCGGTAATAGTGTTCATCGATGACATCCTTATCTACTCCAAGAATGAGGGTGATCATGCGTGTCACTTAAAGGAAGTATTGGAAGCTCTGAAGAAGGAGAAGTTGTATGCTAAGTTCTCCAAATGTGCGTTCTGGCTTAGGGAAGTCCAATTCCTAAGTCACGTCATTAACCCGAACGGCATTATGGTTGACCCAGCAAAGATAGTGACGGTAAGGGAATGGGACATTCCTAAGACGCCAACTGAAATCCACAGTTTCTTGGGATTGGCAGGCTACTATCGGAGATTCATCCAGGATTTCTCAAAAATAGCTTCGCCATTGACAAAGTTGACTCGGAAAGAGGTAAAGTACGAATGGGGTTTGACCCAGGATGAGGCGTTTAAGGAATTGAAAGAGAAGCTAACCCAAGCTCCAGTCTTGGCCCTTCCCGAGGGCAATGAAGACTTAGTGGTATACTCTGACGCTTCGGGTTAGGGATTGGGATGCGTATTGATGCAACGCGGGAGAGTGATCGCGTACGCGTCACGGCAGTTGAAGATTCATGAAGCTAATTATCCGACTCACGATTTGGAGCTTGCTGCTGTCGTGTTCGCATTGAAAATTTGGAGGCACTACCTTTACGGGGTGAAGTTTACTATTTACTCAGACCACAAAAGTTTGAAGTACTTCTTCGAACAAAGAGAGCTTAATATGAGGCAGAGACGATGGTTAGAACTCCTAAAAGATTATGACTGTGAAATCATATACCATCCTGGAAAGGCAAACGTGGTGGCTGACGCTCTAAGCCGAAAGGATGTGCCTACTCCTATTAGAGTGAAAGCTTGCCAGTTGGTGGTAACATCGGACGTGATGAGAGAAATTGAAAAGGCTCAATATGAGACACTTAAGGAGGAAAACATAAAGAAGGAAAGGATGGTTGGCCAACAGGACAAGTTGGAATATAACACCCTTGGTGTTAGAACACGTTATGGACGGGTATGGATACCTATGGGTGGCGAACTTAGAACCAAAATCTTGGATGAGGCTCATAAGTCTCGTTACTCTATCCATCCCGGTACCAACAAAATGTACCAAGACCTGAAGAAGGACTACTGGTGGCCTGGAATGAAATGTGATGTAAAGAAGTATGTAAGCAAGTGTTTGACTTGCTCGCAAGTAAAGGCTGAACACCAGAAACCGTATGGAAAGATCCAACCACTTGATATACCAGAATGGAAGTGGGAACACATTACCATGGACTTCATAACTAAGCTACCTCGCACAGCTAAAGGTCATGACACCATTTGGGTAATTGTGGACCGATTAACGAAGAGTGCTCATTTCCTGCCTATCCGCGAGACGTTCTCGTCAGAGAGGTTAGCGGAAGTGTTTATTAATGAAATAATAGCATGGCATGGGATGTCATTGACGATCGTATCCGACCGGGACACACGATTCACATCGAAGTTCTGGAAAAGATTTCACGAGGCGATGGGCACGAGGCTTAATATCAGCACAGCATTCCACCCGCAAACGGATGGTCAGTCTGAAAGGACCATTCAGACATTGGAGGATATGCTCCATGCTTGTATTATCGACTTCGGTGGCAGTTGGGACAGCCATCTGCCGTTAGCTGAATTCTCCTACAACAATAGTCATCACATGACGATAGGCATGCCGCCTTACGAAATGTTGTATGGGAGAAGATGTAGGACCCCGGTTTGTTGGGGTGAGATTGGACAGAAGGAATTAGGAAGTCTCGAAGTCGTAAGAGAGACGTCGGAAAGGTTTGATCTGATCAAAGCGCGAATGAAGGACGCACAAGATCGTCAGAAATCCTATGTGGATAAACGACGAAGGCCTATTGAGTTTGATATTGGTGACAGAGTAATGCTGAAAGTGTCACCATGGAAGGGAATCATACGATTCAGAAAGAGAGGAAAGTTAAGTCCGAGGTTTGTCGGACCATTCAAGATAATGGCACGGGTTGGGGAAGTCGTTTATCGGTTGGAGTTGCCTGATGAGTTAAGTGGGATTCATCCTACTTTCCATGTATCACACTTGCGAAAGTGTTTGGCGGATGAATCGGCTCATGTACCACTTACTGACATCGAGGTTGACAACAACCTTAATTACATCGAAGAACCCGTGGCCATCCTTGATCGAAAGAAGAAACGTTTACGCAATAAAGTTATCCAATTGGTTAAAGTCCAATGGAAGCATCGAAAGGGATCGGAAGCCACCTGGGAAACGGAGAAGGAAATGAGGGAGTCGTACCCTCATCTATTTGACTTACGATAGGTTTCGGGGACGAAACCTATTGTAAGGGGGGTAGACTTGTAACATCCCAAAAATAAAACGACAGTTATAATAACGGAATAAACGAACGAGGCATGGCGGGTTGGATGGGTCAGCTGGCTATAAATAGCCTATGCCACCCTTTTTCTCTCATTTGCAACTTTTAGAGAGAGAAACCGTAGAGAGAGAAAGTTGGCGGATCGACCCGAGACTTCAGCAAAGTGTTACTCCATAACTCGTGAGAAGAACCTCCGGATCAGAAACTCGATTCAGGTAACGATCCGACCTAAATCTGAGTTTTAGTTCGTTTTTGGGTTTTTCGGGTTTTGGGTGAAAAGGTAAGGTTTGAACGGATGAAACTGAAAGATAATCATGGATTTGAGTTCCTTAATGGAAAACGAACGTTTTGAATGCAACAGGTTCGGGATCTTGACACGATCAGACCCGAATGCGAAAATTAGGGTTTTTCGTGAAGAACAGGTCGTGCGCACTTGCTAAGTGCGTACGGAGCAGGTCCTGCGCACTTGCTAAGTGCGCAGGAAGCAAGTGCGCAGGAAGAGGGTCCTGCGCACTTGCTAAGTGCGCAGGAGGAAGGGTCTGCGCACTTGCTGAGTGCGCAGGAAGCATGGTCTACGCACTTGCTAAGTGCGCAGGCAGCAGGGTCTGCGCACTTGGCAAGTGCGCAGACATCAGAACTGATTAAGTAAAGTCAGTATGTTAGAATGGTTGAACTGTTAAGAGTCGGGATTGGTCTGATGTGTATTTAACTAATCAATTCAGATCGGAAGTGACGTTGTTGGACCTTCGTTTATGACAACCCATATTAGCATATCAGGTGAGTTCTAGAGCCCTCTTTTAAATGTTTTGTTAATGTTTTTGGGCTGGTGTGCATACTTACGAAATGATGTTTAACGAAATGATGTTTAACGAAATGATGTTTAACGAAATGATGTTTAACGAAATGATGTTTAACGAAACGATGTTTACGAAAGGAAAGGTTTTGAAGTGTTTTTGCCAAAAAGAGTTACGAATGCTTTATGAACGGTCTAAATGAGGAAATGTTTAATGAGAAGAGAAAGAGGTAAAGGTTTTAAAGAAGTCATTACAAATCTAATCTGTCGAATGAATGGAATTGACGAATGAAGTCTGGGAATGAGATTCCCAGCCTTGTGGTAGATTATGGACAGCGAGCCATAGTTGCCACAAGAACAACAGGGGCAGTGCCTCTGTGGCATGTCAATGGTTTTGATGTTGTACAACTGGTAAGGGAGTAACGACGGTTACTCGGGTGATGACGATCATCCTAAGTGAATGGTAATGGGAAATTAATGACGGCGATACGTAACGGTTAATTTCCAAAGGAAAGATGCGTGTTGGGCAATGACGGCGATACGTAACGGTTGACCCCACGTATTGAATGGTTGTGGCAATGACGGCGATACGTAACGGTTGCCCACAACATCAAGGGTCCCTTTGGGGACACAAAGACGCGTAACGATACAGAATTTAGATAATAATGTATGACTTAAATGAATGTTAAAAGTTTTAATGAACGATCCGTTTAACGGTGTTTATGACTATGATGTTGATGATGATATGGGTACGAAACCTTTTTAAAGATGTTATTATTACATGCTTTTGTGAAAGGTTTTACTAAATGAATGAATGATATGTTTTTGGCAAATGTTGATGTTAAAGTTTTTATGAAATGCTAGAACTCACCAGCGTAGCTGACTTTTTAGTATGCATATTCAGGTTAAGGCAGGTATGGACGATGGACGGTGATGCTTGGCAAGCGAAAAGAGTTACCCGGTCGATCATGAAGACTGGCATCCCGTTATGAGTTGTTTATCTTAAGTTTATGTATTTGACAATGTACGCTTCCGCATGTATGAACAAGTTTTTAGTTATGTTGAATGAAATTTTCCGCTGCGTTATTTGATATTCATGTTTAAGAACTGTTTGTGAATGAGTAAATCCAACGAGTGAGGCCTCCCGGGTTTGGGGCCTTACAAACATGCACAAGCAAACATGATGAATACAAATGGTGCATCTTCCAACAATTGGCTCTTTGATAGTGGTGCTTCCCATCATGTCACAAATGACTTGAACAACCTATCTCTCCATGCCCCATATGATGGAACGGAAGAACTCGTCATCGGTGATGGTTCGTGTCTCACAATTACTCATATTGGTTCTCTTATTATCAAAACTCTTAACACATGACCACTCATTCTTAATAACGTGTTATGCGTACCATCCTTATCTAAAAATATCATATCCAAATCTCAATTATGTTGTGATAACAATCTCTCACTAAAATTATATTCTTCTGTTTTTGTCATAAAGGATCGGGTCTCCAAGCAAAAAATCCTTCGGGGAGTGGCAACTAAAGGAATATATGAACTTCGCTCCACCTCCTTGTCTTCACCATCGGAATTTATCATGCAAAGAACCGACTCTACCACTTGGCATCATCGATTTGGACATCCACATAATAAATTTTTTTAGTTTTTATCATCTTTTATTTCCGTTCGTTCATCTTTCAATGATAATTGTAATTCCTGTCAAATCAATAAAAGTCATCGTTTACCTTTCTCATATTCTTCTCTTTCTTCTAACGCACGACTTGATTTAATTTTTTTAGACGTATGGTGTTCACCGGTCACATCCTTTGATAATTATAAATATTATATCATATTTGTTGACCACTTTATAAAATACATATGGCTATACCCATTAAAGCTTAAATCCGACTCACACTCTACATTCACTAGATTTCAAAACCTAGTTGAGAATTTCTTTAACCGGAAAATCAAACAATTATTTTCCGACAACGGAGGTGAATACCTAAAACTTTCACCCCACTTAAACTCTTGTGGCATTTCTCATCTTACATCGCCACCCAATACGCCAGAGCACAATGGATACGTGGAACGTCGCCACCGACACATTGTAGAAACCGGGCTCACTCTACTATCACATGCAAAACTACCCACCACCTTTTGGCCTTTTTCATTTTCCACAGCGGCTTATCTCATAAATAGGCTACCTACACCCACATTAAATAACCAATCACCTTTTTATAAACTATTTCAAAAACATCCAAACTACAACAAACTCTGAAGTTTTGGTTGTTTATGCTACCCATGGCTCCGCCCTTATTCTCCTCACAAATTACATCCAAGATCTACTCTGTGCATTTTTGTTGGATACTCACCAACTCAAAGTGCCTACTATACCCTTGATCCCAAAACATACAAGATCTATTCCTCAAGACATGTCATTTTTTCCGAAAATGATTATCCCTTTCAACGGCTCACTAATTTCTCTCCTACTTCTTCCTTTAACCCCAATGATTGGGTCTCCATCACTCTACCAATTTCAACATACCCCACCTCTCCCAACATCACTACTTCTGCATCACCCAACCCACCTTCACCAATCAACTCCTCTACTACCCAACCATCTCCAATAGTAACCCCATCATCCTTCTTCCCCACGCCACCGTCATCAAATATTAACTCTCCTCCCTCACAAACTAATACCACAGAACCAACATCCTCAAACCAAACCAAAAAAGCCCCCCAAAACCTTAACAAACCCACCACCCGCTCACATCCCAAACAAAACTCATGTTATCATAATTCTGATTTCTTACTATATACCAACACCTGTCTGTTCCAAACGAACTATCCACAATTACATGTTGGGTATAATTTTGAGACTGATGCTGTCAATCGAAATTACAGTATCGAAACTACTAGTTTCGGTTGAACATTTGTTCAATCGAAACTAGGTAGTTTCGATACCTGTTTTTCAAGCCCATTGGGCGGTGGCTTGGAAAACAAGGCACATGAAGCCTCCTATATATAGTAGAATACCCATTAGGAGTGAGTGTGTCTGTAGAGGGAATCACCACCCCAGGGGGAGCTCACCCTAGGGTGAGATAATTGTAGAGTGTGTGAGGAGCCTTTTAATTTTCATATCAATCAAAGAATCATACATTTTATGCTCCAATTATCTGTTCTTTTCACTTTTATATATTTTTGTTCGTGTTTGTGATTCCCGCACCCGTCTCTACCATTTCTGATTCGAGAGTGATACCGGATCCAGAGATTCCGCCTCTTGATCCGAACTGTTTGAAGAATTTCTCCGCAGATCTGTGTCTACAGTTCTGCTCAGGACCTACATTACCCAAGGCTTAAAACACACGTCTTGGCGTTGTGTCATGCAAGAAGAATACGATGCTCTTGAACGAAACAATACATGGACTCTTGTTCTGTCTACCATAGCTCCCAACCTTGTAGGTTGAAAATGGGTGTATCGAACAAAATACAAAACCGATGGATCCGTTGATCGTCTTAAAGCACGTTTAGTAGCTAAAGGCTTCACCCAAAGACCGGGAATCGATTACATCGAAACCTTCAGTCCGGTTCTTAAACCGGTAACCCTTCGCCTTGTTCTCTCCTTAGCCGTATCTCAAGGTTGGTCCTTACGACAACTAGACATCAATAACGCCTTCCTTCAAGGTACCTTAAATGAAGATGTTTATATGGCTCAACCACCCGGCTTCATCAACCCGTCTTTTCCCACCCACATTTGCAAATTACACAAAGCCATCTATGGACTTCGACAAGCATCTCGCACTTGGTATGATGAACTCAAATCCTTTCTCATCTCTCATGGTTTCAAACCCACTATTTCCGACTCCTCCCTTTTTACTCTTACAATCGGTTCTTCGCCTATATTCATTCTCGTTTATGTCGATGACATAATCATCACAGGACCATTAACCAATCTTATAACTCGCTTCATTACCCTCTTGTCTGCAAAATTTTCTCTTAAAGACCTTGGTCCATTGTCTTATTTCCTTGGTGTAGAAGTCTTACCACATCCACTTGGCATCCTTCTCTCTCAAAAGAAATACATATAGGATATTCTTCACAAAGCCAATATGAGTGATTGTAAGTCCATCTCCACACCGATTACGTGTTCTGAAACGCTCACATTACATGGAGGCACTACCCACCCAACCCTACCGAGTATCGCATGCTTGTAGGTGCCTTGCAATACTTATCAATTACTAGACCGGATGTAGCCTTCACAGTTAAAAAGTTATCCCAGTTCATGCATGCCCCAACATCACAACATTGGGCAGCTCTAAAAAGACTCCTACATTACCTACAAGGCACATTGAAACATGGCATTCTACTTCATCAAAAGTCTCCCATACACTTCATGCCTTTAAAGATGCAGATTGGGCCTGTGACAAAGACAATTATAGAAGCACAACCGGTTATGTTGTCTACCTCGGTACAAACCCAATTGCATGGAGCTCAAAACGCCAAAGCACTCTGGCACGAAGTTCAACAGAGGCAGAATTTAGAGTTATTGCATCTTCCACAACTGAAGTACAATGGTTAATCTCCTTATTATCTGAACTCGGTTTCCAATCTTCATCAATTCCTACCATTTACTGTGACAACCTAAGTGCAACAACCTACTCTGCCAATCCAGTTTTTCACTCAAGGATGAAGCACCTAGCATTGGACTTTCATTTTGTTCGTGAAAAAGTTTAAACCGGCTCCTTGAGAGTAATTCACATTTCTAGAGATGATCAACTAGCGGATGTTCTTACCAGACCCCTCTTACGACCTCGTTTCCACATTCTAACCTCCAAGATTGGTCTCACAAACGTATCGTCCATCTTACGGGGGAATGTTAAGGAATGAAGAATATCATGCCGCAAAATCTCGCCACTTTCCATATGCTACAAATCGTATATATGTTAAGTTGTTTAATTGTATATTCTAGTCAAATATAGGTTATCAATGTTAGCATGATTTCCTCCATGTAATTACTCTTTACTTTGTGTATTTATAGTGTTTATTATCAATGGAAGAATTACACTTTTCCTCAATCTCAATCTCTGACCAATCATTCATATCAGCAACCGCTTTGATGCTCTTGTTCTTGAAAGATCTAATCAATGACTTTAGTTCTTCTTCATTTCCATAAGTGGATGCATTCAGATCATGTAATCTTCCTGGAATATATCCTGCAAAAGTAATAACACATATACCGTCATTCAACAAACTTTTTGCCCAAATAGGGGACTTTGAGCTTCAATTTTGGTTTCTGGGTCGAAAATGAAAAGAATTTGGTTTATGGTGAGTCCGCTATCTCCGGGAGTGGACTTAAGCAAATCAACATTTGCAGAAACCAAATTGCTTTCATTTTCGCGCACTTGACTTTGAGTCCGCTCGTGGAGATAACCGTCTCCCCATAAACCAAATTGTTTTTACCTTCAACCCAGAAACCAAAATGAAAACTCAAATTACCCCATTTTGAAAAAAAATAGTAATTCAGCTTCAATAAGTAAAACAAAGATAGACCTTGAGGTCAGTGGCGGAGCTTGAAAATCTAAGAAGCGGGGGCCGAAAAAAATAAGCAGGGGCCGGCTCTATACGTAAAAAAAATTTCGGACGAAAACAGAAAAATTAACACTACTAACGGAAAAAACGGCAGGGGCCGGGGCCCTCCCTGGCCCCTTCATAGCTTCGCCCCTGCTTGAGGTGCATCGAAACGGGATTGGGAGGGTGGGAGTTGCTTCGAGCGAAGGTACAAGAAAACATGCGACAAAGATCACACAATGGATAAGACCAATTCTACTCATGTTTTAATTGCTGCTAGCATGTGTGTATAGGAGTGACTGGTTTGATGATAGATTTATATGCAATTTAACCGGATGAGAGTGGAACGCGCGCACTTGTTTTAGTCTTCGTCATCAATATGTATTCAACTCGTGGGTCCTAAATTATCCATGTTAGTTGTTGAGTTAATTGCATAAATGACCCTTGTGGTTTGATCAAATTGCATGTTTGGCCTTTCAGTTTTAAAAACTACAAATTTAGCTTAAACTTTTGAGATATGGTTCCGCTTTTAGCCTCTGATGTTAACACTATTTAGTTTTTAACGGAAAGTTATCTCATGTACCATACACGTGACTTACGATTGCAAATGTAACTTTAAAAATGAGTTAAAATCAATAAAAATAAAAAAAAATTTGGTAAAAATCAGTAAAAATTCATAAAAATCAGTAAAAGTTCTTAAAAAATCACTAAAAATCACTAATTTTTTATTGATTTTTTCTTATTTTTACTTATCTTACTCATTTTTAATATTACGTTTGCAATCATAAGTCACGTGGATAGCACATGGGTTAACTTTCCATTAAAAAAACTAACTGGTAGTGATATCAGGGGCTAAAGGCGCAACAGGTATAAAATGTTTATGTTAAATTTGCAGTTTATAAAACGTGCGAGTCAAACATATAATTTGATCAAACCATATGAGCCATTTATACAATTTATGTGGTAGTGTTTTCTTTTAAGTTGTATGAGTCCCATTATATGATTTTCTCTCGTGCAAGACACGGTCCTCTGACTTGTTGACAACGTTGATATGTATTTGTTGACCCTTTTAGTCTCTTTTGTATATATGGCCTACGTATTCATTATTCACACAAATCCGAATTATTCAATTGAATAAGTTATATCACATTGTATGGTTTGGATTTTTAAATCCGTTTGTAAAAAAAGAATTATGATTTTGAGTTGGTTATGGATACAATATATCATATAAATATTATAGTAAAAAAAACACATAATAACTTATTTAATTGTTTCATATTATACCTTTAATTTCCAATTAGTTAATTAGGCTACAAGTTACATATATTAAATACTAGTTACTAAATAGTAATATCTATATACATTTTTTTAATCCGGTATCAGATCGATATCAATAGGTTTTTTCGCTCGTATCCACTACTAGAAAAAAAAAATTAATGACAGAAAATCACCGACTACTAAGCCCATTGACGGATCACCGATGAAAAAATAATGCCCACAAGAACAAGAAAAAAACCATCTCTTTTATGGTCACCACTAACCGCCGATTGATGTCTGACACGCAAGTCAGGTAACCGCTGATTGATGTCCGACACGCTAGCCAGCTTGCCAGAGAACATGAAAAATTTTGTGGGTTTTAAACATCCATTGGTGATGTGTCGGAAATCACGGACAATTCTCCAACGAGCCTCTAAAGGACACATGGAAAATAAAAAGAAAAGTAACAATTGTAGGCCTCATTGGTAACCCATGTGTCGGAAATCACGGAAGTTCTTATGCGTGCTTTCATACCGTCTACAGGGCAGGTTTCACCCTATGAATAGAGGGCTCCTCCATTTCATTTTCTTCAACATTCCACAAACCAACTCGAGTTCTTTGCCTCTGCCCTCATCCCGAGCACTCCTCTGCTATCTCGACTCTCGAGCCGCTCTCCCGCATTCAACTGACTTTCGCTTATAATCCGTACTCGAGCATTTTCAACCAAGACGATCCAGGAAACACGTAAGAGTCTAACATAAGGTGTTAAAGCCCTAAGAGTCGACTTCTAGAGCTGCTTAGTACCTAGTATACTATCTTTCCAACTTCATTCAAGGTTTGATACATTTTAAAACGCTTTCAAAGAACGATCAAACTATTTACGTTTATGGAAATGGAAAAACACGCGATTAAATACTTAATGCACACCGCCTTGTGGGGTTAGCTATGGATATAACCCCAGGGGTAGTTGTTACTCACCCACATGTATACGTAAAGTTTGATCAAATGTTTATACTTGCACTAGGAATATACGACTGGGCATGGTTTGCACATATTATGTCGAGTGATTGTGTAAGACGTGGATCTGGAGGTCCCGCTTCCCTCGAGTATGTGACCAATGTGTACGCACCAAAAAGGACGTAGTAATATGTTTACTACCTTCCTATGAAAGTTATGGTTAACTATTTAACAAATATTTTGCCGAATGATAAAGGATTTTCGTGTCATAAAAGTATTCACCAGCTTATCGATGACGTATCATTTTCAAATGTTTTCAGGAAAAGAATCATTAAACAATACCTGTCGGGGTTGGCTTAGTCCTGAAGGTAGTTGTAAGTTTTGTTGTTAGCCGGGTCTGGCTACGGATATAGACCCGGGAACAACCAGAAAATATACAAGTTCGTACCATGCTGGAAAAAAATACCTAATCACAGGAAATGACCTCAAGAAAAGAAAGCAAGGCTAGGTGCCCTGAGGATTATGATCCCTTGGCTTTTACCTTCCTTGTAGAATAGAAATGACTGACTGTTGTTAGTAGATTTTGATTTCAGAATCATTGTAATGAAACAAGTTGGGTATTTTAAACCCTAATATTTAAATAAAGATCTTTGTACACACAACAAGATTCTTGTATTTACAAAACCAACCCTCGAGGTTGTGATTTATGAAAGAAACAATCCATTTGTAAAACGATTTCCACTGCATAATACAAACTCTGAAATCAAATCAGGACACTGGTATCAATCGGCGTCGCAGCTCGGAAACGTTCCAGGGGTGCCCGGGACGGGGTGTGACAGCCGATGCATCAAGAGATAATGGATTTGTTTTGGTTCCTGCATGCATGTTGACAAGAAAAATAATAGGTTTAAAGTATGTAAATATTAGTTGTTCAACCTAATATTGTGTGTAATATATATATTATTCCATCTTTAAAAGATTACAAAACTTTCCATTTTTTATTTTCCAAAGAAATTGCAACATGTTCCTTTTCAATGAAGATTTCAATCCAAATGTTATATGTTTATATGCTAACATACTAAAATTCAAGATTATCACCAATCCAACAACAAATTTATCAAAATATAATCAAGAAATCCAAAAATTTGGAGACTCATCAAAATTTATCATAATATTATCACCAAACAGAACCATAAACCTTTATCGAAGCCATAAAATTGTGGGTCGATTTGCATACTCATCTTCATCGCACCGTGAATCACGATCGAATGAATAGTTTTTATCTTCGTATTAATAATAAATTATTTGATCTTGAGAATCCTAGGGCATCATCCACTCAAGAAGAAACTATTGTAATTGCGATATATCACTATTCCAAGGGTAAATAAATGTCTTTTTTGTTTCCACAAACATAATAAGCGGAACTACGACACCAGGATCAACAGCAAGCACTAATAAACCCTAATAAAAAAATTGAAACTCTAAAAATTGAAAAAAAGGGGAATGTAGAGATTGAACTGAGAGGGGAAATCATGTAGGATCGGTGAATACAAGATGGCTCTATTCTAGTTGAGATTGGCGGAAACAATCACAAGTAAACAAGAAGAATATTGATAAATGCAATTTGTATTAAGCTTCAAAGATTACAAGATTACAGAGAAAACTCTTAAGAAAAAGCACACTTATACAATGACTCTAAATACTACTTATATAGTAACTTAGAATCAAGACAGACCCTTGATGCTAAGGATCAGATCTAACACAAGTCGTTGATCTTGTATTGAAGCTATTCTACATGTAACGACGATAAATACTACAAAAGTTATCTTTACTCAAACGACTTCTTAGGCATCATTGCTTGAGTCCTTGGAAGAAGAGTGTCGTTGTCTTTTATTGTCTTGCACCAGTAACATTCTTTCTGCGTGGAGTGTGTCAGTGTTGCAGCAGAAAGTTGTCGGTGGTAATGGTTGCTTTATCGAAGCCAGTCAGCTGCAACGTTTGATCTTCAGAGGGAATGGCTATCAGCAGTAATGTTGTTGATCAGCAGCAAGACATAACTGTCCACAGCTGCTGATGATTTGCCTATCAGCAGCAACTTTGGTCTTCAGCAGATAAGGCTATCCGCAACAGATTTGTTCTTCAGCAGAAGAACAAGTATCCGCATCTTTGATAAACAAGGTCTGGTCAATGGCACAACTTCTTCAAACTTTGAGTGCATCAGGATCTCAAAGTCTTTACACAACTTCTTCCTTATTGATCCAAAGATGATATCATCAACGTAGATTTGTACCAGTAAGATTTCTCCTCCTTCATCTTTGATAAACAAGGTCTGGTCAATGGCACCTCTTCTGAAATTGTTGCTTAGTAGATATCAAGATAAAGTTTCATACCAGGCTCTTGGAGCTTGATGTAAGCCATACAGAGCTTTGTCTAGTTTGAACACTTGGTTAGGATGTGCGGGATCTACAAAGCCTGGAGGCTGTTTGACATATACTTCTTCACCAATCTTCCCATACAGAAAGGCACTCTTGACATCCATTTGATATATCATGAAATTCTTGGATGCAGCATATGCCAGGAAGATTCTGATCGCCTCCAGCCTGGCAACAGGAGCAAAGACTTCATCATATTCAATTCCCTCTTCCTGAGTGTAGCCTTGAGCTACAAGTCTGGCTTTGTTCTTGACTACAATGCCTCTCTCATCTTGCTTGTTCCTGAATACCCATCTTGTACCAATGGCAGATTGACCAGGTGGAAGATCAACAAGTTTCCAGACATCCTATCTCTTGAATTGCAGCAACTCTTCCTGCATTGCCTCAATCCAACTGCTGTGTTTCAGAGCTTCATCTATCTTCTTGGGTTCCACCTGAGATAGAAAACATGAAAACAAACATATATTGGCCTCATGAGATTTGCTTCTTGTTAGAACTCCTTGGTGAACTTGGCCAATAATATTTTCCATAGGATGTTCGTTATTGATCCTCTGTGCTGGTACCACCTCCAGTTGTATCCCTTGCTCAAGATTGCTTTGATTTTGATCAGGGATTTCTTCATTCATGGTGGAAGAGTCTTCAATATCAACAGCTACATCAGTATTATCAACAATAGTATTTGCAGCATCTACAACATTTACCGAAGAGTTTTCATTCAAATTTTCATTTTCAGACAGGCCGCTGGTGACATTGGAGAGTCTGGTTCCGGCTTCACTTGCTTCAATGGCTTCCATAACAGATGGAGGATCAATGGATGGTCTTTTCAGACTGATGGAAGATTTAGGAAAATCCAGTCTGTAGTCAGAGGAGAAAGAGGAAGCTAGTTCTTGTGAAGAGGTAGATTCCATATTTGAGAAGATGAGAGGCTCAAATATTTGGGTGAAGGAGTCTATGTCAAAGAGCCAGTTAGGGCCTTTTCCCTGTTCACAGGCAATGTGTTCTCTACATTCCACATTGGCTGATTCTTCCACAATTCTTGTTCTTGAGTTGAATACTCTGTAGGCTTTGGATTGAGAGGAATAGCCCACAAAATATCCTTCATCAGATTTGGCACCAAACTTAGGAAGAACCCCATGTGTGTTCAGAATTGTGCATGGACATCCAAAAGGTATTAGAAATCCAATGTAGGGAACTCTTTGGAACCATAGTTCATAAGGTGTCTTGTTGACAGGCTTGACTATGAGAACTCTATTTTGCACATAGCAGGTTGTGCTTACTGCTTCTACTCAGAATGTGAGAGGCAGTTTTGAGTCAGCCAACATAGATCTTGCTGACTCAATTAGAGTTCTGTTTCTTCTTTCAGCAACTCTATTTTGTTGAGGAGTTCTTGGAGCACTGTATTGTCTTTCTATTCCCTTGCTTTCATAGAAACAGTTGAAGGTTGGTTCTTGAACTCTGTGCCCTGATCACACCTTATGATCTTTACCTTCTGATTGCTTTGATTCTCTATCCTAAGAATGTAAGATTTGAGAATCTCAGCAGTTTCATCCTTAGTTCTCAAGAAGTATACCCATGAGAATCTGGTGTAGTCATCAGTTATCACCAGACAATATGACTTCTTACCCATTGACATAATATTTGTAGGACCAAAGAGATCCATATGCAGCAGCTGTAGTGGAGTGTCATTTGTATTCAAAGTCTTGGGCTTGTGAGAACTCTTGTGTTGCTTCCCCTTTAAACAAGCAATGCAATGATCTTCTAGCTGGAATTCTTTGTCAGGAAGCCCTCTAACAAGATTATCCTTCACCAATTTGTTGATGGTTTTGATGTTAACATGGCTTAATCTCCTGTGCCAGAGAGCTGATTCATCAACTGAAGCTTTTGACAGAAAACATGATACACTGCCAGATGGAGTGACCTCATTCATGTCAAGCACATAAAGATTTTCTTTTCTCTGAGCAGTTAATAAAATCTTTTCTGGAGGAGGTTTGGATAAGCCAGGAGATAGTACAAAGCATTCTTTATCTGTGAAGAGCATCCAATGCTTTTAATCACAGACCTGGGAAACACTCATGAGATTGAAGTCCAATTCTTTTACATAGTTTACCTTTTCAATACTCATTCTTTCATTGGACACAATTCCTTGTCCAGTAATAGATCCTCCTTTTGAGTCACTTCCAAAGGAAACATATCCTCCATTGAAATGTCTGAAGTTGGAGAGGATGGATCTGTTGCCTGTCATGTGCCTGGAACAACCACTGTCTACCACCCAGGTGATATTCTTGTGACCTGGCTGTCCCTGCACATGAGAGAGATCTAGTTAGTGGAAGTAATCCAAGAGCTTGCATCCTTGTAAAAAGGGTTCTCGGATTATCAGTATCAGCATGTGTGCATTCAACGGAACCAATGATGATTCTTGGAGGAATTTTGGCTTTCCAATGCTGAATTGGTGTCAGCAGCAGATGTTGCAACTGAGGACTTTGGCTTATCAGCAGCATATTTTTTTTATGCTGATGGTTTTACTTGAGCAGCAGCAATCTTGGTTGCTGCTGAAGACTTGTCTTTGGGTCGCTTGGGCTTTAATTGATCAGCAACATTTTTGTTGGCTGCTGATGGTTTAACTTAGGCAGCAACAATCTTGGTTGCTAATGAAGGCTTTTCCTTTGGTTGCTTGAGTCTTACTTGATCAGCACGCAGTTTTGTTTGCTAATGATGGTTTAATCTTCGAAGTATGCCTACCCTTCTTCATCTTACCGATAGGCTTTTGTTGAAGAGGAATTTGATGAAGAACCTGGTTGAGAGGATTAAACTTACAATTTGCAACAAAGTGGTCTGATTCACCACAGATGATGCAAGATTGTTGAGGTTTTGGCAGATGCTTTCTTGGTAGGGGTAGAGAGTTTCTGAACTGAGTTGCTTTGGCTTCAAAGCTTCTTACCTTTTTGTTCTTGTTTGTTTTCTCAAAAGTGTGTTGCTTTAGGTTTCTTTGTTGTTAAAGGTAATAGAAGCAGGTGCTGGCAGTATGATTGTATTTCCCACACAGAAAGCATGATTTAGCCAGTTTGTCCCTTTAAAAGTACGCATAGTCCTTTCTTTTGAACAAGTCTTTAAAGTTCTAGGGGTGAGCTTTGTTGTGCTCAAAGGTGGCTTCTTCCAATGTCTTTTGAACATATGGAGCTCTCTCTCTCTCCAAGCGCATGACATATGTCAAACACCTTCCTTTGTTGGATTGATTTGGATTGAGGCTTTGAGTTGGTGGAGGTTGAAGACTGTCCCTTTTCAACAGTTAGCTTTCTTCCTTCTAGAGGATAGCTGATTCTGATTTGTTTGGTTGGTTGAGATACTGGTACTGTTTTTGAAGGGATGAAAGGGCTTGGATTGTTGGCTTTAATAACTTCACAGGTAGGTGGTGATGAAACTTTATTGGTTTCAGTGGAGTCTAAGCATGTTGACTCAGACTCGGATGAAGTAGTGCATTCTTGCACAGGGGTTTCTTGGATAACAGGGTCAAGATTTCGGTTAGCCATGTCAAGGTTGGAAAGATTGAAACTTGGTTCATGAATGGCTACATAGTCAGCGGGTGGAGGAACAACATTGTAGGGTTGTTTAGCTTGGAATCCAAGACCAGCAGTTACCTTTTCATGAATTTGAGCATCCAAAAGTCTTTGCAGCTTTTAGGATGCAAACTCATATTTTTCCACATGGACCTTTTGGTCTACTAATTCGGCCCTTGTAGCTTTTAACTTAACCAGAAGATCATCAATTTGAGTTTCAAGGTTTGTTTGTTCATGTTTTAATGATGAAATTTCTTTCTTTAAACAATCAATCTTTTCCTTGTAACTGTTTTCAACCTTTTTAAATTTAGATTTCATTTGGTGAAATTCTTCATTTTGATCTATGAGATTCTGGTTATGTTTCCTGTATCCAAGGACCTTATCAATACAAGCTTGATTACAAAGATTTTCATATACCTGAGGTGGTATCTCTGATGTGTCTGCCATGAGAGCTTGATTGTTGGCAGGAATATCCTCATACTGGAAGCTCCAGTCAAAGTTAGCAGTTCCACCAGCTGCACAAGCTGCAGTTTGTGTAGGAGGAGTGGCATGTTGCTGTTGTTGCTGTCTTGGCTGAGCTTAGTGAGCTTGTCTGGTATGAGCAGCAGTTGGGTTTGCCTTTGGTGCCTTGCATTCTCTAGCAAAATGACCAAGTTGGTAACAGTTGTAACACCTCAATTTGCTTTTGTCCAAGCCAACCCTTGTGTTAGAGTTGTTGCTTGGAACGGGTCTTCCTGTTCTTGAGTAGAACCTTTTTGCTCTTAGAGAGAGAATGGCATAGGAGTATTGTATATCCATTTCTTCTAGATTATTTGGATGAAAACATTCCAGATCTTCCTTGATAAAGGACATATTGCTTAAGTTTTCAGAGACAAAAGCAACAGAGGTTGATGTTTGAGGTGGGGCTTCAAGAAGAAATGGTGAGTTGTTTGATTGAGAGGTTGGAGTTTGGGGATGAGTGACGATGGGAGGATAATAGTTGCTTGAACTAGGACCTGAGTGGTCAGAGTGGAGGGCAGAAGAGGTAGTGGTGGATGTTGAGGCTGATTGGTAGCTTGAGCTTCTTTCCTTGGCCTGAATCATATCTAATTCATAGGTCTTTAGCATACCGAAAAGCTCAGTCATCTGTAGAGTCTTCAAATTCTCAGTTCTTCTGATGGACACTGTGTAGAGTGTCCAGCAACTAGGTAGAGACCTGTCACACCCCCACCGATGGCGGAATTTACGCGAGGGGTGACGAATTGAAATCATCACAATGATTAAAAGAAATACTATTAAATTAACCGAATAATTGCATTACATTGTTTTAAAAACACACAACCAAATAAAATAGATAAACAAATAGTCTTTATTAAACTTTATAATAACTAAATCTCCTAGAGTCAAGTCTCGAAGTCCTAGCGTGATTGTAACAGCAACCTAGTTATTAGTACATGAAAAACATGCTAAAATATGTCAGCTATAAAGCCGGTGAGAACATAGGTTTAAGTAATTACATAGTATAGATAATGAAGATTTTTGCAATTCATAAACAAGATTCAATAACATGTAAACAAACTTCTATACATCGATTCAACCAAACCTAATGACAAGATTAGGTTCCCATAGAATTAATATAGCATGAATAACAAGTTTTGTAGTTTCTGTATATCTAGTCTCAAGTTGATATCGTATCTCGTCAACTCAAGAACTAGATCGGCATGTCAGGCCCATAGATCTATGATTTACTCCCGTTGGCTTATCCCAAGTTAATGGTTGTAGAGTGTGTATAAAACCGTTTAAGTTTACAAGTATAAAAAGTTGTTATTGAAATTGAAAAGGTAGTATTTGAGTTTGATATAGTTTGACAACCTTTGATATACGAGCATGTTTTCCACCCCAAAGATAAAAAGTAAAAGGGGCTATGTATCTCACCTTAAAGTAGGTGGGTAGAATCTTGTCCTGGTAGTAACTTGGTTACGAGAATGCCTTAAGGATTAAACCCTAAGTAAGTTATAGTGCAAGTTAGTTTTAGAATTTAAGTTTAGAATAGATAAAGGTTGATATTGTAAATAGAGGAAAGTGGTTGTCGTATACTAGAGTGGTTATCGTCCCAGAGTAGTACCTCCAACAGAAGCGTTCCCAGGAAAGAGTTGGTTAGATCAAGACCCCATCTTTCCTAGCCAGAACTTTCTGCTTGTCAGATAACTACATACCGGTTGGATGGTTACTCTATCGATATACTAGACCAAGTTTAGGGTTTATTTGGTAACTTTAGAAAGTGTAGGGGCTAAAGTGTAAATATGATTTTAGTTGGGATTAAAATGAATAAGTTGAATATTAGAGGATTATAATTGAAAAGGTAGAGAGTTTGAATACAAACATGATTCAAGAATGTATAGAGTAAAATCACTTATTTTATAATAAAATTCATATCTTTTATAAAAATTATGAATATCATGAAAGTTTGCAAAAAGGGGGTTTTTGACAGCTTTGCGCACCGATCTTGCGCGGGCTGTTTGAGGGACTTAAACTATGAACCAGAAGACGTGCGAGTAGGCGTTTCGACCGTGAGACCTTAAACTTGATTTTCAAAAAAAGAAACGCTTGAAAAAGTTCTGTTTTGAGTGAGTTATGGCCCTGATAAGATAGGGTGACGAATCTGTCAAAAATTCAGCATTATAGTTTTTATGTTTTAGAGAAAAGTTTTATTTTTATTGATTAAATCAAGCTTTGATAACCTAGATCTATGATTATAACATGTAAGTGTTACGGAATCGTAGATCTAAAGTTGTTTTTGTAAAAACATTGAATGAATTAAAGATAAAAATTTAAGAACACCAAGAACATGGTGACTAGAACTTACTTGTGAATAAGGAACACTTTGGATCTTCAAAGAGGGGGCAAGGGAAACGACTTTGGGCAGCCTTGGGGCTCTAGATTTCACAAGAATGGTGTAAAGAAAAGGGAGAAACAAGGCCTATATTTATAGGTTAGGATTTAGAGAAAAAGGAGGAGTTCTAGTTGGATTAGGATTAGGATTTTATTAGGAGCTAAAAGATACTAGCAAATAGGATTAGTTAGTTACTAGGATTTTTATAAAAGAATAGGTTAATTTTTATAAAATTTCGATGGATATGGGGAGATTAGGATAGAATCATGAGTTGTTAGTTAGGATAGAATTGTAGTTGGTTAAGTTTTAGATAATTACTAGTTAGCTTTAATAAAAGGTTTAATAATATTCAAGGATAATTAAGAGGTTTAATAATAATAATAATAATAATAAATAAATAAATATATTTAAATACCTATGTAGGTATAAATTTATGAAAGTTTTGGTAATCATGTATATATTATGATATTTTTCTTTTTTAACATAAACATAATAAACATATTAGTAGTTATAATCTTTAAGTATTAAATTTTATAAAATGTTACACAATAAACCTTGTAGTTACAAATATGAAATTTTTGACCTTCTAAGTTTGAATTTAGGTTTCTAAAGATAGAGACTTTCCATAAAATTTATTTTTTTATTATGGTTTAAGGCATCCAAGTTACTACATTAGACAAGATATAGGATAATATAACATTGAATCACATAGAATCACCATAGTAAATGACAATATATAGAATCACAATGTATTGAAATTGAATTATGCTAACGTTTTCATAGATCGAAATAGTTTCAGGAATGCATAAGGAATCAATAGTATCACTAAAAGGTTACATAAATAGCATGGAAAAATCAAGGATGTTACAAGACCTGATGAACTTCTTGAGAATATCTTCATTCTCCAGCTTCACTTTTGAGCACTGCAGCTCACCTACAAGATAAGTATATCTGTTATATAAAACAGTTAGAGACTCACCTTCCTTCCAGACGAAGTTTTCATATTGCTGCTTCAAGATGTCTCTTCTGTTTTCTTTTACTTCCTCTGAACCAGCAAACATCTTCTCAAGAGCCTCCCATAGCTCCTTTGTAGTTTTGTATCCTCTGAAGTTGTGAAAAACTTCATTTGGTAAGCACATCTGGATGGCTCCCAAGGCCTTGAAATCTACCTTCATTTTCTTGATGTCTTCATCAGAGTATTTGGAGGATTCTTTGGGAACTAGTGTACCTCCGGAATCAGCGAAGGCCACCATGGGTATGTATGGTCCATCTTTAATGGATTTCCACATCCCGTATTCTTGATAGCAGAAGAAGCTTTCCATTCTGTTCTTCCACATATCATAGTCTTCTCCAGACACCAGTCTTGGTGGTTTGCTGATGCTTCCAATGTCTTCAACTCCATTGTTTTGTGCCATTTTTGATTTGTGATAATGGGTGACTTTAGCAAAGGGATAGTTTTGAATAGAACCAGAGAATGATTAAACAAGTGTGAGTTTGTTTAATCTGTGAGCCAAAGCTCTGATACCACTTGTAGGATCGGTGAATACAAGATGGTTCTATTCTAGTTGAGATTGGCGAAAACAATCACAACTAAGCAATGTAAACAAGAAGAATACTGATAAATGCAATTTGTATTAAGCTTCAAAGATTACAAGATTACAGAGAAAACTCTTAAGAAAAAGCACACTTATACAATGACTCTAAGTACTACTTATATAGTAACTTAGAATCAAGACACACCCTTGATGCTAAGGATCAGATCTAACACAAGCCGTTGATCTTGTATTGAAGCTATTCTACATGTAACGACAATAAATACTACAAAAGTTATCTTTACTCAAACGTCTTCTTAGGCATCATTGCTTAAGTCCTTGGAAGAAGAGTGTCGTTGTCTTTTATTGTCTTGCACCAGTAACATTCTTTCTGCGTGGAGTGTGTCAGTGTTGCAGCAGAAAGTTTTCAGTGGTAATTGTTGTTTTATCGAAGCCAGTCAGCTGCAATGTTTGATCTTCAGAGGGAATGGCTATCAGCAGCAATGTTGTTGATCAGCAGCAAGACACAACTGTCCACAGCTGTTGATGATTTGCCTATCAGCAGCAACTTTGGTCTTCAGCAGATAAGGCTATCCGCAACAGATTTGTTCTTCAGCAGAAGAACAAGTATCCGCAGCAGATAAGCTTATCCGCAGCAGTTTGTCGATCTGCAGCAAACTCTAAGGTCCACAGCAGTTGTACTTAGAGAATTTTGTAGCCATCAGTATTTATTTCTACAAATCAGAAGTAGGGATTTCAGTGAGATTGTGAAGGTGAGTGGTGAGGAGTGTAGATCTTGTTGTAAGAAGTTTCACTGACGCGGTAGACGCCAAATGCGACGAGAGTCATGATTTCGAGGCCAGGAGTGGCATTGCGGAACTGATTTGTGAGGATCAGATGCTACCTCCATTAATCTCTCCTCCTAAAGAACTCTCCCGTCGGGCCTAATGGCTTCCCCATTGGTGTCGATCGATTAGGGTAATGCTAGAAGAAAAATGGAATGAAGTGGCGAGGATGCAATTCACAATTAGGGTTTCAACTAGAAACGGGTATGGATACGAAATCGGATCCTCGTGTAAAGAGAAAACGGGTCATAGTGTTTAGCGGAAAATAACTTGAGGATGAACAGGTCAGCGACTCTGTCGCCCATTATACCTATATTTATTTGTGAAGGAAATGAACACTTTTTGGAGGATTTTCAGCCGTTCCTTTCTTTACATCCAAGAACAGCAGCAAGGTTCAAGTTCTGTTTTCCCTTTTCACACCCTGGATTAGGGTTTCCCCCTTCCCCTTTTCACAAATACTCTCTCTTTCTATCTCGATCTATCTGTCTCTCCTCTTTAGGTTTTCCTTTGACGCCGGCGGATGGAGTGGTGACCGGGAAAGGTTAGGGGCTGTGGTTGAGGGGAGTGGTCGGCGATTGCTATACTTCGATTGTTGGGGCTGTGGTTGAGGGGAGCGGTCGACGATTACTATACTTCGATTGCCGTCTTCCAACTTTGCTTCGCTTCCTTCTATCTCTCCTGTTGACGCTTTTGCTCTGTTAGAGTTTCTGGTAAGGTTGTGATGAGGTGATAAATCTGAGTAGAAATTGGAAGAAATCTTACCTTGGCGTGGCAGGGTTGGAGGATGGTAGGTGCTCACTTACAACCTCTCTTGCAGCCATGGTAGTCTTATCGTTCTGAGACTCTGAGTATCACAATCCCATATTTGGCCAGCCTAAAAAATGTTGCTCATGAGGTTAGGGTTTCTTATGGTAAATCTCAGTCGTTTAGATGATACATTTTGTTAACTTTATACTGTTTTGCTCTTGGATTATGTTTAATGTTTAATATCATCTTAGTTTGTTTTAAATTCTGATTTTATGCAGGAGCCATTTCATCGGTTACGATTTCTTACATGAAACCCACGGCCGATGCTATACAGAAAGGTTTCTTGGGCATAAGTCTGCACATGCTCTCGATTTGTGTTTAGTGTTGCCGGTCTCAGTTTGTTTTAAAGGTTAGTGTTTAATGTTGTTCATATCAGTTTCTTTTAAAGGTTGGTTTTATGCGTTGTGTGTACACATGTTTGATTATTGTTCCTTACCCGTTGGTGCATATGCAGGTAACGGTTTCTGATGAGTCTATGATGAGTTGATAGATCTGACTCAAAATTGCATGAAGCTCTCAACTTGGTGTGGCATAATCGGAAGACGGCAGGTGCTCACTTGCAACCTTCCTTGTAGCCATGGTGGTCTCATCGTTTTGCAAACTCTGAGTCTCACATCATATGCCACGTGATTTCAAGTGTCTCAATTTGGTGATGGGTAAGTGAACACTAACTTAATCACAGCTTAAGCTAATTACACTCTAAGTTGCCTAAACCCTGAATCTTTTGATTATGTTACATCTAAGCGGGTCAATACGATTTTGGTTATGTTTTGTCTAAACGGGTCAATATGATTTGGGCAGGTTACGGTTTCTGATGAGGCTATAATGAGTTGACAGATCTGACTCAAAATCAGATGAAGATCTCACCTTGGCGTGGTATAATCGGAGGACTGCAGGTGCTCGCCTGCAACCTTCCTTGCAGCCATGGTGGTCTCATCCTTTTGCAATGTGATTGATTCTTTGCTTTTTGTAGTTTGTTGGGGATGGGGTCTGCATTTGTTCATATTTATTCATATTTCAGAATTAATTGACAATAGACGTAGAGAAGAAAGTAAAAGGTGGGGTCTGCTTTTTATTGTTTGTTGGAATGTCGTATATTAAGGTTACATAGAAAGTTGTCCAAAATGCAAGCCTATAGTTCTATATATTAAAGTTTCTGTATGAATATACCATACAAAACCAGGTATTCAAATATGATGTTAAGTTGTATTTCCTTGAATTTCACCTTCAATCAGTTTTTTTAATTGCAAGTATTGTTTTGAGGTAAATTGCTTCATAAAAGACAGATTAATTTTTTATTCTTTTTATAAACAGCAATGGATGTGTAAAGCACAAATCAGTACTTCAATCTTCCTGATGTTCAAAAGGCTTTTCATGCCAACATTACTAACCTTTCATATCCATGGAAAACATGCATGTATGTTTTTATAATTTAAAATCTTCAGTCTCTTGATAACCCTCTTCAAGATCTAATTATAATATTAATATGAATTTTCCTTAATTACAGTGATTTTTTTGGTGGGTATTGGACAGACTTCCCACTGTCAGTGCTTCTCATCTACAAGGAATTCATAGCTGTTGGTTTACGGGTATGGTACTTCATCTGTTTGCTTTACATTTTTTTGACATTATAATACGCCAGAGTTTGCTTACATAACACCATAATTAACATATATCAGTTAGAATGACAATAAGTTGGTAAAAATGTATGCAGTAGTGATACTGATGCAGTTGTTCCTCTCACTGCAACAAGATACTCAATTGGTGCGCTAAATCTTTCAACGATCGCCAATTGGTATCCGTGATATGATAATGGGAAGGTAAGGAGTTCTATTTTCATTTTTTATTTCACATTTTATGTATGTATATAAGTGATTATGTCAATAATTTAATGATTTTTCTGGTTAGGTTGTTGGGTGAAACCAAATATATAAGGGTATCCTATTATTAACTGATTGTTTTCTGTTTAAGTAATTCTATTTTCATTTTTTATTTGTGTCTTTCTAATGCTTAAGCTTTTTCTCTAGGCTGTTTGGGTCTCCTGTTGTTAACCGATTGTTTTCCGCATTTTTGCCTGTTACTGTAGGTTTATTAACCTCTGGTTTTGCTATGCTGTATTGGTCTTCAAAGTTACTTCACATGCTTTTTGTATGTAGGTTTTTGTGCTTTTTGCTTTTTGTTGCTATATGTTTATTTTTTCTTTAAGCTCCTTCCTATACTTTCTTTTGAAGTGGCTCACATCTTTACAAAAGTACATTCTCAAAGTGTCTCCTTATTCAAATATGTGATCAGCAAAACATAAAGGGCTAGGTACCCGGATTGATCTCCTTAGATGCGTCTAAACTCTAAAGGGAGCTTTTTTGAAGATAGCGAAGATACATGTTACAAAACTAATTTGTAGGCTAATTATAAATATGGTTTAGCCCATAAGAAAAAAAAAATATTCGTTATCAAGTAGTCTCTCATAAACTGCTCATATGTATTTATTGCTATTATCTGTTTTAAATCTACTCAATTTAAGAAAACAACGGATGCTACCCGGGCGAAGAAACAAGAGTGTCTCGCCGCAACGTTCGACTGGAATAAACCTAGTTATTTTTATTTATTAGGTATGAAGATGAAGATTTCATTTATATTTCCTAAATTACAAGTAGTAACTATTTAATTTTTCCTTTATTCAAACCGTGTAAAACACAGATTTTTAAGCGATTATATCGTAAATCATTTCGGATAGTACTCCATGATAATTCACATGTGATAGATACCATGTGAATCATTATAATTTATCTGTATTTACTTTTTTTTTTCTTTTTCTTTAGAACAGCATCATATTTACTAATAACAAATCAATTCGGGTAAATATCAATAAACCTGTACGCAACGATGTTATCTGTATTTACTTTTTACTACCTTTTATATGTTACCCAATCACGTAACCCGTACGCAATGATGTTATAACACGCAAATCGTCGATCAAAACTAAAGATATTAACCAAGCATATAAAACCAAATCACACGAAAGAAAACCACTCCCATTACAAAATTAAGTAAAAAAGTTGAGATATTTTAGACCCAGAATACAATGGATCAAGAAAATTGGTTTCTAACTTCATCTTACCACAGAAAATGAACCGTCTTGCTTACATCTTTGAAGGTTTAGGAAAGATGTCCGGTGTGAACTTCTGGGCTGCATTTAAACTGCCCTTCACCTTCATCTTACCCCTGCACATAACCATAACTATAATTCAACACTTGAGAAGAAAAAATGTTCATATCAAATAACCATAACTATGAATCTATACCTCATGAAAGCAATTTGAGGATTCATTTTCCCGGTCGCAATCTTGAAGAAATCCGCATCTGTGAAAGAAAAGGTGGCATCTGGCTTTCCTCCTTCATACGGGCCTACATAGTAGCCGGTAATTACCTCGTTTATTTTGATTTAAACTCAGAACATTAGCAAAATTAATGGCTAAATCACATGCTCTAGCATATTGACTATAGTAGTCAAAGGTGCACAAGGAGCGCGCCTAGGCGCAGCCCAGCGCACCAAGAACGCCTTGCATCCATGAAGGTGCACAAGCGCCATTACACCAAATTCTGCATAAAAACCAGTCTGAACATTTCCAAAACAGCTAAAACTAGCCTTAAACATCTGAAAATGGCTTGAACCAGCCTAAAAACATGTCTAAAACCACTAAAATGGTCTATTTATCATGTGCACCACTGCGCCTTACTTAAAAAGGTCCTCACTTTTTAGCGCATTATGCCTGGCAACCGCCTCACCCTTTGCCTCCTACAGTATTGACTATGGATTGGAGGTCTGTTGACAATCTATCCATCAAGTAAATTTGATACATCTTTTGGTGAACATATTGGGAAATGAGTGGAACAATCAGTGAACCGAACCGAACGAGAGATTGTTCGTGTTCTGTTAAGAATTTTCGGGACTAATGAACGGTTCACGAACACATAACCGAACAAATATTCTTGTTTGTGTTCGCTTGTTAAGAAAAACAACTCGTTTGTGTTCGTTTGTTAATTGTATAATTATCTGAACGTAAACGAACACATTAATTTTCAACGTTCTTAATCCCAAACATTACAAAGTCAAGTACTTGACATAATTATCTGAAAATTCTTCAACATACTAATCATAAACATAATCGTCGCAAAATAATGATAAAAATATTTATCCCTAGTGACTTAATCAGTTAAAAGTTTAAACTTTAATTGTTAAAATAATAATAATATTGATAATGATAAAATCTTTGACGAAAAATAAAATAAATATTATAAATAAAAAGATATAAAAAGTTAAAAAATTTAAATGGTAACTAAAAGTATGAAAAATATAAAAAAAACTTTTAACAAATGATCATAAACAAATAAACAAACGAACATTAACGAATATAAACGAAGGAACGTTCACGAACACAATCGAACGAACGAGACATCTGTTCATGTTTGTTCATTTAACTAATCGAACAGAATTCCATGTTCATGTTTGTTCATTTATTACACGAACGAACACAAATGAACTTCCCACCGAATGGTTCAATAACGGCCAGTCAGTTCATTTACAACCCTACGATCAGTCACAAAGTCTTCACTAACTTGAACAGTTACAGTCACAATTACAGTTTCAGTTTCTTAATTAGAGGCGTTCAATATTCGGTTTCAAACCAATTAAACCAATAAGTGAACTGAACCAAAACCGTTTAAAAACAAACCTAATTACATATTCGGTTCTCGGTTTGGTTAAGTAGGTAATTCGGTTCGGTTTTCGGTCGGTTTCAAACCGATTAAACAATATGTAATTTGGTATTCGGTTGGGTTAATCTAATGATATGAGCTTCTATTCATTGCTTTAAACAACATAATTGCATAAACGAATGAACAAATAACATACCTTTAGTAACATCTCCTTTCTTCAGATCGACTACGTAAATCTCCTCGTTGAATCCCATTTTCTGTCAAATCGACGTAATAAGAGATGATAATTCCTCAAACAAAACGCAGGTACCTTCGGATTTGATCGATTACAGTAAATTAATTAAACGTTCCAACCTTGGGAGCGATATTGATCTGATAAACAAGACCGATCTTCTTGGTGAGAGTTTTGCCTGCGTCGGTGGAGAAGTGGGTCTTCATTTGGTCCATCAAGGCGGCGGACTTGAGATCAGAGGACGCCATTGGAGGTTTCGAGAGAAATTGGTGAGGACTGAATGAAGAAAAAACATGAGAATGAAGAGGGATTGAATCGGGTTTATAAGATTTGCAGAGGAGTGAATGCAATTGTGGAATGATTTGATTATTCAAGAGGGATGGCAACCCAACTCATATATTTTGTTTGCTTCTGCTCTTCGCATTGGAAAGTGGGCTTTCTATCCGTCCGATATTCCGATCCCATGTTTCGGGTTGTGGTATAAATTTGGTTCAAATTGGATAAAAAACGATAAATTAAACTAAGAGTGAGTTGGATACAAAATTTGAGAGAATTTTTCATTCATTCATATGATATTTTATCCCTCACCATCACCATTATATAGAGATATGATATAAAAACAATGTTTTCAGAACCGGACCGGACGTCGAACCGGTCTCCTTACCGGTCCACTGGTGACGTCATAAATATTATAAAAATATATCAGTCTAAATAGCTTTTAATCCTTTCAAAAACCACCAACAAGTCAATTCCAATAATTTTAAACTAACAATTACTTACGAAATAAGAAGCCAAGAGACTTAAAAAAGATTAAAAAAAAAAAAAAATAGTCAAGCGGTTCAACCGGTCCGACCACCCGGTTTCCGGTCCGACCACCGGTTCGCTGCAGAAACGGTTCAACACATGTAACAGGACCGGTCAGACCACCGGTTCCCGGTCCGACCGGCCGGTCCGGTCCGGGTTTCAAAACATTGTATAAAAACATTAGAGCTCATATATATTGGATTGGGTTGATTCTTTTCCAAACATTTTATATTATACACTATTAACAATATTTACTACTCGATAATGTTGTCTCGGTTCTTCAGTAACTGATATTGCATTATTAATTATGATGTTTCATTAAAACCTTACTAAGAAAAACCTAGTGAGACAAAACTTAGTTAAGGAAAAAGAGTACATCGTGTATAATACTCCTTCTTAATTTAACATATAACTTTTAGTTTACGACGTTCATTATTCTGAGACAATTGTTTGACTTGATTTTTGATTTAGTCTTCTTTGATTTGAGCGGTGCAGGTTGCATTGTCTTCATGTAGTATAGTCGGGCTTTCTTTTGATCAACTTAGGTCTACACCTTTCTTGAATATTCTGAACTGTTGACCTTAGTCAAACACATCCTCATCTAGCATCATATATGACAGTTGACTAAACACGATTTGATGATGTAATGTCTGTGATGTGGCCCAGAGAGTCTATAAAAACTATAAATAAAAACCTAATCTAGACTCCTAAGTAATAAATTGAATACATATGAACTAGACCGCACTGACATGCAAATGAACCTATCGAGTGTAGCACAGCTTAATGGTAAACCGGATTATCGAACCATAGAGACACTGAATAGCTAAACTAGACACTGACTAGAACTAAGAATATTGGTTTGGGGGTTTTCTAAAACTATTGATTAAATTACTAAAGAAATCAAGAGATGACAGATGAACGACTCTAACTATTAGACAAAAGCTCGGGAATATCAGGAATGAGAAGAACACTACCTAGGTAGGAATCCTACTTGCAAAACAAAGACTTCTACCGGTTATGGAAACAATGATGGATCTGGGTATCTAAGGATAACAACTCTAGACGACCTAGTGGATCCCTAATCACTCTCAGGGTGTCGCCAACAAGGAAACTCTAAAGATGCACAACGTTCACCAGATAGTCGGATTACCTTTCAGTCTCTCCAACAATGATAATATACCCAACAGACAGATCACTTCTCGGTCTCACTGTCCACAATACATCAGGGATGCACGAGGTAATATCAGATTAACACACTATGACTCGGATCAGCAACAATTACTAAGAACCTAAGGAAACTTCCTCTCAGACAGTTAACACTCGGAATCCTAATAACGAACACCAACCGACTATCTCTCACCTTTCGGGTATCGAGATAAGAAGAACACTCAATCTAATTCACTCTCAATCATCGTTCCTATGGAATACTACGTCTAGCAAACCATCAAACAACCTCAAACACACAGCCTATGATCTAGATATACTACTCAAACTGAAAGACATTCACGAGCAACATAAGGAACAATAATCAATCACAAATCAGATTAAAGCATGCAAATTCATCATAAATATTAAACCAAGATCTTTACACAATCATCAATCCTACATAAAATAACCAAAAACCGAATAAAGATCCACACTTTAACAAATATTCATCAATGACCTAGGCAGTATAGAACGTTTAGCCTAGAATCATGCTTAAAACCAAGAACACAGAAGTAAAAGACCCAAACATGGTCTAAAACAAACTGATCAAAGACAAAGATCAAGACTTTAAAAACTGAATAAGCTAGACTTAACAAACCCGGAATCAAAAGCTTCGATCTTGGACTCCGAATGCTTTCTCTAGCCCCAAAATCGCCTCAAGATGCTCTGTAGATGGCTAAAACTACAACTCCTAACCTAATGGCTATCCAATTTGATTTAATGGCCGATTAGGGCTTTTTGCGAATTTATAAGCCTCTCGCATACCGCGAGAGAATTTCATGGGTTCCTTACATACCGCGAGGAACAAATTAGTCGGGCCCGGTAATGGATCTCCTCGCGTACCGCGAGAGAATGAGGCCGAGTCTTCGCGTACCGCGAGGACCTTATTTTCCTACTTTTTGACTTTAATTTCTTGGGACTTCTTCTCTTGCTCGATCTCTTCATGATTTCACTTGTAATTCTTACGAGCACCTGAAAACATAACAAAGACTCAAAATGAACTAAAAACGCAAAACAAATATAAAACTATCTAAAAACACACGAATAAAATGGAATAAAGATGTGTGCTTTGCACTACATTAAACATCCCTACACTTAACCTTTTTTCATCCTCGAAAAAGTTTGCAATGGAATCACAACTGGAAAACAACTTACATCTTATATATCTTATTAGCACAAATATACTCACGCGTTAAAAAGCAATAAACGGTATTTCTATCCGATTAAACCCAACCACCAACTTTCAAGCTCCCGATTTGTGTTCTAATTCCATTTTATACAGCATATCAATCAATCTATGAGACTCACACTCGGAAGCTACAGTTCTACCTAATCCCGTCTCACGGTCATGTCTAGGCCCGGGTTAAACCATCTAGATTTCCCACCACGTTAAACTAAGATTCACATGCTTTAGAAATTAAGGTGATTAATCGGTGAATGGATGAATAATGAGCATTAAATTAAACAAATGAACCTTGTCTAGAGGCGTTTCAACCAAGTCGCTATCCCGGAGGATAACACATAGACTACAGTTCTAATCAATGAAGCACTTAAGAATCACTTAGTGGTGTTTCAACTAGGTTGCCATCCCGGAGGGTAACACATAAGCAAAACTTAATTAAGCTAATTAATAATGGAATTATGGATTGCCGGCGCCACCAAAACTCAGATTTATTTTCATAAAAAGAGAGTGGTGTGCCCAGAAATTTCAAAAACCTTTAAATTTTAGCTTAACGTGGTACCTATCACCCTATGTTGACAGTTTCAGCGTTACCGTTTACCCCTAAGATGAGTACCCACAAGACATTATGATTTAATTCAATTATTAATCCTAATTAACACTCACAGGCTATTTAAGCTCTACTAGTTGGCTGGATCTACCAAAATGTTTTCTATAATTTATTTTCATTTAAACTCAACAGCAGTTTCCAGTTCTACTATCATTTTCCAGTTATTATACAAAAACTTTTACTTTTGAAGGACAATTTTTCAAAATTTTCAAATTTTTTTTGTATTTTTGTATTTTTATAAAAGAAAATAAACTAAACAGACTCACTAAGACCAGTCTCCCATCCCCACACTTAAAACAAACATTGTCCCTAATGTGAACCGAGAAACACAGAACAAAAACAAAAGATACAAAAATAAACAGGAATAGACTTAGCTGGTAATGTAACATTGATTTGTGTCCAACTTTGCTCTTCCACTTGTGCACCATATAGCATTTCGGTCATGGTTGCACAACGCTTTGTTGGGTTGCCTTTACACAAAAATAAGATCCAAATCAACCCCGCCCGAATGGAGATTGAGTACGGGCGGAGCGATCAATACCTGCACAATGAACCTCAAGCAAACCCGCAACATTAAACTGACTCAAAAAGTACAGACTCAAAGTGAAATAAAAGACTCTACTGACTCAACAAGACTCAAGATAGAACTGGGAAATGCATCTGATGAATGACAAACACATAGACATGAGTGCCAAAAGCAAGGTGAATCAACTCAAACGACCCTTTGGTTTCCCATGGTAGATGAAGGTAAATGGATATTATGGAGGATGATGGTGGATAATAGATGGTAAAATGGATGAAATATGGATGGTGGTAGATGGATGGAATGTGGAGGTGAATGAAAGTGGTATAATGGAGTTGAGTGGTGGTGATAGAGGGTATGATGGATGGCATGGGTGTTAGTGGTGGATGATGGTAGGAGTGGATGGTGAATGGTGGCGGGAAAGGAAGACCATGGGAAACAAAGGGAATAAGGGAGGGCTAGGAGTCCCTCGCGTACCGCGACAAATAGGAAGACCCTCCTCGCGTACCGCGTGTAGGTGAAATTTTACCTGACCATCTCATTTGTCCTTCGCGTACCGCGAAGGGTAGCCACTTTGGCTTCGCGTACCACGAGAAACCTTTCTCCACAGAAAGTTTTGAGGGTTTTAAAACTTAGAAAATTTTTGGCCCTTCAAACTTTCTTCCCCAATTTCCTGAACAAACAAGTTCCATTGATAAAAACTCGTGTAAACATACCCGGGACTCCGTCTTGGTGATTTTCTTCACCGAATCAGCTGCGAATCCCTGCAAAACAGACACAAAAAAGGCACGCAAAATGAAAAATTCTAAAAATAGCATGAAAATAAGCAAAAGAAATATACATACTGTACACCCGGGCACTGGCCTGAGATTCAAATAAACCTATCAGGAGGTTTCTCTTTGATTCTAACCGGCACTGCCTTAATCGTATGCGGTATTCCTCCCCTCATCACAGACAAACAGCTAAAAGCAATCACCAAACATTTATTAAAAACATCTCTTAAATCAGTCCACCAACACTTAAACCTACAAGGTCCAAAGATAACCTGGTTCAAGTACCCCAACAACTTATCACCCCTAGACGTCCCCACACTTGGGGTTTTCACCATCCCTAAATCACATGTATCTTTCAACTCTCGGGTTCTCTTACGGGGCGGCCTAGATTTAGGGGATGACTCGGTTTCTATCCCCTCAGAATGAACAACGGTGGAGGGTAAAGGCTCGGAATGGGATATCACTAACGGCCTGGCCTCGACATTCTCACCAGGATCTTCAGGATCCTCAACACTCTCTACCATCCCCACACTTGGGATTTTGCCTATGATTTCTTCCAGCTCTGCCATCATCTCTTGCAGATCACTGGCATCTCATCACCGTATTCATCCGGCTCATTTAGTAGCTCTTCTAAATCACACGCCCAATCGGAAAACTCTCTCACATCAGTATCAGGCTCACCAACATCTATCTCTCCTGGATCAGAGTCCTTATGGTCACCTATTAAGGCATCAATCATGCAAACAGAATGGCTCTACTCACTAACCTCCTTCCCAGACTTCGCAATATCCAAAGTGATCTTCTCATCCCCCACACGAAGTATGAGCTTCCCGTAAAAGACATCGATCAATGCCTTCACGGTGCGCAGAAACGGCCACTCGAGGATGAGTGGGACTCTGTCATCCACATCCATGTCCAGAATGACAAAATCCATGGGGAAGACGAATTTATCTACTTTCACTAATAGGTTCTCCACTATTCCCCGTGGATACTTGACTAAACGGTCAACCAAGGATATGCTCATGCGCGTCGGCTTCGGTTCACCTAGGTCTAGCTGCTTGTATATAGAATACGACATCAGATTGATGCTAGCACCCAGGTCGGCCAACACGTGGTTCATAAGCAAACCGCTAAGCAGACACGGGATCGTGAAGTGACCCGGATCTGCCAATTTCTCAGGCAGCTGGTTCTGCCCCACCGCAGAGCATCTCTCACTTAGAGGGACTTTTGAGACCTCCTTCAGCTTCTTCTTGTTAGACAGAATATCTTTCAATAACTTAGCATATTTGGGCATATGCTGGATGATCTCAATGAATGGGAGATTGACCTTAAGTTATTTGAACATGTTAAGGAAGTTGTCGTATTCCCTAGCGTATTTATGAGGCAGCAAGCGCGCTGGGTAGGGAACACGGCTCAGGTCAATCTCGGGGGTCTTCATCACTCCCTCACTTTTCTTCCTAGCCTTCTCGGGAGGCTTCTCCAACATTATCTCCTCGTCCACCGACTCTTCATCCTCTTCTATCGGTGGCTCTACTCTTTCTTCTTCCCTTCGACTTCTAGTAGACACGGCCATCACTGATGTATTGGGGCCTGAAGATGGACCTCCCTGTCTATCCTTCAAGCTCTTTGTGATGTCTCCTACCATGCGCTGTAGATCCTGGAATGCAGATTGCTAATTCTTCAGTAAGGTATCATGAGCATCCAGTCTCCGTTGAGTCTCCTTGTCCTTTACCACCAAGTGGGCAAGCATTTGGGTTTGAGTCTCCAACTACTTCCCCCACTTGGTCCTGCTTCACCTCCAGCTTGCTGATTAGGGCGGGTATTAAACCCCGGTGGGTTGCCTCCAGATCTCCATCCCGAGCCATAAGAATTGCTATAGTTGTTGAATCCTCGGTTCTGGTTGCCCGCAAAGTTCACCTGCTCCCGCTGACTGACGGGGCAGTCCCTTGTGTCTTGGCCTCCTCTGCACACCTCACACCTTTGAGCACTCAGCTTTAGCTCTTTAATTTCATTGGCCATGGCTGCAAGTGCAGCTACCATGCTAGTATCAGGGTTGACATGATGAACACCTCTCACAGAAGAGGCTGGTGTCCTAGCAGTAGGAATGGAATTCCTAACGGAACGTGGCTGCTGCTGCTCGACTAAAGTGAAGCTTTCAAACATTTCCTCGCATTCAGCAGGCTCTTTCTTATCCATGATATGGCCTCCCGCAACAGTATTGAACATTTGTTGCTTCTCGAATGTGAGACCATTATAGAACTTCTCCACTATCGCCCAGTCAGAAAGACCATGCTGGGGACATCGGCTCAACAGGGCGTTGAACCACTCCCAGGCCATGTGATAAGGCTCGTCAGGGTCCACGCGGAAAGAATGGATCTAGTCCCTAAGGCGAGCGGCCTTGGAAGGTGGATAGTACTTTTTAAGAAACTTGGCTTGTAGATCCTCCCAAGTGGTGATAGAGTTATGGGGGAGGGTATCTAGCCAAGTGGCAACACGCCCAAAGAGCGAGAATGGAAAGAGACGCAAGTAGATTGCGTCCCCAGACACACCAGTGATATTGAAGGTATCACATATTCGCACGAAGCGGGACAGATGTCCTGGTGCATCCTCATCCTCGAGGCCATGAAATTGAGTAAAATGAGTTATGGTACTCATGACATGTGATGGGACTTGCCAACTGTTTGTGTTTAGCACAGTCGGGCGGATGATCGAAGATCTGGCCCCAGTAACACCATCACTGGCTCTCAGGTGTACGGTACGTCTCGCTGGTAGCGTCGCCCATGTTACGAATAGGAATAAGGCTTGGGTTAGGTACCTTTTTCTCACACAAAACTTTCAACCGCTCACGAAGGTCGCGGCTGCGCTCGTGAAGCTCTCGCTCGGGCTCTGAATAAGCTGTAAACTTAGGTGATCCTTGCGAACGAGTACACTGCATACACTGAAAGACACAAAAACAAATAAAAAATGAAGACTCGACACACAGAAAGACTCGATCCTAAAATTAGACACACAAGTAGCAGAGAAGATAAGCACACAATTTAGACACAACTAAAAAAATGAAAGAAAACAAAGAACTAATCAAAGCTAATTTCGCTATTGCCAAGTGTCCCCGGAAACGGTGCCAAAAACTTGTTGTGGACCAGAAGGTCTATAAAAACTATAAATAAAAACCTAATCTAGACACCTAAGTAATAAATGGAATACCTATAAACTAAACCACACTAACAGACAAGTGAACCTATCGAGTGTAGCACAGCTTAATGGTAAACCGGATTATCGAACCCTAGAGACACTAAATAGCTAAACTAGACACTGACTAGAACTAAGAATATTGGTTTGGGAGTTTTCTATAACTACTGATTAAATTACTAAAGAAATCAAGAGATGACAGATGAATGACTCAAACTATCAGACAAAAGCTCGGTAATATCAGGAAAGAGAAGAACACTACCTACGTCGGAATCCTACTTGCAAAGCAAAGACTTCTACTGGTTATGGAAACAATGATGGATCTGGGTATCTAAGGTTAACAACTCTAGACGACCTTGTGGATCCCTAATCATTCTCAGGGTGTCACCAACAAGGAAACTCTAAAGATGCAAAACAAATATAAAACTATCTAAAACGCACGAATACAACTGAATAAAGATGTGTGCTTTGCACTACATCAATCTGCTTTGTCGATCGTCATGTCCAGTCTTGCAAATAAATCAACTTATCTTTTAATACACTTATTGGTGATGCCTCGTTAAAAACCTTGCCAAGAAAACCTGGTGGGACAAAACCGTACAACAACATACTTCAATATGATGTTAAATTAGTACTTTATCACCTAGAATATAAACTGATGTTGCTGGACCAGTTATATTGCCTCGTTAAAAACCTTACCAAAAAAACCGAATAGGACAAACTTAATGAAGGGAAATGGAGTGTAGCATGTTGAATTAGAACGGTATTTCACTAGCACATATACTAATAATGCAATAACATGTCTCGTGATATTTATGAGATTCATTAGTGCGCCGATCGCGGTTAGGTACAGTACTTCTAGACCATGCACTTGTTCGCCCTCTTATTGGGGAAAGTAAGGATCTTTATATATGTATAACGATTGGAAAATCATGGGTGTGCTTAGAGGATAAATTTTGTCCATATTAAAATATGCAATCACATATATACTCAAACACCCGGCCGAGGAATAATTTCGCCCTGTCAAGATCTTACATTTCAAAATTCTCACTCTATTAGTTCGACAGAGTCTCTCGATGATGTTTAGATCATTACTGTAAACAACGATTATGATGAACTTTTAGAGTAAATTTTTGATAACTAAACATGGTTGATTTTATCAAATTTATACCCCCTTTTTTTAAATATACACTGAGTTGATTATACCACATACGACCAGTTTTCTTGAGACTATATAAAAATCTCTTTTGATTTAAAACACACATCTCGGGGGTACTAGTTATAATGCGTCAGGCATTTGTAACCCATTAGGGATTTTATGTAGTAGTCACTTTCAAGTTTTTCATACAAGTATACAATGACAACATCTATAAGTTTTATGAACTCCTTCTGAAATTGCGAGGCCGCTTAAACATTTAAAGGTTATCGTATCCACTACAAGAGGACACGTTTCCTCATAATCAACTTCTGGGATTTGGGAAAAAAACCTTAATTTTACAAGTCGTGCCTACATCTCATAATCTCATAATTTTCGTTTCTTTTTATATTAAAAACACCATACTGGTTTGACGTCTATGGGTGTTCGGACTACAGGTCGGAAAACGTTTTGCTTGTCATGCATATTTAGTTCAACCTTTTAAGCATCTTACCATTTTAGGCAGTCATCTCTGTGTATGTACTCTTACAGAGTTTTAGATATGTAATATTTTTCTTCGATTACATATGTTTTTGTAGCATATGCAAAAATTTCAAACACGTGTTTCATTTCGGTTCCATAATGTACTGTATTGTACATTTATTGAGATCTCATATTTTTTGTACATGAGTTTCTTCTGGAACTCTATTATCCTCTTCTAGGTTTTCATTATAATATTTTAAAATTTCATTAATCTCTTCAGGGACATTTATCTCTTATGTGGTTCTATTATTTTCTTCTAGAAATGTACTAGTCTCTTCTGGAATATACACCTCTTTTGGGTTGTGTTCAACCTCTCCAGGGGTTAGACCAACTTTATTATTCTGCTCTTTTTATTTCATTGAGGTGTTATCTTTGGAACCAATTTATCTCTCATATATTTTATGGTAATTTCTGTGTTTATGTTAATTCGAGCTGATGAATTTGATGTTGGTATATGTGACATTATCACTCTGTCTGTGTGTGTGAATGCATCAGATAATTCATTTGCTATTTTGTAACACCCCAATTTCCAAGAAAATATAAAGTATGGGGGGATAAAGTGCAACTAGTCCATAGTCTAGGGACTAAAAATACAAAAAAATATGAAAGTTGGGACGGTAGGAGACCGCTACCGGACCTTCTAGCGGTCTGCTACGTGATGAGCAAGGTAATTATGAGGGAGTGACGCGTGGCAGACATGTGTCTGCTGACTCAGCACTATAGCGGACTGCTACCCAAGCACATCACGGTCCGCTAGCCGCAAAAAGGGTCCGGACAACGAGAATCTGACACATGGCAAGTGACGCAACTGAGTTAGGGCGGCTGCCTAGCGGTCCGCCACCGACACAAATTCAACCTATATATTTGGAGCATGAGCCGTTCACTTTTTCACATAACCAAACACAATACCCCACACACATACACCTTGGGAAGCGTGTAAGGAGACCCGATGTGGTGCGTTAAAGTGCGAGTGAGGTACGTTACGAGTGTAGGAAACAACCCGAAACTATCGTAAGTACACTGGACCCGTACATAGTCCAATTATTTATGTGCTACGTGTAAACTAAGGTACGGGGTAATGGTGGTTTAGTCTAGACACTAAACTGGAATAATGAAGTATCCACGAGATATCAAAGGGGTGGTGGGTACGCTGCTGGTACACACTATATATAAACCCTTTTGATACCTTGGGGTGAAACCATTACGAAGGTTTAGGGGTATAGACTAAGAATAAATAGCATGCTAATAAAGCATGCTAAATAAATAAGAACATATGATGAATGCATGATAAAAGCTTAATTCTAAATAAAGGAGTATTCATGAGACATTAAAGAGGTGGTGGGTATGCCGCTGGTACGCCCTATATATAAGCCTCTTTAACGTAACATGGAGAAACCTTTACGAGGAATTCAAGCATGGATGGGGATGAAAGTATGACAAGAGATCATACTACGCATGATAAGTAATCATGCAATACGTGACGAATGTAAATATGTGAATGCATGAAAATACATGCTAAATGTGAATGTGTGATGGAACTAGTCTAAAACCTAAAATGGTGTAATTTAGTATTTAAGAAGTGTTAAAGGGGTGGTGGGTACGCCGCTGGTACACCCTATATATAAGCCTTTTAATGCATCGTAGTGAAACCATTATGAAGTTGTAAGGTGGGGACTGGTTAGGAATAAATCAAGTATAAACATGCATGATAAAAGTAAACAAGCATGTTACAAACAAATGCTTGATACATTGGGAGGCTGTGAGTCTATGATACTCAAGGTCCTAATGAAATGAGATGTCCAGCCTACGGGGCGGGTCTCAATAAAAATAAGTGGAATGAGATGTCCAGGCTATGGGGCGGGTCTCAATAAGAATAAATGGAATAAGATGTCCAGCCTATGGGGCGGGTCTCAGAGATATAACGAGATGTCCAGCCTACGGGGCGGGTCTCGAGGATGAAATAAGGTGTCTAACCTATGGGGCGGGTCTTATAAACAAGATGTCCAGCCTACGGGGCGGGTCTTGTGGTAGGATGTCCAACATACGGGGCGGGTCTTGTCTAAAATTAAACGAGTGATGTGACTTGAGGTACGTCCTATGATGATCACGGTGGCATGTAGGCTTGGTGAAATTTGAACATAGAACCTAAAGGGTTCCATAATAAAAGAAACAAGCAGTGTATTTACTTAGCGTAAGCTAATGTAAAAATGTTTTCCAAACACTGCAGAAAAAAAACATATGGAATAGAGCTTCATGAGGACGTGGCTGTCGGAGTTGAAGAATCCCTATGATATGTGTAATAGAATATTGTATGTAAAAACAATATTTATAATAAAATATACCAATGTCATTACAATGACAAAGTTTTAAAAAATTTGTGACCAATTTTCGCAATAAAACTCTGATAAAATAATAAAATAAAAGTAGGATGTTTCATATTTTTTGCAAATGCATGACATATTAGACTTTAGACTCATATTGACCGCTTCAGGGGTAATAATGATGTATTTGATGTTTTTATTTACATGTATTACCAGTATTTCCTTTTTTTATCCAATATTTCCCTATGATTGGAAATACCGTCTTATTATCATCTTATTTAAAATGCAACTCCTTGGGAATAGAATACTTTTGTAGTTTTTCAATTTCACCACAACTTTTGTTATTTTTCAATTTCACCACAGTATTTTTGAAAACTAACTACATAAAACATTTTTTATTGTTAAGTTAAATTTCAATTTTAATCAACTTTTTCTCATATGTTTCGTTCGTAATATTATTCACAAACTTTATCTTTTTATCAATTTTTTTTCTTTAATAAAGTTTATAGTTTTTTTAAATAATAATATTATAGTTATGTTAGGTTTTACACAGGTTTTATTTTTTCGTTTGACGAATTTTCAAAACGTGCTTTTGTTTTTCTTAACATTTAATGACATGACTTTTTCGTGATTTCCAAATATATACTCGCAACTTGCTTTTTTGATCTACGTTTTGATTTTCAGAACCGAGCCGTCGCAACGCGTGAGAAACACCCACTAGTTTTAATTAATAGACAACATAGTGTATTTTAAACATGTCCCATTATAGCGGTGTATAGGTAGATAAACGGCGACCAAATACTTTTAGTTGAGACTGATTGGTGAGGAATAGATGTAGTGAGGAATATTTGTGATCAAGAGTTGGTTTTGAACAGATTAGTGCAACGGTGTTCCCTTGTCTAGAGGGTGGTGATTCACATCTTATCAAGAGCTGTATAGAGATTAACTGTAATCATTTAATTAATAATTTAGCTAAAACTTTTATGCATGAACATAATCTGCTCGATGTTCAACATTTATCCCGATGGACATACAATAATCAGGCAAATGCTATATATCATGTAGCTAAAAGACTCACACGTGACCATATTGAGATGCATCTCTTAAGACCATAAAATACTGAAATGTTCACGTGGAGATTAACATGCTCACATATGTCAATCAGATTATTTCCAAATATAAGAGGGGCTCTTTATTGAAAGTTGTTCTCATAGAACCTAAAGATCGAGTTACCAAGAGAAAACGTTGCATATAATAAGTATTTTGGTAGCAAAGATTTTTATTTGTTGAGAGGGTACGCGTTGGCTCTTTTGATCATTCACCTCATCATGATGCTACATCGATTACCTATGTGGTCACGTTGTATGACGATAGTATCTTTGGCTAGTAACTTGTGGTCACTCACCATATTTGACTTGTATTAGATATATTTTATGGAATATATTCTAAATAGTACAACCTTTAAGTTTCTAGTATGGTCTTCTGGCATATTTATAATTTGGAAAAAATCATATAGCTTCGGTCACGGTTTCAATGTAATAACCATTGCTGAATATCTTTGAGACAAAGTAATGTTCTTCGGGATTTATTAGAATATAAGACATTATTTGTAACAGATTTGGTACAAGTAGGTAGTGTGACACATGCTCTTCTGGAGTATTCAATAAAGTTACCAACACCTAGAATAGTACCAATAAGTGTCTCTGTCGTAGACAACTGATAATAGTATTTTTTCTATGTTTTAGGATAGTGATAGTTATGTCGTTATGTGCCATACATTCATCACCGATGGTTATAATAACTCTACTAGAGTATAATGAACTTGGTAAGTAAGATAACCTTGCTCGTCTGGAGCATTCGATAGGTTACAAAACTGTTATTTTAGGTTTTTATCGGTGATGGCAAAAATAACAGTATCTAAATGAAGGGTTGATAACGGCGCTACAAGGGTGCCCTCGATGCAGTTTGTTACAACCTCTTTCCCCATGTATTTCAGTGATTTGGAGTTCAACAAGACATGTTTGGCCATTCCGTATTTATAGTGGATGTTTTCATACTCCTTTAAGATTTCTCCCTTGATGTCTACCTCATGGTATGTTGGTTTGAATCACTCATGTTAAGCTTTTAGATCGTGAACCTCTCGCCTCCATTAGTTGTTTCGTCCACGTCACGACCTCTACTTAGGTCGTGAACTCTTTTTCTCCTCAACACGAAGGCATGATATAAGCCCAGAGTATTTAATGAAACAATACTCTTAGTATTGCTACGACGGGAGCGGCTTAGAAGCATGAAACATGAAGAACAACTTTCTAACAAGTCAACATCGTTAATGTTATCTCCGCATAGTTTCATTTGGAGGTAATGTGGATAAGAGCGGAGTTTTACTCGTTAAATTTAGAATCACATATGGAGAAGTTTATGACAAGCTTTTGGGAAGAGGACCAACCTCTTGTGCTCACATTTATTATTGAGGTTCCTCCACAGGTTAAGGGGTTCTCAATGGTGATGTTTACCCATTTTAAAAGTATTTGTGGAGGTGATTGAGAAAAAAGATCATGTCTTTAGCATTCGCCTTAAAGGAAGACTCGTTCCTATTAAAGAACCGTAGGTTGTTTGTTAATTTACCAGGTTAGAAACCCATGTATTACACGGGTTGAATAAATCCAACTTTTTGTAAACCAACAGTTTCTATAAAAATTTGTATGTTGGATGTCATCAGTCATTGATGACATAAAAAATGAAGAGCATTTAAGAATTATAAATAACAAATAATGAAGATTTAAGAATTATAAAATTATATTTTAAGATAAGATATAATTGAAATCTTATAATTTCGTAAGTTTAATAAAATATTAGAATAAATTTTAGATATTTAATTATTTAAAATCATTGACTCATTATCATTTAATATGTAGGTCCCGGGAGCCTCGTCGCACAGTGGATATACACAGACCTGTTCTGTGATTTGTGTGGGAACCAAGAAACGAGACAGAGAAAACACGAACAAAGACAAAAGATAATGAAACGACACGTAATTCATAACATAGAAGTCATCCCGTATTATAGAATACATACCGAAGGAGCACACATCTCTCATCTAAGCTCACGGTCCAGGGGTCGGGAGAGCTCGTCCCGACCCGGACACCTCTCAACCTAGTTCCAGAGTTCCACCTACAAATGAAGACAAGCCTTCTATTTATAGGGGAAGGAACATTACCTACGTACTTGTCTAAGTGCGCAGGGTTTGGTCATGCGTACTTGACAAGTATGCAAGGCAAAAGCCTTGCGTACTTACTAAGTACGCAGGAACACCCTCCTGCGTACTAGCCTAGTACACCGATACATAGAATTTAATCTATAGTTACAAAAACATGCTTCTACAAACTCCCTCTTAACTATAGCATCAAATTCTATCTATCACTAACACTGATAATCATCAGTTTACAAAGAATGTCCTAACAGACCCCCTCTAAACTAATGACATTAAGTGTCTTCTGGCGAGATTTGATCTTCTGGCATTCCACTTGAGATCTTCAAATCTTCAAACTTCAGTCTTCAGTTGCCGAGTGATGCACACGACTCCCTCATAACTGTAGCTTTCATTGTAGACCAAACCAAGTGCTTCAATAAGAACCAACTAACCCAACACAACTTATTGTAGTTCATCCTCTCAGCAGTAGCTTGCTCCACCCTGAATTAGAACTCTGAGTCTGACAATTTCTTCCTAACCAGGTAACAATAGTAGACTAAGACAACTCCAAATCAGCTGGCATAAGATAGAGAGTTTGAATTTCCAATAACCTGCATCAAACTAATCAGCTCCCATAGGAATTCTAGTAAGATAAACTTAAGTCTTCAACCAGATGTGTCCAACTCTATCCTGTATCTTCATGAGTCAATCAAATTCCCGAAGATGTTCATTTCCAATATCCCCTTTCAGGTTAAGCTCCATCTGACTAGACCAGAAACAATGGTATGTTTCCTATCCCATCGGCCAATGATAAAAGGTTCTATCTTCAACTAATAATCCAACAGATATCCAGCTTCATCTTGAAAACACTTGATAGAATCAAACACAAAATCATGCTCAGCAGTGATCACCTTATATCCAAAGTCCAACATTCTTCAATTAGATCTTCATTCCTGGTTTACACCTCCTAATCTGTATACGTTCACCGCGGTGAAGTTCCATAAATAGGTTGTCTATCTGAATTCCGCCCATATCCCAAATGAGAAATCTCATCATAATTGAATCACATCAAATCTTGAACACATGCTTGACCAATGAGCACGAAAAATATAGTTTACACGAGAAATCATGGTTGATGATACAATTATTTTTATCCCCTCATTTCTCTGTAAACTATGACCAACTTCATCATCACTTCACTCAAATCCTCAAAAAGCACAACTAGCCAACTCCAGGATTTTATTCTTTTATTTCTTTGCAAAGATCCAAAACAACAAATCCTTGGGTTCAAGTTGTTCCAGTATTTATCCCCTATTAAAGAAGTATCCCGGATACTCGTAGCCTATATATTCAAGTTTGAATACCTAAACAAGATGATTCTTTTTCCAAAAGACCCAAAGCAGCCACATCTTCACAAATAGAACGAGACCTTTAGCCGAAGACAACCCAATTGCTCCCATTAGTTCAGCATTCATACCCTATTAAATAAGTATCCCGGATACTCGTAGCCTACATTTTCAGGTATGGACCCTTAAACAATGTATGACAAGTGGTATCATCCAACAAAAATCTCGTCTGTGTTTCGCCAAGCCACATCGTATACAAATTCTGGTCCGGAAAAATCAAAATTACTATCTTCTCAAGAATGGGCCGAAACACGCGTACAAATGAACACTAAAAATTTTGGCAAGAAAAGTTTTTATTTTTATTTTTATTTTAAATCCTAGATGCTAGTTCATACGTACTTAGTAAATACGCACATAAAGGGTGCTCATGCGTATTTAGTAAATACGCAAAGCCAAGTGCTCATGCGTATTTGATAAGTTCGCAAAGCCAAAATACCCATACGTACATGCCAAGTACGCAGAGGAAAATACTCATGCGTACTTAACAAGTACGCAGGACAACTTCTCATGCATACTTAGTAAGTACGCAGGACAAAACCCATGCGTACTTAGTAAGTACGTATAAAAGCTGAATTTGCGTACTTATAAAAAAGTAACAGCGTTCTTGACGGATCTTGAGGAGAATGCTCGAAAAGAGATGGACCTGAGAAATTAATGCTTCCAAAAGCTTAGAAATCATCATCTAACAAACCCTTAGCCTTCCAAACACCAAATGAAGTGATAACAAACTCAGATTTGAGGATTTTTGCAAGATAAAGTAGCGAACTTTTATAACTCAGATCTGCTCAAAAATCCTAAAACCCAAAACTGGAACACAAATCAACGAACACCGAGGCTCTGATACCACTTGTAGATCCCGGGAGCCTCGTCGCGCAGCGGAGATACACGGACCTGTTCTGTGATTTGTGTGGGAACCAAGAAACGGGACATAGAAACACGAATAAAGACAAAAGATAATAAAACGACACGTAATCCATAACATAGAAGTGATCCCGTATTACAGACTACATACCGAAGGAGCACATATCTCTCATATAAGCTCACGGTCCAGGGGTCGGGAGAGCTCTTCCCGACCCGGACACCTCTCAACCTAGTTCCAGAGTTCCACCTACAAATGAAGACAAGTCTTCTATTTATAGGGGAAGGAACATTACCTGCGTACTTGTCTAAGTACGCAGGGTTTGGTCATGCGTACTTACTAAGTACGCAGGACCAAACTGGTGAACAAGCTAAGTACGCAGGAACACCCTCCTGTGTACTAGCCTAGTACACCGATACATAGAATTTAATCTATAGTTACAAAAACATGCTTCTACATAATATGAGAGAGTTATTTAATAGAAAAAAGAGACAATAAACAAAAATTTAGATTTCACTCTGAAGTCAACAGATAAATATTCATTTATTATAATAAAGATATTTGAGAGAACTTAAGGTTCCCAATAAAGATGATCATATGTTTGTTTTACTTTTTTTATTCAAATTTGAGTTCCGTATTCAAATTCAAATTTCTATTAATGCCATATGAAAACTCCAATAAACATAGATGTTGATCTTGTTCTTAGCATTGAAACAATAAGTTTATTTCAATTAAGTATGACCATGATTAATTAATTGGTCATTCGAAATTACACATCGAATTTGAGATTAAATTTGTTATCCATAGTTCTAACTATAAACATATTATTCTCTTTTCAATTCGCCTTTCTCATCTTTCGTCTTTCAAGATAATATATCAGCCGCAATATTTGATTTACTTTATACGGATATATTCGATATTAATTAAAAGTTGAAACTAATATTCTCTATATAGTAACAGAGGTTAGTTTTTATGCAAAACAGATTAATTATAAAAACTTTAGAAATAAATATTGATCTTTCATCATCATTAATTAATGGTTATGATTGCTTGAATGACATAATAGTAATTAAGATGTTATATTAAATACAAAAGGTATTCTATGTATTTCACTATTTTATTAATTAATATAATCTCTCTTCTCCGTAATATACGTTCAGTTATTTGATTACCCCTCTAAATTCTCTCTCATCCGAACTAATCGGATTTTTCTTCCAATATTCGAAACAAAAATCAGAAGATGGTGAATCTTATCACTAAATTAGCGCTATTCGAGATTCATAAGTTGAATGCAATGGTTTGTTTTATGAAGTTATAGACAAGCGAGACTTTAGCACTACTCACAATATTCACACACGCTCGGCTAAATATTTGTAGTCGTACGTGTAATGGCGTATGCTTAGAACACTCGATTATCAATATGAGATGTGCTTAGTTATATGCTTGTTAAGAGATTGAAACTCCACCACTTTATAGGAAACTTTTGCATGAATCAAAAGGTCTTTTGGGTTGCGGGTTGGATAAGGGTGATTTTTGGAAGATGGTTTGGTGCTTAGGGCTTGACTTGGGCATATTTGACTAAAAATAAAGGGTAAACTAAATCTAAAACTAGAAATCCCTCTACAATGCTCGGGTTAGAAGGGGTATTACTAACGCGAGGACTCGTTTAAGGTCAGATTGTCAAGACCGAATCTCATCTTTAGAAACCTTACTTCCTCTTTGACCTTGAGGTACACATAGCTATCCTTCCTAAGGATTCGTTCGGCTTGTAGCCTAATAGCACCCAACCTGATCAACTGTGTATACTCATGCTCGGAGGTTGTTTGGTTTTTACTACATTTTCCATCATGAGACCAATTTCCACATTTGAGGCACCTTTCGTATCTTTTTGCCCTTCTTTTCATGGCACTCTTTGAAGCTCCACAAAATGGTGGATTTTGTTTCATTTTTCTCCAACTTTTTCTTGATTCAAACATTAGAACAAAGAGATGTTCTCGAATTTCTGGGGGAAGTTCCGACTTTGCAAAATGAAGACATGAAAGTAAATTGAAATCAAAAGGATGCATTATTTTTTTATTATTTTTTTTTGTATCGAGTCCTTAGCACAAAGGTAACGGGTTGTTAATGAGGGTAGGCTGAAATGGCTTTGATGGGGCTAGCTAGGTGTGTTTGGATGTTAATGGATGTTTGGGTAAAAAGGTGGGTGTCCTAATGCCTATATCATTTTCATGCAATAATCTCCTTCTGGGGTTTTTCCTCGTATGCCCAAAACAAGTTCTAATTTGCACAAAACATATGATACCCTCAATAGTCTGATAAAAATGAAAGTTGTAAAGGCTTAAAAATGAAAGTTGTAAAGGCTTGAAAATGTGCTCACGGAAACGGATGAATTTAGGTAAAAGTGCAAAATCTATGTATGTCTATTATTTGAGCTTAACTTGCCACACCTTCGAATGATTTGTGTCATTTTACTTGTTGATTTGTTTAAAACTTGTGTTTGAAAAATGCATTTCTTCCTTGCAGTTTACAGAAAATTTGAAGTGTATTGGTGCCATATGGAGTTCTTTTTGAGACTTATGTGATCAAAGTTCAAGCGCTAATATGGTGAAACCTCCCTACACTTAAAGCTTACATATCCTCAATGTACATGGTTTTTAAACAATTGTAAAACATAAACGAGGTAAAGGGACAGAAGAACTCCCCTGAAAGATGGTGTATCCAATGCTTGTGATCGATACTCACAGCGGCCTGAAAAGCATGAATCCAATGTGGTCACACAAAATTATTAGTACAAATTTTTAGAAAATTAACATCCTACAAACAAAAGTAGATAGTTTGAAAGGGCACAAAGCAGCCAGTGCCGGATAGTACTTAATCACACAAAATAAAAGAAAAACATAGTCGAAGAACACAAATTTCTCTATAACAAAAATGCTGCACCAACAGGATCTTACCAACTATCCCTCATGGGTCGAGGTTTTCCTCGCCCCAGTTCCTGTTCATCCTGCGCTTCATGTAGGAGACATCTTCCCCAATCAAATCAACTCGCCCAGAAGTGGATTCACAAATCTCGAAAGAACGGCGGGCATAAGTGCCGACTGTCTGGATGGATTCATAAAGGTCCATCATGGATGGAAATCCCGTGGCGTGGGAAGATGATGTTCCGGTGTCACGGTGCTGCTGATAATGGGGAGAGTGCCGATGTTGGGGTGAATTGTGAATGTCAAGGTCCATTATAACTCGCTCTGGGTCCTCCGGATCCCAAACCTGTCCTCTAGAATCCTGAAAACGTACTCGACCATCGAGTAGGTAGGTGACCATACCCATGCTGGCGCATAGGGACAAGTCTAGCAAACCTGGAGATGGTCCGTCGGTGCCACGAGTGGGTTCATCATTGTACTCGTAGAGTTGCACAATCCAGCCGCCACCGAACACGGGGGTGTTTACTCCGGCTGCGGAGTTAGTTGCGAAAAGGTGGTAGAAAAGGTATGCAATGTTGCAAGGCTCATGCCTCACTAGACAGTATAGGACATACAAGTCTCTAAGGTTAACCACCCCCTCGCTTTGACCACGTTGGGTAGCTGAGTGACTGAGCAGACGGTGAATGTAACGAAGCAAAGGATCCTTGAGTTTACTACTTTTGGTTCGGCTAGCATTGTACCCCCGGTACCGACTTCGTTCCAGAAGGCTGTCTTAGTACTTCCATAATTGGGATGATGCTTATCTTCCTCGTCTGGAAAGCTGTGATTTGATGCTGAAAAGGTGGGTTCATAAATTTCTTCTTCCGTGTATATTCCTAGAGCAATCCCAAATAGTGCAATAGAGGTGCTATGCCAAGTTCCTCCTAACCTAAAGGACACAACATCCTCATCCCAATAATCTAGATTGTTTTGCTGAAAGTTGAACGCTGCCAAAAATTCCATTGTGAGTTCCCGTACGGAATCACGATCATTTTCAAATACACACCGCCATGGAGGAGTGACAAGATTGAGAAAGCGCCCCCTCCGCCCGACGGTGTCCAAGGTGTCATAGTAAACTTGAAGATGTGATTCTTCATCCCGTCGGCGGAGTGGGCGCAACCTTTCACGACACCAAGCCTCATTTTAGTTATTGAACACAAGGAACGGATGAGCCATGATCCTGAGATATTAATTAGCAAATCAGTCTAAATGAATTAAACCATAAGAGATTGATCCGAATATGATTAGAGGGTGGAGCATGGGGGCATGCCTGGTGGGGCACGGCCCGTGTTTGACTGCAAGACCTAGGGATGTTAAACGGGAATACAGTAGACCTGCTGATGGTCGAACACAAGGTGTGCCTGGTGGGGCACGGCCCGTGTTTGACTGCAAGACCTGGGGATGTTAAACGGGAATACAGTAGACCTGCTGGTGGTCGAACACAGGGCGTGCCTGGTGGGGAACGGCCCATGCTGCACTAAAAAGGGTAGAATCGGAGATTTGAACCCGTACACGTGTCCGTATACACAAAACCCTGATTTTCTGTTTTGAGTGTTGTGGAACTTTTTGCCAAACGACAATGGTGACAAAAATTGAAACAAAAATATGAACAAATGGGTTAATCCGGGTGAAAAACCCAAATCAAACTCGAAAGTTATAAAACAACAACGAAAAATAAGAATTAATACCCTACAAACTATAGATTTAAGAGAAATGACTCAAGAAAGGGGGTGAAATCCGGTTTAGGACAAGAATCACCCGAAATTTGAAATAAAAACCCTAAATATACAAAACGAACGATCTAAAGATACCTTGGTGGAAGGATTAAGTGAAATCTTGATGAAAATGGTGGATTTGGGGTGTTTGGTGGCTAGAACCGAGAGAAATCTCGTTTAAAATTTTTAGGGATGGATGAGGATAAAAGATGGGATTTTTAGAAAGGATAAAAAGGTGCAGCAACTGTCAAGCATGGGGGCGTGCCTGGTGGAGCACGGCCCGTGTTCAAATGCACTATTTTAATTTTTTTTAACATGATTTTTCTTTAATTCCACCAACAAATTTAATTTTCATTAAGGGTAGTTTAGATCATTCAAAACTAAGAAGGCCGCTTGTGACAGACAAAAGAGTTTTGCGGATAACAGACGAAGACCATTAGAATTCCAAGTTGGGGACCGCGTCATGTTGAAGGTCTCACCTTGGAAAGGAGTTGCTAGATTTGGCAACCGTGGCAAGCTTAACCCTAGGTACGTAGGACCATTTGAAATATTGGCTAGGGTTAGCCCTGTGGCATACAGGCTCAAGTTACCACAAGAACTAAGCAATGCACATGATACGTTTCATGTGTCAAATCTCAAGAAGTGCTTATCGGACGAGTCATTAATTATACCGCCTGATGAGATTCACATAGATAACAAGCTGCACTTCGTTGAGGAACACATTGAAGTCACAGATTGGAAGGTTCAGAAAACAAGGCGTAACCGGGTTAAATTGGTTAAGGTACGTTGGAATTCAAAGCGTGGCCCCGAGTATACGTGGGAGCGGGAAGATAAAATGAAAGCCAAGTATCCGTCCTTGTTCACGAACACTCCAAGTCAAGATGACAAGAACTGAATTTCGGGACGAAATTCTCTTTAACATGGGGAGAATGTGACACCCAGTATTTCAGGTCAAAAGCCATATTATTTTAGCACGTTCATACTCCATATTCTTGGAATATTATCTTTGACATAGTATTGTCAAGGAGTCTAGCAAAGTAAAACATATCATACTTTAGTAATTTTAAGAATTACTAGGTCAAAAACATTTATTACTCATAGTGTACGACCATTGGTGATTTACAAGATTTTATTCCAGTAAAGTCTAGAGACACGTTTTAATATAAAAACGTATATATTGGTGACTAAACCTTAAAACATGGACATAAAAATGTTGGTTGCATGACCTTGAGTTATTTTATGTGTATACATGTATGATATAGTTAAAGTAATAACTATGTCGGGAATTCACTAGCAGATTATTAAAGCTAGTCAAACTACACAAAATGTAGGACATCTTAATAATTAAAGATATTAAGGCGGGTATTAATTTCGGGTAATATACCGCGTCTAAATCAATCACATCTTCATCATGATTGCTTTGCTTACACAACACTCAAGCGTCATAATCATCATGATTATGACCAAGAGTGCAAGCAACCTCAAAGATCACATCACAATCATTATATCTTTGCTTATATTTCACTCCAACATCAAATCATGTTAATGATGACTTGTTGAGAACTACACTCAACCCTCGTTTCATCTAATAATTGTATATATATATATATATATATATATAATATTTAGGTATATAGATATAAAGTTTAAATCTTTAAAAATTCTTGAACCTGGTATTATATTACGGGAGCACCTAGTGATTGGACAACACCCAAACACCCACACCTAACCTCTAGTTTCGGCCAAACATGGGTGGGCCCCCCCACCTTACCATCTTCACCATCAAAATCATGATTGTTGTCATGAGGCACCATACATTATAATGATGATTAACTAGTCCAACACACAAACTCTTTCCTCTTTTCCTCTACTTACGGCATACATATGAACACACCAACACACACTTTGTGAAATCTAGAACAAGTTCCATTAGAGACAATTGGCTAGAGATTTGGAGTTTCAAGAATTCTTGGAGTTCTAGGAAGCTTCCACTAGAAGAATCAAGCCACCAACACATTCTACTTGTGTTTCTTCCCTAGCTAGACTATTGGTATGAAAACCGACACTTATCTCCAGATTTTTGTTTATAATCTCAAATCATGCATGTTGTTCACCTTAAAAATGGAAGTATTTATAAGTTTGGTGATTTTCTTTATAAAGATTAACGAGTGGTATACAAGGAATTAAGATTTGAAACATGTAAAGTGTGCATATATATATATATGTGTGTGTGTGTGTATATATAAAATCGAGATATATATATATATAGGTATGTGTATAATTGTACTTGATTAACTTGGAAATTGCTAAGTGTGTATGTGTACATATAAATCGAGATATATATATATATATGCATGTGTAGGGTTGTAGTTTGTTAACTTGGAACTTGTTGAGTATATATATATATATATAGACATATATAAAACCATAACATATATATACATGTGGTCGAAATATTATGTATATATGCATGTTTATGAAGTAGGTTCATAAAAGAGTTCATGTTATTTGAAATAAAGATGGTAAAGTATACACATGTTGTGATTGATAAATTCTAGAAATAAACGTGTAATTGATCATGTTAAAAACCCTAATACTAGACATGAATATATATGTGTATGTGTATACATTAAGTGTATGTATGTGTAGATACATAGATCTTGGAAACGTGTTGACAAGTTCGTCAAAGAATATATGTTTACATATACATGTAACGTCATAAGACACATTTGTGATTGCGTACAAATGTAGAAATACAAGTGTGCATACATCCATACGTTCGGTAAAAATAAATGTAATTGTATGCATGTTAAACATAGAAGAGTTAATAAATGTCGTTTTGGAATATATAATTCCATATAGACGTAGTGGCATGAGATTGCACATGCATGGAATTATAAAAATATGTAAACATACATTAGAATACTTGAACGATAATTGAGAATATATATAGTTATATTTGAGAAATAGTTATATATATATATATATACGTGGAATTATGGATGAAATATACTTTCATGACGTGAACCATGATTTTGATTGAATATGTGGTGAGACAAAAATAAGATTTATTTTTGGAAACGTAACGTGTCACCAATATGGAAACATAATATTTTCTCAGAAAATATTTAAGCATCTAGACCGGAATAATAATCACCAATGAGTCATCACATGAAAACACTGTTTTTGTAATCAAAGGTGTGCCTAACGGGATTCGTTAAGTCGGGTGAACAACTTGCATTTAAGACGGGTAGTCTTAACACATTAGTACCCTTGTGTGATTAGGGTACGGATAGACATGAACTATTAGCACAAGGTTATTTGCTAGGATTTCATCGGACACAAGGTGAGTTCACGGCCCCCTTTTAACTTTTTAATGTTTTGTAAACATCGGGGGGAGAAACATACTTACTTGTTATGTTTTGAAAACATGAAATACAATTGCTTGTACGTTTGACAATATGAACATTCTAGTTTAACTCTATGTAAGTTTCACTAACCCCTTTTTCTAAGTTTTTGAAATATTTTGGGGTGGAAACATACTTGTAAAGAATTTTTGTATGTAAATGAATGAACTAATGATCAGACCGTATGTGTGTATTGAGGGAAAAATAAAGCGCTTAAAGTCCTCGGAATAAAAATTAGTAACCATTAGCTATGGACTTAGCCCGGGATTTTATGGATAGTACTATTGGGGGTGACGCCTCCGGTCATGATTAGTCGCGCTAATCAGGGGTCCAAATGGCCGAATGACCGCATATTGTCTTAACTCGCAGAAAGGCGAGGGGAGGCACAGAAAATTGGGGTTTGGTTACCGTCTCGTACATTACATACTGTTTTGTATTCCTTGTAAGTTTACAAATGGGGTCAATTGATCGGATTAGTATTCGGATTCATTGGTAATACATACAAAGAGTTTTGACCGGAAAATGATCAGGTTTAAACATTGGATTTATGACGGTAAAGTCATGGGAATGTTTTCAAAGGAAAACTACTTATTTTATGACGGTTAAGTCATGGACATGTTTTCAAAGGAAAACTACATATTTTATGACGGTTAAGTCATTGACATGTTTTCAAAGGAAAACTACTTATTTTATGACGGTAAAGTCATGGGCATGTTTTCAAAGGAAAACTACTTATTTTATGACGGTAAAGTCATGGGCATGTTTTCAAAGGAAAACTACTTATTTTATGACGGTAAGGTCATGGGCATGTTTTCAAAGGAAAACTACTTATTTTATGACGGTAAAGTCATGGGCATGTTTTCAATGGAAAACTACTTATTTTATGACGATTAAGTCATGTATACGTTTTCGGGGAAAACTAAATGTACTAAATGAACAAACTCTGTGAACTCACCAACCTTTGTGTTGACACTTTCAAGTATGTTTCTCAGGTAATCTTTAGCCATGGCGCGGTTGGAATAGGCTAGCTATGTTGGAACAAGTCCTAGTAACCGGACGGGCATAGATTATCAAGTCTCAAGCCGACCATTGAACTAGCAGGACTTAGATCATTGTATTTATTTAGTTTTAGTAATCGTATATGTAATCAAGTCTTAGAAATCACCATTACAGCTTCCGCTATCGTGTAATGAACCAATCGTTGCAACCTGTATTTATTTATTAAGTAAATAAATTTGGGGGTGTGACAGATTGGTATCAGAGCAATGGTTTTAGCGAATTAGGTTTCCTTAGTGACACCTAGACTCTAACCGGACTCATTTAGGGACCAAGATTTCTAAGACTTGCATCACACTAAGAACACCTAAGACTTGAGTATGGGAATTCCAACCGTTGCCGAATAATTTGTGTAGACTATTAGTGTATGGAGTTACACTAGGGTATCATTAGCTACACTAATACAATTACATGGCACATGTAATGAACACTTAAACACATACAACAATGTGGAAATAATAAACACTTACAACATGTTACTGTTCGGATTACGAGTCAAGAATAACGGGTACTCAGCATACTGCAACCTTAGAAGATCGAGTTACGAGCTGAGCTTGGGCGACGACGGCAGTAACCGTCAGTTACCGATCTTGGTATCACAACAGGCTGAACCCGTACCTGAATCTGTACCTATACCTGCACCACACCGACAACTACTCTAGCCGGGGAGGCAACTTTCTTTCTGACGTATGTGCGGTATAAATACTCTAATTTAAGAGTTGCCGGATCGAACGAATAGACTTTCGCCATGAGATGTAGCAGACGGGATTGCCCGGACCGAAGGGAATCCAAGGTGGATAAGCAGGACTAAACGGGGGAGAACTCCATGGGTCAGGAGACCCAGACATTCATCAGGATCATGTGGATCCATACGTACATACATACTTGGAGCATGAGTTGCTCGACACTAATTTGAGGATCTCTGCCCTACACATAGTGCCTGACTTCCATACACATTTTATTCTTGAGAGACACTGGTGGTGCCTCTCTACCGTTAACCTCATCCAGTAACAGCCAGACTCGGCAGACTCATGGGTATTGGTACTCATAATCAAAAGTAATCCGATAGAACAATACACACTCCTACACAAGTGTGCAAACACGACCTAATGATCATTTCAAATCCTTTTAACTAAAAGTTGGGGATAGAAGGAACACTACAGGGATAATGCAAAGTAAATTATCATTACGGGTGCACACGTAATCATGATTTGCAGTGTATGGGAACTTTAGTGAGTCTTGTTGTCCAAGGTAATGATCAACCCATGTTCTCAGTCACTTGATTAAGGATTGGATCTTAACAAATCGGACTTCTCAAATAGGTGTCCACAAAGTATTCTCCTAGTTCGGGAGGAACGAGAGAAATTCAAATTGAATTCAACCAATCCTTAGTGAATCCTGAACGGTGAAGGATTTCATACATTCATTCTTTGAGATTCTGCTTGTCAAGATGGCTTCAAATTGAGCATTACCACAACCCACAATTACAATAATTGCAAAATTATTGTGGGAGATTATAGCGTAATCTCGGGATCTGTCGTACAGTTTAGTCTCACAATTACTTGAAAGTTACGTCAGGAGTGCTATGCACTAGCTCCAGTAATGGGTCAGAAAATCTTTCTGACCCGCATACACATAGCACCTATGGGGTGTTGTGGAAGCTCGACATGAGACAAGTAGGCAATCTGACATTTCATAATATTGGTCAAACAGGGTTGCTCTCGCAACCATTGACATTCAGTACACCTTTAAGTCCGACTATTTTCCCGGTGATGAATAGGTCGGGGATGATGCTCAAGCGAATGCCAAAGAAACCTAAGTGTGGACTGATGACTATTGTCGCACTAACAGAAAAACGATATACAAAACTTTAGAAGGTTTCCCAAATGCGGAATTTCTTGCTAATATCATTAGCTCTCGATATGCATAAGGGACGTAAGCATGAGTTGTTCACTATAGACCACTGTCCATAAAGATTCGAGAAGGATAGTTTGATACCCTTTGTACCCGCACTTTCCCAAAGATCATCTTGTTGAATGGATCCCAGATTTCAGCCTAGAGGAGAGGCGTGATCACATCTTCCGCTCCTAATTTTCTATAATTAGGAAGCTCTAGATCATCTATTGTTAAGAAATGACCTCTTCACGCAGGCTCAGTAAGAATATTAAGTTTTCGATGTTTAACACTCATTACCTCAATTTTATCCTTGTGCTAAGGATTTTGAGGCTATAACCTATATGAGTGGAATACGTAACAGTAAGTCACCAAAGCACCATTCAAACACTAAGGAAGTGCATACACACTGTATGACTAATAGTTGGCTATCAACCCTTTCTGCCAACTTAATGGGTTGACAAACCCATAGCCCATTTTGGGGAAGCACTAATTCGATGAGACCATACTCACAGTATCACTGTTCATTTCCTCACCTAGACGAAATGTGAATATTCCAAACAAACATAGAACTTTGTATGGCTTACATACTTCGAGAGTATGGTCGTCAAGTCATGAGTTTACATATCAGGACGTTACAACCCAAAGGTTGGTCTGCCTCAGAAAGGTGGTACAAGCAAAGGGTAAAGTGGTGATTAGACTCGAACTTTGCTAGTGAGAGCACACAAGGAATCTTGAAATATTAAATCAATTATGACCCATTGTAATGGAAGATCATAGATAACACGAAACATGAATTAAGAATAAAGTCTTGGTCCGAGAAAATGCTTTCGAAAAGCATAAGAGGGATAAACATAAAGTTTCATTTCTGTACTGTGTCATTACTACCCAATATTCAACTAAAACCTAGACACCTCGTCGAGTAATTCTTTCCTAAGATCTATAGAGATATGCTTTTGTGACAAAGTGCGTAGACGAATAGAGGGTATGTGTCAACATACGCTCAAGATTCGCAGGCACCATTCCTTTCATTACCAGGAATGAGCATCACATAACCCTACCATATTGAGGGTAATCAAATAAAGGGGTTCTTGCACGTTTAATAAATTTAGTCGGAAAAGTATTCGCTTTGCTTTCGAATACCGACTACCAAGTAAATGGAATCAAACAATTGAAGCCTAAGTTGGATGATACAAATAGAATTTGGGTACCAGGTATCGGTAGCCTATGTGGGAGGTTATGGATGAAGTCCATAAGCCCAAGTACTCCGTTCATCCATAATCAAATAAAACGTATAAGGATCCCAAGGAACTCCATTATGTGGCAAAACATAAAAGGAGAAACTGCTATCTATGTTGGGAGATACCCGACAGTGAAAGCAGAATGTTAGGAATCACCTAAGTGAACACAACAACCGCAGATTCCTCAATAGAAATGGGAGGAGAATTCCATAGATTTCATTACAAATCTACCCAGAACATCTAGCGGCTATGATACTATATGGGTAATCATCAGTCGTTTGACGAAATCCGCTCACTCCTTACCAATCAAGGAGACAGGTAAAAGTAAGAAGCGTGCAAGGCTAAATATTAAGGAATTGAGGCTAGGCATGGTATGCCAGTTCCCATTTTCTCTAATAGGGACAGTCGATTCATGTCAAGAATCTGGCAGTCTGTACAAGAAGCCTTGGGCACACGTCTTGACATGAGCACGACATATCACCCACAACAGATGGTCAAAGTGAAAGGACCATTCAAACTTTAGAGGATATGCTCCATACGTGTGCAATTGATTTCAGAGGAAATTGGGATACTCATTTGTCGCTGGCTGAGTTTTCATACAATAACAGTTACCACACCGACATCAAAGCCGCTCCGTTTGAGGCTTTGTACGGTCGAAAATGTCGTTCACCGCTATGTTGGGCGGAAGTTGGCGACAAGCATTTAACCGGTCCTGAGGTTATTCAGGAGACTACTGACAAGTCTTCAAGATCAAGGATCGTCTGAAGGCCGCTTGTGACAGACAAAAGAGTTTTGCGGATAACAGACGAAGACCATTAGAATTCCAAGTTGGGGACCGCGTCATGTTGAAGGTCTCACCTTGGAAAGGAGTTGCTAGATTTGGCAACCGTGGCAAGCTTAACCCTAGGTACGTAGGACCATTTGAAATATTGGCTAGGGTTAGCCCTGTGGCATACAAGCTCAAGTTACCACAAGAACTAAGCAATGTACATGATACGTTTCATGTGTCAAATCTCAAGAAGTGCTTATCAGACGAGTCATTAATTATACCGCCTGATGAGATTCACATAGATAACAAGCTGCACTTCGTTGAGGAACCCATTGAAGTCACAGATTGGAAGGTTCAGAAAACAAGGCGTAGCCGGGTTAAATTGGTTACGGTACGTTGGAATTCAAAGCGCGGCCCCGAGTATACGTGGGAGCGGGAAGATAAAATGAAAGCCAAGTATCCGTCCTTGTTCACGAACACTCCAAGTCAAGATGACAAGAACTGAATTTCGGGACGAAATTCTCTTTAACATGGGGAGAATGTGACACCCAGTATTTCAGGTCAAAAGCCATATTATTTTAGCACGTTCATACTCCATATTCTTGGAATATTATCTTTGACATAGTATTGTCAAGGAGTCTAGCAAAGTAAAACATATCATACTTTAGTAATTTTAAGAATTACTAGGTCAAAAACATTTATTACTCATAGTGTACGACCATTGGTGATTTACAAGATTTTATTCCAGTAAAGTCTAGAGACACGTTTTAATATAAAAACGTATATATTGGTGACTAAACCTTAAAACATGGACATAAAAATGTTGGTTGCATGACCTTGAGTTATTTTATGTGTATACATGTACGATATAGTTAAAGTAATAACTATGTCGGGAATTCACTAGCAGATTATTAAAGCTAGTCAAACTACACAAAATGTAGGACATCTTAATAATTAAAGATATTAAGGCGGGTATTAATTTCGGGTAATATACCGCGTCTAAATCAATCACATCTTCATCATGATTGCTTTGCTTACACAACACTCAAGCGTCATAATCATCATGATTATGACCAAGAGTGCAAGCAACCTCAAAGATCACATCACAATCATTATATCTTTGCTTATATTTCACTCCAACATCAAATCATGTTAATGATGACTTGTTGAGAACTACACTCAACCCTCGTTTCATCTAATAATTGTATATATATATATATATATATATATATATAAATATCTAGGTATATAGATATAAAGTTTAAATCTTTAAAAATTCTTGAACCGGGTATTATATTACGGGAGCACCTAGTGATTGGACAACACCCAAACACCCACACCTAACCTCTAGTTTCGGCCAAACATGGGTGGGCCCCCCCACCTTACCATCTTCACCATCAAAATCATGATTGTTGTCATGAGGCACCATACCCACTCAACCAAGACTTTAAGCAAGAGTTCCATCCATCATATCATCCATACATTATAATGATGATTAACTAGTCCAACACACAAACTCTTTCCTCTTTTCCTCTACTTATGGCATACATATGAACACACCAACACACACTTTGTGAAATCTAGAACAAGTTCCATTAGAGACAATTGGCTAGAGATTTGGAGTTTCAAGAATTCTTGGAGTTCTAGGAAGCTTCCACTAGAAGAATCAAGCCACCAACACATTCTACTTGTGTTTCTTCCCTAGCTAGACTATTGGTATGAAAACCGACACTTATCTCCAGATTTTTGTTTATAATCTCAAATCATGCATGTTGTTCACCTTAAAAATGGAAGTATTTATAAGTTTGGTGATTTTCTTTATAAAGATTAACGAGTGGTAACTACAAGGAATTAAGATTTGAAACATGTAAAGTGTGCATATATATATATATATATATATATATATATATATATATATATATATATGTGTGTGTGTGTGTGTGTGTGTGTGTGTATATAAAATCGAGATATATATATATATAGGTATGTGTATAATTGTACTTGATTAACTTAGAAATTGCTAAGTGTGTATGTGTACATATAAATCGAGATATATATATATATATATATATATATATATATATATATATATATATATATATATATATGCATGTGTAGGGTTGTAGTTTGTTGACTTAGAACTTGTTGAGTATATATATATATAGACATATATAAAACCATAACATATATATACATGTGGTCGAAATATTATGTATATATGCATGTTTATGAAGTAGGTTCATAAAAGAGTTCATGTTATTTGAAATAAAGATGGTAAAGTATACACATGTTGTGATTGATAAATTCTAGAAATAAACGTGTAATTGATCATGTTAAAAACCCTAATACTAGACATGAATATATATGTGTATGTGTATACATGAAGTGTATGTATGTGTAGATACATAGATCTTGGAAACGTGTTGAAAAGTTCGTCAAAGAATATATGTTTACATATACATGTAACGTCATAAGACACATTTGTGATTGCGTACAAATGTAGAAATACAAGTGTGCATACATCCATACGTTCGGTAAAAATAAATGTAATTGTATGTATATTAAACATAGAAGAGTTAATAAATGTCGTTTTGGAATATATAATTCCATATAGACGTAGTGGCATGAGATTGCACATACATGGAATTATAAAAATATATAAACATACATTAGAATACTTGCACGATAATTGAGAATATATATAGTTATATTTGAGAAATAGTTATATATATATATATATATATATATATATACGTGGAATTATGGATGAAATATACTTTCATGACGTGAACCATGATTTTGATTGAATATATGGTGAGACAAAAATAAGATTTATTTTTGGAAACGTAACGTGTCACCAATATGGAAACATAATATTTTCTCAGAAAATATTTAAGCGTGTAGACTGGAATAATAATCACCAACGAGTCGTCACATGAAAACACTGTTTTTGTAATCAAAGGCATGCTTAACGGGATTCGTTAAGTCGTGTGAACAACTTGCATTTAAGACGGGTAGTCTTAACACATTAGTACCCTTGTGTGATTAGGGTACGGATAGACATGAACTATTAGCACAAGGTTATTTGCTAGGATTTCATCGGACACAAGGTGAGTTCACGGCCCCCTTTTAACTTTTTAATGTTTTGTAAACATCGAGGGGAGAAACATACTTACTTGTTATGTTTTGAAAACATGAAATACAATTGCTTGTACGTTTGACAATATGAACATTCCTCTTTTTCTAAGTTTTTGAAATATTTTGGGGTGGAAACATACTTGTAAAGAATTTTTGTATGTAAATGAATGAACTAATGATCAGACCGTATATGTGTATTGAGGGAAAAATAAAGCGCTTAAAGTCCTCGGAATAAAAATTAGTAACCATTAGCTATGGACTTAGCTCGGGATTTTATGGATAGTACTATTGGGGGTGACGCCTCCGGTCATGATTAGTCGCGCTAATCAGGGGTCCAAATGGCCGAATGACCGCATATTGTCTTAACTCGCAGAAAGGCAAGGGGAGGCACAGAAAGTTGGGGTTTGGTTACCGTCTCGTACATTACATACTGTTTTGTATTCCTTGTAAGTTTACAAATGGGGTCAATTGATCGGATTAGTATTCGGATTCATTGGTAATACATACAAAGAGTTTTGATCAGATAATGATCATGTTTAAACATTGGATTTATGACGGTAAAGTCATGGGAATGTTTTCAAAGGAAAACTACTTATTTTATGACGGTTAAGTCATGGACATGTTTTCAAAGAAAAACTACATATTTTATGACGGTTAAGTCATGGATATGTTTTCAAAGGAAAACTACTTATTTAATGACGGTAAAGTCATGGGCATGTTTTCAAAGGAAAACTACTTATTTTATGACGGTAAGGTCATGGGCATGTTTTCAAAGGAAAACTACTTATTTTATGACGGTAAGGTCATGGACATGTTTTCAAAGGAAAACTACTTATTTTATGACGGTAAAGTCATGGGCATGTTTTCAAAGGAAAACTACTTATTTTATGACGATTAAGTCATGTATACGTTTTCGGGGAAAACTAACTGTACTAAATGAACAAACTCTGTGAACTCACCAACCTTTGTGTTGACACTTTCAAGTATGTTTCTCAGGTAATCTTTAGCCTTGGCGCGGTTGGAATAGGCTAGCTATGTTGGAACAAGTCCTAGTAACCGGACGGGCATAGATTATCAAGTCTTAAGTCGACCATTGAACTAGCAGGACTTAGATCATTGTATTTATTTAGTTTTAGTAATCGTATATGTAATCAAGTCTTAGAAATCACCATTACAGCTTCCGCTATCGTGTAATGAACCAATCGTTGCAACCTGTATTTATTTATTAAGTAAATAAATTTGGGGGTGTGACAGTTGCAGAAGTCTGCAAGTTGATGTTTGAGCGAGAGTATCTCTTCCTTCATTTGTTCCATTTGCTCACACAGCTGCAACAAGCGCATCTCAGCAAGCACATTCATGTTAGTCAACTCTTTGATGAGTTCTTTTAGCTTGAGGACAACTTCCGTGGTTGATGGCTCACGAGTCTCGGTCCTTGGACTCCTCACCGGGTTCCATTCGGACGTGCTCTCTCTGGAAGGTACCTTCATTTTGGTTGTGATTGAACCAAAGACAAAGCATTTGAATTTATAGAGAGATCAGATGGGGAGGCACGGGGGCGTGCCTGTTGGGGCACGACCATTGCTGACATGTTAATACGCAGGTAACAGAACTGTAGAAAGTACGGACTCAGCGCAGATCGTGGTAAAGATTTTTGGTCAGACACGGGGGCGTGCCTGCCCAAGCACGGGGGCGTGCTTCATCTTCCAGACTCAAATTTGAACAAAAATTGAAATTAAAGCTATTTACAAGATGCCAATGTTTAATTAAGGGTCTTTGGCTAGACCCTCCCCTTTGTTAGTTGCTTTTGGGATGGAGGTTGATGACCTCTGAGAGTATTTCCGATTGTTCTTGAATGTAAAGTTTCAAACGATGACCGTTGACCTTATAACTTCTCCCGTCATCATGTTCAACTTCAACCGCTCCATATGGGAAAGCTTCTTTCACAGTGTAAGGTCCAGTCCATCGAGATTTTAACTTTACTGGGAATAAACGAAGGCGAGAATTATAAAGCAAGACACGATCTCCTGCTTTGAATTGTTTATGCTCCTTCAGACGAGAGTCGTGTAATCTCTTCGTTTTTTCATAAGCTTGACATCGTAGTTCTTCGAGCTCGTTGATTTGGACGAACTTGTTTTGCCCGACCTGTGCCACGTAAAGGTTAGCAGTTTTCAATGCCCAGTAAGCTTTATGCTCCAGCTCCACGGGAAGATTACATGCTTTCCCATAGACCAACTTGAATGGAGTGGTTCCGATAGGAGTTTTGTAGGCTGTACGAAATTCCCATAATGCATCATTGAGTCTTTCAGACAATCCTTCCGATTGCGACCGACGTTTTTTTTTAGAATTCTTTTGATAGCTCGATTTGTTACTTCAACTTGACCGCTTGTTTGTGGGTGGTATGGTGTAGCAAAACGGTGATGCACGCCGTAACATGATAGATCTTTTTCTAATTGTACGTTACAGAAATGCGTTCCCCTATCACTAATGAGAGCTTTTGGTGCACCAAATCGTGAAAACAGACTTTTAAGGAATTTGACTACTGTCTTGGCATCGTTAGTGGGTAATGCCTGAGCCTCTACCCATTTTGAAACGTAATCGACCGCTACAAGGATGTCGGTTTCCAAAGGACATAGGAAATGGTCCCATAAAATCAATTCCCCAGACGTCAAAGATTTCACAAACCTGGATAGGTCTTTGGGGGCATCTCATTTCTTGAGGAGATGTTACTTGCCCTCTGGCAAGCATCACATGATTGCACCATGGTTTATCAGATTCATCAGTCGTTTTGGGATCCTGCATCTTAAGCCTTAATATCAATCTATTCATTCATACCTGGCTAAAACACTTCCCATTTTCCAGATCCCGCTGCTCATGAGGAAAGTTCGTGCTGCAGAGCCCCGAATAGAAGTCAAGACTTCTCAGCGGGCACGTGAGTCGGCAAGCTGTTGTTTTTCACCTTTGAAGAGATCCTTGAAGATTGTAGGCCAGAAAAATCCAGCGTCAAATACCTTCTTTGCGGTCAAGGTAACTCCAAGATGTCCACCGGTTGGGCCTTCATGGCAATGCTTTAGGATTTGTTACGATTCTTCTCCAAACACACACCTTCGGACGAGTTGATCGGCTCCGATCTTGAACAGGTATGTGTCTTCCCAAAAGTAATGTCTGACATCTGTAAGGAATTTCTTCTTTTACTGATATGATAATCCTTTCAAAAAACCCCACTCACGAGATAGTTTGCAAAGTCAGTGAACCAAGGGTGTTCGTCAACAACTGTATCTATGCTCATCAGGAATTCATGTGGAAAGTTGTCATTGATATCCACCTTCATGTTTTCTGCTGAAGCTGGACATTCTAGTCATGAGAGATGATCTGCTGCAACATTCTCTGCTCTCCTCTTGTCGCAGATTTCGATGTCGAATTCTTGCAACAAAAGTATCCATCGAATTAATCTGGGTTTGGATTCTTGTTTATTGAACAAGTAACGAAGAGCTGAATGATCCGTGTAAATGGTGGTTTTGGAAAGAACGAGGTATGAACGAAACTTATGGAAAGCAAAAACTACTGCGAGGAGTTCGTTTTCGGTGGTGGTGTAGTTTTCTTAAGCATCGTTCAACGTTTTTCTTGCATAGTAGATGAGGTGGAAATTCTTTTCCTTTCGCTGTCCTAAGACAGCTCCTACTGCAAAATCGCTCGCATCACACATCAATTCAAATGGTAAAGTCCAATCAGGTGCAAGGCCCCAAACCCAGGAGGCCTCACGTATTGGATTTACTCATCAACACATAGCTCTTAATCTTAAAACATATATCACTAACAGTGGAAACGAATTAAAATCTCAACATACGCAATGGAAACATAACATGTCTAAACATAACTTGTCTGAAACTGCATGAACTTTAAACAACATCAAACTAAAATATAACATAAACAGAATGTCAGATGCTGATCTTCGGGTAACTCTTCTCGCCAAGCCAAGCATCCACTTCCATCTACTGCCACCTACACATAACTGGTGTGCATACTAAAAATCAGCAACGCTGAGTGAGTTCTAACGTTTACTTTAAATCAATCATACAAAATATTTACTAACACATAAATACTGCCAATAAGCAAAAACTTTACATACTTCACTTTTCAAACAGTTTAAAACATATAATAAAACGTCAATTCATCTTTACTGTACTTCCCTCATGGCTTACATCTATGAACCCACAAGTACCTAGTCAATGCCCCCATGGCTTACACCATGAAACGACAATACCGCTTATCCGTTAATTCCTTTGTCACTACTGTACTGCCCCCATGGTCAACGACCATGAACCGACGAGTACCTGGTCAATGCCCTCATGATCAACGACCATGAACCGACAATACCCTGGTCAATGCCCCCATGATCAACGACCATGGACCGACAATACCGCTTAACACTACGGGGAGGTTGCGTGGACCTCCCGAGCAACCGCCGTCACTCATCCCAGTTGTACAACCGTTAGCGAACCCAAAGGTTCTTACTAATGGGTAGAACCCATATCTGACATCTTGTACAAGTAACATCTGTCCCAATGAACTTTATAGCTGGTACACATTCCCGTAGGAAATCTATTAACTTTCTGTTCATAAAACTTTATCTGCCTTGTTCATAACTTAACATGTATTATGCCTTAATTTATGTATATGAAAATATAGTAAACGTTTGCCATAAATACCTTTGATTTTACTGAAATATATATCTTAACACATATATCATGCCTTTATTTATGTATATGAAAATATAGTAAACGCTTGCCAAAATATATATCTTACTTTACTTGAAAATACTAACACATATATTATGCCTTTTTTATGTATATGGAAATATAGTAAACGCTTGTCAATAATATAAGTATACGTTGCTCAAAACGTACATTTTCCTTTTTTAAACTTTACACTAAACATAGCTTTTCACTTTGTTTATTAATATAAAATATGTAATAAACACTTTACACTAAGTATGCACACCACCCCTAAAGTAGGCAAAAGGGGGATTAGAACTCACCTGGTATCTTAGCTGGAATGGTCTACTGGATCTCACACAATCTGAATAATCATAACAATTCGTCACGTATCAAACTTAACTCGACACTAAACGTTTTCACCATTTCTAACTAGGCGAACTTAAGACAAGTTCGCCTCCCCTGGCCCAACGAACTTTTCAAGCGAATATATCATGTTCGCTAATTCAAGGCCTGGCGAACTTATTAGGCGAACTTAATAACTTCGCCAGGCAATGTCTAGCGAACTTGCCAAGCGAACTTGTCAAGTTTGCTTCCTTAAGGCCTGGCAAACTTAGCAAGTTCGCCTGCGGGCTTCATCTCTTTCCCAGCTAAACCCTAACGCTGCATGGACATGGCGGCTGAGGTTTTACTCGCCAAGACTCATACTTTTTACATTCAAAGCTCTTGTTAGGCATCCTTGAGTATAGATCTAAGGTTCGTTTTGCATTACACATGTAAAAATCGTTGCTTTTTTAACAAACCCGAAACCCACCAAAACCGATCGTGAAACTGAGATCTAGGGTCGATGGCTTACCTTCACAAGCCCCTGGTTCGATGGTGATGTTACTATAGTGCTCCTTTGACTAATCCGTCTCCAATCCGGGTCCGGTCTCCTTCTTCCTCTCTACTTTCTCTCTCTAACCTCTCTCTAGGATTTGTGAAAATGAAGCAAATGATGGGAATGGGTCTGAGTTCATGGTTTTTAAGGGTCTATCTTCCTCTTTTCCGGCCCATGCACCCAAGCCCAAACCCGTTCCCTTTATTCTTGTTTTGTTTTAATACTCGTGAACTATTTCGTGTTCTAAAAACTCGGGATGTTACAAGTCTACCCTCCTTACAACAGGTTTCGTCCTCGAAACCTTCCATAAGCTATACTGATAACAAATCACAGAATGGGTGGCATAAACCGTAGCTATGCAAGGCAGCTTGGTCATGAAGGCTATTGTGATTAACTACCACTGGGAGCTTAACCTGGGGCGATCTCAAATTCTAAGGCATCTAGACTAATGGGGCTAACTAATTTAGTAAGAAAATAATAACATAAACTTGGCATATCACAAATAAGAGTTTGCAACGTACCTTACTGAGTCATCTGGTAGACCCTCGCCTTGGCTCTGTTCTTGTAGGGTTCCTTCTATGCACCCTTTCCTTTTCCAGATCACCCCGCTTCCGCTTCCTTGGGTTTCCTGCAATCTCGGCTCATGTGTCCCTGTTCCCCACAATTGTGGCATCTTGGCTTTTCTGGGCAGTCCCGTGATTGGTATCCAAACTTACCACACCTGAAGCATCCCACCTGACCCGCCTTACATTCACCCCCATGCCTCCTTCCACATTTGCCGCATAGACCCTCAGCTTCTACCTTTGCCCTCCTATCGTTAGGACCCTAGAGTTCCTCAGCAATTCGCTTAGTTGCCTGTTTCTTGGGTGCTTCAGCAATGACTTCAGAGGCGATGTCATCGTACACAATCCTGGTCAGAACGACCACCGACTCAAAGGTACTAGGTGTGTTAGTCTTGACAAAGGTACGGATCTTTGGTGGCAATCCTTGGACATAGTAGTGAATTCTCCTTTCCTCAGTCATCACTAGATGGGGCACCAGACGCGCCAACTCATTGTACTTTGAAGTATATTGTCGGTGAGTCATGAGTCCGGCTTGCAGAGTCAAGAATTCCTTTTCCACCCTATGGACCTCGTTCTTAGGACAAAACTTTTCAGTTACCAATGCTATCAGATCATTCCATCTCATCAATCCGACCACTTGGTCACCCTTAGCCTGTTTCACAGTTTCCCACCAGTGTGCTGCTTTCGCCTTTGATGACTTCGCAGCGAACCTGACTGCTTGGTCCGGTCGACATTCACTAAAACGAATGGTCGACTCCATGCCATTAATCCAATCCAAAGTATCTGCTGCTTCTTTCTCCCCAGTAAGCACGGGTGGATCACAACCCCGAAACGCCTTGTAGTCGCAGCCGCGAGCAAGCGGTGCAACATTCTCTACCAGATTTGGTCCTCCCATTGTTGGAAGCACCACATGCTCTTAAGTTGTGTTGGGGTTCTCCTTGTCCTTCCTCAAGGCTTTGTCTAGTATGGCCGGTAAGGTTTCCTTCAGCAGTCGGGTAAATTCACGGCCAAGAGCTGCTTGCACGACCGGCTCAAACTCGAATGTCTGATCATCTCCTGTCGCATGCTCAACATTGTGCTGACTGACTACCGTATCAGTATGGGTAGTGTGAACACTCCCCTCAATCTCTTTTTTGGTTCTAGCTCCATCGTGGTGGCCTGTAGGTCCACCACGTCTTCCTCCTCCACCTCCTCTAGTTCCTCCACGTCTAGCCATTTCTAACTGAAAGATAGAGAACAAAGGGATTTAATTTCATCATGCTAGGGAATATGTAGAACACAATAAGTAAGGTAAGATGTTAATATACACTGGCCATCTACAATTAACCATTACATCATTTCTTGTTTTCTATTTATTCCCTTTCATGATTCCACTAAAGCCTCTATTCTTATCTTAACACTCTAAACAAGGAAAGAAACTTTACTTACTATACACTTCTGATGCTTTGGCTTGAGTTACCCGTTACTAGCTTCCGCTACTTGTCCCATTCTCTATTTAAGACTGGCATCGGGGATGTCCAAATCTCTCAAACTATGACTCTGATACCAACTAGTAAGGCCCCAAGCCCGGGAGGCCTCACGTATTGGATTTACTCATCAACACATAGCTATTAATCATAAAACATATATCACTAACATCGGAAACGAATTAAAATCTCAACATACGCAGTGGAAACATAACATGTCTAAACATAACTTGTCAGAAACTGCATCAACTTTAAACAACATCAAACTAAAACATAACATAAACGGGATGCCAGATGCTGATCTTCGGGTAACTCTTCTCGCCAAGCCAAGCATCCACTTCCATCTACTGCCACCTACACTTAACTGATGTGCATACTAAAAATCAGCAACGCTGAGTGAGTTCTAACGTTTACTTTAAATCAATCATACAAAAGATTTACTAATACATAAATACTGCCAATAAGCAAAAACTTTACATACTTTACTTTTCAAACAATTTAAAACATATAATAAACCGTCAATTACTCTTTACCGTACTGCCCTCCTGGCTTACATCCATGAACCCACAAGTACCTGGTCAATGCCCCCATGGCTTACACCATGATCGACACTACCGATTATCCGTCAATTCCCTTGTCACTATTTTACCGCCCCCATGGTCAACGACCATGAACCAACGAGTACCTGGTCAATGCCCTCATGATCAACGACCATGAACCGACAATACCCTGGTCAATGCCTCCATGATCAACGACCATGAACTAACAATACCGCTTAACACTACGGGGAGGTTATGTGGACCTCCCGAGCAACCGCCGTCACTCATCCTAGTTGTACAACCGTTAGCGAACCCAAAGGTTCTTACTAATGGGTAGAACCCATATCTGACATCTTGTACAAGTAACATCTATCCCAAGGACCTTTATAGCTGGTACACATTCCCGTAGGAAATCTATTCACATTCTGTTCATAAAACTTTATCTGCCTTGTTCATAACTTAACATGTATTATACCTTTGTTTATGTATATGAAAATATAGTAAACACTTGCCATAAATACATTTGCTTTCACTGAAATATATATCTTAACACATATATCATGCATTTGTTTATGTATATGAAAATATAGTAAACGCTTGCCAAAATATATATCTTACTTTACTTGAAAATACTAACACATATATTATACCTTTATTTATGTATATGGAAATATAGTAAACGCATGCCAATAATATAGGTATACATTGTTCAAAACGTACATTTTCCTCTTTTAAACTTTACACTAAACATAGCTTTTCACTTTGTTTATTAATATAAAATATGTAATAAACACTTTACACTAAGTATGCACACCACCCCTAAAGCAGACAAAAAGGGGATTAGAACTCACCTGGTATCTTAGTTGGAATGGTCTACTGTATCTCACACAATCTGAATAATCATAACAATTGGACACGTATCAGACTTAACTCGACACTAAACGTTTTCACCATTTCTGACTAGGCGAACTTAAGACAAGTTCGCCTCCCCTGGCCCAATGAACTTATCAAGAGAACATATCATGTTCACTAATTCAAGGCCTGGCGAACTTATTAGGCGAACTTAATAACTTCGCCAGACAATGTCTAGTGAACTTGCCAAGCGAACTTGTCAAGTTCGCTTCCTCATGGCCCGACGAACTTAGCAAGTTCGCCTGCGGGCTTCATCTCTTTCCCAGCTAAACCCTAATGCTGCATGGACATGGCGGCTGAGGTTTTACTCGCCAAGACTCAGACTTTTTACGTTCAAAACTCTTGTTAGGCATCCTTGAGTATAGATCTAAGGTTCGTTTTTCATTACACATGTAAAAATTGTTGCTTTCTTAACAAACCCGAAACCCACCAAAACCGATCGTGAAACTGAGATCTAGGGTCGGTGGCTTACCTTCACGAGCCTCTGGTTCGATGGTGATGTTACTATAGTGCTCCTGTGACTAATCCGACTCCAATCCGGGTCCGATCTCCTTCTTCCTATCTACTTTCTCTCTCTAACCTCTCTCTAGGATTTGTGAAAATAAAGCAAATGATGGGAATGGGGCTGAGTTCAGGGTTTTTACGGGTCCATCTTCCTCTTTTCCGGCCCATGCGCCCAAGTCTGTTCCCTTTATTCTTGTTTTGTTTTAATCCTCGTGAACTATTTCGTGTTCTAAAAACATGGGATGTTACATCAGGGGCTGCCATGATGGGTGCATTGACAAGCTTTTCTTTGAGAAGTTCAAATGCTTTGTAGCACTCATCAGAAAATACGAAAACGATGTCTTTTTCTAGGATTTGAGTCATAGGTCGAGCTGTTTTTGAAAAACTCTTTGATGAATCGTCGGTAGAAACCGGCGTGTCCTAGAAAACTCCTAATTGATTTCACGGAAGTTGGTGGTAGAAGTTTTGAGATAGTGTCGATTTTGGACCTATCAACCTCCAGTCGTGCTTGTGAGATTTTATGTCCTAGCACTATGCCCTCTGTCACCAGGAAATGACATTTCTCCCAATTGAGAACAAGATTGGGATTCTCGTATCTTGCCAACATTTTCTCCAGATTACATAAACAGTGCTAGAAAGAGTTGCCGAAGATTGAGAAGTCATCCATGAATACTTCCATTGAGTCTTCAATCATGTCATGAAACTTTGCCACCATGCACCGTTGAAATGTTGCTGGTGCATTGCATAAACCAAAGGGCATGCATCGGTAAGCAAATGTTCCATAAGGACATGTGAAGGTTGTCTTTTCTTGATCCTCAGGTGCGATGGGGATTTGAATGTATCCCGAGAAACCATCCAGGAAACAATAGTACATTCTTCCGAAAAGTCTTTCTAACATTTGATCTATGAACGGAAGTGGAAAATGATCCTTTCTGGAGGCATCATTTAACTTTCGGTAATCAATATAAACCCTCCATCCGGTCATAGTACGAGTAGGAATGAGCTCATTTTTTTCATTTGCTACCACTGTCATCCCTCCTTTCTTTGGAACGACTTGCACAGGACTTACCCATGGTGAGTCGAAAATGGGGTAAATCAGTCCGACATCTAGTAACTTTATAACTTCTTTCTTCAAAACTTCTTGCATGTTAGGATTTTACCGTCTTTGGTGTTGGACGACTGGTTTAAAATCATCCTCCATTAAAATTTTATGGGTACAAAAGGATGGGTTTATTCCTTTGATATCCATAATTTTCCAGGCTATGGCTTTTTTGTGTGCCTTGAGGACTTTAAGCAGTTTGGCCTTCTCGTTACCAGTTAAACTGGACGAGATAATCACAGGAAGTTGAGATTTTTCTTCCAAGAAGGCGTACTCAAGATGTGATGGAAGTAATTTTAGATCCAAAACAGGCGGTTCCTCGACGGAAGGTTTAGCCTTGGGTTCTGAGTCCCGGTCAATGACCTCACATAAAGGGCTAGAATTCTCTTGACTTTCTATGTTCAGAACTTCTTCCTCCACATAACTGTTATCAAGAAAGGTTTCCTCAATCAACTGTGTGTTGCATGCTTCTTCTTCTCTACTTTCGCGAATATGACAACTGACTATGGAATCACAGACATCAATGAAATAGAGTGAGTCATCATAATGTTGAGGATGTTTCATGGATTGCCCAATATCGAAGGTAATTTCTTCAATGTTTACTCTCAAGGTGAGTTTTCCTGTGCACACGTCTATAAGGGCTTTGGCTGTAGCCAAGAAGGGTCGTCCCAAGATGACGGGAACGTTTTTGTCCTCATCCATGTCCAAGATTACAAAATCGATAGGAAAGACGAACTTGTCAATTTTAAATAACATGTTCTCTACTATACCTCGAGTGTATTTTACTAAACGATCGGCTAACTGAATGCTCATATGGGTTGGTTTGGGTTCCCCCAACTTTAGTTTCTCGAAAACTGTGTATGGCGTGAGATTAATGCTTGCTCCTAGGTCGGCTAGGGCATTACTGACCGAAAGATCTCCTATTAGACAAGGGATAGTGATACTCCCTAGGTCAGTCATTTTTTGTGGGAAGCTTGTTTTGTAGAACAGCTGAGCATTCTTCGTTCAGTGTTACATGTGACAGTTCTTCGAGATTCCTCTTGTTTCTCAGAACCCCTTTGAGAAACTTCGCATAATTTGGCATTTGAGCAAGAGCTTCAATAAAAGGAAGATTAACATGCAATTGCTTGAAAAGTCCCAAAAATTTTCCATACTCTTTTTCCAACTTCTCCTTTCTCAGGCGTCCTGGATATGGAAGCGACATGACATATGCTTGAACTGGCTCCTTGTTTCGTTTCTCAATAGCTGGAGTTGTAATCTCACGTATTTCGATTGGAGATTCGTTTTCTACAACGTCCTGTTCTGGAACAGGAGCTGTTCCTTCTTCAGTGGGCTTACCACTCCTAAGTGTGATAGCTTTCACATGCGCGTTAGGATTGGCCACAGTGTTGCTGGGAAGGCTCCCTTGCTACCGTTCTGAGAGAAGTTGTGCCATTTGTCCTACTTGATTCTCAATGGTCTACATTGATGCTTTTTGATTTCTCATTTCTACTTCATGATTTTGGAAACGTTCTTCGTTTCTCTGGTTCTGCTGCTCAATCATTTTATTGGATGTTTGCGTACTAGCAAGGAGTTATTGTAACAAACTTTCAATGCTAGGCTCTCCAGTTGCCCACTTAAGATTAGTTTAATTATATAAAAAGGTGTAATTTCTTAACTTATGAAATTCTAGGCCAAAGTCATATAAATTTTAAGCTTGAGTCATCAAAACTTTAATTAACAAAACTATTGTTCAAAGACTAATCATAACATTTTTCTTAGTTTTTTCAAACACAATTAACGGGTTTGCATGTCTCAATGTTTATTTCACAATAAAGGTTTCAAAGATTCATTCCTAATTCTTAGCTATAACATCATACCAAAAGATAGTAAAGTTATAAATAAATGGTAGTCTTATAGGTTTTCCAACACAATATAATTTCCCATTTATAAACCTTTAATTGACTCATAAACATTTAGACATGCAACTCCATCAAGTGATTAACACAAACTTATCATTACATTAACATAATATTTTAGCCATAGTCATAAGTTCAACATAATTAATTAAGCTTCATCAAACTAGGATGATTGAAAAGAGGTTTAGCTCACGGTGAGCTTGCAAATAACAACAACACAATTGGAATACATGCAAATCATAATAGGATCAAAGATATAACCAAAGTTTCCATATGGAGTGGTGTAGTATCACACCCCAACCGACGGCAGAAACGTCGGGGCGGGACATGTAGACTGTTCATGAGCACATGGTTGGCTAAAATTTAATATATTAAAACGTTACATTTCCATTTACAATTTCCAAATACAACAATACAAGAATACTTGAATTACGTAACATATCCATTTATTTCAATTAACTAGGTCCTCAACCCTAAGTAAAGTAGCTTGAATGTTAACTCAAACATCTGTACCTGAAACATGATAAAATGAGAGGGTCAACAATAAATAGTTGGTGAGCATACATAGGATTTGACTCTAAATAGTATCAAAGTATTGTGTGTAAACAAATCCATACAAGTCATGATTAACAAGGCATTTATAGGGAGTTACTATTGTGTAACCAAGTAGTACAATCAAACCTTTGTAACTAGCATGCAAATTGTGTTGTCGGTAACAATCACCCCAATCTGGGTGGATTTGTCAGACTGAATAGATCTATCATTGTTAACCGTCGGCTTGATTAGTTAATGATTGTACATGTAATTGCAAATAAGTAGTTAACACACCTAGCACTCAAACATAAAGCTCAAATTGCACACAAATTGTAAAGTGGATTTGTATTGTGTAAATCATTGTAAGTTGTGATCATGTTTCACCCCAAAATGTAAAAATAGTGAAAAAGGGGCTATGTAAAACTCACCTGTATCAAATATGTAGATAGCACAAGAGAATAGGTAGCAAATGTGATCCTTGTAACTCACAAAGTTAACCTAGAGTGTAATGTATATGAATATGAATTAATAAAATGTCTAAGGCAAAGTCTAGGGTTTCAATGGATGTGAGTGTAGAGACTTGTACAACGAGTTCGTGTTATATTATGCAAGGGGATGTGTATGTGTTTGTGTTTGTATTTGAATAAGAGTTTTAATAAAAATGTAAGTTTTAAGTATATGTTTTTAATAATAAATGATTTAGGGTTTAGGTTTGAATAACTAAATAAATTAAATAAGCTCCCTTTATTTATTTATTTATTTAGAAAGTAGTGTGAAATTATATTCTATTCAGATATAATTTAAATAAATAACTTCGTTTTATTCATTTACTTATGAAAACATATATTAGTATCTAAGAAACTACTACTAAAACAATTCAAACTCTAAGAGGATTTGTAAATGTAAAATGTATAAATAATAAATAAATTTATTTATTTATCATTTAAAATGGTATGTCCTAAAAAAATATATACATTTATATTTAGAAAATGTTTTATTTGTTTTAAATATAGATTAAATTTATCAATGATCTATAACCCTTGTTTCAAAGGAAGGTATTTTTTTATAAAAACTTATCACAATATTTATAAATTTAGGTATTTAAAGTAATTTGTTTAATAATTAAATTTAAAATAAACTTTCAAATTATTTTCATAAACAAAGTAACGTTTTAAACAATTTAAACTTATAAAAATGATTGTTTTATGTTAAAAATTGCTAGCTATTGTTTTAATCAGATCTAAATGATGTTGGGTTTGTAAAGAAATTTTTATAGATTTTTTTTGTATTAAAAACAGTTCCAAAAAAAATAAATGGAGGCCACCCGGTTTGAACCCGGGTGGTTTCTGTGTGAGTACCGCGCCTTACCATCAGACCAGGGGACTAGCCCGTGCCTAAAACTGGCACGTAAATTATTTAGTCTGAAGTTGGAAAGGGGTCGGGTTGGGATCTGAGGTGCGTGCAAAAAAAAGCGGACATGTGGGTTTCGAACCCACGCCATCTAGTCCAGCGGTGCAGTGGCTTACCGGCTGGGCTAGATGGTTTCGCTGGTATATATTGAAACCCATTTTACTTTATACAGTTAAATGAGTTAAAACCCAAATCGAAATCCATATGAACTGGTCATGAAATCAACTTGTAATCGAAGCCGATGTAATTTGTTATTACGAATTCGTATGGGGCTATTAGAATACACACATAAACGAACTGAAAGACACAAACCTTACCTGATTTGGTGAGGTATTGAACGCCGACAGCGTAACGGTCAGAGTTGGTGTTCTTGAAGCTTAATCGGAGTCCAGAAGTGAAGTGCGGATAGTCTGAGGGTCGGGAGAGTTTGTAGAGCGATATGCGAAGGTGAGGGAATGAATTAATTCATTCAATTCGTCGTTAATTTCATGATTTGAGTAGGATCAAAGTGTGGCAGCTGTCAGACGAGATTTACGCTTTAAACCGTTTGGTTTAGGATGAATTGGTTCGTGAAATAGTCTTGAATACATACGAGATCAATCGGTGCGTAAATTCCGGGATTCAAACGCGTTTAATTACTGATTGCATTCGGATTTAGCCTCATTTGACTCAGAATAGTCAAATGGCTTTGAATTTCGAATTAAGCCGCGATTATTGGTGGATTGGTACGTTTATTGGGTCTGGATAAGTCCGGTAATCGACTTAGCACCGCTGGAAAGCCCATAACAATTCGGTTCGGTCGAATTCAGGTGTCGAAATGCATGAATATGGGCCGCTTTGACTTTGATAAGTCAAAATTTGTGGATATGGTCGAAGTTTAGACTAAAGGTTCAAATTGGAAGGTGGGGGTTCAAATTGAGGCTCATGTGTTCAAAAGGGGAGGGGGTTCAAGACCGATATTATTTGTTTAAAATTTTTTTTTTTATTTATTTATTTATTTATATCATTTATATAAAAGTCTAATTTATAAAAGAGATAGTTTTATTTTAATAAATTTTCAATTTGTGCAAGTGGTTTGTTTAATAAAATCAAGTGTATGTGTATTCATATGTTTATAATTAAAACATATCTGATACATATATATATATATATATATATATAATAGAACTAAGATGGAAAAGTGAGGATGATAGTTTAAATGCCTACATGTTTATAATGATAATTAATGTGACTCAAATAAGTGGGAAAAGTACGGTATTCAATTGGGGTGTCATTATTGTAAAAGTAGTACCAGAAAAATTAGGGATGTTACATGTAGTGATCTTCTAAGTGGAATTTGATGATGAAATGGACCTTCCTAAGCCTCCAAATGGTCTCCCAAGTCTGGTTCCCGAGTGTTTAAGTGGGTGGAATTTTTCTCCAAAAACTCCCTTTCAAATGAGCCCAAGTGGCTCTATTTATACTGTCTGAGCAATGGGGCACGACCCGTGCCTGATGAGGCACGACCCCGTGCCGGGACCACAGTGTAGCCTTTTTTGTTTTCTATCGCAAACGTACTGAACATGTACTGGGCACGGGGGCGTGCTTGGTGGGGCACGGCCCCGTGTTACACCTGGTCGGGGGACAAAGGTACACTGGTACAATTCTAAGTTGACCACAGGGGTGTGCTTGATGGGGCACGGCCCGTGCTTGGCTGGGAGACTTCTGTCTTCTTCTGTAATTTGGGGCACGGCTCGTGCTTGGTCTTCTGAGTTATCTAATTTCTTCATTCTTCGCCACTTATTTGCTTGATTGTTCCTTTTAAGCCAGGAGTTCCCTATAATTCAAATAGAAGCTAAATGAGCGGCAAATTCAATCAATGTATAGAGAAATTGACAATAAATGGGATGCAAATGATGTGAAATATATGTATAATTTAGAGCACATCAGATTTTCATGTTCGTTAACATACATATCAGTTTTATCCAAAAAACAACAACACCCTACTCATAAATTTAATACCTTTTTCTATAGTGTGGTCAACATCCAAATATGTAGTTGTTTGATCTTCACACACCATCGTCTTCTTCCTGCTTGAAGAGTCTACAAAGTAATGTCTAAAAATCAATACCTTCTAATAAGAAAAAATCTAAATGCAAAAGCAAAACAATTTTATTATGCAAGTTTAAATATCAACACGAATTTAATTTGACTATTAGTAACACTTATCTTAACTTTTCAAGTAGAATAAACAACAAGGACATAACATTTGATTTTTGAATTGTGCTAAAGTATTTGATGACCTTCCAACACTATATCTAGTTGTTATACTTTATTTAACATGAAATGACCGAACAAAACTCCATAAACATAACCACAGTTGTTTTATGCATTATATGTTGGATCATCTACTGTCCTATTTTTAATCCATCGTGATTTGTGGTTTAAAATACTTATCAACACGTACAAAAACATAAACACACAACTAATTTCCTTTAATCACAAATATGACAACGTTATATATCTGATTTTCTGCAAAATACACAATCAACACTTTAACTAAAAACAAAACAACATTATATGGACAAACAGAATCGTTATCATGAAAAAAAATTGTGAATTTTAACAACATTGATGGAATCCTAGTGTTCACATACTCAACGAAAATAAAAATAAAAAACTTTCTGTACATATAAACAACGCCATCAACAAACCCCCCTCCCCCTCAAAAAAAAAAACCATATCTTATAGTTAGGTCTTGTTAATCTTACAAAGATAATAATTTAACAACATTACGTAACTAATCCATGTTTTCTGCTACTATTCAATGTTTTCTTCATCTTCTTCGAGCTATTATCCTTACCCACCTTCTTCATCCGTTTTTTCTTCCCTGTTGATGCTAACAATGATAAAAACTATGATTTAAATAAGAAAAATCAAGATTAACACCATGCATTCAACTTACGAATCTTAAATAGTGCTAATTTAGTGATAAGATTCACCATCTTCTGATTTTTTTCGGAATATTGGGAGAAAAATCCGACTAGTTCGGATGAGAGAGAATTTAGAAGGGTAATCAAATAAATCAACTGAACGCATATTAAGGAGAAGAGAGATTATATTTATTAATAAAATGGTGAAATACCTAGAATACCCTTTTGTATTTAATATAACATCTTAATTACTATTCTGCCAGTCAAACAATCATAACCATTGATTAATGATGATGAAAGGTCAAGACTTATTCCTACAGTTTTTATGATTAATTTGTTTTGTACAAGAACTAACCTCTCTTTCTCTATAATAAACAAGTAAATTTTTTGGACACGTGTCGCTCTCACATTCAACCTAGCCTTATTTTTCCCGCCCATTACCCGTATACCCATATTCCTTTGACGCGTGGATCTTTATACCCGACCCTTTCTTTGTGAACACCAGGACTCATCCTAACCCTAATTCTATCACCACACCTCCAAGTTATGGAATGCTCACCTCAATTTTCACGCCGATTCATCTTCACCTCATTCTGGAATTCTCATCCTAACCCTAATCGTTGGATTCTTTCAAAGTCGCATCCGTTTCAATCGATTTCATCAGGTATCTTCATCATCAACCCCTTTAATTTCATTGATCGGCACATCGTTTGTTTATTTCTTATTTTGATTGTTGTTTATCACAGAGTCCTTTTGAGTCTGTTCATAAATTAGGGTTTTTTTCTACTTTTGATTCCATTTCAATCCTTCTGATTTCAGATTCGTACTTTTGTTTTTTTTCCGTATCATTGGAGAGGTTTGGAATCAGTTCCAAAAGCTTTAGAGCAGGTACATGTGACTAATATTGTTCCATTTGCATAACTTAATACAAATAGCTAGGATGGATCGTTTTGCTTAATGTTGTGGTAGGAAGAAGCTTTCAGGAATAATGATGAACACATAAATGTTAAATCCGGAAAGGTAATTTCACTATGGATTTACAGTTTAGTTATTGTTCTTTCCATTGCTCAACTTGAAAAGAAGAACTAGAAACTAAAATTAGGGTTTGATGTTAGGTTTTTGATGATGAAGAAGATGAAGAGAATCTCCAGCCATAGTGCTTACTTATAGGACAAAGTAGATCTTGATTCTATGCATAAAACTCCAGGGGCGTTCCAATCAGGTATTATCTCATTTCATCTAAATTGAAACAATTATTTATTGATTCTTAAATTATGAATCACACCCTCATAGCTTCATTCCATGCTTCCTTGTGAGTTTTTGCTCTGAGTTCAATGATCAACCAATTGTTCGTGAGTTAATCTCTGTTTCTGTTTAAGCGTATGAGAGAGCAATGGAAGTGGAGCAATCAAATCAAATAACGAAATTAAGTTGAAAAGGAATTTGGGTTAAAATTCATCAAAGTACTTATATTAACATTTTTTTTATTCTGACCTTGCCTGATATGTCTGATTTTTGTTTTGGGTAGGTGTTGTGGGTTAAATTGGGTTTTAGTGTTTCTTGCCTACGTTGTTAAACGGTATGATGTCAACAATTTTGATTTGCTGTTTTGAGATGAGTTAAAACACTAGCTTTGAATTAAAGTGAATTACAATGATAAAATTGATATGATTTCAAAAATATGTTACGTGCTGATTCTTTCAAACATGTCATTTCCGCATAGGAGGTTACTGTTTATGTTTCATTATGCAAATAACATTATAAGAACTGCATAAGGGGCTAGAATAGCTGATCGAGATAGTATTTACTAATCAATTAACAATTATTTAGCATAAATGCATGCAGTAAACATAAGTTACTAAAGTTTGTATTACTCATAAAAGTTTCATTTTATCGGTGATAGCGGACAAACTATGGATACAACTTTGTGGGAAGAGGTTATTCCACGGTTCGATAGAGAAGCAATTCACACACAGAACAACCAATTGGTGTTGCATTGACGTCTTTATGGGTCGCCACATACTAAGGTAAAAACATATTACACTTTAACTGAATTTGACGTATGTAAAAATGTTATACATAACCTACCACTCCTAAACATATATAACTGGTATTTCTTTATATGATTGGTAGCCTGCCACTCCTGTAGAAAAGACACTTCTTCCCCTCAAACAAAGTTCAGGTTGGTTACCACATAACATGCTATCTCATCATTTTACTTATAATTACTAGAGGTGTGAGTTTCATCGTGTTTTAGAACTAAATTGGTCAAAAGTTGTCCACAATTAATAAGTAGTTTTAGAAATTGAATCAATTATAGGGAAGATGTTCCTGTGTTAAACTGCATTTTGGTTTAATACAAAATAAGTTTTTTTTAGAAATTATGGGAACATATTACTTTAAATGTCACTGTTAAATCCATTACCGTGATGCATGACCTATTTTATTTGCTTTTTTAGTATTATTATTTTTATTTTGCAGGTCACCATACCAAAATTTGTAATGCCTTTTGTTTTAAATAGTGTTGTTAAATAAGTATGTTACATGCAACTTGGATTACATTCAGTTAGCATTTTTGCTTACCATATAGATTTGATTATTTAATATTCATATTTTTACTTTGCAGGTCATATAGTCAAGGCAATAGGTTTAACATTTTCTCAGGTTCGATTTTATGTACTTCGTATTTATGTAGTATATTTACATTCTCTAGCAGCAATACACACATGCCTATGTTTAAAAAAAAATATTTCGCTTATAGTTGTTTCTCACAAGAGAATAATGCGTAATGGCCTAATAGTTTATTTTAACTACTTTCAGTTGCATTTTGTTAATGAAATATCATAATCTTAAATAATAAACAAAGCTTTTTAACAAACTACTTAGTAATTCCTGTACATTAAAATACATATTGGACTACTTGCGAATTGTTTCTTATTATGTACCCACTTAACCATTAGAGATGTAACATGACCCAAATCATCCTATTTATGTGTGAATTGCTTCGTGTAAAGTTACAAGTATAGTACATTCATGACCATGGAATATCAATGACATTACTTGAATCGGCCAAATTTGGTTTTGTTTTGGCGACCATGGTATGTTAATAAACAAGCTACATGTAAAGACGTTGCATATGTATTGTTAGGTTTTTATGTTTTTCAAAACAATAGCTAATAATTTATCCATTTAATTAATAAAATATAGTATATAAACAACAATTATAGTTTTAGAATTTTAATTTTATCTTCTTTAAAAAACCGTTTTAATCAAAAGTAGAGACTCGGGAGCTCACCCGTCCCAATCCATTGAATGGTGCTGGAAGCTTGAGGGAAGGGAATCCCGTAGAAAACATGGATGCTCATTACGTGTATGTTTTACTAAGGTCAGTTGGCATCTTCTACCTCATATCACATGTTATTTTTTATCAATTTAATTTTGGTACAGGTGGTTTCATACCGTTTTAACCTAATTTGTTGATTTTTGAATTTGGGGGGTTTTACTAGGTTTTAACCCAATTTGTTGATTTTTGAGCTTGGGGGTTTCACTCCGTTTTAACTGGATAATCAAGTCTGCCTTTTTTTTTTCTTTTTTGCAGTTTAACATACAAAGGTTGCTATTTAAAGAATGAGATGGGATTAGAACAGTGGAGGGAGTCAAAACAGTATTGTGGAACTTGATTAATAGAGACGATGTCTACAAAATTCACAAGTGAGAAATATTTACATTACAACTTAATGCTTTTGTTGGGGCTTGGATTAATAATCAAAGTAGAATGCTAATAAGGTTAGATGGAATGGTTTTTTTTATTAATAATCCAATTTAGTTGGCCAAATTTGCATCCAATGATTTGTTAATATTTTCTCAAACTTAATCTTGCATGACTACGCACCAGAACTATCCAAAAGATGTTTTCAGGGTTTTCCGATTTGATGAATGTATTGAATTGTGTTATCACATGAGAATTCCCCGACACAACGGGAGGAATATCATATAACCCCGTGTAATACACGGGTTCTAACACTATTGTATATATATATATAAGGTAAGTATACGGAGAAAATTCATTGAGTTGAGAAAACTATGGAAACTATCTATTAACGTATGTAACACCTAAAAATTGGTGAAAATTAAAAAAAAAAATTTAGATAGATTCTATATCTAATTTTATAACCTTTGGCAAAAAAAATCAAAAAAGCGCTTAGTGGTTTTTTTATAAATTTTTTTTATAAAATTGCTGAACGTTGTTACATATGTAAAACGTGAAGTTTTATTATTTTTTCATTTGTTACATCTGTTACTGCTGACGTCATGCTGACCAATATTTAAAAAAACGTTAATTTCAGTTATTTTTTAAAAAAAAGTACTCGGCGGTTTTTTATTTTTTTGGTGACGAAAATAGTAATAAAAAGGCTAAAAAAACATAAGTTAAATTGAGTTTTCATGAGTTTTCTCAACCCAAGTGGGTTTCCATTATAACCCTCCCCTATATATACATATATATATACATGTATACATATGTATATATATGTATATGTATACCTATATATATGTATATAAGAAGAACCAGATGATGATGCAATGTTTTAGGCTATAAGCTTACGAATTTCGATTTGGGATATGACCCTCGGATTTTGGTTACCTTTCCTCTATAAGAAGAAGATCTTCCTCTTCCTCTTCTTCCTTGCTCCCAAGGAATCATGTCTGAAAAAGTTATCTACATGAAATAATTATTTTTTGTTTTCGTAATAAACGAATCTTTTCTTTGTAAAAAGAAATGTGAAGATTAATATTATTAATCATATTTCTTTTTGTTTGTGATCGTAGAAAATTATTTTCTTGGATCTCTTCTTTGGCCACTTCTTCATTGATTATCTGAAGAGTGCGGTATTCTATCATCTCTTGAATCTCCAGGAGGGCCTTTTTAACCGATCCTTTTGAGTGAGCCATGAATTTAAGTATTCTCTGGTAAGAAAATCAGGGAGACTATTGTCACTACTCTTTTTATAAATAATTTCAAAATCAAAAGGGGCTAAATGAGACTGCCATCTTGCAAACATTTGTTTTGAAACATCATGTTTGAAATCTTTAGCGAACATAAATTTAGCTGCTTGGCAATCAGTTTTTATAATAAACTTTTGATTATAAAGATCATCTTGAAACTTTAAAACACATTTTACTATTGCTAGAATTTCTTTTGCAATGGTAGCATAGTTTTTCTGGCTATTATTCCATTTTCCTGAATGAAATCTTACCAGACTTTCTTGTTTATTTATTGGTGAAATTTGTTTTAAGATTCCACCATAGCCTATATCAGAGGCATATGTTTCAATATTTTTTCCCAGTCTGGGTTGGTTACATTAAGCAAGGAAGATTTTGAACATTTTGCTTAATCTTTCGAATAGTCTTAGTATGATTCTCTGACCATGGCTGAGGATTCTTTTTTAACCTGTCATATAAAATGGCAGTATCCTCTGCTAGATTTTTATAATAGGGAAGAATATAATTTAAACTTCCTAAGAATCTTTGAAGTTGAGTTTTATCATAAATTTTATCTGAAAATTTTGACCCAAATTCAATACTTCTATTGATAGGAATAATATTTTCTGTTTCAATATTATGACCCAAAAATCTTATTTTGGTTTGGAAAAGTATCATTTTTTGTCTAGAGATGACTAAACCGTTTTTTATTATTATATTCTTGAATATATCAAGATGTTTAAAATGGGTTTCAATATCCTTAGAAAATACAAGGATATCATCGATGTAGATTATTATGAAGTACTATATGGAATAAAAATATCATTCATAATTTTGAAATTCCGACGGGGCATTTTTCAACCCAAAAGGCATTACGTTCCGTTCATAATGACCAGTAGGTACCGCAAAAGCAGTTTTATACCTATCTTTTTCATTTATCTGAATTTGCCAGTATCCAGATTTTAAGTCAAATTTTGAAAATATTATGGCATTATATAATTTGTCTAATAGATCTTTTTTATTAGGTATAGGATACCTAATCCATTTTAAATTCTTATTAAGAGGTTTGTAGTTTATAACTAATCTAGGAATACCTTTTTCTTTCTCAGAATGTTTATTAACATAAAAAGCAGTACAAGACCACGGGGATTTTGACCTTCTGATTAAGTTCTTATCAAGAAGAGATTTAATCTGTTGTTTACATAATTCCATATAATTGGAATTCATCTGACAAGACCTAGCCTTAGTAGTAATTTTACTATCATTAAAATCATTTTCATAAGGAAGAGAAACAATATGTTTCTTTCTATCACAGAAAGCATTTGGATGATCATTACATATCTGTAACGTAAATTGATTATTAATCATTTTGATCTTATCCTATAATGTTGGATTGTTTATTCTGTCCTGGATATTTAAAGAAAATATTTCTTTTTCTAAAAATTCAATTTGATTTATTTTTGCTTGTAAAAGGGATTCTTTTACATTATTTAAAGTCCTGAAAAAATGATTTGTAATAAATGGAAAATATATTTCTTTGTTCTGAAAAGATCTAGTTATTCCCTTATTATCAATATGTCTTAAAGGAAATATTTTATTCAAGAAAGGAGTTCCAAGAATGACTTGGATAGTAAAGTTTTTTATTAGAATAGAACTAGTTGGAATGCATGTCTCATTATGAAAAATATAAGCCTGAGGAATTTTGTATTCAATCTTTAATTTTTCTCCTCCTGCAGAACTTAAGTTATGGGAGGTTTTATGAAAGTATTTAGTAGGAATAATTCCTTCCTGGATGCAGTTTAGATCAGCATCACTATCAACTAGTGCTGTAATAGTTATAAAAAAGTTATCTTCAATAAGAAGTTTTACTTTGATATTCCACTTCTGTGTGGTTATGATATCTATGATACTTTCTAAGAATACTTCTTGATTATTCCTAGGAATTTCTTCAGTATTTCTTTTCTGAGGAATTTCAAGCCTCATAATCCTTTCTTCTAGATTTCTAGTGTCTTTTTGAAGAATTTTGATATCTATCTTTAGATTATCAATCTCAATTTTTAAATCCTGTATATTGACAGGTCTGGAAATTTGATTTCTTTGAGCTAACTGTCTTTTTAACTCAGCTAGAGAAAAAGGTTTTAAATCCTGTTGTGGATTGCTTGAGGAAGATGCTTCCTTAGTCTTCTGCTGATTTAGATATTCAGAAATTAATTTTTCTTTTACTTGAGGATCATTTATGACTTTTAAGAGATCTAAAATCTCATTGCTTAAAACATTGATTTCCATGTTTTGAAACTGAGAAATTATTTGATAAAGACCTTCTTCTGATATTTCAGAAGGGTTTTTGTAACAGTCCTCTTTGTAATCTGCTGGACATTGATCTTCCTCTGTTTCTGAGGAATTAAAACTTTTATATTCTAAAACATTTAGATTCTCTTTTTCTGAGAATGATTTCTCAAATTCAGTTTTTTCAAAACTTTCATTAAATAAGATTTCATTTATCTTATCTCTTAAATCTCTATCCTCAATTTTGTTGAGTTTCTTACGAACCCAACAAGTTTTTGCCTTGTGGCCTAATTTACCACATTTTCTGCATTTTATTAACTTTTTAAAATCATTAGGAAATTTTTCCTTATATTTTTTTCTTTTATTATTATAAGGGTTTTCTTCTTTTCTAATTTTCTTTCTTTTATAATGTTTCTTAGGAGAAAAATTTTCTTTCCTGGTTTCTATAGACCTATCAAGTTTATTTTCTATGCCAAATTGGCCACATAAATCTCCTAATTGTTTCTTCTCATTTAGAGAATGTTTCTTAATCTGTTGATTAAGTTTTATTTCATTACATAGGCTTATTCCTTCCTGAACACAGGTGCCTATGAGTTTACCATAAGTATAACTGTCATAATTTATGACTCCATGTATTCTTAATTTGCTTTTTATTCTTTCAGCAAATAAATGAGGAAGACCATCTATGAATTTTGACTTCCAATGAGAACTATTAGTCTCGGGAAGTTCCATGACTCTACACAAGAAAATGTCTTTATACCATCTAAAAGATGTTAGAGTTCTACATCTTAGGTTTTGTAGAAGAGTTCTAATATTTTCAGAGTCTTTAGACCATCTACCTGTAAAATGTTCTATAATGTTAACAATTAGGGTGTAAACTGCATTATTCTCAGTACTACTAGTGTCTTCTTCTTGCTTGACACTATTTAAAATTTTATTTTTATCTTCTTGAGATAAATAATTATCCCACCATCCTTTTAATTGACCTGTGAATCTTGATATAATCATATTTGCTATGGTGTGGACGGAGTTGCTATTATTCTTACAAATTGTGCTATACATAAGAATTTTATGGACCGTATTATAAATTTGTCCTTCCGACTGACCGTCTATGTTCCATTCATAGATCATTTTCCCACTATAAGAGTTATTAACAATATACTCTTGTTCTTCTATAAGGACATCTTGTGGGGTTGGTTTAGGATAATAATACTTTCTCTGAGTTGGCTTATCAGCCCATTTAGAAAGTTTGGAAATTTGATCTTTTATCTCCTCTTGATAGTTTTTCTCAGAGAATTCTGTTAAAGTGCTTATCTTAATATTCTTAAGAGCATTTATTGTTTCATTTAAAGTTGCAACCAAACTATCTTTAGATTTTAATTTAAAATCTGTAACTTTCGGAGGAAGTTGTATATTAGGAGTAGCATTTTTTTCTTGAAGAGAAGTCTGCTTAGTAGATATGTTTTTCTCTTTAAAGTAGGAAATTATCCTATCCATTTTAGCAGATAAATCTTGAAATTGTTCTCCCAGAATTATTAAATATATATTTGCATAATTCTGTTGTTTAATCAACCCATTTATATGAGAAATTGTTACATTAAGAGTATCCCCCTCTAACAATTTTTAAAAAGTTTGATAATATCTTAATTCATTATCATTTTCTATTTTAAAGGGTTGAGTAGGAGGAAAAACCTTAGAGATTAATTCTCCTTTAATAATGAATTTTCTCTCAATAACTGAAATGATACTTCTCATATAACTTTCTATAAACCAGGGAATAAAAGGTATAATTTCATTTTTTATGATTAAATCTTTATAAAATTCATTTTAAAGAAGTTTATATCAGTTTCTTTAAAATTATTAAAAAACCAATTTCTAAATAATTCCCATTTGGGTAATTGAAATTCTTTATTGATCTCTTTTCTTATTGGAAATCCCGGATTAAAGTTTATTTTTTCTTTATAATCCATTAAACAAAATTGACTTCTGATTCGGTTAATTCCGGATCTACTTGGACTCCTTGGACTCCTGTGACTATATTGTCATGATTTATTCTTAATCTATTAAATGTTTCCGTTATAGGAAAAGTTTCCCTGACTCTCGAAGTAGAAGCTCTAGAAGGGCTTCTAACAGTATACTCAGGAGATATATGTTGGTGAGAGGATAAAGACCTAGAAGATAACGATCTAGGTATATAAGAAGTATTCCTAGGCTGTTCAAACTGGATTTAGACCGTTCCTTCTTCAGATTGTAGAATTTCTAAATGGTTGTTATCTATATATTGTTGAGATGTTGTGGCCTTATCAAAGACCCAATTTTCTGGAAAGTTAATTTCTTCTCATTTAATCTTTCTTCTGGTAGTTATATTAGACTTACCAAAATTGGTTTCTATAACTATGGTTTCATTTAATGGTTTATCGACCATTCTACACTGTGGATTTAAAGTGTATAAAGGTTTATAGTAAATTCTATAACAGATACAGATAACTTCTGAACCTGGAGCATAATTATAACCATGTGTTTTAACATTTAAAGTTAAAGCATCTGAGATATTAACATCTGATAAAGATAATTGTAGATTAGGATAAACATTAAAATAGACTGGTCCATGAGCCAGACTAGTTTGGACAATCCCTATAAGAGACTGTTTCCAGTTCATGTTTCTAGCATCTCTTAGAGCTGCTACAAAACTTTCTGAAAGGCCTTCTAGGGTCAAGGGTTTGAATGCAATTTGCACAAGCCCTATGTGAAGGAATTTATAATCTTTTTTATATTTGTTTAAATCTTTATTTAACAATAGTTTAATAACCATATCTTCTTTATTTAAAGAAAATGTTTCTTTAGTTGTTTTAACAACTTGTTTTAATCCTAACTTTTCAAAATTTCCTAATTTATAAATTAGTTTATGTTCCATTTTTGGAATAATCCATTTATTTAATAAATCAAGATTATGAGGAATTTCATATTCCTCTTCAATACTGTTTTTAACAGTATCATGGCTTTTCAAAATATTCATTTTAAATGAATATGAGTAAGTGTTGATCTGTACAATCAAACTATGAACAAGCTTTTATTTTAAGAGCACATGGCTCTGATACCATTTTCAAAATCTTACAAAATCTTAAAGTAAAAAGTTACAAAATCTTAAAGTAAAAGTATTATTAAAAATTATTTAAATATTTTAGTATAAGATTAAAAACATTTACGAAATATAGACCAAAGGAAATTATTACAAAAACAATATAGAATTTTAAGATGGGATTAGTAAAGGTCAGACCATAAAAAGCCTTTTCACACATCCTGGCATTAGCGGCTACAAGGTCCCCAAGAATTCAACCACCACCTTATTATTCTATTCTGTTCTTAACCTGTCTATATTCTTTTCAGAAAATATTTTCAATTTCATACCTTTTTTTATATACCTATATATATATATGTATATTTATATATATGTATATATATATACATATATATATATATATATATATCTATATGAGGAGGGTTCCAGAGAAAACCACATAGTTAGGCGAAAACCACTAAAAAACCAATTTTAACCAATCATAAAATAATATTTATTTTTTATTTTATTTTATTTTTATTTATTTATAAGAGTATTAATGTAATATTACACATTTTTACCAAACAATCATTTATGTATTGGCTTACGTATATGTAACACATAGTGTTACGTATACGACGAAAAACCAAGAAAATACGGTTACGTATACGTAAAACACAATACGTAAAATGAATTTTTTGGTAAATTGTGTAATATTATATTAATACACTTATAAATAAATTTAAAAAAAATCTATAAATTATTTGATTGGCTTTTAGTGGTTTTTCGCCTAATTTTGTGGTTTTCTCTTGATCCTTCCCCTATACATGTATATACATATATATATATATATATATATATATATATATATATATATATATATATATATATATATATATATATATATATATATATATAAGGACTAAGCTAACAAACAAAAGCAAAAAGAGCGCACTAAGCGCATTACAATAAAAGAAACGGCTAAGAATTAAAGAAGAAAATTACAAAAAACTTTTTCTTTTATCCACAATGATTTGTCGAAATAATTGGACTGTTGGCAGAATAATTGGAATCTTTGTTAGGATCGTCTATAATTACAAAAGATTAAATGACAATACAGAAGATGATGGGTATAATATTCCTAACCTGTTGCTAGTTTTTCCTAAAACTCCTACACTTATTACTATATTATTTCCTTCATAATTTTCATACCCTTTAGTTTGTAGAGCTATTTTTAACTTTTGCAAGTCCTTAATATCTTTTAGTATTCCAGGTGTACAATAAAACAAGATTGTATTTTGGCTTAAATCTATTTTCATTCCTGAAATAATTGTTTTTTTTTTCATTTCTGTTTTCCATGTAAGGCCCCTTTCCCGGGTGACCTCACTCGTTGGATTTACTCATAAACATAGCCATAGATACTGAATAATTACATTGAATACTTTCTAAACGTAGCGTGAGCTTACATCATTCGATTACATAGCCATAACAGCGGAAGTCTTAATCATTTAAACATAACACATTGCTTTAACAAAAATTAAAGTGGATGGGATGTCAGCCCTTGATCGGGATAGCCTTCACTCCAATGCACGACCTTTCTTCTTTTTACCTGAAATGTATACTAAAAGTCAGCTAACGCTGGTGAGTTCTAGTTAAAAACATTTAGGTATGAACATTATTCATTTATAAATACTTACGTATAAATATATAAATATAAATACACATTTACATATCCTTTGCTTTCTTTTATCATTCGTATGTGAGCACATAAATATGCATTCACCTTTACTTTCATTAACATTTATTGGTCATACTCATAAAAGTGATCAGCCAACATTCATTTATGCGTAAGTCACGAAGACATACGCCCGTCCTACCGTCGTAGTCCGTCCTCCACAACATCCGGCAAACCTTCGGCCATCTGTTATGCTATACCGTCCGGCAAACCTTCGGCCGTCCGTCTTAACCGTACTACCGTCGTAGTCCGTCATATTCGCCCGTCTGCCTTAAGGCATCCGTTTCCCACGTGAACTATTATATATGCAACCGTTCTACTTATCATTGATAAGGCAATTGCTTCGACCGTCCATTAGTGCCTTTCACACGTCCTAGCTAATGAAGGAACGTGTTTGTCCCGATTGCAAAATAGTCACGAGGTCGTCCGTCTACCGAAGTAGCCGTTATCATCGAAGCGTCCATACATTTACATGCATTCGTAACAAGCAATATATAAAATATAAAGCAAGATTTTCTTCTTTTTCGTTATGTCGTTCGTTCATTCATTCTTTGTATACATTCGTTTCATTCTTGTTCATCATTATTTTACGTATGATCATATTAACATTCATATATATATAAGTATCACATATGATCACATTGGCATTCATAACATTTATTCATTTAATGTATACACTTCAGCCCCAAAACATTTAAAATGATTTGCACATAACATAAAAAGGGGAACATAGAACTCACCTGATAGGCGGGTCCCTGAAGTATAATAGCTGGTTTCGAAACGTCACTAAGGTCACCCACAATCTGTATAATAAGGTCATACATATAAGGTAGGGCTCCTAAATGACACTAGACATTACTATTCTTGAACTCAGTAGTTTCGGGAGGTGGGTCGCATCAAAACTATGGTAGTTTCGAGCTATGGTCTTACACTCGAAACTAGGTAGTTTCGAGTCATAATCCTTCTATCGAAACTAGGTAGTTTCGAGTCATGAGATCCTATCGAAACTATGGTAGTTTCGAGTCATTGGCTGCTATCGAAACTAGATAGTTTCGAGTCATGGGTCTGCATCTTCCCTGACCAGAACCTTGCTCCAGCCAACTTATTTCCAATCGATTAAACCTTGAGCATTTTACGTTAAACACCTTCCTTTATCGTTCTTGAGTTCAAATACGTGATTTGTTTCAAGTTTCGTATGCAAAAAAATCGTATCTTTATTTGATTTAAACCCGAGACATGCAAAGACTCATAATCAGAGGCGATGCTTACCTCAACAGGCCCGATTTCTGTTGCTATGCGTTGAAATGGTGGAGTCGGATGATTCCCGAGCCCTTGAGTCTTCTCCTTGCGGTTTTCTTCACAAGCCGATCGCTCTCTCTCTCTCTCTCTAGTATTCTTGCGCAGGAAGATGAAATGAGAGGGGTTTGGGTTGAAGCTGCTGTTTTGTAATGGGGTTTCCCCCTTTTCTTTTCGGCCCATGGGCCGAAATTTTGGCCAAGCCCACTTTATTTCCCTTTTCTATTTTTCTTGTCATTATTTGGGATGTTACAAGTCTACCCTCCTTAATGAGGTTTCGTCCTCGAAACCTGTTACACGTTAAACAACTGGGGATACAGTTCCTTCATCTCGTCTTCTTTCTCCCAAGTAGCCTCGGACCCCTTTCTGTGTTTCCATTGTATTTTGACTAAAGGAATCGACTTATTGCGTAATCGTTTCTCGGCTCTGTCAAGAATAGCTATTGGTTCTTCTACATAGTTCAAGCTGTTATCCACTTCGATTTCGTCATAAGGTATGTGAGCCGTATCGTCAGCAAGGCACTTGCGTAAGTGTGATATGTGGAATGTAGGGTGAATTCCATCGAGCTCATCTGGTAAGTCGAGTTTGTAAGCCACTCGGCCAACTCTTGCTATGATTTTGAAAGGCCCGACAAACCTTGGGCTTAATTTGCCACGTTTTCTGAATCGGATAATCCCCTTCCAGGGTGACACTTTCAATAGTACCATGTCCCCTACTTGAAATTCTAAATCCCTTCTTCTCTTGTCCGCGTATGATTTTTGTCTGTCTTTTGCGGCTTTCATGCGTGCTTTTATCTGGTCAAATTTTTCAGAAGTAGCTTTGACCACCTCGAGACTTGCAAAGTCTTTCTGTCCAATTTCCCCCCAACAGACCGGGGTTCGACATCTTCTCCCATACAGCATCTCAAATGGCGGCATGTCAATGGTTGAGTGATAGCTGTTATTATATGAAAATTCTGCCAAGGGCAAATGGCTGTCCCAGCTACCACCGAAGTCAATGATACAGGCCCGGAGCATGTCCTCCAAGGTCTGAATGGTTCTTTCCGATTGACCATCGGTTTGAGGGTGGTAAGCTGTGCTGATGTTTAGCCTAGTGCCCATGGATTCGTTGAATTTCTTCCAAAACCTTTACGTGAATCGAGTGTCCCTGTCCGACACGATCGTTAACGGCATGCCATGTCTGCTTACGATTTCCTTGATAAAAATTTCTGCCAACTTCTCTGACGAAGAAGCCTCACGTATAGGTAAGAAGTGAGCACTTTTCGTCAAGCGGTCGACGATCACCCAAATGGTATCATTACCTTTAGCTGTTCGAGGTAGCTTGGTGATGAAGTCCATCGTGATCTCCTCCCACTTCCATTCCGGTATTGGCAAAGGTTGCATTTTACCGCATGGCTTCTGGTGTTCGGCCTTAACTAGTGAACAAGTCAGGCACTTGCTCACATATTTAGTCACATCGTTCTTCATTCCAGGCCACCAGTAGTCTTTCCTCAAGTCTTGGTACATTTTGTTTGTCCCGGGGTGAATAGAGTAGCGAGACTTATGGGCCTCGTCAAGGATTTTGGCCCTAAGTTCACCAATCTTAGGTATCCACATCCGGCCAAAACGAGTTCGTACACCGTACGTATTGGTCTCCATGTTGCTCTGTTGTCCAATTATTCTTTCTCGTTTCACATTTCTTTCTAATAGTGCCTCATCTTGTGCCTTTACTATTTCATTCATTAAATCTGGTGTTATAATCAACTGACACGCCTTGATTCTAATAGGTGTCGACTCTTCCTTCCTGCTTAAGGCGTCAGCCACTACATTTGCCTTGCCTGGGTGGTATAATATTTCGCAATCGTAGTCTTTTAGTAGTTCCAACCACCTTCTTTGTCTCATGTTTAATTCCTTCTGCTCGAAGAAGTACTTCAGGCTCTTGTGATCGGAGTAGATGGTGCATTTAACTCCGTACAGATAATGCCTCCATATCTTTAATGCGAAAACTACGACCGCCAACTCCAGATCGTGAGTCGGGTAGTTAACTTCATGAATCTTTAACTGTCGCGAGGCATAAGCAATTACCTTTCCTCGTTGCATAAGTACACAACCCAATCCTTGCCCCGAAGCGTCAGAGTAGACTACCAAGTCTTCGTTTCCCTCAGGTAAGGTCAAGACTGGAGCTTGGGTTAATCGTGTCTTCAACTCTTCGAACGCATTGTTTTGGGTTGGTCCCCATTCATACTTTACTTCCTTACGTGTCAGCTTTGTCAGTGGCGAGGCTATTCTCGAGAAATCCTGAATGAACCTCCGATAGTAGCCTGCCAACCCCAGAAAACTTCGTATATCAGTTGGCGTTTTCGGGATGTTCCATTCCTTTACCGCTTCGATCTTAGCAGGATCCACCATAATGCCGTCCGGGTTTACGACATGGCCTAGGAATTGGACCTCCCTAAGCCAGAACGCGCATTTGGAGAATTTTGCATACAACTTCTCCTGCTTTAGAACCTCCAATACTTCTCTTAGGTGACAGTGGTGATCACCTTCATTCTTTGAATATATGAGGATGTCATCTATAAAAACTATTACTGATCGATCCAACATGGGTCGGCATACTCTGTTCATTAAATCCATAAATGCTGCTGGTGCGTTGGTTAGTCCGAAGGACATCACAAGAAATTCATAATGCCCGTAACGTGTACGAAACGCAGTTTTCGGTACATCCTTCTCTCTTACTTTCAATTGATGGTAACCCGACCTGAGATCAATCTTTGAGAACCAACTCGCGCCTTGTAATTGATCAAAGAGGTCGTCTATTCTAGGCAGTGGGTATTTGTTCTTTACTGTTCTCTTGTTCAATTCACGGTAGTCGATGCACATGCGCATGCTGCCGTCCTTTTTCTTTACAAATAATACCGGAGCGCCCCATGGTGAGATGCTCGGTCTGATAAATCCTTTCTCTGTTAATTCTTCAAGTTGGGACATTAATTCTTTCATTTCTGACGGAGCCAATCGGTATGGTGCCTTGGCAACGGGCTCAGCTCCTGGCAGTAAGTCAATCTGAAATTCTATTTCCCGATCGAGCGGCAAACCAGGTAGGTCCTCCGGGAACACTTCTGAAAAATTGCACACCACGGGTACATCTTTTAGCTCTTTCGTTTTCATTCTATCGTCAATAACATACGCCAGATAAGCTTCGCAACCGCGCCTCATGTAACTTTCGGCCTTGATCATCGAGATGACGTTCGGCATTGTGCTATTCCAGTCACCATAAACCGTAATCGGACTGCCGTCAGTGGCCTTGAGATGTATCATCTTTCGTTTACATATGATTTGAGCTTCGTTGGCAGCTAACCAATCCATGCCCAATACTACATCGAATCCTCCTAAGGTTAGAAGGTACAATTTAGATGGAAACTTATGGCCCTCTATTTCTACCATGCAATCATCAGTCACTTGGATGACTACTGAGTTTTTACCAATAGCAGTTTGTACGCTAAAGGCCCTTATAAGGCTAGTGATTGTGCAGTCTAATTTGCGGCTAAAGGCAGTGGATATAAAACTTTTACTAGCACCAGAATCAAACAGAATAGCAGCATGTTCATCATTTACTAGGAACGTACCCGACACGACGTCAGGGTTTCCTCTTGCTTCTTCCTCGGTTAAAGCATAGGCCCGAGTCCTAGCCTTTGGCTGTTCCTTTTCTTTTTCTTTCCCCGAACCAGATTGTCCAGTCTTCCTGCAATCCTTAGTAGCGTGCCCATACCAACCACAGTTCTGGCACTTGATGCCCTTAGTACAATCCTTCGAGTACTGCCCCGGTCTTCCACATTTAAAACACATGGTTGAGCCGGCCAAACATTCACCGCGGTGCTGTTTCCCGCATTTTGTGCAAATTTCGTACTCATCATTCCTTGGCTTCTTTGCCTCAGCAGTAACATTTCCTCTTCCAGTCCCCTTAGACGAGTTCTCCCACTTCCTCTTTGGTGCCTCCGGCACCGGGTCCTCATTGGCATAATCGTCATAGACGATTCCGGAGAGATTCACTACCGACTCGAAAGTCGAGGGTAGGTTAGCTTTCACATGAACACGGACCTTTTGGGGTAGGCCTTTGACATAATACTTAATCAATCGCTCCTCAGTCTCTACCAGGTGGGGTACCAGTTGAGCTAGCTCATTAAATCTTGAAGTGTACTGGCGATGAGTCTTGTTGCCAGCCTTGAAATATAGAAACTCGTTTTCCACTCGATCAATCTCGTTCTGTGGGCAGAACTTCTGGATTATCAACTTTTTCAGATCTTCCCAAGTCATTCTTTTGAGAGCGTTTGGCGATTTAGTTCTTTGGATAGTCCTCCACCAACTTAGTGCCTCGTTGGTGAAAGAGTGAGTCACATATTTTACAGCCTGGTCAGGTCGGCATTCGCTTATGTTGATTACCCCATTCATCCTCTCGATCCATTCAAACGTAGCCACCGAATCCTTGTTTCCATCAAATTTGGGCGGATCACCGTCCTTAAATCCTTTGTAGGTACACCCATGGGTGTTCAGTCTCACTGTCACTTCATCCCCATCACTATCATAAACTTTCTCCTCATGGTTGTTTTCCTCCTCCTCTTTGCTCTTCTTTAGTGCCTCAGATAACAGATCAGGCAGTACTTTCTTCAGAGTTAGTATGACCTCACGGGCAATAGCATCTCTAACTTCGGGTTCCAGTCGTAGAGATCCTTCATTGCCCTCAGCTGGTGGGGTTACATTTGTTTCATGCACGCTCTCAGTGTGTTCCACGTGCACACTCTCCTCTTCCTCATATCTTTGGTTCAATGGCGGTCTACCGACTCGGCCAGTGCGACCGCCTCGGCGTCCAGTTCCTCTTTTACGAGCCATAGTTTTCTAGATTTCCTGTTGAGTAAAAAGGTATACATCAATGTCATTCCTTCAGATCATAGTTTAGAACAGTACGAGCAAGGTAAATTCTTAATTACAGTGACCGGTTTGTGATTAATAATTTGCTTTGCTTTTCGGGTTCGAAACTCTTCACATCAGTAGTGACATTGACATCTAAGCGTTCTAAGTTAAGGTATCTATCCCTAACTATAGGCATTAACTTTATGACTTACTTACTGCACTGGCGTTGGCGTCGGCTACCCAGACTGACATCCGTGCGTTGGTCCCATTATCAGCTTGAGTCCAGACATTTAGGGATGTCTGAATCTCTCAAACTATTGCTCTGATACCAACTTGTAAGGCCCCTTTCCCGGGTGACCTCACTCGTTGGATTTACTCATAAACATAGCCATAGATACTGAATAATTACATTGAATACTTTCTAAACGTAGCGTGAGCTTACATCATTCGATTACATAGCCATAACAGCGGAAGTCTTAATCATTTAAACATAACACATTGCTTTAACAAAAATTAAAGTGGATGGGATGTCAGCCCTTGATCGGGATAGCCTTCACTCCAATGCACGACCTTTCTTCTTTTTACCTGAAATGTATACTAAAAGTCAGCTAACGCTGGTGAGTTCTAGTTAAAAACATTTAGGTATGAACATTATTCATTTATAAATACTTACGTATAAATATATAAATATAAATACACATTTACATATCCTTTGCTTTCTTTTATCATTCGTATGTGAGCACATAAATATGCATTCACCTTTACTTTCATTAACATTTATTGGTCATACTCATAAAAGTGATCAGCCAACATTCATTTATGCGTAAGTCACGAAGACATACGCCCGTCCTACCGTCGTAGTCCGTCCTCCACAACATCCGGCAAACCTTCGGCCATCTGTTATGCTATACCGTCCGGCAAACCTTCGGCCGTCCGTCTTAACCGTACTACCGTCGTAGTCCGTCATATTCGCCCGTCTGCCCTAAGGCATCCGTTTCCCACGTGAACTATTATATATGCAACCGTTCTACTTATCATTGATAAGGCAATTGCTTCGACCGTCCATTAGTGCCTTTCACACGTCCTAGCTAATGAAGGAACGTGTTTGTCCCGATTGCAAAATAGTCACGAGGTCGTCCGTCTACCGAAGTAGCCGTTATCATCGAAGCGTCCATACATTTACATGCATTCGTAACAAGCAATATATAAAATATAAAGCAAGATTTTCTTCTTTTTCGTTATGTCGTTCGTTCATTCATTCTTTGTATACATTCGTTTCATTCTTGTTCATCATTATTTTACGTATGATCATATTAACATTCATATATATATAAGTATCACATATGATCACATTGGCATTCATAACATTTATTCATTTAATGTATACACTTCAGCCCCAAAACATTTAAAATGATTTGCACATAACATAAAAAGGGGAACATAGAACTCACCTGATAGGCGGGTCCCTGAAGTATAATAGCTGGTTTCGAAACGTCACTAAGGTCACCCACAATCTGTATAATAAGGTCATACATATAAGGTAGGGCTCCTAAATGACACTAGACATTACTATTCTTGAACTCAGTAGTTTCGGGAGGTGGGTCGCATCAAAACTATGGTAGTTTCGAGCTATGGTCTTACACTCGAAACTAGGTAGTTTCGAGTCATAATCCTTCTATCGAAACTAGGTAGTTTCGAGTCATGAGATCCTATCGAAACTATGGTAGTTTCGAGTCATTGGCTGCTATCGAAACTAGATAGTTTCGAGTCATGGGTCTGCATCTTCCCTGACCAGAACCTTGCTCCAGCCAACTTATTTCCAATCGATTAAACCTTGAGCATTTTACGTTAAACACCTTCCTTTATCGTTCTTGAGTTCAAATACGTGATTTGTTTCAAGTTTCGTATGCAAAAAAATCGTATCTTTATTTGATTTAAACCCGAGACATGCAAAGACTCATAATCAGAGGCGATGCTTACCTCAACAGGCCCGATTTCTGTTGCTATGCGTTGAAATGGTGGAGTCGGATGATTCCCGAGCCCTTGAGTCTTCTCCTTGCGGTTTTCTTCACAAGCCGATCGCTCTCTCTCTCTCTCTCTAGTATTCTTGCGCAGGAAGATGAAATGAGAGGGGTTTGGGTTGAAGCTGCTGTTTTGTAATGGGGTTTCCCCCTTTTCTTTTCGGCCCATGGGCCGAAATTTTGGCCAAGCCCACTTTATTTCCCTTTTCTATTTGTCTTGTCATTATTTGGGATGTTACATTCCAGCTTTTATATAATATTAAAGCTAAAAGTTTTGTTCCTAGGTTTTTTCTTCCTAGGGCTTTTATTCCTACGACTATAAGTCCTGTGTGTATAAATTGTTTTCCAGACTGTTTAATTCTTTGAATTGTCTCTGGTGAAAACAAGTCTATTTCTACCATTTTGTCTACTACTCGTAGACTTTCTTCTCTACTACTCTGTATTAACGTTGTGTTAACATTTAGCATCCCTGTTTGATATAGTGTTCTTGGGTTTAAAATATCTAGTTGATGTTGATTGTATAAGTTTATATTTCTGTCTAAATCGATTTCTTCTTCTAATTGTATTGTTTGTTGTGTACTTTTAGAAGATGATTTATACAGTAAAACCACCAAAAACGGACAAAGAAAATTTAATCAGGAAGATATTATCTTGATAAAAAAGATAAAAGAAAGGGTTAGAAAAATTAAACCCTTAGAGTTACCACTAGTAACAGATTATATAATTATAGAAGTAGACGGATGCAAAGAAGGATGGGAAGCAGTCCTCCTTTACAAACCAAACATTCATAGCTATAAAAAAGAAGAAAAAAATATGTTCATACCATAGTGGAAGTTTTAAAACTGGATCCACTTGGACCAGCTTAGATTTTGAACTACAAGCATTGATCAATGCTTTAGAAAAATTTAAATTATTTTTACACAAAGATTTTACAGTCAGAACAGACTGTAAAGCCATAGTAAAGTTTATTAAAAATGATCAAAGTAAAAAAGACTAATAGGACAAGATGGGTAAATCTGCAAAACATAATACAAGGTAGCAGATATACTATACAGTTCGAACATATTAAAGGGAAAGATAACGGGATAGCTGATTTATTATCTCGAAATATTAACAAATTGCTTTGTTCAGATGGATAAGAAACTCAAAGGAAAAAAGAAGATGGTCGTAAGACCAAAACAGTTTAAACAACATCCATCCCCTGTGAGCATCTCGTCTAATGACGATGAAGAAACAGAAAAGCTTATGAGCCAAGCTTTTCAAGCTGAAAAAATACACAGCTCTAGACAAGCGGCTTTACTACAGACTTCCCCAGTTTTACAAAGTACTAGACAGCTTCCTCCATATTTCCTTAAAGTTGCACAACCCTCTCAAAGCCCACAAACTTCACAAAGCCTAGATACTTTTATCCAAAACATGTTTTACAAAAAATAAATTCATAAACAAGCCCAAAAACATACTTCTCCCCACAAACTTACCATCTCTTTTGGCTTTTATGCCCTACAAACCTGCCAAGACACACACATGAAGTTTCGTCCCAACAATGGGATAAAACTTACAGATAAACAACAATTTCTACTGGATAATTTGTGGCATATTCAAACTATGCCCCATGCATTACAAGTCCTAAAAAGGCTTGTATCTGTTTTAAACTAGTGAGGTTTTCTGGAAAGTCAATATATATATATATATATATATATATATATATATATATATATATATATATATATAGTGTGAGGTTTCGCTAAAAAGTCAAAAAAGTGTAAAAAGTCGTTTAAAACGCTCATAATCGGCTCATACGAACTCCAATTTTACTCATTTCGGCGGCGTTGGAACCGTCTCGTCGAACTCTACGATCTTAACTTGTAGGGTTTAGATTTTAGGGTTTAGTTTTTGCCTTAGGATTTAGCCTTAGGGGTTTAGCTTTTAGTATTTAGGCTTTGGGGTGGGGGTGGGGGTTTTAGGTTTTTGGGGGTGGGGTGGGGGTTAGGTTTTGGGGGGGGGGGGGGGGTTGGGTTGGAGTTTTAGGCTTTTGGGGGGTGGTGGTGTTTTTAGATGACTTTTTTGGCTTTTTTTTTACGATTTAGGTTTTTAGGGGTGAGGGTGGGGGTTTTAGGTTTTTCGGGGTGGGGTTAGGTTTTGGGGGGAGGGTGGGGTGGGGGTTTTAGGCTTTTGGGGGGTGATGGTGGGGTTTTTAAAAAACTTTTTACACTTTGTAGAATAACTCTCCTCTATATATATATCTATATGGAGAATCCCTTAAAAAATGATTTTGCTTAATTCATTGAATTCAGTTGTAATAAGCTCGTTATAGATGATTAAAACGGTCGTATGATGGATTAATCATGTTTGAATGGAGTTAAACACACGAATTCGAGGGATTTGTAACCTAATTTGCAAGGATTCATCCATGCTTGACTTTTTCAAGGTCAAACCTATGAATTTTGGGGTTCAAGATAAGAGGGGTTCAAATTTGAGAGGTTCAATGCATTCACGGGGTTCGTTGGATCAAAAGGGTCCAAACTGAACTTATTTCCTCCAAATATTTTGTGTTTATGTAATTTATTTTATAAAATTTATAAAATTAAAACAATAGCTTTGAAACCTTTTACTTAATTATTAAACATATGAACTTTAAGAACTAAAATATTTTTTATGTGGGTTATTAATAACATTTACACATATCATCATAACATGTAATATATATATATATATATATATATGTCACACCCCCAAATTCCACTAACGGAGTTTTACCGTTTTGGAAGGTGACAAACCAGGATCTCAGACATCAGTTACTTCAAACGACACTATATGGGACTTGAAATGTAATAACATAAAAGATCAAGGTTCAGAGTGTATATGCGGAAACGTTAAACGAAAGTAAATGCGCAAAACAACGCGCCCAAGTTCAATTACAAACAAAACATAAATATTATTCAATAGATAATTATTTCAATTGAAGTCCAAGACACATGCATGACTTAACGTGATCCTGAGTGCCAACCTGAGAAAACATGTAAGAAAACGAGTCAACACTAGGTTGGTGAGTTCACAGGTTTCAATCATTTAAAGTAAAGCGTTTGCGGATTATGTACATTCAATATGCATATCAATAGGTTGCATGCCTATATTCATGTTTTGCTAAAGCGCTCGCAACCGAAACTGACAGTGTGTTTGTTTGTTTGCCTCCAGTCAGGTCTATCAACTCTGACTAATGTGTTAAGGTCAATATAACACCCGTTCGACCTCCAATCGAGTTAGCGCGACTAACACGGGTGGGGTTTGTCAAACCCAGTAGTACTACCAAAATTACCTCGTCCATACCATATTAACGGTCCGATGTGTGTGAGGACTTTTCATGATAGTGTGTTACGCTTAGCCTCAACAGTGATATCATATGAATTACAATAAACCAAAAAGGTTGTGACATGTTTTCTCCCCCAAATAAAAATAGTAAAAAGGGCCGTGAAACTCACATGCGTTGCGTAGTAGGTAGTATCACACAAGTATGAGATTTGAAATCTCAAGTGTTAGCCTGCACGGCTTACGTATGCCCTATAATCATAAACACATAAATTAGGGACACGATGGGATTTGTGACGACGACACGGAAGATTGAACGCCTTGACGCATTCTAGGGATTTAAGAGTAGACGAACGTGTCTACGGAATTATATATATATATATATATATATATATATATCCTAATATAATAATTAAGGTCGAATCGTTACGCGTCGTACGTTAATAACGAATAATAAATAAATAAATACATTCGTACGTTAAAGTCGTTTACAAAAGTTAGAAAAATAATATAATTTAATATATTATTTTAAGGTTCGAAGGATTAACTAAAATAGTCATTTGTGTGGAAAAATAATAAATATATTATTTTTAATCGAGTATATAAACGTGGGTAAATAATATAACAATTATATTATTAATTGGTTTGAAACATCACACGAGGTATAAAACGATACGAAATAATATAAACATATATATTATTTAATAAGATTAGTCACGGGTTGAAAATAATATAAACATATTATTTTATACGAAGTTACGGTTTGAAAATAATATAAATATATTATTTTTATTTGATAATAACATAAATATATTATTTATAAAAGTGGGAAAAATAATAAAATGGATTCATAAATTAAACCCGAGCCTACGGGTTGTTTTTCGGGCTAAAGCACATTAATATAATATTATAATAATATAGAGTTTGATTTTTAATAGTTAAATGTAATAAAAAATGCCCCAAAAATAAAATGTGGGAGCCCGGTCTCGAACCCGGGTCTCTCCCACACACGCACACAGCTCTAACCAGTCCCGGCCGCTTGGCTATCGCAACAGAATCCGATTTGAATTTGTTTTATTCACTAACTCCCCTGTGTTCTAATATCCCATCGAAGCCGAGATTAGATCAGTCCCGATTCATTCGATTTCGATTACGATAGATCCAAGGTTCATAGGGGTTTTGTTTATCGTGGTTTTGCGAACATGTGTGAGAGTTTAATTTCAAAAACAACGAGTCTGAGTCGGTTAATTCTTGATTTGGAATCTCGTAACCCTAGATATGAACTCAAAACCAAATCGAATTATTCTGATGTTACAACTTGTTAGAATGATGGGGCTTTTACTCATAAGAGCATTACGAATCTGTTGGTATAAAATAATTGGATTTAAAACTGGTGTAGATTAGGATTCGATTAACCAGAAAACTCATGAACCCTAGATCTTTGATCTTGGTAAATTCGATAATACAGATTTGAATTGGCATAGGGCTTTTGTTAAACCAGTGATTACGAGTCTTATGATGTAAGTTAATTGGATTTAAACAGGGTCTAGGGTGGTGATCGGTTAAACTGGTTTTACAAGAACCCTAGGTATCGGATCATGATGATTCCGATAATGTAAGGCCAATTAATCATGGGGCTTTTGATTTAGGGACTGAAACGAATCTATAGGTATAAGAAATTACCAGATATGATGTCGAATTAAGGGTGCTCAACTAAATGGACTCCGACTTCGGTGGTTTTGGTCCCCGACGGCTCCGGCTTCGTCTCTGCTCGTGTTGGTGTGTGGAATTGTTTCTGAGAGGTGTGATAGAGGTGCGCAGATGATGAATTTAGAGGATAACAGACCAAATGATCGAATTCGTTTGGAATAGAGGTGGGTTTCGACGGTTATAACATGAATTCGCATTATGATAATTAATTTGGTGTAATGGTGATGATTAATGCATTGATGGAGTCGCGAATGTCATTAACATGAACTTCTGTTACGATTTGATCAATTCTCGATTGGAATTTGGGTCAATTGAAACGTCTTTGACTTTCCAAAAAGTCAACCGGAGTTAAATTCGTTGATTTTGACTTTGGGAAGTCAATTGATTGGGTTTTAGGAGTTGGCAGATTCAGTCCCTGAAGTTTGAGATACAAAACTGACAGAATTGGCCCCTGGGGTTAGATATTTAACTGGATTTAGTTAACAGGGTTAAGTTTTTAACCGAATATTTAATGGGATTGTTAACGGAGTTAACATGAAAAGTCGGATTGTCACAATATATATATATATATATATATATATTTAGAAATAAAATAAGTAACTTACACATTTATGGGTGTAATTATATGTTTACGAAATAATGGGACACTAAATATCCATTTTAGGTGATTTATTAGAAATACATTGCCATGTGGTTATGCTTAATCATATGTGATTTAAATAAATGTATTCATAAGTAGATACATTATGCATGTATGCCCCTAGTGATGATGTATCATGAATGAACAACTTGTATTCAAAATGAAATTACCTAGAATTATAATTGAAATAATGTCATTACACAATTTGAAGCATAAGAAAACCCTAAATGTTACAGTATCCCCTAGTTGAGGGAATTTCGTCCCGAAATTCAACTAGTTGAAGCTATTAAATCAGGAAAGAGGTGGGGGTATTTGAGCTTCATCTGATCCTCACGTTCACAGGTGAACTCTAGGCCACGTTTTGATTCCCAATGAACTTTGACAATGGGAATACTGCTTCACTTGAGTTGTTTAATCTCACGATCCATAATCTCCACGGGTTTCTCAACAAAGTGCATGGTGTCATCGATGTGCACTTCGTCAAGCAGAATGTGAAGATTCTCGTCAGCTAGGCATTTCTTGAGATTGGATACGTGAAATGTTGGATGCACATTGCTGAGTTCTTCAGGTAACTCGAGCTGGTAAGCCAATTTTCCAATCCTTTAAAGGATCTTGAAGGGACCCACATAGCGAGGTGCAAGCTTGCCATTCTTCCCAAAACGGATCACCCCCTTCCAAGGAGATACCTTTAGAAGTACAAGATCACCGATCTGAAATTCAAGGGTTTCTGTCATTTGTCAGCATAGCTCTTTTGTCGACTCATTGCTACCCGAATGTTGTCATGGATTTGTATGATTTTGTCGGATGTTTCTTGTATCAACTCGGGACCGGTGATTTGTGCTTCACCAATCTCGTTCCAACAGATAGGTGAACGACATTTGCGTCCATAAAGGGCTTCAAAAGGAGCCATGTTGATGCTCGTATGGTAGCTATTGTTGTAAGAGAATTCAATCAAGGCTATGAGAATCCCAATTTCCACCAAAGTCGATGACACATGCTCTAAGCATATCCTCAAGTGTTTGGATTGTTCATTCGGTTGACCATCAGTTTGCGGATGGTAAGCCGTACTTAAATCCAATCGCGTACCAAGGGCAGTCTAGAGGGATTTCCAGAATCGGGAGGTGAATCGGGTATCTCGATCAGAAGATATATTCAAAGGAACACCGTGATGACTCACAATTTCGTCAATGTAAATTCGAGCTAATTTCTCAACTCGATAGTCTTCACGGATTGGCAAGAAATGAGCTGATTTGGTGAGACAATCAATGATTACCCATATACTATTATGACCACTGGAGGTGCGAGGGAGTTTGGTGATGAAATCCATGGATTCTCCCATTTCCGCACGGGAATATCTGGCTGTTCAAGTAATCCGGAAGGACGTTGATGCTCGGCTTTGACCTTTGAGCATGTAAGACACTTTTCAACATAAAGGGCAGTATCCTTCTTCATACCGGGCCACCAATATTGGAGGTGAAGGTCTTTGTACATTTTATTCGCTCCGGGATGTATGGAATATCGAGTTTTGTGTGCCTCGTTCATAAGGAATGTACGGAGATCATCATGATCAGGAACCCAAATACGATTCAAGAAGCAAAGTAAGCCATTGGATTTGGTTTCTAATTGCAGTTCAGCTCCACATGACATTTCATCGTACATGTTACCCTCGGTAACCGAGACATGTTGAGCTTCAAGAATGCGGATTTGAATGTCGGTTTGAATCTTGACACTATGAAGCATAATGTGCTCTTTATGACTTAAGGCATCGGCTATGACATTCGCTTTACTGGGGTGGTAACGAATCTCGCAATCGTAGTCGTTAAGAAGTTCAACCCAACGTCGCTGTCTCATGTTGATTTCATTTTGATTGAAGATACGTTGAAGACTTTTGAGGTCGGTTAAGACCACATATTTTGTGCCATAAAGGTAATGTCTCCAAATCTTCAATGCGAAGACGACCGCACCTAGCTCAATATCGTGCGTCGTATAATTATTCTCGTGGATCTTAAGCTGACTTGATGCATAAGCGATCACCTTGCCTCGTTGCAGAAGAACACAACCAAGACCTTGGTTTGATTCATCACAGTAGACAACGAGATCATCATTTCCATCAGTAAGGGTTAGGATAGGGGCATTGCACAGCTTCAGTTTGAGAGTTTGAAACGCTTCTTCTTGCTTTTGTCCCCACTCATAAGGTTTACCCTTATGTGTCAAAGCGGTGAGAGGGAAAACAATCTTGGAAAAGTTGGAGATGAGACGACGGTAATAACCCGCTAAACCAAGGAATGAGTGAACCTCGGTAGGGGTTTTAGGTGTACTCCAATTCTTTACAGTTTCGATCTTAGCAGGATCCACATGAATTCCCTTTTCGTTGACAATATGACCCAAGAATTGAACTTCATTCAACCAAAATTCACATTTGGAGAATTTGGTGTAGAGTTGTTCTTTCTTGAAGAGGTCTAGGATCAACCTAAGGTGTTGCTCATGATCCGTTTTAGTCTTGGAGTAGATCAGAATGTCGTCAATGAAGATGATTACGAATTTGTCTAAATATGGTTTGCACACATGGTTCATGAGGTCCATGAAAACCGCAGGTGCATTGGTTAGCCCAAAAGGCATAACCATGAATTCGTAGTGACTGTATCTTGTACGAAAGGTAGTCTTTGGAATATCTTCATCATGCACACGAAGTTGGTGATAACCGGATCTAAGATCAATATTTGAGAAACAGGTTGAACCTTGAAGTTGGTCAAAGAGATCGTCAATCCTCGGTAATGGGTAGCGGTTCTTGGTGGTAAGTTTGTTGAGTTCACGATAGTCAATGCACATCCTGAATGAACCGTCTTTCTTTTTGACGAATAAGACAGGTGCACCCTAGGGTGAATGACTTGGGCGGATGAAACCTTTATCGGCAAGTTCTTGGAGTTGGCTTGCAAGTTCTTACATCTCTGAAGGTGCGAGTCTGTATGGAGCTTTTGCTATGGGATTGGCTCCAGGCACAAGGTCGATGCGAAACTCCACTTGTCGTACGGGCGGTAGACCGGATAGATCTTCGGGTAATACCTCAGGAAAATCCCGAATGATTGGAATGTCTTGAATCTCTTTCCCTTTGTCCTTCTTTTCCACAATGTGCACCAGGAAGACTACGTACTTCTTTCGCAAGTACTTTCGGACCATGGTGCAAGACATGAGTTTGAGTCCACTATTAGGCTTCTCACCAAAGACTCGTATCGTGTCGCCCGAAGGAAGGGGAATTCGAATGCATTTCTCAAAACAAATGACTTCGGCATGGTGGTTGGATAACTAATCCATACCAATGATGATATCGAAGCTTCCCAATTGCATTGGTTGACAGGGAAAGTGCATTCGTTAACAATCGCGGACAATAGAGTCAATTGTGATGGGATTTTCATCCGCTACTTCAACGGTAAGGTTTTCTCTAACTTAGTTCGTGTTTTTGCAAGTAAAGGCTCAAATTCATGAGACATAAAACTCCTATCGGCACCAGTATCAAATAAAATAGAAGCATATTGGTTATTGAAAAGAAACGTACCATTAACAACATCATTGTTAGCTTGGGCTTGATTGGGGTTTATGCTGAAAGCACTTCCACGGGCACCACCCTGATTTGCATTAACCAACCTTGGGAAACGATCTCGGAAGTGGTTTGGGTCACCACACTCGTAGCAAGCGCGCCTATTAGCAATGGCTGGTACAGCTTGGTTGGTAGCTGGTGGTTTGACGCGGTTTCCTGGATTGGCTTGGGCAACGGGAGCTCCAACTCGGCAAGTATTAGCCACATGTCCATATTTCCCACAACTTGTACATAGACGGTACCGTACAGTCAGGTAGTGCTGATACTTGCAGGTGTTACATTGGGGATTGACACCTACATATGGCCTTCTGTCAGGATTTTGAGCCACAGGAGCAACTTGGGTGATGGGTGTAGCAGGGGTAACGATGGTAAAATTCTTCGCCTTGCGCTTCTTATTATGGAAATAAGGTTCGGGCTTGTCCACTTTGGTTATTTCAGATGGGGTTGCCCGGTCACTTACCTTCTTCGTACCCTTTCTTGTCAACGTACCCGCCTTCACGTGGTTGTTAGTTAACGTGGCGGTTAGGCGTATAGCGTCCTCAAGAGTGGCGGGGTTTGTGACAATCCGACTTTTCAAGTTAACTCCGTTAACAATTCCGTTAAGCTTTCTGTTAAAAACTTAACCCAGTTAACTAATCCAGTTAAATTCAAACCCCAGGGACCGATTCTGTTAATATTTAATATCAAAACTATAGGGGTTTGTCTTTCAAATATGCAAAACCTGATTTGTTGACTTCCATTAGTCAAAATTGAAGAAAATCGATTATGTTGACTTTTTAGAAGTCAAACCCGCAACCAATGTGACTCAAATCTGTATATCTCGATCATGTCGACTGAAATTCGTAACCGAAATCGACTTCAATGCTAATCACGACCATTATTGAACATTCAATCCTCGTTAACTTATCGAATTAAACTAATTATGTTCTAAAAATCGTAACCGTCGAAGTTCATCTACTATACACACGAATTCGTATCGATTTGATCGCCATTCCTGAAATTAAACCTCTGCCCACCTTAATCAATCATCTTTGGAACTGTTGCACACATCAATTTAGTTGAAATCACAGTAGAAGTCACCAAAGACGAACCCGCGCGATGACGGAGCCGAATTCAGTCGATAGCCATCAATTGGAACTCGATCCTGGTAATTGATTCCACCATTAGCTTCGTTTTTGTCCATTGAATGAAAGCCCTATGGTTATTGGGGCTCATATCATTGAATTAATCTAAATTCGTAATCTAGGGTTCATACGTTTCGGGTTTAATCGAACTCTAACCTAGACACAGTTTTAATCCAATTAAACTATATGGTTAGCATCGCCATCACCCACTCTTTGAAAACCCTATGGTGATTCAGTCTTATATCATCGAATTATTAATGATATGGAAATTAAGGTTTGTTCATAATCGGAATTGGGGTTTTTAATCTTAAACACACCCTTAATCAAATTAAACTATTGCAATGTTTTCTCAAGGTCTTAATTAGCAAAAGCCCCATGAATCCAGCCATTTCTATTATCAGAATCAAGGGAATCGATTTGATGTTCTTGATCTAGGGTTACGACCTTCTTATCTAAAAATAAACGATCCCAGACTTGATAATTTCCAAATTAAACTCTCATACGAATTCGCAAACACCATATTAACAAAACCCCTCTGCCCTATTACTTGATCGCGGCCGAAATCAACACAATCGGGACTGGGTTTGGCTTCGGTTCTCGCAAGGAAGAGGATCACGGGATTTTCTGATTAAAACTCTTCCTGTTCGGGTTTGGTTGCGATGACCCTAGCGGGTGGACTGGTTAAGTCTGTATGCTTATGGGGAGGAGACCCGGGTTTGAACCCTCCTCCCCTGTTTTCTTTTTAAATATTTATTTTAATGATATTTTAATATTTAAATCAATTGTTATATTATTATAATATCTTATTAAAGTGTTTTAGCCTGGGAAACCACCCGTGGGCTCGGGTTAGATTTTGTAACCCATTTTTAGTATAAATTCTCACATTTAAAATAATATGTTTATATTATTTTCAAACCGCGACTTCGAATAAAATAATATATTTATATTGTTTTTAACCCGTGACTTCTAGTATAAAATAATATATATTTTATATTATTTTGCCTCGTTTATTTACCTCGTGTAACGTTTTAAACTATTTAATAATATAAAATGTTATATTATTTACACACGTCTATTTACTAGAGTAAAAATAATATATTATTATTTTTGCCACATAAATAGTTATCGTACTAACTATGCAAGTTTAAAAATAATATAATATTATTTTTCTAGACTACTATTTAATGACAAAACGCTCGAATATATTTATTATATATTATTTGTTATTAATCGTGAAACGTATTTATCCTAATTAAGAATTCTCATTCCCGTGAATATGTTCATCTACTCTTAATCATTAGAACGTTTCTTTTAGGATGTTCCCTATTTTCTGTGTCGTCTTCACATATTTCCTTTGAGTCCCTAACTGTCATGTTGTAATGCTAGGACATTTGTGAGCCGTGTCAGGCTATCGCTTGAGATTTTAATCTTGTACTTGTGTGATTACTACCTTCGCACTCAGGTGAGTATTCACGGCCCCTTTTTACTGCTTTTAAACTGGGGGAGAAAACATGATGCAAACTCTTTTTGATTTTTGTACTTCATTTTATATCACTTGTTATGACTATGCGTAAACTCTATCATGAAAGTCCTCACATCGAACCGTTTAAATATGAATATAGCGAGGTATGTTGGGTAGTACTACTGGGTTTGACAAACCTCACCCGCGTTAGTCGCGCTAACTCGATTGGATATCGAACGTGTGCAATATTGACCTAAACGTGCACCATGGTTGATAGACCTGGTGGGAGGCAATACAAACAGTCAGTTTACGGTTGCGAGCGTAATAGCAAACATGAACATGGGTTAGCTACTCATTGGTATATATATGTTGATTGTACAATAAATCTGGTAAACGTTTATTTATATATTGAAACCTGTGAACTCACCAACCTCGTGTTGACATTTTTACTTACATGTTTTCTCAGGTCGCTAAGTTAAGACACAGGTGCACAACTAGGATCATGCATGGGATGCTTCTGATTTATTGATGTCTTGCTACTTTGATTATTTTCTTTTTATTATTGTTTGGACTTGGACGTTTGGACTTTCTTTTTGGGGCGCGTGTATTTTGCGCATTTATTTTCCTTACGCTTTCGCATTTAAACTCTGAACTTTGATTATATTACACTTATGTCCCATATAGTGTCGTTTGATGTAACTGATGTCTGAGATCCTGGTGTGTCACGTCCCAAAACGGTAAAACTCCGTTAGTTGAAATTGGGGGTGTGACAGGGTTTCTTCCCAACACTGTGTCCTGGATATTCATAGGTAGTCCCCCTATGTACTTCTCAATGCTCCGAGACAGAGGTGTGACCATGTGTGCCACCAGGAGGCTCAACTCATGGAAACGAGTTGTGTAGACCAAGTTTTCACCACTGTTCTGGGTAAGATCCCAAAACTTAGCTTCCAGTTTCTTCATTTCGTTCCGAGGACAGAACTCCTCAGTCATCAGCCTCTTCACATCATCCCATGGCAAAGCCATCTCCTCATCAATACCTCGGTTCCTTTTCTCACCGTTCCACCAAGTGAGCGCCCATTTTTGGAAGACACTTGTAGCATAGCGGACTCAGAGATTGTCAGGGCAGTCACTGTTGAGGAAAGTGTTTTCAATGCCTTCAAACCACTAAAGGAGACCTGTAGCTCCCTTAGTGCCATAGAACTTGATGGGGTTCTACGAGTTAAAGTGTTTGAAGGTGCATTGGGGCGGGTTGGCACCACCACCACCTCCACCACCAGTAGCATTTCCATTACTGTTGTTGGCCTGAGTGAGTTGGTTCACAAGTTGAGTAAGGAGTGCCGCAAGGTCGTTGTTGTTGTCACGATGAGGAAGCATGCTATAGAAGAAACAATACAAAGATAAGAACAATTATATTTGGGTACTCTGTGAATACTATGACTTATCAAGGTTATTTAAATTCATATAGTTTTCGGGAAGACGTGCTTTAGCCTATAAGTGAACACTCATTCCAGGAATTCTCAGGAAAGCATACGGGTCCTTTGGTTGATTAGGATTTATACAAAATGCTTTCCTATACAGAAAACCCCAAATACAAGTGTCACCCTTCCAGATTGCACATGTTCCCTACTAATTATTTAGAATTTAAAGCCTTGACGAGGTTTGTGGATTTTGATGATGACATAGGTAGGGGTAAGAATGATAAGAGTCTTAGGATAGAAGTACTAGTAAGTAATCTAACAAGTAAGGCATCACATAGCATGTAGTATGGGTGTCTTATGGTTATAGTCTAGGTTATGGATTTCTAGTAACCTAATTCCCTATAACCATGGCTCTGATACCAATCTGTCACACCCCAACCGAAGGCGGAATACGTCGGGGCGGACGTGTAGACTGTTCAAAAGCACATGATCATACTAAAGTTACATATTTCATTCAATCCAAATTCATAACAAATGTTTCATCAAAACAAAGTCAAACAGAGAACACATTATTTCAAACAAAGTTTAATTTATTAACTAGGTCTTGCAACTTCCTACATGATGATTCTTGAACATAACTCCCAATTATTGGCACCTGAAACATGATGAAAACAGGGTCAACTAAAAAGTTGGTGAGTGTACATAGGTGTTAGCACAACAAGTGTGATCAAAAGTTTGTGTACAATTCATATGATACATGGATTAATAAGGTGATTATGTAGAATCACTATAGTTTAAACTGGGCCGTACAATCAAACCTTGTGACTAATAGGCATAACATAACAGTTATCCTTAAGTGATATACATAACACAACGGTTATCCTTAAGTGTTTTCGGTAACAATCAGCCTAATCGGGTGGGTTGGTCAGACTCAACAGATCTATCATTGTATACCGTCGGCTTGTACATAGTTAATGACTGTACTTGCACTATGCACAAAAAGTATGTAAATGTTGTTTGCACAAATAGTGTTCAAGCATAAGGCACAAATTGCACACATGATCATATTGTTTGAATTGTATAAGTTGCAAATAGTTTCAAATGAAAATCTTGTTTCACCCCAAAGATGTAAATACGAAAAAGGGGCTATGTAAACACAAATTGGATTTGTAGCTTGAATGCACAAGTACGGGTAGTTGTACAAGTTTTTTAGCTAACCACATAGTTAACCTATGTTTGAATTTATATATATGTATCAATGACATGTTTAAAAGTTTAATGTGTAAAGAAATTGGGCTAGCTTGAATGGTGTGTATTCATTCGTTGTAAATAATATGTTTGTAATTAAAGAAACATTGTGTTTGCTGATAAGGATTGAATACAGGCTTTTATACATATATGTGAAAAACAATTTTTGTTTACAAATAAATGAATAAGTGAGTATATAATATTTAATTTTATATAAGTGGACAATTGGGTTATTAAAATGTCTCATTTAATTAATTAGTTAGATTAACTCCTTATTAATCAAAGCGAACAAATAAGAAATTATAAGTTGTACAAAATAATTAGGTTAAATAGTATCTCGAAGAGGTTTCAAATAATTAATTATACGAATTGTTTTCAATTTAGAAATTTATTAAGTTTTAAATCTCCAAAACTAAAAAATAAATGTTTATATTCGTTAAGTTAATATTTTGGTTCTTAAAATACTATCGAGCCTTGGGGGTTTAATAAAATAATTTTTATACAAGAAACTGAGTTGAAAAATAGGCTTTGAAAATGAAATAAAAAAAAGAAACAGACCACGGGACTCGAACCATGGCCTGTCCGATGAAACCCAACACGCACAACCACTAGACCAAGGGATCCTTGGTGTTACATTTCCGATTCAAATATGTGGTATGCGCTTGCTGGGAACAGGCCGGCTCAGGGTTTGGAATACGAAAAAGAAAAGGGTGCGGGGCAAGACTCGAACCCGCGACCCCTTCTGTGTGAGGATAGTGCTTTAACCATTTGATCTGGGCGTATGCCTTAGAAATGGACTGTCGCTAATTGGTTTAACACGCAAGTCCCCCTCGTCCCCTTCCCCAAACCGATCATCCCCAAACCCTAAACCCAAATCGGTTCGATTGAATTGAACCTGCAACCATGAGGTTTTTAGTCATCACATTAAAATGAATCTATGAGCATGAATTTTACCTGATTTGGTTACGGATCGGAGGAGAACGACAGGGGTGCTGGGGTCGGTGTTTCTTGAACTCGACAGGTAGTTTGCGATGGTGTTCGAAGTGTACAAGTTTTCAGGAAGTTTAAGGTGAGTGTTATGAAGGTGTGGCATTCGATTTTATAGGCCAATTTCACGTTTTAATGCTCGAATTGAAGTCGGGAATGATGGGGGACGGTTACGAGCCGTTTTGAGTTTAATTCATTGAATTCAGTTGTAATAAGCTCGTTATAGATGATTAAAACGGTCGTATGATGGATTAATCATGTTTGAATGGAGTTAAACACACGAATTCGAGGGATTTGTAACCTAATTTGCAAGGATTCATCCATGCTTGACTTTTTCAAGGTCAAACCTATGAATTTTGGGGTTCAAGATAAGAGGGGTTCAAATTTGAGAGGTTCAATGCATTCACGGGGTTCGTTGGATCAAAAGGGTCCAAACTGAACTTATTTCCTCCAAATATTTTGTGTTTATGTAATTTATTTTATAAAATTTATAAAATTAAAACAATAGCTTTGAAACCTTTTACTTAATTATTAAACATATGAACTTTAAGAACTAAAATATTGTTTATATGGGTTATTAATAACATTTACACATATCATCATAACATGTAAAATATACATATATATATATATATACATATATATATATATATACATATATATATATATATATCTATTTAGAAATAAAATAAGTAACTTACACATTTATGGGTGTAATTATATGTTTACAAAATAATGGGACACTAAATATCCATTTTAGGTGATTTATTAGAAATACCTTGCCATGTGGTTATGCTTAATCATATGTGATTTAAATAAATGTATGCATAAGTAGATACATTATGCATGTATACCCCTAGTGATGATGTATCATGAATGAACAACTTGTATTCAAAATGAAATGACCTAGTATTGTAATTGAAATAATGTCATTGCATAATTTGAAGCATAAGAAAACCCTAAATGTTACATAGGAAGTCCCCAGTTTCCTAATTACTACTTTCTAAATTCATAATCTTTTTCAATTAAAGTCCAAAAATTAGGTTTCCCTAACTCTTGTTGAAGACGACGCTCATTGTTGAAGACGACGACAAACATTCTTCAATCTTTGTTGAAGACCACATCGAGAAGACGTGAACCCACGCAACTGTCATCACTCGCTGTTGAAGATGACGACGATTTTCTGCTCATTGTTGCTGAAGACGACTGTGAACATTCTTCAATCTTGTAAGCATTGATTCATTGTTATTATTTACCAAACATTCTTTAATATGTAAGAATATAAAACATTCTTCATCGTTTTTTTATACTACCAGGCAGTCATTCTTCATTGTTTTTTTTCTTATTTGACTATAGCTATCTATTAAACGTTCTTTAATATTGTAAGAACTAATTAAACATTCTTCACGTTTTTTCACAGTAGCAAATGACATATAGCCTAAGAAAAGTTATAAAAGAAGTAACAATTATTCTTTTTTAAATTTCATATATAAAATTTGTGTTCTTCTCAGATGTATTTCTATATTTTAACCAAATAGTCTAAAAATCATTTGTTTTATGATGGTTCTTGTTTCATTGATATTTAGACTTTGACTTTATTGCACAACACATTGTTTTGTTCAATTATGTTTACTTTTGTTCAATTATGTTTATTTCAGCAAGCAAAACCTATAAAAACTTTTCAATACCAAATCTAGTTCACGGTTAACCGACGCATAACCGACCCACTATAGTCTTCAAAACTGATTAACCGAAACCGCCATAACCGAAGGGTTATGGTTATGGTTATCCATTAACCGACATCTCGGTTATGGTTATGGTTTTAGGCTAAAACCGACCCATGCTCACCCCTAATTGATCATAACATAATTGTCACTAAATGTTGTTGGAAAATTTATCAGTTGACTCATAATTTAGTAACTCCACATAAATATCATATCGAAGACTTATTGTGATAAGTCAGCTACCCTTGCTTCTCGAACAGTAACAGCTCGAGCAGAGCTGCATTAAATTTCGATACGAAATTATTGTTCGCTTGTGAACAAGTAGAGGAAACTAAATCTTTGTATTGAATACATTCATGATATGCTAATGGATCCAAATAACTAAAGGTCTATCACCCATAACTCTTATGTAAGAGCTTATAATTAAGACAGGTTTACTAATGACCATACATAATTGCATATCATACTATGACTGATTAATTATTCAAATTTACTCACTTATTTGAATTTGTTTGTCCCTAAATATGTTTATGCATGCCTAATGACATATAGACACTAATTATACAAATCAACGTTAAAGGGCTTATTTGTCAATTTGATCCTAAGTTCACGTAAGTTTTAAATTTGCATTGTAGTATGACTAATGGGGGTCTTGAGTCGAATGCTGATTCAATGACTGTATTTCTCTGCAACAGTTACAGTTTAGAACTAAAATGAGTATTAAATCTGATCAGACTTACTAATGCGCATAATAAATGATCACTCAGTCAAGTGGGAGAATGTAAGACTCACGTTTTATTAAGTATGGCCAACGTGATTATTTATCTAATTATTAAAGTGATCAATTAATTTATTTATTATTAACATATGACTAGTAATTAGTCGATGAGACTAATTACTCTTAATGGTCCATTAATGGGTTTCCCCTTGGGTGTATATACATATACAGAGAGTTTATTAGAGAGAACTAACTGATGAATCTTCAATCACGAAATAAGATTTTCTTCCCTCTCTCTCACACTCGTGAGTTCTCACGAACTCACCTAAACCATCCTAATCGTATACCCTAAACGAGAACCCGATCTTCCTGTCGTCTTCCCTCCATGCGGTTAGCTTATCAGGTATTCAATTATTATTTGTTTTCCATTATCTTGTTTAAGAATGGATCAACATGATAATTTCCGGGGAATGTTCCTGTGTTCAGTCCGCAACATCGAAGAAGAAAGATAAGTGTTGGGGCTGTGTTTTAATTGAAGAAATAGAAAAAGAAAAAGTGTAGATTTTCTTTTATTGTCTGTTGATTACCGAAATCAAGAACTGAAGTGTTTTTTCAATCATTGAAAGAAATCGAAGGGCGGTTCTTGTTGTCTGCTTGTATTGCTGCAAACCGAAATCAAAGAGAAAGATTGTTCGTTCCTTGCTTGTGGCGGTGGCGGTGTGATGTAGTGCTAAATAACCCTCCATAAATGTGTCATTTTGTATATGTTTTAGGTGTTTAGCCGTGTACTTTGAGTCGTTTTACGTGGCATCTTATAGTAGTGTGTCTTACAGGTTAAATGTGCTAATTGAGCGGGAAGCACGAAGAGAATCATGAGGATACAAAGCATGGAAAATCAGAAGAACAAAAGTAAAAATCTTGGAAAATCAAGTCTTCGCGGTACGCTAAGAGGTGGAAGCATATGTTCGCGGTACTCGAAGAAGCTGAAAAAGGGCCCGACTGCACATTGGTTCGCGATACGTGTAGAACGTGTTTGACGGCAAAAATATCCTAATTCTAATTATAAAGCCTTGAGGAGTCTATTCTCGGATTATTCTTGTTCCAGCCGTTTCAGACGTTCCCAGGGGCGATTTTCACCATTCTTGACTCAATTGTTCTTAGTTTTTCATGCTTGTAAGTTCTAGACTAGTTATTGTGATGTTTGTTACGATTATGAGCGGCTAAGCTCTTCATGATCCCTCCGAGTGAACGATTTATGCATATACTCGTCTGGTTTTGGTTATAATCAGTGTTGGATTGAATTTTGTGAACCCGTTAAGTTCTTTGGATTCAATTGTCTGTTCGATTTATTAACAGTTTGATTTTATTTAACGTTTGCGCACGTGTCATTGTTTCTTGGTTTTCTTGCATCGGGAATAATTTGGCTGTGTGTTAGGTTTTATAGAATTGAAACTGGATTGAACAAATTAAACAAGGTCATGTCTATGTGATCTCCTATCTGGTCTGAATTAAAACTGAACTTGTGTTTTGCTGAATCAGAAACCCGGAGTGGTCATTCTTCTCCAATTGTTTTCATAACCCAAATTAAGTTGCTTTTGATATTTATAAGTGTTTTAGTTAATAAAGTTTGAAACTTTTGTAGTAATTGAATCAATATTTTCTAAATAGTATTCGAATTCCTTGTGGATTCCACAACCATACTTCCCGTATTATAGTCTAAAGAAGCTAAGAAGTAGATTTTTATATTGTTTTTTATTAGCCTTCGACACGCGATCAAAATGGCGCCGCTGCGAAGGAATTTGTTTGCAAAGTGCTATTTTTTATTTATATTGTTTAGTTCAGTGCTACTAATCTTGTGTTTACTTGTGCAGTTCACAGGTTTATGCATACCCGAAATTCAGGAAGAAAATCACCACTGCCTTTTGATCCAGAAATAGAAAATGCAGCAAAAGCCAACAGAAAACTTCAGGGCACAGTTCAAACTATTTTAGAGAAACTTGACAATCCAAGGATGTCGCAAGGACAACAAGCCAATCCAGATCCAAACCAAGGTGGGGGACTGAACCCACCTATTCCACCACTTCTAGATTTCCTATTTCCAAATCAACAAAACCAACCGCAAAACTAAGGTCCACCACCACCCCAACAGCCACCACTAAATCAACCGCCACCAAACCAACAACTTCCACCACAACCACTATTTCGTAACCGTCCATATCAACCCTAAAATAGCCTTCTAGACTACTCAGATTATGGTGATGATGAGTTGTTGTCACCGGGACGTAGCCATTACCCACAGCATGGTTCTCAACATGAGAACTGGAATGAATAAGAGGAATGGTATGACCTAAACCATCTGATTCCCTCCCAGAAATAAGAGATATGATGGAGTTGACGGTCGGGTACATCCACCACCACGGGCAGATTTTGGGTATCAACCGAGGAATAACCGACAAGGTAATCTGGGCAACATGGATAGAGAACCGATATAGGCAACCTCCAGGGAATCGTCAGAATTTTTGAGATGAACAGTTCATAGGGGGAATGCATTTAGCTTTGGTTTTGAATGCTTCTCACGTTATACACCAGGCCAGACATGATCAAGGGGTGGATAGTCACTTCCGCCCTACTTTAGCTTTGCATGCTTGTCATGTTATACCACCAGTTCGTAGGGGGAATGCATTTGAGATCCGGCCGGGATGTTTAGGGATCCTCCCACACTTCTTTGGGAGAGCCACTGAGGAACCCTACACACATCTTTTTGAGTATGAGGCTACATGCGGGACCATAGGTGGTCAGGGTTCACAACAGATGAGGTGAACCTGGTGCTTTTCCAGTTTTCCCTAAAAGATCGGGCGAAGCAGTTCTTAGATGAGTATTTACCACCACACAAGACCAATGAAGCCTGGGCAGCTATCAGGGATTTTAGGAAACAATCTGGGGAGCCTTTCTATGAGGCATTCAAAAGGTTTAAAGAGCTGTTGAGAAACTGCCCACATCATGGCATAGAGAAGTGGGAATTGATTCAGGCATATTATGATGGTCTGCTGCCTGAGGATATGAGAGATGTAAATTCAACCAGTAATGGGTCGTTTTTCTCTAATCATGAAGATGATGACTGGCCATTATAGAGAGGATGTGTAAAACATCCAAAAGGAAAGCTCATGCAAGTAGAAGGGAAAAGACGGGTGCATATGCAAAATCGGTGGATTATGAAACACATAAGCGGTTGGATGCCATGGAAATTCAAATGGCACGTCTTGTTAGGGCTAGTGGTAAACAAGTGGCGAATGTGTCATAAACTTATCCGGTTTATGAAGGATGAGATGACTTGGGCCATACTTAAGGAAAGGCGGTAGAGGTGAATCAGATTGGTGGAGAGAGGAAGAAGCAGGACATGAATGCAACACACTACCATCCAGGACTCAGAAATCATCCAACCCTCAGGTATGGTAATGCATCTTTTCAACTTGATCCTAACTTTTAGGGTTCAGATGTGCAGGTTGGAAATCAGGGTGGAAATCAGCAACAATACTAGAACCTCCAGCAAGGATACAATCAGGGCGGTTATCAAAGGAATCAAGGCAATCGGGGATATAAATAGGGGGTCTATCAGCAGAGGAACTATCAACAGAATCAGTCCCAGCAGTTCCACCAATAGGGAAACCAGCAGAACAGACCTCCAGCTGGTAACGACTCGCAATTTGCTGTCATCATGGAATCCCTTAAGAGGATTGAGCAGGATAGAGAAATCCAGATAAAGACTAATGAATCATTTGAGAGACAACTGGGACAACTGGTTGAAAAGATAGCTGAAGTGGCAGGATGACCACAAGGGCAAATCCCGAGTGACACGAAATTAAATCCTCAACATCAAGGAGCTAGCTCCTCAGGTTCAAGGAATACTCATGTTGCTCAGGTAAGTACCCTCATAAGTGGTAAGGTTTATAATAACAATGTTACCCCAGCATCACAAGATGTTGAGGGAGTGGTAGTAGACTTGGGAGAAGATGGTGAGAGTGATAGTGATTCAAAACCCGTTTTTATTAAACCGGTTAAGAAAGTAACATTTTCTGAAAAAGCTAAATCTAAACCAAACACAGCTTTCACTCAAGGTGTAGGGGTAGAGAATAGTACCATCCCTTATCCTTCTGCTTTAATTAAACCATCTCAGAAAAAGGCTGTGAATAAAAGAGGCCCACAACAAGATGAATTGTGGGATATGTTTAAACAAGTGAAAATAAATCTGCCTCTTTTAGATGCTATTAGGCAGGCACCTGCTTATGCTAAGTACTTGAAAGATCTTTGCACCCAAAAACGGCACCTTAAATGCCTAAATTGACAGACAATGTGAGTGCCGTTTTGTCGGGTGCATTGCCACATACACTCTAAGATCCAGGGGCACCTTTAATTTCGGTGCAAATTGGTGAGTTAAAGATCAATAAGGTTCTTCTTGATCTTGGAGCGAGTGTTAGTATCCTTCCCGGAAGTTTGTATGACCAATACGATTTTGGTCCTCTACAAAAGGCCGAATCCACTATGGTGTTGGAAAATCTCACCCTTAAACTTCCCAGGGTAATATTGACCGATGTGATTGTAAAGGTGGAAGATTTTTATTATCCTGATGACTTTTTAGTGCTTGATTATGCAGCTCCTTCTAGTGACAGGCACCCCAACGTGATACTGGGGAGACCCTTTCTGAGAACAGCACAGTGTGTGATCAATTGTATGACGGGAACTGTTGACATGGAGTTTGGTAATCGAAGGTTAGGGTTAAATATATTTTCTCGTGCAATTAATGCTCCAATCAGTGACGAATGCTTTATGGTAGACATTGTTGAGGGGTGTAGTCCTCATGAAAATGAGGATGAAACCACAGAGCTGTGTGTTGTTTATGACAGGAAAGAGGTGGAATATGAGTAGGAAATGAAGGAAGTAGAAACACCAGGGGAAGTGTATGCCCTAAGGGAGAGGAGGCCAAATTGGACACTCCATGTCAAGGGTTTACCAAAGCACATTGATACTCATCTAAAACCATCCTTGGAATCACTACCCCAATTGGAACTGAAAGAGTTGCCTAAACATTTAAAGTATGCATTTGTAGGTGACAATAACACTCTTCCTGTTATTATTGCTGCAGGTTTAACTAAAGAGTAGGAGCAGGCACTGATGGAGGTATTGGTTGCCCATCGAGCATCAATCGGGTGGACAATTGCAGATCTGAAGGGTATAAGACCAGCTATAGTCATGCATAAAATTGTCATAGAAAAAGGAGTAAGGCTAGCTTGGGATGCTCAAAGGAGATTGAATCCCAACATGAGAGAAGTGGTGAAGAAGGAAGTGCTAAAGTTGTTGTATGCGAGTATCATCTACCCCATATCTGATAGTAGTTGGGTAAGTCCAACTTAGACAGTGCCAAAGAAAGCAGGTATACAGGTAGTGAAGGGAGGGAATGGTGAGGAGATTGCCACTCGGCCGGTAACCGGGTGGCGAATTTGCATAGATTACAGAAAATTAAATGCTGTAACTTCAAAGGATCATCTCCCTCTCCTTTCATTGATCAAATAGTGGAGAAACTTACAGGTAAGAAGTTTTATTGCTTTCTAGATGGGTACTCTGGTATAACCAAATTGCCATACATCTAGAGGATCAAAAAAAGACTACGTTTATGTGTCCATATGGCACCTTCGTGTTTAGGCGAATGCCATTTGGATTATGGAACGCCCCCGCCACCTTCCAAAGGTGTATGTTAAGTATCTTTTTTGATATGGTGGGGGAGTCCATGGAGATCTTCATGAATGATTTTTCAATATTTGGCACAACTTTCGAAACACGTTTAACTCAATTGACTAAAGTGCTTAAAAGATGTGTTGAAACTAATTTAGTACTCAGTTAGGAGAAAAGCCACTTCACGGTTCAAGATGGGGTTGTGTTGGGACACGTTATTTCCAGTAAGGGTATTGAGGTTGACCATGCAAAAATCCAGGTAATTTCCACTCTACCTCCACCAAACAGTGTAAAGGGCGTTCGTTCCTTCTTAGGACACGCGGGTTTTTATATAAGGTTTATCAAAGGTTTTAGTGTCATAACCAAATCACTGTGTTATCTCTTGCTTAAAGATGTTTCTTTTGTTTTCGACAAAGAATGTTTAAAATCTTTTGAACTAATAAAACAAAAATTGGTGGAGGCCCCTATTTTAAATCACTAGATTGGTTATTACCCTTTGAAATAATGTGTGATGCTAGTGACTATGCCGTGGGGGCAGTATTGGGACGACGGGTGGATAAGAAACCCATGGTGATATATTACGCAAGTAAGACTATTTCTGATGTTAAGCTAAATTACACCACAACTGAGAAAGAGCTACTTGAGGTGGTGTATGCGTTGGATAAGTTTAGATCATATATTTAGGGGAGTAAGGTTATTGTTTATTCTGATCATAGTGCAGTCAGGTACCTCATGAAAAAAAAGGATGCAAAACCACGACTGATCCAGTGGATTTTGTTGTTACAAGAATTTAACCTAGAAATCCGTGATAAGAAAGGATGTGAGAATGTGGTGGCTTACCATTTGTCACACATTGTGCAGGAAGAAGATGATTCTGTTGGGGATATAAATGAGATGTTTCCAGATGATCAATTGCTATCTGTCTCCACTACTCCTTGGTTTGCTAATATTGTGAACTATTTGGCTGCAGGTACAATTCTTGAATTTTGGTCTAAAAAGAAGAGACATCAGTTTATTGCACAAGTGCGTCAATACATTCGGGATGAACCAGATTTATTTAAAGTGGGCGCCGATCAAGCGATCAGAAGATGCATACAAGAGTCAGAAATTCAACGTGTCTTAAGCTTAGTGCATGCTTTTGCATGTGGAGGACACTTCAGTGGCCAAAAGACATGACGCAAGGTCCTAGAAGCGGGCTTGTTTTGGCCATCAATCTTTCGGGATGCCTTCGAGTTCGTAAAGAATTGTGTACATTGCCAGAAGACGGGCAGTATTTCAAAGAGAAACGAGATGCCATTGCAACCGATCTTGGTTGTGGAGATATTTGACGTTTGGGCATCGATTTTATGGGGCCGTTTCCAAATTCTTGTGGGTACTTATACATTTTGGTGGCTGTGGATTATGTGTCTAAACAGGTTGAGGCCATAGCTACCAAAACAAACGACCATACCGTGGTATGCAAATTTGTGCAAACCAACATCTTTTCCCGATTTGGAATCCCTCGTGTGATCATAAGTGATGGGGGATCACATTTCAAGAATTTTACGTTCGGAAAACTGCTTAAACGGTATGGCGTTGATCATAGGATAGCAACTCCGTATCATCTACAGACAAGTGGATAGGTAGAAGTATCAAACAGGCAAATCAAAGAGATTCTACAGAAGACTGTGAGGTCAGATCGGAAGGATTGGTCAGCCAAGTTAAATGATGCTCTATGGGCCTACCGCACAGCTTTCAAAGCCCCTATAGGCACCACACTGTACCGACTGTTTATGGAAAGGGCTGCCATTTGCTGGTTGAACTTGCACATCGGGCCTTATGGGTAGTCAAAGAAGTTAATCTAGAGTATGATGCTGCAAGGGTGGAACGAAAGTTGCAACTGAATGAACTAGAGGAATTGCGGGATGAAGCGTATGAGTGTGCATCCGAATACAAAGACAAAATGAAGAAAGTTCATGATGCAAAGTTGAAGAAGATGACATTCGAAGTGGGCCAGAAAGTTTGGCTCTATAATTCCAGGCTCAAGTTATTTCCAGGGATGTTAGAGAGCAAGTGGATGGGCCCGTACCTGATAACACGGGTAGGAAATTTTGGTGATATCGAGATCGAATATTTTGATGATCATTTGAGGTAGGTAATAAATGGGCATCATTTGAAACCGTATCTAGAAGCGGATGATATTAATACCGCTGCACAAAAATCAGTAAACTGCTTGATGTGTGAGTAAGAGGATGGAGCAACATAATGTCAGTCTGGTACATCGCGTCTAGCTGAAGACGTTAAACTTAGCGCTCTTGGGAGGCAACCTAAGGTATTTGCATTTTAATTTTCTTGTCTAGTTAAATGAACGTTGTGGGTGTGTTCTCTATATAAACCCTCACGAGACTCAACTCGTCCTCTCGAGCCATCGAGAGGTTTAAAAGGCTTGTTTCATACGTTTAATGCAATCGTGATTACTACGAAAGTGAGTTAGGTCGTTTTTTCTTTATTTTCTTTAATTTATGTGCAATTGGCTAAGTGTGAGGACGTTCCTGGGGAAATCAAGGCTTGTGGTAAGGCAATTGAGGACAATACATCATTCTCTGGTGGGTAGGGTACCATGTGTAGAGTTTGTTATTCGTAATTAGAAACTTTCGATACGAAACGCATCTATCTTAGTTATTATATTAAGGAAATCCCTTACTCCCGTGGACAATTTCGTCTACTCGTTAATCATTAGTGCGTCTTAGGACGTTCAATCTTCCCGTGTCATCGTCGCAATGCTCCACGTGTTTGTAACTATTATAAATGTAATTCTAGGGCATCCGTAGAACGTTCACAGGCAAATACTTGTGGTCTCTATTGCATCCTTGTGTGGTGCTACTCGTACTCAACTCAGGTGAGTTTCACGGCCCCTTTTACTTGTTTTCTTGTTATGGGAGAAACATGCACACAAACAAACATTCTTTTACTTGTTTTCCCGTTGGGGAGAAACATGTATACAAATCAACATCATTTATTTGTTTTACCGTTGGGGAGAAACATGCATACAAATGAACATCATTTTACTTGTTTTCCCGTTGGGGAGAAACATGCATACAAACGAACATCATTTTACTTGTTTTCCCGTTGGGGAGAAACAAGCATACAAACGAACATCATTTTACTTGTCTCCCATTAGGGAGAAACATGCATACAAACGAACATCATTTTACTTGTTTTCCCGTTGAGGAGAAACATGCATACAAACAAACATGGATCACATAGTATTTCACTACCACTTGTTTACTTAAGCGTAAAAATAACATGGAAAGTCCTTACACACTCGAACCGTTAATATAAGGTATATTGCGAGAAAATTTGAAGAGTACTACAGGGTTTGACAAATCCCACCCGGGTTAGTCGGGCTAGCACGATTGGAGGTCGAATGGGTGAAAATTGTCCTAAACACCTGCCATTGTAGATGATAGCAATGGCGGAGGGCATTCAAACACAAACAGTCAGCTTCGGTTGTGAACGCTTATAGTAACTTGTACATTGTCTAGCTAGCAATAGGTGTGACTTACGTATGTGGATCCTGTAAACACACAAAAAGTTATTTACTTACAAACCTGTGAACTCACCAACCTTGTGTTGACACTTTTTCTTACATGTTTTCTCACGTCGCTAAGGCACAGGTTGCACACTGAGGACATGCATGGAGTCCTACTGTCATTTCATTCGTATGTATACATTTAAAAAAATTCACTTACTTTTATCAAACTAAACTTGGGCGTGTTTGTTTTGCGCATTTATTTCCTTGTTTAACGCTTCCGCACTCACTCTGAACTTTTATGATATTTCATTTATGTCCCATATAGTGTCGTTTGATGTAACTAATGTCTGAGATGCTACTTTGTCACATGTCAAACGGTAAAACTCCGTTAGTGGAATTTGGTGGTCGCTTGGTCGAAACAGAGAGAGAAAGAGGGGGGACGTTAATGGTGGCCGATGGTTGTGGTGTACCCGGAGGGATGTTTGCAACGACAATCTGATGTGCGTTGTTGCCATGGCTCCAGCAGCAGAAGACTCGCAGGTGCAGGTTACACAAAGGAGGAACTGTGTGAGCTTCATGGTAGGAGACGGTGGTGGTATGTACGGCGGATAGCGATGAAGGTATAGTTCTAGCGGTGGAAATTGGTGGCAGTCATGAAGAAAACGGTGGTGATGGAGGCCGTTAATGGTGGTGGTGAAAGAGGTGGTTCGTGATGACCTGATGATGGTTCCGTTGAACCGAGAGGCAGCAGTTGATGACTTGGGCAGGGAAGACGTGAAGATGAAGTGATGACCTCATGTTGGTGGTGAAGGCGGTTAATGGCGATGGTAACGGCAGTGGGTTCAAGTAAATGGCGGTTACGGGTTGTGATGGTGATAGTGGTGGTATTGTAGCAGCTCCACGGTGGTGTTATGGTGGTGGTGGTACGGAGCTTACGGTGATGGCAACCACCGTGGTTCACGATAGAAGGTGGTGGTGTTATGGTGATTCGATGATGATGATGATGATGATGATGATGTGATGATAGAGATGGTAATGGTGATTCAAGGATGATGATGATGATGTGATGATGAAGATGGTAATGAGGTTATGATAATGATGTTGATATGATGAGGATATGATAAATGATGATTACATGATGAGGGGTACGTTTTCTTAAACCCTAATTGACGATTGTAGAGTAAAAGTACAGAACACAAGTTCCGGCATGAGCTGGGTCGACTGTCGACCCTTTTTGGTCAAAAAATATTTCGACCGATATAGATTTCGACTGAAAAAGATTTCGACCGAAATCTATTTCGGTCGAAAAAGATTTCGAACAAATAGTTTTCGGATAAAACATATAGGTTGTGACCTTGTTCCCTTCGTGACCCTTGACAGATTTGTTTGCATCCCACCTAGCTCGAAGTTCCCTTGCTAAGTGAGATAAGCCCCATAGAAGTCAGGTGAGTTCTTATTGCCCTTTTTCCGTAACGGTTTTGGGCTGACATGCATACTGGTAGAATGATTTTAAAGGAAAAGTATAGTATTTTATAAAAATGTTATTTTTATAAAATGAAAGAGAAATGCAGTATTTTGTAAAAATGTTATTTTTATAAAATGAAAGAGAAGAACATAGGTTTTTATAAAAATGTCATTTTTATAAAAAGAAAGGTAAAGTGTTAAAGAGAATAGTACTATCTTTGAAATGTAATTTCAAGAAAATAAAGCAAAGTAAAGAATGGTAAAGAAGCTGCATCTCGGTGCAACTTGATAGTCACAGTGACAGATGCCATATTATATGATTATGTATTAATATGTGTTATGTGTTTCAATGGCTTTATATTATGTGACATATTATAATTGCATAGTAGTTGCAAAGTAAAAAGTCCTAAAGGCAAGCAAAGTAGAAGTCTGACCCCGAGGTGTGAGCAAGCAAAGTAGAAAGTCTCACCCTGAGGTGTGAGCGGGTAAAGTAGTCTTCACTTCGGTGTAAGCGAGAAAGTCCCACCCTGAGGTGTGGGAACAGCAAAGTAAAAGTCTTACCCTAAGGTGTAAGCGAGCAAAGGGATCTTGCCCTCGGGCAATGATCCATATGTGATAATTAAAGTATGTTATAGTCACTTGTCATGTATGAGTGAAAACGTAAAGTTGAAACGAGTAAAGGGGGACACCTTAAACGGTTACCTCAAAAGTAAAGTTTTAAATGAAAGATATAACGGAACGATTTTATAAATTGGAACGTTGTAAAGTTTTAATGTAAAGGTAAGGGCAAAGATGTTTTTTAAAGTAAAGAAAGAAAGCTTTTTTTATTTTTATAAAACGAGCTATTTAAAGAAAGTTTACAGTTTAAAATAAAGATAGAACTCACTGTGTTAGCTAACTTTAAGTGTGCATGACAGGTAGTAAAGGTAAATAAAAGCAAAGTAGAGGAGCCGTGAGGGCTGGATAGTATGGGCATCGGGTTGCTGCGCTGTAGACTAACAAATCCTGTTCCCGATAGTTTATGAATGAACAATGTTTACTTATTATTTATGAATTCGAATGTTTAAAAGGAGACTTCCACTGTAATAGATTCTGATTAATGGCTTGAGAACTATGTTATGTTTTGTGCCAACTATGAGATGTACCCGGTTTGGGGCGTTTCATATTTTATATAGGAATATTCATTTTTTATAAATTTACAAATTGGATAAATGATTTGTTTAATATAAATAACTATATAAATAAATACTTGTATATATGTATATAAAAGGTGTATTTTTCATGATTGAAATCTATAAGTTAAGATTTTCATTTTAATTAGTATAACCAAGTATGTACCTATATATATATGGTTACATATACACACACACACACACACATATATATATATATATATCATAAAAATGAAAGGTGGAATCACATGGTTAAAACTCACATGTTTGATTTAATGGTCTAATAAAATATGTATGAATTATATGTATGTGTATTTATTGTAAGTCTAAAATTTGACGTTGTATGAATAAAAATCTGAATTTGAAATATTTGAAATCATGATTAAGGATTTATAATATACTGAACTAGAATGAAATTAAAATGTTATTATCGTATAAATATAAAAAAAGTTATGGCTGAAAAATCGTGGATGTTATATTATCCCCAAGTTGAGGGAGTTTCGTCTCGAAATTCAACTGTTGGAGGCTACTGAAATCAGGAGAAAGACGAGGGTTTGGATTTTCAACGAGCTTTGGTTGTCGGTTTGAGGAGTATAATCGATGACAAACTTTAGGTCTGATGCTCAAGGTCAGGTCTGGTCATTGTGTCAGGCGTGAATGGTGGTAGTGGATTTAGTTTGAAGAGAATTAAGGAGAAAATTTGCCCTAGTTTGGACTCCAAAGATGGGATGCATCACATGAAGTAGGAACGGTGAGAATTTGATGATTAAAACTTGCTTAGGATGTAGTCTAATATGCTCAAGAGTATAACTGGACAAAGATTTCACATGCCTTGGTCAAAGTCAAAATAATAGAAAACCCTACGTGACACGAACAACGCTACTTCTGACAATATAATAGGAACACTTATTTACAGGATGTACTAGTGGCTTATCCACCATGCCCTTATCATATCACATTAGTTTTGGTATTGTGTATCACTATAGATTTTACGTCATCACACACGACAGAATTTACTATGTTTTCCATGCGTTGACTTTTATAATTACGTGTGCACCCGTAATTACTCATATCGTCGCATGGTCCGTATAGATCATCCCATTGTATGTGGGTCAAGAGGGGATACCAAAACTTAATCCATAACTATTGTTTTTCACCTATGTGTTGCTAATAAACAACTATGCCCATAGATAATAGGATCAATCAAAGAATAAAAGAATGTCAGTGTGGTACAACCTCATGGTTGTCCTTGGTAAACGGCATAATCCTCAAGATTATCCATAAAGTTTTTGGCTTCCTCGTGTTTGAAAAAGAATACGTCAAACCCCGAGTAGTTTAAAGTTTTACAGCTTCCTCATGTTGAACAAGAATACGTCAAACCACAAGTAGCTCAAAGCTTATAGCTTTCAAATTTCATGGATAAAGTGAATAATCATGCCTTATGTATAATGTGGACGATCAATTGCAAATAATGTAAACAATCTAGTTCCATGTGTAATGTAAACACTCAAGTTTCATGCATAATGTAAATAATCTAGTATCATGTATATTGTAAACAACCAAGTTTCGTGTATAATGTAAACAATTTAGTTTCACGTATAATGTGAACGTTCATATGTAAATAATCGACTCTCATAAGTAACGTAAACTATCGAATTTCGTAGGTGATCGAGTTTTGTAGACAAGCGTGTTGCTTGACGTTCATATATCATGTAGGTAGTTGGGTTTTAAGTTTTCAATGTTGTTGAGGTTTATATGGGTGGTTAACGCCTACAAGAAATTGTTCGTCTCCTTGAAGTGACTAGTAAGCTCATACATTTCCGAAGGTGCAAGATAGTGAGAAAGTTTTGCATGTATTTTAGAATAAGGTGTACATAAATAACTGATTTGTGCTTTTTGTTTGTAAATAAACAAGTATTTCAAATTTACTCTCATTTGTAAATTAATAAATAATTGCAAATAATAAGTTGAATAAATAGATAAATGGATAAATAAATAAGAACCTTTTATTTATTTAATTTAATTATCATAAAGAGAATGTTTCAAAAGAAAGTAATAGCCAAATTATTTAGTAATTAGGCCAAGATTTTAAAAGTAATTAGTTTAACGAAACAAGAGGTCGTAATGAAATAATTAATCAAGTCATAATTGATTATTAACTAAGATAATGAGATATTTGTTAATGTTTTTATAAAATAAATTGTAGTAAGTTTGTTTACAAGGTGAAAGAGGTTACATATAATTTATATTTTTGATAATATGTATAAACCAAGGATTTGATAGAAGTTTTGTTTGAACAAAATAATGATGTTAATTAAATAAAATAAAATAAAATAATTAGCTTACAATGGAGGTTTAGGTGTCAACTATTAAGGCAAGCCAAAATGGAGAAATATCAAATTTAGCAATGTTGGCGCAATGTTTAAGTAATCTTGATGGAAATAGAACGGATGTAATTTATGCTTGTATTATTAAGTCAGCAAGTAATAGTATTCGCATAAGATAATTGTAAGGTAAGATTCTAATACTGAATGATAAAATGCCAAACACTTATCAAATAGTAACAGCTTCAAACTGAAGTTTAAAAATGAGAATGGACAATTCGGCTAACATCTCAGGTAGTTTTCCACTAGGGAGCATATGAGCACCAAGATGAACATCGTTATGGTTATTCGTATTGCAAACTAGGCTTCAGCTCTAGCTATTTCCGTACGTGCATCAAGTATTTCCCGGTCTCCTTCCAACATGTCTATGTGGGTGCTAACATTTGCAATCAAGTCTTCCTGGAACCGTATTTGTCCCAATAGGCTATCTATTCGTTGACCCCGCAGGTCGTGCCTTATTCCATGCTCCATTCCTTATCTCAGAAACTCTGTGGTCCTCACATATTGGTGAGCGGCATCAGCTAGGACTCCTATAGCGCTGGTAGGTTTCATGGCTTGTCTTGCTCCTGGATTTGGGTGATATGGGTCAGTTGCTAGGTAAGGGTCTCTCGGTGGAGGTGGTTCATATGCTCGGAGTCTCATGCCTACTCTTAAGTCAATCTACTCTGCGGTCACACATGGATCTGGCAGTGGGTTGTGTCGGTGACCGGTTGTCTGGTGATGGGGATCCACACTCTTCCTCCTGTGTTGACTCTGTCTCTGGGTGATACTCCGGGGAGTGAGGAGGGTAAGAGGCCATGGTAAGTGATAATAAAACGCTTAATGTTAGGTACAAAGGTTGTCATGAGTTAAAAGTTGACCAGTTATAACACCGAGCTCTCATAATAGTATATTAGGAGTAACACTTGACCTATAAGTAGTGTTCCCATGAAGAGAATTCCTAGGAAAGAGAGGTGGGTCACATGGGATACACTTAAGTATTCAGTCTTTCGTTAGCCAGAATCTTTCATGGACTTACACTCACTCTTCCAGCCATCAAGTACCATTAACATTATTATTTGAACTTGTGGTTATGGTGGGAATTGTTAGGGATCGTGTCTTATGGCTCAAAGGTGTGCTTTATCTATTCAAGCCGCTTCCTTTCCTTAAATAGTAAGGTCTAAGGGTTTAGATTTCTTACAAGTGATGATAAGGATGATATGATTTTCAATGCATAAGGATGAGGGGGGGGGGGGTTATAAGAACTAAAATAGGATTAAGTGTAAGAATCAGATAGGGAGGTTTAGACATGTGTACCAAATTGTAATAGTTAAACGAATGATGTTTATATTCTATTCATTTGGGACATAACCCAATGGATGCTGTGACAAGTCAAAGTGACCTAAGTTCATATACGTTCACGAAGACATGCTTTAGCCTATAGGTGAACACTCACTTCGGGAATTCCCAAGAAAGTGTAACATCCCAAAAATAAAACGACAGTTATAACAACGGAATAAACGAATGAGGCATGTCGGGTCGGGCCAGATGGGTCGACGGGCTGGAAGGGGAGCCTCCACTATAAATAGCCAAGGTCACTACCCATTTCTCTTATTTGCAACTTCTAGAGAGAGAAACCGTAGAGAGAGAAAGTTCATTGATCGACCCGATATTTGAGAAGTGTGTTGCTCCAGAGCTCGTGAGAAGAATCTCTGAACCAGAAACTCGATTCAGGTAACGATCTGGCCTAAATCTGAGTTTTTGTTCGTTTTTGGGTTTTTCGGGTTTTGGATGAAAATGTAACGTTTTTACGGATGAAATTGTAAGGAAAACGTAGATTTGAGTTCCTTAATGATAAGCAAACGTTTTGAATGTAAACAAGTTCGGGATCTTGACGTGATCAGACCCGGATGCGAAAGTTAAGGTTTTTGCGAGAAAGCAGTTCGTGCGTACTAACCAAGTACGCAAGAAGAGGATCATGCGTACCTATCAAGTACGCATGAAGAGGGTCATGCGTACTTATCAAGTACGCATGAAGCAGGTACTGCGTATTTATTAAGTACGCATGAAGCGAGGTTTGCACACTTATTAAGTACGTAAGAGCAAGGCCCTGCGCACTTGCTAAGTGCGCAGGCATCAGGCTGATTAGGTAAAGTCGGTATGTTTAGAAGGTTAAACCGTTAGAGTCAGGATTTGGTCTGATGTGTATTTAACTAATCAATTCAGATCGGAAGTGACGTAGTGGGACCTTTGTTTAGGACAACCCGGATTAGCTTATTAGGTGAGTTCTAGAAGCCCTCTTTTAAATGTTTTATATAATGTTTTCGGGCTGGTGTGCATACATATGAAATGATGTTTTATGAAACATTGTTTATGAAACTATGTTTATAAAATGATGCTTATGAAACTATGTTTACGAAATGAAATGATTTGGAATGAACGGTTTATGGAAAGAAAGTTTTATGAATGGAATGTTTACGAACGAAATGTTTATAAAGAAATGGTTTATAAAGAAGGTAAAGGGTTTTGAAAATGAATGAAATGTTTTACGAAAAGAAAAGAAAAGGGCAAAGGTTTTAAAGAATTCATTACAAATCTAATCTGTCGAATGAAGGGAATTGACGAATGAAGTCTGGGAATGTAATTCCCAGCCTTGTGGTAGATTATGGACAGCGAGCCATAGTTTCTATAAGAACAACAGGGGCAGTGTCTTTGTGGCATGTCAATGGTTTGATGTTGTACAACTGGTTGGGAGTAACGACGGTTACTCAGGGGTTAACCTGACCCTATGTAAGGTTAAATTATGATCCGACGGTGTTATGGCTGTGAGCCATAGCCGTCGATGGAAGTTGTCGGTCTATGGACATGAGAGCCATAGGGGCAACTGAATGGGTATTGTCGGTCCTCGTGCAGTTAAGCCTTGGGGGCAATACAAAAGGGAATTGACGGAATGTATGGTATTGTCGGTCTTCGTGCAGTTAAGCCTTAGGGGCAATACCATACTAAATGACGGTACGAATGGTAACACAGACTTAGATAGTAATGTATGACTTAAAAGAATGTTAAATGTTTTAAACAAATTATCCGTTCAATGTTTTTATGATGAGGATAAATGTTTGAAGGTTTTTAATGATGAACGAAAGGCTCTGTTTTCTTATACATGATGTTAAACCCTAATGAACGATTGAATGATGAACCATTTCTTAAATCGAACGAAAAATAGAACTCACCAGCGTAGCTGAATTTTTAGTGTGCACATTCAGGTTATGGCATGTTATGAGGTTGGACGGCGATGCTTGGCTAGCGATGAAGAGTTACCCGGACGTTTATGAAGACTGGCATCATGTTACGTTTTGTTTTCGTTAAGTTATGTTTAGACATGTTTACGCTTCTGTATGTTGAACAATGTAATGGTTATGTTTTAATGAAGTATTTTCCGCTGCGTTATTAGATATTCAAGTTTAAGAACTGTATGTGAATGAGTAAATCCAACAAGTGAGGCCTCCCGGGTTTGGGGCCTTACAAGTTGGTATCAGAGCAATAGTTTGACAGATTCGGACACTCCTCGTGTCTGAACTTAAACTGTGAATGGGACCGAAAGCGGATACCAGTACGGGTAACTCGAGCCACAGCATCAGGTATGAAGGTTGTATATATTTACATGTATAGTATACCTTAGAAAGGGTTAGGTAAAGACTTGTGTTCTGATGGAATCACAAAGGTGGTCAAATAGAAATCGAAAGGTAGTGTAATGGTTAATTACAGATGGCCAGTGTATATTAACATCTTACAGTGCTTGTTGAATTTTATTTGTTAACTAGCGTGATGACATTGGATTCTTGTCTTATAGAACAAAATGGCAAGAAGAGGAAATGGAAGGCGTGGTGGGGGCCGTACCGGTGGTCGTAACGGCGGTTACGGTAGGACCCCTGCGCGCCAAGAGTATAGTGAAGAAGGAAGTGTTCACACTGAACCGGCGGTTGGTGTGCATGGAACCGAGCAGACACAGGTTGAAGAACAACCTTTCACTTTTGAACCAGAAGTGAGAGCAGCTATAGCTCAAGAGTTCACCAAGTTGATGAAGACTTCTCTGCCAGGTCTGTTAGCTGAAGCATTGAAGAAGGTTAATGGGGAAGGTGGGTCTAGCGCGGCAACTGGTGCCCAGAACAACGAGACTGACAACGCGCCGCCTGCTCGCGGATGCGACTATAAGGCGTTTAAAGCATGTGACCCACCGGTCCTGACTGGAAAGAAAGACGCGGTGGCTACGTTTGACTGGGTAATCCGTATGGAGGCTGCCATCCGTCTCAGCGAATGCCAGGCGGATCAAGTGGTAAAATTTGCTGCTAACTCCTTGAGAGAAGAAGCGTCCCATTGGTGGGAAGGAATGCGACAAGCTAAGGAGATACAGCTGTTGACTCCATGTTATGGAATGATTTGAAGGCGTCAGTTATTAAGAATTTTTGCCCAAGGAACGAAATTGAGAAGGTGGAGAGGGAATTTCTGAATTTAAAGGCTGGTAACATGACTCACCGTCAATACACCACCCGGTACAATGAGTTGGCACGACTGGTTCTACACCTAATTACTACCGAAGAGAGAAAGATTTCTTGTTATATCCAGAGACTGTCGGACAAGGTCCGCACCTTTATCAAAGCAAACACTTCAACCACTTTCGATTCGGTGGTGGAACTCAGTGGTGTGGTGTATGATGATCTGGCATTAAACGATGCCGCCATTGAGGAACCGAAGAAGAGACCGAGCTTCTCAAACAAGCGAACTGGTGGAAAGATGTTTGGGACTCGTGATAAGAGGGCTCAAGTGGATGAGCAGACTGTTTGTAAGAAGTGTGGAAGGGAGCATACAGGTGAATGTAGACTGGGATCTAACTTGTCCTTCAAGTGTGGCAAGACCGGGCACTACTCCCGTGAGTGCCCATAACATTTCAAGTGCTATAACTATGGGGATGCCGGTCATCTTAGTAGGGAATGCCCGAAACCGAAAATGGGCGAATCTGGGAAAGGAAAGAGTGCCGAGAGGAAAGAAGAGAGGCCCCGAGCAAAGACTCGTGCGTACGCGCTGACGCAAGACCAGGCAAGGGTGGACCCCGACGTGGCGTCAGGTACGTTCATCCTTGACAACACTTTTGTTTCTGTGTTATTTGATTCGGGTGCCAGTAAGAGTTTTATATCTATGACTTTTTGTAAACGAGTAAAGTACACTGTCAGTAAGCTAGAAAGGGCTTTTAGCGTGGAAACCGCTTAGGGTAGAACTACGAGAGTGACCGATGTAGTTGACAACTCCACGATAAAAATAGAAGGTCATAGGTTCTCTGTCAGGTTGTTTGTTATGGTTTTGGGTGGGTTCGATGTCGTGTTAGGTATGGATTGGCTAACTACCAATGAAGCGCAAATTATATGCAAACGAAAGATAATCCGACTCAAGGCTCCGGATGGTAGCAAAGTCGAGGTTTTTAGAGATCGTGACGCCCCGATGCCTAACATCATCTCGATGATTAAGGCAACAGATTACTTGAGGCGCGGATGCGAGGCTTATTTGGTGTACGTGATCGACAAGTGTAACGAAGTAAAGGAACTAGACGATGTACCCGTGGTACGCGGGAGGTGTTTCCAGAGGATTTGCCTGGGATACCACCCGACAGAGAGATTGAATTCCGAATCGACTTAGTACCAGATTCCCAGCGCGTGGCTAAGGCTCCATATCGACTAGCACCTGTGGAAATGAAAGAACTTATGGTCCAATTAGACGAACTACTTGAGAAGAGATTTATACAACCGAGCATCTCGCCATGGGGTGCTCCTGTGTTGTTTGTGAAGAAGAAGGATGGTTCGATGAGAATGTGTATTGATTATCGCGAGTTGAACAAACGAACGGTGAAGAACAAGTACCCTTTACCAAGGATCGACGACCTGTTCGATCAATTACAAGGCGTAAGTTGGTTCTCAAAAATCGACCTTCAATCCGGGTACCATCAGTTGAAGGTGAGGGAAAAAGACATACCGAAAACTGCATTTTGCACGCATTATGGACATTCTGAGTTCCGCGTAATGTCTTTCGGATTGACAAACACCCCCGCAGCGTTCATGGATTTAATGAATAGGGTGTGTCGACCGATGCTGGACCGATCGGTAATTGTGTTCATCGATGATATCCTCATCTACTCCAAGAATGAGGGTGATCACGCATGTCACTTAAAGGAGGTGTTGGAGGCTCTGAAGAAGAAAAAGTTGTACGCTAAGTTCTCTAAATGCGCGTTCTGGCTTAGGGAAATCCAATTCCTAGGTCACGTCATCAACCCGAACGGCATTATGGTTGACCCAACGAAGATAATGACAGTAAGGGAATGGAATATTCCTAAGACGCCAACTGAAATCCTTAGTTTCTTGGGATTGGCAGGCTACTATCGGAGATTCATCCAGGATTTCTCGAAAATAGCTTCGTCATTGACAAAGTTGACTCGGAAGAAGGTAAAGTACGAATGGGGTTCGACCCAGGATGAGGAGTTTAAGGAATTGAAGGAAAAGCTAACCAAAGCCCCAGTCTTGGCCCTTCCCGAGGGCAATAAAGACTTAGTGGTATACTCTGACGCTTCGGGTCAGGGATTGGGATGCGTGTCGATACAACGCGGAAGAGTGATCGCGTATACGTCACGACAGTTGAAGATTCACGAAGCTAATTATCCAACCCACGATTTGTAACTTGTTGTTGTCGTATTGGCATTGAAAATCTGGAGGCACTACCTGTACAGGGTGAAGTTTACTATTTACTCCGACCACAAAAGTTTGAAGTACTTCGAACAAAGAGAGCTTAATATGAGGTAGAGACGATGGTTGGAACTATTAAAAGACTATGACTGTGAAATCATATACCATCCTGGAATGGCAAACGTGGTGGCTGACGCTCTAAGCCGAAAGGATGTGCCTACTCCTATTAGAGTGAAAGCGTGCCAGTTGGTGGTAACATCTGATGTGATGAGGGAAATTGAAAGAGCTCAAGATGAAGCACTTAAGGAAGAAAACATAAAGAAGGAAAGGATGGTTGGCAAACAGGACAAGTTGGAATATAACACCCTTGGTGTTAGGACACGTTACGGGTATGGAAACCTATGGGTGGCGAGCTTAGAACCAAAATCTTGGATGAGGCTCATAAGTCTCGGTACTCTATCCATCCTGGTACCAATAAAATGTACCACGATCTAAGGAAGGAATACTGGTGGCCTGGAATGAACCATGAAGTGACAAAGTACGTAAGCAAGTGCTTGACTTACTCGCAAGTAAAGGCCGAACACCAGAAACCGTATGGAAAGATTCAACCACTTGATATACCGGAATGGAAGTGGGAACACATTACCATGGACTTCATAACCAAGCTACCTCGCACAGCTAAAGGTCATGACACCATTTGGGTAATTGTGGACCGTTTAACGAAGAGTGCTCATTTCCTACCTATTCGCGAGACGTTCTCGTCGGAAAGGTTAGCGAAAGTATTTATTAATGAAGTAGTAGCATGGCATGGGATGCCTTTGACGATCATATCTGACCGGGACACACGATTCACATCGAGGTTCTGGAAAAGATTTCACGAGGCGATGGGCACGAGGCTTAATATCAGCACGGCATACCACCCACAAACGGATGGTCAGTCCGAAAGGACCATTCAGACATTGGAGGATATGCTTCGTGTTTGTATTATCTATTTTGGCGGCAGTTGGGACAGTCATCTGCTGTTAGCCGAATTCCCCTACAACAATAGTCATCACACGACTATAGGCATGCCGCCTTACGAAATGTTGTATGGGAGGAGATGCAGGACCCCGATTTGTTGGGGTGAGATTGGACAAAAGGAATTAGGGAGTCTTGAAGTAGTAAGAGAAACGTCAGAAAGGTTTGATCAAATCAAAGCACGAATGAAGGCCGCACAAGATCGTCAGAAATCCTATGCGGATAAACGATGAAGGCCTATTGAGTTTGATGTTGGGGACATAGTAATGTTGAAAGTGTCACCCTTGAAGGGAATCATACGATTCAGGAAGAGAGGAAAGTTAAGTCCGAGGTTCGTTGGACCATTCAGGATAATGGCACGGGTTGGTGAAGTCGCTTATCGGCTAGAGTTTCCTGATGAGTTAAGTGGGATTCATCCTACCTTCCATGTATCACACTTGCGAAAGTGTTTGGCGGATGAATCGGCTCACGTACCACTTACTGACATCGAAGTCGACAACAACCTTAACTACATCGAAGAACCCGTGGCCATCTTAGACAGAAAGGAGAAGCGTTTGCGTAATAAGATTATTCAGTTGGTTAAAGTACAATGGAAGCACCGAAAGGGATCGGAATCTACTTGGGAAACGAAGACGGAAATGAGGGAGTCGTACCCTCAACTATTTGACTTATGATAGGTTTCGGGGACGAAACCTATTGTAAGGGGGTAGACTTGTAACATCCCAAAAATAAAACGACAGTTATAACAACGGAATAAACGAACGAGGCATGTCGGGTCGGGCCGGATGGGCCGGCGGGCTGGAAGGTGAGCCTCCCCTATAAATAGCCAAGGTCACCACCCATTTCTCTCATTTGCAACTTCTAGAGAGAGAAACCGTAGAGAGAGAAAGTTGGTGGATCGACCCGAGATTTAAGAAGTGTGTTGCTCCAGAGCTCGTGAGAAGAATTTCCGGACCAGAAACTCGATTCAGGTAACGATCTGGCCTAAATCTGAGTTTTTGTTCGTTTTTGGGTTTTTTGGGTTTTGGATGAAAATATAACGTTTTTACGGATGAAATTGTAAGGAAAACGTAGATTTGAGTTCCTTAATGATAAGCAAACGTTTTGAATGTATATAAGTTCGGGATCTTGACGTGATCAGACCCGGATGCGAAAGTTAGGGTTTTTACGAGGAAGCAGTTCATGTGTACTTATCAAGTACGCATGAAGCTGATCCTGTGTACTCACCAAGTACGCAAGAAGATGATCCTGCGTACCTATCAAGTACGCATGAAGAGGGTCATGCGTACTTATCAAGTACGCATGAAGCAGGTACTGCGTATTTATCAAGTACGCATGATGCGAGGTTTGCGCACTTATTAAGTACGCAAGAGCAAGGCCCTGCGCACTTGCTAAGTGCACAGGCATCAGGCTGATTAGGTAAAGTCGGTATGTTTAGAAGGTTAAACCGTTAGAGTCAGGATTTTGTCTGATGTGTATTTAACTAATCAATTCAGATCGGAAGTGACGTAGTGGGATCTTTTTTTAGGACAACCCGGATTAGCTTATCAGATGAGTTCTAGAAGCCCTCTTTTAAATGTTTTATATAATGTTTTCGGGCTGGTGTGCATACATATGAAATGATGTTTTATGAAACAATGTTTTTGAAACTATGTTTATAAAATGATGCTTATGAAACTATGTTTACGAAATGAAATGATTTGGAATGAACGGTTTATGGAAAGAAAGTTTTATGAATGGAATGTTTACGAACGAAATGTTTACAAATAAATGGTTTATAATGAAGGTAAAGGGTTTTGAAAATGAATGAAATGTTTTACGAAAAGAAAAGAAAAGGGCAAAGGTTTTAAAGAAGTCATTACAAATCTAATCTGTCGAATGAAGGGAATTGACGAATGAAGTTTGGGAATGTAATTACCAGCCTTGTGGTAGATTATGGACAGCGAGCCATAGTTTCCATAAGAACAACAGGGGCAGTGTCTTTGTGGCATGTCAATGGTTTGATGTTGTACAACTGGTAGGGAGTAACGACGGTTACTCAGGGGTTAATGTGACCCTGTGTAAGGTTAAATTATGATCTGACGGTGTTATGGTTGGAGCCATAGCCGTCGATGGAAGTTGTCGGTCTATGGACATGAGAGCCATAGGGGCAACTGAATGGGTATTGTCGGTCCTCGTGCAGTTAAGCCTTGGGGGCAATACAAAAGGGAATTGATGGAATGTATGGTATTGTCGGTCTTCATGCAGTTAAGCCTTAGGGGCAATACCATACTAAATGACGGTACGAATGGTAACACAGATTTAGATAGTAATGTATGACTTAAAAGAATGTTAAATATTTTAAACAAATGATCCGTTCAATGTGTTTATGATGAGGATAAATGTTTGAAGGTTTTTAATGATGAACGAAAGGCCCTGTTTTCTTATACATGATGTAAACCCTAATGAACGATTGAATGATGAACCATTTCTTAAATCGAACGAAAACTAGAACTCACCAGCGTAGCTGACTTTTTAGTGTACACATTCAGGTTAAGGCTGGTTATGAGGTTGGACGACGATGCTTGGCTAGCGATGAAGAGTTACCCGGACGCTTATGAAGACTGGCATCATGTTACGTTTTGTTTTCGTTAAGTTATGTTTAGACATGTTTACGCTTTCGTATGTTGAACAATGTAATGGTTATGTTTTAATGAAGTATTTTCCGCTGCGTTATTAGATATTCAAGTTTAAGAACTGTTTGTGAATGAGTAAATCCAACAAGTGAGGCCTCCCGGGTTTGGGGCCTTACAGAAAGCATACGGATCCTTCGGTTGATTTGGATTTATATGAAATGCTTTCCAAGACAGAAGACCCAAAGTACAAGCATTCACCCTTCCGGAGTGCACATGTTCTCTACTAATTTTCAGATCCCAAAACTTTGATGGGATTTTAAAATTTTACAAGACATTAGGTATGAAAGTGTATAAAGTCTTAGATATGAATATGTGTATGGTAAAGCTTAGGATGGCATTTAGTGAAATGAAACGGGTAACATGTGGACTAATCAAACACTGTGACAATAAGGTATCACATGAATAGCAATTGTGTAAACATGTAAGTTATCAAGTAACGTAGCACATAAAATAACATGTACTGTATCATGCAATGTGATACCTAGGATAACATGTAGGATAATCACACAAGGGTATGCTAAGGTTATAGACTAGGTCATTGGTTTCTAATAACCTAATTCCCTATAACCATGGCTCTGATACCAATCTGTCACACCCCGGCCGACGGCGGATTATACGTCGGGGCTGACACGGTTATTCATAAGCACATGATCATCTATTAAATGAATTTCAATCATTATTCATCATATTCAAATATCCATCACAAGGGAAAATCAAAACATATTGTTCATAACATAATCATATTTAGATTCCGCCTATGTGTGTGTAATCGATCTTTTGAGTGATTTCCGATTGAAATCTAGACCTACAATTTAAATTATTAATGCTAGGTCCATAGCCCTAAGTGATCAAGCATGGTCCTCAAACAGGTGCTCCTGAAACATGTAAGTAAATGTCAACTACAAGTAGTTGGTGAGAAACATAGGTTTTGACACCAAACAGAGTTAATTAAAGTTTACAATTCAATATGTTCAAAGCGTGTCTAAAGCATAAATGTGAAAACATACAAGGTTTCAAAGCGTACAATAAAGCCATGTAATAGGAAAAAATGTATATACAATCCAACTAATTGTGTTATGAAAAGTATCAAAATGTATACACAAAACCCGCCAAGGTTCTGTGTTAAGTAATGTATCGGATTCCCGTATAAATTATCATCAAAGGCACTACCTGAGGCATGCCACACAAGTTAATGATTGTACTAACATAAACACATGTATGGTCACCAAGCAGTTTAAGACATAAAACATAAAGACCTTAGCATAAGAACAAAGGTATTTAATTGTGTATGAAATATAGTTGTAGACATGTTTCATCCCAAAAGTATAAAAAAGAAAAAAGGGCTATGTAAACTCACATGTAATGAATCTAACAAGTGGTATGATTTGTTAATGATGGATAGGCTTTGTGAGGATTTTGCACAATCAACATACACACTTAATTTGTATTCTAGACTCAATGTATGAAAGTAAAGAATTTCTAAGTTCATTTGGGTTTCAAAGGATTCTTGAAATTTGGGATTGGATATAAGGTTTGTATAAGTTTGTAGGAAAGTATTAGTTTACCACTAGTATAATAATAAAGTGGTTTATTGATTAGAGTTATACAATGTTTATAACAATAATATGTCTGAATTTATTTAAATAATTAATAAATAAATTATGGGTTAGAAAAAGGTTTAGATAATCATTCTATTTAAAAAATTATTTAAATTATCTAAATAACTTCTTTTACTTAAAAAGAAATATTAAATAAATATAAGCGTTAAATGAATTTAAATGATTTTGTATAACTGTTTATCTAAAATAATTATTTAAATTATTTAAATAACTATTCTTTGCCAAAATAATTATCTATATGTTTGAAATCGAATTAGTAATGTTTAAACAATAAATCATATTTTGTTTAACAAACATTACAATTTTGTAAATAAAACAACATAATTAGATTTATTGTTAAATCATTTATATTGTTTATTTATAAATTTACCATGTTTTATAATACTTGTTGTTTTATAAAGAATATATATGAAGGTGAAACCATTTAATTAAAAGGTTGTATAAAACTTTTCAAGGAATTAAATAAAAAAAATAACATCATTTTAAATCCTTTTTGTACCATTTATAAGTTTGAGATTTTTAAATAAATAATTTGTCAAAAGGGTTTGCTTTACTAGTTTAAGATTTATTAGGTTTTTCACTAAAATAATCTATACTCTATAATAAAGGATTAGGTTCAGGTAAAAATGATTTTAATTGTAAGAAGGGTGACAAGAATTTAGAGCCATTAGATCAAAGTGTAGAAAAGATTTAATGGTTGAGATTAAATTGTAGGAGAAAAAGTTGTTGGAAGGGTATTTTAGTCTTGGCCACTTTTGTTGACTTTTATCAAGTTTCCCCCCTCATTTTTAAAGGTTCGTAACTTTTACATACGACATTATTTTTTTTTTAAATTACACCATAAAAACGAGCGTTTTTTTATCTTTAAAACGAGTATAGTGTCGTTATAAACAAAAACACATTTTTTTTTACGTTTTTCAGCTCATTGTTTAATTAGTCAGGTCAATGTGTAATACAAGTTCATTGTGTAATACAAGTTCAATGTGTAATACAAGTTCATTATGTAATACAAGTTCATTGTATAATACCACGGCTGGTCATTGTGTAATACAAGTTCATTGTGTTATATGTATTTATCATTGTGTTTTACGTTTTCCAGCTCATTGTGTAGTTAGTCAGGTCATCGTGTAATACAAGTTCATTGTGTAATACAAGTTCATTGTGTAATACCACGTCTGGTCATTGTGTAATACAAGTACATTGTGTAATTAGCCAAGTCATTGTGTAATAAAAGTTCCTTGTGTAATACAAGTTCATTGTGTAATACAAGTTCATTGTGTAATACCACGTCTGGTCATTGTGTAATACAAGTTCATTGTATAATATGTATTTATCATTGTGTTTTACGTTTTCCAGCTCATTGTGTAGTTAGTCAGGTCATTGTGTAATACAAGTTAATCGTGTAATACAAGTTCATTGTGTAATACCACGTCTGGTCATTGTGTAATACAAGTTCATTGTGTAATTAGTCAGGTCATTGTGTAATTAATCAGGTCACTGTGTAATACATTTTCATTGTGTAATACAAGTTTATTGTGTTATACAAGTTCAATGTGTAATACATGTTTATTGTGTTATATGTATTTATCATTGTGTTTTACGTTTTCCAGCTCATTGTGTAGTTAGTCAGGTCATTGTGTAATGCAAGTTCATTGTGTAATACCACGTCTGGTCATTGTGTAATACAAGTTCATTGTGTAATTAGTCAAGTCATTGTGTAATACAAGTTCATTGTGTAATTAGTAAGGTCATTGTGTAATACAAGTTCATTGTGTTATACAAGTTCAATGTGTAATACAAGTTCATTGTGTTATATGTATTTATCATTGTGTTTTACGTTTTCCAGCTCATTGTGTAGTTAGTCAGGTCATTGTGTAATACAAGTTTATCGCGTAATACAAGTTCATTGTGTAATACAAATTTATTGTGTAATACCACGTCTGGTCATTGTGTAATACAAGTTCATTGTGTAATTAGTCAAGTCATTGTGTAATACAAATTCATTGTGTAATTAGTCAGGTCATTGTGTAACACAAGTTTATTATGTAATACAAGTTCATTGTGTTAAATATTTTTCATCATTGTGTTATATGTTTTCATCATTGTGTTTTATGTTTTCCAGCTCATTGTGTAATTCGCTCAAATATGTCAGGTCATTGTGTAATATCAGTTCATTGTGTAAAATCAGGTCTGATTATTGTGTAATATCATACCTTGTATTACACATTGACCTGGTGTATTACACATTGACCTGGTGTATTACACATTGACCTGGTATATTACACATTGACCATTATGCCCTCCTTTTAAAAACAATAAAATGACACATGTCAAGCTTAAAATCCTTTTTACCCTTCTTATTTTTAAAACCCTTTTTACTATAACCTAACCACTATAATAAATAAAGGTTTTTGTATTCCACGTGTCGCCACCATATTCAATCTCATTATTGTTTTCCCGTCTCTCTCTCTTATTAAATGCACTCATATCTTTTAACAAATTAGTAATCTATACTATATAATAAATAAAAGTTTTTGTATGCCACGTGTCGCCACCATATTCAATCTCATCATTTTTTCCCGTCCCTCTCTCTTATTAAATGCACTCATATCTTTTAATAAATTACTAATTATACTAATAAAACATATTTATTTTAAATTATCATTTATTATAAAAAGCTTTGAAACCTAATTATGTAATTTTTATTTTCAATCAAATAGTAAACGAAGGTCAAATTACATTAAATAGTAATTGACGTATTTTCGAAACTCAATTATATATTATTTTTTACATATTTTGACATTTGTTTTTTATCCTTAATATATGTATAGTAATACATTTTTACACTTGTAAATATATAAATAAAATTTGAGAAATTTATGTATTGATATTTTTACCCCCGTGTGTATTACACGGGGCCTAACCTAGTAATGAATAAAACGGTTTTTCCCCGTAAGTTTAACAATTAAAAGACATCATGATTCTGAGATACATAAGCTTTATGGGATTATTTCTCTACAACAATTTTATGCATAAAAATAGGTTTTTTTTAAAAAGTGGGTAACGGGATTCGAACACGTGACCATTGTTGTAAAGGGGAAGTGTGTTAACCAATAGACTTGGCATAATGCCTTTTAAAGAAATGGAAACACTGGGTTTTTAACATAAAGGTTTCTTGAACCTTTCTTCCCTAAATGTCCCAACCAAAACCCTAATCCCAAATCCATAACAATCCGCTTCCAAATCAAAGGGCTTTTGACGTAAGAGGTTAAATCAAGTAAATGGAAATTGTTTTACCTGAAATTCGAACTCGATTAGGTGCAAAAAGTGAGGAGTTCATCCCCCCATTGAGTCGCGATCCGAGAGAAAGAAAAGAGTCGAATTGGTCGATTCTGGTGATTAGGACGATTGTAAAAGATTAAGAGATGTGTTAGGAGGGTGAAAGTAACTCTCATTAATCGTATAAAGTCGGGATTTGAAGGGTTTGGCCTTGAATCGGTCGTTCGAATGGTGTAACCGAAGGGAGGAATTGAATGGGTTTAAAAGTCTTGATTACAATCAAATTAACTTGGCATAATGATTCGTAATTGATCAGGTAACTCTTTCGCATGGTTATCAAGCATTAACAGCTTCAAATTCAACCGATTGAAACCGATTTGTGTCTCCTTTGACTTTGGGAAGTCAACATTGAGTTCCAGGGTCCAAAAGTAACTTGAAGGGGGTTCAGCAGGTTTGAGGGGGGTGGGGGGTTCAAGTGTGATGCAAGGGGTTCAAACACAATTTGAGAGGGTTCTTTGCCTTAGAAGGGGTTCAAAACCAAAAATAACTATAATTAAGTATGAAATTTGTTATAAAATAGTTTTTTTCATAAAACTTGAAAAATCTAAAACATTATTTATTTTATTTTAAATTATTTTATATAGGAAACTTTATTTTTTATGAATTTACAAATTGGTTGAATGATTTGTTTAATATAAATAACTATATAAATAAATACTTGTATATATGTATATAAAAGGTGTATTTTTCATGATTGAAATCTATAAGTTAAGATTTTGATTTTAATTAGTATAACCAAGTATGTACCTATATATATATATATGGTTACACACACACACACACACACATATATATATATATATATATATCATAAAAATGAAAGGTGGAATCACATGGTTAAAACTCACATGTTTGATTTATATCTATAATTGATAACTTAACATATATATTTATATATATACCTACAAAGGAGTAAGATTACATGGTCTAATGAAATATGTAGGAATTATATGTATGTGTATTTATTGTAAGTCTGAAATATGAAGTTATATGAATAAAAATCTGAATTTGAAATACTTGAAATCACGATTAAGGATTTATAATGTACTGAACTGGAATGAAATTAAAATGTTATTATCGTATAAATAAATAAAAATTTATGGCCAAAAAATCATGGATGTTACATGTTACCTTTCCGTATGACGGCCCATGGATCCCTCACCATTTGAAAATTTACTTCCACAACCAACCCCGTCAGTAAAGTCTGATTACTCCTTCTCCGATCCAGATCCGTGGAAACCAGACAAGCTATTCCGCAATTTAGAAGAAATAAAAAGCCAAAATATTAAACTGTACACCACGGAGCCGCATGAAGATCCTTCGGAAATCTTAGACTACCCACCAAACGCTGAAATTGATCAAGCATTAAAGGAACAAGACACAGAGGTTGTCACCATGATACCCTTTGGAAGCACAAGTGATACTAGTGAAGACAACGTAACTATTGCTGAGGTACCACAAGCAGACATTGAAGAAATCTTAGAGCCACCAAGATTAGAAAGACTAAACAAAAGATTAGGCTGTAAACTTCTTGTGGTCTCTTGTTTCCAAAAATACCACCTCCAGTAGTGTCGAGTGTATGACGAGCTTGATTGTTCAAGTCATTGTAGAATAATGATACTTGTAGCCAAACTTCTAGTCCATGGTGAGGGAATTTCCTCAACGTGTTCTTGAAACGTTCCCATGCCTCATATAGTGACTCACCATCCTCCTAAGCGAAAGTGCTAATATCGTTTCTCAATTTAGTGGTTTTTGTTGGCGGGAAATATTTCGAGAGGAATTTTTAAGCTAGATCATCTCGTGTAGTGATTGACCCAGTGGGAATAGAATTTAGCCATGCCTTACATCGTTCCCTTAAAGAGAAAGGGAACATTCGAAGCCGAATAGCATCATTCGAAACCCCGTTCAGTTTGAACTTGTCATAAATTTCGAGGAAATTTGCAATGTGGGCATGGGGGTCTTCATCGGGTAATCCATGGAAAATACATGATGATTGGATCATATGAATGACATGAGATTTGATCTCAAAGTTGTTCGCATCAATTGTCGGCCTTGTGATACTAGACCCCAAGGCTTCAAGTGATGGTCTTGCAAAGTCGAAAATAGTGCGGTTTTCTACTGCCATTTTCTTGATACGTTTTTCTCATAATCGGTGGTGAAAGAATCTTTCGGGTTCTGCTAAAGGTTGATATAAACCGGTAGTGGAGCTATGGATTATACACTACCTGAAACAAACGTAAAAAAGAAAAACAGATGGAAAATGTTAAGGTTAGAAAAAGATAATCCGTTAACTCGAATCTTTCTTGAAATCACCGTGTCCCCTGCAACGGCGCCAAAAACTTGATGTTGTATTTTTATATAGTTAATAAAATATAATATATATATATATTATTATATATTGAAAAGGTTTTTACGAGATGAGGTTTTAAATTTATAAAATGATAAATACTTAAACTTAAAAATACACACAATAGCCAAGTGTACCTATCGCAACGTAATATAGTTTATGTAAGAACCAAGTATCGAACCAACGGACACGGTCGAGTTTCAATACTCAACGTTTGTTATCATTTAGCCGGTTTAATTAATAAGTGGATGTTGTGTGCTTGTGAAGCTGAAAAGTAAATGACAAGTAAGTAAATGACAGAAATGTAAATGGCGCTAAAGTAAATAACAAAGAATGTAAAATGTGCGTGAAATGTGTAACAGAAATATAAATAACAGAAACATAAATAGTAGAAAGGTAAATAGCTCGAGAATAATCAGATCACAACGAGTATTGCTTTAGGCTTCGAATATGTTTGGTTTGTGATAATGTTATGTTAACTAACCCGATGGTATTACTAATACAAAAGTGTGAACAGTACACCGCTAGAGCCTCATTCTCACAACATTTGGTTTATGAATTATGTTCTTTAATAATAAAATGGTAAGACTCCCAGTTAGGGACACCATTACCCTTAACTCTTTAATAGATCCATACATTCGTATGATTAAGATCTACCTCCAAGTTGGTTTAAGACATCAAACTTAAATACCTTTATTTTTAATAAAAGAGTGATTAAACTTTGTTCACCGAGATACGGTGAAACAATGGGATCATGTATAAAGACGTACAGTTCCCAACATGAGCTCAACAACTCTTGGTTTCATGACAAAGTCCGTATAAAGACGTACGATTTTTATCATGATCAACCAAGTGTTGGCTTATCAAAATCCACTTGTATAAATACGTACAAGTTTCAAGAGAAGTTTGATTAAAAAGGTTTTACGGTCTTACAATTTAAAATCAAGAACACTCATAAGTTTAAAGACTAGTTTAGATAAAGATAAAAAGTCCACCATGAAGGTGGTTTTAAGAGAGAATGATTAAAGAACATAAACATACCATTAGACTAATAAGTTACACATAAACATACACCAAACTTCATCTTCACCCAAGCAATACAAAGGGTTTAGCCATGAATGGCCACACAAATAAGCATTGAGCTAAATTTCGTAGCCTTCCCTATTGCAAACAAAGCGGAAGAGCCTCTCTACTTTCTACTCTCTACTAGAAACTACATAAAATGATTACAGGAGTGTGATTTCTTCTTTGGATTGGTGTGTGGAATGAGGAACCCATGCTTCCTAATTACAGGCTTTCGGATGGCCAATGCACGATCGTGCATTGGTTTGCACGGTCGTGCAAATACCCAGGGAATCAAAGGTACACATGGCAGGGTACGAGGGTATCTTGACACGTGGCAGGCATTGCACGGTCAAGCATTGGGATGCACAGCGTGCATGCCCTTTATTCTTCCTCCTTTTGTCTTTTGGTGATTGTTGACTTATGTTGACCAATTTTGACTTCTTCGGGGGTCGAAGCTCGGGTGTGCTCCTTCCTATCTCAAGAGAAAGCTTGATTTCTTGATGTTTTTGGCTCATTTTCGCTCTTTTTCTCTCGGGGCGTTGTTTTACCTGCAATTATAAAATATAAACGATTTAAGTAGCAATTGCAAGGTTATTGTTCAATTAGTACCATAATATGAGGATTATTATGCATGCAAAACATGTATAATTTAGCATTACATAAATTCTGAAGCTAGGTCAAGGAAATAGGTTATACAAATCATTTGATAGGATTTCTGTTAACAAATATTGTAGAAGGTGATGCGTTTTAGTTGTGCAGGTTTTGAAGTAACTAAAAGAAAAAGCACTAAAAAGAGTAGAATTGGCTGGCGGGCCTGCGTTCGTCTGATGGTGATTTTTGGAATAAGTGGCATGAATTTGAAGTCAACATGGTAATGAGCATACTTTCAGAGATATGCTTCGTATTAAGAGAAGTGTTTCTGCAAGACATAGCCAGGTATGTTGTACATTTTATTTATTTCTCTTTTTGTTACATTTAAGAATGTTAATGATGAGTTTTAACCAGTTCTTGCAGACACATGTGAGCGGATTATACTAGAAGTGAATTTTTAGGTTGTGAATGTTAAATTAGATAATCTGGTGATGTTAATTGTTTAGTGAATGCAGACTATGGACAGAAACCTTATTTGTCCAGTCCTTCTGTACCTTCTGCATATGGTTATGGAGGCCCAACTGAAAAGATTGAAATTTGAAAAGTGAAGGCCGTGCTCCTTGACAAACTAAGGGAATACAAATCTGATCTAAATAATTCGAAAAGTGACGTTAAACGAATTTCATCAGCCAACTTAAATCATGCTGCTCGAGATGAGTTGTAAGATTCATGAATGGCAGATGCTGCAACGGTAATTATGCTTACTGATCTTGCTTACTGTCCTATATCATTTTGGTTTGATTTATCATGTGATAACTTGATTTTATTTGTATATTTTTTACAAATGTACAGTAGATATGGATCGCCAAAGTTGGCCGGGAAAAAGAAATCATCTCATAGATCAGGTGCTTACAAATCAGTTTCAGTAGGAGAATCTGTTAGTGTTCCTGCTTCAGCGGTTCTCAGGTTGAAAAGGTTTGTTTGTTCACCTTTTTCTTTATAATATTTTCTGTGTCGAATATGATTACAAAAATAATATTATTCAATAATAAATAAAAGGATTCAGTAGGTTTTCTACATTGAAGACTTACACTTTGGGTGGCTTACAACCCATTTTAGCCACCCATGTTGCCATATAATTTGTAAATTGGTAATTTGAAGTTGAAACTTTGTAAAAAAAAAATTATTATTGTATCTATTTTGCAACATTTTAAAAAGGAAATTGTTGATGCATGTTTCACTTTGTTGATTTGCATAAAAAGGAAGTTGTTGGTTTCAAGTGTTAAAGTTTGTCAATTTAATATTTTCATCTCTGATTAGTACCACTTTTCTTTGTACTAGGTATGAAAATGAGTATTTGTCAGAAACAAAAGGACCTGGAAGAAAAACAATCCCTAGAACATTCTATGCTTGAAGGTTAGAAAGTTACATTAATAAAAGACAGGAACTCTTGGCTGAAATAAACAAAACAGTCATACATAGTAAATATAAAGCAAAAACACACTAAAAACCAGTTTGAGCAAAAATAAAAATAAAAAAGTGGACTTTTTTTGTTTCATTTTAGCAAATTTTCTTAATTATTAACTAGATCTTTGTATGCAGGAGGATTTCAGGATTCAAACAGCATATTCATCATCATCTTCCTACTCATACACTTCACCATCTACAGCCTCTTTCAATACTATGCAAGGACACCATTCCCACATGGTATGTATATTCAATAATTGGATCTCACTATAAACCCTAATATATTTAAAGAGATTTGTAACTGATATGCTAATCAGTATTCGATATCGGATAAATCTTGAAAAATACAGATGGGTACAGGTGAACTATAAAGAACAAATTATGTATCCCTAAAGAACAATCACTTTATTTTGAATTCTGCCATTTTTTCTTTTTATTATTTGGATTTTTTTCATAATTTTTAGGAGGTGTTTGTGGAGCGTGAACGTGATGAGAGCCTGTCATGTGCTTCTGCCTGTGTCCGCCACTCGGCTCGCCGCCGGCCCAAGATGAGCCAGGTGGTTTGAGCCTTAGAAGGTGACCTGTCATTATCAGATCTCGAGGATGGGGTCAAGCCAGGACACAGCTAGGTTTACAATGGGAGCTCGGACTGTGACAGCGCAATACAATGAAGACATTAACAAGTTCAGAAAAAATGGCTTTAGGAAATGATTGTACATTTTCAGAATCAGTATGACAATGTGCATAACAGAAGTTTGAATATGTTTTAATTGCATATAACTTCTAATTAAAGCTGACAATTATCGTTGCCAAACCAACAGAGAGATCATCTATTTCTCCACTGCAACATAATAAAATCGAACTTTTTTTATAAAACCAAATGGGTCAGGTTGGATTTTGTTCAATTTCTTTTGGGTTTCATAATAACAAATATATTAAAAGCAATATTAACGTTCTTTATTACTAAAAATAGTAATTTAAGAATATCTAATATGGATAGCCATTTTTTTTTAAATCCAATTAATTATGAAAATGATTTGTAAAGTATTTATAGATTTGGAATTATTTGAGCGGTGAATAAAGTTTGGAATTCAAGTTATCGGGTCGGGTTGGGAAACGGGTCAAAATGGGTTTAGGAGAAATCGGGCTTTAAAAGAAACGGTTCAGTGAAATATAAAACTTAATGGGTTGTTGAGGTCATGATCTACCCATTTAGATTAGCTTATTAGTCAAATCATCATCCAGTTGATTAGATCATTGGTCTTATCACTAACCAATCTTATCCAAGTTCAACCAATTGACTTGTACAGGGCGGTATTTGCATTTTTTAGAAGGGAAAATAACAAAACACAATTCTCTTTGTGTTAGTATTGTTAACATTATAGGCTAGTTTCAGTTGTTTAATGTAATTTGACTCCATCAAGCTCAACATTTAATGGTCCAGAATGCACGGCTCAGAGACGTACTATACAATATATCACGAAATGATTGATACAACTAAATGAAAATGAGTACCGCATTGTGAATTGGCGTTGCCGCTGCATCGCGCGGGTTTCTGACTAGTATATATATATATAGGGGAGGGTTATTCTACAAACGTAAAAAAGTGTAAAAAGTCGTTTAAAAACCCCACCCCACCCCAAAAAACCCAAACCCCACCCCACCCAAAAAAACCTAAACCCCCCACCCCTACCCCCAAAAACCTAAATCCTAACAAAAACCCCTAAAAAACCGAAAAATTCGTCTAAAAACACCACAACTACCCCCCAAAAGCCTAAACCCCCAACCCCCCCCCCCAAAAAACCAAACCCTCACCCCACCCCCAAAAACCTAAAACCCCCACCCTCCAAAAGCCTAAATCCTAAAAGCTAAACCTTAAGTCAAAAACTAAACCCTAAAATATAAACCCTACAAGCTAATATCGTAGAGTTCGACGAGACGGTTCCAACGCCGCCGAAATGAGTGAAATCAGAGTTCGTATGAGCCGGTTATAAGCGTTTTAAAATATTTTTTACACTTTTTTACAGTTTTTAGATTTTGTAGCGGATCCCTATGCCATATCTCTCTCTATATATATATAGGGAAATGGTAAAATGAAAACCCTCTTGAGTTGAAAAAACCCTAGAAACCCTTTGAAAAAAATTACAAATTTTTTTTTAAAAACTGGGATTGATTATTTGTATAAAAAAAGGCCTAGTCGCAAAAAAAAATTAAAAAAACGCAAAACGGTTTTGAAAATAAAAAAACATGTAAAAAATAAAAAAAATTTGCGTTTTTCCTTGCTTACATAAGCAATACGTCACTTTTTACATATGTAAGTTTTTAAAAAACGATTTTAAAAAAAAAACCTCTCGGCGCTGTTTTTTTTTTTTTACCAAACATGATTAAATTAGATATAGAATCTATCCCTAAAATCAAAAAATGATTTTACCCATTTTAAAAAAAATTACATATGTAAGTAAGAGTTTTCATTATAACCACCCCTATATATATATATATATATATATATATATATATATATTTTCTGTACTAATATTTGAACTTGTTTTTATTGCATCATCTATGTTTTCATTGTATACCTTTTAAGACATATACAACAGATTTCTTTGAAACATTTGTTACATTGTAATCTTTTTTTTATACTTGGATAATATCCACAGTTGTAACATTTTATATGATTACTGCCTTTTTGGTTTATCCAATTGTGTATACATTCTTCTGTATTCATGTAGATATATGTAACTTTTGTTATTGGTTGCTCATTTTCACTATAAATGCTGTAAATAGAATCGTTTCCCGAATCGTCTGTTTTTATAGTTTCTATCTCATAATCATTTAGTTGTTCAATTAGATTAGATCTTTCTGTATTTTATTTTTGTTTTGGCTTCTGTTTGCCAGATGACTCTCATCTCCGCAAATAAAACATTTACATTTTCTTGTCTGTGGTTTTCTGACATATCTATTTTTATAATTAGATTTGTAATTTTTAATATATGTAGTATTTTTTCTTAATTTTTTCCTTTTATCATAAAAACCATAAGCTTGTGGAGTGTAAATTACTGTTTTACAGAATGCATAAGCATTTCGTTTTAACTATTCTTGTAGGGCTACTTCTTTACACTTATCTTCTAATATTCCAAATGCATAAGTTATTCTAGGTCCTATTCCTAAACTTTGTTGTGTACCATATGTTGATTTCCATGACTCATGTATACTTCATCCTAAATCTCCTAGTAATTTTATAAAAAAATTATCACATAAACTATCGCCCATTGCTTGTCATGTTTGTGATAGAAGTCTAGTGAAGTCTAATGTGAATTCATTTATATATTTCATGTCGGATATACTTAACTGTTCTAAGTTTCTAATGGCTGTATCTTGTATTAGGCTATTATTTTTTGCTGGGTCTACTCCTAAAATAAGAGTCCTAATTTGAGATGTAAAATTGTATGGGTTATCACCTAATACTTTTAATGTATTTATACTGTCTGGATCTTGTGTTTTTTTACTCTGCCAAACACCTAGAGATATCGGACCTAATGTAGTTTCTAAGTAGGCAAACATGTCTATACTGTCTTTTTTGTTTGTTTCCCACATTCGAACTATAGTTTGTTCCCATGTTAGAATTTTGTATACCCAAAGCTGTGGTTTTTGTTGTTCTAGTAACAACATAAGTCCACTATGTATGTGTCCTATTGGTAACCTACTACCTTTTCCTTTGTAGTTAGATTCTTGTTGGTAATTTATGGTTGGGGGAAACCATGGTTCTCTTCCTATTGTTTCATGTGAAGATTCACCATCTGTTCGGTTCCACCTTATTCTTTTTAATGGATTTTTCATATCTTGATCCATAAAAGATTGTTCTTGTTTATAAAATTCTACTAACATTACTTTACCTTGTAAAATGTCTTCAACTAGTGGTAGATTGTAATAGTTTTGTAGTTTTTTATAACTTTCCTCATAAGTCATTCCTAATTCTGTTATACACTCTATTATCATATTATCTACTTCCTCTTAAATGTTTAATTCTGTGAATTTTTTGTCTATAATTTGTTCTATAGTCTTATTTGTTTCTTCTGTTTTAAAGGATGTTAATTCGTTTTCTTCTAGATAGTTTACTATACTGTAATCTGCTTCTTCTTGTTCAAACCGTAAGACTTCTGTGTTTATTTCTTCATCTTCTTCTGTTTCTGTATCGTATATTGGCTTTTCATCATTTTCTATTTCTATATTCATGAAATTATAATCTGTAGTGGTTTCACTGTTATTTTCTTCATTTACTTTCTGATCAAAATCTGTAAATCTTATGCTTTGTAATCCGTCCGATCCTTAATAAATGATACTTCTTTCTAGTATTAGGATTTGATTTTCATTTTCTTGTATATCTTGTATATTCCATTCTAGTCCCGCTAATTCTTCGGGATTAATTATGACTGGATCAATCATTTGTATTGATTTTGATGTCATTGTTTGTACAATTCCTTCTATATTTACTTTATACTTCATTCCTGATCAATTACTAACTTTTCCTAGTACTCCTATACTTATGACCATGTTATTACCTTCATAATCTTCATATCCTTTGGCTTGTAAAGCTATTTTCATATTTTGTAAGTCTTTAATATCTTTTAAAATGTCTGGTGTACAGTAAAATAAAACTGTATTTTGACTAAGGTCAACCTCCATTCCTGAGATTATGGCCTTTTTAAATCTGTTTTCTAACTTTTATCTAGTATTAAGGCTAATAATTGTGTGCCTAAGTTTTTTATTCCTAAGGTTTTATTCCTATAACTATTAACCCTGTATGTATGAAGTTTTTTCTCGATTGTTTAATCTTTTGTATAGTTTCTGGTGAAATTAAATCTATTGTTACAGTTTAATCTGTAACCCTTAAACTTTCTTCTCTACTACTTCGTATTAATGTTGTATTTATATTTAATATTCCTGTTTGATATAGTATTCTAGGATTTAAGATGTCTAACTGATGTTGATTGTATAGATTTATATTTTTTTTCTAAATCTATTTCTTCTTCTATCTATACTATGTGTTGTGTACTATTGGATCCTGATCATCATCTAATTAGCTTGTTTAGTAAAGAATCTGATGTTATCGTATCCTGTATATTACTTGTAGAATTTCTAGCTTCCTGTAACGTTCTACTTCTTTCTAAAAAGTTCATTTCCTTGGTTGCCAATGTTTATATGGCTTTGGTTGTCTATTGATTTTATTTTCCTCTAGGCTTAATTTGTTTATAGCTTCAGTAATTTTGTCTATATCGTTATTTATTTCTTATTTTTCTAGAGTGTTTCTTTTAATTCCTTTTAATTCTTTTAGAATTTGGGTGTTTTGATCTTTAATGTAATCTAGATTTTCTATATATTTCTTATGTTCTTCTAATTTATTGTTTACTTTTGTTTGTATTTTATTAAGTAGCTGTTTGTTAGTATCGGAATCTTTTTGTAGATTTATTCCTAAATTGATTACTATATCTGTTAGAGCGTTTAGATGTATATTGTCTGTATGTAAACTATGCTCGTAATCTTTTTTAATTCTACAAACTAGCCTAAAATTATTTGTATTAATAATTTTATTAGTAGGGTTGTCAGAGAATTCTAGATTTAAATAATCGAGTTTTTCTGCTTGAGTTTGAATTTTGAGATTCTATAATTTAAAGAAACTTTAATTAAGTACAATCCCTAATCTTAACCTAAGCGGATTTCCATATAAAATAGGACTTAAGCAACAACGCTGGCTTAATATGGACATGTCTCAGTCTTTTAGATTTTAAGAAAGCCTTTGCTCTGATACCAATTAAGATGGGTAACAGTATATATATATATATATATTATATATATATATATAGGGGATGGTTCAATTTAGAACACTAAATATTACGAGAATATTGGGAACAAAATGAATCATTCATTTTTTCAATCTAAAAAAAATTTAAAATATAAGAAAATGGTTGGAATGTAATCCTTATTCATCTCTTTTGAAATTAAAAAAAAATATACGATCAAATTTCATTTAATTATAGTACCTACACATGTGCAAGTCTTGTGTAGGTTATTTCACCTACACATAATATGTGCATGTGTAGGTAAAATTTAAAAGTTAAAAAAATATATAAACAAGTTAGTTTAATGGTTTTTTTAGATAACATACACATTTGTTTGTAAAAAGTAAAATTGTTAAAAAATATGAATCATTAATATAAAAAATAAACGATTTAGATTTGTTCCCTTTGTTCTCGCAATATTTAAGTGTTCTAAAATTAGCTTCTCCTTATATATATATATATATATATATATATATATTCAAAACATGTGTTTAGTTGTTTTTTTTAAACTCTTTTAATATGTTTTGATTGTTTGTTTAAAAATATCATTTAAATCTAGATGTTACATAAACACAAACAAAAGTAAATCAAACCACTAAACTATTTGGTTTTGCTATAGCTAATAAACAAAAACCAATCGGGTCAAAACGGATAGGATTTCAAAACACAACTCTTTGGTCTTTAGAACTCCCACTTGCATCAAGATCTCTATATTCAGCTCCGAGTTGTCATGTTCTCTTGATATTCAATTTTTGTTTTGTCTTGTTAAATTACAATACAAAATACAAAATACAAAATTGAAAAACCAATATATTATTACATGGTTTTCAAAATAGCCAAAAATACAAGATAACATAAACCAACCAAAATAAACACAACTGTGGGTCTATAGCTTGATTCACAACAAACAACAACAATATATAATATTAAACAAAATGATGCAATCCTTTGTCAAACTATTCTATTTGTTTGTAAAAGTAGCTCTCATACCACTATTGGGTTTCTTATACGAACATTAAATTTTTTAAGAATAAAGCTAGAGCAAGTACATGAACCGGATCAAACTAAACTTGGATCTGTCCTCGAGGAGTCCACATGCAAACAAAATAAAATAAAGAACCAACCATAGTTAAGTTTAGAAAAATGTAACTTACGAATTGACAGCTAACAAGTTGGAACTCTCGAGATCAACAATCCGGTCGGTAGATCCGTCAACACGAAAACACCCTATCAAAATCGACTTAAGCCGATCACATACTCACGGCAGTGGATGAGTCCGCGCCGGCAACAACGTCGGTGGTCAATGAAGGGGCGACTGCGGTGTAGGCGGCGACTAGAGAGATGAGATAGATGTGTTTAGGGTTTTCAATATTGTGCTAAATCTCTAACCCAAGCCTTTATATATAGTTTCAAAAACTTAGGGAATAAGTTAGGGTTATTTGAATTTCAAATTCAAATTCAATGTTTAAATATTAAATTAACTATTTAAATATTGATAATTAGTATCAACTATTTAAATATTGATAATTAACTATTTCAAATTCAATGTTTAAGTATCAACTAATTTGATAATTAGTTAATTAATTCATAATTCTAAATTATAATTAGTTAATAACCATCTATTTATTAATTTATTCTAAATAAATTAATAATAACTTGTTCAAATATTATTTCATAAATAATTAAGTATATTCAAATCATATATAATATAAATCAAGGATTAGGTTCAGGTAAAAAGGATTTTAATTGTAAGAAGGGTGAGAAGGATTTAGGGCCATTAGATTAAATTGTAGAAAAGATTTAATGGTTGAGATTAAATTGTAGGAGAAAAAGTTGTTGGAAGGGTATTTTAGTCTTGGCCACTTTTGTTGACTTTTATCAAGTCCCCCCCTCATTTTTAAAGGTTCATAACTTTTACATACGACATTATTTTTTCAAAAAAATTACACCATAAAAACGAGCGTTTTTTTATCTTTAAAATGAGTATAATGTCGTTATAAACAAAAACAAAATTTTTTTTACGTTTTCCAGCTCAATGTGTAATTAGTCAGGTCAATGTGTAATACAAGTTCATTGTGTAATACAAGTTCAATGTGTAATACAAGTTCATTGTGTAATACAAGTTCATTGTGTAATACAAGTTCATTGTGTAATACAAGTTCATTGTGTAATACCACGTCTGGTCATTGTGTAATACAAGTTCATTGTGTTATGTGTATTTATCATTGTGTTTTACGTTTTCCAGCTCATTGTGTAGTTAGTCAGGTCATCGTGTAATACAAGTTCATTGTGAAATACCACGTCTGGTCATTGTGTAATACAAGTTCATTGTGTAATTAGTCAAGTAATTGTGTAATACAAGTTCATTGTGTAATACAACGTCTGGTCATTGTATAATACAAGTTCATTGTGTTATATGTATTTATCATTGTGTTTTACGTTTTCCAGCTCATTGTGTAGTTAGTCAGGTCATTGTGTAATACAAGTTTATCATGTAATACAAGTTCATTATGTAATACAAGTTCATTGTGTAATACCACGTCTGGTCATTGTGTAATACAAGTTCATTGTGTAATTAGTTAGGTTATTGTGTAATTAGTCAGGTCACTGTGTAATACAAGTTCATTATGTTATACAAGTTCAATGTGTAATACAAGTTCATTGTGTTATATGTATTTATCATTGTGTTTTACGTTTTCCAGCTCATTGTGTAGTTACTCAGGTCATTGTGTATTACAAGTTCATTATGTAATACAAGTTCATTGTGTAATACCACGTCTAGTCATTGTGTAATACAAGTTCATTGTGTAATTAGTCAAGTCATTGTGTAATACAAGTTCATTGTGTAATTAGTCAGGTCATTGTGTAATACAAGTTCATTGTGTTATACAAGTTCATTATGTTATATGTATTTATCATTGTGTTTTACGTTTTCCATTGTGTAGTTAGTCAGGTCATTGTGTAATACAAGTTCATTGTGTAATACCACGTCTGGTCATTGTGTAATACAAGTTCATTGTGTAATACAAGTTCATTGAGTAATTAGTCAAGTCATTGTGTAATACAAGTTCATTGTGTAATTAGTCAGGTCATTGTGTAATACAAGTTCATTGTGTCAAATATTTTTCATCATTGTGTTATATGTTTTCATCATCGTGTTTTACGTTTTCCAGCTCATTGTGTAATTCGCTAATTATTGTACAATTCGCTCAAATATGTCAGGTCATTGTGTAATATCAGACCTTGTATTACACATTGACCTGGTGTATTACACATTGACCTGGTGTATTACACATTGACCTGGTATATTACACATTTACAATTATGCCCTCTCTTTAAAAACAATAAAATGACACATGTCAAGCTTAAAATCCTTCTTACCCTTCTTATTTTTAAAACCCTTTTTACTATAACCTAACCCTATAAATCAAAATACAAATATTTTTGTACTACATTAAAGTCAAGCTCAACCATGTGAGTAATGAAAACCAGACTACTCAAACTTTTCTCAAATTAGAAAAGAAAACAATAGTATTTTTCTCTATTTTACTAAAGAACATCTTAATAAATAACAATTACCTGAATTTATTAAAAAAAATAGTTACAAATGTAAGCATTGGTTTTCAAACGTGTACGTGCGTACATCCTAAGCACATAAGTTGTAACCATTTCAGGACACTCATATTGTACACACATATGAAATTCTTATTTCACACAATATTAGCACATACGTGGAAGTTCCCACTTACAGAGCACTTACACAACACTTACATTTGACCATGGATTTCAACAAATATTATGTAATATCAACAAACATTACCACAAGAAGAATGTTAACCTTAACATTTTGAAGTATACATAATAAACATTTTCCATATATTGAGCAACGAACAATCTTTGAGAAAATTGATAATTACCTAAAATTTTTTAGGAAATCTTATCTGTGATATTGTCTTAAAAAATTGTGTCTTTAATCACCTACACAGTTTAAAAAATATTAATTTTCCTATTCATTTTTTCCTGTTGTTAGGTAAGCTACCTGTAATGATGGTGATTACCAGTGGGACACCAGTGGCAGTACCGGGTGAGCAATGAAGGCCTCTTTTGAAACATGGCATTCCCGTTTGGGTCAAGTGAATTTTGACACCATTGTAACCTTGCAAAAACATGGACACTTATCTGTTTCGACTTCAACCATCCCCGACTGCATGTACTGAATCCGTTACGTTTGGTAATGGTCACACTCTCCCCATCTCCCACACCGGTCAGTCATTATCTCCCGAAATATTCAATTAAAAGATGTGTTGGTTGTGCCTAACTTAACCAAACCTCTCCTATCCATAAGCAAACTTACTAAAGACAACTTTGTTGACGTGCTATTATCTTATCCTTCATTTTTTATTCAGGATCGTCAAACCAAGCGGGTCCTCGCCCACGGGACATGTGAGGATGGTCTCTACGTCCTACGATCAGATAATAAAGCCTTTTTTTGTGACTTCATCTACATCGAAGGCCTCTTTTGAAACATGGCATTCCCGTTTGGGTCATGTGAATTTTGACACCATTGTAACCTTACAAAAACATGGACACTTATCTGTTTCTGCTTTATTACCTAAACCGGGCATTCACTCCCCGTGTCAAGTTGCTAAAAGCCAATGCTTACCTTTTGAGATTAATAATAAACGGTCTTTACACCCGTTAGATTTTATTCACTGTGATTTATGGGGGCCCTCGCCGGCTATCCGGTGACAATTATCGATACTATGTCATATTTATTGATGACCATACCCGGTTTTGTTGGTTTTATTCTCTGATACCATATTGAATTGAGAAACTCTATGCCTCCACCCATAATGGAGAGGACAATATATAGATGAAACAATTACAAGAACATACAAGAATACTAGAAATACAAAATACACCTTATACAATACATAAAGACCTAATGTAAAGGTAGTACACTAATATTTTCAAATTTTGTTTCTTTTATTAGGGTTTTATTTTATTTCCATGACTGTCATACTCTGTCGCGAAAAGTTGTAACGTTCCGTTGTGTTGGTTCCGCATTTATAAATAGGACAATCTTTGGTCCGGTTTAAACCTGAACTTCAAATACCAATTCTGGTATAGTTTTCTTAACAATCTAATTTCATACTCGTTTATAAATAGGACAATCTTTGTCTTATCGGATTAAAAAGTTTGTAGTACTACTAAAATAATTTTAATCCCACAGTGATTCGTACATGATTCAAAATACTATTCAAGAGATCCAAGTATATAGATAAAACCTACAGCAAACAATTGTATAAAGCTAAAAAAAAACTATGAACAAAGAAAAGTGTGACACAAGGAAACAAAAGAACATTGATATGATGAAATAAAGTGAGTTCTAAAGTCTAAACCGTGTTAGTATGTGGAGTCAAAACCATGAGTTCATCATGTGTTTAGAATCGAATATCCTATAGAAAACTACAGATGTGACCTCTGTTTCCACTAAGGTTTCATCAAGATCATGTCCCTAAAGATTTGTAGTATTTGATGTATGTTTGAGCATCTTGAGGCCAGGTCTTCTTCTGTCATTACCAAAAAACTGAAAAATTTGTGACAGCAGATTTCGTGGGAAATTTGTAAGAATTGGCAGTTAGCAACAAGTTTCCGATAAAGTCGCTACTAATTTTCCGACAAAGTCCCGACTAATTTTCGACGAATTAGCGACAAAAGCCTTTCGTCGGTAATTTCCGACAATATTCCAACGATTATATTAAATAAATAAGTTAACTTATTTAATAAATTTGTCAAAAAATTGTAGGAAATCGTATGGTTACTTTTTTGTTTTTGTTTTGTTGGAAAAGTTCGTTAACTTGTGCGAAATTTCTTTTGTTGATAACTTTTGTATAAAATATACATGTTTTCTAGTAGTGTGTTTTTTATGTACACCCATTTTCTCATGTTTTATTGGTGTTTAAACAATTAAACGTGTAATCAACAATCATAACTAAACTAGCAATATCCCTATAAGAATATAAGAATATTGGTTTAAGAATACGTCATGGCCAAAAAAATACCATCTGTGAGACTGACTAACCAAGATACATTTAACGTATTTTAATTTGAAAACGTTCCATATATATCTATACTATATAATAAATAAAGGTTTTTGTATGCCACGTGTCGTCACCGTATTCAATTTCATCAATATTTTCCCGCCTCTCTCTCTTATTAAATGCACACAAATCTTTTAATAAATTACTAATTATACTAATAAAACACATTTATTTTAAATTATCCTTTATTATAAAAAAACATTAAAATCTAATTATGTAATTTTATTTTCAATCAAATAGTAAATGAAAATCAAATTACACTAAATAGTAATTGACGTATTTCCGAAACCCAACTATATATTATTTTTTTACATATTTTGAATTTTGTTTTATATCCTTAGTATACAGTAATACATTTTTACACATGTAAAATACATAAAAAAAATTTATGTATTGATGTTTTTCACCCGTGTGTATTACACGGGGTCTAAGCTAGTATTAAGAATAAATCAAACAATATTAAAAATCCCATCACTATTACTGATTCCATATCAATTCCACGTCAGAGTTTGGACAGGATCGATAAAATGCATGTCTGCCTCAGCATCAAAAGACTCATACAAGGATATTCAATCATAAATAAAAACAAAAACCAGCAGGGATGATCACAAAAGTGATTGAATTATTGTATAGAGGTTTTTAGATATTGGTACCTATCTATAGATATACAGTCAAGAAAATTGTGCATGCGAAGGATAAGATTTTGACAGCTCTTTAAGGTTTCCACTCACTGATAGTATCTCGACTCTGATTACGTGGTGAGTAAATCCTTGTTCTGCAGTAGTTGCAGTGGGTACAAGTTGTTACTGCATGCAAAAGATCCATTACCTTCTCCAATGTCCTGGATGAACTATTCCAAGAACGCAGTTAAAGAAGATTACCTTGTCTCTTCACATTTCATCTTCTTAAAGTTTCCAGCTTTTTGATCTTTGACATAAGATGGTCTATAACAATCTTCGTAAAATTCTGACAGAAGGTTCTTTCCCTTGTCCATAGCACCAATATGTTAAAAAGGTTACATTGTTTATATTATTACATAATCAATGTGAATACGAAGAAGCAAGTCAAATATATATACTACAAGATTTCAAGGTATTAGGGGCGACAAATGTCGCCGCTAAAGGCAATACGCTAAAAAGTCGCCACTAATACTTTGCCCCTATTGCCCAAGTTATCGCCGCTATTGCTCATTATCGCCGCTAATAGTTCCACACCTTTATTGCCACTATTGCTCCAAAGTCCGTTTTACAGTTTTTTCCTTTATTTTTAATATTTCCAATTTTTCACATATTGTTAAATATATTCCAATTCAAATTCGATATTTCTGGTTTTCAATATTTCTATTCACATAAACATAAAAAACTACATATATTGTCTAAAATATTGTCATAAACATAAAAATACATTAAAACATAAATGTAGCTAAACCATATCGTCATTCCCATCCTCGTCGCCGGTACCATCTTCGTCGCCGCCATTTGGTGACTTGTTTGAACCCATAAACTTTTGGAGTTGATCTCTAAAAGCCGGGTTTTGAAACAAATTGTCATTTTGAGCCTACAAAATAAAGTATACATTATAAGTTAAAACAAAACTATAGATTAAATAAGACTTTAAAAATCTATGTGTTTCGTGTTGTATTTCAATAATATATTTGTTTTTGTCGGATTTCACAAATCCCAAACACGTCATAGTTTGTGAAATCCGTTTATTATTTTTGATAAATAATATATGTTCCCAAAACACTTTCAAAAGCCGTGTTATATTTTTACGAAATTTCGGCACTATAACGACTGTAAATTGGAGTTGTCCCAAACGACAAAAGTCCTGTTTTTAATTCCCAAACAATATAAACTAAGATTTACCCAACTACTAACATTTAACAAATATACTAAACTAACATTTACCAAAAAACCAACAATAATCAAAATATCAAACTACCAAAGCATCAATATTAACCCAATTTACCAAACTAACATGCATTTATCGATCCTTATATAAGGTTTTAAAATAAAATAAGCTAGTTTTACCTATGTAAATTATGGAGTTGTCTGCTCCTCACCAAATAAAGTCGACGATGTATATGAAGGTGGTTTACGCCCAATCCCTCTAATATGTCCGCGCCGAGCACCCAACAGCTTTTATTCTAAATTTTTTAACCCAATTTTGTATTAAATTTTTTTTAACCAAAATCAGATTACATCGCCTCAAATACTTCAGGAATTTTACAATGCAACCAAATTGAAAACGAGCATTTACCTTGGAAGATGACGCATTTTAGGGTTTTACGGAAGAACAGAGCGTTGATTCTCTCCCATGTCATTCGGTCTTGTTGTATAAAACGTTATAGTTTTAACACATAATCAACCTTATAGGTCTTTAAGAAACAGAACTCTACCCTAGGTCTTTAAGAAAAATATATAAGTATCGGAGATGGAGGAAAGCCGGAGAGGGGGAAGCCGGAGGCAGGGAAGCCGGAGACGGGGGAAGCCGGAGACGGGGAAGCCAGGAGACGGGGAAGATGGAGACGGTGGACGGGGTGCTCAGAAACGACGAGTTCGTCATCGGAGATAGAAGTGAGAGATTAGGGTGAGAATGGAGGGAAAGAAAAGGCTGAAAGGATTTATTCCCGCTTCAGAGCAATAGCGGCGACTGTTGCCGCTAAATTTGTCGTCGCTATTGCTAAAAAAACCCTAGTCGTCTGAGTAAGTTTTCATCAATGGTTAGATCTTGGATTAGAAACAGAACGTGGATTGAAAGGCAATAGCGGCGACATTTCTTTTGTCGCCTCTAATACCGTCGCCCCTATTGCCCCTTTTTCTTATAGTGTATATGGTTACATTACATGACGAGTAAACCAGTGCACACCTAAAGGCGGACCAGGTTAACCCAAAGTTCAACTACACACTTTTTAACCGCCACAACTTAAATATACGCTATTGGAGTTGGAATTACGGTAACTTGCCTCCATGGATCCTCGTTAAGTGATTTAGATTGTACTCATTCCAATTACGAGATTCGTTTGAGCGAGGGATTGTTGTTTATTGTCACTACCACCTAGTGTCAGGATTGGATAATTTGCGTGGCAGGTACCTTCTTTGGATGTGGTAGCCATTTCTTAGGCTCCGTCTGTCACCCATCACCACCATAGTAGGCCACTTTCCTGCCGCATAGAAATAATGCGGCTAGGCAAAATCTCATTGAACATATAAAAGTGAGCTAACACAAATACCGTGACAAGTACAACTGTTACCGTGTGTGTGTATATATATATATATATATATGTATGTACATACATCTATATAAATATAATACAACATACTAGCTGTTGGGCTTTCTCGTATAGTTTTAGCTTTTCAAAATTATTTATCAAAGCCCAAAACGCAGCGGAAGTCTTAATCAAAATTAAGACGGGAAATCGGAACAAAGATCCAAATGCAAGAACGGTAGAACCGGGAAAAAATAAAAAAATAATTAAATCACTTAATTATCTTACCTTAGATCTTGTTGACGTTGGTGGATTACTTGATTAATGATATCCACAACGATACGCACAACGAACGATTCTAGCCAATACGCGAGATTCTTCAAACTACACGCAAAACGGAGCTTCCCGGCTTCCCCTTTGCCTGGCAGAAATTCCCAAGAGTAGGGATGAGGGTGGCATAGGTTTTGGTGGTGGTGACTAGGGTTTCAACTTTTGATTAAAAGATTAAATGCTAAGATTTAATCTTCTTATATAATCCCTAAGTAAAAGAAATGTTTTATGAAATATCTTATGGCATATTCCTTGGAACATGTGATATTTCATTTAGAAATTTATGAAATATATATATTTAATATTTTTGAAAATAATATATCTAAATATACATTCAGTCATTTCTGACTGAGGTCCTTATGACCATCCGGTTAAGGATAGTGTTAGACAATATCAACGAACAACCTGTTCTATAATCAAACTTCAAGAATACATCTCAGGTCCGAGGATATACAAGAGACAATGTTGTTTCAAAACCTACTTATGACGACGATCCATGAAATAGTCTTGAAACGAGTCACGTCCTATATTTATCACTCTATAAATATCTATGAATCTTTGTTGAAACACTTTGCTAATTCTCACCGGTGAGAACTAACCAACTGATTCACAATAGTCTTACTCAAAATTATTTTCATAATTCTGATCGACTACGGACATTTAGAATTAAACTTTTATTGAAGGATTTAAATGTGCTAATATATAACATAGTACTAATTAATGTAAAAGACAATAACCTTTATTTCTAATCAGATAAAATGATGTTGTTTATATGTTTCAGATCAAATACAATCACTAGCGTAACGAAGCCCGATAGAACTAGCATGATTTTCGTGCTTTACTTTAATCATCGGCTTTGTGAACCTGTCTGCTAGATTCAGATCTGTGTGAATTTTGCTTATCTTAGTGTCATTCCATTCTACTACTTCCCGTATGTAGTGGAACTGCCTCTGGATATGCCTGGTGCTTTGATGTGGCCTTGCTTCCTTTGCTTGCGCAATGGCACCAGATATTTCATAGAATATCTCTATAGGTTCCTTGATGCTCGGAATCACCTCTAGATAAGTAATGAATTTATTCATCCAAGCTGCTTCTTTTGTCGCAACCAAGGTTGCAATGTATTCAGACTCAGATGTGGTTTGAGCAACAACACTCTGCATGGTACTCTTCCAAGTAATTACTCCTTCGTTGAGTGTGAAAACATATCCCGTCTGTGGTCAAGAATCATCTCAATATGTCTAGAAGCTAGCATAAATGTAACACTTGACAGTGAGCTCCTCTTCCAGTCCACCATATATCAAGAGCATATCTGTAGTCCTTTTCAAATACTTTAGGATATTCTTAACTTCTGTCTAACGGTATTTTCCCGGGTTCGGCTGATATCTACTCATCATGCTCAAAGCATACGATACATCGGTCTAGTTAAAAACATGGCGTACATGATCGATCCGATTACTGAAGCATATGGAACTATTTCCATCTTCTCTGTCTCTGTGTCCGACTTTGGACATTGAGACTTATCTAAGATCATACCATGTGTCATGGGTAAGGTTCCAAGCTTGGAATCTTGTATTGAAAAATGTCTAATAACTTTATTAATGTATGCACTTTGGTTTAGGCCAATAAGTCGCTTTGATCTATCACTATAGATCTTTATTCCGAGAATATAAACATCTTCATCCAGATCCTTCATTGCGAAACACTTCTCGAGCCAAGATTTAACTTCTTGCAGCATCGAAATGTCATTTTCAATAAGTAGTATGTCATCCACATATAATATCAAGAATGTAATTAGGCTCCCACTAGCCTTATTGTAAGCACACGACTCATCTTCATTCTTTCTAAAACCAAACTCATTGATTTTCTCATCGAATCGAAGATTCCATCTTCTAAATGCTTGCTTTAGTCCATAAATAGACTTCTTAAGCTTACACACTTTATCAGGATGTTTAGGATCAACAAAACCTTCTGCCTGAGCCATATAGACATCTTCACTTAGATGTTCATTCAGAAAAGCCATTTTGATATCCATTTGCCATATCTCATAATCATAATATGCTTCTATGACAATCAGAATCCTGATTGATTTAAGCATTGCTACTGGAAAAAAGGCTTCCTTATAATTAGTTCATTGAGTCTGAGTAAATCCTTTTACTACAAGCCTTACTTTGGGGTGTATACATTTCCATCCATGTCAGTATTCATCTTGAAAGTCCATATTCTTCCGACTGGCTTGTAGTTTTGAGGCAAATTAACTAAGTCCCATACTTGGTTATCATACATGGATTGTATCTCAGCGCCCATGGCTTCTAACCATTTTTCAGATTCGGGATCTTAAATAGCAATCTTGTAGTTAGTGGGTTCACTTTGATCCACTAAATATACACTGTCATTGCTGACGAGATAACCATATCTCTCAGGCACATGACGAGCTCAACCAGACCTACAGACACTCGGTGTTACATTTGTTTCTTGAACATTCTAAGGTTCAGGCTTAACAACTGTTTGTTAAATATCACCTCGAACACCATTTTAAATAACTATACACATATCATTACTATCCTTCATCTTTAAGCTCCAAGCCTCGGTCAAGTCTCGTTGGATTCTCATCCTCCTCCCCCCTATAAAGAGGATTACATGATTGAGTTTAGTGTCTAGCACACTCAAATCCCTCAAAACATTGCTCTGATACCATGTTGTAACACCTAGAATTTCAAACCAATTTAAACTTTAAATCAGTTATGAAATATGGTCCCGGTTACAATTAAGCCCCAAGTTATGACATGATAATTCCAAAACATTGTATCCCCATATATGTACACCTTTGTTTACATAAGAAACATTAGTTTGAATCCTCCCACCGGGGCTTAAACAAAAGCATAACTAAAAACATGTCAAGTTGGTGTCAGAATCCAATCCGAGTGACTTGAGTTCCCGAGCTTAGACCGTAGGTTTTCTTACACCAAATACACCCCAATAATCAAGTTAGTAATGATATAAACTTTCCCCAAGAACCCCAAGGGTAATACCCAAGCAATAACCAAAACACCAAAACAGGGCGTAAGACAGTAGCCCATGGCGTAAGCTATGCCCTCCGACGTAAGCTACACCGGGAGAGGCCCCTTTGACAACCGAGCCACAACTTCGGTTTCCAACCATTTGTAGCTTGTTTAACCCTCATATTCAATTGGTTTTACACCCAAATCACCATTACACATGTTTATACTTATATATTGATTTCCCGATCAAAAGCCACCCCATATTAGCTTAATCATACAATAATTATTTAGATTCAATGACCTCAATCCCCACATTAATCACTTGAAGTTGAAAGACTTCATTAAACCACCAATATGTGAAGTTCAAATACTTCAATCATTAATACTTCCATTTGAGGCTCATAACCCCAATTTATTATCATCCATTGGGATTTTATGATCCCATATCCATTAACCATGGAAATCCAGGGCTTCTTAAACAAATCAATACACCTTCCAAAATACATGCAAACAAAACACACATAATGAAACACCAATTCACACATACTATCACACCCGTAACACATGACATTTTATCTAACCAGAGTAGTACCTTCAACAGATATGTTCCCAGGAAAAACAACGGGTCTAGGAAAGATTTATACACCGCTCTTTCCTTAGAACATTCCGTTTGTCAGATAACTACGTACCGGTCATAAGGTCACCTTCTAGTTACTGTGACGTTGATACCAAAAACACACAACGAAAGACTTAAACTCATAACTATTTCATCTCATATATAATAATGTTTTACAATAAGGACTGACTTGTAAATACAACATATTGTTCCTAGTAGGAACATATATAACTCTGGCCTTATAGTTCACAAAGAACATGCCATCTTCTCAGGCCTTACGGTTACCCAAGAACCTGCCCTCAGTCATCCCTATATCAAAACGTCTGTACATCTCCTGGAATGCCAACTACAAGCTCGTGGTTACATGTCCTCATAAACATCAGAAAACATTGGTATCAACACATGGTTGGTGAGTTCATAAACAAAAATCGTATTTTCACAACTTGTATCAATGATACAAGAACACCCCAAGACCTCAGCTTTACTCGGGTCTGGGTCTAATAATCATCTCTCCCAATCCATCACCCAGTAACCTCAGCTTTATTCGGGTTCTGAGTCTACAACATATATATATATATATATACACACATACATACACACACACACATACAGGCGACTCCTTGAGTTCCAGATAAAAGTCCGGTCAAATACGAGAAGATCAGTCTCACCCATCAGCCCCCCCAATCATGGCCACAATAAGTATTTATTCATGGGATATATATACGGATTAGATAAAAATCATTTACAAAAACATTTTATAGACCACAGTTTAGAGGAACTCACCTCAAGCAGAACCTCCTTCTGAATCAACTATAACAATCAATACCTCGACAGAATCCAAAATCATATCCAACATTATCATAAATAACATCCCTATCTTAGGTTTACACCAAAGAACCTCAGAATTTTTGGAAACCCTACCTCGGCACTATATATGGCAGTTTGCGGACGTTTTGCTAGAAACCGGACCCTCGTACGCGAACCACGGCTCGGGAATACTTCTCCAGAGTGTAAGTGTGTGTTTTTAAGGTGTAATGAAGGTGTGGAATGAGCTAGGGTCGACCATCTATTTATAGGGTGAAAACGGACTCATGCGGGACCGATATCTAGGAGCATATCGGTCCGACTTCCATTATGACACCCATATCGCACCGACATACAAGTGCATATCGGTCCAACATCCTTTATGGAGGCTTATTTGGCATAGCGCCCATATATCGGACCGACACATAAAAGCATATCGGTCCAACTTGGGGCTGAGTCATAAGACACGCGTCTGATGACGTGCTATTCTCTCATGATTTCCTTCCTCTGCACATCTCGGACCGACATGGTCTGAGATATCGGTCCGACATCAACCAAATTTAAAAATTCTTCATTTTTAACCCTTGATCTTTGTTATATTTGCAATTCAACCCTTGGACTTTAATTCCTGACATCTTTAACCCTTATATTATACTAGTGTTACAAATCTCCCCTCCTTAGAAGAATTTCATCCTCGAAATTCAATATTAGTCAAACAAATATGGGCACTTAGTTTTAATTTGTTCTATTAATTCCCAGGTTTGATCGGCGCCTTTCCGACCTTGCCACTGTACCAACACCATCGATATCGTTTTCTTTTTTAGCTTACGATCTTGTGTTCCTAAGGTTAGTGGGTTGTTCGATGAATTGGAGTTTGTCATAAACATGCACATCGTCTAACGAGATTGCCTAGTCGGGGTCTACTAAGCACTTGTGTAGACACGACACATGGAATGTGTTATGAATACCTTGTAGTGTTTCAGGCAATTCTAATTTATATGCCACTGCTCCAACTCTTTCTATGATTTTGTAAGGCCCAATATACCTTGGCCCTAATTTCCCTCATAATCTGAAACATACAACACCTTTCCAAGGTGATACTTTTAACATAATGTAGTCACTAACTTGGAATCTTAATGGCCGTCGTCGTCTATCTGCATAACTCTTCTGTTGATCTTGTGCAGCTTTTAATCTTTTTTTATCTGGACTATCTTATCAGTTGTTTCCTGTAAGATTTCTCGTCCAGATAGTTAGCTATCTCCAACTTCCGTCCAACATATTGGAGTTCTGCATTTCCTACCGTATAATGCCTCAAAAGGTGCAACTCTTATACTTGAATGGTAGCTTTTGTTGTGGGAAAATTCTATCAATGGTAAATGACTATCACAACTACCTCCAAATTCAATTGCACAAGCCCTCAGCACATCTTCTAAGGTTTGGATTGTTCTTTCACTTTGTCCGTCGGTTTGAGGGTGATATGTCGTACTCGTGGTAATTCGAGTTCCCAATTCTTTCTGGAAACTAGTCCAAAATTTGGACGTGAACCGATTGTCTCTATCAGATATAATAGATAGAGGCATACCATGACGGCTCATAATTTCATTAATATAGAGTCGGGCTAGCTTATCTATTGAATAATTCTCTTTGATAGGAATAAAGTGTGCTGATTTGGTTAGTCTATCAACCACAACCTAGATAGCATCATGCCCTTTCTGAGTTCTTGGGAGTTTCATGACAAAGTTCATAGTAATCCTATCACATTTCCACACAGGTATCTCCAACTGTTGCAGTTGACCTGTGGGTTCCTGATGTTCGATCTTGACTTGAAGGCAAGTCACACATTTTTCTATATACTGAGCTATGGATCTCTTCATGTTTGGCTCCTAGTAATGAGTCTTGACACCTTTGTACATTTTATCTGCTCCAGGATGTATAGAGTATTTAGATTTATAAGCTTCATCCATCACTTTTGTTTGAATTTCTCCAAGTTTAGGAATCCAAAATTTTACTTCCAAATCTTAGGATTCCATCATCGCCTTTAGTTAGTAATTTCTCCTTACCAACCATGCGCTCCTTCTTGATGTTATTTTCTTGTAGTGCTTGAGTTTGAATTTCCTTGATGTGATACATCTAGTCTATATTGATTTCTAATTTTAGAGTTCTTATCTTAATTGGTTTGATTCTCTCCTTCCGACTTAATGCATCTGCTACAACATTAGCCTTCTCGGGATGGTATTTGATCTCACAATCATAATCATTAATGAGTTCCATCCATCTCCTCTGTCTCATATTCAATTTCTTCTGATTGGATATATGCTGGAGACTTTTATGGTCTGTATATATCACACACGTAGTACCATACAGATAATGTCTCTAAATCTTTAGAGCAAACACTATGGCACCAAGTTCAAGATCATGTGTGGTATAGTTCTTTTCATGAACCTTAAGTTGCCGTGATGCATAGGCTATCACCTGTTTCTCGCTGCATCTAGACACAAGCTAGACCAATACGGGAAGCATCACAATAGATGACGAAGTCATCATTCCCTTCGGGTAATACTAAGATTGGTGCGGAGCTAAGTTTTTGTTTGAGGATTTTGAATGCCTCTTCTTGCTTCTGACCACATTTAAATTTCACGGATTTCTCTGTCAAAGTGGTTAATGGAGTAGCGATCTTGGAGAAGTGTTGTATAAACCTTCGGTAGTATCCGACTAGACCAAGAAAGCTTCGCACCTCAGTTGGTGTTTTTGGAGTTTCCCACTTCATGATTGCTTCAATCTTGGCTGGATCTACTTGGATTCCCTGATGTTTTATGACTAAGAATTGTACTTCTTGTTTCCAAAACTCGCATTTTGGAAAACTTAGCGTACAATTTCTCTCTTCTAAGAGTTTCCAGGATTATCTAAAGATGTTTGGCATGTCCTTCCTGAGTCCGGGAATAGATAAGGATATTATCTATGAATACTATAACAAATTTATCGAGGAATGGTTTACAGACTCGGTTCATTAGGTCCATAAATGTTGCAGGGGCATTCATTAGACCAAATGACATAACCAAAAATCTGTAGTGTCCATATCTGGTTCGAAAGGCAGTCTTAGGTACATCTTCTTCCTATACCTTCAACTGGTGATATCCAGATCTAAGATCAATCTTCGAGAAATATTTTGCTCCTTGCAACTGATCGAACAAATCATCTATTCTCAGCAATGGATATTTGTTCTTCACAGTGAGCTTGTTCAATTCACGATAATCTATGCACATACGCATACTTCCATCCTTTTTCTTTACGAACAAGACTGGTGCTCCCCAAGGTGAAGTACTTGGATGTATAAAGCCTCTGTCTAACAATTCTTGAATCTGCTTCATCAATTCTTTCAATTCAGAAGGTGTTAGATGATATGGTACTCTAGCTACCGGTTTGGCTCCAGGTATAAGTTCGATTCGGAATTCGATTTGTCTATCTGATGGTAGACCAGGTAATTCTTCCTGAAATACATCTGGGTGATCACATACTACAAAAATGTCTGCAATCTGCCGTTCGTATTTCGAGTCTAAAGCTAAACTATGAATACACTACATCCTGTATCCACACATTTCTTAGCCTTAGCTATAGAAATAGTTTCAATCTTATTCTTATCACTATCGCATTGTATCAATATAGACTCTACGATAGGTGATATGACGTAAATTATACATGTTTTGCACGTATAATTATCCCTGAAATCATCACAATTAGAGATAATACGATAATAATTGATGCCTAATCCACTCATTTGTGTTCCGATAGGATAATTGACCTGGTTATGCAAAAACATGAAGAAAACACTCAAAATCAAGGTGAAATCAGCATTCTTGGGCCAATTGAACGAAACCGGACGAAGAAAGTCAAAGCTGGAAGTGAAAAAGTCAACATGGAGAGTTTTAGGGCAATGCACGGCCGTGCATTGCCATGCACGGCAATGCAAATCCCAAAACTCCTCCATGTACTCTCCTGTAGTGCAAGATTCCGCGCATGAAAGAAAAGGGTACTTTACACGCCCGTGCAATCCAATGCACGGCCGTGCATTGTCAAAATCTTAGCCTATAAATAGCAAGCTCATTCTATTGTTTTAGGTGTCCATTACCAAGAGGTGTGAAGGCCTTAGTGCGCTGCTAAGAGTCGGAAATCTCTCGGTTTTGGTCAGTTTAGGTTTTCTTTGTTTATTTCCTTTTTAAAGTCTTGTAATATGAAGCGATTCTTCTCGTTCTAGTAAAAAAAGAGGCAGCCTATACCCACTCTCCCTTGGTTTTGGAATACCTTCACACATTATCTAAGGGTTAGTGGAGTCACTTGTATGGTCATTCATGGCTAGTTCTTTTGTGTTGCTCGAGTTGGTTGACTTTAATTAATTAATGAAACATTTTTAGTATGTTATGTTTTTAAAGTCTTTACTATGAGTTATCTTAAAAAGACAAGAATAAGTGATCTTTAAACCAATCTAATAATCTTAAATCTTGTGAGTTACTTAAGCAAGACTTCTTGTTTGGGAAGCTTATTCGATGTTTGTACAGTCTATATACAAATCTTGGTGCTAGCATGGCCGGGTAGCAAAGATATAATATTATGGGTTGATTGGAGGTTTAGGTACTCAGCAAGTCGTTTGAGCCCTAACCAGACGGTTTGTGTCGGTAATTCTTTACTTCTCTCGTATCGACTCGCAGAGGACTTCTAGCGCGAGCCATGGGGTTTGATCTTGAGAAGGAAAGTCTTATTTATTTAAAATAATTTTATAAGTAAAGACAACTATTTAAGAACATAATTTGTTAGGTCCGAGCGTTCATAAAGTAGCTATGGAGGGAGTTGCGCATTCCGACTATCCAAAGGAAGTTACAAGACCAGACGTACGTCAGTCACAGGGATAATATTAGTCCGTATAATGAATTGTGATATATAGACGAACTTGAGACCCAGTTTAGGGTCTGTTATATTCATTAAGGAACAGTTGGTCGACCATATCCACTAATCCGTTATGAAATACTAACTCCCTATCGAAAGGGTTAGTACTAGTAACTATGACCAACATTACTTAAACTATAACATTAAATAACAAGGTATAACAACTAGAGTAACGTATTAAACGAAATAACCTTTCTAATTACATTTCTTATCTTTTTATTTTCCTTTTCGTTAGGACATAGATTGTATGACAAAAGCTTTGTAATAGTTTAGGTCTTGTTGTCTTTATGTTTTGTATGTAATTGTTTAGATTTGTCTAAGTATAAATACAAGTTCTGCTAGAGGCGAACTTATATTAGAGGCGAACTTGTTAAGTTCGCCTAAGCATTTTTGTCACACCCCGACCGATGGCGGAATCATCAGGGCGGGACATGTTGACTGTTCATAAGCACAAGGTTGACTAAATTGAAATATATTAATTATCAAACTTCATTGCAACATTCACGACAAAACAAATCCAAGAAAGCAACATAATTGAAATACATAAGTTCCTCACATATATTAACTAAGTCCAAGCGTATGTGAAGCACATCTTGATCAAACTCACACATTAGTACCTGAAACATGAATAAAATAAAGTCAACTACAAAGTTGGTGAGTATAAAAATTGGTTTGTATATAGATAGCATATAGTTTGTAAAACAAATCCCTACATAACATGATAAATAAGGCATTTATGGAGAGCAACTATTGTGTAACCAAGTACAATCAAACCTTTGTAACTAGCATGCAAAATTGTGTTGTCGGTATCAATCACCCTACCAGGGTGGGTTTGTCAGACTCAATAGATCTATCATTGAAAAATCGTCGGCTTGAATAGTTAATGATTGCACATAAGTTGTTCATAAAAGTTAGCACACCTAACACTCAGGCGTAAAGCTCAAATTGCACACATGAATGTAAATATGATTTGTATTTGTGTTGTTTGTGTAAATGTAAATAGTAATTTGTATAGAGTTCATGTTTCACCCCAAAAGTGTAAAAGAGTAAAAGGGGCTATGAAATACTCACTTGGTTCAAGGTGTAGCTAAACACGGGAGACTAGATTGTAATTTGATCCTTGCAACTCACCACATTAACCTAATGTATAATGTATATTTGAATTATTAGAGGGTACAATAGTCTATGTCTAAGTCTAAGATTGAATCGGTTGTGTGTGACAAGTGTTGGAGTGGCAAGTATTAGTGGTTCGTATTAGTGGTTCGTATTTGAATGAAATATTTCATAAAATGAGGAATTTAAATAAATAGTTTTAAAATAATTAAACTAAGTTTTGAGTTCGAATAACTAAATAAATTAAATAATTATTATTTAATAATTTAGTTATAAAATTAGTCGTGTGATTTATCTTATTTAAAAAAATAATTTATTTATTTATCTATAAAGATATGTAAAAAAAATAATATTTATTTATATAGGCGTGTAAAAAGTAAAATATATTTACCTTTATATGTTATAATAAGTGACTTATATTTATTTATTCATCCTTTGGAAAATAAGCATTTTGATTGTTTTAAATAAAATTAATCTTTTATAACTTTTATAAAATTATGTGTTTTTATTTAGAAATTAATTTATATGTTTAAAGTTTTGATTTAAAAGTTTAATATGCAATTTAACACTTTAATTCGGATTAAATCGGAATTTATATTGAAATTTAATGATTCTGCTTTTATTCTGTTATAAATGTTTCAAGGTTTATAAAAATATTTTTTATAAAATTTTTTGAGTTTTAAAAATGGTATTTAAAAATATAAACAAGCCACCCGGTTCGAACCTGGGTGGATCCTGTGTGAGTGTTGCGTGTATACCGCTGGACCAGGGGAGCTATTCGCGTATAAGACGCGTTCGGGTATCTGATAATCCGTAACGAAAAGGTGTCTGGGTCTGATGTTCAAGCTTCGTGCAAAAAGGCTGGTTTGGTGGGTTTCGAACCCACGCCACCTGGTTCGGCGGCGCAGTGACTTGCCGGCCGGACCAGGTGGTTTCGCTGGATTATATGAATACCAAAAATTTAAAAACACAACTTCGGATCAAAACCCAAATCCGTATGAGCGTCAAGAACCCGAGAATTTAAATTGGTTCGATTCTGTATTGTTAGTATAAATTGATATAGGGCTATTGATCAGGGTTCGATTACGACTCTAATGGTGTAAAACTTACACGTTGAGATTGGGCAACAAGTGCTGACGGCTACGAGGTTGGTTCCGACTGTTCTTCGTGATCGAGAGGATTCCAGAGATGAAATGCATATTCGCCAGAGGTTGGGAGAGTTTGTGAGGTGGTATACGCGTGAGGGTGAGTGGTTTAATTCGTTCAATTTTATTCGAATTAACCAATTCGATTTCGATTTTGACCGAAACGTTTTTACGGGGCTGATTTCGCGTTATTCCATTGAATTGGGAACGAATTGAGTCTGATAGCAGTCCAGGTTCACTCGAGGTCGACTGTGGCATGATTTCAGGGATTGAATACGCGTTATTTAAACGAATTAAACTTAAAATGATATGGTTTGACTTTCAGGAGTCAAATTCGTTTGAATTTGAACCTTGACCGCTAAATCGATCAAATTGGGTTGTTGTTTGGGCCGAGATTGGATCGATTCTTGTCTGGGAAACCATGAGGAGTCCAATTCAAAAGAAATCCGTCGATGGCCGACTTGAATTGTCACGGTTTTGGCCCCTTTGACTTTTGAAAGTCAAACAAGTCAAGGAAGGTCAAAATTGGAGTGTGGGGTTCCAATTTAGGGTTTAATTGTTTTGGGGTTCGACCAGCCGTGAAATTTCTTGTTAATGGTATAAATGTATCTATGTGTGTATGTATTTGATTGAAATTTTATATAAATGTATACCCGTAAACGAGTTTGCGGATTTGTTTTGAGGTTTAATATTTGGTACGAACAGTTTAAACCAGTGCACTAGAATTTGGAATTTAAACGAGTTACATTGAATTTCAAACAGGTTGGAAATCAGAAATGTTACAGTATCCCCATGTTGTGGGAACTTTGTTCCGAAATTTAGCTAGTTGGGACTACAGAATCAACAAAGAGGTGAGGGTACTTGAGCTTCATTTGGTCCTCCCATTCCCAAGTAAACTCAGGACCACGTCTTGATTCCCAACGAACTTTGACAATAGGAATACGGCTTCGCTTGAGCTGCTTGATCTCACGATCCATGATTTCTACTGGTCTCTCAACGAAGTGCATCGTTTCGTCAATGTGCACATCATCAAGAGGTATAAGGAGGTTCTCATCAGCAAGACATTTCTTTATATTAGACACATGAAATGTAGGATGCACATTGCCAAGAGATGGAGGTAACTCGAGTTTGTAAGCCACTTTCCCAATCCTTTCAAGGATTTTGAATGGACCAACATAGCGAGGTGCTAACTTGCCTTTCTTTCCAAAACGGATCACACCCTTCCACGGAGACACCTTTAGCAGAACAAGGTCACCGACTTGAAATTCCAAGGGTTTTCGTCGTTTGTCGGCATAACTCTTTTGCCGACTCCTCGCTACTCGAATGTTATCATGGATTTGAATAATTTTGTCGGATGTTTCTTGAATTAGCTCTGGTTCGGTGATTTGTACTTCACCAATCTCATTCCAACAGATAGGAGAACGACACTTGCGACCATAAAGAGCTTCAAATGGAGCCATGTTGATACTTGTGTGGTAGCTATTGTCGTAAGAGAACTCGATTAGGGATAAATGGGAATCCCAATTGCCACCAAAATCAATTACACAAGCTCTAAGCATATCCTCAAGAGTTTGGATTGTACGCTCGGTCTGACCATTAGTTTGGGGGTGGTAAGCCGTGCTCAAATCCAATCGTGTACCAAGAGCAGCTTGGAGAGATTGCCAAAAACGTGAGGTGAACCGAGCATCTCTATCGGATATTAAGTTCAAGGGAACACCGTGGCGGCACACGATTTCGTTAATATAAATTCGGGCTAGTTTCTCAACCCGATAGTCCTCACGGATAGGCAAGAAATGAGCAGATTTGGTGAGACGATCAATGATCACCCAAATGCTATCATAACCACTCGAGGTGCGAGGGAGTTTGGTAATAAAATCCATGGCTAAGGTCTCCCATTTCCACACGAGAATTTCTAGTTGTTCAAGTAAACCGGAAGGACGTTGATGTTCGGCTTTGACTTTGGAGCAGGTCAGACATTTGTCAACATAGATAGCAATGTCTTTCTTCATACCGGGCCACCAATATTGTTGGCGAAGATCTTGGTACATTTTATCCGCACCAGGACGAATAGAATAACGAGTCTTATGAGCCTCGTTCATGAGAAATGCACGGAGATCATCGCGATCGGGAACCCAAATACGGTTCAAGTAGTATAGTAAGCCATTGGGTTTAGATTTGAGCAGAAGTTCAACACCACATGACATTTCTTCGTACATGTTACCCTCGGTGACTGAGATGTGTTGAGTTTCTAAAATGCGGGTTTGAATGTCGGTTTGGATTCGGGCACAATGAAGCATGACATGGTCCTTTCGACTCAAAGCGTCGGCTACAACATTCGCTTTGCCGGGATGTTAACGAATCTCGCAGTCATAGTCGTTAAGGAGTTCAACCCAACGTCGTTGCTTCATATTGAGTTCTTTTTGGTCGAAGATGTGTTGTAGACTTTTGTGGTCGGTGAACACCACACATTTCGTGCCATAGAGGTAATGTCTCCAAATCTTCAACTTGAATACGACCGCACCCAATTCAAGGTCGTGCGTCGTATAATTCTTCTCATGAATTTTAAGTTGTCTTGATGCATAAGCGATTACTTTGCCTCGTTGCATGAGGACACAACCGAGACCTTGGTTTGAAGCATCACAGTAGACAACTAAATCATCATTCCCATCAGGGAGAGTCAAAATAGGAGCATTGCACAACTTTTGTTTGAGAGTTTGGAAATTTTCTTCATTTTTTGGTCCCCATTCATAAGTTTTACCCTTGTGGGTCAAAGCAGTAAGAGGGACAGCAATCTTAGAGAAGTTTGAGATGAAACAACGGTAATATCCCGCAAGACCAAGAAATGAACGAACTTCAGTGGGAGTCTTCGGGGCATTCCAATTCTTAACCGTTTCGATCTTAGCAGGGTCAACATGAATATCCTTGTCGTTGACGATATGACCAAGAAATTGAACCTCCTTTAGCCAAAATTCACATTTGGAGAACTTGGCATATAGTTGCTCCTTTCTCAAGAGATCCAAAACCAATCTAGGGTGTTGCTCATGGTCAGCTTTAGTCTTGGAATAGATTAAGATGTCATCGATGAAGACGATCACGAACTTATCAAGGTACGGTTTGCACACACGATTCATGAGGTCTATGAAAACTGCGGGTGCATTGGTTAGCCAAAAGGCATAACCATGAACTCGTAATGACCATACCTTGTTCGGAAGGCATTCTTTGGAATATCATCTTCTTGTACACGGAGTTGGTGATAACCGGATCGAAGATCAATCTTCGAGAAGCAAGTAGAACCTTGAAGTTGATCAAAGAGGTCATCAATTCTACGTAAAGGATATCGGTTTTTGATAGTAAGCTTGTTGAGTTCGCGGTAGTCAATGCACTTGCGAAATGATCCATCCTTCTTCTTGACGAATAAGACCGGTGCACCCCACGGTGAATGACTTGGACGAATGAAACCTTTGTTAGAGAGCTCTTAGAGTTGGCTTGCGAGTTCTTGCATTTCAGAAGGTTCAAGACGGTAAGGAGCTCTAGCCACGGGGTTAGCTCCGTGTACAAGGTTAATGCGAAATTCTACTTGACGAACGGGTGGAAGACCGGATAAGTCTTCGGGGAACACTTCAGGAAAATCTCCGATAATGGGAATGTCTTGAATACTCTTTTTCTTGACATCCTTTTGAATGATGTGAGCTAAGACGGCCACGTACTTCTTTCGTAAGTACTTTTGAGCGGTAGTACATGACATCAACTTAAGTCCTTTACAAGGCTTTTCACCAAAGACCCTTAATGTTTCTCCCGACGGTAGAGGTATTCGGATGCACTTCTCAAAACAGATGACTTCGGCATGATGATTCGATAGCCAATCCATGCCTATGATTACATCAAAACTCCCTAGTGGCATTGGTACAAGGTTGATTGGAAACGTATGATCATTAAGTTCTAGGGAGCAATCATAGACAATGGAGTCAATTGTAAGAGAGTCACCATTTGCTACTTCAACGGTAAAGGTTTTCTCTAATTGGGATTGTGTCTTAGCAAGTAAAGGTTCAAAGTTAAGTGACACAAAACTTTTATCGGCACCGGTATGAAATAAAATGGAGGCATATTGACTATTAACAAGGAACGTACCATTGACCACATCATTGTTGGCTTGAGCTTCATTGGCGTTTATGCTGAAAGCACGCCCACGAGCTCCGCCTTGTCTAGCATTGGTAAATCTTGGGCATTGGTCACGGAAATGATTTGGGTCGCCACATTCATAACAAGCATTCCCATTTGCAATAGCGGGAACACCTTGATTCGCCACTTGTGGGTTGGTTCGGTTTGGGGGGTTGACTTGGCCCGCAAGAGCTTTGGCCCTACAAACATTAACCGTATGGCCATATCTCCCACAATGAGTACAGAGGCGACATGGGATGCTTTGGGGATGATGATAATTGCATGTGGCACAAAGTGGGTAGACCCCAACATATGGCTTTTTGGCTGGAGCTTGAACCATAGGTGCAGCTTGATTAACAGGGATAGCATGAGTGACCACAGCAAAATTTCTAGTCTTCCTCTTCCTATAACGTCGGGAGGGTTCAGTTGTGGCTTCTTTGTTGTGGGTGGGAGGAGTTGTGGTGTCGAAAACTTTCTTTGTGCCCTTTTTAGTAAGAGTCCCCGCCTTCACATGGTTATCGGTTAAGGTAGCGGATAGACGGATAGCATCTTCAAGTGTTGCGGGATTTCTCCCTATGACAGTATCTTGGATTTGCCTAGGTAATCCACCAATATATTTCTCAATGCAGCGAGACAAAGGTGTAACCATGTGGGGCACGAGGAGACTCAACTCATGGAACCAAGTTGTATATGCCAAGCTTTCACCACTATCTTGGGCAAGATCCCAAAATTCGGCTTCGAGTTTCTTTACTTCGTTTTGAGGACAGAATTCTTCAGTCATTAGCCTTTTAACCTCATCCCAAGGTAAGGCCATTGCTACATCCACACCTCTATTCCTCTTTTCCCCATTCCATCACGTGAGTGCCCGTTTTTGTAAGACACTTGTGGCATGTCGAACACGAATATTGTCGGGGCAGTCACTATTGAGAAAGGCATTCTCAATACTTTCGAACCATTGAAGAAGTCCCGTAGCTCCTTCAGTACCATAAAACTTGAGGGGATTACATGAGTTGAAATGCTTGAATGTGCATTGAGATGGGTTGGAACCACCATTTCCACCATTACCACCATTTGCCCCATGGTTACCATTGGTGGCACCATTAGCTTGAGTGAGTTGAGTTACGAGTTGTGCAAGGATAGTAGCGACGTCGGTGTTGGTGTTGGCAACGGGAGCACGACGGGGAGGCATTCTACAGATTTGCACAACACAAGAAAAATATGTAAGAACTTATGAGAATTGCTTGGATTAAAAAGGGCAAAATAATGAAATAAAATAGTTAATCATAGTTTGGATTGTACTCAAATAGTGATATAATCACTTGAATACTATGACACATTAAGGTTAATTAAACTCATATAATTTTCAAGGAGACATGCTTTAGCCTATAAGTAAACACTCATCCCGAGAATTCCCAAGAAAGCATACGGGTCCCTCGGTTGATTGGGATTTATGCGAAATGCTTTCTTAGACAGAAAACCCAGAATACAGATGTCACCCTTCCAGATTGCACGTGTCCTCAAATAATTAACAAAGTTTAAAAACCTTAACGAGGGTATAAAAATATTTTTATAGTTTTAGATTCATGAAGTTTCTACATGCTAAGAAGATGATGATAGAGAAACATGCAAGAATATTGTGAGGTTTTAGGGTATAGGTAGGGATATTGTTTTATTTAATTTATTATTTAAGTATAGTCTAATAATTCATGAACTCTAACAAATAAGGCACCATAGTGAAACAAATATTAATATAATAAGCATGTAACACATAACATGTAGCACATAATCACATAATCATGAAGCATGGTATAAGTGGGTGTCCTAAAGTTATAGTCTAGGTCAAGGGTGTCTAATAACCTAGTTCCCTATAACCAAGGCTCTGATACCAATCTGTCACACCCCGACCGATGGTGGAATCATCGGGGCGGGACATGTTGACTGTTCATCAGCACAAGGTTGACTAAATTAAAATATATTAATTTTCAAACTTCATTGCAACATTCATGACAAAACAAATCCAAGAAAACAACATAATTCAAATACATAAGTTCCTTATTTATATTAACTAAGTCCAAGCCTATGTGAAGCACATCTTGATCAAACTCACACATTAGTACCTGAAACATGAATAAAATAAAGTCAACTAAAAAGTTGGTGAGTATAACACAGGTTTGTATATAGATAGCATATAGTTTGTAAAACAAATCCCTACATAACATGATAAATAAGGCATTTATGGAGAGCAGCTATTGTGTAACCAAGTACAATCAAACCTTTGTAACTAGCATGCAAAATTATGTTGTCGGTATCAATCACCCTACCTGGGTGGGTTTGTCAGACTCAATAGATCTATCATTGAAAACCGTCGGCTTGAATAGTTAATGATTGCACATAAGTTGTTCACAAAAATTAGCACACCTAGCACTCAGACATAAAGCTCAAATTGCACACATGAATGTAAATAGGATTTGTATTTGTGTTGTTTGTGTAAATGTAAATAGTAATTTGTATAGAGTTCATGTTTCACCCCAAAAGTGTAAAAGAGTAAAAGGGGCTATGAAATACTCACTTAGTTCAAGGTGTAGCTAAACACGGGAGACTATATTGTAATTTGATCCTTGCAACACACCACGTTAACCTAATGTATAATGTATATTTGAATTATTAGAGGGTACAATAGTCTATGTCTAAGTCTAGGATTGAATCGGTTATGTGTGACGTTGGAGTGGCAAGTATTAGTGGTTCGTATTTGAATGAAATGTTTCATAAAATGAGGAATTTAAATAAATAGTTTTAAAATAATTAAACTAAGTTTTGAGTTCGAATAACTAAATAAATTAAATAATTATTATTTAATAATTTAGTTATAAAATTAGTCGTGTGATTTATCTTATTTAACTAAATAATTTATTTATTTATCAATAAAGATATGTAAAAAAAATAATATTTATTTATATAGGTGTGTAAAAAGTAAAATATATTTACCTTTGTATGTTATAATAAGTGACTTATATTTATTTATTCATCCTTTGGAAAATAAGCATTTTGATTGTTTAAAATAAAATTAATCTTTTATAACTTTTATAAAATTAATTGTTTTTATTTAGATATTAATTTAAATGTTTAAATTTTTGATTTAAAAGTTTAATATGCAATTTAATACTTTAATTCGGATTAAATCGGAATTTATATTGAAATTTAATGATTCTGCTTTTATTCTGTTATAAATATTTCAAGGTTTATAAAAATATTTTTTATAAAATTTTTTGAGTTTTAAAAATGGTATTTAAAAATATAAACAGGCCACCCGGTTCGAACCCGGGTGGATCATGTGTGAGTGTTGCGTGTATACCGCTGGACAAGGGGAGCTATTCACGTATAAGACCCGTTCAGGTATCTGATAATCCGTAACGAAAAGGTATCCGGGTCTGATGTTCAAGCTTCGCGCAAAAAGGCTGGTTTGGTGGGTTTCGAACCCACGCCACCTGGTTCGGCGGTGCAGTGACTTGCCGGCCGGACCAGGTGGTTTTCGCTGGATTATATGAATACCAAAAATTTAAAAACACAACTTCGGATCGAAACCCAAATCCGTATGAGCGCCAAGAACCCTAGAATTTAAATTGGTTCGATTCTGTATTGTTAGTATAAATTGATATAGGGCTATTGATAAGGGTTCGATTACGATTCTAATGATGTAAAACTTACACGTTGAGATTGGGCAACAAGTGCTGACGGCTACGAGGATGGTTCCGACTGTTCTTCGTGATCGAGAGGATTCCAGAGATGAAATGCAGATTCGCCAGAGGTTGGGAGAGTTTGTGTGGTGGTATACGCGTGAGGGTGAGTGGTTTAATTTGTTCAATTTTATTCGAATTAACCAATTCGATTTCGATTTTGACCGAAACGTTTTTTCGGGGCTGATTTCGCGTTATTCCATTGAATTGGGAACGAATTGAGTCTGATAGCAGTCCAGGTTCACTCGAGGTCGACTGTGGCATGATTTCAGGGATTGAATACGCGTTATTTACACGAATTAAACTTAAAATGATATGGTTTGACTTTCAGGAGTCAAATTCGTTTGAATTTGAACCTTGACCGCTAAATCGATCAAATTGGGTTGTTGTTTGGGCCGAGATTGGATCGATTCTTGTCTGGGAAATCATGAGGAGTCCAATTCAAAAGAAATCCGTCGATGGCCGACTTGAATTGTCACGGTTTTGGCCCCTTTGACTTTTGAAAGTCAAACAAGTCAAGGAAGGTCAAAATTGGAGTGTGGGGTTCCAATTTAGGGTTTAATTGTTTTGGGGTTCGATCAGCCGTGAAATTTCTTGTTAATGATATAAATGTATCTATGTGTGTATGTATATGATTGAAATTTTATATAAATGTATACCCGTAAACGAGTTTGCGGATTTGTTTTGAGGTTTAATATTTGGTACGGACAGTTTAAACCAGTGCACTAGAATTTGGAATTTAAACGAGTTACATTGAATTTCAAACAGGTTGGAAATCAGAAATGTTACATTTTTGAAGCGAACTTGTTAAGTTCGCCTATTGCAGAACATGTGTCTATAAATATAGAGTTTACAGAGTCGGTTCTGTACGCGTGAGATAGATTGAATAATCAAGTATTCTGTAAACTCTGTTTGGTGATATAAAAGAGAAAGTTTATTTACCTGCTGTTTCTATTGATATACAAATTGTTAATACGGTAGGATTTCGCACTACGCGTTAACGATACGTCCTGTCACGAGATCGATCTAAGATGAGTCATGTGGACCTACAAGTGGTATCAGAGCCAGGTTATTATGTTTGCCTCTTGCAAAACTAAGCGAACTTAGTAAGTTCGCCTAAGGGCTCAGGAGTGTTTTGGACTTGTGAATTTTTTTGTTGAAAATATTTTTTTGTGTTGAAATTTTTTTTTAAAATTCTTTTTGTTTGTTTTGTTTACTAATGTGTTTTTGTCCTCTACATTTACAGATGGCTCGTCGTGTTGAGTACAAACATAATCAAGTGGCGTTATTGGATCCGAATATGTCTGAAGCTGTTAATTTTCAAGGAATTATCAATTTTCTAAATCGTTCAATATTGCAAGTGGCTTTATCTTCTAATCCGTATATAAGTTTACCGTATATTCAACAATTCTAGGATACCGTCCATCAAGATACGGATGTTGAACCTCACGTACTTCATGCTATAGTAAATACTACCGAGGTCGTTATTTCAGTAGAAACTATTCTTGCTGCATTGGCATTAGGAGGTGCTGTTGATGATCCTATGTCATATCCTGGAACACTTATTATAGGGTGTTTTCAGCAGATGGGTTACAGAGGAAGACCGAATGATACACAAGCAAGAAAAGGAGGTTTAGTTGGATAATGAAGATATTTTATGCACGTATCATACAATGTTTGTCTCCAAGGAAGGCTGGTATTGATGGGTTGAAAAGTGCACTACAAGCTGCTATGGTTGCTTTGACACTCAACAAACGGTTTAACTTTGATTTATACTTTTACCGTGAGTTGGTCATGCAAATAAATCCTCTAGAAGGACAAGTTTTCCTTATGTATCCTAGGTTCGTGCAAATAATTTTGAATCATTTAATTCCAGATTTACCCCAACATCCAATCCGTTTGACTTTGACTCCTATGTCAAAAAAGATCTTTACTGATTGTACTAAGGTGAAACAACAAAAAGCTGCTCTCATTCCTATTCCTACTCCTCTGTTTGGTCACATAATCAATCCTAATTATGTTGAGCCACCTAATGATAATTGGTTTCATCCTGAGGAGTTAGTACAAGGACAAGTCCAGAATCAAGTTTCAATTCAACAACTAGTTCAAGCTCAAGTACAACAAGTTCCAGTTCCACAACAACAAGTTCCTCAACAACAACAACAACAAGTTCCTGCTCAACATAAACTACAACAACAAGTTCCTATTCCACAAGAACAGGTTCAAATTCTTGTTAATGAACCAGTTCAAGAAGAGATTGCTCAAGATAATGATCAAGATTTGGGTATGAATATGGATGATTTTGATCATGAAGCTGTGAACTCACCTATTCATGAAGCTGAAGGCAATGTTGAGGATACGAGTTCCGGTGATACTATATTACCTAATTCTGAAGCTACCGATACTGATTCGTCTAGAAATTTTAGCTCAGATCATTATGCACGGTTGGCTACGTTACCATTGGCTAATGTGGGAAAACGTATTAAATCTACAGCCAGAAAATCGAGGTGTAAGACTGTTCGGAATCCTCCTTCTGGATCATTTCTTGGCAAGAGAACGTTAATAGATGAAAGTTCTGACTCGGATAGTGATGCTATTCCAGTTCCTAAAGATCATAAGCTTATGTCTGCTGCTCATTCATCTCAAGGTGTTGAGGATGCTAATTTTGTCGATTCCTTATTGATTACACCTCCTGTTTCTAAACATACATCTCCAGTGCTTTCTCTACATGTTCCACACACATCTGAAGCTGGTCCTTCAAAGCCGTCTGATTCTGAAAGAATTACATTCCTTGAATCACAGGTGCTAGCTTTACAGACTCAAGTAGACACTCTTGTGTCTACTGATTCTCAGAGACAGTTAGTCCTTCAAGCTCAAGCTACACAGATTGCTGACATGTAGTTATTGGTGTCTAAACTTGTTGAGCGTCTTGACGCTCAGGGGGAGTTAAGGATACATGATAAGTGTCATGCAGAATCAATTCAACGAAAAGATAATGATGAAAATGAACCTAGTGGTAATGTTGAAGGTGATCGTCAATACGCTGACATGAATCCAATATCCATAGCTTAGGGGGAGTCGACATCACATACTATTGAAGGAACCAAGCATGATTTTGGAGTGAATGAAGAAATATTGTTATTAGAATTCTTTCAAGATTCTTAAGAAGAAGAAGCTGAGAAATTAGAATGTTTGGATGATATAGGCGAGTTATTTAATGATGATGAAGAAAATGTGTTGGATAATGAAGTTGAAGATGGAGAGATTGTAGAGATTGAAATATAAAAGAGTAAATCTAAGGTTACATATGAAGGAAGTGATGGTCTGAATGTTCCGTATAACTTCATCCAAGATGATGTTATTCCTGAGTTTTCTTATGATGGAGTAACAGATTCTATGGACTCTGTTGAAGACATCACTACACCTGATGATACTGCTCAATCCAAGATAGATTTCGATGTGGATACTACTCATGCTGTGTCTCTTAAGCCGAATGAAGAACCTGTGATGTATAAAAATACAGGAATGACTAGAGAACAGTGGAGAGAAGTCGTTAACAGTTGGATGAAGGTACTACCAAAGTCACCTAAACAACCTACTCAGAAAGAAAGATATGTGAATAAAGAGAGGTGTATTGGAAAGATCATAAGATGGTTTTATAATGATGAAACTAAGCTATTTGCTCTTAAAAGATCTAATGGTGTTCAATACTTAAAGCCCAGGATCAATTATTTCAATACCTTGCCAAGGTGTGAAATGAATGGTCTAGCTACGAAACCATTGATTAATAGATCTAAGTGTGGATTAGCCGATGTGATTGCCAATTTGATAAAGAGAGAAGGTGGACCAGGGAAGTATGAAAGATTAAAACCACAGAAGGGAAAAAGAGTGAAGATCGTAGATCAAAAGACTAAGAATGTGACTTGGAAGTATAAGTTCAAGCCAGTACGTGCTGTACAGAAGATACCATTGAAGAAAATTCCACAAGATTTTTTGGAGAATATGAAATGGTGGTATGTAGATGTGAATACTAGTGAAGCTAGGATTGATGATAAAGATAATAAGGTTATTGTTAGTTTCTATGATGCAATGAATCTTATTAATTTCTCAAAGAAAGATCAGAGGACATTAAGAAAGAATGAGATCATGTTCACTGATGAATGGAGGGAATACGGATTATAGTATAAAAGTGTTTGGAGATATGTCAAAGATATGGAGTGCATGCAGGAAGCAGATTACCAGACAACTGGAAGAGTTCGTCATAAAGACTGAAGACAGAAAATCAAGCTATTGTCAAGGGGGAGTCTGTAAGGACATAGATTGTATGACAAAAGCTTTGTAATAGTTTAGGTTTTATTGTCTTTATGTTTTGTATGTAATTGTTTAGATTTTTCTAAGTATAAATACATGTTCAGGCGAACTTGTTAAGTTCGCCTAAGCATCTTTGAAGCGAACTTGTTAAGTTCTCCTATTGCAGAACATGTGTCTATAAATATAGAGTTCACAGAGTCTGTTCTGTACGCGTGAGATAGATTGAATAATCAAGTATTCTGTAAACTCTGTTTGGTGATATAAAAGAGAAAGTTTATTTACCTGCTGTTTCTATTGTCTATTGATATACAAAACGTTAATACGGTAGGATTCCGCACTCCGCATTAACGATACGTCATGTCACGAGATCGATCTAAGATGAGTCATGTGGACCTACACTTTTAAACAAAACTCATTTTCCAACTTTTTATCCTAGTCAGATAGTAGCAAGGGTTGAGTACGGGATCCGTGTCGATAGTTTGATACTTGGTTCTTACCCATACTTTACTACGCTGCGATAGGTTCACTTGCCTATTTTGTGTGTATCTAGTTGAAGTAACTATCATTTTAATTTATAAATTTAAAATCTTATTTTGTGTAGCTTCAAATAGAATACATTTATTACTAAAATTACGCTATCAAGTTTTCGGTGTCGTTGCCAAGGATATATATATATATATTTATATTTTTATTTACGTGTAAAAACACACTATCATTAGGCCCATAAATCCTAAAAGTCGGTTGATCACAATCGATCTGAGCATGGCATTGGTTCAACCAATCAATTCCAATGATAACACCGTACTTGCTCATACTAATTGGCATTAATTCAATCATTGAATTTTCGTTGCCCAGAGTTATCTTGCAATTTACATACGGTTAAGTTATCCTAATTTGTTCTCCAGTTGCCGTCTCAACTACGTAAGCACGTTCAAGTGGGGTTGGTTTCATGCCTAAATGTAAACTAAAGGCATCTGAAACAAAACTTCTATTTGCACCTGTATCAAACAGGATTTTAGCATAAATATCGTTAACTAGGAACGTACCAGCTACCGCTTGGCATTGTCCTTCCTCTTTCCTTCACCTATCACAAACAGCCAACCTTTTGTCCCTTCTTTGGGCTTCTGTTGTATGGGTTTGGTACAAATCCTTGATATATGTCCCATCTCATTACAATTATAACACTTTAGAGATGGACAATATGACGAAACATGTTCCGGTTTCTGACATTTGTTACATCTCCCTTATTGAGAATTTCTCACCGAATTGTTTCCCTCCTTCCTAGGGAGCTTAAAATTCTTCGGTTTAAACCGCTACATCGCCTCCTCACTTTTTCTCTTTGCTTCCACATGCTTTATCTCAACTGCCTTCCCAGCCTTATCTTTGGCTTCTTGTGCTGCCACATCATCATAAATTGTGGCACTAATTGACAAGGCAACATCCATCGTTTGAGGTGAGGAGGTTTTCACTAAGGTACGCACCTTTAGTGGAAAACCTCGAATAAAGTGTTTAATCCTTCGAGACTCGGGTGTCACCAGATATGGCACCAGTTTAGACATTTCATAAAATCTTTTAGCACACTCTTGATGCGTCATAGTTCCAGCCTCCTGATGCTGAAACTCTTCCTCAATTTTGTCAAGCTCGTTCTGTGGATAGAACCGTTGTAGAATTAGCTCCTTGAACTCGTTCCATTTCATGTTATCAACAGCTTGTTCCCCCTAGCTTGTTTTACCGATTCCCACCAATCAAATGTTGTTGTTTCCAAGGAACTGGCAGCAAACTTAACTTCCTGATCGCTTTCGCACTCACCAAGCTTAATAATTTCTTCCATTTTGGTGCTCCATTGAGTAGCGTCAATGGCTCCTTTCTTGCCGTCAAATGGCTTGGGTTTAAATCCTCCGAAGGATTTATAATTACATCCTTCATGATTCTCAGTTCTAGTTACTGAATTAGTATTGGTGTTTCTATTTGCTCCTCCGATGTTGTTGGTTCCTCCTCCGGTTGTTCTAGTACCCATTCTTCTTGTAAGAACTTTATCTAACAGTCCGGGTAGTGTTATTATCAGAGCCTATGTTACTTCACTAGCCACAGCATCTTGGAATTGGGCCTCAGACATAATCACCTCTTCAGAATAAGGATTTGTGTTATTGTCATTCTCGTTCGTTTCATGATGATTGTTAGCGTCAGTGTTATTATCGGTCTGCCTTTGAGACCTAGTAACCAGAGTATGACCTGTTCTTCTACCTCTTCGTCTTACGACCATGGAACCTATATACACAAATGTATGACATCAAAATTCGTATAACTTCCTATGATCCAGAAAATCAGAAATTAAAAACATTTGACCAAGAAAGTAATTAATTATCTGTTCTCTCGGTATCGCCCGTTATATTCATAATGATAATCAACACCTTCAACTATATCATATGGCATTCCAGCTTATCATAGAGCTCTTAGTTTAAGTCTAGATACTAATCTTTCCTATTAGTATCTAAATCTCTTAAATCATGGCTCTGATACCAACTTGTCACACCCGTAACACAAGAAAGTTTATATAACCAGAGTAATACCTCCAACAGATATGTTCCCAGGAAAGAACGACGAGTATAGGAGAGATTTATACACCATTCTTTTCTTAGACAGAACATTCCGTTTGTCAGATAACTACATACCAGTCAGGAGGCCGCCTTCTTGTTACTGTGACGTTGATACCAAAAACATACAGCGGAATACTTAAAATCTTCACTATTTCATCTCATACATAATAATATTTTACAATAAGGACTGACTGGTAAATACAACATATTGTTCCTAGCAGGAACACATATAAATCTAGCCTTATAGTTCACAAACAACATGTCATCTGCTCAGGCCTTATGGTTACCCAAGAACCTGCCCTTAGTCATCCCTATCTCAAAGCATCTGTGCATCTCCTGGAATGCCAACTACAAGCTAGTGGTCTCCTATGCTCAAAAACATTTGAAAACATTTGATCAACACAGGGCTGGTTGATGTAATGCTAAATATCCCGTGTTTAAGAGTCTAATTCGTATATTTTTAAGTGTTTAGCTTTGTATCTTGAGTCTGTTTTATGTGCGTTTGATATTCTTGAGTCTTACAGGTTAAATATGCTTATTGAGAGGGAAACATGAACCTTAATCAAGAGGATAGAAGCAGACACGGGCCCTAGAGAAGCAAAACAAAGAAATCTTGGAATTTAGAGGAATATAGGTTCTAGTTAAAATAATGCCTTTGTTGGCGCGTAAGTATATACAATAACAGTGAAAAGGGTGACTCGGAAGACGACAGTGAGCAAGGAGCACATTTTATCCCGATTGAAATTGGAGGAATAAAGGTAAATCAGGCACTCCTGGATTATGAGGCAAGTCTCAGCATCCTCCCAGGAAGTCTATATGATCAGTCAGACCTAGGTCATCTCCAGCAAGTTGACACCACCGTGGTGTTAGCCGACTTGACACGAAAACGTTCATGGGGGATGCTAAGAGGTGTAGCTGTAAAATTCGGGGAATTCTATTACCTTGAGGATTTATTGGTGCTTGACTATGCCCCCATTCAAAAGAAATAACAATCAAGAGTCTTACTTGGAAGACCATTCTTGACGACTGCCAATTGTAGAGATAACACAGTGAGCATGACATTTGGAAACAGTGAGTTTAACTTAGACATGCTTACAAATTCGTTTACTTATTCTTCTATAGTTATATGTTCCAAAGCAGGTAAGACTAATAAGTGTCCGCCTCGGTCTAAAATGGATGAGGGTGGCGCAAATGAGAAAGGTTTGATTGTTGACAGGTCTGAATTGAAGAAAGAGGTGAAGGTGGTAGTGAATGCAACAAACCCCAACTGTGGTGAAGCTCTAGTGCAAATGAGAAAGACACTAGAGCAGCATCAAGCAGAAAGTGCAAGTAATCATAGCAACTTGGGGGCAGGATCATCAAGGTCACCATGGGGGCCAAAGAAACCCCCTTAAATTCTTCAGGACATCATATGAAACTGGTGACTCTTGGATGATGCGAGATGAGGAAGATTTCATTGCTGTGCAACAAATGCGTGACCTGAAATTGAATGGGAGTGACTATCACCACGTATGTGTAGCAGCATTTGGAGATGAATTTATGTTCCAACCACCGTAAGGATAGTCAGGTACACTCCGTCTGGCTAAAGACGTTAAATTTAGCACTAATGGGAGGCAGCCAAAGGTAATTTTTAATTCTTTTCTAGTTAAATGAACATTTTGGGTGTGTTCCCTAAAAACCCTCACGAGACCAAACTTGTCCACTCGGGCTACTGAGGGGTTTAAAAGGCTTGTTGCATATGCTAAATGCATCCTTGATTCCTACGAAAGCGAGTTAGGTTGTTATTTCTTTAATTTCTTTAGTTGTATGCAATTGGCCAAGTGTGGGGACGTCTATTGGGAAATCATGGTTGGAATGAGTGTAAATGGGGACCATGCATCATTCTCTAGGGGTAGGATACCGTGTGTAGAGTTTGTAGAGTCGTGTGTCTTAGTTTTTAGTGTTTTCGGTATGTTTTTTGTGTATTTTTTTAGTTTTTTCAGGGATTTGGGGCCATACTAGGGCCGGAAATCATCACAGATGACATTCTAGTTATGTATGCACATGATTTGAGTGTTGGAACAAATTTTCTAAGTATGAAAATCATCAAAATTTCTGTCAAGGACAGGTCCTCGTGGTACGCGAAGCCCCATGGGTCATCTTTCACGACACGCGAAGAACCAAAATAAAGGCCGGGTCAAATTTACACTCTTCGCGGTACGCGAAGAGTAGGCAGTCGTTTCTTTCGGTACGCGAGGGACAGGAAACTTGGTGCTTTTCCCTATTTTTCATTTTAGATAATTTTGGCTCGTGTTCAGTCCGTAGTGTCTTTTAATTTAAATTGAATCGTTACATTGAGTCGAAATGATGCTTGCGGGTTTGTTTCGAGTTTAACTTTGTAGGTTTGGATTAAATTTCCCTTACTCAATCTCCATTCGGGTGGTGATATTCCGACTTTCAATTGATTCTCTTGTACAAGGCAGCCCATTAGCAGATGTTCACACGATCGCGAATGAAATGCTATACGATCATCTAACCAAATGTTATTTTTGTATATTTTGTTTTAGTGTCACTCTTCCTACATTGAGGGCAATGTCGAGTTCAAGTGTGGGGAGGGGAGACCTTAGTCCAGGTCTGTAGTTTGAGTCTTTTGAGTCAAAAAAATCCATTAAAATTAAAAAAAATTTCAAAAGTGTCCTTGAATTAGAATTGTTGCAATTATATGGAAAATGATAGATATAACTGGGAACTGTGCGTGTGGAATTGAAATAAATAATGAAAATAAAAAGCACGTCTAATTTGTAACGTTTTGGTATGCCTAACCGACTTAAAGAGCTTAAATATCCTGATAATGTATCTAGGTTTAAATGAATAATTAATTCAGGATATCTCGTGGGATCTCATCTTAGGGGTGTCGGTAAGGTTGAAACTGTCAATATAGGGTGATAGGTACCACTATAAACAAGAATTTACAAGTTTTAAAAATTTCTTTGGCACACCACTTTCTTTTTATGAGAATAAATCCAAAAGTTGGTGGCGCCCGCGTTCCATAATCCATCTTGCATGAGCTAAATTAATTAAATTGAGAGCTTGAGTTTTGCTTATGTGTTACCTTCTGTCACACCCCCATATTTTATTTACTTATTAAATAAATACAGGTTGTAACGATTGGTTCATTACACGATAGCGGAAGCTGTAATAATGATTTCTAAGACTTGATTACATATACAATTACTAAAACTAAGAAATACTATGATCTAAGTTCTTCTAGATCAACGACAGACTTGAGACTTGATATTCTACGTCCTTCCAGCTACTAGGAATTGATCCAACATAGCTAGCCTATTCCAACCGCGCCATGACTAGAGGTCACCTGAGAAACATACTTGAAAGTGTCAACACAAAGGTTGGTGAGTTCACAGAGTTAGTTATATCCGTGCTTATAGTTTTTCCCGAAAACATGTACATGACTTTACTGTCATAAAACTAAGTAGTTTTTCTTTGAAAACATTATCATGACTTAACCGTCATAAATCCAATGTTTAAACATGATCATTTTAACCTGATCAAAACCCTTTTGTTTAAACCTGATCACTTTAACCTGATCAGAACCCTTTGTTTAAACCTGATCACTTTAGCCTGATCAGAACCCTTTGTTTAAACCTGATCACTTTAACCTGATCAGAATCCTTCGTATAAACCTGATCACTTTAACCTGATCAGAACTCTTTCGTTTAAACCTGATCGCTTTAACCTTATCAGAACTCTTTTGTGTAAAACCTGATCACTTTAACCTGATCAGAACCCTTTTGTGTAAAACCTGATCGCTTTAACCTGATCAGAACTCTTTTGTGTAAAACCTGATCACTTTAACCTGATCAGAACTCTTTCGTTTAAACCTGATCGCTTTAACCTGATCAGAACTCTTTTGTTTAAATTACCGATGAATATGAATACTAATCCGATCTATTGACCCCATTTGTAAGCTTGCAAGGAATACAAAATAGTATGTAATGTACGAGACCGTAACCAAACCCCAACTTTCTATGCCTCCCCTCGCCTTTCTGCGAGTAAGACAATATGCGGTCATTCGGCCATTTGGACCCCTGGTTAGCGCGACTAACCATGACCGGAGGCGTCACCCCCAATAGTACTATTCATATAATCCCGGGCTAAATCCATAGCTAATGGTTACTAATTTATTACGAGGACTTTAAGCGCTTTATTGTTCCCTCAATACATACATACGGTCAGATCATTAGTTTCATTCATTTACATATGAAAATTCTTTACAAGTATGTTTCCACCCCAAATCATTTCAAAACTTAGAAAAAGGGGTTAGTGAAACTCACAAGGAGTTAAACCAAAATGTTTATATTGTCAAATGTATAAGCAATGTAATTCATGTTTTCAAAACATAATAAGTAAGTATGTTTCTCCCCCGATGTTTACAAAACAGTAAATAGTTAAAAGGGGGCCGTGAACTCACCTTGTGTCCGATGAAATCCTAGCAAACAAACTTGTGCTAGTTCTTGTATATCCGTACCTTAATCACACAAGGGTACTAATGTGTTAAAAACTACTCGTCTTATACGTAAGTTGTTCATCCGACTTAACAGATCTGATTGCTTTCGTTTAAGTATCTTTTTAGTTTTTCAACACTTGTTTCGTTATAAAAGTAGTTCTAAGTTACTGCCCAATGTGACTGATGAACAGATGTCGAAACTTCCTAGTTTCGATTGGGCAATTGAGTATCGAAACTTCATAGTTTCGATTGAGTAGTTGGGTATCGAAACTTCCTAGTTTCGATTGAGTATGACAGTTGTCGAAACTTCCTAGTTTCGAATGAGCAAAAACTGGTATCGAAACTACCTAGTTTCGATTGGCAAGAAGGGTATCGAAACTACCTAGTTTCGATTGAGCAATATGTATCGAAACTACATAGTTTCGATTGAACAACTAGTATCGAAACTCCTAGTTTCGATTGAGTAAACTTATATCGAAACTCCTAGTTTCGATTGAGTAAACTTATATCGAAACTCCTAGTTTCGATTGAATAGGTATCGAAACTCCTAGTTTCGATTGAATAACAGGTATCGAAACTCCTAGTTTCGATTACTGCACTATGATTGACAGAATTTGTCCTGTATATTTTTATGTTCAAATCTTGAATTTGACACACTTTTCTTGTTATCTTACTTGCGATTGAACCTTTTGCATGCTTAGATACGGTCTTAAAGAAAATAAAGTGGATCATATTGAGTTTTTACCTTAAAACCGAGATGAAGATGATGAAAGAAAACAGAGAAGAGTCTTGAATCTTCTGTTAAACTTTCTTTAGAACACTTGAAATCTTCTTAAAATACCGAATTGTGGTGGATTTCTGCCTTAAACTGGACTTCGACTAGAAGGAGAATTGGGAAATTGCCGTATGAATATGAGAAGTATGGAAGGGATTGTGGGATTTCGACTGAGGAGGTATGGTTTTTATCTGAATTTGAGTGTATTAGCAAGTGGGAGAATGGCTCCCCTGACTTTCGGCCGTGAAAGTCAAGCAAGTGGGTTGGATTGTTTGATTTATCAAACAATTAGTTTTAGGTATATATTATTTAGAGTTTCAAATGGTAATTAAATTCGGTTTATACTGGTATGTGAACCGGTAACTCCCAGAATTACCAAAGATTTAAAATGAGACCCTGTACGGTTTTTGTTAGACCTTAATGTCCTTGTTTGTGAAATTAAGTAAATCACAAAACAATTATAATGTAAACTTGTTTATAACATGTACGGATATTGACCTGAAATGTCGGGTGTCACATTCTCCCCATGTTAAAAGAATTTCGTCCCGAAATTCAATTTGTGTCCTCTTGAACTATTTTTGTTTTCATTTGATCCTCTCATTCAAATGGTTCAACGTACCTAGGATTAAGCTTGCCACGGTTGCTAAATTTTTGCCACTCTTTTCCAAGGTGAGACCTTCAACGTGACTTTGTCTATCACTTGGAATTCTAATGGTTTTCGTCTGTTGCTAGCTCCACTCTCTTTCGTCTGTCTTGAGTGGCTTTCAGACGATCTTTTATTTCGACGATCTTGTCAGTGGTTTTCTAGCCAATATCAGGACCAGTCAAATGCTTTTCGCTAACCCCCGCCCAACATAGCGATGAGTGACACTTATAACCATACAAAGACTCAACGGAGCGGCTTTAATGCTGGTATGGTAGTTGATATTATATGAAAACTCATCCAACGGCGGTGAGTATCCCTATTTCTTCTGAAATCGATTACGCACACACGGAGCACATCTTTTAAAGTTTGGATAGTCCTTTTACTTTGACCGTTCATCTGGGGATGACATGCAGTGGTCATGTAAAGGCGTGTGCTCAAGGCTTCTTGTACAGACTGTCAGGTTCTTGACATGAATCGACTGTCCCTTTTTGTGAAAATGGAAACTGGCATACCATGCCTAGCCTTAATTCCCTTAATATTTAGCCTTGCACGCGTCTTACTTTTATCTGTCTCCTTTATTGGTAGGGAATGCGCGGATTTCGTCAAACGACTGACGATTATCATATAGTATCATAGTTGCTAGGTGTTCTGGGTAACTTTGAAATGAAATCCATTGAAATTTGTTCCCATTTCCATTGAGGTATCTCGGGTTGTTATAACAATCCCGACAGTTTCTGATGTTCTGCCTTTACCTTTGAACATGTCAGGCATTTACAGTCATAAATAGCAATTTCTCCTTTCATGTTCGGCCACCAGTAGAGTTCTTTCAGATCCTTATACATTTTATCCGAACCTGGGTGAATGGAGTACCTGGACTTGTGGACTTCGTCCATAACCAACTCCCGTAAGTTACCAAAACATGGCACCCAAATTCTATTTGCAAAGTATAAAGTATCATCTGATTTTGGCTCTAATTATCTGATCATTCCTCGTATAGCTTCACTCTAAATGTTTTCTTCTTTGATTGCCTCCTGTTGTGCCATCCGGATTTGAGTCGTGAGACTCGCATGAATTGTCAATCCTAGGGCACGAACACGGAGAGTTTTAACCCGTTCCTTACGACTCAAGGCATCTGCTACGACATTTGCCTTACCAGGGTGATACTTGATATCACAGTCGTAACCATTCAGTAGTTCTACCCAACGAAGTTGACTCATGTTGAGTTCTTTCTGATTAAAGATGTGGTTTGAAAAGATAGTGCATTTTGTTCCATATAAGAAATGTCTCCAAATCTTGAGTGCAAACACGACAGCACCCAATTTCAGATCGTGAGTCGTATAATTTCTCTCGTGTACTTTTAGCTGTCTGGATGCATACGCTATGACTTTTTCTTCCTGCATCAATACACATCCCAGACCTTGGTGTGATGCGTCACAGTACACGATGAAATTGTCAGTTCTTTCGGGAAGGGATAGGATTGGTGTACTACAAAGCTTCTGCTTCAACAATTGAAACGCTGATTCTTGTTTATCAGTCCAATCAAACTTTTTGTCCTTCTGAGTTAACGTGGTCAAAGGCAAGGTTATCTTTGAAAGATTCTCGATAAATCGTCTGTAATATCCTGCCAAACCTAGAAATTTACGCACCTCAGTCGGAGTTCTTGGTGCTTCCCAGTTTTTGATAGCTTCAATCTTGGTTGGGATTACGTGAATACCCTTCTTATTGATGACGTGTCTGAGAAAGTGAACCTCTCGAATCCGAAACTCACACTTAGAGAATTTGGCATAACGCTTCTCATTCCGGAGTAGTTCCAAGATTGATTTCAAATGATGTTCATGTTCCTCCTTGGTTTGTGAATATATTAATATGTCATCGATAAATACAATCACGAATTTATCCAAGTATGGCTTGCACACGCGGTTCATTAGATCCATGAAAACGGCCGGTGCATTAGTCAAGCCAAATGGCATAACTAGGAACTCGTAGTGACCGTAACGAATCCTAAAAGTCGTTTTTTTTTTTTTTTTTTTTTTTTTGTATATCTTCTTCCTGAATTTTCAGTTGAGGATACCCTGATCGTAGATCAATTTTAGAATAGAAACTGGACCCTTGAAGTTGATCAAATAAATCGTCTACTCGAGGAAGAGGATACCGGTTTTTTTTTTTATTGTCAGCTTGTTCAACTCCTGATAATTGATGCACGGTTCCATCATTTTTCTTTACAAAATGACCGGGACTCCCCATGGTGAGAAACCCGGGTCTTATGAAAGAATTACTTGACGAGGTGTCCAAGTTTTCGTTGTATATTGGGTAGAAATGAAAAAGTATGAAAATGAAACTTTATGTTTGTCCCTCTTATGCTTTTCGAAAGCATTTTCCCGGACTAAGACTTTTCTCTTATTTCAGGTTTCATGTTTTCTATGATTTTCCTCTCCTTATGCCTTCATGGAGCTAGGAATTGATTTTTCCTTGGGAGCTCTTATTTGCGAACTTCAAGTCTAATCACCACTTTACCCCTTTGCTCGTACTACCTTTCGAGGCAGACTAGCCTTTGGGTTGTAGCGTCCTGATATGTAAACTCATGTCTCGACTACCATACCTTCAAAGTATGTAAGCCATATGAAGTTCGATGTTTGTTTGGGATATTCACATTCCGTCTAGCTGAGGGAATGAATAATAATACTGTGAGAATGGTCTCATCGAATTAGTGTTTTCCCCAAAATGGGCTATGGGTTTGTCAACTCATTAAGTTGGCAGAAAGAGCTGATAGTCAACTATTAGTCATACGGTGTGTATGCACTCCATTAGTGTTTGAATGGTACTTTGGTGACTTACCATTACGTATTCCACTCATTCAGATTATAGCCTTAAAATCCTTAGCACAAGGATAAACTTGAGGTAATGAGTGTTGAACGTCGAGACTTTTGTATTCTAACTGAGTCTACTCTAAGAGATCATTTCTTAACAATAGATGCTCTAGAGCTTCCCAATTATAGAAAACTAGGAGTGAAAGATGCAATCACACATCTTTTCTAGGCTAAATCTGGGATCCATCCAACAAGATGAACTTTGGGGAAGTGCGAGTATAAAAGAGTAATAAATTATTCTTCTCAACTCTTTGTGGACAGTGGCATGTTGTGAATAGCTCGAGCTTACATCCCTTACGCATATCATGAACTAAGGAGATTAGCATGAAATTCCGCATTTGGGACTCCTTTAAGAGTTTTGCATGTCGTTTTGGTTAATGCGACAATAGTCGTTAGTCCACACTTAGGTTTCTTTGGCATTCGCTCGAGCATCAAACCCGGCTTATCCATTACCGAAAGAATAGTTAGACTTAAAGGTATATTGAATGTCAATGGTTGCGAGAGCAATCCTGTTTGACCGACATTCTGAAATGTCCAATTTCCTACTTGTCTCATGACGAGCTTCCACAATATCCATAAGTGCCATGTGTATGCGGGTCAGAATAATACCATGCCCTATTACTGAAGTTAGTGCATAACACTCTTGGCGTAACTTTCAAACAATTGTGAGATTGAACTGTATGATGGATCCTGAGATTATGCCATAATCTCCCACAATAGTTGTACAATTACTGTAAGTGTTAGTTGTTGTAACGCTCAATTTGAAGCATTCCTGACAAGTAGAATCTCAAAGAGTGAATGTGCGAATTTCTTCGTCGTTCAGGATTTACTAAGGATTGGTTGAATTCAATTTGAATTTCTCTCGTTCCTCCAAAACTAGGAGAATGCTTTGTGAGTACCTAATTAAGAATTCTGATTTGTTAAGATCCAATCCTTAATCAAGTGATTGAGAACATGAGTTGATTATCAGTTTAGACAGCAAGACTCACTAAAGTTCCCATGCACTGCAAATTATGATTACGTGTGCACCCGTAATGATGATTTGCCTTGCCTGATCCCTATAGTGTTTCTTCTATCCCTAGCTTTTAATCAAAAGTGATTTGAAACGATCATTAGATTGCGTTTGCACATTTGTACAGGAGTGTGTATTGTTTTATCGGATTACTGTTAATTATGTGTACCAATACTCATGAATCTGCTGAATATGGCAGTTGTCGGATGAGGCTAAGGGTAGAGAGGCACCACCAGTGTCTCTTAAAAAAATGTGCATGGTGAAATTCAGGCACTATGTGTTGGGCAGAGATCCTCAAACGAGTGTCGAGCAACTCATGCTCCAAGTCTGTATATATGCATGGATCCACATGATCCTGATGTATGTCTGGGTCTCCTGACCCTTGGAGTTCTCTCCCATTTAGTCCTGCTTATTCACCTTGAATTCCCTTCTGTCTGGGCAATCATGCCTGCCATATATCATGGCGAGAGTCTAGGCATCCGTTCCGACAACTTATGAAGGAGAGTATTTATATCGCAAATACGTTAGAAAGATAGTTGCCTCCATGGCTGGAGTAGTTGTGGTGTAGGTATAGGTACAGATTCTGGTACGAGTTCAACCTGTTGCCATACCAAGATCGGTAACTGACGATCGCCGCCGTCATCGTTCAAGCTCAGCTCGTAACTCGATCTTCTAAGGTTGCAGTATGCTGAGTACCCGTTATTCTTGACTCGTAACCCGAACAATAACATGTTGTAAGTATTTATTATTTTCACATCGTTGTATGTGTTTAAGTGTTCATTACATGTGCTATGTAATTGTATTAGTGTAGCTAATGGTACCCTAGTGTAACTCCATACACTAATAGTCTACACAAATTGTTCGGCAACGGTTGGAATTCCTATGCTCAAGTCTTGGGTGTTTTTAATGTGATGCAAGTCTTAGAAATCTTGGTCCCTAAATGAGTCCGGTTAGAGCCTAGGTATCACTAAGGACACCTAATTCGCTAAAACCATTGCTCTGATACCAATCTGTCACACCCCCATATTTTATTTACTTATTAAATAAATACAGGTTGTAACGATTGGTTCATTACACGATAGCGGAAGCTGTAATAATGATTTCTAAGACTTGATTACATATACAATTACTAAAACTAAGAAATACTATGATCTAAGTTCTTCTAGATCAACGACAGACTTGAGACTTGATATTCTACGTCCTTCCAGCTACTAGGAATTGATCCAACATAGCTAGCCTATTCCAACCGCGCCATGACTAGAGGTCACCTGAGAAACATACTTGAAAGTGTCAACACAAAGGTTGGTGAGTTCACAGAGTTAGTTATATCCGTGCTTATAGTTTTTCCCGAAAACATGTACATGACTTTACTGTCATAAAACTAAGTAGTTTTTCTTTGAAAACATTATCATGACTTAACCGTCATAAATCCAATGTTTAAACATGATCATTTTAACCTGATCAAAACCCTTTTGTTTAAACCTGATCACTTTAACCTGATCAGAACCCTTTGTTTAAACCTGATCACTTTAGCCTGATCAGAACCCTTTGTTTAAACCTGATCACTTTAACCTGATCAGAATCCTTCGTATAAACCTGATCACTTTAACCTGATCAGAACTCTTTCGTTTAAACCTGATCGCTTTAACCTGATCAGAACTCTTTTGTGTAAAACCTGATCACTTTAACCTGATCAGAACCCTTTTGTGTAAAACCTGATCGCTTTAACCTGATCAGAACTCTTTTGTGTAAAACCTGATCACTTTAACCTGATCAGAACTCTTTCGTTTAAACCTGATCGCTTTAACCTGATCAGAACTCTTTTGTTTAAATTACCGATGAATATGAATACTAATCCGATCTATTGACCCCATTTGTAAGCTTGCAAGGAATACAAAATAGTATGTAATGTACGAGACCGTAACCAAACCCCAACTTTCTGTGCCTCCCCTCGCCTTTCTGCGAGTAAGACAATATGCGGTCATTCGGCCATTTGGACCCCTGGTTAGCGCGACTAACCATGACCGGAGGCGTCACCCCCAATAGTACTATTCATATAATCCCGGGCTAAATCCATAGCTAATGGTTACTAATTTATTACGAGGACTTTAAGCGCTTTATTGTTCCCTCAATACATACATACGGTCAGATCATTAGTTTCATTCATTTACATATGAAAATTCTTTACAAGTATGTTTCCACCCCAAATCATTTCAAAACTTAGAAAAAGGGGTTAGTGAAACTCACAAGGAGTTAAACCAAAATGTTTATATTGTCAAATGTATAAGCAATGTAATTCATGTTTTCAAAACATAATAAGTAAGTATGTTTCTCCCCCGATGTTTACAAAACAGTAAATAGTTAAAAGGGGGCCGTGAACTCACCTTGTGTCCGATGAAATCCTAGCAAACAAACTTGTGCTAGTTCTTGTATATCCGTACCTTAATCACACAAGGGTACTAATGTGTTAAAAACTACTCGTCTTATACGTAAGTTGTTCATCCGACTTAACAGATCTGATTGCTTTCGTTTAAGTATCTTTTTAGTTTTTCAACACTTGTTTCGTTATAAAAGTAGTTCTAAGTTACTGCCCAATGTGACTGATGAACAGATGTCGAAACTTCCTAGTTTCGATTGGGCAATTGAGTATCGAAACTTCATAGTTTCGATTGAGTAGTTGGGTATCGAAACTTCCTAGTTTCGATTGAGTATGACAGTTGTCGAAACTTCCTAGTTTCGAATGAGCAAAAACTGGTATCGAAACTACCTAGTTTCGATTGGCAAGAAGGGTATCGAAACTACCTAGTTTCGATTGAGCAATATGTATCGAAACTACATAGTTTCGATTGAACAACTAGTATCGAAACTCCTAGTTTCGATTGAGTAAACTTATATCGAAACTCCTAGTTTCGATTGAGTAAACTTATATCGAAACTCCTAGTTTCGATTGAATAGGTATCGAAACTCCTAGTTTCGATTGAATAACAGGTATCGAAACTCCTAGTTTCGATTACTGCACTTTGATTGACAGAATTTGTCCTGTATATTTTTATGTTCAAATCTTGAATTTGACACACTTTTCTTGTTATCTTACTTGCGATTGAACCTTTTGCATGCTTAGATACGGTCTTAAAGAAAATAAAGTGGATCATATCGAGTTTTTACCTTAAAACCGAGATGAAGATGATGAAAGAAAACAGAGAAGAGTCTTGAATCTTCTGTTAAACTTTCTTTAGAACACTTGAAATCTTCTTAAAATACCGAATTGTGGTGGATTTCTGCCTTAAACTGGACTTCGACTAGAAGGAGAATTGGGAAATTGCCGTATGAATATGAGAAGTATGGAAGGGATTGTGGGATTTCGACTGAGGAGGTATGGTTTTTATCTGAATTTGAGTGTATTAGCAAGTGGGAGAATGGCTCCCCTGACTTTCGGCCGTGAAAGTCAAGCAAGTGGGTTGGATTGTTTGATTTATCAAACAATTAGTTTTAGGTATATATTATTTAGAGTTTCAAATGGTAATTAAATTCGGTTTATACTGGTATGTGAACCGGTAACTCCCAGAATTACCAAAGATTTAAAATGAGACCCTGTACGGTTTTTGTTAGACCTTAATGTCCTTGTTTGTGAAATTAAGTAAATCACAAAACAATTATAATGTAAACTTGTTTATAACATGTACGGATATTGACTTGAAATGTCGGGTGTCACACCTTCCGGGTTACAAGCTTTGTTGAAACACCCATGGGCTAGACTTAGGTAATCAATATCTGGATGACTAAGTTAGGTTTATGTGTTACCCTCCGGGATGGCAACCTGGTTGAAACACCACTAAACTGAATCTTATGAACTTCATTGCTAAACACTGTAGTCTATGTGTTACTCACCGGGATGGAAACTTGGTTGAAACACCACTAGGAAAGGTTTAATCATATAATGTTAATAAAAGCTCGATCATTCATCCATCATTCCTGTTGAAGCACTTTCCAGTGACAAACACTCTGGATAGATAGAGTCTTAGTCTTAGGTTGTCTTGTCTTGTTTGTAATTGTCTTTGTATGTAAGAGTCTTTATGTATTAGTTTATCGAGTTGTATTTACTTTTACATACTGATTGTTGGAAAATTCTTTAAGTGTTTTGCGCACTTGTAAGTGCGCAGGAGAAAGCTCCTGCGTACTTAGCAAGTACGCAAGAATAACTTTGCATACTTGCTAAGTACGCAAGAGCATTTTGCCCGACGCACTTGCTAAGTGCGCAGGCATCAGGTCTTGTATAAATAGGATAGGTTGACAGAAGTTAAGTACGCAGGCATTATGGCAAATACGCAGATTGTAATCTCAGTGCTTATCTCTGTAACCTTCAAGTGTTTATAATACAAAGAACGTTTAAAGTGTTTTCTCTTGTCGGTTTACTATGTTTAGCTAGACTCTCTACCTAGTCACGGGCATTCCGCACCCGGTCTGACTAGTAGACCCACTTGCATGTGACGATCCGCCACACCCGAGGGACCTACAAGTGGTATCAGAGCATTGCTCCTGATTTCGAGTGTTGTGAGTGAGTTTGGAGAGTTTCTACCGAGTTTTTACAAGCAAAAAGATGTATTTTTGTTGATTTTTGTGATAAAATAGGGGTAGCTCTTGAGCACTATTTTTGAAGCAAAAATCACTCAAAACCTGATTTTTGTTGTGTATTTGAGTGTTTTGAGCATCAAAGGTTTGTTAGAAACAAGTTTCTGACCCTTTGGCTCATTTGCATTGATCATCAGACCAATTTTTACCATCTCCGGCGAGTTTCAGGTGACCGGAAAAGTTTGGTGAAAGTTGCTGAAAAGGTGTTGTGCGTACTTACCATTTCTGGCAAAAAGTACAGTTTTGTGCGTACTTACTAAATACGCAAGGCTTATCTCCTGCGTACTTACAAGTGCGCAAGACTGAACTTGTGCGAACTTAAGTTATATCCTGCGTACTTACCATTTACTCCTGCGTACTTACAAGTACGCAAGAGGAAATTTAAATACGCAAGACCATTTCTCAAGTGCGCAAGGCCAAAATCAAGTGCGCAACTGTGTCAGATTTTTCTGAAATTTGACTAAGTGTTCACTATGTCGAATCTTCAGAATCTTGGAAACCTGTTAAATTATGATAATGAGATCGGTACACCACAGAAACCACCAAAGTTGCTGAACGTAAACGATTATTCTAATTGGAAAGCACGTTTCGAGCACTACATTTCTTATACCGACTCATCGCTATGGATACCAATCCTTGAGGGATATAAGCATCCCACACACATATATCTTGATGAAACCATGCCCAAACCTATCTCTAAGCTTTCCGACTAAGAAAAGAAAGCTTATGATCGAAAAAAGAAGGCACTTGGTTCGATCACTATGGCATTAACTCGGGAATTGTTCCATAGTTTCCGAGGTTATGACAATTCCAAGGATCTTTGGAAAGCTCTACAGAAAAGGTTCGAATAAAATAGTGACATCAAGAAGAGTAAGAGGGATCTTCTCAGGAAGCAATATGAGTGCTTCAGATTTTTAGAGAACGAATCTTTAGATGACCTCATCTCTAGATTCTATCATTTACAGACTGAGTTGAAGGCTTTTGAACTCAGGTATCCAGATGAAGAGATGGTGGAAATTTTTTTGGATGCTTTACCACCCAAATTTGAGATGTACACAACCTTGATGAGGGAAAATCCTAAATTCTATGAGTTGACAGTTGAGGAGGCAATAGGAAAGGTTCAAGCTCATGAAATGAACCTAAAAAGAAAGGAGAGCTCAGGAATGCCTCAGATACAAGACCCTTCAATGTATCATGGGATGACTTCTACATCCAAGTCATCGGGCTCTGGAATTACCCTCTTCACTGGAAACCCTACTGAAGAAGACCACTCAACTGGGTGTGGTGGTCATGCATGCTATGCTTCAGGATCAGGGTTGGGGTCTCATCATAAACATACCTCAAGAAATCCTCCTGTTACATCTTCAGCTAACCAATCAGCTATAGCCAGAATAGCTGAAGATCATGTTGCACTATTCTCATCTTGTATGCTTGCGTATGAGAATTTCATAGGTGGCAAGCTTACTGATCCAGAGACGATTGAAGAAGATTTTAATCAAGTGGATCCTGATGACATGGAGCACATGGATATTCAATGAAATATGGCCATGCTATTGAGGAGAGCCAAGCGTTTCCTGAACAGAACAGGAAGAAAGTTTATTGGCGGACATCCTAATGCCAAGGTCAGGTTTGACAAATCTAAGGCAAAATGCTATAAGTGTCTAAATTTTGGACACTTTGCTCGTGAGTGTCAGAAAGACAGAGCACCGGCCTCTGGGTTTACCCGACCCAGCCAAGGAAACAGTCATGGCCACAACAACTCAAACCACCACAATCAAAGCCAAGCTGGAACGTCCAATGCACTGGTAGCCCAACAGGACGAAAACTTTGATTGGGGTGTTCATCTTGAGGATGCCATCATCGCACAAACCCGGGTTGGTCTCAAGGCTGAGATCATGGAGATGATGGAAGCAGAGAAAAGGGAAGCTTCTATGGCTGACCTAGAAGAGTCTACAACTGCTGCTACAAAGGAGGTAAAGGAAGCTAAAGAAATGGAAACTTCTGTAGCTGATAAGGAGGAATCGACTACTGCTGTTGCTCTCATGGCCATTGGAGAAGCAACAAGTTCATCTTTTGAGGTAGATTATAATCCCTTTTCTGTTATTTCATGTTCTAAATGTCTAGGGCTAAAACTTTAAAATTCTAGGCTCCAAGACAAAATCGAACCCCTAAGTATGGCAGCTCTAAACTATAAAGAAAATGAAAAACGCTTTAAAGATTCTATTGAAACCTTGAAAAAGGAAAAATGTGAATATTCTTTAAAAATAAGCGATCAACAGCTTCACCTAGATGTTGCATACAGGGGGTTGGAAAAATGGAACAATGAAATCAACAAACTGCAAAATGAGATCTTGCAGTTAAAATGTACTAATGAGAAGTTGAAAAACTCTCGCTTTGTGGTGGAACACTACGAATCTGTAGTGAGACAATTGAATGGGTAAGGGCTGGGTACTAATGCCATTCCTCCACCAGTGAGCGGGAAGTTTGTCAATAGCTTAATAGACATTGATCTCACTTGTCTAGATGAGTCCTCTGATAAGGATGATTCCATAAAAAGGATGAATCCTCAAGTAAGGCTAACTCCACATCTAGTGAGGAGTTTGTTACTGCTTCTGAAGATGGGTCGGTTAACACTTACCCTGAAGGAGCAGTATCTGAGGAGTTGTTCACTGAACAAAAGGTAAAGAAAAACGTTATCACTAATGGTGATAATTGCATTTTAACTGAACCCGATATCATTGAAACAAATGATAATCTAAATGTAATGCTTTATGGGGGATATACAAGTCTTAACCAAGCAAAGAAAGAGGCTTTTTCAGCTCACTATGGCCTTGGTTACAAAGAGAATTAGGAAAAATACTATACCCCCAAAAACCAAACTGTAAAGGTTCAGACTCCTGTTCATAAACCAACTCCTCCTGCTCATAATGCTGAGTTATCTAAGGCCAGATCTAATGAGCCTTACAAGAGAACTTATGTAGACAAGAGGAACTGTTTTCACCGTGGCTTGGTTGGTCACATTCTTGTGAACTATCCTTCTAAGAACCAAGGGAAACAGCCTGTTGTTTCATAACTAGCTGTTATCCCCAGGTCGCCATCAGTGAAATCTCCCAAAAATCCAAAACAAAATGTGGTGAAACCACAGTCAAACTGATGGTAAAGCCTAAGATCAAATCTGAAGCTAAACCATCTGTTCCAAGAAAGGTAACGCAACCTGCTGTACCTTGTGTATCTACCTTTGGTAGTACACGTACTGGTGAGAAACCTGTGGCGAGACTCTCTAAGCCACAGAGGAGGAGACGGAACAAGAGGTTGAGAAAGCTAGAACAGCTGAGGTGAAGCTTCCACAAGTTCACCTGCTGTTGTTGAACCAAAGTCTCCTGTTCCGGTTAAGAAACAGAAGAGATCCTGGACTTCCAAATCCAAAACTTCTCAATCTCCTAGTTCTATTTCTTCTAAAGATTCATCAATTTTGAACTTTCATCATGACTGTGAGTTAAAGGAAGTAGTTTATTTTGAAAAGGATGGACGACCCAAGACGACAATGGCTTGGTTCTCCAAATCTAACTAATTCTTTTGTGACTCGTGCAGGGACGTCCGAAGGGTACTATCTCTAACCGCTGTTATGTAGATAGTCTCCTGGCACATGACAGGAAACATGGACCTGCTTCAAGATGTTAAACCATTCAGAGGCGGCAATGTGGCCTTTGCCGGAGAAAAAGGTGGCAGCATCACGTGTCAAGGCGTGGTTTCGAACGGTTGTGTCAGCTTTGACAATGTCAACTTCTGCGAGCAGCTGAAGCATAATCTGTTGAGTGTCTCCCAAATTTGTGATAAGGAGTACTCGGTGATGTTTGACAAGTCAGAATGCCTGATTCTCAAACCTGGTTTTGAAGTTCCCGAAGATTGGATCCTGATGAGAGCGCCAAGAACAAACAACACCTATCAGATCGATATGAGCGTGGCAAAAATCACCTCATCAGTTGCTACCTGTTTGCGGCATAGGAAACTCGAACATATTTCGTATCGTAAAATGAATCATCTTGTCCGAAACTGTTTGGTAACCGGGGTTCCTAAGCTGAGATTTACCGTTGCAGATGATTGTATGCCTTGTAAAAAGGGCAAACAGCAACGGAAGTCTCACAAGCCCAAGCTCCAAAACTCTATTGATACCCCTTTGGAGCTATTACATATGGATCTGTTTGGCCCCATAAGTATCAGGAGTATTGGAGGTAAGTCGTTCTGTCCGGTTGTAACTGATGATTTCTCACGTTTTTCTTGGGTGCACTTTTTAGGTTCTAAGGACGAGACTGTTGATATTCTCCAATACTTGATCCTGAGCTTGGAATCTCTTTGCAAGCTAAAAGTTAGAAGAATAAGGAGTGACAACGGAACTGAGTTCAAGAATAATTTGATGGAGCTTTTCTGTCTCAAGAAAGGGATCCGTCACGAATTCAGCGCGTCGTACACGCCTCAGCAGAATGGAGTTGCTGAACGGAAGAACAGAACACTGATTGAGACTGCAAGGACAATGATGTCGGATGCAAAGCTTCCTATCACTTTCTGGGCAGAAGCCGTTAATACAGCTTGTCACGTCTTAAACAGAGTTCTGGTTGTGAAGAGGCACAACAAGACTTGTTACGAGTTGATCAACAATCGACTTCCCATTCTTGATTACCTAGTTCCTTTTAGTAGTCCCTGTTCCTTGTTGCTACAGTACAAAGACCGCCAGTCTAAGTTTCATGCAAATGCGGTGGATACGTTGCCAACTCGCCTTGCAAGAGAGTGTACAACATAGGAACTCGTACTGTCGAGGAATGGTTCGAAGTGGATTGTAGTAAACACAGCATTCCACCAGAACCAACAGGTCCAGCTTAGGGTTTTGATTATGATGCGCTACTCAAGTCATTCAATCTTCCTGATCTATCTGCAGTTGACGCCGCAAATGTTTATGAATTATTGGGTGGCGACAATGACTCCAGTTTCTCTACTCGTGCTACTGTACCAATTATAACTCCTGATTCCAATGATGCATCTGCATCTGGAACTCATGACAGTGATAACAGTGAAGTTGTTCATATTGTTGGAGATGACGCTCAAGCCATTCCTAACACAACTGTAGGAAATGAAGCTCCAGCTGATCCAATTTACATTGAATCTTCTTCATCTGGAACACAGGAAATGGGGGAGTTAAGCACGAATCTAGATCCAGAAATTCAGGAACCGATTGTACCGGAGACGAGAGTGCATATGAATCATCCAATCGACAACATTATTGGTGATCCTTATGCCGGTGTTCAGACTCGTCATCGAACCATCACTGAGAACACCAGCCTTTACACAAAGTTACTTGAAACTGGTGTCATGGAAACATGTTTGCATGCTGCATTCGTGTCTCAGTTAGAGCCGAAGAATGTGAAGGAGGCTCTCACTGACAACTGCTGGATTGAGGCGATGCAAGATGAATTGTCTCAATTCCAAAAGTTGCACGTGTGGGATTTGGTTGACTTGCCAAAAGGCTTTCAGCCAATTGGAACTAGATGGGTGTTCAAATGCAAGACGGATGATCGTCATGTGGTTGTGAAGAACAAAGCAAGATTGGTTGTTCAGGGTTTTTATCAGAAAGAGGGCTTGGATTACACGGAAGTATATGCCCCAGTTGCTAGAATTGAAGCCATTCGATTGTTCTTGGCTTATGCCACATATGTCGGCTTCAAGGTCTACTAACTTGATGTGAAGAGTGATTTCCTTTATGGTAAAGTTCATGAAGAGGTCTATGTCACTCAACCTCCCGGCTTTGAAGATCCGCATAATATAAATAAAGTGTATAAGCTCGACAAAGCACTTTATGGTCTTCATCAAGCACCGCGGGCATGGTATGAGACATTATCTAAGCATTTACTGTCTAATGGTTTTGACCGTCCTCTTCATTAGGAAAGCAGGAGGTGACATTCTTCTTGTACAAGTATACGTCGACGACATTATTTTTGGATCTACCAATGAAGGGATGTGTAGGGAATTCGAGCAGGTGATGAAGTCCAAGTTTGAAATGAGTAATATGGGTGAATTGTCGTTCTTCCTGGGTCTGCAAGTCAGTCAAAGAGAGGATGGGATTTATCTACATCAAACCAAGTATGTGCAGGACATCTTGTCAAAATACAAGATGAATGATAGCAGTACTTATGGCACACCTATCCCAGTCAATCATGGTCTGCATCCTGACAAAGATGGAAAGGGTGTAGATAGCAGATTGTACCGTGGGATGATCGGATCACTTATGTATCTCACAACTTCAAGACCCGATATAATGTTTGCTGTGTGCTTGTGCTCAAGGTTTCAGTCTCAACCGAAGGAGTCACATATGATAGCCATGAAGAGAATTTTCAGATACCTGAAAGGGAAACCCCGATTAGGTCTTTGGTACTCTAAGCAGCAGTCATTCGACTTCAAAGCCTACACTGATTCAGGTTATGGCGGTTGTAACCTTGACAGAAAGTCAACTTCCGGTGGATGTCAATTCTTAGGAGACAGACTGGTCTCCTGGCAGTGCAAGAAGCAGTCAACGGTTTCTGTCTCAACTTGTGAAGCAGAATACATTGCTGCGGCGAGCGGTTGTTCTCAGATACTGTGGATTCAGCAGCAGTTGAGAGACTACGGCTTAAACTTCACTGGAACTCCATTATTCATTGACAACAATGCCACCATGTCCATCACAAATAACCCGGTGAAACATTCCAAAACTAAACATATAGAAATTCGCCATCATTTCATCCGTGATTGTGCTGAAAAGCATTTGATTGAACTTGTAAAAGTTCACACGGATGACAATCTTGCTGACCTTTTCACAAAGCCATTTGATCGATCCCGTTTTGAGCATCTTGTCAACTTCATAGGAATGTTCAATCCTGAGTGAAAATTAATTTTTCTTAAATCAATTCAATTCATGGAAGTTAAATTTTATTTCTTTTAAATTTTCTGTATAGTTCTTTTAAATTTCAAAATATTTTACAAAAACAAAACAAAATAGAAAACGGAGAAAATTTCAAAGTTAACTTGAGAAAAGAGGAAATGATAGTACATCAGAAATGATCTAAACGTCACAGACTGCTCATATGGGAAATGATTGCGTCATGCTTACTTAATTATTTAAATTATTATGTTTTTAATCTACTTATTTACAAGTAATTTGAATTGTCAGTAGGCTGTATGCGTCTTTGAATCACTAGTAGTGTGGAAACTAAATCTAAACTACAACTGTGATTTGAACCCATGTTTGTAAGTGTGTGTGCGTAAAAGAATAGAAAAGATCATTATCAGATATAGGATGTTAGATTTTGGCAATAATTTTCTCTTGAGGTCAGTTTCGGGTTATGTCGTTAGCACAATTAATGCGGTCATCTCACTGCCCATACTCACAAGTATGCAAGGAGAGATTGAATCAAGACATGTCTCTACATTAACCGTTAAGCATGTATTCACCCTTGAATTACTCCTGATTCATTGAAATCAAATCCAGATAAAAGTTGGATCCCCTTACCTTAAAACTCAAACACCATATATATTATCCTGAATCATCATACCGATATTCAATGAAGAAAATCAAATGAAACCAAGAAAATGAATCACTCGATTCTGAATCTTATGATTCCTGATAATCCTTATGGATTCTGCTTGATTTTTCCTTTGCTAATAGATGTAACTTCATTCTGAAAATTGAGAAAATCATTGGGAAAATCTTAGATGCCTTAAGATAATGCAATTTACATTAGTGTAGCATATCAGTGGGGTACACGTTGTATATCTTATAATTAAAACCTTAATACACAAGAACGTGATACAAAGATGCTTATAGTTTCAAATCTTATAATATTGTCAACTTGAATTACTTGTTTATGTGCTTATTACGTATGAATAAATAGTAATCCATGACATGATCCCATATTCTTTGATGTTTATATTGTATCGTTTTTGCTAAAATATAGCCTGATATGATCCTCTGCTCGTGTCTTTGATCAAAAATAGTTTGTGTGAATACTTGTATATTTTTATGAAGAAAAGATAAAAAAAGATTTTAAGTTTATGCATAGTTCAATTTTATATAGAAAAGCCAAAAATATTTGTGTTTAACCTTCCTGAATTGTATTTGAATCCTCCTGATTGAATATTCCTAACTTGTTCGTTATTTGACTTGAAAAACTTCATAAATTTGAGTTGAAAATTTGCGCACTTAAGGGTTTGTGCGTACTTGTAAGTGCGCATGAAGTAAGCCCTGCGTACTTAACAAGTACGCAAGAGTTAAGTCTTGCGCACTTGTAAGTACGCACGGCCTTTTGGTGTGGGGTATAAATGGGGGACGTAGAAAATTTCTGAGTTTTTCATCGCATTCAACTGGACTTTTCCCTCTGCAAATTTTTACTCAAAATCCAAGTGTACTTAATCCGATTTTTCGTCCCAGTACAAGTTTCATCATCTTATATCATCGATTTGGTGAGATTTTAGGCTTAATCCATCCACGAAATCGTGATATTGGACCGATTCATTGACTAAGAAAATCTAGGTTCATTCCGTGATTCTTAGGGCATATTTTGGGTTGTTTAGGTAAATTATTATCATTAAAACTTGATTAGAAACAATAATCGACCCTTAATCGTCCATTCTAGTCTTTGATTTTGACCTTGTGCATGAAGTTGAACCGATAGTGGTTCGGTCGACCATTTTAGGTCAAAATTGGTCATATATAGTAGTATTTGGTGTTGTTGTTGGTCCCATAGGTTAGAATCATTGATTCTAACCTAGTGGTGACCCAATACACACCAATTTTTGAACATCTGTTGAATTTCAAATTCTAGAATTTTTCACCAAGTACGTTTCCTGCGCACTTAACAAGTACGCAAGAAGCACTTCATGCGTACTTGTTAAGTACGCAAGAGGAAACTCCTGCGTACTTGCTAAGTACGCAGGACCAACACTTGGCAAAAATTCCTAAGTCTGAAATTCAGTTCAAAGAGTAACTGCTATACTGAGTCATGTTTATCCATTTCCAATGATACGTGTTGTTCTGATTCTGTTTTTTGTGTGTTTTTGCAGATCATGGCTCGGGCGTTTACTAACGAATTCAACTTGTTAGCTAACACTGAACCAGAATGGAAGGGTGCAACATTGCAGCATAGAGACATAGTTGATTTCTTGAACCGTTCAAGAATCAGCTACACCATTTCTGCTGACCCGATCGTGTCAAGTCCCTACCTCGAGCAGTTTTGGGAGACTGCGGAGCACGACTGCACGGTAACCCCCAACGTTATAAGGGCTAATGTTGCTGGTCATGCTATTGCTTTCTCTGAAGATACTATAAGAAGGGTCCTTCAATTCAGAGATCTCGCGACCGACCCGACAGCCTATCCAGACTACTTTGTGGACGGCTGTTAGAGACAAATAATGGGCTATGTTGGTGCGAGGGACTATGCTTCATACAAGAAGATGTGGGTGTTAGACCAATGGAGATACTTCGCCCACGTCATGATCATGTGCATCTCATCAAGGAAAGCTGGGAAAGATGCCATGGGTCATGACCTTGCAGCAGCCATGGTCGGCCTCTCTCAATAAGGGCTACAACTTCTCCCGCTACATCTTTAAGGCCATCAATGACCAGATCAACACAGCGGAGAGGTTTCGGTTCTTGTTATACCCTCGGTTTATGCAACTTCTGATTAATGACGCGTTGCCAAACCTTCCTGCTATAGGGGAGAGACTGCAAGTAAAGAGGGTGGACAAAAGAGTATTCGCCCAATTCCTAAAGCCAGGCAGTGTAGATCCTACCCCTGTGCATACAGAACTCTTTGGCCACCTCATCAATGAAGCATATGTGGCCCCAGGTGACTGGAGATGGTACAGTCATGACAAGGAGCCGGAATTGAGTGAACACTCCGACGAACAACAGCAACAACAACAGGAGGAGATGGAAAGTGATGATGGATCGTCTGATGATGGAGACGACGAAGGAGGAAATGATGGTGCTGAGGGATCCGACTTGGAAGCGACTGAGTCAGATTCTTCTGATTCCGATGATGCACCGTCGCAGGTACACCCACGGAGAACGGCTAAGGTAACCCTACCTGAGTCGTCCTCCAAGAGAAAGCGACAGTCCTCTAGCAGCGAATACGAGCCAGACTCTGACTCTGACGCTGGTGGTGGTGGTGGTGATAAAGGAAATCTATAAGGGACCTACAATTCATGTTTATGATTTTTAAAACATATAAATTCATCTTCATGATTTTTAAAACATATAAATTCATGTTTATAGTGGTGGGAAATCTATAAGGTTTAACCCGGGCCTAAACATGACTTTGAGACGGGATTAGGCTGAGTCGTTGCTTTCTAAGTGTGAGACCCATAGATAGATTGTTTTCTTGGTAATTTATGATATAATAGATCACATAATTGGGGGCTCGATAGGTCGGTGGTTGGGTTTAATTGGATCGAAATACTGATTGTTACAGTTAACACGTAACTACAGCAAAGCTATGTACAAATGAAAGTGTGAAGCAAGTTTTCCAGTTGTGATTCCATTGCATAATTCTTTTTCGGGACGAAAAATGGCAAGTGTGGGGATGTGATGTAATGCTAAATATCCCGTGTTTAAGAGTCTAATTCGTATAGCTTTAAGCGTTTAGCTTTGTATCTTGAGTCTGTTTTATGTGCGTTTGGTATTCTTGAGTCTTATAGGTTAAATATGCTTATTGAGCGGGAAACATGAGCCTTAATCAAGAGTATAGCAGTAGACACGGACCTAGAGAAGCAAAACTAAGAAATCTTGGAATTTATGGTCTTCACGGTACGCGAAGACCTGGGAGCAAAGTTTCGCGACACGCGAGGGCTTTAAAAAGCCCACCCGAGTAAATTGGATTTCGCGCCACTCGAAGAACTTGTAACCTTGGTTCACGGTACGCGAGGGAAGGATAATTCGGTAATTTTAACCTAATTCAAATTATAAGCCAATGGGGAGTCTATTTTCGAATTAACTTGCATACATCCGTCCTAGAGCTCCAGAGAGGCGATTTCCAGAGATAAAGTTTGATTCCTTTCCATTCTTTGATGCTAGATCAAGCTACACGAATCATTGAAGAATCGACAATGATCATGAGCGGCTAAACCATCCGTGGTTGTTTCCGGGTGCAAGATTTGTCTTGTAAGGTGACTGACCTGATTCATACTTGATTTGGTATAGGATTTTTATAATCGTTTGGTTGATTGAATCTTATAGTTTGCTTGGTTTGATTAAACACATTGATTTATTAAATTAACTCATGCATCGGTTTTTCGGTTTTATATCGTGAACCATTGTTTGTCTATGTTTGGTATTTTAAATTGGTAATTGATTATTGGATAATTAACTTGTGTCAAGTATTCGGTTGTTAAATCGTTGCTCAACGCAGTCATTATTCGGTTGTTAATTATTTGTCAACTAAGTAAAACGAGTCATGTCTATGTGATTTCCAATTGGTACAAATCAGTTATCACCAAAACTTGCAATCTGAACCCGGAAGCAATCCTTTTCTCATAATTGTTTTCAAAAGTTTTAAAGTTTGTTGCTTTTTAATTTGATTTCCTAAATTCATTAATTTTTTAGTAGTTTTTCATTATTAAACACTTTCCACCAATTCCCTGTGGATACGACACCCTACTTCACTATACTATAGTTTAAGGTAGCTACGAATTAGAATTAATATTGTTTTTGATTGACCTTGACAACGCGAGCATTGGTGAGTTCATAAACAAAAATCGTATTTTCACAACTTGTATCCTCTATACAAGAACACCCTGGACCTCAGCTTTACTCGGGTATGGGTCTAAAAATCATCCCTCCCAATCCATTACTCGTTAACCTCAGCTTTATTTGGGTTCTGAGTCTACAACATATATATATATACAGGCGACTCCCTGGCTTCTGGATACAAGTTCGGTCAAATACGAGAGGATCAGTCTTGCCCATCAGTCCCCCTAATCGTGGCCACAATATGTACTTATTCATGGGATATATATACAGATGATATTGGGATCTCAGATAAAAATCATTTACAAAAACATTTTATAGAGCACAGTTCAGAGGAAATCACTTCAAGCAGAACCTCCTACTGAATCAACTATAACAATCAATACCTCGACAGAATCCTAAATCATATCCAACATTATCATAAATAACATCCCTATCTTAGGTTTACACCAAGGAACCTCAGGATGTTTGGAAACCTTACATCGTATTTATGGCAGTTTGCGGACGTTTTTGCTAGAAACCGGACCCTCGTACGCGAACCAAGGCTCGGGAATACTTCTCCAGAGTGTAAGTGTTTGTTTTTAAGGTGTAATGATGTTGTCGAATGAGCTTGGGTCGACCATCTATTTATAGGATGAAAACGAACTCATATCGGACTGACATCTAGGAGCATATCGGTTTGACTTCCTTTATGACACCAATATCGGACCGACATACAGGTGCATATCGGTCCGACATCCTTTATGGTGGCTTATTTGGCGTATCACCCACATATAGGACCGACATATAAAATCATATCGGTCCGACTTGGGGCTGAGTCATTAGACACGCGTCTGATGACGTGTTATTCTCTCATGATTTCCTTCCTCTGCACATGTCAGACCGACATGGTCTAAGATATCGGTCCGACATCGACCAAATTTCAAAATTCTTCATTTTTAACCCTTGATCTTTGGTATATTTGCAATTCAACCCTTGGACTTCAATTCCTGACATCTTTAATCCTTATATTACTTGGGAATTATCTGAGTGTTACACCTACACATAATCATACAATCATAAAATATCCATACAATCATAAGTATCATTTATATGTAAACAACAAGTTTACCAACTACTAAGTAAGTATGAAAATATTTACCTTTGTCATTAGAAGTCCTCGATTGATCTTCGATCTTAGCAACTCGTACACCTAAACAAGTCACAATCATGTTTAGTAATCTAGTGATCCCATTATGTCTACCAATTGTGATTCATAACACCCTTAACCTAATGGTTAACATTCTCTACTTATGTTGGTTAATTCAACCTTAACCAAACCTCAAAGTTTTCTTAGACACCGTCAATATCATCATTTAACCTAAACAACCCATTTGACCCGTTAAGGATTATTCCATCTTTCACCTAAAATCCCCAAATTCTACATTCGCCAATTTGTTTAACAATTTCATTTGATTTTGTGTTTATGAACACTACAAACACTTGCCAATCCTTAACATTCCATTTTAAAATCCATAATCAAAAACCCATAAATTATCCACCAAGAACCCTAAAATTCAAAACCCTAATTAGATTTTAAAACTATGTAAATCTACAACCTACAGCTTTAGATAAGCTAGGTTATCACTTCTAGAATTAACCATTCATAACCCCTAATTCTACAAAATTAGGGTTTCTCACCTAAAACCCACCAAGAACATAACAATCGAGGTTCAAGAGATGATAATGTTAGTGGTGTCACCCAGACGGTCTATATAAAAACTAACAAAACTAACCTAGACTCCTAAGTAGTAAATGAAGTACCTTCGACTAAACCGCACTGACAGGCAAGTAGACCTATCAAGTGTAGCACAGCTTAATGGTAAACCGGATTATCGAACCCTAGAGACACTACTATAACTATACTAGACTCTGACTCGGACTAAAGATTGATTGATGGGGGGTTGCCTACACTAAAGATTAACTACTAATGCAGCAAACAAAATCGACTCAAATTATCAAGATAAAAAACTAAGGAAGAAATAAGAGATGGGAAGAATACTACCTAGGTCGGAATCCTTTGCAAAGCACAACTTCTATCGGTTCTGGAAACTATGATGGATCTGGGTTTATAAGGAAACAACTCTAGACTGCCTAGTGGATCCCTAATCACTCTAAGGGTGTCACCAACTAAGGAACCTAAAGATTTAATAACTCACAAGATAGTGGATTACCTTTCAGTCTCTCCAACAATGATAAAGTACCCGAATAGACAGATCACCTTTCAGTCTCACTGTCCACAATACATTCGAAGAATGCACGAGGTAATCTCAAGATAAGAACTATGATTCAGAATAGCAAAAAACAACAGACACCTAATACCAACTTCCTCTCAGACAGCTGACACTCGGATTCCTAATGACGAAGACTAAATGACTATCTCTCACTTCTTGGGTATTGAGATAGGATACACACTCAATCCAATCTATACTCAATCACAATTCCTATGACTTCTATCTCTAATAAACCACACAAACAATCACAGACCCTAAAGTGTATGACCTAGATACGCAAATCAAGCTAGAAGACATCCACAATCAACGTACATAATCATAATCAATCACAAATCAGATCTAAGCATATAGATTCATAAAATTAATATCAAGAAATTGTTTACAAAATTATTCAACCAATAATCGAATCCAAAACCGATAAAAATTGTAACTTTAACAAGCAATCATCTAATGACCCAGGTAGTATCAAAGATCTAGCCAAGAATCATACTTAAGTTTGACAAAATAGAAGAACAAGCATAAACCATGGTTTCAAACAAATCAATCAAATACAAAAATGGAATCTTGAACACCGAACAAGTTAAACTACGAACCCGGGATTCAAAGACTCAAGCTTTTCTCTTCAAATGGCTTCCAATCACCCAAAATCGCCTCTGGGCCTTCTCTGGACGACAATAGTTCGAACTCCTTGCATAATGGCTATCAACTTCTATTTAATTCGAATTTAGCGTTTTTCTCGGATTCTTAGTCTCTCGCGTACCGCGAGTCAATGGCATCAAATTAGTGGTGGCCGTTTATAGATTTCCTCGCGTATCGCAAGGCTTTCTTTCTCCTATCTCGCGCACCGCGAGAACTCTATTTTCAACATTTTTGACTTTCAAACTTTGGGCTTCACTTTCTTGCTCGGTTTCTTCATGCATTCACTTGTAATCTTCACGAGCATCTATAAACATAACACAGACTCAATAGTATACAAAAATGACTCAAAACAAAGATAAAACTAATAAAAAACGCACGATTATAATAGGACTAAAGATGTCTGCTTCGCACTACATCAAACATCACCACACTTAACCTTTTTTCGTCCTCGAAAAAGCTGCAATGGAATCATAAATGAGATCTAACTTAACAATTCATAATTACCAATTAGCACAAACATACTCACGCGTTAAAAAGCAACAATTAGTATATCTGTCCGATTAAACCCAAGCACCATCCATCAAGCCCCCGTAATGTGTTCTAATTCCAATTTATACAGTTATCAATCAACCTATGTGACTCACACTTGCAAGTTACAGCTCTACCTAATCTCGTCTCACGGTCATGTTTAGGCACAGATCAAACCATATATATTTACCCTACCACGTTAAACTAAGATTTATTTATTTAAGAAATTAGATGAAATATGGAATGAAATGTATGATAATGAGCATTAATTCAAGAAAATGAACTTTCGTCTAGAGGTGTTTCAACCAAGTCACTATCCCGGAATGTAACACATAGACTAAATTCTAACAATAAGCACATAAGAATCACTTAGGAGTATTTTCTCCAAGTGGCCATCCCGGAGGGTAACACATAAGCAAAACTCAGTATTCTAACAAATAAGCTCATGAATATAGAATAATGGATGCGAGCGCCACCAAACTCGGATTTATTCTCATAAAAAGAGAGTGGTGTGCCAAAAATTTCAAAAAAAAATTGATCTTATCTTAACGTGGTACCTCTCACCCTATGTTGACAGTTTTAGTTTTACCGACACCCTAAGATGAGTACCTACATGATATCATTATTTAATTAAGTGATTAATCCTAAGTAACACTCACATGCTATTTAAGCTATTCAAGCTGGCTGGGTCTACCAAAACTTCACTAAGTAGACGCGTTTTCTATTATTTATATCATTTAAAACTCAAACAATTAGATCCAGTTGTACTATCATTTTCCATTTTTGATTGCAAAACTTATACTTTCAAAGGACATTTTTCAAAAATTTTTTACTTTTTTGTATTTTTCAATTGTTATAAACAAGACAGACAAACAAACTAAACTAAACACTCAAATCCCCGCACTTGAAAAACACATTGTCCTCACTGTGAAGCAAGACACAACTAAAAATAAAAATGAAAAAATAAAACAGGAAGCGACTTAGCTCATAATATAGCAGTGAACTGTCCAGCTTCCTTCATCCTTGTGTGCACCGTATAGCATTTCGGTCGCGGTTACACAATTGACTGTCGGGCTGCTCAATAAAATCAGGATCAATTCCGTCCGAATGGAGATTGAGTATGGACTGAATGATCAAAACCTGCAAAACAAACTCACACAATACCCGCAACATCAAACTGACTCACAAATAAAAATAAACACTCAACGGACTCACTAAAAACTTAAAGACTCAAGATAGATAGAATGCAGAGAAAACATACACGATGCGTTGCAAACACATATACATGAATGCCACAGCAAGGTTGATCATCGGTTACGAACGATTTTCAAGTTTCTCATGGTAATGGTGGTCGGTAGATAACCATGAGAAGTGACATTTAAGCCCGCATTGTCTTTTGTCTCTCGCGTACCACGAGAAACCACAAACAAACCCTCGCGTACTACGAGGGACCTCTTGTGACAGAAAGTAAAGGGGTTTTTTATACTTAGAAAATTTTTCACCCCTTAACTTCTTTTCACCCAAATTCCATAAAAACCTGTTCCAAGCATAAAAAAAAATGTAAAAATACCTGGAACTTCATTCCTGATGATTTTCCTCACCGAATCAAGCACGAATCCGTGCAAAACATGACACAAACAAAACACACAAACCGAAAAACACAGAAAATGACACGGACTCAAACCAAGGAATTTACAAACTATACATCACGGGCACTTACCCGAGACTCAAACAAACCTATAAGGAGGCTTCTCCTTGATCCTAACCGGTACCGTCTTCATCCTACGCGGTCTACCGGCTCTCCACAGCCTCAACAAACTCCTACACCTATCAAACCTCAAACCTCTTTTACATTTATTAATCAAGTCCTTCCACCACAACTTAAACCTACCAGGTCCAAAGATAACACTGTTCAAGTATCCTAGCAAGTTGTCACTTCTAAACATCCCCATACTTGGGGTTTTCACTCTCCCTAGATCACAAGACTCATTCAACTCTAGGAGTTTCTTACGGGGCGGCCTAGATTTAGGAGATGACTCGGTCCCTCTCCCCTCAGCACGAAGAACAGGTAGAGGTTTAGGAATAGGCACTTCTAACAGTATGACCTCTACAATCTCCACCATGGGCGTCTCACATACTATCTTCCCCACTTGTGCTAAAATCTTTCTCAATCTGCAATCATCACCGTCAGCACTAAAAAACGGGGACCCTACGAATTTCTTTTCAAATTCAGCAAGCCAATCCGATGGGTCCTCTATCATTCCTCTTTCATCCTTATCAACAGCATCCTCTACTGGATTAGAGTCCCGATTTTCGTCCATGATGGCATCAATCATGAACACGGAGTGGCTCTGCTCGCCAACATCCTTCACGGACTTTGTAGCATCGAATGTGATTGACTCATCCCCCACACGAAGTCTGAATTTCCCGTCAAATACATCGATCAATGCCAAGGGCGCCCTAAGATGAGTGGGACTCTGTCATCCACTTCCATGTCTAGGATGACAAAATTCACTAGGAAGACAAACTAGTTTTACTAAAATATTTTCCACAATTCCACGTGGATACTTGACTGAGTGGTGAGCCAAGGATATGCTCATGCGTGTAGGCTGCAGTTCACCTAGGTCTAGCTTCTTATAAATGGAATAAGGCATCAGATTGATGCTAGCACCTAGGTCAGCCAACGCGTGGTTTAAGAGCAAACTGCCAAGCAGACACGGGATCGTGAAACGACCCGAATCTGCCATTTTCTCTAGCAGTTTGTTCTGAACCACTGCAGAACATTGCTCACTAAGTGAGACTTTAGAGATCCCCTCTAGCTTCTTCTTGTTGGAAAGAAGATCTTCTAGGAATTTTCCACATTTCAGCATGTGCTGGAGGACCTCTATGAATGGGAGATTAACCTTGAGTTGTTTGAACATATCAAGGAAGTGCTCGTACCCTACCGTGTTTATGTGGCAACAAGCGAGCTGGATAGGGAACACGGCTCAGGTTAATATCGGGGGTCTTCATCACCACCCCCTTCTTCTTCTCCTATACCTTCTCTGCAGGCTTCTTCATTTCTATCTCCTCATCCACCGGCCCTTCTTCTTCTTCTTCTACCAGTGGGTTCTCCTTCTATTATACTCTTTTACTCCTAGTCGACACAGCATTTACTGAAGTCCCTAGTTCCATCACCTCAGCTGAATCGGCCTCCTCTAACATCCTACCATCGATTTGAACAAAACGAGCTCTCCAATCTATCTTCTTCACCTTATTAGGCGAAGGGATGCCATAGTCAGCGTTGTGGGAGACTTTCTTCTCCTCTCCTTGACTCCTGATCGACACGGCCATCACTAAAGCATTAGGGCCTGAAGATGGACCTCCATGTCTGTCCCTCAAGATCTTCGCGATGTCTCCTACCATGCGTTGCAAGTCCTGAAATGCCGACTACTGATTCTTCAATAAAGTGTCGTGGGCATCCGATCTTTGTCGAGCGTCCCTGTCCTACTGGACTAAGTGGGCAAGCATTTATGTCTGATTCTCTATCATCTCTTCAATATACCTTATGCTGACACTACTTCCTGAACTCACTCCAGCTTCAGCTCTTCCATACTGATTTTGGCGAGCATTAAACCCAGGCAGGTTATTTCCAGATCTCCCTCCGGAGCCAAAAGAATTATTATAGTAGTTGTACCCTCGGTTCTGGTTACCCGCATAGCTCACCTACTCCTGATGATTGACTAGGCAATTTCTTGTGTCGTGGCCTCCCCTGCACACCTCACATCTTTGAGCACTCAGCTTCAACTCTTTCTTCTCATTCGCCATAGCTGCGAGTGCAGCAGCCACGCTAGTATCAGGGTTGACCTGATGCACACCTCTAGGAGAAGAGGCGGGTGCTCTAGCACTAGGAATGGAAGTCCTAGTAGATGGCTGCTGTTGTTTCACTAGATCGAAGCTCTCGAACATCTCTTCACTTGGCTGGCTCGAGTTTGTCCATGATATGGCTTCCCGCAGCTGTGTTGAAAATTTGTTGCTATCGCCCAGTCGGAAAGACCATGCTGGGGACATTGGCTCAACAGTGTGTTGAACCTCTCCCATGCCATGTGATAAGGCGCATCAAGATCCATCCGAAACGAATGGATTTGACCCCGAAGGCGAGCGGCCCTGGAAGGTGGATAGTACTTTCTGAAGAACTTGGCTTAAAGATCCTCCCATGTGGTGATATAGTTGTCAGGGAGGGTGTTAAGCCACGTAGATGCACGCCCAGAGAGCGAGAATGGGAAGAGATGCAAATAGATAATGTCCTTAGACACACCTGTGATATTGAAGGCATCACATATGCGCGCGAAGCGGAACAGGTGTCCGGGTGCATCCTCATCCTCGAGGCCATGAAATTGAGTGGCATGAGTGATCGTGCTCATGACATGTGACGGGATCTGCCATGTATTGGTGATCAAAATAGTGGGTCGTGCGATTGAAGATCTCGCACCGCTGACCCCGTCACTGTCCCTCTGGTGCACGGTACGCCTCGTTGGTGGGTCAGCGTCGCCCATGTTAGGAAATGGAATTGGGCTAGTAGAACGTACCTAGGATTTGCACAGCTCTTTCAAACACTCCCGGAAGTCGTGGGTGCGCTCGTGTAGCTCTCGTTCGGGCTATAGAAAAGTTGAATAAGGTGGTGACCCCCTACGAACGAGTATTGTGAATAAACAGAAAGACTCTAGAAGGAAAGAGACAAAGACTCAAATATATAGAGACTCGATTCTAAATTAGACACTCATATAAGACTCACAAGATAGCACAGAAGACAAGCAAACAAACAAGACTCAAAAGAAAAGAAATAAATAAACCAAAAATCAAACAAAGAACTAGTCAAAGTTAATATTGATATTGCCAAGTGTCCCTGGAAAAGGCGCCAAAAATATGGTGTTGCCCATACGGTTTATATAAAAACTAACAAAACCTAACCTAGAATCCTAAGTATTAAATGGAGTACCTTTAACTAAACCGCACTGACAGGCAAGTGTACCTATCGAGTGTAGCACAGCTTAATGGTAAACCGGATTATCGAACCCTAGAGACACTACTATAATTATACTAGACTCTGACTCGGACTAAAGATTGGTTGATGGGGGGTTGAATACACTAAAGATTAACTACTAATGCATCAAACAAAATTGACTCAAACAATCAAGGTAAAGAACTAAGGAAGAAATCAGGGATGGGAAGAATACTACCTAGTTCAGAATCCTTTGCAAAGCACAACTTCTACCGGTTCTGGAAACTCTGATGGATATGGGTTTCTAAGGAAACAACTCTAGACAGCCTAGTGGATCCCTAATCACTCTCAGGGTGTCACCAACTAAGGAACCTAAAGATGTAATAACTCTCCAGATAATGGATTACCTTTTAGTCTCTCCAACAATCACAAAGTACTTGAATATACTGATCGCCTTTCAGTGTCACTGTCCACAAAACATTCGAAGAATGCACGGGATAATCTCAAGATAAGAACTATGATTCAGAATAGCAACAAACAACAGACACCTAATACCAACTTCCTCTCAGACAGCTGACACTCAGATTCCAAATGAAGAAGACTAAACGACTATCTCTCACTTCACGTGTATTAAGACACGATACACACTGAATCCAATCTATACTCAATCACAATTCCTATGACTACTATCTCTAGCAAACCACACAAATACAAACCCTAAAGTCTATGACCTAGATACACAAATCAAGCTGGAAGACAACCACAATCAACGTACAGAATCATAATCAATCACAAATCAGATCTAAGAATATAGATTCATCATAATTAATTTCAAGAAATTGTTTACAAAATCATTAAACCATTAATCGAATCCAAAACCGATAAAAATCATAACTTTAACAAGCAATCATCTAATGACTCAGGCAGTATCAAAGATCTTGCCAAGAATCATACTTAAGTTCGACAAAACAGAAGAACTAGCATAAACCATGGTTTCAAACAAAGCAATCAAATACAAAAAATGAATCTTGAACACCGAACATGTTAAACTACGAACCCAGGATTCAAAGACTCAAGCTTTTCTTTTCAATTGGCTTCCAATCACCTAAAATCGCCTCTGGACCTTCTCTGGACGGCAATAGTTCGAACTCCTTGCATAATGGCAATCAAATTCTATTTAATTCGAATTTAGGGTTTTTCTCGGATTCTTAGTCTCTCGCGTACAGCGAGACAATAGCATGGGTTCCTCGCGTACCACGAGTAAGAAATTATTCGCGGCCATTTCTGGATTCCCTCGTGTACCGCGAGGCTTTCCTTCTCCTATCTCGCGTACCGCGAGAACTCTATTTTCAACATTTTTTACTTTTGAACTTTGGGCTTCACTTTCTTGCTCGGTTTCTTCATGTATTCACTTGTAATCTTCACGAGCACCTGTAAACATAACACAGACTCAATAGTATACAAAAACGAATCAAAACAAAGATAAAACAAATAAAAAACGCATGAATACAATAGGAATAAAGATGTGTGCTTCGCACTACATCCGTTAGTTACTTGATTAATATAAGGAGATGAACACTCCAAAACCAACTTATTTCGTTTACAAAGATGTGTGCTTCGCACTACATCCGTTAGTTCAGAATCAGTTCTTGGCTTCTTCCCCCCTTTTCTCCCTAGTTTCTCATGCCACAAACACACACAAGAGTGTGTGTTTGTGTGACCCACTCCCCATATTCAATCAGACTTTACAAATTTTCACTTCTGCCCTCGAACTTCCATTTTTGACCCTTTCTTTCAAAAATGCAACATTTGAGACAAACCCTCAACTTTACAATTCATATTTTTATACCCTCATAATATGGTTGACATATTATGTAATAAACCCGAAAGTTGGTTCGTTACACATGTGGCATAACAAACTATCTAACTTCTCTAGTAGTCAGTTGTTCTCCGGAGTACACCTCTGTCGAAGCACTTTTGTGTGACAAACACTCTGGATAGAGTCTTAGGTTGTGTACTTTCTTTGTATGTATTTGTCTTTGTTTGTAAGTGTTTGTATGTATTAGTTATCGAGTTGAATTTACTAATGCATGTTGATTGTTGCTTAATTATCTAAGTGTTTTGCGCACTTAGTATGTGCGCAGGAATTAGTTCCTGCGTACTTAGCAAGTACGCAAGAATACTCTGCGTACTTGCTAAGTACGCATGAGTAATTTGTTCTGCGCACTTTCTAAGTGCGTAGAGATCAAGTTTTGTATAAATAGAATAGGTTGACAGAATGTAAGTAGGCAGACATTTGCACTCAATATTTTCTCTCTGTAACCGATCAAGTTTATAATAGAAGGAACTTTAAAGTGATTTATTTGTCGGTTTACTTTGTGTTGATTGATTCTCCACCTAGTCACGGGCATTCCGCACCCGGTCCGACTAGTCACACACCCACACGTAACGATCCGAGACACCCGAGGACTCTTTGGTACTGATTCAGACTATGGCGGTTGTAACCTTGATAGAAAGTCAACTTCTGGTGGATGTCAATTCTTAGGAGACAGACTGGTTTCTTGGAAGTGTAAGAAGCAGTCAACGGTTTCTGTCTCAACATGTGAAGCAGAATACATTGCCGCGGCTAGCGGTTATTCTCAGATATTGTGGATTCAGCAGCAATTGAGAGACTACGGCTTGAACTTCACTGGACCTCTCTATTCATTAACAACAATGCCACCATGTCCATCACAAACAAACAAGTGAAACATTCCAAAACTAAGCATATTGAAATTCGCCATCATTTCATCCATGATTGTGTGTTGAAAAGCATCTCATTGAACTTGTAAAGGTTCACACGGATGACAACTTTGCTGACCTTTTCACTAAGGCATTTGATCGATCCCGATTTGAGCATCTTGTCAACTTGATAGTAATGTTCAATCCAGAGTGAAAACTTGTTTTTCTTAAATCAATTCAATTTATGAAAGTTAAATTTTATTTATTTTAAGATTTCTGTATAGTTCTTTTAATTTTCAAATATTTTATAAAAATTCAAACAAAATAGAAAATGGAGAAAATTTCAAAATAGTCTTGAGAAAAGAGGAAATGATAGTACATCAGAAATGATCTAAACGCCATAGACTGCTCATATGGGAAATGATTGCGTCATGCTTACTTGATTGTTTAAATTGTTATGTTTTTTAATCTTTTTATTTACAAGTAATTTGAATTGTCAGTAAGCTGTAGGCGTCTTTGAATCACTAGTAGTGTGGAAACTAAATCTAGACTACAACTGTGATTTGAACCCATGTATGCATGTGTGCGTGTGTAAAAGAATCCAAAAAGATCATTATCAGATAGAGGATGTAAGATTTCAACAAATATTTTCTTAAGAGACCAGTTTTGGGTTATGTCTTTAGCACAATCACTGCCCATACTCACAAGTATGTAATGAGAGATTGAATCAAGACATGTCTTTACATCAACCGTTGAGCATGTATTCACCCTTGAATCATACCTAATTCATTGAAATCAAATCCAGATAAAAGTTGGATCACCTTACCTAAATCCCCAGACTCCATATCTATTAACCTGAATCATCATATGATATTCATAGAAGAAAATCCAATCAAACCAAGACATCTGAATCACTCGATTCTGATTCTTATGATTTTTGATAATCCTTATGGATTCTGCTTGATTTTTTTCTGTGCTAAACGATGTAAATTTATTCTGGAGATTTGAAAATCTTTGGAAAAATCTTAGATGCCTTGAGATAATGCAAGTTACATTTCTGTAGCATATCAGTGGGGTACACGTTGTATACCCTAAAATTAATAACTTAACACACAAGAACGTGATACAAAGATGCTTATGGATTCAAATCTTATAATATTGCCAACTAGAATTACTTGTTTATGTGCTTATTACGTATGAATAAATTGTAATTCATGACATGATCCCATATTCTTTGACGTTTATCTTGTATCGTTTTTGCTATAGTTTAGCTTGATATGATCCTCTGCTCATGTCTTTGAACAAAAATAGTGTGTGTATATACTTGTATATTTCTATCTAGAAAAGATCAAAAAGATTCTAAGTTTGTGTACAGTTCATTTTAATAAAAAAAACCAAAAATATTTGTGTTTAACCTTCTTGAATTGACTTTGATTCCTCTTGATTGAATGCTTTCATTTTGTTCATTATTTGACTTGAAATCTTCATAATTTGAGTTGAAAGTTTGAGCACACAAGGGTCTCTGCGTACTTGATAAGTGCAAATGAGGTAAACCCTGCGTACTTAACAAGTACGCAAGACTTAAGTCATGCGTACTTAGTAAGTACGCAGGAGTTAAGTCTTGCACACTTAGCAAATACGCAAGACCAATATGTGTTGGGTATATAAACAGGAGTTAGAATTTTTCTTGAGTTTCATCTTATTTCAAATTCTTAACAACTGTTGAATACCACTACTTATTTTTACTCAAAATTTTGAGTCTTCCTAACCGGTTTTTCATCCCGATTCTAGTCTCAACATCTTCTTATTATCATTTGGTGAGAATCATAGACCGTTTCATCCATTAAATCTGGAATTTCGGACCGATTGATGTATTTAAAAAATCTAGGGCTTTGAATCTTGATATTGGACAATTTTTGGTTGTTTTTGTAACACATTATGATCAAAACATGTTTAGAGTCAACAATTGAAGCTTGTTCATTACTTAATCGTCCATAACGTTCCTTGATTTTGTCTTTGACCCCTTGATTGACCGTCGATTTTAGTCGGACCAAGGCTATGTCAAAACTTGACTAGGTTAGTGGGTCATTGATGTGGATAGAGGTTCCATAGGTCCTTATCATGGTTTTCGACCTTGTGGTAACCCTATTCCACGACAATGTCTAACATCTGTTGAATATTAAAGTTTTTGAAAAATTTGGCTAAGTTCAATTCTTGCGCACTTAACAAGTATGCAAGAAATAATTCATGTGTACTTGTTAAGTACGCAAGAACAAATCCCTGCGTACTTGCTAAGTACGCAGGAATAACACTTGTGAAAAATTTCTAAGTGTGAAATTCAGTTCAGTGTGTAACTACTATACTTGGTCATGTGTATTCAATTCCAATTAATCTTCTTGTTCTTATTATGTTTACTGTGTGTTTTTGTAGTGATGGCTCGTGCCTTTACCAGTGAGTTCAATCTCCTTGCACATATAGAACCAGAATGGAAGGGTGCTGCACTACAATACCGAGAGATAGTTGATTTCTTGAATCGTTCAAAGATCAGCTATGCTATATCAGCAGATCCAATCGTCTCAAGACCGTACCTGGAGCAGTTCTGGCATACAGTGGATCATGACTGCACGGTAACCCCTAATGTCATTCGGGCTACTGTGGCGGGTACGTTGCTTTTTCTAAGGACACAATTCAACGGGTCTTACAGTTCCGGGATCTCGCCACCGACCCACCTGCCTATCCTGATTACTTTGTGGATGGCTGTTGGAGGTAGCGTATGGGATACGTCGGTGTACGAGATTACTCTTCCTACTAGAAGATGTGGGTGCTCGATCAGTGGAGATACTTTGCCCATGTGATGATTATGTGCATTTCTTCCAGGAAGGCGGGGAAGGATGCTATGGGACATGATCTTGCAGTAGCCATGGTTATAACTTCTCAAGATACATCTTCAAGGCCTTAAATGATCAGATCAATACGGCTGAGAGGTTTAGATTCCTGTTATACCCAAGATTTGTGCAACTACTGATCAATGATGCATTGCCAAATCTGCCTGCTATTGGGGAGAGACGGCAAGTAAAACGGGTGGACAAGATAGTGTTTGCCCAATTCCTAAAGCCAGGCAGTGTAGAACCTACCCCTGAGCACACTGCACTCTTTGGCCACCTGATTAATGAAGCGTATGTGGCACCAGCTGATTGGAGATGGTTTAGTCATGATTCTGAGCCAGAACTCAGTGAAGATTCTGATGAGCAACAAGAAGATGAGGACGTTAAAAGTGAGGATGAATTGTCTGAAAGTGGAGACGAAGAAGCAGGTAATGATGGTGCTGAAGGATCCGACTCCAAAGACACAGAGTCTGATTCATCTGATTCTGATGATGCACCATCACAGTCACACCCGAGAAGATTGACAAAGCTGACCCTTCCTGAGTCATCTTCTAAGAGAAAGCGACAATCGACGAGTAGTGAATACGAGCCAGATTCTGACTTGGACACTGCTATACAAAGACGAAGACGTGAAAGTAAAAACAAACAATGGAGGGATAGGCAGCAACAAGCTATGCCTCGTGAGGTAGAGGATAGTGCTCAGAGGCAAGTACAAGTATCGGCTGCGAGTACTGATTCAGCTTCTACCCCACCTTCACAACAGCTGTACCGGCGACATCGGAGGAGGCCACAGGTAACACCTGCTGTGGCAGTCACTGATATCATAGAGGAGGTTCCTGTGATAGTGACCCTCCCAGTACCATCTGTCCAAATGGTGATGACTACTCTGATTATTACCGAGTCAGTCATCATCACTCCCTCCATCACTCCTACAACCACCATCCCATCCACAATCCCTACTACCACCATTGAACATATCAGTCAACCCTACAACTTTGGAGACTTTTCTCAGGGTTTTAACTTTGATATGCTCTTCTCCTCTCCCTTCCATAATGCAGAAGCCTCTACGTCCAGGAATCCTGATCCAAATGATGCAAGGATAGCTACGTTGGAAACCAAAGTGGCTGGGCTACTAGAAACTGTTCGGAAATCAAGGGAAGAATCTGAGGCTCAACAGGCTCAGATAAATTCATCGGTGGACAAAGTTACTATTTTAAGAAGCCAGAGAAATGGGACGGAAGAGAGACTAGAAAATGTGATGGCCCATAACGAACTACTGATCAAAACAAACAATATGATTTTGGGTCACTGGTCGTCTCTAGAGGTTCGGTTTGACATGCAGCGGAAAGAACATGAAATGATGGTCAAGTTAGTAACTGACCTGACCAAGAAGCTTGCTGCTCAGGGGGAGAAAGAAAAGGAGAAAGAAAAAGAGAAGGATAAGGCATCTAAACCTACGGGTGATGAGGCTTGTCATCCGGTTGACTTAACTAAGGATGATGACAAAGACAAGGATCCTGAAGTCGGTCCTAGTGGAAGTGAGCATCAAGCTTTGGCGATAGTGTCAATTTCTGCTGTTCCAAAGGCTGAGGGGGAGTCGACTCATCAGGAAGGTGGTGATACTTCCGGTGGTGATAAAGGAAAGTCAGTGGCTGATGTTCTGAAAGATCTATCTGATGATGTGATCTTATTCTTAGAGCCTGACTATTCCAAAGAAGCACAGATCGAGGCTCTCTACAATCTTGAAGAAGGAGAGATCGACTCTGGTGATGATTGGGATGAGGAAGATGATGATGTGGTGATAGAAGTTCCCAAGGGCAACGGGGAAGGAGAGTATGAGTTTAAAGATGGAGAGATCTTCGAAGTTCCATCCTTTGAACCTCAGCTCGACACAGGTTCAGTCGAGGCTGCTAGTAATGTTGAAGCATCGACTGAAGCCTCCCCTGCCGACCCTACACATGTGGATCCAGAGGCACAGAAAAACAAAGATATGCCTGCTAGTTCATCAAAGGATCCAGCTCCTGTCTGGCAAAAGACTTCTATCATAGACAAATACGAAGCAACAGGAATGATCTTAGCTGTGAGGTTCGAGGAGGATAAGCAGTTGTTTGCAATCAAGCGAGCTAGGGGGTTCAATACTTGAAACCAACCAGCGAAGCTTTCAACTCCTTACCTAGATACGACCTCGTGAACTTAGTAAACCGAGAGCTGCTGGGTCACTCAAATCACATAGTTGCGATGGGTTTATGGCAGGTTCTACAGCGTGAGGTAAGATCAGGGAACTTCGAAATGTTTAAGCCTCAAGTGCCCAAGCGAGTTAGGGACAAGAATGCTAGACATCCTGTGACTAAGAAAAGCTTAAAGAAACTGGTATACAAGATAGTGCTATGTGAAACCAAGATTCCCCTGAGCAAGTTATCTCAGGATATCCTCGGTAACATATGGTACGTAGATCCTAAAACGGGCGAGGCAGTGGTGATTGGAAGGTGTGGTCCGATAGTGGAAGCTTAGTGCCAAGGGAACTGATCAGAGTATTTGATGAAGTCTGCTTCATAAACTTCTCTGTGAAAGATTTGGAGGCACTAGCTGACAGGTACTGCATTCATACGGACGAATGGACAAAGTTCCTTGCTTCTAAATATGACAGGGTGATCAAGTTTTGCCTTGACTACAAGAAGAAGATGGAAGCTAAAGATGCAGAGCTGTGAAGACCGAAGACGATCCAGAGCTGTTGTCAAGGGGGAGTTTGTTGAAGCACTTTTGTGTGACAAACACTCTCGATAGAGTCTTAGGTTATGTACTTTCTTTGTATGTATTTGTCTTTGTTTGTAAGCGTTTGTATATATTAGTTATCGAGTTGTATTTACTAATGCAAGTTGATTGTTGCTTAATTCTCTAAGTGTTTTGCGCACTTAGTATGTGCGCAAGAATTAGTTCCTACGTACTTAGCAAGTACGCAAGAATACTCTGCGTACTTGCTAAGTACGCATGAGTAATTTGTCCTGGTTTTGTATAAATAGAATAGGTTGACAGAATGTAAGTACGCAAACATTTGCACTCGGTATTTTCTCTCTATAACCGATCAAGTTTATAATAGAAGGAACTTTAAAGTGATTTCTTTGTCGGTTTACTTTGTGTTGTTTGATTCTCCACCTAGTCACGGACATTCCGCACCCGGTCCGACTAGTCACACACCCACACGTAACGATCCGAGACACCCGGGGACCTACAACCTCTTTAGAAGAAACACAAAGTAGTCTGGATGAACAAAGGCTGGTCCTAGTGATCATTTTTGATCAACCGGAGTATATGTCTTATACAAATCTTCAGAATCAGTTCTTGGCTTCTTCCCCCCTTTTCTCCCTGGTTTCTCATGCCACAAACACACACAAGATTGTGTTTGTGTGACCCCCTCCCCATATTCAATCAGACTTTACAAATTTTCACTTCTGCCCTCGAACTACCATTTTTACCCTTTCTTTCAAAAATGTAACATTTGAAACAAACCCTCAACTTTACAATTCATATTTTTATACCCTCATAATATGGTTGACATATTATGTAATAAACCCGAAAGTTGGTTCGTTACACATGTGGCATAACAAACTATCTAACTTCTCAAGTAGTCAGTTGTTCTCCGGAGTACACCTCTTTAGAAGAAACACAAAGTAGTCTGGATGAACAAAGTCTGGTCCTAGTGATCATTTTTGATCAACCGGAGTATATGTCTTATACAAATCTTCAGAATCAGTTCTTGGCTTCTTCCCCTATTTTCTACCTGGTTTCTCATGCCACAAACACACATAAGAGTGTGTGTTTGTGTGACCCCCTCCCCATATTCAATCAGACTTTACAAATTTTCACTTCTGCCTTCGAACTTCCATTTTTGACCCTTTCTTTCAAAAATGCAACATTTGAAACAATCCCTCAACTTTACAATTCTTATATTTATACCCTCATAATATGGTTGACATATTATGTAATAAACTCGAAAGTTGGTTCGTTACACATGTTGCATAACAAACTATCTAACTTCTCTAGTAATCAGTTGTTCTCCGGAGTACACCTCTTTAGAAGAAACACAAAGTAGTCTGGATGAACAAAGTCCGGTCCTAGTGATCATTTTTTATCGACCGGAGTATATGTCTTATACTCTTTTCTTCTTATCTGGAATAATAGTTGATTTCCATGATTTATTCTTAACCGGAGTGACTCTTCATTCGGAGTGAAGTCTTCATCCTGAGTACTTATACTTGAAGGATCTTTAATTATCCGAATCATTCTCCATTCATAGTAACTTGCTCATCTAGAGTAGAGGTTGTTCCTCCGGGGTATTTTCATTTAGTGACTTTTGGTGAAGACTTTACACACTATCTTCAAAATCCATATGTTATCACATTGTTGGACTACTTTATTGTACCTTATTTTGGACTCCATATTCCAAGTCTCCAAATGGTTATAATAAAAATACAAAGTAATCTATATTTTTACATCTCAAAAAAAAAATTAAATGCAAGACTTGAAGAATAACATATGACATGCCCAAATAAATTAATATTGCAACCACATTGAACATCTAACACAAACAATCACAAGGTCATAGGTAGCTTTGCATATTCAACACAAAAAATATATAATCTTGATATTTTACCTACTTGTCACCTACTTGCATGCATGGTGCAAGTTAGTAACATAAAACTAAAATCAAACTTGTTGCTGTCAAAAAAAATAATATACACAAAATATGTCTTTGAAGATTTAAAGAATATACATAAATGGCTCTAGATACCAATTGTTGGGTTTTAACATTTTTATAAAATAATTTGCAACGGAAGCTAGTTTACATGTTAAGATCTAAGACTTTAGAAACCAAAGCACACCAATGATCCATATGTAGTGACTTGAAACTTATAACAAAGACAACCATAGGGTGTTTATAAAAATAACAACCTTTGTAGAGTAATGGTTGCAACAAGAAGAAGATGAGCAAGAACACAAGAGTCTTGTCTTTAAAAACTAGCACACCAAGCAATCTCCTTCCAAGATGCTAGTCACCAACCAAAATGCCAAGCGCTACACACTCACTAAGCATTCTTTAATAGTAAATATAAATGTGTAAAGATGAAATCTAAACACCGTTAGGAACCAAAACAAACTACTAGATAGATTAGAAGTTTGTTTGTGTTCTTCTTTCAAGCTCTCAAAACTCTCTCTACCTTCAAGTTTTCAGCAAGATTTCATATGTGGAAGAAGTGCATATTACAAGTTATTTCAAAAGAACTTAAGGCTAGGAATCCTTCCTCTTTTACCACTACAAGCTTTTGAAACACTAAAGGGGTTTCTAGTGCATGGGGAATGCAATATACAAGTCAAACAAGCAAGACTTGGGTCTCCAAAACCCATTATCGGCTGAAATAAAAAAGAGGAGAGAGGGTGGATGTGACAATGGCTTAAAGAGGTTAATTGCTTCATGTTTCAAATATGATATTTCTTTCTTTAAACAATCAATCTTTTCTTTATAACTATTTTCTATTTTTAGAAACTCATATTTAATGTTTTGGTACACTTCATTTTGATCTATTAAACTTTGGTTGTGTTTTCTGTAACTTAGAACATTATCAATGCATACTTGAGAGCAGAGATGTTCAAATACTTGTTGAAGAATTTCTGTGATATCAGCCATAAGAGCATGGTTTGTAGGTGCAACTTCTTTAATTTGAAAGCTCTAATCAAATCCTTCTTCATATTTTGTTCCTTGTTGAGTTGCACATGTAGTAGTAGACGTTTCAACAGGTCTGAAGTTTAATTGGGCTGTAATAGGATTTGACTTCGGTGCCCTGCATTCTTTTGCAAAAATTGAAATAGAACGTAATAACAGGTTTATAATGAGGGTTCGTTTTGAAAACCAAGTTATATAAGAAGTAATAGAGTCAGGTTTACAAACCGACACTATAGCCCACTAGAATTTCTAGGTTATATTATCTATTTTAACCCGGTCATGTAATAATCCTTTTATAAATAAAATACAACTCCATTAAATCAAAATTGACATCTCTTTTTTCACATATAAACAATCAAGTTGAAGTGAGATGCATATACCCTTACACATAAATACAGAGAAGTTTCGAAGTTTTATGACGGGCTACCAAAAATTGGATACCAAATTTTCTAGAGAAATGAATGTATAGTTTTGTCTATAACCATAACATTCAATCTTTACCAACTCGGCCCACAAATGAAATAATAGTCGTTGCATTCATGGCTAAATGATAAAACCCATACACAATTCCTCCCTGAAAAGTCTTTTAAGTATTGAACCGAGAAACTGGGGTTTTCCTGATTGTGGGTTTCCTCCTAGGTGGTGTGGAACGGGTTCGTCAAGCTTCTGTTCTTCGGGGGAAAGATGATCCCGGGTGTCAGAGCCTTTGCTGTTCTAAAAAAAAGGACTGAGAAACAGACCAACCAACAGATAACTGATCATCGATCCCAATTCCGTCATGTCTCAATATTCATGTTATCTACAGCTTGTATGTGTATGCATCATCCTCACATGTTAGTACATCGTCAAGTCGGGTGATACAATTTGCTAATACGAATTTGATACCGTTCTTTCATAGCATTTTACATTGTCATATAGGCTAGGACTACTAAATAATACTAGAACGGGTTAATAATCTCATATTTTACATGGTCAAATGTTCAAGTGAACCATCTGTTTTTTTTCCTAATTTGCAGTCGCGAAGACACTGCAAGAAGTCTTCAGAGGGCTTAGTAATTTGGTTTCAGTGATTTCTGTTACTGGAGATGTGCCCAAAGGAAGCAGCAACCTGAATAAAGAAGAAAAGAATTAGGGGCTACGTTAAATATGATTTTATATATCTTATATACTAGAGGTGACCATTTAGATCATTTAGTTAAGAATTAGTCGATTTAGATTATGTTTTTATCTTTATCAGGTCAAGCATTTGCTAAAAAGGAAATTGGTCAAACGGGTCGGAAGTCTCTATAAGTGTGCCAAGTAATATGGTTTTTTTTACAAAAAGTGACCCTACAGAAGAAAACAAGTATCCATTTTGACCACCTATTTTAAAAATATATACTTTCTTAAGATTAGTTTTGCATAGTACCCGATCATTGCTTGATTCGGGATCGGCATAAGTAGTCTTCCTCTTCTTGCTGCAAGCCATGTTCATCAATTGTATAGCAGAATCTTCGACAAAATTTTGATCGATCACCTCTGCAATATTAATGAGTATGACAAAATTATGAATTATTACTTCAAACATTGTCTCACATGATGGTGACATGTATCCTAGCTTCTATTAGCTTCTACATATAAAACTCGTTAAAGAACATGCATGGAATTATTACAAAGACACGTTAAAGAACACGCACGCAATTTCTTACAAGCATAGTTATTAAAAGCAAGTGCCCGCAATTTTCAGGTTAGACACAATAAATGTTCTTTGATTCCTAGGCGATGGTTCAGCTTATCTAGGCGATGGTTTAGTTTTTTTGTTTAATGCTTTATTATGATTTCCTAGGCGATGGTTCAGCTTACATAAGCTTCCAAAATACCGATTGAAGGTTCAATCATCCAGATTATAGTATTTGAACTTTTGGTACTTTACTTTGAACATTTTGTTATTCAAGTTTTGGAATTACATTTGAATTTTGACTATTCTAGAACTTTTGATACTAATTAGATGATATTAAATGTTATATAATAGCTTTTCAATACATAATATATTTTAAAAAAAATTTCATTCGTGCGTTTTTTTTTTCTCAGGCCCTCGCTTTTTTTGCGCCTTGCGCCTAGGCCCCTGGCCCGGCCTATGCGCCTAGCGCCTTTGACAACTATGATTACAAAGACTCGTTAATAAACCCGCATGCAATTTATTAGCTTCTACATAATAAAACTCAGGGTAATGAATATCTGCATGAATTCTAGTATAATAACAGCACCTGTATTACTGCAACTTGTTAATGACGGTTTTTCAAGAGATTCTGTAGCTCCTTGTTTGTTTCTGTTTATAAAATGCTGGATGGATTACTTGATGAAACACTCGCTCTATTTACTTCGTTATGCACCAAGCTTTCTCTCCTGAAATCGATCCTTGACCAAAATCCATGCTGTAAAACCTTAAACCGAAATATACATGATGTCAGAAAATCTATCTCAAAGACATTTATTATAAGTTTATAATAACATAAGGAACACGGTTACCACTTTAGTGTATAACTCTTAACTGGCAATGTAACAGGGTGCCCTTTTACTATAAACTTAAAACTATGTGCTTTAAATGTTTAATGTTGAAAGTAAGACCTAGCCAGAAGGGCAATGGTTGCCGCCATGAATTTTCCTAGACCACCTTGAATCTGATGAGCACTCGTTTTCAGTTTGCCAATTTCGCGTATCCAAAGAATTATATAACTGGTCAACGAAAGAAGCTTCCATTGACTTTAAGTATAAACTATGTTTTTCATCAGTCCATTCTGTTGATCCTCTTTTCGGGGATTCCTGAGGCAACAATTTTGAAAAGGTCATATATGAATCTAAAAAGTTGGGTATCATTTTAGTTTTGCTCAACAAGCTTAAATAATTAGTTCATTCTGCAACACACACATTGTTTGATCGGTAAAAGAAGGCTCTCTACATACAAAAATAGAGATAGCATACCTTAAAGTCAATACATACGAACACAAAAAATTCAAACAGACTTAACCAGTAGTTTATCTTTTAACATTTTTCCAATTTGTAGTATACTTTTTGTTTCATTTTCTGAGCGAACAGAGATGGGAATTTTCTTTTAAAGAAAGATATACATAAAACAAGGTGTTGTATGGCCATCAAAAAAGCAAATATCAACCATGCATGGAACATGCCCCAACAACAACTTGACAAACAGACCGAAAAGGAACAACCTACCTTTTCATAACAAATGTTACATAAATATGCATTTAGATTTTGGCCATTACGGACCTGATATGTTTGTAGTCAATCATTATTGCACGTTTAATGATTTTCTTTTAAATCCCACATGCCATTTGCCCGTAATTCTAATTTTCTATCCATGTCTATACTTAATCCTGTTTAAAAGAAGCTTTTAGTACAATTTCAACAATATTGCCTTGAATATTGTTATAGCCCTCCACAGTTCATTCCATCCCCCTAAATCCACAGAATAATGGTGAAAATCTGAAATCAAATCGATCGGACACTCAAAAAACAAGTTTCTAAAACCAATTTCTATGTTCTCTTTTTTTTTACGTAGAACCATTCAGTACACCAATTTCTTTAGATATATGATCTTTTGTGGTAATTGTGAGAACCCATTATCAAAAAGTTTACAAGATCCTATCAAAACCCTACTAACCAATGTGATCAGGTCAAACACAGTTTGCGCCAGCCAAATGTCTATGTTTTCTTTTTTTACATAGAAGCATTTAGTACACCAATTTCTTTAGATATATGATATCTTTTAGTAATGGTGAGGACCCGTTATCAAAAAACTTATCCTATCAATGCCCTACTAACCAGTATCATCAGGTACAACATAGTTTGCACTGTCTTTCAAAGTAGCTAAAAACCAATGGAAAGAGGCTTAAACGCCAACACAAATTAAATCAACCCCAAAATGCACCAAAAAAAAATAAATTCCCCAATCTTATTAGAATCCAAAGTTTATTGATTTCAAAATTGAAGTCCAACTAGTTATTATAAAAGATTTAAAGCAACCACATGTTACTGAGGTCAATAAACCAACATCATAACTATTATTGCTCGTACAAACTAGAATCTAATCAATCTAAACTCAACATAAACGGAAAAGAAAACCCTACAAACATCCCACAAACCCTAATGTAAGATCATACACTTTGACACTATAAACGAAAATAAATAGCCTTACCATGAATGGACTCTCCTCCTGCTCCACAAAGTCATTCAAACCGACGTCGTTGCCGGATGTCTCCGTCACCGGTAAATGCATCTGCTCCTCCGTCACCGGCGGGGGAAGCGTGTTCTCCATATCAAAGTGATAAGTTGAAGTTCCGAAGGGGAGGTGAAAAGGATAATGGCAACACCTTCCAATAGACCTCATAACTAAGCTAACGTAAGCAGCTAAAACCTATGATACCATTTGGGTGATTGTTATCGATTAACAACCGGTGCTCACTTCACACCAAATGGAGAGACTTACCCATGAAGAACTAGTTGAGCTTCATATCAAGAGGTTATTTATGGGACATGATATGCCATTGTTCAATGTGTCTGTAGGGACACTCGATTACTTCATGATGTTGAGAGGTTCAAAAAGTGACCTACAAGCCAGAACTTCAAGACATATTAAGTGAGAGCCATCTTACCTTTAACGTGTCACATCTAAGAAGGTGACTAGGAGACAAGAAGGTTTATGTACTTCTTATTTACATTGATGTGAATAAGAAGTTAAACTATGTTGAAGAACTAGTTGCTATACACGCCTTGAAAGAGAAGCTGTTACAAAACCAGATTGTTAAACAAGAGAAGGTGCAATGAAAGCACAATTAGAGTTTCGAAGTTACCTGTGGATCCGAGACAAAAATGATGAAACTTTAATCATAATTATTTCATATACAGCAGGATTCGATGACGAATCCTCTTGTAAGAGGGTAGACTTGTAACGCCCCGTTTTCCGGGTATCTCCCTAGTGTATAAATTGTATATATTTTTAAATTTAGAAAGGAAAATTCCATGTTACAAAGCTTTGGAATTATTTTGTGATGGAAATAAACTTGAGGGACTTTGATGCAAGTTTGCAAACGCTTTCCCCAACCATAAACCCTACAACTAACTCCAGGTTGTGGTTCACCTCAGGTACGCATCCATAACTCGAATTCATCTTGCACATCATTGGGATCGAAACTACGATAATGAAGGATGTTTCTTTAAGGATCCATGATCACCATTACGAACGGCGAGAGAGTTCGTGCTCTCCCTCCAACTTCAATTAAACGGGTACGTAAACTATGATCATAAAGACCCTGACATGGTGTCTAAGGACCTCTCCAATGTATTGTATTGGTGCTAGGGTTTTTGGTTGAAGTTTTCTCACGGATAACGCCCTCGCGGGTCATGCTTTGAACCAGCTTGGAAGTGTTGATACATACTCAACTCAGATACATTTGGGTGTGTCACTTGTTGGTGTTCGACTTAAAACAGCCCCCAACACGTAACTCAGGGTTGTGAATCGAGGGATCACAAGAAGCTCCGTTAGTGGGAGGCTGCCATTGTTCCAAACTCAGGTATGATCCGTGATTATCTATTGCTCTATACACTCTTTAGAACTTCTAGTAGAAGGATGGCTTCAACTTATTTCAAGAAAACCCGGTTTAGGGTTGTTATGATGATGCCTACGTGAACTACTTAGGTGTCGGTTGTTGCGGGTGTTACTCTAGGTATAAAACAGCCTAGGACCTGCCATACCCAGGTATGGTCCATTCCTTTTATAATTGATTTGCTTCACCCGAGACTTTTTAGGTGTGTTTAAGAACCCAAACGGCTAGACTTGCTTGTGTACGGCTTCGGCTTTGATTGCGCGCATAAGCCAATGGTGACCATGGGGGTTAACCTGGTGGTTTAGGTTGATAAAACTTGTATGATGAAAACTATGAGGTTTAAAACAAGTAAAACCTTACACATGGGATGGGTTAAGAATGTGTGCGTGAAAGGTGACTTAACAAGAATTGGTAGGAGTTGATGATGCATGGAACATGGGTCGGGTAGGATACGATCATGTAATATTGAAAGAGATGGTTATGGACTATGGTTTCAATGGGTTACTATTGTATGGGGCATGGGATGTGGTCCTGAACCCGGAATGAGTCACGGGTTGGGTGACAAGCCTCTTCCCATGATTATACACATGGCATGAATTAAAGTGACCCATTTGGCCCGTTTGTAAATCCATTTTGTTTTAAGGATTAGTTTATGATGTAATTGCGTACGAACAGGTCCTCGAGTTCTGTTATTGGATTCCAAGTCTTAGAAGTTCTCTAGCTCATGTGAATTGATTATGCTCGTTAAGATGAGTTCTTTATGTCCTCATTTTAACGATTTTATGTTTTAGGGCTAATATACATGCTTACTAAAACAATTTGTATGATGTTAAACACTTTTATGAAATATATCTTTATGTACGTATAAATCCATGATTTATGTCTGAGGTCACCTTATGTAAATAAAGTATTTGATGTATACGAATAAATATATAATTATATTTATTTATGTGGTATGTTATTTTAAAGAACGATTTAGAAGATGAATATCATAGATTTGGTTTATGCATGAATATGAATCCATATACTAAGTTATGATGTAAGTAGAGAAGCCGATGCATGATTAGACGAACCATATATGAATTATGAATGCGTGTGAGTACTAAACCCCGCTCATTCAACATTTTAAACTATTAGAGGCTAATGTATGTAAACTTTGTTGATTAATGATTATATGTGTTTACAGAGTATGTTATATAGTTACATATATGTATATATATCCGATAGAGAATGATATGTTACAGAGTTATGACCAAGGTCTTGATGAATGAGGAATGATGTTATGTGCTAAATGAAAATCATCACGTATCAATCGGGTCAGGTAGAATCACAATTCCTCTACACGGGGCATATAGCATAAGTCCTCTATATAGGGCATTAAGCATGAGCATGAGTCCTCCTTATGGGACTTAGAGTTACCAGTCCATCTTACGGGACTTAGAGTTATGGGACCTAGAGTTAGTCCCCTCTTTGGGACATAGATTGATTGATTTCTAAACCGCACCATGACTTTGTCTTTGGTTAGTTAAACGAGCAAATCATAGTACCCAAATGACCTGTACATTGACTACTTATGTGCTAGATGTTAATTATATAAATGTTTAGAGTTTACATGTTTTCAAAGTATAAAGCTTACGTATGAATTGATGAATGAGTATTAAGTATGATTATGTGCTATCTTATGAACTAACTAGTTATACACATGGCAGGTCAACTTGAGTGAATCCCACTATAGGTAGATGTATGACCTGGGGATTCATATATTAAGGAAGTCCTAGTAGTGACACACTAGGTTGATGCATGACCTAATGGTACCTTGGGTAGATGTATGACCCAATGTAGGCAATTATTTAAGAGTCCTTTAACAGTTCCATGACTTAGTGTTTGGAATGTTTTTGGGCGAAGATGGACCGCTAAGACCTTGTGTATTGACTATGTTATACGGATGAAGTGATTGATGATTTTTTATAAGAATACTCATGTTTCACAAGATTCTTATCAATTAAACCTGAACTCACTCAGTCTGGCTGACTTTTGCATGTATATTAGATTGAATGCAGGTTTGGATGATCGCTTGGACCTCTTGGCATTCCGATGAAGCTACCAGTACCCGAAGACTGGCATTTTCTTTTATTTGATGTTTCTTTATTAGAACTAGAGTTATATGTTTATGATTTTTATCCCCTTTTTTTGGGGATTTTATGATAGAATTACGCTGCGATGTTTACTTTGTTCACTTGATGTCTATGTTAAACTTGTATGCTTGATGTTTACCGACTGTGAGGCTTCCCGGGTTTGAGGCCTTACAAAAATAATGTTTTCATAAGAGTCATTATTTATTAAGGATCTTCAAACATAAAAAATACTAAAATTTTACTTTGCTTTGTAGATTTCTTCTCAAACTTCTTAAATGACACCCTTCGTTTCATCTTTAAAAGAGAGAAACTCATTGACAACAATTTTGTGGATTGGTTCCGAAACCTAAGAATTGTTCTAAAGCCAGAAAAGAAGAACTACGTTCTTGAAAGTTGAAAGTCCCTTGCCTAAAAAGCCTCCGTCAACTGCATCCTACGATGATAAGGATGCTTGGAGTAAGCACATGAATGACTCATTAGATGTGTCATGCTACTTGTCTAGATGTTCAAGGAAAATTGAAATTTGGTAATGCTTTTGATATGATCAGCATGTTGAAAGAAAGATTTCAATAGCAAATATGGTCTACACATATGAAATACATTAAAGCTCTATCCACAGGCCGAATGCAAGAGGGGAGTAAGGTGATATCACATTTCTTTAAAATGATAGGCAACATTGACCAAATTAAGGAGCTTGACTTTCACAAGGGTAGAGGCATGGCTGTGGATTTGATTCTTAGCTCGCTCCATAAATCATACTATTAGTTTGTTAAGGACTATAATATGAAAGAATTAGAAAGTTCTCTCCCAAATTTGCATATGATGCTTATAGGTGCTGAGATGAATATTCCAAATGAAAGTCGTTGCCTATTGATGATAAGGATTGGGAACAGAAGAAAATGACTGCATATGAGAAGGGAAAATCCAGAATAATTAGTAAAAGGTAATTTACTAAACCACCTCGCAAAAACGTAAAGTATTTCCATTGTAGAGAGATTAGTCATTAGATAAGAGACTACCTAGTATATCTGTCAGAACTGGATGAGTATGGTGGCTTTATTGCAGGTAATTTTGTGATAAAGAACCTATGTTATTCTACTCCATCTTTTTTTAATATAGTATTCATATCTAATCCAACAAATTGTGATTGTAAGAACTGAGGAGAAGAAAATGAAACCACAAGCAAGTTGAAGATCGCGACATAATGAAAAGGAATAGAAAATCTCACATTCTATTTTAATTTGCTTGTTTTACACATCTGGATGTTTTTAATTAGTACCTAGTTATGACTATGGGACATGTTTTAGTTTATGGTTTGATGGATAACAATTTATGGTTGATTATTTTTCCAAATATCGTATTACCACATTAAGTTCCATGCCATACCTATAGCTTTATCAAATCAGTTCTATACGAGCAACATGTAGCTCAATTATGATGAGTCCTTGGATTCACCTGTGTAGATCTATTCATATACATGGAGATGGAATGATCAGCAGTAAAGGACATAAGACATTGAACATACTTCACAATTATGTTTTGACATTAAGGTTTCAAGTTCTAAATGAAGTATGACCAGCTAAACAAAACTATCATGAATCAATTGATTAGATCAAACTAGAAGATTCCTGAAGTATGGCCTAGGTAAACTATTTACCTCCAAATTAGATAAGATCTAGAATAAGTCATAATAGTTTGACAGAATGTATTTAAAAAAGCTCCAAAGTAATTCTAAAACAAAATAGGCAATCATATGAGATATGAATGAAATTTTGTTGGATCTAAAAGAATGAAATTTTGTTGGATCTAAAAGACGATGGGGATTTTCACTATGTCCTAAAGCAAGAAGATCATAAAGCAATAATGATCTAATGCCCTATATTAGAATTAAGATCAACAAAGAGTTGTTGAAAACCAAGTGCCAATTGTCATAGTCATTAGGCCAGACCCAAATAACTATGGTTATGTCACTTCAGATCCTGAATCTGAGTAAATGGTTCGCGGCCATTGAGATTGAGATGTTTTCATGTGAAAAGACTAAGTTGAGAACTTAAGAGATTTATCTCCAGTGAACCAACTTATTAAAGAAGATAAATTCAATTCAACATGAAGTACCTCCTTGCAAGGTTAATTGAGAACGTTTTCTAAAGTGAACATAAAATGTATAACCATGCTAGAGCAATCATATTGATGATTAAAGGTACAACATTTTGGGAATACGTAAAACTTGGACAACAAAAGGCTCTCCTGAAGGTATCTCTTATGACAGATTGTCATGAACAATTGGTGCCCCAAAATAAGGTACATAAAACATAAGGAATCACTTATGTTTGAAAATCTCAAAGGAACACATCTTAACGTGATAAAAGTTGTTATATCAAAACTTGATATATGTAAAGGCAAGTGGGAGCATGTTTTCTTCAAAGGTTGTGTTATATTAATAGCGCAGGATGTTTATCTTGATTTAACAACATCTTTCTAAAAGATGAATATACAGATTACTAAACCACTATTGTTAAGGAACAAAGATCTATGGAGATTAGTGGTTTACTAATTTAAGCCAATAATGTCTACACTGAAGCATCAGATGTTTCAAAAATAATCCAAGATTGGTTATTATAGAAGACATAAGTTGATCCTTAAAATCCATGAATGGACGAAAAGAACTGAGATAAAAATGTTCTATATTGATCAACATAATGTGCGAGATAAAAGCTACTTCCTAGAACATATACTAAAGTCCAAATTTATATTCAAAATGTCATTAATATATCCTTGGAGGTAGCAAGGGTAAGGTGTTAATAAAAGGTGGTATATTGTTAAGAACAACATTAGTATATATTTCTTTGATCAGGATGAATCTTGATATGAAGTTCTATGAAAATGGTAATTAGTTGAAAAGTTCAAGAAGTAGAATTATCCAACATATGTATGAGACATAAAAGATGAATCGGAGACAAAATTGACATGTATGAAAGATTTCAATACAAGGCATTTGGGTAAATACAAAAGGGAGATATCTTGAAAGGTCCTTTTCATTACAAACCTCAAAAGAGTGTTCAAAGACATATCTCTGTTGTACAAAGTAAGCAATAGATCAAATCTAGTATACCATATCCTTAGAGCTCAAGATTTTTGAAGCATGTTATGAGGCTCATTGAATCTAGATAAAGAAGTTGATCTACGATTAGTATTTGGGTGTTTATGAACTATAACAGTGACATTATACTTGATATGAACTAATAGTTAAGTTATGTTCGCTAATGTTTACTGTTTTCATGTTTGAGTATGTTTAAATCCTTGAATAAGAGTTATTCTAAATGTTCGTAGTCGATTGGATTTGCGGGAATAAATCTGAATTAAGACTAATGTGAATAGTTGGTTGGTTCATAAGACGAAGATTCAAAGAGTTGAACGAAAACTTCACGGATATTCATTGGAGAATGAATGTTGGACGTAACCTGCTTCAAAACTACTTCATATATTGATCACATTCATCAGTAGATTTTTAAAATGGTATTGTCTTTGTATCCTCCGACGTGAGATGCATACTAGAATTCGACTCTACGAAGGATTGTTCTTTGACATTGTCTAACACTGCTCTTTTTCGAGGCAGTAATATGGATAATAGTTCGAAACTAATCTGAAGTTTAGTGAGAGTTATATGTAGCCAAGATAGGATATGTTCCATTACAAATGTAAGAGGTTGATATGTCTGGGCCCTTGTTGATTCAAACTGTTGTAAATGCATGGTGATGCTCAAACTAAAAGTTTGTTATGACCACTTTGAATCTCGATCGAGAAAAGAGAATAGTTGAACACTATATGAGAATGAAAGACTGATCCATGTCTAATATTCCACGAGATGTCTGTTACAGAAAGGATAATTGAATATTACCATGGCTATTACGAATGGAAAAGTAAGGTTACTTGGTCTAATCGAGAATAGTTGACAACTTGTTAAACATCATACCCTGATAGGGGCAGTGAGAAGTAGCTAGACGTCCACCCTTGTCTACGTTACATGATCGGGACTTGTGCAAGCAGGAGTATGTTGGACTAGTATTCCTAAGTAACGACACTTGACAATATTGCTATCGAGTACGATCCAAAGAGTTACACCACTAGCAACGAACAAGTTAATGAGACATTTAAAGGGACAAATGGTCCCGACACAAAATGGCATGAGATTTAATTATTTAAGAAATAATTAGTTGCAAGTTATTAAAGGGTTAATAATTAATTATAATTTTGAATTACAAATTAAATATTTAATTATCAAAATATGTGACAACCTTGACTTTGTAGTTCAACACTCGTTTCTTGACTTTTTATATTATTATATGTTTCTCGAAATTCTAGAAACATTATCTTAGACGAACACTAAGGTCACATGAGAATACCCGATTAATTGCATAAATTGCGTGAAACGCGAGCGCGTAAAATAAAACTGTTAAAATTTATAGCTCAAAAATATTTTTTATATTTTATTTATATTTTAGTTGATGATGAGTTTTATTTTATTTATTTGTACTAACCTTTGTGAATCTTTTTAAACTAACGTTTACCGGTGGTTCACCCGTTATTTATCCCGTAGAAGATTTAAAAAATTTCAAGCTTTTATTTTTATAAATCTTTTGTGTAACCTGTCAAAACATATAATTTTGTTACACAACAACAAATATTAAATAGATGAGCATTTTATGTATTATGGAGTCAATTTTTATAAAAATGCCTAGTTTTATAAAAATGAATTTTATAAAATATCCACCTACATAGTTTCATTTATAAAACAACCCAAACCCCTTCCTTCTCTTCCCCCTCATTTCGGCGCAACCACCCCCTCCCACTCTTTCAAATTCTCTCAAGAAAACCCTCCATGCAATCATAGATTTGGTGATTTTGATCTTGTTCTTGCTATTTCCATAGATTAGAAGTTGTAATCAAGGTAGTTTTATGGTTTTAAAACAGTTTTAGTTCTTGCATGGATGATCCATGGATAATCAAGAACACACCCACACACACTCACTCGAATCTTGAGTTTTGTTGTTTTTAAAGTGTTTCAAAAACATGAATCTTTCAGTTTAAACAAGGATTCATGGATATTATCGTTTATAATCGTCCACGATGAGTTTTCATGGAGTGAACTTTCAAAAAGTTGATGAGAATGTTTCAGAACACCATGTGTTCTTCATAAGTGTTCATCATTTTTTTAAGCTTTGATGTTGATTTTGTACATATTTTGGAACCGCCATTTGATTGTAGATTGCTTTATCAAGTGATCATAGAGGATTGGTAGCTAAAAACATCATCAATAGTCAGATTTATGAGTTATAACTTAGATCTAAGTTTGTTCATGATCTTGAATAACCAAGAACAAGGATGTTATTGGTGGATTTTTGTTGTTGAAAGATCTAGCTTCCATTATTATTTTTAAACTATAGGGTATATTTAGATATGAAAGTTTGAAAAGTTTGAGTCCCTAACTCGAAATGGTTTATTTACTAGAATTTATGTTAGATTTAATGCATTTTAATTGGTAGAAATTGAGAAAAATACCTACAGGTCTTAGAAAAACCCCAAATTTTTATAGAAGCTTGGTTTGGATTAATAATGAACCCAGTAAAAAGTTTAAAATGTTTCAAGTGGTTTTGATATTTTTGTTAAGATTTAATCAAGGAAAAATGAGAAAAAAGGTTTGGATTAATAATGAACCCAGTAAAAAAATTTTGTTAAGATTTAATCAAGAAAAAATGAGAAAAAAATGTTTCTGAATATTTGATGGACTTGAAAAATTTACTCGAACATTATACTATTCTTAAAGTGATTTGGTAAAATGTTCATAAATATTTAACATTGTTTGATATTTAACCCAAATTTAATGATTTAAAAGCTTAAAATAATCATAATAAATATTCTCGATCTTAGAAAATATGAAACTTTCAAAGAAATTATTTTTCACTATTACCAGTTTAGGATAAAAATTTCAAGCATTAAAAATATGTTTTGATATGGTTTTGGGATTATGTGTCATTAAAAGTTTAGAAAAATGGACATTTTGTGGACTTTTTATATAAAAAATTATTTATAAAAACTTAAAAGGTATTTGGACAGAATGTTTACATACTTTAAACCACTAACCGGACTTTAATTATTGTAAGCTAAGATCATGCTTAAACGTTAATTTTAAACGAAACGGACATTTATATCCGTTACCGAAATATATGCGTGAAATGGTATTTTTGGCCAAACGAACTCGTGACTTAATTTTTTTTTACCAAAATTCATATATATAAGTTCTTATGTACTTTAATAAATCTAAAACAAATATGTTTTGAAGTCACGAATATATTAAAGTCAGGTTTTACAATAATAAACGGTTCGAAAACGCGTATGCATGGGGTTTTCGTATACAATAGATTTGTCACGAACCAACTTTTGGGTTTTATCCTATAATATACTTATTATATTGTAGTGGGTATATTTAAATAAAAGAAAGTTGGAGGGTAATATTTATATGGTGGAAATACCTAGTTTTGGGTACAAGGAGTCATTTTGATAGATAGAGGGCTGTTTTGTAATTAACACAAACTCAATTTGTGTTAAATGAATGATCGGGAAAAAGACACACTTTTGTGTGTGTGTGTGTTTGCGATTTCATCAAGGGGAGAATAAGGAGAAGGAGCCAAGAACTAAAATTGAGGAGTTGCATGTGAAATCAGTTGATTTCTAAGTATTCAGCTTCTTCAAAACATCAAAGTAAGCATCCATTCTTCTTTAAATCACCATTTGAAGTGTTCTTGGTGAGTTTTGATATAAAAGATGATTTGGGTCAATGGGTGTGGAGATTTTGGTTTTAAATGGAGGAGAATCATGATTAACAAGATTCTAACATCCAATTTGATAATTTCAAAATTAGGGTTCTTGAGATGAAAATTGGGGGTTTTCAAATTGATGAAGTTAAATGATGAATTTGTGGTTGATAAGTGTTTATGGTGTTAATAAACACAATATTTAGTAGAAACCCTCAATCAATTTGATAAATCAAGAACCTTGGAGAAATGGGTGAAATTTGGATAAAACTTAAGGGTTTAAAATGGGTGGAATTTGGTTTAAAATGGTTGAAAGCTTGTGTGGAGCTTATTAAACCAAGTCTTGATTAAAGGTAAAGATCATAAGGTCTTGGGAGGGTGTAGAAACCTTAATTGGTGTATAGTTAGACCTTAGATTACTAAACGAGTGTGAATTATTTTGGTAATCAAGTGGTCTCAATCAAGGAGCAACCGGAAGCATCAAACCCAAAAGGTAAGTGCCCTTGCACTTACTTAGTATTTGATAAGTAGTAAGATTAAATAATGTAAAGCCCCTTTTCCGGGAGACCTCACTTGTTGGATTTACTCATAAACATAGTCATCAACCCTGAATTTTTAATTAAAAACCATTCATCAAAGCGGAAACGTAGCATTCAAATACAAAACATAGCAGCGAAAGTCTTAACATTAAACATAAACGTAGCATTCAAATACAAAACATAGCAGCGGAAGTCTTAACATTAAACATAAACATTGTTTTAACACGTAAGCAAATAAACGGGATGTCAATCTTGATTTAGGGTATCCTTCATGCCTTCGCACGTCCTCTCTTCTTCTTACCTGAAGTGCATACTAAAAGTCAGCTAACGCCGGTGAGTTCTAGTTTAAAGCAATTAGGTATAAACATTGTTTCTTTATAAGCACACACACACACACACACACACATATATATATATATATATATATATATATATATATATATATATATACATATGTATAAACTTTAACATTTAATTGGCCATCACTTATCATTCATAATAAGTACATATGAATATATGCACACGTCTTTACTTTCGTTGAACATTCATTGGTCATATACATAAGAGTGATCAACCCGTCATTGTTTGCATAAGTCACAAAGACAGATGCTCCGTCCTACCGTCGTAGCCCATCCTCCATGATCGTACAGATTCCTTCCACCGTACGCCATGCTATACCGTCTGACCAACCTTCGGCTGTCCTTCATACCATACTACCGTCGTAGTCCGTAATTCGCCGGTTTTCCCTAAGGCATCCGTTTCCCACCCGAATTATTTATACAGCTATGCATCGATTGAGGGACTGACTCCACTGTTGTCGCCTTAGTTTTAGTCTACCTCTCTAGACTTTCATTTCTGGCTGAATAATAGTCGAGTGGTCGTACATGTACCGTAGTAGCCGTTAGCATCGTTTCCGTTCATAACGTTTACATACATTCATAATATGCAATATATATAAATATAAAGCAAGATTTCATTCATTTGCGTTATGCCATTCATTCATTTCATTCTTTGTATTCATACGTTTCATTATTTGTTCATCGTTCATTTTCATATATATATATATATATATATATATATATATCACGTATGATCACATTGGCCTTTAAAACATTTATTCATTTAGTGTATACACTTCAGCCCCAAAACATTTAAATGATTTGCACATAACATATAGGGGGCACATAGAACTCACCTGATGAGTGGTTTCTGAAATACATTTAGCTGGTTACTGAGCGTCACTAAGGTCACACACAATCTGTATAATGAAGCCATACAAGATAAGATAGTGATCCTAAATTACACTAAACTTCACTATACTTAGGGTTAGGCGAACTTAGTAGTTTCGGTCAGTGGTTTATATCCAAACTTAGTAGTTTTGATAAGTGCCTTATATCAATCTTAGTAGTTTGGATTAGTGGCTTATATCAATCTTAGTAGTGTGGATCAGTGGCGTATATCGAAACTTAGTAGTCTCGATCAGTGGCTTATATCGAAACTTAGTAGTTTCGATTAGTTGCTTATATCGTAACTTAGTATTTTGTATGGGTTTGCTTCTATCGAAATTTAGTAGTTTCGATACATCAACCTTCTTCCCTAATCAGAACCCTAGATCTGGCCAATTATTTCTAAATAATCAAGCCTTGAGCTTTTTACGTTCAAAACGTTTGTTTTTCATCCATGAGTTCAAATATGTAATTTGTTTCAAGTTTCATACATAAAAACCTATCCTTTAACCGTTTTTACCTGAAACCCAAAAATACACAAAACACAGATCTAAGCATGATGGTTACCTCCTTTCGTCTCCTTCTTGTTGCTAGACGTTCCAGAGCTGATGTGTGATGATTTTCGAGACCTTGAGCTTGATCTACGACTCTCTCAATCTAACTCGTTCCTCCCCTTTCTCTCACTAGAAAACTTGCAAACAAAGTAGAATGAGGGGAAGGGTGGTGGCTGCTGCTTTAAAAAAAGGTTTCCCCTTCTCATTTCGGGCCCATAGCCGCCAAGCCCGCTTTGCTTTTCTCTTATTTGCTTTCGCGTTAATTGCCCCGATCTTGTTTATTTGTTCCTATTTATTCGGGATGTTACAAGTCTACCCTCCTTATAGAGGTTTCGTCCTCAAAACCTACTACAAGTTAAACAATTTCGAATACAGCCCTTTCATCTCATCTTCTTTCTCCCAAGTTGCCTCTGACCCTTTTCTATGTTTCCTTTGTATTTTGACCAAAGGAATTGACCTATTGCGTATTCGTTTCTCGGCTATATCAAGAATAGCTATTGGTTCTTTTACATAATTCAAACTGTTATCCACTTCGATCTTGTCATAGGGTATGTGAGCCGTATCGTCAGCAAGGCACTTGCGTAAGTGTGATACGTGGAATGTTGGGTGAATTCCACTGAGCTCATCGGGTAGGTCAAGTCGGTAAGCAACTTGTCCAACTCTTGCTAACATTCTAAAAGGTCCGACAAATCTTGGACTTAGTTTCCCGCGTTTTCTGAATCGGATGATCCCTTTCCATGGCGATACTTTTAACAATACCATATCCCCTTTCTTGAAATTCTAAATCCCTCCTTCTCTTATCCGCTTATGATTTCTGTCTTTCTTTAGCGGCTTTCATGCGAGCTTTGATTTGGTCAAATTTCTCGAAAGTAGCTTTTACTACTTCAAGACTAGCAAAGTCTTTCTATCCAATTTCCCCCTAACAAATTGGGGTTCTGCATCTTCTTCCATATATCATCTCAAATGGCGGCATGCCAATGTTTGAGTGATAGTTGTTGTTATACGAAAACTATGCCAATGGCAGATGGCTGTCCCAGCTCCCACCGAAATCAATGGTACAGGCTCGGAGCATGTCCTCCAGAGTCTGAATGGTCCTTTCTGATTGACCATCAGTTTGAGGATGGTAAGCGGTGCTAATATTTAGTCTAGTACCCATTGCTTCGTTAAATTTCTTCCAAAACCTTGAGGTGAATCTATTGTCCATGTCTGACACAATCGACAATGGCATACCATGTCTGCTCACAATCTCGTTGACGAATAACTCTGCTAGTTTCTCAGACGAAAAAGCCTCACGTATTGGCAAGAAGTGAGCGCTTTTTGTCAAGCGGTCGAAGATAACCCAAATGGTATCATTGCCTTTAGCTGTTCACGGTAGCTTGGTAATGAAGTCCATTATGATCTCCTCCCATTTCCATTCCGGTATCGGCAAGGGTTGCATTTTACCGCATGGTTTCTGGTGCTCGGCCTCAACTAGTGAACGCGTTAGGCACTTGCTCACATATTCGGTCACATCGTTCATTATGCCAGGCCACCAATATTCTTTCTTCAAGTCTTGATATATTTTTTTCGTACCGAGGTGGATAGAGTAGCGAGACGTATGGGCCTCATCAAGGGTTTTGTCCCTAAGTTCGCCAATCTTAGGTATCCACATTCGGTCAAACCGAGTTCGTACACCGTATGCATTAGTTCCCAGATTTGCTTGTTGTCCTACTATCCCTTCTCGTTTCACATTCCTTTCTAGCAGTCCTTCATCTTGTGCTTTCTCTATTTCATTCATTATGTCTGGTGTTATGATCAATTGACATGCTTTGATCCGGATAGGTGTCGGATCTTCCTTTCTGCTTAAGGCGTCAGCCACTACGTTTGCCTTGCCTGGATGGTACAATATTTCACAATCGTAATCTTTTAGCAGTTCCAACCACCTCCTTTGTCTCTAGTTTAATTCCTTTTGCTCGAAGAAGTACTTTAGGCTCTTGTGATCATAGTAAATGGTGCGTTTAACCCCGTACAGATAGTGCTTCCATATCTTTAATGTGAAAACTACCGCCGCCAAATCTAGATCGTGAGTCGGGTAGTTAACCTCGTGAATCTTTAACTGTCGTGAGGCGTAAGCAATTACCTTTCCTCGTTGCACAAGTACACAACCCAATCCCTTACCCGAAGCATCAGAGTAGACTACCAAATCTTCGTTTCCCTCGGGCATGGTCAAGACTGGAGCTTGAGTTAATCTAGACTTTAGATCTTCAAACGCATTATTTTGGGTTGGACCCCATTCATACTTTACCTCCTTACACGTTAACTTTGTTATTGGCGAGGCTATTCTTGAGAAATCCTGAATGAATCTTCGATAGTAACCTGCCAATCCCAGAAAACTTCATATCTCCGTTAGTGTTTTTGGGACGTTCCATTCCTTTACTGTTTTGATCTTTGCCGGAACTACCATAATGCAGTTTGGGTTTATGACACAACCTAGGAATTGGACTTCCCTAAGCTAGAACGCGCATTTGGAGAATTTTGCATACAACTCCTCATGCTTCAGAATGTCAAATACCCCCCTTAAGAGACCGTGGTGATCACCTTCGTTCTTTGAGTAGATGAGGATGTCATCTATGAACACTATTTCTGACTGCTCCAACATTGGTCGGTATACTCTGTTCATTAAGTCCATAAAAGCTGCAGGTGCGTTGGTTAGTCCAAAGGACATCACTAGGAATTCATAATGTCCATAACGTGTGCGAAAACCGGTTTTTGGTACATTTTCCTCACTTACTTTAAATTGATGTTAACCCGACCTAAGATCGATCTTTGAGAACCAACTCGCGCCTTGTAGTTGATCAAAAAGATCGTCTATTCTAGGTAGTAGGTATTTGTTCTTCAATGTTCATTTGTTCAATTCACGGTAGTCGATGCACATGCGCATGCTCCCGTCTTTTTTCTTTACAAATAATACCGGAGCGCCCCATGGTGAGATGCTAGGTCTGATAAATCCTTTCTCTGTTAATTCTTCGAGTTGAGACATTAATTCTTTCGTTTCTGACGAAGCCAATAGGTAGGGTGCTTTCGTAACGGGCTGAGCTCCAGGCAGTAAGTCAATTTGAAATTCTATTTCAAGCCAGGTAGGTCCTCTCGGAACACTTCTAGAAAGTTGCACACCACGGGTACATCCTTGAGCTCTTTCGTTTTCTTTCTATCATCAATAACATATGCTAGATAAGCTTCACAACCGTGCCTCATTTAACTTTTAGCCTTGATCAGCGAGATGACGTCCGACATTGTGCAATTCCAATCCCCGTAAAACTCAATTGGACTTCTATCAGCGGCTTTGAGATGTATCATCTTCGGTTTACATATGATTTGAGCTTCATTGGCAGCTAACCAATCCATACTCAATACTATATCGAATCCTCCTAAGGTCAGAAGGAATAGTCTAGAAGGAAACTTATGGCCCTCTATTTCTATTATGCAATAATCAGTCATTTGGAATACCGCCGAGTTTCTACCAACTGCAGTTTCTACGCTAAAGGTTCTTACTATGGTGTTGATAGAGCAGTCTAGTTTGCGACTGGAGTTATTCGATATAAAGCTTTTACTAGCACCCGAATCAAATAAAATAGCAGCATGTTCATCATTAACTAGGAATGTACCTGACACGACATCAGGGTTTCCTCTTGCTTCCTCCTCAGTTAGGGCATAAGCCCGAGTCCTAGCCTTAGGGTGTTCCTGCTATTTCCTTTTTTCCCAACCGGACTACCCCGTCTTCCTGCAATCCTTTGTCAGGTGTCCCATTAGTCCACAACCCTGACACCCAGTGCCTCTTAAACATTCTTGGGAAAAGTGTCCCGCTTTTCCACACTTATAGCACATGGTCGAGCCAGCTCGACACTCTCTTCGTTGTTGCTTCCCGCATTTTGCACAAGTTTCATTTCCTCAGTTCTTGGCTTCTTGTTCTCTGTTGCAAAATTTCCCTTTCCAGTCCCCTTAGACGGGCTCTCCCATTTCCTCTTCGGTACTTCTGGCATAGGGTCCTCGTTCGCATAATCGTCATAGACATTCCAGACAGATTAACTACCGACTAGAAAGTCGAGGGTAGGTTACCTTTTACATGGACTCAGACCCTCTGCGGTAGGCCCTTAACATAGTACTTGATCAATCTTTCTTCGGTCTCTACTAGATGAGGTACCAGTTGAGCCAGTTCGTTGAATCCGGAAGTGTACTGGCGATGAGTCTTGTTGCAAGCCTTGAAGTTCAAGAATTCGTTCTCCACCCGATCAATCTTGTTCCGGGGACAGAACTTTTGGATTATTAGCTTTTTTCAGGTCTTCGCAGGTCATTCTTCTGAGAGCGTTCGGCGACTTGGTTCTCTGAATGTTCCTCCACCAACTCAGTGCTTCGTTGGTGAAAGAGTGAGGAACAAACTTAACGGCCTGGTCGGGTCGACACTCACTTATGTTGATTACACCATTCATTCTCTCAATCCATTCAAACGTAGCCACCGAATCCTTGTTTCCATCAAATTTGGGGGGTCACCATCCTTGAATCCCTTGCAGGTACACCCTCGGGTGTTTATTCCCACATTCACTTCATCCCCATCACCATCATACACTTTCTCTTCATGGTTACCTTCCTCCTCCTCTTTGTTTTTCTTAAGTGCCTCAGATAACAGATCAGGCAAGACGTTCTTAAGAGTCAGTACAACCTCACGAGCGATAGCATACCTAACCTGGGGTTCCAGTCGTAGTGATCCTTCATTGCCATCTCCCGGTGGGGTTACATTAGTTTTGTGCACACTCTCGGTGTGTTCCACGTGCACACTTACTTCTTCCTCCGGTCTTCGATTCAATGGTGGTTTACCGACTCAGCCAGTACGACCGCCTCGGCATCCAGTTCCTCCTCTACCAGCCATAGTTTTCTTAGATTTCTTATAAGTAAAAGGGAATACATCAATGTCACTTCTTCAGATCATAGTTTAGAACAATATGAGAAAGGTAAATTCTTAATTATAGTGACCGATTTGTGATTAATGTTGGGAAATCATGCACCGGTTTTAACATTTAAAACGAAACTTTATAAAATCAGATTTACAATGGCGGAAGCGTTTATACAAAAGCACACGATAATAAAGATCCGATCTTTTCCGACAGTGATCCGATTACACAGCGTTTAGACAATATTATAAATAAATAAACACAACCAAAGGGAGTTTAGGGTTTATACCTTTCACGAATAACCGGATTGTAACACTCAGGTACAAAGAACGTCACGCTAGATGACTACACACGAACTCGTCTCACGAACACATCTAGTCTCAAAACCAGTTCACTTGATCCTAATCGCAAACCCGGTTCAAGGGTTTATCTCCGGTTCGGCTCGCGGAGAAAAGACGGCGAAGGCACTGTGGTGGCATGCGGCTGCCTGCACAAAGGGGCATCGGATCACGGTGGGCGGAGGTGGCTGTTCACGGCGGCAGGGCGGTGGTCGGCCGGCGATGTCACACAAGGGGGGTGACGCCTTTTGTTAAAAACTAGGGATTAGGGTTTTGACTTTAACATATTTTTATAGTAAAACAATTTACAAGTCAACCCCTAAATAATTAACTTTTAATTACTAACTGATTAACACTTAATCAGTTATAGTCCCTGCAGTTTAAAATTAATTTACCAAGACCATCTTGTATAAACTGAACTGGTTTTATATTTAACTATTTAAATATATAAACCCGTTAATATTTTATAACACTTATAAATATATATAAAGCCTTATTCTATCCTTCGTTAATTTAATTAAGTGATCAAATAAATATTTCTATAAATATTTAATCCACCGAATCCTTAATTCGCGTTTCTTGAAATAATGTTTAACAATTAAACGGTATAATCTGTTCTATGCCCAAAGTGTTACTCTTCAGATCGTACTTTGATAGCAACGTTGATATTAATGATGATCGGACATCTGAAATCCAATAATCTTCCACTTGGCCGATTCATCGATTAATCAGTTCAACGAAGACAGTGGTGGACACCTAGCTGCATCTCACTGCCCCTAACAAGGTATGACGTATTCACAATCATCAACTAATTCCTTGTGTTCAAGTAACCTTTACTTAACCAAGTACAATAGACATGGCAAACATATCTATGTGTCCTTTCTGCTTAGGTCATCCGTTGAACATGAGACATGGATACAAGTCACTTCTCATATGTGGTTTAACTATTCTTGCTCTTGTTCTCTAATTCAATAATGGTGTAAACAAACTACTCTTTAGTTTGTGCGTGGCCACGCGATTTATACCAGTTTGAATCAACGAGGGCGCCAGAATGTCCAGCTCCTAATTAAAGGAGAACAGAATTCCTTTGGCCACGTACAACTCCCACTTAACTTCAGATTTATTCCTAATCATACCCCTATTACTGCTTATCAAGGTACAACGTTAGATAAGATTAAAGAACAAACTTCTGTCAGAGTTAGTTCTAATGCGTGCCTCGGGTCGAAGGATCAATAGATCTTACCATATTCAAAACTTCTCAAGACTCAGATCCATGAAGATAGTTTGAAGCGAGTTATGTTCAATAATCATTCTCTAATGATTATCTGTGGACATGATGTCTAACCGTTTGGACTTTCATTCCCAATGAACCAATCATCCAATTCACAATAGTCTTTCATTCAGATTGATTCCCATGAATCTGATCGACTACAAACATTTAGAATATAATCTATATATTCAAGGATTTCTAAAACGTATAAACTATCTAATCATAGAAACATCTATTTATAATGCATTTAACCATTAAATCAATATAAAACACTAATGTTTCTATATTTTGTTCGAAAGCACCCAATACTAACAAATCAAACTTGAGTCTAGCATGTCTAACACCTATCAACATGCCCCTCATATACAGGTTGAGGTATAGGTTTAGCGAATGGGTCAGCTAGATATTGATTTGTGTGAATTTCGCTTTATCATGATGTCTCCAAGTTTCATGATCCCATTTGTTGAAACTTAGCGATGGAAAACCCTCTTTTGGAACTTCTTTCCAAACTATTAGAAATTATCTGAACTCCCTTCAGAATACTATCTTCTAATGTTTCCAGGTCAGAACATCTTGTGCTTATGCAATTGTTATTGATGGAACTTTTCTATCAGATAACACTGATATATCTTATGGTGTATTCATCTAATCATTTTCAATGATCGTCTTTTGGTGTTAATATCTTAACTTTTAAGACAGTAGTGTTTGGCCGACAAGTTGTCATAACTAGTTATGATCTTGTTTCAAGAACCCTTCTTGATAGTCAAAGTTGGTACTCTTAGCATCTTATCGAATAAGATAATATTATCTCATCATAACACTTTATGATCACCATTATGTGCTTCTCAAGCAGTATCCTTTTTTTTCTGTCATAATTAAATTTCAAAGTTCTTTCATCGTATGAAAAATATTGACAACGCTCATTATCCCTTTTAGATGAAACTACATGAACCATGTCATTTTTATGTTATCCCTATCATTAGGGGTTATAGATAATGTTAACAAAAAATGTTAACGATTAGTCTTTATTGATTTATCACACAAAAATTTAAGACAATTTTACCATCGTCAATGGATTGCTTTGATTCTTACTTTAGAATCTTTTCTTATATATATCTTATATACGGATGAAATCAAAGCAAGCTTTTAAATTATTCTCTAAAGATTCTCTATCTTTCAATGATATGTTTAAACTCGTAATTTTAGCTTTGTATCACTGTACATTCTATGATAACGCTTATCATCCCCTTTTGTGGTGTTTCCATGTATCTCTTATACATTCCTCTTGATAATGTGTCTTTACACATTTCTTTGTCTTAGGTATTTACTCCCACTGGCCTTTGCAACTATCACGTTGAATCTTCTTCGAATTGATCTTATCAGATTAATGATTCAACAGTCTTAGACATATTCAGACATTATACTCATCTTGAAGCCATTTTATTACATGAACATTCTAGTATTCATAATACATGTTCATTATGACTTGTTTGTTCAATTTGTCAAAACTTGTAATCTGTTTCCTTTCAAGGAAACTCAGAATGTAATTCTTATTTTATCAACCTTTTGATAATACGTCGGGCTTCTAATACGAACGATCCATTTGTTGTTTCAAAAACAACTTCTACATCTTGATGAATCTTATTCATGTGTAGTCTGATCAAATCTTTATTTGTCATAATATGGATTGCTTGTTTGGATCATCATCAAATGATTTAACTAAGGAATCTTATTCTTTCATCATATGATCCCTAGTGTCTGTTGTAAAAGATCACATCTTTACTTTCATATACTTATCAATTGTAAAATATCGTATCTTTTGTTTATGATAAACATTCATATATTTATCAAGTGTAAAAGATCACATCTTTTGTTTATGATAAACATTTATATATTTCAAGGATCTAACCCTTGCCTGTATATGAAATTTTATGTCCATACATTTGAATAATACTATTTATTCAGAACTTTAAACAACAATTGTTTATTGTTCAAGAACCAGATATATCGTAGTCATGAACATTTTCAATCTCATGATTAAGCTTGAAGACTTATTAAGGTGCCACACGAAACCTTTTCGTATAAGAGTTCATAACGTTCTATCCTTAATTGTTTATTGGACTCTTTGTACATATTCATATCACATATAAATTGTCATACATGTTCTAGATGAACCTTACGGTTCAAGGCTAGTGATTTAGACGATGTCAATTTTGGGCAGCTGTTTTTCACATGACTAACCATTTAGTCTTGAAGTAGTGATAACTTTTATCGCTCTTTTATATCTTATCTTATAAGATTATTTCTAGAGGAATTTCATTGAAACTATTTCAATCATAAAGTCATATGTAAACATTATATCTTATATATACCTTTTACAAGACTTAATATGTTTAATGATATCTATTAGATCCGATCTAATGAAGTATCTAATGGACTTGAATAACATGTCTCACATGTCTTCAATATTTCATGTCAAAATAGATTAGTATTGAATTGATAATTCATAATCAAGTAACAATCATAATGCATAAAAGATTTAAATAAGTCATACTTAAAATAATCAAGCAATATTCAAAAGAAATTAAATCTGGAATTTAAATTTGTTCTAAACAAAATAAAATAACATCATCAAATGGTGTAGTCAATAACTTGAAACAATGTTCAAGCTGTGTCCGGCTTCCTTTTCTTCTTCCTTTCCTTCTTTTCTTTCATCTCTGCAAAAAAGCAAGTTTGCATATGTTAAAAGACTAGCTTTTAAGTGATGAAGAAACAACGAAAAAGTTGCCTAGATACCAGGAGTATATGCATATAAGCATCCTCTAGCTTCAGCAGCTTCGAGCATCTTTCTTACATGGCACTTCGGTTTAGAGATATTAGCCTTGGTCTCACCAACAGCTTTGCCCTTATCCCCGGTTTTGACAGTATCATCCGGTACCTCTTTGCTTGTGTAGGACAAGTGAAGGCCATCATTGAATATTGCTCGAATGATATTATCACTAGGGAAAACCCCTGTCCTCTCAAGCTGGTTGATAAAGCATGTCATGCTCAAAGAATCCTCGGGTTCCATCTTGGCGTACCAAGAGATGAAATCCCTCACTTCGTCATAACGACTAAGTAGATTCTTTTCCCATTTATAGTCGTCAAACACGTCATCAATAGTAACATCTAAGACTAAGTGATCGTCTATGGGAATGCATGGTTTTTCAAGGTCTGCCATTTTTGTCCCTCATGATCATAGCACGTCTCGGATTCTCCAAAGCATTATCTCTAATGTAGGACATTAAAGAGTGAGAAGGATCCTTGTTGTAATCTTGATGGTATCTCTCCTTCAAGTTACGGATCATGTCATAAGCAGTCAAGCTCTGGAGTGATTCTTTAATCCTAAGGCTAACAGATGTAAGCATGTAGAACCAAAGACTGATTGCTACCAAATTATTCTAAGTACAAATGCTGCTGATAGGCTTATCAGCAGCATTCAACACATGTTGCTGCTGATAGGCTTATCAGCAGCATTCAACACTTGTTGCTGCTGATAGTCTTATCAGCAGCGTTCAACACTTGTTATCAGCAGCATTCAACACTTGTTGCTGCTGATAGGTTTATCAGCAGCATTATTCTCATCTCTGCTGCTGATAGCTTTATTCTCTGAAGACCAATCGTTGCAGCTGACTATCCATGCAAAGCGCCTCTGACACCTTTCTGCAAAAGCAACTGCCACACTCCAAGCAGAAGGAACCTCAATGGTGCAACCAATAAAGGACAATAACGCGCTTCTCCAAGCATGCAAACAGTGATGCCTAAGAAGACGTTTCAGTAAAGTTAACTAGATTAGCCTTTGTGTGTAATTTAGATTAATAAACAAGATCAACGACTTGTGTTAGATCTGATCCTTAGAATCAAGGGTTTGTCTTGATTCTAAGTTACTATATATATCTTGTAAACACTTCAAACAAAGTGTGCTTGTGTGCCTTGATAGTGCTTCTTGATAGTGTTTTACTTGTAAACTTGTAATCTCAGAAGTCTAATACAACAGTGCATTTATCAGTATTCTTGCTGTTTACTTTGTTGGTTGCTATTGTTTCCGCCAATATCAACTAGAACAGAACTACCTTGTAATCTTACGATCCTAAAAGTGGTATCAGAGCTTTGGCTCAAGATTAAACAAACTAACATTTGTTTAATCACTTTCTGATTCTATTCAAAACTCTATTCTTGATCAAGTCACACAAAACAAAAATGGCACAAAGCAACGGGCTTGAAGACATCCTGAAGCAGCAATACGAAAACTTTGTCTGCAATGAAGGTGAGTCACTAACCAGTGTGTATAACAGGTACACTTACTTGGTAGGAGAGCTGCACTGCTCTAAGGTGAAACTGGAGAATGAAGACATTCTCCAAAGGTTCATCAGATCTCTTCCTAGTTGCTGGACACTTTACACAGTGTCAATAAGAAGAACTGAGAATCTGAAGACTCTGCAGATGACCGAGCTCTTTTGTATGCTAAAAGCCTATGAATTAGAAATAATTCAAGCCAAAGAAAGAAGCTCAAGCCATCAATCAGCCTCTTCCACCACCTCTCCCGCGCTTCACTCTGACCACTCAGGTCCTAGTTCAAGCGACTACTATCCTACCAGACAAACACACCAAGCTCAGCCAAGACACCAACAACAGCAACATGTCAATCCTCCAGCACAAACTGCAGCCTGTGCAAATGTTGGAACTACAGACTTTGACTGGAGTTTTCATTATGAAGATGTTCCTGCCTCCAACCAAGTTCTTATGGCAGACAATGCAGAGATACCACCTCAGGTATTTGAACATCTTTGCTCTCAAGCTTGCATTGACAAAGTTTTAGGTTATAGAAAGCATAACCAAAATCTGATAAATCAAAATGAAGAGTTTCATCAGATGAAATCTGAGTTCAAAAAGGTCGAAGACACTTATAAAGAAAAGACTAACTGCCTTAAGAAAGAGATTTCATCACTAAAACACGAACAAACTAATCTGGAAACTCAGATTGATGATCTATTAGTAAAACTTAAAGCTACCAGAGCTGAACTGGCTGAACAGAAAGTGCATGTTGAAAAATATGAATTTTCATCTAAAAAGTTACAAAGATTGTTAGATATTCAAGTCCATGAAAAGGTAAAAACTGGACTTGGATATCATAATGACCAGTACAAGACAGTTCCTCCTCCTACTGACTACGTTGCCATCCATGAACCAAGCTTCAATCTGGCAAATCTTGATATGGCCAACAGAAATCTTGATCCTTCTAAGGATGAACCTTTCGTCGAAGACTGCACTACCTCATCGGAATCTGAGTCAACCTACTCAGACCATGATGAAACCAGTACAGCTCCATCTAAAGCTGTTCTGAATAGAGTTGCAGTTCCTGCTGTTCTCCCAGCTGTTCCAGCCCCTGTACCATTCAAACAGATCAAGATCAGCTATCCTCTAGGTGGAAGAAAGCTAAACATTGAAAAGGGACAGACATCAGGATCCACAAACTTCAAGTCTCAGTTCATGCCAATCACAAAGAGAAAGGTATCTGATGTATGTTGTAAACCTGAAGAAAAGGTTCCATATGTTCAAAGGACCCTAGAAGAAGCCACCTTCGAACATAACAAAGCCCATCCATGGAACTTCAAGGATCTGTTCCAAAGAAAGGACTATGTCTACCTTTCAAAAGGCAAACTGGCAAAATCATGCTTTGTGTGTGGCAGATATAACTACACTGCCAGCACCTGCTTCTACTACCTACAGCAGCAAAGAAACCTCAAGCAACACGCTTTTGAGAAGACAAAGAAGAACAAACAGGTAAGAATGTTTGAAGCTAAGACAACTCAATTCAGAAACTCTCTTTCTCCATCAAGGGAGCAGTTGTCAAAACCTCTACAATCTTGCATCATTTGTGGTGAATCAGACCACTTTGCTGCAAACTGTAAGTTTAACCCTTTCAACCAGATCCTTCATCAAGCTCCCCAAAGACAAAGGGTAAAGAAGGATCATCATACATCGGTTAAGAAAACAAAGCAGAAGCTTTCAGCGGCAACCAAGTCTGCTGCTGATAAGCTAAAATCCTCCGCAGCAAAATCTGCTGCTGATAAGGCACAACTATCAGCAGCAAAAGTGTCCACTGCTGTTAAGGCAAAATCCAAGGCAAGGCCTTCAACAGCAAAGTCTGGAGCTGCTCAAGTAAAACCATCAGAAGCAACAAAATCTGCTTCTGATCAGTCAAAGCCCTCAGATGCAGCTTCCACTGCTAAAAAGGCAAAGAGAGCTGGAAAATCACCAACTCAACAATGGAAGGTAAAGAAAACACCAAGCATCATCATCGGTTAAGCTGAATGCATCTATCCTTTGTTGTAAATATGTCTGTCTTATGTTGTAAATAAAAAAAATTATACGTCAGCAGCATTTTTGCCTCTCAGCTGCTGACAGGTTTAACTCTTCAGCAGCAAAGCCTTTGCCACTGATCGCTTTAAGTTTTCAGCAGGAACAAGTTTCCTGCGGACAGCTTTAAGGCGGTCAGCAGGAACCTTTTTGCTGCGGAATGAATACAACAGTCAGCAGCACCCAAGTCTGCTGCTGAAAGACTTCACTATCCGCAGCAACCAAGTTTGCAGCGGATAGCTCACCATCGGCAGCAACCAAGTTTGCTGCTGATGGGTAAAACAAGTCTACATTAACTTTTACCCGAGGTAAAAACTACTCTCAGTCTTTACCATGACTGCTCGAGTGCTTTACAGCTGTAACAATAAAAAGTGAAACAGGTTGTACTGTACAAGTAAAGTTGCTTTTTCTTCGTCTGCCGTTATATCACAATCTCAAACGTTCCCACAACCTTTTCATATTCAATTTCAAACCTATCTCCCATCACTTTCTCTCCCGTCCCTACAGCATTCAAAGCCCTAAATAATTAACCACCATTCAAACACCCTTCTCTCTTCCTTCCAAATCCATAACAATGGCAGGCGCAGACATAAACAACCCCAACGACAAGTTTTCCCCATATCACAACCTAACTGCATGCCTAATAAAGGGCAAGAAATCCGAAGGTTTTGATGATATGATCGACTTCCTTTGTTGGTCCAAAATCCACCATGCCCTAATAGTCAATCCAACCATCTATACTTCCCACATGGAAGAGTTTTGGAGCTCAGCCATGTATTCTACTGACCAGGGCACTCCCCAAATCAGTGGCACAGTAGACGGCAAGGAGATGATTATCACTGAAGCAAAGCTCTGCCAACACCTCAAGCTTCGAGTTGAAGGGGACTTCATCTCTTACCCCAGAGACGTATACATGAGGACCTTTGTATCCATAGGGTACACTGGGAATCAAACAGAGTATACGATAGAGAAGGCACTCATGGGTCCCAAATGGAAGTATCTCTGCCACACTCTTCTCCAATGCATATCCCAGAAGAGAAGTGGCTGGAACAAACTTAGCTCCGGACTTGCGTCGGCAATTCACGGTATGATAACTGGGGCGGGTTTCAATTTTTCCCACCTCATTCTTGAAGGTTTGAGATACAACCTTCAAGAAGGGGTGAAATCTCAGTTCTTCATGTACCCAAGATTCTTGCAGGAAGTGTTCAACATTGAGCACCAAGATCTTTCAAAAACTGCAAGAATCTACGTAATGCTAGGACATAAGAATAACATTTTTCAAAGCATGAGAACAGTTTCATCAAAGTTCTCAGGGGCCGATGTTCCATTGTTGTCTACAATGATGAACACACAAAGTGCTCAGGGTGACAGTTCAGCAAACCCAGCTGATACTGATCCCACACCCTCCACCTCACTGCCAGAAACTCAAACTGCTGCTTCCCTTGATCGAACCCCTGTGCATTTTACTGAGGATATACAGGCACATAATTTACTCGCCCACAGTTTGATTGCTCAACCGGAACACAGGGCCCCCGTTGCAGCCAAATATACAAGGAAGAGGGGCAAGAGAACTCCTTCTTCTCTTGCCTCCAAGGCCCAAACCCAAGCCAACATCCCTCACTCAGAATCACAACATTCTAGTGAGAATATCATAAGGGAAAGCCACACTGTTAGGGAGACTCCTTCGGAAGTCTCTCTATTAGGATTAGGATCACTTCCCGGATCCATAGAACAGCCCTTTGAGCCATTCCTATCTTCTTTGGACTATTAAGGAGGTACTGAGTGGTCTTGCTTCCGAAACACCCAACCCAAGTTCGTCACTCTTGAAGGTCCACTCTAGGAGTAATGAAAGAGTGGATGTGGAAGAGGCTGTCACTACTGCTGGTCCATCAAATGACCAGGAAGATAGTGACAACATCTTTAAGACCTCTACCACAGCAACTCATGGTGAGGGTGTTTCCTTGGAAACTCCCCTCACTGAGAGGAATCCCAGGCGCCAAGAAACCACGGGTGATGGGGATGCTGAGGCTCGGCCTACGTCCCCATCTGGGTCCAAGGATTCCACAACTATGGATGAGGACAAACTGAAACTTCATAACTTGGAATTGACGGCCAGGGTGGCTATGCTAGAGGCTGAAGTGTCCAAACTAAGACACTAAGTCTCTATGCATGAAGCCTATCAATGCCAAACTTTATCCACTCCCTCTCTTGTATCAGTAGGCACCCAAACTGATGCTTACCTGTCTACTGATGCAACCAAAAAGGGGGAGATGGTCTCTATGGAAGAAGATACAGACAGTCTTGACGACTGGATTCAAGAGCAGGTTGTACTTCAAAGTTCACTATTCAAGCCGGCTTTTGTACAAATTCATGACTTGCCAGCCTCAGATAACGAAGAAGAAGATACATCTGAAGACTGGAAGTTGGTCGTCAGAGCTGTCGATGAAATGTTGAATGGTACTGAAGACCCAGAACAAACAAATACACCATTCAGCATCACCCCTGAAGCAGCAGCCATCATTGGTCAATCCTCAACCCCCCAACTATTCAGATCATCAAAGAAGCTAGAATTTGACTCCATTCTAGCTTGGGGGTATGATGGATCAGCTGAGAGGTTTTGGATTGGATGGGAGTTCAGCGGAGTAGAAGAGCTGAACTGGAACTCTCTCAATGCCCTCCAAGTCCTACAGCTATTCTTATCAAACTGCATCAACAACTCAGCAAATCTCTCAGCAGAACTTGCCATTGGCAGGTTCCATGACTTGATGGAGGATAATCTACCCCACTTTGAAAGACTAATTCAAAAAGCAAATCGGGTAGCTTATCCTGAATCCTCGGCGGCCGCAGAAAGGAGACTGACTCCTAGCAATCTTGAAATAACAGGGAGCAGTCTTCTCACTGAAGAAGAAGTTCTGTGCCTTTGAAGATTCCTGTATGCCTTCCTGGTCAAGGACTTGGACGTGCTAGGTTGGGTGAGCACTAAGTCCCTTGACCACACTCTTCTTCTCAGCAACGGCTCCTCTCTCATCATCAACACCAGGAACATCCTTCAGCTGCCCTCAGACTTCCTATTCAAGATTTTTCAGCTCAGAGCCAACATCTGCAATATTAACTCATTGGAGAGCCAGGCAATGATGGTCACCATCAAAGCCCATCTTGAAGAAGAAGGACTGATTCCTCTGGAAGAGTCTGTGTCAACTTCTGATGCTGACTCCATCTCAGATACTCCACAAGTTGAAGCCACATCTGTAGCATCTGGCACAAGATCTTTACTTAGGGATCAACTGAGGGAAATAGAAGGTCCTGAGTATCAACTTGATGAAGACAGTGACCGTCCCTTGTCAATTCCTCAACTTGCCAATGAAGCCGAGGCAGAGATCCCAACAGCACAACAATCAGCTGTTGCTGTGATCAGTGAAGCCAGAGCAGAGGCATCCAATGTTAATAAAGGGAAGGGCATTATGACAGAAGAGGATGAAGAGAGGTTGCGAAAAGAAAAGAAAGAGAAAGAAGAAAGAAGAAGGAAAGATGGCTGAAGAGATGGCTCATAAACAAAGGCATCAAGAAAGAAAGGCAGCCATACTCCTAAGACAACAGACAATCCAGCTGTATGCCAAACAGCTGGATGAGATGAAAGTTAAAATCCATGCAGGGTCTCAAGTTGAGGAAGATGAACAACTTGCCAGACAGCTGCAGGAAAAGTTTGCAAAGGAAGAAGAAGAAGAGAATGAAAAGAAGAGGATGGAAGATGCTAAGTTTAGAATCACTGATTGTAAATTAGCAAAAGAATTCAGGGAGGAGTGGACTGAAGCTCTGATCTCTCAAGGTGAGGATGCAGACTACCTTGAGAAACTTTCAAACAAAGAGACTTACAGAGCCTTCATGGGTCAGCAGGGTCAATTGGCTAGCAAGAAAAAGGCTGAAGAAGAAGAAAAAGCCAAGCTACAGTCCAAGAAGACCATTGCACTGAATAAAAGAACCCATGAAGAAAGGAAGGTCATGATTGACTTCCTTAAGGCTAGAGGAGATAGTGGAAAGAGGCTAGGTCTCATGAATTTCATGAACCTACAAGCCCTCTACTTCAAAGTTAAAAAGGATGAGGAAGAAAGACTAGGGAAGAAGGGCTCCAAGAAAAGGGTACTTATCAAAGAAGAAGAAAAACCAAAGACAAAGAAACCCTAGCCTTCTCCCTCACCTACCTCTTCCTCAGTCCATCATCCTTCCACTCTTCTCCCCAAACCTTCCACTCCTCCACCCAACAAGTCCAAATCATCCCATCCAGCTCCCACTCATCAACAGCCTCCCCTGAAGAAATCCAAATCATCATCTGAACCTGAAAACTCAAGAAACATAGTTGAATGGGTCTACAATCCACAGGATCAAAGGTTTGAGATCTTCAGGGGGAGAACTGAAAAAAGAAGATCTACATACAGGTCTGTTGATGAGGTTCTGCAACTACCAGTTTCAGACCTAAGAAGAATTTTGGAGCTGGGTGAAGCTCATGAGCCTGCAAATGAGAGAGGGAAACATCTTATGCTAGCAATCAGACATTACTTTAACCCTAGCAAAGATGTGGTCATGGATATCAAACCACTCAAGTCCCACTCTCCATTTGTATCTTGGTCCTACAATGTTGATTTGGATGAGTTCACTCTGATTGATGTAAAGAAGCAGCAGATGAGATGTTCAAGCAAAGCAATCTACAAAATGCCACACAAAGACATCAAGACTCTGTCTGAACTTCCACTGAACAATCCCAGCAAGGATCCAAGAGGCTATGAGGTTGAAAGGATAGTCAGCCACATGCAAAAGCTTCAGCAGCAAAGTGATTAAAAGAATTTTGGTTGCATCAGTCTAGGGGGAGTTTGTAGAACCAAAGACTGATTGCTACCAAATTATTCTAAGTACAAATGCTGCTGATAGGCTTATCAGCAGCATTCAACACTTGTTGCTGCTGATTGGCTTATCAGCAGCATTCAACACTTGTTGCTGCTGATAGGTTTATCAGCAGCATTATTCTCATCTCTGCTGCTGATAGCTTTATTCTCTGAAGACCAATCGTTGCAGCTGACTATCCATGCAAAGCGCCTCTGACACCTTTCTGCAAAAGCAACTGCCACACTCCAAGCAGAAGGAACCTCAATGGTGCAACCAATAAAGGACAATAACTCGCTTCTCCAAGCATGCAAACAATGATGCCTAAGTAGACGTTTCAGTAAAGTTAACTAGATTAGCCTTTGCGTGTAATTTAGATTAATAAACAAGATCAACGGCTTGTGTTAGATCTGATCCTTAGAATCAAGGGTCTGTCTTGATTCTAAGTTATTATATATATCTTGTAAACACTTCAAACAAAGTGTGCTTGTGTGCCTTGATAGTGCTTCTTGATAGTGTTTTACTTGTAAACTTGTAATCTCAGAAGTCTAATACAACAGTGCATTTATCAGTATTCTTGCTGTTTACTTGTTTACTTTGTTGGTTGCTATTGTTTCTGCCAATATCAACTAGAACAGAATCACCTTGTAATCTTACGATCCTACAAAGCATAAGGTTTGATATAGCATAGGTATCATCCCTAAGTTTGTTCCAGACATTTATAACAAACTCGCTAGCATCCTCAAGTGGCTGCATAGGTAAGGAGTACTTAAGAACATGTAATTTCTTTTTGTATGTGAGGACGTTCTTCATATTGTAGTACCATGTCAAGAAATTTGTTCCATCGAGTTTAACGTTTAGGATGTTGTTAAGACGTTCCAGAATATCCAAATCAGCAAATTGAGACATCTACAAAATACAAATAAAGTTTAGTATTTTCATGCTTGAATTTATTGATTATATTAATGACCTAAAGATAAAAATATTTATAATTAAGAATGAGATCCTGGTTCACTATGCTTCAGTGAATGGCTAAGCACTTTTCACTGGCATAGTTAGGTAGGTGGGTATAAAAATACCAACTGTGTCGACTACACAATTAAGGGTGGCGCTGAAACATCGACGTTTCGGCTTAGTTGAAGTGTCATAATTAAGAGTGGCGCTGAAATATCGATTTTAATAATTGGGATTTCTTTAATGTTTTAAATTACCGGTTAAGAGTCAAAAACATTTTGAACGACGGGTAGCATGAATCAAGTCGTGCAAATTTTAGTAAACCAATTTTAGTATATAAGTTCGTGAAACGCTTTCCACACTCGACACGGTATAATTTAAATACCTTATTTTAAACTAAATTGGGCGTTAGTCGCGAACTTAATTTTAAACTAATTAACCTTTAATTAATTTAAATGTGTTTTTAAATAAAACAATTAAATTTAAAAACCCGTTTTAATCCTTTAAATAAAAACTATTTTTATTTAATTACCTTTCGAAGAAATTTTAAACCTTTTAATTTTATCGTCGTTTTAAAAGATTGTGTTAAATGTTTTATAAAAATATTTGCAGTTTTAAATTATTATCCTAAATAATTTTAGCAACCACAAACATACAAAACAACCATCGAGCCACTAGTAAGATTTGTTCGGTTTCGTTCCGACCATCAAACGAGTAACCAAACCGTTCTAAGGGACAACAAATAAAATATAAACTTGTCGCCTCCCACTTAGTCCAAGATCTCTATCTTCAAGTTCCGTCCTTGTCAATCTTCTGTCTTCAAATCTTTGTCTTGTTAGGTTTTCAACTTTTATACTTTTACAATAAAAATAAATAAAAGAAACCTAACTATTACATCCGGGTTCCAAATAACCCAAAACTAAAAATACAAATACGAAGAAAATAAAAACAACTATGACAAGCAAAAACCACGGGTCACTAGGGCTCGATGTATCAAACACAATCACAACCAAAACGATAAAGGTTCGATCTTTTGTTTACCAAAAGTGTTAACAAATAAAACGGAGATCGAAAAATAAATAATGAATTATGTCTAAACGCGCGTAGAGGTGGCTCTGATGCCACTGTTGGGAAATCGTGCACCGGTTTTAACATTTAAAATGAAACTTTATAATATCAGATTTACAATGGCGGAAGCGTTTATGCAAAAGCACACGATAATAAAGATCCGATCTTTTCCGACAGTGATCCGATTACACAGTGTTTAGATAATAATATAAATAAATAAACACAACCAAAGGGTGTTTAGGGTTTATACCTTTGACGAATAACCGGATTGTAACACTAGGGTACAAATAACGTCACGCTAGATGACTACACACGAACTCGTCTCACGAACACATCTAGTCTCAAAACCGGTTCACTTGATCCTAATCGCAAACTCGGTTCACGGGTTTGTCTCCGGTTCGGCTCGCGGAGAAAAGACGGCGAGGGCACGGTGGAGGCGTGCGGCTGCCTGCGCAAGGGGGCAGCCAATCACGGTGGCCAGAGGTGGCTGTTCACGGCGGCATGGCGGTGGTCGGCCGGCGATGTCGCACAAAGAGGAGGGGTGGCGGCTTTTGTTAAAAACTAGGGATTAGGGTTTTGACTTTAACATATATTTATAGTAAAACAATTTACAAGTCAACTCCTAAATAATTAACTTTTAATTATTAACTGATTAACACTTAATCAGTTATAGTCCCTACAGTTTATAATTAATTTACCAAGACCATCTTGTATAAACTGAACTGGTTTTATATTTAACTATTTAAATATAGAAACCCGTTAATATATTTATAACACTTATAAATATATATAAAGCCTTATTCTATCCTTCGTTAATTTAATTATTATGAATAATTAAATACGAAGTGATCAAATAAATATTTCTATAAATATTTAATCCACCGAATCCTTAATTCGTGTTTCGTGAAATAATGTTTAACAATTAAACGGTATAATTTGTTCTATGCCCAAAGTGTAACTCTTCGGATCGTACCTTGATAGCAATGTTGATATTAACGATGATCAAACATCTAATATCCAACAGTTAATAATTTGCTTTTCTTTTCGGATTCAAAACTATTCACATCGGGGGTGATATTGACATCTAAGCGTTCTAAGTTAAAGCATCTGTCCCTAACTACAGGCATTAACTTTATTACTTACCTACTGTGCTGGCATTGGGGTTGGCTACCCACATTGACATTTGTGCGTTGGTCCCATTATCAGCTTGTGTTCAGACATTTCGGGATGTCTGAATCTTTCAAACTATTGCTCTGATACCAACTTATAAGGCCCCTTTCCCTCGAGACCTCACTTTTTGGATTTACTCAGCGGAAGTCTTAACATTAAACATAAACATTGTTTTAACACGTAAGCAAATAAACGAGATGTCAGTCACGATTTAGGGTAGCCTTCATGCCTTCACACATCCTCTCTTCTTCTTACCTGAAGTGCATACTAACAGTCAGCTAACGCTGGTGAGTTCTAGTTTAAATTAATTAGGTATAAACATTGTTTCTTTATAAGTATATATATATATATAAATATGTATACACTTTAACATTTGATTGGCCTTCACTTATCGTTCATAATAAGTACATATGAATATATGCACACGTCTTTACTTTCGTTGAACATTCATTGGTCATAAACATAACGTTGATCAACCCGTCATTGTTTGCATAAGTCACAAAGACAAATTGTAACACCCCAACCCGTTTAGGGCTGACGTGTCACACGATACAGTAAAACATAGACATAATTAATATTATATTAAAACCCAATCATTCAATGTCATAATAGCTCTAACATAAATGTTCTCCGACATAAAGTAAATCCCTAATATAACTTTATTAATCTTCTTGTCTTTTCATATTCTCTCATCACACTGCCTGGTTCCCTTAAGTACTTGTTTAGAACAAAAGAAACAAGACAAGGAAATACGGCTGAGCTAACAATGCTCAGTAACGGAGTAACAATACCAATAACATAACAATGACTAGCGGAAACGAATGGTGAACACAATAGTTGTCAATACGGTACTTAATGGGTGAATGGAGAAAAGTAAGTCAATTTGTATCATGCGGAAATACCCATGCGAGCCAATACAATACATAAAAAATACTTACCATTTGTGTACATTGGTTGCAGCCCTAATGCACCATAATATGAGACGGGAAGTGTGGGCATATACACTCCTGGTGTCTCATCAATAACAATACAATATTTTCCTAGGATCGATTCATACGCCTCTATATTCAATACATAACACACTCCATCATCAATAACAATTTAGAGACGCTGTGGACTAATCGCACCGCCACAGATAGTTCACGCCATTGTGCCATAATGACGCCCTATGGTCCCCATAGACGGATAAGCTCGAGTATTGAGTCAATGAACAACATCAAAGGTCATACAATAACGGTTATTCAAGGGTCAAAGGATTATCATACAATGGTCAATAATCAGATTCGTAACAATAATCGTAATCATATCAATAATCATGCCAATGGAACATGCGATAATGAGTGGATGATCTATCACATGAAATCATGAATTAGATACAAATTTGTAAATGATAACAATTCAATTCGAGGACGTAACGAAAATGACGCTAAAGAGAGGGACCACGGAATCCGTACCTTGATGACGATAAACCGTAAACGTTGTGAATCCTAAGCTCGGGTTAGTTCGTGTGAGAACCTACATAATTATTTTATTGTAACTTATATAATAAGAACTCGTTAAATTCATTAGAATTTGCTTTGTTATTTGATCTTTTAATAATTCTTGATTGATTTGTTAACACTTCAAAATTTAATGTTTTCATAAACAAGAACTTGAACTTAAACTTAAACAGTAATCACGAAGTCATTAAACATGTTTTTATAAAAAATTGTTAATGTTTATATATATATATAAATAAATGCTTTATTATTACTAATATTAAGTTTAGTAGAATAATATTCTTAATTTATTGTAAAATGAGGGATATTAGCAATTTATATAAACTAGGCTGGGAAAATGAATTAAAAAAAATTGAAAACAAATAATCAAAACTGAAAAAATTTGCTGGAAACAAAGTTTGAACCATCCAATTGTAGACTTAATTTCAAAGCAATAACATATTTAACTATCTAAAAATTTATCATCTTTTTCCCTTTAACCCTAGTTGCAGAACAAGCAACTCCCAAAACCAAAACTCAATCTTCTTTTTACCACTTGCCTAGATGGATTAATAGACGGAAGAAACATTACCTTGATCGGAAATTGGAAACAGAAAGTGTGGTTGCGAAGGAGAAGACCGTTGAAGACGCTTTTGGTTGGCGGTGATTATTTCAGAGATGGTATTTGTGTCGAGACGAGGCAGTGGTGTGAGTGTTGGCTTCTGACAATGGTGGCAGAGAAGTAAGACGCATAAACAACTCGTGATGGTGGTTTCAAATTGAAAACGGTTTCAAATTGAAAATCATAGATACATGACGGTAACAACTGAGAGGTTTGATGATGATAATTATGGTGATGTTACAACTAGAAACGTAAACGGGGATCTCGTGAAACCGTTGCGAGCTTGAAAACGGCAACAATGGCGTACGGAAGAATTATGGTCAATTTTGACCAAGTAAATCTTAAACCACATTTACTGCCATCTTTTTAGTTTAATATTATTATTATTATTATTATTATTATTATTATTATTATTATTATCCAAAGATTTACATATTATTACATAATTAAATATTAATCATCATTAACATTTTAAATTATTAATAGACTTATTATAACTTATGTTTATAGAAATGTATATTCTTTATAAAATTTTGGGTTTTACAATTCTACTCCACTTAAAATAATTTCGTCCCAGAAATTTAAAACTACTAACTCTAAAATACTAAGCATTAAAACACACACTATTTCAGGTATTTCAATTCCCTACCCTTAAAAGAAAATTCGTCCTCGAATTTTGGGAGAAACGAAATCAAAATATTTCACATATACGGAGTAACGATGCACATACATGTCACTAACAGAATCGATCATATGGAACATAGTAATCATACCAAGGTTCAACATTTTATTCCATAAGGAAGTACATACTTAAATTTCAAATAGACTCGGATATTGAGAACGTATCATTTCCTCCAATTCCCACGTGGCTTCACGTGCAAGATGATTCTTCCACAGAACTTTAACAAACAGCATTGTCTTACGACGCATAATACGTTCGTGTCGATCTAGAATTGTTTCAGGTTCTTCTTCATACGACAAATCTTCATGTATAAGATGAAGTGGATAATTCACAACGTGAAGAGGGTGGTAATTGTAACCACGTAGCAGCGATACATGAAAGACGTTATGCACATGCGATAACTGTGAAGGTAACTCCAATCGATACGAAACATCACCTACACGTTCCAATATCTCAAATGGTCCTATGAAGCGAGAACAAGCTTCCTTTTGATACCAAAACGTAGAACACCTCTGCATGGGGAAACTTTTAGGAATACCTTATCACTAACCTTAAAGTCCAATGCACGTCGGTGTCTGTCCGTATAGCTTTTCTGTCGACTTTGTGCTTCCTTAAGTTTCTCACGAGCAATGGCGACCTTAACATTTGTTATCCGTACTAGTTTAGGACCTTCAATCAATTTCTCACCGACTTCATTCCAACATATTGGTACCCTACACTTCCGACCGTAGAGTAACTCAAAAGGTGCCATGTCGATGCTAGCTTGCCAACTATTATTGTAGGAAAACTCAATCAGATATAAGTACTCATCCCAATTACCCGTCCATTCAAGTACACATGCTCTAAGCATATCTTCTAAGGTTTAAATAGTGCGCTAAGACTATCCATCAGTCTGTGGATGGAAAGCCGTGCTTAATCTTAACTTTGTTCCCCAAGCCTTTTGGAAACCCTTCCAAAACGTTGACGTGAAACGTGGATCTCTATCACATACAATTGATGACGGTGTGCCATGAAGTCGAACAATGCCACGAAGGAATATCTCAGAGAGCTTACTAACAGAGTAACCTTTTTGAATGGGTAAGAAATAAGCTGAACTTGTCAGTCTGTCAACTACAACCCATAAAGCATCATTCTTCTTAAGAGTTCGTGGTAGTCCCGTAACGAAATCCATAGATATATCATCCCACTTACACATCGGAATATCCAAAGACTGTAACAATCAACCAGCCCTCTGATGCTCAATCTTCACATGCTGACAAATCAAATATTGGCCTACATGTTTAGCCACATCTTCTTTCATAGCGTTCCACCAAACATGTTGCCTCAGATCTCTATACATCTTGGTGGATCCTGGGTGAATAGAGTATGGTGAACTATGTGCCTCGGTCAATAATGTATCACGAAGATCAGAATCATTAGGCACACATAATCTCTTTCCACACCATTGCATGTTGGCGTCATAATCCTTGAGTAATTCCGACCATCTCCTCTGTCTCATGTTAAGTTCCGTTTGAGTAAAGATATATTTGAGGCTCTAATGATCGGTGAAGATGTCGCAAGTCTCCTCATATAGGTAATGTCTCCAAATCTTGAGTGCAAAAACTACAGCTGCTAGCTCTAAATCATGTGTCGGGTAATTCACCTCATAGGGCTTAAGCTGTCGTGAAGCGTAAGCAATGACTTTCCCATGCTGCATGAGGACACAACCGAGCCTCTTCTTTGAGGCGTCACTATAGATTTGGTATCCGCCTGAACCTAAAGGAAGAGTAAGGATAGGGGCGGTTACTAGTCTTCTCTTTAACTCTTCAAAACTCTTTTCTCGTTCATCATTCCAAGTGAACTTAACGCCCTTCCTCATGAGTTGAGTAAGGGGTAATGCCAAAGTAGAAAATCCCTCCACAAAACGTCGGTAATAGCCCGCTAAACCAAGAAAACTCCGTACTTCGGTAGCTGATGTCTGTCTGGGCCACTTAGTGATGGCTTCCATTTTTGACGGATCCATGGTGATACTTTCCGCCGACACAATGTGACCTAGAAACGCCACTCGATCAAACCAAATGTCACACTTAGAAAACTTTGCGTATAACTTCTTCTTGCGTAAAGTTTCTAGAACAGTGCGAAGGTGCCCCTCATGTTCTTCTCTACTTTTTTGAGAACTCCAAGATATCATCGATGAAGACGATCACAAACCGGTCCAGGTACTCGTGAAATACTCGGTTCATGAGGTCCATGAAAACAGCAGGAGCATTTGTCAAACCAAAAGGCATGACTAAAAACTCATAGTGTCCATATCAGGTACAAAATGCTATTTTGGGAATATCCTGGTCTCGGATCTTCAAGTGATGGTATCCAGACCTAAGATCAATCTTGGAGAAAAACTTCGATCCTTAAAGTTGATCGAATAGATCGTCAATACGTGGTAAAGGGTAACGGTTATGAATGGTGATCTTATTCAGCTCCCGATAATCAATGCATAGACGCATGCTACCATCCTTCTTTCTCACAAATTAAACTGGCACTCCCCATGGTGAAACACTCGGTCAAATAAATCTAAGTTCCAAAAGTTCTTGCAGTTGCTCTTTCGACTCCTTTAACTCTAACGGGGCCATCCGGTAAGGTGCCTTAGTGATAGGTTCAGCCCTGGGAGTCAAATCAATAGTAAATTCAACTTCACGCGTCAGTGGTATTCCTGGTAGTTCTTCTGGAAATAAATCGGGGAAATCTCGAACGATAGGAAAGTTATCAATACATGGTGTATTCACTAAAGTATCTTTAATAGCAGCTATGAATCCCTCACATCCATATGACATGAACTTTTAGGCTTTAAGCGCATAGATGATTTGGATAGGTTTCCGAGGTTGAGTCCCTTGAAAAATGAACTCAGGATAGTGGAGGTCTCCGAAGATAACTTGCTTGGAGTGGAAATTAAAGGTTGCTCGATGCATAGCCAACCAATCCATGCCTAATATAACATCAAAGTCTCCCATTTGCATGGGATAAAGGTCCGATTTACGTACAATATTACCAACCACTAGCGGGCAATCTCTATAAAAGTGGGTGATAACCGTGGAAGTTCCCAATAGTGTGGAAATAACTAAAGCATGATCTAGTGGAGAAGGCACGATCTTTAGATGTTTAGCAATTACATGTGACACTACTGAGTGGGTTGCCCCCGTCTCGAATAGCACATATAAGTCATGCGCAGCAAGATATATAATACCGAACACAGTACCTAGTGCATTGATAACTAATGAGATACTAATACATGTATGAAAATTAGAATCAATGAAATTGATAACGAATATCGTACCTAGGGCGTTAGCAGCTTCCCCTATAGTTAATGTGAATACTCGTCCTCCAGTGGGTTGCACAACAACTTTCTTAGCATCCTCTGGTCGTTTCTTATTCTTTGGGCATTGCCTGATCATGTGACCCATTTCTCCACAGTTCAAACACGCTTCGGTAAGTCGGTAACACGTGCCAGGATGACGTTTGTTTGGAGATATGACAGGATTCTGGGGTGCTCTCTGGTTTAATGGTTAGGCTATAATCAGTTGCCGGTAGGGTTGAATCTGACCCTTGCCTAGATTTTTACCTTGCCATGGTTTGGTCTGCTTTCCAGAACTCATGTTTTCGAAGTTGTGACGATTATTACTTAGATGGTTCGATCCCTGAGACGACTCGCCGGTGGACAAAATGCGATGTCCATCTCTGCTTCTCTTCCGGCTATCCTCATTCTTATTCAGGAACTCCTGTCTTTCCATGTCTACCTTCCTTGCAACTTTTACGGCTCATGCAATAGTGGGAAAAGTGGACTGAATAATGGACCTACGAATCCGATCACATACAGACCATTGGAATTTCTTTGCTTGCTCCTCTGGTGGTCCGGCAGCTGATCCAAGGAATCCCAACAATCGATAGAACCGATCAACGAAATCACAAGGGATTCATTATCCCTTTGGCGAAGGTTATGGTACTACCGTCTGTAAGAGCTCTTGTCTACATTCGTGAAATACTTTTCAAAGAAAACAGAGCCAAAGTCTTCCCATGATAAGTTCTCAACAAATGGATTACCGCCTCTTTCTTCCAAAACACCTTCCCACGAAGCTTGCGCATCCTTTTCCAACTTGTATGATGCCAAACTTGACTTGTACCTTTCCTCAACACCTAGCACCCGAAATATCTTTTTAATGTGTGAGATCCAATCCTTTGCAACTACGGGAGTGGTTGCCTTCGTAAACGATCGGGTTTTTGCTTATGAAATCTCTCCAGCCATCTGCGTAATCCTCCATTACCATTCCCTGTATTAGCCACAGGGTTTGGGTTTGGATTCGGATTCGGGTTGGGATTTGGGTTTGGATTCGGATTCGGGTTCGGATTCAGGTTCAGATTCGGATTCGGATTTGGGTTCGGGTTCGCATCATGGCCTTGGACCGCCTGAACCAATGCTGGCAACATGGCAGCGAAGGCTTGAGTTATTGCTGCTAAGATGGTTGGATCAGCTTCGTTTGATCCACTTGTATTAGCATTACGACGAACGAGATTACGACGAGGAGGCATCTAAAAGAAAAAAAAATACATTAGACTTAGATACACATGACTAATAGAGAATTTTCACCAAGGATTCCTAATCCAATGTCTACCCATTACCTCACATATCTTAGTTATTAAGTCTAAGTTTTCTACAGGATAGAGCCTAGGCTCTAATACCATAACTGTAACACCCCAACCCATTTAGGGCTGACGTGTGACACGATACAGTAATACAAAGACATAATTATAATTATATTAAAACCCAATCATTCAATTTCATAATAGCTCTAACATAAATGTTCTCCGACATAAAGTAAAACCCTAATATAACTTTATTAATCTTCTTGTCTTTTCATATTTTCTCATCACACTGCCCGGTTCCCTTGAGTACCTGTTTAGAACAAAAGAAACAAGACAAGGAAATACAGTTGAGCTAACAATGCTCAGTAACGGAGCAACAATAGCAATAACATAACATTGACCAGCGAAAAAGAATGGTTAGCACAATAGTTGTCAATACGGTACTTAATGTGTGAATGGATAAAAGTAAGTCAATTTGTAACATGCGGAAATACCCATGTGAGCCAATACAATACATAAACAATACTTACAATTTGTGTACATTGGCTGCAGCCTTAACGCACCATAATATGAGACGGGAAATGTGGGCACATACACTCCTTGTGTCTCATCAATAACAATACAATATTTTTCTAGGATCGATCCATACGCCTCTATATTCAATATATAACATACTCCATCATCAATAACAATTTAGACACGCTGTGGACTAATCGCACCGCCACAGATAGTGCACGCCATTGTGCCATAATGACGCCCTATGGTCCCCATAGACGGATAAGCTCGGGTATTAAGTCAATGAACAATACATCAAAGGTCATACAATAACGGTTATTCAAGGGTCAAAGGATTATCATACAATGGTCAATAATCTGATTCGTAACAATAATCGTAATCATACCAATAATCATGCCAATGGAACATGCGATAATGAGTGGATGATCTATCGCATGAAATCATGAATTAGATACAAATTTTTAAATGATAACAATTCAATTCGAGGACGTAACGAAAATGACGCTAAAGAGAGGGACCACGGAATCCGTACCTTGATGATGATAAACCATAAACATTGTGAATCCTAAGCTCGGGTTTTGTTATTTGATCTTTTAATAATTCTTGATTAATTTGTTAACACTTAAAAATTTAACGTTTTCATAAACAAGAACTTGAACTTAAACTTAAACAATAATCACGAAGTCATTAAACATGTTTTTATAAGAAAATTGTTAATGTTTATATATATAATATATATATCAAAATGCTTTATTTTTACTAATATTAAGTTTAGTCGAATAATATTCTTAAATTATTGTAAAATGAGGGATATTAGCAATTTATATAAACTCGGCTGGGAAAATGAATTAAAAAAAAATTGAAAACAAATAATCAAAACAGAAAAATTTTGCTGGAAACAAAGTTTGAACCATCCAATTGTAGACTTAATTTCAAAGCAATAACATATTTAACTATCTAAAAATTTATCATCTTTTTCCCTTTAACCCTAATCGTAGAACAAGCAACTCCCAAAACCAAAACTCAATCTTCTTTTTACCACTTGCCTATTTGGATTACTAGAGTGAAGAAACATTACCTTGACCATTGAAGACGCTTTTGGTTGGCGGTGATTATTTCTGAGATGGTATTAGTGTTGAGACGAGGCGGTGGTGTGAGCGCTGGTTTCTGACAATGGTGGCAGAGAAGTAAGACGCATAAACAACTCGTGATGGTGGTCCTCCACCATATATATATATATACCCAAAATCGAAGACGGTTTCAAATTGAAAATCATAAATACATGTCCGTTACAACTGAGAGGTTTGATTATGATGATTATGGTGATGTTACAACTTGAAATGTAAACGGGGATCTCGTGAAATCGTTGCGAGCTTGAAGACGACAACAATGGCGTACGGAAGAATTATGGTCAATTTTGACCAAGTCAAACATCATCATCATCATCATCCTCCATCATCATCCTCCATCATCATCAATCATCATCCTCATCATCATCATCATCCATTATCATCCATCATCATGATCATCATCATCAATCATCATCATCATCATCATCACTGAGCTAAGATTTAGGCGATGATATATCCTTTTTATTTGCTTCCATCACCTCTTTTAATGCTTTTTCAGTCTTGGAAAACATAGTTTTGTGATACTTGAGATTTTCAATTTCAAAAATTAAGTCAGCATTGTGTTTTTTGTATAACTCTACCATATCAATGCATAATTTAGAGTATAGATTAGCAGTTACCTCAGGTGGAGTAGCAGAGGATGAAGTAGAAGAAGACCCTTCAATGATATCAGCCATAAACGCATGTTTCATATTGCTCCTTTGGTTTATTGCATTCTCTAGCAAAGTGATCTGGTTCATGACAACTGTAGCACCGAAGATTGGACTTGTTGAATACAATCTTCTTTCCAGTATCTTCACTCCATCTGAACCTTCCAGTTTTGTTGATGAAGTTCTTTGCTCTAAGAACTTCCATAGACAATTTCCAAGAAATGTCCAGCTCCTCCACATCTTCAGGATGAATTTGATTAGGCTCAGTTATGAGTATCTCTGAAGGAGACAGGTTTTCAAATGCAAAAGCTTCATAACAATTCATGATTCCAGTGCACAAAGAGGTATTGGCTTCAATTAACTTTGCATGCTGTGAAGAATAAGCTTGCTGATCTGGTACAGTAGATTTGGAAGCTGCAGATTTACCAGTGACAGCTTCCCCAGATCCAGAAGCTCCTAGAGACACACTTGATAAGAAAGCACTATTGCTGTTTTGTGCCCCAACCTAGTTCAGAGTGTTCACATGATTTACCTTTCTTTGCTGGTCATATAGATCGTATGACTTGATGATTGAAATCAAATCATTCAGAGGTATAGCATTCAAATCTTTAGTTCTCTTTAGCAGAGCAACATTCATGTCCTAACTTTATGAGAGTCCATTCAACAACTTTCAAATCAAATCCCCATTACTCAACTCAATCTGAGCACCTCTCATCTCAGTAACCAACTTGATGAACCTGTGCAGCTGCACCTCTAGAGAATCTCTAAGAATGTGATTGAACATGTTGAACCTCTGCAAAATCATCTCTTTCCTGCTTGCCTTCATATCATCATTCCCTTCAAACACTTTCTCCAGGGATTCCCACAATTTTTTAGCAGAAGTACACTCTTTGAAGCTATGGGCAATATCGGGTGATAGAGCCATAGTGAGAGAGGCCAAAGCTTTTACATCCCGTTCAACAAGATCAAAATCTTCATCAGTGTAGTTCTCAATTTGCTTTGGTGCCTTTGTACCATCTTCTTTGTCATACATAGTAATCTGAGGTCCTTTAATGATATTTTTCCACATTTTGGCTACTGAAAGTAAGAAATAGTCCTGATATCTATATTTTAGGTCAACAAAGTCTTCTGCAGCTGTGCGTCTTGGTGGTTTTGTAGTTGTTCCAATTTGAAGATCTAACATGATGTTGAGATTCATGGTGTGTTGAGAATTCTTCTTGATCAGAGTACTAGGTCCTTGATCTAACTTGTAAAAAAATTTGAAAAACTTTAAGCCATAAACACAAGTTCAGCAGTGAACTTATGTTAAACCGTGAACTCAGTGAAGCCCGTGAACTAATTTGAATCTGTTAACACGGAATGTCGTGAACTAGTTTGAAGCCGTGAACACAGATGAGCCGTGAATCTTCAGCCATGAACTCAGAACCCGAGTGACTAACCCGTGAACTATAAGCCCGAGAAGCCTTCTCGTGATCCTTAGCCCGATAACCCTTGTCGTGAATCTAACCCGTGAAGTATACCCGAGAAGCCTAGCCGTGAACCTCCCATGATGTTCTTGATTTGGTTTCCAAACTTAATCCCGAGAATCATGGGATTTGAATTTTGAAACAAAAATTTTTTCGATAAACACGAAGATGATGCTAATCAGTTTTCAACACGAAATCCTTCCAACAACAGCAGAATATCAATGATTTCACAAAATACAGCGATTCTTCCTTGATTCTCAGCAGAAAAACTTGAAAATCTACCACAATCACAACCGATCAAAAACGATAAAATTACCTCAGATCTTGAATCTTTGATATCCAAGACCGAGCCTTGAATGACTTCAAAGGCTCTGATACAAATGGTAAGTCCCACAAAGTATTGATGGATCTTCTAACACATGAATGAATACACACAAGATATCAAACTCTCACACAAAGCAGGCGAAAACTACTTGGTGTGGTGATTCAAGAACAAGAACTTCAAGGTAAAATACGATTGTATTACCATCGAGAATTACAGAGAAAATACTATCAAAATCGCTAACACTAGATGGTAAGGGTATACATGTATTTATACCTAGACACATAATACTTGGTCTAAACTACACATACTCGGCCTATAGCCGGCCCAAACACCCCAAGCCGTGAACCACATGTTCACGGTTACACCAAATAAACTAAAAAATCTTAATCATAATAATTGGGACCTACCCGTCATATTCGCCCGTTTGCCCTAAGGCATCCGTTTCCCACCCGAACTATATATACAACCGTGCATCATTAGAGGGACTGATTCTACCGTAGTAGCATTAGTTTAGTCTACCTTTCTAGACTTCCATTTCTGGCTGCATAATAGTCTACCGAAGTAACCGTTATCATCGTTTCCATGCATACCGTTTATTCATACATGGAAAGCAATATATATATATATATATATATATATATATATATAAAGCAAGATTTCATTCTTATACGTTATCTCATACTTTCATTTCATTATTCATAAACATACTTGTCTTTCTTATTTTTATCATGCATTATCATATAACATGTATGACTTTATATATATATATATCATTCATAGCATTCATTCATATAAAATTTGTTTGCACATAACACATGGGGGCACATAGAAGTCACCTGATGAGCAGTTCCTGAAGTATACTAGCTGGTTACTGAGCGTCACTGAGGTCACACACAATCTGTAAAATCAAGTCATACAAGATAAGATAATGAAACTAAATGACACTAGGCGTTTCTATACTTAGGGTTAGGCGAACTTTGGTAAGTTCGCTATTTTGGACTAGGCGAACATTGCAAGTTCGCTATGACTTTGCTAAGCGAACTTAATAAGTTCGTTATCTTTGAATCATGATAAGTTTTCCATTTTTGAGCATAGGCAAACTTAGGCAAGTTCGCTTCTTTTGAGTTTAGGCGAACTAAAGTTCGGCACCTTTGTACATTGGGCGAACATGATCCTTAACCAAAAGTAGTTCCATCAAGTTCGCCTACGCGACCTTCTTCCCCAATCAGAACTCTAGATCTGCATGCTGGACTCGAGTTGATCAAGAGCCAAAATTTTTACGTTCAATCAGTTGCTCTTTCGATCATGAAGCTAGATCTATGTTTATTTTATCGTTTTATACGTAAAAATGTGACCTTTTTGCCTTAAACCCAAGAAGCCAAAATTAGAAATAAAACTCATATTTAGACTAGATCTTTACTTGGTTTCCCCTCCTTCTTGTTGCTAGGTGCTGCTGTGGTGGTGAGTGACAATACCCAAGTCTTTAAGACGATTATTCAAGCTTTCTCTCTCTAACCGTGAGCCCCTTTCTATCTCTAAAACTTTCGTAAATGGAAGAGAATGGGGAGAGGGGTTGGGTGGCTATAGACTAGAAGGGTTTCCCCTTCTGATTTTAGGCCCATGGGCCAGCCCTTGGCCAAGCCTCCCTTTCCTTCCTCATTTTCATTTTTATTGGCTATCGCGATGATCGTCCCGATCTTGCGTATTCGTTTCTATTATTTGGGATGTTACAAGTCTACCCTCGTTATAGAGGTTTCGCCCTCGAAACCTACTACAAGCTAAACAACTATGGGTACAGTTCTTTCATCAAGTCCTCTTTTTCCCAAGTAGTTTCTGACCCTTTTCTGTATTTACATTGTACCTTGAGTAGAGGAATTGACTTGTTGCGTAGTCGTTTCTCCATTCGATCAAGAATAGCTATCAGTTCTTCTACATAGTTGAGACTGTTATCTACTTTGGTATCCTCGTATGGTATGTGGGCCATGTTGTCAGCTAGGAATTTTCATATGTGGGAGACGTGGAATGTAGGGTGAATTCCACTAAGCTCGTCTGGCAGGTCTAGTGTGTATGCTACTTGACCAAATTTTGCTAAAATCGTGAAAGGTCCGACAAACCTTGGACTCAGTTTGCCACGTTTTCTGAATAGGATGATTCCTTTCCAGGGTGACACTTTCAATAGTACCATGTCCCCTACTTGAAATTTTAAATCTCTTCTTCTCTTATCTTCATAGGATTACTGTATATCTTTAGTGGCTTTCATGCGATCTTTGATCTGTTCAAACTTCTCAGAAGTAGTTTTGACCACTTCGAGACTCACAAAGTCTTTCTGTCCAATTTCTCCCCAACAAACCGGGGTCCTACATCTTCCTCCACACAACATCTCAAATGGCAGCATGCCAATGGTTGAGTGATAGCTGTTTTTATATGAAAATTTTGCCAATGGCATGTGGCTATCCCAGCTCCTACCAAAATCAATGATACAAGCCCGGAGCATGTCCTCCAAGGTCCGAATGGTCCTTTTAGATTGACCATCGGTTTAAGGGTGATAAGCGGTGCTAATATTCCATTGCTTCATTGAATTTCTTCCAAATCCTTGATGTGAATCTAGTGTCACGGTCGGACACAATCGACAGCGGCATACCGTGTCTGCTTACAATTTTGTTGATGAATAACTCTGCTAGCACTTGCTCACATATTCTATCACATTGTTCACATATTCCGTCACATCGTTCTTCATGCCAGGGCACCAGTATTCTTCCTTTAAGTCCTCGTACATTTTGTTCATCCCAGGGTGGATATAGTAGCGACACTTATGGGCCTCATCAAGGATTTTGGCTTTAAGTTCACCAATCTTGGGTATCCACATCCGGCCAAACCGAATTCGTACACCATATGCATTAGTTTCCAGATTACATTGTTGTCCTACTATTCTTTCCCGCTTCACATTTCTTTCTAACAGTGCCTCATCCTGTGCTTTTACTATGTCATTCATCAGGTCCGGGGTTGTAATCAACTGAAATGCTTTGATCCGGATAGGGGTCGACTCTTCCTTTCTACTTAAGGCATCAACCACTATGTTAGCCTTGCCTGAGTGGTATAATATTTCACAGTCGTAACCCTTTAGTAGTTCCAACCACCTTCTTAGTCTCATGTTCAATTCCTTTTGCTAGAAGAAATACATCAGTTTTTGTGATTGGAGTAAATGGTGCACTTAACTCCGTACAGATAGTGCCTCCACATTTTTAACGTGAAAACTACCGTCGCCAACTCTAGGTCATGATTTGGGTAGTTAACATCATGAATCATCAACTGTCGTGATACGTAGGCAATTACTTTCCCTCGTTGCATAAGTACACAACCCAATCCCTCACCCGAAGCGTCAATGTAAACTACTAAATCTTCATTTTCCTCAGGTAAGGTTAAGACTGGAGCTTGGGTTAATCGTGTCTTCAATTCTTTAAACGCATTGTTTTGGGTTGGACCCTATTCATACTTTACTTCCTTACGTGTTAGCTTTGTCAGTGGCGAAGCTATTCTTGAGAAATCCTGAATGAATCTTCGATAGTAGCCTGCCAATCCTAGGAAACTTCGTATCTCTGTTGGTGTTTTCGGGACATTCCATTCTTTTACTGTTATGATATTTGTAGGGTCTACCATCATGTCGTCTGGGTTTATAACATGACCTAGGAATTGGAATTCCCTAATCCAGAATACGAATTTGGAAAATTTTGCATACAACTTCTCCTGCTTCAGAACCTCTAATACTTCCCTTAGGTGACAGTGGTGATCACCTTCATTGTTTGAGTTGAGGAGAATGTCATCGATGAAAACTATCACGCCCGATCCAATATTGGTCAGTATACTCTGTTCATTAAGTCCATAAACGTTGCAGGGGTGTTAGTTAGTCCGAAGGAAATCACGAGGAATTCATAATGCCCATAACGTGTGCGAAACACGGTTTTCGGTACATCTTCCTCCCTCACCTTCAACTGATGGTAACCCGACCTAAGATCGATATTTGAGAACCAACTCACGCCTTGTAGTTGATCAAAAAGATCGTATATCCTGGGCAATTGGTATTTGTTCTTTACTGTTCGTTTTTTTAGTTCATGGTAGTCGATGCACATGCGCATGCTGCCGTCTTTCTTCTTTACAAATAATACCGGAGCACCCCATGGTGAGATGCTCGGTCTAATAAATCCTTTTTCTGTTAGTTCCTCTAAATGAGACATTAGTTATTTCATTTCTGACGGAGCCAATCGGTAGGGTGCTTTCGCAGTGGGCTGAGTTCCCGGCAGTAAGTCGATTTGAAATTCTATTTCCCGATCGGGTGGCACGCCAGGTAGGTCCTCTGGGAACACTTCAGGAAAGTTACTGTAACATCCCAAAAATTTCTAAACTAGTATTTCAGGTTAGTGGACGACCCGAACCTATATTAAATGATAAGAAATTTAATGGATTCTTATACGAGGTGAGTTTAACTACCTAGAATATCACACTTAGTCGTTCAAATAAATATTTGAGATGGATTAGTGCGATAAATAAAGTAAAGGGACCCGAAACGAAACTAGGGGGTGTATATACACCACATTAGCGCAAACCCTAGGGCTATTTTGTGACCATAGGTGAGCGACAGTAGCAGGTGAGCCGGAGAGGCAAGAAGTCGGCGACTGTGGTGATCGGATAGGGAGGAGGAAGGCGGTGACGCGGGGGTTTCGAAGGAGGATCTTCTATAACACGCTAAGGTAATCTTCTTTAGTATTTTGATATCGTTTTGTACCGGTTCTTGCATGGGGTTACGGTTAGGGTTTTGGGTGGAGTTCTTGATCTCGGATGATGGCAATGGTGGTGGTTGTAGGGTAGAAGGGACAACGACGGTGAAAGGGGACGAGATTTGATGGCTGGCTGTAGAGGCGGTGGCGGTACACGATGGTGCTGGCCGGTGTGATGTGGAGGCCGGTGGCTGAGAGAGAATTAGGGTGAGAGGGAGAGGGTGACGGATGAAGGTGGTGGTGGTTTTAGAGATCGCTGGAAATGGAGAACGACATCAAGGGGTTCCAGAGGTCACGAGAGCCGACCGTGAAGGTGATGCATGGCAACGGATGACGGGGTGTCGGTGTTAGTGGTTTTCCAAGGTGAAGAGAAAACCCGCCTAGGGTTTCTCATGGCTAGAAAGGTGACGAGAAAACGAGGGTGATACGAGGTGACGGATCACGGTGGTAACACCTGGTGGGTAATGCGTGGTGGAGATAACACGATGGTTGTGATTCACGGCGGTGAACGAGGAAGAAGATGGAGGCGGGTTACACCCCATTAGGGTTTGTGCACGGCATGCATACATGCATGTGTACCCGGCTCGAGTGTGCGCGTATTCATGGAACTAGGGCTTGCATGGCATCTGCATGTGCCTGCATGCGAGCGAGGGCTCGGGTACGTAAGTCGTGTTAAAGATGGGGGACTATATTATACATAAACCCGTGAGACGAGGGTCTCGTGGGGAGGGGACGTGCGAATGACAAGATGAGCATCATGGTTTAGCTATTGCTATATGTCATTCGACGTAAGTTTAGATCATGTCTGATCATGTGATCATGCATTGGCAGGTTCGAGTTTCGAGCGTGACCGAACAAGGTGCAGAGCCGGGTCGGGGACGCAGCTTAACTAGTGAGTTTCTAATTCCCCCTTTTAAATGATTTTAATATTTTTGGAGCTATCGTACACGTTTATGAAACAAGTTTAATTTATTAAACAAGATAAGAGTTTTGGGTTTAACCAGAGGTGTTTATGAACTATAATATTTGGTAAATAATTGGAGGGTCTATGTAGTGTTTATGGAGTTACGTGAACTAGGGAATAAAAGAGTTATCGATGTGTGTCGTATATAAGCTAAACGCTTATGGGGGGTGAGTAGGATATGTTATCCTCGATATATGTGTGGGGCGCAGATTTGCGTAGTTAATCATGTAAATGAATTATGATGTTATGTGTTTTATGCTTATGCTGTGTGTTCGCAACCTTGTCTCTGTGACACGGCAAAACGGGATTGTGAAGGACGAAGTCCTTCGGGAAGTCCCCAAATGTGACAATATTGAGCAGGTTAATGATGAGCTCGGGGTGTGTTGAACGCCCTGACGAGGGTGCATGTGAGGAGATATTTGTTTAGGTGCATATAAGATTTGCATACTAGACTATAACCAGACACATGCATTAGTTACACAACACTTACACTCATACATGTCACTTACTCATCACACTACAGGAAATGTCTTCTTCATCAAGGTCACCTAGATCCTAGTTGATAAGGAACCCGAGGTTCCCACAGTACCTTCACCAGAGCCTAAGAGGCAGAGATTGACACCCATTGATGATACTATAGTGTATGACGAGCCTTTTCACGTGCTTGTTGGAGACAACACGCAGGACTGGGATTGGTATCCTGACAGGATCAGGAGCTGGATCCGCGAGGAGCAGGTCCCACCCCCACTCACTGCTGACATTCCGTCTTCTTCCTCTTCATCTTCGCGAGTCTTACCACCGCTAAGGTATCCACTCGAGCAGGTTTTAGCTGCCTTTGTAGCTAAGATTGACAGAGAGATAGGCAACATGCGTGAGGCTGCAGGTGAGATCACCGGACTATTGCAGCGTGGATACTAGACTGATCAGAGAGTAGAAAATATGATTAAGAATAAAGTTAGAGCAAACACTATACAAGACAACTTTGTGACAGCATTCCACGAGCTACAGGCACAAGTGAACGTGCAACACCTCAACCTTGAGGAAGTGGGAGCTAGGATTGATGATCTGGAGGGACAGGTCGAGGCTGCCAATGCCATAGAGGTTGCACAGGAGGATGAGCTCGAGGAGGAGCAGGATGAGGATGATGTTGTTTCTGATGTGACTTCAGTTGGCAGTGATGATGATTGACAGACTATCAATTTAGTTATTTCGCTTTTATTTAAACCTAGATGGGAAGGGTTGTTCCCACCCAACAGATGTTTCTGGATTTTGATGTTTGATTGAAAGTACTTTATAGCCTTTATAATTTATTTTATCAAGGATTATTATTGAAATGTTAGATGTTGTGGTTTTATTTTATTTTATTTACTTGTACTTGTATGATGATAATATGCGATATATTTTCTCATTATTGTATGTTTGTGAATGTAAAGATCATGTCTGGACGACGAGGTGGACGTAACGGTGGACGCGGTAACATCAATCTGACTGCAGCAGAACTCACCGCTTTGATAAACGAACGTGTGGCTGAAGCTATAGCAGCCAACCCGAATGGATATAAATTTATCATTTTTCGACTCTAGTAAGTTAACACTCATTCTAAACTCATTATCGAATCCAATATTTCCTAAACACATTCTTTGTATTTCTACCAGGTCCGAACAACAATCAGCATGTTTGCACTTACAAGACCTTTATGGACTGCAAGCCCCACACTTTTAGTAGAGCTGAGGGAGCAGTAGGTCTACTCCGTTGGATGGAGAAAACTGAGTCGGTCTTTGCCATGTGCAATTTCCCGCATGCTAACCAGGTGAAGTATGCATCTGGCACACTTAAGGGTCTAGCCCTTACCTAGTGGAACTCCCAGGTACAAATGCTAACTTTGGAAATGGCAAACGCTTTGCCATGGGAGGAATTCAAGACCATGCTGAAGGAAGAATACTGCCCTCGCGATGAGGTGCCGAAGCTTGAGGTCGAGTTCTGGAAGCTCAAAATGGAAGGGTCTGAGATTGAAACTTACACCACCCGCTCTCATGAGCTAGCTACTTTGTGCCCACAGATGGTGACCCTAGTGTACAAGAGTATTGAGAGGTATATAGAGGGCCTAGTCCCTCAAATCCAGAGTATGGTAACATTATCAAACCATCCGTTTAGCTCACAAGTTGACTGAACAGGCAGTCGCTCAGGGCGCACTACCTCCCAGAAAAGCGGTTTCTAAGCTGACTGAAAACAAGCGTAAGTTCGATAGTACACACTTCAAATCTTCTCAGTCCAACCCACCCCAACATCAGCAGCAACAACGAAAGTTTGAGCCTGCTAAAAACCTGTCACAGTCTGGATCTACTCAGCAAAAACCGGGGTGTATACGCTGGTAAGGACCCAAAGTGTCATAAATGTAACTTTCATCATAATGGGGCATGTGACAGGTACCATTGCCAATGGTGCGGAAAAATGGGCCATTCGGCCAAGGATTGTAGAGGAGATCTGCAGACAAAACAGGCACCAACCGGTGACACACCCAAGGGATGTTTTGAATGTGGTAAAGAAGGGCACTTCAAAAGGACGGCCCTCAGCTGAAGAAAGGTGGAAATGGGAATGGAAATGGCAGTAATCAGGGTGGAAATGGTTACAATAATGGGAATGGTGCGAAAGGTCGGACCTTCGCGATCAGCTGAGGAGAAGCTCGAAAGGACCACAACGTTGTTACCGGTATGTGTCCTTTAAATGATCATTTTGCTTCTGTACTATTTGATACTGGTGTCGATAGGAGTTTTATTTCTGAGAACTTTAGTAAACAGATAGAGATGACCATAACCCCGTTAGAGCACAAATATTCTATAGAAATAGCTGACGGTAAGTTAATTGAGGCAACTCATATCCTTAAGGGATGTAACTTAGGATTATCTTGTCACAAACTCGACATCGATCTCATGCTAGTTGCACTTGGCAGTTTTGAAATAATTGTTGGCATGGATTGGTTATCTAAAAACCAAGCTGAGATCATCAGTAAAGATAAGATTGTTCGTATTCCCGTAGCTAGTTGAGAGATCCTTTCTGTAAAAGGTGAGAAGAGTGGTGTAGTCGTGGGCATCATATCTTATATGAAAGCGCAGAAGTGTCTGCGCAAGGGTCATACCGCGATACTAACCCTTGTCGCTGATAAACCTTCCGAGGAGATGAAACTTACAGATATCCCTATTGTTCGCGACTTCCAAGAAGTCTTTCCTGAAGATTTACCCGGTTTTCCACCCCACTGACAAGTCGAATTCCAAATCGATCTAACACCCAGAGCAGCACCTATTGCCAGAGCACCTTATAGACCTGCACCAAGTGAGCTGTAGGAGTTATCCACACAGCTGCAAGAACTGTTGGATAAGGGTTTCATCCGACCCAGCTCATCACCATGGGGAGCCCCAATCCTATTTGTCAAAAAGAAAGATGGGACTTTCCGTATGTGTATTGATTACCGAGAGTTGAAGAAGATAACTATCAAGAACCGCTAGCCACTTCCATGCATCGACGATTTATTCGAGAAACTTCAAGTGTCGAGTGTCTACTCAAAAATCGATCTAAGATCTGGATATCATCAGCTACGAGTTCGTGATGAAGATATATCAAAAACCGCCTTCGGAACCCGATACGGCAATTGCGAGTTTTTGGTCATGCCATTCGCATTTACCAACGCACCCGCGGTGTTCATGGACCTCATCAACCGTGTGTGTAAACCCTACCTAGACCAATTCGTCATCGTATTTATTGACGATATCCTTATCTATTCTAAGAGTAAAGAAGAACACGAAGAGCACTTGAACTTAATTCTTGAACTGCTGTGACAGGAACAGCTATACTCTAAGTTTTCCAAATGCGATTTTTGGATTCACGAGGTTCTATTTCATGGACATGTAGTCAATGAGAAGGGAATACATGTCGATCCATCCAAAGTAGAAGCCATTAAGAATTGGGCAGCGCCAACGACTCTGACAGAGGTGCGGCAATTTTTGGGATTAGCCGGCTACTACCGTCGGTTTATCGAGGGATTTTCTAAGATCGTATACCTGGAGCGAAACTCAAAAAGGTAAACCGTATACCTGGAGCGAAACTCAAAAAGGTAAACCGTATACCTGGAGCGAAACTCAAGATTCAGCATTTCAGCTACTGAAGCAGATCTCTGTAGCGCACCCAGAGGGAATGGATGACTTCATAGTGTATTGCGATGCTTCCATCCAGGGTCTCGGTTGTGTGCTAATGCAACATGAGAAAGTTATCGCATACGCTTCTCGGCAATTGAAAGTTCACGAGAAAAACTACACGACTCACAACTTGGAGTTAGGAGCTGTAGTATTTGTACTGAAAATATAGAGACACTACTTGTACGATACCAAGTACACTATTTACACCGATCACAAGAGTCTCCAGCACATATTCAAACAGAAAGAGTTGAACATGCGACATCGTCGCTAGATCGAACTCTTAAATGATTATGATTGTGCCATCAGGTACCATCCAGGTAAGGCTAACGTGGTAGCCGATGCTCCAAGTAGAAAGGAAACCAAACCCTGCTGAGTTCGAGCGTTACAACTCACTATTCATACAGGATTACCCGAACAAATCCGTAATGCTCAACTTTAAGCCTTAAAGGAAGAGAACTTAGCATTGGAAGCCACCCGTGGTATGGAGAAACAACTGGAAGTTAAATCTGATGGTATTCGCTATTTCGCAGAGCGAATATGGATTCTAGTGTGTGGAAACCTGAGGGAGCTTGTTATGGATGAAGCTCACAAGTCCAGATACTCTATTCATCCGGGATCTGACAAAATGTACCATGATCTAAAGGTGTTGTATTGGTGGCCGAACATGAAAGCTGACATAGCCACCTATGTGAGCAAGTGTCTTACTTGTTCAAAGGTCAAGGTGGAGTACCAAAAGCCATCCGAATTGCTCCAACAACCGGAAATCCCGATGTGAAAATGGGAGCAGATTTCCATGGATTTTATCACCAAATTACCCCAAACCCCTACTGGATGTGACACAATCTGGGTGATAGTGGATCGCCTAACCAAATCCGCTAACTTCCTTGCTATCAAAGAAACTGACAAAATGAAGAAGCTAACCCACATCTATTAAAAAAAAGTAGTCTCTAGGCATGGAGTGCCAGTTTCAATCATTTCAGATAGAGACACCCGATTCACTTCACGCTTCTAGCAATCCCTACTAAAATCTCTCGGTACGCATCTGTATATGAGCACAGCGTACCATCCCCAAACAGATGGCCAGAGTGAGCTTATAATTCAAACCCTATATGACATGCTACAGGCTTGCGTAATCGATTTCGAAAATAGTTGGGAGACTCACCTACCCTTGGTGGAGTTCTCTTATAAACATAGCTACCATACTAGCATCTAGGCAGCACCGTTTGAGGCGTTATATGGACGGAAATGCCGATCACCTCTCTGTTAGGCTGAAGTTGCCCTGAACTTGTGCACGAAACTTTAGAAAAGATTATGCAAATTCGAAACCGTATGGTGGCAACCCGTGACCATCAAAAGAGTTATGCAGACAAACGCAGAAAACCGTTAGAGTCTTAGGTGGGTGACAGAGTGTTATTAAAAGTTTCAACTTGGAAAGGTGTGATCCATTTCGGAAAACGGGGCATGCTAAACCCGCGTTATGTTGGACCATTTGAGATAGTGAAAAGGATTGGTCCGGTTGCGTATCAATTAAACCTGCCAGATGAACTCAATGGAGTACACAATGTCTTTCATGTTTCAAACCTAAAGAAATGCTTATCTGATGAGACACTAGTGGTTCTACTCGAGGAGTTGAAAATCGATGAGCAGTTACGTTTCATAGAGGAACAAGTTGAAATTATGAACCGTGAGGTCAAAACACTGAAGCATAGCAAAATCCCAATTGTTAGAGTTCGTTGGAACTCAAAACGTGGACCGGAGTTCATATGGGAATGAGAGGATCAGATGATGATGAAATATCCTCAACTTTTCAAGAAGTCAACGACAATCACGAAAGGTACTAATTAAATTTCGAGACAAAATTTCTTTCAACTAGGGGATGATGTGACAACCCAAACTTTTTGTTTCAGACAACTAGCAACTTGGATTAATTTTCGGGATGAAAATTCTTTTAACAAGGGGATGATGTGACATCCGACATTTTCATGTTAACCCCGTTAACACAAGCATCGTTGTCTCAAACATTTATTTATTCAAACTCAGTTATCTCGAACATTCACTCATGCATTACATTTAATTAGGATTAGTTGGCACAAACACACACGTATCGATAATTTGTAGAATTACCGGATCACACACGAGTCAAACCCGGAACATTGGTGAACTAATAAAAATAATTGTGAATAATTATTTTTATATAAATTATGTGAATTTATGCATTATGTGAATTTTCTGTGAATTATGTAGACTTTCGTGAAATCACGTACGTTTACGCGTATCGTTGTGTTTTTGCTGCTTTAGTATTTTTATAAAGAGAATTTCATAAAAATAATTATTTAAAACAATTTTATCTAGGGGATTAAATAATATAATTTGAAAACCCATTTAAATTAGCCCATGATTATCCTTATCCTAATTTAAAACCCATGCAAAATTGAATATATAGAATTTTATAAAAATGAAAAACCTGATTCTCTTTTCTCTCTCTCTAATCGTCGATCCCAACCCCCTCTCCCTCCCTACTTGCGTCGAACCACAAACCACCACCATACACCACCCGTTTGAGTTTGAATCTTGAAATTGAACGCATAATCGGACTCCTCTACGCATTCCTAACACTACTACGTAAGTCGTTTCATCCAATTTGGTTACTTTTTTATTTCTAGAATTTCTATTGAAACCCTAGTTCATCCAAACATGAATTTTTACAATAAAGATGGTGACATTATCATTGTTTTACATTTATTTGATGATTATATGGTTATTTGAAAAACCCTAGCTTCATATGATTATTAACTTGTTAAATAATGGAACTTTTTGATTATGTAATGGTGTAGGATTGCATGTTAGATGTGGTTGATGCTTGTTATGATTATAATCATGTTAGATAGGTTGTATGTAGTTGATTTGATGGTTTCAATCTCATTAAACAATCCTAGAAATCATAACTTACCTATAATGGAAACCTTTTAGGAATTCTATCTTGCATACTAGACGTGATTTGGATGATATGATGATGTTTATATGTTACTTGATTCATGTAGAAGTGATTTGTGAAACTAGATTTCTAATACCTAGCTCGGTTTTGCAAACTTACTAAAAGAGGAAACTTTAATTGCCTAAAGTGTTCATAGCTTGCTAATTATACATGTATGATATGGTTTAATGATTACTACATGTTAGTTAGGACATAATAATATGTTGCAATGTGTTGGATGCTTGAAACCATGCATATCTCTCATAGGTTACTAAAGATAGAAACTTTGTCTTGAATTGTGAATCACATGTTAAGTTCTATACAATTGGTATGTGATGTGGCGATCTTGAACATGTTAGATTAATCATACAAACATATTAATAATGATAATTTCTCGAAACATGAATCTTGAACATGTCTACTACTTATGGAAACTTTCCATTTATAGAAATCTACTAATTATGGAAACTTGCTATCTTGATAGAACAAAGAGGATTTGTTGCTAAGTGCTACAGCATGATCATTTGTGTATAATGTAGTATTGTTATACTAAACAAACATAATTTCATACAACGTGTCACCAAAGGGTCGTCAGGTCAAACTTGAGTCAAACTTGTAAATCTTTTCTAAACACTTAAACAATGGTATTGTTTGGATACTAAGGGTTCATGTTAACATACACGAACACACGCTTATAGACCTATGGTTTTAGGTGGCAGTTAGAGGTCCAACAGTTTTCACTTAGCTTTCTTTCATACGCATACTAAGGTGAGTTTCACTACCCCACTCTTTTACTTACTTTCCTTTTTGGGGGAGAAAACATGCTCGCAAACTTTTTGGATTTTGTATTATTGTATTATCGATTGCTTACTAAACTGCAAACATACCACATAAGCCCTTACATTCTCAAACCGTTAGTATTGAAACATAGCGAGGTAATCTTGAGTAGTACTACTGGGTTTTGACAAGCCCCACCCGCGTTAGTCGCGCTATCATGACTAGAGGTCGAACGGGTGTAATATTGACCAAAACATTTGCCATTGTTCAGTAGATATGGTGGAAGGCAAACAAACACAAACAGTCAGCTTCGGTTTCGAAACACTTGTAGTAGCATGACATAAATTAGCTATTTATCGGTATACATTAATTACACTATCTTGCAAACATCAAATTTTACTTACATTCAAACTTGTGAACTCACCATCCATTGTATTGACACTTTTAGCATGTTTTTCTCAGGTCGCAAAGGTATTGATCATGAGCATAGGACATGCATGGAGTCCCATCATATTTCAACTGCATGGTTTGACCGCCTTGTTTTGCGCATTTGGCTTTACTTGCATTGGATTTTATTTATCCTTCCGCAACATTTTCAAACTTACAGATTGTTTTCTCGTGACTATGAGCAGCAACGGTATTTTATTCAAATTCATGCAGAGTCATTCCGTGTAACTAATGATTGAGATCCTGGTATGTCACGCGCCTCGCGGTAAAACCCCGCAGGTGGATTTTGAGGGTGTGACAACAAAGGAGCAAGTGAAGGTGATTATATATGTATTTATATGTATATAGATTTAAATATACTTATAGGAGTATAACTTTAGATAGATGCCTACAGTTATGCTATACACGTATGACGAGTTGATCATATTAGCACAGTTAGGGAATGACAGACGGAGACAGATGTTACTGGGTAGATGATGTGTTAGTATTTACACATCTTTTTGGCACAAAACTTCGTTCATTTAATGATCAATTCTTGGTTATATTCAACGTTTAGACAATTATTTGCTTCATTTCCTGTTTTGTAGGTATTTGTGAAGCTTGATGAATAAACAAGAAGATTCCAGGATAAACAAGTGAAGTTTTAGGGTTTCTGTGATGGAGGCATGGTCGTGCCCCTATTTGGCACGGTCGTGCCAAGCTCCAAAACCCTAGGCACGGTCGCGCCCACATCTGGCACGACCGCGCCAAGCCAAATTCCAAGGCACAACCGTGCCTTGGCTGCCCACGGTCGCGTGTCATCTCGTGAGTCTGAACAGCAGTACGTCCTCGATCAGTGGTACCCAATGGAAGCTACGGATCGGTCAAACCTCTGTCACACGGTCGCGCCAAGACCTAGACACGACCGCGTCCATGTCTTAGGCACGATCGTGCCTTCTCTCCTGGTACGGTCGTGCCTCCCCTTTTCTACTTAAACAGAACTTAATTCTCATTCAGTCATTAAGCAACCAGGGGAGAAACCTACTGTTCCAGCTCGAGTTTTCTTTGTTCCAGCCATATTTCAAGATTCTTGGAGAGGATACAACATCAAGAGGATCACCATACATCAATAACAACATCTAGGCTTGGAGGAGTGGTTTGATTCTTGTTTTCATATCATGTTTCTCTCTATTTTTCCCTGCTTACTTGTAATTTTGATGCTCATGATGAGCTAAAACTCCTGTTCACTTTGGTTTAGATGAAGTTTAGATACATTTGACAACATTCATGGATTATTGGCAATTATTGTGTTAATGTTATGACAACCGTATGATTATTCTTTGATGAAATTATGTATTCAAGTATTTTGAGATGTTTACAAGACTTGTATTTGTGTATGTCATATTATGTTGGAAAACTTATGATTTATGCTTATATTCATGGATTGGTGTATGTAATTATACTAGTTTATGGCATTTGACTAGGAATGGTGAATGAAGTCTTGTTTATGAATCATTATATTTGTATGTGTAACCTTATGCTTATGTTTGGAAAGACAAAGTATTTGTTATGATGTGTCATATTTAGTATTGTGTTTATCTAGGAATTGTTGACACATCCTCCTAATTTATATAATCTTTATATGAACATTGTATGTTGAAGAAATGCATATTGTTGTCTAAATTAATCAACTTGAGGTGGATAGTGTGTTGTTCATATTATCTTTCCAACTAGTTGTTGGATTAGTGTACCTTAATCGGAAGCTAGTTCAATCTTTATAAACATTGACATGATTATTAAACACGTGAGCTTCATTGTGTGACTTTAGGTGGTTGATTTGTGTAATTCATGCTAGCTTTCCGAATAGTCATTTGATTAGATATTTTTGACGAGAATTTAGTCAATTTATGTATCGTGTATTTGCCATATTTCTATGAATGTATTGAATGTATTTTAAATGGATTCGACACCGAAGTGATATTTTCTCCTTGATTGTTTGATTTGTGACTTTAGTTTAGTTTTATATTCTCACATATTAGTTTAGTTAAAAATCAACTTAAACATCTTTTACCCATATTTGATTGAATCTTAGTCCCGGTTTATTATCGCATTCCACCGTGTCCACGGATTGATATCCGGTTCTTACCTTTACTATATTGCTATCCGACGGGTACACTGCCCGGTGTGTGTGATTAGTGTTTGGTGAAAACCCTTTTTAAAATTAATTGTGTAAAATACTTATAAAAATATATATATAGTTTGCACGCATCAAGTTTTTGACGTCGTTGCCGGGGATACGGTTTGTGCGTGAACGATTGGGATTATTATTTAGTCATTTAGTACATAATTGTCTATATCTTGGTAAATAGTTTTCCTTATTAAAATTGGTTTTATTTTTATTTTTATTTTTATTTTTATCTTTATTTTATCATCTTCGTCTTATTTTTGTGTATAGTTCATCGAATGTTATTTTATTTGTATTTTTATCCGGTACCCGTGATCGTTTTGTTTGAGTGTTCTTTACAGTGATTTTCATGGATCGCAATTATGGGAGTTACAGTGACGAGTACTCGTTTGATCTATGGGGTTACCACGAGGAGATTTGGTGTGAGATTTGTGGGGACCCACATTACACATTAGATTGTTATCAGTTCCCGGGCTACCCCGCAAGGCGCTATGAGGACCCTATATTCGGCCCGGTTGGTGATTTGGATGAATTGGAAACATTATTGTTTGAAGAGTCAACCGTGGTAATTGAAGGGGAGTCGCACCAAAAGGGAGATGTGCAAACGGATGGGTTCACCAATAAACCAATGATTATGGTGACGCCCGATCCTCCGTTGTGCACCAAGAAAAGCTGGCCCGCGATTGGTCATGATCACGACTCATCATACGAGTCATCCAAACAACGGGAGAAGGCGAGACATTTCACGGACCAACCAACTTGGAAGGCGCGGCATCGGTCCACAAAGCACGGCAAGTCGACACTATCGTGCCGGGATGATCGCCTCCTTCACTACATCATGTACCTCAGGTTCGGTCCGGGCAAATACAAGTGCTGGTGGCACGACCAGTCACTTTGTTTTTGCATTCATTATTGGTTGTCACTAGCCGATGGTAAATGCATTAAACCAAACGGGTCGGATGGGTATTCAAGAATCATAGGCCACCCGTTTGTTGATTTGCCCAATCATTTGTCCTAAATTGACGCGTATAAGGACACGAGTCTAGCTAACGACTCATTAATAATCTTAGCATGTTTGTGTTTTACCCGTTAGTTATGTGTGTTCATTTTATCTTCCAAATTATTTTCTTAGTTTTCTTTTTATTTTTCTAGGATTTTAGCGTTTATTTTTAAGTTTAGGTGATCGGAACGTGTTTTGGATCGAGCGGATTTGGGATAATGTTTGGAATGTCACAGGTATGTCTTCTGAATTTTTAGAAATTTTAATTAGGAAGAATCGCAGTCGGGTTTGGAATACTCCTCATAAAAAAAATTCAGGTCTCTGTGTCTGCTGGGCATGAGACACGGTCGTGCCTAGTTATAGGTGCGGTCGTGCCTCTAACCCTAGGCGTGGTCGTGCCTCTAACCCTAGGCGCGGTCGTGCCTCAGTAATTTGGGGCGGGTTAAATCAATGTTAAACGACATATTTTGTTATTTCTCTCATTTCCCCCTAAACGAGACCTCCCCTACGTACGATTTTCTTCTCTTCCGTATTGTTGATCTCCATTTCTTCGATTTCAGGTACGCCCCCACAATCTTGATCTTTTCGTTTCTGTGTTTAGGATTAGGATCTTCATTTTTTTTATAACCAAAATTTTAGGATTTTATTTATTTTCTATTTTAAATGGCATTTTAGATATAATTACATAGGATCGTTAGTATTAACTTCTTGGAATGTTGCTATACTAAAAGCCCCCTCATCATCATGCTAAAAATGTAAAATTTGGACTCTGAAAACCCTGAAATGGGTTGAGCACGGTCGCGCTTATGACCAGGCGCGGTCGTGCTCGGCTTTTGAAATTTCCAGGAAGTTGTTTTTGATTGAGCGCGGTCGTGTCTCCTACTAGGCGTGGTCGTGCCAATTTGGGTTTGTGCTAGGCGCGGCCGTGGGATTCATTTTGGGTCTTGGCGCGGCCGTGCCCCTTCCCAGGCGCGACCGTGCCTCCTTGTTTGGACAGCCCGTTGTCGGCCACAGCGTGACCGTGGGCTTGGATATTGGCCTTGGCGCGGTCGTGCCCCTTCCCAGGCGCGACCGTGCCCCTTCATAATTAGGTCAGAAACTTCATAACTTCAGTTTAGCGTCTTCATAACTGTTTTGATTTTAATTTTGTTGTCGTGTAGATGGCAGGCAACAGGGACCACCCGTATCTTGAGTTCGACTTGAACGAGCATGAGTACGAGGCTCGTCTGGACGTTTTGTGGCCACGCAGAGGTCGGATTTTAGCCGCTCGTCGTTTAGAGCCGGCCGCCATAGACGCCATCGGTCAACGGGACCGATGGAATGATCTTGTCATCGCCCCCTGGCGCCGGTTGTTCAGGCTTCACGCCATACAGTACATAGAGCTCGTGATGGATTTTTTCTCCACTTATGAGTTTGATTACCCCTGCGCGGATCTTGAGCAGCCCGAGACTGTTAGGTTTAGGTTAGGCGGGGAGTGGCGCGTGATGTCTGTCGCCAGATTCGGGAGACTTCTGGGGCTGTACACTCGACAGGAGCTTCAGACAGAGCTATTTGCCGCAGGGATCACCGAATTCCCATCTGAGGAGGATAAGGATCAGTTTTGGTACGAGTTTGGGTTCGGGATATATGATCCGAGTTTGACAAAGGCTTCGAGCCTTCGGGATCCCTTGCATCGTGTTCTTCACCGCTGCATCGTTTATTCGATTTATGGGAGAGGTCAGGGGGAAACGGTTGTGAACCTTAGGGAGCTATTCTATTTGTTTTTCCTGGTACGCCCGCGCGCCTGCAATCTTGCGCATTCTATTGCGGGGTACTTGGTAAACAGCTCGGGTCGGGACGTCACCAGCGCGATCTGTGGAGGTCACTTCGTGACCAAGCTGGCGCGACACTTCCAGCTGCTGACAGATGATTTGATAGGGGATCTGACCCCTGTGGCCGAGACCGTCGTGATGAACGTGCAGACATTGCGCAACATGCACGTCGCTCGTCGCGGCGCAGGAGGGATTAGATTGGTTGATCGATGGGGACGGACTTGGGATCCAGACCGTCCGGGCCCCGATCCAGATCGTGTACAGGCCGAGGCCGAGGCCGTCGCCGGCCATCGGGAGCATGCGGCTCAGCAGGAGCAGGGTCACGAGCATCAGCAGCCAGACCAGCCGCCTCCTCCGCCGCCACCACCACCTCCAGTTGTCATTCCACATGACATGTTCATGCGTTACTGGGCCTGGCAGTATGATGTCCAGTGCGCCGCTGCTGCTGCTGGTGGGGCACCATACGTGGTACCCCTCCCATTCTTTATGCAGCCGGAGCAGCAGCCACCATCACCACAGCATCAGCCACCACCATCACCACCGCATCACCAGTCACCACCACCATCACCACCAGCAGCAGGAGGCGAGGGAGGCGGGGCCTCCGGCGTCGACCTTGAGGGTGTGCAGTGGGAGTAGTACCTCCCATTGCCTTTTGTTATCATTTTTGTGAGTTATACTTTCTTGTTTATTGTACAAACTCTTGTATCACGCTTCGGCGTTTTATGTTGTTCTTTTGTTGTACTTTTGTTTCCATGTACTGTTATATATATTTGTATTTACATTTCTGTTGATATTTTGGCTTGATGTTACTGATCTGTGTTTGATGTTGTTAGTCTTGATTAGATCTTGGAATTGTGGAACTCCGTGGAACGTCATTGTTGTGGGTTGGATTTTTGCGTGTGCCATGATCGACACGAGGGAAGTTTCAGTTCTCCCTTCACACTCCATTGCATTGCATGTTTTTATATACATTGAGGGCAATGTATGTTTCTAAGTGTGGGGTTGGGTGTTTATTCTTCGCTTTACATTACTTTTTTGTTGTACATTGAGGGCAATGCAAGATTCTAAGTGTAGGGTGGGAATTTATTCACGCGATGTTTGTCCTTTTGAGCATCTTATCACTTTATTTTTTGCAAAATCTTCCTTCATAATTTTTATTGACACTAAATCAGTTTTATGAAATTGAAAAACACAAAAATATAATAAAAGTTAACCGTTTAGCATTCACAATTTTTAGTAAATAATAGAGGTTTGATTTTTCGAAAGCAATTGAAATAGAAATTCCATCGAGTCAAACCCAATTTTTTGTGATAACCATGAGTTTTAGTGGGCTGAACGAATGAATTGCATGTAACCTTCTGCTTACACCCATTCCTTTCCGTTTCCGTGAGTTTATTTTTGAGCCTTGATAGCTTTAGACGTTGTTTGCTCTCGTTTTTGCGAATTTGAGTGTGCCGAATGTTTCATGCTTATTAGAACTTGCTTTTAGTATACATTTCAAAATCATGAACATAAATATTGCATAAAAATGATTGAGGCATTAGGATAAACCACTTTGTTAGCCTTTTCTTTTTATTTTCCCTCACCCGAACACATCCACTAGTTAACCACGTTGAGCCTATCCTGTTCTTTTCCTTAATTACCCACGTTACACCGCCATTAAACCTTCATTAGCCTTTTCATTTATTTTTCGCCCGTGTTAGACATCCGGTCGGCTAATGTTAATTTTATAGATTTTATTTTGTTGTAATTTTTAAATGCTTGAGAAGTTTTTAGCTAAGGAAAGATGCATATTGACTTAGTTTCCTTCAAAAGAAAGAAAAGAAATAGTAAAAAAATAAAAATAAAAATAAAAAATCACCAAAATTAGGTGAATTATAGCCGATTAGAGCAATTTTGTGAGCAAAGATCGAAATAATTCGGTTGTTAGCTCTTATCTATACGGAAGTATTAGTTAGTTTATTTTTCATATTAGAAGTTGTTTTAGTTTTTGAGTTAGCATAACCGCCGGGTTTTTAGCCATTTAGCCATTTTAAAATTCCACTTCCTCACCCTTAACCATTGCCAAGTTACAACCCATTTAAAGCCCTCTTGATTTGTGCTTTGTTTCATGTTAGTTGGTAGAGATTTGATCTTTTAGCAAGCTTATGATTTATGCTTGATTCATTGTCTTGGCATTTGAGTGTTCTATACATACTCCATTACTTGTATGATCATATATATTCCCGAGTGTATGTGAACATTGTGAGAAGCATAAAGTTGCATGCTAATGATTTCCTAGGCATATTCATTTGCTCATTCGGTTATCACGTCATTGGGCTCATTGGGTTTCCTTTAGTAAATTTTGCATTTCTTGAAAATATCTTCAAACCTTTATAAGTTTATTAATGCTTACGGTTTTCCCGATTTGATCCATAGTGTCATTGGAAGTTTTGTTTCATTTTGATTTCTTGCTTGAGGACAAGCAATGTTCAAGTGTGGGGTTGTTTGATGTGTTAGTATTTACACATCTTTTTGGCACAAAACTTCGTTCATTTAATGATCAATTGTTGGTTATATTCAACGTTTAGACACTTATTTGCTTCATTTCCTGTTTTGTAGGTTTTTGTGTTGATGAATAAACAAGAAGATTCCAGGATAAACAAGTGAAGTTTTAGGGTTTCTGTGATGGAGGCACGGTCATGCCCCTATTTGGCACGGTCGTGCCAAGCTCCAAAACCCTAGGCACGGTCGCGCCCACATCTGGCACGACCGCGCCAAGCCAAATTCCAAGGCACAACCGTGCCTTGGCCGCCCACGGTCGCGTGTCATCTCGTGAGTCTGAACAGCCATACGTCCTCGATCAGTGGTACCCAATGGAAGCTACGGATCGGTCAAACCTCTGTCACACGGTCGCGCCAAGACCTAGACACGACCGCGTCCATGTCTTAGGCACGGTCGTGCCTCCCCTTTTCTACTTAAACATAACTTAATTCTCATTCAGACATTAAGCAACCAGGGGAGAAACCTACTATTCCAGCTCGAGTTTTCTTTGTTCCAGCCATATTTCAAGATTCTTGGAGAGGATACAACATCAAGAGGATCACCATACATCAACAACAACATCTAGGCTTGGAGGAGTGGTTTGATTCTTGTTTTCATATCATGTTTCTCTCTATTTTTCCCTGCTTACTTGTAATTTTGATGCTCATGATGAGCTAAAACTCCTGTTCACTTTGGTTTAGATGAAGTTTTGATACATTTGACAACATTCATGGATTATTGGCAATTATTGTGTTAATGTTATGACAACCGTATGATTATTTTTTGATGAAATTATGTATTGAAGTATTTTGAGTTGTTTACAAGACTTGTATTTGTGTATGTCATATTATGTTGGAAAACTTATGATTTATGCTTATATTCATGGATTGGTGTATGTAATTATACTAGTTTATGGCATTTGACTAGGAATGGTGAATGAAGTCTTGTTTATGAATCATTATATTTGTATGTGTAACCTTTTGCTTATGTTTGGAAAGACAAAGTATTTGTTATGATGTATCATATTTAGTATTGTGTTTATCTAGGAATTGTTGACACATCCTCCTAATTTATATAATCTTTATATGAACATTGTATGTTGAAGAAATGCATATTGTTGTCTAAATTAATCAACTTGAGGTGGATAGTGTGTTGTTCATATTATCTTTCCAACTAGTTGTTGGATTAGTGTACCTTAATCGGAAGCTAGTTCAATCTTTATAAACATTGACATGATTATTAAACACGTGAGCTTCATTGTGTGACTTTAGGTGGTTGGTTTGTGTAATTCATGCTAGCTTTCCGAATAGTCATTTGATTAGATATCTTTGACGAGAATTTAGTCAATTTATGTATCGTGTATTTGCCATATTTCTATGAATGTATTGAATGTATTTTAAATGGATTCGACACCGAATTGATATTTTCTCCTTGATTGTTTGATTTGTGACTTTAGTCTAGTTTTATATTCTCACATATTAGTTTAGTTAAAAATCAACTTAAACATCTTTTACCCATATTTGATTGAATCTTAGTCCCGGTTTATTATCGCATTCCACCATGTCCATGGATTGATATTCGGTTCTTACCTTTACTATATTGCTATCCGACGGGTACACTGCCCGGTGTGTGTGATTAGTGTTTGGTGAAAACCCTTTTTAAAACTAATTGTGTAAAATACTTATAAAAATATATATATAGTTTGCACGCATCAGTAGAATTATAGATGGGAGTTGTCTTAAGGAATCAAGTACGAAATAGTCTACGCTTGTATCACCTCGGATATGGTGAGGATCTCAGAGTTAGTTGGGAGAGTTAGAGAGCAACATTCTAATGGAGGACAACTAGAGCTTTCTACCTTTTCATATCAATCCTTCTTAAAGGAAGATAGGGCTCTTCGAGGCGAGCCTTTGGAAGATACGTATGAAGCCTAAGGAGCGGGAGGAACAACTTTGGCGAGTTAAAAAGGAAGAAAACCTTGTTTCCACTAGGGGTTCGTGGCGTGCGAACAAAAGGAGGTAATCGGTGGTAGCTTATTCGTTGGTTTGTCAACGATGCATCACTATAATGGTATTGGCTTCTGAAGCAATCCATTGTGATTGGCGGATAGAGTACGATTTGCGGTGAGTCGACTCTGGTACATGGTGGAGGATTGGTTGGGATTTCTCCATAAGGAGAAAAGCTTAAGGTCGTGAAGGCAATGCGTCGGGGTGAATTTAAGAGGCGTTCATGAAATTTTTCTATCCACAAGGTTTAGCGGACCGTGTATCTAGAGAATTCCTTCATGTGTGGCAGACCGATGAGTTGATTAAGATTAAGGGCATGTTTTAAGACTAAACATAGTCTTGCCTGAATCTTGGAGTGTCGGAAGAATGGAGATAGATCGGCTTCTCGATACTATCGGTTGACGTTATAGAGTGGATTCTCTTGCATGGCGTAAAACTATGGTGGATTTGATTATTATATGTTGCAGGGAGATCAAATTCGGGAGACAAGTGGACTGTAAGGATGAATTAGGGGTGGCTTCAAGAAAGTCAATATTCTAGCCAAGCTAGAAAACTTTTGGGGAGGCAATACATATTACTGTCGTTGGTATGGAAAGTAACTCGAATGGAGAATGACGGGACACATTATGCCATAGGGTTATAGTCCTAATAGCATGTGCTACAGTGTTATAAATTGAGACACATTCGAAGTGGATGTCTCGAGCTAAAGCACACAAGGTGGTGAATGGGAGAAAATAGAGATTCCGAGGCCTTCGAGTCGGACATTTCTAACTACCAAGGATGAGACTAAAGTCCTTTGGTCTTACTGTCGGGTGAGAAACTATGTAGATCAGTGGATTTGGAGCAGATAACATCATCTAAACATCTAATTTGGTGATTCAAGAACTAGGGTTCTTGAGGGAAATTTGGGGGTTTTCAACATAATGATGTTTAAATGATAATTTGGTGGTTGATAAGTGTCTATGGTGTTAAAAGACACATTATTATGTAAGAAACCCAATCTAATTTGATAATTTGAAAGTTAGAGTTGTTGAGGATTAATATTGGGGGTTTTTTGATTTGGGGATGTTTAAATGTTGAATTAAGGTTGGATAAGTGTCTAGGTAGTTAATAGACACATAATTAACCATAAAGGTTCAATTTTTATGGTGATTTGTGAAACGGGAGTTTTGGTGGAACTTATGTCATGGTCGTTTGTTGTTATCAAATTGTGTTGTTTTGTCAAGAGTATGTTATTGGGACATACTTCCACGTGTTTTGAAAGATTTAAATTGGTTGAAAATTTTGTGCGTTACAACTTGGTATCAAAGCAATGGTTTGAGGGATTCGGGTGTGTGAGACACCGAACTCAAACTTACTTCCTTTTGATACAGGTGGGTGTAATGAGAATCCAACGAAAGCATGACCGAGACACGGAGCTAATGTGGAGGTTAGTTATAATATTTGTCGTTAGTTAATTGGTGTCTAATGTATTTATATGTTTTCACATGGGGGCAATGAATATACTTAGACATAGTATATTTCTTATCATGTCCGGCCAGGATGATTAGTAATTAACATGTTTACGCGCCTTCATGGTGACCATATAATAATAATCATCACAAAGTAGTAAGTGAGGTGATTAATCTTTTGATGTTATTATTATATCTTTTCTTAAGTTCAATTTTAATTTATTCCTTTTTTGCAACCGGCTTTAGGCTATCATAAACATTGCGATTGATTTGCGACCGCATTTAATTTTTTGTGACCGGCTTTAGGCGGTCGTAAACATTGCGACTTATTTGCGACCGCGTTTTATTTTTTGCCACCTGCTTTAGGCGGTCATAAACATTGCGATTGATTTGCGACCGCATTTTATTTTTTGAGACTATTTGGCAACCGACATACGACAGTCGTAAAATTTCCGACCGTTTTGCAACCGTTATAATTTCGGTCGAAAATTGGTCGCAAATTTTGCGACTGTTTTTTTTTCCTTCGAAAATTTTGGTCGCAGTTACTCAGTTTTTTAGTAGTGCTAGAGATTTGATCTTAGCAGCTATATAACCCTAATCCCCAATTCTTACCTTCTATCTGACTCTAAACCAGCAGTTGAAACATATTGTAATATTGGCAAAAATGGTCCCTGAACTTCTGGAACTTATTTAAATGGCTACAAAACTTATACAAGTGCTGAAACTTGAACTTTATCTCAACATCATATTACCATTCATGTGGTCTCCTTAAAGATTCGATGTTTATTTGAGCTCTCTTACATGTTACAGTTGTCATCCTACCACCGTTTGAAATTCCTTTATGAGTTTTAGAAACTATTAGGATGATAGATGCAGTGAAGGATAGTTACATTTTTTTCAACACAACACAGAAAATTATGATTTCTTGTAGTATTACTTCTGAACAATACAACATGATTATGTTTTTAGCATAATCATTATGCAACTATGTACGAAAAAACATGATTACGTTTCTTGGGATTAACTATGCAACTGCTTGATTTGGAGTCAACTCTACACTTAATTTCCGATCCATAATTTTGATGTGGAGTAACACCGTCCACCAATCTCCTATTCTTCTTGTAATGAGTTTTACCTTTGTCTGAATTGACTCCCAGTGATTGATGACTACACGAGCCAAGGCGGTGATGAACACAAATGCAGAAATACTACCTGAGATCATGAACAAACCGGTGAAAATCCCCGGGTCTAGACCTGTAGAACCTCTAGATGGATCTTGATCTAATCCAGAACAGTTGGATAATGATGTGAGCATATTGTTCTCTAAATTTTTTACATCTCCATTTTGTGTTACCTTCAGAACAGCCTTCGAAATATCATCCACCAATGGTGAACCCTTCCGAAACATCTAACACATAATTAAGAGAGGAAAAGAATAATGTAAAAACCAGGATCAATTTCATTTGATAGTTTGAAAATAAATGTGAAACTTACAAAACCAAATCCGCCAAGTTTGTAAGTATGTCCAATCTTTTCATAGCCATGACAATACTTTGCAAGGAATACATTGGCGTGTGGAACTACAAAGAAAGCGGCTGATATCTCTCCATTCTTGAATGCCTTATCGTAGTCATCGATTGAATTAATTTGCCTAATCTTCTCTGGCTTAAAGTTCAAGACGTTCTCCAAGTAATGAACAATGAAAGAATTCCGATTGCAACCAACAATACTTCTCTGAAGATCTACTGACGGTTGAAACTTTGAAATTGTAATGATTGAAGAGAGTGTAGCAGTAAAACAGGCAGCAACAATCACGTTTACACAAAACCATGAAGCAAGAACCAACCGAGATAAATTGTTACTGATCAATTCTCCTGCAACATTAACTCGTCGTAAAGATTATGTGATAACATTTCATTGTGTAAAGAACTTGACATGAGAATGGGGACTTACTATGCGCCAATGACAAAACTGAGACTGCAAACCATAGCATCTTGCTAATATACTCAAAGATAGAAGTGGCAACAAATTCGTCGTTCCCATTTACATGTTCATTAAGCCACACGACTGAAACGGTGCCTATTGTCATTGTCAATAATATAATCCACAATTTTGTTGTGAAGGCATAAAAGAAGATAAACCGTTCTTTCATGATATTTGGTTTTACAGGCACCACTATGACTAGTCCTGAGTCCAAGTAAGGTTGTGAAAACTCTGCATACTCGTATCGATCTGCCATTATTTCTGTATCCCCAACACCCCCATCCAAGGTCTGCATGATGCATGATTTATTAGTAGCATATATTCAGGTATTAATTAATTGTGCAAGTATAAAGCTTTGGCAAAAATGTCATACCATATTATGAATTTCAACCAGAAGGTCATCATACGAACCGTTATAGGGAATAAAGACATAAGACAGTGAATAATTGAGCTTCTTCACAGCAGCTTCAAACACTTGTATCGAAAATCCAGTCACGCTGGTTTCATTCTTGTATGGATCATAAGTAACATTGACAAATTGCTTGAAAGCACCTCTTGCCGGCACACCAATCTTCAGTGGTTTCCCTTCATTTCTCGGTACCTGACCTGTAGGAATTCTTTGAGTACCACCGGGCCAATAGATCGAATCAAGGTTCACCTCTCCACTTCCAAGCTTATCATTTAAGAAACCAAACTCCGGTGACCAAAATTCGATTTCTCTGTAGCTTCTGCCAATTACATTGATAATGCGAAATGTTGGAAGTTGAGCTAGTTTTCCACCTTTGAAGGTTATGTCCCCGCTTAGGCCATTGAACTTAGTGTGTGTGATGCTCTGTGGCAAGTTCATTGATGAACTTGAGTTACTTGACCCCTTTGACACTTGAATAGCCTTAACAACAACTGAAGTTGCATCATAAGCGCGTAGAGCGTAAATACTAGGGTTCAGGCATTCTTCATTAGGATATCTTTTTCTAAATCTTTTTTGAAACTTAACTTTGAAGTTTGTATAATGCTCAGCGGTGTCTGCAAAGTTAGTTTTGAATCCAACAACACCCTGCATGCTCAATATAACAGCTTGGTCAACTGAATCAAGAAGGCTTGATATATCATCTGAAATGATCCATACATAACCCTTTCCCATCATACCCAACTGCTTTGCTTTCTCAAAAAGTAGGATACATGATCTTGGAGATGATTTTAAAAGTATGAACACCCTATTTTCTTTCAACATGAGCTTCTTCAACTCTTTTTCAATGTAACTGCTTGGATTTGAGAGAGAATTCAAGGGAGGAAATATGAAGGGGCGTTCTACGGTTGAATCGACCACTTGGAGTGCATCAGAGAGTAGTATTGAAAGACCAGGACTTGAGTTAAATGTACTGTGATCTTCATAAATTGGGGTCACCTTTCGCCATTTGAAGTGGCCAACTATTGCGGCAATGCATTGCATATGGATTTTGACATCATGGCTCATTTGAACATAAGATGGCATTGTTGCTGATTCTGGAAATGAGGATGTCGCCGTTGGGATTAGAGAAATGATTGGGATGTTCATGGCTTTATCAAACTCGGAAAGTAAAGTTGCTTCTTGAGGACTAATTGTTCCGATAATTGCTTGAACTTGTCCCTTCATGAGGTCCATTACTGTTTCAAAAAGAGAGTTTATAATCAGAAAATATGTTTTCAACACTTCAATATATATATATTTATCTGCTTTATATTATGGAATATCTTCCAACCTTCATAATATGAGCGAGCCTGGTTACCCTGAGAATCCTTGAGGTGCAAAACCGGGCAAGAGCAAATATCATTCGTAGTCCGGCAAAAATCATGGACAGCCATCTCCATGGCGATCTTCTGTTCTTTCCCGATACAAGAACTGTATTCAAGCACACCACCTACACGTTGGTTTTTCGAACAATTTTGTACTTTTTCATGGTTTGCATGCACAATACACATTTCAAGAACAAAAGCTCCAAGAAAAAGCAGCAAACAGGTGGAGAATCTCATCTTCAGATGGATAGAGATTAGAGAGGTTGACTTCAGATAATACAGATGCCTGTATTTGGTGATTACTGTTCCATGCCTTTATGTCAACTAATTTAGTTGAAAATGCAAGCAATAATGTAGAGCAGCAATTTCCTGGATTCTGGCTTGTCATATTTTCAACTCTTTGATAGAGTCAAGAATGTCTACTTGGTCTTTACTAGCCCCATTTTCAATTATTCAAATTACTTAAGATAGTATAAAGTCAAAATCATGAAAGGGGGACCTAATTTGAGTTGCGCTTGCCTACATATAAACTCATCTTCTAGTTATGGACTTCACATGAATAGCAAGAATATTGATACAAAATTTCATAAAATTTTCACTAGATATTGTTTTAAAAAAGTTATACGCTACAAAATTATATATTCTTAATATAATGTCTAGAAGTTATACATTATTACCTTTGTGTATGATATAACATACATATGTTGGACTAGTATGCCCAAGTAATAACATATGACAACACTACTAATAATATACGATCCAAAAAGTTACATCATGAGTAATGATCACAGAGTGTTAATTGGTTAGACATTTTTGACACCAAATGACAATTAGGTTGAATTATTTATGAAATAACTAAAACAACTTATTATTGATTTATTTAAAATAAATTAATAATTAAAAGGGTTATTAATTAATTAATTATCAAAGTTGTTGATAGTTAATAGATTATTTAAATTACTAGATAGTCACGAATTAAATAAGATATTTATTTAAATTGAATATCAAATTAGATTTGAATGCAAAACCCAAACTTGTTCCTTAAGCTAAGGAAACAATAAATAGGGGAGTAGGTGATTAGGAAAATAAGAATCCCACATAACTTGCGATTCGGATATTTAAATACCAAAACCCTAATTCCACATCACCACCTAAAGCTGTCGCCGGCCACTGTCCTGGTCCAACAAGCAACGCCGCCGTTGCACCGCCCTCACCGGGCGTCGTCGCCACCATTGCGGCCTACTACCGCCACTACCACCGACAATCGAAAGGTTCGAGTTCTTGGGTGTTTTGTGTTATCTGGATCTAGCGACCAGTTCATTAATCTTGTGGTGTTTCTGACTTGATTAGTTGTTTAAATGAAACATATGTCTTCATTAAACACCTAATGGTTGTGTTTTCTTTCTATTCGGTTTGCATATGGACTCCTGGTGGGGCGGATCAAAGGTTTTGGTTTGATCCAGTTCGTATACAAGCTTCCGCTATTTTGTTTATCGTCAAATGTTTTAAAACTCGTATACGAATCCAATAAGTGGTATTAGAGACACTTTTGTAAACAAGTAGAACAATTGTTTAAAATTGCAATCAAGTTTTATTTTTCAAAACTTTTGTTTGACAAATGAGTGCATCCTTTACGTTTATTATATTTTGTGTTGTTGATTGTGAATCAAGCCCTAGACTCGTGGTTGTGTTTCTTTTTTGTTGGTTTCTATTATCTTGTATTATTGGTTGTTTTGAAAGCCTTATTGTAAAAGATTTTGTTTAAATTATTTGTGATTTAAAATATAACAAGCGAGGACAAGCTTTGAAGATCAAGAAAACAAGATGACGAGGAAGTAAAGATGGATCTTGAAGAAAGTGAGAGCATTCAAGACCAAGAGTTGTGTTTTGGGATATTTCGTCTCTTTTGCCCCTTTGGTTTATGCTAAATGGCTCTCGCAAAACCGAACAGTTTAGTGGCTTGATTTACATTATGTTTGTCGTTGTTTTTGTTGACATTTAGGGTTAAAATGCAATTTTCATGAAAAAAATCAAAACGCTTTAAAAGAGTTTAAAACAAAACAACACAATTAAACGACGAGAACATAAAATGGAGATCTTATTATGTCGTGAATGGTTTATTAAAGCAAAGGGTTATTTTAAAATTTAAAACTGGTGTTTTGAATATATATATATATATATATTACATATATATATATATGTATGTAAAATATAGTTTAATTTTCAAAACTCTTAAGATTAATAAAAGAGTTTATTAATATAAAAAATGGTTCGCGATTAAATAGACTCAATTATTAATATTGGATATTAAAAATGAGCGTCTCGATAGATAAAAGATTTTATCAAATCATGAATCAGTTAAAATCGAGAATTTTAAACATGTGTGACATAACTAGCATGGAAGATGTCAAAGAGTGTGTTTCGTTAATCTGGATCAAGCGACCGGTTCATTAATCTCGTGGTGTTTCTGACTTTGTTAGTTGTTTAAATGAAATGTATGTCTTCATTAAACACCTAATGGTTGTGTTTTGTTTTTATTTGGTTTGCGTATGGACTCCTGCTCGGGCGGATCAAAGGTTTTGGTTTGATCTGGTTCGTATACACGCTTTCGCTATTTTGTTTATCGTTAAAAGTTATCAAACTCGTATACGAATATAGAGACACTTTTGTAAGCAACTAGAAAAATTGTTTATAATTGCAAATCAGGTTTTGTTTTTCAAAACATTTGTTTGAAAAAGGAGTGCATCATTTTCGTTTATTATATTTTGTGTTGTGGATTGTGAATCAAGCCCTAGACCCGTGGATGTATTTATTTTGGGTGGTTTCTTCTATCTTGTATTTTTGGCTGTTTTGAAAGCCCTATTGTAATTGATTAGGTTTAATTTATTCGTGATTTGTAGTATAACAAGCGAGGACAAGCTTTGAAGATCAAGAAAACAAGATGACTAGGAAATAAAGATGGAGATCTTGAAGCAAATGAGAGCATTTAAGACCAAGAGTTTTGTTTTGGGATATTTCGTCTCTTTTGACCCGTTTGGTTTTTGCTAAATGACTCTAGCAAAATCGAACACTTTAGTGGCATATCATCCTCAAACAAACAGGGAAACTAAGTTATTGATAAGCATTGCATATCATCTTCAAACAGACAAACAAAGCGAACGAACGATACATACTCTTGAGTTCTGCTACAATTAATTAAATATGTTCTGGAAAATCAGGAATCACATGGGTAATTGTTAAATTAAAAATCAAAATTGTGATATACTTGCAGTTGTTACCATTTTATTTTACAACATTGTAGATGTGTTAGCCTGAGGAGTCTTTGTGCACTACTTTACATGTGGTATCCTGAGTAGTGACTTTTGTAGTATACTTAGATCCAAGATTGTTGTCTACATGTTTTTTCTACAAGGCTATAATTCAATTAATTAGGTTATGGAAATTCAGCAATCACATGAAAAATTATAAAAAATAGTATCAAATTGTAACGACAAATTAAATTGCACGTGTTTGGCACAATTTTAGATCTGGTATCATTTGTAGTATTGTGCTTAGATCCAACAGAATTTACCTACAAAATGTAACGACAAATTAAACTACACGTGTTAAATTTCTGAAAGTACGATAACATTTATGGTAAAAATTATATATAAGTTGGTTGCTATTTATGGTAGCTAACATTTGATAACTGTTAAAGCCTTAATTTGTCAATAAAATAAGTCACTTATTTGTGCTGGTGACATTTTATTTGCAGAAGATGGACAGATTGGTAACTGCAGTCCATGTGTAATCAAATGAGTTAAAAGTTGATTAAGTGTGTTATTTGTTTCTTCCACCTGCATGGAAAGGGTATTAACTTCTTCATCTTTTTTTTCTCACACTCAAGTCTCTCATTTTGTAGTTCCAACTCAAGTTGTGCAAATCGTTCTTTTGATGATCCTTTTGTTTGAGGACCCTGCCAATATCTACCGGAAGTCACTCCAAAGCCAACACCTTTTAAAAATCCACCTTTTTCCTTGCCAAATACTACTGTGAGGGCATCCGTGCCCGGCTCAAGGTTCCATCTATGATTTGTTTTTCATTGTCGATTTAGAAAAAAAAATGTTAAAAACATGTAGTGAGATCACGGTTTAACCAAAAAAGAAAAAGAATAAACCAAATAAAGTTTGAAGTTAAACTTACTATTTTATCTGCAGTGACTTTGACATCAACATTCTTGTATTCTCCCTTTTTGTGTTTCCTTGCTTTCCTCCACAAAAAGGAACGGGAGGGGACTTCATCAATTGCAAGTTCCTTGTTTTCAACCTTGTAATATGTTTACAACAGAAAGCAACAAACATAGAACCAAAAAATCATTAGACACAAAAAAAACACTTGAATTGAGAATAAAGTTACCAGCTTCTCTCTTAGATAAGAATAGCCTCCTCGTCCCAAGTGATGATCATAAACGTACTTTGACCGGGCTTCTTTTGTTCTTTTCGACACATCCTGATTAAATATTTTTTCATTAAATTAAGCAACACAAACTGGTTAAATATTTTTTCATTAGAGTTTAATAGAAAAACATTAGAATAAAGGATTATCACCTTGAATTTATTTGATTGTGTATATACTACAAAGTTGTCCCATTCTGTTTGACCCACCAATGTTTGATACTGCTTTGGAATTATTGCATGTTTCTTCGGTTTATCTAGGTTGGGTACTATGTATCTCGCATACACTTTTCTTCTAAAATTCTGGAGAAGGTGACCAAGCCGTACCATTAAAAGATTCCTACGACATTCATCAATATCATAATATTTCTGCAATACATAATATATGCATGCAACTATAATAACTGTAAATAAAAATGCATTTATAACTAAAAGAATTAGTATATGTTAGCCGTTACTTTTTCCCACAGCTTATCATTTACTTCTTTTGGCACTTTCTTCCTTGATAGAAACCTGAATCCGACATGTTTCCTTGCCAGGTCTCGAAAAAACTTGGAAATTCTGCTCTATATTTCCCAGAAAACTTATCTAGTACATCAAAAGTAATTCTGGAGAAGGTGACCAAACTGTACCATTAAAAGATTCCTACGACATTCATCAATATCATAATTTTTCTGCAATACATAATACATGCATGAAACTGTAATAACTGTGAATAAAAATGCATTTATAACTAAAAGAATTAGCAGATGTTAACCGTTATTTTTTTCCCAAAGCTTATCCTTTACTTATTTTGGCACCTTCTTCCATAATAGATACTTGAATCCGACATGTTTTCTTGCCAGGTCTCCCAAAAAACTTGGAACTTCTGCTCTATATTTCCCAGAAAACTTACCTAGCTCATCAAAATTAATTTTGCGTTTTTTTCCACCAGAGTTTGTAAATGCAGTACGCAACTTTGGTAACATGTTCAACCCCCTCTTAGTATTTTTAGTTGAATCTCCTTCGACGTATTCGTCTGGTGAATGATCTCCTTCGACATTGACTTGATTAACGATCAATTGTTGATCATTGTCCATGTTGTCTAAATGGTAATGTATCAACTTCTATGCATATAATCAATAAACAAACTGAAACATAACTACTGAAATAGAAATCGGCAAATCATATAATCTAATGTAGTAGTCTTTTAATTTTTTGTGTTCAGTCCAAAATCTCATGTCATATGCTTTTAGGTCTAAATAATTAGTTTAGGTCAAACCTCAATACACAAAATTACTTGTATAAATGTTTTATCAGTCAATTCGGAAGACAAATAATGTAAGAATTAACTGCATTAATGTTTTATCAGTCAATTCATAACACAAATTGTCAAATTCTATTCATAAACAAGCGAAATAGTCTTTTTTTCTATAAACAATTATCTAAGAATTAACTAAATTGAAAAAATGAACTAAATTACCTGTATTAATGTTTTATCAGTCAATTCAGAACACAAATTGTTTAATTCTATTCATAAACAAGCGAAATAGTCTTTTTTTCAATAAACAATTATCTAAGAATTAACTGAATTGAAAAAACAAAACAAAATTACTTGTATTAATGTTTTATCAGTCAATTCAGAACACAAATTTTCAAATTCTATTCATAAACAAGCGAAAGAGTCTTTTTTCAATAAACAAGCGAAATAGTCTTTTAGTTTCAATAAGTATATTTGTAGTCCAAGTCAACATTTAAGAGCAAGTCAAACTAGTTTATTAGTTGTTAGTGGAAAGCACATGCCCACATGACACAAAAGCATTGTATACACGGTCGCATGGGTTATGTCATTAAAAGGATTATGGCCGGGTCATGGGTTGTAGTGGTCGGCATGCTGATGTAGTTCAAAGCACACATCTTTATTCCTAGTGTTTTGTGCGTTTTTGATTAGTTTTGTGTTCGTTTTTATTCGTTTAAGTCTGTATTTGAGTCTATTGTATATTTGCAGGTGCTCGTGAAGATTACAAGTGAGAACGTGAAGAAACCGAGCACGAGAATGAAGCCGGGAATTCAAAAGAAGAAAATGGGAAATTTATGCCTCTCGCGGTACGCGATAGAGGAGAAGGAAAGTTCTCGCGGTACGCGAGGGAAGCCAAAACCGGCCATGACTATTTTGTTCCTCGCGGTACACGAGGAACCCAACCCAAATGTCTCGCGGTACGTGAGGGACCTAATTTCTGCGAAATCCTAGATTTCGATTTTAAATAGATTTTTTATGCCCATCCTTTGGAGAGTTCGCAACCAGCTGTCTAAGAAGAGTTCTAGAGGCGATTTTGAGGGTGGAGAAGAGATTATAGGTCGAAAGTTAAAGACTTTGCTTCCGGGTTCATTAATTCTAGCGTTCTAGGTTTCAAGCTTTGATTTTTATCTTTGATTTGATTGTTTGATACCATGTTCTTGCTCAATACTTCTGTTTTAGTTGTTTTGAGTATGATCTTTGGCTGGAACATTGATATTGCCTTGGTCACATGATGAATACTTGTTAAAGTTTGATTTTTTATCGATTTTGGATTATAATTAATGGGTTTATGATTTTGTAAACGATCTTGAGTTGATTATTGTGATGTTATTGCATGTTTAGATATGATCTTGTGTTTGATTTCAATTCCTTGCGTTGATTGTGGTTGTCTGCCAGTTTGATCTTCGTATCTTGGTCATAGATCTTAGGGTTTGTGATTTGGGTGGTTTGCTAGACGTAGTAGCCATAAGGAGTTGTCTTTGATTCCTGATTAGAATTAAATGTGTAGCCTATTTCAATACCCGAGAGGTGAGAATTAGTCATATAGTCTTCGTCGTTAGGAATCTGAGTGTCAGCTGTCTGAGAGGAAGCCGGTATTAGGTGTCTAGTGATTGTTGCTATTCGTGTCATAGTTGTTATTTCGAGATTACCCCGTGCATTCTTCGAGTGTATTGGTGAACGGAGAGACTGAGAGGTAATCTGTTTATCAGGGTAATTTATCATAGTAGGAAATACCTGAGAAGTGATCCAATAATCTGGTGAGTTAGTACGTCTTTAGGTTCCTTAGTTGGTGACACCCTGAGAGTGATTAGGGATCCACTAGGCTGTCTAGAGTTGTTTCTTTAGAAACCCAAATCCATTATAGTTTCCATAACCGATAGAAGTTGTGCTTTGCAACTAGGATTCCGACCTAGGTGATATTCTTCCCACTCTTGATATTACCTTTATCCTTTTTCTGGTTAGTTAAGTTGACCTTAGTTTATTTCATTCTTAGTTAATCTTTAGTGTAGTAAACCCCCCAAACCAAATCAATCTTTAGTCCGTGTTAGAGTCTAGTTTTGTTATCATAGTGTCTCTAGGGTTTGATATTCCGGTTTACCATTAAGCTGTGCTACACTCGATAGGTACATTTGCCTGTCATTACGGTTTAGATGAAGGTACTCCTTTTATTTCTTAGGAATCTAGGTTAGGTTTATTTGTTAGTTTTTAATGACCGTCTGGACGACATCAAGTTTTTGGCGTCGTTGTCGGGGACACTTGGCAATAGAAATATTAGCTTTGACTAGTTCTTTTAGTGATTTTTGGTTTTTTCTATTTTCTGTTGAGTCTTGTGTGCTACTTGTCTTCTATGCCACTAGTGAGTCTTATCTGAGTGTCTAATTTAGAATCTAGTCTTTCTGTGTGTGTTTGAGTCTTTGTTCTGTTTCCTTCTAGAGTCTTTCTGTGTATGCACAATACTCGTTCGCAGGGATCACCATCATTCTCAGCTTTTATAGAGCCCGAACGAGAGCTTCACGAGCGCACCCGCGACTTTCAGGAGTGTTTGAAGGAGCTTTGCAAAACCTAGGTACGTTTTAAAAGCCCAATTCCATTTCCTAATATGTGCAACGCTGACCCACCAGCGACACGTACCATGCACAAGAGGGCCAGTGACGGGGTCACTGGGCTAGATCTTCGATCACACGCCCCGCCATTCCTAACACCAATACATGGCAGATCTCGTCACATGTCATGAGCACGATCACTCATGCCACCCAATTTCATGGCCTTGAGGATGAGGGTGCACCGGAACATTTGTCTTGCTTGGCGTGGATATGTGATACCTTCAATATCACTGGTGTGTCTAAGGACGCTATCTACTTGTGTGTCTTCCCATTCTCGCTCTCTGGTCGCGTATCTACTTGGCTTGACACCTTTCCCGGCAATTCTATCACCACATGGGAGGATCTCGAAGCCAAGTTCTTCAAGAAGTACTATCCACCTTCTAGGGCCGCTCGCCTTAGGGACCAAATCCACTCCTTCCGGATCGATCCTAACGAGCCTTATCACATGTCCTGGGAGCGGTTCAACGCGCTGTTGAGCCGATGACCCCAACACGGTCTTTCCGACTGGGCGCTAGTGGAGAAGTTCTATAATGTCCTTACCTTCGAGAAGCAGCTAATGTTCAATACAGCTGTGGGAGGCCATATCATGGAGAGACTCGAGCCTAACAGGTGCGAGGAAATGTTCAAGAGTTTCGCCCAAGCTGAACAATAGCATCCACATTCTGTTAGGAATTCCATTCCTATTGCTAGAGCACCCGCCTCTTCTACTAGCGTGGCTGCTGCACTCGCCTCAATGGCAAACGAGATTAAGGAGCTGAAGCTCAGTGCTTAGCGGTGTCAAGTGTGCAGCGGAGGCCACGACACCCGAGATTGCCCCGTAAATAATCAGGAGCATGTGAGCTATGCTGGAAACCAGTACCAGAACCTAGGGTATAATAATAACAATACTTATGGCTCGGGATGGAGATCTGGAAATAACCCGCCTGGGTTTAATGGTCGCCAGCAGTAGTACGGAGGAGGAGAGGCTGGAGCGAGCTCGGGAAGCAGTGTCAATACAAGGAAGATCTAAGAGATTCTTGAGAATCAGACACAACTGCTTGCCCACTTAGTCCAGCAAGACAAGGACACGAGGCAAAGATTGGATATCCACGACACTCTATTGAAGAATCAGCAGTCGGCATTCCAGGATCTGCAATGCACAGTAGGAGACATCGCTCAGAGCCTGAAGGGTAGACAAGGAGGTCCATCTTCGGGCTCAAATGCTTCAGTGATGGCCGTGTCAGTTAGGAGTTTGGAGAAGAAAGAGGTTGTAGAGGATGACTCCTACTCCATTTAGTATGGCATACCTTCGGTAGAGGAAGTGAAGAAGGTAGTCTGGAGAGCTCGAATTGCTGAGATCGATGCTAGGATGCTAGAGGAGTCTGATTTGAATGCTGTGTCGTCTAGGAGCAGGAGAGCAGAAGAGGATGAGAACCCATTGGTGGTAGAAGAGGAAGAACCGTTGGAGGAAGAGATAGTTATGGAGAAGCCTGCCGATAAGGCAGAGGAGAAGAGAAAGGGGGTGGAGATGAAGTCCCTCGAGATTGACTTGAGTCGTGTTCCCTATCCGACGCGCTTGCTGCCACATAAACACGCTAGGGAATACAATACCTTCCTTCATATGTTTAAACAACTCAAGGTCAATCTCCCTTTCATAGAGACTCTTCAGCGTATGCCGAATATGGCATGTTCCTAAAAGACATTCTTTCCAACAAGAAGAACCTAGAGGAGGGCTCTAAAGTCTCACTTAGTGAGCAATGCTCTGCGATGGTGCAGAACAAGCTGCCAGAGAAGCTGGGAGATTCGGGTCATTTAACGATCCCATGTCTCCTAGGCAGTTTGCCCTTGCACCAAGCGTAGGCCGATCTAGGTGCTAGAATCAATCTGATGCCATATTCCCTATATAAGCAGCTACACCGTCAATCGCAGCCTACGCGCATGAGCATTTCCTTGGTTGGCCGCTCAGTCAAGTATCCATGGGGAGTTATGGAGAATCTTCTAGTTAAAGTAGGCAAGTTTGTATTCCCCGTGGATTTTGTTATTCTATATATGGAAAGGGATGATAGAGTCCCACTCATCCTAGGACGCCCGTTCCTACGTACTGCTAAGGCGATGATTGATGTCTTTGACGGGAAGCTCACACTTCATGTGGGGGATGACTCTAATACATTCAATGCTATAGAGTCCATGAAGGATGTTGGCGAGCATAGCCACTCCGTGTGCATGCTTGATACCTTCGTGGACGAATTCCGGGACTCTAATCTAGTAGAGGGTGTTGTTGATGAAGATGAAGGAGTAAGGATAGAGGACCCTCCGGATTGTTTAGAGGAGTTTGAAAGGAAATTGTTAGGGTCCTCGTTCCTAAGTGCTGACGATGATGATTATAGTCTGAGTGAAATATTAGCACAAGTGGAGCAGGTAGTTTGTGAGGCTCCCGTGGTAGAGGATCCCGGAGATCCTGGTGGAGGTTTAGAGGTCACACCCATGGAAAATCTCATTCCTGAACCTTCACCTAGTCTTTGTTCTAAGGAGGGAACTTCCGACCCAACCCCTAGTTTTAAAACCCCTAAGTCTAGGCCACCCCGCAAGAAACTTCGTGTGTTGAGAGATATAGCTGAGTTAGAGATAACGCAAACCCCAAGTGTGGGGACGTGTAAGGGTGATAGCTTGTTGGGATACATAATGCAGGTCATTTTTGGACCTGGTAGGTTTAAGTGCAAGTGGACTGATTTGAGAGAGAGTGTTAGTAGATGGTTGAGGTTAGTTGGTAGTCATGTGATGTGGAGGATCGGGAGAATGCAAAGGATGAAGGCGGTGCCGGTTAGAATTAAGGATATGCCTCCTGATAGGCTTGTTTAAGTCTTGGGCAAGTGCCTAGGATGTAGAGTTTGTGTGCATTACTTGGTTTAAATCCGTGTCTTTTTTCTGGGCTTTTCGGTGTGTGTGTTTTGTTTGTGTATTGTTTTGCAGGAATTCGTGCTTGATTCAGTGAGGAAAATCGTCGGGAATAAAGTTCCAGGTATTTTTATGTATGTTTTTATGTTTGGAATAGGTTTTTATGGAATTTGGGTGAATAAAATTTTGAGGTGTGAAAATTTGGCTAAGTATAAAAACCCTCAAAACTTTCTGTCACCGGATGGTCCTCGCGGTACGCGAGAGGTATTCCCCCTGTTCCTCGCGGTACACGACGGATAGAAATAGGGGCCGGCTTAAATGCCACTCCCTCGCGGTACGCGAGGGGTGGCCGCCTGACGCCTCGCGGTACGCGGGGATATCCTTGAATTGCACTTTTTCCTTGTTTTCCATGGTTTTCCACATCCACCACATCTACTACCACCATCATCACACCACCTCTATTATCATCATTCCATCATTCATCAACCATCATCACTTTCACCCATTATATTTCCATCATCATTGACATCCACCGACCATCATGACCATGGGAAATTGAAACTGTTCGTGACCGATGATCTAATTTGCTGTGGCATTCATTTCTATGTGTTTGCCACCCATTGAGTACATTTCTCTGCATGCTATCTTTCTTGAGTCTTTCAATTGTTAGCGAGTCTTTTATTTTAATTTGAGTCAGTTTAATGCTGCGGGTTTGTGGTGAGGTTTATTTTATAGGTTTTATCATTCTGCCCGTACTCAATCTCCATTCGGGCGGGGTCGATCATCACTTATATCCAGTTGTAAAGGCAACCCGACAGCTGATGTGCAACCGTGACCGAAATGCTATACGGTGCACATATGGAAGAACGAAGCTGCACATTTGTTCACTGCTACATTACCAACTAAGTCGCTTCGTGTGTTTTATTTTTGCATTTTTATTTTTAGTTGTGTTTTGTTTCACATTGAGGACAATGTGTCTTTCAAGTGTGGGGATGTGAGTGTCTAGTTTAGTTAGTTTGTCTTTCTATAAAAAAAAATCAAAAATACAAAAAAAAAAAATTAAAATTTGAAAATATGTCCTTGGAAATAACTGCAAAATAAATGGAAAATGATAGTAGAACTAGATTTGCTTGTTGAGTTTAAATGGTTAAATAATTGAAAACGTGTCTAATTAGTGATGTTTTGGTAGACCCAGCCAACTTGAATAGCTTAAATAAACCGTGAGTGTTACATAGGAATTAATTGATTTAAAATCATGATTTCATATGCGTATTCATCTTAGAGTAACGGTAATAATAAAACTGTCAACATTGGGTGATAGGTACCACGTTATGTTAAAATTTAGAGGTTTTTTGAAATTTTTGGCACACCACTCTCTTTTTATGAGAATAAACCCAAGTTTCGGTGGCGCCCACATCCATAATTCCATAATTCTTGAGCTTATTTGATTGAAATCTATGTTTCGCCTAAGTGTCACACGTCGGGTTCCAGCCTGATTGAAACACCACTGGGTTGATTCTTATGTACTTCATTGATATGACTTAGTCTATGTGTTAACTTTCGGGATAGTGACTTGGTTGAAACGCCTCTAGACGAAAGTTTAATCTGTTTATTAATGCTCATTATCATCCATTCATTCATATTTCATCTGATTTCTGAAACCTGTAAATTTTAGTTTAACGTGCTAGGGTAAATCTATATGGTTTGATATGTGCCTAGATATAACCGTGAGACGAGATTACGTAGAACTGTAACTTTTAAGTGTGAGTCACATAGATTGAATGATATCTGTATAAAATGGAATTAGAACACATTACGGGGGCTTGAAAGTTGGTGCTTGGGTTTAGTCGGACAGAAATACTGATTATTGCTTTTTAACGCGTGAGTATATTTTGCTAATTGGTAATTGATGTTTGTTAAGTTAGATCTCAGTTATGATTCCATTGCAGCTTTTTTTAGAACAAAAAAAGGTTAAGTGTGGGGATATTTGATGTAGTGCAAAGCACACATCTTTATTCCCAGTTTGATCTTCGTATCTTGGTCATAGATATTAGGGTTTGTGATTAGGGTGGTTTGCTAGACGTAGTAGCCATAAGGAGTTGTCTTTGATTGCTAATTTGAAATAAATGTGTAGCCTAGTTCAATACCCGAGAGGTGAGAATTAGTCGTTTAGTCTCCGTCATTAGGAATCCGAGTGTCAGCTGTCTGAGACGAAGCGGGTATTAGGTGTCTAGTGATTGTTGCTATTCGGATCATAGTTGTTATTTCGAGATTACCCCGTGCATTCTTCGAGTGTATTGGTGGACGGAGAGACTGAGAGGTAATATGTCTATTAGGGTACTTTATCATAGTTTGAAATACCTGAGAAGTGATCCAATAATCTGGTGAATTAGTACATCTTTAGGTTCCTTAGTTGGTGACACCCTGAGAGTGATTAGGGATCCACTAGGCTGTCTAGAGTTGTTTCCTTAGAAACCCAGATCCATTATAGTTTCCATAACCGATAGAAGTTGTGCTTTGCAAGTAGGACCCGAATGGAACTGGTAGATGTTATTTAACCCACCCTAAAGCGCAACCCTAGGCCATTCGGCTTGGACACTTGCGACGGCAGAAAGGGATGAGAGAGAGGAGGACGACGACAGTGGTTCGCGGTGGTCCTTCGACGGCGTCAAGATAAGGGAACTCCACTACGCGTAAGGTAACTCTCGTATTCCATTCTTTTGCATTAATGTTTCAGTTTTTGCATGAAGAACCGATTAGGGTTTGGGTTGTGGTCACGGTTAGCGACGGAGGAGATGGGGAGAGGGTGGCCGACTGTGGTGGTGATCACGGATGGCACCTGAGGACAGCTCTGGAATGAGTACGACAGGGCTGTGGTGATCGTTGGAATCGAGGAGTCGGAGGAGTACGACTGAGCATGGAGAAGCCGACGTGGAGGTCTTGGGTTGCTGTGTAACGCAAACGGCAGCCGGGAAGGTTGATGTGGTGGCACACTATGGTGGTTCTCAGCGGTTGTAGGATGGCAGTGGTGGTGGTGCACCACCACGGCAAGCGGGGAGGACGGATGTAATGGTGCTCGGCTAGGTTTTTACCCGACGAGGAGGATGGTGATGAGGTGTTGGTGGTGCACGGTGAAGAAAAGATACCGGAGAAACTCCGGTTAGGGTTCTAATCATTTCATGGCGTGCGTGCACGTATGGAACCTGGTTTGTGTACGTGTATTCCCGTGGGTTTGGGGTTGCATGGATACTTGCATGCATGCATGTAACTTGGTTCGGGTATTCGAGTTATAAGCGAACCAGGACGATCCGGTTCAGGTGAACGTGTGAACTAGGGTTTTGGCAAGGACGAAGAGATGAGCAGCAAAGATTGGACTTGGGAGTTTAATTAACATTATCCATTGTCAACGTATCTTTAGATCATGTCTGATCATGTGATCATGCATTGACAGGTTCGGGATTCGAACGAGAGGACGATTGCCGAGCAAGACTTAGACCTTCGTAATCTGTGAGTTTCTAATACCTCTTTTAAACGTTTTACTGTTTTGGGGCTATCGTACGTACTCGCATGTTTTATTAAACAAACGTATTACGAGTTATGATTCAACTTGAAGTGCTTTATGAGATCGTTATGTAATAATGAAGTTAAGGGTCGTTATAAGGTCCTTAGGGTGGGTGAACAGGTGTTGTGATGATTCATGTGTTTCATCTTTTGAGTTAATTGGGGCAAGTCAGGAATTTAGTTAAACCTGTGATGGTTATATAAGGAGAGTTAGCATGGGAACCTATACGTGGTTCATTAACGATTCAAGTAGATGCTAGTCTGCTATTATACGTTATGTGCTTTTTGCTATGTGTATTGTGTTGTTGTCCTCGTGACACGGCGGGTATCGTGTTTGCATGGGTCTATGTGGTGTCCAAAGTACGTACGGGCTAGAAGTCGGTACGATGTTTGTGTGTCGTATAATTACTTATTCGGAAAGAGTTGAATAATGCGTCTAGATGTTAAGAAGATAAGTCTAAAGTAAGTGCTTTATTACACACGTAAGTGATCCATGAAAGGGTGGTGAGTCGTAGTACATATCTAGGTAGTGTCATGTGTATATATGTGTTTGCATTGTTGTCCGTGTGCACGGTCAACGGTGGTGTGGTGGACGGATTCCTTCGGGGTCATCATTGTACGCGTGATCTGGCAGTCATCCTGTGGTGAGGTGTCGATCACCATATGGTAGATGATATAGCTACTATGTGGGTGGCTGGGTAGTCATCGTAGATTATGAGTGTGTCACTATGTTTAGTGCCGGGGCCCTGTAACAAGGGTAGAGCTGAGCTTATGACCAGTATCCCGAAGGGGATAACCCTAACGAAGGTGCAGTAATGAGGTATGTGTTGGTGTGCTTTTATATGTGTTAAATTGCATGCAAGTGGTGGGTTATATTAATTGTGTACGAGATGATATTGATGTGATAAATAGATGGTATCGATGTGGTGTGTCGAGTTTGGTTGGCCGTTATGTCGGGAAGTGTACAGTGTGTATAACTATTGTGTCAGTCAGGTTATGAGAGTCTTGGTTAGGACTGGTAAGTCGGTATCAAGAGGTTGGTTGAATTAACAAGGATATGGTTAATACATATGGTAAATTGTGACTTATCAGAGTAGTAAGCTCGATCTATGTCGGAGACATACTGAGCCAAAGTTATGGGTAGAGTCTGGGGTGGTGAATCCTTTTGGGATATTATTGGATAACAGGGGTTATCTATATGATGAAGATCTATAAAACTATTTTCAAATGACCAGAGGGCCTTGAGTAGAGATAAACAATAAATGAGACGAGTTAAAACTCAATCAACATAGCTGACTTTGTATGTACTAAACTAAGCTATTAGAACTAAACTCTACGTTGTATAAACTAAACTATTTAAATAAATAATTGTTTTATAAACTAAACTATTAGAACTCACTCAGCGTAGCCGAATTTGTATGTACGTTAGATTGTTTTGCAGGTTAGTCTGCTAGACGAGGTATCTTGGCTTGGGAGCTGGCTACTCGGGTTGGTGCGCAAGCATTCGTCAGGTAACGTTATGAATGTTAATGAGTTTATAGATAACATTATTTTGATAAAGATTTCCGCTGTTTATTTAAATGAAAGTTAGATGTTTTTAAAGAGTATAACCAGTTATGAGAACCAACTGTATGGTGCCTGGTTTGGGGCCTTAAAAGTTGGTATGAGAGCCGTGGTTTAAGAGAAAACTGGTGTTTTTTAACAAATAAAACACCTTAACTTAAACTGAAAATGGGACGAGGGTAAAAAGAATGCCACCACTAGTAACAGCGAGCCAAGAGGTACGTCTTTTCAGTTGAGCAGTAATTTTTATTTACCATTTTTGTAGTGTTACACTAGGTAAAGTGATTGGTGTGAGTAAGTGACTTATGGTTTTGTGTGGAATCATGATGTGTGCTATGTGCGGTAGTAGTATGTAGAACTACGTGAAGTTGTGTGGCGTGATTAAATGAGACTATGATGTGGGTGGAGTAATGTGGAGTAGCATTAATTGTAACTATGTGGGATAGTTTGGTGTGTCGATATGATTTAGTGATTTTGTATGTGTAACCTTTAGTGGTATGCAATTGTGATAAATGTGATGACTTGCTAGATTAATGTGGGTGTTATGTGAGTTTTGTAGGATGCATGTGCATCGAGGGTGTGTGAAAAATAGAAAGCTAGTGTGAATATGATAGGGAGGGTTTAGAATCCGAGCAGTAATATGGACCACCAAATTGCATTTGATCACCGTGATTTGTCAGTCTATGATTACTCTCATATTCAAAAAAATTGACGCCCATAGTAATCACTCCAACGTTCTATCTTGTGCCGGTACTGATGGCCATGATGATTCGGACTAGATGGATTAGGCAGGGAGCTCTTATCAGAAGGTTGACAGAACGGCGAGCTAGATGTTTGGCTGCTGTTCGTATGGTTATCTTTGGGAGAAGACGGATCTTAGCACCTGTTCCATTGACGAGGGTTTCACCAGCGGCTGAGAAAAAGCAGGAGCTACCATCATAGGAGGTGATCTTGTCACTTTCGTCCCCTAATGCTCCAAGTACTACCAGGGCAGCTATGAGGGGTGGACTTAGTAGGTCCTTCTACAGGAGAAGTGGTTGGCGAAGAAGGAACACATTTGCGGTTAGGCATCAGCCTCGGAGATAGGATTCGGGATCGGGAAACGGATGGCTGGAGGAATCTGATGACGAGGAACAAGTGGGTAATAATTTTGACTAGTTCAGTAATTAGAACATTGGTGGTTACCACGAGAGGACTAGCACATTTTGAGTAGTAACCGTCAGACTTTTGTGACGAAATATTTGTTCTTGGTTTTTCAATTGCTTAATTTTAACCATGACAGTGAATCTTAACATGGGACAGTTTAAAACGTAGTTAATGATAGTTGCATGTGTGATAGCTTGCTATTGGTGGTGCAATGTCAATTATATGTGATTATGTGATTACCTCTTGAACAACGTGAGTTCATACTAAATGTAATCTTTGATGTGATGCCAAAGCTTGGTTGATTAGACTGTATGAGTAGACCTGTGTAGACCTGAGTTTTGATTATTTGTGTGTGTCTACGGTCTTAAGATAGTGTCACCTATGTGTTATGTCTAGGTGATGATTGAAGTATAAGGGGCTGTGTTGCACCCTGTGTAACTGTTCAGCACGAGGTCCTGTGGGAAATCTTAAATATACATCTTTAGTATGTATAAATGTTCAGGACGAGGTCCTGTGGGAAAATTGTAGTTACATAACTCATGTCTAGGTATGCTTGTTCAGGACCAGATCCTGTGGAGAAATAAGATATTTTATATCTTGTATGCATGAATGTTTAGGGATGTTTTGTGTCTCGACTGAGTAGTGCGTCTGATGTGTGTAAACTATATATATTTTTTTGTAAGTATTATTTCACACAATTTGAGTTTTAAAAAAGGGTTTTCACCAAGGACTAATCACACAAACACCGGGCAGTGTACCTGCCGGATAGTAATATAGTAAAGGTAAAACCGTATATCAATCCATGGACACGGTGGAATGCAATAATAGACCGGAACAAAGATTCAATCAAGTGATGGTAAAAAGATATTTTGAAGAGTTTTACTTAACTAGCATGCAAATATATAAACTAAGCTAAGATCACAAGTCAAACAATCTAGGATAAAATATCACTTCGGTGTCGAATCCATCTAGAATACATTTAATAACTCATAGAAGCATGGCAAATATACTAAACATAAATTGACTAAATTCTCGTCAAAGATATCTAATCAAATGACCATTCGAAAAGCTAGCATGAATTATACAAACCAACCACCTAAATTCATACAATGAAGCTCACGTGTTTAACAAGCATGTCAATGTTTATAAAGATTGAACTAGCTTCCGATTAAGGAACACTAATCCAACAACTAGTTGGAAAGATAATATGAACAACACACTACCCACCTCAAGTTGATTAAATTAGACAACAATATACATTTCTTCAACATACAATGTTCATACAAAGGTTATATAAATTAGGAGAATGTGTCAACAATTCCTAGATAAACATAAAACTAAGCATGAAACATCATAACAAACACTTTGTCTTTCCAAACATAAGCATAGGGATACACATACACATATAATGATTCATAAACATGACTTCATTCACCATTCCTAGTCAAATGCCATAAGCTAGTATAAATACATACACCAACCCATAAATATAAGCATAAACCACAAGCTTTTCAACATAATATGGCATACACAAATACAAGTCTTGTAAACAACTCAAAATACTCGAATATATAATTTCATCGAAGAATAATCATACGGTTGTCATAACATTAACATAATAATTGCCAATAATCCATGAATGTTGTCAAATGCATCTAAACTTCATCTAAACCAAAGTGAACAAGAGTTTTAGCTCATCATGAGCAAAAAAATTACTAATAGGAAAAAATAGTGAGAAACATAATATGAAAACAAGAATCAAACCACTCCTCTAAGCCTAGATGTTGTTGTTGTTGATGTATGGTGATCCTCTTGATGTTGTATCCTCTCCAAGAAGCTTGAAATGTGGCTGAAACAAAGGTAATATGAACTGGAATAGTGGGTTTTTCTCTCTGGTTGCTGAATGCATGAATGAGAGTTTAAGTTATGTTTAAATAGAAAAGGGGAGGCACGACCGCGCCAAGAGAGGGCATGACCGTGCCTGGTAGAAAGGCGCGGTCGTGTTTAGGTCTTAACACGACCGTGTGATAGAGGGTTGACCGATCCGGAGCTTCCATTGGGTACCACTGATCGAGGACGTACGGCTGTTCAGACTCAAGAGGTGACACGCGACCGTGGGGAGCCAAGGCACGGTTGTGCCTTGGATTTTGGCTTGCCGCGGTCGTGCAAGATGTGGGCGCGACCGTGCCTAGGGTTTGCAAGCTTGGCACGGCCGTGTCAAGTAGGGGGCACGACCGTGCCTTCATCACAGAAACCCTAAAATTTCACTTTTTATCCTGGAATCCTTTTGTTTGTTCACCAAGCTTCACAAAAACCTACAAAACAGGAAATGAAGCAAATAAGTGTCTAAACGTTGAATATAACCAAGAATTGATCGTTAAATGAGCAAAGTTTTATGCCAAAAAGATGTGTAAATACTAACACATCAGTGTCGTCTTGAAATATGGGTACAACCCGTATAGGTATGACGGAGTAAACTCTGTGTGAGTATATGATGACGTGTGACAGGGGCCACCATTGTAGTGAGTAAGGGATGAGGTTCATGAGTTTGTGTATTTATAAATGACGAGCTCATATTGTATGCACATAGACTTACTCAGATCTAGCTAGTTGTGTATGTGCACTTTGTGCGAGTTAGAAGGTTGAGTTACTAGTACATGTGTAGAACATTGTGTAGGTATGTGTGTCGGTGTGTGTCGTTGTAGTACACACTTAGTCGTGCAAAGGACGGGTCGTTAGTATGATCAAGCATAGTATTTCTATCTTGACGATTTTCTCAACGTTGATACGTCGAGGTGATGCGAGGAGCTTTGACGTCTTTCTAGGCGACCGGTGAGGTGCTCTTATGAGATGCATATGCTTATATCTCGGGTGTCACACCCCGGCCGGCAGCGGATTATACGCTGGGGCTGACGCGGTTGTTTATAAGCACATGATCCTCTATTATCAATGACAATATTTATTCATTATCTTAAAACCATTCGTTACATAGAAAATGAAACGTTCAGAACATAACAGTAATTAAATTAAACTAGGTCCAAGTCCTAGATGAGCAAGTAGGATACTCAAACTAGTGCACCTGAAACATGTGATTAAAATTCAACTACAAGTAGTTGGTGAGTAACATAGGTTTTGACACCAAACAAAAGTTGAGTAAAAAGGATTTGAAAGTCAATATGTTCAAAGCATAACTAAGGCATAAATGTGAAAACATACAAGGTTCCAAGTGTACAATCAAGCCGTAGTAAATGGAAAACTGGTAAGTATAATCCAACTGATTGTGTTTTGGAAAAAGTAGTACTATGGTACACACAAAACCCGCCAAATTTTGTGTTAACTGGTATCGGTTTCCCGTATAAATGATCATAAAAGGTACTGCCTTAGGCTTGGGTAGCAAGTTAATGATTGTACTGTACATGAACACATGTATGGTCTCCAAGTAGTTTAAGACATAAAGCACATATTAAATAGCATGAGAACAAATGATTTTGAATTCTGGTATGTAATGTAAACATGTTCCACCCCGAGTATTTGTAACAATAGTAAAGAGAAAGTGGGCTATGAACTCACTTGTATTAAAGTAAGCATTGGTACAAACTGATAGAGATTGTTAAGTCTCGTGAGGAACTCTCACAACAAACCTTCACGTGTAATGGTAACCTAATTTCATTATACGTCTAAATGGTATTTAGGAGACATTGGGACATTTAGGGTTTCATGGGAGATTTGAGACTGCATATATGGTTTGTGCAAGTTTGGTAAGAAAAGTTATTCATTTATATAAAAAAAATGCTTGGATTTTATGCACATAAATATTTAGTTAATAATCAAGTAAATCATAGTGTGGAAAAAGGTGTTGCATAAAAATTGTTAAATACACATATCGTGGTATGGGAAATAATATACTTAGAACAATTTATAAATAAATTATAAAGTGGGAAAAATATTTAATAGGTTTTATAAAATAATTTAATTATTAGTTAATGTAAATAAAGTGAGTAATTAATGTGTTTAATAAATAAAATGGTAGAAATGGTTAGCAAAGCAAATAATTCATTTAAATGAATTTCGAAAGTAACCTATAAACAAAAATAACTATCTAAAATAATTATTTGGATGTTTAATTTAAATAATTATTCTTACTAATAATAATTATTTATAAATTTTAGAGGAGTTTAATAATGTTTAGATATATAAATAGAATTTGTGAAATAACATATAAATATACAAATAATATAATTAGATTTTGTCTAAACAATGATTTTTATTTTATTTAGAAATTACCTTAGGTTTAATAAAGTAACATAGTAAAATATTATTTATATTTTTTTTGAATTACATAAATATCGTATATTGTATTTGTATAATTTTATAAAAATTAAATTAGGAATTTTTAAAGTTAAAGAGAGGGGTTAAAAAAATGATTTAAATGGGAAAAGGGGCAAAATTGGCCCCCTGGGACTCGAACCCGCGCCTGCGGTCGGTTGACACTTGCACACACACACTAACCACTGCACTGGGCATGATGCCTTGTCCAGTAGTTCATCCGCTATGTTTTTAATAAGCAAAACTGGTTGCCCTTCGTCCCCAATTTCCTCCGACGAACCCTAGCCCTCCAATTCCCCCTGTCCGGTCATGATAGGCACCCGATGTCACACCCCGACCGATGGCGGAATCATCGGGGCGGGACATATTGACTGTTCATAAGCACAAGGTTGACTAAATTGAAATATATTAATTATCAAATTTCATTGCAACATTCATGACAAAACAAATCCAAGAAAGCAACATAATTGAAATACATAAGTTCCTTATTTATATTAACTAAGTCCAAGCTTATGTGAAACACATCTTGATCAAACTCACACATTAGTACCTGAAACATGAATAAAATAAAGTCAACTAAAAAGTTGGTGAGTATAACACAGGTTTGTATATAGATAGCATATAGTTTGTAAAACAAATCCCTACATAACATGATAAATAAGACATTTATGGAGAGCAGCTATTGTGTAACCAAGTACAATCAAACCTTTGTAACTAGCATGCAAAATTGTGTTGTCGGTATCAATCACCCTACCTGGGTGGGTTTGTCAGACTCAATAGATCTATCATTGAAAACCGTCGGCTTGAATAGTTAATGATTGCACATAAATTGTTCACAAAAATTAGCACACCTAGCACTCAGACATAAAGCTCAAATTGCACACATGAATGTAAATTGGATTTGTATTTGTGTTGTTTGTGTAAATGTAAATAGGAATTTGTATAGAGTTCATGTTTCACCCCAAAAGTGTAAAAGAGTAAAAGGGGATATGAAATACTCACATGGTTCAAGGTGTAGCTAAACACGAGAGACTAGATTGTAATTTGATCCTTGCAACTCACCACGTTAACCTAATGTATAATGTATATTTGAATTATTAGAGGGTACAATAGCCTATGTCTAAGTCTAGGATTGAATCGGTTGTGTGTGACAAGTGTTGGAGTGGCAAGTATTAGTGGTTCGTATTTGAATGAAATGTTTCATAAAATGAGGAATTTAAATAAATAGTTTTAAAATAATTAAACTAAGTTTTGAGTTCGAATAACTAAATAAATTAAATAATTATTATTTAATAATTTAGTTATAAAATTAGTCGTTTGATTTATCTTATTTAAATAAATAATTTATTTATTTATCTATAAAGATATGTAAAAAAAATAATATTTATTTATATAGGTGTGTAAAAAGTAAAATATATTTACCTTTGTGTGGTATAATAAATGACTTATATTTATTTATTCATCCTTTGGAAAAAAAGCATTTTGATTGTTTTAAATAAAATTATTCTTTTATAACTTTTATAAAATTAATTGTTTTTATTTAGAAATTAATTTAAATGTTTAAAGTTTTGATTTAAAAGTTTAATATGCAATGTAACACTTTAATTCGGATTAAATCGGAATTTATATTGAAATTTAATGATTCTGCTTTTATTCTGTTATAAATGTTTCAAGGTTTATAAAAATATTTTTTATAAAATTTTTTGAGTTTTAAAAATGGTATTTAAAAATATAAACAGGCTACCCGGTTCGAACCCGGGTGGATCCTGTATGAGTGTTGCGTGTATACCGCTGGACCAGGGGAGCTATTCGCGTATAAGACCTGTTCGGGTATCTGATAATCCGTAACGAAAAGGTATCCGGGTCTGATGTTCAAGCTTCGCGCAAAAAGGCTGGTTTGGTGGGTTTCGAACCCACGCCACCTGGTTCGGCGGCGCAGTGACTTGCCGGCCGGACCAGGTGGTTTCGCTGGATTATATGAATACCAAAAATTTAAAAACACAACTTCGGATCGAAACCCAAATTCGTATGAGCGCCAAGAACCCTAGGATTTAAATTGGTTCGATTCTGTATTGTTAGTATAAATTGATATAGGGCTATTGATCAGGGTTCGATTACGATTCTAATGATGTAAAACTTACACGTTGAGATTGGGCAACAAGTGCTGACGGCTACAAGGTTGGTTCCGACTGTTCTTCGTGATCGAGAGGATTCCAGAGATGAAATGCAGATTCGCCAGAGGTTAGGAGAGTTTGTGAGGTGGTATACGCGTGAGGGTGAGTGGTATAATTCGTTCAATTTTATTCGAATTAACCAATTCGATTTCGATTTGATCGAAACGTTTTTGCGGGGCTGATTTCGCGTTATTCCATTGAATTGGGAACGAATTGAGTCTGATAGCAGTCCAGGTTCACTCGAGGTCGACTGGGGCATGATTTCAGGGATTGAATAAGCGTTATTTACACGAATTAAACTTAAAATGATACGGTTTGACTTTCAGGAGTCAAATTCGTTTGAATTTGAACCTTGACCGCTAAATCGATCAAATTGGGTTGTTGTCTGGGAAATCATGAGGAGTCCAATTCAAAAGAAATCCGTCGATGGCCGACTTGAATTGTCACGGTTTTGGCCCCTTTGACTTTTGAAAGTCAAACAAGTTAAGGAAGGTCAAAATTGGAGTGTGGGGTTATAATTTAGGGTTTAATGGTTTTGGGGTTCGATCAGCCGTGAAATTTCTTGTTAATGGTATAAATGTATCTATGTGTGTATGTATTTGATTGAAATTTTATATAAATGTATACCCGTAAACGAGTTTGCGGATTTGTTTTGAGGTTTAATATTTGGTACGAACAGTTTAAATCAGTGCACAAGAATTTGGAATTTAAACGAGTTACATTGAATTTCAAACAGGTTGGAAATCAGAAATGTTAAACCCGAATTCATGGGGATTTCGATCACTAGACTGAAACGAACCTAATGACGTAGAATTTACCTGTAGTGGTTAGGTGACGGAGGAACGACCTTGGAAAACGAATCGGAGTTCGTCGACTGAAATCGTGCTCCAGAGATGAAATGGGATGTAATTTAGGATGGCACGAGTTTGCAATGTGTCTTGTCTACTATTAGGAGTGTCTATTTATAGCCGAATTACACTACATTGATGGATCGAGTAAAAGTTAATGAGTGGGGTTTCGGTTATGAATTCATCCTTGATTAGGCAATGAAAACCCAATTAATCTTGGGTAGTGGGTCGTTTAATCGATCTAAATGTGATACCGTTATCAGTTTCGTTTGGAAATATCCCATTCGCGAGATTGAGAATTAAACAGGTAGAATCGGTTTGAATGGGGCTCGAACCCATGATAAGAGAGAGGGAAGGAAGTTTCGGGTTTTGGAAAAACAGGCCCCTCAAGTTTCAAGGCCTTATTATTTTATGTAATAAACTTATTTTTAATAAGAAACAAGTTTCAGAAATTACATTTTAAACCCTGAACTTTTATAAAGTGAGAAAATTATTAAATTTTTTAATTTTTATGAAACTTAATAAATGTAAATGGTATATATAATTATATATATATAATTTTTATAATTTAAATGGTTTTATTTCTATTAAACTCATTTTATAAAAGAAAAGAAAAAAAATTAAATATATAATACAATCTTTTTAAACCCTAACTAAAGATATTATAATTTAATATTTCTGTAATTTATTTACGAATATGTGTTAATATATTTATATAGGTTTAGAAATAGTTTAGCTTTTGAATGTGTATATTTATTTAATAGGGTAATAACAAACGTTTATAAATATCTATCATTTTGTAATAATTGCATTTAATGTATGCATGTGTGAACACATATGAAAGGTAATGGATAAATGAGATAATTTATTGCAATGGATAGATGCACCCACATAATAATGAAATTACAAATTCCGGAAAAGTTCAAATAGAGGCCGGAAATTTACTAGGGATTACATCGGGGATTCGGAGCACGAAGCCAATTGGCGGAGCTGTGAGAGTAGATGATGAAAGCGTCTACGTGGACGCTTGACCAGAAATGTTTATAATGATATCAAGGTGATGACGCTGAATATTTCAGCACGGAGTCAACAAGGTGACGAAGAGTCTTCATGGAACACGTTCCATATGAAGAATTCAGTCAAGGTGAGACACCAGAGAAATAGGGATGTTTTTCCCTGGATGAGACAACGAATAGCTGAGGCTAGTGAGCAGACGAACTTGATGTTCGTACATTATAAAAAACGCATGATCGGTGATCGTATACTGAAAGTAGAGCATCAATGAGGAAAGTGAAATTCTGGAGGGGTAAGTGAAGAATTGCACGTAAGTGCCTGGGAATGAGATGCCTACGCTGGCAAATGTAAGACTAGCTTAAAATGAGCTCTTGTAGAGCATTTAAGGAAAGCAAGTGTTTGGAGGTTGAAACCAACACGACAGAGGTAAATGACCTTGAGAAACATCGAGAGCTAATGAAGTTGACCCTAGCGTTGGGTGTGTACGTACTTAAGGGACGTATTGAATGCATGATAATGGAGTAAAGTGATACTATGGTAGAGGAATTTGGTGGAGACCAGTGTAGCTTTGCAAAAGCTCCTAATGATTTTCAAATGAGGACAAGGGAAGTACCTTTGCGAGTAAGGCATGGGTGTCTAAGTTGTGAGGAATCATCGCGAATGGTGACTAGGGTATGAGACGAGAAGGATGACGAATGATCCTGTTCTAAAGGGGAAAGAGCCTTACTTAGGGAGATGACCGTCGGAGTAACGAGGTCATCAAGATTATATAAGGAATAACGGCAAGGTGCCCGCGAGCAAAGCAGGAAAAAGTGAGAAGTAAGCATGTAATTAATGACGTTGTGTCATAGGAGTCAAAGTTGGGAAGACGAGTAATAAGGGAATATGTAGGTGGTTCTACCAACCCAAAAGTCGAAAGCGGGCGATGGAGGGGACTTCCTTTGAACACCATGGGTGGTGATGGTGTTAGGAAGAGTAATACATTGACGATGTATATGAAAGTGAAAGCATGGCACGAAAAGAGTTCCGATGCATCAGTTGTAATAAAATAATGAATGGTTTTGGTTTGTGCCGACGCATGATTCGAGGATGAATCCTCTTTTAAGGGGGGTAGACTTGTAACATCCTGAAAATTCGTAAACTAATTGATCGGGTTAGTGAGGGAACGGAGCCTCTTTTAAACAAACTTTGACTATAAAGGTTTCACGTAGAGATTGGTTTATCAAAATGAGAGGACCCGGTTGGCCGTTATTTAAAAGTTCGGTTAAGAAATGCGTTAAACCTATTAGGAGGGACCCGAAAGGAAGTTATAGGTGGTATTTAACCCACCCTAAAGCGTAACCCTAGGCCATTCGACTAGGACTCTTGTGACGGTAGAGAGGGACGAGAGAGAGGAGGACGACGACGGTGGTCCGCTGTGGTCCCACGACAACGTCAAGCTAAGGGAACTCCACTACGCGTAAGGTAACTCTCGTATTCCATTCTTTTGCATTAATGTTTCAGTTTTTGCATGAAGAACCGATTAAGGTTTGGGTTGTGGTCACGGTTAGCGACGGAGGAGATGGTGAGAGGGTGGTCGGCTATGGTGGTGATCACTGATGGCACATGAGGACGGCTCGGGGATGAGTACGACAGGGCTGTGGTGACCGTTAGAATCGGTGGAGGCGGAGGAGTACGGCGGAGCATGGAGAAGCCGACGTGGCAGTGTAACGCAAATGGCAGCCGGGAAAGCTGATGTGGTGGCACACTATGGTGGTTCTCGACGGTTGTGGGACGGTAGTGGTTGTGGTGCACCACGACGGCAAGCGGGGAGGATGGATGTTATGGTGCTCGGCTAGGGTTTTACTTGACGAGGAGGATGGTGATGAGGTGTTGGTGGTGCACGGTGAAGAAAGGATACTGGAGAAACACCGGTTAGGGTTCTAATCGTTTGGGGTTGCATGGATACATGGCTTGCGTGCGTGTATGAAACCCGGTTTGAGTATGTGTATTCCCGTGGGTTTGGGGTTGCATGGATACATGTTTGCTTGCATGTAACTTGGTTCGGGTATTCTAGTTGTAAGAGAACCCAGGACGATCCGGTTCAGGTGAACGTGTGAACTAGGGTTTTGGCAAGGACGAAGAGACGAGCAGGAGAGATTGGACTTGGGAGTTTAATTAACATTAGACGTTGTCAACGTATCTTTAGATCATGTCTAGTCGTGTGATCACCCATGTCTAGTCGTATAATTACTTATTCGAAAATTTGGGTAATGTGTCTAGACGTTATGAAGATACGTCTAGAGTAAGTGTTTAATTAACCACATAAGTGCTCCGTGAAAGGGTGGTGATTCATAGTACATGTCCCAGGTAGTGTCATGTGTATATATGTGTTGCTTTGTGTGTTTGAATTGTTATCTGTCACACCCCAACCGACGGCGGAAAACGTCGGGGCGTGAAGCTGTGCAGACTGTTCATAGCTCATGGTTGCTAAAGTTTGAATAATTTAAACATTCATTTTCATTACACGTAGCAAGTTCATACCATACAAGAACCAAATGTAGCGATTACAAAATATAAATAGTTTAGATTAATTGCTAGGTCCAAATCCTATATGTAGCAGCTTGTAATACTTCAAACATTGTCACCTGAAACATGGTTGAAAACAAAGTCAACTAAAAAGTTGGTGAGAATACATAGGTTTTCGTGTCATGTAATAGAATATAGTGTTGTGTGTATACAATTCATACAAACATGGCAATTAAGGCATTTATGGAGAGATACCATCGTGTGACCTGGTAGTACAATCAAACCTTTGTAACTAGTATAAAAAAAAACGCGTGTTGGCAGTAACAGTCACCCTACCTGGGTGGGTTTGTCAGACTCAATAGATCTATCACTGTTTACTGTAGGCTATAAAATAGTTAATGATTGCACGTGAATGGCTAACTGCGCGTTGGTCTACACACCTAGTACTCAAGCACAAAGCTCAAAATTGTAACACATGATTGTAGGGTGGAATTGTATATTGTGTAGTTTGTAAACATAGTAAATAGAACGCATGTTCCACCCCAAAAGTTTGTAAATAGAGTAAAAGAGGGGCTATGTAACTCACTTGTGTTGGAGCGTGTAGTTTGCACAGATCAACAAAAATACCAAGCGTGTTGTAGGTCGCTACGTTTGACCTATCGAATGAGGGTATAACACGTGTCACTGTTTGTGTTATTTTGTGTCCAAAGTGGGTTCGTTGGTGGTTTGTGTGTTTAGGGTTGGTTTTGGAATAATAAATTAGTAGCGATATATATTTATTTAAATAAAATTTAAATAAACGATATTTGTTTAAATCAAAATATATATTTGTATAAATAGTTTTATAAAAATGATTATATAAACTCATGATTTCATCGGTTTTGAAACTATCGGGAATTAATCGTTATAAATTTCTAAATCAAAGATTTGGTTTATAAATGATTCCCGGGTCTTGGAATTTTATAACTTAAATTTTTATAAACAAGTTTTGAAATGTTTAAATAAAAACATATTAAATTAAGTTTGAAAATAATAAAATTAAAGTTTCTGGTCAAGGAGCACGACCGTGCTCAAGTAGGGCACGACCGCGCTCGTTGCCGGGCGTGACCGTGGTGGTCTGAGCGCGCCCGTGGTCGAGTCAGAAGTCACTACAGAGGGTCTGGACATAGAGTACGACCGTGCTCGTATCTGGCACGACCGCGTCTAGTGTTTGTTTTTGGTCAAGACTTGTTTGCTCGGTAAGCACGACCGGGCCACACCTGGGGCACGACTGTGCTTGGTCAGGCACGACCGCGCTCAGGGATGAGCGCGACCGTGTCGGGCCTTTTTCAGACATAATTCGATCGATTCTTATATTAATAGCTTCTATATTCTTAGGGCTTTCACTTAGTGGATGATTACGAATGTTTCTACATAGTTTAATTGTATTTATATCATGTCTAGAGTGTAGTTCGAGTAAAATTTATGTTTCGGCTTTTTGGTTCAAAATCAGATCGATTTGAGTGTTTCTACAACGAATTGACATAGGGCTTTCGTAGTAGAGGTAGATACAAAGCTGAAGACTTGTTACTTACTTGCTGAAAGTGGGCAATTGAATGCGGTCGGCTACGGGTCGAGCGGCTTCGTTTCTTGGCGATCAATCGGACGACAGAGGTGTTGTGAGCGTCGAGTGAGAGTTCTGAGAGATTGAGTGGGTGTATATGAGGGTGTAGGAAGCGTGCAACTGACTCTATATCGACGAATTTGAGAGGCTCGGTTGTGGTGTGAATGGGATTAATTAATTGTGCAAATTGGACGACAATTGATGCGTGTTTTAGACGAATTTCAGTCGAGTATGGTCTGACGCGCGAAGACCGGCTTTTCTTTATTTTAATTTTCGCGAATTCAGAAGGTATGGTATGGTTTGAGTTTCTGCAGTCAAGTGGGTTCATCAGCGCGACCGTGCCTACTTTAGGCGCGACCGTGCTTAGGTCGGCAGGCGCGACCGTGCCTAGTCCTAGGAGCGACCGTGCTTGCCTAGTTTTGTAGTTTTTTTGAGTTTTGTCAGTTTTGGTCCTCGGGGTTTGTGAGATAATGGTGTTTTGTTTAAGTCGTTATTGTAATAGAATAGTTTGTATATGTAATGGCCTCATAGTTGTTGTACACGAATTGAAACTGAAATACTTGTTTATTGTATTCAAACGATTACACGGTAAAAACCAGAAATGTTACAGTCTCCCCTTGTTGAGGGGATTTCGTCCCGAAATTCAACTAGTTGAGGCTGCAGAATTTGTGAATAGGTGAGGATACTTGAGTTTCATTTGGTCTTCGCGTTCCCATGTAAACTCGGGACCGCGTCTGGAATTTCCGATGGATTTAAGGTAGGGGATTTGACTGGGGGGTATAGTAATTAACAACCAGCTTAGGTCTGTTACCCGAGGTCAGGTATGAGTAGTATTAATGAGTTAGGTTAAGAGGATTAAGGGGAATCTGTTGGAAGGATACGTTGGGCTCCAAAGGTGAGATGCATTACTGGGAACAGTGTTGATGGGAATTTGATGATTATAATTTGTTCAAGAAGTAACCTACTATGCTTAAGTATTGTCAGTGGTTAAGTGGTTTCACAAACATTGGCCCGTTAAACAACATGAAACTTTACGTGATACGAATAACGCTACTGCTGATAATATGATAGGAACACTTATATATAGGAAGTACCAGCGGCGTATCCACCATGCCCTTGTCGTATTTCAACAGTTTCGTTATTGTATATCATGCTAGGTTTCACGTCATAACACACTATAGAATTTGCTATGCTTTCCATGCACTGATTTGTATAATTTCGTGTGCACCCGTAATTATCCAAATCGTCGTATGGTCCGTATAGTTCATCCCATTATGTGTGTGGGACGGGGGGGGGGGGGGGGTAACACAAAAATTCACATAATTTGTAACTACTGTTTTCACGTATGTGTTGCAAATAATTGTATACCTAGATAGTAAGGTAAATTGCAACAATTGTAAGCAATTTAGTTCCGTGTAATATGTAAGCACTCACTACATCCATGTATGATCTAGAGTTATGTACATTGTAAGCATGTATAGTGTGAATAGTTTAGTACCATGTATGTAGTAACAAATGAGTTTCATGTATAATGGAAACAAATAGTTTTTCACGTATAATGTAAACACATTGAGTATCGTGAGCAACCAAGCTTTATGTATTATGTAATTGATCTTGTATCGTGTATGTTGTAGATAGCTTAAGGTTCATGTAGCATGTACTCAATCGCGTATATGGCAAACTACTACGTTGCATGTATGTTTGTGAATAACTGAGTTTCATTTGATTTTGTGGATGTTTGTGTGTAAGCTATTGAATCTCATGAGTGACGTACATTAACGAATTCGTTTGTATAGGTGGTCGAGTGTTGAGGACAAGCGTGTTGTTTGATATTCATGTAAAATGCGGGTAGTTGGGTTTTAGCTTTTTAGATCTTGCTGTGGTTTGTAGGAAGGGTTAACGTCTACGCGAAACGCTTCATCTCGTTGAAGTGGGAAGTATACTCGTAGGTTTCTGAAGGTGTAAGGTAGCGAGAGGGTGTTGTGGGTAATTAAGGTGATTTGTTTGCGAGTAAATGATTTGAGCTTGTTTGTAAGTGGGTAAGAAATTGTAATTTATCCTTGGTTGTGATTTGATTAAATAAGCAGAAATAGTAATTTGAATAACCAAGTGAGCGAAATGAATAATTTAGAATCTTTTACTTTAATCAATGAGAGAAAGTCCCAGAGAAGGACAAAATAGTGACTAAATAAGCCAAAGGTTTAAAAATCAAAATTATAATTTATTTAGAAAAGGTTTTATAAAACAAGTCATATATAAAAATATTTTACAAGGTAAAAAGGTTCGTTGGAAATCTATATTCTAAGTAATATTTATAAATCCAGAGTTTGATAGATGCTTTTGCTTGAGTACAAAAACGATGTTGTTTTAAATGAATAGAATGATTAGTTTTGCAAAGGAGGCTTGGGTACGTGTACTAATTCGCAATGAATGAGAAGATGGTGTTTGTGTGATCTTGATGAAAATATGGTGGTAATATTGAGTCAACGAGTAATGGTATTAAAGTTGTAAAATAAAACTTAACATAAATGATAAAGTGTCAAAAACTTCATCCCAACATAGGATGATAGTTTCAAACAGAAATTTAAAGACAAAGTAAAACAACCCAGCTAGCGTCTCAGGTAGCTTTAACAAGGAAGCAGATGAGTACTAGAAAGAACATGGTTACGGTCACTCGGATAGCAAAACGGGTCTCAATTCTAGCTCCCTCGGACTTTAGCTCGTAAGTTCAACTTGGTCTTAGTAATAGTGACAAACTGTGGTAGGCGTAAGTAGTTCGGATAACGACAAATGACATAAATGATTACAAGGCGAAATTTTTATTCTAAATTAGATCTTCATTTGCCTCCATCTTGCACTAGCTTCAATTGGTCTTATTCACTGGCTCGGTGCTGACTTGATCTTTGTTGGTGTTTATGTTGAGGGTGCGTCCACGAGCATCACCCTGGGCAACATTGACAATCCTGGGACATTGGTGACGGAAATGGTTTGGGTCGCCACATTCAAAGCAAGCTCGTCCGTTGGTAATAGCCAGGACCACTGGGTTTATCACTTGCTGTTTGGTCCTATTCCCCCGGTTGGCTCGAGTAATGGGTGGTCCAGATCGGCAATCGTTGGTAGTATGGCCATATTTCCCACAGTTAGCACATAGACGGCATGGCATTTTTAGGAAGTGATGATAATTGCATGTGTTGCACAAAGGGTTGTTGCCCCTATATGGTCTCTTATTCTGGGCTTGGGCTAGTGGTGCAACTTGGTTGATCGGTATAGCAGCGATAACGACAGCAAAGTTGCGTTTCTTATTGTATTGAGGAGGTCTGGGTTTGTTTTCCTTAGAGGGCTCGGAAGAGGCTGCTGGGTCAGTGGCTTTCATTGTACTTTTGGCGTTGTTATTAGCTTGGGTAAATTGGGTTACTAGCTGAGTGAGGAGAGCAGCAAGGTTGGTATTATTGTTGTTGTTGGCATTGCTAGTATTGGTGTTGTTGCGGTTGCTGTTACGACAAGGAGACATTCTATACAAAAGAGAATGATATAAAAGAGTTGTGAGAATTTATAAAAATTTGCTGAAATTTAGGATAGGAGGAATAATAACACATTTATTTCATAGTTCGGATTGTATTCAAGTAATCACATTACTACTTGAACACTGTGACATATTAAGGTTAATTAGACTTATATAATTTTCAAGGAGACGTGCTTTAGCCTATAGGTAAACACTCATCCCGGGAATTCCCAGGAAAGCATACGGATCCCTCGGTTGATTGGGATTTATATGAAATGCTTTCCTAGACAGAAAACCCAGAATACAGGTGTCACCCTTCCAGATTGCACATGTCCTTTAATAATTAATAGAGTCTAAAACCTTAACGGGTATGTAAAAATATTTTTGATAGACTAATGTCTACGAGTATGATTTTTCCACAAATTATGATGAGGATGACATAGAAGCAGGCAAGGAGGATATGTGGCTTAGGATGTGGGTATGGATACGGTTTATTTAACTTTTTATTTAAGTATGCTTGGTACGTCATGCATTTTAATAATTTCAGTATCAAATAACTAACACATAGTTTAATAAGCATGTACCACATAGCATGTTAACACATAGCACATAATTCACATACCATGACATTGTTGGGTATCCTAAAGTTATAGTCTAGGTCAATGGTGTCTAATAACCTAATTCCCTATAACCAAGGCTCTGATACCAATCTGTCACACCCCAACCGACGGCGGAAAACGTCGGGGCGTGAAGCTGTGCAGACTGTTCATAGCTCATGGTTGCTAAAGTTTGAATAATTTAAACATTCATTTTCATTACACGTAGCAAGTTCATACCATACAAGAACCAAATGTTGCGATTACAAAATATAAATAGTTTAGATTAATTGCTAGGTCCAAATCCTATATGTAGCAGCTTGTAATACTTCAAACATTGTCACCTGAAACATGGTTGAAAACAAAGTCAACTAAAAAGTTGGTGAGAATACATAGGTTTTCGTGTCATGTAATAGAATATAGTGTTGTGTGTATACAATTCAAACAAACATGGCAATTAAGGCATTTATGGAGAGATACCATCGTGTGACCTGGTAGTACAATCAAACCTTTGTAACTAGTATAAAAAAAAAACGCGTGTTGGCAGTAACAGTCACCCTACCTGGGTGGGTTTGTCAGACTCAATAGATCTATCACTGTTTACTGTAGGCTATAAAATAGTTAATGATTGCACGTGAATGGCTAACTGCGCGTTGGTCTACACACCTAGTACTCAAGCACAAAGCTCAAAATTGTAACACATGATTGTAGGGTGAAATTGTATATTGTGTAGTTTGTAAACAAAGTAAATAGAACGCATGTTCCACCCCAAAAGTTTGTAAATAGAGTAAAAGAGGGGCTATGTAACTCACTTGTGTTGGAGCGTGTAGTTTGCACAGATCAACAAAAATACCAAGCGTGTTGTAGGTCGCTACGTTTGACCTATCGAATGAGGGTATAACACGTGTCACTGTTTGTGTTATTTTGTGTCCAAAGTGGGTTCGTTGGTGGTTTGTGTGTTTAGGGTTGGTTTTGGAATAATAAATTAGTAGCGATATATATTTATTTAAATAAAATTTAAATAAACGATATTTGTTTAAATCAAAATATATATTTGTGTAAATAGTTTTATAAAAATGATTATATAAACTCATGATTTCATCGGTTTTGAAACTATCGGGAATTAATCGTTTTAAATTTCTAAATCAAAGATTTGGTTTATAAATGATTCCCGGGTCTTGGAATTTTATAACTTAAATTTTTATAAACAGGTTTTGAAATGTTTAAATAAAAACATATTAAATTAAGTTTGAAAATAATAAAATTAAAGTTTCTGGTCAAGGAGCACGACCGTGCTCAAGTAGGGCACGACCGCGCTCGTTGCCGGGCGTGACCGTGGTGGTCTGAGCGCGCTCGTGGTCGAGTCAGAAGTCACTACAGAGGGTCTGGACATAGAGCACGACCGTGCTCGTATCTGGCACGACCGCGTCTAGTGTTTGTTTTTGGTCAAGACTTGTTTGCTCGGTAAGCACGACCGGGCCACACCTAGGGCACGACTGTGCTTGGTCAGGCACGACCGCGCTCAGGGATGAGCGCGACCGTGTCGGGCCTTTTTCAGACACAATTCGATCGATTCTTATATTAATAGCTTCTATATTCTTAGGGCTTTCACTTAGTGGATGATTACGAATGTTTCTACATAGTTTAATTGTATTTATATCATGTCTAGAGTGTAGTTCGAGTAAAATTTATGTTTCGGCTTTTTGGTTCAAAATCGGATCGATTTGAGTGTTTCTACAACGAATTGACATAGGGCTTTCGTAGTAGAGGTAAATACAAAGCTGAAGACGTGTTACTTACTTGCTGAAAGTGGGCAATTGAATGCGGTCGGCTACGGGTCGAGCGGCTTCGTTTCTTGGCGATCAATCGGACGACAGAGGTGTTGTGAGCGTCGAGTGAGAGTTCTGAGAGATTGAGTGGGTGTATATGAGGGTGTAGGAAGCGTGCAACTGACTCTATATCGACGAATTTGAGAGGCTCGGTTGTGGTGTGAATGGGATTAATTAATTGTGCAAATTGGACGACAATTGATGCGTGTTTTAGACGAATTTCAGTCGAGTATGGTCTGACGCGCGAAGACCGGCTTTTCTTTATTTTAATTTTCGCGAATTCAGAAGGTATGGTATGGTTTGAGTTTCTGCAGTCAAGTGGGTTCATCAGCGCGACCGTGCCTACTTTAGGCGCGACCGTGCTTAGGTCGGCAGGCGCGACCGTGCCTAGTCCTAGGCGCGACCGTGCTTGCCTAGTTTTGTAGTTTTTTTGAGTTTTTTCAGTTTTGGTCCTCGGGGTTTGTGAGATAATGGTGTTTTGTTTAAGTCGTTATTGTAATAGAATAGTTTGTATATGTAATGGCCTCATAGTTGTTGTACACGAATTGAAACTGAAATACTTGTTTATTGTATTCAAACGATTACACGGTAAAAACCAGAAATGTTACATTATCCGTGTGCACGGTCAACGATGGTGTGGAGGACAGAGTCATTCAGGGTCATCATTGTACGCTTGATCTAGCAGTCATCATGTGGTGAGGTGTCGATCACTGTATGGTAGATGATATAGCTACTATGTGGGTTGCTGGGTAGTCATCGTAGATGACTAGTGTGTCACTATTTTTAGTGGTGGGGCCCTGTAACAAGGTTAGAGCTGAGCTTATGACGAATATCCCGAAGGGGATAACCCTGATGAGGGTGCAATGATAAGGTATGTGTTGGTGTGAATTTATATGTGTTAAATTGCATGCAAGTGATGGGTTATATTAATTGTGTATGAGACGTTATTTATGTGATAAATAGATGGTATCGATGTGGTGTGTCGAGTTAGATTGATAGTTGTGTCTTGAAGTGTACAGTGTGTACAACTGTTGAGTCAGTCGAGTTATGAGAGTCTTGGTTAGGACTGGTAAGTCGGTATCTACAGGTTGGTTGAGTTAACTAGGATATGGTTAATACATATGGTAAATTGTGAGTTATCAGAGTAGTAAGCTCGATCTATGTCGGAGACATACTGAGCCAAAGTTATGGGTAGAGTCTGGGTGGTGATTCCTTTTGGGATATTATTGGATAACATGGGTTATCTATATGATGAAGATCTATAAAACTATTTTCAAATGACCAGAGGGCCTTCAGTATGGATAAACAATAAATGAGACGAGTTGGTAGTTATATAAACTAAACTATTAGAACTCACTCACCGTAGCTGACTTTGCATGTACGTTAGATTGTTTTGCAGGTTAGTCTGCAAGACGAGGTATCTTGGCTTGGGAGCGGGCTACTCGGGTTGGTGCGCAAGCATTCGCCAGGTAACGTTATGAAAGTTAACGAGTTTAAAGATAACATTATTTTGAGAAAGACTTCCACTGTTTATTTAAATGAAAGTTAGATGTTTTTAAAGAGTATAACCAGATATGAGAAGCAATTGTAGGGTGCCTGGTTTGGGGCCTTACACATATGGTCACATTTGTTGTGGGTTATTGGTTGTTAGTATAATTAAAGGGTGCATAGTCGCATGGGTTATGGCATTTCAAGGATTATGGCCGGGTCAAGGGTGGTGTTAGGACATGTTTTGTAACTGTTGATAAAATTCTGTGTAAGTTCATAGAGAGGCGAACTTAACAAGTTCGCCTGGTTTATCAGAGGCGAACATGTTAAGTTCGCCTAGCCTATTAGAGGTGAACTTAATAAGTTCGCCTAAGCATCAACAAGTTCGCCTGGTGCAGAACTGGTGCTTATAAATAGAAAGTTTACATAGAATAGACGATATCAGGAGGAACTGATTAGAGACAGAATTATTGTAAACTGATATTGTGGTGGAAATACGAAGAGTTTATTTACACCGTTGTTGTTGATTGGGTTACACGAGCACGTTGATCATGGATTCCGCACGTTATCACCGTGTCGTAACGCGAGTCTAGAGATCCGTCACGCACCGAATTAGGGACCTATTAGTGGTATCAGAGCTTTTTCTCTTGATTAGCAGAAGATTCGTGGTGTTTTCGTGTCCAATCAACATCAAATTTCAGAGATTTTGAAGATTTTTCATCTTTTTTGTGTTCTTGATAAAAATGGAGAATTTTTGATCATTTTGGATTGATTTTGGATTCTTTTGATGAAATTGATTTGATAGAAGTGTTCCTAATCAGTTCCTACACATTCTTACGGTTCAATTTAATCAAATTCCATCAACTCAGCAAGATATGATGATTTTTGGAATTTTTGGTTCGTGTTTGGTTAAACAGCTGATGCAGGCAAACTTAGCAATTTTGTTGCAGGCGAACTTAGAGAGGCGAACTTAATAAGTTTGCTTGGTGCAGATTAGGCGAACTTAACAAGTTCGCTTCGGGTTAAGTTCGCTTGGGGTCAAGTTCGCTCAGTCAGGCGAACTTATTAAGTTCGCTTAGGAAGTATCAGGCGAACTTAGCTAGTGTTCTTAAAAAAAAATTATATGGTCGTTTAGAGAAAGCTTATATGGTCGTTTTGAATCATTTTTGAAATTTTGAAATTTTTAAAAAAGAGTATTTTAGCGGGAAATTTTTTTCCGGATACTTTCGCAAAAATTTCAAAATGTCAATTTCTTATGATGATAAAAAGATTGGAACTATGCCACCGAGACTTTTGTGCATATCAGATTTCCGTAGCTGGAAAGTCCGGTTCGAACAATTCGTATCAGAAAATGATGAAAACTTTTGGACATCCATATTTGAAGGATATGTGCATCCTACTTATGACTATATGGGATATTATGATTTTCCTAAACCAGTGACAGCTCTTACTAAAGTAGAAAAACATAATTTTGATCGAGAGATGAAAATGTTTGAAACTTTAAAGATGTCTTTACCAAAAGAAATCATTCATAGTCTAGGGAAGTGTCCAACTTCAAGAGATCTATGGGAAGCATTGAAGAAAAAGGGTGAAGCAACTTCTCAAGCGTTTATGGTCTTGATCAAAGAGGTATTGGAGAAGCCGAGTTATTCTCAAAGTAATTTTTCTGTAAATTTAACTGATAGTGACAGTTTTCGTTCTGGTGAAAGTACTCAATCTACTGAGACTGATGTGATGAGTGAAGAAAGTTTTCAGATAGTTGAAGATGATCTGAGTGAATTAGAAACCGATGCAGAGCCTGTCATTGTTAAACAAAAGAGTGAAGCTGATGATGACGTTTTCATGGATCCTGGTGCATCTTCTTCAGAAGAAAAAGCTGAGGTACTTTCTAACTCTGAAACGTTTTGTTCTAACTGTGTTTCAGTTAAGGATAAAATGATGAGGGTTATGGATGACAACGTAAACCTCATTTGTGAAATGAAATCCATGCACACGGTAAACCAGAAATTAAAAGATAATGAGAATGTGTGTATTGAGAGTATAGAATCACTGAAGAGAGATATAAGTTCTCTGACTTTGAAGATCAAAGAGTAGGCATATCACCTGAATATGTCCTTTGCAGAAATTGAGAAAAGAAATAATGATCTTGCTGAGAAAGATAAGGAACTAGCTGAATCTAAAGCACAGGTGATTAGATTGCATAGAAAGTTAGAAAGCTTTGGAAATTCATCATTCTTATTAAGATATTATCATGATAATACTAAAGAGGGGAAGGGAACTAGTGGTATTAGTTATGTTCCTCCACCATTCAACGGAAATTGTTCTGTGACATCTGAGATTATAAATGATGAGGATTTAGATCCTAAGACTGTGTTAAAGGTGAATCCAGTCACAGGTGAAGATATGGTGTATTCTGATGAGAGTGATGATGAATATTTTGATGAAGATAAGGTAGAGGGGATACCGAAAGAGGTTAAGAAAGAAGACTCAAAGGTTGATTCTAATTCATCTGGTAAAAATACATTTGGAGGTTCTTCAAACTCATGGAGAGTTCCATATGTCAGAGATTATAAAGACAGGCGTTCATGCTTTCATTGTAATGAGATAGGTCACATTGTGGTGAACTGTCCTTACAAAAATAAAGGAAAGAAGCATGTAGTTCCTGAGAAGATGAAGCCTGAATCAAAATCTGTTGCAAAATCTAGAGTTCCATAGAAAATAAAGCCAAAAGAAGTTCATGTAGGAGAATCTTCTTCAAGTGCATCTAATCGTGTGAAGATTCCTTATATGAGAGATTATCGTGAGACGAGATCTTGCTTTTACTGTGGTCTTGTGGGTCACCTTAGGATTGCTTGTTCTCACAACGCCAAAGGTAACCGACATGTTACTCCAGAAAAGGTAAGAACTCCTCGTAAGTCTTATGTTAACCCAAATGTGGTTAAACCTCATGTTACACCATAGGGTTGTAGGTCCAGATTTCTCTTTAAATCACTGATTTGATCGATTACACACACACAGGCGAAAACTATGTGTATGGTGGTGAAACAGATGGTAGAAACAGAATCGGTGAAGATAACAGACTAACCTCACAATTAATCAACACAAAATGATATGAAAAATGTAAGAACACAGTGTAAAAACAACTGCAAAGTGTATTGATTCAATAACAATGTGAAATAGAAGGTTCATGGTTACAGCCGCTACTCACACCCTAAACATTCTCAAACTAGGCTATTTATAGTAGTGACAGGAATCGAAACTATGTTCAATCGAAACTACTAGTTTCGATTGACCATTTACAAGTGATACACAGAACTATCGAAACTACCATCTATCGAAACTACTAGTTTCGATTGAACAAACTCAATCGAAACTAAGTAGTTTCGATGGCCCAGACTTGGCTAATAAAGCAGTAAATTACAGAAAACTGAAATTACATTTAATGAAATGACATAAAGTAAGCTAGTCTAAAACTGTTTAAACATACAATAAATGACAACAGCTTATACATAAGATAAGACTCTACAATGGTAATTCAAAATCTGAGGTTAGGCTTTCTAGACCTCAAAGACGGAGGAGAAACAGAAGATTGAGAAAACTTTTAGAACAAGAGTTTTCACAATCTAAACATTTTTCAAATGAACAAGATTGTTCAAACACTTCACATTTTAAGCAAAAAGAAGTTAATGAACAGAAGTATGTTTGGAAATCTAAAGTTTCTGTTTCTGACTCGTCGGAACAATCTCCGAAATTTGATGAGAGATTCGATTATGAATGGAGTGAGGTTTATTATTTTGATACAGATGGACGACCCATGACTACCATGGCTTGGGTCCTAATTTCAAATTAATGTTTCTTGTTAGTTGTGCAGGATTTACCAAGAGGGACTATTAATAACATTTTGGTTATTGATAGTGGTGGTTCTAAGCACATGACAGGGAATGACATCTGCAAGAGTAACGAGTTGTTGATAACTGAGAAATCTATTTGATTCAACGACCTGATGCTCAAGGGGGGGAATATGTCACACACAATGTTTTGGAAAGAGTTTTACAAAGTCCAAATGATAACCTGAAACTTAGGATGACGATGGTGAGCATAAATTCGTTGATGCAACCATTTGACTAGTTGAGAGGGAGTGTACAGGACATGGGGAGTACAGATTTGTGTTGGTGGCAAAGGCAAAGGCATTCAATTACAGGATTACATCGGTTTGAGTTTTTAATTGATTGATTTGCTTAATCCTGAGTAACCAAGTAAAATGTTTTTTTCTTAAAATGTTTTCATGGAAGAGTTTATTTTCGTTTGTTTTACTTTCTTTGAAAAAGATTTTGAAAAAGCCAAACAAATTGAAAAAGTTAAAATCGACATTACTTGAAGTTAAAGAAGAGATGATAGTACATCAGTAGATGTTCTTTCACACATGACCTTAGATTGACTGGTTGGTGCTTTATGTTAATATATCTGAATTATATGTTTTGATCTAAACTTCAGAGACTGCACAAATAGGAAATGATAGTGTTGTGTATGCATATAATTTAAATTGTCAGTAGATTAAAAGCGTCACTTAACCATTAGTAATGTGAAAACATAATTGCATATGTTATACCTGTGATTTGAACCCATTTTATGCCTAGGTGTGTGTGTTAAAAGATCACTATCAGATAAAGAATATTAGCTTTTAATAAAGATTTTCCTATGAGATCAGTTTCGGGTCATGCCCTTAGCACTATTCATTCGATTTGCTTCAGTGCCCATGTCCCGAAAAGCATGCAATTTGAAGTATAATCAAGATATGTACTTGACAACATCTGTTAAACATATACTAGCCCTTGGATCATATTGATAAATCATCTTTACTGATTCCATTGAATTCATAATCAAGATAACAGTTGGATCCACGTACCTGAATCTTATGATTCCACATATATAAGCCAAGACATTGAATCATTCGATTCTGAATCTCATTGATTCCTATACAATCCAATTTGGATTCTGCTATTCATGTGCTAAGTGATATCTCTTCATTATGGAAATTCGAATAATCTTTAGTAAAATCTCATATGTCTTGAAGATAGTGCATTTACTTTCTGTTGGCATACTAGTGGGGTACACGTTGTATTTCATACTTAAATGGTACTTTAACTCACAAGAAAGTGGGAATAAGATGCTTTAGTTTCAAATCTTATAATATTGACAATTTGAATTTGTGTGTCATAGCATGATCCTATTTTCTTTGAATGTTTATCGCGTATCATAACATGCAATATGAAAGTTTTGAAAAGATAGAGTGTGATAATCTTGAAAGATATTGGTTTGATTGGTCAAGGCTTGAAAGAATGACATAGGATACCATTTGATATTATATGGATTTTATATCCAAGATGTGTGATTGGTATCTCATATATACTGATATGATCTTCTTACTCGTGATGTTCGACCAAAAAGATGTGATTTTGTATTTTACATTTCAGTTTATATAGAGAAAAACCAAAAATATTTTGTGTTTCTTATGTTTGAAAAACCAAAAAGATTTTATTTTTCCAGCTTCCATGGAAATCTTAATTGTTAGTTATTCTTGGTTGTTCTCCTTTGCAAAAACTGAACATTGCAGATAGAAGTTGAAAAGGGGTCCTTCTCCCAAGTTTTCTTCTAGATAGAAAGAGAATGTGCAGATGAACAAGACGAAGACTGCAGTGTGTTTGATGATATATGAAGACGGATGACAATCTTCTGAAGCTGTTGTCAAGGGGGAGTCTGTTGGAGCATATTCTGGTGACAACGAGCTTGAAGATATTATGTCTTAGTCTTAGAGTCTTTGACTTGTAAATGATAGAATTGTTAGCAACAGTTAAAGGGGAGTCTGTTAGGACATGTTTTGTAACTGTTGATAAAATTCTGTGTAAGTTCATAGAGAGGCGAACTTAACAAGTTCGCCTGGTTTATCAGAGGCGAACTTGTTAAGTTCGCCTAGCCTATTAGAGGTGAACTTATAAGTTCGCCTAAGCATCTTTTAGGCGAACTTGTTAAGTTTGCCTGGTGCAGAACTGGTGCTTATAAATAGAAAGTTTACATAAAATAGAAGATATCAGGAGGAACTGATTAGAGACAGAATTATTGTAAACTGATATTGAGATGGAAATACGAAGAGTTTATTTACATCATTGTTGTTGATTGAGTTACACGAGCACGTTGATCATGGATTCTGCACGTTATCACCGTGTCGTACTGCGAGTCTAGAGATCCATCACGCACCGAATTAGGGACCTACAAGTGGCCGGCATGCCCATGCCCACATGACACATAAGCATTGTATGCATATGGTCACATTAGTTGTGGTTTATTGGTTGTTAGTATAATTAAAGGATGCATGGTCGCATGGGTTATGGCATTACAAGGATTATGGCCGGGTCATGGGTTGTAGCGGCCGACATGCCCATGCCCACATGACACATAAGCATTGTATGCATATGGCCAAATTAGTTGTGGGTTATTGAGTGTTAGAAAAATTAAAGTGTGCATGGTCGCATGGGTTATGGCATTACAAGGATTATGACCGGGTCAGGGGTTGTAGTGGCCGGCATACCCGTAACCACATGACACATAAGCATTGTATGCATATGGTCTCATTTGTTGTGGGTTATTGGTTGTTAGTATAATTTAAGGGTGCATGGTCGCATGGGTTATGGCATAACAAGAAATATGGCCGGATCGTGGGTTATAGTGGCCCGCATGCCCATCCCCACAAGACACATAAGCATTGTATGAATATGGTCTCATTAGTTGTGGGTTAATGCTTGTTAGTATAATTATAGGGTGCATGGTCGCATGGGTTATGGCATTACAAGGATTATGACCGGGTAATGGGTTGTAGTGGCCGACATGCACATGCCCACATGACACATAACAATTGTATGCATATAGAGTCACATTAGTTATGGTGTATTGGTTGTTAGTATACTTAAAGGGTGAATGGTCACATAGGTTATGGCATTACAAGGATTATGGCAGGGTCATGGGTTTTAGTGGCCGGCATGCGCATGCCCACATGACACATAAGCATTGTATGCATATGGTTACATTAGTTGAAGATTATTGGTTGTTAGTATAATTAAAAGGTGCATGGTCGCATGGGTTATGGCATTACATGGATTATGGCCGGGTCATGGGTTGTACTGTTCGGCATGCCCATGATAAGCATTATATGCATATGGTCACATTAGTTGTTGTTTATTGGTTGTTAGTATAATTAAAGGGTGCATGGTCGCATGGGTAATGGCATTACAAGAATTATGGCCGAGTCATGGGTTGTAGTGGCCGGTATGCCCATGCCCACATAACACATAAGCATTGTATGCATATGGTTACATTAGTTGTGGGTTATTGTTTGTTAGTATAATTAAAGGGTTCATGGTCGCATGGGTTATGACATTAGACGGATTATGGCCAGGTCAAGGGTTGTAGTGGCCGGCATGCCCATGTGTAACATTTCTGATTTATGTTATCTGTATTTCAATTCAATGTGACACGTTTCAAATTCAAATTTAGTACACTGACTTGTTCTATTCGTACCAACAATTAAAAACTATGTTCCAATGCAAATCCATAAATTTTACACGGATATACCCTATTAAACTATACATAAGTCCATATTGATACAAATCTGTCAATACGGAAATTGCAAGGATTGATTTTATATATAAATAACCAGAAACCCTAATAGGCACGGTCGCGCCGCGTTCTGGCACGGTCGCGCGCCTTGCTTTGGAACGGTCGCGCCCGGTGCCTTAGCACGGTCGCGCCACTTATAGGCACGGTCGCGCCTCGCGTCAGTTGAAACGTAAAAGCAGTTTTAAACGCAAAATCGCTTGATTTCGTAACCGATATTCACTTCAATATCATTAACGAGAATAATAAGGCTATCAATTACAACAATTAACTCAGTACAATTCGATTACCCTCAAAACCGTCAAAACATTTACGAAACCACTGATTCTCCCTTTTCAATCCAAATTCTCTCAAGCAAACTCTCCATACGTATCACTCGATCCTCTCTAAATTTTCTGGACACACTGGTGTAGCCGGAGTTGCAGCATAGAGCACCGGAAATTGAACCGTTCACACCGGAACTCTCCTTTACCGTAAACTATCGATTCACTGTTCTTCCGGGTAATTACAATCTTATACTCATTCGATTAAGTCTATAGATCAAAAGCCCCATCTTAATATGGGCTTGCAATATGGAAATCACCACGAACCCGAATCTATATTTCGTTCAAAAATGATTTAATCGAATCGAACCTTAGACACGTTTTAAATACAACTAATCTATACAAAAAGACTCGTGATGATCTAATGGGTGAAAGCCCCTTGAATTCCAACATTAACAATATAAGAATTAGTCAAATTGAATCTGTTTTGAAACAGACACGGTCGCGCTAGCATTCTAGCGCGGTCGTGCTTCATGAGACACGGTCGCGCCAAATACCAGCGCGGTCGTGCCTCCCACACTCAGACCCGGTCATGCCCTTGGCTAGACTTGGTCGTGCCTAGTGAGAAATTCAATTAAGCCCTCTGTTTGATCAACACGGTCGCGCCCTGACTAGCACGGTCGCGTGGTCCTAGCACGATCGTGCCTTGTTCCAGGCACGGTCGTGTGTGAGAGAAAAATCTTGGCAGAATACAAAAATTTATATTTCTAAAACCAATAAACATTTCAAATAAATTTTCAAATAAGAATAATTAATTTATATAAAGATTTATATTAAACTTATTTAAAAAGGATCAAATTCCTATTTCAAAAATAATTACAAATTATCTATATAAACCTCCAAAATTATAATTACACATATTTATAAAATTAGATTTAAAAAATTTATTTATTAAATCTATAGTTGATAAAAATGCTCGGTACATTTTTATCACTAAATGACAAATTACATAATTTTATAAATAAATAAACAAAGCAACAATTATTTAATTTATATTTAAACATTATTTTTCATAACTAAATGAATGAATAATAATTATTTAAGTTATTTAATAATTCCAAATTCAAACCTTAATTTTATCCAACTCCTTTACCTACAAATTCAATTCCTTATACACACATCCAATTCAACCTTAGACTTAGACATAGACATTTATACACACTATTAATTCAATACACATTACACTCTAGGTTAACGTTGTGCATTACAAGGATCTCATTTCTAGCTAGTCTCTCGTGTTAGCTACACCGTTGGAATCAAGTGAGTATTACATAGCCCTTTTTACTTTTTTTACACTTTTTTGGGTGGAACATGAACACTATACAACACTATTACTTACATTTACACAAACTACACAAGTACAAATCCTCTTTACATTCATGTGTGCAAATTTGAGATTTATGCTTGAGTGCTAGGCGTGTTAACTTTTGTATGCGATTATGTGCAATCATTAACTATTCAAGCCGACGGTAAACAATGATAGATCTATTGAGTCTAACAAACCCACCAAGATTGGGGTGATTGTTACCGACAACATAATTTTGCATGCTAGTTACAAAGGTTTGATTGTACTTGGTTATAAAATAGCTGCTCTCCATAAATGCCTTATTTTATCATGTTATGTAAGGATTTTTTTTTATTTACAAACTATATGCTATCTATATACAAACCTGTGTATGCTTACCAACTTTTTAGTTGACCTTGTTTTATTCATGTTTCAGGTACTAATGTGTGATTTGATCAAGATTTGCTTCACATAGGCTTTGGGACTTAGTTAATTTGAATAAAGGATTTTATGTATTTCAATTATGTTATTTCTTGGAATTGGTTGTGTTTGGATTATTTGAAATGAAATTGATGTTTAATATATTACAATTTAGTCAACCTTGGCTCATGAACAGTCTACATGTCCCGCCCCGATGATTCCGCCGTCGGTTGGGGTGTGACACCATGCCAACATGACACATAAGCATTGTATGCATATGGTCACATTAGTTATGCGTTACTGGTTGTTAGTATAATTAAAGGGGGCATGGTCGCATGGGTTATGGCATTACAAGAATTATGGCCAGGTCATCGGTTGTAATGGCCGGCATGCCCATGCCCACATGACACTTAAGCATTGTATGCATATGGTCTCATTAGTTGTAGGTTATTGGTTGTTAGTATAATTAAACGGTGCATGGTCACATGGGTTATGGCATTACAAAGATTATGATCGGTTCATGGGTTGTAGTGGCCGGCATGCACATGCCCACATGACTCATAAGCATTGTATACATACGGTGACATTAGTTGTGGGTTATTGGTTGTTAGTATATTTAAATGGTTCATGGTAGCATTGGTTATGTCATTACAAGAATTATGGCTGGGTCATGGGTTGTAGTGGCCGGCATGCCCATGCCCACATGACACGTAAGCATTGTATGCATATGGAAACATTAGTTGTGGTTTATTGGTTTTTAGTATAATTAAAGGGTATATGGTCGCATGGGTTATCGCAATACAAGGATTTTGGCCGGGTCATGGGTTGTAGTGGTTGGCATGCCCATGCCCACATGACACATAAGCATTGTATGCATATGGTCTCATTAGTTGTGGGTTATTGGTTGTTAGTCTACTTAAAGGGTGCATGGTCACATGGGTTATGGCATTACAAGGATTATGGCTGGGTCATGGGTTGTAGTGGCCGGCATGCGCATGCCCACATGACACATAAGCATTGTATGCATATGGTTACATTAGTTGTAGGTTATTGGTTGTTAGTATAAATAAAGGGTGCATGGTCGCATGGGTTATGACATTACATGGATTATGGCCGGGTCAGGGGTTATAGTGGTCGGCATTCCCATGATAAGCATTGTATGTATATGGTCTCATTAGTTGTGGGTTATTGGTTGTTAGTATAATTAAAGGGTGCATGGTCGCATGGGTTATGGCATTACAAGGATTATGGCCGGGTCATGGGTTGTAGTGGCCGGCATGCCCATGCCCACATGACACATAAGCATTGTATGCATATGATCACATTAGTTGTGGTTTATTGGTTGTTAGTATAATTAAAGGGTGCATGGCTACATCGGTTATGGCATTTCAAGGATTATAGCCGCGTCATGGGTTGTAGTGGCCGGTATGTGCATGACCACATGACACATAAGCATTGTATGCATTTGGTTACATTAGTTGTGGGTTATTGGTTGTTAGTATAATTAAAGGGTGCAGGGTTGCATGGGTTAAGGCATTACAAGGATTATGGCCAGGTTCATGGGTTGTAGTGGCCGGCATGCCCATGCCCACATGACTCATAAGCATTGTATACATACGATGACATTAGTTGTGGGTTATTGGTTGCTAGTATATTTAAATGGTTCATGGTCGCATTGGTTATGTCATTACAAGAATTATGGCCGGGTCATGGGTTATAGTGGCCGGTATGCCTATGCCCACATGACACGTAAGCATTGTATGCATATGGAAACATTAGTTGTGGTTTATTGGTTTTTAGTATAATTAAAGGGTATATGGTCGCATGGGTTATCGCAAAACAAGGATTTTGGCCGGGTCATGGGTTGTAGTGGTTGGCATGCCCATGCCCACATGACACATAAGCATTGTATGCATATGGTCTCATTAGTTGTGGGTTATTGGTTGTTAGTATACTTAAAGGGTGCATGGTCACATGGGTTATGGCATTACAAGGATTATGGCTGGGTCATGGGTTGTAGTGGCCGGCATGCGCATGCCCACATGATACATAAGCATTGTATGCATATGGTTACATTAGTTGTAAGTTATTGGTTGTTAGTATAATTAAAGGGTGCATGGTCGCATGGGTTATGGCATTACATGGATTATGGCCGGGTCATTGGTTGTAGTGGTCGGCATTCCCATGATAAGCATTGTATGTATATGGTCTCATTAGTTGTGGGTTATTGGTTGTTAGTATAATTAAAGGGTGCATGGTCACATGGGTTATGGCATTACAAGAATTATGGCCGGGTCATGGGTTGTAGTGGCTGGCATGCACATGCCCACATGACACATAAGCATTGTATGCATATGGTCACATTAGTTGTGGTTTATTGGTTGTTAGTATAATTAAAGGGTGCATGGCTACATCGGTTATGGCATTTCAAGGATTATAGGCGCGTCATGGGTTGTAGTGGCCGGTATGTGCGTGACCACATGACACATAAGCATTGTATGCATTTGGTTACATTAGTTGTGGGTTATTGGTTGTTAGTATAATTAAAGGGTGCAGGGTCGCATGGGTTAAGGCATTACAAGGATTATGGCCAGGTCATGGGTTGTAGTGGCCGCCATGCCCATGTCCATATGACACATAAGCATTGTATGGATATGGTCACATTAGTTATGGGTTATTGGTTGTTAGTATAATTAAAGTGTGCATGGTCGCATGGGTTATGACATTCCAAGGAATATGGCCGGGTCATGTCACACCCCAACCGACGGCGGAAACGTTGGGGCGGGACATGTAGACTGTTCATGAGCTCAAGGTCGACTAAATTGTAATATATTAAATCCATTTCCATTCCTACAAACATGAATCAATTCTAAAGTAAATAAATGAAATACAAACTGTTTTTGAATTAAAATTAACTAAGTCCAAAGCCTATGTGTATCATGTCTTGATCAAACTCATATGATAGCACCTGAAACATGAATAAAATAAGGTCAACTAAAAAGTTGATGAGCATACACAGGTTTGTACATAGATAGCGTATAGATTGTGAATAAACAAATCCTTACATAACATGATAAAATAAGGCATTTATGGAGAGTAGCCATTGTGTAACCAAAGTACAATCAAACCTTTGTAACTAGCATGCAAAATTGTGTTGTTGGTAACAATCACCTCAATCTGGGTGGGTTTGTCAGACTCAATAGATCTATCATTGTTTACCGTCGGCTTGAATAGTTAATGATTGCACATAAATTGCACACAAAAGTTAGCACAACTAGCACTCAGACATAAAGCTCAAATTGCACACATGAATGTAAAGAGGATTTGTATTTGTGTAGTTTGTGTAAATGGAAGCAATAGTTTGTATAGTGTTCATGTTCCACCCCAAAAAGTGTAAAAGAGTAAAAGGGGCTATGTAATACTCACCTGATTCAAAGGTGTAGTTAATATGAGAGACTAGATAGCAACGAGATCCTTGTAATGCACAATGTTAACCTAGAGCGTAATGTATATTGAATTAATAGTGTGCACAATAGTCTATGTCTAAGTCTAGGGTTGAATTGGATATGTGTACAAAGAGTTGGAGTTGTAGGTGTTAGTGGTTTGTACTCGAAAGGTGTTGTATAAAATGAAAGATTTGAAATAAATACTTTTGGAATATTTTGATTAGGGTTTGAGTTTGAATAACCAAATAAATTAAATAATTATTATTCATCTATTTAGTTAAACAAAATAATGTAGGTATTTGGTTTAGTTAAGTATAACCTAAATAAACAGTTTTTGTTTCAATATAAATTAAATAAATAATTGTTACTTTATTCATTTATATATAAAAATATGTAACTTAGTCATTTAGTTATAAAAATGTATCGGGTGTTTTATATTAAATATAGATTTACTAAATAACTTTTGTTAATCTATTTTTATAAATATGTGTAAATATAATTTTATAGATTTAAATGTATAACTTCTATTTATTTTAGAATAGGAATTTGATCTTTTTAAATGAGGTTAATATAAACTTTTATAAAATCAATTATTTTTATTTAAAAATTTATTTGAAATGCTTATTGTTTTTAAAATATAAAATTTAGTATTCTGCCAATATTTTCTCACACACACGACCGTGCTTGGGACAAGGCACGATCGTGCTAGGACCACAGGCGCGACCGTGCTAGTCAGGGCGCGACCGTGTTGATCAAACATAAGGCATAATTAAGCTGTTCACTAGGCACGACCAAGTCTAGCCAAGGGGCACGACCGGGTCTGAGTGTGTGAGGCACGACCGTGCTGGTATTGGCACGACCGTGTCTCATAAGCACGACCGCGCTAGGAGATTAGCGCGACCGTGTCTTTTCCAGAACAGAAACGAATTGCTTAAATCTTATGATGTTAATGTTGGAAATCATAGGGCTTTCATACATTAGGTGATTACTAGTCTATTGGTATAGGTTAATCGCATTTAAAACATGTCTAACATAGGATTCGATTAAACCATTTTTGAATGAAACATGGATTCGGGTTCGTATCAATTTTCATATTGTAAGCCCATATTAAGTTGGGGCTTTTGATCTATAGACTAAATCGATTAAGTATGAGATTTCAATTACCAGGATAGATGATGAATTGATAGTGTTCGACTGTGATGTGTTCCGGCTTAAATTCCGACGACTCCGACTTCGTCTCCGGACAAAATGGAATAGGCGAGAGCTTGACAGAGGTTCGTATGAGGTGTGGGAGTAGTTTGTTTGCATAGAAACAACTCCAAATGATCGGATTCGAGTGGTATGATAATGAGGTCGGTGGTTTTGAAATGAATACTCATAATGGAGTTTAATTCGAGATAATGCGGGTATTTAAGACCTCAATAATGGTCGTTAATAGTTGAGACGTGTAGAACGGTTACGGAATGCAAATGATTCTGCGTTTAAAACTGCATTTACATTTCAACTGACGCAAGGCGCGACCGTGCCAAGGCACCGGGCGCGACCGTTCCAAAGCAAGGCGCGCGACCGTGCCAAGGCACTTGGTGCGACCGTGCCAGAATGAGGCGCGACCGTGCCTATTAGGGTTTCTTGTTAATTTATAAAATCAGCCCTTGCAACTTCAGCTTTGACAGAATTAGCTTGGTTAGGATTAAACAGAACACCTAACGGGATTACTAACTGAGTTAACTCTAGGAGGTGTTACCACGTGATTATGAGTTCTAAAACTTTGAATTAAAATACGTTCAGTTAACAATTAATGAGGCATAGGTTTGAATAAGTATAGGATTTAATGTAGTGTTGTTATTTTATTAAGTAAAATAAATTAAAATAGGGTCGAAAAATTCAGAGATGTTACAGGTCATGGGTGGTGGTGCCCCACATAACACATAAGCATTGCATGAATATGTTCACATTAGTTGTGGTTTATTGGTTGTTAGTACAATTAAAGGGTGCATGGTCGCATTAGTTATGGCATTACAAAGATTATGGTCGGGTCATGGGTTGTATTGGCTGACATGTCCACACCCACATGACATGTAAGTATTTTATGCATATTGTCACATTAGTTGTGGGTTATTGGTTGTTAGTATAATTAAAGAGTGAATGGTCACATGGGATATGGCATTACAATGATTATGGTTGCGTCATGGGTTGTAGTGGCCGGTATGTGCGTGCCCACATGACACTTAAGCATTTTATGCATATGGTTACATTAGTTGTGGTTATTGATTGTTAGTATAATTAAAGGGTACATGGTCGCTTGGGTTATAGCATTACAAGTATTATAGCCCGGTCAATGGTTGTAGTGGTTGGCATGCCCATGCCCACGTGACACATAAGCATTATATGCATATGGTCACATTAGTTGTGGGTCATTGGTTGTTAGTATAATTAAAGGTTGCATGGTCGCATGGGTTATGGCATTACAAGGATTATGGCCGGGTCATGGGTTGTAGTGGCAGGCATGCCCATGCCCACATGACACATAAGCATTATATGCATATGGTCACATTAGTTGTAGGTTATTGGTTGCTAATATATATAAAGGGTGCATGGTCGCATGGGTTATGGCATTATAAGGATTATGGCCGGGCCATGGGTTGCTGTGGTCGGCATGCCCATACCCACATAACACATAAGCAGCGTATGCATTTGGTCACATTAGTTGTGGGTTATTGGATATTAGTATAATTAAAGGGTGCATGGTCGAATGGGTTGTTGGAGTACAAGGATTATGGACGGGTCATGGGTTGTAGTGATCGGCATGCCCATGCCCACATGACACATAAGCATTGTATGCATATGGTCACATTAGTTATGGTTTATTGGTTGTTAGTATAATTAAAGGAAGCATGGTCGAATGGGTAATGGCATTACAAGGATTTTGGCCAGGTTATGGGTTGTAGTGGCCGGCATGTCCATGCCCACATGACACGTAAGTATTGTATGCATATGTTCACATTAGTTGTGGGTTATTGGTTGTTAGTATACAGAGTGAATGGTCGTATAGGTTATGGCATTACAAGGATAATGGCCGGTCAAGGGTTGTAGTGGCCGGCATACCCACGCCCACATGACACATAAGCATTGTATGCATATGGTCACATTAGTTGTGGCTTATTGGTTGTTAGTACAATTAAAGGGTGCATGGTCGCATGGGTTATGAGATTACACGGATTATGGCCAGGTCATGGGTTGTAGTGGCAGGCATGCCATGCCCACATGACACATAAGCATTGTATGCATGTGGTTACATTAGTTGTCGTTTATTGGTTGTTAGTATAATTAAAGGGTGCATGGTCGCATGGGTTATCGCATTACAACTATTATGGCCAGGTCATGGGTTGTAGAGGTCAGAATGACCATGCCCACGTGACACATAAGCATTGTATGCATATGGTCACATTGGTTGTGGGTCATTGGTTGTTAGTATAATTAAAGGGTGCATGGTCGCATGGGTTATGGCATTGCAAGGATCAAGGCCGGCTCATGGGTTGTAGTGGCCGGCATGCCCATGCACACATGACAAATAAGCATTATATGCATATGGTCACATTAGTTGTTGTTTATTGGTTGTTAGTATAATTAAAGGAAGCATGGTCGCATGTTTATGGCATTAGAAGGATTTTGGCCAGGTCATGGCTTATAGTGGCCGGCCTGTCCATGCCCACATGACACATAAGTATTGTATGCATATAGTCACATTAGTTGTGGTTATTGGTTGTTAGTATAAAGAGCTAATGGTCGCATGGATTATGGCATTACAACGACTATCGCCGGGTCAAGGATTATAGTGGCCAGCATGCCCATTTCCACATTACACATAAGCATTTTATGCATATGGTCACATTAGTTGTGGTTTATTGGTTGTTAGTATAATTGAAGGGTGCATGGTCGCATGGGTTATGGCATTACAAGGAATATGGCCGGGTCATGGGTGGAAGTGGCCGGCAAGCCCATGCTCACATAACACATAGGCATTGCATGCATTTGGTCACATTAGTTGTGGTTTATTAGTTGTTAGTACAAGTAAAGGGTGAATGGTCGCATTGGTTATGGCATTACAAAGATTATGGTCGGGTCATGGGTTGTAGTGGCCGACATGTCCATGCCCACATGACAAATAAGTATTGTATGCATATGGTCACTTTAGTTGTGGTTATTAGTTGTTAGTATAAAGAATGAATGGTCGCATGGATTATGGCATTTCAAGGATTATGGCCGGGTCAAGGGTTGTAGTGGCCAGCATGCCCATGCCCACATGACACATAAGCATTATATGCATACGGTCACATTAGTTGTGGTTTATTGGTTATTAGTATAATTAAAGGTTGCATGGTCGCATGGGTTATGGAATTACAAGGAATATGGCCTTATAAGGAATATGGCCTGGTCATGGGTGGTAGTGGCCGGCAAGCCCATGCCCACATAACACATAAGCATTGCATGCATATGGTCACATTAGTGGAGTTTTATTGGTTGTTAGTACAATTAAAGGGTGAATGGTCGCATTGGTTATGGCATTACAAAGATTATGGTCAGGTCAGGGGTTGAAGTGGCCGACATGTTCATGCCCACATGACACATAAGTATTGTATGCATATGGTCACATTAGTTGTGGGTTATTGGTTGTTAGTATAATTAAAGAGTGAATGGTCACATAGGTTATGGCATTACAAGGATTATGGTTGCGTCATGGTTTGTAGTGGCCGGTATGTGCGTACCCACATGACACCTAAGCATTGTATGCATATGGTTACATTAGTTATGGGTTATTAATTGTTAGAATAATTAAAGGGTGCATGGTCACATGGGTAATGGCATTACAAGTATTATGGTCGGGTCATTGGTTGTAAGCATTGTATGCATATGGTCACATTAGTTGTGGGTCGTTGGTTGTTAGTATAATTAAAGGGTGCATGGTCGCATGGGTTATGGCAACACAAGGATTTTGGCCGGGTCATGGGTTGTAGTGGCCGACATGTCCATGCCCACATGACATATAAGTATTGTATGCATATGGTCACATTAGTTGTGGGTTATTGGTTGTTAGTATAATTAAAGAGTGAATGGTCGCATGGGTTATGGCATTACAAGGATTATGGCTGCGTCATGGTTTGTAGTGGCCGGTCTGTGCGTGCCCACATGACACCTAAGCATTGTATGCATATGGTTACATTAGTTATGGGTTATTAATTGTTAGTATATTTAAAGGGTGCATGGTCACATGGGTTATGGCATTATAAGTATTATGGCCAGGTCATGGGTTGTAGTGGTCGGCATGCCCATGCCCACGTGACACATAAGCATTGTATGCATATGGTCACATTAGTTGTGGGTCACTGGTTGTTAGTATAATTAAAGGGTGCATGGTCACATGGGTTATGGCATTACAAGGATTATGGCCGGGTCATGGGTTGTCATGGCCGGCATGCCCACATGACACATAAGCATTGTATGCATATGGTTACATTAGTTGTGGGTTATTGGTTGTTAGTATAATTAAAGGGTGTAGGGTCACATGGTTATGGCATTACAAGGATTATGGCCAGGTCATTGGTTTTAGTAGCTGGCATGTCCATGTCCACATGACACATAAGCATTGTATGGATATGGTCACATTAGTAATGGGTTAGTGGTTGTTAGTATAATTAAAGGGTGCATTGTCACATGGGTTATGGCATTACAACGAATATGGCCGGGTCATGGGTGGGAGTGGCCGGCATGCCCATGCCCACATAACACATAAGCATTGCAAGCATATGGTCACCTTAGTTGTGGTTTATTGGTTGTTAGTACACTTAATGGGTGCATGGTCGCATTGGTTATGACATTACAAAGATTATGGTCGGGTCATGGGTTGTAGTGGCCGACATGTCCATGGCCACATGACACATAAGTATTGTATGCATATGGTCACATTAGTTATGGGTTATTGGTTGTTAGTATATTTAAAGGGTGCATGGTCACATGGGTTATGTCATTATAAGGATTATGGCTGCGTCATGGGTTGTAGTGACAGGTATGTGCGTGACCACATGACACATAAGCATTGTATGCATATGGTTACATTAGTTGTGGGTTATTGGTTGTTAGTGTAATTAAAGGGTGCATGGTCGCATGGGTTATGGCATTACAAGTATTATGGCCCCATCATGGTTGTAGTGGTCGGCATGCCAATGCCCACGTGACACATAAGCATTGTATTCATATACATTAGTTGTGGGTCATTGGTTGTTAGTATAATTAAAGGGTGCGTGGTCGCATGGGTTATAGCATTACAGGGATTATGGCCGGGTCGTGGGTTGTAGTGATCGGCAAGCCCATGCCCAAATGACACATAAGCATTGTATGTATATGGTCAAATTAGTTGTGGTTTATTGGTTTTTAGTATAATTAAAGGAAGCTTCGTCGCATGGGTTATGGCATTATGTCACACCCCGATCGATGGCGGAATCATCGGGGCGGGACATGTAGACTGTTCATAGCACATGGTTGACTAAATTGAAATATATTAAAGTCAAATTTGCATTACAAATAATCCAAGTACAAACCAAATTCAAACAAGAAGCATAAAACAATTCATAAAGTTCTTGATTTAAATTGCTAAGTCCAAATCCTATGTTGAACACGTCTTGAATCAATCTCACATATTGGGGCCTGAAACATGAATAAAATAAAGTCAACTAAAAAGTTGGTGAGTATAACACAGTTGTATGTAGATAGCATATAGTTGAAAACAAATCCTTTACAAAACATGATAAAAGGCATTTATGGGGAGCAGCTATTGTGTAACCATGTACAACCAAACCTTGTAACTAGCATGCAAAAATTGTGTTGTCGGTTTCAATCACCGCGCACCATGGGTGGGTTTGTCAGACTCAATAGATCTATCATTGAAAACCGTCGGCTTGTATAGTTAATGATTGCACATAAGAGCATACAAAGGTTAGCACACCTAGCACTCGGGCACAAAGCTCAAATTTTGCACACATGTATGTAAATAGGATTTTTGCACTTGTGTTGTTTGTGTAAATGTAAATGTGTAATGTGTAATGCGTATACAGTTCATGTTCCACCCCAAAAGTGTAAAAGAGTAAAAGGGGTTGTGAATACTCACTTGGTATGGAAGTGTAGCTAACAAAGATTATAGATAGCAAATATGATCCTCGAAATGCACAATTTAACCTAAAGAGTAATGTGTATTGAATCAAATAGATGCATAAGGTTTAAGTCTAAAATGAAAGTTGAATTTGTGTATAAAACTATTGATTTGTATTTAAAAGTATTGAATAAAATATATATAGAGTTTGAAGTAATAATATTTTTGAAACAATTTGATTAGGTTTGAATTGGATAATTGAATAAATATATAATTATAGTTTATGAAATAATGTAAATATTAATTGTAATTAAGTATAAATAATAAATAAGTTTGATTTAAAATGTAAATTAAATAAATAATCATTATCTTATTTATTAATAAATTTTGTAACTTAATTATTAAAAATATCATTTAAGTGTAAGATAGTAAATATGAATTTATTTTTCATAAACTTTTAAATAAATTATATTTATGCTAAGATTAAACTTTTAATCCATTTTTAAATACAGAAAACATATTTTTTATAAAATTTGAAACATTTACTGATTAAAATATATAAAATTATAATTCTGATAAAAGTTCTGAATCTCACACGACCGTGCCTCGGAAGGACACGATCGTGCTCAAGCCACGGGCGCGACCGCGCTAGTCGGGGCGCGACCGGGTTGATCAACAGGAGCACAATCTAGACAAGTCAACAGGCACGACCGTGCCTTGGCCCGGCACGGTCGTGTCTATGATCTTTAGACACAACAGAGACTGGCCCAGAGGGCATGACAAGGTCTGGACAGGAGGACACGACCGCGCCCTATGAGGCACGGCCACGCTAGACGATTAGCACGACCGTGTCTCTTCCAAATCAGACACGAATTGACAAATTCTTGTATTTTAAACGCTGGAATTGTTAGAGCTTTTGATTAATGGGTTATTACGAGTCTTTTAGGATATTTTAATTGTATTAAAAACATTTTTAACAGTGGATTCGATTAAATTATTTTAAATAAAACATGGTTTCTGATTCAGACAGATTTACGAATTGAAAACCCAAATTAATAAAGGGCTTTTGATTTAGATATTGGAATGAATAAATTAGAGGATTCAATTAACCTGAATAGAAGCGAATCGATAGAGAACGATGGAGAGGGAGTTCCGGAGACGGCGGGATTGAGCCCCGGCGTCTTCTGATGTGATCCCGACTGTTTCAACGGTTCCGTAGCTTCAGGAGAGATCGGATGGCGTGACGATGATGCTGGATTTGAGAGAACTTGGATCGAATTGCTTGAGAGAGTTTCCTTGGAAATATTTGAGAGAGAATCCTTTGAGTTGAACGAATTTTGGTTATTTGGTCGAAAAAGAAATGATTGGTAGTATTATTTTGAAAGTATAACGTAAAACGGTTATGAATTCGAACAATCGGACGATTAAAATTGCAGTTACGCTTCAGCTGTTTCACAGGCGCGACCGTGCCTAAATATGGCACGACCGTGCCTAGGCACCGGGCGCGATCATTCCAAAGCAGGTCGCGCGACCGTGCTAAAGCACTTGGCGCGACCGTGCTAGGACGAAGCACGACCGTGCTAGACTAGGGTTTCTTGACATTTTTCAACTTTAGTCCTTGACTTTTCAGGTTCGATGAGTTTGAATAAAATAGTTTTTTGTATAGTGTTTAAATGTATATAATCGAGTAAAACTTGCAAATTTGTATTGAATCATTGCATTTCGTTTAAGGTAAGCAAAATAATAAGGCAGTGCACGAACATTGAATTTGAAATTGCATTACATTGCATTGAAATACGAATACTAAATTCCGAGATGTTACAGTCTCCCCATGTTGAGAGAATTTCGTCCCGAAATTTAGCTAGAGGTTACAACAGTATCAATAAAGAGATGAGGGTACTTTAGCTTCATTTGGTCTTCTCGTTCCCAAGTGAACTCAGGACCACGCTTAGATTCCCAACGAACTTTGACAATAGGAATGCGACTTCGCTTGAGCTGTTTGACCTCGCGATCCATAATTTCCACCGGCTTCTCAACGAAGTGCATCGTTTCATCAATGCGCCCGTCGTCAAGCGGTATATGGAGATTTTCATCAGCGAGACACTTCTTCAGATTAGATATATGAAATGTAGGATGCACATTGCTAAGAGATGGAGGTAACTCGAGCTTGTAAGCCACTTTCCTAATCCTTTCAAGGATCTTGAATGGACCAACATAGCGAGGTGCTAACTTGCCTTTCTTTCCAAAACGGATCACGCCCTTCCATGGAGACACCTTAAGAAGAACAAGATCACCGACTTGGAATTCCAAGGGTTTTTGACGTTTGTCGGCATAACTCTTTTGCCGACTCCTCGCTACTCGAATATTGTCACGGATTTTTCTTGAATTAACTCGGGACCAGTGATTTGTGCTTCACCAATCTCACTCCAACAGATAGGAGAACGACACTTGCGACCATAGAGAGCTTCGAATGGAGCCATGTTGATACTTGTGTGGTAGCTATTGTTGTAAGAAAACTCAATGAGGGATAGATGTGAATCCCAATTGCCACCAAAATCGATTACACAAGCTCTAAGCATGTCTTCAAGAGTTTGGATTGTTCGCTCGGTTTGACCATCAGTGTGCGGATGGTAAGCCGTGCTCAAATCCAATCTAGTACCAAGAGCCTTTTGGAGAGATTGCCAAAATCTAGAAGTGAACCGGGCATCTCGATCAGATATTATGTTCGAAGGAACACCATGACGGCTCACAATTTCATCAATGTAAATTCGGGCTAGTTTCTCCACTTTGAAGTCTTCGCGGATAGGCAAGAAATGAGCGGATTTAGTGAGACGATCAATGATCACCCAAATGCTATCATATCCACTCGAGGTGCGAGGGAGCTTGGTAATGAAATCCATAGCTATATTCTCCCATTTCCACACGGGAATTTCTGGTTGTTCGAGTAAACCAGATGGACGTTGATGTTCGGCTTTAACTTTGGAACAGGTTAAGCATTTGGCCACATAAAGAGCAATGTCTTTCTTCATACCGGGCCACCAATAAAGTTGGCGAAGATCTTGGTACATTTTATCCGCACCAGGATGAATAGAATAACGTGTCTTATGAGCCTCGTTCATGAGAAATGTACGGAGATCGTCGCGATCGGGAACCCAAATACGGTTCAAGTAATATAATAAGCCATTGGGTTTTGATTGAAGAAGAAGTTCAACACCACACGACATTTCTTCATACATGTTACCCTCGGTTACCGAGACGTGTTGAGCTTCTAAGATATGGGTTTGAATATCGGTTCGAATACGGGACAATGAAGCATAACATGGTCCTTTCGACTCAAAGCATCGGCTACAACATTCGCTTTGTCGGGATGGTAACGAATCTCGCAGTCGTAGTCGTTAAGGAGTTCGACCCAACGTCGTTGCCTCATATTGAGTTCTTTTTTGTTGAAGATATGTTGAAGACTTTTGTGGTCGGTGAATACCACACATTTCATGCCATATAGGTAATGTCTTCAAATCTTTAACGCGAATACGACCGCACCCAACTCGAGATCGTGCGTCGTATAATTCTTCTCATGAACTTTGAGTTGCCTAGATGCATAAGCGATTACTTTGCGTCGTTGCATGAGAACACAACCAAGACCTTGGTTAGAAGCATCACAATAGACAACTAAATCATCATTTCCATCGGGGAGAGTCAATATGGGAGCATTGCACAACTTTTGCTTGAGGGTTTGGAAAGCTTCTTCTTGTTTCGGTCCCCATTCATAAGTCTTACCCTTGTGGGTCAGAGCGGTAAGAGGGACAGCAATCTTTGAGAAGTTTGAGATGAAACGACGATAATAACCCGCAAGACCAAGAAATGAACGAACTTCGGTAGGAGTCTTCGGGGCATTCCAATTCTTAACCGTTTCAATCTTAGCAGGATCAACATGAATACCCTTGTCGTTGACGATGTGACCAAGAAATTAAACTTCTTTTAGCCAAAATTCGCATTTGGAGAATTTGGCATATAGTTGTTCTTTTCTCAAGAGGTCCAAAACCAATCTAAGGTGTTCTTCATGGTCGGCTTTAGTCTTGGAATAGATTAAGATATCATCAATAAAAATGATCACGAATTTACCAAGGTACGGTTTGCACACACGATTCATGAGATCCATGAAAACTGCGGGTGCATTGGTTAGCCCGAAAGGCATAACCATGAACTCATAATGACCATACCTTGTTCGAAAAGCAGTCTTAGGAATGTCATCTTCTTGAACTCGGAGCTGATGATAACCGGATCGAAGATCAATCTTTGAGAAACAAGTAGAACCTTGAAGTTGATCAAAGAGATCATCGATTCTAGGCAAAGGATAACGGTTCTTGATAGTAAGCTTATTAAGTTCACGGTAGTCAATGCACATGCGAAATGATCCATCCTTCTTCTTAACAAATAAGACGGGTGCACCCCACGGTGAATGACTTGGGCGAATGAAACCTTTATCGGAGAGTTCTTGAAGTTGACTTGCAAGCTCTTGCATTTCGGAAGGTGCAAGACGATAAGGAGCTCTAGCAACGGGGTTAGCTCCAGGTATAAGATCAATACGGAACTTTACTTGACGAACGGGAGGAAGACCGGATAAATCCTTAGGAAAAACTTCGGGGAAATCCCGAATGATCGGAATGTCTTGGATACTCTTCTCCTTGACATCCTTTTGGACAATATGAGCTAAGAAAGCAATGTACTTCTTTCGTAAGTACTTTTGAGCGGTAGTACACGACATCAACTTAAATCCCTTGCAAGGCTTTTCACCAAAAACCCTTAAGGTTTCTCCCGATGGTAGCGGAATTCGGATACACTTTTCAAAGCTAATGACTTCGGCATGATGATTTGATAGCCAATCCATACCTATGATAATATCAAAGCTTCCTAGTGGCATTGGAACAAGGTTGATTGAGAATGAATGATCATTTAGTTCTAAGGAGCAATCATAAATAATAGACTCAATGGTAAGGGAGTCACCATTTGCTATTTCAACGGTGAAGGTTTTCTCTAATTGGGATCGTGTCTTTGCAAGTAAAGGCTCAAAATTAAGTGACACAAAACTTTTATCGGCACCGGTATCGAACAAAATGGAGGCATATTGACTATTAACAAGGAACGTACCATTAACCACGTCGTTGTTGGCTTGAGCTTCGTTGGCGTTTATGTTGAACGCACGCCCACGAGCTCCACCTTGTCTAGCATTTGCAAGTCTTGGACATTGATCACGAAATGGTTCGGGTCACCACACTCATAACAAGCACGCCCATTAGCAATGGCGGGAGCACCTTGGTTAGCCACTTGAGGTACGGTTCGGTTTGGAGGGTTGACTTGGCCCGTAAGAGCTTTGGTCCTACAAACACTAACCGTATGACCATATCTCCCACAATAAGTACAAAGGCGACATGGGATGTTTTGAGGATGATGGTAGTTGCAGGTGGCACAAAGTGGGTAAATTCCACCATATGGCTTTTTGACCGGTGCTTGAACTACGGGTGCAACTTGATTAACGGGAATAGCAGGAGTAACCAGAGCAAAATTTCTAACTTTCCTCTTTTTGTTATTGCGAGAGGGTTCAGTTGTGGCTTCTTTGTTGTGGGTAGGAGGGGTTACGGTTTCAGAAACTTTCTTAGAACCCTTTTTGGTAAGAGTTTCAGCTTTCACATGATTATCAGTTAAGGTAGCACATAGGCGAATAGCATCCTCCAGAGTAGCAGGATTCCTACCTAAGACAGTATCTTGGATTTGTCTTGGTAGCCCCCCAATATACTTTTCGATACAACGGGACAAAGGAGTGACCATGTGGGGCACAAGAAGACTCAACTCATGGAACCGAGTTGTATAAGCCAAGTTTTCACCACTATCTTGGGCAAGATCCCAAAATTCAGCCTCTAACTTTTTCACTTCATTTCTAGGACAGAACTCCTCGGTCATAAGCCTTTTGACCTCATCCCAAGGTAAGGCCATAGCTACATCAACACCCCTATTTCTTTTCTCCCCATTCCACCAAGTAAGTGCCCGTTTTTGTAGGACACTTGTAGCATGACGAACACGGAGGTTGTCGGGACAGTCACTATTGAGAAAGGTATTCTCAATGCTTTTGAACCATTGAAGGAGTCCAGTAGCTCCTTCGGTACCATAGAACTTTAGGGGATTGCACGAGTTGAAGTGCTTGAAGGTGCATTGAGATGGATTGTTACCACCATTTCCACCATTATTACCACTATTGCTTCTATTTCCACCATTGATGCCATTGATGCCATTGGTGGCACCATTGGCTTGGGTGAGTTGTGTCACCAATTGGGTGAGAATAGCAGCAATGTCGGTGTTGGCGTTGGTTGCGGGAGCACGACGAGGAGGCATTCTACAGATTTTCTCAAGACAAGAAAAATTGTAAGAATTTATGAGATTTGATAGGATTTAATAGAATGAGATAACAAAATAAAAAAAATAGATATTCATAGTTTGGATTGTACTCAAAAGTGACAAAATCACTTGAATACTATGGCACATTAAGGTTAATTTAAACTTATATAATTTTTCAAGGAGACATGCTTTAGCCTATAAGTAAACACTCATCTCGGGAATTCCCAGGAAAGCATACGGGTCCCTCGGTTGATTGGGATTTATGCGAAATGCTTTCCTAGACAGAAAACCCAAAATACAGGTGTCACCCTTCCAGATTGCACGTGTCCTCAAATAATTTAACATGTTTAAAAACCTTAACGGAGAAATAAAAATTTTAGAGATTTTTGCTTCAAGAAATTTTCCACATGCTTAGAAAAGAATAAGATAGAAAGAAGATAGAAATATTATGAGGTTTTAGAATATAGGAAAGGATATTATTTATTTAATTATTAAGAATATCCTAATAAGTCATGGATTTAAAACACATAAGTCATCAAAATGAAATAATAAGTAATCATATTAAGCATGTAACATATAACATATAGCACATAGTATGTAACACATAGCACAAAAATCATAAAGCATAGTATAAGTGGGTGTCCTAAAGTTATAGTCTAGGTCAAGGTGTCTAATAACCTAATTCCCTATAACCAAGGCTCTGATACCAATCTGTCACACCCCGACCGATGGCGGAATCATCGGGGCGGGACATGTAGACTGTTCATAGCACATGGTTGACTAAATTGAAATATATTAAAGTCAAATTTGCATTACAAATAATCCAAGTACAAACCAAATTCAAACAAGAAACATAAAACAATTCATAAAGTTCTTGATTTAAATTGCTAAGTCCAAATCCTATGTTGAACACGTCTTGAATCAATCTCACATATTGGGGCCTGAAACATGAATAAAATAAAGTCAACTAAAAAGTTGGTGAGTATAACACAGTTGTATGTACATAGCATATAGTTGAAAACAAATCCTTTACAAAACATGATAAAATAAGGCATTTATGGGGAGCAGCTATTGTGTAACCATGTACAACCAAACCTTGTAACTAGCATGCAAAAATTGTGTTGTCGGTTTCAATCACCGCGCACAATGGGTGGGTTTGTCAGACTCAATAGATCTATCATTGAAAACCGTCGGCTTGTATAGTTAATGATTGCACATAAGAGCATACAAAGGTTAGCACACCTAGCACTCGGGCACAAAGCTCAAATTTTGCACACATGTATGTAAATAGGATTTTTGCACTTGTGTTGTTTGTGTAAATGTAAATGTGTAATGTGTAATGCGTATACAGTTCATGTTCCACCCCAAAAGTGTAAAAGAGTAAAAGGGGTTGTGAATACTCACTTGGTATGGAAGTGTAGCTAACAAAGATTATAGATAGCAAATATGATCCTCGAAATGCACAATTTAACCTAAAGAGTAATGTGTATTGAATCAAATAGATGCATAAGGTTTAAGTCTAAAATGAAAGTTGAATTTGTGTATAAAACTATTGATTTGTATTTAAAAGTATTGAATAAAATATATATAGAGTTTGAAGTAATAATATTTTTGAAACAATTTGATTAGGTTTGAATTGGATAATTGAATAAATATATAATTATAGTTTATGAAATAATGTAAATATTAATTGTAATTAAGTATAAATAATAAATAAGTTTGATTTAAAATGTAAATTAAATAAATAATCATTATCTTATTTATTTATAAATTTTGTAACTTAATTATTTAAAATATCATTTAAGTGTAAGATAGTAAATATGAATTTATTTTTCATAAACTTTTAAATAAATTATATTTATGCCAAGATTAAACTTTTAATCCATTTTTAAATACAGAAAACATATTTTTTATAAAATTTGAAACATTTACTGATTAAAATATATAAAATTATAATTCTGATAAAAGTTCTGAATCTCACACGACCGTGCCTCGGAAGGACACGATCGTGCTCAAGCCACGGGCGCGACCGCGCTAGTCGGGGCGCGACCGGGTTGATCAACAGGAGCACAATCTAGACAAGTCAACAGGCACGACCGTGCCTTGGCCCGGCACGGTCGTGTCTATGATCTTTAGACACAACAGAGACTAGCCCTGAGGGTATGACAATGTCTGGACAGGAGGACACGACCGCGCTGCTAGTCGGCACGACCGCGCCCTATGAGGCACGGCCGCGCTAGACGATTTGCGCGACCGTGTCTCTTACAAATCAGACACGAATTGACAAATTCTTGTATTTTAAACGCTGGAATTGTTAGGGCTTTTGATTAATGGGTTATTACGAGTCTTTTAGGATATTTTGATTGTATTAACAACATTTTTAACAGTGGATTCGATTAAATTATTTTAAATAAAACATGGTTTCTGATTCAGACAGATTTACGAATTGAAAACCCAAATTAATAAAGGGCTTTTGATTTAGATACTGGAATGAATAAATTAGAGGATTCAATTAGCCTGAATAGAAGCGAATCGATAGAGAACGATGGAGAGGGAGTTCCGGTGACGGCGGGATTGAGCCCCGGCGTCTTCTGATGTGATCCCGACTGTTTCAACGGTTCCGTAGCTTCAGGAGAGATCGGATGGCGTGACGATGATGCTGGATTTGAGAGAACTTGGATCGAATTGCTTGAGAGAGTTTCCTTGGAAATATTTGAGAGAGAATCCTTTGAGTTGAACGAATTTTGGTTATTTGGTCGAAAAATAAATGATTGGTAGTATTATTTTGAAAGTATAACGTAAAACGGTTATGAATTCGAACAATCGGACGATTAAAATTGCAGTTACGCTTCAGCTGTTTCACAGGCGCGACCGTGCCTAAATATGGCACGACCGTGCCAAGGCACCGGGCGCGATCGTTCCAAAGCAGGTCGCGCGACCGTGCTAAAGCACTTGGCGCGACCGTAATAGGACGAAGCACGACCGTGCTAGACTAGGGTTTCTTGACATTTTTCAACTTTAGTCCTTGACTTTTCAGGTTCGATGAGTTTGAATAAAATAGTTTTTTGTATAGTGTTTAAATGTATATAATCGAGTAAAACTTGCAAATTTGTATTGAATCATTGCATTTCGTTTAAGGTAAGCAAAATAATAAGGCAGTGCACGAACATTGAATTTAAAATTGCATTACATTGCATTGAAATATGAATACTAAATTCCGAGATGTTACACATTACAAGGATTTTGGCTAGGTCATGGGTTGTAGAAGCCGGCATGTCCATGCCCACATGACAAATAAGTATTGTATGCATATGTTCACATTAGTTGTCGATTATTGGTTGTTTGTATTATTAAAGGGTGCATGGTCGCATGGGTTATGGCATTACAAGGATTATGGCCGGGTCATGGGTTGTAGTGGTCGGCATGCCCATGCTCACATGACGCATAAGCATTGTATACATATGGTCACATTAGTTGTGGGTTATTGGTTGTTAGTATAATTAAAGGAAGCATCGTCGCATGGGTTAAGGCATTACAAGGATTTTGGCCAGGTCATGGGTTGTAGTGGCCGGCATGTCCATGCCCACATGACAAATAAGTATTGTATGCATATGTTCACATTAGTTGTGGATTATTGGTTGTTATTATAAAGAGTGAATGGTCGAATGGATTATGGCATTACAAGGATTATGGCAGGGTCAAGGGTTATAGTGGCCAGCATGGCCATGCCCACATGACACATAAGCATTATATGCATATGGTCACATTAGTTGTGGTTTATTGGTTGTTAGTATAATTAAAGGGTACATGGTCGAATGGGTTATGGCATTACAAGGATTATGGTCGGGTCATGGGTTGTAGTGATTGGCATGCCCATGCCCAAATGATTCATAAGCATTGTATGTATATGGTCACATTAGTTGTGGTTTATTGGTTGTTAGTATAATTAAAGGAAGCATCGTCGCATGGGTTAAGGCATTACAAGGATTTTGGCCAGGTCATGGGTTATAGTGGCCGGCATGTCCATGCCCACATGACAAATAAGTATTGTATGCATATGTTCACATTAGTTGTGGATTATTGGTTGTTATTATAAAGAGTGAATGGTCGAATGGATTATGGCATTACAAGGATTATGGCAGGGTCAAGGGTTGTAGTGGCCAGCATGGCCATGCCCACATGACACATAAGCATTATATGCATATGGTCACATTAGTTGTGGTTTATTGGTTGTTAGTATAATTAAAGGGTGCATGGTCGAATGGGTTAGCATTTCAAGGATTATGGCCGGGTCATGGGTTGTAGTGGTCGGCATGCCCATGCCCACTTGACACATAAGCATTGTATGCGTATGGTCACCTTAGTTGAGGTTTATTGGTTGTTGGTATAATTAAAGGAAGCCTGGTCGCATGGGTTATAGAATTAGAAGGATTTTGGTAAGGTCATGGGTTGTAGTGGCCGGCATGTCCATGCCCACATGACACATAAGTATTGTTTGCATATGGTCTCAGTTGTGGGTTATTGGTTGTTAGTATAAAGAGTGAATGGTCGCATGGATTATGGCATTACAAGGATTATGGTCGGGTCAAGGGTTGTAGTGGCCATGCCCATGCCCACATGACACATAAGACTTATATGCATATGGTCACATTAGTTGTGGTTTATTGGTTGTTAGTATAATTAAAGGGAGCATGGTCGCATGGGTTATGGCATTACAGGGAATATGGCCGAGTCATGGATGGTAGTGGCCGGCAGGCCCATGCCCACATAACACATAAGCATTGCATGAATATGGTCAGATTAGTTATGGTTTATTGGTCGTTAGTAAAATTAAAGGGTGAATGGTCGCATTGGTTATCGCATTACAAAGATTATGGTCGGGTCATGTCCATGCCCACATGACACATAAGTATTGTATGCATATGGTCACGTTAGTTGTGGGTTATTGGTTGTTAGTATAATTAAAGAGTGAATGGTCGCATGGGTTATGTCATTACAAGGATTATGGCTGCGTCATGGTTTGTAGTGGCCGGTATGTGCGTGCCCACATGACACCTAAGCATTGTATGCATATGGTTATGGGTTATTAATTGTTAGTATAATTAAAGGGTGCATGGTCACATGGGTTATGGCATTACAAGTATTATGGCCAGGTCATGGGTTGTAGTGGCCGGCATGCCCACGCCCACATGACACATAAGCATTGTATGCATATGGTCACATTACTTGTGGGTCATTGGTTGTTAGTATAATTAAAGGGTGCATGGTCGCATGGGTTTTGGCATTACAAAGATTATGGCCGGGTCATGGGTTGTAGTGGCCGGCATGCCCATGCCCACATGACACATTAGCATTGTATTCATATGGTCACATTAGTTGTGGTTTATTGGTTGTTAGTATAATTAAATGGTGCATGTTCGAATGGGTTATGGCATTACAAGGATTTTGGCCGGGTCATGGGTTGTAGTGGCCGGTCTTTGCATGCCCACATGACACATAAGCATTGTATGCATATAGTTACATTAGTTGTGGGTTATTGGTTGTTAGTATAATTAAAGGGTGTAGGGTCGCACGGGTTTTGGCATTACAAGGATTATGGCCAGGTCAATGGTTGTAGTAACCGGCATTCCCATGTCCACATGACACATAAGCATTGTATGGATATGACCAGATTAGTTACGGGTTATTGGTTGTTAGTATAATTAAAGGGTGCATCGTTGCATGGGTTATGGCATACAACGAATATGGCCGGGCATGGGTGGTAGTGGCTGGCATGCCCATGCCCACACAACACACAAGCATTGCATGCATATGGTCACATTAGTTGTGGTTTATTGGTTGTTAGTACACTTAAAGGGTGCATGGTCGCATTGGTTATGGCATTACAAAGATTATGGTCGGGTCATGGGTTGTAGTGGCCGACATGTCCATGCCCACATGACACATAAGTATTATATGCGTATGGTCACATTATTTGTGGGTTATTTGTTGTTAGTATATTTAAAGGGTGCATGGTCGCATTGGTTATGGCCTTATAAGGATTATGGCTGCATCATGGGTTGTAGTGGCAGGTATGTGCGTGCCCACATGACACATAAGCATTGTATGCATATGGTTACATTAGTTGTGGGTTATTGGTTGTTAGTGTAATTAAAAGGTGCATGGTCGCATGGGTTATGGCATTACAAGTATTATGGCCCGGTCATGGGTTGTAGTGGTCGGCATGCCCATGCCCACGTGACACATAAGCATTGTATGCATATGGTCATATTAGTTGTGGGTCATTGGTTGCTAGTATAATTAATGGGTGCATGGTCGCATGGGTTATGGCATTACAAGTATTATGGTTGGGTCATGGGTTGTAGTGGCAGGCATGCCCATGGCCACATGACACATAAGCATTATATGCATATGGTCACATTAGTTGTGGGTTATTGGTTGTTAGTATAATTAAAGGGTGCATGGTCGCATGGGTTTTGGCATTACAAGGATTATGGCCGGGTCATGGGTTGTAGTGGCCGGCATTCCCATGCCCACATGACACATTAGCATTGTATTCATATGGTCACATTAGTTGTGGTTTATTGGTTGTTAGTATAATTAAAGGGTGCATGTTCGAATGGGTTATGGCATTACAAGGATTTTGGCCGGGTCATAGGTTGTAGTGGCCGGTCTTTGCATGCCCACATGACACATAAGCATTGTATGCATATGGTTACATTAGTTGTGGGTTATTGGTTGTTAGTATAATTAAAGGGTGTTGGGTCGCATGGGTTTTGGCATTACAAGGATTATGGCCAAGTCATTGGTTGTAGTAACCGGCATTCCCATGTCCACATGACACATAAGCATTGTATGGATATGACCAGATTAGTTATGGGTTATTGGTTGTTAGTATAATTAAAGGGTGCATCGTTGCATGGGTTATGGCATACAACGAATATGGCCGGGCATGGGTGGTAGTGGCCGGCATGCCCATGCCCACATAACACACAAGCATTGCATGCATATGGTCACATTAGTTGTGGTTTATTGGTTGTTAGTACACTTAAAGGGTGCATGGTCGCATTGGTTATGGCATTACAAAGATTATGGTCGGGTCATGGGTTGTAGTGGCCGACATGTCCATGCCCACATGACACATAAGTATTATATGCGTATGGTCACATTATTTGTGGGTTATTTGTTGTTAGTATATTTAAAGGGTGCATGGTCGCATTGGTTATGGCCTTATAAGGATTATGGCTGCATCATGGGTTGTAGTGGCAGGTATGTGCGTGCCCACATGACACATAAGCATTGTATGCATATGGTTACATTAGTTGTGGGTTATTGGTTGTTAGTGTAATTAAAAGGTGCATGGTCGCATGGGTTATGGCATTACAAGTATTATGGCCCGGTCATGGGTTGTAGTGGTCGGCATGCCCATGCCCACGTGACACATAAGCATTGTATGCATATGGTCACATTAGTTGTGGGTCATTGGTTGTTAGTATAATTAATGGGTGCATGGTCGCATGGGTTATGGCATTACAAGGATTATGGTTGGGTCGTGGGTTGTAGTGGCAGGCATGCCCATGCCCACATGACACATAAGCATTATATGCATATGGTCACATTAGTTGTAGGTTATTGGTTGTTATTATATTTAAAGGGTGCATGGTCGAATGGGTTATGGCATTACAAGGATTATGGCCGGGTCATGGGTTGTAGTGATCGGCATGCCCATGCCCAAATGACACATAAGCATTGTATGTATATGGTCACATTAGTTGTGATTTATTAGTTGTTAGTATAATTAAAGGAAGCATCATCGTATGGGTTATGGCATTACAAGGATTTTAGCCAGGTCATGGGTTGTAGTGGGCGGCATGTCCATGCCCACATGACACATAAGAATTGTATGCATATGTTCACATTAGTTGTGGGTTATTGGTTGTTAGTATAAAGAGTGAATGGTCGCATAGGTTATGGCATTACAATGATTATGGCCGGGTCAAGGGTTATAGTGGCCGGCATGCCCATGCCCATGCCCACATGACACATAAGCATTGTATGCATATGGTCACATTAGTTGTGGCTTATTGGTTGTTTGTATAATTAAAGAGTGCATGGTCGTATGGGTTATGACATTACACGGATTATGGCCATGTCATGGGTTGTAGTAGCAGGCATGCCCATGCCCACATGACACATAAGCATTGTATGCACATGGTCACATTAGTTGTTGTTTATTGGTTGTTAGTATAATTAAAGGGTGCATGGTCACATGGGTTATGGCATTATAAGGATTATGACCGGGATATAAGTTGTAGTGGTCGGCATGCCCGTGCCCACATGACACATAAGCATTGTATGCATATGGTCACATTAGTTGTGGGTTATTGGTTGTTAGTATAATTAAAGGAAGCATGGTGGCATGGGTTATGGCATTACATGGATTTTGGCCAGGTCATGGGTTGTAATGCCCGGCATGTCCATGCCCACATGACACATAAGTATTGTATGCATATGGTCACATTAGTTGTGGGTTATTGGTTGTTAGTTTAACTAAAGGGTGCATGGTCGCATGGGTTATGGCATTAGAAAGATTATGGGCGGCTCGTGGGCTGTAGTTGTCGGCATGCCCATGCCCACATGACACGTAAGCATTGTATGCATATGGACACATTAGTTATGGTTTATTGGTTTTTAGTATAATTAATGGGTACATGGTCACATGGGTTATGGTAATACAAGGATTTTGGCCGAGTCATGGGTTGTAGTGGTCGGCATGCCCATACCCACATGACACATAAGCATTGTATGCATATGGTCTCACTAGTTATGGGTTATTGGTTGTTAGTATTATTAAAAGGTGCATGTTCTCATGGGTTCTGGCACAACAAGGATTATAACCAGGTCATGGGTTGTAGTAATCGGCATTCCTATGCAAACATGACACATAATCATTGTATGCAAATGGTCACATTAGTTGTGGGTTATTGGTTGTTAGTTTAATTAAAGGGTGGATGGTCGCATGGGTTCTAGCACTACATGGATTATGGCCGGGTCATGGGTTGTAGTGGCCGGCATGCCCATGCCCACATCACACATAAGCATTGTATGCATATGGTCTCTTTAGTTGTGGGTTATTGGTTGTTGGTATAATTAAAAAGTGCATGGTCGCATGGGTTATGGCATAACAAGAATTATGGCCGGGTCATCGGTTGTAGTGGCCGGCATGTCCAAGCCCACATGACACATAAGCATTGTATGCATATGGTCTCATTAGTTGTGGGTTATTGGTTGTTAGTATAATTAAAGGAAGCATGGTCGCATTGGTTATGGCATTACAAGGATTTTGGCCAGGTCATGGGTTGTAATGGCCGGCATGTCCATGCCCACATGACACATAAGTATTGTATGCATATGGTCAAATTAGTTGTGGGTTATTGGCTTTTATTTTAATTAAAGGGTGCATGGTCGCACGGGTTCTGGCATTACAAAGATTATTGGCGTTTCATGGGTTGTAGTGGCCGGCAGTCCCATGCCCACTTGACCCATAAGCATTGTATGCATACAGTCACATTAGTTATGGTTTATTCGTTGTTAGTATAATTAAATGGTTCATGGTCGCATTGGTTATGGCATTACATGGATTATGGCCGGCTAATGGGTTATAGTGGCCGGCATGCCCACATGACACGTAAGCATTGTATGCATATGGACACATTAGTTGTGGTTTATTGGTTTTTAGTATAATTAGTGGGTACATGGTCACATGGGTTATGGTAATATAAGGATTATGTCCGGGTCATGGGTTGTAGTGGTCGGCATGCCCATGCCCACATGACACATAAGCATTGTATGCATATGGTTACATTATTTTTGGGGTATCGGGTATTAGTAAAGCAAAAGAGTGCATTGTCACATGGGTTATGGCATTATAAGGATTATGACCGGGTAATAAGTTGTAGTGGTCAGTATGCCCATGCCCACATGTGACACAAGCATTGTATGCATATGGTCACATTAGTGATGGGTTATTGGTTGTTAGTTTAATTAAAGGGTGCATGGTCGCATGGGTTATGGCATTACAATGTTTATGGGCGGTTCATGGGTTGTAGTGGCCGGCATTCCCATGGCCACATGACCCATAAGCATTGTATGCATACGGTCACATTAGTTGTGGTTTATTGGTTGTTCCTATAATTAAACGGTTCATGGTCGCATTGGTTATGGCATTACAAGGATTATGGCCGGCTCATGGGTTGTAGTGGCCGGCATGCCTATGCCCACATGACACGTAAGCATGTATGCATATGGACACATTAGTTGTGGTTTATTGGTTTTTAGTATAATTAGTGGGTACATGGTCACATGGGTTATGGTAATATAAGGATTATGTCCGGGTCATGGGTTGTAGTGGTCGGCATGCCCATGCCCACATGACACATAAGCATTGTATGCATATGGTTACATTATTTTTGGGGTATCGGGTATTAGTAAAGCAAAAGAGTGCATTGTCACATGGGTTATGGCATTATAAGGATTATGACCGGGTAATAAGTTGTAGTGGTCAGTATGCCCATGCCCACATGTGACACAAGCATTGTATGCATATGGTCACATTAGTGATGGGTTATTGGTTGTTAGTTTAATTAAAGGGTGCATGGTCGCATGGGTTATGGCATTACAATGTTTATGGGCGGTTCATGGGTTGTAGTGGCCGGCATTCCCATGGCCACATGACCCATAAGCATTGTATGCATACGGTCACATTAGTTGTGGTTTATTGGTTGTTCCTATAATTAAACGGTTCATGGTCGCATTGGTTATGGCATTACAAGGATTATGGCCGGCTCATGGGTTGTAGTGGCCGGCATGCCTATGCCCACATGACACGTAAGCATGTATGCATATGGACACATTAGTTGTGGTTTATTGGTTTTTAGTATAATTAATGGGTACATGGTCACATGGGTTATGGTAATACAAGGATTTTGGCCGGGTCATGGGTTGTAGTGGTCGGCATGCCCATGCCCACATGACACATAAACATTGTATGCATATGGTCTCACTAGTTGTGGGTTATTGGTTGTTAGTATAATTAAAAGGGTGCATGTTCGCATGGGTTCTGGCACTACAAGGATTATGGCCAGGTCATGGGTTGTAGTGGTCGGCATGCCTACACAAACATGACACATAAGCATTGTATGCAAATGGTCACATTAGTTGTGGGTTATTGGTTGTTAGTATAATTAAAGGGTGCATGGTCGCATGGGTTCTGGCACTACAGGGATTATGGCCGGGTCATGGAGTGTAGTGGCCGGCATGCCCATGCCCACATCACACATAAGCATTGTATGCATATGGTCTCATTAGTTGTGGGTTATTTGTTGTTGGTATAATTAAAAAGTGCATGGTCGCATGGGTTTTGGCATAACAAGAATTATGGCCGGGTCATCGGTTGTAGTGGCCGGCATGCCCATGCCCACATGACACATAAGCATTGTATGCATATAGTCTTATTAGTTGTGGGTTATTGGTTGTTAGTATAATTAAAGAGTGCACGGTCGCATGGGTTATGGCATTACAAGGATTATGGCAAGGTCATGGGTTGTAGGGTTTGGCATGCCCATGCCCACGTTACACATAAGCATTGTGTGCATATGGTCACATTAGTTGTGGGTCATTGGTTGTTAGTATAATTAAAGGGTGTATGGTCGCATGGGTTATGGCATTACAAGGATTATGGTGGGGTCATGGGTTGTAGTGGCTGGCATGCCCATGCCCACATTACACATAATCATTGTATGCATATGGTTACATTAATTTTGGGGTATTGGTTATTTGTATAGCTAAAGGGTGCATTGTCAAATGGGTTATGGTATTATAAGGATTATTACCGGGTCATAAGTTGTAGTGGTCAGTATGCCCATGCCCACATGACACATAAGCATTGTATGCATATGGTCACATTAATGATGGGTTATTGGTTGTTAGTTTAATTAAAGGGTGCATGGTCGCACGGGTTATGGCATTACAAAGATTATGGGCGGTTCATGGGTTGTAGTGGCCGACATTCCGATGCCGACATGACCCATAAGCATTGTATGGATACGGTCACATTAGTTGTGGTTTATTGGTTGTTAGTATAATTAAATGGTTCATGGTGTCATTGGTTATGGCATTACAAGGATTATGGCCGGCTCATGGGTTGTAGCGGCCGGCATGCCCATGCCCAATTGACACGTAAGCATTGTATGCATATGGACACTTTAGTTGTGGTTTATTGATTTTAGGTATAATTAATGGGTACATGGTCACATGGGTTATGGCAATACAAGGATTTTTGCCGGGTCATGGATTGTAGTGGTCGGTATGCCCATGCCCACATGACACATAAGCATTGTATGCATATGGTCTCACTAGTTGTGGGTTATTAGTTGTTAGTATAATTAAAGGATGCATGTTCGCATGGGTTCTGGCACTACAAAGATTATGGACAGGTCATTGGTTGTAGTGGTCGGCATGCCTATGCAAACATGACACATAAGCATTGTAAGCAAATGGTCACATTAGTTGTGGCACTACAAGGATTATGGTCGGGTCATGGGTTGTAATAGCCGGAATGCCCATGCCCACATCACACATGAGCATTGTATGCATATGGTCTCATTAGTTGTGGGTTATTGGTTGTTGGTATAATTAAAAAGTGCATGGTCGCATGGATTATGGCATAACAAGAATTATGGCCGGGTCATCGCTTGTAGTGGCCGGCATGCCCATGCCCACATGACACATAAGCATTGTATGCATATAGTCTCATTAGTTGTGGGTTATTGATTAGTATAATTAAAGGGTGCATGGTCACATGGGTTATGGCATTACAAGGATTATGGCAAGGTCATGGGTTGTAGGGGTCGGCTTGCCCATGCCCATGTGCCACACAAGCATTGTATGCATATGGTCACATTAGTTGTGGGTCATTGGTTATTAGTATAATTAAAGGGTGTATGGTCGCATGGGTTATGGCATTACAAGGATTATGGCCGGGTCATGGGTTGTAGTGTCAGGCATGCCTATGCCCACATGACACATAAGCATTATATGCATATAGTCAAATTGGTTGTAGGTTATTTGTTGTTAGTATATTTAAAGGGTGCATGGTCGCATGGGTTATGGCAACACAAGGATTTTGGCCGGGTCATGGGTTGTAGTGGTCGGCATGCCCATGACCACATGACACATAAGATCATTTTATGCATTTGGTCACATTAGTTGTGAGTTATTGGTTGCTTGTATAATTAAAGGGTGCATGGTCGCATGGGTTCTGGCATTACAAGGATTATGGTCAGGTCATGGATTGTTGTGGCCGGCATGCCCATGCCCACATGACATATAAGCATTGTATACATATGTTCATATTAGTTGTGGGTTATTGGTTGTTAGTATAATTAAAGGGTGAATTGTCGAATGTGTTATACAAGGATTATGGCTGGGTCATGGGTTGTAGTGGCCGGCATGCCCACATGACACATAAGGATTGTATGCATATGGTCACATTAGTTGTGGGTTATTCGTTGTTAGTATAATTAAAGGGTGCATGGGTTATGGCATTACAAGGATTATGGTCGGGTCATGGATTGTTGTGGCCGACATGCCCATGCCCACATGACACATAAGCATTGTATGCATATGGTCACATTAGTTGTGGTTTATTTGTTGTTAGTATAATTAAAGGGTACATGGTCGCATGGGTTATGGCATTACACGGATTATGGCTAAGTCATGGTTTGTAATGGCCGGTGATATGTCCTAAATTATACATGTTTTGCATACTTAATAATCCTCATATTATGGTACTAATTGATTAATAACCTTACAATTAATAATTAAAACGCTAATATTTCAAAATTGCAGGTTATTCGGTGCTCCAAGATAAACAAAGCAAAAACCAGCATAAAACTTGAAGAAATCAAGCTTTTGGAGGACCAAACCCAAGCATTGACCTGTCACACCCCAACCTGCGGCGGAATACGTCGGGGCGGGACTTTTAGACTGTTCATGAGCACAAGGTTGACTATATTGCAATATATTAATCATCAAATTTCATTTCAAACAAATCAAACACAACCAAGTTCAAAAGTACATAATTGAAATACAAATTGTTCTTGAATTAAAATTAACTAAGTCCCAAAACCTATGTGTAACAAGTCTTGATCAAATCACACATTAGCACCTGAAACATGTATAAAATAAGGTCAACTAAAAAGTTGGTGAGCATACTATTGTTAGGCTCATGGTCATGATGAGAATTGTTGTGGACTGGGCTTTGAGGCCCGAAAGTGAGGCTTATATATTGTAGTAGGCTTCTTTTTCTTAGAGGGTAAGTGGGCTTCTAGTTTATTATTAATGGGCTTTAGGCCCAATAGTTTAGATTTTAGATCACAAGAGGTGGTGATATTATATGTGTGAGTTTAAGGGTGCATGAAAAGCTAAGTGTGTATAAGTGTGTGTTAAAACTTAGGATAGCACTTAAATGGATCAAATGGATAGCATGAATATAGCACAAAAATTTTCACGCAGTGTGACACATAAATTATTAAATATTGTATCATGTAGTGTATTTACTTATGATAGTATGTAGGAATATTCACATAAGGAGGAATCATGTAGCATATAGGAGCATGGCATTGTATGGGGGTCCTAGGGTTATAGTCTAGATCAAAAGTGTCTAATAACCTAATTCCCTATAACCAAGGCTCTGATACCAATCTGTCACACCCCAACCGGCGGCGGAATACGTCGGGGCGGGACATTTAGACTGTTCATGAGCACAAGGTTGACTAGATTGCAATATATTAATCATCAAATTTCATTTCAAACAAATCAAACACAACCAAGTTCAAAAGTACATAATTGAAATACAAATTGTTCTTGAATTAAAATTAACTAAGTCCCAAAACCTATGTGTAACAGGTCTTGATCAAATCACGCATTAGCACCTGAAACATGAATAAAATAAGGTCAACTAAAAAGTTGGTGAGCATACATAGGTTTGTACATAGATAGTATATAAATGTGAATAAAACAAATCCATACATAACATGATAAAATAAGGCATTTATGGGGAGCAACTATTGTGTAACCAAAGTACAATCAAACCTTTGTAAGTAGTATGCAAATTGTGTTGTCGGTAACAATCACCCTAATCTGGGTGGGTTTGTCAGACTCGATAGATCTATCATTGTTAACCGTCGGCTTGAATAGTTAATGATTGAACATAAATTGCACACAAACAGTTAACACACCTAGCACTCAAACATAAAACTCAAATTTTTGCATGCATGAATTTAAAGAGGATTTGTGTTTGTGTAGTTTGTGTAAATGTAAGCAATTGTGTGTATAGAGTTCATGTTTCACCCCAAAAAGTGTAAAAGAGTAAAATGGGCTATGTAATACTCACTTGAATCGAGGGTGTAGCTAGCATGAGAGTCTAGGTAGCGAAGTGATCCTTGTAACTCACCACGTTAACCTAGTGTGTAATATATTAAATTGATAATGTGTGAAATAGTCTAGGTCTAAGTATAGGATTTAATTGGATGTGTGTACAAAGGGTTTGAGTTGTAGTAGGTGATTGTGGTTTGTACTTGAAATGAGTGTTTTACAAAAGGGAGGAATTGGAACGAATAGTTTTAAAATAGTTATAGTTTGGGTTTGAATAACTAAATAAATTAAATATTTGTTATCTATTTATTTATTTAGTTACGAAAATAATGTGTGAATCATAATAAAAACGAATTTATATATTTATTTAAATAAATTAAATAAATAATTTTACTTTATTTATTTATTTATAAAGATGTGTAAATAATGTTGATGTATAAAATTTAATAGTAAATATATATTTTTTGTATAGATTAAAATAATTGAATTTATTTATCTAATTATCATTTAAAAATAAATATTTGAAAATAGGGTTAAAGTTTTATAAACTCTATAAATTCGAGAGGTATTGTATAAAACTAATATCATAATTGGAAATTAATTTCCTTAAATTATCTAAATATCTAAATCTTTGTTTTAAACATTTAATATACAATTTTTAACAAAGAAATTCATAATAAAAACGAATTTATATTGAGAATTAACAAATTTGGTTCTATTTTGTTAAAAATATTGTAAAGTTTATAAAAACAATTTTTATATAAATTTTTGGGGCTTTAAAAACGGTTTTAAAAATATACGTGGCTTGCCCGGGTCGAACCCGGGTCTGTCCGGTAGAAGCATCAAGTATCAACCACTGGACCAGTGGTCACACTTGGAACTAAATTTGTTCGGGTGCGTATTCAACATGCAATGATAAGGGAAGGCGGTTTTTGGGTCGGTTTAAGTGTAAAAAGTGCAAGGGTTATGGGTTTAGAACCCGAGACAACAAGTTTATGGGTCGTGTATCTTAACCAGTGGGACTGGGAGATGACCTTGGTTAAGAAATCAGTCGGAATAATTTAAAACACAGAACTCGCCCCCCTCCCCCTTCGTCCCCAATCGAATTCCCGTAACCCTAGCCATGACATCAAACCGATAAGCATAACAATCAAAGCTCTGATCATGGGGCTTTTGATCTTTGGGTTCAAACGTTAAGAATGACACAAGAAATACCTGATTTGAGGAAGTGACGAAGGATGATCGCTGGAGTGTAGCTTTCAGAGTTCCTTGTAACATTTCTGATTTTCATTATCTGTATTTCAGTTCAATGTGATACATTTCAAACCCAATTCTAGTACACTGACTTGTTCTATTCGTACCAACAATTAAATACTATGTTTCAATGTAAATCCGCAAATTTTACACGGGTATATCCTATCAAAATTCTAAATAAGTTTATACTTATATAAATCTATCAAAACTGAAATTTGCAAGGACTGATTTTATAAATTAACAAGAAACCCTAATAGGCACAGACGCGCCTCGTTCTGGCACGGTCGCGCCAAGTGCCTTGATACGGTCGCGCCAAGTGCCTTGGCACGGTCGCGTCTCGCGTCAGTTGAAACGTAAATGCAATTTTAAACGCAGAATTATTTGAATTCGTAACCGATATACGCATCATTACCATTAACGAAAACAATTAATCGAATAATCACCACAATTACAACAAATAACTCTGGCGAATTCGATTCATCTCAAAACCGTCAAGTCATTTCACGAGACCACCGATTCCTCCATTTCGATCCTAATTCTCTCAAGCAAACAAACGACACACACTACTCAATCCTCTCTAAAACTTCTGGACACGCTGATTTAGCCGGAGTTGCAGCAAAGAGCACCGAAAATCAAACCCGTCGACACCGGAACACGCCTCTACCGTATGCTATCGATTCATCGTCTTTTCAGGTAATTGAAACCTCATACACATTCGATTTAATCTATAGATCAAAAGCCCCAACTTAATTGGGGCTTACAATATGGAAATTAACACGAACCTGAATCTATGTTCCATTCAAAAATGGTTTAATCGAATCCGGTTCTGGACATGTTTTAAATACAATCAATTTATACCAATAGAATCGTAATAACCTAATGGATGAAAGCCCTATGATTTCCAACATTAACATTATAAGAATTAGTCAATTCGTTCCTAATTTGGAATAGACACGGTCGTGTCAATCCCAGCGCGGTCGTGCCTCACACACTCAGACCCGGTCGTGCCTCTTGGCTAGACTTGGTCGTGCCTCAGAACCCTAGACACGGTCGTGCCTGGCTAAGACACGGTCGTGCCACGGTCGCGCCCTGACTAGCACGGTCGCGCCCGTGGTCCTAGCACGATCGTGCCTTGTCCCAGGCACAGTCATGTGTGTGAGAAAATCTTGGCAGAATACTAAATTTTATATTTTAAAAACAATAAGCATTTCAAATGAATTTTCAAATTAAAATAATTGAATTTATAAAGATTTATATTAACCTTATTTAAAAAGATCAAATTCCAATTCTAAAATAAATAGAAGTTATTTATTTAAACCTACAAAATTAAATTTATACGTATTATTAAACCCTACACCTAAATATTATTTATACAACTCATTTACACATATTTATAAAAATAGATTAACAAAAGTTATTTACTAAATTTATATTTAATATAAAACGCTCGATACATTTTTATCACTAAATGACTAAGTACATATTTTTATAAATAAATAAAGTATCAATTATTTATTTAATCTATATTTAAACAAAGATTGTTTATTTAGGTTATACTTAACAAAACTTAACGCCTACAACTCCAACTCTTTGAACACACATCCAATTCAACCCTAGACTTAGACATAGACTATTGTGCACACTATCAATTCATACATACTACACTCTAGGTTAACGTTGTGCATTACAAGGATCTCGTTACTATCTAGTCTCTCGTGTTAGCTACGCCTTTTGAATCAAGTGAGTATTACATAGCCCCTTTTACTCTTTTACAATTTTTGGGGTGAAACATGAACTCTATACAAACAATTGCTTACATTTACACAAACTACACAAGTACAAATCCTCTTTACATTCATGTGTGCAAATTTGAGCTTTATGCTTGAGTGCTAGGTGTGCTAACTTTTGTGAACAATTTATGTGCAATCATTAACTATTCAAGCCGACGAAAAACAATGATAGATCTATTGAATCTGACAAACCCATCCAGATTGGGGTGATTGTTACCGACAACACAATTTTGCATGCTAGTTACAAAGGTTTGATTGTACTTAGTTACACAATAGTTGCTCTCCATAAATGCCTTATTTTATCATGTTATGTAAGGATTTGTTTATTCATAATATATATGATAACTATATACAAACCTGTGTATGCTCACCAACTTTTTAGTTGACTTTATTTTATTCATGTTTCAGGTGCTAATGAGTGAGTTTGATCAAGGCATGCTATACATAGGCTTTGGACTTAGTTAGATTTAAATAAAGACTATTATGTATTTCATTTATGTACTTTTTTGAATTTGGTTGTGTTGAATTATTTGAAGTTAAGTTTGATGATTAAAATATTGAAATCTAGTCAACCTTGTGCTCATGAACAGTCTACATGTCCCGCCCCGACGTTTCCGCCGTCGGTTGGAGTGTGACAGATTGGTATCAGAGCCTTGGTTATAAGGAACTAGGTTATTAGACACCTTTTACCTAGACTATAACTTTAGGACACCCACTTATGCCATGCTTCATGATTATGTGATATGTGCTACATGCTATTTGTTACATGCTTACTATGATTAGTTATTATTTCGTTTTTAATGCCATACTTGTTAAAAATTCATGACTTATTAAGATATACTTAAATAATAATTAAATAAACAATATCCCAACCTATACACTAAAACCTCATAATATTCTTACCTACTCCTATATCATCATCATCTACTTAGCATGTGGAAACTTCATGGATCTAAAACTATAAAAATCTTTTTATGCCCTCGTTAAGGCTTTTAAACTTGTTAATTATTTGAGGACACGTGCAATCTGGAAGAGTGACACATGTATTCTGGGTTTTCTGTCTAGGAAAGCAATTCGCATAAATCCCAATCAACTGAGGCACCCGTATGCTTTCTTGGGAATTCCCGGGATGAGTGTTTACTTATAGGCTAAAGCATGTCTCCTTGAAAATTATATGAGTTTAATTAACCTTAATGTGTCATAGTATTCAAGTGATTTTATCACTATTTTAGTACAATCCAAAGTATGATTAACTATTTTATTTGCTATCTTATCATTTTAAATCTAAATAACCTTCATAAGTTCTTACATCTTTTCTTGTCGTGTGCAAATCTATAGAATGCCTCCCCGTCGTGCTACCGTGACCAACAACAACACCGACATTGCTGCTATCCTTGCACAACTTGTAACTCAACTCACCCAAGCTAATGGAGCCATTAATGGTACCCATGGAACTAATGGTGGTGGTGGTGTCAACCCACCGTAATGCAGCTTCAAGCACTTCAACTCATGTAATCCTCTTAAGTTCTATGGTACCGAAGGAGCTACGTGACTTCTTCAATGGTTCGAAAGTATTGAGAATACCTTCCTCAATAGTGACTGCCCCGATAACCTTCGTGTTTGTCATGCCACAAGTGTCTTACAAAAACGAGCACTCACGTGGTGGAATGGGGAAAAGAGAACTAGAGGCGTGGAAGCAGCAATGGCCTTACCTTGGGATGAGGTTAAAAGGCTAATGACCGAAGAATTTGTCCTCGAAATGAGGTAAAGAAACTAGAAGCCGAGTTTTGGGATCTTGCCCAAGATGGTGGTGAAAGTCTAGCTTATACAACTCGGTTCCATGAGTTGAGTCTCCTTGTTCCCCGTATGGTCACACCTTTATCCCGCTGCATTGAGAAGTATATTGGTGGATTACCTAGGCAAATTCAAGATAATGTCTTAGGGATAAATCCCGCAACACTCGAAGATGCTATCCGCTTATCTGCTACATTAACCGACAACCATGTGAAAGCGAGAACTCTGACTTGAAAAGGCACCAAGAAAGTTCCCGACACCACAACCCCTCCCACATGCATCAAAGAAGCCACAACTGAACCCTCTCGTAATAATAAGAAAAGAAAGGCTAGAAACTATGCCATGGTCACTCCTGCTATCCCTGTTAACCATGCTGCGCATATGGTTCAAGCACCAGCCAAAAAGCCATATGTTGGGATCTACCCACTCTGTGCCACATGCGACTATCACCATCTCCAAAACATTCCATGTCGCCTTTGCACTCACTGTGGGAAATATGGACATACAGTCAATGTTTGTAGAGCCAAAGCACTTGCAGGCCAAGTCAACCCACCAAACCGAACCAACCCCCAAGTGGCTAATCAAGGTGATCCCGCTATTGCAAATGGGCGTGCTTGTCATGAATGTGGTAACCCAAATCATTTTCGTGACCAGTGCCCAGGGTTCATCAATGCTAGACAAGGCGGAGCTCGTGGGCGTGCTTTCAACATAAACTCCAATGAAGCTCAAGCCAACAATGATGTGGTCAACGGTACGTTCTTTGTTAATAGTCAATATGCCTCCATTTTATTTGATACTGGTGCCGACGAAAGTTTTTGTGACACTTAACTTTGAACCCTTACTTGCAAAGACACGATCCCAATTAGAGAAAACCTTCACCGTCGAAGTAGCAAATGGTGACTCCCTTACAATTGACTCTGTTATTCACGACTTCTCTCTAGAACTTAATGATCATACATTTCCAATCAACCTTGTACCAATGCCACTAGGAAGTTTTGATATCATCATAGGCATGGATTGGCTATCAAATCATCATGCCGAAGTCATCTATTTTGAGAAGTGCATCCGAATACCTCTAACGTCGGGAGAAACGTTAAGGGTCTTTGGTGAAAAGCCTTGCAAAGGACTCAAGTTAATGTCATGCACTACCGCCCAAAAGTACTTACGAAAGAAGTACGTAGCCTTCTTAGCTCATGTTGTTCAAAAGGATGTCAAAGAGAAGAGTATCAAAGACATTCCCATCATTCGGGATTTTCCCGGAGTATTTCCCGAAGATCTATCCGGTCTTCCACCCGTTCGACAAGTAGAATTTCGCATTGAACTTATACCCGGAGCTAACCCCGTGGCTAGAGCTCCTTACCGTCTTGCACCTTCTGAAATGCAAGAACTTGCAAGTCAACTCCAAGAGCTCTATGACAAGGGCTTCATTCGTCCAAGTCATTCACCGTGGGGTGCACCCGTCTTATTCGTCAAGAAGAAGGATGGATCATTCCGCATGTGTATTGACTACCGCGAACTCAACAAGCTTACCATCAAGAACCGTTACCCTTTGCCTAGGATTGATGACCTCTTCGTTCAACTTCAAGGCTCTACTTGTTTCTAGAAGATTGATCTTCGATCTGGTTATTACCAACTCCGTGTACAAGAGGAAGATATTCCAAAGACTGCTTTCCGAACAAGGTATGGTCACTACGAGTTCATGGTCATGACTTTTGGACTAACCAATGCACCCGCGGTCTTCAAGGACCTCATGAATCGTGTGTGCAAATTGTACATTGATAAATTTGTGATCGTTTCATTGACGATATCTTAATCTACTCCAAGACTAAAGTCGACCATGAGCAACACCTTAGACTGGTTTTGGACCTCTTGAGGAAGGAACAACTATATGCCAAATTCTCCAAATGTGAATTTTGGCTAAAGGAAGTTCAATTTCTTGGTCATATCGTCAATGACAAGGGAATTTATGTTGACCCTGCTAAGATCGAAGCGGTTAAGAATTGGAATGCCCCTAAGACCCCCACCGAAGTTCGTTCATTTCTTGGTGTTGCGAGATATCATCGTCGCTTCATCTCAAATTTCTCTAAGATTGTTGTCCCTCTTACCGCTTTAACCCACAAGGGTAAACCTTATGAATGGGGACCAAAACAAGAAGAAGCTATCCAAACTCTCAAGCAAAAGTTGTGCAATGCTCCTATTTTGACTCTCCCTGATGGGAATGATGATCTAGTTGTCTACTGTGATGCCTCCAACCAAGGTCTCGGTTATGTCCTCATGCAACAAGGCAAAGTAATCGCTTATGCATCAAGGCAACTTAAGATTCATGAGAAGAATTATACGACGCACGACCTCAAGTTGGGTGCGGTCGTATTCGTAGTGAAGATTTGGAGACATTACCTCTATGGCACAAAGTTGGTGGTGTTCACCGACCACAAAAGTCTCCAACACATCTTCAACCAAAAGGAACTCAATATGAGGCAACGACATTCGGTTGAACTCCTTAACGACTATGACTGCGAGATTCGTTACCATCCCGGCAAAGCGAATGTTGTAGCCGACGCTTTGAGTCGAAAGGACCATGTCATGCTTCAATGTGTCCTAATTCAAACCGACATTCAAAATCGCATCTTAGAGGCTCAACACGTCTCAGTCACCGAGGGTAACATGTACGAGGAAATTTCGTGTGGTGTTGAACTCCAGCTTGAACCAAAACTGTGACAATCTGGACTTTCCAGTTAACTCCGTTAACAAAATCCAGTTAAAGTTAACCTAATTAACCTCATCACAAACTCCAGGGATTATTTCTGTCATTTTTCAAACTCTAATTACAAGGACTACTTGTGTAATTAGCCTAAACTCAACTCCATTTGACCTTGTAAAGTCAAAATCAAAAGATCTAAGTCCTATTGACTTTTGATAGTCAGACTAACCATATAGTTAACCAAATTCTGTTAAATCCTAACATATCTCAAAGCTCAGGGACTATTGCTGCCATTCTCAAACCCTAATTCACTTAAAACTACAAGGACTAGTTATGGAATTACCCAAAACCCATTTGTTGACTTTACGAAGTCAAAATCATGTGTTTATTGTCCGTTAACTTTTAAAAGTCAAACAACCCCTGCTATTGATCTAAATCTGTAACCCATAACTAAAAATTGATCGAATTCGAAGTTGTAACGTATGGCATTGATGATTTCGAACGTTTTTTAGCCGTTTCTAACTGTTTATCATTGTTCATCATTGCGAATTACAACCACAAACTCGAAACCGTAGACCTTTATAACTAAACCATCAAATCCGATCATTTGGTTTGTTATTCTCGGAATCAAACTCCCTAAACATCTTAGTCACATACCCCAGATACTCTTTCTCATGCCAATTCGATCAACAATGAAACCGGAGTCGCTGGGGACTAAACCACTCGAAGTCGGAAATCCAATTGGCCGAACACTAACAATTCGATATCGATTGAGGTAATTAATCACATCCTCATTCTCGTTTAAATGTCTAGACTGAAAGCCCTATCAAATCAAGAACTGTTAACATCGAATTGATGATGAACCAATTCTAGGGTTCTTCGAGAATACGGTTTAATCGAACACCACATTGAACACAACCTCAATCCAATTAAATTATATGGATAGGTTCACAATCCATCACTCTTTGAAAGCCCCATGATTCCAGCCATTTGTATTATTTAAATTGTTCAAATCGATTTCATATCCTAAATCTAGGGTTTCGGCATTCTAACTCGTAATAAAACGATATTAAACGCGATGATTTTTGGCAATTAAATGCACCCACAAACTCGTAATCCACTGATGAACAAAACCCCCATGATCTCTTGATCAATCGCGATCGATTTCAAGGATTACGAGTTGAGTTTTGATTCGGCTGCGATGAGGGAGGGATGAACACAAGGACTGCGTGTTAAAACCTTTTAAATCCAGGTTTTGTTCATAATTGGTATTCTAGACCAGTTGGTTAAAACGCATGAATGTTGGGGAGGAGACCCGGGTTCGAGTCTCCCTCCCCTTGTTTTCGTTTTTAATTAATTTCTAAACATTATTTGATTTTAAAACTTTTCCTATATTAACATAATATTATATTAAAGTATTGTAACCCGGAAAACAACCCGTAGGCTTGGGTTTGACTTTATAGCTTATAATTATTAATAATTTCACTTTTAAAATAATATAGCTATATTATTTTCAAACCCCGACTTCGTATAAAATAATATGTTTATATTATTTTTAACCCTTGACTCCTAGTGTAAAATAATATATATTTTATATTACTTCGCCTCGTTTATTATTTTGTGTGACGTTTTGTTTAAACAAATTAATAATATAATTGTTTATTTTATTTATCCACGTTTATTATATCGAATTAAAATAATAAGTTTATTATTTTCTCCACACAAATGATTATTTTGTTAATCATACGACTTAAAAATAATATATAGTTATATTATTATCCTAACCATTTTAAATGGCAAACGTACGAATTTATTTATTATTTAATATTATTCGTTATTAACGTTCGACACGTAACCCATTGATCTTAATTATTATATTAAGAAATCTATTTATGCGTAGACACGTTCGTCTACCCGTTAATCCTTAGAATGTTTTAAGACGTTCTAATCTTCCGTGTCGTCGTCACAAATCCCATATGTCCCTAACTTATGTGTTTATAATTCTAGGGCATACGTAAGCCGTTCAGGCTAACACTTAAGGTTCCAAATCTCTTACTTGTGTGATACTACCTACAACGCAACGCATGTGAGTTTCACGGCCCCTTTTTACCTGTTTTACTATTGGGGGAGAAACATGCTTACACACAAACGTATTTTACTTGTTTTCCTGTTGAGGAAGAAACAAACATGAAACACCAACTATCATACTTTTACTTGTTTTTCCCCGTGGGGGAGAAACAGGTACGCAAGCAAATATTATTTTTCCCGCCAGGGGAGAAAACATGACGCAACTATTTGATTATGGTACTTTATATGATATCACTGTTGAGACTAAGCGTAACATGCTATCACAGAAAGTCCTCATCTTATTTCGAACCGTTAATATGGATCTTAGCGAGGTAATGTTTAGTAGTACTACTGGGTTTGACAAATCCCACCCGCGTTAGTCGCGCTAACTCGATTGGATATCGAACGGGTGAAATGTTAGCCTACTCACATGTGCCAGAGTTGATAGACATGGCAGGACGCATACAAACACAGTCAGCTTCGGTTGCGAGCGCTTTAGTAAAACATGAACATAGGTTAGCTACCTACAGATATGCATATTGAAAGTACATAATCTGGCAAACATTCTCTTATTGCAAACTTGAAACCTGTGAACTCACCAACCTCGTGTTAACACTTTTTCTTACATGTTTCTCAGGTCGCTAAGGCACAGCTTGCACACTTAGGACATGCATGGAGTCCTACTGTCATATTATCCATTTCAAACATTTGAAACAGTTTACTTATTTACAATGATTGATGCCGATTGCGTGTAATTACTTTTGATTTCATATTAATGTTTACGCTTCCGCATTAACTCTGAACTTTTATGTTTTGACATTTCAAGTCCCATATAATATCGTTTGATGTAACTAATGACTGAGATCCTGGTGTGTCACCTTCCAAACGGTAAAATTCCGTTAGTTGAAATTGGGGGTGTGACAGATTGGTATCAGAGACATTGGTTATAGAGAACTAGGATTGCATACTAGACTATGACCTCACACATTAGTTACACGGCACAGACACTTATACGTGATACATTTAGCAACTATACATTGCAATGCAGGCATGTTAATACCATCCGTAACACCCTCAGTTGGCGAGGGACACATCATTTGAATTGCATAATCGTTCCCAGTGGCAACACTCGGGGGATCAGCAGAACAACATCCACTCCCGTCCGAGGGCAGCGAGACGGAGCCTTCGGAGGAGTCACTTACATCACCATCACCTGTTGGGTATGGTGGGCTTTCTCAGGTCCATGTTATGGACGACACTCAGCACTAACGCGTATCTCCTTGGGAATTGGGATCGTCGGAGGCGAGTCCCTACTGTAACCACCAGCAACAATACGCCAAATGAAGGCAGACCGTTGCACGCATTATTTCCGAATCCATTGGCACGTAGATGTCATCACTTTACCGAGCCATGAGCTCGCGTCTTTGGTCAAAATTCTGTTGAGAATAGATTGACCACAAATCTGAGAACGCATTGCTCAATGCATACTCAAACCCCATTCTGACTCGGTGGGAAGAACAACTACCTTCCTTCTTCCAGTAACACATATCCATGAACTAGTTTCACTTCTCGAAGTCGCATTACATGTACATGTTTGCTTCATATGCATGTTACCATCTACAATCCGCTGGATTGGACTATCGTATCGTATTTCAACTCGAGTGAATACTCGAATCAAACAATTCCTGACTACTCATACTGATATGAGTCCTAGTTGATCAACTTATGATTGATAACTAAACTTTTCGATGACTTATCATATCTGACAACACTCTGTACTCATCAATACAAACTAAAGGACATTATGACACAGGACAGGGAAAACTAGGGTGAACATGCAAAGCAAATTATCATTACGGGTGCACACGTAATAGTAATTTGAAGTGCATGTAAGTCCTGGTAAAGCCTAGTGTGTGGATAAATTGTCCTAAGCAGAATCTACAAACTTAAACTTCCACTATCAGTAGAAGTTCTTGTAACCTACTCAACGACTAGTTGGTATAGTTAAACTCGTTCAACAACTGATAGACGCGACTATCAAGTTGAAGGTGTTTACGAACACACTGGACTATCATTAATGAAATACATCATTTTATCTCACTCATGTAAGAGTCTTAGTGATCTTATTATTCTCATTCAAACTTAATCGATAGAACCACCTAGAGTGAAACTCTAGTAGAACCTCCGAGTAAAACCACCGACTCCAACTATGTACACAGAATTTGAGGAATTCTTTCTATGCTAACGCGTTATTCCTTACACTCTTACAATAGATCCCACTTGAACTTGTTACCTCAACCTATAACTAATTCTTAGTCTAACTTCGAATTTTACTCCAGCATATTCAATCCTGTAAACGGATTACTTTCTTCACAAAATGATCTCGTTGTTCCAATGACATTAGAAAACAGGGATTTAATCTAACCAACCATCAGTTGAACACGATTACTTAAACAGACATCTTATCCTTTATGTTACTAGAATCTAAAGCTCATTAAACTTATTTTCCTACATGTAGACCTTTTCCCCTTGGTCTTTGCATTGGCCGATGCTTACCTTATAAGAACGGTTCTAACTAGAAGTCTCAGCATGACTTTACTAATTTCATTATTAGTACGTCGTACTCCAACCCTACTAGCAACTGTGTACACTATAGGATATAGTGAGCGGTCAAATAACCAAAGCAACTCCTATTCTTAGAGGATGTAAGCTAGAATTGGTTAGTTATAAGCTTAACATTGACATTATGCCAGTCACACTGGGCAGCTTTGAGGTGACCCTCAGTATGGATTGGTTATCTAAGAACCAAGCCGAAATTGTCTGTCATGAGAAAATCGTTCGCATTCCTCTCCCGAGTGGAGAAACCCTTCTGTCCAAGGAGAAAGGGTTGGTGCAGTCGTTGGCATCATATCCTTCATGAAAGCACAAAAGTGTCTTTGAAAAAGTCATACTGCTATTCTGGCTCTCGTCACCGATCAGCCATCTAAGGAGAAGAAGATTGACGACATTCCGATCGTTCGTGATTATCCGGAAGTATTTCCCGAAGACTTTCCTGTTCTTCCACCACATCGTCAAGTCAAATTCCAAATCGATCTAGTACCTGGAGCAGCGCCTATTGCTTGGGCACCCTACAGACTCGCACCCAGGGAATTGCAAGAACTATCTACACAACTGCAAGAGTTGTTGGATAAAGGTTTCATCCGACCTAGCTCATCGCCATGGGGAGCTCCAGTCCTATTTGTTAAGAAGAAGGACGGGACCTTCCGCATGTGCATCGACTACCGTGAACTTAATAAAGTGACCAACAAGGACTGTGATCCTTTACCCCGCATCGATGATTGGTTTGATCAACTCCAAGGATCAAGTTTCTATTCCAAAATAGATCTCAGGTCCGGCTACCATCAGTTAAGAGTCCGAGAAGAAGATATCTCTAAGACTGCATTCATAACGAGGTACGGCCATTACGAATTTATGGTCATGCCTTTTCGGGTTAACCAACACACCCGCGGTATTCATGGATCTCATGAACCCTGTGTGTAAGCCTTACCTTGACCAGTTCGTTATCGTTTTCATCGACGACATCCTTATTTATTCCAAGAACAAGGAAGAACATGAGGAACATCTGCGTCTAATTTTGGAACTACTTAAGACAAGAGCATTTGTATGCAAAACTTTCCAAGTGCGAATTCTGGATTCGTGAAGTACAATTCTTAGACATGTAATCAACGAGACAGGGATACATGTCGACCCATCTAAAATAGAAGAAATCAAGAATTTGGCGGCACCGACGATGCCAACTGAGGTGCGACAATTTCTTAGATTGGCTGGCTATTACCGTCGTTTCATTGAAGAATTCTCCAAGATTGCACAACCCCTCACTGCTTTAACTCAGAAGAGTAAACCTTATAACTGGGGTGATACTCAGGAATCAGCATTCCAACTTCTGAAGTAGAAACTTTACAGTGCACCAATCCTATTTCTTCGAGAGGGAATGGACGATTTTTGTGGTATACTGTGATGCATTTATTCAAGGTCTCGGTTGTGTGCTGATATAACGCGAGAAGGTCATCTCTTACGCTTCTCGTCAACAGAAAATCCACGTGAAAGAACTATACAAATCACGACTTAGAGTTGGGTATCGTGGTATTTGCATTAAAGATATGGAGACATTACTTGTACGGTACCAAATGCACCATCTACACCGATCACAAAAGTCTTCAGCACATCTTCGAGCAGAAAAAGTTGAACATGCGACAACGTCGTTGGGTTAAACTTTTAAACGATTACGACTGTGCAATCCGGTATCATCCGGGTAAAGCTAACGTTGTGGCTGAGGCACTAAGCCGAAAGGAAACGAAACCCAAGCGAGTTCGAGCGTTACAACTCACTATTCACCCTGGATTGCCTGACAGAATCCGTAGTGCTCAACTTGAAGCCTTGAAAGAAGATAATCTACCGTTAGAAGGTACACGTGGTATGGAAGCACAACTTGAAGTAAAATCTGACGGAATTCGTTACTTCGTCAAACGAATATGGATTCCAGTGTTCGGAAATTTAAGGGAACTAATCATGGATGAAGCTCATATATCTCGTTACTCCATCCATCCGGGTTCCGATAAAATGTACCCTGATCTAAAAGTACTATATTGGTGGCCGAAGATGAAGGCCGATATAGCCACCTATGTTAGTAAGTGTCTGACCTGCGCGAAGGTTAAAGTTGAATATCAAAAACCATCCGATCTCCTGCAGCAACCAGAAATTCGCATGTGGAAATGGGAACAAATATCCTTGGACTTCATCACCAAATTACCCCGAACCCCTACCGGATGTGATACTATATGGGTAATTGTTGATCGACTAACAAAATCTGCTCACTTTCTAGCAATCAAAGAAACCGACAAAATGGATAAACTCACTCGAATATACTTGAAAGAAGTAGTCTCTCGGCACGGAGTGCCGATTTCTATTATTTCGGATCGTGATGCATGATTCACTTCTCGTTTCTGGCAGTCATTACATAAGGCCTTAGGCACGCGTCTAGATATGAGCACAGCTTACCATCCACAAACCGATGGTCAAACAGAACGTACTATCCAAACTCTGGAGGACATGCTACGAGCTTGTGTGATCGATTTCGGTAACACTTGGGAGTCTCACCTACCGTTGGTGGAGTTCTCCTACAACAACAGTTATCACACTAGCATCAAGGCAGCTCCATTTGAAGCACTTTATGGATGGAAATGCCGTTCTTCCATTTGTTGGACCGAAGTTGGAGATAGCCAACTCACAGGTCCTGAACTTGTATTTGAAACTTCCAAAAAGATCGTCCAAATTAGAAACCGTATGGCGGCAGCTCGTGATCGTCAAAAGAGCTACGCCGACAAACGCCATAAACCTTTAGAGTTTCAAGTTGGTGACATGGTCTTACTCAAAGTCTCACCTTGGAAAGGTGTCATTCGTTTCGGGAAACGAGGTAAACTGAATCCTCGTTATGTTGGACCTTTCAAAATATTAAAGAGAATCGGACCAGTAGCGTATCAACTGGACTTACCTGAAGGACTGAGTGGTGTACACAACGTCTTTCACATCTCAAATTTGAAGAAATGTCTAGCTGACGAATCTCTCGCGGTTCCTCTTGAGGAACTACACATCGATGAACAACTGTGGTTCGTTGAAGAACCGATGGAAATCATGGATAGGGAAATCAAAACGCTGAAACGCAGTAAAATCCCTATTGTCAGAGTTCGTTGGAACTCGAAACGCTAACCGGAATTCACGTGGGAGCGCGAGGATCATATGATGCGCAAATATCCAAATCTGTTCAAGCACTCCGCGTCAAATTCTTAAGGTACTATTTAATTTTCGGGACGAAAATTCTTTCTACTAGGGGATGATGTGATACCCCGAGAAATTTTTTTATTTATTTATTTAATTTTCGGGACGAAAATTCTTTCAACTAGGGGATGATGTAACAATCCGGACTTTCCAGTTAACTCCGTTAACAAAATCTAGTTAAAGTTAACCTAATTAACCACATCACAAACTCCAGGGATTATTTCTGTCATTTTTCAAACTCTAATTACAAGGACAACTTGTGTAATTAGCCTAAACTCAACTCCATTTGACCTTGTAAAGTCAAAATCAAAAGATCTAAGTCCTATTGACTTTTGATAGTCAGACTAACCATATAGTTAACCAAATTCTGTTAAATCCTAACATATCTCAAAGCTCAGGGACTATTGCTGCCATTCTCAAACCCTAATTCACTTAAAACTACAAGGACTAGTTGTGGAATTATCCAAAACCCATATGTTGACTTTACGAAATCAAAATCATGTGTTTATTGTCCGTTGACTTTTAAAAGTCAAACAACCCCTGCTATTGATCTAAATCCGTAACCCATAACTAAAAATTGATCGAATTCGAAGTTGTAACGTATGGCATTGATGATTTCGAACGTTTTTTAGCCGTTTCTAACTGTTTGTCATTGTTCATCATTGCGAATTACAACCACAAACTCGAAACCGTCGAACTTTATAACTAAAACATCAAATCCGATCATTTGGTTTGTTATTCTCGGAATCAAACTCCCTAAACATCTTAGTCGCATACCCCAGATACTCTTTCTCATGCCAATTCGATCAACAATGAAACCGGAGTCGCTGGGGACTAAACCACTCGAAGTCGGAAATCCAATTGGCCGAACACTAAAAATTCGATATCGATTGAGGTAATTAATCACATCCTCATTCTCGTTTAAATGTCTAGACTGAAAGCCCTATCAAATCAAGAACTGTTAACATAGAATTGATGATGAACCAATTCTAGGGTCCTTCGAGAATACGGTTTAATCGAACACCACATTGAACACAACCTCAATCCAATTAAATTATATGGATAGGTTCACAATCCATCACTCTTTGAAAGCCCCATGATTCCAGCCATTTGTATTATCTAAATTGTTCAAATCTATTTCATATCCTAAATCTAGGGTTTTGGCATTCTAACTCGTAATAAAACGATATTAAACGCGATGATTTTTGGCAATTAAATGCACCCACAAACTCGTAATCCACTGATGAACAAAACCCCCATGATCTCTTGATCAATCGCGATCGATTTCAAGGATTACGAGTTGAGTTTTGATTCGGCTGCGATGAAGGAGGGATGAACACAAGGACTGCGTGTTAAAACCTTTAAAATCCAGGTTTTGTTCACAATTGGTATTCTAGACCAGTTGGTTAAAACGCATGGATGTTGGGGAGGAGACCCGGGTTCGAGTCTCCCTCCCCCTGTTTTCATTTTTAATTAATTTCTAAACATTATTTGATTTTAAAACTTTTCCTATATTAACATAATATTATATTAAAGTATTGTAACCCGGAAAACAACCCGTAGGCTTGGGTTTGACTTTATAGCTTATAATTATTAATAATTTCACTTTTAAAATAATATTGCTATATTATTTTCAAACCTCGACTTCGTATAAAATAATATGTTTATATTATTTTTAACCCTTGACTCCTAGAGTAAAATAATATATATTTTATATTACTTCGCCTCGTTTATTATTTCGTGTGACGTTTTGTTTAAATAAATTAATAATATAATTGTTTATTTTATTTATCCACGTTTATTATATCGAATTAAAATAATAAGTTTATTATTTTCTCCACACAAATGATTATTTTGTTAATCATACGACTTAAAAATAATATATAGTTATATTATTATCCTAACCATTTTAAATGGAAAACGTACGAATTTATTTATTATTTAATATTATTCGTTATTAACGTTCGACACGTAACCCATTGATCTTAATTATTATATTAAGAAATCTATTTTCCCATAGACACGTTCGTCTACCCGTTAATCCTTAGAATGTTTTAAGACGTTCTAATCTTCCGTGTCGTCGTCACAAATCCCATATGTCCCTAACTTATGTGTTTATAATTCTAGGGCATATGTAAGCCGTGCAGGCTAACACTTAAGGTTCCAAATCTCTTACTTGTGTGATACTACCTACAACGCAACGCAAGTGAGTTTCACAGCCCCTTTTTACCTGTTTTACTATTGGGGGAGAAACATGCTTACACACAAACGTATTTTACTTGTTTTCCTGTTGAGGAAGAAACAAACATGAAACACCAACTATCATACTTTTACTTGTTTTTCCCCGTGGGGGAGAAACAGGTACGCAAGCAAATATTATTTTTCCCGCCAGGGGAGAAAACATGACGCAACTATTTGATTCTGGTACTTTATATGATATCACTGTTGAGACTAAGCGTAACATGCTATCACAGAAAGTCCTCATCTTATTTTGAACCGTTAATATGGATCTTAGCGAGGTAATGTTTAGTAGTACTACTGGGTTTGACAAATGCCACCCGCGTTAGTCGCGCTAACTCGATTGGATATCGAACTGGTGAAATGTTAGCCTACTCACATGTGCCAGAGTTGATAGACCTGGCAGGAGGCATACAAACACAGTCAGCTTCGGTTGCGTGCGCTTTAGTAAAACATGAACATAGGTTAGCTACCTACAGATATGCATATTGAAAGTACATAATCTGGCAAACATTCTCTTATTGCAAACTTGAAACCTGTGAACTCACCAACCTCGTGTTGACACTTTTTCTTACATGTTTCTCAGGTCGCTAAGACACAGCTTGCACACTTAGGACATGTATGGAGTCCTACTGTCATATTATCCATTTCAAACATTTGGAACAGTTTACTTATTTACAATGATTGACGCCGATTGCGTGTAATTACTTTTGATTTCATATTAATGTTTACGCTTCCGCATTAACTCTGAACTTTTATGTTTTGACATTTCAAGTCCCATATAGTGTCGTTTGATGTAACTAATGACTGAGATCCTGGTGTGTCACCTTCCAAACGGTAAAATTCCGTTAGTTGAAATTGGGGGTGTGACAAAAACCCAATGTCTTACTTTATTACTTGAACCGTATTTGGGTTCCCGATCACGATGATCTCCGTGCCTTTCTTATGAACGAGGCTCACAAGACTCGTTATTCTATTCACCCTGGTGCGAATAAAATGTACCAAGATCTTCGCCTACAATATTGGTGGCCCGGTATGAAGAAAGACATTGCTCTCTATGTTGCCAAATGTCTAACTTGCTCCAAAGTCAAAGCCGACAACCAACGTCCTTCCGGTTTGCTTGAACAACCAGAAATTCCCGTGTGGAAATGGGAAAATTTAGCTATGGACTTCAATACCAAACTCCCTCGCACCTCAAGTGGTTATGATTGCATTTGGGTGATCATTGACCGCCTCACCAAATCTGCTCATTTCTTGCCTATCCGTGAAGACTATCGGGTTGAGAAATTGGCCCGAATTTACATTGACGAAATTGTGAGCCGTCACGGTGTTCCCTTAAACATAATATCGGATAGAGATGCTAGGTTCACCTCCCGTTTCTGGCAATCTCTCCAAACTGCTCTTGGCACACGATTGAATTTGAGCACGGCTTACCATCCCTAAACTAATGGTCAGACCGAGCGTACAATTCAAACTCTGGAGGACATGCTTAGAGCATGCGTAATTGATTTTGGTGGCAATTGGGATTCACATTTATCCCTAATTGAGTTCTCCTACAATAATAGCTACCACACGAGTATCAACCTGGCTCCATTTGAAGCTCTCTATGGTCGCAAGTGTCGTTCTCCTATCTGTTGGAACGAGATTGGTGAAGCACAAATCACCGGTCCCGAGCTAATTCAAGAAACATCCAACAAGATTATCCAAATCCGTGACAACATTCGAGTAGCGAGAAGTCGGCAAAAGAGTTATGCCGACAAACGACGAAAACCCTTGGAATTCCAAGTCGGTGACCTTGTTCTTCTAAAGGTGTCTCCGTGGAAGGGTGTAATCCGCTTTTAAAAGAAAGGAAAGTTAGCACCTCGCTATGTGGGTCCATTCATGATCCTCGAACGGATTGGGAAAGTGGCTTACAAACTCGACTTACCTCCATCACTTGGCAATGTGCATCCTACATTTCATGTGTCTAATCTGAAGAAATGTCTTGCTGATGAGAACCTCCACATACCTCTTGACGACGTGCACATTGACGAAACGATGTGCTTCGTTGAGAGACCGGTAGAAATCATCGATCGTGAGTCAAGCAGCTCAAGCGAAGACTTATCCCTATTGTCAAAGTTCGTTGGGAATCTATACGTGGTCCTGAATTCACTTGGGAACGAGAAGACCAAATGAAGCTCAAGTACCCTCATCTCTTCACTGATGACATCGCCTCCACTAGCTAAATTTCGGGACCAAATTCCCTCAACATGGGGATACTGTAACATTTTTTATTTTCATTATCTTTATTTCAGTTCAATGTGATACATTTTAAACCCAATTCTAGTACACTAACTTGTTCTATTCGTACCAACAATTAAATACTATGTTCCAATGCAAAACCGCAAATTTGACACGGGTATATCCTATCAAAATTCTAAGTAAGTTTATACTTATATAAATCTATCAAAACTTAAATTTGCAAGGACCGATTTTATAAATTAACAAGAAACCCTAATAGGCACAGTCGCGCCTCTTTCTAGAACGGTCGCGCCAAGTGCCTTGGCACGGTCGCGCGCCTTGCTTTGAAACGGTCGCGCCCGGTGCCTTGGCACGGTCGCGCCTCATATAGGCACGGTCGCGTCTCGCGTCAGTTGAAATGTAAATGCAGTTTTAAACGCAGAATCGTTTGAATATACACATCATTACCATTAACGAAAACAATTAATCGAATAATCACCACAATTACAAAAAATAACTCTGGCGAATTCGATTCATCTCAAATCCGTCAAGTCATTTCATGAGACCACTGATTCCTCCATTTCGATCCTAATTCTCTCAACCAAACAAATGACACACACTACTCGATCCTCTCTAAAACTTCTGGACACGCTGATTTAGCCGGAGTTGCAGCAAAGAGCGCCGGAAATCAAACCCGTCGACGCCGGAACTCGCCTCTACCGTACGCTATCGATTCATTGTTTTTTTGGGTAATTGAAACCTCATACACATTCGATTTAATCTATAGATCAAAAGCCCCAACTTAATTGGGGCTTACAATATGGAAATTAACACGAACCCGAATCTATGTTCCATTCAAAAATGGTTTAATTGAATCCGGTTCTGGACATGTTTTAAATACAATCAATCTATACCAATAGACTCGTAATAACCTAATGGATGAAAGCCCTATGATTTCCAACATTAACATTATAAGAGTTAGTCAATTTTTCCTGATTTGGAATAGACACGGTCGTGCCAATCTGTCACACCCCAACCGACGGCGGAAACGTCGGGGCGGGACATTACATTTCATTTATAGCACCAAATTAATACAATACAAGAATTCATGAAATACGTAACAAATTTATCTGGTTAAATTAACTAAGTCCACAACCTAAGTGTAGCAACTTGATCAACTCAAACTTTTGTACCTGAAACATGATGAAAACGAGGTCAACTAAAAAGTTGGTGAGCATACATTGGTTTTGACTCTAAATAGCATCAAAGCGTTATGTGTAAACAAATCCATACAAGTCACGATTAATAAGGCGTTTATGGGGAGTTACTACTGTATAACCAAGAGTACAATCAAACCTTTGTAACTAGCATGTAAAATTGTGTTGTCGGTAACAATCACCCAAATCTGGGTGGGTTTGTCAAACTCAATAGATCTATCATTGTTAACCGTAGGCTTGAATATTTAATGATTGTACATGTAATTGCACATAAAGTAGTTAACACACCTAGTACTCAAACATAAAGCTCAAATTGCACACAAATTGCAAAGTGGATTTGTATTGTGTAGTTTGTGTAAATCATTGTAATTGTTCATGTTTCACCCCAAAAATGTAAAACAGTGTAAAAGGGGCTATGTAAAACTCACCTTGATATTGTGACTTATACTTGAACTAGATCGTGAGGACAAGTGAACCGGATCAACGATGCCCTAATTAAATAGTTACACATATTTAATTTATAGGAGTGATTAAAAGAAATATGAACGGAACGATTTGGACTTTAAGATTTGGAACGAACGAACAAACGATTAAGGATTCGAATAAAGCGATAATTTATAAGTTGTATTTATAAAATCAAATTTTTAGGCGTCAACAATAATTATTATTTGTACTTTAAAAAAAATAATTTTATTAAGACGATGGTTAAAATAGTCATTACGATGGGATAATATAATAATCTATCATAAGTAAATTATGTGATTAGTAATATTATTTATGAAAAAATCAAGTTATTAAAAGGATTGCATAAATATATAAAACCCTAATAAAAGAAAATATGATAAATATTTTACTATAATAATTATAAACATTTATCTTATTAAATGCGAGTAAAATTGCAAATATAATGACTTATTATAAAGCACCACGTTTGAAAGGTCTAGTTTATATACTTATATATATATAAGTCATGACGTTAAATCACGTTTACTTTATAGGTTAAAAGTCATATGTATAATAATAGGGTTTATGAAATACACCAACATTTGTTATGTTTTGAATTATATATATATATATATAGTGGTAAAGAAATATATATAAATACCCCTTTTATTTTATTTATAACGGATAATAATTATAAATCCTTGAAAAATCTTTAAAAAGGTTTGTTTATTAATCATAGTTTAACAATAATAGTTAAAATGCATATATGGGTGTATGTGTGTGTACACAAGAAAATAACAACAAAAACAAAAGCAAAACAGGGTCTGCCCGGGTCGAACCCGTGACCTGTGCTAGAGGGGGGTTTGATTTAACCAGTAGACCTGGGCACCAGTCTTGTTAAGATTCAGAAGCAAATTAGTTTTTATCAAATGGGTTCTGGGAACCCTCCTTCCCCAACCTCCCTGTCGTGCCTCTTGGCTAGACTTGGTCGTGCCTCAGAACCCTAGAACGGTTGTGCCTGGCTAAGACACGGTTGTGCCTAGTGAGCAGCATAGTTATGTTTTCTGTTTGATCAACACGGTCGCGCCCGTGGTCCTAGCACGATCGTGCCTTGTCCCAGGCACGGTCGTGTGTGTGAGAAAATCTTGGCAGAATACTAAATTTTATATTTTAAAAACAATAAGCATTTCAAATGAATTTTAATAAAAAAATAATTGATTTTATAAAGATTTATATTAACCTTATTTAAAAAGATCAAATTCCTATTCTATAATAAATAGAAGTTATTTATTTAAACCTACAAAATTAAATTTATACTTATTATTAAACCCTACACCTAGATATTATTTATACAACCCATTTACACATATTTATAAAAATAGATTAACAAAAGTTATTTACTAAATTTATATTTAATATAAAACGCTCGATACATTTTTATCACTAAATGACTATGTACATATTTTTATAAATAAATAAAGTATCAATTATTTATTTAATCTATATTTAAACAAAGATTGTTTATTTAGGTTATACTTAACAAAACTTAACGCCTACAACTCCAACTCTTTGAACACACATCCAATTCAACCCTAGACTTAGACATAGACTATTGTGCACACTATTAATTCAATACATAATACACTCTAGGTTAACGTTGTGCATTACAAGGATCTCGTTACTATCTAGTCTCTCTTGTTAGCTACGCCTTTTGAATCAAGTGAGTATTACATAGCCCCTTTTACTCTTTTACACTTTTTGGGGTGAAACATGAACTCTATACAAACAATTGCTTACATTTACACAAACTACACAAGTACAAATCCTCTTTACATTCATGTGTGCAAATTTGAGCTTTATGCTTGAGTGCTAGGTGTGCTAACTTTTGTGAACAATTTATGTGCAATCATTAACTATTCAAGCCGACAGTAAACGATGATAGATCTATTGAGTCTGACAAACCCACCCAGATTGGGGTGATTGTTACCGACAACACAATTTTGCATGCTAGTTACAAAGGTTTGATTGTACTTAGTTACATAATAGCTACTATCCATAAATGCCTTATTTTATCATGTTGTGTAAGGATTTGTTTATTCATAATCTATATGCTATCTATATACAAACCTGTGTATGCTCCCCAACTTTTTAGTTGACTTTATTTTATTCATGTTTCAGGTGCTAATGAGTGAGTTTGATCAAGGCATGCTACACATAGGCTTTGGACTTAGTTAGATTTAAATAAAGACTATTATGTATTTCATTTATGTACTTGTTTGAATTTGGTTGTGTTGAATTATTTGAAGTTAAATGTTTTGATTAAAATAATGAAATCTAGTCAACCTTGTGCTCATGAACAGTTTACATGTCCCGCCCCGACGTTTCCGCCGTCGGTTGGGGTGTGACATTCTTTGAGCTCGACAGGTTTCCATAGAGGTAATGAGACGCGAATAAGAGTGCAGAGAGTTTGGAGTGGGTTATTCGAAGGTGTGTTGGTGCTTTAACACGTCCAATTTTATTTTAATTACACGATTCGATTTGTGAAATAAGGTAACCACTATCGGTCACTAATTCATGAAATAAAACGGCAATTGATTGTGAATTGGGTCTTGCTTTTGGGTTGGATACAAGCGAGGTTTGCCATGGCGTGATGCACGGGTGATTACGCGTTTATTTTACGCATTGATGACGGATTTGACTCTGTGAAGTCAAACACGTTCGAATTGGTTTGAATCTTGGTTTTTGGTCGCGCGAATTCTTAAATTGGGTAGCATTCAGGACTAGATTCATGTGTGAGTAATCATGGAAATGATTTACAAGCTTTAAACGCGTTGATTCCTTGATTAGGAAAGGAGTTGGGATTAGTTTGACCCTAAAGAGTCAAACCTGATTGAAAGTTGGAATTTGCCGCTAAATTGATCGAAATAAAATGGTTTGTGGGCTGGGACGAGGTTGGCAATGCTCCAGGCTCAATGCAGGTCCAACCCAACTGGGCTCGATCGATTTCACTATCCAAATTGCAAGGATTCTTCCCTGTTTGACTTTAGAAGTCAAATTGGGTCAAACTGATTGTATGGTGATGAGTGGGGTCAACATTGGGTCAAATGGTTCAATCTCATAGGGTGGGGTTCCAAATGAGAGTTCAAATGGTTAGGGGGTTTATTTGAATCAAAAGGTTCAAGACTAATGTTATTTGTTTTAAAATAGTTTTTATAAAAACTTGTAAACTAAAACATTATTTATTTGATCACAAACTGTTTTATATAGAAAACTCTTTATTTTATAACACTACTTATTAATTATAGGTATTTCATAAAAGAACAATTTTTCACTTTCAATAAAATTATCGTCAATTTATTCAATAAATACCTTCATATATATGCATATTAATAATTAGTATAGCTATATAAATTTATATAAATATACACATATGTGTTATATAAATTCAAACTAGAAAATAATATGTTTGAATAAGGATGAAACTTTAAATTGTCACATGTTAAGTTAAAAATTGGTGTGACATATTTTGTCGGATAAGGTACGGGTTTGAAGTGGTGTGTCATTATCGTATAAAAATAGTATCAGAAAATCATGGATGTTATAGTATCCCCGAGTTGAGGAAATTTCGTCCCGAAATTAAATTAGTGGAGGCTACTGAATCAGGAAAAGAGGTGAGTTTGGATCCTCAACGAGCTTTGAGGGTCGGTTTGTGGAGTATACTAATGAAAAGATTTTAGGTCTGTTTCTCAAAGTCATATTAGTTCATCATGTCAGGCCAGACGTGGGTAGTGGATTTAGTTTGAAGAGGGTTAAGGGGATAAGCTGTTGAATACTGGTTTGGATTCTAAATGCAGAAATGGGTTTGATGGGAACTTGATGATCAGGGTTTATTTAAAATGTATGCTCAAACATTGTCAATGGATAAGAGATTTCACTACTATTGGTTCAGGTCAAAACTTCACGTGACATGAACAACGCTACTTCTGATAATATGACAGAGCACTTATATATAGGAAGTACCATCGGCGTATCCACCATGCCCTTGTCATATCACATCAGCTTCGTTGTTACATATCATGTTAGGTCACAACACACGAAAAATTCACTATGTTTTCCATGCGCTGATTTTTTATAATTCCGTAATTACTCAAATCATCGCATGGTCCATATAGATCCTTCCGTTATGTGTGGGTCAAGAGAGGCACAATTTCACCCAGTCCATATATATTGTTTTCACATAAGAATTGCTAAAAAGTAACTATGTCTTTAAGTAGGCAGGTTAGTTAGCAACTAAAGGGTAATAAAGTAGTATATCCTAGAGTTTCATAGTTTACTCATGTTTGAACAAGAACACGTCAAACACCGAATTGTTTTAAAGTGTTACAGCTTTCTCGTGTCTGAACAAGAATACGTCAAACCCCGAGTAGCTTCAATGTGTTATGGTTTTCAACTTTGGTGAACAAAGTGTATAACCATGCCCTGTGTTTAATGTATTCAATCAATTGCAACAATTATAAACAATTTAGTTTCATGTATAATGTAGCACTCAAGTATCATGTATGGTTTAGTGTCATGTAGGTGTCATGTGTAACATGAACAACTTAGAATCATGTATATGGTAAGAAATGAATTTCATGTATGATGTTAACAACTTAGTATCATTCATTTTGTAAACAAATAAGTTTCATGTTTAATGCGATCAGTCTGGACCAAACAATTTTTCATGTATCATGTAATCAATTTAGTATCTTGTATATTGCAAACAACTAAGTTTCATGTATTATGTGATCAATCCAGTAGAATGTGTATTGCAAATAATCAAGTTTAATGTATTATATGATAGTGTAACATTTTGTATAAACAACAAAATTCCATGTATTATGTGATTGTGTTGTGTACTTTGTGAACGTGCATACGTAAGTTATTGAATTTCGTGTGTGACGTATACTAACGAGTTTTGCATGTGATCGAGTGTTGCGGACAAACGTGTTGTTTGGCGTTCATGTATAATGCGGGCAGTTAGGTTTTGGCTTTTTAAATTTTGTTGAGGTTTGTAGGGATGGTTAACATCTACGCGAAATGGGTCGTCTCTGGAAGTGGCAAATACATTCATACATTAATGAAGGTGCAAAATACCGAGGAGGTTCTGAAAATATTCCGAGTAATGTGTTTATGAATATTTGTTTGTAAATAAGAAATTATTCGTAGATGGATAGGAGAGTGAAAGTAATAGGTTGAATAATAGATATTACACGAAAGCCTTTTTGTAAAAGTATTTAAGAAAATAGTGGTTGAATAACTTAAACCATGAATTACAATGGCAAAACAAATAGCTGTATATTAATTTAACCAAGGTTTAGAAATAATTGCTTTAACGAGAATAGTCATAATTATTTATCAATGCCCTTATAAAACAGGTCGTATTAAGTTTCCACACAAGGTGAAAATGTTTATGGAAAATTTATATTTATGATACTATCTAAAAGTTTGATAAACGTTTTGCTTGAACAAAATAATGAGGTTGTTTAAATCAAATAATAGGATGGTTTGTTTACGAATGAGATTGCCGGTAGTGTACTAAATTGTAGTGAATGAAGAAAATGGTACTTAGACAAAAAGTATGACGGGTGTAATACTCACTGTGTCAAATCAATGAATAATAACTTTGAAGTTGAAATATAAAATTTATTAAATTCTGAAATGTTGAACATTATTCAAAACATAGGGAAATGATTCTTAAACTGAAAATTTAAAGGCAATAAGTAAAAAAAATTATGTTAACGTCTCTTGTAGCTTTCCACTAGAAGGAAGATAATTCCCAAGACGAGCATCGCTATGGTCACTCGGGTAGCCGATATGGCTTCAGCTCTAACTGTTTCCATGCGATTCTCAAGCATTTCTTTTTCGAGGATGGAAATTAACTCCTTTTGGTACCCTAATTGGTTTGCTAGGCTATCCATTCTTTGTCCTTGCAAGTCGTGCCTTATCTCGTGATCTATCCTTTGCCTCTTAAACTTTGAGGTCCTCACATATTGGTGAACGTCATCGATTGGGATTCCCATAGTACTAGTGGGTGCCATGGTACGCCTTACCCAAGGGTTAGAATGATACGGGTCAGCACCAGATACGGGTCTCTTAATGGGGGTGATCTAGGTGTTCAAAGTCTTGGGCCGATGTTCCTAGCCCAATCTGCCCTTACATCAAACCTTGGCCTGGCAGCTGGGGATGGTGGTGACCGATACACGGGTAACCTGATGTCTTCTTCCCAATCAAACTCTACTCCGGGATGGTATACCGGGGAGGATGGAGAGAAGGAGTCCATGTCTAGCAGAGAAACAACAAAAAGGTTGTAAGTGATATTAAAATACTGAGTGTTAAATATAGGAGTTCTCATAGGTTTAGAGTTTGACTAGTCATAACATCGAGTCTTCACAATAGTATTTTAGAAATACACTTGACCTATAAGCAATGCATCCCTGAGGAGAATTCCCAGGAAAGAGGGGTGGGTCACTAAGACACACTTAAGTACCCTGTCTTTCCTTAGCCAGAATCCCTCATGGGCCTATACACACTTCCAGCCATCATGTATTAATAACACTATTGTTGGGCTCATGGTCATGATGAGAATTGTTGTGGACTGGTCTTTGAGGCCCGAAATTGAGGCTTATATATTATAGTAGGCTTCTTTTTCTTGGAGGGTAACTGGGCTTCTAGTTTATTATTAATGGGCTTTAGGCCCAATTGTTTAGATTTTAGATCACAAGAAGTGGTGATATTATATGTGTGAGTTTAAGGGTGCATGAAAAGCTAAGTGTGTATAAGTGTGTGTTAAAACTTAGGATAGCACTTAAATGGATCAAATGGATAGCATGAATATAGCACAAAAATTTCCAGGCAGTGTGACACATAAATTATTAAATATTGTATCATGTAGTGTATTCCCATAAGGAGGAATCATGTAACATGTAGGAGCATGGCATTGTATGGGTGTCCTAGGGTTATAGTCTAGGTCAAAAGTGTATAATAACCTAATTCCCTATAACCAAGGCTCTGATACCAATCTGTCACACCCCAACCTGCGACGGAATACGTCGGTGCGGGACATTTAGACTGTTCATGAGCACAAGGTTGACTAGATTGCAATATATTAATCATCAAATTTCATTTCAAACAAATCAAACACAACCAAGTTCAAAAGTACATAATTGAAATACAAATTGTTCTTGAATTAAAATTAACTAAGTCCCAAAACCTATGTGTAACAAGTCTTGATCAAATCACGCATTAGCACCTAAAACATGAATAAAATAAGGTCAACTAAAAAGTTGGTGAGCATACATAGGTTTGTACATAGATAGTATATAAATGTGAATAAAACAAATCTATACAAAACATGATAAAATAAGGCATTTATGGGGAGCAACTATTGTGTAACCAAAGTACAATCAAACTTTTGTAAGTAGCATACAAATTGTGTGTCGGTAACAATCACCCAAATCTGGGTGGGTTTGTCAGACTCGATAGATCTATCATTGTTAACCGTCTGCTTGAATAGTTAATGATTGCACATAAATTGCACACAAACAGTTAACACATCTAGCACTCAAACATAAAGCTCAAATTTTTGCATACATGAATGTAAAGAGGATTTGTGTTTGTGTAGTTTGTGTAAATGTAAGCAACTGTGTGTATAGAGTTCATGTTTCACCCCAAAAAGTGTAAAATAGTAAAAGGGGCTATGTAATACTCACTTGAATCGAGGGTGTAGCTAGCACGAGAGTCTAGGTAGCGAAGTGATCCTTGTAACTCACCACGTTAACCTAGTGTGTAATATATATATATATATATATTAAATTGATAATGTGTGCAATAGTCTAGGTCTAAGTCTAGGATTTAATTGGATATGTGTATAAAGGGTTTGAGTTGTAATAGGTGATTGTGGTTTGTACTTGAAATGGGTGTTTTACAAAAGGGAGGAATTGGAACGAATAGTTTTAAAATAGTTATAGTTTAGGTTTGAATAACTAAATAAATTAAATATCTGTTATCTATTTATTTATTTAGTTACGAAAATAATGTGTGAATCATATTACATATAAATTAAATAAATAATTTTACTTTATTTATTTATTTATAAAGATGTGTAAATAATGTTGATGTATAAAATTTAATAGTAAATATATATTTTTTGTATAGATTAAAATAATTGAATTTATTTATCTGATTATCATTTAAAAATAAATATTTGAAAATAGGGTTAAAGTTTTATAAACTCTATAAATTCGAGGGGTATTGTATAAAACTAATATCATATTTGGAAATTAATTTCCTTAAATTATCTAAATATCTAAATCTTTGTTTTAGACATTTAATATACAATTTTTAACAAAGAAATTCATAATAAAAATGAATTTTTATTGAGAATTAACAAATTTGGTTCTATTCTGTTAAAAATATTGTAAGGTTTATAAAAACAATTTTTATATAAATTTTTGGGGCTTTAAAAACGGTTTTAAAAATATACGTGGCTTGCCCGGGTCAAACCCGGGTCTGTCTGATAGAAGCATCAAGTATCAACCACTGGACCAGCGGTCACACTTGGAACTAAACTGGTTCGGGTGTGTATTAAACATGCAATGATAAGGGAAGCCGGTTTTTGGGTCGGTTTAAGCGTAAAAAGTGCAAGGGTTGTGGGTTCCCAAGACCACGAGTTTATGGGTCGTGTATCTTAACCAGTGGGACTGGGAGATGACCTTGGTTAAGAAATTAGTCGGAATAATTTAAAACACAGAACTCGCCCCCCTCCCCCTTCTTCCCCAATCGAACTCCCGTAACCCTAGCCATGAAATCAAACCGATAAGCATAACAATCAAAGCTCTGATCATGGGGCTTTCGATCTTTGGGTTCAAACGTTAAGAATGACACAAGAAATACATGATTTGAGGAAGTGACGAAGGAGAATCGCTGGAGTGTAGATTTCAGAGTTCCTTGAGCTCGACATGTTTCCAGAGAGGTAATGAGACGCGAATAAGAGTGTAGAGAGTTTGGAATGGGTTATTCGAAGGTGTGTTGGTGCTTTAACACGTCCTATTTTATTTTAATTACACGATTCAATTTGTGAAATAAGGTAACCACTATCGGTCACTAATTCGCGAATTAAAACTGCAATTGATGCTGAATTGGGTCTTGCTTATGGGTTGGATACAAGCGAGGTTTGCCAGGTCGTGATTCACGGGTGATTACGCGTTTATTTTACGCATTGATGACGGGTTTAACTCTGTGAAGTCAAACACGTTCGATTTGGTTTGAATCTCGATATTTGGCCGCGCGAATTCTTAAATTGGGTCGCATTCAGGACTAGATTCATGCATGAGTAATTATGGAAATGATTTACAAGCTTTATACGCGTTGATTCCTTGATTAGGAAAGGAGTTGGGAATGGTTTGACCCTAAAGAGCCAAACCTGTTTGAAAGTTGGAATTTTCCGCTAAATTGATCGAGTTAAAATGGTTTGTGGGCTGGGACGAGGTTGGCAATGCTCCATGCTCAGTGCTGGTCCAACCCAACTGGGCTCGATCGATTTCACTATCCAAATTGCAAGGATTATTCCCTGTTTGACTTTCGAAGTCAAATAGGGTCAAATTGATTGTATGGTGATGAGTGGGGTCAACATTGGGTCAAATTGTTCAATCTCATAGGGTGGGGTTCAAAATGAGAGTTCAAATGGTTAGGGGGGTTTATTTGAATCAAAAGGTTCAAGACTAATGTTATTTGTTTTTAAAATAGTTTTTATAAAAACTTGTAAACTAAAACATTATTTATTTATCACAACTGTTTTATATAGAAAACTCTTTATTTTATAATACTACTTATTTAATTATAAGTATTTCATAAAAAAACAATTTTTCACTTTCATTAAAATCATCGTCAATTTATTCAATAAATACCTTCATATATATGCATATTAATAATTTGTATACTATATACACTTATATAAATATACACATATATGTTATATAAATTCAAATTAGAAAATAATATGTTTGAATAACGATGAAACTTTAAATTGTCACATGTTAAATTAAAAATTGGTGTGACATATTTTGTCGGATAAGGTCCGGGTTTGAAGTGGTGTGTAATTATCGTATAAAAATAGTATCAGAAAATCACGGATGTTATATGACCCCCAAGAAGTCAAACCAGGTCAACACAAGTCAACCAGCAGCTAAAAGACGATCCTAGGGAGCAAACAGAGGGATGCACGGTCGTGTATCCTTTTGCACGGTCGTGCATTGCCCTTCTGGCCTCCCCAGACTCCGGTACACTGTCCTTTGTACCCTGTTTGATTCCCGAGGTGTTTGCACGCCCGTGCATTGCTCATTTTGAGGCCTATAAATAGATGGCTTGAGTTCTTCATTGAAGCATCCCTTACACACCCCAAGAACACACTAGAGAAAGCTTATTTCGTAGTTAGAGTGTAGTAGTAGTGAGTAGAGTGGCTCTTCCTCCTTGTTCCGCAATAGGGGAGACTACGAAACTCAGTGTTATGCTAGTTAGTATGGCCATTCGTGGTTAGACTCTTTGTATTTCTAGGGTGAAGATGAAGTTTTGTGCATGTTATCCAATTGATGTGTTTATGTCTTTAACTTTTCGTCCTAAAAACCACCATTTTGGTGGGCTTTTATTATTGACTATATCCGTCTTTATATTTGTGAGTGTTCTTGATTTTTAAAGTGTAAAACCTTTTTAAACAAACTTCTCGGGAAGCTTGTACGTCTTTATACAAGTAGAGATTGATAGGCCAATGCTTGGTTAACATTATTAAGATCGTACGCCTTTATACGAACTTATTATGCGACCAAGAATTGGTGAACTCATGTTGGGAACGGTACGTCTTTATACTTGGTCCCGTTGTTACACCGCCTCCCGGTGAGCAAAATATAATCACCTATTTAACTCTAATACAAAGCATTTTACGTTCGATGTCTTAAACAAACCCGGAGATGAGCATTCGAAGGGTTGAGGGTAATTGTTGTACTTAAAGGGAGGCACTACCACTTTTTAAAGCTTTTAAATTTGCAAATCAAATGTTGTGAGGATGAGGCTCTAGCGGTGACCCGGGTCACACATTTGTAGTAGTCATATCACTAGATTAGTCAACTTAACATTATCACGTACTAAGCGTATTTGAAACCTAAAACAATACTATTCGTAACCTGATTATTTCCGACGTATTTACTTTCCTGTTATTTACTATTCTGTTCGTTATATTGCTGCTACACACTTCAAGCACGTTTTTACTTTTCTGCTATTTACTTTACCGCCATTTACTTTTCTGTCCTTTACTTTCCTTTTCCACAATCACACAAAACTCACTCACTAATTAAACCGGCTAAACGTTAACAAAAGTTGAGTATTGGAATTCGACCGTGTCCATTGGTTCGATACTTGGTTCTTACCTAAACTATATTACGCTGCGATAGGTTACCTATTGTGAGTGTTTTTAAGTTAAAGTAATTATCATTTTATAAACTTAAAACCTGATCTCGTGAAACCATAATCTCTAAATATTATTATATAATATTTAACACAATCAAAAAACACACATCAGTCGGCATGCCCATTCCCACATGACACATAAGCATTGTATGCATATGGTCACATTTGATGTAGGTTATTGGTTGTTAGTATATTTAAAGGGTGCATGGTCGCATGGGTTATGGGATTAGAAGAATTATGGCCGGGTCATGGTTTGTAGTGGTTGGCATGCCCATACCCACACGACACCTAAGCATTGTATGCATTTGGTCACATTAGTTGTGGGTTATTGGTTTTTTGTATAATTAAAGGGGGCATGGTCGCATGGGTTATGGTATTACAAGGATTATGGCCGAGTCATCGGTTGTAGTGGTCGGCATGCCCATGCCCAAATGACACATAAGCATTGTGTGCATATGGTCACATTAGTTGTGGGTTATTGGTTGTTAGTATAATGTCGAAGATTACCATAATATACATTAACAAAATATTATCAAACTAATGTAATAATATATACCTATGCAAAATAAACAAAACAACCAAATTGGTTTCTTTCTCTTCATTAACAAAATATATACATGTACAAAATAAACAAAACAACTGGTTCACCTTCGAGCTATAACACTTGATCATCACCTCCTAATACTTTTATAGCCATATATTGAACAAACAATTCCTAACAACATCCCATAGGATAACCATTGAGTTTTAAAAAGAATACCAGCCTCGGTCAAGCCTCTACAAGACCTGATCATCACCTCTGTTGACCGAGTCTGGTATTCTTTTTAAAAACTCAATGGCTATCGTAAGGGATGTTGTTATATGCTATCCTCCTATGCCCTATAACCATACATGTACAAAACAAAACAAAAACCAGTTCACCTTCTACTTATAACTCTTTATCAGACCACCTGAGCCATGGTTCATTGTTGGTTCGTTTCTCAACATCCATTAGGATAGTGATTGAGTTTTTGAAAAGAATATCCAGGCTCAGGTCAACCCTCTAGAAGACCTAATCATCATAGATGATGATTAGGTCTTCTAGAGGGTTGACCCGAGCCTGGTATTCTCTTCAAAAACTCCATGGCTATCCTAATTGTTGAGAAACGAACCAACAATGAACCATGGCTCAGGTGGTCTAATAAAACTCACTTGCTATATATCCTAATGCATGTGGTTATTTGACCTAGCATCAGACACACAATCATCTGTGATGTAGCCCTGGCCTGGTCACCTCCTCTGCCCAAACAGAGCATCGGGTGTAAGGGGAGAGTCCTGCTCCCTATCAAGGTAGCTCATAACTCCACCGACGTATTCTCCGAAGCCGGCGCGACTGATGGTGACACGCCCTTGTGATGGATACAGATTAAGAACCTCCCACCACCTGTAATTCCAAGTTTATGTTACACATTTACGGATATCGACAAGAAAAAACCCAAATGTTGAACAAGCAAACCGTATTTCTAACATGAACAGAGTATCGACAAGAATACTTACCCTAGTAGTGTTGTGCTTCGCCATTTGCGGATTGTAGTCTCTATTGTCTCGATCGCCATTGTTTATTGATTTGATCGATTGAAGTGGCGGCAGAGCTAGAAGTATTGAAGAAAACCCTAATATCGCAATGAATAAAGCCTAAATGACGCAGAGCTAGAAGTATTGACGGCCATTATATAATAGAACTTCTGACAGTAGTATTGAATTTGACGTAGGGAAGTGGGCAGACCATGATTAATTTTAGCCACGCATATACAATTAACCATGACCATTAACTATTTTAGCCACATAAAGTAACTATATCCGTGTCCATAAAATACTTACAGTTATAGTTATAGATAGTTAATTATCATACACGTGGCTAATAAACACTACTATTTTGGTTATACAAAATGATATACGTGGCCATTTATATTAGCTTTTAGACACATCATTAAATGAAAACAATGGTCGTTTCTTTTATTTAGCCACACATAAGATCTTTAACCGTGACCATAATAAACTAATCTTTGGGAACACAGGCAAACTAATATAAGTGACCATATTTATTACCTTTTAGCCACATCACTAAACAACAACCACGGCGGTTGGTCACATTTGGCCACACTAATCGAGTGTGGCTACTATTTGTCACATGTTTTGCTTAAAGTGTGGGTAATAGATGTGTTTTTGGTCACATGAATAAAAAAACCAAACAAAATACCATGACAGTTGCTCACATTTGGCCACACTTTTCTAGCATGGCTAGTAAATGCCACATATTTTTCTAAAGGTGTCGCTAACAGATATGTTTATGGTCACATTGTTTCTGAAAGCGTGACTAAAGGTCACGTAACTGGGTTTTTTTTCACAGAAATGTGTGGCTAAAACTAGGATTAACCACACATTTAATCAAAAGTGTGGCAGGTCAGTTTTTGAAAAAGTGTGACCAAAGCTCAATTTTGACGTAATGATGTATCATGGATTTTGTTGGTAGTTGGGATAACCATGTACCTTTGGTAGAATTTTCATAGCTACCATGCAAGCATTGGTATGCCACCATACGAGATGTTATATGGCAGGAGATGCAGAACTCCTACATGTTGGGGAGAAGTTGGTCAGAAAGAATTAGGAAGTAAAGATATTGTTCAGTCTATGACTGAAAAGCTTGACATGATCAAGATTCATATGAAAGCTGCCAAGGATACGCAGAAATCATACGTCGACAAGAGGAATAGACCAATTGAATTTCAAGTTGGAGACAATGTGTAGTTAAAAGTATGCCCATAGAAAGGCTTGATACGATTCAACAGACGAGGCAAGTTGAGCGCGCGATTTATTAATCCTTGCAAGATCATTAAACGGGTGGGGAAAGTAGGCTATCAATTAGAGCTGCCAGATGAATTGAGAAAGATATACAACACTTTCCATGTATCATACTTACGAAAATGTATAGAAGACGAGACTACTCATGTACCTCTGGAAGAAATAGTGGTTGATGAGAAAATAACTTATGTCGAGGAACCTATGAAGGTTCAAGACACAAAAGAAGAGCAGTTGCATTATAAAACTATTAAACAAGTGTTGGTCCAATGGAAGCAAAGAAAAGGGTTAAAAATGACTTGGGAATGTGAAGATAAAATGAGCAGACCTTATCCTCGATAATTTTCCAAAATGACAGGTTTTGAGAAAAAAAAACCTAATTTAAGGGGGGTAGAGTTATAACACCCCAAAATTTAATGATAATGGAAGCAGGAGGAATAGAACTATAAATAACCCAAAGTCCAAGGACTGAAAATGAAAATTTAAGAAAAGGGGCCGGTAGCAGACCGCTACCATAGCCATCACGATCCGCTACGTGCAGAGGAAGGAGTCACTCAAGAGGTGACGCGTGGCAATGTTGACTCGCGAAAGTTGGGTCGGTAGCGGTGGGTAGCAAGATTGGCGGCTCGCTAGTGAGGTGGTAGCGGTCCGCTACGGATGGCGATGCCAGCCTATAAATTAGAGGCTTGAGATATTCATTTGCCACAACAAACACACAAAAATCACACACAGTTCTGAGATTGATTATTAGTACGACGTGTTGCGAGTGCGGGTCGGATCAGGTGAAGCGTTTGAGCGAGGAATCGAACGTAGCAAAGCCCCGAGGTTATAGTAAGTACACTAACTCGTAAGTAGGAAACCCATAGTTCCCCTAAAATGATTTTGAATTATTAGGTAATGCTTTGTACAGGTAATGCTTACGTGTGACGAAATGAAATATATATTACGTATAGTAATAATGTCTACACATAGATTTAAAATTTAATAACCGGGAGGCCATGGACTTACGTATTCCAAGGTTCCCATTTGGGTGTGAAGCAATAGGCCATAATATCTACGGGATTTTAGGATCTTGTGAAGGACAAACGATACCCAATTAGTATGAAACAAGAGGCCATAGAACCTACTGGGTTCCAGGATCTTGTGACGGCCCAGACTTGCCCTATATGGAGCCAGGTGTCCAAATAAAATTGTGAGAGCCTAAGTGTTGCTCAAAAATCCCATATGGACCCAACACTTGTCTAGGGATGTACAAAAGAACCCTAGGCATCCTAAATAAATGAACAAGATTACATGGACCCAAGATGTCCAGTAGATTTTGTACGGGACCCAAGGTGTACCGGGACCCAAGGTGTCCCAAAATAAACAATTAATTGAAATGGTTTTTGAAAGAAGATATGTTGTACTTACTTAGTGAACGCTAATGTAAACACGTTTTCAAACATTTCAGGAAAGAGCACCTAGGATGGTTGAAGCTTCCAAGGAAGTTGTAAATCGGAGACATGAATTCCTTCAGCCTTCTATAATATAAATATTGAACATATGATGTACAACAACAATATGTTTTATAATAAAATAACTTTCACTTAAGTGACAAAATCTTTTGCAAACTGGGACATAATCTCTGATATTTCAAAATAAAGAAAAGTGGGCTTCTCAATGAGTCTATGGGAAGATGAACCTAGTGAACCATATCAATACTCGGGATAGAATGGTTGACCATCGAACAACTGAGTGCATCTCATGGGGCCTTACTAGACGACCTTGTGACAAGTGGTATGAGATTAAGTTCAAGTCTTCGAGCATTAGGTAATTTATTATCAATATCCGAAAAGCTAAGCAATGATTGTGGCTAAAAAACATGAAAATTGGTGCCCATTTAGATGGTTTTGGGGTGAAGTACATTATACTTGTTGTGAAGGGGTCCATGGCTCACACCTTCGAGTTAAATGTAAGGTGAAATTTCTTGAACATTGCGGTAGAGCTAGAGAGCATAGATCTTATTTTAGGAGTGTTATTGTGACATGTAGACACAGAAATCTGCCTACTATGCCTAATATGGACGCTAGAATCCAAGGGGGAAGAACAATCGATGTTTTCAAAATGGTTTGTCAAAGTGGCATGTTCGACAGGTTTGTTGAAGTCGTGAGTCGGTAGTGGTTGTTAGAAGCCCATACGGTGGACAAGGAGTGTCCGCCTAACTAATCTGGGATCTCTGTGGTGATAAAAGGTCATTGCATGATTGTATCAAATTTATAAGTGACCCTTTAGCTCATTACCCAAGTGAATTGTCTTCTTTATGTTGTCATGAATGTATGGCGATGCATATGAGTGCGTGCATGTTTTCGTGGTGAGAGCATATGACGTGTAAATGTTTTTGTTGTGGGATCACATCTACTCATTTGTGATGAACGGTTTGAGTTTTTCAGGCTACTCCTGCATATCATTCGGCCTCAACAATTAATTGATATTGTAGTGAGATTGTAGACCCTGATAAGTATGTGGTCAGATGAAACAAGTGACTCATATCAATAAGTGTTATGGTTACCCTCGGCCCACCGAGAGTGCCGCATATGTAGATCAAAAGACGGCTCATGACATCGAACTTTCATAACTTAAACAAGTCAAGCTTGAGCTTAAACAAGCTCGGGCTAGACTTGGTTTGTTAACACCCTTTGTTTATATTAATCTAATTATAATTGTAACTAAATTTTTAATTCTAATATATAAATAATTTTAGTTATATACAATAAAAAACTACTTATAGTTTTAATTAATATTACATAATTAATATTTATTAGAATTTAATGGATATGAATAATAATAACAAGAATAATCAATATAGTAGTTTATGAACACATGAAAATGAAAAGAAAAAATTATGTATTTTTTGTTAGGATATGAGATATGAGGCTTAATGCCTTTCACGATGTGAAAGCATGTATGTATATATATATGAAGAGATTACAATAATGAATGAAAGAATTAAGTACAACATAAATGAACAAGAAACTAAAAAGGTTGAGTAAGTTATGATGGTTTAATATCCTCCCTCAAGCGAGACGATGGAGGATCGAGACGAAGCTTGTTCCTAAAGAACTCGAACTGAGGTCGAGGAAGGCTCTTGGTGAAGATGTCTGCAACTTGAAGTGTCATAGGTATGAATTTGGTATGTAGCTTCCCGGATAAGACAAGTTCACGAATAAAGTGATAATCTAAGTCAATATGTTTGGCCCGTTTGTGGGCGACGGGATTTTGTGTGAGAAACAATGCACTCCGATTATCACATAGTATGGTAGGACGATAAGGTGGTAAGGCATGTATTCGGATTCGCCATGGCACGGTATTCAGATTCACAACTTGATCGGGATACCGTAGGCTGTTTCTTTGCACTCCACGAGACAAGGTTGCCACCTAGAAATATAGAGTAACCATATGTGGATCTTTGAGTTTCAAAACATTGGGCCCAGTCAGCATCAGAGTAGCCATGAAGAGATGTGTGGATGGGTTTGCTAAAGGTGAGTCCAAAATCCAAAGTGCCATTGATACATCGAAGGATTCTCGTTACCTCTTGATAGTGAGCAATGGTTGGAGCATGTAGGAATTGGCTAACTTGATTTACGAAATAGGATATGTCAGGTCTTGTGATTGTTAAATACTGAAGGGCTTCCACAACTGAACGGTACTGAGTGATGTCGAAAAATGGTTCCCCGTAAGTGGTGAATGATGTCGTTGTTGGAAGAGGAGTATGAGCTGTTTGGCATGCAACATATTTGTTCGTTGAACTATTTCTCGAGCATATATGGACTGATTTAGGAAAAGGCCATATGGTGTGTAAGTAACTTCAAGCCCAAGGAAGTAATTGAGTTCCCCTAAGTCTTTGATGGCGAATTCTTTGTGAACCTTGTCAATGAATGATTTTAGAACATGTTCTTGGTAACCTGTCAAGATCAAATCATCAACATAAACTAAGAGATACATAATACATAATGCATGAGTCTTTCTTGAATATGAACAAGGATGTGTCCGATCTACTGCACGAGAAGCCATTATTAAGTAGGAAGGTGATGAGCCGATGAAACCATGCCCGAGGAGCTTGCTTGAGGCCGTAGAGGGCTTTGTTTAATTTGCATACATAATCTGGAAATTGAGGATCAACGAAGCCCGGGGGTTGTTCTATGTACACACATTCTTTTAGATGACCATGCAAAAAGGCACTGTTTACATCAAGTTTATGTAATTTTCAATTACGGATAACATCTAAAGAAATGACAAGCCGAACCTTGGTGGCTTTTACAACTGGGCTAAAGGTGTGAAAATAGTCTACGCCATGGACTTGACTAAAGTGTTGAGCCACAAGGCATGCTTTGTGACATTCGATGGAGCCATCGAATTTGAATTTTGTACGATAAAGCCAATTGGAAACCACAATATTTTTTTTGTAAGCAAGGGGAACAAGGGACCAAGTCTTGTTATTGTGTAAAGCATCGATTTTCACGCTGCATGGTAGCAACCAGTGAGGATTTTTAGTTGTTGAGTTGTACCCTTTGGGATCATTGCTCGCAAGAAGGGCTTTGTACAGAGTATGATTAACGGTTTGGGATAAGTTGGCAAGGTGATGAGGTGTGAAGATACCAGCCTTTCCTCGGGTAACCATGGGATGGGATGGTGGTGGAGGTGGTGGGGGTGGAGGATTCTGTGAAGTGGGTGAGGGAGGTGGAGTTGGCATGTTTTGTGGCGGGGGTGGTGTTTGAAGTATGGGTGGGGGTGGCGGAGGTGGTGGTTGGGGTATATTGGCTGTAACAGAAGGTTGAGTTGGTGTTTGAAGTATGGTGGAGGGTGGTGGTTGTGGTATGTTGGCGGTAACAGGAGGTTGATTTGGAGGAGGTGGGTTGGGAAAATCTATGCAGATAGTGCATGGGTTGGGAACATGTGGTGGTGTGGGTCTGGGTATTACGGGTGGTTGTGGTTGGGAAGTAGATGAGGGTAGGTTAATGTCTAAGAATGTGGTGAGTTGTAGTGAGGTAATAGGGGCTTCATCGGTTATGGCATTAGAGAAGGGAAATGTGGTTTCATTGAACCGAGCATGTCGAGATATATCAACCCGTGAGGTGATTGGGTCAAGCCCCCAAAAACCCTTGTACTTTGGGCTATAGCCGATGAAGACACATGCTAAGCTGCGGGGTGCAAGTTTATGTTTCGAGTAGTCACGTAATTAAGGAAAGACCCGAGAGCCAAAGGTTTTAAAGGTGTTATATTCGGGTGGTTGGGAGTACAAGAGTTCAAACGGTGTTTTGCCATGTAAGATATGCATGGGTAGCCGGTTAATAATATATAAGGCGGACGAGAATGCATCCACCCAATAAGACGGTGGTATACTAGCATTAAAAAGCATTGTGAGGCCTGTTTTGACAATATGTCTATGTTTCCGATTGGCACGCCCATTTTATTGTGGCGTATATAGGCAAGACAAACGATGTAGAGTGCCATTTTCTTCAAATAATTTACGAACTTTGTAATTAACAAATTCGGTTCCCCCATCACTTTGAAACACTTTGATTTTCCTCGAGAATTGAGTTTGAACAAATTTTATAAATATGGATAAGGCAATGTAAAATTCAGATTTGGTCTTTAATGGAGACAACGTAATACCGGTAATTATCATTAGACAAAACTGGTGACGGTCCCCATAGGTCGCAATGAATCATATCAAGAGGATGTAAGGCCCGTTTTATATTATTATCAAATGGTAAACGTTGGCTTTTGGCCAAGTGACAAGATAAGAAAGCTCCCGGTTTGGGTAAAATGGACGTGACAGACAAAAGTCCAAGCTTTTTTAAACTAATATTGGTTTAAAAAGGAGCATGTCCTAATCGGGTATGCCACACTTCATAGGAGGCCTTCGGGTTAGAAGAAGTGGCAAGGAGAGCTTGGTGACCCGTTTGGAGGACATAGAGACTATGCTCATGCTTTCCCTGAGCTAGGACTTGCTTTGTTAGACGGTCCTGGATAGAAAAATAAGGGTAAGAAAATAGAACATCAACACCATTGTCTTTGGTTAATTTACTAACGGATAAGAGGTTGTTTGTGATATTTGGAACCACCAAAACATAAAGTAAGTGGATATTTACATGCAGTTTAGTATGGCTAGTGTGAGATATAGGGTGAGACTTACCATCTCCAAAGTAAACCGATTTGGTACCTGAAGTGGGAGTCGGGTTAGAGATGTTTTAAGTGGAGGAGGTCATGTGATCTGTAGCCCCGGAATCGACAAACCAATCTGGGCCGACAGTGGAGACATGACATTGTCCAAGGAAAGCTTGAGCCAGGCTAGCATAGGTGGTGGGAGCGTGGGAAGTAAAGGAGTGCAGGTTGAGACAGGCGGTGGCGTAGTGGCCATTAGTCTGACATAATTGATAGTGATGACGACATTGGTCATGAGTTCGGCCATTGGTACCTCAGGATCCATGAGTGAATCGGTTTCCACTACCATGAGACGGAAATTGGAAGTGGGCTGTTTGAGCCGTGAAGATAACGGGGGGAGTGGCCATTCCATACAAGCCATGAAGGGCTCTAACAAGTAACTCGTGTCCTTCAGCCCTATGCAGCAGGTCAGAAAATAGCGGCGACAGACTAGTGGATCGGATTGACGTGGAAAATGTTTCAAATGATGGCCCAAGTCCACACATGAACCAGTGGTGCTCATAAGTGGGTTCAACAGGATGGATGATGGCTGCCAACTGATCACAGAGAAGCTTGAATTGGCGTTCAAAGTCAGCAATAGTTTTGTTTCCCTTGGTGGTTAGCCGGAGTTGATCATGGAGGTTTTGAACGCCTTCAACAAAAGAGTTGATGTAGGTGGCTTCAAGGGAAACCCATATTTCTCTGGCGGTGGGTAAACCAACGATGATTGAGACTGCCTCCTCTGATAAAGACGCTTCAAGGACGATAATTGTTCTTTGATCAGCGGCATCCCAAGGAGCAAATGCCGGATTAGGGACTATTTTGTCACCATGAACCAGGGTTGCGGCGGAAGCAGTGACTGACCCGTCAATATGATGAAGAAGGTTTTGGTAGGATAGGATAGGAAGAAGTTGATTTTTCCATAGGATACAGTTGGTTGATGAGAGTTTGAAGGTGATCATGTGAGGATGGAATTGAGAGCGATGGATGCATCGGTGGAGGAAGAAGCCGCCATGAGGAAGGGCAGGAAAGGAGGTTGAGAGTTGGGGGGGGTGGGGATGGAAGATGAAGAGGAGGAGGGAGGAAACTCAACCAAAAATGGTTGATACCATGTTAGGATATGAGGCTTAATGCCTTTAACAATGTGAAGGCAGGTATATATATATATATGAAGATAGTACAATAACGAATGAAGAATTAAGTACAACATAAACGAACACGAAACTAAAAAGGTTGAGTAAGTTATGATGGTTTAATAATTTAATAAATGTGAAATTTCATAAAATGTAAAATGACGAATTTGATAAATTTAATATGTCTGTTGGACGTATCCATACAGGTCGGTGTGGTCAAACCCATAACCGGTCCGATCAGATGAAATGGGTACCCGCCCGCATCCAGGATTGAAGACAGTTCAATGAATCAGTTTCAAAGCGACGTACTCCATGCATGTGTTTAGGAAAGTAGTTTTAGTCCATTATTGCATTTTCTTTTCCCATGTTCTATTACTTGCATTGTGTTAGAAACCTTGTTTAATTTTCTTCTTCGTTTAAATATGTATTCGTTTTTATTTTTGGCGTTAAGAATCAATCAGAAAATTGGCTCAAGAGTCTTGTCTATCTCGTGTTGTAAATTGCAGAAAAACGAATTGAAACTTGGATTCTCTGAAAGGCGTGAAACACTTTCAGATCAAATATATTTGATGGTTCACCCAAATGAATTGATCAGATACAATTAAGAGATTAATTAAAATACCAATATGGAGAATTTTGTGATTAATTTTTGAACCAGTGAAAAGAATCGTATGCTCAATGTAAGAATTAATCAGAGAAAAACCCGATAACTGTCAAAGGCAGATATCCTTTAATTTCAAATTCGAATTTCGAATTTAATTAAAAAATCGCCCCAATATGTTGACAACAATTTTATATAATAAATTATATAAAATTAATTTCTAATGTATTTTTTATAAAGTAATAAGTGTCAAAATAATTTCTAATGCATTTTCTTCCCAGCCAGGGGCTCTGCCTGTTGAAACCCGCCAGGGGCTGCCGCCCCTTAGACCCCGCTTCCAGGGGCGCTGCCCCCCGACCCCCGTTATATCATGATAAACTCAAATAAGCGTGCACTCCGCACCTCCTAACTTATTTGATATTTATGATGATATGTATTGATCAAACAAGTTAATCCAATTACACTAAAATATCCAACAAATCCTCACCTATTTTAGGGCAATCCTTGATTAACTAAAATTACATAATCACAAAACAGACAAACTAATGCATAAATGAAATATCATGATGATTGAATTTCATCTTAGTATATTATACATTTCATATATTCGAATATCAGGGTGTCACTACGGATTGAACCCTTGCTATTCAAAGTGAATACACGAAGATAATACACACAAAAATTTACATATTTATATGTTCTATCTTGACACTATCTTTTACTAGCCTGTGTCCTTATTCTTCATAAGTATATTAAAGCCAAGTCCCAACTTCCTGAAGCGGCTAAACTTCATGCTCATATAGGTAGCTCTTTTACTCTTGCACCTGCATATGCAATTTTTCAAAAGAACTATTAACAATTTAAAAATTCAACCTCCTTAACTTGCACGTCTTAACACATACCTTGGGATGATGCTTTTAATGTGTTCCAATATCTAGATGTTAAGCTTTACACATTGAACTCAGCACCTAATGTTATACTAGGTGGGAATTGGGTATCTTAACATGAGAGATTTCAGGTAGACTTTAATCCCATCCCTATAGCCGACTTGTAACATTTGAAAATTTTTCGTGCTAAATATTACCAAAATAAAAGTTAAAGGACTAGAAGTATAATTACTTAAAAGATCAGGGAATAAAAAATGAAAAATTCTGAAATTTCATTGGTAGCGGACCGCTACCATAAGCATAACGGTCCGCTACGTGGTCCCAAAGGCAATAATAAGGGAATGACACGTGCCCTGATGAGTCATTAGGGTTTCTGACGCGTGTCACATGTAGCGGACCGCTACTAGATTCTTGTCGGTCTGCTACGGCTACCTCAGTTGGGTGGCGGACCGCTACCTTGTAGCTTAACGGTCCGCTAGCCGCAATTTGAGCCGCAACACCGGAGCTTGACACATGTCATGCTGTCTGTTTAGGGTTTAGGCGGTAGCGGACCGCTACCCGTTACCATAACGGTTCGATACGGACCCGAAATTCAGCCTATAAAAAGATGCAACGACCATTCAAATTCCAAAACACACCGAAACCAAATTCCAAGTTCTTGTAAGCCATTTCCACTCTCATAAAACCATTCCCGCTCATACGTTTATGTTCCCGAGGTGCAGAATCATCCTAGAAGTAACCAAGAATCTAGGAAACGCTCATTTGGAGAAAACAAGCAAGGTTCTTAAGTAGAGACGCTGCCCATTAAGACACTTACTCTAGAAGATTCCTGAGCCGAGACTCTGTCAAGGTGAATGCTTGTATTTTTATAAAATGATTTCAAAACTGAAAATGGTTTTGATTATGCTATGACTTGAATGAATTTATACAACCAATCGTTTCATAAGGTGATTTACTATATAGCAGTCAGCCCATAGAGTCACGTATATATACACGTGTTACAGATGAGACGATGTAACAGGGCTAGGGTTTGAACCCTTGGTTATTGTAAAGCCCATTGTCGTAAGCGGAAGGCAGACAGACATAAAAATATATCCAAGGTCCCTGGTGTAGCTGGTGGTTAGTCCGTTGGCTGTGTAAATTGACCATAAACTATGAGCAAATTGTTCTATTTATTCACGCTTGTTAGATTACGATTCCAATATACTTGTATTCACCAGTTTATACTGATAAAATATTTTCAAACGTTTTTTACAGGTAACCAAGGGTGAAACATTTTGATTAGCCATATGATGACAAGGAAAAATAATGTCATGAAAAAGGGAACGTCCACCCTAGAAATCAGTTGAAAGAAATGGCTCATGTAAAACCTTGGTTTTATAAATTAAACGTTTGTGTACTACATCACGGTTTATCCCTGTTATAATAAAATGAAACGGGAGATTCCTCGTCTTTGAAAAGATCCTGAGTTTTGAAAATTATTTCGCTGTGTTTAAAAATCTCTGATGAGATAAAATAAGAACCAGGTACCAACCGTGGGTCGCGCACCCGGGGTGTCCTAAACTCGGGGTGTGACAGGTTGGTATCAGAGCCAATTGTTTCAGCATATTAGATACTAGAAATTAGTATCTAAGTTGTAACTTGATTATGATATTATTTGGTTTTAGCAATTAAGATACTCAGGTAAGGTATCTAAGTTTAAACCAGTATAGCTGCCTGCTAGAAAAGTAGGTAGATCTTTATAATAATTAAGTGATAACTATACAGATATCTGGAAATAGTTATTATACCTATATCTTCGGACGATCTGAAGAAGAACGTTATCATCCTACGGGATCCATGCAAAATCCTTTAATCATTCCTGATACTGGTGAATCCCTTTCTAATCCTATCATTGTCTCTGACAATGAATCCTATCATCAAAATCAATCTAGCTCTACTGGATGGAAGCTACTTCAGATTTTGAGAATTGGAGAACTGATACTCCACCTCCGTTAAATCAGGTAGAGATAAATGAGGCTGGACCCAGTCGGTCCACTAAACCAAGGATGCGTGTACGAACTCTGAACAACCATGTGCATGTGTCTGCAGAAGAAATAGAAGAGATATATCAACAAATACCCGAGGAAGCAGAACTTGAAATAGAAACTCAAGACCCATACCTCTATCCAATTGATGAGGAAAATCCTTATACTCTTCCAACGATGTCAGAGGAATATATTGAAGAACCAATTGATGGTCCTGATGATCCGTACCACAATGTGTTTGTAGGATCGTGAAAGTACTAGATGGTTCTATTCTTAGTTGAAATTGGCGAAAACAATAACAACTACACAAGTATAATCGAGTAAACAGAAAGATTACTTTTAAGAACATTGTTGTATTAAGCTTTTGCAAATAAACGATTACAAATGAAAACTCAATCAAAAAACACACATACAATGAAGTGTTTACACTGTATTTATACTCACTTAGAATCAAGACAGACCCTTGATTCTAAGGATCAGATCTAACACAGACCGTTGATCTTTTGTATAAAGCTAACTATTACAAGTTTAGTCTAAACTAGCTAACTTTATTGAAGCGTCTTCTTTATGCATTATTACTTGCATGCTTTGAGAAGGGCATTGTTGTCTGTCATTGGTTGTGCCATTGAGGTTCCTTCTGCTTTGAGTGTGTCAGTTGCTTTTGCAGAAAGTTATCAGTGACGCTTGGCATGGATAGTCAGCTGCAACGATTTATCTTCAAGGCACATGGCTGTCAGCAGCAAGGATGAGGATCAGCAGCAAGATGTGACCATCCAAAGCTGCTGATGATTTGCCTATGCTGATAAGCCTATCCGCAGCAACTCTGGTTTTCAGCAGATAAAGCTATCCGCAGCAGATTTGTTCTTCAGCAGAAGAACAAGTATCCACTGTAGATAAGCTTGTCCGCAGCAGTTTGTTGGTCAGCAGCAAACTCTGAGAACAGCAGCATTTGTACTTAGAGAATTTTGTAGCCATCAGTCTTTATTTCTACAAACTCCCCCTAGACTGATGCTACCAAAACTCTCTTATTGCCTTTGTTGCTGAAGCTTTTGCATGTTTCTGACTATCCTTTCAACCTCACATCCTCTCTGGTCCATGCTGGGATTGTTAAGAGGAAGCTCAGATAGAGTCTTGATGTCTTTGCTTGCCATTTTGAAGATAGCCTTGCTTGAACACCTCATCTTCTGTCCTTTAACATCTGTCAGAGTGAATTCATTCTTCTCAGCATTGTAGGACCAGCTGATGAATGGAGAGTGGGATTGAAGAGGTTTGACATCGATGATTTCATCTTTGCTGGGGTTGAAGTAATGTTTGATTACCAGCAATAGATGTCTCCCACCTTCTTTCTCAGGCTCATTGGCTTCACCCAGCTCCATCATTCTTTGTAGATCAGAATCTGGAAGCTGCAGTACCTCATCAACATATATATAAATTGATCTTTTAGCTTCTTTCCTCCCCTTGAACACTTCAAACCATTGGTCTTGAGGGCTGTATGACCATCTGATTATTTCTCTTGAGTCTTCTGGTTTGGAAGTGGGTTTGTTTTTCTTTTTGGGAGGTTGTTGATGAGTAGGAGCTGGGTGTGAGGATTTGGACTTTGAGGGAGGAGAGGAGGGAGGTCTAGGAAGGAGAGTGGAAGGTTGTTGGATTGAGGAAGTGTTGGGTGAGAGAGAAGGCTTGGGTTTCTTTGATTTCCTTTCTTCTTCGCGAATGATTACCCTTTTCTTGGAGCCTTTCTTCTCCAATCTTTCTTCCTCATCCTTCTTGACTTTGAAATAGAGGGCTTGTAGGTTCATAAAATTCATGGGACCTAGCCTCTTTCCACTCTCTCCTCTAGCCTTAAGGAAGTCAATCATGATCTTCCTTTCTTCATGGGTCCTTTTATTAAAGGCAATGGTCTTTTTGGACTTTTGTTTGGCTTTTTCTTCTTCTTCAGCCTTTTTCTTCTTTGCCAATTGACCTTCCTGACCCATGAAGGCTCTGTAGATTTCTTTATTTGATAGTTTCTCAAGGTAGTCTGCATCCTCCACTTGAGAAACTAGAGCCTTTACCCACTCCTCTCTCATTTCTTTGGCTAGTTCAGAATCAATTATTCTGAACTTAGCCTTTTCCTTCTTCTTCTTCTCTATCTCTTCTTCTTCTTTGTCAAATTGTTCCTGCAGTTGAAGAGCAAGAGCTTCATCTTCTTCAATCTGATAAACTGCAGGAATCTTTACTTTAAGATCATCCAGCTGTTTTGCATACAGCTAGATTTGTTGTTCTCTGAGGAGAATGGCCGTGAGTCTATCTTGAGCTTTCTTTGTTTCAGCCATCTCTTCTTCTTCTTCTTCTTTCTTCCTTCTCTTTCTTCTCTCTTAGCAACCTCTCTTCATCTTCTTTGGTTATAATTCCCTTTCCCTTTTCTTTGTTGGATGCCTCTGCTTCGGCTTCACTGATCACAACAGCAGATGATTGTGCTGCTGTTGGAATCTCAGCCTCAGCTTCATTGGCAATTTGGGGAATGGATAAGGGAGGGGAACTTACTTCATCTTCTTCCCATTCCATACCTGTCACATCCTTCCATGCCTCTTTCATCTTTTCCTCTTCTCTTCTTTTTGATTCTTCTTCTGTGTTCAGTCTGACTGTTGGAGAAGAGAGAAAGGATAGGTCTAGGTCAGATCCAGATTCCTCCTTATACAAAGAAGCCTTGATGATCTTGATCATTTCTTGACTTTCTAAGGAGTTGACATTGAAGATGAGTGATCTGAGCTCAAAGACCTTGTGCAGGAAGGCAGAAGGTAGGAGTAAGATCTCCTTGATGTTGATTGTTAGAGAAGATCCGTTGCTCAGGAAGAAGGTGAAGTCATGGGAGTCAGTGCTTGTCCATCCTTGCACTTCAACATCCCTGACCATTCTATTGTATAGGAATCTTCTCCAGCACAGAACTTCTTCTTCAGTAAGAAGACTGCTCCTTATTATTTCAAGTCTTCTAGGAGTCAGTCTTCTTTCTGCTGCTGTTGAAGATTCAGGATAGGCTACCCTTTTTGCTTCTTGTATTTGTCTTTCGAAGTTGGGTAGATTATCCTCCATCAAGTCATAGAACCTGCCAATAGCAAGTTCTGCTGAGAGGTTCGTTGAGTTGTTGATACACTGTAGATGGTATAGGTGAAGGACTTGGATGCTACTGAGAAAGTCCTAATTTAGCTCTTCTACTCCGCCAAACTCCCATCCAATCCAGAACCTCTCAGACTTTCCATCATACCCCCAAGCTAGTATTGTATCAAACTCTAGCTGTGTTGAAGTCAGTGGAAATTGGGGGGCAGTGGATTGACTTATGATGGCTGCTGCTTCAGGGATGATGCTGAAAGATTTATATTTTTGTTCTGTGGCTTCAGCATCATTCAGCATCTCATCAACAGCCCTGACGACTAACTTCCAGTCTTCATATTTCTCTTCCTCTTCGTTATCTAAAGCTAGCAAGTCATGAACCTGTACAAAAGCTGGCTTGAATATTGTGCTTTGAAATACAGCCTGCTCTTGAATCCAGTCGTCAAGACTGTCTGAGTCTTCCTCCATTGGGACCATCTCCCCCTTTTTGGTTGCATCAGTGGACAAATAAGCATCAGTTTGTATGCCCACTGATAAAGAGAGGGAGTAGGTACAGTTGGGCATTGATGGGCTTCATGCATAGAGACTTGGTGTCTTAGTTTAGACATTTCAGCCTCTAGCATAGCAACCCTGGCCGTCAATTCCAAGTTATGAAGTTTCAGTCTGTCCTCATCCACAGTTGTGGAATCCTTGGATCCAGATGGGGCCTTAGGCCTAGCCTCTGTGTCCCCATCACCCATGGTTTCTTGGCGCCTGGGATTCCTCTCAGTGAGGGGAGTTTCCAAGGAAGCATCCTCACTGTGAGTTGCCATGGTTGAGGTCTTAGTGATGTTGTCACTGTCCTCCTGTTCATTTGATGGACCAGCAGTAGTGACAGGCTCTTCCACATCCACTCTTTCATAACTCCTAGAGTGGACCTTCAGGGTAGAACAACTTGGGTTGGGTGTGTTGGAAGCAAGATCAATCAGTACTTCCGTGATAGTGGTAGTTAGAGAAGGTACATCATCTTGATCAGGTTCCTCAACACTTAAGTTCAGAAGAGAAAGGAGTGGCTCAGGGGGCTGTTATGTGGATCCGGGAAGTGATCCTGGTCCTAATAGAGAGACATCCGAAGGAGTCTCCCTAATAATGTGGATGTCCCTTATGATAATCTCACCGGAATGTTGTAATCCTGAGTGAGGGCTGTTAGGTTGGATTTGGGCCTTGGAGGCAAGAGAAGAAGGAGTTCCCTTGCCCCTTTTCCTAGTATATTTCGTTGCAACCGGGGCCCTGTGTTCCGGTTGAACGATAACATCCAAAACAGGTGTAAGTAATTTTTGTACCTGTGCATCCTTAGTAGTATGCACAGGGTTTCGAATGGTGGAAGCAAACTGTTGTTCAGGATGTGAGGTGGAGGGTGTGGGATCAGTATCAGCTGGGATTGCTGAACTGTCACCCGGGGTACTTAGTATGTTCAGCATTGTAGATAACAATGGAACATTGACCCCTGAGAACTTTTTGGAAACAGTTCTCATGCTTTGAAAAATATTATTTTTATGTCCCAACATGATGTAGATTCTTGCAAGTTTTGAAAGTTCTTTTAGTTCTTGATTGAAAACTTCCTGCAAGAATCTTGGGTACATAAAAAATTATTGCTTTGCACCCTCTTGAAGGTTATATCTCAAACCCTCAAAGATGAGGTGTGCAAAGTTGAAGCCTAGGTTAGTGACCATACCATGGAAGGCGGAGGCAAGTGCGGAGCTCACCTGATGTCATCCACTCCTCTTCTAGGATATGCATTGGAGAAGAGTGTGGCAGAGATACTTCCATGGAGGGCCCATCAGCGCCTTCTCGATCGTATACCCGGTCTGATTTCTAGTGTATCCAATGGATACAAAGGTCCTCATGTATTCGTCCTTCGAGTATGAGATAGCAGCTTCCTCATCCTGAAGCTTAAGATGTTTTCGGAGGGTAGCTTCCGAGATGGTGATATCCTTGCCGTCTACTTTGGCTTTAATTTGGGGAATCCCCTGTTCGGTTGAGTAGACGGCGGTACTCCAAAAATCCTCCATATGAGGGATATATATGGTAGGGTTGGTTGTGAGGGCAAAGTAGATTTTTGATCGACATAAGAAGTCGATCATATCATTGAATCCTTCAGATTTCTTTCCTTTGGTAAGGTATGCTGTAAGGTTGTGGTATGGGGAGAACTTATCATCAGGGTTATTGATGTCTGCCATTGTTGTTTGATTTGGAGGGAAGGTTAGAGTATGGGAGGCTTTGAATGTTTTAAAGATGAATAGCTTTGAATGTGGTGGGGACTTGAGAGAAAGTGATGTGGGTTTAGGGTGAAATTGAAGGTGAAGTGGGGGTAAGGAAATTTGATTTGTTCTTATAACGGCAGAGGAGGGAAAAAGCAAAATGACTTCTACAGTACAACCTAATTCACCTTTTACTGTTACAGTTGTAATACACCGAGACAGTCATGGTAAAGACTGACGTTAATTTTTACAGCAGGTAAAGGTTAATTTAGACTTAAATTTACCCATCAGCAGCAAACTTGGTTGCTGTGGATGAATAGGCATGTCCGCTGCAAACTTGGTTGTTGCGGAAGGTTAAGTCTGTCAGCAGCAAACTCATCAGCTGGTGATGGATTTAATAATCCGCAGCAAGGATTTGCTGCTGACAGTCTTAAAGAAATCCGTAGGAAACCTGTTCCTGCTGATAACTTAAAGCAGTCAGCTGCAAATCTTTTGCTGCTGAAAATTAAATCTGTCAGTAGTTAACTCATCTGCTGCTGATGGATTTAATAATCCGCAGCAAGGATGTTGATGCTGACAGTCTTAAAGAAATCCGCAGGAAACCTGTTCCTGCTCATAACTTAAAGCAGTCAGCTGCAAATCTTTTGCTGCTGAAGAATAAACCTGTCAGCAGCTGAAGGACAAAAATGTTGCTGACTTATAATATAAGACAAAACACATTTTAAAATAGAATTTTTGGAGATAGATTTTAATCAAATTTCATCATACCAATTGATTCAACTAAATATTTAAATCTAGCTTTATCTAAAGGTTTTGTAAACAAATCAGCATATTGCTCATTCGTATGAACTTTGGTTAAAATAATCCTCTTTTTCTCAGATTGATCTCTTATGAAATGATACCTGATGTCAATGTGCTTTGTCTTTGAGTGCAGCACTGGATTGTTTGTGATTGAGATAGCACTCATGTTGTCAATGTGAATTAGAGTTGCCATGAAAGTCATCCCGTAATCCAGCATTTGATTTTGTATCCAGATGACTTGTGCGCAGCAACTTGAAGCTGCAATGTATTCTGCTTCAGTTGTAAAAATTGAAACACATGTTTGCTTCTTGCACTGCCATGAAATCAGTCTCCCTCCCAGAAACTGACATCCCGCTGAAGTGGACTTTTTGTCCAAGTTGCATCCCCCATAGTCACTGTCAGTGTATGCATACAGATTGAACATGTCATTTTTAGAGTACCATAGCCCAAGTCTTGAGGCACCCTTTAGGTATCTAAAGATTCTCTTGACGGCGTGAAGATGTGAAACTTTTGGAGCTGCTTGAAATCTTTCACAAAGACATACTGCAAACATGATATCTGGCCTTGAGGCAGTGAGATACATGAGAGATCCTATCATTGCACGGAACTGATGTTGATCCGTGTCTTGGCCATCTTTGTCTAGAGTCAGCTGATGATGCACTTGTATAAGGGTTCTTGCAGCAGAGCAGTCAGCCATTTTGAATCTTTCCAAAATGCTCTTTACATATTTGGATTGGTTGATGAAGATTCCATTTGGGACCTGTTTGACTTGTAGACCCAAGAATAAATTTAGTTCACCCATTGAACTCATTTCAAACTTTGAGTGCATCAGAATCTCAAAGTCTTTGCACAGCTGTTTCCTTGTTGATCCAAAGATGATATCATCAACATAAATTTGAACTAGTAAGATTTCTCACCCTTCATCTTTGATAAACAAGGTCTGGTCAATTGCACCTCTTCTGAAGTTGTTGCTTAGTAGATATCCTGAAAAGGTTTCATACCAGGCTCTTGGTGCCTGATGTAGGCCATACAGAGCTTTGTCTAGTTTGAACGCTTGAGTAGGATGTGCAGGATCTATAAAGCCTGGAGGCTGTTTGACGTATACTTCCTCACCAATCTTCCCATACAGAAAGGCACTTTTTACGTCCATTTGATAGACAATGAAGTTCTTGGATGCAGCATATGCCAGGAAGATTCTGATGGCCTCCAGTCTGGCAACAGGAGCAAAGACTTCATCATAGTCAATTCCTTCTTCCTGAGTGTAGCCTTGAGCTACAAGTGTGGCTTTGTTCTTGACTACAATGCCTCTCTCGTCTTTCTTGTTCCTGAAAACCCATCGTGTGCCAATAGCATATTTACCTGGTGGAAGATCAACAAGTTTCCAGACATCCTGCCTCTTGAATTGCAGCAATTCTTCCTGCATTGCCTCAATCCAGCTGCTGTGTTTGAGTGCTTCATCTATCTTCTTGGGTTCCACCTGAGATAGGAAACATGAAAACAAGCATATATTGGCCTCGTGAGATTTGCTTCTTGTGAGAACTCCTTAGTGTACTTGGCCAATAATATTCTCTTGAGGATGTTCTTTGTGGATCCTCTATGCTGGTTCCACCTCCAGCTGTATCCCTTGCTCCAGATTGCTTTGATTTTGATCAGCGGACTCTTCATTCATGGTGGAAGAGTCTTCAACAACATTAGCCACATCAATATTTTCAGCAACATCATCTACAACATTTACCGAGGAGCCTTCATTTAGATTTTCAGTTTCAGACAGGCTGTTGCTGGTTACATTAGATAGTCTTGTTCCTGCTTCACTTGCTTCAATTGCTTCCATAACTGCTGGAGGATCAATTGATGGTCTTCTCAGACTGATAGAAGATTTGGGAAAATCCAGTCTGTAGTCAGTGGATGAAGTGGAGGCAGGTGTTTGTGTAGACGTAGACTCCATATTTGAGAAGGTGAAAGGCTTAAATATTTGGGAGAAGGAGTCTATGTCAAAGAGCTAGTTTGGACCTTTTCCCTGCTCACAGACAATGTGTTATCTGCATTCCACATTTGCTGATTCTTCCACAATTCTTGTTCTTGAATTGAATACTCTATAGGCCTTTGATTGAGAGGAATAGCCTACGAAATATCCTTCATCAGATTTGGCACCAAACTTAGGAAGAACCCCATGTGTGATGAGAATGGTGCATGGACACCCAAAAGGTTTTAGGAACCCAATGTAGGGAATTCTTTGAAACCAACGTTCATAGGGTGTCTTGTTGAGGGGTTTGACAATTAGAACTCTGTTTTGCACATAACAGGCTGTGCTACTTGCTTCTGCCCAGAATGTGAGTGGCAGTTTTGAGTCAGCCAACATAGATCTTGCTAACTCAATAAGAGTTCTGTTTCTTTTTTCAGCAATTCCATTTTGTTGAGGAGTTCTTGGAGCACTGTATTGTCTCTCTATCCCCTTGCTTTCACAGAAACAGTTTAAAGTGTGGTTTTTTAACTCTGTGCGATCACACCTTATAATTTTCACCTTTTGATTGCTTTGATTTTCTACCCTCAGAATGTAGGATTTGAGAATCTCAGCAGTTTCATCTTTAGTTCTCAAAAAGTATACCCAAGAGAATCTGGTGTAGTCATCTGTTAACACCAGATAGTATGACTTTTTGCCGATTGACATGACATTTGTAGGACCGAAGAGATCCATATGCAGCAGTTGCAGTGGAGTGTCATTTGTATTCAAGGTCTTGGGCTTGTGAGAACTCTTATGTTGCTTCCCCTTTAAGCATGCAATGCAGTGGTCTTCCAGCTGAAATTCTTTGTCAGGAATCCCTCTGACAAGATTATTCTTCACCAATTTGTTAATGGTTTTGATATTAACATGGCTTAATCTCCTGTGCCAGAGAGTTGATTCATCAACTGAGGCTTTTGATAAAAAGCAGGAGACACTCCCAGATGGAGTGACTTCATTCATGTCCAGTGCATAGAGATTTTCTTTTCTCTGAGCAGTCAATAAAATGCTTTCTGGAGGAGGTGTGGATAAGCCTGGAGACAGTACAAAGCATTCTTTATCTGTGAAGAGCATCCAATGCTTTTGGTCACAGATCTGGGAAACACTCATGAGATTGAAGTCCAGTTCTTTGAAATAGTTGACCTTATCAATGCTCATTCTTTCGTTGGACACAGTTCCTTGTCCAGTAATGGATCCTCCCTTTGAGTCACTTCCAAAGGCAACATATCCTCCATTGAAATGTCTGAAGTTAGAGAGGATGGATCTGTTGCCTGTCATGTGCCTGGAACAACCACTGTCTACCACCCAGGTGTTATTCTTGTGACCTGGCTGTCCCTGCACATGATAGATTTCTAATTAGTAGGGGGAACCTAAGAATCTGCAGACTTGAAAAAGATGGTTGTTAGTTTATCCTTTTCAGTATGTTTAATGCTTGGAGATGGTTTGGATTTCCATTGCTTTGTTGGTGATTTTCTAGTTTTCCTCGCATTGTCAGCAGCGGATTTTGCTACTGATGTTTCTGGCTTATCAACAGTAGATCCTACTGCTAATGGCTTTGTTGAAGTGGCAGCATTCTTTGATGCTGAAGGCTTTGCCTTGGATTTTTCCTTATCAGCAGTGGACACTCTTGCTGCTGATGGCTTTGCCTTATCAGCAGCAGATTTTGCTGCGGAGGACTTTAGCTTATCAGCAGCAGACTTGATTGCTGCTGAAAGCTTCTGCTTTGTTTTCTTGGGCTTCACTTGACTAACAACCGATGTATGCTGATCCTTCTTTACCTTTTGTCTTTGAGGGGCTTGATGAAGGATATGGTTGAAGGGGTTAAACTTACAATTTGCAGCAAAGTGGTCTGATTCACCACAAATGATGCAAGTTTGTTGAGATTTTGGCAGCTTCACTCTTAGGGGAGATAGAGACTCCCTAAACTTAGTTGCTTTGACCTCGTAGCTTCTTACTTCTTGTTTTTGTTAGTCTTTACAAAGGCATGCTGCTTTGAATTTCTTTGGTATTCCAGGTAATGAAAGCAGGTGCTGGCAGTGTGGTTATATCTGCCACACACAAAGCATGATCTTGCCAGTTTGTCTCTTGAAAGGTAGACATAGTCCTTTATTTGGAACAGATCCTTGAAGTTCCATGGATGAGCTTTGTTATGTTCAAAAGTGGCTTCTTCTAGGGTCTTTTGAACATATGAAACTTTTTCTTCAGGCTTATGACATATATCAAATACCTTCCTCTTTGTGAACGGCTTTGACTGAGGCTTGGGGTTTGTGGGTCCTGATGTCTGTCCCTTTTCAATGTTTAGCTTTCTTCCATCTGGAGGATAGCTGATCTTGATCTGTTTGAATGGTACAGGGGCTGGAACAGCTGGAATAACAGCAGGAACTTCAACTCTATTCAGAACAGCTTCAGATAGGGCTGCACTGGTTTCATCATGGTCTGAGTAGGTTGACTCAGATTCCAATGAGGTAGTGCAGTCTTCGACGAAAGGTTCATCCGTTGAAGGATCAAGGTTTCGGTTTGCAGTGGCAAGATTTGCAACATTGAAGCTTGGTTCGTGAATGGCAACATAGTCAGCAGGAGGAGGAACAGATTTGTACTGATCATTGTTATACCCAAGTCTAGTTTTTACCTTCTCATGGACTTGAATATCTAAAAGTCTTTGTAACTTTTTAGAGGAAAATTCATATTTTTCAACATGAACTTTCTGTTCTGCCAGTTCAACTCTGATAGCTTTTAGTTTGACCAGTAGATCATCAGTATGAGTTTCAAGATTAGTTTGTTCATGTTTTAACGATGAAATCTCTTTCTTAAGGCATTTAATCTTTTCTTTATAAGTATTTTCAACCTTTTTTAACTCAGATTTCATCTGATGAAACTCTTCATTTTGATCTATAAGGTTTTGGTTATGTTTTCTATAACCCAAAACTTTATCAATACAGGCTTGAGAGCAAAGATGTTCAAATACCTGAGGTGGTATCTCTGTAGTGTCTGCCATAAGAGCTTAATTGTTGATAGGCAGCTCTTCATACTGGAAGCTCCTGTCGAACTCAGAAGTTCCAACAGTTGCATAGGCTGCAGTTTGAACTGGAGGAGTAGCTTGTTGTTGTTGTTGTCTGGGTTGGGCTTGGTGAGCTTGTCTTGACTGTGGTGTAGCTGGATTTGCTCTTGGTGCCTTGCATTCTCTAGCAAAGTGACCCAGTAGGTTACAGTTGTAACATCTTAGTTTGCTTTTATCCAAGCCAACTCTGGTGTTGGAGTTGTTACTTGGAATGGGTCTTCCGGTTCTAGAGTAGAACCTTTTTGCTCTTATAGAGAGCATGGCATACGAGTGTTGTATGTCCATTTCTTCTAAGTCATCTGAATGAAAGCATTCCAGATCCTCCTTGATAAAGGACATGTTGCTTGAGCTTTCAGACACAAAAGCAGCAGAGGTTGATGTTTGAGGAGGAGCTTCTAGGAGAAATGGTGAGGTGTTTGTTTGAGAGGTTGGAGTTTGTGGATGGGTGACAATGGGAGGATAGTAGTTGCTTGAACTAGGAACTGAGTGGTCGGAGTGAAGCGCAGATGAGATGGTGGAGGAAGAAGAGGCTGATTGATGATTGGAGCTCCTTTCCTTGGCTTGAATCATTTCTAATTCATATGTTTTCAGCATGCCAAAGAGCTCTATCATCTGGAGAGTTTTTAAATTCTTCGTTCTTCTTATAGACACTGTATATAGTGTCCAGCAGCTTGGGAGAGATCTGATAAATTTTTGAGAATATCTTCATTCTCTAGCTTTACTTTGGAGCACTACAGTTCTCCCACCAGGTAAGTGTACCTGTTATACAAAACGGTTAGTGACTCACATTCCTTCCATACGAAGTTTTCGTATTGCTGTTTTAGGACGTCCCTTCTGTTTTCTTTGACTTCCTCAGAGCCAGCAAACATCTTTTCAAGAGCCTCCCAGAGCTCTTTAGCAGTTTTGTAACTTCTGAAGTTATGAAAAACTTCATTTGGAAGGCACATTTGGATAGCTCCTAGTGCCTTAAAGTCCACCTCCATCTTCTTTATGTCCTCTTCTGAGTACTTGGAGGGTTCCTTCGGAACTAGTGGTCCTCCAGAGTAAGCAGAGGCCACCATGGGAGTGTAGGGTCCATCCCTGATGGATTTCCACATTTCGTACTCCTGATAACAGAAAAGGCTTTACATGCGATTCTTCCACATGTCGTAGTCTTCCCCAGATACCAATCTTGGTGGTCGGTTGATGCTGCCGATGTCTTCAAATCCATTGCTCTGTGCCATCTTTGTTTTTGTGATTTTGGGTGACTTGATTGAAGAGAGTTTAGAATAGAACCAGAAGTGATTAAACAAATGTGAGTTTGTTTAATCTGAGCCAAAGCTCTGATACCACTTGTGGGATCGTGAAAGTACAAGATGGTTATGTTCTTAGTTGAAATTTGTGGAAACAATAACTACACAAGTATAATCGAGTAAACAGAAAGAATACTTTTAAGAACACTGTTGTATTAAGCTTTTGCAAATAAACGATTACAAATGAAAACTCAATAAAAAAGAACACATACAATGAAGTGTTTACACTGTATTTATACTCACTTAGAATCAAGAAGGATCAGATCTAACACAGACCGTTGATCTTTTGTATAAAGCTAACTATTACAAGTTTAGTCTAAACTAGCTAACTTTATTGAAGCGTCTTCTTTATACATTATTACTTCCATGCTTGGAGAAGAGCATTGTTGTCCGTCATTGGTTGTGCCATTGAGGTTCCTTCTGCTTTGAGTGTGTCAGTTGCTTTTGCAGAAAGTTGTCAGTGACGCTTGGCATGGATAGTCAGCTGCAACGATTTATCTTCAAGGCACATGGCTGTCAGCAGCAAGGATGAGGATCAGCAGCAAGATGTGACCATCCAAAGCTGCTGATGATTTGCCTATCAGCAGCATCAAGTGTTGATGCTGCTGATAAGCCTATCCGCAGCAACTCTGGTCTTCAGCAGATAAGACTATCCGCATCAGATTTGTTCTTCAGCAGAAGAACAAGTATCCGCTGCAGATAAGCTTGTCCGCAGCAGTTTGTTGGTCAGCAGCAAACTCTGAGATCAACAGCATTTGTACTTAGAGAATTTTATAGCCATCAGTCTTTATTTCTACAGTGTTTAACGACATATTATTTGGTATTCGTGAACCCACTCCTCAGTATAATTATTCTTCAGCTCATCTTAGAACACCCATAGAATTCCTTGATCGAGCCTTAAGAGAAACTGATGAAGTCAAGAAAGAATCAAGGCAGCTCAAGGAAAGAGTTCGTCAACCGGAAAAAGAAAAAGAAAAACAAAAGAAAAGATAAAAAGAAAGCATAAAATAACTAGACGTAAGGGTAACCATCCCACCGGTATGTAGTTATCTAGCAAACTAAATGTTCTGTCTAAGGAAAGAGTGGTGTATAAATATCTCCCCATGCCCGTCATTCTTTCCTAGGAACAATTTAGTTGGAGGTACTACTCTGAAACGATAACCACCCTAGTCTACAAAATATAATAGTATAATTTACTATTTTTAGTATGTAAAATACAAAGTATAAATATAAAGTATTCTTGTTGTACTCAGATGACTGGAAAAGGAAAAGGTCCCTTCTACGTTCAAAAATATGCTCCGTCTGGATATGAATTCCAGCTTACAAATCAGACGGATTTAGAGACTGGAACAAGTTCAAAACATACAAGAAGTACATATCAAAGCTTAGGAGAATTAACACCTCCGGCAAATCCCTATGTACCTTCCATCAGTTTTCATTATGCTCTAACGTCCGCAAGCCGAAATCCGGATTATGGAGAAAATCCATGTTATAATCCTTATTATTATCAGGGATTACCTTAAATCCCTTACGAAACCAATCATGTTATGGAAGGAGAAGAAAGAGAAGATTCAAATAGGCCATATGAGTATTATAAGCCTACGAATGTACAAAATCCTCAAGAAAATGAGGAAGGTTTTGATAATAATCATATTAGAGCCTTACAGGAACGAGTAGCGGAATTGGAAAAAGAAAATCATAGATTAGCATCTGTAGACGCCCAGAATAGAGCGTTAAGACAAATGCTAGAAAATGCTCGTAATCAGGGTTATATGTAAATTTTCTTTCCGATCTTTGTAATATATATTCCAAATATTCATAAAATTCCTCTTGTGAATAGAATGTCAAAACAAGGTACTTCTTATAATACAAGGGGCAAGAGCAAACAAATCCAACACGAAATTTCTGAACAACTGCAACAGAAAGCAGAAATAAAGAAAATGGTTGTAGAAGGAATAGAGGAAGCTCTCCCTAAAATTCTGAAAGCCATGAAAGAAGATAAATTGAAAAATAAAGTGGCTGAATCTAAAAATAATCATCACGAAGAAAACCATAGTTCAAACGGAGATAATTCTAATTCTGATTCTAAAGAAGTTAGCAAAGAAAAGAAAGAGAAGGAAGGGATGTACGTTCCGTTCATTCCAAGGATGTAAACCTTTGGAGTATGCTGGAAATGAGGGAGCAGTGGCAGCCATGAGGTGGTTGGAGAAAACTGAATCTGTTATCTCTATCAGCAAATGTGCTGATGAAGATATAGTGCTTTATGCATCAAAATTATTTAAAGAAAGAATAGAAACCAAATTTTTAAATCTCCGAATGGAAGGAACTAAACATTAGGAGTATGTCTCCAAGATGTTTGAGTACGCTAGTTTGGTTCCACATCTCTCTACCCCCGAACCCAATCTAATTAAAAGATATATTTGGTGTCTGGCTAAAGAAATCAGAGACATGGTCAAAGCTACTATGCCTCAAACCATTGCATCTGTCGTACAGCTAGGAGCAATTCTAATTGACGGTATGATAAGAAAACAAGAAGGGAGGGCAAGGGAAGTAGCCAAAAGGGCTACAGAGAATCGGAAAAACAATTCTGCTTGGAAAGGAAGAAGCCAGCCTGCCAAAGGAGGATTTAACTTTTCTATCCCAGAATGCAAAATCTGCAAGAAAAGGCACACTGGAGAATGCTTTTTCAAGAAAGTTTATTGTCACTTTTGCAAGCAGACCGGGCATGTGTTTGAGAACTGCCCAAAAAAGAGAAATATCTCCTGTTTCAATTGTGGAGAAACCGGCCATTTTAAATCAACCTGCTCAAAGCTTAATCAAGCAGGATCTAGTGGGGCAAAGGCCAATGAAGGAAACAAGAAAAATGTACGAGCTTTCGTACTTAATACTCGTGATGCTGCAGCTGTTCTAGATGCAGTCACTGGTATATTCCTCATTGACAATATTTATGCAAGAGTACTGTTTGACTCTGGTGCAAATTTGAGTTTTATAGATTATAAATTTTGTAATCTATTAAACAAGCATTTAATTCCATTAGATAAGAGTTATGAAGTAGAGACGGCCAAAGGAAATTTAATCAAAATTTCTGAATTCCTAGATGATTGTGCGATCACAATTTCAAGACACATCTTGCATGTACGATTAATGCCTATAACATTAGCAGGATTTGATGTTGTCTTAGGAATGGATTGGTTAGCCAGTAACCAAGCCTATATCCTTTGTGATAAAAAGGCTATAAAAATCCAGATTCCTTCTGGAAAACTTTTAACAATCTATGAGGACAAACAAAATCAACCTCTGGGAATCATCTCAATGCTGAAAGCAACTAAGTGCCTTCAGAAGGATGCATTGTATACTTGGTTCAGATAAAATAACTATCCATTATTAAATTTATATCAAAAATCTAAAAATATATTATTTTAGTATCATTATTATTTAATATGAGAGATGCATTAAAAAGAAGCTGAAGAGACCTAGAATAGTGCCACAACGCAACCCTAGTTACTAATTTATTAGATATTATAGATATACATTTATATATATATGTGAATATGTATAGTAAAGGAGCCTAAGGGTTTCTTTGTAACTTCTCCGTATTTAAAGGGAAATATAAATCGAATTGACACTGAATCATTGAGACCATAAACACTTTTATGGTATCAGAGTTAAGTCTTTCCAGACACAAACCCTAAATATTTTTTCGAGAGGTCCTTACCTCTCACCGCCACCGCCATCATGACTAGCCTTCCCCGATTTGATACACGTTGAAAGCCGCAGCCGAACCGAACTTCCACGCACCCATACGCGCCACCCTCAAAGATACGCCACTCCTTCTTCCGTCAGCGTGTGACAACGCATGTAACCGCCTTTGGCCATTGTTTTATAGAGGTTGACCGGAATTCCATTTCCAACCTGATCGTCCGGGTCTTTTGTCGTTTCGAAGATTTTTTGGATTCTCCCTCTGTTTAATTAGCAGTTCTTCATGTTTTCTTCCGATGGCTGACAAAAATAAGAACACTAATGATATACAACTTCATTTGTGAAAACATTACAGCTGGTTAACACTATCACCAACATCCAGAACAAGGTTAGGGTTATTGACATAACTAAGGTAATGTATTCTTCTTAGGTCAAATTGTTCCGTCTTCACGCCATTGGTTACACGGTCCTCGATCACATTGATGACATTGAACCACCTCCTTGCACTGACAAGGCTAACAATTTGTGGGTCTAAATCGATGCCATTGTGCTTCAATGGATATACGGGACACTTTCAGACGATTTACCGGTTAAGGTTCTTGAAACTGATACTACTGCTAGAGACGTGTGGATCAATATCCAAAACATCTTGAATAATAAGGGTTTACGTATTGCTTCCATGGAACATGAGTTTATAAATCTGACACTTAGCGCATGTTCATCCATGGATGAATATTGTTAAAAACTCCAGGACCTCGTTGATCAATTATCTGATGTTGATGACCAGTTAGTAATTCTCACATTTTTCTTCAACTGGTCAGAGATCTTCCCTCGAGTTCGAGACTATGGCATCCTTCATCAAACAAAGCTCACCGACATGGGACACCATACACATCATGCTTCAACTAGAGCAACCATGTTTATATGAACATCACATGTCCTCCAATAATGTTCTTGATGCCCCTTAAGGTAATCCGGTTCCACAGCCATAAACATCTCCACACGGACGGGTACACGGCAGAAACGAGAACCAAAGCTGAGGAGGTGGCCGATTTGCAGGATGAACCCGAGGCCAAAGCATATTGATAATTTTTCACAATATGTCTGAGCCTATCCACTTAAGTATAAGTCTGAAATGTTTTCTAATTTGAAAAGTTTCATCAACTTGTTCAAAATCAATTCAACAGAAAAATTAAATCTTTCCAATGCGATATGGGTGGTGAATTTGACAACAATGATTTTTAAACCTTCGCTGCTACGCGAAGTTTCGTCTTCCATTTCTCGTGCCCTCGGATGTTATCCAAAAATGGGAAGGCCGATTAGATGATTCACCGTCTCAACGACATCATTCGCTCGCTACTCATACACGCCCATCTTCTTTCCACATTTTGGGTTGAGGCACGCCATACTGCCATGTATCTTCATAACATCCTTCCGACTAAGTGTCTCCATTTCTACACTTCTACCTTTGCCTTGTACCGTCATCACCCAACATACGATCACTTACGGGTGTTTGGGTGTGCATGCGATCCTAATACTTTGACTACACAACCTCGTAAACTTTATCCTCCATCCACTTGTTGCATATTTCTGGGGTATCCATCTAACTGTTGGGGACACCGATGTTTAGATCCCATAATGGGCAGGGTTATACTATCTCCTCACGTTGTCTTTGGTGATGTCACACCCATAACACAGGACGATTATCTAACCAGGGTAGTACCTCCAAAAGATATGTTCCCAGGAAAGAACGACGGGTGTAGGAGAGATTTATACACCGGTCTTTCCTTAGACAGAACATTCTGTTTGCCAGATAACTACATACTGATCCGAAGGTCGCCTTCTAGTTACTGTGACGTTAATACCAAAACACACAGCAGAAGACTAACTCATAACTTATATTAACATCAAAAGATTGTGTACATCATGTTTAACAAAGGTTACATAATTCTTTCCTAACAAGGAACATGTCATTCGGGACTTATAGTTCCAGGCATACCCATCATCTGGATCGTTCATATTTTCATTCTAGTCCTGGAAATGCCTTGTCTAATGGCTACCAGTGATACGTTCAAAAATATTTGATCACAAAGATGGTGAATTCATAAACTAAAATAGTTTATTAAAATGACCCGCCAAAGTATCTTGAACACATTCATAGGATTCAACACCCAAATTCATAGACAACTATAAACAATCATTCAGTACATATATAACCAAAGACCGTTCCACGGATTCTGTCCAACATGTCGTTCCACGGGCAAGTGAAATACAATAAGCGCTTAGAATACGTTATATATAAACAATCGGAGCAATCATTTCAAGATACTCAAAATGTTTTCATAAATCAATCATGCCAGACAAGGTCATGATTGGGTTCATGCATCACAGTTTAAGAACTCACTTGGAAAGTATCTCGGGTTATCAATTCAGTAATATAGCAATCACCTCGGACAAAGTTCCTAGATACGTAATGACATTACTTAAGTACACAATCCTAGCTTGATGGTGTATAACCAAATCTTAATATGAGGTCAGAACCTTACCTCAGCACTATCTACGGTAATTTGGAGTCGAAATGCTGGAAACCGGACTTTCGTATGTGAATTGGGGCTCGGGATTGGAACTTTAGAGAGAGTGTGTGTGTGTGTTTTGTGGTGTGGTGGGTGTGTGGAATGAGCCAACATAATCTATTTATAGGGTGAAAATGGGCTCATGTTGGACCGACATATGGGAGCATATCGGTCTGACATCCTCTATATCGGTTTATTTGCGTAGCGCACACATATCGGACCGACATCAAAAAACCATACCGGTCTGACATCCACATGTTGGACCGAGTTGTAAAAGCATATCGGTCTGACTTGGGGCTGAGTCATCAGACACGCGTTTGATTCTCATGATTTTCTTTTTTCCCTACACGTCGGACCGACATGGTCTGAGATATCGGTCCGACATCGACTAAATTAAAAAATTCTTTATTTTTAGCACTTGCTCTTCGGTATATTTGCAATTCAACCCCTGGACTATAATTACTGACATCTTTAGCCCTTATTTTCTTTAGGAATTTTCGAGGTGTTACAAATCTCCCCACCTTTAAGAAATTTCGTCATTGAAACTAAGTTGTGAATTGATGAGGATATTTAACTCCTATTTGTTCCTCTAATTCCCAAGTCTTTCCGGCTTCGATCCGACCTTGCCATTAGACCAACACCATCGGTATAACTTTCTTTCTTAATTTCCGTTCATGGGTGTCTAAAATCTTGATCGCTTGATCAGTAAAATGACGCTTGTCGTCTATGTGTACATCATCTAGTGTAATAGCCTGAGCTGGATCAGCTAAACACTTGCGTAAACAGAATACGTGAAACGTATTTTGAATCCCTTGTAAAGCTTCAGGTGGATCTAACTTGTAGGCTACTACTCCAATTCTTTCAATTATCTTGTAAGGTCCGATATATCTGGGTCCTAACTTTTCGTGTTTTTTGAACCATACAACACCTTTCCAAGGTGAAACCTTTAGCATAACATAATCTCTGACTTGGAATTCTAACAGTCGTCATCGTCTGTTAGCATAGCTCTTTTGTCGATTCTGAGTAGCTTTCAGTCGTTGTTTACTCTGGATTATCTTATCTATTGTTTCCTGTTTGACTTCATGTCTAGATAAATGACTATCTCCTATTTCAGTCCAACAGACAGGAGTTCTACACTTCCTCCCGTATAGTGCTTCAAATGGTGCAGCTTTGATACTTGAATGATAATCGTTGTTGTAGGAGAATTCAATCAACGGTAAATGATCATCCCAATTACCCCCGAAATCTATAACACAGGCTCTCAGCATATCTTTCAGAGTTTGAATTGTACGTTCACTTTGTCCGTCAATCTGAGGATGATATGCAGTACTCATAGTCAATTGAGTTCCCAACTGTAGGGTATTGATAAGGCTGACACTTACCAAAATAATCAAGATTCAGACGAAAGATCAAGTTCAAGTAAAAATCAAAGATCGATCGAAAGTTCAAGGTTCAATCGCAAGTATAGTTTCGATTGACGTGCTTGTTTTGATTAACAGTGGTAGTTGCGGTTAAATGAAGAATTAATAGTTTAATGACATTTTTGTAATATTGTCAAACCTCGTCTAAACCTATAAATAGAATAGTTTTCTAGGGTTTAGGTGAGTGCACACATAAGGAGTTTTCTCACAGATTATTGTTTCATCCTTGTGAGCACACAGAAAAGAGAGATTTTAGGGTTTTTATTGTAATATCTTTTTATTCAAATCAATACAAGAAGGTTTTTATTGTTCATCTATTGTTCTTGTGTTTTCTTCACCAAATCAAGAGATTTCGTCTCTTGATTTGGGTTTCTACAGATTCGTGTTAGATTTTTAGACCTACAATTGGTATCAGAGCCACGGGGCTCGAATTTGGCGGTGTTTACATCATCAAATTTCTTATTTTGGATCTGTGTTTACCGAAGAATTAAAGGATTCTAGAGAGAAGTTAGAGAGGAAAGAGGATCTGAGTTACATCATTATCATTCAAATTTTATACATTCCGATTGTTACAAAAAGAATTAATACAAGGTAAATCACATCAGTTTTCTTCCACATCTTGTTCATTCTTCACCAAGAACACACGTAGTATTGTGTGAGAGAGAGTGGAGAGAGAAAGCTTGTTGTTCTTCATATTTTCATCGGAACTAGCTTGCCATCGAAACTAGGTTAAAATCGAAACTAGGGCATTGAAACGAGCTTGCCATCGAAACTACCATCAGTGAATCCTCAATCGAAGTACAAAAACATAGTAAAGAAGATATTTTTTTTGGATTTGTGGTTCACGTTTAAGAAGAGGAAAGAAGGTTAGAGTTGTTTGCGTTGCAGGTTGTGTCACGATTGTGAAGAAAACTTTAGAAGGTGACGGTTGAGATAGTTTTAAAAAAAGGGGTTCTTAGGGTTGAAGGCTATCTGCGTTTTTAGTGAAGAAGACTATGAGCTCGAATGTTTGTGAATTGTATGCGAAGAAAGGAAGAATGAAAAAGATTCTTGCAGCTGTAAAATGAGAGAAGATTATTAGGTGACTGTTGGCTGCGTGGGGAAGAAAGTGAGAAGGACAGAGAAATAGTCAAAAGAAATTTATTTTCTTTTTGAAGTCCATTAGGAAAGGTTTGACGTCTGAATTATGGAGCTTGTCTGATTGGTGTCTGTTACATGATCTGAAAAGGAGAAAGAGGAAAAGACAACACAATTTAAATTCTCTTGAAATCCATTTAATTCTCCGTTTGCAATTATCTTGATGTGCAAATTCATTTAATTCTTCCTTTTAATATCCATTTTCTTAATTCTCAAAGTTGGGACAACAAGTTTAAAAGAAGGGGCCATCGATTTATTTAATAGAAAATATGGCAATTTGAGTTAGAAATGTTGCTAAAGAATTAGACAAAAAACTATCGAGCTAGTTGAGTTGAAAGAACTTCGAGACGAAACTTATTTTTGGTGTTACATGTTTTGGTTGATTCGGAAAAGATTTAAGTGACTCGAAAGTGTTTCAGTTAGATTCGGATATAACTCAAAAGTGTGTTCGGGTTGAAACGAGAAGACTTTGGGTGATTAGTAAGTGACTTGAGCCGATTCAGATATTTTTTTTGTCATAGATTTGTATTTGGAGTGAAACGGATTTATTTTGAGGGTGATACAGAAACTGTTTCGGTTTGATTCAGATATTATTTTCGGTTACGGGCTCGTCTTTGGGAGTTTTGGATACAATTGTTGATCTGTTAGTGTCGGTAAGTCCAGTTGGTTAATATTATCTGTTGGTCGAACTCAAGACTGCAAGATGACTCTTCTAAGTTCAACTGAAAGAAAAGTCATGTTAATGCTAAGATATCGACAGTTTTCACATGCAGAAGGAGAATGTTTGACTGATCAATACAACATATATACATGATTGATTAGTGAACTTCAAGATATTGGTGTCAAGATTGAGAATATAAGGATAATAGCAAAGTATTTGAATTCTCAACCGGCTTCATGGTCTCAGACAATTGAGATCCTCATATTGAGTACGGATCCAAGGACTATTCCATTGAAAGAAATGTATGAGAAGCCTCAATTAAATGCAGAACTCTTGGATCAGCACTTGGTAGTGATCAAAGGAGGATATGGATACGATTCCAACGGGAATTGTGTATGTATTGAATCAAATTTGGTCGCTTGTGAAATTGATCAATCAAAGATACATGAAGAGCATTTATCACTGACCAAAGATCATAAGCAACAGATGTCCGCTACTTCGAAGTCAACGAAAAGTGAAAATCAAGCCTGAACCTCCACATCCACAACGGCACACAATCATGCACTCATGGCAGATGTTGAAGATGGAGATCGACTTGTTATCATCCAACTAACTGAGGATCTCACTGCTGTTCCAACTGAGGTAATTTCTAGACTGTGCAAATCTCAATCTTGTTTAAATGAAATTCAGAAATATAGATTCATCAACCACGCTTTGGTAGATGAACGTGATCATATTAAAGTCATGTATGATTCTGTGGCTAAGAATGAAAAACTTTATTTAAAGAAATTTCGTGACATTTCTGCTGAAAACCGATATTTAATTGTGCAACTTACCACCCAAAAGAATAATAATCAAATTTTAACTGAGAAACTTTAAAAGGCTGAAAAAGCAAATTTTCAAGTTTAAAACATGGGTACGGATCAGAAAATTTTATTTGGAACCATTGATAAGCAAATCCATAGAAAGTCACAGAAGGTATAGGGTATAACACTTGCTCCTCCACCCTACTCCAAATCAGGTAGGTATGCTGACATGCCTAAACCACATGTCCCCACTCCTTTCGTTTCTAACATATCTTACTCTGACTATGTGAAAACTTCAGATGATTCTGATAGTTTTGCTTCATGTGCAGAATCTGGATCCTTTAGCTCATCTGAGGATGATTATGATGAGAATGAGAAACCTAAGAGTGTTAAGAGCGTTAATACTTTTGTGACAAAACCCGATTTTGAAAACAATGTTGGTTCATCGTGTGTCACACAAGATGCCTGTTTAAATACTAATAATGTTTTGCCATATGTTCCTAGATATGTTAATCTAAAAGGAGTTGTCACTAACTTTATAAGTGTAGAAACTGTTGTCACCAATGTTCCTTGTGAAAGCATGAGTAATAGAGAATTCTTTGCCTTGAAACAGACTCAATCGCAACAGCAGGCTTGTCGAAATCAGAGTATTCAGCAGGTTAACATTGAAGCGAATATTGTAGTTACACGATCTTCATTAAGGGCCTCAACATCACAGTCTTCATCATCATGTTGTGACAATTTCTCTCAACAGAACAATCAAAGACAGTTCTCTCGGGTCAAAGCATGTTTTGCGTGTGGAAAGGTGGGACACTTAGCAAAGAAGTGCATTTATTCTTCCATAAACAAGAATGGTGAGAAGTGTAAAGTGAAACAAGGTATAGTTTCAAACAAACCCAAAGTGATTCATAAATCACCAACTGTATCTGTTTCAGATATTCAGGGTTGTGCTTCACAGGAAAGCAGAAATCACATTCCAAAATCTAATGCACCAAAGTTGAAACAAAAGAATTTTACTAGACCAAAAGGTGGAAGACATAAATTTGTAAAACCTAAGCAAATTTGGCAAGTAAAAACTCAAAATCCACAGATTTCAACTAAACCGACAAATTTCTTTGATAATGTAGGAGATTTTGGTTATCGAGAAGTTACATCTTTGATTCTCAAGGACAACCCAAGATCATCATGGCTTGGGTTCCACTCTCTAACTGATTTGTTGATGAGTGCAGGAACAACCTAGGAGGTTTGTTATTAACAACGGTTATTGACAATGGTTGTTCCATGTACATGTTTGAGGAGGTAACATCACAAGTCATGGTATTATTTCATATTTTCCTGCACAATCACAAACTTTCATTACACATTCACTATAACTTTCGTTGATGACATTTCTTGAAAAATTTTTTGTTTAGTGTGAAAGACATTGACTTGGTAAATTTATGTTTTGTGTTTTATTATTTTTTTTACTATGGTTATACAAAAACAAAAATTTAGGGGGAGAGTATAGGAAAAGAACAGAAAATGACAAAAAGATTTTTTGACTACATGAGAAATGATAGGAACTAGACTGACACTTCTAGCACATGAATAGAGTAGAACAAATAAAGGTAGACTCGATATGTGATATGTCAATAGGCCTAGCATCCAATTTGAAAACTTTGCTGAGTGATAAAACTTAAAGCCTTATGAATGAGTGGATTTTCCATCTCAGTTTTCGCGGTTTGTGACGGTTGCAGTGGTAGCATGCTACAACAACGTGAGGCGGAGAACGGTGGGGGCACATTGGACGTGTAGGGACAACACCACCATGATGGTGGTGCATGGCGGCAAGTTAGCGGTACAGGATGGGGATAACGAAGACGATGATCACCGGGGAGACGAATTAAGTGTTTGGACACAGTGGTGATGGCGCATGGTTGCGTACGGTGGAGGAGACGAAGGGTGGGAGCGGGGACCGGCTAGGGTTCCCAACTTGAGTCTTGCATGGCATGCGTACATGCATGCGAGGGAGGAACACGACTCGGGTAGACGTGTTCACATGGGTTGGGCTTCTATCCAAACAAGACCGTGCATGGCACCATTTACGTATGTGCATGAAAACCCGGTTGAGCGGGTGAGTTCTAAACGGGTCACGAACGATCCGGTACGAAGGTGACATGAAACCAGGGTTTCATGGAGTTTGATTGACAAGCAGATGGGACTCGGAGTTTTATTATATTGTAATATGTTATCCCACGTATGTTTTAAACGTATCCTGATCGTGTGATCATACGTTTGTCAGGTTTGGGATTCGAGCATGGACGGGCGAGTTACAGAACAAGGATCGGGACATGGCATAACCTATGAGTTTCTAATCCCCTCTTTTAAACGTTTTACTGTTCTGGGGCTATCGTACATACTCACATATTTTATTAAACATATTATGAGTGATGAATTAACTTGAAGTGTTTTATGAGACCTTTATGTAATAGTGAAGCTAAGTGATGTCGCCCAGACGGTCTATTAAAATAATAACAAAACCTAACCTAGAATCCTAAGTAATAATAGGAATACCTATGAACTAAACCGCACTGACAGGCAAGTGTACCTATTGAGTGTAGCACAGCTTAATGGTAAACCGAGTTATCGAACCCTAGAGACACTCTGATAACAAAACTAGACTATGACTCGAACTAAAGATGATTTGGATTTGGGGGGGTTAACTACAATAAAGGTTAACTAAGAATGCAATAAACTAAGGTCGACTCAACTATCCAGACAAAGGACAAAGGTAATATCAAGAATGGGAAGAATATCACCTAGGTCAGAATCCTATTTGCAAAGAACAACTTCTATCGGTTATGGAAAGTATAATGGATCAGGGTTTCTAAGGAAACAACTCTAGACAGCCTAGTGGATCCCTAATCACTCTCAGGGTGTCACCAACTAAGGAACCTAAAGATGTATTAACTCACCAGATTGTTGGATCACTTCTCAGGTATTTCCAACTAAAATAAAGTACCATAATACACAGATTATCTCTCAGTCTCTCCGTCCACCAATACACTCGAAGAATGCATGAGGTAATCTCAAGATAACAACTATGACATGAATAGCAACAATCACTAGACACCTAATACCTTGCTTCCTCTCAGACAGTTGACACTCGGATTCCTAATGACGAAAACTAAACGACTAATTCTCACCTCTTAGGTATTGAACTAGGATACACATTCACTTCTAATCAACAATCAAAGACAATTCCTATGGCTACAACGTCTAGCAAACCACCCTAATCACAAACCCTAAGATCTATGACCAAGATACGCAGATCAAACTGGCAGACAACCACAATCAAAGCATGGAATTGAAATCAAACACAAGATCAGATCTAAACATGCAATATCATCACAATTATCAACTCAAGATCTTTTACAAAATCATAAACCCATTAATTAAAATCCAAAAACCGATAAAAATCGAAACTTTAACAAGTATTCATAATGTGACCTAGGCAATATCAAAGTTTTAGCCTATGATCATGCTTAAACAACCAAAAACAGAAGTATAAACAATCATCATAGTTTCAAACAATCAAATCAAAGATAAAAAAACAAAGCTTGAAACCTAGAAAGCTAGAATTAAAGAACCCGGATCTCAAAGTCTTCAACTTTCGACCTCTAATCTCTTCTCCAGCCTCAAAATCGCCTCTGGAACTCTTCTTAGACGGCTGGTTGCGAACTCCTTGCATAATGGCAATCAAAATCTTTTTAATTTGAAAATCTAGGGTTTTACGGAATTACGGTTTCTCGCGTACCGCGAGAGAACATGATCCAGCCTTTTGTGTACCGCGAGGGCCAAAATAGTCGGGCTCCTCTCTGAGTTTCCTCGCGTACCGCGAGAGCTTTCCTTCTACTCTCTTGCGTACCGCGAGAGGCATAAATTTCACATTTTCTTCTTTTGTTCTTCCGGCTTTCATTCTCTTGCTTGATTTCTTCACGTATTCACTTGTATTTGTTATGAGCACCTGCAAACAAGACAAAGACTCAATAGTATACAAAAATGACTCAAAACAAAGATAAAACTAACTAGAAATGCACAAAACACTAGGAATAAAGATGTGTGCTTTGTACTATATCACTAAGGGTCGTTATGGGATCCCTAGGATGGGTGAACAAGAGTGTGATGATCTGTGTGTGTCATCTTATGAGTTAGTCGGGATCAATCAGGAATTTAGTTAAACATGTAATGGTTATATAAGGAGAGTTAGAATGGGAACCCGTACGTGGTTCATTAATGAGTCGGGTAGATGTTCGCATGCTTTTATGCGTCATGTGTTTGATGTTGTGTGTATTGTGTCATTGTCCTTGTGACATGGCGGGTACCGTGTGTGCATGGGTTTATGTGGTGTCCATAGTGTATACGGACTAGAAGTCAGTATGGTGATTGTGTGTCGTATAAATGCCTATTCGTAAAGGGATGGATAATGAGTCTAGACGTTATGAGGATACATCTAAGTAAATGTTGGATTACACACGTAAGTGATCCGAAAATGGTGGTGAGTCGTAGTACATGTCCAGATAGTGTCATGTGTATATATGTGTGCTTACATTGTTGTCCGTGTTTACGGCTAATAGTGATGTGGAGGACGAAGTCCTTCGGGGTCATCATTGTACGTGTGGCGTGTCAGTCACCGTATGGTAGATGATATAGTCACCGTGTGGTGGCTGGGTAGTCATCATAGATGACGAGTGTGTCGCTATGTTTAGCGGCGAGGCCCTGTAACAAGGGTATAGCGGAGCTTATGATGATTATCCCGACGGGGATAACCCTGACGAGGGTGCAGTGATGAGGTATGTATTTGTGTGCTTATATATGTGTTAAATTGCATGCAAGTGATGAGTTATATTAATTGTATATGAGATGATAGTGATGTGATAAATAGATGGAATTAATGTGGTGTGTCAAGTTAGATTGACTGTTGTGTCGGGCTGAGTACATTGTGTACACTGTTGAGTTAGTTGGCTTATGAGAGTCCTGGTTAGGACTGGTAAGTTGGTTCCTAGAGGTTGGATGAGTTAACCAGTGTATGGTTAATGTATATGGTAAGTTGTGAGTTATTAGAATAGTAAGTTCGTTCTATGTCAGAGAGACTTACTGAGTTAAATTGGTGGGTAAAGTCTGGGGTGGTGAATCCTTTGGGATATTATAAAATAACAGGGGTTATTTATATGATGAAAATCTATACCACTATTTTCTAATGACCAGAGGGTCTTGAGTGGAGATAAATAAATAATGAGATGAGTTGGATTTTGCTAATTTAAACTATTAGAACTCACTCAGCGTAGCTGACTTTGTATGTACGTTACATTGTTTTGCAGGTTAGTCTGCCAGACGAGGTATCTTGGCTTGGAAGCGGGGCTACTCGGGTTGGTGGGCATGCATTCGTCAGGTAATGTTATGAAAGTTAACGAGTGTAAAAGAAAAATTAAATGAGAAAGACTTTCGCTGTTTACTTAAATGAAAGTTAAGTGTTTTTAATGAGTTTACCTAGTGACGAGAACCAACTGTAGGGTTCCGGGTTTGGGGCCTTACAAACTGTAACACAAAGCATCTGCAGAAGTACTAGGGATCTTCATGAACCCGACCGGTATATCAGGATTCACGAAAATGACGACATCCTGATCGTTGATCAGGCTGAGCTTACTAGTTACAAGTCTGCAATTCTAGATTCTGAATCTAAGAAATGGCTAGAATCCATAAGTGTCGAGATACAATACATGTATGACAACCATGTATGGGACTTGGTTGATCTTCCTCCCGAGTGTCGGACTGTAGGAAGCAACTAGATTTTCAAAAAGAAAATCGACATGGAAGGAAACGTGCAAACCTTCAAAGCGAGGCTAGTAGCGAAAGGCTTTACTCATACTCAAGAAATTAATTATGAGGAAACCTTCTCGCCTATAGCCATGCTTAAGTCGATTAGGATCTTGCTTGCCATTACTGCGTATTATGACTACGAGATATGAGAAATGGATGTCAAAATTGCGTTCCTAAACGAACACCTTACTGAAGATGTCTATATGGTTCAACCAGAAGGTTTTGAAGATCCAAAGAATCCTAATAAGGTATGCAAGTTAAACAAATCCATTTATGGATTGAAACAGGCGTCTCGAAGATGGAATCTTCGATTTGACCTGAAAATCAAAGAATTTGGTTTTGTCAAAAACGAAGATGAACCATGTGTTTACTGGAAGGAAAGTGGGAGATCTATCCCTTTTCTTATTCTGTATGTAGATGACTTACTGCTCATTAGAAACAATGTCCCTATCCTACAAGGCGTAAAGCCTTGGTTAGGGAAATGTTTCGCAATGAAAGATCTTGGCGAAGCAGCCTATATTCTGGGAATAATGATCTATAGAGATAGATTAAATAGGCTAATAGGTTGAAGTCAAAATACATGTATTTATAAGGTCATTCGATGCTTTTCAATGCAAGATTCCAAAAGGAGATCGTTACCCATGGCACACGGAACCATACTTAATAATAAGCAGTGCCCTCAGTTGGACGAGGAAAAGAAGATGATGGAAAGAGTTCCATATGCTTCTGCTATTGGTTCCATCATGTATGTCATGTTATGTACTAAACCCGGCGTATCGTACGCGTTAAGCATGGCAAATGGATATCAACATAATCCTAGTGAGAGTCACTGGATAGTTATGAAGAACATCCCTAAGTACTTGAAAAGGACTAAGGATATACTGGAAGAAGAACTAGCAGTTAAATGTTATACTGATGCTAGCTTCCAGACGGATCGAGGTGATTCTCGATCTCAGACGGGATATGTGTTTGTTCTGAACGGTGGAGTAATTACTTGGAAGAGTACCAAACAGAGCATTGTTGCTCAATCCACCACCGAGTCAGAATACATTGCTGCTTCAAAAGCTGCAAAGGAGGTTGCTTGGATGAAGAAGTTCATTGCTGATCTCGGGGTAATGCCTAGCATTCCGAAACCGATCGAGATACTGTGTGACAATACTGATGCCATAGCTCAGGCAAAGGAACCAAGGTAACACCACAGCACGAAGCACATACTCTGGAGATTTCATTATATTAGAGATATATTGGAGCAGGGAGACATCGTGTTAAACAAAGTTCACACAGATCAGAATCTAGCCGACTCGTTCACTAAGCCTATGCCTCAAGCTAAACATGAGGATCATGCTGACATGATAGGCCTTAGATTTTCTAGACAGTGGGTTTGATATGTAATTTATTATTTGGTGCTTTCGAACATATAGCTACATTGGTATTTTATTTTGATTTAATGGTTAAATTAATTATAAATAGATGTTTCTATGTTCGATATTTTATACGTTTTAGAATCCTTGAATATTGTATTCTAAATGTTCGTAGTCGATCAGATTCATGGGAATCAATCTGAATGTAAGACTATTATGAATTGTTGATTAGTTCACAACATGAAAGCTCAAGGTGTTGAGAACCAAGATTCAAAGATATGCATTAGAGAATGATATCGGACGTAACTCGCTTCAAAACTTTCTTCATGGATCAATGTCTTAAGAAGTTTTGAATATGGTAAGATTTATCGGTCCTTCTTACCCAAGGCACATATTTGAACTAACTTTTACTAAAGTTTGTTCTTTGACCATATATAACGATGTTCCGTAAAAGGCGGTAATAAGGGTATGATTGGGAATAAATCTGAAGTTAAGTGGGAGTTGTATGTGGCCAAAGGAATTCTATTCTCCTTTGATTAGGAGTTGGACATTCTGGCGCCCTCGTTAATTCGAAATGGTGTAAAACGCGTGGCCACGCTCAAACTAAGTGTAGTTTGTTTAGACCACTTTGAATTAGAGACGAGAACAAGAATGGTTGAACAACAAATGAAAAATGATTTGCATCCATGTCTCATTTCAATGGCTAAACAGAAAGGATAAATAGATAAGTTTGCCATGATTGTTATACTTGGTTAAGTAATGGTTACTTGAACACAAGGAAATACTTGACTATTGTAATATGTCATACCTTGCTAGGGGTAGCAAGATGCAGCTAGTCGTCCACCAGTGTCTACGTTGAAACGATTAATCGATGAATCATCCAAGTGGGAGATTGTTGGATATAGGATGTCCGATCATCGATAATATCAACCGATAATATCAACGTTCTATCGAGGTACGACCCAAAGAGTTACACTTTGGACAACGAGCAATTAATAATGGTTAGTCATAAACATTATAGTTCAGAAACGTGAATTTATAACTCGGTGGATAAATATTTAGAGAAATATTTAAACGGTTAATTCGGTGATTAATTATTTAGAGAAATAATTAAAAGGGCGAAGGTTTAAACGTTTAAGAGTTAAACGTTAAAAGGTTGAGATTTACTAATTATTTGTAATTAGTAAAGTCGAAGGATTAAACGTAAATTGCGGTTAATTACCAGGGCTTTAACAGTTAATTCCTAAAGGGTGCAGTTGTTAATTATGGTAATTATAAATACATGCTTAAAGTCAAAACCCTAATCCACATTTTGCCTCCATCCAAGTTTGCGCAAGAAGGAACACCACCACCCCCTTGCGTCGTCGACCAACACCCGAGACCACCCCACCGTCGTGCCGCCACAACCCTCCTCCATGTCGCCGCCTAGTCGTCGTTGTTCTAGTTGCCGCCACCATTGTGTTCCATCACGAACCGGTTTTGCTCTCGGGCCATTTTCTGTGCAACCTGTGAGACAGGTTTTGTGTTTGCGGGTTTTCGTTATCAAGTCACTAGCGAGACGTTCGTTGTTCCAAAGTGTGAATCTTTCGGGAATCGTCAAAGGTATAAACTTTAACCCGCTATGGTTGTTTTTATTTATTGTCTTTATGCGTGTAATCGGATCACTGACGGGATTCCGGTTTAGAACTGTTAACATGTACAAACGCTTTCGCTAACGCAAATCTGATTTGTAAATTAATATGATTAATTAAAACTGTTTTAAAAGTTAAAACCGGTACATGGATTCCCAACAGTGATATCAGAGCCACCTTTACACGCGTTTAGACATGATTGTTTATATTCGATCTTGTGTTTTATTTGTCAAAACTTTTGTTTGACAAAATTATCGAGCATTTTTTGTTTATGGATGATTGTGTTATTAAATCGAGCACTAGTGTCCCGTGGTTGTGTATTTTCTTTGTATTTTTTATCAGTTATTTGGAATACGATGTAATAGTTATGTTTATTTTTATTTATTATTTATTGTAAATGTAAATAAATTGTAAATCGAACGAGACGAAGATTTGAAGACCGAAGACGGAGACGACTGGGACACGAAGATGGAGATCTTGGACTAAGTGGGAGACAACAAGATTAGTTATTTTGTTTGTCCCTTATACCGGTTCGGTTTTCGTTTGATGGCTCGAACGAAACTGAACAACTTTTCTAGTAGCTCGATTTAAATGTTTTATTTGTTTGTGGTTGTTGACATTATGTAGGATAATAATTAAACCGTAAAACTTTTATAAAACATTTTTATACAATCATAAAACGACGAGAAAATTAAAACGTTTAAAAATGTCGCGAAAAGGTAATTTTAAATAAAAGGTGTTTTATTTAACACGGAGAGAGAATTTCAATAAATTTGTCATAGAAGAGATTGTAATGCGTAGTCTAGCCATTACATCGACCGTGCCTTGTTTGTTTGATTCTATTTCACGAATTTTATCATATACATTGCAATAAGTCAAAAGTTGGTTCTAGTCTTTATGTGATATTTGAATATTTCGATCTTGTTTTGACTTTATAATAACGGTACTAGGGGCACAATTCTAAATACATCAAGTACCTTAATGACTATAACCAATGAGAAAGTGTCACCTCATTTTTACCTAAATCCAACTCCAAGTACCCTAAGAGCATTCATATCAGTATCTCTATCTCTATCTTTATTATTTAGAGTTTTCTTCTATTTTGAACCTACATCAGCATCTCTATCTTTAAATTTTATAATTTAGTAAATAAAAATTCTCTAGATATAGAGATCCATATTCTTTAAACTCTATACTTTTTATAAGTGTATAGGAAAGAGAAAAAATAATAAAGTTTGTGAGTGAGAGAGAGATAGATATAGAGATTAGAGAATGAGATGTGAAATGTTAAAACAAATTTAAAAATGAATTTGAAAAAATGTAATATTTAGTTAAATTACAAAGATAGAGATAAAGAAGTTGATGTGAATGCTCTAAGTGATGGGGACACAACCCTAAGTAGCCTAAGTTTTTTTTTTCTTTTTTAGATTAATTCTTTATTAAAACTAACTTCATTAATTTAAACACACTTCAAAAAATATAAAAAAAATTACATAACAATAAATAAAAAAAGTAAAATAAAAAAAATTACATAAAAATAAAATCCTCTCATATTTGTGTGTTTTCTGCATCTAATTTGTATCTGTAAGCTATATATAATTCACTGCACATATTTTTTCGATATCATCTCCTTCGTTATCTCCACCAATCAAATCCTCTCTTATTTTCTCGTTTGAATCCTGCAGATCTAACCGAACACACGGACACACGGGTATATTAACCCGATTTCCTTACCCGCCACGGGTACCCGCAAGGTTTGCGGCGGTGTATCCGTGTACCCGATGAACCCGAAGCCTTTACCCGAGTATGCCCCTAGCCAGCGGCGGATATACCTTATACCCAGGGGTACCTTTCGGTACCTCTCAACTTTCGACGCGTAATGGAATTTGTTTTTACCGTTTATATGTTTCCCGATACCCCTAAACGAAACTTTTGATACCCCTGAAGTTTTTTCTTAGATCCGCCAATGCCCCTAGCACCCTAAGAGTTGGAGGAAGGCCATAACTAGATTTTGAAGGCATTTTTCCACACAACAAAGAATTGTCTTTTCTTGCTTCTCAAAATGTTGGCAACCTTCTCATTAATTAGATCAGTTGTTTGACTTACGTTTTCTATTTAAAAATCTAATTCTTTAAAAAGATTGCTTCAGGATTAATTTCTTTTACTTGTATATACAAAAACTCTACATCCTTTTATAAAAACCTTTATTTATTTATAAAATCCTAAGTGGGTTTTTATATACTCTTCATGAGTGATAATATCTTTTCTTATTACATCCTTAGCTTTATTCCCCTGAACAAGCAGATATGTAGGGATATGTTGACATACAGAAATAAGCAACTAACTTGATTAACAATAGAGATTTTGATTAAACCTTCGGTTGTTTTAAGATTGATTTGTTAGGTTTGATACTCAGAGACTTGATACACGTTCAGATTTGCCACACGGGTCAGACGGGTTGGATAACAAGTCGGCCCAAAACACAACATTTTAGAATAGTTTGTCTGGTTGGTTGATGCCAACAGAACAGACACCATCCTGATTTTGAAAGCACAAGATATCTATTCACTGTCTGGGAAAATGTTGAAATGGTTGACGTTTCATATTGAATAGCATCAAGGGATTATCAGGAAAAAATATCCTCTATATGCAGACAGTTTTATCACAATGGTCAACAAGAAGTCAAGCATACAACAATTTCAAACCAAAACAAGTTAAACAAACATCAACAATAACAATAACATCGATAAGTGCACATAAATCTAACACGAGCGGTTCAAATAATCCATTACATATAAACCTCCATGCCTATATACTTCGTGCACTGACACATCGGGCACATACTAACCTTACTTTCACACTCTTTACACAAACAAAGATGCTTACATGGCAACAAAAGCATGCACATTTCATTCACTCTACATACCTTACACGCCATCACGCCACTGTTCCCCTTGCAAAGCAAGTGGAAATCAATCGCCCGACCATTGCAGCACGAAGCTGTGTCGTCAACCTCACTGTCACCACATCCTTCTTTGCTATCCTTGCCCTGTGTGTACACTTGTTGCAGATTGAACTTCAGGGTGTTGATCATATTCTCATTGTATCTGGCCCGTTGCTGCCAAGTGTCGGCCTTCATGGCTAACTCTTCGACTTGCAATTCGAGTTCCATGTTTTTCTTGTTGATGTTTTCCACCTCAGCTTCCTTTTCACGAAGCTTTTCCATGAATTTATCTTCGACATGTGAGATTATTTGTAGCTGGTTTGATTGAAACTTTTCATGAACTGCTTGCCTGAGTCTGTCAGCCTTGATTAAAATCAAAAAACAATATTAATTAGGCCCGGCTAACTGAGCGGGTCGGGCGGGTTCGGGTCACGGGTCAGAATGGGTTCGGGTCAGAACGGGTTAGGAGCAAAATGACTTTGGGTCAAAACAGGTTTGGAGCAAAATTAGTCCGGATCAAAACGGGTCGTTTAAAAAGCTATCAATTTGGTTCGAGTCAAAATGGGTTCGGCCAATACGGTGGAGGTTACGGCGGGTGGGTTGGTGTGGGGTGGGGGGGGGGATGGGTTGGTAATTGATGAAAGTAAATAATCAATTATGACAATAAAATGAAAACAATTAGCTTTCAGTTCAGTATGATGTGATCTGATAAATTTACAATAGATTCACGGGTAAAATTGTGAGATGAAATATATTGAAACAAACAAAATAAATATATAAAATAAGAGTTTAACGAATAACCACAGGATCTATGGTTAAATATCAAATTGCAATATTTAAATTTAAAAATAACAAAAATCAATAAAAATACACCAAATTAAACAAAGATACGAAATCTATCGCATTTTCAACCAGGGATGCCTCGTATTTATCCGTTTACTTTGATTTATCAACGCTATAATAGTTTTTTAAGGCGGTGCATTTGGCGGGGTGGCGGAACGGTGGCGGAGGCGGGCGGGTGGCGGTGATGGCGGGGGCCGGAGGCGGGTGGGGTGGGGAGGAGGGGGGGCGGGGGCGGCAGGTGGGATGGGGGGAGGGGGGTGGCGGTAGGCGGCGGCGTAGGTGGAGGCGGGGTTGGGGCAGGCGGTGGCGGAGGCGGGGCGGGGTAGGCGGTCGGTGGCGGCGGCGGGTGGGGTGGCGGCGGTTGCGGGAAGGTGGCGGAGGTGGGTGGCGGCAGTGAGCGGTGACGGGTTGTGGGCGGGGTGACAAAGTTGACCCATTGACTTATTTAAGTTGACCCAAGTTAACCCATTGAATATTTGAGGTGACCCAAATTGACCAGTTCACTAATTTAAGGTGAACCAAATTGACCCGTTGACCAATTTGAGGTCACTCATATTGACCCATTTTTTGAAGGATGGGTCAAGATTGCCACCCCTAATATTAACATACAAATAATATAGATATTCGAAAAAAATAATTCAAGATTTTAACCAGCAAAACCAAATCTGATTCAAGATCAAAACTTTATTATTAAAGCAAACAAACAAACAAGAATACCCTGTAATATCCAACTAATAGCAAAGCTATCTTGGTTTTAAAATGCGTGATGTGTTCTGATGCGTTTTGATCCAAAATTCCGATGCGCGCATCAAGTGACACGGTGCGTTCATTATTAAAAAATTTACTAAAAAATTAATTATATATAACAATTTTTATATTATTAATAACATAAAAACATACTTATAAAACATATTTAAACATAAAAACACACAGTGTGTTACGATTGTGATTTCTGAATATAGTCAAACATACTTAAAAGTTAAACATGGTCAAACATAAAAACACACTTTTAAATAACACTTATGCGCCATTGCGATTTCTGAAATGAGAAGAACAACAGAAAACAGCAAATAATCAAACATGTGAAAAATCAACAATATTAGGTTATCCAACAACAACAAAAAAGTAGATTATTAAACAAGCGAACAACAGAAACATCAAATTATCAAACAACAGAAACAGCAGGTTATCAAAATTCAAACAAGTGAATAACAAAAACAGCACGCATCATGATAAAGATTGAGACTTTAAACTTGAAAGAGTAACAGATTACGGAAGAGGAAGAACCGAGAAGAATAAACTTGAAAAGATCCAAAAAAACAGTGCATATTGCGGAATTGCGCACATCATACTGCATCTTGCGAGGTACCGCATTATTCAAAATCGCCGCATCAAGCACGCATTATGGAATCAAAACTCGTCAGATGCGTTCTCTTTAGCGCATCACGCATTATGCACGCATTTTAAAAACAAGATAGCTATTGGTAGAGTCTAGGAGAGTGGGATGAGAGCAAGCCTTTCCTCTATCCCATCCTGCTCCCACTGAGACCCCGGCTCTAGAAACCTTTTTTTTTTATTTTAACGTGCACAGTATACAGTAATCCAGACAACAAAAAACTTTATGATCAAAGATACCTGAATTTTCATGAACCTATCAATCTCAGCATCCTGTCTACGCAACTCGAGTTCAAGATCATCTCCCAAGAGCCCAGCAATGAAAGACGACTCACCGGATGAAGCTAACCTGCCATTGTCAAGAGACAACCCTAAACCCGTCGAAACAGATCGCGGCTGCAAGAAATCAATAGATGACATCTGAGAATTTGCATTATTATTCTCCAACAACTCCTGCTCTTTCGGCCTCTTGTTCATCAACTCCAAATCATAATTCCGCTGCAATTCGAATCCGCCATCGCTGATATCCGTCCCCGGTGCAAACCCTACCACATGAACTGCACAAAACAGAAATTAACAACCTAAATTCCAATAAAATCAACCTTCTAGCTTCAATTAACATAGAAATCAAGTTAAATAACGTTTACAGTTACAAACAGAAAAGAGGGTTTTAGGGTTTACATTGGGGGATGTACGGAGGGTGATGAGTTTGATCGGCGTTTATATAGTTAATTGCCGGTGAAATTTGACCGTCGATGTTGTCGAATATATCTCTAAACATCAAAATCGATAGATAAAACAAAGGATTAATCAGATCACGATAGAAATTAGGGTTTCAAACGGCGAAAAAAGGGTTTTCGGTAATACCTGAAGGGCTTCGATTGTTGTTGCTGCTGCAGGTAGTTTTGGAACAGGTGGTGCTCAGGCATAGCCATGCCTGGCTTCGATGGTCGGTGCGATACGTGAAGAGAGAAGGGGGGAGGTATTTGCAGGTTGAAACAGAGTTTACAATTGTGTTTTGCTATTTGGTCCCCTGAGTATTAATATCACGTTGAGGGGTAGGTTTTTAAAATAGTAAAAGATGAGGGTTGGTTTGACTATTCCATTTGAAAAGAAAGACGATTACAATAAAGTGACAGGTAAAAGGGCAACAAGTTGCGCTGCAACCCCCTTTTGAATAGTAAAACTGATCATACTAAAAACAAAGCTTTGGGTCTTAGGGGCCGAAATATTACTATGCACGACTCGTTGAACCCTGTTTAGGAATTCCACTGCATCCGGTGCTAAGAATCCAAAAGTATCAAAAGCAAAATGGATAAACACGTGTTGGTTCTCTAAACAAGTTTTCTCGTGTTTAACAACTTTGCATGATTCCGCCTTTAAAGCAGCATGGCCCGCCACAACCTCATTGTCCCTGAGCCCCACAAGAGTGGACACTCCTATAAGGTCCACACAAGCGTGTTTCCCCCATGCCCAACCGAACATAAGAATATCAGCCGGCCGTAGAGTAAACCTCCCTTTAAGCGGATCTGTCAGAAAGTTCACGGGGGCCTCGTTTTTAGTAGAAATTCCTGCCCGTTTGAGAACATCACAAAGAACATCCCTAACCAAAGTATGCATGTATTTAAACACGGGTAACTCTTTGCAATGGACCGCATGCTCGCCAAAAGAATCCAAACAAGCGTTGCGGCAAAATGGGCATGGCTCATCAGTCGGAAAAAAGGGGACCATTAGCCGATACTTGAGGATAGCCCGGTACTCCACAGCCGACATATGCTGGCCCAGTCCTACAATGGGGATAACTGTTAGAAAATCTTGAGCCCGAGGAGCCTGGAGACATTCAAACACCGCTTTTTGGCGAGGTGATAAATCAAACTTTACTCCCAAATTCTGGTCGATTCTGCTAAATAAGGCATTCGCCAAAGCATGTTGGGCTTTAGGGGGGACGGTGTCCTTATTAGAGAAACCGCTAAGATCGAAATCAGGAAGGGACATGCACAAGCGATCCATCGCATACCCATAATCAGAGTCTAATCCATCAATATCACAACCCCGAAGAATGTGGTCCTGTAAACTCCAAGATTGTGCCCTCGAGGCCACAAATGCATAAGCAGATACATCATGAGCCGCACATAAACCCAAACCCCTAAAACGGTTTGGAAGATGCCAACCTCCATTGAAAATCTCCAAAAAAAGCACCACCACAAACCACAATATCCTCGATCGCACCCTGGAGGCCCTTGTCAAAAATTGAAACAGCTTCCCCCACATACATATGCTGGCATGTTCTAAGGCCGAATAATAGCTTTGCCACTCCCATACACGAGCGGAGTAAAAGAAGCTCGCATAGAGGGTTCCGCAAACGTGGGAGACAGCTCATCAGTTCCACCTCACAAGAAACCCTTTTCACAGCCAAATTACTGATGAACCCTGCATCTCTACTAACGGCGCCCCCAAGGAGTTTCACACCCAGCACTGGCCTTCCAATCTCACAAGGGAACAATCCATCTTGTACCTTCACCCCATTGCACGACGGCCAAAAAACTTCCGTTTTCTTGACGTTAAGTTCAAGGCCCAAACATGGCCCCTCCGACCTGATAATAGCTAGGGCTTTAGCCACCTCTTTAGCATCTCCGATAATCGTACCATCATCTAGGTACCAAGCATGGAAGAGAAGCTTGCAGCAATCCCTGATCTGATGAACCAGCGGATGCAAAACTAAGGCAAAAAGGAGAGGCCCCAAAGGGTCCCCCTGCTGAACCCCAGTGGTGGACCAAATATGGTCATCACCCACATATAACCTAGCCGGCTGCCCATATAAAAAATCCACCCATAGAGAAATGGACGGGCATCGGGTCCGAACCTCTTGTAGGAGGGCAGTCCTATCCACTAAGTTGAAAGCATTGGAGAAGTCGACGGTAAGCATAGCCAACGATCCATCCGAGTAAAACTCATATAGGAACCTGTTTGCGCTATGGAGCACAGCCTCTGTCCCATTGGGAACTCTCACCCCAAATTGAAAGTCACACATATATTTAGCCATCTCCTTCCCAATACCCCTCATGGCCACCTTAAAGACCAATCTCCTCCAGATCGCACCTACGGAAATAGGTCTAATTCCAGCTTCTGCCCCATTGGGAACTCCCACCCCAAATTAAAACTCATTGTCATGTTTGAGCAGCGGTGTGAGAGGGGCCGAGGCAACGAACTCCGCCAATCCCCTAGGGCATCTCCCCCCTGAAACATAAATTAACCACCACATAAATAACCATGAGCAATTCAACGGCGATCGTAGACCCCTCTCCACAAAGAGTATCCAAAATATGTTGGGCTCTCAATCCGTCCCTCCCACAAGAGGTCCCTTTGGGAAAGCTTTAATGCATTCAAGCACGACATCATCATCCACAACAAGAGGAGGCTCAGAAAGTAAGGAAACAAGCATAACTGGAGGGGCAGGATGGGATGCTTTGCTACCAACACTTTCATAGTATCATTACCGAAAGGTGCAACCCCTGAAGAGCATAATACTTTGACCGCAGTAGTGAAATGCCCATCCGCAACTTTCCGCAAACATTGTTTAACATTGTTGCACGCCATAGAATTATCGGACCCAGGGACAAGCTCTACACGACACGTGGTCGGCCCCAAAGGTTGGGCAAAAAGTGATAGGATGAGCTCCTCAAAACCATCCCCATCACGCCAAGCTGCCAGCGACCATTGAATGCTATGACATTGCAAAGACTTCCTATTACCAGACATGCGCTCCTGACGATTAGAAGGCCTAAAAACTCGCAACGTGCAACGTGGTAACAACAAAAGTCTCACCCATGCCTCAACAGAGTCTGGCATAGCCGCCACTTTACCGAGGGCAGCAGTTAATGTCTGGGCAAACGCCATCCGACAATTATGAGGGATGCTCTTAACAGTCGCGATATGAAGAGAGAAGACGCGTTCAAGGAGAACACCGTCCACAACCACCCCTCCCAAAGGAACAACTTCCCTCCCAACATTCGGCTTAGAAATCCCCACTATAAACTCCTCTGCATCTCCCGCAACCCGTTTGAAACGGGCTATCCCATCCACATGGTGGCATGCCCGACTGAGAGCATGTAGGCACATACACACCCCGCACAGCAACTGGCCTGAGACCTTTAAAGCCTCACCAACCGAAACAAACAAATCATAATCCGTGGAGACCGCTTCCCGTAAGGTCCCTTTCCGATCGTCCGATGACAAATGGAGCCGCTTGATATGTGCAACCAACCGAGGAGACCCCTTGGATCCCGACGTTCCATCCGGGCAGCAATGGAAACCTTTAAATGGAGACATCCAAACACCTACCTCCAATGGAGGAACCACCCTGTCATCCCGAATCACAGACATAACAATAGCTCCTGACAAAACCCCCGAGCTATGAAACCAAACCAAAATCAGACCACAAACCCCAAAAACACTCACTAGCAAGGTAAATATAAACCTCACTACCAAACCATAACCCTAACCCCCCTCCCCCTCCACCCATCCGATTCGGGGAGACCACATGTTGGACACTACATAACAAAATTCAAAATCAGGTCAAACCGGAAGTTCACCTTCAATGTTGAAGAAGAAAGGTCGCCGAACAGGAAGTTCAAAAAGATGCTTTCTTGAACCACAATAATCTTACCAATCAATACTCTTACCAATCAATACCAATAATCAATTCGCATAAATCAAACCAATAATCAAAAAGGTTTTGAATGTTTTTATTTTATGTTGCTATGCCCAGTTATTTGGTTTTATCGATGGCAAAATGGTCCTTTTACTTTTAATGGTTTTCTTTGTGCTGCCAAATGATACAAGTCTTTCGTTTATTTTTGTTACATTTTGTCATGACTCCTACAAGTTAGTGAGATGATGTACATCATAAGGTTACTTGATTGACTGAGAGTTTAGTTTGTGGGTTTTAAACAGGAGTAACTTAGTAAACAAGTATGAACTAGTATTTGGCCTCCTCGTGTTGTAACAAGACGTCAATACCGCTTTGCAAACTTGGTTACGCACATTGCGGCGGTAATATTAACATGACGACTCGGTTCTGGAGACCGAAACATAGATAGAAAACTGTTGTATAACGACACCGACGTTCTTCGATCGGTATCGGTTTTATTATTCGCGGTACCAACACATTACTGTCAGTCACTATAACCTACGATAATAAAAGGCGGGAGGCGAAGCTTGAACGGTTGTGACGGTAACATTAACGTGCCTAAGCTAAAAAAGAAACGTTGTTAAATATATAAAAGAAACGTATGAAGTTACAGCGAGTCGGTTGCCTTTATGGTACCAGCATGTTACCGTCAGTCGAAATAACTCACGATACCTAAAAAACACTCTATTTTGAAAACAACTCTGTTTTTTACCAAAATTTATACCGGGACGCCAAGAAAAAAAATTAAACACAGCCACAAATTATTATTATTTTTTTAAATTAACAAACGAAAGTTATTGAGAAAAAGTCAGATTATGTATACTAAAAGGGGTAAACTCTAAACTTTAGAAACTTTATGGAGTCAAAGTTACATTTTACAATGTTAAAGGGTTAGTTTTGACAGTTTAACAAAGTTGGGGATAAGTTTTGATTCGTGACAAATAAATTTAAAAACTTGAGAGGGTAAAAATAATATTTTAAAAAGTTAAAGGGTTAGTATTAGCATAAAGTTGAAGGGTTTTTTTGTCTGTAATGCCACAGACCTCACAAATTATGGTTTTTTGGATGTAGATAAGTTTTACATTATAATTATCGTTGAAGGTGAAAAAGTAAAGAAGCTCACACGGTCGTGCAACATCTCTAGCATGGTCATGCAACCCATATATTTATCAAACGTGACCATGTAGAATGATAAACATCTGTGTATAACCTCATTGACGTGTAACATCGTAGGGCATATAGGTAGGGGTGTTCAAATTCGGATATCCGAAATTTTCGGATAATTGATTTCACTATCCGAATCCGTACCCGAAATTTCGGATACAGATTCTGATAGTGAAACGGATATCCGAAACAATAAAAAAAATAAAAAATTGTATAAATATAATATTTTTAAATAATAAAAACATATAAAAAGCTTAAAAACAATTAAAATTATACATATACAAATATAATATTTCGGGTTTGAATTCAAATTTTCTTATTTTTAAATTATAAAAACAATTAAAAAAATATATATATGAATAAAATATTTCGGATATTCTGATATCCGAAATATCCGAATTTTTTAAAAATCACTATCCGAATCCGAATAAAAAAATTCAGATATCTGAATTTTCGGATAATTCGAATTCGGGATTTTGGATAATTCGGGTTCGGTTTCGGATTCATATTTTTTTTAACACACTACATGTAGGTAGTCCACAAAGTCGTGAACATCACCAACGTGTAACTTAAGTTTACATGGGCATATTGCAACCTGATCAAAGATGTTTTTGATCTTAAGATGATATTTATGTCTCGAATTTACATTTATTCATCATACGACTTGGGGTTTTCAATAAAGAGAAAAAGGGACGTGGGAATTTTAAGAAGATGGTAGATGGAAAAAGAAATTTCTAAAACCTAATAGACTTTTCTAAATATAATACAATACAAAATGTACTTGTCAGTATCTTCATTCTCTCGGTATCTTCATTCTCTCGTTACTAGGGCCAAAAACTCTATTGACATTCATAATAGAGTTTGTTGATATACTATTTGTTGGGATATAGGTCAAGACAGATCGCTGCCGTAGTACCAAGATACCGAAGTCTACAAGATTCAAGTTACTACCGAGGCATACTTACTACCGAGGTTTTGTGTAGTTGTTCCCGAGGTTTGGTTCCGATGTGCTTCAAGTCAAAGGTTCTCAAGATTAAAGAAAGCGAAGATTATAGGATATTATCTTTCACTGTTCCTTTAATATGTAACATTTTATCTACATAATTATAGTATAGGTTGTTGGTTTTAGCTAGTGTTGGAATAGTGTGATTGTGGAGAATGTCTCGCAATCAGTTACTCAAACTTGTATAAATATCATGCTCCTTCACTATAATCATCATCAGTTTTCCATTTGCAATGTACGAGTATTTGATTGTATTTCTATTGTGTTCTTATTTATATCTTCTATACTATCAACTGTTATCTGTTTAGATTGTTTCCACCTTTCTAAATAACGTAAAATCACTATAGTCAATCCTGAAACTATCTACTATACACTCATTATTGGCAATTTGGTGCAATGGTAGCCCCAAGACTTTCTATAGTGGAGGTATTGAGTTCGAATCCTTGCCACAACAAAAAAAGGGTCTGTGATCAGGTCAGGGGATTTACCCAGTTGGGGGTTCCTCCAGGGGTGGGCTGCCTTAGATGTTCTAGGCGTTGCCCTGAATAAACCCAATTATTCTTGAACATCTAGATGTTGCCGTTAAAAAAAAATCTACTATACACTCATCTTCACTGGATATTCATATCCTTAAACAAAATAAATATGCATTAAACAAAATAAATATGCATTTTAAGATGAAAATAATAACTTATCACGGTAATAAGCTATGTTATATTGGTATATTATCAATATACTTAAAAAGTAATGTCTGTGTTAAATGGTAAATGACAAAGTCTCTCCCCTAACTTTGGCAAATGGTAAACTCTCCTCATAATATATATATATATATATATATATATATATATATATATATATATATATATATATATATATATATATATATATGGGAGGGTTATACTAAAAAAGACTTTTTTCCTAAGAAGTTTAAAAAGAAGATTTTAGACAGGTGTTCTTTCATTTTAGGTATGGTGTTTTTGTTTTATTTATGTGAACATATTTAAAAGTTGAAGAACACAATGCCTAAAATTTAAAACATCATTCCCTTTTTAAGCTTTTTAGGAAAAAAAATCATTTTTAGTATAACTCAGCTCTCTCTCTCTATATATATATATATCTTAAATCCAAGAACTTTATATATATAGATATAGATATATATATATATATATATATATATATATATATATATATATCTATATATATAGCTAGTAAATACGAAGAAAGCAATTGTTCTGAAGAACAACCAAATGAACCACAATATAACTTCATGAATTTAGAATCGGACGATGAGTCTGAATACGGAAAACCCATATACGATACAGAAAATGAAGAAACAGATGATGAATATATAATAGATTCAGAATTCACAAGATTTGAATAAAAAGACATAGATTACAGTTTAGTAGATTGTACAAAAGAAGAGACTAATACAACTTTCAAAACAGAGGAAACCAACAAATCTTGTGAACACATAACAAATAGAAAGTTTACAGAAATAAATATACAAGAAGAAGTAGACGACATGATAGTAGAATGTATGCTTACCCTAGGAATGACATATGAAGAAAGTTACAACAAACTACAAGAAGATTTTAATTTACCATTAGTAAAAAGTATAGTTAAAGGAGATACCATGATCTCTGATTTTTATAAACACAATCTCGAACATAGCTTTATGGACTCTGAACATAAGAAAAGAAACTATACAGAGGGAAAAATAGGAGAAACTTCATATGAAATCATGGGAAGAGAACCATGGACTAGACCAACTACAAGCTATTAACAGGAATCAAGTTATAAAGGAACCGGAAACAGGTTAACTATAGGACAAATTTATAGCAGTAATATGTTATTACTAGAACAACAGAAACCACAACTATGGGTGGACGAAGTTCTAACATGGGAACAAACAGTAGTAAGGATGTGAGAAACAAATAAAAAAGACAGTATGAACATGTTTGCCTATTTAGAAACAACTCTAGGACCAACAGCCCTAGGAATATGGCAAAGTAAAAAAGCCCACAGCCCAGACCAAATAAACAGATTAAAAGTCATAGGAGATAATCCCTACAATTTTACTTCCCAAATAAGAGTTCTTATTTTAGGAGTAGATCCAGCAAAAAACAACAGTTTAATACAAGATACAACTGTTAGAAATTTAGAACAACTAAGCATAGCAGACATGAAATACATAAACGAGTTTACACTAGACTTTACAAGATTATTAGCACAAACAGGACAGGCTGTGGATGACAGTTTATGTGATAAATATTTTATAAAACAACCAGGAGACTTAGGAAAAAGTATACACGAAGCCTGGAAGTTACAATACGAAAACCTAGCAAACATAGGAATAGGAGCTAGAATAACCTTTACATTTGGTATTCTAGAAGAAAAATGTAAAGAAATTACACTACAAGAGCAACTAAAAAGAAATGTCTTTGCATTTTTCAAAACATCAATTTATACTCCACAACCCTATGGATATTATGACAAGAAAAAGAAAATTAGAAAAAGTACTACATACAATAAAGAATACAAACCGTACAAAAAATATCAAAACAAATATGTTAGAAAACCTCATACTAGAACATGCAAATGTTTTATATGTGGAGACACAGAACATTTAGCTAATAAATGTCCAAACAGAAATAGAAAGAAGCAATTTAGTAGAACAAATTAACGACTATGAGATAGAAGCATTAGATACAGATCACACAGATAATGAATCAATATACAGTATATATAGCGAAGAAGAAAAACCTGTAACAAAAATCTCATGCACATACATTAATCCAGAAGAATGCTAGCATGACTGGAAACATAGAAAAGGAAACAATTATATCAAATGTTACATTTGTGAATATTACCCAAGTATAGACAAAAGATCTCAGTGCAATATATGCTTTAAAGAAATCTGTCATATTTGCATTAAAAATATTCATGACATAGAACCACCAAACACTAGTCAAAGTGCAAATAAAAATACAAACGAATACGAAGAAAAGTTCAAAAAATTAGAACTAGCTATAGAAGTCAACAAACTAAAAATAGAAATTATGAATAGTAAAATCACATGACTTGAAGATCTAATAGAAAAGAAAAAAACAGGCAGTAGAATTCCCAGAAATAAGTAACATGGCCACAGAACCAGAACAAAACCCTACATCAACCAATGAACAAACCCTTATACAAACTAATGTGTCGATAAATATGATAAACATACAGTGTAGATTATGGCTTGATGCCAACACACCAATAAACTTAACAGCCCTAGTAGATACATGAGCAACTAAGAGTGTAATATCACATAGTCTAGCACAAGAAAAATTCCATAAACCACTTACATATAAGTTAATAACAAGAACTGTAGAAGACAGATTAATAGACATAACACATTACCTAGAACCAGTAGGAATACAATTTCTAGATTTTGCAGGAAATTATAGTACAAAGTTTGATATTCCACAAATAAATATAAATCCACAACGCATTAAATCCAGAGATTTTGTCTTAAGATTAAATTTCATACTAGGATTAAATAGTGCAATTACAATAACAAGAAACTTCATAACCATTAGTAAATAAATTTACAGTTTTCCCACTTTTAGATATAAAAGCATGAATGAAATTTCTCACAAAAGAGGAGAAAAATAAAATTTAGAATTCTTAAATAAAAATAAAAGACAGAACCTTATTGAAAATGAAGCTTTACAACTCTTCACAAATTTTGTAAACTGTGAACTAGAAAAAGGATAAGATGTTACGACAAGCATTAATCATCCTACAATTCTACATCTAGAACGAATATGACTTATAGGAGAGGATATTACAAATTCAAAAGTTAAACACATTTGTAAATTCAAGCTAAAAAATCCAGATATCACCATAAGAAATATAAACATAGATTATAGCCCTCTAGACAAAGAAGAATTCAAAACACAAATACTAGAGACGACTAAACAAGGATTAATTAGAAAATCTGAAAGTCCTCACAGATCAACAACTTTTATAGTAAAAAACCATAGCGAAATAAAAAGAGGAAAAGCAAGAATCATCTACAATTATAAAAGATTAAATGATAACACAGAAAACGATGGTTACAACATTCCCAATAAAGATAGCTTAATTCAACTGATACAAAATAACAAAGTATTTTCAAAATTTGACCTAAAATCAGGATTTAATCAAGTACATCTAGAAGAAGATTTTAAAAAATGGACAGCTTTTACATGTTCTGAAGGATTATATGAATGGAATGTTCTTAGCTTCGGATTAAAGAATGCTCCTTTAATATTTCAAAGATTTATGGACAGTATATTTCTCAAATACAAATTTTATCTAGTATATATCGATGACATACTAGTAGCAAGTGAAACAGTCCAAGAACACGAAACTCATCTACAACAGGTATTTGAAGAAATAAAAGAGAATGAGATAGTAGTATCTAAGAAAAAGATGGAATTATTTAAAAGAAAAATCTCTTTCTTAGGACTAGAAATTGGAAACGAAAAAATTGAGTTACAACCACATATTTCTACAAAAATTCTCGATTTTTCAGAAAAACTTACTAATTTAAAACAGATTCAAGCTTTTTTAGGCTTGGTAAATTATGCTAGAAAGTTTATTCCAAACCTTTCAAAATTAGTAGGACCATTATACAGCAAAACCACTAAAAATAGTCAGAGACACTTTAATCAAGAAGACATTATTTTGATTAAAGAGATAAAAGAAAGGGTTAAAAAATCAAACCTTTAGAATTACCACTTATAACAGATGTCACACCCCAACCGACGGTGGAAAACGTCGGGGCGGGACATGTAGACTGTTCATGAGCACAAGGTTGACTAGATTGCAATATTTTAATCATCAAATTTCATTTCAAACAAAGCAAACACAACCAAATTCAAACAAGTACGTGAATGAAATACATAATATTCTTTATTTAAATTTAACTAAGTCCAAAGCCTATGTGTAGCATGTCTTGATCAAACTCACACATTAGCACCTAAAACATGAATAAAATAAAGTCAACTAAAAAGTTGGTATCATACACAGGTTTATACATAGATAGTGTATAGATGTAAATAATCAAATCCTTACATAACATGATAAAATAAGGCGTTTATAGGGAGCAACTATTGTGTAACCAAAGTACAATCAAACCAATGTAACTGGCATGCAAATTGTGTTGTCGGTAACAATCACCCCAATCTGGGTGGGTTTGTCAGACTCAATAGATCTATCATTGTTAACCGTCAGCTTGAATAGTTAATGATTGCATATAAATTACACACAAACAGTTAACACACCTAGCACTCAAACATAAAGCTCAAATTTTGTATACATGAATGTAAAGAGGATTTGTGTTTGTGTAGTTTGTGTAAATGTAAACAATTGTGTGTATAGAGTTCATGTTTCACCTCAAAAAGTGTAAAAGAGTAAAAGGGGTTATGTAATACTAACTTGAACCAAAGGTGTAGCTAGCACGAGAGACTAGGTAGCAACGTGATCCTTGTAACGCACAACGTTAACCTAGAGTGTATTACGTGTGAACATGAATTAATAAAGTGACTAAATCAAAGTCTAGGGTTTCAATGGATATGAGTATAGGGAATTGTGTAATGATTTCGTGTCGAATTATGTAAAAGGATTGTGTAGGTGTTTGCGTTTTTTTCTTGAATAAGTGTTCTATAATTATTAAAGTTGGGGTATAGTGTCCTTAAGATAATGATTTAGAGTTTAGGGTTAAATAACTAAATAAATTAGATTTATTTATTTAGAAAAGTAGTATGAAGTTATATTGTTTCAAATATAAATTAAATAAATAAGCTTATATTTATTTAGTTATTTAGTTATGAAAATGTGTCGAATTGTAGCAAATATATATTAGTTTATAAAAACTAACGTTACATACAATTTAACACTAAGTGAGTTGCAAATGCAATTTATATGAATAATAAATAAATAGATATGTTCTTTTTAAGACATTTGAAAAATTATATATTTAGATAAAATTTATTTGTTTTAAATATATCTTTAATTTTATAAAAAAATTTAAACGTTGTTTCAAGGAAAAATAATTTTATAAAATATTGGCACAACAATTATTAAATTAGGTAATTAATTACTTTTAATTATTTAAAAATAGTTAATATGAAATCTTAACAACTAAATTTGTAATAATAGTGAGTTTGTGTTAAAAATTGTAAATTTTTGTTTCATTCTGTTTAAAATAACATAGGGTTTATAAAAATATTTTTTTTTATAAATTTTGGAGCTTCAAAACAGTTAAAAAATAAATAAACAGCCACCCGGTTCGAACCCGGGTGGTTCCTGTGTGTTCAGATTGTGTTTACCGCTGGACCAAGGTAGTTACTTGTGTACAAGACCGGCCCGGTCGGCTATTAACATGGAGGGAAAAGGTAACTGGGTCTGCTGCCCAGTGCACGCGCAAAAAGGACCGGTCGGGTGTGGCTCTGGGTTTCGAACCCATGCCACCTGGTTTGCTGGTGAAGTGGTCTAACCAGTCAGACCAGGTGGTTTCGCTGGTGTAGAATAGAATTAGAAATCCCAAATACGTTTATTACAATGAAGCATAAAATCCAAATTGGATAATGCGCAGACCGATCATAGTCTGCTTCGATTTGGATTCTATTCCCTCTGCTCATTGAAATTGACAAGGGGCTTTCGATCGGAATGAGAGGATGATTCGAATGCAATAAACCTTACCTGATTTGGTTACAAGACGAGCACGAACAGTAGAAATGCGGGTAAATTGAGAGTTGGGAGAGTTTGTGTGGAGGTATACGCGAGTGAGAGAGGGATTTAATTTGTTTAATTTCGTCTGTAATGGCCGGCTTGATTTTACTTGACCGTAATAGTCGTGGTGACGGATTACGCGTTAATTCACTAATTTGAGAATGAATTTGGTCCTGATAATGGTCTAGGTACACCCGAGATTGCCTTGCGAGTGATTTGTGGGGTTAAGACGCGTTGATTTCATGAATTAATTGTGGATTGATACGGATTTTGACTATCCAAAGTCAAATCCGTTCGAATTTGAATATGCCGCTTAATCGATCGAACTGAGTTGTTTCTTGGGCCGAGATTGGGTCGTTTAATACATATATGTGGGATGGAAACCCGTAGGAATCGATTGGGTAGATATTGAGACTTGGATTTTGAGGATTCGGCCCTGTTTGACTTCAAAAAATCAAACCGGCGAGATTGTTTTGGGTCTAGGTTCAATTTCACGACTTTAAGGTTCAAACCATTGTGTTAGTTCAAACCATTGAGTGGGATCACTTGTCAATTGTGTGTTTATATATGTGTATGTACTTCTGTGATATATATATAAATATACATACATCCATACACACACACACACACACATATATATATATATATAATGTTTTATTAAAGTATACAAGTGTAAAGATTCGTGAATTTGCTTTGAACTTAGGGTTTAATTGTTTGTACGAATAGGATAACCATTGCACTAGAATTGGATTTCAAACATGATTAATTATACTGGAATGAAAATCAGAAATGTTACAGTATCCCCATGTTAAGGGAATTTCGTCTCGAATTTTAGCTAGTCGAGGCGACTGAATCAGCAAAAAGGAGCGGGTACTTGAGCTTCATTTGGTCCTCACGCTCCCAAGTAAACTCGGGTCCACGTTTAGATTCCCAACGAAGTTTGACGATAGGGATACGACTTCGCTTGAGTTGCTTGATCTCACGATCCATGATCTCCACCGGTCTCTCAATGAAGTGCATCGTTTCATCAATGCGCACATCGTCAAGAGGTATATGGAGATTCTCGTTAGCAAGATATTTCTTTAGACTGGACACATAAAATGCAGGATGCACATTGCCAAGTGATGGAGGTAACTCGAGTTTGAAAGCCACTTTCCCAATCCTTTCAAGGATCTTGAATAGACCCACATAGCGAGGTATTAGCTTGCCTTTCTTTCCAAAATGGATCACGCCCTTCCATGGAGACACCTTTAGAAGGACAAGATCCTCGACTTGGAATTCCAAGGATTTTCGTCGCTTGTCGGCATAGCTCTTTTTCTGACTCCTCGCTACTCGAATGTTGTTATGGATTTGAATGATCTTGTCGGATGTTTCTTGAATTAGCTTGGGACCGGTGATTTGTGCTTCACCAATCTCATTCCAACATATAGGAGAACGACACTTACGACCATATAGAGCTTCAATTCGAGCCATATTGATACTTGTGTGGTAGCTATTGTTGTAAGAGAACTCAATTAGGGATAGATGTGAATCCTAATTGCCACCAAAATCAATTACACATGCTCTAAGCATGTCCTCAAGAGTTTGGATTGTACGCTCGGTCTTACCATCAGTTTCGGGATGGTAAGCCGTGCTCAAATCCAATCGTGTACCAAGAGCAGATTGGAGGGATTGCCAGAAACGGGAGGTGAACCGAGCGTCTCTATCGGAGATTATGTTTAAAGGAACACCGTGACGACTCATAATTTCGTCAATGTAAATTCGGGCCAATTTCTCATCCCGATAGTCAAGAAATGAGCAGATTTGGTGAGGCGGTCAATGATCACCCAAATGCTATCATAACCACTTGAGGTGTGAGGGAGTTTGGTAATGAAGTCCATAGCTAAGTTCTCCCACTTCCACACGGGAATTTCTGGTTGTTCAAGAAAACCGGAAGGACGTTGGTGCTCGGCTTTGACCTTGGAGCAAGTTAGACATTTGGCAACATAGAGAGCAATGTCTTTCTTCATACCGGGCCACCAATATTGTTGGCGAAGATCTTGGTACATTTTATCTGCACCAGGATGAATAGAATAACGAGTCTTGTGGGCCTCGTTCATGAGAAATGCACGGAGATCATCGCGATCGGGAACCCAAATACGGTTCAAGTAATAAAGTAAGCCATTGGGTTTTGATTCAAGCTGAAGTTCAACACCACATGACATTTCATCATACATGTTACCCTCGGTGACCGAGACGTGTTGAGCTTCTAGGATATGATTTTGAATCTCGGTTTGAATTCGGACACAATGAAGCATCACATGGTCCTTACGACTCAAAGCGTCGGCTACAACATTCGCTTTGTCGGGATGGTAACGAATCTCGCAGTCATAGTCATTAAGGAGTTCAACCCAACGCCGTTGCCTCATATTGAGTTCTTTTTGGTTAAAGATGTGTTGGAGACTTTTGTGGTCGGTGAACACCACACATTTTGTGCCATAAAGGTAATGTCTCCAAATCTTCAATGCGAATACGACCGCACCCAATTCGAGGTCGTGCGTCGTATATATCTTCTCATGAATCTTAAGTTGCCTTGATGCATAAGCGATCACCTTGCCTCGTTGCATGAGGACACAACCGAGGCCTTGGTTGGAGGCATCATAATAGACAACTAAATTGTCATTCCCATCAAGGAGGGTCAATATAGGAGCATTGCACAACTTTTGCTTGAGAGTTTGGAAAGCTTCTTCTTACTTTGGTCCCCATTCATAAGGTTTACCCTTGTGGGTTAAAGCGGTGAGAGGAACAACAATCTTAGAGAAATTTGAAATGAAATGACGATAATATCCCGCAAGACCAAGAAATGAACGAACTTCGGTGGGGGTCTTAGGGGCATTCCAATTCTTAACAGCTTCGATCTTAGCAGGGTCCACATGAATTCCCTTTTCATTGACGATATGTCCCAAGAATTGAACTTCCTTTAGCCAAAATTCACATTTTGAGAACTTGGCATATAGTTGCTATTTTCTTAAGAGATCCAAAACCAACCTAAGGTGTTGCTCATGATCGGATTTAGTTTTGGAGTAGATTAAGATATCATCAATGAAGACGATCACGAATTTATCAATGTACAGTTTGTACACACGATTCATGAGGTCCATGAAAACCGCGGGTGCATTGGTTAGCCCAAAAGGCATAACCATGAACTCGTAGTGACCATACCTTGTTCGGAAGGCAGTCTTTGGGATGTCTTCCTCTTGCACACGGAGTTGGTGATAACCAGACCGAAGATCAATCTCCGAGAAGCAAGTAGAACCTTGAAGTTGATCAAAGAGATCATCAATTCTAGGCAAGGGATAATGGTTTTTGATGGTGAGTTTGTTGAGTTCACGGTAGTCAATACACATGCGGAATGATCCATCCTTCTTCTCGACGAATAATACGGGTGCACCCCATGGTGAATGACTTGGACGGATGAAGCCCTTGTTGGAGAGTTCTTGGAGTTGACTTGCAAGCTCTTGCATTTCAGAAGGTGCAAGACGGTATGGAGCTCTAGCCACGGGGTTAGCTCCGGGTATAAGGTCAATGCGAAATTCCACTTGTCGAACGGGTGGAAGACCAGATAGATCTTCGGGGAATACTTCAGGAAAATCCCGGATGATGGGGATGTCTTGAATACTCTTCTATCTAACATCCTTTTGAACAACATGGGCTAAGAAAGCCACGTACTTTTTTCGTAAGTACTTTTGAGCAGAAGTGCATGACATTAACTTGAGTTCTTTGCAAGGCTTTTCACCAAAGACTCTTAACGTTTCGGCAGTAGAGGTATTCGGATGCACTTCTCGAAACAGATGACTTCGGCATGGTGATTTGACAGCCAATCCATGCCTATGATGATATCAAAACTTCCTAGTGGCATTGGCACAAGGTTGATTGGAAATGTATGATCATTAAGTTCTAGAGAGCAGTCATGGATAACGAAGTCTATTGTAAGAGAGTCACCATTTGCTACTTCGACGGTGAAGGTTTTCTCTAATTTGGATCGCGTTTTTACAAGTGAGGGTTCAAAGTTAAGTGACACAAAACTTTTATCTGCACCGGTATCAAATAAAATGGAGGCATATTGACTATTAACAAGGAACGTACCGTTGACCACATCATTGTTGGCCTGAGCTTCATTGGCGTTTATGTTGAAAGCAGGAGTGACCACAACATAATTCTTAGCCTTTGTTTCTTATTATTATGGTACGGTTCAGTTTTGGCTTCTTTGATGTGTGTAGGAGGGGTTACGGTGTCGGGAACTTTCTTGGTGCCCTTTTTAGTCAGAGTCCCTGCTTTCACATGGTTGTCGGTCAAAGTAGCAGATAACTGGATAGCATCTTCGAGTGTTGCGGGATTTATCCCTAAGACAGTATCCTGAATCTCCCTAGGTAATCCACCAATGTACTTCTCAATGCAGCTGGATAGAGGTGTGACCATATGGGGGCACAAGGAGACTCAGTTCATGAAACTGGGTTGTATAAGCCAGACTTTCACCACTGTCTTGGGTAAGATCCCAAAACTCAGCTTCCAGCTTCCTCACCTCATTCCGAGGATAGAACTCTTCGGTCATTAGTCTCTTAACCTCATCCCATGGTAAGGTCATTGCTGCCTCTATACTTCTAGTTCTTCTTTCCCCATTCCACCACGTGAGTGTTTTTGGAAGACACTTGTGGCATGACGAACACGAAGGTTATCGGGGCAGTCACTATTGAGGAAGGTGCCCTTAATACTTTCGAACCATTGAAGAAGTCCTGTGGCTCCCTCGGTACCGTAGAACTTAAGAGGATTACATGAGTTGAAGTGCTTAAAGGTGCATTGTGGTGGGTTGGCACCACCACCACCATTAGTTCCATGGGTACCATTAATTGCTCCATTATCTTGGGTGAGTTGAGTTACAAGTTGTGCAAGGACGACATCAATATCGGTGTTGTTGTTGGTCACGGTAGCACGACAGGGAGGTATTCTACAGATTTGCACAAGACAAGAAAAGATGTAAGAACTTATGAAAGTTGATTGAATTTAAAGGGGATAAGATAATAAATAAAATAGTTAATCATAGTTTGGATTGTACCCAAATAGTGACAAAATCACTTGAATACTATGACACATTAAGGTTAATTAAACTCATATAACTTTCAAGGAGACATGCTTTAGTCTATAAGTAAACACTCATCCCGGGAATTCCCAGGAAAGCATACGGGTCCCTCGGTTGATTGTGATTTATACGAAATGCTTTCCTAGATAGAAAACCCAGAATACAGTTGTCACCCTTCCAGATTGCACGTGTCCTCTAATAATTAATAAAGTTTAAAACCTTAACGAGGAAATAAAGAAATTTTCTGAAGTTTCCACGTACTATGATGATGACAGAGAAGTAGGTAAGAAGGTTATGAGGCTTAGGGTATGGGTAGGGATATTGTTTATTTAATTTATTATTTAAGTATAGTCTAATACGTCGTGAATTTTAACAAATAAGGTATCGAAATGAAATAATAATTAATATAAAAAGCATGTAACACATAACATGTAGCACAGAACACATAATCATGAAGCATGGTATAAGTGGGTGTCCTAAAGTTATAGTCTAGGTCAAGGGTGTTTAATAACCTAGTTCTCTATAACCAAGAATCTGATACCAATATGTCACACCCCAACCGACGACGGAATACGTCGGGGCGGGACATGTAGACTGTTCATGAGCATAAGGTTGACTAGATTGCAATATTTTAATCATCAAATTTCATTTCAAACAAAGCAAACACAACCAAATTCAAACAAGTACGTGAATGAAATACATAATATTCTTTATTTAAATTTAACTAAGTCCAAAGCCTATGTGTAGCATGTCTTGATCAAACTCACACATTAGCACCTGAAACATGAATAAAATAAAGTCAACTAAAAAGTTGGTGAGCACACATAGGTTTATACATAGATAGTGTATAGATGTAAATAATCAAATCCTTACATAACATGATAAAATAAGGCGTTTATGGGGAGCAACTATTGTGTAACCAAAGTACAATCAAACCTTTGTAACTAGCATGCAAATTGTGTTGTCGGTAACAATCACCCCAATTTGGGTGGGTTTGTCAGACTCAATAGATCTATCATTGTTAACCGTCGGCTTGAATAGTTAATGATTGCACATAAATTGCACACAAACAGTTAACACACCTAGCACTCAAACATAAAGTTCAAATTTTGTATACATGAATGTAAAGAGGATTTGTGTTTATATAGTTTGTGTAAATGTAAACAATTGTGTGTATAGAGTTCATGTTTCACCCCAAAAAGTGTAAAAGAGTAAAAAGGGCTATGCAATACTCACTTGAACCAAAGGTGTAGCTAGCACGAGAGACTAGGTAGCAACGCGATCCTTGTAACGCACAACGTTAACCTAGAGTGTATTGCGTGTGAACATGAATTAATAAAGTGTCTAAATCAAAGTCTAGGGTTTCAATGGATATGAGTATAGGGAATTGTGTAACGAGTTCGTGTCGAATTATGTAAAAGGATTGTGTAGGTGTTTGCGTTTTGTTCTTGAATAAGTGTTCTATAATTATTAAAGTTGGGGTATAGTGTCCTTAAAATAATGATTTAGAGTTTAGGGTTAAATAACTAAATAAATTAGATTTATTTATTTAGAAAAGTAGTATTAAATTATATTGTTTCAAATATAAATTAAATAAATAAGCTTATATTTATTTAGTTATGAAAATGTGTCGAATTGTGGTAAATATATATTAGTTTATAAAAACTAACGTTACATAAAATTTAACACTAACTGAGTTACAAATGCAATTTATATGAATAATACATAAATAGATATGTTCTTTTTAAGACATTTGAAAAATTATATATTTAGATAAAATTTATTTGTTTTAAATATATCTTTAATTTTATAAAATTTTATAAACGTTGTTTCAAGAAAAAATAATTTTATAAAATATTGGCACAACAATTATTAAATTAGGTAATTAATTACTTTTAATTATTTAAAAATAGTTAACATGAAATCTTAACAACTAAATTTGTAATAATAGTGAGTTTATGTTAAAAATTATAAATTTTTGTTTCATTCTGTTTAAAATAAAATAGGGTTTATAAAAATAATTTTTTTTATAAATTTTGGAGTTCAAATTTGTTTAAAAAAAAATAACAGCCACCCGGTTCGAACCCGGGTGGTTCATGTGTGTTCAGATTGTGTTTACCGCTGGACCAAGGTAGTTACTTGTGTACAAGACCGGCCCGGTTGGCTATTAACACGGAGGGAAAAGGTAACTGGGTCTGCTGCCCAGTGCACGCGCAAAAAGGACCGGTCGGGTGTGGCTCTGGGTTTCGAACCCATGCCACCTGGTCTGCTGGTGAAGTGGTCTAACCAGTCAGACAAGGTGGTTTCGCTGGTGTAGAATAGAATTAGAAATCCCAAATACGTTTATTACAATGAAGCATAAAATCCAAATTGGATCATGCGCAGACCGATTATAGTCTGCTTTGATTTGGATTCGATTCCCTCTGCTCATTGAAATTGACAAGGGGCTTTCGATCGGAATGAGAGGACGATTCGAATGCAATAAACCTTACCTGATTTGGTTACAAGACGAGCACGAACAGTAGAAAGCTAGGGCTTGATAATCTTCGAGCTTGATCGGACTCCGGAGGTGAAATGCGGGTAAATTGAGAGTTGGGAGAGTTTGTGTGGAGGTATACGCGAGTGAGAGAGGGATTTAATTCGTTTAATTTCGTATTTAATAGCCGGCTTGATTTTACTTTGACCGTAATAGTCGTGGTAACGGATTACGTGTTAATTCACTAATTTGAGAGTGAATTTGGTCCTGATAATGATCTAGGTACACCCGAGATTGCCTTGCGAGTGATTTGCGGGGTTAAGACGCGTTGATTTCACGAATTAATTGCGGATTGATACGGATTTTGACTATCCAAAATCAAATCCGTTCGAATTTGAATCTGCCGCTTAATCGATCGAACTGAGTTGTTTCTTGGGCCGAGATTGGGTCGTTTAATACATGTATGTGGGATGGAAACCCGTAGGAATCGATTGGGTCGATATTGAGACTTGGATTTTGAGGATTCGGCCATGTTTGATTTCAAAAAGTCAAACATGCGAGATTGTTTTGGGTCTAGGTTCAATTTTATGACTTTAAGGTTCAAACCATTGTGTTAGGGTTCAAACCATTGAGTGGGATCACTTGTCAATTGTGTGTTTATATATGTGTATGTACTTGTGTGATATATATATATATATATATATATATATATATATATATATATATATAAATACATACATCCATATACACACACACACACATATATATATATATATATATATAGTGTTTTATTAAAGTATATATATGTAAAAATTCGTGAATTTGCTTCGAACTTAGGGTTTAATTGTTTATACGAATAGGATAACCATTGCACTAGAATTGGATTTCAAACATGATTAATTATACTGGAATAAAAATCAGAAATGTTACAACAGATTACATAATTATAGAAGTTGATGGATGCAAAGAAGGTTGGGGAGCAGGTCTCCTTTGCAAACCAAATGTTCACAACTATAAAAAAGAAGAAAAAATATGTTCTTATTATAGTGAAAGCTTCAAAACTGGAATCACTTGGACCAGTTTAGATTTTGAAATACAAGCGCTAATCAACGCTTCAGAAAAATTTAAATTATTTTTACCCTAAGATTTTACAGTTAGGACAGACTGTGAAGCTAAAGTTAAATTTATCAAAAATAACCAAAGCAAAAAGATAAACAGAACAAAATGGGTAAATTTGCAAAATATTATACAAGGTAGTGGATATACTATACAGTTTGAACATATTAAAGGAAAGGATAATTGGATAGCCGACTTGTTATCCCGAAACATTAACAAATTGCTTTGTTCAGATGGATAGAAAACAGAAAGGAAAGGAGAAGATGGTCATTATAGCACTACAGTTTAAATAGAATTCTTCACCAATGAGTATTTCGTCTAACGACGATGAAGAAACAGAGAAGTTATTAAGCCAATCTATTAAAGCTGAAAAAATACACAATACTTGAAAAATAGCTTTATCACAAAATACTCAAAACCCACAGAGCTCTAGACAGCTACCTCCCTTTTTCCTCAACTTTATACAACCACAACCTTCACAAAACCTAGCCTACAAAAAACAAAGTCTCAATAATTCGTCCGACAAAGCTCTGTAGATAAAAGAAAAGTTTTTTTTGTTTTACTACTTTAATTTGTAGCCGTTTCTTTTATGTCTTTTAGCTTAGTGCGCTCTTAGTGCGTTCTTTATCATTTTTGTTTGATAGCTCAGTGTTCTGTCTATTTAAAGGCCAGAAAATCCATTTGTAAAGAACACCAGAAAATATCAATAGAATCCATCTCAGTTAATGAGTAACTAAACTCTCTCTTTCTGATTTCTCTTGAACACCCTTATTATCTTAAGAGTTTTCTTGCTCTTCATACTATATCCCAAATATAAAAAAAAGCCTTCCGCCACTGCTTTCCACCACAACTCTGCAACTCCGCTGCACATACCACCACTATCCACTGCAAATATACTGTAAGTTTTTACGTTTTATTGCAAGTGTCGAAAAACTCGAAAATCTCTGATGCCCCAACCTATTTTGGTATTAGAGCAAAGGCTTTCCTAATATATAAAAGACTAAGACAGGTCCATGTCAGGCAGCGTGTATGATTACGTCCTATTTATATGGAAACCCGCTTAGGTGAAGATTAGGGAAAAAAATTGCTTTGATCTACTAATCTAGATAAGTTGTCAAAGATATAGAAATTTCATACTTGATTTACATGTTTCATATTTGTTTATTTTACTTTTGTTTTGTTATGATAAAATTGGGATATAGAAAAATTTTATAAGAGAAAACTCAAGAGATAAGGTGTTTATTAAGAGGAATCAGATTCTTTTAAAAATTTATTGAATCATCAAAAGTGTTCAAAAAACTTGAATTCTTAAACTTATAATTTGCAGAAAGAAGCGATCATAAAAATATAAGTAATAGTTACTATAATCATATTTGTAGATTTAAAAAGCTTCATACACACAGTCTTCATACAGATAATACACATCTAAATAGTATTACAGATCTTATTATAAACTTAGGATTTAGTTTACAAAAAGAATCTATAAATAATAAACACTTATTAGAAAGAATTATACAATTAATAATTAAAGAAACAGACGAAATTAAAAAATTCATAGAAAATTTAGAATACCTAAGAGAACAAAATAATCAAATTTTGTTAGAAATAAAAAATATTAAGAAAGATAAATATATACCATAAGTAGAAGAAGATTGTATAGAAATCAACAAAATTATAAATAAACTAAACAAAATAGATATAAGTGATAATAAACCTAAATCATATAAACATTGGAAACCAAGCAATGAATAAACAAATTACTCAAGGATCTAGAAAGTCTACTAGCAATATAAAGATATCATTACATCAGATACCTTTTTAAACAGAATTTTAAAGAAATGATTTTCTTCTAGAAGTACACAACAGACAATACAGTTAGAAGAAGAAATAGATTTAGATAAAAACATAAACTTATACAACCAGCATCAACTAGATATCTTAAATCCAAGAACTTTATATCAAATAGGAATGTTAAACATTAATACAACATTAATACAAAGTAGTAGAGAGGAAAGTCTACGAGTGGTAGATAAAATGGTAGAAATATACTTATTTTCACCAGAAACAATCCAAAGAATTAAATAATCAGGAAAACAGTTCATACACACAGGACTTGTAGTTATAGGGATAAAAGCCCTAGGAAGAAAAAAACTTAGGAACAAAGCTATTAGCCCAAATATTAGATAAAAGTTGGAAATCAGAAATGAAAAAGGCAATTATTTCAGGAATGGAAATAGATTTGAGTCAAAATACAGCCTTATTCTATTGTACACCTGCAATTTTAAAAGACATTAAAGACCTACAAAAACTAAAAATAGCCTGACAAACCAAAGGATATGAAAACTATGAAGGAAATAACATATTAATAAGTATAGGAGTCTTAGGAAAGGTCACTAATAGATCGAGAATGAAATACAAAGTAAACATAGAAGAAATAGTTCACATAATAGCATCTAAATCAATACAAATGATTGAACCAGTTAGAATAGATCCTGAAGAATTTGCAGGATTAGAATGACAAATAAACGATTTAACAGAAAAAGAAAACCAACATTAGTTCCAAAAAAGAGCTATATATATGAAGGGATAGATGGAATACAAAGCTTAAGATTTATAGATTTTAAACAAGAAGATAATAAATACGAAGAAAGCAGCTGTTCTAAAGAACAACCAAATGAACCACAATATAACTTCATGAATTTAGAATCGGACGATGAGTCTGAATACAGAAAACCCATATACGATACAGAAAATGAAGAAACAAATGATGAATATAAAATAGATTCAGAATTCACAAGATTTGAATAAAAAGACATAGATTACAGTTTAGTAGATTGTACAAAAGAAGAGACTAATACAACTTTCAAAACAGAGGAAACCAACAAATCTTGTGAACAATAACAAATAGAAAGTTTACAGAAATAAATATACAAGAAGAAGTAGACGACATGATAGTAGAAAGTATGCTTACCCTAGGAATGACATATGAAGAAACTTACAACAAACTACAAGAAGATTTTAATTTACCATTAGTAAAAAGTATAGTTAAAGGAGATACCATGATCTCTGATTTTTATAAACACAATCTCGAACATAGCTTTATGGACTCTGAACATAAGAAAAGAAACTATACAGAGGGAAAAATAGGAGAAACTTCATATGAAACCATGGGAAGAGAACCATGGACTAGATTAACTACAAGCTATCAAAGAAACGGAAACAGGTTACCTATAGGACAAATTTATAGCAGTAATATGCTATTACTAGAACAACAGAAACCACAACTATGGGTGGACGAAGTTCTAACATGGGAACAAACATTAGTAAGGATGTGGGAAACAAATAAAAAAGACAGTATGAACATGTTTGCCTATTTAGAAACAACTCTAGGACCAACAGCCCTAGGAATATGGCAAAGTAAAAAAGCCCACAGCCCAGACCAAATAAACAGATTAAAAGTCATAGGAGATAATCCCTACAATTTTACTTCCCAAATAAGAGTTCTTATTTTAGGAGTAGATCCAGCAAAAAACAACAGTTTAATACAAGATACAACTGTTAGAAATTTAGAACAACTAAGCATAGCAGACATGAAATACATAAACGAGTTTACACTAGACTTTACAAGATTATTAGCACAAACAGGACAGGCTGTGGATGACAGTTTATGTGATAAATATTTTATAAAACAACCAGGAGACTTAGCAAAAAGTATACACGAAGCCTGGAAGTTACAATACGGAAACCTAGCAAAAATAGGAATAGGACCTAGAATAACCTTTACATTTGGTATTCTAGAAGAAAAATGTAAAGAAGTTGCACTACAAGAGCAACTAAAAAGAAATGCCTTTGCATTTTACAAAACAATAATTTATACTCCACAAGCCTATGGATATTATGACAAGAAAAAGAAAATTAGAAAAAGTACTACATACAATAAAGAATACAAACCGTACAAAAAATATCAAAACAAATATGTTAGAAAACCTCATACTAGAACATGCAAATGTTTTATATGTGGAGACACAGAACATTTAGCTAATAAATGTCCAAACAGAAATAAAAATATAGAAAGAAGCAATTTAGTAGAACAAATTAACCACTATGAGATAGAAGCATTCGATACAGATCACACAGATAATGAATCAATATACAGTATATATTGCGAAGAAGAAAAACCTGTAACAAAAATCTCATACACATACATTAATCCAGAAGAATGCCAACATGACTGGAAACATAGAAAAGGAAACAATTATATCAAATGTTACATTTGTGAATATTACTCAAGTATAGATAAAAGATCTCAATGCAATATATGCTTTAAAGAAATCTGTCATATTTGCATTAAAAATATTCACGACATAGAACCACCATGTGACATCCGGCAATTTCAGGTTAACTTCGTTAACTCAAACCTCGTTAGTTCAAACATTATTCATTACAAACTCAGTTATCTCAGTTAATCACACGTGCATGGCATTTAATTAAGTTAACTAAATGTGTCAGTTAGTTCACACACGGCGAATCGCACTCGAGTATAACCCGGAACGTTGGTGATTAATCAGGATAAATATTGCGAATATTTAATAATTTATACTTAATATAAATTATGTGAATTTTATGTGATTACGTGACTTTACGTGAACTATGTGAATATTCTGGTTATCGTACGTGCTTATCATGTATTAATCGTAGTTAATATTTTTATAAATAATAGAGTTTTATAAAAATTAAAAATCAAAAGTTTTTAATTGTTAATTAAGTGTATTTAATTAATTAGAGTTTATGGATCCTTAGAAAGCCGGTAGCCCAACTTCAAAACCCATTAATGCATATATTATATAAAGAACTTTAAAAAAAAATCATAAACCCTACCCCCAACCCCTAGCCGTCGCGATCGACTCCCACCCCTCACCCCATTCGGCCGAAAGCTTCAAGCACCCAAAGGACCTTCGATCGAGCTTCAATCGTGAAACCGGAAGTGGATACGTGCTAGTCTAGGCATTCCTAACGTTCCTACGTAAGTCGTTTTATTAAAATCCATCCTTATTTCATTATGATTTTTATGATCGAAACCCTAGTTCATCCAAACTTGATATTTTTGAAAAATATTAATGAATTGGTTAATTGATTTGTAGTATAGTATCGTATTAGTGATTTTATGAAAATATGTGAAACCCTAGTTGTCATACGAGGTGTAAATTGGGATTTGTTGATTATGTGAAGAATAGGAATCGCATGCTAGACGTGAATTATGATTAATATAGTTATAATTATATTATTTGAAAGATTTGGGATTGATTAGACGTGTTAATTGTGTAAACAAAGCGTGTAATGGACGACTTACTAAAATAGGAAACTTTGTTAAAAAGTGATTGTTGAATGTGAAGGTTTCTAGGTGTGTATGATGCTATTATTAGACTCTAGTATGTTAGTATGGTTGTATTAACGATTGTTAATGTGTTGTTGAATGCAAATTGATTAAATAAATCATAGGTTACCAAAAGTAGAAACTTTGTGTTTTGGAACTTGATGTCTAAACTTAATGAGGTGTGGTATGATAATCGGTTAAGCACAAGCATGTGTAGATAGACATGGGATGTTGATACGAACGTGTTATAGATAAGGTGGTTCATTTGAAAGCAAACATGAGTTTATATATTTTTTAAAAATAATAAATAAATGTAACGTGTATTGTTGACGTAGTTTGCCATGCTAAATTAGTTATGACTTAAGTAGCATGAAACGTGAATTATTTGTGTGCTAAACGTGTTTTTATAAAGTCAAACATTTAATCACTAAACGGGTCACCAAAGGGTCGTCGGGTCAAACTTGGTCAAACTTAGTCAAACTTAGTCAAACTTGGTCAAACTTAGTCAAACTTAGTCAAACTTGGTCAAACTAATAAATATTTTCTAAACCCTTAAAACAATGAGATTGTTTAGATACTTAGGGTTCCTATCGTCTTGCACAAACACACACTTATAAACCGGTGTTTATAGGTGGCAGTTAGTCATCAAGCATTCTAAGTTCGCTTTCTTTCGCACGCACTCTAAGGTGAGTTTCACGGCCCCTTTTCTTATGATTTGAACTTGGGGGAGAAAACATGGGTATGAACATTTAGATTTTTCATTTCAATTAGATCACTTGTTGTACTAAGCGCAAACATATCATGCAAGTCCTTACTTATCGAACCGTTTAATACATGGGATAGCGAGGTAATCTTGAGTAGTACTACTGGGCATTGACAAACCCCACCCGCGTTAGTCACGCTAACACGACAGGTAGTCGAACGGGTGTAACATTGACCTAAACATTTACCATTGATCATGATAGTCATGGTAGGAGGCAAGTTCAAACATAAACAGTCAGCTTCGGTGTCGAAACGCTTTAGTAACATGTAACTAGGTTAGCTACCTATGATATAAATTGTAAATGGTTTTATCTAGTAAACTTTACAAACATTGAAACCTGTGAACTCACCAACCTAGTGTTGACACGTTTTTGCATGTTTTCTCAGGTCATTAAGGTACAAGCACAAGCTAAGGCATGCATGCATTTGAAGTCTATCATTTTCAAACTCAAGAACTATTTATTTTAATTATTGTTGAATTGTTTAGTTTGGCGCGACTGTTTTGGTGCATGCTTTTCATCTAACTTTTCGCTTCCACAGTCTTACATTAAATCAGTGTTTTCATTTCTAGTGTTGTATCGTGACTATGAGCAGTACTAGTGGTTTTTATTAAACTCATATAGAGTCGTTCAACGTAACTAATGACTGAGATCCTGGTATGTCACGCTCCTAACGGTAAAACTCCGTTAGTGGATTTTGGGGGTGCGACAGATTGGTATCAGAGCCATTGGTTTTAGAGAACTAGGAAATGCATACTAGACTATAACCACACACATGCATTAGTTACACAGCACTTACACTCATACATGGCACTCACTCATCCCGTTACAGGAAATGTCGACCACGCCTAATTCACCCGCATCCCCAGTCGTTTAGGAGCAAGATGTTCCTACCGTACCTTTGCAAGAGCCGAGGAGACGTCGACTCAACCCGATCAATACCACTGTAGGGTATGACGAGCCTATTCATGTGCATGTCAGAGGTAACACGCAGGACTGGGATTGGTATGCCGATAGGATCAGGAACTGGATCCGCGAGGAGGAAGTCCCACCTCCACTCGCTGCTGACATTGCTTCTTCTTCATCATCTTCTGTGCGAGCTTTGCCACCATTGCAGTACCCCTTTGAGCAGGTGTTTGCTGAATTTGTAGCTAGGATGGTCTGGGAGATCCGAAACATGATAGATGCAGCAGGAGAGATTTCGGGTATATTAGAGAGACAAATTCTGATGAATCAGAAAATTGACAAACTAACTTCAGATTTGGCACTCACTGATAAAGTCCATGAGAATTTGGCAAATGGATGTGTAGATATGGAAGACAGGCTGAACAATGCAGAGTGGAACCTAGATATACTCCACACTAGGATCGAGTAATTGGAGGCTCGACTCGCAGCTGCTGAAGCAGTAGGAGTTGCACCAGATGATGCACCCGCAGGAGATCCGGCCGAGGACGAGGATGCAGCATCTGATGTTACATCAGCTAGCAGTGGCATTTGATATCTTATCTTCATTACTCATTTACGTCTTTTCTTTAAACTTAGATGGGCAGGGTTGTTCCCATCCAACAGATGTTTCTGGATTTTGATGTTTGATTGAATTTACTTTGTAGCCCTTACAATTTCTTTTATCAAATATTACTATTATTGAAATATTAGATGTTGTGGTTTGAATTTCTTTTATTTACTGGTACTTATATGATGATAAAATGCTATGTATTTTTCTCATTATTGTATGTTGTGAATGTAAAGATAATGTCTGGAAGAGGAAATGGACGTGGTGGACGCGCCGGAGGACGCGGTGGTCGCGGAAACATTAACATGACTGCAGCCGGGCTCGCGGCACTCATAAATGAGCGTGTGGCTGATGTGGTAGCAGCTAGTCAAGCCGCTGTTAATGCTGGAGGTCAACACAACCATTAGCAGGTTTGTACTTTCAAGGCGTACATGGATTGCAAGCCTCACTCGTCCAGTGGAGCCGAAGGGGCTGTTGGCTTACTCCGCTGGATGGAGAAATCTGAATCTGCATTCGCGATGTGCAATTGTCCACGGAATAATCAGGTGAAGTATGCATCTGGCACACTTGAGGGTCCGGCCCTTACTTGGTGGAACTCCCAGGTACAAATGCTAACTCTTGAGATGGCAAACGCATTGCCATAGGATGAATTTAAGACTATGATGCGGGAGGAGTATTGTCCCCGCGATGAAGTGCAGAAACTTGAGGGCGAGTTATGGAACCTCAAGATGGAGGGATCTGAAATTGAAGCCTACACTACTTGTTCGCATGAACTGGAGAACTTGTGTCCGCAAATGGTAACACCTCCCTATAAGAGGATCGAGAAATTCATTGATGGTTTGGTTGCGCAAATTCAGAGCATGGTGACATCTTCTAATCCCACTACAATCCAGCAAGCAATCAGGTTGTCTCACAGGCTAACCGATCAGGCAGTCGCTCAAGGCACCCTACCCCCTAGAGGTGCGTTATCAAAGACAACTGACAACAAGCGGAAGTTTCACAGTTCATTCCCCAAAACCTTCCAGTCAAACCCACCTTCTCAGCATCAACAACATCATCGTAAGCTTGAACCTTCAAAGAACAACAATCAGTCTAACTCTTCTCAACAGAATCAGGGTTCATATGTTGGCAAGTACCCGAAGTGCAACAAATGTAACTTCCACCATCATGGAGCGTGTGACCGGTACCGTTGCCACCGGTGTGGAAAGATGGGTCATTTGGCCAAAGACTGTCGAGTAGATCTGTAGAACAAACAGACACCACCTGGAGACGCACCCAAAGGCAGTTTTGAGTGTGGTAAAGAAGGGCATTTCAAGAAAAATTGCCCGCAGTTGAGGAGAAACAGAAACGGGAATGGAAATGGCAACAATCATCAGGGCGGTAATGGAAATGGTAATAACCACCATGGTGGAAATGGTAATAACAACAGAAATGGTGCAAAGGGTCGAGCATTTGTGATTGGATCGGGAGAAGCTCGGAATGATCGGAACGTGGTGAACGGTATGTTTCTCTTAAACGATCATTATGCTTCTGTACTTTTTGATACTGGCGCCGATAAAATTTTTATATCTAGAGAACTTAGTAGTCAGTTAGAAATAAACCCAACTTTATTAGAACACCATTATACCGTAGAGATAGCAGACGGTAAAGTAATCGAGGCAACCCACATTCTCAAGGGATGTCATTTAGAACTTTCTGGTCACAAACTCGACATCGATCTCATGCCAGTTATACTCTGCAGTTTTGACATAATTGTGGGCATGGATTGGTTGTCTAAAAACCAAGCTGAGATCATCTATAGTGAGAAGATCGTTCATATACCCCTTCCTAGTGGAGAGATCCTATCCGTTCAGGGCGAAAGAAGTGGTGCAGTCATGGACATCATATCTTTCATGAAGGCTCAGAAGTGTCTGCGTAAGGGTCATACCGCAATTCTAGCCCTTGTCGCTGACAAGTCCAGCGAGGAGAAAAAGTTAGAAAATATCCCTATCGTTCGCGAATTCCCAGAAGTATTCCCCGAAGACCTACCTGGTCTTCCACCTCATCGTCAGGTCGAATTTCAGATTGACCTAACACCCGGAGCAGCGCCTATTGCTCGAGCAGCCTATAGACGGGCACCAAGCGAGTTGCAGGAGCTATCCACACAACTGCAAGAGTTGTTAGATAAAGGTTTTATCTGACCTAGCTCATCGCCATGAGGAGCCCCAGTCCTATTTGTCAAAAAGAAATATGGAACTTTCCGTATGTGCATTGATTACCGAGAGTTAAACAAGGTAACAGTCAAGAACCGCTACCCACTACCCCGCATTGACGATTTATTCGTCCAACTTCAAGGGTCAAGTTTCTACTCAAAAATCGACTTAAGATCTGGATATCATCAGCTGAGAGTCCGAGATGAAGATGTATCCAAGACTGCATTCAGAACCCGGTATGGCCATTTCGAGTTTTTGGTCATGCCGTTTGGATTAACCAACGAACCCGCGGTGTTCATGGACCTCATTAATCGTGTGTGTAAACCTTACCTGGACCAATTCGTCATTGTCTTCATTGACGATATCCTTATATACTCTAAGAGTCGGGAAGAGCATGAGGAACATCTGCGTTTGATCCTTGAGCTACTGAAACATGAGCAGTTGTACGCTAAGTTTTCCAAATGTGATTTTTGGATTCGCGAGGTTCAATTTCTAGGACATGTGATCAATGAGAAAGGAATACATGTCGATCCAGCCAAAGTAGAAGCTATCAAGAATTGGGCAGCACCAACAACTCCAACCGAAGTTTGGCAATTTCTAGGACTGGCCGGATACTACCGTTGTTTTATCGAGGGATTCTCAAAGATTGCCCAACCTCTCACCGGCTTAACCCAAAAAGATAAACCCTATAATTGGAGCGAGGTTCAAGAATTGCCATTCCAGCTACTTAAGCAGAAACTATGTAGCGCACCTATCCTATCTCTACCTGAGGAAACGGATGACTTCGTTGTGTATTGCGATGCCTCCATCCAAGGTCTCGGTTGTGTGTAGATAACGTGACAAGGTTATCGCATACGCTTCTCGACAGTTAAAAATCCACGAAAAGAATTACACAACTCACGATTTGGAGTTAGGAGCCGTGGTGTTTGCACTCAAGATATGGAGACATTACTTGTACGGTACCAAGTGCACCATCTACATCGATCACAAGAGTCTTCGGCATATTTTTGAGCAGAAAGAGTTGAACATGCGTCAACGTCGTTGGATCGAGTTACTAAACGATTATGATTGTGCAATCAAGTACCATCCGGGCAAAGCTAATGTGGTAGCCGATGCCCTAAGCAGAAAATAAACCAAACCCCGACGAGTTAGAGCATTTCAACTCACTATTCATACAGGACTACCCGAACAAATCCGCAATGCCCAACTCGAAGCCTTAAAAGAGAAGAACTTATCATTGGAATCCACTCGTGGTATGGAGAAACAACTTGAGGTTAAAGCAGATGGTATTCGCTACTTCGTGGAACGAATATGGATACCAGTATATGGAAACCTAAGAGACCTAGTCATGGATGAAGCTCACAAATCCCGATACTCTATCCATCCGGGATCTGACAAGATGTATCACGATCTAAAAGTTTTGTATTGGTGGCCGAACATGAAAGCCGACATAGCCACCTACGTGAGCAAGTGCCTGACTTGTTCCAAGGTCAAGGTGGAGTACCAAAAGCCATCCGGATTACTTCAACAACCGGAAATCCCGATGTGGAAATGGGAGGAGATTTCCATGGATTTCATAACCAAATTACCCCGAACCCCTACTGGATGTGACACAATCTGGGTGATAGTGGATCGCCTAACCAAATCTGCACATTTTCTTACTATCAAAGAGACCGATAAAATGGAAAAGTTAACTCGCCTCTATCTTAAAGAAGTAGTATCCCGACATGGAGTGCCAATCTCCGTCATTTTCGATAGAGACGCCCGATTCACCTCACGTTTCTGGTAATCATTACAGAAAGCTCTAGGCACGCGCCTGGACATGAGTACAGCGTATCATCCTCAAACAGATGGCCAGAGTGAGCGTACCATTCAAACCCTAGAAGACATTTTAAGGGCTTGTATGATTGATTTCGGAAACAGTTGGGAGACTCACTTGCTTTTAGTGGAATTCTCCTACAATAACAGTTATCATACTAGCATCAAAGCAGCACCGTTCGAGGCTTTGTACGGGAGAAAGTGTCGATCACCACTTTGTTGGGCTGAAGTTGGAGATAGCCAACTTACGGGTCCTAAACTTGTGCATGAAACCTCAGAAAAAATCGTTCAAATCCGAAACCGTATGGCGGCAGCTCGTGACCGTCAAAAGAGTTATGCAGACAAGCGCAGAAAACCGCTAGAATTTCAAGTGGCCGACAAAGTGTTATTAAAGGTCTCACCGTGGAAAGGTGTGATTCGTTTTGGAAAATGAGGAAAGTTAAACCCGCGTTATGTTGGACCATTCGAGATAGTGAAAAAGATCGGTCCAGTAGCATACCAACTGAACCTACCTGATACACTCAATGGAGTACACAATGTATTTCATGTCTCAAACCTAAAGAAGTGCCTATCAGATGAGACACTTGTAGTTCCACTCGAGGAGTTGGAAATTGACGAACAACTACGTTTCATTGAGGAACCAGTCGAAATCATGGACCGAGAGGTCACAACTCTCAAGCGCAGTAAGATACCTATTGTAAGAGTTCGCTGGAAATCGAAGCGTGGACCGGAGTTCACGTGGGAACGAGAGGATCAGATGATGAAAAAGTATCCTCACCTTTTCAAACACTCAACGGCAAACACGAAAGGTACTAAGTAAATTTCTAGACGAAATTTATTTCAACAAGGGGATGATGTGACAAACCTAAACTTTTTGTTTCAGACGTTACCGACTTCGTTAAATTTTCGGGACGAAAATTCTTTCAACAAGGGGATGATGTGACATCCGACAATTTCAGGTTAACTTCATTAAATCAAACCTCGTTAGTTCAAACATTATTCATTGCAAACTCAGTTATCTTAGTTAGTCACACGTGCATGTCATTTAATTAAGTTAATTAAATGTGTCAGTTAGTTCACACACGGCGAATCGCACTCGAGTCTAACCCGGAACGTTGGTGATTAATCAGGATAAATATTGCGAATATTTAATAATTTATACTTAATATGTGAATTTTATGTGATTACTTGACTTTACGTGAACTATGTGAATATTCTAGTTATCGTACGTGCTTATCGTGTATTAATCGTACTTAATATTTTTATAAATATTAGAGTTTTATAAAAATTAAAAATCGAAAGTTTTTAATTGTTAATTAAGTGTATTTAATTAATTAGAGTTTATGGACCCTTTGAAAGCCCGTAGCCCAACTTCAAAACCCATTAATGCATGTATTATATAAAGAACTTAAAAAAAAAAAATCATAAACCCTACCCCCAATCCCTAGCCGTCGCGATCGACTCCCACCCCTCACCCCATTCGGCCGAAAGCTTCAAGCACGCAAAGGACCTTCGATCGAGCTTCAATCGTGAAACCGGAAGTGGATACGTGCTAGTCTAGGCATTCCTAACGTTCCTACGTAAGTCGTTTTATTAAAATCCGTCCTTATTTCATTATGATTTTTATGATCGAAACCCTAGTTCATCCAAACTTGATATTTTTGAAAAATATTAATGAATTGGTTAATTGATTTGTAGTATAGTATCGTATTAGTGATTTTATGAAAATATGTGAAACCCTAGTTGTCATACGAGGTGTAAATTGGGATTTGTTGATTATGTGAAGAATAGGAATCGCATGCTAGACGTGAATTATGATTAATATAGTTATAATTATATTATTTGAAAGATTTAGGATTGATTAGACGTGTTAATTGTGTAAACAAAGCGTGTAATGGACGACTTACTAAAATAGGAAACTTTGTTAAAAAGTGATTGTTGAATGTGAAGGTTTCTAGGTGTGTATGATGCTATTATTAGACTCTAGTATGTTAGTATGGTTGTATTAACGATTGTTAATGTGTTGTTGAATGCAAATTGATTAAATAAATCATAGGTTACCAAAAGTAGAAACTTTGTGTTTTGGAACTTGATGTCTAAACTTAATGAGGTGTGGTATGATAATCGGTTAAGCATAATCATGTGTAGATAGACATGGGATGTTGATACGAACGTGTTATAGATAAGGTGGTTCATTTGAAAGCAAACATGAGTTTATATATTTTTTAAAAATAATAAATAAATGTAACGTGTATTGTTGACGTAGTTTGCCATGCTAAATTAGTTATGACTTAAGTAGCATGAAACGTGAATTATTTGTGTGCTAAACGTGTTTTTATAAAGTCAAACATTAAATCACTAAACGGGTCACCAACGGGTCGTCGGGTCAAACTTGGTCAAACTTAGTCAAACTTGGTCAAACTTAGTCAAACTTGGTCAAACTTAGTCAAACTTGGTCAAACTTAGTCAAACTTAGTCAAACTAATAAATATTTTCTAAACCCTTAAAACAATGAGATTGTTTGGATACTTAGGGTTCCTATCGTCTTGCACAAACACGCACTTATAAACCGGTGTTTATAGGTGGCAGTTAGTCGTCAAGCATTCTAAGTTCGCTTTCTTTCGCACGAACTCTAAGGTGAGTTTAACAGCCCCTTTTCTTATGATTTAAACTTGGGGGAGAAAACATGGGTACGAACATTTAGAGTTTTCATTTCAATTATATCACTTGTTGTACTAAGCGCAAACATATCATGCAAGTCCTTACTTATCGAACCGTTTAATACATGGGATAGCGAGGTAATCTTAACTAGTACTACAGGGCATTGACAAGCCCCACCCGCGTTAGTCGCGCTAACACGACAGGTAGTCGAATGGGTGTAACATTGACCTAAACATTTACCATTGATCATGATAGTCATGGTAGGAGGCAAGTTCAAACATAAACAGTCAGCTTCGGTGTCGAAACGCTTTAGTAACATGTAACTAGGTTAGCTACCTATGATATAAATTGTAAATGGTTTTATCTAGTAAACTTTACAAGCATTGAAACCTGTGAACTCACCAACCTAGTGTTGGCACGTTTTAGCATGTTTTCTCAGGTCATTAAGGTACAAGCACAAGCTAAGGCATGCATGCATTCGAAGTCCATCATTTTCAAACTCAAGAACTATTTGTTTTATTTATTTTTTCGTTTAACTTTTCGATTCCGCAGTCTTACATTAAATCAGTGTTTTCATTTCTAGTGTTGCATCGTGTCTATGAGCAACACTAGTGGTTTTCTTAAAGTCATATAGAGTCATTCAAAGTAACTAATGACTGAGATCCTGGTGTGTCACGCTCCTAACGGTAAAACTCCGTTAGTGGATTTTGGGGTGTGACACACCAAACACTAATCAAAGTGAAAATAAAAATACAAACGAATACGAAGAAAAGTTCAAAAAATTAGACTTAGCTATAGAAGTCAACAAACTAAAAATAGAAATTATGAATAGTAAAATCACAAGACTTGAAGATCTAATAGAAAAGAAAAAACAGGCAGTAGAATTCCCAGAAATAAGTAACATGGCCATAGAACCAGAACAAAACCCTATATCAACCAATGAACAAACCCTTATACAAACTAATGGGTCGATAAATATGATAAACATACAGTGTAGATTATGGCTTGATGCCAACACACCAATAGACTTAACCGCCCTAGTTGATACAGGAGCAACTAAGAGTGTAATATCACACAGTCTAACACCAGAAAATATCAATAGAATCCATCTCAGTTAATGAGTAACTAAACTCTCTCTTTCTGATTTCTCTTGTATACCCTTATTATGTTAAGAGTTTTCTTGCTCTTCTTACTATATCCCAAATATAAAAAAAACCCCTTCCGCCACTGCTTTCCACCACAACTCTACAACTCCGCTGCACATATCACCACTATCCACTGCAAATATACTGTAAGTTTTTACGTTTTATTGTAAGTGTCGAAAAACTCGAAAATCTCTGATGCCCCAACCTATTTTGTCAGACAGCGTGTATGCTTAAGTCCTATTTATATGGAAACCCGCTTAGGTGAAGATTAGGGAAAAAAATTGCTTTGATCTACTAATCTAGATAAGTTGTCAAAGAAATAGAAATTTCATACTTGATTTACATGTTTCATATTTGTTTATTTTACTTTTGTTATGTTATGATAAAATTGGGATATAGAAAAATTTTATAAGAGAAAACTCAAGAGATAAGGTGTTTATTAAGAGAAATCTGATTCTTTTAAAAAATTATTGAATCATCAAAAGTGTTCAAAAAACTCGAATTCTTAAACTTCGAATTTGCAGAAAGAAGCGATCATAAAAATATAAGTAATAGTTACTATAATCATATTTGTAGATTTAAAGAGCTTCATACACACATTGTTCATACAGATAATACACATCTAAATAGTATTACAGATCTTATTATAAACTTAGGATTTAGTTTACAGAAAGAATATATAAATAATAAACACTTATTAGAAAGAATTATACACTTAATAGCTAAAGAAACAGACAAAATTAAAAAATTCACAGAAAATTTAGTATACTTAAGAGAACAAAATAATAGGGTGTACAAGAGAAATCAGAAAGATAGAGTTTAGTTACTCATTAACTGAGATGGATTCTATTGATATTTTCTGGTGTTCTTTACAAATGGATTTTCTTACCTTTAAATAGGCAGAACACTAAGCTATCAAACAAAAATGATAAAGAACGCACTAAGAGTGCACTAAGCTAAAAGACATAAAAGAAACGGCTACAAATTAAAGTAGTAAAACAACAAAAAACTTTTCTTTTATCTACAGAGGATTGTCGGACGAATTATTGAGACTTTGTAGACTGTGTTGGCTTTGTAGACTTTGTGGGTTTTGACGTCATTGCATACGCCATTCTTCTAGAAATCTCTGTGAGTGTCTGAAATGGTTGGTGGTGTGCCTGTTTCTGAATCAAAATCTCCTGGGTTCAAATAATAATCTTCTAAATTCATAATACGTTGTAGCTCAAGGGATTCTCCTTCTCCGATAAAGGGAAGAAGCATGTTCCAATTTTTATGACTCCAAATTTGTATGTAATGTCCTTCGACAAGAAGGTGATAGCTTTCCTAGTGAAAGCCTGGGGTAGTGTAGGATTCTTCTGGTTTTGGGTGATAAATCGTGTAGTGTCTTTTCTGTGGCTGTTTGCTTCGGGTTTTTTTGAAGCAAGGCTGGAAAGGTTGTCGACCCAGTAAAGTTCTGATAATTGAATCTCAGTTTGTATGGCTAGGCTTTTTAGGTAGTCTTTGGTAGAGAGCTTGTGGCTGATGAACATTCTTTTTCTACCAGGTCTGTATGTTTGGTCATTGGCAAAAGGGAAGGAAGAAAAGATTTTGCAGCCAATGTGTGGAGGAAATATATGTGTAGAGATGTTTCCAGTGGCTATTACAAATTTCTCTCCAAAAAGATTTATAATTTTTTATGTTTTTGCATTTAATTCTAATTCTATGTAATCAATCATACCATTATGGTAGAATTGTAGAATTAGATCATCAGGCATGTCTGTTTCTTTTAGGTTTATTTGAAGAAGGAGCAAGCAAGTTCCTTCTCCATTGTCATCTGTCCTTTCAACAACTGTAACCCCTTTGTACTTTTCTTCATTTAAAGCAATTGTCATAAGCCTGAGCTGTAACTCATATAGTACTGGATGGAACTATGTATTGATCTTCTGTGATATTATTTGTTCAAATTCTGGAAATTGATCAAACACAGTTTGAAGGAAAGATTTCCAGGGAGTGTCTAACATTCTGGCTCTAAAAGAGTCATAACTTCTGTAACTATTTTCTTTTTTCTCAAGCCTTTGTAATAACTGTATATTTTTTTCTTTGAGAATTCCAACTTTTTGTTTTAGAATACAGTTTTCTATATGGTTTTGTATAGACTATGTATTTTTTCCTTGCTGTATAAGCTGCTTTTGCAAACTTGCAATAGTTTCTTCTTGAGTCTTTATAATCTGTTCATGACTTGTCTTTGTAATCTGTGAAAAAGTTTGGACTTCTTCGGGCTCAATAAAAAAACTATCTATACCAAAGTGATCTCTGGCTGTTTTCAAAGCTTCAGAAAAGCTTTGATAACCTTTATAAATTGGTCCGGGACATTGTATAAACTTTACAACTGTCTTTCATTTGTTAAAAATACCAATTTTAGTTCCTCTAAAAATTATGTAGTGTGTAAATTTTGGAGGCTGAGACTGTTTTTCAGGGCATTTGGCTCCTTGTTCGCTGAAGTATATACTTAGCGCATTTAAGATCTGAACTTTAAAGGAGGATGCATGAGGCATGGTTTGTATATGCCATAAATTGTCTAATAAACACTGTTGTTTATCTGCTAGTTTCATTCCATTAATGGGACGAAACTTTGTGTGTGAGTCATTACAGACTTGTAAGGCATAAGAGCCAAAAGAAATGGTGGGATTGTAGGGGAAAGTGGGTTTTTGAACTTTGTAAGGAGAAATGGGTTTTTGAACAGGTTTTTTGTATGCTGGGTTTTGTGAAGGTTGTGGTTGTATAAAGTTGAGGAAGTAGGGAGGTAGCTGTCTAGAGCTCTATGGGTTTTGAGAATTTTGTGATAAAGCTATTTGTCTAGTACTGTGTATTTTTTCAGCTTTAATAGATTGGCTTAATAGCTTCTCTGTTTCTTCATCGTCGTTAGATGAAATACTCATTGGTGAAGGATTCTTTTTAAACTGTAGTGGTCTGATGACCATCTTCTCTTTTCCTTTCTGTTTCTATCCATCTGAACAAAGTAATTTGTTAATGTTTCGGGATAACAAGTCGGCTATCCCATTATCCTTTCCTTTAATATGTTCAAACTGTATAGTATATCCACTACCTTGTATAATATTTTGCCAATTTACCCATCTTGTTCTGTTTATCTTTTTGCTTTGTTTATTTTTGATAAATTTAACTATAGCTTCACAGTCTGTCCTAACTGTAAAATCTTTGTGTAAAAATAATTTAAATTTTTCTAAAGCGTTGATTAGCGCTTATATTTCAAAATCTAAACTGGTCCAAGTGGTTCCAGTTTTGAAGCTTCCACTATAATAAGAACATAATTTTTCTTCTTTTTTATAGCTGTGAACATTTGGTTTGCAAAGGAGAACTGCTCCCCATCCTTCTTTGCATCCATCAACTTCTATAGCCATATAAACTGAGATTCAATTCTCAGAACTTTACTGGGTAGACAACCTTTCCAGCCTTGCTCTAGAAAAACCCAAAGCAAACAGCCACAGAAAAGACACTACACGATTTATCACCCAAAACCAGAAGACTCCTACACTACCCCCAGGCTTTCACTGGGAAAGCTATCACCTTCTCGTCGAAGGACATTACATACAAATTTGGAGTCATAAAAATTGGAACATGCTTCTTCCCTTTATCGGAGAAGGAGAATCCCTTGAGCTACAACATATTATGAATTTAGAAGATTATTATTTGAACCCAGAAGATTTGGATATAGACAAAGGCACACACAGAGATTTCTAGAATATTAGCGTATGCAATGACGTCAAATGTGACATCCGGCAATTTCAGGTTAACCCCGTTAACTCAAACCTCGTTAGTTCAAACATTATTTGTTACAAACTCAGTTATCTCAGTTAGTCACGCGTACATTGCATTTAATTAGGTTAATTAAATGTGTCTGCCAGTTCACACACAGCGGATCGCACTCGCGTCTAACCCGGAACGTTGGTGATTAATCGAAATTAACATTACAAACATTTAATAATTTATATTTAATATAAATTATGAGTTTTATATGATTTATATGGGATTACGTGAATTGTGTGAATGTTATTGTTTTCGTACGTGTTTATCGTGTGTAAAGCGTAGTTAGTATTTTTATAAAAGATAGTGTTTTTATAAAAATAAAAATTTAAAGGTTTAATTATTAATTAAGTTATCATTTAATTAATTAGACTTATGGACCTTAATTAAGCCCAAAGCCCTATTTTTATTACCATTAAGGACTAGATAAGGATAAAACTTAAAAAAAAAATTAAAAACCCTAATCCTCTTTTTGTTGGAGCCGTCGACCCCCCCCCCCTTCTCCCTTTGAGCCGAGAGCTCCAAGACACCCAAACACCTTCGATCGAGCCCCGATCGTGAATCCGGAAGTGAATACGTGCTAGTCTAAGCATTCCTAACGTTCCTACGTAAGTTATTTCATCAAAATCCGTCTTTATTTCATTATTATTTTTGAGATCGAAACCCTAGATTATCCAAACGTAATGATTTTGAAATATGATAATGGATTAGTTAATTATTTGATGTTGTTGTATCGTATTGATGATTTTATGAACGTGTATGAAACCCTAGTTGCTATACGATGTGTAAATTGAATTTTGTTGATTATGTGACATATAGGAATCGCATGCTAGACGTGAATTATGATTAATATAGTTATAATCATATTGGTTGAAAGATTTGGGATTGATTAGATGTGATAATTGTGTAAACGAAACGTGTAATGGATGAGTTACTAAAAGAGGAAACTTTTTATGATTTCTATCTTGCATGCTAGATATGATTAGGATGAGGTGATGATGGTTATGTGTTACTTGATGCATGTTTACATGAATTGTGAAATCAGATTTTGAATACATAACCAGGTTTTACCAACTTTCCAAATAAGGAAATTTTAATTGTTAAAAGTGGTTATAACTTGCTATTTAGACATGCATGATATGGTTTGATAATAGCTCTATGTTAGATAGGACACAATAACTTGTTGTAATGTGTTAGTTGTTTGAAATCACGCATGCTAGTCATAGGTTACTAAAGATAGCAACTTTGTCTTGAATTATGAGTTGCATGTTTAGGTTCTATACAATTGTTATGTGATGTGATGAGCTAGAACATGTTAGAGTGATCCTATGAATATATCAATGATGATGGTTTCCATGAAACTTGAGTCCCGAACAAACCTGCTATTTTTGGAAACTTTCTACTTATACAAACCTGCTATTTTTGGAAACTTTCTATTTATAGAAACCTGCTATTTATGAAAACTTGCTGTCTTGTTAGAACAAATAGGATTTGTTGCTAAGTGCTACATCATGATCATTGTGTATAATATAGAAGTGTTATACTGAACAAACATTTAATCACTAAACGGGTCATCGGGTCAAACTTGGTCAAACTTAGTCAAACTTGCAAAACTTTTCTAAACACTTAAACAATAGGATTGTTTGGATACTAAGGGTTCCTATCATCTTACACAAACACACACTTATAAACCGGTGTTTATAGGTGGCAGTTAGTCGTCAAGCATTCTAAGTCGCTTTCTTTCGCACATACTCTAAGGTGAGTTTCACGGCCCCTTTTCTTATGATTTAAACTTGGGGGAGAAAACATGGGTACGAACATTTAGATCTTACATTTCTTTTATATCACTTGTGTACTAAGCGTAAACATATCATGAAAGTCCTTACTTATCGAACCGTTAGTATATGGGTTAGCGAGGTAATCTTGAGTAGTACTACTGGGCATTGACAAGCCCCACCCGCGTTAGTCGCGCTAACACGACGGGAAGTCGAACGGGTGTAAAATTGACCTAAACATTGACCATTGATCATGATAGTCATGGTGGGAGGCAGTACAAACATAAACAGTCAGCTTCGGTGTCGAAACGCTTTAGTAACATGTACTAGGTTAGCTACCTATGATATAAATTGTAAATGGTATTATCTAGTAAACTTTACAAACATTGAAACCTGTGAACTCACCAACCTAGTGTTGACACGTTTTAGCATGTTTTCTCAGGTCATTAAGGTACAAGCACAAGCTAAGGCATGCATGCATTCGAAGTCTATCATTTTCAAACTCAAGAACTATTTATTTTAATTATTGTTGAATTGTTTAGTTTGACGCGACTGTTTTGGTGCATGCTTTTCATCTAACTTTTCGCTTCCACAGTCTTACATTAAATCAGTGTTTTCATTTCTAGTGTTGCATCGTGACTATGAGCAGTACTAGTGGTTTTTATTAAACTCATATAGAGTCGTTCAACGTAACTAATGACTGAGATCCTGGTATGTCACGCTCCTAACGGTAAAACTCTGTTAGTGGATTTTGGGGGTGTGACAGATTGGTATCAGAGCCAGGTTTTAGAGAACTAGGAAATGCATACTAGACTATAACCACGTACATGCATTAGTTACACAACACTTACACTCATACATGGCACTCACTCATCCCGTTACAGGAAATTTCAACACCTCCTAATTCACCCGCATCCCCAGTCGTTCAGGAGCACGATGTTCCTACCGTACCTTTGCCAGAGTCGAGGAGACGTCGACTCAACCCGATCAATACCACTGTAGGGCATGACGAGCCTATTCATGTGCGTGTCAGAGGTAATACGCAGGACTGGGATTGGTATCCCGATAGGATCAGGAACTGGCTTCGCGAGGAGGAAGTCCCACCTCCACTCACTGCTGACATTGCTTCTTCTTCATCATCTTCTTTACGAGCTTTGCCACCATTGCAGTACCCCTATGAGCAGGTGATAGCTGCCTTCGTGGCTAGGATGGACCGGGAGATCCGGAACATGAGGGACGCAGCGGGAGAGATTACTAGCATACTTCAGCGAGAGATGTTGATGAATTAGAGGATCACCAAACTGACTGCAAATTTAGCAGCAACTGATACAGCTCATGAGAATTTGGCAAATGGATGTGTGGATATGGAGGACCGGCTGAAAACTGTAGAGTGGAACCTAGATATACTCCACACCAGGATTGAGCAAGTGGAGGCAAGACTTGCAGCTGCTGAAGCAGCAGAAGTTGCACCAGAGGATGCACCTGCAGGAGACCAGGATGAGGATGATGATGCAGCATCCGATGTTACTTCAGCTGGCAGTGACATTTGATCATCTATATTCATTACTTATTTACGTCTTTTGTTTTGAACCTAGATGGGCAGGGTTGTTCCCATCCAACAGATGTTTCTAGAATTTTGATGTTTGGTTGAATTTAGTTGTAATCGTTACAATTTATTTTATCATGTATTACTATTATTGAAATGTTAGATGTTGTGGTTTGAATTTCTTTGCTTACTGGTACTTGTATGATGATAAAATGCGATATGTTTTTCTCATTATTGTATGTTGTGAATGTAAAGATAATGTCTGGAAGAGGAAATGGACGTGGTGGACGCGCCGGAGGACGCGGTGGCCACGGAAACATTAACATGACTGCAGCCGAGCTCACGGCACTCATAAATGAGCGTGTGGCTGAAGCAGTCGCCGCTACTCACGCCGCTATTAATGTTGGAGGTAAAACAACATATTATCGACTCTAGTGAGTCATCATTCATCCTAAACTCAAATTCGAATATGGTATTCTTAAAGCGCATTCTTGTTTACAATTCAGGTCAGCATAACCACCAACAGGTTTGTACTTTCAAGGCGTACATGAATTGCAAGCCTCACTCGTTCAGTGGAGCCGAAGGGGCTGTTGGCTTACTCCGCTGGATGGAGAAATCTGAGTCCGCTTTTGCAATGTGCAATTGCCCACCGAATAATCAGGTGAAATATGTATCTGGCACACTTGAGGGTTCGACCCTTACTTGGTGGAACTCCGAGGTACAAATGCTAACTCTTGAGATGGCAAACGCATTGCCATGGGATGAATTTAAGACTATGCTGCGGGAGGAGTATTGTCCCCGCGATGAAGTACAGAAACTTGAGGGCGAGTTCTGGAACCTCAAGATGGAGGGATCTGAAATTGAAGCCTACACTACTCGTTTGCATGAACTGGCGAACTTGTGTCCGCAAATGGTAACACCTCCCTATAAGAGGATCGAGAAATTCATTGATGGTCTGGTTCCACAAATTCAGAGCATGGTAACATCTTCTAATCCCACTATGATCCAGCAAGCAATCAGGTTGGCTCACAGGCTAACCGATCAGGCAGTCGCTCAAGGCACCCTACCCCCTAGAGGTGCGTTATCAAAGACAACTGACAACAAGCGGAAGTTTGACAGTTCATTCCCCAAAACCTTCCAGTCAAACCCACCTTCTCAGCAACAGCAACAACAACACCGTAAGTTTGAACCATCAAAGGACAACAGTCAGTCTAACTCTTCTCAACAGAATCAGGGTTCTTATGTTGGCAAGTACCCGAAGTGCAACAAATGTAACTTTCACCATCATGGAGCGTGTGACCGGTATCGTTGCAACCGGTGTGGAAAGATGGGTCATTTGGCCAAAGACTGTAGAGTAAATCTGCAGAACAAACAGACACCACCTGGAGACGCACCTAAATGCTGTTTTGAGTGTGGTAAAGAAGGGTATTTCAAGTAAAATTGCCCGCAGTTGAGGAGAAACGGAAACGGGAATGGAAATGGCAATAATCATCAGGGCGGTAATGGAAATGGTAATAACCACCAGGGTGGAAATGGTAATAACAACGGAAATGGTGCAAAGGGCCAAGCATTTGTGATTGGATCAGGAGAAGCTCGGAATGATCGGAACGTGGTTAACGGTATGTTTCTCTTAAACGATCATTATGCTTCTATACTTTTTGATACTGGCGCCGATAGAAGTTTTATATCTAGAGAACTTAGTAGTCAGTTAGAAACAAACCCAACTTTATTAGAACACCATTATACCATAGAGATAGCAGACGGTAAAGTAATCGAGGCAACCCACATTTTCAAGGGATGTAAGTTAGAACTATCTGGTCACAAACTCGATATCGATCTTATGCCAGTTACACTTGGCAGTTTTGACATAATTGTGGGCATGGATTGGTTGTCTAAAAATCAAGTTGAGATCATCTGTAGTGAGAAGATCGTTCGTGTACCCCTTCCTAGTGGAGAGATCCTATCCGTTCAGTGCGAAAGAAGTGGTGCAGTCATGGGCATCATATCCTTCATGAAGGCTCAGAAGTGTCTGCATAAAAGTCATACCGCAATATTAGCCCTTGTCGCTGACAAGTCTACCGAGGAGAAAAAGTTAGAAGATATACCTATCATTCGCGAATTTCCAGAAGTATTTCCTGAAGACTTACCTGATCTTCCACCTCATCGTCAGGTCAAATTTCAGATCGACCTAACACCCGGAGCAGCGCCTATTGCTAGGGCACCCTATAGACTGGCACCAAGTGAATTGCAGGAGCTATCGACTCAACTACAAGAGTTGTTGGATAAAGGTTTTATCCGAGCTAGCTCATCGCCATGGGGAGCTCCAGTCCTATTTGTCAAAAAGAAAGATGGAACTTTCCGCATGTGCATTGATTACCGAGAGTTAAACAAGGTAACAGTCAAGAACCGCTACCCACTACCCCGTATTGACGATATATTCGACCAACTTCAAGGGTCAAGTTTCTACTCAAAAATCGATTTGAGGTCCAAGACTACATTCAGAACCCGGTACGGCCATTTCGAATTTTTGGTCATGCCATTTGGATTAACCAATGCACCCGCGGTGTTCATGGACCTCATGAACCGTGTGTGTAAACCTTACCTTGACCAATTCATCATTGTCTTCATTGACGATATCCTCATATACTCTAAGAGTCGGGAGGAGCATGAGGAGCATCTGCGTTTGATCCTTGAGCTACTGAAACAGGAGCAGCTTTACGCTAAGTTTTCCAAATGCGATTTTTGGATTCGTGAGGTTCAATTTCTAGGACATGTGATCAATGAGAAAGGAATACATGTCGATCCAGCCAAAGTGGAAGCTATCAATAATTGGGCAGCACCCACAACTCCAACCGAAGTTCGGCAATTCTTAGGATTGGCCGGATACTACCGTCGCTTTATCGAGGGATTCTCGAAGATTTCCCAACCTCTCACCGCCTTAATCCAAAAAGATAAACCCTATATTTGGAGCGAGACTCAAGAATCAGCATTCCAGCTAATGTGGTAGCCAACGCCCTAAGCAGAAAAGCTAATGTGGTAGCCGACGCCCTAAGCAGAAAAGAAACCAAACCTCGACGGGTTAGAGCATTACAACTCACTATTCACACAGGATTACCCGAACAAATCCGCAATGCCCAACTCGAAGCCTTAAAAGAGGAGAACTTGTCATTAGAATCCACTCGTGGTATGGAGAAACAAATTGAGGTTAAAGCAGATGGTATTCGCTACTTAGCAGAACGAATATGGATAACAGTATATGGAAACCTAAGAGATCTAGTCATGGATGAAGCTCACAAATCCTGATACTTTATCCATCCGGAATCTGACAAGATGTATCACGATCTAAAAGTTTTGTATTGGTGGCCGAACATGAAAGCCGACATAGCCACCTACGTGAGCAAGTGCCTGACAAGGTGGAGTACCAAAAGCCATCCGGATTACTTCAACAACCGGAAATACCGATGTGGAAATGGGAACAGATTTCCATGGATTTCATAACCAAATTACCCCAAACCCCTACCGGATGTGACACAATCTGGGTGATAGTGGATCGCCTAACCAAATCCGCTCATTTTCTTGCTATCAAAGAGACCGATAAAATGGAAAAGTTAACTCGCCTCTATCTTAAAGAAGTAGTATCCCGACATGGAGTGCCAATCTCCATAATTTCCGATAGAGACGCCCGATTCACCTCACGTTTCTGGCAATCATTACCGAAAGCTCTAGGCACGTGCCTGGACATGGGCACATCGTACCATCCTTAAACAGATGGCCAGAGTGAGCGTACCATACAAACCCTAGAAGACATGCTACGAGCTTGTGTGATTGATTTTAGTAACAGTTGGGAGACTCACTTGCCGTTAGTGGAATTCTCTTACAATAATAGCTATCATACTAGTATCAAAGCAGCACCGTTCGAGGCTTTGTACGGGAGAAAGTGTCGATCACCACTTTGTTGGGCTGAAGTTGGAGATAGCCAACTTACGGGTCCTGAACTTATGCGTGAAACCTCAGAGAAAATCGTGCAAATCAGAAACCGTATGGCGGCAGCTCGTGACCGTCAAAAGAGTTATGCAGACAAGCGCAGAAAACTACTAGAATTCCAAGTGGGCGACAAAGTGTTATTAAAGGTTTCACCTTGGAAAGGTGTGATTCGTTTCGGGAAACGAGGAGAGTTAAACCCGCGTTATGTTGGACCATTCGAGATAGTGAAAATGATTGGTCCAGTAGCATATCAACTGAACCTACCGGATACACTCAATGGAGTACACAATGTATTTCATGTCTCAAACCTAAAGAAGTGCCTGTCAAATGAGACACTTGTAGTTCCACTCGAGGAGTTGGAAATTGATGAACAACTACGTTTTATTGAGGAACCAGTTGAAATCATGGACCGAGAGGTCAAGACTCTCAAGCGCAGTAAGATACCTATTGTCAGAGTTCGCTGGAACTCGAAGCGTGGACCGGAGTTCACGTGGGAACGAGAGGATCAGATGATGAAAAAGTATCCTCACCTTTTCAAACAGTCAACAGCAAACACGGAAGGTACTAACTAAATTTCGAGACGAAATTTATTTCAACGAGGGGATGATGTGATAAACCTAAACTTTTGTTTCAGACGTTACGGACTTTGTTTAATTTTCGGGACGAAAATTCTTTCAACAAGGGGATGACGTGACATCCGGCAATTTCAGGTTAACCCCGTTAACTCAAACCTCATTAGTTCAAACATTATTTGTTACAAACTCAGTTATCTCAGTTAGTCATGCGTACATTGCATTTAATTAGGTTAATTAAATGTGTCTGTCAGTTCACACACAGCGGATCGCACTCGCGTCTAACCCGGAACGTTGGTGATTAATCGAAATTAACATTACGAACATTTAATAATTTATATTTAATATAAATTATGAGTTTTATATGATTTATATGGGATTACGTGAATTGTGTGAATGTTATTGTTTTCGTACGTGTTTATCGTGTGTAAAGCGTAGTTAGTATTTTTATAAAAGATAGTGTTTTTATAAAAATAAAAATTTAAAGGTTTAATTATTAATTAATTTATCATTTAATTAATTAGACTTATGGGCTTTAATTAAGCCCAAAGCCTGATTTTAATTACCATTAAGGACTAGATAAGGATAAAACTTAAAAAAAAAAATTAAAAACCCTAATCCTCTTTTTATTGGAGCCGTCGACCCCCCTTCTCCCTTTGAGCCGAGAGCTCCAAGACACCCAAACACCTTCGATCGAGCCCCGATCGTGAATCCGGAAGTGAATACGTGCTAGTCTAAGCATTCCTAACGTTCCTACGTAAGTTATTTCATCAAAATCCGTCTTTATTTCATTATTATTTTTGAGATCGAAACCCTAGTTTATCCAAACGTAATGATTTTGAAATATGATAATGGATTAGTTAATTGTTTGATGTTGTTGTATCGTATTGATGATTTTATGAACGTGTATGAAACCCTAGTTGCTATACGATGTGTAAATTGAATTTTGTTGATTATGTGACATTTAGGAATCACATGCTAGACGTGAATTATGATTAATATAGTTATAATTATATTAGTTGAAAGATTTGGTGTTGATGCACTTTCCTGTGACAACACTCTGGATAGAGTCTTAGTTTGTATTTCTAATGTCTGTAATTTGTCTTTGTAAGTAAGAGTCGTTATGTAATAGTTTATCGAGTTGTATTTACTTTTACATAATGTATGTTGCATTTCTTCTAAGTGTTTTGCGCACTTACATGTGCGCAGGAGAAAGCTCCTGCGTACTTAGCAAGTACGCAGGAAGACCCATGCGTACTTGCTAAGTACGCAAGAGCATTTGGTCCCGCGCACTTGCTAAGTGCGCATGCATCAGGTCTGTATAAATAGGTTTGGTTCACAGAGGATAAGTACGCAGAACTCATATCTTAGACGAACTCAGTTTGTTAAGTACGTAATTTGTAATCTCTCTGTAACCATCGAGTGTTTATAATAGAAAGAGCTTTTATTGTCACTCTCGTGTTTGGTTTACTTTGTTTTAGTTAGACTCTCCGCCTAGTCACGGGTATTCCGCACCCGGTCCGACTAGTAGACCACTTGCATGAAACGATCCGACACACACGAAGGTACCTACAAGTGGTATCAGAGCTTTGCTCTTGAATTCGAGTGTTGTAAGTGAGTTTGGAGACGTTTTTACTGAGTTTTACAAGCAAAAAGAGGTATTTTTGTTGATTGTTGTGATAAAAAAGGGGTAGCTCTTGAGCACTCTTTTAGAAGAAAAAATCTCTCAAAAACCAATTTTTGTTGTGTATTTGAGCATCAAAGGTTGGTTAGAAACAAGTTTCTGACCCTTTGGCTCATTTGCATTGATCATCAGATGAATTTTTACCATCTCCGGCGAGTTTCAGGCGACCGGAAAAGTTTGGTGAAAGTTGCTGAAAAAGGTGTCCTGCGTACTTACCATTTCTGGCAAAAAGTACAGGTTTCTGCGTACTTACTAAATACGCAAGAGTTATCTCCTGCGTACTTACAAGTGCGCAAGACTGAACTTGTGCGAACTTAAGTTATATCCTGCGTACTTACATCTACTCCTGCGTACTTACAAGTACGCAAGAGCAAATATAAATACGCAAGACCATTTCTCAAGTGCGCAGCTGTGTCTGACTTTTCTGAAATTTGACTAAGTGTTCACTATGTCGAATCTTCAGAATTTGGGAAACATGTTAAATTATGATAATGAGATCGGTACACCACAGAAACCACCAAAGTTGCTGAACGTGAACGATTATTCTAATTGGAAAGCACGTTTCGAGCACTACATTTCATATAACGACTCATCATTATGGACACGAATCCTTGAGGGATATAAGCATCCCACACACATCTATCTTGATGATGAATTGCCCAAGCCTATTTCTAAACTCGATGAGGAAGAAAAGAAAGCATATGATCGAGAGAAGAAGGCACTTGGTTCGATCACTATGGCATTAACTCGGGAATTGTTCCACAGTTTTCGAGGGTATGACAATTCTAAGGATCTCTGGAAAGCTTTACAGAAGAGATTCGAAGGAAATAGTGACATCAAGAAGAGTAAGCGGGATCTTCTCAGGAAGCAGTATGAGTGCTTCAAATTTCTTGAGAACGAATCTTTAGATGACCTCATCTCTAGGTTCTATCATTTACAGACTGAGTTGAAGGCTTTTGAACTCAAGTATCCGGATGAAGAGATGGTGGAAAAGTTTTTGGATGCTTTACCACCCAAATTTGAGATGTACACAACCCTGATGAGGGAAAATCCTAAATTCTATGAGCTGACAGTTGAAGAGGCAATAGGAAAGGTTCAAGCTCATGACATAAACCTAAGAAGAAAAGAGAGCTCTGGAAGACCCCACATATAAGACCCTTCTATGTATCACGGGACGACTTCCACATCCAAGTCATCGGGCTCTGGAATTGCCCTCTTCACTGGAAATCCTACTGAAGAAGACCACTCAACTGGGTGTGGTGGTCATGCTTACTATGCTTCAGGATCAGGGTTGGGGTCTCATCATCAAAATACCTCAAGAATTCCTCCTGCTACGTCTTCAGCTAACAACTCAGCTATAGCCAGAATAGCTGAAGATCATGTAGCATTATTCTCATTTTGTATGCTTACATATGAAAATTTCATAGGTGGCAAGCTTACTGATCCAGAGACGATTGAAGACGATTTTAATCAAGTGGATCCTGATGACATGGAGTACATGGATATTCAATGGAATATGGCCATGCTTTTGAGGAGAGCCAAGCGTTTCCTGAACAGAACAGGAAGAAAGTTTATCGGTGGGCATCCTAATGCCAAGGTCGGGTTTGACAAATCTAAGGCCAAATGCTACAAGTGTCTGAACTATGGACACTTTGCTCGTGAGTGTCAGAAAGACAGAGCACCTGCCTCTGGTTTTACCCGACCCAGCCAAGGAAACAGCCATGGCCAAAACAATCCAAACCACCACAATCAAAGCCAAGGTGGAACGTCCAATGCATAGGTAGCACAACAGGACGACAGCTTTGACTGGGGTGTTCATCTTGAGGATGCCATCATCGCACAAACCCAGGTTGGTCTCATGGCTGAGATCATGGAGATGATGGAAGCAGAGAGAAAGGAAGCTTCTATGGCTGACCTAAAAGAGTCTACTACTGCTGCTACAGAGGAAGAGGAGGAAGCTGAAGGAAATGAAGCTTCTGTAGCTGAGAAAGAGGAATCGACAACTGCTGTTGCTCTCATGGCCATTTGAGAAGCAACAAGTTCATCTCATGAGATAGACTCTAATCCTTTTTCTGTTGTTTCATGTTCTAAGTGTCTAGGGCTAAAACTTGAAAATTCTAAGCTCCAAGACAAAATCGAACCCCTAAGTATGGCAGCTCTAAACTATAAAGAAAATGAAAAACGTTTTAAAGAGTCTATTGAAACGTTGAAAAAGGAAAAAACGTGAGTATTCTTTAAAAATGAGCGATCAACAGCTTCACTTAGATATTGCTTATAAGGGGTTGGAAAAACGGAACAATGAAATCAACAAACTGCAAAATGAGATCTTGCAGTTAAAATGCTCTAATGAGAAGTTGAAAAACTCTCGCTTTGTGGTGGAACACTACGAATCTGTAGTGAGACAAATGAATGGGTTAGGGCTGGGTACTAATGCCATTCCTCCACCAGTGAGCGGGAAGTTTGTCAATAGCTTAATAGACATTGATCTCACTTGTCTAGATGAGTCCTCTGATAAGGATGATTCCCCTAAAAAGGATTAATCCTCAAGTAAGGCTAACTCCACATCTAGTGAGAAGTTTGTTACTGCTTCTGAAGACGGGTCGGTTAACTCTTGCCATAAAGGAGTAGTATCTGAGGAGTTGTTGACTGAACAAAAGGTAAAGAAAAACGTTATCGCTAATAGTGATAATTGCATTTTAACTGAACCCGATATCATTGAAATAAATGATAAACTAAAGGTAATGCTTTACGGGGGGTATAAAAATCTTAACCAAGTAAAGAAAGAGGCTTTTTCAGCTCACTATGGGCTTGGGTAAAAAGAAAATATGGAAAAATATTATACTCCCAAAAACCAAACTGGTAAGGTTCAGACTAATGTTCATAAACCAACTCCTCCTTCTCATAATGCTGAGTTATCTAAGGCCAGATCTAATGAGCCTTACAAGAGAAATTATGTAGACAAGAGGAACTGTTTTCACTATGGCTTGGTTGGTCACATTTTTGTGAACTGTCCTTCTAAGAACCAAGGGAAACGGCCTGTTGTTTCACAACCAGCTGTTATCCCCAGGTCGCCACCAGTGAAACCATCTCCCAAAAGTCCAAAGCAAAATGTGGTGAAACCACCAGTCCAAACGATGGCAAAGCCAAAGATCAAATCTGAGGCCAAACCATCGGCTGCAAGAAAGGTAAAGCAACCTGCTGTACCTCGTGTGTCTACATCTGGTAGTACACGTACTGGTGAGAAATCTGTGGCTAGACTCTCTAAGCCACAGAGAAGAAGAAGGAATAAGAGGTTGAGAAAGCTGGAACAGCTGACTAAAGCTCAATCAGGTGAAGCTTCCACAAGTTCACCGGCTGTGGTTGAGCCAAAGTCTCCTGTTCTGGTTAAGAATCAAAAGAGATCTTGGAACAAGAAAGTAAAAGGTTCTCAATCTCCTGTTCCAATTCCTCCAAAGATTCACCAATTTTGAACAGTCATCATGACTGTGAGTTGAAAGAAGTAGTTTATTTCGAGAAAGACGGACGACCCAAGACCACAATGGCTTGGGTCTCCAAATCTAACTAATTCTTTTGTCTATCGTGCAGGGACGTCCGAAGGGTACTATCTCTAACCGCTGGTATGTAGATAGTGGATGTTCCAGGCACATGACAGGAAACATGGCCCTACTTCAAGACGTTAAACCATTCAGAGGCGGCTATGTGGCCTTTGCCGGAGAAAAAAGGCGGCAACATCACGTGTCAAGGCGTGGTTTCGAACGGTTGTGTCAGCTTTGACAATGTCAACTTCTGCGAGCAGCTGAAGCATAACCTGTTCAGTGTCTCCCAAATGTGTGATAAGGAGTACTCGGTGATGTTTGACAAGTCAGAATGCCTGATTCTCAAACCCGGTTTTGAAGTTCCGGAAGATTGGATCCTGATGAAAGCGCCAAGAACAAACGATACCTATCAGATCGATATGAGCGTGGCAACAACCACCTCATTAGTTTCTACTTGTTTTCTTACTAAATCGACAGAGCTCGACTCCATCTTGTGGCATAGGAAACTCGGACATATTTTGTATCGTAAAATGAATCATCTTGTCCGAAACGGTTTGGTAACCGGGGTTCCTAAGCTCAGATTTACCATTTCAGATGACTGTATGCCTTGTAAAAAGGGCAAATAGCAACGGAAGTCTCACAAGCCCAAGCTCCAAAACTCTATTGATACCCCTTTGGAGCTATTACACATGGATCTGTTTGGCCCCATAAGTATCAGGAGTATTGGAGGGAAGTCGTTCTGTCTAGTAGTAACTGATGATTTCTCACGTTTTTCTTGGGTGCATTTCTTAGGTACTAAAGACGAGACTGCTGATATTCTTCAATACTTGATCCTAAGCTTGGAATCTCTTTGCAACCTGAAAGTTAGAAGGATAAGGAGTGACAACGGAACTGAGTTCGAGAATAATTTAATGGAGCTTTTCTGTCTCAAGAAAGGGATCCGTCACGAATTCAGCGCGCTGTACACGCCTCAGCAGAATGGAGTTGCTGAACGGAAGAACAGAATACTGATTGAGACTGCAAGGACTATGCTGTCGGATGCAAAGCTTCCTGTCACTTTCTAGGCAGAAGCCATTAATACAACTTGTCACGTCTTAAACAGAGTTCTGGTTGTGAAGAGGCATAACAAGACTTGTTACGAGTTGATCAACAATCGACTTCCCAATCTTGATTACCTAGTTCCTTTTGGTAGTCCTTGTTCCTTGTTGCTACAGTACAAAGACCGCCAGTCTAAGTTTCATGCAAAAGCAGTGGAAGGCATCTTCTTAGGATACGTTGCCAACTCGCCTTGCAAGAGAGTGTACAACATAGGAACTCGTACTGTCGAGGAATGGTTTGAAGTGGATTGTAGTAAACACAGCATTCCACCCGAACCAACAGGTCCAGCTTGGGGTTTTGATTATGATGCGCTATTCAAGTCATTCAATCTTCCTGATATATCTGCAGATGACGCCGCAAATGTTTATGAATTATTGGGTGGCGGCGATGCTTCCAGCTTCTCTACTCGTGCTACTGTACCGATTGTAACTCCTGATTCTAATGCTGCATCTGCATCTGGAACTCATGACAGTGATAACAGTGAAGATGTTCTTGTTGTTGGAGATGACGCTCAAGCCAATCCTAACACAACTGTAGGAAATGACGCTCCAGCTGATCCAATTAACATTGAATCTTCTTCCTCTGGAACACAGGAAATGGGGGAGTTAAGCACGAATCTTGATCCAGAAATTCAGGAACCGATTGTACCGGAGACGAGAGTGCATAGGAATCATCCAATCGACAACATTATTGGTGATCCTTATGCCGGCGTTCAGACTCGTCATCGAACCATCACTGAGAACACCAGTCTTTACACAGAGATACTTGACACTGGTGTCATGGAAACATGTCTGCATGCTGCATTCGTGTCCCAGTTAGAGCCAAAGAATGTGAAGGAGGCTCTCACTGACAACTGCTGGATTGAGGCGATGCAAGATGAATTGTCTCAATTCCAAAAGTTGCACGTGTGGGATTTGGTTGACTTGCCAAAAGGCTTTCAGCCAATTGGAACCAGATGGGTGTTCAAGTGCAAGACGGATGATCGTCATGTTGTTGTGAAGAACAAAGCAAGATTGGTTGTTCAGGGTTTTTATCAGCAAGAGGGCTTGGATTACACGGAAGTATATGCCCCAGTTGCTAGAATTGAGGCCATTCGACTGTTCTTGGCTTATGCCACATATGTCGGCTTCAAGGTCTATCAACTTGATGTGAAGAGTGCTTTCCTTTATGGTAAAGTACATGAAGAAGTCTATGTCACTCAGCCTCCCGGTTTTGAAGATCCGCATAATATCAATAAAGTGTATAAGCTCGACAAAGCATTTTATGGTCTTCATCAAGCACCGCGGGCATGGTATGAGACATTATCTAAGCATTTACTATCTAATGGTTTCGACCGTGGACAGATTAACTCGTCTCTCTTCATTAGGAAAGCAGGAGGTGACATTCTTCTTGTACAAGTATATGTCGACGACATCATTTTTGGGTCTACCAATGAAGGGATGTGTAGAGAATTCGAGCAGGTGATGAAGTCCAAATTTGAAATGAGTAATATGGGTGAATTGTCGTTCTTCCTGGGTCTGCAAGTTAGTCAAAGAGAGGATGGCATTTATCTACATCAAACTAAGTATGTGCAGGACATCTTATCAAAATACAAGATGAATGATAGCAGTACTTATGGAACACATATCCCAGTCAATCATGGTCTGCATCCTGACAAAGATGGAAAGGATGTGGACAACAGATTGTACCGTGGGATGATCGGATCACTTATGTATCTCACAGCTTCAAGACCCGATATAATGTTTGCTGTGTGCTTGTGCTCAAGGTTTCAGTCTCAACCGAAGGAGTCACATATGATAACTATGAAGAGAATTTTCAGATACCTGAAAGGGAAACCCCGATTAGGTCTTTGGTACTCTAAGCAGCAGTCATTCGACTTCAAAGCTTACACTGATTCAGATTATGGCGGTTGTAACCTTGACAGAAAGTCAACTTCTGGTGGATGTCAATTCTTAGGAGACAGACTGGTCTCCTGGCAGTGCAAGAAGCAGTCAACGGTTTCTGTCTCAACTTGTGAAGCAGAATACATTGCTGCAGCGAGCGGTTGTTCTCAGATATTGTGGATTCAACAGCAATTGAGAGACTACGGCTTGAACTTCACTGGAACTCCTCTATTCATTGACAACAATGTCACCATGTCCATCACAAATAACCCGGTGAAACATTCCAAAACTAAACACATAGAGATTCGCCATCATTTCATCCGTGATTGTGCTGAAAAGCATTTAATCGAACTTGTAAAAGTTCACAAGGATGACAATCTTGCTGACCTTTTCACAAAGGCATTTGATCGATCCCGTTTTGAGCATCTTGTCAACTTGATAGGAATGTTTAATCCTGAGTGAAAACTAAGTTTTCTTAACTCAATTCAATTCACGGAAGTTAAATTTTTAACTCTTTTAAATTTTATGTATAGCTCTTTTAGTTTTTAAAATATTTTACAAAAATCAAAAAAAAAAAAAAAAAAATTTCAAAGTTAACTTGAGAAAAGAGGAAATGATAGTACATCAGAAATTATCTAAACACCATAGACTGCTCATATGGGAAATGATTGCGTCATGTTTACTTAATTGTTTAAATTATTATGTTTTTAATCTGTTTATTTACAAGTAATTGAATTGTCAGTAGGCTGTATGCGTCTTTGAATCACTAGTAGTGTGGAAACTAAATCTAAATTACAACTATGATTTGAACCCATGTTTGCAAGTGTGTGTGCGTAAAAGAATAGAAAAGATCATTATTAGATAAAGGATGTTAGATTTTGGCAATAATTTTCTTTGGAGATCAGTTTCGGGTTATGTCGTTAGCACAATTAATGCGGTTCATCTCACTGCCCATACTCACAAGTATGCAAGGAGAGATTGAATCAAGACATGTCTCTGCATTAACCGTTGAGCATGTATTCACCCTTGAATCACTCCTGATTCATTGAAATCAAATCCAGATAAAAGTTGGATCCCCTTACCTTATTCAATCACCATATATATTATCCTGAATCATCATTCCGATATTCAATGAAGAAAATCAAATGAAACCAAGACAAATGAATCACTCGATTCTGAATCTTATGATTCCCGATAATCCTTATGGATTCTGCTTGATTTTTCCTGTGCTAATAGATGTAGCTTCATTCTGAAAATCTAGAAAATCATTGGGAAAATCTTAGATGCCTTGAGATAGTGCAAGTTAAAATAGCATTTTAGTGGGGGTACACGTTGTATATCTTATAATTAATACATTAATACACAAGAACATGGTACAAAGACGCGTATAGTTTCAAATCTTATAATATTGTCAACTTGAATTACTTGTTTATATGCTTATTACGTATGAATAAAGAGTAATCCATGACATGATCCCATATTCTTTGATGTTTATTTTATATCATTTTTGCTAAAAGATAGCCTGATATGATCCTCTGCTCGTGTCTTTGATCAAAAATAGTTTGTGTTAATACTTGTATATATCTATCTAGAAAAGAACAAAAAGATTTTAAGTTTATGCATTGTTCAAGTTTAATCAGAAAAAGCCAAAAATATTTTATGTTTAACCTTCATGAATTGTATTTGAATCCTCGTGCTTGAATATTCTTATCTTGTTCGTTCGTTGATTTGAAAAATCTTCATAATTCTGAGTTGGAAATTTGCGCACTTAAGGGCTGTGCCTACTTTATAAGTTCGCACGAAGTAAGCCTTGCGTACTTAACAAGTATGCAAGAGTAAAGCTTGTGCACTTGTAAATGCTCAAGAGTAAATCTTGCGCACTTGTAAATGCGCAAGAGTTAAGTCCTGCGTACTTGTAAGTACGCAATAGTTAACTCGTGCGCACTTAACAAGTACGCACGACCGATGAGTGATGGGTATAAAAATGACACTTAGAACTTTTTTTGAGTTTCATGCTTTCAAACCTAAGAGTTTCCCTCTGCAATTTTCTACTCAAAATCGATTGTGTCTAAACCATCTTTTCGTCCCGTCTATACTTTCATCATCTCATTACATCGCATTGGTGAGAATTTAGACCGATTCCATCCATAAAATCGTGACATTCGACCGATTTGTGACTTAGAAAACTTTAGGTTAAAATCTTGAATTTTTGGGTAAAATTTGGGGTTGTTTGGGTAACTTATTGTGTGTTTCATGCAAATAGGAACCTTAATCGATTCTCTAATCACCCTTTGATCCTCGATTCGAGCCGTCGGTTGAAGCTTACTCGACAGTGGGTCGGCGACTGTGTTAGGTCAAAAATTGGTGAAATGTTGATAGTTTGTGGTTTTGATAATGGTCCCATAGGTTAGCATCCTTGATTCCGACCTAGTGGCGACCTAATCGACCCGTTTTTTGAACGATCAATCAACTTCTGAATTTTGTTCTTAAGTGTTGTTCTTGCGCACTTAACAAGTACGCAAGAAGCAATTCCTGCGTACTTGTTAAGTACGCAAGAAGAAAAAGCTGTGCACTTGCTAAGTGCGCAGTACCAACACTTAGAAACTTTTCTAAGTCTGAAATTTTTGTTCAATGAGTAACTACTATACCATGTCATGTTTGTTCATTCCCAATAACATACGTTGTTCTGATTATGTTTTCTGTGTGTTTCTGCAGACTATGGCTTGGGCATTCACTAATGAATTCAACTTGTTAGCGAACACTCAACCTGAGTGGAAAGGGGCAGTTTTGCAATATCGGTAGATCATTGATTTTTTGAACCGATCAAGAATAAGTTATGCAATCTCAGCTGACCCAACAGTCTCAAAAACTTACTTGGAGCAATTCTGGGAGACGGCAGAGCACGACGGCACGGTATCCCCTAATGTCATAAGGGCTACAGTTGATGGTCGAGCTATTGCTTTCTCTGAAGATACAATAAGAAGGGTCCTGCGGTTCGGAGACCTCGCTACCGACCCGACATCCTATCCAGATTACTATGTGGATGGGTGTTGGAGGCATAGAATGGGATATGTCGGAGCGAGGGACTATGCTTCTTACAAAAAGATGTGGCTGTTGGATCAATGGCGTTATTTTGCCCACATCATGATCGTGTGCATCTCGTCAAGAAAAGCGGGGAAAAATGCCATGGGTCATGATCTTGCAGCAGCCATGGTGGGCTTGTCTCTTAATAGGGGCTACAACTTCTCTCGCTACATCTTCAAAGCAATCAATGATCAGATCAATACAGCAGAGAATTTTAGGTTCCTATTGTACCCGAGGTTTGTGCAACTCTTGATTGATGATGCATTGCCAAACCTACGTGCTATCGGGGAGAGACTGCAAGTAAAACGAGTGGACAAGAGAGTATTTGCTCAGTTTCTAAAGCCAGGCAGTGTAGATCCTACCCCTGTGCATACTGAACTCTTTGGCCACCTGCTTAATGAAGCATATGTCGCGCCAGAAGATTGGAATTGGTATAGTCCCAATTTGGCACCAGAGATGAGTGATGATTCTGATGAACAACAAGAAGAAATGAATGAAAGTGATGAAGGTGATGACGAAGGTGGTGATGGTGGTGCTGAGGAATCCGATTCAGAAGCAACAGAATCAGATTCTTCTGATTCCGATGACGCACCATCCCAGGCACACCCGAGGAAATCGGCACAGGTAACCCTGCCTGCGTCGTCTTCTAAAAGAAAGCGACAAATCTCGAGCGGCGAATATGAGCCAACATCTGACTCTGACGCTGCTCTACAAAGACAAAGGCGAGAGAAAGCCAATAAAAAGATGGGCGATAGGCAAGAGGTTGCTATCCCCAGGGTTGTAGAGATCCCGACTGTGCAGCAAGTACAAGCTGCGGCTGCCAGTCCAGAGTCAGAATCTACCCCACCAGCACAACAACTGTACAGAAGGAGGAGAAGGCCACTAGTACAAGGTAATGTGGCAGTCACGACGGTCACAGAGGAGATTCCTGTGACAGTGACCCTCCCTACTCCAACCGTCCAGGTGACAGTGACTACTCCACTTCTCACGGAGTCAGTCACCATCACCCCAACCATAACACCCACTCCCATCATTACATCCCCACTCCCACCTCACACCACTGAGCTGTCAGGTCAACCCTTCAACTATGGTGATTTCTCACAAGGGTTTGACTTTGACACAATCTTCTCCTCCCCCAGCCATAATGCTGAAGCCTCATCATCTAGGCATTCTGATCTGTATGAAGCAAGGATCAATGTCTTAGAGACCCAAGTTGCTGGAATGTTGAAGACCATTAAAAATTTAAAGGAGGAGTCTGATGCTCAACAAGCACAGATCAATTCCCTGGCCGATGAAGTTAGGATTCTCCACAGCCAGAGAACAGGGACAAATGAGAAACTGAAGAATGTTATGGCACAGAACGAGCTGCTAATGAAAACCAATGAAATGATTCTAGGCCACAGAACTTCACTTGAGCTAAGGCTGGATTTACAGAGAAAACAGCATGAAGCGATGGTCAAATTAGTTGAAGAACTGACCAAGAAGCTTGATGCTCAGGGGGAGAAAGAGAAAGAGAAAGAGAAGGAGAAAGAGAAAGAGAAAGAGAAGGAGAAAGAGAAAGAAAATAAATCCACTGGTGCTGAGCCTTGTCATCCAGTCGACTTGACTATGGATGATGATAAAGACAAGGATCCTAAAGCCGGTCCTAGTGGAGGTGAGCACTAAGCTTTGGTGATTGTGCCCATCTCTTCTGTACCAATGGCTGAGGGGGAGTCTACTCAGTAAGAGGGTGGTGATACCTCTGGTGGTGGTGGTGATAAAGGGAAGTCAGTGGCTGAAGTACTTAAGGACTTATCTGATGATGATATCCTATATCTAGAGCCTGACTATTCCAAAGAAGCACAGATCGATGCTCTCCTTAATCTGGAAGAAGGAGAGATCGACTCTGGTGATGACTGGAATGATGAAGATGAGGACGTGGTAATAGAGATTCCCAAGGGCGACGGGGAAGGAGAGTACGAGTTATAGGATGGTGAGATCTTTGAAGTACCATCGCTCGAATCTCTGCTCGAAACAGGCTCAGTTGACATGGCAAGTAATGTTGAAGCTACAACTGAAGCCTCCCCAGTCGACCCTACACCTGTGGACCCCGAGGCACCAAAAGATAAAGACATGCCTTCTGCATCATCTAAGGGTCCAGCTCCCGTGTGGCAAAAGAAGTCCATCACAGACAAGCACGGAGCTACAGGTATGATCTTGGCCGTTAGGTTCGAGGAGGACAAGCAGCTATTCGCCATCAAAAGATCTGGGGGGGGGGGTTCAATACTTGAAACCAACCAGTGAGGCGTTCAACTCTTTGCCCAAGTACGACCTTGTGAACCTCGCAAACCGCGAGCTGCTGAGTCACTCGAGTCATGCAGTAGCAATGGGTTTGTGGGTAACACTACAGCGGGAAGCAAGATCAGGGGAATTCGAATACTTCAAGCCTCAAGTGCCCAGAAGAGTCAAGGATAAGCACGATGTACATCCTGTGACTAAGAAGCACATAAAGAAATTGGTATACAAGCCAGTGCGATGTGAAACTAAGATTCCCCTGAGCAAGTTATCTCAGGATATTCTTGGTGACATGTGGTACTGGTACGTAGATCCAAAAACGGGCAAGGCTGTGATCATGGGAAAGGGACATTCCGAGAGTGGGAACACAGTACCAAAAGAACTGATCAGAATCTTTGATGAAGTCTGCTTCATCAACTTTTCTGTGAAAGATCTGGAGGTACTAGCAGAACGCTATTGTGTCCACACGGACGAATGGACAAAGCTCCTTGCTTCTAAATATGACAAGGTGATTAAGTTCTGCCTTGATTACAAGAAGAAGATGGAAGCTAAGGAGCCAGTGCTGTGAAGACGATGAAGATCCTGAGCTGTTGTCAAGGGGGAGTTTGTTGATGCACTTTCCTATGACAACACTCTGGATAGAGTCTTAGTTTGTATTTCTAATGTCTGTAATTTGTCTTTGTAAGTAAGAGTCGTTATGTAATAGTTTATCGAGTTGTATTTACTTTTACATAATGTATGTTGCATTTCTTCTAAGTGTTTTGCGCACTTACATGTGCGCAGGAGAAAGCTCCTGCGTACTTAGCAAGTACGCAGGAAGACCCATGCGTACTTGCTAAGTACGCAAGAGCATTTCGTCTTGCGCACTTGCTAAGTGCGCAGGCATCAGGTCTGTATAAATAGGTTTGGTTCACAGAGGATAAGTACGCAGAACTCATATCTTAGACGAACTCAGTTTGTCAAGTACACATGTTGTAATCTCTCTGTAACCATCGAGTGTTTATAATAGAAAGAGCTTTTATTGTGACTCTCGTGTTTGGTTTACTTTGTTTTAGTTAGACTCTCCGCCTACTCACGGGTATTCCGAACCCGGTCCGACTAGTAGACCACTTGCGCAACGATCCGACACACACGAAGGGACCTACATTTGGGATTGATTAGATGTGATAATTGTGTAAACGAAACGTGTAATGGATGAGTTACTAAAAGAGGAAACTTTTTATGATTTCTATCTTGCATGCTAGACATGATTAGGATGAGGTGATGATGGTTATGTGTTACTTGATGCATGTTTACATGAATTGTGAAATCAGATTTTGAATACATAACCCGGTTTTACCAACTTTCCAAATAAGGAAACTTTAATTGTTAAAAGTGGTTATAACTTGCTATTTAGACATGCATGATATGGTTTGATAATAGCTCTATGTTATAGGACACAATAACTTGTTGTAACGTGTTAGGTGTTTGAAATCACGCATGCTAGTCATAGGTTACTAAAGATAGCAATTTTGTCTTGAATTATGATTTGCATGTTTAGGTTCTAGACAATTGTTATGTGATGTGATGAGCTAGAACATGTTAAAGTGATCCTATGAATATATCAATGATGATGGTTTCCAGGAAACATGAGTCCCGAACAAACCTGCTATTTTTGAAAACTTTCTATTTATACAAACCTGCTATTTTATGGAAACTTGCTATCTTGTTAGAACAAATAGGATTTGTTGCTAAGTGCTACAGCATGATCATTGTGTATAATATAGAAATGTTATACTAAACAAACATTTAATCACTAAACGGGTCACCAACGGGTCATCGGGTCAAACTTGGTCAAACTTAGTCAAACTTGGTCAAACTTAGTCAAACTTGCAAAACTTTTCTAAACACTTAAATAATAGGATTGTTTGGATACTAAGGGTTCCTATCATCTTACACAAACACACACTTATAAACCGATGTTTATAGGTGGCAGTTAGTCGTCAAGCATTCTAAGTCGCTTTCTTTCGCACATACTCTAAAGTGAGTTTCACGGCCCCTTTTCTTATGATTTAAACTTGGGGGAGAAAACATGGGTACGAACATTTAGATCTTACATTTCTTTTATATCACTTGTGTACTAAGCGCAACACATATCATGAAAGTCCTTACTTATCGAACCGTTAGTATATGGGTTAGCGAGGTAATCTTGAGTAGTACTACTGGGCATTGACAAGCCCCACCCGCGTTAGTCGCGCTAACACGATGGGAAGTCGAACGGGTGTAACATTGACCTAAACATTCACCATTCATAATGATAGTCATGGTGGGAGGCAGTACAAACATAAACAGTCAGCTTCGGTGTCGAAACGCTTTAGTAACATGTACTAGGTTAGCTACCTATGATATAAATTGTAAATGGTATTATCTAGTAAACTTTACAAACATTGAAACCTGTGAACTCACCAACCTAGTGTTGACACGTTTTAGCATGTTTTCTCAGGTCATTAAGGTACAAGCACAAGCTAAGGCATGCATGCATTCGAAGTCTATCAGTTTCAAACTCAAGAACTATTTATTTTAATTATTGTTGAATTGTTTAGTTTGACGCGACTGTTTTGGTGCATGCTTTTCATCTAACTTTTCGCTTCCGCAGTCTTACATTAAATCAGTGTTTTCATTTCTAGTGTTGCATCGTGACTATGAGCAATACTAGTGGTTTTTTTTAAACTCATATAGAGTCGTTCAACGTAACTAATGACTGAGATCCTGGTATGTCACGCTCCTAACGGTAAAACTCCGTTAGTGGATTTTGGAGGTGTGACATCAAAACCCACAAAGTCTACAAAGCCAACACAGTCTAATTTGTTCTACTAAATTGCTTCTTTCTATATTTTTATTTCTGTTTGGACATTTATTAGCTAAATGTTCTATGTCTCCACATATAAAACATTTGCATGTTTTAGTATGAGGTTTTCTAACATATTTGTTTTGATATTTTTTGTACGGTTTGTATTCTTTATTGTATGTAGTACTTTTTCTAATTTTCTTTTTCTTGTCATAATATCCATAGGCTTGTGGAGTACAAATTGTTGTTTTGCAAAATACAAAGACATTTCTTTTTAGGTGCTCTTGTAGTGCAACTTCTTTACATTTTTCTTCTAGAATACCAAATGTAAAGGTTATTCTAGGTCCTATTCCTATGTTTGCTAGGTTTCCGTATTGTAACTTCCAGGCTTCTATACTTTTTCCTAAGTCTCCTGTTAGTTTTATAAAATATTTATTACATAAACTGTTATCCATAGCCTGTCTTATTTGTGCTAATAATCTTGTAAAGTCTAGTGTAAACACTTTTATGCATTTCATGTTTGCTATGCTTAGTTGTTCTAAATTTCTAATAGCTGTATCTTGTATTAAACTGTTGTTTTTAGCTGGATCTACTCCTAAAATAAGAACTCTTATTTGAGAAGTAAAATTGTAGGGATTATCTCCTATGGCTTTTAATCTGTTTATTTAGTCTGGGCTGTGGGCTTTTTTACTTTGCCATATTCCTAGGGCTGTTGGTCCTAGAGTTGTTTTTAAATAGGCAAACATGTCCATACTGTCTTTTTTATTTGTTTCCCACATCCTTACTCCTGTTTGTTCCCATGTTAGAACTTCGTCCACCCATAGTTGTGGTTTCTGTTGTTCTAGTAATAGCATATTACTGCTATAAATTTGTCCTATAGGTAACCTGTTTTCGGTTCCTTTATAACTTGATTCTCTCTCTCTCTCTCTCTATATATATATATATATAGGGTTAGATAATAATGCAAACCCACTTGAGTTAAGAAAACCCGTGGAAACCTTATAAAAAATTAAAATGCTTTTTATGGTAGCTTCTATATATAATTTCAAGACTTTTTAAAAAAAAGTTTTAAAAACGCCTAGCCATTTTAAAAAAAAATTATAAAAAATTTACATATGTAACATCCTGAGTTACATATGTAACACGCTAAATTTACATGATTTAAAAAAAAAAGTTTCCCGCGCTTTTTTTTTAAAAGTGACGAAAATGGGTATAAAACTTACATTTAAAAAAAAATATATATATAAAAGTAACATAGAGTTTTCATGGGTTTTTTTTAACTCAAATGGAGTTTTATTTTATACTTTCCATATATATATATATAGTGAGAATCAAATAAAAAGTGGTTTTTCGCTAAGAAATCTAAGAAATGACAAAACCTTAATAAACGATATCAAACGAACTCCGATTGAGCTAATTCCAGCGGCGTTGGAACCGTATCGTCGAACTCTAACATCTTAGCTTTTAGGGTTTAGCTTTTAAGGTTTAGATTTTACGTTTGAATTTTAGGGTTTTAGCCTTATGGTTTAGCCTTAGGGTTTAGATTTTATGGTTTAAGTTTTTTTTGGGGTGGGGGTGGGGGGTTTAGGTTTTTAGGGGTGGGTTTAGGTTTGGGGGGGGTGGTTTTAGGTTTTTCGGGGTGGTGGTTTTAGGTTTTTCGGGGTAGGGTTGGAGGGGGGTTTATGTTTTTGGGGGTGCGGGTGGAGGGGGGTTTAGGTTTTTGATTCTGGGTAAGGGTTCGATTAGACGGTTTCAACGCCACTGGAATGAGCTCAATCGGAGTTCGTTTGACCCACTTCTTAGGATTTCTTAGCGAAAAACCACTTTTTAGTGGAACCGTCCCATATATATATATGGATCCGTTGTAAAGTCCAAAAATTGTAAAAAGTGTAAAAAGTCTTTTAAAACGCTTATAATCGGCTCATACAAACTCCGATTTTACTCATTTCGACGGCGTTGGAACCGTCTCGTCGAACTCTACGGTCTTAACTTTTAGGGTTTAGTATTTGCCTTAGGATTTAGATTTTTGAATTTAGACTTTTGGGGGGTGGGGGTTTTAGCTTTTTAGGGGGTGGGGTGAGGTTAGGTTTTAGGGGGAGGGGGGTTTGGGTTGGGGGTTTTGGCTTTTGGGGGGTGGTAATGGTGTTTTTAAATGGATTTTTAGGTTTTTTTTGTTAGGATTTAGGTTTTTGGGGGTGGAGGTTTTAGGTTTTTTGGGGTGGGGGTTAGGTTTGGGGGGGGGGGGGGTATGCAAGTTTTAGGCTTTTAGGGGGGGGGGGGGTGGGGGTGGTGGGGTTTTTAAAAGACTTTTTACAGTTTTTAGACTTTTTAGAATAACTCTCCCCTATATATATGTATTAGTTACTAGTTAAAATCTCATGTATTACACAGGTTGAATAAATGTAATGTTATATAATCTATACCATATAATAAATAAAAGTTTTTTCATGGTACGTGCCTCCTCCATATTCGTTCTCATCATTTGTTTTCCTCCTCTCTCTCATATTAAATACACATATATCTTTTAAAAATAATATATTTTTAAAGAAAATACTAATTATACTAATAAAAAATATTTATTTTAAATTATCCCTTATTATAATAAATTTTGAAATCTAACTATGTAACTTTTATTTTCAATCAAATTACTTTAAATAGTAATTAACGTATTTTGGAAACCCAATTATATATTAATTTTTACATATTATGAATTTTGTTTTCTATCCTTAGTATATGTAATACATTTTACACCTGTAAATAATTTTATGTGTTGATATTTTTCACCCCATGTGTAGACACGGGTTTTAAGCTAGTTAGTAATAAAAAAATGATGTCTTAAAAAACCCATGTATTACACGAGTTAAATAACATACAATGTAATCTGTTAACAAATACACTCGTCAAAATATGTCTTTAAAAGAATATACTTTGAAGTGACAGTTATAAAGTCTGTTAACTTAACTTTTAAAACATTTTTTTTTCCAATTGGGTATTAAATTTTTTTTTATGTAATTGATAAATATTAATTCATATTAAATTCATTTTGGTTAATGATATAATAAATATCCATAATTAAATAGTTAGTATCCATTATTAGATTTATATAAAATATTTAGAAATATTTTTTTAATATCATTATTTAATAGGAAAGAGTGTGAGAAAAACATGCTAAGGATGCAATAGAAAGTGACACGTGTCCCCGTAGGATTTTTATTTATTAGTATAACTAGTTGGAAACCCGTGTATTACACGGGCTGAATTATTAAAAAAATACAATTGATAATACACTTATATATTTTTCATTACTAGTACATTTCACGTTCCAAGACCGGTTCAAAAAACATGCTGAATTTTATAGGTAAAATTAATTATTCACAAGTTTTTGGATTCGTGTTTTCAAAATGATTATTGTGAGTTTAGAAACATAATTTAGAATCAAACAAAATTGTTAACTAATGGATATGGACAATAATCAATTTTCTTACAAAACTATAAAGTTCTACACTATTTTTAAATTCATTTGAGTGTATAGAAAAACAAGGAAAACCAAGATTGAATGGAAATTAATTGATGAAACTAGAGGAGTAATTTTAGGAATCAAAGAGATTGATTATAATTTGTAAGGAGGAGAGAGAGGCGGAAACACCTAAAACAGGATGCAAAGAAAAATAACACGTGACGTAATAGTTAGTGATTTATTATAATAAGGATAAAGATGTGACATGTTTCTAACTTTTTCTATCATCAAAACAAGAGGTATATTTAAAATCATCTAATATGTCTTCACTAACAATCTTCCTCTTTTTCTTTTATCAAAAATACATGTAATACAACTAAAAGACATAGCAATGCATATTATTGTTCTAAACCAAGTGTAATATAATATTTAATGTATACAGGTTTAGGCATATAATCTTTGATATCATAAACATGATTTTGGTCCTTTAGATGTAGTTATGCACAAAATTTGTATTTAAAACAAAAACACAGTTTGCCTAATGAAACTTCTTGATCGCGGTGACAGAAACAACAGAGGCAAAGGCGTGATGCGGAAGATAATAAATAGGGTTTGGAGAGAAAATGGTGAGGACGATTGTTACGGTTGAGAAAGTAGATCGGTGAAAGAGATTATTAGGGTTTTGATAGAAAAGGGGCAAATAGAAAATGGGTCGGATATTAGAAGGTCCGCGTGTCCTAAAAAAGTGTAAATAGTTTAGGCGAGAAAACATTGTAGGGGAGGGCTGATAATGTGACAAGTGTCCCAAATTATTTTCATTTATTAGAATAGATAGATGGGTTAGTGAAGTCTCTTTACTAAATTAGGAAATTTTGTTTCGTAAACTTGAAAAAAACTTGGTGTACTAATAGAGGGAGCATGGTGTCACGGAGTGATTACTTCAACTCTCGTGCGACACTTAGATTCTGTTCTAAGTTAAGCCTTTGTCCGGTTATGTGTTAAATCAAGTAATGTGTTGCGGAAGCGTACGAGTAATGATAAAATACTTCTTTGTATTGATTACAAGAACAAGTGTACAAGAAGCTTTAGAAAGACTACAAGTTATGTGGGTTATGTGGGGTGATCTCAAATGAGACCAACATCACCTATTTATACTAGTAGGTTGTTGGTTCTAGATGCTTCCTATTCTAGTTGCTTCTATACAAGAAATTACACAACTAATCTAGAATGATCCTACTAAATATCTTGAGCATTTAGGGCTGATCTGGAGGGTTCTAATTAGCCTTCTTTGATCCAGATTTGTCTAGCCATTTTCCAGCATTTTCAAGGCCCCTTTAGATCCTTCCGGGGTTGCACCATTTGTCCAGAGTTTGGCAGCCCTCTCCCGCATTTTCTAGCAGCTTTCGTGGCCTTTCAAGGCTGTTTTAGAACGTCTCCAAGGTGCCGGGCTTTTCCAGAGACTTCAAGGTTGTTCCGGGCAGCCTTAGACGCTCCTAAACGTGTCCGTAACCTTCCGGAACTCGGGTGTTGCCACCTGACTTTAGGCGGGTCGTGACAATGGTCACACCATAGTCTATCGTGGTTCGACTTTCCTTTGAACATTCTTTGTATCTTTTAATTTTCTATGTTATTGTAAGTTAAAATTGACTGGAAACTTTAATCAAGCCATGTAAGATTGGTCTAAAATGTTTTAAGGGTGGAGCCAGTGGAACTCCTTGAACTCAAAAGTTCCATAGAGATTATCCAATCAAAACATTTCATGTCATTTTTATCCAAAACTACCTTAGAGTACCATAAGAAAGGGAGGGGACGGTGGTCTTTTTTACCCAAGACTTCCCTAGCACAAAAAGACAATAAAACATACCTTCATTCATGGCTTCACTATCGGGTTCTACTACCCGATAGCACTACCCTAAATAGTGGGGATGATGTACCCGTGAACCCTAATGAACCCGCAGAAGTACCCGAAACCCACCCTTCCACCGTGAAGGTGTGAAGGTGTGAAACATACGTTGGAATCATGGCCACTATATTAAATCCGGTGCTTATTTCACGGTTAGGTTTGCCCGCAAATATGATCAAATACAATATTTCTAAAGATATATAATTTATTTTTTATAAAAACTTTGGTTGGTTATCTGGTTGATATTATATTTCAAGGCTTATTTAAAACTTAGTTTTGAAAAATATATCTTTTCAAGGGATCAATTAAAATACCTCACACACATCATTTATCCCTTGCTTGAATGTATTTTTTTTAAGATGTACATGTTTGAGTTTGACTTGAAATTCTGCTAGAGGGAGCACGATTACATGTGTTGTCAATCTAATCTCTTATCTACAATCTTGAAATTCTATGAGGAACTCAGGAACATGATGGATCAAATATGGCCGCTTTCTACTTCTTCCTTTGTTGGCCTTTTAGTGCTAGATCTTGTTTTGTTTCACTGGTTTCTTATGATGTAGAATACGAGCATACGAATACTTATATATATATATATATATACATATATATATATATAGGGGAAGATTCCACTAAAAAGTGGTTTTTCGCAAAGAAATCATAAGAAGTGGGTCAAACGAACTCCGATTGAGCTTATTCCAGCGATGTTAGAACTGTCTCATCGAACCCTATCCCGTCCCCAAAAACCTAAGCCCCCTGCACCCGCACCCCCAAAAACCTAACCCCCATCTCCAATCCTACCCCGAAAAGCCTAAAACCACCACCCCCCAAAAACCTAAACCCCCACCCCACCCACCTAAAAACCTAAACCCACCCCACCCATCTCCAAAAACATAAACCCCCCACCCCACCAAAAAAAAATAAAACCTAAACCCTAAAAGCTAAACCCTAAGGCTAAAACCATAAAATTCAACGCTACAATCTAAACCCTAAAAGCTAAGATGGTAGAGTTCGACGAGACGGTTCCAACGCCGCTGAAATGAGCTCAATCAGAGTTCGTTTGATGTCGTTTCTTAAAGTTTTTGTCATTTCTTAGGCTTCTTAACGAAATATCACTTCTTATTTTAACCCCAATATATATATATATATATATATATATATATATATATATATATATATAGGGAAATGATCAAATAAGAAGTAGTTTTTAGCTAATAAATCTAAGAAATGACAAAAACCTTAATAAACGATATCAAACGAACTCCGATTGAGCTAATTTCAGCGGTGTTGGAACCGTCTCGTCGAACTCTACCATCTTAGCTTTTAGGGTTTAGATTTTAAGGTTTAGATTTTACGTTTGAATTTTAGGGTTTTAGCCTTATGGTTTAGACTTACGGTTTAGCTTTTAGGGTTTAGATTTTATGGTTTATGTTTTTTTTTGGGGGTGGGGTGAGGGGTTTAGGTTTTTGGAGGTGGGTGGGGATGGGTGGGGTGGGGGTGGTGGTTTTAGGCTTTTCGGGGTAGGGTTGGAGGGGGGGGGGGGGTTTAGGTTTTTGGGGGTGTGGGTGGAGGGGGTTTAGGTTTTTGGGTCCGGGTTAGGGTTCGATTAGACGGTTCCGACGCCGCTGAAATGAGCTCAATCGGAGTTCGTTTGACCCACTTCTTAGGATTTCTTAGCGAAAAACCACTTTTTAGGGGAACCGTCCCCTATATATATATATTAGTTACTAGTTAGAATCTCGTGTATTACACGGGTTGAATAAATGTGATGTTATATATACTTAGTAATAAAAAAATAATGTATTAAAAAACCCGTGTATTACACGGGTTAAATAAAATATAATGTAATCTGTTAATAAATACACTCGTCAAAATATGTCTTTAAAAAAATATACTTTGAAGTGACAGTTATAAAATCTGTTAACTTAACTTTCAAAACATTTTTTTCCAACTGGGTATTAATTTTTTTTATGTAATTGATAAATGTTAATTCATATTAAATTAATTTCGGTTAATGATATAATAACTATCCATAATTAAATAGTCAGTATCCATAATTAGATTTATATTAAATATTTAGAAATATTTTTTAAATATCATTATTTAATAGGAAAGAGGGCGGGAAAAACATGATAATGATGCATCAGAAAATGACACGTGTCCCCGTAGGATTTTTATTTATTAGTATAATATTTGGAAACCCGTGTATTGTGGGCTGAATTATTAAAAAAATACAATTGATAATATACTTATATATTTTTCATTACTGGTACATTTCGCGTTCCAAGACTGGTTCAAGAAATATGTCGAATTTTATAGCTAAAATTATTTATTCACAAGTGTTTGGATTCGTGTTTTCAAAATGATTATTGTGAGTTTAGAAACATAATTTCGAATCAAACAAATTGTTAACTAATGGATATGGACAATAATCAATTTTCTTACAAAACTATAAAGTTTTACACTATTTTTAAATTCATTTGGGTGGATAGAAAAAGAAGAAAAACCAAGATTGAATGGAAATAATTAATGAAATTAGAGAAGTAATTTTAGGAATCAAAGAGATTGATTGTAATTTGTAAGGAGGACAGAGAGGCGGAAAAACCTAAAACTAGATGCACGGGAAAATGATACGTGGCGTAATACTTAGTGATTTATTATAATAATGATAAAGATGTGACATGTTTCTAATTTTTTCTATCATCAAAACAAGAGGTATATTTAAAATCATCTAATATGTCTTCACTAGCAATCTTCCTCTTTTTCTTATACCAAAAATACTTGTAGTACAACTAAAAGACATAGCAATGGATATTAGTGTTCTAAACCAAGTGTAATATAATATTTAATGTATACAGGTTTAGGCATATAATCTTTGATATCAGAAACATGATTTTGGTCTTGGCACCATCTTTCTTCTTAACAAACAGAACCAGAGCACCCCAAGGAGAAATGCTAGGTCTGATGAAACCTCTATCCAAAAGTTCCTCCAACTGTACCCTTATCTCTTGCATCTCTAGAGGCGCAAGTTGGTACGGTGCTTTAGCCACAGGCTGGGCACCTGGCACTAAGTCTATCTAGAACTCTGTCTCCCGATTGGGTGGTAATCTAGGCAATTCCTTGGGAAATACTTTTGGAAAATTACACACCACGGGTACGTCTTTCAACTCTTTCATTTTTACATCGTTGTCTATCACATAGGCCAGGTAGGCCTCACATCCGTGCCCTATATACTTCTCTGCCTTTATCATCGATATGACGTTCATTAACGAGCCGTCGCGATACCCATAAACCAAAATCTCGCTACCGTCTGGTGCTTTGAGCTGAACAATCTTTCTTCTACATACTATTCGGGCTTCGTTGGCAGCTAACCAATCCATACCTAGGACTATATCAATCCCTCCCAAGGTTATAACATACAACTTAACCGGGAATCTATGACCATGAATATTTATCGTGCAATTGTCTACCAATTCTATCACTCTCGTGGTTTTACCCACTGCAGTTTCTATAGCAAAGGCCCAATCTACTTTAGTAACTTTGCATTTCATTCTTATACATACAGAGGATGATATAAAACTCTTACTGGAACCCGAATCAAACAATACAGAGACAAAGGTGTGGTAAAATATGAACGTACCTGACACCACATCGGGGTTTCCCCTGGCTTCCTCTTGTGTCAGTGCATACGCTCGGGACATTGCCTTTGATTTTTCAGCTTCCTTCCCTTTCTCGGTACCAACAACTTTGGGTTTTCGACAGTCCTTGGCCATGTGACCAGGATTTCCACAGTTGTAACATGTCGCTGCACTAGGGCACTCACGAGAGTAGTGTCCCTTCTTTCCACAATGATAACATACATTGAAACCCACACGACACTCCCTAGAGTGCTTCCTTCCACACTTTGCACAATCATTCCCATCTTCAATCCTCAATTTCTTTGCCTTCGGGCCCACCCACTCTTTTGCTGGCCGCTTAACGACATTTGTCACTTTCTTCTCAGTTGGTAGTGGGTCCACGGATTCGAATTCGTCATACACTATCCCAGCAAGTGATACCACAGATTCAAAGCTCGTAGGGGCATTGGCCTTCACACGCACCCTAACTCTCTGTGGCAGTCCCTTGATGTAATACTTGATCCTCTTTTCCTCAACGTCCACTAGATGTGGGACCAACTGAGCCAACTCATTATGCTTTGAGCCTTGAGGTGTACTGGCGATGAGTCATGCTGCAAACACAAAGCCCCAAGAACTCTCTCTACCCTTTCAATCTCGTTCTATGGGCAGAACTTAGTGATTGTCAGCTTTTTCACGTCATCCTCTTCATTGCAACGGGGGACTTGGTCTGCTCAATGGACCTCCACCAACTCAACGCCTCATTAGTGAATGAGTGAGCGGCAAACTTGACCGCTTGGTCATCATGGCACTCACTAATGTTGATCACGCCATTCATCCTCTCTATCCACTCGAATATGGCAACAACATCTTTCCTCCTATCATACTTCGGCGGGTCACACCCCCGAAAGTATTTATAGTTGCAACCTCGAGTTGCCACATCATTATCAGAGTCGTCACTATCTGTGTCATTTGTTCTTTTGCTGCTTTCCTCTTTCTTCTCTTTCCTTTCTATACCAAACTCTTTAAGTGTAACATCCCGGTTTTTTGGACAAAAAGCGGGCCTTGTAATTTGTGTAATTATGTGTAAAGTGTTCGCGAGTAATTATAAAATAAAATAATAGAGATAAGTTACGTGCTATTTACGTAAAAAAGGGTAATGCGAGGGATCATATATGCGTGTGGGCCAAACCCGGCCCACAAGGGGGTGCCCTATATTGTACGACACAAGGGGAGGGTCCCCATTGGTGTTGTTTGTGGCCGAGGAGAAGGAGAAGGAGAGGAGCGAGCCAATCATTGCGATTCAAAGCCGGATTAAGGTATTTCTCGATCCTTAATCATTCGTTGTGAGTTTCGATCATTGAATCGTGGGGTTTAACACGTTTATGGTTTTTAGGGTTTTGCAAGAGTCGAGGTTTCATGAAGAATGAGACGATCGGGGATTCGATTCGCACGAGTCACTCGGAAAGAAGGTATTATTCTTATGTTCTTTGCGTGTGATCTTTTTTGTCATTTGTGGCTTGTGTGCGTTGAGTGGAAGTTGACCGAAAATATTAGAGTGCTAGGGTTGGGGCTTACGGGTGTACGAATAGGAAGCGGGGAGGCCGGAACCGCGTAAGGCGGCCGGCGGTGGTGTTGGTCGGTCACGACAGTCCTCCAAAGGGGGTTGTTCACGGCTGAGGTGGTCTCGGGGAGGGTAGTGGCGCGTAAGGGCGAAGCGGGTCACGATGGAGATGAGGCGACGGGGGCTGTGGTGGTTTCGGGTGACCAAGGCGGCAACCCAACAGACCATAAGCAGCTGATTTGGGTGGTTAACGATGGTGGTTATAGGTTGGAGCAGCCGGTGTCACACCCCCAATTTCAACTAACGGAGTTTTACCGTTTGGGAAGTGACAAACCAGGATCACAGTCATTAGTTACATTGAACGACACTATATGGGACTAAAATGAAAATATATCATAAATAATCAAAGTAAGTGCGGAAGCGTAAAACGAAAGTAAATGCGCAAAACAAACGAGCCTAAGAAAATTCCCAAAGTGTCCAGTCCAAACGAAGTCGAAAAACAAAGTACAAGCAATTCAACAATATTAATTTATAAACAAATCATAAGACTCCATGTATGCTCTATGCGTGCACCTGTGCCTTATCTTAAGTGACCTGAGAAAACATGTAAGAAAACGATGTCAACACGAGGTTGATGAGTTCACAGGTTTCAATATAAATAAACGTTTACCAGATTTATTGCACACTCAACATATATATATATCAACGGGTAGCTAACCCATGTTCATGTTTGCTATTTCGCTCGCAACCGTAAACTGACTGCAGGCCTATCAACCATGGTGTACGTTTAGGTCAATATTGCACCCGTTCGATATCCAATCGAGTTAGCGTGACTAACGCGGGTGAGGTTTGTCAAACCCAGTAGTACTACCCAACATACCTCGCTATTCTCATATTTAAACGGTTCGATGTGAGGACTTTCATGATAGAGTTTACGCATAGTCATAACAAGTGATACAATATGAAGTACAAAAATCAAAAAGAGTTTGCGTCATGTTTTCTCCCCCAGTTTAAAAGCAGTAAAAGAGGACGTGAAAACTCACTTGATTGCGTAGGTAGTAATCACACAAGTAATAGACTTAGTACACAAGTGATAGCCTGCAACGGCTTACGAATGCCCTAGAATTACAAACAACAATTAGGGACTCATTGGGATTTGTGACGATACACGGAAGATTAGAATGTGTTTAACATTCTAAGGGTTAACGGGTAAACGAACGAGTTTACGGGAATATGGATTTCTAAATTAGTACGAAAGCGTATCGCGATGAATAATAAATATATATATATATATATATCATTTTTAATTGAGTTCAAGGATTAGAAATAATATATTATTTTATAAACGAGTTTTAAATAACGGATACGAGTTACAAGACTAAACCCGAGTCTACGGGTGGTTTTCCGGTTTTAAAACATATTAATATAATATAATAATTATTGTGTGACAATCCGGACTTTTCAGTTAATTCCGTTAACTATTCCGTTAAGTTTCTTATTAAAAACTTAACCCCGTTAGTCAAATCTAACCCCAAAGTCTAATTCGGTCACAATATTAATTCAAAACTTCAGGGACTAGTTGAGTGAATCTACCAAGCCAAATAAATTGACCCACCAAAGTCAATTTTATCAAATTGCTCCTGTTGACTTTTGAAAGTCAACATTGGAATCCTTTTGATTTCCAATTCGTGAATTATATCCCGAAATCCGTTGGAATTAGAACCGTTCGTGCATGATAATGATCATAACAATCATAATTGATCCATTAAACACCTCCAATTTAATCGAATTAACACTAATAATGAGAATTAAACAAGTAACCGTCGACCCTATGTCTTACTCAATCGAATTCGACTGTAATCAGTTACCAATTTGCAAACCAACACACTGCACACCTAAATCGAGTCTCTCTGAAACCTTTGCACTCGTCAAATTGATCGGATTCATAGCAAGAGCCGCCGGGAATCGAACTAGTCATCGTCGGACCTGTTTTAGTTGATCTCCACCGTCCCGACACCAATTCAGGTAACTAAATACATCATCAGCTTCGCTTTTATCTCTGAAATGAAAGCCCTAACACAATTAGGGCTCACATTATCAATTCGATCGAGTTCTTGATCCTAGGGTTCATCATCTGACTGATTTAGTCGAGCCCTAATCTAGACCCAATGAAAATGAAATTAACCTATGCAGAAAGATTCGCAACACCTTTTCTACTGAAAGCCCTTTGCCAATTTCAAGTTTTAATATAAAAATCTCTGTAACCCGTAATTAGGGTTCATGCGAACTCTATCTGTCGAATTCAATTCTAAACCGTTTTTAAATCAAATTAACCTACTCCATTAGATTCGCAATCGTCTGTAGAGTGAAAGCCCCATGAAACAACGGGCTTCCACTATCGAATTGATCATGAACCCGTAATTAGGGTTCATATGCGTTCTAATTTGGGGTTTTCGATCTTAGACTGAAAAGAAACGAAATTAAATTACTTCATCAGTTTCGTATCTATCCGATTAACAAAAGCCCTATAGTTTTAACCATCTTAATCATCGAAATACTTCTAATCGATTCAAAGTTTTCTAAATAAAGTTTCGATCTGTTTTTGACAAATTAGGCAACCAAATCTTAACCGATTTCAAAATTGATGACATGCTCGGATTCGTAATCCTCTGAGCATCAAAACTTGTTTCTGTTTCACTCAAACCATCGCCCGAATCGAGGGATTTAGACCGGTTTCGATCGCGGGTCTTTAAGGGAGGAAAACCACATAGAGCCTGATGTTAAAACCATTCCAACCCGGTATCCTTCGCGATACCCTAGTGGGCGGAGATGGTTAAGGCTGTGTGCGGGTGTGGGAGAGACCCGGGTTCGAGTCCGGGCTCCCACAATTATTTTTAAACATTTTTCTGTTAATATTTAATTAATAAAAATCAAACCTTTTAATATTATATTATTATATAAATGGGTTTTAACCCGGAAAACAACCCGTAGGCTCGGGTTTGAATTATTAACTTATTTTTATATATTATACCCACTTTTATAAATAACTTAGTGTTATTATCCCCAAGTGAAAATAATATGTTTATATTATTTTTAAACCGTGAATTCATATAAAATAATATATTTATATTATTTTCAAACCGTGACCCGTATTATTAAATAATATATGTTTATATTATTTCAAATCAATTTATAACATCGTGTGTCGATTGAGACTAAATAATAATATAATTGATTATACTATTTACTCGTATACATATATTATTATTTTCTTAATTTTTGTGAATGACAAAACACTCGGTTATAATTATTATTAGTCGTGTCATTCGTCGCGTAAAGTAATTCCTAACTCCGTGGACACTTTCGTCCACTCTTGAATATTAGAGCGTTCCTTTAGGACGCTTTTCAATCCGTGTCATTGTCACATTTCCCATTTTCCTTTATCCCTAATTTTATGTGTTTATAATTTTAGGGCATTCGTAAGTCTTTTGAGACTTACACACTTGGTTCCAACTTTTCCCTTGTGTGATTCAAATCCTTACTCAAGCTCAGGTGAGTTTTCACGGCCCCTTTTTACTTCTTTTAAACTGGGGGAGAAAACATGATACAACTCTTTTGATTTTTGTACTTCATTTTATATCAATTGTTATGACTATGCGTAAACTCTATCATGAAAGTCCTCACATCGAACCGTTTAAATATGAATATAGCGAGGTATGTTGGGTAGTACTACTGGGTTTGACAAACCTCACCCGCGTTAGTCGCGCTAACACGATTGGATATCGAACGGGTGCAATATTGACCTAAACGTGCACCGTGGTTGATAGACCTGGTGGGAGGCAATACAAACAGTCAGTTTACGGTTGCGAACGTAATAGCAAACAATGAACATGGGTTAGCTACTCATTTGGTATTTATGTTGATTGTACAATAAATCTGGTAAACGTTTATTTATATATTGAAACCTGTGAACTCACCAACCTCGTGTTGACACTTTTTCTTACATGTTTTCTCAGGACGCTAAGCTAAGACACAGGTGCACGTTAGGGCATGCATGGGATTCAACTGCTTTGCTTTGTGTCTATTTATGTTGATTGATTTATTTTAATGTACTTTGTTTGGTTGAACGTTTGGACTTTTGGACTTTGGTTTTGGGCGCGTGTATTTTGCGCATTTACTTTCTTTACGCTTCCGCATTGATACTCTGATTTAAAAGGATATTTTCATTTGAGTCCCATGTAGAGTCGTTCAATGTAACTAATGTCTGAGATCCTGGTTTGTCACTTCCCAAACGGTAATACTCCGTTAGTGGAATTTGGGGGTGTGACAGATTGGTATCAGAGCCATTGGTTATAGCGAACTAGGATTGCATACTAGACTATAGCCTCACACATTAGTTACATGTCATTTGGATGTTTGGCACTTATACAAATTGTTGCAGGATCATGTCGTCAACACCACCTCCATCACCTAACGCATCAGGGCATAAGGCACCTGTACCCTCATCCCCGGAGCCCAAAAGGCGCCGGACTACCTCAATTGAGCAAGGTGAACCGAGCAACGCACGGGCATTGGAGTATGCTCTCAATTGGGATATGTACCCACATATGATCCAAAGGTGGATCGAAATGGGAGATGTTCCATCACCGTACTTTGCATCCACATCTTCATCGCCTACACTCATGTACCATGGAACAAGCCTTCGCAGCATTTGTGTCCTATATGTTAAAGGAATTAAGTTTTGTACAAGATGCTACCGAGGAGATACCTAAACTCCTAGAGAATGGAAAACAAGTGGAAAAGAATAGGGTAGGAATAGAAGATTTGACTACCGAACTAGCTGCAACGGATCATGTCCACAACCTTTTAGTGAATCGTGTAGCACACCTAGAGACGAGGGCTGACATTATGGATGATGATATGCAAGGAGTTCTGGAGAGATTAGCTGCTATGGAAGCTCAGCTACATGTGGCTAACCACACTGCTGAAGGCCTTCAAGAGAGGGTGACTCACTTAGAAGCCCAACTGCAAGCGGCCCTACACCCGGAAGACATTCCAGCATCTGACGATGAGGAGGAACCCTTTGAGGAAGAGCTCTTTGAAGAGGAGCCCTTCGAGGAGGAACCCTTAGAGGGGGAACCAGCTGAGGAAGAGCCAGTGGAGATTGATGATGCACAGTCATATGTCTCTTCTGATGACGAGGATATTTGAGGATCTTCCTATTCTATCTTCCTTTTCATGTTTGTTTTTGCTTATGTTATTTCCCTTTTCAAACCTAGATGGGTAAGGTTGTTCCCATCCAATAAAAGCATGAGAAGTTTAATATTTGAGTTATTTATTTTGTAGCCTTACAATTTATTTAATTTTCAAAATATTAGATGTTGTATTTCCTTACCCGTACCTGAATAATGTTTAATATGCGATATATTTCTCATTGTTTTCATTTGTGATTGTGAAGAAATATGTCTGGGAGAGGACGAGGAAGCCGTACCGGTGGTCGTGGTACCATCAACATGACGGCAGCAGAACTAGCAGCTTTGATAAACAATAGTGTGGCAGAGGCCCTAGCAGCACAGAATGCTGCAGGTAAATGCTTTCAACTATTGACTAGTAGGGTCAATCCCTTTTCCTAAGAATATCTTTCTAAACTCTATAATTCCAATTCAATTCGTATTTCTAAATCCAGGCCAGCAAAATCAACAAAATCAACAGCCAGCCTGCACTTTTAAGGCATTCATGGACTGCAAGCCCCACACCTTTAGTGGAGCTGAAGGAGCAGTTGGATTACTTCGCTGGTTTGAGAAGGTTGAATCAGTAATAGCCATGTGCAACTGCCCCGTGGCTAACCAAGTGAAATTTGCTGCTGGAACTTTAGAAGGCCCGGCCCTAACATGGTGGAATGCCCAAGTTCAAATGTTGGGACTAGCAATGGCAAATGGACTTCCGTGGGAGGAATTTAAGTCAATGATGAAAGAAGAATACTGCCCACGAGATGAAATTCAAAAGCTAGAGGGAGAGTTCTGGAACCTTAAGATGGAGGGTTCAGAAATTGAACTCTACACCACCCGTTCACACGAACTTGCCACCATGTGCCCACATATGGTGACTCCGGATTACAAACGGATTGAACTATACATTGGAGGTTTGGTACCTCAGATTCAAAGCATGGTGACCTCATCCAACCCTACCACCATCCAACAGACCATCAGACTTGCTCACAAATTGACCGATCAGGCAGTGACACAGGGAACTTTACCTCCAAGAGGTTCGGTTTCTAAACCCACCGACAACAATAAGCGCAAGTTCGACCATCACTCCCACTCACACAACCACTCAAATTCTAAAGGATCCCAATCCAATCAACCTCAGCACCAACAACAGCGAAAGTTTGAGCATGCTAGAAACTTTAATCAAACGACCTCATCAGGTCCGAATCAAGGGGAATATGCTGGGAGGTACCCCAAGTGCAACAAATGCGGCTATCACCACACGGGCACTTGTGACCGACAACGTTGCCAGCGTTGTGGTAAAATGGGCCACGCTGCAAAGGACTGTAGAGTTGCACTCCCGAACAAACAACCATTTCAATCACAGGGATTCACGAGGGGATGTTTTCAGTGCGGTAAAGAGGGGCACATTCAAAGGAACTGTCCTCAGTTGAAAAAGGGTGGAAATGGTAATGGCAGTGGTAGTGGTAACGGTAATAACCAGGGCAACAATGGTAACAACCCCAATCAAAACAACAATGGTGGGAATAACGGTAATAACGGTGGTAATGGAGGAAATGGGGCGAAAGGAAGAGCTTTTGTACTGGGATCCGGAGAGGCTCGCTACGATCATAACGTGGTCACCGGTAAATTTCTCTTAAATAATTACTTTGCTTCTGTCCTTTTTGACACTGGTGCTGATAGGAGTTTTATATCTAAGAAACTTAGTGATATGATAAAAGGAACTCTAACTCTGCTAGAAGCTAAGTATGTAATAGAGATAGCTGACGGCCAAATAATTGAAGCAACCCACATTCTTAAGGGTTGTAAGCTTGATCTAGCTAGCCATATTCTAGATATCGACCTTATGCCGGTCACACTTGGTAGTTTTGATGTAATCGTCGGCATGGATTGGTTGTCTAGAAACCAAGCGGAAATCATTTGTCATGAGAAAATCGTTCGCATACCTCTCTCAAATGGAGAAATCCTTTCCATCCAAGGCGAAAGAGTTGGTGCAGTCATGGGCATTATATCCTTCATGAAAGCACAAAAATGTCTTCGAAAGGGGCATACGGCTATTTTGGCACTTGTTGCTGAACAGCCGTCAGAAGAGAAGAAGATCGAAGATATTCCCGTTGTGCGTGAATTTTTGGAAGTATTTCCCGAGGATCTGCCCGGTCTGCCACCACACCGTCAGGTTGAATTCCAAATTGATCTAGCACCCGGAGCAACACCGATTGCTCGAGCACCTTATCAATTAGCACCCAGTGAATTGCAGGAACTGTCCACTCAGTTGCAAGACTTATTGGATAAAGGTTTCATCCGACCTAGTTCATCACCGTGGGGAGCTCCGGTATTATTTGTCAAGAAGAAGGACGGTACGTTCCGCATGTGTATTGATTACCGGGAGTTGAACAAAGTTACAATCAAGAACCACTACCCTTTACCTCGTATTGATGACCTTTTTGATCAACTCCAAGGATCAAGTTTCTATTCCAAAATAGATCTTAGGTCCGGCTATCATCAGTTAAGAGTCCGAGAAGAAGATATCTCTAAAACTGCATTTAGGACAAGGTACGGCCATTACGAATTTATGGTCATGCCCTTCGGTTTAACCAACGCACCCGCGGTATTCATGGACCTCATGAACCGTGTGTGTAAGCCTTACCTTGACCAGTTTGTTATCGTTTTCATCGATGACATTCTTATTTATTCCAAGAACGAGGAAGAACATGAAGAACATCTGCGTCTAATTTTGGAACTACTTAAGCAAGAGCAACTTTATGCTAAGTTTTCCAAATGTGAATTTTGGATTCGAGAGGTTCAATTTCTAGGGCATGTGGTAAATGAAAAAGGGATACATGTCGACCCATCCAAAATAGAAGCCATCAAGAATTGGGCAGCACCGACGACTCCGACTGAAGTGCGACAATTTCTGGGATTGGCTGGATATTACCGTCGTTTTATCGAAGGATTTTCAAAGATTGCGCAACCTCTCACCGCCCTAACTCAAAAAGGAAAAGCTTATAATTGGGGCGATAATCAAGAATCAGCTTTCTAGCATCTCAAACAGAAACTTTGCAGTGCACCTATTTTAGCTCTTCCGGAAGGAACCGATGACTTTGTGGTGTATTGTGATGCATCTATTCAAGGTCTGGGTTGTGTCTTAATGCAACGCGAAAAGGTAATCGCATACGCTTCACCTCAGTTAAAGGTTCACGAGAAAAACTACACCACTCACGACCTAGAGTTGGGAGCAGTGGTTTTTGCACTTAAGATATGGAGACATTACTTGTACGGTACCAAATGCACCATCTACACCGACCACAAGAGCCTCCAGCATATCTTCGAGCAGAAGGAGTTGAACATGCGACAACGTCGTTGGGTTGAACTTTTAAATGATTACGACTGTGCGATCCGGTATCATCCGGGTAAAGCTAACGTCGTGGCTGATGCACTAAGCCGAAAAGAAACGAAACCCAAACGAGTTCGAGCGTTACAACTCACAATTCATCCTGGATTGCCTGACAGAATCCGTAGTGCTCAACTTGAAGCCTTGAAAGAAGATAACCTACCGTTAGAAGGTACACGTGGCATGGAAGCACAACTTGAAGTAAAATCTGACGGAATTCGTTACTTTGTCGAACGAATATGGGTTCCGGTGTTCGAAAATTTAAGGGAACTAATCATGGATGAAGCTCATAAATCTCGTTACTCCATTCATCCGGGTTCCGATAAAATGTACCATGATCTAAAAGTACTATATTGGTGGCCAAAGATGAAGGCCGATATAGCCACTTATGTTAGTAAGTGTCTGACCTGCGCGAAGGTCAAAGTTGAATACCAAAAACCGTCCGGTCTCCTACAACAACCTGAAATTCCCATGTGGAAATGGGAACAAATATCCATGGACTTCGTTACCAAATTACCCCGAACCCCTACCGGATGTGATACTATATGGGTAATTGTGGATCGCCTAACAAAATCTGCTCACTTCCTAGCCATCAAAGAAACTGACAAAATGGATAAACTCACTCGAGTATACTTGAAAGAAGTGGTCTCTCGGCACGGAGTGCCAATCTCTATTATTTCGGATCGTGATGCACGATTCACTTCCCGTTTCTGGCAATCATTGCATAAAGCATTAGGCACGCGTCTAGATATGAGCACAGCATACCATCCTCAAACTGATGGCCAAACTGAACGTACTATCCAAACTCTGGAGGACATGCTACGAGCTTGTGTGATCGATTTCGGTAACACTTGGGAGTCTCACCTACCATTGGTGGAGTTCTCCTACAACAACAGTTATCACACTAGCATCAAGGCAGCTCCATTTGAAGCACTTTATGGGCGGAAATGCCGTTCTCCTATTTGTTGGGCCGAGGTTGGTGATAGTCAACTCACAGGTCCTGAACTTGTATTTGAAACTTCCGAAAAGATCGTTCAAATTAGAAATCGTATGGCGGCAGCTGGTGATCGTCAAAAGAGCTATGCCGACAAGCGTCGTAAACCTTTGGAATTTCAAATAGGTGACATGGTTTTACTCAAAGTCTCACCTTGGAAAGGTATCATTCGTTTCGGGAAATGAGGAAAACTGAATCCTCGTTATGTTGGACCTTTCAAAATATTAAAGAGAATCGGACCAGTCGCGTATCAACTGGACCTACCTGAAAGACTTAGTGGTGTACAAAACGTCTTTCACGTCTCAAATTTAAAGAAATGCCTAGCTGATGAATCACTCGCAGTTCCTCTGGAGGAACTACATGTTGATGAACAGTTACGTTTCATCGAAGAACCTGTGGAAATTATGGATAGGGAAGTTAAAACATTAAAGCACAGTAAGATCCCTATTGTCAGAGTTCGTTGGAACTCGAAACGCGGACCGGAATTCACGTGGGAGCGCGAGGATCAGATGATGCGCAAATATCCTAATCTGTTCAAGCACTCCGCGTCAAATTCTTAAGGTATTATTTAATTTTCGGGACGAAAATTCTTTCAACTAAGGGATGATGTGACACCCCAGAAATTTTTTTATTATTTTAATTTTCGGGACGAAAATTCTTTCAACTAGGGTATGATGTGACAATCCGGACTTTTCAGTTAATTCCGTTAACTATTCCGTTAAGTTTCTTATTAAAAACTTAACCCCGTTAGTCAAATCTAACCCCAAGGTCTAATTCGGTCACAATATTAATTCAAAACTTCAGGGACTAGTTGAGTGAATCTACCAAGCCAAATAAATTGACCCACCAAAGTCAATTTTATCAAATTGCTCCTGTTGACTTTTGAAAGTCAACATTGGAATCTTTTTGATTTCCAATTCGCGAATTATATCCTGAAATCCGTTGGAATTAGAACCGTTCGTGCATGATAATGATCATAACAATCATAATTGATCCATTAAACACCTCCAATTTAATCGAATTAACACTAATAATGAGAATTAAACAAGTAACCGTCGACCCTATGTCTTACTCAATCGAATTCGACTGTAATCAGTTACCAATTTGCAAACCAACACACTGCACACCTAAATCGAGTCTCTCTGAAACCTTTGCACTCGTCAAATTGATCGGATTCATAGCAAGAGCCGCCGGGAATCGAACTAGTCATCGTCGGACCTGTTTTAGTTGATCTCCACCGTCCCGACACCAATTCAGGTAACTAAATACATCATCAGCTTCGCTTTTATCTCTGAAATGAAAGCCCTAACACAATTAGGGCTCACATTATCAATTCGATCGAGTTCTTGATCCTAGGGTTCATCATCTGACTGATTTAGTCGAGCCCTAATCTAGACCCAATGAAAATGAAATTAACCTATGCAGAAAGATTCGCAACACCTTTTCTACTGAAAGCCCTTTGCCAATTTCAAGTTTTAATATAAAAATCTCTGTAACCCGTAATTAGGGTTCATGCGAACTCTATCTGTCGAATTCAATTCTAAACCGTTTTTAAATCAAATTAACCTACTTCATTAGATTCGCAATCGTCTGTAGAGTGAAAGCCCTATGAAACAACGGGCTTCCACTATCGAATTGATCATGAACCCGTAATTAGGGTTCATATGCGTTCTAATTTGGGGTTTTCGATCTTAGACTGAAAAGAAACGAAATTAAATTACTTCATCAGTTTCGTATCTATCCGATTAACAAAAGCCCTATAGTTTTAACCATCTTAATCATCGAAATACTTCTAATCGATTCAAAGTTTTCTAAATAAAGTTTCGATCTGTTTTTGACAAATTAGGCAACCAAATCTTAACCGATTTCAAAATTGATGACATGCTCGGATTCGTAATCCTCTGAGCATCAAAACTTGTTTCTGTTTCACTCAAACCATCGCCCGAATCGAGGGATATTGACCGGTTTCGATCGCGGGTCTTTAAGGGAGGAAAACCACATAGAGCCCGATGTTAAAACCATTCCAACCCGGTATCCTTCGCGATACCCTAGCGGGCGGAGATGGTTAAGGCTGTGTGCGGGCTCCCACAATTATTTTTAAACATTTTTCTGTTAATATTTAATTAATAAAAATCAAACCTTTTAATATTATATTATTATATAAATGGGTTTTAACCCGGAAAACAACCCGTAGGCTCGGGTTTGAATTATTAACTTATTTTTATATATTATACCCACTTTTATAAATAACTTAGTGTTATTATCCCCAAGTGAAAATAATATGTTTATATTATTTTTAAACCGTGAATTCATATAAAATAATATATTTATATTATTTTCAAACCGTGACCCGTATTATTAAATAATATATGTTTATATTATTTCAAATCAATTTATAACATCGTGTGTCGATTGAGACTAAATAATAATATAATTGGTTATACTATTTACTCGTATACATATATTATTATTTTCTTAATTTTTGTGAATGACAAAACACTCGGTTATAATTATTATTAGTCGTGTCATTCGTCGCGTAAAGTAATTCCTAACTCCGTGGACACTTTCGTCCACTCTTGAATATTAGAGCGTTCCTTTAGGACACTTCTCAATCCGTGTCATTGTCACATTTCCCATTTTCCTTTATCCCTAATTTTATGTGTTTATAATTTTAGGGCATTCGTAAGTCTTTTGAGACTTACACACTTGGTTCCAACTTTTCCCTTGTGTGATTCAAATCCTTACTCAAGCTCAGGTGAGTTTTCACGGCCCCTTTTTACTGCTTTTAAACTGGGGGAGAAAACATGATACAACTCTTTTGATTTTTATACTTCATTTTATATCAATTGTTATGACTATGCGTAAACTCTATCATGAAAGTCCTCACATCGAACCGTTTAAATATGAATATAGCGAGGTATGTTGGGTAGTACTACTGGGTTTGACAAACCTCACCCGCGTTAGTCGCGCTAACACGATTGGATATCGAACGGGTGCAATATTGACCTAAACGTGCACCGTGGTTGATAGACCTGGTGGGAGGCAATACAAACAGTCAGTTTACGGTTGCGAGCGTAATAGCAAACAATGAACATGGGTTAGCTACTCATTTGGTATTTATGTTGATTGTACAATAAATCTGGTAAACGTTTATTTATATATTGAAACCTGTGAACTCACCAACCTCGTGTTGACACTTTTTCTTACATGTTTTCTCAGGACGCTAAGCTAAGACACAGGTGCACGTTAGGGCATGCATGGGATTCAACTGCTTTGCTTTGTGTCTATTTATGTTGATTGAATTATTTTAATGTACTTTGTTTGGTTGAACGTTTGGACTTTTGGACTTTGGTTTTGGGCGCGTGTATTTTGCGCATTTACTTTCTTTACGCTTCCGCATTGATACTCTGATTTAAAAGGATATTTTCATTTGAGTCCCATGTAGAGTCGTTCAATGTAACTAATGTATGAGATCCTGGTTTGTCACTTCACAAACGGTAATACTCCGTTAGTGGAATTTGGGGGTGTGACATATTGTTTTGAAAATATAAATAATAATCAAAGCATTCGGAGAAAAAGGTTTTCTCACACACGACTGCGCCTAAGACAAGGCACGACCGCGTTCAGGTAACGGGCACGACCGTGCTGGTCGGAGGCACAACCGTGTTGATCAAACAGAAGACACAACAAAGCTGATCACTAGGCATGACCGTGTCTGAGCCAGGCACGGTCGTGTCTAGGGTTCTGAGGCACGACCAGGTCTAGCCAAGAGGCTCGACCGGGTCAGAGCGTGAGGCACGACCGTGCTAAAACTTGGCATGACCGTGTCTCCTAGATTTACAGACTCAGAGCTTAACAGAATAACCCAATAAATCCAAATCCGTTTGGTTTCGATCACGATTGACCAAAAGGACATTGTGTTTTTACATAACAGAACTTTGCGAATCTAACAGTATAGGTTAATTTGATTGAGAACAGGTTTAAGATCAAAACCCCCAAATTATCATATGAATAAACCCTAGTTTATGGATTATGATCATTTCGATGTTAATTGATAAAATTATCATAGGGTTTTCATTATACAGAGGATTGCGAGACTAATGATATAATTCAATTGAATTGTAATTGGGTCTAGGGTATAGTTCAACTAAAACGTAAACATGATGAACCCTAGAATTGGTTCATCATCAATCCGGTACTAAGAGCCCAGTTAATCATAGGGATTTTGATTTAGGAAGTTAAACAAATCTAGAGATGTAATCAATTACCAGAATGGGTGCCGAATTGACTGAGTTAGACTAAGACAGACGCCGATGGTGACGATGCTGACCTCCGGCGACTTTGCTTCTTCCTCCGACCGAATTGATGCGTGTAACAGCTTCGAGATTGATCGCCTAGTGTGTGTAAAGTGTTTGTACGAGAGAATGATACACGAAGTCATTGAATTTGAATGATAATAGCCTTGAAGTCGACGGTTATACAATAATTACCCATAATTGGGTTTAATTCAGAGTAATAACGATGATTAAAGCTCCAATGATGGTCGTTAATAGTTGAGACATGCATAACGGTTACGAAATCGAACGGACTTGCGATTAAAGACTGCATTTACGTTTCAACTGACAAGAGGCGCGACCGTGCCAGAAAGAGGCGTGACCGTGCCAAAGGCACTTGGCGCGACCGTGCCTACCAGGATTTTTGTTTATTTTCAAAACCAGTCCTTGCAAATTCAATTTTGACAGAAATGATCCCTTGGTTTTATAATTGGGTTAACTTGGTTAGGATTTAACAGAATATTTAACGAAATTACTAACGGGGTTAACTTGAAAAGTCATATTGTCACATCATCCCCTAGTTGAAAGAATTTTCGTCCCGAAAATTAAATAATAAAAATAAAAAAAAAATTTCCGGATGTTACATCATCTCCTAGTTGAAAGAATTTTCGTCCCGAATATTAAAATAGTACCTTAAGAGCTTGACGTGGAGTGCTTGAACATATTAGGATACTTGCGCATCATCTGATCCTCACTCTCCCACCTGAATTCCGGTCCGCGTTTTGAGTTTCAACGGACTCTTACAATAGGGATTTTTCTGCGCTTTAACATTTTGACTTCCCTATCCATAATTTCCACAGGTTCTTCAATGAAACGCAACTGTTCATCGATGTGTAGTTCCTCAATAGGAACCGCGAGTGACTCGTTTGCCAGACATTTCTTCAAGTTTGAGACATGAAAGACGTTTTGTACACCACTAAGTACTTCAGGTAGGTCCAGTTGATAAGCTACTGGACCAATTCTCTTCACTATCTTGAATGGTCCAACATAACGAGGATTTAACTTGCATCATTTCCCAAAATGAATGACACCCTTCTAAGGTGAGACTTTTAACAAAACCATATCCCCTACTTGAAATTCTAACGGTTTACGACACTTATCGGCATAGCACTTTTGACGGTCACGAGCTGCTGCCATACTGTTTCGAATTTGAACGATTTTCTCAGAAGTTTCAAGTATAATTTCAGGACATGTAAGTTGACTATCCCCAACCTCGGCTCAACAAATAGGAGAACGACATTTTCATCCATATAATGCTTCAAATAGAGCTGCCTTGATGCTAGTGTGATACCTGTTGTTGTAGGAGAACTCCACCAACGGTAGGTGAGACTCCCAATTGTTATCAAAATCAATCACACAAGCTCGTAGCATATGCTCCAGGGTTTGAATAGTATGTTATGTCTGGCCATCAGTTTGAGGATGGTATGTTGTGCTCATATCTAGACGCGTGCTTAAAGCTTTATGTAACGATTGATAGAAACGAGAGGTGAATCGTGCATCACGATCCGAAATGATAGAGATTGGCACCCCGTGCCGAGAGACTACTTCTTTTAAGTATATGCGAGTAAGCTTATCCATTTTGTCGGTTTCCTTGATTGCTAAGAAGTGAGTGGACTTTGTTAAACGATCGACTATTACCCAAATGGTATCAAATCCGGTAGGAGTTCATGGCAATTTTGTGATAAAGTCCATGGATATCTGCTCCCATTTCCACAAAGGAATCTCCGGTTGTTGGAGAAGACCAGAAGGCTTTTGATATTTAACTTTGACCTTCACGCAAGTCAGGCACTTGCTCATATAGGTGGCTGTATCGGCCTTCATCTTTGGCCACCAATACAGCACCTTTAGATCATGGTACATGTTGTCAGAACCTTGATGAATAGAGTAACGAGATTTATGTGCCTCATCCATGACTAGTTCCCTTAAGTTTCCGAATACTGGAACCCATATTCGCTCGGCGAAGTAGCGAATACCGTCAGATTTGACCTCAAGTTGTGCTTCCATACCGCGCGTACCTTCCAGCGGTAGGTTCTCCTCTTTTAGGGCTTCGAGTTGAGCACTACGGATTTTGTTAGGTAATCCGGGGTGAATAGTAAGCTGTAATGCTCGAACTCGTTTGGGCTTGGTTTCATTTCGACTTAGGGCATCAGCTACAACATTAGTGTAACATTTCTGATTTTAGTATTCATATTTCAATTCAATGTAATGCAATTTCAAACTCAATACTCGTGCACTGTCTTATTATTTTTCTCGCCATAAATTAAATGCAATGATTCAATACAAGTTTGCAAGTTTTACTCGATTATATACACTTAAACATTATACAAGTAACTATTTAGTTCAAACTTATAGAACCTGAAAAGTCAAGAACTAAAGTTGAAAATTTATCAAGAAACCCTAATTAGCACGGTCGTGCTTCGTCCTGGCACGGTCGCGCCAATTGCCTCGGCACGATCGCGCGACTGGTCCTGGAACGATCGCGCCCGGTGCCTAAGCACGGTCGCGCCTATCTTGGCACGCTCGCGCCTGCGTAACAGTCGAAACGTAAATGCAGTTTCAAAACGCCCGATCGTTTGAAATTCGAAACCGATTACGTTTCATTTTCTTTGACAAAGAAAAATATCTCAGTCCATTACGAGTTTTATCAATCCAATTTCGTATTCCGCTCAAGAAACCGTCCAATATTTCTCCCAAGCCTCGAATCATTCTTTTCGATACTGTTGCTATCAATTAATCAAGGAACTCAATCCTCCGAGCATCTCTAAGTTTTCTGAAGAGGTTGGATCAGCCGGAAATCGCAGCAGAAGACGCCGAGAAGAAATCTTGCCGTCACCGGAACCTCCTTCTACCGTCCTATATCGATTCTCGATTATTCAGGGTAATTGAAGCCATTTATTTCATTTAATTAGTCTCTATATCGAAAGCCCCTTACCAATTTGGGCTTACAATATGTAAATCATCCCGAATCCGAACTATTATTTTAATAAAAATGATTTAATCAATTCAACTCTTAAACACGAGTTACATACAATTAATTTATATGAATAGACTCGTAACAACTCAATAATCAAAAGCCCTATCAATTCCAACGCTATAAATACAAGAATTGTTCAATTCTTGTCTGATTTGGAAGAGACACGGTCGCGATAATCATCTAGCGTGGCCGTGCCTCATGTAGCGCGGTCGTGCCGACTAGCAGCGCGGTCGTGTCCTCCTATCCAGACCTAGTCATGCCCTTTGGGCTAGCCTCTGTTGTGTCTAAAGATCATAGACACGACCGTGCCGAGCCAAGGCACGGTCGTGCCTCGTGAATTGTCCAAGTTGGCCTCTGTTTGATCAAACCCGGTAGCGTCCCGACTAGCGCGGTCGCGCCCGTGGTTCGAGCGCGGTCGTGTCCTTCACAGGCACGGTCGTGTCTAGGTCAGAATCTTTGATCAGAATTATTGTTGTTTTATTTTAATCTGTAAAAATTCCAGATTAAGTTTTTTAAATAAAAATAGTTAGTTTTATAAAAAGGTATTTAAAAAGATCAAATAATTAATCTTGGAATAAATGAAAAATCATTTAATTAAAAGTTTATAAAATTAAATTTGTTATTAAACTTTTCATTTAAAACATTTTATTTGTAAGTTACATACTTTATAAATAAATAAATAAAGATTATTTATTCTTCATTTTAAATAAAAACATTTATTTATTTATTAAATTACATTTAACACATACTTTATTTTCATAATCAATGATTTTATAAATATTCTATTTTACTATTCAATTCCCAACCTTAATCAAAATGTTTCAAAAAATATTTACTTAAAAACTTTATATATGTTATTCAATACTTTTAAATACAAATCAATAGTTTTATACACAAATTCAACCTTCATTTTTAGACTTAAACTTTGTGCACATATTTGATTCAATATACATTATTATCTAGGTTAACTCGTGCGTATCAAGGATTCTTATTTATCTATACTCTTTGTTAGCTACACTTCCATACCAAGTGAGTATTCACAACCCCTTTTACTCTTTTACACTTTTGGGGTGGAACATGAACTTTATACACATTACACATTTACATTTACACAAACAACACAAGTGCAAAATCCTATTTACATACATGTGTGCAAAATTTGAGCTTTGTGCCCGAGTGCTAGTTGTGCTAATCTTTGTGAAAACTTATGTGCAATCATTAACTATACAAGCCGACGGTTTTCAATGATAGATCTATTGAGTCTGACAAACCCACCCAAGTGGAGGTGATTGATACCGACAACACAATTTGCATACTAGTTACAAAGGTTTGGTTGTACTTGATTACACAATAGCTGCTCCCCATAAATGCCTTATTTTATCATGTCTTGTAAAGGATTTGTTTTCAACTATATGCTATCTATATACAACTGTGTTATACTCACCAACTTTTTAGTTGACTTTTTTTTATTCATGTTTCAGGCCCTAATATGTGAGAATGATTCAAGACGTGCTCAATATAGGATTTGGACTTAGCAATTTAAATCAAGAATTTTATGAGTTGTTTTATGTTTCTTTGTTTGAATTTGGTTTGTACTTGGATTATTTGTAATGGAAATTTGACTTTAATATATTTCAATTTAGTCAACCATGTGCTATGAACAGTCTTACATGTCCCGCCCCGATGATTCCGCCATCGGTCGGGGTGTGACAGATTGGTATCAGAGCCAGGTTATAGGGAATTAGGTTATTAGACACTTTGACCTAGACTATAACTTTAGGACAACCACTTATGCTATGCTTCATGATTATGTGCTATGTGTTACATGTTATATGTTACATGCTTAGTATGATTTCTTATTATTTCATTTTGATGACCTATGTGTTTTAAATCCATGACTTATTAGGATATTCTTAATAATTGAATAAATAATATCCGTTCCTATATTCTAAAACCTCATAATATTTCTATTTTCTTTTCTATCTTTATTCTTTCTAAGCATGTGGAAAATTCTTGAAGCAAAAATCTTTAAAAAATTTTTATTTCTTCGTTAAGGTTTTTAAACTTGTTAAATTATTTGAGGACACGTGCAATCTGGAAGGGTGACACCTGTATTTTGGGTTTTCTGTCTAGGAAAGCATTTCGCATAAATCACAATCAACCGAGGGACCCGTATGCTTTCCTGGGAATTCCCGAGATGAGTGTTTACTTATAGGCTAAAGAATGTCTCCTTGAAAATTATATAAGTTTAATTAACCTTAATGTGCCATGATATTCAAGTGATTTTGTCACTTTTGAGTACAATCCAAACTAAAAATATCTATTTTTATTTTTGTTATCTCATTCTATTAAATCCTATCAAATCTCATAAGTTCTTACAATCTTTCTTGTCTTGTGAAAATCTGTAGAATGCCTCCCCGTCGTGCTCCCGCAACCAACGCCAACACCGACATTGCTACTATTCTTACTCAATTGGTGACACAACTCACCCAAGCCAATGGTGCCACCAATGGAAACAATGGTGGAAATGGAAGCAATAGTGGTAATAATGGTGGAAATGGTGGAAATGGTGGTAACAATCCATCTCAATGCACCTTCAAGCACTTCAACTCGTTCAATCCCCTCAAGTTCTTTGGTACCGAAGGATCTACTGGACTCCTTCAATGGTTTGAAAGCATTGAGAATACCTTTCTCAATAGTGACTGTCCTGACAACCTCCGTGTTCGTCATGCTACAAGTGTCCTACAAAAAAGGGCACTTACATGGTGGAATGGGGAGAAAAGGAATAGGGGTGTTGATGTAGCTATGGCCTTACCTAGGGATGAGGTCAAAAGACTTATGACCGAGGAGTTCTGCCCTCGAAATGAAGTGAAAAAGTTAGAAGCTGAATTTTGGGATCTTGCCCAAGATAGTGGGGAAAGCTTAGCATATACAACTCGGTTCCATGAGTTGAGTCTTCTCGTGCCCCACATGGTCACTCCTTTGTCCCGTTGTATCGAGAAGTATATTGGTGGGCTACCAAGACAAATCCAAGATACGGTCTTTAGGTAGAAATCCTGCTACTCTGGAGGATGCTATTCGTCTATCCGCTACCTTAACTGATAATCATGTGAAAGCTGGAACTCTTACCAAAAAGGGTTCTAAGAAAGTTTCTGAAACCGTAACCCCTCCTACTCACAGCAAAGAAGCCACAACCGAGTCCTCTCGCAATAATAGAAAGAGGAAGGTTAGAAATTTTGCTGTGGTTACTCCTGCTGTTCCCGTCAACCAAGCTGCACCTATGGTTCAAGCGCCGGCTAAAAAGCCATATGTTGGGATCTACCCTCTTTGTGCCACCTGCAATTATCATCATCCTCAAACTATCCCATGTCGCCTTTGTACTCATTGTGGGAGATATGGTTATACTATCAATGTTTGTAGGGCCAAAGCTCTTGCGGGCCAAGTCAACCCTCTAAACCGAACCGTACCTCAAGTGGCTAATCAAGGTGCTCCCGCCATTGCTAATGGGCGTGCTTGCTATGAGTGTGGTGACCCGAATCATTTTCGTGATCAATGTCCAAGACTTGCAAATGCTAGGCAAGGTGGAGCTCGTGGGCGTGCGTTCAACATAAACGCCAACGAAGCTCAAGCCAACAACGACGTGGTTAATGGTACGTTCCTTGTTAATAGTCAATATGCCTCCATTTTGTTCGATACCGGTGCCGATAAAAGTTTTGTTTCACTTAATTTTGAGCCCTTACTTGCAAAGACACGATCCCAATTAGAGAAAACCTTCACCGTCGATATAGCAAATGGTGACTCCCTTACCATTGAGTCCATTATTTATGATTGCTCTTTAGAACTTAATGATCATTCATTCCCAATCAACCTTGTTCCAATGCCACTAGGAAGCTTTGATATTATCATAGGTATGGATTGGCTATCAAATCATCATGCCGAAGTCATTTGCTTTGAAAAGTGTATCCGAATTCCGCTACCATCGGGAGAAACCTTAAGGGTTTTTGGTGAAAAGCCTTGCAAGGGACTTAAGTTGATGTCGTGTGCTACCACTCAAAAGTACTTACGAAAGAAGTACATTGCTTTCTTAGCTCATATTGTTCAAAAGGATGTCAAGGAGAAGAGTATCCAAGACATTCCGATCATTCGGGATTTCCCCGAAGTTTTGCCTAAGGATTTATCCGGTCTTCCTCCCGTTCGTCAAGTAGAGTTCTGTATTGATCTTATACCTGGAGCTAACCCCGTTGCTAGAGCTCCTTATCATCTTGCACCTTCCGAAATGCAAGAGCTTGCAAGTCAACTTCAAGAACTCTCCGACAAAGGTTTCATTCGCCCGAGTCATTCACCGTGGGGTGCACCCGTCTTATTTGTTAAGAAGAAGGATGGATCATTTCGCATGTGTATTGACTACCGCGAACTCAACAAGCTTACTATCAAGAACCGTTATCCTTTGCCTAGAATCGATGACCTCTTTGATCAACTTCAAGGTTCTACTTGCTTCTCGAAGATTGATCTTCGATCCGGTTATCATCAACTTCGTGTTCAAGAAGATGACATTCCCAAGACTGCTTTTCGAACAAGGTATGGTCATTACGAGTTCATGGTTATGCCTTTCGGGTTAACCAATGCACCCGCAGTTTTCATGGATCTCATGAATCGTGTGTGCAAACCGTACCTTGATAAATTCGTGATCGTTTTCATTGATGGTATCTTAATCTATTCCAAGACTAAAGCCGACCATGAAGAACATCTTAGACTGGGTTTGGATCTCTTGAGAAAAGAACAACTATATGCCAAATTCTCCAAATGCGAATTTTGGCTAAAAGAAGTTCAATTTCTTGGTCACATCGTCAACGACAAGGGTATTCATGTTGATCCTGTTAAGATTGAAACGATTAAGAATTGGAATGCCCCGAAGACTCCTACCGAAGTTCGTTCATTTCTTGGTCTTGCGGGTTATTATCGTCGTTTCATCTCAAACTTCTCAAAGATTGTTGTCCCCCTTACCGCTTTGACCCACAAGGGTAAGACTTATGAATGGGGACCGAAACAAGAAGAAACTTTCCAAACCCTCAAGCAAAAGTTGTGCAATGCTCCTATATTGACTCTCCCCGATGGAATCGATGATTTAGTTGTCTATTGTGATGCTTCTAACCAAGGTCTTGGTTGTGTTCTCATGCAAAGAGGCAAAGTAATCGCCTATGCATCAAGGCAACTCAAAGTTCATGAGAAGAATTATACGACGCACGATCTCGAGTTGGGTGCGGTCGTATTCGCGTTAAAGATTTGGAGACATTACCTATATGGCACGAAATGTGTGGTATTCACCGACCACAAAAGTCTTCAACATATTTTTAACCAAAAAGAACTCAATATGAGGCAACGACGTTAGGTCGAACTCCTTAACGACTACGACTGCGAGATTCGTTACCATCCCGGCAAAGCGAATGTTGTAGCCGATGCTTTGAGTCGAAAGGACCATGTTATGCTTCATTGTGCCCGTATTCAAACCGATATTCAAACCCGTATCTTAGAAGCTCAACACGTCTCGGTAACCGAGGGTAACATGTATGAAGAAATGTCATGTGGTGTTGAACTCCTTCTTGAATCAAAACCCAATGGCTTACTCTATTACTTGAACCGTATTTGGGTTCCCGATTGCGACGATCTCCGTGCATTTCTCATGAACGAGGCTCATAAGACTCGTTATTCTATTCATCCTGGTGCGGATAAAATGTACCAAGATCTTCGCCAACTTTATTGGTGGCCCGGTATAAAGAAAGACATTGCTCTTTATGTGGCCAAATGCTTAACCTGTTCCAAAGTCAAAGCCGAACATCAACGTCCATCTGGTTTACTAGAACAACCAGAAATTCCCGTGTGGAAATGGGAGAATATAACTATGGATTTCATTACCAAGCTCCCTCGCACCTCGAGTGGATATGATAGTATTTGGGTGATCATTGATCGTCTCACTAAGTCCGCTCATTTCTTGCCTATCCGCGAAGACTTCAAAGTGGAGAAACTAGCCCGAATTTACATTGATGAAATTGTGAGCCGTCATGGTGTTCCCGTGAACATAATATCCGATAGAGACGCTCGGTTCACCTCTCGATTTTGGCAATCTCTCCAAAAGGCTCTTGGTACTCGATTGGATTTGAGCACGGCCTACCATCCCCAAACTGATGGTCAAACCGAGCGAACAATCCAAACTCTTGAAGACATGCTTAGAGCTTGTGTAATCGATTTTGGAGGCAATTGGGATTCACATCTATCCCTCATTGAGTTTTCTTACAACAATAGCTACCACACAAGTATCAACATGGCTCCATTCGAAGCTCTCTATGGTCGCAAGTGTCGTTCTCCTATATGTTGGAACGAGATTGGTGAAGCACAAATCACTGGTCCCGAGTTAATTCAAGAAACATCCGACAAGATTATTCAAATCCGTGACAATATTCAAGTAGCGAGGAGTCGGCAAAAGAGTTATGCCGACAAACGTCGAAAACCCTTGGAATTCCAAGTTGGTGACCTTGTTCTTCTAAAGGTGTCTCCATGGAAGGGCGTGATCCGTTTTGGAAAGAAAGGCAAGTTAGCACCTCGTTATGTTGGTCCATTCAAAATCCTTGAAAGGATTGGGAAAGTCGCTTACAAGCTCGAGTTACCTCCATCTCTTGGAAATGTGCATCCTACATTTCATGTATCTAATCTGAAGAAGTGTCTCGCTGATGAAAATCTCCATATACCGCTTGACGACGTGCGCATTGATGAAACGATGCACATCGTTGAGAAGCCGGTGGAAATTATGGATCGTGAAGTCAAACAGCTCAAGCGAAGTCGCATTCCTATTGTCAAAGTTCGTTGGGAATCTAAGCATGGTCCTGAGTTCAATTGGGAACGAGAAGACCAAATGAAGCTCAAGTACCCTCATCTTTTTATTGATACTGTTGTTTCCTCTAGCTAAATTTCGGGACGAAATTCTCTCAACATGGGGAGACTGTAACATTTCTGATTTTAGTATTCATATTTCAATTCAATGTAATGCAATTTCAAACTCAATACTCGTGCACTGTCTTATTATTTTTCTCGCCATAAATTAAATGCAATGATTCAATACAAGTTCGCAAGTTTTACTCGATTATATACACTTAAACATTATACAAGTAACTATTTAGTTCAAACTTATAAAACCTGAAAAGTCAAGAACTAAAGTTGAAAATTTATCAAGAAACCCTAATTATCACGGTCGTGCTTCGTCCTGGCACGGTCGCGCCAAGTGCCTCGGCACGATCGCGCGACTGGTCCTGGAACGATCGCGCCCGGTGCCTAAGCACGGTCGCGCCTATCTTGGCACGCTCGCGCCTGCGTAACAGTCGAAACGTAAATGCAGTTTCAAAACGCCCGATCGTTTGAAATTCGAAACCGATTACGTTTCATTTTCTTTGACATAGAAAAATATCTCAGTCCATTACGAGTTTTATCAATCCAATTTCGTATTCCGCTCAAGAAACCATCCAATATTTCTTCCAAGCCTCGAATCATTCTTTTCGATACTGTTGCTATCAATTAATCAAGGAACTCAATCCTCCGAGCATCTCTAAGTTTTCTGAAGAGGTTGGATCAGCCGGAAATCGCAGCCGAAGACGCCGGGAAGAAATCTTGCCGTCGCCGGAACCTCCTTCTACCGTCCTATATCGATTCTCGATTATTCAGGGTAATTAAAGCCATTTATTTCATTTAATTAGTCTCTATATCGAAAGCCCCTTACCAATTTGGGCTTACAATATGTAAATCATCCCGAATCCGAACTACTATTTTAATAAAAATGATTTAATCGATTCCACTCTTAAACACGAGTTACATACAATTAATTTATATGAATAGACTCGTAACAACTCAGTAATCAAAAGCCCTATCAATTCCAACGCTATAAATACAAGATTTGTTCAATTCTTGTCTGATTTGGAAGAGACACGGTCGCGCTAATCATCTAGCGCGGCCGTGCCTCATGTAGCGCGGTCGTGCCGACTAGCAGCGCGGTCGTGTCCTCCTGTCCAGACCTAGTCATGCCCTTTGGGCTAGCCTCTGTTGTGTCTAAAGATCATAGACACGACCGTGCCGAGCCAAGGCACGGTCGTGCCTCGTGAATTGTCCAAGTTGGCCTCTGTTTGATCAAACCCGGTCGCGTCCCGACTAGCGCGGTCGCGCCCGTGGTTCGAGCGCGGTCGTGTCCTTCACAGGCACGGTCGTGTCTAGGTCAGAATCTTTGATCAGAATTATTGTTGTTTTATTTAATCTGTAAAAATTCCAGATTAAGTTTTTTAAATAAAAATAGTTAGTTTTATAAAAAGGTATTTAAAAAGATCAAATAATTAATCTTGGAATAAATGAAAAATCATTTAATTAAAAGTTTATAAATTTAAATTTGTTATTAAACTTTTCATTTAAAACATTTTATTTGTAAATTACATACTTTATAAATAAATAAAGATTATTTATTCTTCATTTTAAATAAAAACATTTATTTATTTATTAAATTACATTTAACACATACTTTATTTTCATAATCAATGATTTTATAAATATTCTATTTTACTATTTAATTCCCAACCTTAATCAAAATGTTTCAAAAAATATTTACTTCAAAACTTTATATATGTTATTCAATACTTTTAAATACAAATCAATAGGTTTATACACAAATTCAACCTTCATTTTTAGACTTAAACTTTGTGCACATATTTGATTCAATATACATTATTATCTAGGTTAACTCGTGCGTATCAAGGATTCTTATTTATCTATACTCTTTGTTAGCTACACTTCCATACCAAGTGAGTATTCACAACCCCTTTTACTCTTTTACACTTTTGGGGTGGAACATGAACTTTATACACATTACACATTTACATTTACACAAACAACACAAGTGCAAAATCCTATTTACATACATGTGTGCAAAATTTGAGCTTTGTGCCCGAGTGCTAGTTGTGCTAATCTTTGTGAAAACTTATGTGCAATCATTAACTATACAAGCCGACGGTTTTCAATGATAGATCTATTGAGTCTGACAAACCCACCCAAGTGGAGGTGATTGATACCGACAACACAATTTGCATACTAGTTACAAAGGTTTGGTTGTACTTGATTACACAATAGCTGCTCCCCATAAATGCCTTATTTTATCATGTCTTGTAAAGGATTTGTTTTCAACTATATGCTATCTATATACAACTGTGTTATACTCACCAACTTTTTAGTTGACTTTATTTTATTCATGTTTCAGGCCCTAATATGTGAGAATGATTCAAGACGTGCTCAATATAGGATTTGGACTTAGCAATTTAAATCAAGAATTTTATGAGTTGTTTTATGTTTCTTTGTTTGAATTTGGTTTGTACTTGAATTATTTGTAATGGAAATTTGACTTTAATATATTTCAATTTAGTCAACCATGTGCTATGAACAGTCTTACATGTCCCGCCCCGATGATTCCGCCATCGGTCGGGGTGTGACAATTAGCCTTACCCGGATGATACCGGATCGCACAGTCATAATCATTCAATAGCTCGACCCAACGACGCTGTCTCATATTCAACTCTTTTTGCTCGAAGATATGCTGAAGACTATTGTTATCGGTGTAGATAGTGCACTTCGTACCGTACAAGTAGTGTCTCCATATCTTAAGTGCGAAAACTACAGCTCCCAACTCTAGGTCATGAGTGGTGTAGTTTTTCTCATGAATCTTTATTTGACATGAAGCGTATGCGATCACCTTTTCTCATTGCATTAATACACAACCCAGACCCTGAATGGATGCATCGCAATACACCACAAAATCATCTGTTCCCTCCGGAAGAGCTAGTATAGGTGCACTGCAAAGTTTTTGTTTAAGGAGTTGGAATGCTGACTCCTGGTTATCATCCCAGTTATAGGCTTTACCATTTTGAGATAAGGCAGCGAGGGGTTGTGCAATTTTAGAGAATCCCTCGATGAATCGACGGTAATAAACAGCCAATCCCAGAAATTGTCGCACCTCAGTCGGAGTCGTTGGTGCTGCCCAATTCTTGATGGCTTCAATCTTTGATGGATCGACATGTATCCCCTTTTCGTTAACCACATGTCCTAAGAATTGAACTTCCCGGATCCGGAATTCACACTTGGAAAACTTAGCATACAGCTGCTCCTGCTTAAGTAATTCCAGAATTTAGCGTAGATGTTCCTCCTTGCTCTTGGAATAAATGAGAATGTTTTCGATGAAAACGATGACAAATTGATCAAGGTATGGCTTACACACACGGTTCATGATGTCCATGAATACCACAGGTGCGTTGGTTAATCCGAAAGGCATGACCATAAGCTCATAGTGGCCGTACCTTGTCCTGAAAGCAGTCTTAGCGATATCCTCATCTCGGACTCTCAATTGATGGTAACCGGACCAAAGATCTATCTTGGAATAGAAACATGATCCTTGGAGTTGATAAAAGAGATCATCTATACGAGGCAGAGGATAACGGTTCTTGATTGTCACTTTATTCAGTTCACGGTAGTCGATACACATATGAAAAGTCCCGTCCTTCTTCTTGACAAACAGAACTGGAGCTCCCCATGGCGATGAGCTAGGTCGGATGAAACCTTTATCCAATAACTCCTGTAACTGAGTGTATAGCTCTTGCAATTCACTAGGTGCTAATATGTAAGGTGCTCGAGCGATCGGCGCCGCTCCGGGTGCCAGATCAATTTTAAATTCAACTTGACGGTGTGGTGGCAGACCAGGCAAGTCTTCGGGAAATACTTCCAGAAAATCACGAACGAGGGGAATATCATAAATTTTCTTCTCTTTCAATGGTTGCTCGGCAACGAGTGCCAGAATAGCAGTATGACCTTTACGCAGGCACTTCTGCGCTTTCATGAATGATATGATACTTACGACTGCACCACTCTTTTCGCCTTGAACTGAAAGGATTTCTCCACTAGGGAGATGAATACGAACAATTTTCTCGTGATAGACAATTTCATCTTGGTTTTTAGATAACCAATCCATACCAACAAATACATCAAAACTACCAAGTGTGACCGGCATAAGGTCGATATCAAGTATATGACTAGCCAACTCAAGCTTACAACCCTTAAGAATGTGGGTTGCTTCAATTATTTGGCCATCAGCTATCTCTATTATATATTTTGCTTCTAACAGAGTTAGAGTTCCTTTTATCATATCACTAAGCTTCTTAGATATAAAACTCCTATCAGCACCAGAGTCAAAAAGAATAGAAGCAAGGTAATTGTTTAAGAGAAACTTACCGGTGACTACATTATGATCATATCGAGCTTCTCCAGATCCTAGTATGAAGGCTCGTCCTTTCGCACCATTCCCTCCATTATTGGCATTATTGCCACCATTGTTGTTGCCTTGATTATTGTTGTTACCATTGTTACACGGATTATTGCTGTTACCGTTACCATTTCCATTACCACCCCTCTTTGACTGAGGACAATCCCTCTGAATATGTCCCTCCTTACCACACTGAAAACATCCTCTTGTAAATCCCTGTGGTCAAAATGGTTGCTTGTTCGGAAGTGCAACCCTACAGTATTTCGCAGCGTGGCCCATCTTATGACATCGCTGACAACGCTATCGGTCACAAGTGTCTGTGTGGTGATAGCCACATTTGTTGCACTTGGGATACTTCCCAACATATTCACCCTGATTCGGACCTGAAGTGGTCGTCTGATTGAAGTTCTTAGCAGGCTCAAACTTACGCTGCTGTTGCTACGGTTGATTAAACTAGGGTCCCTTAGAGCTGGAGTGAGAGTTGGAGTTGTGATCAAACTTGCGCTTATGATTGTCGGTAGCTTTAGAAACCAAACCCCTTGGGGGGAGAGTCCCTTGAGTTACCGCCTGGTCAGTTAACTTGTGGGCAAGTCTGATAGTCTGCTGGATGGTAGTGGGGTTGGATGAAGTAACCATACTTTGAATCTAAGGCACTAAACCTCCAATATACAGCTAAATCCTCTTATAATCAGGAGTCACAATGTGTGGGCACATGGTAGCAAGCTCATGGGAACGAGTAGTATAAAGCTCAATTTCTAAACCTTCTATCTTCAGGTTCCAGAATTCTCCTTCCAACTTTTGAATTTCATCCCGAGGACAGTACTCCTCCTTCATCATCGTCTTAAACTCCTCCCACGACAGTGCATTAGCCATAGCCAAACCTAACATCTGGACCTGTGCATTCCACAAAGTGAGAGCCTGGCATCCAAAGTTCAAGAAGAAAATTTGACCTGATTGGCCAATGGGCAGTTGCACATAGCGAATACCAATTCTACTTTTTTGAACCACCAGAGTAGTCTGACAACTCCTTCGGCTCCACTAAAGGTGTGGGGCTTGCAGTCCATAAATGTTTTGAATGTGCATGCTGGTTGCTGATTCTGCTGACCTGGATTAGAAACATAATATAGGTTCGAGGTTATAATGCTTAGGAAAGGCGCTTTGAGAGACGAATTGACCTCACTAGTAAATGGTTATAGCATTTACCTACAGGATGGGAGATTTGTAACAACCTAAAAATTCCTAAACAAGTGAAGGGGCCACGATTGAAAATAAGTTAAAACCCAAGGACCTAAAGTAACAAGATGAGAAGAACAAGTACCAAAAATGAAAATTTGGGAAAATTAGCCTGTAACGGACCGTCACCAGCCATAACGGTCCGTTCGCATCATGACGAACCGTCACCCGTCATGATGGTCCGTGCCGCAAAACCCAAAAACGGTTTAGGGTTTCTGACACGTGTCTGATGACTCACCCTCGTGACGGACCTTCACGAACAATAACGGTCCATTACGTGGTCCGGAAGAGTGTAGCCGCCAAGTCAAGGCGTGAAGGACTGTCAAGGCTTGTAACGGTCTGTCACAGACTCAAATTTTACCCTATAAATTGATGGATGAAATCAGCCATTTCTCACACACCTGCACTATCATTTACACAAACAAAGTCTCTCGAATTTCGATCCCAAGCCTCTGTTCGCGTACGAGAGTCCGGTTTCCAACGTTTCGACTCTAAATTGCCGTAGATAGTGTTGAGGTAAGGTTCCAACCTATTGTTGAACTTTGATTATACACCAGTAAACTAGGATTATGTACTTAAGTAATGTCATTGCATATCTAGGAGCTTTTTCCGAGGTGTTTGCCATATTACTGATTCAATAAGCAAAAATACTGCTGAGGTGAGTTCTTAAACTGTGATGTATGAACCCAATCATGCGCTTTTCAGGAATGATTGATTTATGAAAACAATTTGAGTATCTTGAAACGATTGCATCGATTGTTTATATATAACGTATTCTAAGCGCTTATTGTATTTCACTTGCCCGTGGAACGACATGTTGGACAGGACCCGTGGAATGGTCTTTGGTTATATATACACTGAATGATTGTTCATAGTTGTCTATGAATTTGGGTGTTGAAGCCCATGAATGTGTTCAAGATACTCTGGCCTGTCATTTTAATAAACTATTTTAGTTTATGGATTCACCAGCTTTATCATGTTTTACCAAATGTTTTTGAACGCATCATAGGTAGACAATAGATGAGGCATTTCTAGGACTAGAATGAAATGATGAACGATCCAGATGATGGGCATGCCTAGAACTATAAGTCCCGAATGACATATTCCTTGTTAGGAACGAATGATGTAACTTTTTTAAACATGAAGTAAACAATGTTTTGATGTTAATTGAAGTTATGAATTAGTCTTCCGCTGTGTGTTTTGGTATCAACGTCACAGTAACTAGAAGGCAACCTTCTGATCAGTATGTAGTTATCTGGAAAACGGAGTGTTCTTTCTAAGGAAAGAGCGGTGTATAACTCTCTTCTAGACCCGTCTTTGTTTCCTGGGAACATCTCTATTAGAGGTACTACTCTGGTTAGATAACTTTCATGTTTTACGGGTGTGATATTTTTAAGCATGTATTTTAGGTAAAGATAAAGTGTGAGCTGGCGGCTTTTGGATGGCGTTTGGTTACCGTGTGTGTTCGTGATGAAATTTATTTAGTAGTTTATTTCATTGAGTTGTTTGAATATTATTGCTAGACTTGGGTTGTGTTTGACAATTTGATTTCCGCTGCAATGAATTGAGTTTATTTGAAGTATATGACTACTTAGTTTGCGTTTGTGCCAACAAGTAGGGTTCCCGGTTTTGGGACCTTACAAGTTGGCATCAGAGCGGTGGTTTAAATAATCTGGGCATCGTCGATGCCTAGACTTTGACTGAGAATGGGACTAATGTGTGGGAATGTCAACACGTGTAACCAAAAGGCAGAAGCGCCAGGTATGAGTTTGTATATGTGTCATTGATGTCGTCAAGATGGTCTATAAAATAAACTACTAAACCTAACCTAGAATCCTAAGTAACAAATGGAAAACCTATGAACTAGACCGCACTAACAGGCAAGTGTACCTATCGAGTGTAGCACAGCTTAATGGTAAACCGGAATATCGAACCCTAGAGACATTACGATAATAATACTAGACGCTGACTCGGACTAAATATTTAATTGGTTTGGGGGGTTGACTACAGTAAAGATTAAACTAAGGAATGCAGCAAACTAAGTCGAGTCAACTAACCAGACAAAGGACAAAGGTAATATCAAGAATGGGAAGAATATCACCTAGGTCGGAATCCTACTTGCAAATCAAAACTCCTATCGGTTATGGAAAATATAATGGATCTGGGTTTCTAAGGAAACAACTCTAGACAACCTAGTAGATCCCTAATCACTCTCAGGGTGTCACCAACTAAGGAACCTAAAGATGTACTAACTCACCAGATTGTTAGATCACTTCTTAGGTATTTCCAACTATGATAAAGTACCCTAACAGACAGATTACCTCTCAGTCTCTCCGTCCACCAATACACTCGATGAATGCAAGGGGTAATCTCAAGATAATAACTATGACACGAATAACAACAATCACTAGACACCTAATATCGGCTTCCTCTCAGACAGCTGACACTCGGATTCCTAATAACGAAAACTAAACGACTAATTCTCACCTCTCGGGTATTGAACTAGGATACACATTCAATTCTAATCAGTAATCAAAGATAACTCCTATGGCTACTACGTCTAGCAAACCACCCTAATCACAAACCCCAAGATCTATGACATAGATACGCAGATCAAACTGGAAGACAACCACAATCAACGCAAGGAATTGAAATCAAACACAAGATCATATCTAAACATGCAATCACGTCACAACTATCCACTCAAGATCTTTTACAAAACCATAAATCCATTAATTAATCCAAAAACCGATAGAAATCGAAACTTTAACAGGTATTCATCAATTCACCTAGGCAATATCAAAGTTTTAGCCTAGGATCATTCTCAAAACATTCAAACAGAAGTAATAAGAACAAAACATGGTTTCAAACACAGAATTTAAACACAAATATCGAATCTTGAAAACCTAGAACGCTAATATAACAAACCCAGAATCCAAAGCTTGAACCTTTAGCTTCAAAGCTGCTTCCTACACCCAAAATCGCCCTCAAACCTTCTCTGGACGGCCAAAATTCGAACTCCTCACCTTATGGAAATCAAATTCTATTAAAAGTCAAAATTAGGGTTTTTCTCAGATTTCCACTCTCTCGCGTACCGCGAGACATTTCCATAGGTTCCTCGCGTACCGCGTGGAACAAAATATTCGCGGCCCTTCCTGGCTTCCCTCACGTACCGCGAGGTTCTTGGTCTCCACTCTTCGCGTACCGCGAGGAACTAGAATTCAACATTTTCTCTTTCTTTCTATCGGGTTTCATTCTCTTGCTTGGTTTCTTGATTTATCCACTTGTATTCCACACGGGCTCATGAAAACATACAATAGACTCAAATACAGACTTAACCGACTCAAAACGAACATAAAACTATCTAAAACGAAACACTAGGAAACAAGATGTGTGCTTTGCACTACATCAATCATGTTAGTGTGTCCTGTTAGTAGGCTAAGCAGGGGAGTTATGCCAAAAGGCAGTACAGGGAGGGTTTAAAACCTAAAAATCAAGGCGAGAGGGTAATCGCGATTGGCCATCGTCATTAACTAATTGCACTGCTCGTAATGTTTTAAATTGTACCTGAATGTTGCTCTATTTGTTATTGTTTTAGTAAGTCAATGGCACCGAAGAAACAAGTTGCTACTACTGCTAACACCGGGAGGTGTCGTAGGAATGTGTAGAATGAGGATGTTAATGGGGAAGAGGCGTCGGTTCACACCGAACCATCTTTGCATACTGAAACTTCAGTACGCTCTGAGCACAATGAGGAGTTCCAGTTCGAACCAGCGGTTCGTGATGCTGTGAAAAAGGAAGTGGTGGAGATGATCCATGAGTATTTGTCGGACATTGTGAAAGCGACATTCGAGGAGTTAGAGAAGAGAGTCTTGGATGAAGTGAATGAGAAGAAGAAACCGTCCGGGGGTGGCGGTAACTGTGACTATGGGCACTTTAAGAAGTGTGATCCGCCTAGATTTGATGGGCGTAAAGATGCGGTGGCTACATACAACTGGCTTACTGAGATGAAGTCTACCATCTCAATCAGTGATTGTAGGCCGGACCAAATCATGAAGTTTGTTTCACACTCATTCTCTGGGGAGGCTCTGCAGTGGTGGAACTCGGTCAAAGAGAGAAAGAATGTTCAGGAACTGGAAAATATAACTTGGGATGATCTGAAGGGGTTAGTGAGAAAGAAGTTCTATGCTCCAGGGGAGCTAGAGAGGGTAGAGCGAGAGTTTTTGACTCTCAAGGCAGGTAAACTAACACACCGCGAGTACACTTCAAAGTTTATCGAGATGGTACGTCTGGTGCCACACTTAGCTGGTAATGATGAGCATTGGAAGAAGTTGTATGTAGAAGGTTTGCCGGATCGGGCGAGGCATTTAGTCAAGACTCAGCAACCGCCGAGCTTTGATGAAGCTGTTGAGTTGAGTGGGACATTATATGATGATGTCGTGGGTACTGAGGTGCAAGATAAGAAACCAGAAGAAAAGAAGTGTACTATACCTTGTAAAAGATTTAGTAATGACCAGAAGGTCCCATATGGTAAGAAGACAAAGACCGAGGGTCCAGACCCATTTTGCAAATGTGGAAGGTTTCACTCGGGCGAGTGCAAGGCTAATTCTGTGCTATGATATAGGTGTGGTAAGTCGGGCCACTTTTCTAAAGATTTCCCGCGTGATCCAAGATGTTATAAGTGTGGAGAGATGGGTCATGTTGCTAGAGATTGTAAGGCACGTTAGAGTGCGGGGCCGAGCAAGAGGACGCCTCCAGTGAAGAATGAGGAAGAGAAACGTAAGGCGAAGGCAAGAGCCTTCCCCATGACTGTAGTCGAAGCAAAGGATTTCCCGGACGTGGTGTCAGGTACTTCTCTTATTAACAATGTACCAACTTCTGTTTTGTTTGAATCCGGGGCAAGCAAGAGTTTTGTGGCCCCATCTTTCTATAAGAACTTATGTAGAACTGATAGAATGATAGAAAAGCCATTCGGTGTTGAGACTGCGGTGGGATCACCCATCAAGGTAATCGAAGCATTAGATGATTGTTATATTGATCTAGAGGGTCATAGGTTTCCCGCTAGATTTTTTATAATCGCCTTGGGAGGCTTTGATGTAGTGTTGGGTATGTCTTCCCTGATGATTTGACGGGAGTACCACCAGAGAGAGAAATCAAGTTTCAGATTGACTTACAGCCAGGAGCTCAGCCGGTCGCTAAAGTCCCTTTATCGTTTAGCACCGACAGAGATGAAATAACTAATGGAGCAACTTCAAGATTTGCTGGATAAGGGGTTCATTAGACCAAGCATCTCGCCCTGGGGTGCACCGGTCTTGTTTGTGAAGAAGAAGGATGGTAGCATGCGTATGTGCATTGACTATCGAGAGCTTAATAAGCCGATGATCAAAAACAAGTATCCTTTACCACGTATCGATGACTTGTTCGATCAGCTACAAGGGGCAAAGTAGTTCTCACAAATCGACTTGAGATCGGGATATCACTAGTTGAGGGTTAAGGAGGAAGACATACCGAAGACTGCGTTTCATACGCGTTATGAGCATAACGAATTCTTAGTTATGTCCTTTGGGTTAACAAATGCTCCGGCAGCATTCATGGAACTAATGAACCGCGTGTGCCGGCCGATGCTGGATAGATCAGTAATTGTATTTATTGTTGATATTTTAATCTACTCTAGGAGTGAGAAGGAGCATGGAGATCATCTGCGAGAAGTTTTAGAGACGTTGAGGCGAGAAAAGCTTTAAGCTAAATTCTTGAATTGTGCGTTTTGGCTACGGGAGATACAATTTCTGGGACATGTTATTACCCCAGAAGGGACAATGGTGGATCCTACAGAGATTGAAGCTGTGGTGAAGTGGAACGCTCCTAAGACTCCAACAGAGGTGCGTAGTTTCTTGGGATTGGTTGGTTACTATAGGAAGTTCATTAAGGACTTCTCAAAGCGAGCAACGCCATTTACTAAATTGACTCGGAAGGGGGTGAAGTTTGCATGGGGAGTAGATCAAGAGAATGCATTTCAAGAGCTAAAGAAGCGGTTGATAGAAGCACCAGTGTTAACATTGCCAGAGGGGATGGACGATTTGGTGGTGTATTCGGATGCTTCGTACTTGGGTTTAGGTTGCATGTTGATGCAACGGGGAAAGATAATTGTTTATGCGTTAAGACAATTGAAGACCCATGAGGTGAATTACCCTACCCATGATCTAGAGCTAGCAGTTGTAGTTTTTGCACTTAAGTTGTGGAGACATTATTTGTATGTAATCAAGTGCACGATCTACACTGATCACAAGAGTTTGAAGTACTTCTTCGAGCAGAAAGAATTGAATATGAGGCAACGAAGGTGGCTGGAGTTGATAAAAGATTACGACTGTGAAATCCTTTACCACCCTGGTAAAGCGAATATAGTTTCCGACGCATTGAGTCGTAAGTAGGAGCACGCACCGATTAGGGTTAAAGCGTGTCAACTGATTGTAACGCCAGATTTTCTGACGCTGTTAAAGGATGTGCAAGCTGAAGCCTTGCGGGACGAGAGGTTAAAGGAAGAGAGGATCTTTGGTCAGCATGAGTTATTGACTGAGAACATTTGTAACATGCATGTTTTTCCGGCCATATTTTTTTATTATTTATTTATTTAATTATTGATTTTATGCAATAATGACACTACGTTCAAACCCTTTGCTCGTCCAACATAACATGTCACACTTATTACATACTATCTCTCTATTATACACAACACATAAAAGTATATTTATATGAATATAAAAGCAATCATTTTATTATAATGAATATACATCAAAATAAAACAAGCGAGTTTTACCATATCTGTACGTATTTAATTATGGATATATATGTAAAGATATACATATTTGATGATATTAAATAAATCAAGCGTACAACTTTTTTTTAAAATAAAGCTTATAAGCTTAAATCATGTATTTACATCTTTTAGATATATATATATATATATATACATATACATATACATATACATGTATACACTTTGTTATAATAAGCAAATAAAAAGAAATTTATGAAACTTTAAGTTTGCATTTACACTTTATATATATATATATATATATATGTATTTATTTATGTAAGAACTTATATGTATATTTAATGTTATTAAATAAACTGTTTATACAATTTGTAAATTCATAAAAATGAAATTTTCTTTATAAAATAATAAATAATATTTAGGGCTTTGTAAACTTTATGAAAAAAAAAAACAAACTTGTATAAATAATTAAAATGAATTTTAAAACAAATTAAATTGATCTTGAACTTTGCCAATTCCTTTTACCATTAATATAAAATTGTTACAAACTTGTAATTATCAATTTGATGGAGAAATCAAGACTCTTAAGAAACATTTAATTGTTTTTGGTTATGGATTTGAAAGATCACGAATCATACTCAAAACCTCAATGAATCCATTAGTTTTTGACTAATACACGCTTATCATCCATCCTCCTAACACCCTCTACCATTTACAAACTGATTTCCACTTCAATCGAACTCGAATCTACTCCCACTCCTCTAACCCGTCGCGATCGGCCATAAGGAGCAAGGCGTTAGATTTTTGCCCGATTACAGGTAATCCAACTCTCATCCTACTTTTTTTTACACAACAAAGCAAAGCCCTAATGTTCCTGTTACAATCCGTATGGAAATCGAGGTCGATTTGGAGTTGGGGTTTTCATTTGAATGTTTGGGGAAGAAGATGTTTGGAACCCTTATGTTAATAGTCAAACTTTTCTTTTTCCATTGCAAGGCATAAGCCCAGTTCATGCGGTTACACCACTTCCCTCACAGAGAGCAGGTCGCGTGTTCGAACTCGGCTCTGCCCTTTTTGTGTACATTTTGTTCCTTGTCTAGTGAACCCATTCATCCCTTCACATCCTCATATATATAAAAAAAATAAATGTATATATTCACAAACATGTTTTTTTTTTTTGGAAATAAAAAGGAAAAAATACATATGTTCTTATTATATCAAAACATGAAATTGTTGTCATCCGTACTCTATAAAATTCATGACTTTGCAAACACATATATCTTATATGAAGGAGTAATACAATTATTTTTATGACAAACTCCCTTATTTTGTTTCAAGAGTTACAACTATTATATCTTATATGAAGGAGATGATTATATACTTAGTTATATAAAAGTCACCTACAAATTTATGGAGACTAAGTGGAAAAAAAATACACATATACGTCTATATTATTATTAAGCTCGATGTAAAATGCACAAATCTATTTTATAAAATTTATTTTTTAAATCTTGGGATACCCAAATTTATCTTAATAACTTGAGTTGTTAAACGATTTTATTCGTTTTTTTGGGATAAAAACCTAATCAAATCTTATTTTATGTAAACTCTTTTAACAAATTATTTATATAGAATTCTCTAAATTATAAATTATGATTGTAATACAAGTATGAACATTTTTATGAAACTATTCCTTTACAAAGATCTGTTCAACCTTTTTATATAATTTATTGTTATTACATAAGATCATTTAAATGAAATTTTATACTTTAATTAACATTTAATTGTGATAAAATTTCTAATTAATTAGAACATTACTTATTACTTTAAATCTTGATTTAATTTTAAATTAAAATAAATCATTATTCATAACATTCTTTTTTTTATGGAAACCAAACTAAATAAATAAAAGTTTTTATTTACTTATGTAATTTCGTTATTTAAGTTTTTCAACTATCTATCCATGTATGCAATTATTTACGAAGGAAACCTATTCATCTATTTATTTATGCATCCATTCATCTAACTACATACATAAGAAATCATTTATTCTTTCATTTATTCAAATTTAAAATACAATATCTTATCAAGATTCAAATGAACATTATTTAAACTCAAACAAATACTTTACTATTAAAATAAGGTCACCAACCTCAATCCCTTTTTCGCATTAGGATTCCCTGTATCATTTTGTACAAAACATTGATACGCATGTCATTAAATCATAGGTTAACCCTAAGGTTAGCTTGAACTTTTTGTGCAGCAAACAATATACCTGTGTGGCATCCAAAGCTTCATATTGCAAGGTGAGTTTACATAGCCCTTTTTTCACTTTTACATCTTTGGGGTGAAACTTGATTACATTCAAACTACTTGTAATTATTACAATTCAAACATTATGATCATATGTGCAACTTGTGCCTAATGCTTGAACACTATTTATGCAAACAACATTTACATACTTTTTGTGCATAGTGCAAGTGCAATCATTAACTCAGTACAAGCTGACGTTATACAATAATAGATCTGTTGAGTCTGATCAACGCACCCGGTTAGGGTGATTGTTGCCAAAAACACTTAAGGATAACATTAGTGTTATGCCTATCAGTCACAAGGTTTGATTGTGCGCCCCATTTTAAAATATAGTGGTTCTTCATAAATGCCTTATTAAACCATGTATTATATGAATTGTACACAAACTTTTGATATTACTTGTGGTGTCAAAACCTATGTATGCTCACAAACTATTTTTAGTTGACCCTGTTTTCATCTTGTTTCAGATACTAGTGTATGAGATCATATGCAAGATACAACATATAGGATTTGGACCTAGTGAACAAAGAACTCGAACATGTTGATGTTTTTGATCTTGGTTGTTGATTGAACTATTGTCATAAAATCTTGATGTAATTAATATATGAAACTTTAGTTGATCATGAGCTTTTGAACAGTCTCTACGTCCGCCCCAATGTATCCGGCCGTCGGTTGGGGTGTGACAGATCGGTATCAGAGCCATGGTTATAGGGAATTAGGTCATTAGAAACCGATGACCTAGTCTATAACCTTAGGACACTCTTGTGTGATTATCTTACACGTTATCCTAGGTGTTACACTACATGATACAATACATGATATTTTATGTGCTACGCTACTTAATAACTCACATGCTTATAAGATTGTTATTTATGTAATACCTTGTTTACCACACAGTTTGATTACATGCTACCTATCTGATCCCATTAAATGTTATCCTATGTTTTACCACAAAATTATTCATACCTAAGTCTTTATACACCTTCGCTCTTACACATTGAGTATCATGTCATCCTCGTCATCACTTGTGAAGAATTCAAACTCTTAGGCCTAATGCCTATTAAGTTTTTTTTTTCTTTTCCCGTCAAAGTTTTGAGCTCTGAAAACTAGTAAAAAACATGTGCAATCCGAAAGGGTGAATGTCTGTACTTTGGGCCTTCTGTCTAGGAAAACATTTCATGTAAATCCAAATCAACCAAAGGATCCGTATGCTTACCTGGGAATTCCCGAAGTGAGTGTTCACCTATAGGCTAAAGCGTGTCTTCTCGAAAGTATAAGAATTTGAATCACTTTGATTTGTCCAGGTATCCATTTGGTTATGCTACCAAGTGAGTACAATCTAAGAATCATCTTTTTATTTATTGCAATTTGGTACACGTACCTAAACCTTCTTTGCAAACTAATCATTTTATTATCTGATTTAAATAACATCGTTGTTTTTGTTCGAACAAAACATTTATCAAACCATTGGTTTAAAAATACTATCTAGAATACAAATTATCTATAAACCTTTTCACATTGTAAAAAATACTAACTTGTTTTATAAAAAAACATTATTTTAATTAATAATTAATTATGACTTTTTATTTTGTTAAATTAATTATTATTTAAATCTTGGATTAATCACTAAATAATTTAGCCACTGTTTTTTTTCTTTCTCTTTATGATAATTAAATTAAATCAATCCAATTATCTATATAATCAACTATTATTTCACTTATTTATTAATTTACAGCTGATGTAGTGCAAATCACACATCTTTATTCCATTGTTTTTGTGCGTTTTTGATTAGTTTATCTTTTTTTGAGTCGTTTTGATATACATTTGAGTCTTTGTTGTGTTTTCAGGAGCTCGAGTTAATTACAAGTGAATATACGAAGAAACCGAGCAAGAGAAGAAAATCTAGGGTTCAAAAGTGAAAAATGAAAAATTTTAACTCTTCGCGGTACGCGAAGACCTAGAAGAGAAAGCTTCGCGGTACGAGAGAAATCTCAGGAAGGGCCGCGACTATTTTTTCCTCGCGGTACGCGAGGAACTTATCCATTTCTTTCGCGGTACGCGAGGGAAGGAAAATTCGACAAAACCCCAAAAATCGATTTAAAATAGAATTTGATTCCCATTCTTAGAGGTGTTCGATTTCTAGCCGTCTAGAGAGAGACGAGAGGTGATTTTGGAGCTTAGGATGTCGATTGAAGGGAAAAGATTGAGACTTTGCTTCCAGGTTCGTTAGATTTAGCGTTTTCGATTGTAAAATTTGATGTTTATCTTTGTTTGCTTTGTTTGATACCATGGTTTTGTGTTTGTACTTCTGTTTTGGTTGTTAAAGCATGATTCTAGGCTTGAACTTTTATATTGCCTAGGTTACATGATGAATACTTGTTAAAGTTTCAGTTTTTATTCGGTTTTTGGATTCAATTAATGGGTTTATGTTTTTGTAAAAGATCTTGAGTTGATTATTGTGATGTTATTGCATGTTTAGATCTGATCTTGTGTTTATTTTCAATTCCTTGCGTTGATTGTTGTTGTCTGCCAGTTTCATTAGCGTATCTTGTCATAGATCTTAGGGTTTGTGATTAGGGTGGTTTACTAGATGTAGTAGCCATTGGAGTTGTCTTTGATTACTGATTAGAGTTGAGTGTGTATCCTAGTTCAATACCCGAGAGGTGAGAATTAGTCGTTTAGTTTCGTCATTAGGAATCCGAGTGTCAGCTGTCTGAAAGGAAGCCAGTATTAGGTGTCTAGTGATTGTTGCTATTCGTGTCATAGTCGTTATCTTGAGATTACCTCGTGCATCTTCGATGTTTTGTGGACAGTGAGACTGAGAGGTAATCTGTCTATTAGGGTACTTTATCATTGTTGGATATACCCGAGAGGTGATCCAACCATCTGGTGAGTTCAGTACACTTTAGGTAGCTTAGTTGGTAACACCCTGAGAGTGATTAGGGATCCACTAGGTACTCTTTAGTTGTCATCCTTAGAAACCCAGATCCATTATAGTTTCCATAACAGCTAGATGTCGTGCTTTGCAAGTAGGATTCCGACCTAGGTGATATTCTTCCCATCTCTTAATTTCATCTTAGTACTTTCAATCCTGATAGTTGAGTCGTTCGAGTTTTCTACATTCATTAGTTTAATTCATCAGCGTAGTAAACCCCAAAACCAAATCATCTTTAGTCCGAGTCAGAGTCTAGTTTTGTTATCATAGTGTCTCTAGGGTTCGATATTTTGGTTTACCATTAAGCTGTGCTACACTCGATAGGTACGCTTGCCTGTCAATGCGGTCTAGTTCATAAGTTTTCCATTTATTACTTAGGAGTCTAGGTTAGGTTTTGTTAGTTTTTATATAGACCGTCTGGATGACATCAAGTTTTTGGCGCCGTTGCCGGGGACCCTTGGCAATTGCAATATTGACTTTGACTAGTTCTTTGTTTGATTTTTGGTTTATTTTATTTTCTTTTTCTTTTGAGTCCTGCGAGTTTGCTTGTCTTCTGTGCTTGTCCTACTTGCTATCTGAGTATCTAATATAGGATCGAGTCTTTCTGTCTTGAGTCTTTATTTGTTTTCTTTTTTTCTTGTGTCAGTTTATGCACAATACTCGTTCGCAGGGATCACCACCCTATTCTGCTTCATTAGAGCCTGAACGAGAGCTGCATGAGCGCACCCGCGACTTTCGGGAGCGTTTGAAAGGGCTTTGCAAATCCCAGGTACGTTCTACTTGCCCAATTCCATTTCTTGCCATGGGCGACACTAACCCACCAACGAGACGTACCGTGCACCAGAGGCCCAGTGATGGGGTCACTGGGGCTAGATCTTCGATCACACGCCCCGCCATTCCTAACACCAATATATGGCAGATCCCGTCACATGTCATGAGCACGATCCCTCATGCCACTCAATTCCATGGCCTCGAGGATGGGGATGCACCCGGACATTTGTCCCGCTTCGCGCGGATATGTGATACATTCAATATCACGGGTGTGTCTAAGGAAGCTATCTGCTTGCGTCTCTTCCCATTCTCGCTCTCTGGTCGCGTATCTACTTGGCTTGACACCCTTCCCGACAATTCTATAACCACATGGGAGGATCTTCAAGACAAATTCTACAAGAAGTACTATCCACCTTCCAGGGCCGCTTGCCTTCATGACCAAATCCATTCATTCCGTATGGACCCTGACGAGCCTTATCACATGGCCTTGAAGCGGTTCAACATGCTGTTGAGCCGATGTCCTCAGCACGGTCTTTCCGACTGGGCGCTAGTGGAGAAGTTCTATAATGACCTCACTTTCGAGAAGCAGCAAATGTTCAACACAGCTATAGGAGGTCATATCATGGAGAGACTCAAGCCTGATGAGTGCGAGGAAATGTTCAAGAGCTTCGCTCAAGCCGAACAACAGCATCCACATTCTGTTAGGAATTCCATTCCTACTACTAGAGCACCCGCCTCTTCTCCTAGAGGTGTGCATCAGGTCACTCCTGAGACTAGCGTGGCTGCTACACTCGCCTCAGTGGCTAACGTTATTAAAGAGCTGAAGTGTGACATTTCGAGTTTTCAATTCACGCTTTTTTATTATTTGTCATGTAAACATTTTCTATTGAATGAAATGCAAGTATTTTTATTTAAACTTTATACAAAGTATACATTTCTTTTATTTTTATTTTATGGATTTAAAATAATTAAAAATTTTATAAGTTTTAAACTTACATAAAATTTTATATAAATCTAAATTTAAAGAGTTCATAACAAAAATATGATAATCTATCTAAATAATACTTGACTTTTATAAAAATATATTTATAATAATAATATAAGTTTATAAAATATAATTGAAATTAAAAAGAAATTTAATTAATTATTTTTATAAAAGTTAAGGGGCTGTTTTGAAAATAATGAAACTAAAAGGTTTTAAGACAAAATCTATTAAGGGGCTGTTTCTGGACAAACTAAACCACAGGGACTAACGGGTAACAATCTCAGGGACTATTTTAATAGAAAAACAAACTTTAGGGACCATTTCTGCCAAATCCCAATTCGCATTTCCGGTTGTCTCCCCCATTATCCGGCGGTCCAAGCCATTTTCCGGCGACCCCCTCGACACGCCTGTTCCCTGCAACTCGACAGCCGAAAATGGTCTCCCTGACCTCGTCGTCCCCACGCGAACAAAAGCTCCCGACCAATTGGTCTCCCCGACATACAGAAAGCCTGATCATGTTTGTGGCCGAAAGTCCACGCCACGAATTCGGCCTCGACAAGAAACCTCCACGCCTGCAAGATGGCTCGATAGTTTCGTCTCGTCCAGACGAGTGTCTGGACATACTCAATTGCTTGTCTCATTATCGGGATCGAGCTCGGCTATAAATAGCCATTACCGGACCTGCTCGAGCTCGCCACCCCTTCTTCACCCACTCTCACTCAAAAATTGAAGCCGGCATTGGGTTCGTCGCCTCTGTGAGAAGCTGTGACCAGAATCTCAGAGTCTAATTCATCCCAAAGCATACTTAACCGATCTTGGTATTTTCGGATTTAAGACTCTGCCGTCCAGACCCTTCGCGACCAAGTAGGTACATCAACTTCGTTTCTTTACCTTCTGATATCATATGGCAAACTATTCCAATCGACAACCTGACCTCAAACCTTCGATTACTGGGCAAACCAGTGTTCTCGGACACGGTTTTCCGGTTGCCGAGAACCAGCGACCAGCTTTGCGTGTGTGTTTATAAATTAAACGATACACACATAACCAGCGATGGGCAGTAGCCCGGCTGGTTATGCGTGTGTGTGTTTGAGTCTTAGGTCGCGGGTTCGATCCTGATGGCCTCCGGCTCAACCCAAATTTTTTCTGTTTTTATTTTATTTATTTATTTTATCATATTTTAATATTATATCTATACAATAAAAACTATTACGGGTTGGTTGACTCGTTCGTTTATTTTCGAAACCCTTAAATAACTTTTTTCTTCACATATTTAACCCGTCCAATTTTTAAAATAATAAACCCTATATTTTATAAACTTGTTAAAATAATTTTAACTCACAAAAATATATAATAATTAAACAAATAGAAACTTTTCCTTTTATTTATTATTATATATAAATACAATAAACATAATAACAAATTATTTAAAATATAAATATCTAACAAGATTAAATATATATTTAGATGTTAAGTTTTACTAAAAAAATCATTATTTTACTACAATATTTTATACAAATAATTTTAAGGAATGTTATTATAAACCTATACACATTTAAATACGAATACACATATACAAACATACAATAATACCCATTTATCCACATAGGGTTTCAACGTGCTTAGACTTCAACATCCTTATCACCTACCCACGTGGATTAAAACATCCGCTAGCCAGGTGAGTTACATAGCCCCTATTTTACATTTTTACATGCTTTGGGGTGAAACATTATACATGTTACTCATCAAATTGTTTATACGTGTTATACATATGGATTATATGCTTGTTTATCGTGAATTATCTTGGGTGTACATTCATTTATTTTAAACACAAAGAAAACCAACAGTAATATTAATAGATCTATTGTGCCTGACCAGCCCACCCGGTTAGGGTGTTTATTACTGCATACTCGGATATAGCCGCGTGTTATATTCAAACATATCGGATATATTGGATAACTATATTCAAACATACCGAGCCTAGCTGTCGTGCTATGCTCAAGCGCGTCAATCAAGGTTTGAATTGTGCTTAGATAAACATGAAGGATACAACCATATATGCTATGTTTAACAAGATAAACAATGAGTTGCAAAAAAGTTTTTATCTACTATTTATTGGGTTCACAATACCTATGTACTCACCAACTTTATAGTTGACACTTGATTTAAATAATGTTTCAGGTTTGAATATGTGATTGCTTGCTGGAGATTCTACCACTTAAGAACTTATGGACCTAGTTAATTAAATCAATGTTTTGGAATAGAATAGGTTATTTGAATTTGTATTGTACTTGAATATTTGTTGTCTTTAATTAAATTAATGAATTATGCAATATTTTAGCTATCATGTGCTTTTGAACAATCATTCCATTGTCCGCCTCGATGATTCCGCCATCGGTCGGGGTGTGACAGATTGGTATCAGAGCCATGGTTATAGGGAATTAGGTTATTAGACACAATAACCTAGACTATAACCCTAGGACTCCATTTTATGTGTTACGTGCTAAATGATTAATTGCTATGTGAATTATTTGTAGTTAGGTATTATTTGAATTTTCCCAACTTTAGTACATGTGACTTATACACATACATACAAGGCTTTAAACACGTAATACATACTTTACATACACATTTGACAAACAAACATATGCAAACAAATACACTACACATCCTTATCCATACTCTTTCCTCATCCATACTATTTGCAACATTCCTACATATTTTATACTCATAGACTAACAAGTCTATTGAATTCTTGAAAATCTCGTCAACGACTTAATTCCTTGAAACCAGTAAAGGACATGTGCAATCCGGAAGGCTGACACCTGTACATTAGGTTTTCTGTCTAGGAAAGCATTTCGTATAAATCCAAATAAACGGACCCGTATGCTTTCCTGGGAATTCCTGGAGTGAGTGTTTACCTATAGGCTAAAGCATGTCTCCTTGAAAGTTTTGGAGGAATTACTTAACGTTGATAAGTCATTGTATTCGTAACAATACGATCCGAACCTAAACTCAAAATTTGGGGACATTATTGCAAGATAGGAAGAACTAGATGAACATGCAAAGCAAATCATTATTGCGGGTGCACACGTAATAACGATTTGTAGTGCATGCGAATCCCTACAATTCCTATTACGCGAATAATGATCTATGACATCATCTCCTACCCGGAATAGATGGCTTATTTTCCCCATCAACCTTGAATAAATACACATACATTGGCACGCGACATGATGAGTCCCGCATTTTCTGCTTACATTATTCCCACTATAGCTCATATATATCAACTTTATCTAAAATATCATAAATTATTGTCTTTTCTTATGGTGTTAGAATGCCTCCTCGACGTGCAAACTCTAGCACTTCCAACCCGGATCTTGCTACTCTTCTTGCCCAACTGGTGGGACAAATGACCCATGCCAATAACAACAGTGACGAGTCTCACAACATCCAAGGAAACGGTGGTACCAACCCGCCTCAATGCACGTTTAAGCACTTTAACTCATGCAACCCTACAAAATTTTACTGAACTGAAGGTGCTACCGGCCTACTACAACGGTTTGAAAGCATGGAAAGTACGTTCTTAAACAGTGACTGTCCCGATAATCTTCGGGTTTGCTATGCCACAAGTGTACTTCAAAAGAGAGCCCTCACCTGGTGGAACGGTGAGAAACGCACTCGTGGTGTTGAGGTTGCTACATCTTTATCATGGGATGATCTGAAGAAAGCCATGACTGATGAATTCTGTCCTCGAAATGAAATGAGGAAGCTCGAGACTGAGTTTTGGGATCTTGCCCAAGACAGCGGGGATAATCTGGCTTACACCACCCGATTTCAAGAGTTGAGCCTATTGGTACCTCATATGATCACTCCCCTTGCTTGGGAAATTGAAAAATACATAGGCGGGCTGCCTATGCAAATTCAGGATGCTGTGTTAGGAAGCAATCCTCCCACACTTGAAGCTGCTATCCGTCTATTCGCTACGCTATCCGACAACCATGTCAAAGCCGGAACTTTAACAAGAAAGGGTTCCAAGAAGGTTGTTTCTACTCTTGCGGCCGTCAAATATATAAAACCCGAGTCTTCTAACCGCAACAAGAAACAAAAGGGTCGAAACTTCGCAGCTGTAACTCCCACCGCACCTTCTATTCAAGTGGCACCTTTGGGTCAAAACCCAAAACCTTATTTGGGCCCAAATCCCCAATGTCAGACCTGCAAATACCACCATCCTGCCAACTTACCATGCCGATTGTGTTCAAGCTGTGGACGATATGGACACGTGGCCACTACTTTCCGTACCCGTCCTCCCATCCATCAAGCTGCTCCAGCCAACCGCCCAAACTATCCGGCACCTCTCAATGGTCGGGCATGTTACGAATGTGGAGACCCAAACCATTTCCGTGACCGATGCCCAAAACTTCATCAACAAGGTAGTCCTCAAGGACGAGCGTTTAATATAAATGCTAATGAAGCACAAGCAAACAACGACGTGATAAACGGTACGTTTCTCATAAACAATCATTATGCATCCATTTTGTTTGATACCGGTGCCGATAGGAGTTTTGTGTCTCTTACCTTTGAATCTCGACCTGCTAAACAAAGAACGAAACTTGATAATTCTTATTCCGTGGAGATAGCAAACGAGAAATCTATTGCTATAAATTCTGTTATCCGCGACTGCAATCTCGATCTTAATAATCATGTGTTCTCTGTTGATCTCCTTCCAATGCAATTGGGAAGCTTCGATGTTATAATTGGCATGGATTGGTTATCCAAGCACTATGCCGAGGTTATTTGCTACGAAAAGTGCATTCGTATACCTCTCCCTTCGGGCGACACGTTAGTTATTTTCGGTGAAAAACCGTGTCATGGTCTTCAACTCATGTCTTGCACATTGTCACAAAAGTACTTGCGGAAAAAGTACGTTGCCTTCTTGGCCCACGTAGTTGACACGAAAGACAAGGGTAAGAAATTGCAAGATATTCCGATCATTCGAGACTTTCCCGAGGTATTCCCCGAGGATTTACCCCGTCTTCCTCCCCCCAGACAAGTAGAGTTTCGTATTGACCTTGTGCCCGGTGCAACTCCCGTGGAAAAAGCTCCGTATCGTCTTGCACCTTCCGAGATGCAAGAGCTCGCAAGTCAATTACAAGAGCTCTCATCCAAAGGTTTCATCCGACCAAGCCATTCACCTTGGGGTGCTCCCGTGCTGTTTGTAAAGAAAAAAGATGGATCATTTCGAATGTGCATTGATTATCGTGAACTCAACAAGCTTACAATCAAGAACCGTTATCCTTTACCATGTATCGACGACCTTTTCGATCAACTTCAAGGTTTAACATGTTTCTCCAAGATTGACCTCCGTTCCGGATACCATCAACTTCGTGTTCTCGATGAAGACATTCCGAAGACTGCCTTTCGGACTAGATATGGTCAATACGAGTTCATGGTCATGCCTTTTGGTTTGATTAAAGCACCTGCGGTTTTCATGGACCTCATGAACCGCGTATGCAAACCTTATTTGGACAAGTTCGTGATTGTTTTCATTGACGACATTCTCATATATTCTAAAACGAAAGCGGAACATGAACAACATCTTTGTTTGATTTTGGAGCTCTTGAAGAAAGAACGTCTATACGCCAAGTTCTCCAAATGTGAATTCTGGCTAAAAGAAGTTCAATTCTTGGGACACTTAGTCAACGAAAAGGGGATTCATGTGGACCCGGAAAAGATCGAGGCGGTAAAGAATTGGAGTACTCCTAAGACTCCTACCGAGATTCGTTCCTTCCTTGGACTAGCGGGTTACTATCGCCGCTTCATCTCAAATTTCTCCAAGATTGCGGTCCCGCTCACTGCCTTGACTCACAAAGGTAAACCTTACGAGTGGGGACCCAAACAAGAGGAAGCTTTTCAAACTCTCAAGCTCACGCTCTGCAATGCTCCTGTTCTAACTCTTCCAGTGGTAATGACGACTTTGTCGTTTATTGCGATGCATCCAACCAAGGTCTTGGTTGTGTTCTTATGCAGCGTGGCCAAGTAATTGCATATGCATCACGTCAGCTCAAAATCCACGAGAAGAACTATACGACCCATGATCTCGAGCTTGGTGCTGTCGTTTTCGCCTTGAAAATTCGAAGACACTATCTTTATGGCACCAAATGCGTGGTTTTCACCGACCACAAAAGTCTCCAACATATTTTTAATCAAAAAGAGCTTAATATGAGGCAACGACGATGGGTCGAACTTCTTAATGACTACGACTGCGAGATTCGCTACCACCCCGGCAAAGCAAATGTTGTAGTCGACGCCTTGAGTCGTAAAGAACGTATCATGCTTCATATTATTCGTATTCATAACGATATCCAAGCCCGCATTCTCCAAGCACAACACACCTCGGTTACCGAGGGAAACATGTACCACAAAATGGCATGTGGTGTGGAACTCTTGCTAGAAACTAAAGCCAACGGTCTGTTGTATTACTTGGATCGTATCTGGATTCCCGATCGCGACGACCTTCGTATATTTTTGATGAACGAATCCCACAAGACTCGATATTCGGTACATCCCGGAGCTGATAAGATGTACATGGGTCTTCGTCAGCAATATTGGTGGCCCGGCATGAAAAAAGGATATTGCCCTCTTTGTGGCAAAATGCTTAACTTATTCTAAAGTAAAGGCCGAACACCAGAAGCCTTCCGGACTCCTCGAACAACCTGAAATTCCCATGTGGAAGTGGGAGAACCTTGCTATGGACTTTATCACCAAACTCCCACGCACTTCTAGTGGGCACGATAGTATCTGGGTTATTATCGATCGACTCACAAAGTCTGCTCATTTCTTGCCTATTCGTGAGGACTATCGAGTCGAGAAATTGGCTCGGATCTACATTGATGAGATCGTAAGTCGTCACGGAATCCCATTAAACATCATCTCCGATCGTGATTCGCGTTTTACTTCCCGATTTTGGCAATCATTACAATCGGCGCTCGGTACTCGTTTGGATTTAAGCACAGCTTACCATCCCCAAACCGATGGACAAACCGAGCGAACAATCCAAACTCTCGAGGATATGCTTAGAGCTTGTGTCATTGACTTTGGCGGCAATTGGAATTCTCACCTACCACTGATCGAATTTTCCTACAACAACAGCTACCACACAAGTATTAACATGGCACCGTTTGAAGCTCTTTATGGACGAAAATGTCGTTCACTGATTTGTTGAAACGAAATTGGTGTAGCACAAATCACCGATCCCGAGCTTATCCAAGAGACCACCTTTAAAATCTCTCTTATTCGTGACAACATTCGAGTAGCAAGGAGTCGGCAAAAGAGCTATGCCGATAAACGACGAAAACCCTTGGAATTTCAAGATGGGGATATGGTTCTTCTAAAGGTATCACCTTGGAAAGGCGTAGTCCGATTTGGAAAGAAAGGAAAACTTGCACCTCGATATGTGGGTCCATTCAAGATACTCGAAAGGGTAGGAAAAGTGGCCTACAAACTCGATCTTCCTTCAGAGCTCAGCAACGTTCATCCAACTTTTCACATATCTAATTTGAAAAAGTGCCTAGCCGACGAGAATCTCTACATCCCTCTTGATGAAGTGCGTATTGACGAGAAAATGCACTTTGTTGAGAAACCCGTGGAAATCATGGACCGTGAAGTCAAGAAACTCAAGCGTAGCCGCATCCCCATTGTCAAGGTCCGTTGGGAGTCTAAACGTGGACCCGAGTTCACTTAGGAACGTGAAGACCAAATGAAATCCAAATATCCGCATCTCTTTTCATAGCCTCCACTAGTTGAATTTCGAGACGAAATTCCTTTAACATGGGGAGACTGTGACATTTCGGGTTTTCAATTCACGCTTTTATATTATATGTCATGTAAATATTTTCTATTGAATGAAATGCAAGTATTTTTATTTAAACTTTATACAAAGTATACATTTCTTTTATTTTTATTTTATGGATTTAAAATAATTAAAAATTTTATAAGTTTTAAACTTACATAAAATTTTATATAAATCTAAATTTAAAGAGTTCATAACAAAAATATGATAATCTATCTAAATAATAATTGACTTTTATAAAAATATATTTATAATAATAATATAAGTGTATAAAATATAATTGAAATTAAAAAGAAATTTAATTAATTATTTTTATAAAAGTTAAGGGGCTGTTTTGAAAATAATGAAACCAAAAGGTTTTAAGACAAAATCTGTTAAGGGGCTGTTTCTGGACAAACTAAACCACAGGGACTAACGGGTAACAATCTCAGGGACTATTTTAATACAAAAACAAACTTCAGGGACCATTTATGCCAAATCCCAATTCGCATTTCCGGTTGTCTCCCCCATTATCCGGCAGTCCAAGCCATTTTCCGGCGACCCCCTCGACACTCCAGTTTCCTGCACCTCGACAGCTGAAAATGGTCTCCCTGACCTCGTCGTCCCCACGCGAACAAAAGCCCCCGACCAATTGGTCTCCCCGACATACAGAAAGCCTGATCATGTTTGTGGCCGAAAGTCCACGCCACGAATTCGGGCTCGACAAGAAACCTCCACGCCTGCAAGATGGCTCGATAGTTTCGTCTCATCCAGACGAGTGTCTGGACATACTCAATTGCTTGTCTCATTATCGGGATCGAGCTCGGCTATAAATAGCCATTACCGGATCTGCTCGAGCTCGCCACCCCTTCTTCACCTACTCTCACTCAAAAATTGAAGCCGGCATTGGGTTCGTCGCCTCTGTGAGAAGCTGTGACCAAAATCTTAGAGTCTAATTCATCCCGAAGCATAGTTAACCGATCTTGGTATTTTCGGATTTAAGACCCTGCCGTCCAGACAACCCGACCTCAAACTTTCGATTACCGGGCAAACCACTGTTCTCGGACACGTTTTGCCGGTTGCCGAGAACCAGCGACCAGCTTTGCGTGTGTGTTTATAAATTAAACGATACACACATAACCAGCGATGGGCGGTAGCCCGGCTGGTTATGCGTGTCTGTGTTTGAGTCTTAGGTCGCGGGTTCGATCCTGATGGCCTCCGGCCCAACCCAAATTTTTTCTGTTTTTATTTTATTTATTTATTTTATCATATTTTAATATTATATCTATACAATAAAAAATATTGCGGGTTGGTTGACTCGTTCATTTATTTTCGAAACCATTAAATAACTTTTTTCTTCACATATTTAACCCGTCCAATTTTTAAAATAATAAACCCTATATTTTATAAACTTGTTAATTTAATTTTAACTCACAAAAATATATAATAATTAAACAAATAGAAACTTTTCCTTTTATTTATTATTATATATAAATACAATAAACATAATAACAAATTATTTAAAATATAAATATATAACAAGATTAAATATATATTTAGATGTTAAATTTTACTAAAAAAATCATTATTTTACTATAATATTTTATACAAATAATTTTAAGGAATGTTATTATAAACCTATACACATTTAAATACGAATACACATATACAAACATACAATAATACCCATTTATCCACATAGGGTTTCAACGTGCTTAAACTACAACATCCTTATCACCTACCCACGTGGATTAAAACATCCGCTAGCCAGGTGAGTTACATAGCCCCTATTTTACATTTTTACATGCTTTGGGGTGAAACATTATACATGCTACTCATCAAATTGTTTATACGTGTTATACATATGGATTATATGCTTGTTTATCGTGAATTATCTTGGGTGTACATTCATTTATTTTAAACACAAAGAAAACCAACAGTAATATTAATAGATCTATTGTGCCTGACCAGCCCACCCGGTTAGGGTGTTTATTACTGCATACTCGGAAATAGCCGCGTGTTATATTCAAACATATCGGATATAGTGGATAACAATATTCAAACATACCGGGTCTAGCTGTCGTGCTATGCTCAAGCGCGTCAATCAAGGTTTGAATTGTGCTTAGATAAACATGAAGGATACAACCATATATGCTATGTTTAACAAGATAAACAATGAGTTGCAAAAGGTTTTTATCTACTATTTATCGGGTTCACAAAACCTATGTACTCACCAACTTTATAGTTGACACTTGATTTAAATAATGTTTTAGGTTTGGATATGTGATTGCTTGCTGAAGATTCTACCACTTAAGAACTTATGGACCTAGTTAATTAAATCAATGTTTTGGAATATACTAGGTTATTTGAATTTGTATTGTACTTGAATATTTGTTGTCTTTAATTAAATTAATGAATTATGCAATATTTTAGCTATCATGTGCTTTTGAACAATCATTCCATTGTCTGCCTCGATGATTCCGCCATCGGTCGGGGTGTGACATGAAGACACCCGAGATTGCCCCGTAAATAATCAGGAGCATGTGAGCTATGCTAGAAACCAGTACCAGAACCGAGGGTATAACAACAACAATACTTATGGCTCGGGATGGAGATCTGGAAATAACCCGCCTGGGTTTATTGGTCGCCAACAGCAGTATGGCGGAGCAGAAGTTGGAGCGAGCTCGGGAAGCAGTGTCAATACAAGGAAGATCGAAGAGATGCTCAAGAATCAAACACAACTGCTTACCCACTTAGTCTAGCAAGACAAGGAAACGAGGCAAAGACTAGATAACCACGACACTCCATTGAAGAGTCAGCAGTCGGCATTCCAGGACCTGCAACGCACGGTAGGAGACATCGCTCAGAGCTTGAAAGATCGACAGGGAGGTCCATCTTCAAGCTCCAACGCTTCAGTGATGGCCGTGTCAGTCAGGAGTGTGGAGAAGAAAGAGGTTGTAGAGGATGACTCCCACTCGAGTACGTATAACATTTCGTCACCCGAGGAGGTCAAGAAGATTGACTGGAGAGCTCGATTTGCTGAGATCGATGCTAAGATGGCAGAGGAACAGGTGGAAGAGGAGGAAGTAGTTGAGATGCCTGTCGAGAAGGCAGAGGAGGATAAGAAGGCAGCGGAGATACAGAACCCCGAGATTGACCTGACTCGTGTTCTATACCCAGCACGTTTGCTGCCATTCATGCAAGCCAGGGAACACGGTCACTTCCTTGACATGTTCAAACAACTCAAGGTCAATCTTCCACTGATAGAGGCCCTCCAGCGCCTGCCGAAGTATGGCAAGTTTCTAAAAGATCTTCTTTCCAACAAGAAGAAGCTCGAGGAGGTCTCTAAAGTCTCACTTAGTGAGCAATGCTCTGCGGTGGTGCAGAACAAGCTGCCCGAGAAATTGGGAGATTCAGGGTGTTTCACGATTCCGTGTCTCCTAGGCAGTTTGCCCTTGAACCACACGTTGGCTAATCTAGATGCTAGAATCAATTTGATGCCATATTCTATCTATAAACAGCTAGACCTAGGGGAACTGCAGCCGACGCACATGAGCATTTCCTTGGCTGACCGTTCAGTCAAGTATCCATGGGGAATTGTGGAGAATCTTTTAGAGAAAGCCGGCAAGTTTGTATTCCTCGTGGATTTTGTTATTTTAGACATGAAAGTGGATGATAAGGCAATAATCGATGTCTTTGATGGGAAACTCACACTTTGTGTGGGGGATGAGTCGGTTATATTTGAGGCCACATAGTCCGTGAAGGATGTTGGCGTGCATAGCCACTCTGTGTGCATGCTTGATGCCTTCATCGACTACCAGCAGGACTCTGATCCGATGTTAGATGTTGGTGAACCTGTCCCGAATTTAGAAGAACCATCTGATTGGGTGATAGAGTTGGAGAGATTGTTAGATGAGCCAGAAGATTACGGCGAGGAGGTTCCTGATGATCTGCTCGAGATGATAACTGAATTTGATGAGATCATAGGAAAAAACCCAAGTGTGGGGAAGTTAGAGGAGGGTGTTGAGGATCCCGATGATCCTGGTGAAGGTTTAGGGGTCACACTGTTAGAAATACCCGTACCCGAGCCCTTATCCATCCTTGTTATTTCCTTTGAGGGGAGAGCTGCTGAGCCTAACCGTAGTTCTAGCGTTCCTAGGTCTAGGCCACCCCGTAAGAGAACCCGTGCGTTAAAAGATTCATCTAGGGTGAGGGTAGTGAAAACCCCAAGCATGGGGAGGTTTACGACTGATTAGCTACTTGGTTATTGAATTATATTATCTTCGGACGGGGTAGGTTTAAGATGTGGTGGAAGGATCTGTGTGCAAAAAGTGATAGAGGTCCACTATTTGACAGGAGTAGTTGTTTGCTAGAGATGTGGAGAACCGGGAGACCGCGTAGGTTGAAGGCGGGTACCGGTTAGGATCAAGGAGAATCCTCCTAATAGGCTTGTTTGAATCTCGGGCAAATGCCCGGGATGTAGAGTTTGTATGCTTTCTTGGTTCTATGTCCGTGTCATTTATGTGTTTTTCGGTATATGTGTTTTGTTTGTGTCAATTTATGCAGGAATTCACGCTTGATTCAGTGAGGAAAATCATTGGGAACGAAGTTCCAGGTATGTTCTACATTGGTTTTATCATTGGAACGTGTTTTTAAGAAATTTGGGTGAGAAATATTTTAAATAATCAAATATTTTCTAAGTATAAAAGTTGAAAAAATTCCCTTTCTTTCTGTTAACAAGAGCCTCTCGCGGTACGCGAGAGTGGAAGGGGATTCCCTCACGGTACGCGAGGGATGGCAGGTTTTGGCCGACTCATAATCAAGCTCCTCGCGGTACGCGAGGAGTCTCCCTTCTTTCTTCGCGGTACGTGGGGGAACCCTGAGCCACATTTTTCCCCCCTTTAGTTTCCCATAGTTTCCATACCCACTCTCACCACTACCACCACCATTACCATTCTTTTATCATCACCATCATCACTCCTACATCATCCACCATCTACCATAACCATCATTACAGCATCCTTCTTCATCATCATCATCATCATCCGTCATCCACCACCACCAATATCACAACTTCCACCCATATCATTTTTTCAGCGACCACCACCGAACATGGAGAACTTGAAATCGTTCGCGACCGATGACCGACCTTGCTGTGGCATTCATGTCTATGTGTTTTGCCACACATCGAGTACATTTCTCTGCATATCTATCTATCTTGATTCTTTTAAGTTCTTAGTGAGTCAGTTTGAATCAGTCGAGTCTTTTATTTTTAACTTGTGTCAGTTTAATGCTGCGGGTTTTGTTGTGAGGTTTATTTTGCAGGTTTTATCATTCCGCCCGTACTCAATCTACATTCGGGCGGGATCGATTATCACTTATATGAAGTTTGTAAAGGCAACCCAGCAGCTGGTGCAACCGCGACCGAAATGCTATGCGGTGCACACAAAGATGAAGGAAGCTGGATATATTCATTGCTACATTACAAGTCGCTTCCTGTTTTGTTTTATTTTTGCTTTTTTATTTTTAGTTGTGTCTTGCTTCACATTGAGGACAATGTGTCTTTCAAGTGTGGGGATTTGAGTGTCTAGTTTAGTTAGTTTTTCTTGTTTATAAAAATACAAAAGAAATTATAAAAATTTTAAAAAATGTTCTTGGAAATAACTGCTTATACTTGGAAAATGATAGTACAACTGGATCTTATTTGGGTTTAAATGTTTAAATAATAGAAAACGTGTTTAATTAGTGATGTTTTGGTAGACCCAGCTAGCTAGTAAAACTTAAATAGCTTGTTTGTGTTGTTTAGGAATTAATTGATTTTAAAATCATGATATCTTGTGGGTACTCATCTTAGAGTAATGGTAATACTGAAACTGTCAACATAGGGTGATAGGTACCACGTTAAGTTAAAATTTAGAGGTTTTTAAAATTTCTTGGCACACCACTCTCTTTTTATGAGAATAAATCCGAGTTTCGGTGGCGCCCGCATCCATACTCCATAATTCTTGAGCTTATTTGATTGAAATCTAAGTTTCGCCTACATGTCACACGTCGGGTTCCAGCCTGATTGAAACACCACTGGGTCGATTCTTATATGCTTCATTGATATGACTTAGTCTATGTGTTACCTTCTGGGATAGTGAATTGGTTGAAACGCCTCTAGACGAAAGATTAATCTGCTTATTAATGCTCATTATCATTCATTCATTCATGATTTCATCTGATTTCTAAAAACCTATAAATTTTACTTTAACGTGGTAGGGTAAATCTATATGGTTTGATCTGTGCCTAAACATGACCGTGAGACGGGATTAGGTAGAGCTGTAACTGTTAAGTGTGAGTCACATAGATTGATTGATATGCTTGGTAATGTAATATTAGAACACGTAACGGGGGCTTGAAAGTTGGTGCTTGGGTTTAATCGGACAGAAATACTGATTATTGCTTTTTAACATGTGAGTATATTTTTCTAATTGGTAATTGATGTCTGTTAAGTTAGATGCTAGTTATGATTCCATTTGCAGACTTTTTCGAGGACGAAAAAAAGTTAAGTGTGGGGATATTTGATGTAGTGCAAGCCCACATCTTTATTCCATTGTTTTTGTGCGTTTTTGATTAGTTTATCTTTGTTTTGAGTCTTTTTCATATACATTTGAGTCTTTGTTGTGTTTTCAGGAGCTCGAGTTAAAAACAAGTGAATATACGAAGAAACAGAGCAAGAGAAGAAAGTCCAGGGTTCAAAAGTGAAAAATGGGAAATTTTAACTCTTCGCGGTACGCGAAGACCCAGAAGAGAAAGCTTCGCGGTACACGAGAAATCTCAGGAAGGTCCGCGACTATTTTGTTCCTCGCGGTACGCGAGGAACCTATCCATTTCTTTCGCGGTACGCGAGGAACCTATCCATTTCTTTCGCGGTACGCGAGGGAAGGAAAATTCAGCAAAACCTTAAAAATCGATTTAAAATAGAATTTGATTCCCATTCTTAGAGTAGTTCGATTTCCAGTCATCTAGAGAGAGACCAGAGGGGATTTTATAGCTTAGGAGGTCGATTGAAGAGAAAAGATTAAGACGTTGCTTTCGGGTTCGTTAGATTTAGCGTTTTCGATTGCAAGATTTGATGTTTATCTTTGTTTGCTTTGTTTGATACCATGGTTTTGTGTTTCTACTTCTGTTTTGGTTGTTTAAGCATGATTCTAGGCTAGAACTATGATATTGCCTAGGTCACATGATGAATACTTGTTAAAGTTTCAGTTTTTATTCGGTTTTTGGATTCATTTAATGGGTTTATGATTTTGTAAAAGATCCTGAGTTGATTATTGTGATGTTATTGCTTGTTTAGATCTGATCTTGTGTTTAATTTCAATTCCTTGCGTTGAATGTTGTTGTCTGCCGGTTTCATTAGCGTATCTTGGTCATAGATCCTAGGGTTTATGAGTAGGGTGGTTTGCTAGATGTAGTAGCCATAGGAGTTGTCTTTGATTACAGATTATAGTTGAGTGTGTATCCTAGTTCAATACCCGAGAGATGAGAATTAGTCGTTTAGTTTCGTCATTAGGAATCTCGTTGTCAGCTGTCTGAGAGGAAGCCAATATTAGGTGTCTAGTGATTGTTGCTATTCGTGTCATAGTTGTTATCTTGAGATTACCCCGTGCATCTTCAATGTATTGTGGATAGTGAGACTAAGAGGTAATCTGCATATTAGGATACTTTATCATTGTTTGACATACCTGAGAGGTGATCCAACCATCTGATGATTTCAGTACATTTTAGGTAGCTTAGTTGGTGACACCCTGAGAGTGATTAGGGATCCACTAGGTACTCTTTAGTTGTCATCCTTAGAAACCCAGATCCATTTTAGTTTCCATAACCGATAGAAGTTGTGCTTTGCAAGTAGGATTCCGACCTGGGTGATATTCTTCCCATCTCATGATTTCATCTTAGTACTTTTAATCCTGATAGTTGAGTCGTTCGAGTTTTCTGCATTCATTAGTTTAATTCATTAGTGTAGTAAACCCCCAAACCAAATCATCTTTAGTCCGAGTCAGAGTTTAGTTTTGTTATCGTAGTGTCTCTAGGGTTCGATATTCCGGTTTACCATTAAGTTGTGCTACACTCGATAGGTACACTTGCATGTCAGTGCGGTCTAGTTCATAGGTTTTCCATTTATTACTTAGGAGTCTAGGTTAGGTTTTGTTAGTTTTTATATAGACCGTCTGGACGACATCAACAGCCAAGAATAAATTACAGTTACTTGTTTATTTACAAACAAAAAGCACAAATCAGTTATTCATGAACACATTACTCTAAATACATGCAAAAGTTTCTCATTATCTTTCACCTTCGGAAATGTATGAGCTTACTAGGCACTCCAAGGAGACAAATCATTCCGCGTAGGCGTTAACCATCCATATAAACTCCAACAACAATTGGAAAATTTAAAACCCAACTACCTACATTGTACTTGAACTCCAAGAAACACACTTGTCCGCAAAACTCGATCACCTACAAAATTCGATAGTTTACATTACTCATGTAGAAACATGTTTTAGTAACTATAGATAAAATTCTCTGTATCGGTGTACTAGGCTAGTACACAGGAGGGTGTTCCTGCGTACTTAGCAAGTACACCACCTTGTTCGTGCGTACTTAGCCAAGTACGCAAGGCTTTTGCCTTGCGTACTTAGCTAAGTGAGCAGGTAGTGATGATACCCCTATTAATAGAAGACTAGTCTTCATTTGTGGGGTGAAACCTCGAACAAGGTTGAGAGGTGTCCGGGCTGGATGAGCTCTCCTGCCCCTAGACTGTGAGCGTAGACGAGAGATGTGTACTTCTTCGGTATGTAATATGAGATGACTTCTTTGTTATGGATTACGTATCTTTTTGTGTTGATTCTGTTCTTTATGTTCGTGTTCTACTCGGTCTCGTTCTTCACTGTTCCCATGCAAATCACGAGCAGACCGTTGTTTTTCCGCTGCGCGACGAGGCTCCCGGGACCTACAACTCATGAAATTCAATTATTTACATATGAACGTTCACAATATACATGAAACTAAATTATTTACATTATACACGAAACTTGATTGATCACATTGTACACAAAACTTGTTTGTTCATAACATACGTGATACTAGATTGTTCACATCATACATGAGACTTAGTTGTTTACAACATATGTGATACTAGATTACTTACGTTATACATGAAACTTGAGTGTTTAAATTACACATGAAACTAGACTGTTTACATTGTTTGAAATTAATTGTCTACTATATACATGAGGCATGATCATTCACTTTAACCATGAAAGTTGATAGCTATAAACTTTGAGCTACTCGGGGTTTGACGTATTCTTATTCAAACACGAGGAAGCTATAAACTTTGAGTACACGGGGTTTGACGTATTCTTGTTCAAACAAGAGGGAGCTATAAACTTTATGGGTAATCTTGAGGATTGTGCCATCTACCTAGGACAACCGCATATGGGGTGGTGCCATATTGTTATTCTTTTATTCATTGATTAATTTTGTTATCCATGGACATAGTTATTTGTTAGCAACACATATGTGAAAACAATAGTTATGAATTAAGTGATCTTGTGTCCCCTCTTAACCCACACATAATGGGATGATCTATACGGACCATGCGATGAATTGAGTAATTACGGGTGCACACGTAATTATAATAGTCAGCGCATGGAAAACATAGTGAATTATGTCGCGTGTGATGACATAAAATATAGCGTGATATATAGTAATGAAACTAATGTGATATGATAAGGGCATGGTAGATACGTCGCTGGTACTTCCTATATATAAGTGTCCCTTTCATATTGTCAGAGTTAGCGTTGTTCATCTCACGTGAAGTTCTATATATTTTGACCTTGACCGATGTTCGTGAAATCTTTTATCAAGTAACATAACTTGAACATATTAGACTACATCCTAAAGAAGCATTGATCATCAAAATTCTCATCGTTCCCATTTCAAGTGATGCATCCCATCATTGAAGTCCAAAATATTCTTTGACATTTTTCTCCTTAATGCTCTTCAAACTAAATTCACTATCACCATTCATGCCTGATCTTGAATATCGGATCTGAACCTTGTCACCAATTATACTTCTCAAACCAAAAATCAAAGCTCGTTGAGAATCCAAACTCACATCTCTTTCCTGATTCAATAACCCCCAACAGTCGAATTTCGGGATGAAATTCCTTCAACTTAGGGATACTGTAACATCCATGATATTTCCAGCCATATTTTTTATTATTTATTTTTTTAATTATTGATTTTATTCAATAATGACACTACGTTCAAACCCTGTGCTCGTCCAACATAATATGTCACACTTATTACTTACTATCACTCTGTTATACACAACACATAAAAGTATATTTATATGAATATAAAAGCAAACATTTTATTATAATGAATATACATCAAAATAAAACAAGCGAGCTTTACCATATATGTATGTATTTAATTGTAGATATATATGTAAAGATATACATATTTGATGATATTAAATAAATCAAGCGTATAACTATTTTTTAAAATAAAGCTTATAAGCTTAAATCTTGTATTTACATCTTTTATATATATATATACATGTATATACTTTGTTGTAATAAGCAAATAAAAAGAAATTTAAGAAACTTTAAGTATGCATTTACACTTATATATATATATATATATATATATATATATATGTATTTATGTAAGAAATTATATATATATATTTAATGTTATTATATAAACTATTTATACAATTTGTAAATTCATAAATGAAATTTTCTTTATAAAATAATAAATAGTATTTAGGGCTTTGTAAACTTTATAAAAAAAACAAACTTGTATAAATAATTAAAATGAATTTTAAAACAAATTAAATTGATCTTGAACTCTCCTAATTCCTTTTACCATTAATATAAAATTGTTACAAACTTCTAATTACCAATTTGATGGAGAAATCAAGACTCTTAAGAATCATTTAATTGTTTTTGGTTATGGAGAAATCAAGACTCTCATCCTACTCGTTTTTACACAACAAAGCAAAGCCCTAATGTTCCTGTTACAATCCGTATGGAAATCGAGGTCGATTTGGAGTAGGGTTTTGATTTGAATGTTTGGGAAAGAAGGTGTTTGAAACCCTTATGTTAAAATTCAAACTTTTCTTTTCCTTTGCAAGGCATAAGCCCGGTTCAAGCGGTTACACCACTTCCTTCACAGAGAGTAGGTCGCGGGTTCGAACACGGCTCTTCCCTTTTTATGTACATTTTGTTCCTTGTCTAGTGAACCCACTCATCCCCTCACATCCTCATATATATATATATATATATATAAATATAAATGTATATATATATTCACAAACATTTTTTTTTTGGAAATAAAAAGGGAAAAATACATATGTTCTTATTATATCAAAACCTTAAATAAAAAGGGAAATAAAATTCATGACTTTGCAAACACATATATGCAAACATTTGATTAGTAATACAATTATTATTATGACAAACTTCCTTATTTTGTTTCAAGAGTTACAAGTATTATATCTTATATAAAGGAGATGACTATATACCTAGTTATATAAAAATCACCTACAAATTTATGGAGACTAAGTGGAAAAAAAATACAAATATACATCTATATTATTATTATGCTCGATGTAAAATGCACAAATCTAATTTATAAAATTTATTTTATAAACATTGGGATACTCAAATTCATCTTAATAACTTGAGTTAGTTAGATATTCAAGGGAAACAATTATATTCGTTTTTTTTGGGATAAAAACCTAATAAAATCTTATTTTATGCAAACTTTTTTAACAAATTATTTATCTAGAATTCCCTAAATTATAAATTATGATTTTAATATAAGTATGATCATTTTTATAAACTATTACTTTACAAAGATCTGTTCAACCTTTTTATATAATTTATTGTTATTACATAAGATCATTTAAATGAAATTTTATACTTTAATTAACATTTAATTGTGATAAAGTTTCTAATTAATTAGAACATCTTATTACTTTAAATCTCGATTTAATTTCAAATTAAAATAAATCATTATTCATAACACTCTTTTTTTTATGGAAACCAAACTAAATAAATAAAAGTTTTTATTTACTTATGTAATTTCGTTATTTAAGTTATTCAACTATCTATCCATGTATGCAATTATTTACGAAGGAAAACTATTCATCTATTTATTTATGCATCCATTCATCTAACTACATACAAAAGAAATCAATTATTCTTTCATTTATTCAAATTTAAAATACAATATGTTATCAAGATTCAAACGAACATTATTTAAACTCAAACACATACTTTACTATTAAAATAAGGTCACCAATCTCAATCCCTTTTTCGCATTAGGATTCCCTGTATCATTTTGTACAAAACATTGATACGTATATCATTAAATAGTAGGTTAACTCTGAGGTTAGCTTGAACTTTTTGTGCAACAAACAATATACTTGTGTAGCATCCAAAGCTTCATATTGCAAGGTGAGTTTACATAGCCCCCTTTTCACTTTTTGTGCATAGTGCAAGTGCAATCATTAACTCAGTACAAGCTGACGGTATACAATGATAGATCTATTGAGTCTGACCAACCCACCCGGTTAGGGTGATTGTTGCTGAAAACACTTAAGAATAACATTAGTGTTATGCCTATCAGTCACAAGGTTTGATTGTGCGTCCCAGTTTAAACTATAGTGGTTCTTCGTAATTGCCTTATTAAACCATGTATCATATGAATTGTACACAAACTTTTGATATTACTTGTGGTGTCAAAACCTATGTATGCTCACCAACTCTTTTTAGTTGACCCTGTTTTCATCATGTTTCAGGTACTAGTGTATGAGATCATATGTAAGATACTACATAAAGGATTTGGACCTAGTGAACAAAGAACTCAAACATGTTGATGTATTTGATCTTGGTTGTTGATTGAACTATTGTAATGAAATCTTGATGTAATTAATATATGAAAGTTTAGTTGATCATGAGCTTATGAACAGTCTCCACGTCCGCCCCGACGTATTCCGCCGTCGGTTGGGGTGTGAAAACAATCAGTGGGTCCGGGTCAGGGGTGACCGCATATGAATACCGAAATTCGTAGGGTTTAGGGAGAAAGTACTTGATGAGCCTCATAAGTCAAGGTATTCGATCCACCCAGGGACCATAAAGATGTACCAAGATATGAAGGGAAATTACTAGTGGCCGGGAATGAAGTATGATGTGACCAAGTTTGTGAGTAAGTGCCTGATGTGCTTGTAGGTTAAGGCCGAGCATCAGAAGCCTTATGGAAAAAATCCAACTGTTAGAGATTCTGAAATGGAAATGGGAGCACATTACAGTGGATTTTATTACAAAGTTACTCAAGACGGTGAAAGGGCACGATACTATTTGGGTAGTAGTTGATCGGTTAACCAAAAGCGCTCATTTTCTACCAATTAGAGAGACATTCTCGTCGGAGAGGTTATCCAAGGTGTTTGTGAATGAGATTGTTGCGAGGCATGGAGTGCCGATTTCTATTGTAACTGACCGAGATACGAGATTTACGCCGAAGTTTTGGAAGAGGTTTAATGAGGCTATGGGAACAAGATTACATATTAGCATGGCGTATCATCCTCAGACTGCCGGACAGTCAGAGTGGACGATACAAACATTAGAAGACATGCTTCGTGCATGTGTGATTGATTTTAGTGGTGCATGAGATAGTCACCTACCGTTGAAGGAATTCTCTTATAACAATAGTTATCACACAACTATTGGAATGCCAACATACGAGATGCTGTATGGGAGAAAGTGTAGGACCTCGGTATGTTGGGGTGAGATTGGGAAGAAGGAATTAGGGAGTTTAGACGTTATGAAAGAAACTTTAGAGAAGTTCGAGATGGTGAAGCTGAGAATGAACGTAGCTCAGGATCGGCAGAAGTCTTATGCCGACAAGAGACGGCGACCTATGGAGTTTAATGAAGGAGATTTTGTTATGCTTAAGGTATCGCCCTTGAAGGGCATCATTCATTTCAAGAAGCGGGGAAAGCTTAGTCTGTGGTATATCAGACCGGTTATGATTGAGGAGTGTGTTGGTAGTGTCGCCTACCGGCTGTTGTTTCCAGATGAACTGGCAGGGATACACCTGACTTTTCACGTGTCCCATTTACGAAAGTGTTTGGCTGACGCTATAGAACACGTGCCGTTAGACGACATTGTGGTTGATGATAAGCTAAATTATGTAGAGGAACTAGTGGCTATACTGGATAGAAACGAAAAGAGACCGAGGAGGAAAGTAATCCTGATTATTAAGGTGCAATGGAAGCATCGTAAGGGATCCGAGGCTACATGGGAGCAAGAGGAGGAAATGCGGGAACGCTATCCACATTTGTTTCCTGATGACGCAGGTTTCGGGGACGAAACCTCTTTTAGGGGGGAAGACTTGTAACATCCCGATTTTTCAGACAAAAAAGCGGGCCTTGTAATTTTTCTAATTATGTGTAAAGTGATAGCGGGTAATTATAAAATAAAAGAATGGACATAACTTAAGTGCTATTTACGTAAAAAGGGGTAACGCTAGGGACCGTATATGCGCTTGGGCTAAACCCGGCCCACAAGGGGATGCCCTATATCGTACGACACAAGGGGAGGGTCCCCATTGGTGTTGTTTTCGGCCGAGGACAAGGAGAAGGAGAGGAGAGAGCCAATCTTCGCTATTCGAAGCAGGATTAAGGTATTTCTCGATCCTTAATCATTCGTTGTGAGTTTCGATCATTAAATCATGGGGTTTAACACTTTATTTTTTTTATGGTTTTGCATGAGTCAAGGTTTCATGAATAACGATACGATCGGGGATTCGATTTGCACGAGTCACTCGGATTGAAGGTATTATTCCTATGTTCTTTGCGTGTGATCGTTTTTGTCGCTTGTGGCTTGTGTGTGTCGAGTGGAAGTTGTCCGGAAACCCTAGAGTGCAAGGGTTGGGGCTTACAGGCATACGAATGGGAAGCAGGGAGGCCGGAGCAGCGCAAGGCGGCCGGTGGTCGTGCTGGTCAGTCTCGGCAGTCCTCCGAAGGGGGCTGTTCACGGCTGAGGTAGTCTCGGGGAGGGTAGTGGCGCGTAAGGGTGAAGCGGGTCACTACGAAGATGAGGCGACGGGGGCTATGGTGGTTCCGGGTGACCACGGCGGCAACCTAACAGGCCATAAGCGGCTGAGTTGGGTGGTTAACGATGGTGGTTATCAGTGGGAGCAGCCGAAAACCACGTTTGTTACCGAGATTAACCATTAGTCGTTCAGTGGATATTTGACGTAATGTGAGGCGCGTGCGCATGCATGGGAAGTCGTGGGGTACGGGTTTTGCATGGTGTCATGCAAAGACGGATTAGGCATGCATGGTGCTCGAGTAGTTGAGTGAGTGAAGTGTTAACATCGGGTCATGTAATAGACTCGTGATTTGTGTGTTTGTTAGGTACAAGGTCGAAAGATGAGCACGAGAAGTTAGCAAGTTCTAAAGATCGAAGTGTGTCGAGCAAAGGTGAGTTCTATTGCCCAATTTGAAACGTTTAATTGTTTTGGGCATGAATACATGTGAAACGTGTTTTTAGTGAATGCATGCATAAACGGTACTTTTGGTGATGAAATATATATTTTTAAATAATCGTTATGCTTGCATGTGTGTACGAGTTTTGGGTCACGTGCATCATGGTCGTGACGGGTAAAATAGAGTATGATTAGCCTTACTTTTGATAATAAATGTTTCATATCTTAAGGCATAAAATATTTGCGAAGTGAATGTTTTGGTATTCAAAGAGCACGAAGGTGTTTGGTGATAAAACGTGTATGTCGTTAATTAATATGTTTATGTGTATGAGTTAATTGTGTCACGTACTTAACCGTCGTGGCGGGAGGTCAAGCGTAAGCTTGGCTTTGTGTTGACGTTAGTGAACGAGTTATTGTGTGGACGTTAGTCAACGAGTTATTGTGTTGACGTTAGTCGACGGGTTATTGTGTCTGACGACAGTTAGGAAGGAGATCATGTTTGCTTGTGTCCTTGGACTAGCAAATGGGATGTACTTGTGTGTAGATGATTTTATCTATTTGATTTTGAGAACTATTAAAATGAGTTAAACCTTTTGAGATGTAAACCACTTTTATAATGGTTTTGGGATTTAATATCTCTAGTAAGTTACTATAGAGCTCACTCAGCGTAGCTGACTTTTTGAGCATGTATTTTAGTAAAGAGAAAGTGTGAGCTGGCGGCTTCTGGATGGCGTTTGGTTACCGTGTGTGTTCGTGATGACATTTGTTTAGTAGTTTATTTGGTTGAGTTGTTTGACTATTATTTCTAGACTTGGGTTGTGTTTAAGTTGGATCGTTGACCATTGTTTGACAATTTGATTTCCGCTGCAATGAATTGAGTTTATTTGAAGTCTATGACTACTTAACTTGCGTTTGTGTACAGACATGTTTTGTGACAATGAGCTTTGTAATAGAATAGGTCTTTGTATTGTCTTTTATGTTTTTTGATTGTCATTTATGTTTGTTGTTGTTAAGTGATTAGTTAAGTTTTGGCATAGGCGAACTTAGCAAGTTTGCCTAGGACAAGTTCTAGCGATCTTGTTACGTTCACTTGTAGTAGTTTATGGGTCTATAAATAGGTGTTTGCATGTTCTAGTTGTAGGCTTTTGATAATTCAGTATTGTAAACACTTAAAGATTTAAGAGCAATAGAAGAGAAAGTTTATTTACATTCTGTATTGATTACTATTGTTCTTGTCATCTACATACAAGCATGCATACGTTGGATTCCGCACTCCGTGTGCGTGTTGAGTCGCTCGTCTACACCGATACGTTTTGATCTTACCGAGACCTACATGTAGTATCCGAGTTTATTCTCTTGACCGAGATCGACCAGTGACTTTTTGTGTGAAGATTTGACATCAAAAGCTTGAGTTTTTATGAAGATTTCATATCAATTGAGTTTTTAGGTTCTTGAGTTGATTTTTGGGCTGATTTCATCAAATTGGGAGTATTTTTGAAGAAATTAATCCATTCAAAGTGTTCTAATTCATCATTTATACAATCCTACAGTTTAATTTGATCAAATTCCTTCAAATCTACAAGAAATGGCGATTTTCAGAAGCTCTGGTCCGTGTATTGGTTGAGAGTTCATCTTCCTGAGATTTCAACTGATACTGGCAAACTTAGTGTTTTCAGTTACTGGCGAACTTAAGCAGGCGAACTTATTATCTTCGCTTGTTTCCTGGTTTAGGCGAACTTGCTAAGTTCGCTTGATATTGGTTTGTAGCGAACTTGTTAAGTTCGCTTGCTTGATACTTGTTCATTTTCTTTTACTTCTTTTTACTTGATAACATTTTCGTATACTTGTTTTTATGGATAACATGGTGCAGGTTACCAACATGTTCAACTATGATAATGAAATTGGAACTCCTCAGAAACCACTGAAGCTTTTGAGTCTAGCTGATTATCCTAACTGGAAAGATCGTTTCGATCAATTCATTTCATACACCGATACTAGCGTGTGGATACCAATTCTTGAAGGCTATGTCCATCCGACTTATTCTTTTATGGACAATGATAATCTTCCAAAGCCTGTTTCTGCTTTGACAGTTGAAGAAAAAATAATCTTTGATAGAGAGAAGAAGGCAATGGCGTGTATCTCGATGTCTTTATCAAAAGAAATCTTCCATAGGTTCAAGCAGTTTGATAAGTGGCCAAAGTTTCATGTATTAAAAGGTGTAATATGTTATATTTATGCAATTTGATATGTGGAATACAAAGGTTTTGTGTAGTCATGCATGTGCAGGTGTTGGAAGCTTAAAATGTGATCTTTGAAGATATTTCGGAAGAGTTGGATGGAAGACGGAAGTAACGGGGCAAAACTGCAGGCCAGCGTAAGCCTACGCCACATGGCGTCAGCCTACGCCGCCAGCGTAAGCCTACGCCCCACCAGCGTAGGCCTACGCCTAACTGTTTTCTTCACAGCTTGCTTCAGGTCCTCAGCATAAGCCTACGCCCTCCCAGCGTAAGCCTACGCTGGGTGCGTTTAAGATGCGGGGTTTGGGCGAAACAGCCCGATTTTCAGGTTTAATTAGGTTTTTCTTCCCCAAATTGAATCCATCTTTGACACCATAGTTCTTGGGCGATTTTGGAGTTCTTGGAGGCTAAAGAACACGGTTCTAACATCCGATTGAAAGATTGAAGATGATTTCCACCACCATGAGCGGCTAATCCACCGGTAATCATTCCCGGGTGGATTGTTTGTATGTTTTAGGGTTTTATCATGTGCTAGCTTTGAGAAACAATTCTTGTAATTGTTTGGTTTGAAACACTTGAATCTTTGTGTTTAGTATGGTTATGAACTCACGGGAGTCGATAAATTCTTGCACCATTGACCCCGTTAGATGATAATTGCTATGAACTTTGATTTATGTTGAATCTATTGATTAATCTAATTCTATATTGCATACATTTGTCTCGATTTCATTCGTGAATATTGTTTTACACAATTTGCCGATGATGTATGAATGTTGATGTTCTTGGTTAGATTTGGTTAATTAGATTTGGATAACCATTTGATTGTTTGAACTCAAATGTTGGTGTGATAATCCCTAATTACTTGTGAACTTGAAACCCGGGTGTGATACCCTTTTTAATTATTGTTTACAACTTAAACCGTTTTGTTTGGTACTTGATTTGTTTGTTGAGTTTATAAAGTTTTCACTTAAATCATTGATTGTGTTTGGTCAGAAAGACCCGTTGTAACTTCATAATTTGCATTGTTAATTGAAGTTGAGCACCGACCACAAACTCTTCGTGGTTAGTGGCCAAAGTTTCATGTATTAAAAGGTGTAATATGTTATATTTATGCAATTTGATATGTGGAATACAAAGGTTTTGTGTAGTCATGCATGTGCAGGTGTTGGAAGCTTAAAACGTGATCTTTGAAGATATTTCGGAAGAGTTGGATGGAAGACGGAAGTAACGGGGCAAAACTGCAGGCCAGCGTAAGCCTACGCCACATGGCGTCGGCCTACGCCGCCAGCGTAAGCCTACGCCCCACCAGCGTAGGCCTACGCCTAACTGTTTTCTTCACAGCTTGCTTCAGGTCCTCAGCGTAAGCCTACGCCCTCCCAGCGTAAGCCTACGCTGGGTGCGTTTCAGACGCGGGGTTTGGGCGAAACAGCCCGATTTTCAGGTTTAATTAGGTTTTTCTTCCCCAAATTGAATCCATCTTTGACACCATAGTTCTTGGGCGATTTTGGAGTTCTTGGAGGCTAAAGAACACGGTTCTAACATCCTATTGAAAGATTGAAGATGATTTCCACCACCATGAGCGGCTAATCCACCGGTAATCATTCCCGGGTGGATTGTTTGTAAGTTTTTGGGTTTTATCATGTGCTAGCTTTGAGAAACAATTCTTGTAATCGTTTGGTTTGAAACACTTGAATCTTTGTGTTTAGTATGGTTATGAGCTCACGGGAGTCGATAAATTCTTGCACCATTGACCCCGTTAGATGATAATTGCTATGAACTTTGATTTATGTTGAATCTATTGATTAATCTAATTCTATATTGCATACATTTGTCTCGATTTCATTCGTGAATATTGTTTTACACTATTTTCCGATGATGTATGAATGTTGATGTTCTTGGTTAGATTTGGTTAATTAGATTTGGATAACCATTTGATTGTTTGAACTCAAATGTTGGTGTGATAATCCCTAATTACTTGTGAACTTGAAACCCGGGTGTGATACCCTTTTTAATTATTGTTTACAACTTAAACCGTTTTGTTTGGTACTTGATTTGTTTGTTGAGTTTATAAAGTTTTCACTTAAATCATTGATTGTGTTTGGTCAGAAAGACCCGTTGTAACTTCATAATTTGCATTGTTAATTGAAGTTGAGCACCGACCACAAACTCTTCGTGGTTCGACACCCTTCTTACCCTAACTAGTTTAAGGTGATTAGGACACTCTATTTCTTTATCTTTGACCGGTCCCTTCGACACCGATCAAATTTTGGCGCCGTTGCCGGGGAGTGTGTGCGCTTGGTGTTTTATTTTAATTGACTCGTTACTATTTGTTACTTGTTTTGTTTGGTTAATCTTCTTCTATTTTTGTGTTACGCGTGGTGTTTGTTTGTGTGTGCAGGTGACAGATTAGTGCATGCGTACCCGTTCATCTGGGAGAAATTCACCACTTGTGTTTGAACCGGAAATTGAGAGGATAGCAAGGAAAAACCGAATCCAACAACAAAATTTAGAACCTATTTCATCGGAACCATCATCCATGGATGGTTGAAGCAGTCATTCTGGAACTAGTATAAGAAACCGTGGCCCAACTCCAAACAGAGGCCCTATCCCTAACCGCCCACCAACTCCACCTCACCGAACCTCAACCCAAACCCCACCTATACCTATCAATAACAACCTACCCCGTGGGTCGGGTCCAGTTCAACAAAACCGACCCGTTAACATCCGTACCAATCCCACGTACCAAGGAAGAAGGGGACCACAACAAAATCAAACCCCTCCCGGAAACAATGAGAACGAGGGTTGGGAGGATGACGATGGTGAGTACTTTGGGTATGATGATAATGAAGATGTTGGGAATGGTGATGGGTTTGGCGATTACGAGTATGAAGATGGTGAGAGAAGCCAATATGGAGAGTATAACGAGGGGCAAGGCTTTGGAGAGGAAGAAGAGGTGAATTATGTTCACCAAAGGGCGAGACAACCAATGGGTCGAACAGTTCGACCAGAGAGATTGGGGTATCCTCCTAGACAGGAAGGGAGGAGAGCTACCGGGGGCTACAATAATGAAAACCGAAGACAACCGGTAGCCCCTATGGGTGGAGTTAATGGTCGTTTTCGACCGGCTATTTCGGAGAATGCTTCTCCAATTGTTCCACCAATTCCCGGAATGAGGCGATTCAAGTCAAGGCCAAATTACATCAACGTTCTCCCACATTTTCATGGTATGGTCACCGAAGAACCATACACCCATTTAGCCGAGTTTGTTGTCATCTGTAGCACAATTGGGGATGAAAACTTTGACCAAAATGAGGTCAAACTCCGACTTTTTCAGTTTTCCCTCAAAGATCGAGCAAAGCAATGGTTCATCACATTGCCGGCCAATAGCATCTACACATGGGATGAAATGCAACAAGTTTTCTTGGACGAATATTACTCCGTTGCGAAGACAGATGACTCCCGAATTGAGATTCGGACTTTTCAACAACAAACAGGTGAACCTTTACATGAAGCTTTTACCCGTTTCAAGGAGTTGTTGAGGAAATGCCCCCACCATCAAATTGAGTTGTGGGAACTAGTCAAGTGTTTTGTTGATGGTTTGACTCAAGAGGAGAGGAAGTACTTGAAGTCCACTAGTAATGGGACATTTTTGTCTAATCCCGAAGAAGATGATTGGGAATTTTTAGAAAGAATGAGCCAAAGTTCAAAATCCGAGGCATCGGCTAGCCGAAGAGCCAAACACCCAATTTCAAAATCTGCCCCGGACTATGAGACGAAGGAGAGGTTAGCCTCTATGGAGAAAGAATTGGCCAATTTGAAAAGAGGAGAGAAAAAGGAAGTAGCGGGAGTGAAAACCCGTTTTGATGTTTGTGAGAGTTGTGGGGATTTGGGACACAAGGCCATAAGTTGCCCATTGCAAGATGGTAGATAAGAAGAAGTGAACCAAGTTTTTGGTGATAGGAAACCATACGATACAAACTCAAACTCCTATCACCCGAGCTCGAGAAATCATCCCAACTTCAAATACGGGGATGCATCAAACCAATTGAACCCAAATTTCCAAGGTTCAAATCAAGGTACTTTGTCATACCAACCTCGTCAACAAGGGAACTACAATTCGGGCGGTTACCAAAGGAGTTCATATAACAATAACCGAAACACAAATTACCCCCCAAGGAATTACAATCAAGATCATCAACAACAAGGTGGATCATCGGGGGGTGATGACGCGGTTAATTCAAAACTGGATGCACTGTTGGAGATGATGAAAGAGTCAAAAAGGGAGAATGAAATGAGAGACAAGTCTTTTGTGGCGTTGGAAAGACAAGTGGGGCAAATGGCCGAAGAAATATCTTTGCTAAAACAAAATGAAGGTAAACGGCCAATTGACAACACATTGAAGCCACAACATCATGTTAGTGCAATTGATGTGGCTCATGGTAATGAAGAAGGAGAAGAGGAGGAAATTGAGTGTGGAGAACCCTTAGTTCCTATTCAAATTGGGGAATTCAAAACTAAGTTGGCACTGCTAGATTATGGAGCGGGGGTGAGTATTCTACCAGGGAGCGTATATGACCAATACAATTTTGGTCCATTAGAAGAATACAACACCACGTTGGTGTTAGCAAATGCTACATGCACACGTCCTCGGGGGAAATTAGTGGGAGTGGCTGTGAAGATTGGAGAATTCTACTATCCTGGAGATTTCTTAGTACTTGATTATGCACCACTTGCTAAGGAGGAGCCACGAGTGATTTTGGGAAGACCGTTTTTGGCTACCGCAAATGCACAAATCAATTGCCGAACCGACACTGTTGACATGACCTTTGGGAAGCAGTTGAACATTAATATTTTTTCAAATTCATTTACATATTCGGTTGAAAATAAGTGTTCAAAAGCAGTCACTACTAACGTGGGTCATCCTCGCGCTAAGGCAAATGAGGGTGACACCAAAAAGAAAGGTATTATGTTTGACAGGTTTAATGTGAAAGACGAGCCGAAGGCAATCGAGAAGAAAACTGAGAGGTTGAAAGATGAGAAGAAACCACCCGACCATGTCCGACATCCGAGCGAGAAAGTAGATTTGTTTGATGTGGAATTTACAAGAGAGGAGACTTGGAGTTGGAGCGATAGCAACCAAGGTGATGGGGGAGCTAGTGGAAGCAATTTTGTGTTTCAACCTCCATAAGGAGGTAATGTCGGGCTGAGGACAATAAACTTAGCGCTAACCGGGAGGCAACCCGGCTTGTGATTGCTTTTATTTTGTCTTTGCTTTGTTTTGTTTTGTGTGTTTTAGTTTTTGTCACCATAGCAATACTCAAGTGTGGGGAAGACTCATGGAAGACTTACGAGTCCATTTTTGGTGATGGTTCAAGCACTCTATGATCACCTCTAATCAGGTCCACGTACTCTTTCTCATATTTATGTTGCTTTGATTGAACGAATTTGTTTTTATTTGTTTTGGTGTGTTTATGTTTGAAACTTGGTTGATTGTGTTTGGGTTGGTGCTTATGGTCATGGGAATCTTTGAGTTGGATATTGGGAGTTATTGGGTTTTGGTTATTTTTGCACCCACTAACCGCACTTTTACATTTCATAACTATTTACATTGGGACAATGTAAGGTTTAAGTGTGGGGATGTGGGAAATCATGGAAACCATATACAATTTTTTGAAAATTGTTTTACAAAGTGTTTGGTAGAGGTCGTTGTCATGGTTAATTCATTAAGTTACTCGATTAAGTTTTTCAAACAAATGTTAAAAAATATATATAATAAATTGGAAATGTTGGAATTGGGAGTAACAAAGTAGAAGGTGATGGTTTGCATGCACATGTCGGTAACCTATTTTCCACTATGTTGTGAGATTTTGATACAAATTGATATAAATATTCTCTTACTTGAGTGTTTAGCCACTTTGTTTCACATTTTAGAACTTGCATATTATTGATACATGTTGAGACCTTGAACCAATTAATTGCATAAAAATGATAAATGCATTAGGAGAAACCTTTTTATTTTTAGCCATTTTTATACCCTTACCCGTTAATATCCACTAGATGCCCATTCTGAGCCTATACCTTTTCGTTTGACAAAACCCATAACATTAGCCCTTTCACCTTTTCAGCCTTTTCTTTTTAAACCCGTGAGTTAGAATTCAACTAACTTAGGTTGTTGCAGTTCCAGTTACAAAAAAAAATAAAAATAAAATAAAAAAATAAAAAAATAAAGAAAGAAATACAAAAATAGTATTGGGTCAACATGTGCCCAAAGGTCTTGAATATTAGTTGAGCTACAATAAAAGATGTTATTGGGTCAGTTTAACTCAAGTTTCATTTAATAGTTTGAAGAAATAAGAAATTTAGTGTTGATGGGTCATTTATACCCATGGTAGAATTTTGAAGGTTAAAGAGTTAATTTGTAACCTCATTAGTTGAATTCCACTCACCTTTAGCCACTTTAAAAATCCTTATCCATACCCGTAACCCTAGCCTACATTACAACCCTTAAAAGACCTTTGGATTTGTGCGTTTTAGTTGTGTTAGTAGGTGGAGATGTGATCAATATGCAAGCCTATGATAATGTGATTCATTGTGTGGCTTTGAGTGAAAAATACTAGCACATCATCGCTAGTCCATATATGAAGCCGAGTGGAGTGACTAATTGTGAGGGGTGTGTGCATGCAAAAACCATAACTAGATATGAGTTAAGCACGTTCCAATATTTTCCTTTTGTTAAAAATTTATTGATGGTTTGTTGGATTGTAAAGCTGTTGAGAGTATAATTTTTATGAATTTTTCATGACCTTGGACCTTAACTTATGTTTAGTGAAAAAAATTATTTAAGAATTTGTAATGTGATTTTAAAAGCAAATGACTTTGCTTGAGGGCAAGCAAAACTCAAGTGTGGGGATATGATAAGTGGCCAAAGTTTCATGTATTAAAAGGTGTAATATGTTATATTTATGCAATTTGATATGTGGAATACAAAGGTTTTGTGTAGTCATGCATGTGCAGGTGTTGGACGCTTAAAATGTGATCTTTGAAGATATTTCGGAAGAGTTGGATGGAAGACGGAAGTAACGGGGCAAAACTGCAGGCCAGCGTAAGCCTACGCCACATGGCGTCAGCCTACGCCGCCAGCGTAAGCCTACGCCCCACCAGCGTAGGCCTACGCCTAACTGTTTTCTTCACAACTTGCTTCAGGTCCTCAGCATAAGCCTACGCCCTCCCAGCGTAAGCCTACGCTGGGTGCGTTTAAGACGCGGGGTTTGGGCGAAACAGCCCGATTTTCAGGTTTAATTAGGTTTTTCTTCCCCAAATTGAATCCATCTTTGACACCATAGTTCTTGGGCGATTTTGGAGTTCTTGGAGGCTAAAGAACACGGTTCTAACATCCGATTGAAAGATTGAAGATGATTTCCACCACCATGAGCGGCTAATTCACCGGTAATCATTCCCGGGTGGATTGTTTGTAAGTTTTAGGGTTTTATCATGTGCTAGCTTTGAGAAACAATTCTTGTAATCGTTTGGTTTGAAACACTTGAATCTTTGTGTTTAGTATGGTTATGAACTCACGGGAGTCGATAAATTCTTGCACCATTGACCCCGTTAGATGATAATTGCTATGAACTTTGATTTATGTTGAATCTATTGATTAATCTAATTCTATATTGCATACATTTGTCTCGATTTCATTAGTGAATATTGTTTTACACTATTTGCCGATGATGTATGAATGTTGATGTTCTTGGTTAGATTTGGTTAATTAGATTTGGATAACCATTTGATTGTTTGAACTCAAATGTTGGTGTGATAATCCCTAATTACTTGTGAACTTGAAACCCAGGTGTGATACCCTTTTTAATTATTGTTTACAACTTAAACCGTTTTGTTTGGTACTTGATTTGTTTGTTGAGTTTATAAAGTTTTCACTTAAATCATTGATTGTGTTTGTTCAGAAAGACCCGTTGTAACTTCATAATTTGCATTGTTAATTGAAGTTGAGCACCGACCACAAACTCTTCGTGGTTCGACACCCTTCTTACCCTAACTAGTTTAAGGTGATTAGGACACTCTATTTCTTTATCTTTGACCGGTCCCTTCGACACCGATCACAGTTCAAAGCTTCAAAACAATTATGTGAAGGCTTACAGAAAAGATGTGAAGGAAGCTTGGATGTTAAGAAAAGCTGAAAGGAATTACTGAAGAAGCAGTTTCTGGAGTTCAAGCACTTTCAAAATGAAACTTTGGATTAGCTGGCTACAAGATTTTATCATCTGCTTAGTGAGCTTGCAAGTGCTAAAGTGGTTTATGAAGCTGAAGAAATCAATGACAAGTTCTTGGATGCCTTACCATCAAAATTTGATGTGTATTCTGTGCTGATCAAAGAAAATGAAAAGTACAAGAAAATATCATTAGAGGATGTACTGGGGAAGATACAATCTCATGACTTGAACTTAAAGAAGAAAGAAACAAACATGGAGCATGTTCAAGATCCTTCTATGTATTTTGCAAAAGCTACTGCTAAATCTGGATCTTGAGTTGCTTTATTCTCTTGAGATGGTCAAGATTGTAATGTGGAGAATTCTTCTGGATGTTCTTATCAATCTGGTTTTTCTGCAACAACATCAACTTCATCTGGATCACAGTCAACAAGTTCTCATCATGTAAATCAAAGGGTAGCTGAAGATTATATGGCGATGTTTTCTTCGTTCATTGCATCTTATGAAAACTTTATTGGTGGGAAAATTCATGATCTGGAAGCCACTGAAGAAGATTATAAGCAAATTGATCTTGTTGATCTAGAAGAAATCAATATTCAGTGGAATATGGCTATGTTAATGAGGCAAGCTAAAGAATTCTTGAAGAAGACCAGAAGAAAGTATATTGGATCTAACAGCAAAACAAAGATGGGTTTCGACAAATCAAAAGTTCGTTGTTATAATTTCCAGGAGTACGACCATTTTTCCAAAGAATGCAATAAGCCAAAATTTGAGTTTGATTCTCAAAAGAAGAATAGTTATCAAGGAAGCAGACAACATCAATATTAACAGGGAAGTTCTGGAAATTCTGGAAAATTGTTCTACATCACCTGCCTTAGTTGCTCAAGGGGATGACAATTATGATTGGGGAATTCATTTAGAAGACTAGGTTGGAGCTATGAGTCAAGCGTTTGTTGTTGAAATTCATACAACTGATTCGTCAGTGGATGATGGTTCAAGCAGTTCTAATGAAGAAGAATGTTCAGCAAGTGAAACTGAAAGTCAGAATGAAACAGCTGAAGAGAGTAATTCTGAAGATAATATCTCTGTTGAAAGTCATTCTGATGATAAAGACTCAACTACAAGTGCTTCTAAGGATGAAATTGTTCTGAATATATGAGAACATGAAGTGAAAGAAAAGATTCCTACAGCAAAGGAGAATGTATTCATGGCTGACACATCCGATCCTAATAAGGTAAAATATGTTATCTGTGAAATATATTGTTCTAACTGTGTTTCTGTGAAGGATAAAATGATGAGGGTTATGGAGGATAATGCAAACCTCATTTGTTACGTGAAATCTATGCATAAGGTAAATCAAACTTTGAGGGATAATGAAAAGCTGTGTGTTGAAAGGATTGACTCCTTAAAAAGAGATATCAATTATCTGACCTTGAAGATAAAGGAGAAGGCGTATCAACTGGATATGTCATTTGTAGAAATTGAGAAAAGAAATGCTATTCTTGCTGAGACGAATAAGAAGCTTGCTGATTCTGAAGCAGAAGTGGCTAGACTGCACAGAAAGCTAGAAGGTTTTGGAAATTCTTCATGAGGTTGCTCAACCAAAACCAGTGATTGAAAAGAAAATTTTTATTAGTGTTGGTGATATTAAAACTGAGGTGTCCAACGTTGAGAAAAAAATCAACCGTTGAGTTTATCAAACAAAAGGTGAATCTGGAAAAGCCTAAGGTGGTTCAGGCTCATAGTCCAAAGGTTTATGTTTGTGAATCATCAAAGAAAGTGTATGTTCCAAAGAAGTAAGATGTTGTTGAAGTGCAATCTTCTGAAGGTTATACATCGGGAAGTTCTTCAAATTCAAGAAAGATCCCTTATGTTAGAGAATACAGAGAAAGGCGTGTGTGTTTTCACTACAATGAGGTGAGGCATATCTTAGTGAAGTGTCCTTACAACAATAAGGAAAAGAATCCAATCATTTCAGAGAAACCAAAACATACTCTTAAGCCAGTTGTTAGTCAATCAAAACCTCAAGTAGTGAAGATTCTAAAAAGTCCTGGTGTGGTAAAGCCTACATCTGATAATGTGGTGCATCAATCTATGAGTCAGAATGTGTCTAAAAAGACATTTGTTAAACCATCTGGGTTTAAGCAAGATTTGAGACATCATGTAGATGTTAAAGTTGGTGTGAGTAAACCAGGGTTTGTACAACCTGGTGGTAGAAAGCAAGTGGTTTATCCACAACATGCTGAGAATCCGAAAGTTGGATTAAAAAAGAATTCACAATCTGAGGTTAAGCTTTCAAAACCTCAAATACGGAGATGGAATAGACGATTAAAGAAAGTTTTAGAACTTGATCAAAATACTTCTTTTTCAAATACTCATGATTTTCAAAAACAATCTAATTTTGATAAGAAAAAGAATGTTTCTAAATCAAAGTTGTCTAGTTCTGATTCATCGTTGCAATCACCAAGGGTGGATGATAATAGAGATTATGAATTGCTTGAAGTAGTTTATTTTGATGCAAATGGCAGACCCAAGACCACAATGGCTTGGGTAACTATTTCTAGCTGATTTTTCTTGTTTATGTAGGGTCAACCAAGGAGGACTGTAAACAACAATTGGTATGTTGACAATGGTTGCTCCCGACATATGACTGGAAATATTCATTTGCTTGAAGATGTGAAAAAGATTGATGGAGGTTATGTCGCTTTTACGGGTAATAAAGGCAGATACATAACTCGTCAAGGAACGTTGAAGAATGAAAAAGTTAAGTTTGAGAAAGTCAATTATGTTGAGCCACTAGAGCATAATTTACTCAGTGTATCCCAAGTGTGTGATAAAAAGTTTTCTTTCCATTTTAATGATTTTGAGTGCTTTATTCTGAAGCCGGGATTTATTATACCTAAGGAATGGATTCTGATGAAGGAACCGAGGAGGAATGACACATATGTCCTAGACTTGAGTGTGGCTACTACAATGGATTCAGTTCCTACATGTTTACTCTCAAAGGCGTCTGAATCTGACTCTACTCTTTGGCATCGGAAGCTAGCACACATCAATTTCAGAAAGATGAATTACTTGGTGAAGAATGATTTGGTTACTTATGTTCCCAAAATAAAGTTTTATGTGCCTGATGATTGCATACCTTGCAAGAAGGGCAAGCAGCACAGAAAGTCCCACAAATCTAAGAAACAAAATTCAATTGTTACTCCTTTGGAGCTTCTACATATGGATTTGTTTGGGCCAATAAGTATTCAAACTATTGGAGGAAAATTGTACTGTTTGGTGGTAACTGATGACTTCTCGAGATTCTCATGGGTAAAGTTTTTGGCAACAAAATATGAAACAACTGAGACTATTCAATTCTTGATTATAGGGTTGGAGAATCTAATCAAGCAACAAGTCAGGCGTATTAGAAGTGATAATGACATTGAATTCAAGAATATCAAGATGGGATTCTTTTGTTTACAAAAGGGTATTCATCATGAATTTAGTGTGCCATATATTCCTCAACATAATGGTGTAGCTGAGCTTAAGAACAGAACGCTGGTTGAAAAGTGAGAACCATGCTGGCGGATTCTAGGCTACCGGTCACTTTCTGGGCCGAAGCTGTGAATACTGCTTGTCATGTCCTTAATCGTGTTCTGACCGTGAAGCGACACAACAAGATGTGTTACAAGCTGTTAAACAATCAAAAGCCTAATTTGGATTATCTTTTTACCTTTTGGGAATCCGTGTACTCTTATGAAGACAAGAAATGTTCCTACAAAGTTTAGTGAAAAGGCCATTGAAGGGATTTTTCTTAGATATGTAGCCAATTCGTTAAATAAAAGTGTGTATAACAAGGAATCAAGACAAGTCAAAGAATGATTCCATATCGATTGCTCGAATCCTTCTATTCCTATGAAGGCGGTTGGTCAAGAGTGGCATTTGATTATGACAGTTTGTTCAAGTCTTTCAATTTTGCTCCTGAATTGTCTGCTGAAGAAGTTACTTTGTTATATGAGTCATGCAATAGTGACCAAGATTGTGGTTTTAAACCAAGATCGGCGGTTCCATTATCAGTTCCATCATCATCCCCTGATCCGAACGATGCATCTTGTTCGGGTACTCATGAAACGGATAGTGATGACGATGAGGCGATATTTCAAGATTCTTTAACTAATCCTTTGATCGTTGATGATTCGCCTACATCTATACAAGTTCCGGGGGAGATTTCTTCTAATCTTGATCCAGTGATACTAGTACCTCAAGTGCTTCCTTCTCAAGTGAATTCTACTAAAGATGATGTAATACCTGTTCCTGAAGTTGCTTCTACCAAAGAATTAAAAGATCATCCAGTGACGAATATCATTGGGAATCTGCAGAATGGAGTCAAAACTCATTCTTTAACTAAAAATACTTGTTTATATTCTCAGATTAGGGATACTGGAGTACTTTATGTTTGCTCACATTCTTGTTTTGTTTCTCAGATTGAAGCAAAGAACATGGAAATGGCGTTACAAGATAATAATTGGATTGAGGCTTTGCAGGAGGAGCTAGCCCAATTTGATAAATTGAACATCTGGAATCTGGTTGATCTTCCAAAGGGAGTGTATCCGATCGACACAAAATGGGTCTTCAAATGTAAGAAAGATGATAGATGTGTCGTGGAGAGGAATAAAGCGAGGTTGGTCATTCAAGGCTTTAATCAACAAGAAGGAATAGATTACACTGTGGTGTGCGCGTCTGTAGCAAGGTTGGAAGCAATTCGATTGTTTCTAGCTTTTGCTTCATTCAAAGGGTTTAAAGTTTATCAATTGGACGTCAAGAGTGCTTTCCTTTATGGCAAGGTTAAAGAAGAAGTGTACGTATGTCAGCCACTGGGCTTTGAAGATCCATTATATCCTTTGAGAGTGTTCAAGCTAGATAAAGCTTTATATGGACTTCATCAGGCGCCCGGAGCTTGGTATGAAACGTTGTCTCAACATCTTCTAGGCAATGGTTTTGATCGTGGCCAGATTGACTCAACCTTGTTCATAAAGAAAGCAGGGGGAGATTACCTGATGGTTCATATTTACGTGGACGATATTATATTTGGTTCAACAAATGAAGAGTTATGCAAATAATTTGAGGGAGTCATGAAATCGAAGTTCGAAATGTCCGCTATGGGAGAGTTGTCCTTTTTCTTAGGGTTGCAAGTTAACCAGAAGGAAGATGGCTTCTTTATTCACCAGTCTAAGTATGTAAACGACATCTTGAGCCGGTTCAAGATGGAAGACTGTTCCCCATATGACACACCGATTCTAGTGAATCACAAGTTAAATCCAAATCCAGAAGGGAAGGATATTAATAGTCGATTATACAGATCTATGATCGGATCCCTCATGTACTTAACCGTGTCAAGGCCAGATATAATGTTTGCTGTGTGTCTCTGTTCCGGATTTCAAGCAAAACCGAAAGAATCTCATCTGATTGTAGTAAAAAGGATATTCCGATTTAGATTTTGGAGGTTGCTGCTTGGACAGGAAGTCTACAACAAGAGGTTACCAGTTCCATGGTAATCGACTTGTATCGTGGCAGTGTAAAAAGCAGACCTAAGTCTCAATATCAACATGTGAAGCAGAGTACATTGTAGCTTCCTGTTTTTATTCAGAAATTTTGTGGATCTAGCCACGTATAAGAGACTACGGTTTGAACTTTACATGCACCCCCATGTTCATAGATAATAATGCCACTATGTCCACTACTAATAACCTTGTCAAGTATAATAAAACTAAGCACATTGAAATTAGATATCATTTTATTCGTGATTGTGAAGATAAAAAGTTGATTGAGCTGGTGAAAGTGCATACTGATGACAACTTTGTAGACCTCTTCACTAAGGCATTTGATCGGACTCGCTTTGAGTTTTTGTTAAAGATGATAGGAATGATCAATCCCGAATAAAAGTTTTACAAAAAACTATTTTCATGGAAGTGTTTATTTTAATTTATTTCTTTCATTTGCATAGTTTTACTACTTTATTACTTTCATGCATTTAGTTTTACCATCAAAAAGTCGTTATTTATAAAAATTCAAAACAAATTTGAAAAAGAAAAAAATCAATATCACTTAATGTTAGAGAAGAAATGATAGTACATCAGTAGATGATCATACACATGACCATAGAATGACTACCTGGTTTATGTTTTTATGCTTAAAACTGTGTTTATATGATTTGATCTAAACTTCTTAGTTTGCACAAACAAGAGATGATAGCTTCATGACTGCTTAGCATTACATATATATATATATATATATATATATATATATATTTTTAATTTGGATATCTGTATGTAATTTGAATTATCAGTAGGCTAGAAGCGTTTTTATACCATTAGTAGTGTGAAAACATAATGATCTATGTCACAATTATGATTTGAACCCATATTATGCTGGATGTGTGTGTTAAATGATCATTATCAGATATAGAATATGAGACTTTAAGAATTTCATGAGACCAGTATCAGATTATGTTGATTAGCATAATTTTTCGGTTCACTTCACTGGCCATGCCCTGAAAAACATCTGCCAAGCATATACTAGCCCTTGAATCAAAATCACTTGATTAATTCATTGAAGAGATCTAGATAACAGTTAGACCACATTACCCTGAATCAATCGATTCTTTATTCAATCATATGCTTAAGAATTTCATTTGTTACTCTATATCATTGAGAACCATCAAAGCCAAGCCAAAATATATGAATCATTCGATTCTGAATCTTTATGATTCTTTATATCCTTCGGGATCTGCTTCTTTTCCTGTGCTAATTGATATAATTTCACCCTGGAGATTGAACACATATTATATTGCACAAAGTCATATATATATCTTGAAGGTAGTGCACATTTACTTTCTGTTGGCTTACTTGTGGGGTACACATTGTTTTCATATAAATGGTACTAACTCACAAGAACGTGGGATAAACATGCTTGTAGTTTCAAATCTTATAATGCTGACAACTTGAATTCACATGTAGTGTATTGCAAATTCGGTACGAATAAGTTAGCATGTCATGTTCTGATCTTGTTTACTTTGAAGTTTATCGCATATCATTTCATGATTTTAGAACATTCGAAAAGAAAGTTGTGATAATAATTGATAGTTCATGAAAGAAAGAAGTTGTTAGTTCTGAGAATTTCATATAATGTTGCACAAGGTTTGTGTTTGATGAGCTGTGAATTGTATCCACACAGAATACCATAGGTCACCCTTAGATCTGCTAGGGATTTTATATCTGAAATGTGTGTGATTCATCAAATATACTGATATGCTCTTCTTACTCGTGATGTCTGAACAAAAATATGTGTTTTAGTACTTGTATTTCATTTTTTATTGATAAAAACCAAAAATATGTATTTCATTTTGTATAGATAAAAACCAAAAATATGTGTTGCAGTTTGTATAGATAAAAACCAAAAATATTTTATTTTTTTTCTTTACTGCTTTATATCATTTTGAAAAATCCAAAAAGATTTTAAGTGTGTTTTAGCATAAATTTTCAAAAATACAAAAATATGTTCGTTATTTGATAGTTCGTTTTTTTGAAAATCCAAAATTATTTTCTTTCTTGCTTCCATGAAAATTTTTAATATTTTTACATGTTCGGGATTGTATCTTTTACTGGTTCAAGTTGGAAGAGAGAAAGATTGGAATTTGGGATTGGATTTTGAAAGTTCAAAATTTACTAAGTATAGAGATTGAAGCGAACTTAATTTGTTTGCTTGTTTATGTTCGCCTGGGAGCGAACTTAACAAGTTCTCCTGGTTTAGCGTACTTAATGAGTTGGGTATATATTGCATAGTGTTGCGAACTTGTTCTTTTACTCTCTTATCTGTGCAAGCGAACTTATTTGAGCGAACTTGACTGTGTTTGAGCCAACTTATTGATTTTGAAGTTTCTATTGTTGGGAGGTGTTTTACTCGTTTGATTCTAATCCATTTCAATGTGCAAATTGTTTGAAGGTATTTACAATGATTTTTATCAATTCATTTGATCAGGACAAGGAATTTTGAGGGTTTGAGTTACATGATGAGGTTTGGTTGTTTCTGTGATGTGGTTGACTAGTTTTAAACTGAAATTGATGCTATCTTAGGTCTTATCGGTGCTTGTGTACTAGATTTCATACCTTAATTTTGCTTGTTATCAACTGATTTGACTTAGCGATTTTCTGTCTTTGTTTGAACGCTGGAGCGAACTTGCTCAGGCGAACTTATTAAGTTCGCCTATTGCACTCTAAGTTCTTAGGTCTTATCGGTGTTTCTGTGATGAGGTTTGAGTTGTATCTGTGATGTGGTTGACTAGTTTTAAACTGAAATTGATGCTATCTTAGGTCTTATCGGTGCTTGTGTTACATGATGAGGTTTGGTTGTTTCTGTGATGTGGTTGACTAGTTTTAACTGAAATTGATGCTATCTTAGGTCTTATCGGTGCTTGTGTACTAGATTTCATACCTTAATTTTGCTTGTTATCAACTGATTTGACTTAGTGATTTTCTGTCTGTGTTTGAATGCTGGAGCGAACTTGCTCAGGCGAACTTATTAAGTTCGCCTATTGCACTCTAAGCGAACTTAATAAGTTCGCCACAGGGAGTAGTACTACTTGGACTTAGCATTTTTTTGTTGAAATCTTTTTCAACTTTTGTTTTAGTTTTGTTTCTTGATTATTTTACTACAAAAGTCTAACGATACTCTTATGCAGATGGATCGTCGTGTTGAGTAAAAGCATAATCAAGTTGCACTACTTGATCCAGAGTTACCTGAAGCGGTGAATTATAGGGAGATTATCACATTCCTTAACCGTTCAAGAATTAGTGTTGCTTTATCTGCTAATCCCATAATCAGCTTGCAATACATCCAACAATTCTGGGATACAGTAGAACACGACTTCACGGTAAATCCAAATGTGATTAGGGCAACGGTGAATAATCAACCTCTAGCTATATCGATGCAGACTATTCGGGAAGCTTTATCACTTGGAGGTGCTGACACTGATCCGATTATGCTTCTGAACACTCTCATCACAGGGTGTTTCCACCGTATAGGCTATAGAGGAAAGGCCAACGATTCACAAGCAAGAATGGGCGGTCTTATTGGCTAATGGAGTTATTTCATGCACGTCATACAATGCTTGTCACCTAGAAAGGTTGGTACTGATGGATTGAAGTCTTCAATTCAAGCTGCCATGGTGGCACTAACGCTGAATAGAGGATATAACTTTGCTCCTTATATATATAAGGAGATTGTTGCACAGATTACACCATGAGAGGGGCATGGTTTCATCATGTATCCAAGGTCTCTACAAGTTATTATTAGTCATTTGATACCTGGTTTGCCACCAGTAGGACAAAGATTAACTCTTACTTCAATGACAAAAAGGATATTCACTCACTGTAACAGTGTCAAGAGGGAGAATCCAGAATTGATTCCAGTTCCTACACCGATGTTCGGGCACATAATTAATCCTGATTATGTTGCACCTGCTAATGACAACTAGATCAATCCAGATGAAGTACAAGACCCTCAGCAACAAGGTCAAGCTCAGCAACCACAACCACAACCTCAAGCACCTGTACAACCACCTCAACCTCAAGTTCAAGTACCTGTTCAACCTCAACAACCGGTTCAAGCACAAGTTCAAGAGCCAGTGTAGCAAGTAGAACAACCTGAACAAGATATTCAAGTTCCTGATCCTATTCTTGATCCTGTTAATGATGAAGCTCACGATGAGAACAATGTACTTGATGAGCATATCAATGGTGATGTGAATGTACCTTCACCCCCGCAACAAGAGGATGTTCCAGTAGAATCTACAAGTACAAGTTCAAGTTCTAGTAGTTCAAGTCAAGATGAAGGAGGAGATACAGGGAAAGAAGTTGATTCAGAAGAAACTGAACTGGACTTTGATTTTGATCATTATGTGCAGTTGGACAAGAATCCCATGGTCCTAAGAATATTAAAGGAAGAAAGAAGTCCATACCGAGACGCAAGTCCGTCCGAGGTACTCCTTTCGGGTCTGTTCTTGTGAAGAGAAGCTTAAAAGACGAAACACATGACTCTGATTATGTGCCTGACTCTCCAAAAGGCAAGAAGAAAGTGGCAAAGGCAGCTCAAGCTACTCAAGTTGATGAGGATATTGCTTTTTTTGATTCTTTGTTAGTAACTTCGGCGCCATCAACTTATACTACTCTACATCCTACTCCTTCTGCTCCTAAACAGACAGGTCAAGCTGAACCTTCATCATCCACTGTAAAAGATACTCAGATTAAAGCTTTAGAGGCTAGAGTTGCATGCCTTGAATCTCAACTTGAAGGCCTGCATGGTCAGACATATGTCCTTCAAGCTATTGATTTTCAGAGGCAAATGGAAATTCAATCACAAAATCGTCAGTTAGTTGAGATGCAAATTTTAATTTCTCAACTGGTAGAGCGTATTGACACTCAGGGGGAGAAAGTTACTGATGATACTTGTCATAGAACTGAGATTCAAAGAAATAATGATGATGACGATGAACCCAATGCAAGAGACAAGGGTGAGCGTCAAAACGCTTATGTGACCCCAATATCTTTGGCTCAGAACGAGTCCACATCTGGTTAAGCTGATAAGTCAATTGATAAGGAAAAGACTAATGTGGAAGCTGTTGATATGTTAGATAATTCATCGTTCTTTGAAGATTCTGACAATGATGAAAAGGATAAAATTCAATGCTTGTTAAACTTAGATGATTTAAGTGATGATGATGCAGGTGATGATGCTGATTATGATCTAGAAGATGGAGAGATTGTTGAGTATGAGGTGACAAAGACTACAAACACTATAACATATGAAGGATGTGATGGGTTGAACATTTCATTTGATTCTATTCAGGAGAATGTAGTTCCAGATGAAAGTTCTGATGGACTTATTGATTCAGTTGAAGATATGTCAATGATGTGCATTGTGTTGGTAGAATCATCAACTGGTTTTATGATGATGAGTTCAAACTATTTGTGATAAAAATATCTGATGGTGTTCAGTATTTGAAGCCAAGATTGAAGTATTTCAATTCATTTCCAAGGTGTGGAATCAATTGTCTAGCATCAAAACTGTTGACAAATAGATCAAGAAATGGTATTGCAGATTGTATAGTCAGGCTGATTAGTACTAAAGGAAGCATTGAAAATATGAAAGATTAAAACCACAGAAAGGAAAGAGAGTGAATAGTGTTGTAATGGATCCAGTCACTTAAAAGCAGATAAAAAGATATAAGTATAAATCAGTGAAAACACTTCATCCTTTGAAGAGATTTAATCAAGATTGTATGGGAAACATGAATTGGTGGTATGTTGATGTAGATACTGGTGAAACTGTAGTGGAAAACAAAGATGAACAGATCTTAGCTCGTTTTTATGACGCTATGAATCTTTTTAACTTTTTAAGGAAAGACCAGCTTACACTCAAATAAAAAAAAATCATGTACACAAAGGAGTGGAAAGAACAAGCTATGCAGTATAAGAGAGTTTTGTATGTTTGCATAGACAAAAGAGTATATGCTAGAAGTCAAGGACTAAAGAGTTAGATGAAAGTATGAAGACCAAAGACCCAGAAGATCTAATGAGCAAGCTATTGTCAAGGGGGAGTCTGTAGAGACATGTTTTATGACAATGAGCTTTGTAATAGAATAGGTCTTTATATTGTCTTTTATGTTTTGTGTTTATCTTTTATGTTTGAAGTTGTTAAGTGATTAGTTAAGTTTTGGCATAGGCGAACTTAGGAAAAGTTAAGTTCGCATGTAGCAGTTTATGAGTCTATAAATAGGTGTTTACATGTTCTAGTTGTAGGCTTTTGAATATTCAGTATTGTAAACACTAAGAGATTTGAGAGCAATAGAAGAGAAAGTTTATTTACATTCTGTATTGATTACTGTTACTCTTGTCATCTACATACAAGCACGCATACATTGGATTCCGCACTATGTGTGCCTGTCGAGTCGCTCATCTAGATCGATCCGTATTGACCTTACCGGACCTACAGTTTATGCCAACAAGTAGGATTCCCGGTTTTGGGACCTTACATTAAGGGCCTCGCCGAATGCTTTTGATCGAACGTTCTTCAAGACTGAAGTAACCTCTGTCGCGATAGCTTCTTTCACAATTGGTTCCAAATCCAAACCTTCATTATGCACATCATCATGAACCGAGACATGGTTTCCACTGTCATTATGCTCCACATGAACTGATTTCGTCTTGTTGTGGGAGTGCTCACTTTTCTCTAATCATGCTCGGTTACCTGGCAGTCAGCCTCAACGACTAGTACGACCAGCAGTGCGACCACCAGTACGACCACCTCTCTTTGCTCTAGCCATTCGTAACCAGCTGTGAACAAAGAACACCCGTGTCATCATGATAGGTAATAATTTAGAACACCTTGAGTAATATAAATTACTAATTACAGAGACCGGTATGTAATTACTATTTTATTTTACTATCCGGGTTCTGAAAATTTCCCGCCAGTAGTAACATTTGCATCCAAGTTCAAAGTCTCTACTTTAAGGCACATATTGTCTACTGTCTATGCTAAGGCATGTACAATGTACTATTTACGCTAAAACATTTACTATCTACTGTTTATAATAAGGCATTATTGTCTGTGTTCTATGTTAGGACATTAACTACCTTCTTTCATCATTTGTGGATTAATTTATTCATTTGTGGAGTGTTTTTGAAAAAATTGATCCGATAGAATCATTCTATTTCACTTTTGGAAGAAACCTACTGCTGGAATTTCATCAATTCATTCAAAATTGCAAGTTATGAAGAATTTCAGTATTGATTCGTGCGTTTTGGTGAAAAACAACTCCTCCTTGTTGTTCAGCTGAAACAGGCGAACTTGTCAAAGCGATTACTGGCGAACTTGTTCAGGCGAACTTGTCAAGTTCGCTTCTTCCTGATTAGGCGAACTTGTTAAGTTCGCAGGTTGACGTTTTTGTTCAAAATTTTACTAACTGTTGAAGATTTTCAAGGGTGCAAATATGTCGAATTCTAATTCTAGTGTGAACAATATGACTAATATTATGAACTATGATAACGAGGTTGGTACTCCAACAAAACCACTGAGGCTGATGAATTTGAAAGATTACTCGAACTGGAAAGTCGCTTAGAGAATTATGTCAACATCAATGATACTAGTATGTGGATTCCAATTGCAGAAGGATACAAACATCCTACTCATTCTCATATGGGTAGATCAGATGCAGAGAAACCAGTATCAGCTCTCGCTGTGAAAGAAAAGACTCTGTATGATCGAGAGAAAAAGGAACTTGCTGCTTTGTCTATGTGTTTACCTTTGGACATATACCATACTTTCAAGAAGTATAAGACCTCACGTGATCTTTGGGAAGGTTTGGCTAAGAGATGTGAAGGAACTACTGATATTAAAAAGAGCAGAAGAGATTTACTAAAAAAACAATACAGTGTTTTCAAATACTTTGAAGGTGAACAGTTGATGAGTTGATGTCTAGGTATTATCACTTGTTGAGTGAAATGGTGAACAATGACATATCTTACAAGAATATGAAGGTACTTGAGATATTTCTGGATGCATCGCCTACCCACTTTAATATGTATTCCATAGTTATTAAAGAACAATCTGGATTTGATGAGATGAGTCTTGAAGATCTTATGGGAAAGATTCAATCCTATGATTTGAACAAGCAGAAGAAAGACACAGTTTATCAAGATCCTAGCATTTACTTTGGAAAAGGAATATTGACACCAAATTCTGGGGTTGCTTGGTTTTCAGGGGAAATTTTTAAAGGTCAAGGTTCAAAAGAAAGTTCATGTGGTGAATCATCATGCTATGTTGCTTCTAGTTCTGAATGTTCAAAGAATTGTCATAAAGTTACTCATTCCTGTTCTCAAAGGTGTCTCTTAAAGCTGCTGATGACATGATGGCCATGATTGCTTCGTTTTTTTACTTATGAGAATTTCATTGGTGGAAAAATAAATTATCCGGATATGATTGAAGAAGTTTTCAAGCAATTGGATAAGGATGCTCTTGAAGAGATGAACATTCAATGGAATATGGCATTGTGGATGAGACAGGGCAAGGAACATCTGAAGAAAATAGGAAAGAAGGTCATTGGAGCGACAAGCAAAACAAGAATGTGGTTGGATAAATCTAAAGTGAAGTGTTATAATTGTCAAGAATGTGGACACTTTGCTAGGGAATGTACCAAACCTAAAGTTCAATATTAGAATGCTTCTTCAGGGAGTCAGAACAATCAGAATGATCAGAGTTCTTCTACAACTTTGATTTACCAGCAAGATGAGAATTATGATTAGGGAATTCATCTAGAAGACATTGTTGCTCATGTTAGTCAAGTGTTTCTTGCTGAAGTTCATAGTGATGCTGGTTCTGATAATAGTTCTTCAAACAGTGACTCAAGTGATTCTAGGAGTGTACTGAAATTAATGAATCTACAAGTCAGAGTGTGGAAGCTAAAGTGGAAGCTAAGGTGTCTAATGAAGAGCTAATGAATGACAATGTAGCTACATGAAAGGTGACAGAGAAGGTTGCTGAAATTTTTGCTGAAGCCAGTGGATTCATGGCTGATTCTAAACAGGTAAATGATGTTGTCTCTGTTCCATGCTCTAAATGCATTGATTCTGATTTAAAAATTATGAGATTGTGTGTTGACAATACTAACCTCGTCTGTGATTTGAAGGCAAGCTACTTAACTAATCAAACTTTGAATGATAATGAGAAGCTTTTAAATACAAGAATTGAATCACTGAAAGATGATATCAAGGTTTTACAATGAAAAGTAAATGAACAAGCTTTTCACATTGATTTTGCATACTCTGAGTATGAAAAGAAAATAAATGAACTTGCCCAGTCACAGAGTGAAGACACCAAATTAATGAGAAAGCTTGAGGGATATAAGAATTCCAGTTTTCTGTTAGAATATTATAATGATAAAGCTAGTGGTGAAAAAGTAGTTGGTGGAGTTGGTTATTGTTCTCAGGATGATAAAGTTGTTGGGGGAGTTGGTTACTGTCCTCCATTCAATGGAAATTACACATCTAGAAGTGTTGAAGTAATGACAGAAGAAGATCTAGAGCCAAAAACTGTTCTCAAGGTTAATTTGGTGACAGGAGAAGACATGGTCTATAATGAATCTAGTGATGATGAATCTTTTGATTCAAAGAAGGTTGAAGGTACAATGAAAGAGTGTAAGATTGATGAACCCATTGTTGTCAAGAAAGTTACACGTGATAGGTGTATCTTGACAAAACTTGATGAAGACATTGAGAAACCAAAATCTAAACCATTTAAACCTTTTGTGAGTGCAGGGTTTGATTTTCAAGAAATTAACAAAATTAAGAAAACATCAATTGTGAATTTTATACACAAAAAAATTAATTCTGAAAAACCCGAGGTTGTTCAATGGTCTAACACTGTCTCTCCGTGTGAATCATCTAGTTCAAAAGGTGTTCAGAAAGAAAGGCATGTTCGAGTTTACAAGGAAAGACGTGCTTGTTTTCATTGTGGAATTGTTGGTCATATCTTGAGAAATTATCTAGATAAGAATCAGGGAAAGTGTCTAGAAGATCCCAGGCTGTGAAGACCTTTTGTCAAACCACCAGCAAAGCCGGTGAAGAAACATGTGGAAGCAAAGCCTGTTGAGACTAAGTATGTGAAGAAACCTGATGTTTATAAACCTGAAGTTAAAGTTGATTCTTTTCCTGTGAAACCAAAAGTTGTCCAACCTAAGGTTGAGAAGGTTGACTCATCTGGAGTTAAACCGAGTGGTTCACCAGTTGTTATTGAACAGGAAAAGGTCTAATTGTCATGACCTCAAAGAAGAAGAAGAAACAAAAGATTGAAGAAGCTTTTAGAGCAACCTGTTTTAACAGCCAATTGTGAATCTTCTGAATCGTCAAAACAAAATGAAACTGTTCAGATTCAATCAAAATGGAAACCTAAGAAACCAGTTTCTGATTATGAGAAACAATCTCCTAAGATTGAGGAGAGATTTGATTGTGTTCTAAAAGAGATTGTTTATTTTGATGAATGAGGCCGACCTAAGACCACAATGGCTTGGGTCTCCATTACTAACTGAATCTTAATGACTGTGTGCAGGGAATACCAAGGAGGATTGGTACATCGATAGTGGATGTTCTCGCCACATGACAAGAAATCTTAATTTATTAGAAAATGTGAAAGAGATACAAGGCGGATACGTAGCCGTTGTAGGAAAGAAGGGAGGCAATATTTTCGGTAAAGGAACTATGTCAAATGGAAGATTAAGCTTTAAGAAAGTCAACTATGTGGAGCAGCTTCAACATAATCTGTTATTTGTTTCGCAAGTCTATGATAAAGATTTCTCATTTCACTTTAACAAGTCAAGATGTTTGGTTTTGAAGCCAGGATTTGAGATACCAGAAGATTGGATCCTAATGCGAGCTCCAAGGAAGAATGATACATACATTCTCGATATGAGCATGACGACGACAACTTGGTCTGTCCCGACGTGTCTTCTTTCTAAAGCTTCCGAGTCCGAATAAACTTTGTGGCACCGGAAGATGGCTCACATAAATTTCAGAAAAATGAACTTTTTAGTGAAGAATGGGCTAGTTTCTAGTGTCCTTGCCATGAGATTTCATGTGAACGAAGACTGTACTCCATGTAAGAAGGGGAAGCAGCACAGGAAATCTCACAAATCTAAGTTGATTAATTCAATTGTGACTATTCTCAAGTTGTTGCATATGGATTTATTCGGACCTATAAGTGTCAAGAGTGAAGGCGGTAATCATACTGTTTGGTAGTGACTGATGATTATTCAAGATTCTCTTAGGTGAAGTTTCTTATTTCAAATGATGAGACTACTGAAATTCTTAAGTTCCAAATCGTGGGACCTGAGAGTTTATTCAAATAGAAGGTCAGGAGGATTCGTAGTGACAATGGGACAAAATTCAAGAATGGAAATATGGGTTTATTTTGTTTACAAAAAGGCATCCATCATGAATTTAGTGCTACTTATGTTCCTCAACAGAATGGTGTGGCTGAACGGAAGAATCGAACGCTGATTGAGACGGCTCACACATTGTTATCCGACTCAAAGTTGCGAGTAACATTTTAAGCAGAGGCGGTGAACACGGCGTGTCATGTCCTTAATCATGTTTTGACCGGGAAGCAGCACAGGAAATCTCACAAATCTAAGTTGATTAATTCAATTGTGACTATTCTCAAGTTGTTGCATATGGATTTATTCGGACCTATAAGTGTCAAGAGTGAAGGCGGCAAATCATACTGTTTGGTAGTGACTGATGATTATTCAAGATTCTCTTGGGTGAAGTTTCTTATTTCAAATGATGAGACTACTGAAATTCTTAAGTTCCAAATCATGGGACTTGAGAGTTTATTCAAATAGAAGGTCAGGAGGATTCGTAGTGACAATGGGACAAAATTCAAGAATGGAAATATGGGTTTATTTTGTTTACAAAAAGGCATCCATCATGAATTCAGTGCTACTTATGTTCCTCAACAGAATGGTGTGGCTGAACGGAAGAATCGAACGCTGATTGAGACGGCTCACACATTGTTATCCGACTCAAAGTTGCGAGTAACATTTTAAGCAGAGGCGGTGAACATGGCGTGTCATGTCCTTAATCATGTTTTGACCGTGAAGAAACACAACAAAACGTGTTATGAATCGCTGAACAATCGAAAGTCGAATCTAGATTATATGTTGCCCTTTGGAAATCCGTGCACTTTATTGAAGACTAGAGATGTTCCAACGAAGTTCAGTGCGAAGGAAATAGAAGGAATTTTCTTGGGATATGTTGCCAATTCTCACAACAAGCGGATGTTCAATAAAAAGAGCAGACAGATTGAGGAGTGGTTTCACATTGATTGTGATAATCGCACGGTTCCTCAGGATGCCAAAGGACCGTCATAGGATTTTGATTATGATGTTTTTTTCAGATCATTCAATGTTCCTCCTACAGTGTCTCCTGTTGAAGCAGAAATTTGTATCAGTCCTCCTGTAACGATGATTCACCTGTCGACCCACGATCGGTTGTTCCAATTGTGGTTACTCCTCCCATTAATCTGAACGTAGCTTCGACATCGGGTTCAACACAAGACAGTGATAGTGATGATGATGAAACTGTGTTGTAGGAGACTTCTAATGATATCCAGAACATTGTTGATGATTCATCTACATCAGGACAGTCTGAGGGGGAAATGCCTTCTAATCTTGATGCTGTGATTCAAACTTCTGATATTCCTCAAACTCGTGTGCATACACATCATCCAACTAATAACATTATTGGTGATTTGAATGCAGGTGTTCAAACTAGACATCCTACACTTTCTGAAAATTCATGTTTATATTCACAGATCGTGGATACAGGTGTTATGGTGACATGTTTGCATGCTTGCTTTATTTCTCAAACAGAGCAGAAGAATGTGGCTGAAGCGCTTGATGATGATTGTTGGATCAAGGCTATGCAAGAGGAGCTAGCTTAATTTGACAAACTACATGTTTGGGATTTAGTTGACTTGCCCAAAGGTTCAAGATCAATTGGCACGAAATGGGTGTTTAAGTGCAAACATGACGATCGAGGCGTGGTGGTACGCAATAAGGCTAGGCTTGTTTTTCAAGGATTTAACCAACAAGAAGGTGTTGACTACACGGAAGTTTATGCTCCTGTTGCGAGGATCGAGGCGATCCGTCTATTTCTTGCTTACACATCTTTCAAGGGGTTCAAGGTATTCCAGCTAGATATGAAAAATGTTTTTCTGTATGGAAAGGTAAAGGAAGAGGTATACGTGAAACAACCGCCTGGTTTTGAAGACTGCAACTTCCCATACAAAGTGTTTAAACTTGATAAGGCGTTATATGGTCTTCATCAGGCTCCTCGTGCCTGGTATGAAACTTTGTCCGTGCACTTACTCGAGAATGGATTTGAGCGTGGTCAGATCGAATCCACTCTTTTCATACGAAAAGCAAGGGGAGATATCCTACTAGTTCAAGTCTATGTGGATGATTTTGGGTAGACGAATGTTGATATGTGTAAAGATTTTGAGGGAGTGATGAAGCTGAAGTTTGAGATGAGCAGCATGTGAGAGTTATCTTTCTTTTTGGGTCTTCAAGTTGATTAGAAAGAAGATGGATTTTTTATTCATCAAATGAAGTATGTGTCGGATATTTTGAAGAAATTTGAGATGTCAGATACCTCATTGTTCAGTACTCCAATTCCTGTAAATCAGAAGCTCGATTCTGACTCGAAAGGGAAAGAAGTGGATTGTAGGTTATACAGAGGAATGATTGGTTATTTAATGTATTTGACTGCGTCCATGCCTGATATTATGTTCGCGGTATGCTTATGTTCGAGATTTCAGTCCAAGCTGAAGGAATATCAGTTGATTGTTGTGAAAAGAATATTTAGATATTTGAAGGGTAAACCAAAGTTAAGGTTGTGGTATCCTAATAATTCTGACTTTGATTTCAAAGTTTTTATTGATTCAGATTATGGAGGTTGCGGTTTGGATAGAAAGTCAACATCTGGTGGTTGCCAATTCTTAGGAAATAGACTTGTGTCCTGGCAATGCAAAAAGCAAACATCGGTTGCAATGTCAACGTGCGAGGCAGAGTATATTGCTGCAGCCAGTTGTTGTTCCCAAATCCTTTGGATCCAACAACAGTTAAGGGATTATGGTCTGAACTTCACAGAGACACCAATGTTCATTGACAACACTGCCACGATGTCCATCACAAACAATCCAGTGAAGCACACGAAAACAAACCATATTGAGATACGTTATCATTTCATTTGAGATTGTGCAGAGAAAAGATTGATTGAGTTGGTGACAGTCCACACTATTGACAACTTTGCTGACCTGTTTACCAAAGTGTTTGATCGCTCACGGTTTGAATTCCATACTCAAATGATTGGAATGTTTAATCCAACATGAATTTGGTTTTTCAAAAGGGTTTTTCATGGAAGGTTTTTCTTTTATTTTTTTTATTTAGTAAATTATTTTCATGCTTTAGTTTCTTTAGTTTACTTGCTTTCTGAAAAGCCAAACCAATTAAAAAATAAAAATAAAAATAGACACTATTTGAAGTTTTAGAAGAAATGATAGTACAACAGTAGGTGATCATACACACATGAACATAGTATGACTGCCTTGTTTCTGTATTTATGAGTTGAAGTTTGTGCTTTTATGATTTGATCTAAACTTCTTAGTCTGCATAAACAGAAAATGATTGTTTCATGACTGCTTGACATTGACTCCACAATTTATTAATTTGGATATCTACATGTAATTTGAATTGTCAGTAGGCTAGAAGCGTTTTTTAAACCATTAGTAGTGTGAAAACATAATGTTCTATGTCGCAACTGTGATTTGAACCCATGATATGCCGGGTGTGTATGTTAAAAGATCATTATCAAATATAGAATATGAGACTTTAAGAATTTCATGAGACAAGTATCGGATTATGTCATTAGCACAATTTTTCAGTTCACTTCACTGCCCATGCCCCGAAATACATCCAAGGTGTTGTTGAACCAAGATATGTCTTGATAACATCTCTCAAGCATATACTAGCCCTTGAATCAAAATCACTTGATTATCCTGATTCATTGAAGATATCTTGATAACAGTTGGATCGCTTTACCCTTGAATCATTGAATCAATCGATTCCTTATTCAATCATATTCTGAAGACTGCATTTGTTACTTTATATCATAAAAACCAATATATATGAATCACTCGATTATGAATCTTTATGATTCTTTATATCCTTCGGGATGTGCTTCTTTTCCTGTGTTAATTGATGTAATTTCATCCTGGAGATTAAAATACATATTCTTTTGCACAAAGTCTTATATGTCTTGAAGATAGTGCAATTTACTTTCTGTTGACATATTTGTGGGGTACACGTTGTTTTCATATAAATGGTACTAACTCATAAGAAAGTGGAATAAAAACACTTTTGGTTTCAGATCTTTTATTGCTGAAAACTAGAATTAATATGTATTATATTGCAAATTTGGTATGAATAAGTTAGCATGTCATGATCTGATCATGTTTACTTTGAAGTTTATCGCGTATCATTTCATGATTTTCAAAAGATTTGATAGTTTGTGAGTGGTAAAATTGTTAGTTCTGAGAAATTCTTTGCTGAGATATCATAGTTAGTATGAGTCAAGATCTATATGTACACAGAATACCATAGGTCACCTTAGATCTGCTAGGGATTTATATCCAGAATTTGTGTGTGATTTATCAAAGATGCTGGTATGATCTTCTTACTTGCAGTGTTCGACTAAACACATGTGATTCAGTATGTACAGATAAAAACCAAAAACATATGCTTTTATTGTTTTACTGCTTTATTCCATTTTGAAAAATTCAAAAAGATTTTAGTGTGTTTTAGCAAAAAGTTCAAAAAATCAAAAATATGTCATTTACTTGTTCTTATTCGTTTAAATAGAAAATTTCAAAAAGATTTTATTTCTATCTTCCATGAAAAATTCTTAATTTCTGGGATTAATTTGCAGAAAGGGTTGAAGTTTGATTGGATCGAGAGGTAAAGTTGAACAGTGAAAAATTTCAATTTTTTTAAGAAGTGTTTGAATAGGAGAACTTGCCTTATGTTCGCTTGTTATGTTCGCCTAGGGTGGCGAACTTGTTAAGTTCGCTTAAATTGGCGAATTTAAACAGATGAGTATATAAGGGAATCAACGAACTCGATCATTTTTCACCCAAGATCTTGAGCTTGCGAACTTATAGAGCTATTTTGACTGTGATATAGTTAACTTGTCTAAATTCGAGTTTTAGTGTGCAAAAGTGAAAATTTGTTCGTGTGTTATACTCCAAATCAGTTTGCGATTCCAACAAAGGTAGTATCACATCATTTCATCCGTTGTTTTCATCAGAATCGTTGTTTTGTATATAGGGTTTATCGCGACTGGAATCCTTGTCATTTCACTGTGTTTTTTTGAATGAAAATTGAAATTGATGGTTTCTAAACATTCGTCGAGTGTTGGTGTAGGCTTATGTGACCCTGATTCCTGCTTATTACATCAATTTGCTGAAGTTCGAATTTCTGAGAATGTTCGAAGGTTTGAGCGAATTTGCTAAGTTCGCCTCAGGGTTAGTAGTGCCAGGACTTAGCATTTTTCAAGTGTTATGATTTTTTTTTTTAAAAACTTGATTTTTTATTTTGATTTTATTTCTGAATTTATTTTTTTATTTTTGTTGTTATGAAAATTGCAAATGTCTAATCATGAATTCTGAACATGTGATGGATAGACGTGTGGAGTATAAACATAATCAGGTGGCTTTGCTAGATCCTGATATGGCTAAAGCTGTAAATTACCAAGAGATATTCAACTTTTTGAATCGGTCTCAAATCAGAGTTGCTTTATCGGCGAATCATATCATCAGCTTGCTATACATTCAACAATTCTGGGAGACTGTTGTTCATGACACCAATGTGAATCCGAATGTGGTTCGTGCTACCGTTAACAATCAGGAGATAGAAATTTCTGTGGCAACAATCAAAGAGGCTTTAAGTTTGGGTGGAGATAGATAGTTTAGTTTTGGCAGGCTTGTTTCACACTTGTAAATGCTTCACCGAAACTACTAGTTTCAGTGAGCATAGTTTCGATACATGTCAGCTTACTATAAATAGCCTAGTTTGATAATTTCTATGGTGTGAGTAGCGGCTGTAACCTTGAATTTTATCTTTCATTGTTCTTAAAGAATCAATACAATCTGCATTTGTTTAATGCTTTTTTCTTACATTTTCACAACAAATCTGTGTTGATTCCTTTGTGGTTAGCTGTTATCTTCACCATTTCTGTTTCTACCATATGTTTCACCACCATACACACAGATTTCGCTTGTGTGTGTGTGTGTAATCGATCTTTTGTGAGATTTCTGATTGAAATCTGGACCTATAATTGGTATCAGAGCCGTGGTGGCTCTTTAATGCTCTCGAATCTGCTCCAAAATCAAGAAAACCCCGCCATTGAGACGTTAAACATGAATAAATCAATGTGTAGCAGGTTCGTAACTGTTGTTCTACATTCACACTGTCAAAAACTGAAGATGTAAGGCTTTCTGAAGCATTTTTCAGACCTGAATTGGGGGTATCAATGTAGGTGAAGGTTGATGATGTTCAATCGAAACTAGTTGAAGGCTGAAGATTTTGGTCGAAACTAGGTGGCGGCTGAACATGTTCTATCGAAACTACTGTAGAAGCCCTAAATCAAAAGTAGAAAACAACGAAACTAGGCTGTCGAAACTAGAGGGTATCTAAACCACTAGTTTCAATTGAATACTCTCCTATCGAAACTACTAGTTTCAGTTGAAGAATCTCCTTATCGAAACTTCTTGTTTCGGTACTGTCTTTACCGAAACTAGCCTTGTTTCAACTGAAGTATAGCCTATCTAATCTACAGGCAGAACTGTCCAACTATTCTCCAGGATATTCGAAAAAAAAACGCTTCTTGGATAAAGTTTTTCACAGGATATTGCATAGATGGAGGGGAGTTTCGGGTGAAAACTTGGAGACAACATTTTCAGGTTTTCGAAAATACATTATGTTCTGCCTGAGCCAGCCGTAATTCCTTTATTTAAAGTTCAAGTTTGAGCAGTGGGTAGCAAAGTCAAACATATTTGTGACGATCATTGGTTGTTGATTACATGGTGATTCGATCCCTTATCTTTTGCCTCGAAATAGGAGGTTCAACACTTTAGGGGGAGAATCACCAAGAAATGCTTTGGATTATCAGCAGAGTTATGAAGATTCAAGACAAGGTGAGCCTCCGCTTAAAATTGACCTTTTTTTAGGGGGAGAGAAGGCACAAGTTGATCAAGTGTTCGAGAATGTCAATAATCTTTTTAGAAAGATGGTTATTTACTGCTAAATACTTGGGATTCAAACCTTTATCAATTGCCTACAAGATAGGAGGGTCTACACTTGTAGAACCAAAGACTGATTGCTACCAAATTATTCTAAGTACAATTGCTGCTGATAGGCTTATCAGCAGCATTCAACACTTGTTGCTGCTGATAGGCTTATCAGCAGCACTCAACACTTGTTGCTGCTGATAGGCTTATCAGCAGCCTTCAACACAAGTTGCTGCTGATGGGCTTATCAGCAGCAGTATTCTCAACTTTGCTGCTGATAGCTTTATTCACTGAAGACCAAACGTTGCAGCTGACTATCCATGCCAAGCGTCTCTGACAACTTTCTGCAAAAGCAACTGCCACACTCCAAGCAGAAGGAACCTCAGTGGTGCAACCAATAAAGGACCTTGTTGCGCGTCTCCAAGCATGCAAACAATGATGCCTAAGAAGACGCTTCAATAAAGTTATCTAGATTAGCCTTTGCGTATAATTTAGATTAATAAACAAGATCAACGGTCTGTGTTCGATCTGATCCTCAGAATCAAGGGTTTGTCTTGATTCTGAGTTACTATAAATACTGTGTAAACACTTCATAGTAAGTGTGCTTGAGTGTGCTTGAATGTGCTTTTTAGTTTGCTTTCAAAGTGCCTTGAAAGAGTTTTTGCTTGTAATCCTGTAATCACAGCAGATCAATACAACAGTGCATTTATCAGTATTCTTGCTGTTTTACTTGTTTACTTTGTTAGTTGCTATTGTTTCCGCCAATATCAACTAGAATAGAATCACCTTGTAATCTCACGATCCTACAAGTGGTATCAGAGCTTTGGCTCAAGATTAAACAAACTAACATTTGTTTAATCACTTTCTGATTCTATTCTAAACTCTATTCTTAATCAAGTCACACAAAACAGAAATGGCACAAAGTAATGGATTTGAAGACATCGGCAGTATCAACCGACCACCGAGGTTGGTGTCTGGGGAGGACTATGATATGTGGAAAAACCGTATGGAAAGCTTCTTCTGCTACCAAGAATACGGAATGTGGAAATCCATAAGGGATGGACCTTATATCCCCATGGTGGCCTCGGCTGACTCTGGAGGACCACTAGTCCCGAAGGAACCCTCCAAGTATTCTGAAGAAGACATCAAGAAAATGGAGGTGGACTTCAAGGCATTAGGAGCTATCCAAATGTGCCTTCCAAATGAAGTTTTTCACAACTTCAGGGCTTACAAAACCGCAAAGGAGTTATGGGAAGCCCTGGAGAAGATGTTTGCTGGATCTGAGGAGGTCAAAGAAAACAGACGTGACATCCTCAAGCAACAGTATGAGAACTTCGCCTGGAAGGAAGGTGAGTCACTAACAGTTTTATATAACAGGTACACGTATCTGGTAGGAGAACTGCAGTGCTCCAAGGTGACCCTGGAAAATGAAGACATTCTGAAGAAGTTCATAAGATCTCTTCCCACCTGTTGGACACTATACACTGTGTCCATCAGAAGAACGGAGAATCTAAAGACTCTCCAGATGACTGAGCTCTTTGGCATGCTTAAAACCTATGAATTAGAAATGATTCAGGCTAAAGAAAGGAGCTCCAGTTATCAATCAGCCACCACTTCCTCCACCAACACCTCAGCACTTCACTCTGATCATTCTGGTCCTAGTGCAAGCAACTACCATCCTCCCATTGTCACTCATCCTCAAACACCAACTGTTTCACAATCCAACTCATCTCCATTTCTTCTAGAAGCGCCTCCTCAACAGTCAACCTCTACTGCCTTTGTCTCTGACAGCTTAAGCAGCATGTACTTCATTAAGGAGGATTTGGAATGCTTTCATCCAGATGATCTGGAAGAAATGGATATTCAGCACTCTTATGCAATGCTCTCCCTCAGAGCAAAAAGGTTCTACTCTAGAACCGGAAGATCTGTTCCAAACAACAACTCAAACACCAGAGTTGGTTTGGATAAAAGCAAGATCCGGTGTTACAACTGTAACCAAATGGGTCACTTTGCCAGGGAGTGCAAGGCACCAAAAGCCAATCAGGGTGCCAGCCATCAAAAACAAGCCTATCAGCAGCAAGCCTATCAAGGACAGCCCAGGCAGCAGCAGCAGCAGCAAGGAACTCCTCCAGCACAAACTGCAGCATGTTCAAATGTTGGAACTACAGACTTTGACTGGAGTTTTCAATATGAAGATGTTTCTGCCTCCAACCAAGCACTTATGGCAGACAATGCAGAGATACCACCTCAGGTATTTGAACATCTTTGCTCTCAAGCTTGCATTGACAAAGTTTTAGGTTATAGAAAGCATAACCAAAATCTGATAGATCAAAATGAAGAGTTTCATCAAATGAAGTCTGAATTCAAAAAGGTCGAAGATACTTACAAAGAAAAAATTAACTGCCTTAAGAAAGAGATTTCTTCATTAAAACACGAACAAACTAATCTAGAAACTCAGATTGATGATCTATTAGTAAAACTTAAAGCTACCAGAGCTGAACTGGCTGAACAGAAAGTTCATGTTGAAAAATATGAATTTTCATCTAAAAAACTACAAAGATTGTTAGATATTCAAGTCCATGAAAGAGTAAGAACTGGACTTGGATATCATAGTGACGAGTACCAGACAGTTCCTCCTCCTGCTGATTATGTTGCCATTCACCAACCAAGCTTCAATACTGCAAACCTTGACATGGCAAACCAAACCCTTGATCCTTTAATGGATGCATGTGTTGTGGAAAACTGCTCCACCTCTTCAGAATCTGAGTCAACCTGCTCAGACAATTGTGAAACTAGTGCAGTCCCATCTGCTCCTATCTCTGAAGCTGTTCTAAACAAAGCTGAATTTCCTGTTGTTACTCCAGCTATTCCAGCACCAATCCCATTCAAACAAATCAAGATTAGCTATCCTCCAGGTGGAAGAAAGCTAAACATTGAAAAGGGAGAGACATCAGGTTTCACCAACCCAAAGTCTCAGTCAAAGCCAATCACAAAGAGAAGGGTGTTTGATATCTTTCATGCACCTGGAGAAAAGGTTCCTTATGTTCAAAAGACACTAGAAGAAGCCACTTTTGAACATAACAAAGCTCATCCCTGGAACTTCAAAGATTTGTTTCAAAGAAAGGACTATGTGCACTTTCACAGGGACAAGATAGCACTATCTTGCTTTGTGTGTGGCAAATACAATCACACAGCCAGCACCTGCTTTCACTACCTTGATCACCAAAGAAACTCAAAGCAGCATGCCTTTGAGAAAACAAACAGAAACAAACAGGTAAGAAGCTATGATGCAAAGGTAACAAAGTTCAGGAAGTCTCTATCCCCTCAAAGAGTGAAGATGCAGAAACCTCAACAAACTTGCATCATATGTGGGGAATCAAACCACTTTGCTGCAACATGCAAGTTCAACCCTTTTAATCAAGTTGCAAATCGTCCATCTGTGTTCAGCCCATCAGCAGCAAACAAAATCGCTGCTGATAAAGTAAAGTCCAGGAAACCAAAAGCAAAGCCTTCAGCAGCAAAAGTCTCTGCTGCTGACAAAGGAAAATCAAAAACAACTGCATCAGCAGCAACAAAATCGGCTGCAAATAAGCCAAAATTGTTAGCAACAAAATCTTCTGCCGACAATGTAAAGAAAGCTAGAAGACCACCAGCACAGCAATGGAGGGTCAAACAATCTCCAAGCATAACAAGTGATTCCATTGACTGCAAGCTTGCTGACAATGGCAAATTAGCAACGATTATCTACAATGCTGCAAGCTACAATGTTCCTCCCACTAATTAGATATTTCCCATGTGCAGGGACAGCTAGGCAACAAACACAACACTTGGGTGGTAGATAGCGGCTGTTCCAGGCACATGACAGGCAACAGGTCCATCCTCTCTAACTTCAGACTTTTCAATGGAGGATATGTTGCCTTTGGGAGTGACTCAAAGGGTGGATCTATCACTGGACAAGGAACTGTGTCAAATGAAAGAATGAGTATTGAAAGAGTCAACTATGTTAAAGAACTTGACTTCAATCTCATGAGTGTTTCCCAAGTAGCAAAGCCTTTGCCACTGATCTCTTTAAGTTATCAGCAGGAACAGGTTTCCTGCGGATAGCTTTAAGGCGGTCAGCAGCAACATCTTTGCTGCGGATGAATACATCCATCAGCAGCTACCAAATCTGCTGCTGAAAGACTTAACTATCCGCAGCAACCAAGTTTGCAGCGGATAGCTCACCATCAGCAGCAACCAAGTTTGCTGCTGATGGGTAAAACAAGTCTACATTAACTTTTACCCACGGTAAAAACTACTCTCAGTCTTTACCATGACTGCTCGAGTGTTTTACAGCTGTAACAGTGAAAAGTAAAAAGGGTTGTACTGTACAAGAAAATTTGCTTTTTCCCTCGTCTGCCGTTATATCAAAATCCCAAACGTCCCCACAACCTCTTCATATTCAATTTCAAACCTAACTTCCATCACTTTCTCTCCCGTCCCCACAGCATTCCAAGCCCTCCATACTTAACCACCATCCTTCCACAAGCAGCAGCCATCATAAGTCATACATCTGCCCCCCACTTCCCACTGACATCCACACAGCTAGAGTTTGATATTATACTAGCTTGGGGGTACGATGGGAAAACTGAGAGGTTTTGGATAGGTCGGGAGTTTAGCGGAGTAGAAGAGCTAGACTGGGATTTAATTCATCCATTTGAAATCCTTGACCTATATGATCTCATCTGCATCAACAACTCATCAGACCTCTCAGCAGACCTTTCCATTGACTTGTTCTATGACTTGATGGAGGACAACCTACCCAACTTCATAAGACTAATCAAAGAACTAAAACGGGTAGAGTCTCCTGAGTCATCTCAGGCTGCAGAAAGAAGACTGTCTCCCAACAATCTTCAAATCACAAGGAGCAGTCTTCTCAATGAAGAAGAAGTTCTGAGCCTGAAAAGACTCCTGTACAAGACAATGGTCAAGGACTTAGATGTGGTTGGATGGTCTAGCAATAAGTCCTTTGACCATAATCTTCTTCTAAGCAACAGCACCTCTCTCACCATCAACACCAGGGACATTCTTCAGCTACCCTCAGACTTTCTACTAAAGATCTACCAACTAAGATTCAACATCTGCAACATCAATTCATCAGAGAGTCAGGGAATGATGCAAACTGTCAGAGCCCATCTTGTAAATGAAGGTTGGATTGAGGGGTATGAGTCTGTGTCAAACTCTGACACTGACTCCAACTCATCTTCTCCCAGAGTTGACATTAATTCTGCAGCCTATGGGTTAAGATCATCAATTAAGGATCAACTAAGAGAGATAACAGATCATGAGTCCCAAACCAACCAACCAAATGTGCTTTCCTTGTCAATCTCCGAAGATGACGATGAAGCCGAGGCTGAGATTCCAACAGTTCCACAATCAACTGTTGCTGTGATCAGTGAAGCCAGAGCAGAGGCATCCAATTTTGATAAAGGAAAGGGCATTATGACTAAAGAGGATGAAGAGAGATTGCTAAAAGAAAAGAAGGAGAAAGAAGAAAGGAGAAGAAAGAGAGAAGAAGAAGAGATGGCTGAAGAGATGGCTTATCAAACGAAGCATCAAGAAAGAAAGACAGCCTTACTCCTAAGACAACAAACAATCCAGCTGTATGCCAAACAGCTGGATGAGATGAAAGTTAAAATCCATGCAGGGTCTCAAGTTGAGGAAGATGAAAAACTTGCCAGACAGCTGCAGGAAAAGTTTGCCAAGGAAGAAGAAGAAGAGAATGAAAAGAAGAAGAAGGAAGATGCTAAGTTTAGAATCACTGATTCTAAATTAGCAAAAGAATTAAGGGAAGAGTGGACTGAAGCTCTGATCTCTCAAGGTGAGGATGCATACTACCTTGAGAAACTTTCAAACAAAGAGATTTACAGAGCCTTCATGGGTCAGCAGGGTCAATTGGCTAGCAAGAAAAAGGCTGAAGAAGAAGAAAAAGCCAAGCTACAGTCCAAGAAGACCATTGCACTGAATAAAAGAACCCATGAAGAAAGGAAGGTCATGATTGACTTCCTTAAGGCTAGAGGAGACAGTGGAAGGAGGCTAGGTCCAATGAATTTCATGAACCTGCAAGCCCTCTACTTCAAGGTTAAAAAGGATGAGGAAGAAAGACTAGGGAAGAAAGGCTCCAAGAAAAGGGTACTTATCAAAGAAGAAGAAAAACCAAAGACAAAGAAACCCAAGCCTTCTCCCTCACCTACCTCTTCCTCAGTCCATCATCCTTCCACTCTCCTCCCCAAACCTTCCACTCCTCCACCCAACAAGTCCAAATCATCCCACCCAGCTCCCACTCATCAACAGCCTCCCTTGAAGAAATCAAAATCCTCATCTAAACCTGAAGACTCAAGAGACATTGTTGAATGGGTCTACAATCCACAGGGTCAAAGGTTTGAGATCTTCAGGGGGAGAACTGAAAGAAGAAGATCTACATACAGGTCTGTTGATGAGGTTCTGCAACTACCAGATTCAGACCTAAGAAGAATTTTGGAGCTGGGTGAAGCTCATGAGCCTGCAAATGAGAGAGGGAAACATCTTATGCTAGCAATCAGACATTACTTCAACCCTAGCAAAGATGTGGTCATGGATATCAAACCACTCAAGTCCCACTCTCCATTTGTATCTTGGTCCTACAATGCTGACTTGGATGAGTTCACACTAACTGATGCCAAGAAGCAGCAGATGAGATGTTCAAGCAAAGCAATCTTCAAAATGCAACCCAAAGACATCAAGACTCTGTCTGAACTTCCACTGAACAATCCCAGCAAGGATCCAAGAGGATATGAGGTTGAAAGGATAGTCAGACACATGCAAAAGCTTCAGCAGCAAAGTGATTAGAAGAATTTTGGTTGCATCAGTCTAGGGGGAGTTTGTAGAACCAAAGACTGATTGCTACCAAATTATTCTAAGTACAATTGCTGCTGATAGGCTTATCAGCAGCATTCAACACTTGTTGCTGCTGATAGGCTTATCAGCAGCACTCAACACTTGTTGCTGCTGATAGGCTTATCAGCAGCCTTCAACACAAGTTGCTGCTGATGGGCTTATCAGCAGCAGTATTCTCAACTTTGCTGCTGATAGCTTTATTCACTGAAGACCAAACGTTGCAGCTGACTATCCATGCCAAGCGTCTCTGACAACTTTCTGCAAAAGCAACTGCCACACTCCAAGCAGAAGGAACCTCAGTGGTGCAACCAATAAAGGACCTTGTTGCGCGTCTCCAAGCATGCAAACAATGATGCCTAAGAAGACGCTTCAATAAAGTTATCTAGATTAGCCTTTGCGTATAATTTAGATTAATAAACAAGATCAACGGTCTGTGTTCGATCTGATCCTCAGAATCAAGGGTTTGTCTTGATTCTGAGTTACTATAAATACTGTGTAAACACTTCATAGTAAGTGTGCTTGAGTGTGCTTGAATGTGCTTTTTAGTTTGCTTTCAAAGTGCCTTGAAAGAGTTTTTGCTTGTAATCCTGTAATCACAGCAGATCAATACAACAGTGCATTTATCAGTATTCTTGCTGTTTTACTTGTTTACTTTGTTAGTTGCTATTGTTTCCGCCAATATCAACTAGAATAGAATCACCTTGTAATCTCACGATCCTACAACACTAGAGGGGGAGAATCACAACGAAAGGCATTGGATCATCAGTCAATCTACGAAGACGAAAAACAGTGTCAGACAAGAATTGATAGCATCAGTCTAGGGGGAGATTGTTGGGTATAAAATTGAGACTGATGCTGTCAGTAGAAACTACAGTATGGAAATTACTAGTTTCGGTTGAACAATTGTTCAATCGAAACTACCTTGTTTCGATACCTATTTTTTAAGGCCCATTTGGCGGTGGCTTGGAAAACTAGGCACATGTGATTGGCTTCCTATATACAGCAAAATACCTCATAGGAGGAGTTTGTGTCTATAGAGGGAATCACCACCCCGGGGGGGAGCTCACCCTGGGGTGAGACTAATTGTGAGTGTGTGAGAAGCTTTATCATTTTTATATCAATGAAAGAATCACATGTTTTATGATTTCAATTATCTGTTCTTTTTCACTGTTATATATTTTTGTTCATGTATGTGATTCCCGCTCTCGTCTCTACCCTTTTTCTGATTCGAGAGTGATACCGGATCAAGGGATTCCGCCTCTTGATTCAGATCATTTGATGGATTTCTCCGTAGATATGTGTTTGCGGATCTGCTCAGGACATACAAGTTTTAGAAAATGGTTTTACAACTCGACCATTAGAAGTGCTGTGATCGAATGTGAAGGCAAAGAAGACATTCATATTTTTGAGCCCATGGAGCTTCTAAAGTTTCAACTTGAAGATCTTGAAGTTTTGTTTAAAAACCCCGTCAAGCTCTTTCATGGAGAAGATGAAGCTGATGCTAAGGCCTATCAAAGAGTGGTGTCGTTGAATGTCAAGCCATTTTTCCAGAAACCAAGTCAAGGGCCAACTGCTTAGAGAAGAGTTGAAGACATTGATGCAGCAACTTAGGGGGAGATTATAGAGTCTTATTATTGTATAAGCTGTTGTCATCAGTGTATTTCTTTTGAACAAGGTTTAGTTAGTTTATTTACTTGTAATTTCATTTTAATGTAATTTCCTGTTTTATTTCTAAGTCTGGGCCATCGAAACTATCTAGTTTCAATTGAGATTTTTTCATTGGAAACTAGTAGTTGCGATAGATAGTTTACTTTCGACAGGGTTGTTTCACACCTGTAAATGCTTCACCGAAACTGCTAGTTTCGGTGAGCATAGTTTCGATGCCTGTCAGCTTACTATAAATAGCCTAGTTTGAGAATTTCTAGGGTGTGAGTAGCTGTTGTAACCCTGAATTTTCTCTTTCATTGTTCTTGAAGAATCAATACAATCTGCATTTGTTTAATGATTTGTTCTTACATTTTGACAACATATTTGTGTTGATTCTTGTGTGGTTAGCTGTTATCTTCACCATTTCTGTTTCTACCCTCTGTTTCACCACCATACATACAGATTCCGTGTGTGTGTGTGTAATCAATCTTTTGTGAGATTTCTAATTGAAATCTTGACCTACAAGTGGTATCAGAGCCATGGTGGCTCTTTATTGCTCTCGAATTTGCTCCAAAAATCAAGAAAAACCCACCATTGAGACGTTAAACATGAAGAAATCGATGTGTAGCAGGTTCGTGACTGCTGTTCTACATTGACACTGTCAAAAACTGAAGATGTAAGGCTTTTTGAAGCATTTTTCAGACCTGGATTGGGGGTATCGAGGTAGCTGAAGGCTAATGATGTTCTATTGACACTAGTTGGAGGCTGAAGATTTTGGTCGAAAATAGGTGGCAGCTAAACATGTTCTATCGAAACTACTGTTGAAGCCCTAAATCAGAAGTAGAAAACATCGAAACTAGGCTATCGAAACTAGAGGGTATCTAAACCACTAGTTTCAGTTGAATAATCTCCTATCGAAACTACTAGTTTCAATTGAAGAATCTCCTATCGAAACTACTAGTTTCGGTTAAAGAATCTCCCTATCGATACTTCTTGTTTCGATAGTGTCTCTACCGAAACTAGCCTTGTTTCAACTTAAGTATAGCCTATCGAATCTACAGGTAGAACTGTCCAAGTACTCTCTATGATATTAAAAAAAAAACGCTTCTTGGATAAATTTTTTCACAGGATATTGCATAGATGGAGGGGAGTTTTGGCTGAAAACTTGGAGACAACATTTTCGGGTTTTCGAAAATTTCGTTTCTTCGGGAATATACATGATGTTCTACCTGAGCCAGCCGTAATTCCTTTATTTAATGTTCAAGTTTGAGTAGTGGGTAGCAAAGTCAAGCATATTTGTGACGAGCTGGATCATTGGTTTTTGATTACATGGTGATTCGATCTCTTATCTTTTGCCTAGAAATAGGAGGTTCTACACTTTAGGTGGAGAATCACCACAAAAGGCTTCGGATTATAAGCAGAGTTATGAAGGTGCAAGACAAAGTGAGCCTCCGCTTAAAATTGACCTTTTTTTGGGGGGAGAGAAGGCAAAAGTTGATCAAGTGTTCGAGAATGTCACGAATCTTTTTAGAAAGACGGTTATTTACTGCTAAATACTTGAGATTCAAACCTTTATTAATTTCCTACAAGATAGGAAGGTCTACACTTGAGGGGAAGAATCACAACGAAAGGCATTGGATCATTAGTCAATCTATGAAGACGAAAGACAGTGTCGGACAAGAATTGATAGCATCAGTCTAGGGGGAGATTGTTGGGTATAAAATTGAGATTGATGCTGTCAATAAAAACTACAGTATCGAAACTACTAGTTTCAGTTGAACATTTGTTCAATCGAAACTACTAGTTACAGTTGAACATTTGTTCAATCGAAACTACCTAGTTTCGATACCAGTTTTTTCATGCCCATTAGGTGGTGGCTTGGAAAACAAGGCACATGTGCTTGGCATCCTATATACAGTAGAATACCTCATAGGAGGAGTGTGTGTCTGTAGAGGGAATCACCACCCCGGCGGGAGCTCACCCTGGGGTGAGACTAATTGTGAGTGTGTGAGAAACTTTATCATTTTTATATCAATGAAAGAATCACACATTTTATGCTTTCAATTATCTGTTCTTTTTCACTTTTATATATTTTTGTTCGTGTATGTGATTCCCGCACCTGTCTCTACCCTTTTTCTGATTCGAGAGTGATACCGGATCAAGGGATTCCGCCTCTTGATTCGGATCATTTGATGGATTTCTCTGCAGATCTGTGTTTGCGGATCTGCTCAGGACCTACAAGTTTCAGAAAATGATTTACAACTCAACCATTGGTAGTGCTACGATCGAATGTGAAGTCAAAGAAGACATTCATATATTTGAGCCCTTGGCAATTCTAAAGTTTCATCCTGAAGATCTTGAAGTTTTGTTTAAAAACCCCGTCAAGCTCTTTCATGGAGATGATGAAGCTGATGCTAAGTCCTATCAAAGAGTGGTGTCGTTGAATCTCAAGCCATTTTTCCATAAACCAAGTCAATGGCCAACTGCTTAGAGAAGAGTTGAAGACATTGATGCAGCAACTTAGGGGGATATTGTCATCAATGTATTTCTTTTGAACAATGTTTAGTTAGTTTATTTACTTGTAATTTCATTTTAATGTAATTTCCTGTTTTATTTCTAAGTCTGGGCCATCAAAACTATCTAATTTCGATTGAGATTTGTTCAATGGAAACTAGTAGTTGCGATAGATACTTTAGTTTTGACAGGGTTGTTTCACACTTGTAAATGCTTCACCTAAACTTCTAGTTTCAGTGAGCATAGTTTCGATGCATGTCAGCTTACTATAAATAGCCTAGTTTGAGAATTTCTAGGGTGTGAGTAGCGGCTGTAACCCTGAATTTTCTCTTTCATTGTTCTTGAAGAATCAATACAATCTGCATTTGTTTAATGCTTTGTTCTTACATTTTGACAACATATTTGTGTTGATTCCTGTGTTGTTAGCTGTTATCTTCACCATTTCTGTTTCAACCCTTTGTTTCACCACCATACACATAGATTTAGCCTGTGTGTGTAATCGATCTTTTGTGAGATTTCTGATTGAAATCTAGACCTACAAGTGGTATCAGAGCCATGGTGGCTCTTTATTGCTATCGAATCTGCTCCAAAATCAAGAAAAACCCGCCATTGAGACGTTAAACATGAAGAAATCGATGTGTCGCAGGTTCATGACTGATGTTCTACATTCACACTGTCAAAAACTTAAGATGTAAGGCTTTCTGAAGCATTTTTCAAACCTGGATTGGGGGTATCGAAGTAGCTGAAGGCTGATAATGTTCTATCGAAACTAGTTGGAGGCGGAAGATTTTGGTCGAAACTAGGTGGCGGCTGAACATGTTCTATCGAAACAACTGTTGAAGCCCTAAATCAGAAGTAGAAAACATCGAAACTAGGCTGTCGAAACTAGTCTATCGAAATGAGAGTGTATCGAGTCTACTACTTTCGGTTGAAGAATCTCTTATCGAAACTACTAGTTTCGGTTGAAGAATCTCCCTATCGAAACTTCTTGTTTCGGTACTGTCTCTACCGAAACTAGCCTTGTTTCGACTCAAATTTAGCCTATTGAATCTACAGGCAGAACTGTCCAAGTACTCTCCAGGATATTCAAAAAAAAAAAAAAAAACGCTTCTTGATTAAATTTTTTCACATGATATTGCGTAGATGGAGGGGAGTTTTGGCTGAAAATATGTAGACAACATTTTTGTGTTTTCAAAAATTTCATTTCTTTGGAAATATACATTATGTTCTGCCTGAGCTAGCCATGATTCCTTTATTTAAAGTTCAAGTTTGAGCAGTGGGTAGCAAAGTCAAGCATATTTGTGAGGAGCTGGATCATTGGTTGTTGATTATATGGTGATTCGATCCCTTATCTTTTGCCTGGAAATTGGAGGTTCTACACCCAGGGGGAGAATCACCACGAAAGTCTTTGGATTATCAACAAAGTTATGAAGATGCAAGACAAAGTGAGCCTCCGCTTAAAATTGACCTTTTTTTAAGGGGAGAGAAGGCACAAGTTGATCAAGTTTTCGAGAATGTCAAGAATCGTTTTAGAAAGATGGTTATTTATTGCTAAATAATTGGGATTCAAACCTCTATCAATTGCCTACAAGATGGGAGGGTCTACACTTGAGGGGAGAATCACAACGAAAAAATTGGATCATCAGTCAATCTATGAAGACGAAAGAAAGTGTCGGACAAGAATTGATAGCATCAGTCTAGGGGGAGATTGTTGGGTATAAAATTGAGACTGACGCTGTCAATAGAAACTATAGTATCGAAACTACTAGTTTTAGTTGATCATTTGTTCAATCGAAACTACTAGTTTCGGTTAAACAATTGTTCAATCGAAACTACCTAGTTTCGATACTTGTTTTTTCAGGCCCATTTGGCGGTGGCTGGAAAACAAGGCACATGTGTTTGGCATCCTATATATAGTAGAATACCTCATAGGAGGAGTGTGTGTCTGTAGAGGGAATCACCACCCTAGGGGGAGCTCACCCTAGGGTGAGACTAATTATGAGTGTGTGAGGAGCTTTATCATTTTCATATCAATGAAAGAATCACACGTTTTATGCTTTCAATTATCTGTTCTTTTTCACTTTTATATATTTATGTTCGTGTATGTGATTACCGCACCCTTCTCTATCCTTTTTTTAATTCGAGAGTGATACCGGATCAAGGGATTCCGCCTCTTGATTCGGATCGTTTGATAGATTTCTCTTCAGATCTGTGTTTGCGGATCTGCTCAAGACCTACAAGTTTCAGAAAATGGTTTTACAACTCAACCATTGGAAGTGTTGTGATCGAATGTGAAGTCAAAGAAGACATTCATATATTTGAGCCCATGGCACTTCTAAAGTTTCATCCTGAAGATCTTGAAGTTTTGTTTAAAAACCCCGTCAAGCTCTTTCATGGAGATGATGAAGCTGATGCTAAGTCCTATCAAAGAGTGGTGTCGTTGAATCTCAAGCCATTTTTCCAGAAACCAAGTCAATGGCCAACTGCTTAGAGAAGAGTTGAAGACATTGATGCAGCAACTTAGGGGGATATTGTAGAGTCTTATTATTGTATAAGCTGTTGTCATCAATGTATTTCTTTTGAACAATGTTTAGTTAGTTTATTTACTTGTAATTTCATTTTAATGTAATTTCCTGTTTTATTTCTAAGTCTGGGCCATCAAAACTATCTAGTTTCGATTGAGATTTGTTCAATGGAAACTAGTAGTTGCGATAGATACTTTAGTTTTGACAGGGTTGTTTCACACTTGTAAATGCTTCACCTAAACTTCTAGTTTCAGTGAGCATAGTTTCGATGCATGTCAGCTTACTATAAATAGCCTAGTTTGAGAATTTCTAGGGTGTGAGTAGCGGCTGTAACCCTGAATTTTCTCTTTCATTGTTCTTGAAGAATCAATACAATCTGCATTTGTTTAATGCTTTGTTCTTACATTTTGACAACATATTTGTGTTGATTCCTGTGTTGTTAGCTGTTATCTTCACCATTTCTGTTTCAACCCTTTGTTTCACCACCATACACATAGATTTAGCCTGTGTGTGTAATCGATCTTTTGTGAGATTTCTGATTGAAATCTAGACCTACAAGTGGTATCAGAGCCATGGTGGCTCTTTATTGCTATCGAATCTGCTCCAAAATCAAGAAAAACCCGCCATTGAGACGTTAAACATGAAGAAATCGATGTGTCGCAGGTTCATGACTGATGTTCTACATTCACACTGTCAAAAACTTAAGATGTAAGGCTTTCTGAAGCATTTTTCAAACCTGGATTGGGGGTATCGAAGTAGCTGAAGGCTGATAATGTGCTATCGAAACTAGTTGGAGGCGGAAGATTTTGGTCGAAACTAGGTGGCGGCTGAACATGTTCTATCGAAACAACTGTTGAAGCCCTAAATCAGAAGTAGAAAACATCGAAACTAAGCTGTCGAAACTAGTCTATCGAAATGAGAGTGTATCGAGACTACTACTTTCGGTTGAAGAATCTCTTATCGAAACTACTAGTTTCGGTTGAAGAATCTCCCTATCGAAACTTCTTGTTTCGGTACTGTCTCTACCGAAACTAGCCTTGTTTCGACTCAAATTTAGCCTATTGAATCTACAGGCAGAACTGTCCAAGTACTCTCCAGGATATTCAAAAAATAAAAAAAAATGCTTCTTGATTAAATTTTTTCACATGATATTGCGTAGATGGAGGGGAGTTTTGGCTGAAAATATGTAGACAACATTTTTGTGTTTTCAAAAATTTCATTTCTTTGGAAATATACATTATGTTCTGCCTGAGCTAGCCATGATTCCTTTATTTAAAGTTCAAGTTTGAGCAGTGGGTAGCAAAGTCAAGCATATTTGTGAGGAGCTGGATCATTGGTTGTTGATTATATGGTGATTCGATCCCTTATCTTTTGCCTGGAAATTGGAGGTTCTACACCCAGGGGGAGAATCACCACGAAAGTCTTTGGATTATCAACAAAGTTATGAAGATGCAAGACAAAGTGAGCCTCCGCTTAAAATTGACCTTTTTTTAGGGGGAGAGAAGGCACAAGTTGATCAAGTGTTCGAGAATGTCAAGAATCGTTTTAGAAAGATGGTTATTTATTGCTAAATAATTGGGATTCAAACCTCTATCAATTGCCTACAAGATGGGAGGGCCTACACTTGAGGGGAGAATCACAACGAAAAAATTGGATCATCAGTCAATCTATGAAGACGAAAGAAAGTGTCGGACAAGAATTGATAGGATCAGTCTAGGGGGAGATTGTTGGGTATAAAATTGAGACTGACGCTGTCAATAGAAACTATAGTATCGAAACTACTAGTTTTAGTTGATCATTTGTTCAATCGAAACTACTAGTTTCGGTTAAACAATTGTTCAATCGAAACTACCTAGTTTCGATACTTGTTTTTTCAGGCACATTTGGCGGTGGCTGGAAAACAAGGCACATGTGTTTGGCATCCTATATATAGTAGAATACCTCATAGGAGGAGTGTGTGTCTGTAGAGGGAATCACCACCCTAGGGGGAGCTCACCCTAGGGTGAGACTAATTATGAGTGTGTGAGGAGCTTTATCATTTTCATATCAATGAAAGAATCACACGTTTTATGCTTTCAATTATCTGTTCTTTTTCACTTTTATATATTTATGTTCGTGTATGTGATTACCGCACCCATCTCTATCCTTTTTTTAATTCGAGAGTGATACCGGATCAAGGGATTCCGCCTCTTGATTCGGATCGTTTGATAGATTTCTCTTCAGATCTGTGTTTGCGGATCTGCTCAAGACCTACAAGTTTCAGAAAATGGTTTTACAACTCAACCATTGGAAGTGTTGTGATCGAATGTGAAGTCAAAGAAGACATTCATATATTTGAGCCCATGGCACTTCTAAAGTTTCATCCTGAAGATCTTGAAGTTTTGTTTAAAAACCCCGTCAAGCTCTTTCATGGAGATGATGAAGCTGATGCTAAGTCCTATCAAAGAGTGGTGTCGTTGAATCTCAAGCCATTTTTCCAGAAACCAAGTCAATGGCCAACTGCTTAGAGAAGAGTTGAAGACATTGATGCAGCAACTTAGGGAGATATTGTAGAGTCTTATTATTGTATAAGCTGTTGTCATCAATGTATTTCTTTTGAACAATGTTTAGTTAGTTTATTTACTTGTAATTTCATTTTAATGTAATTTCCTGTTTTATTTCTAAGTCTGGGCCATCAAAACTATCTAGTTTCGATTGAGATTTGTTCAATGGAAACTAGTAGTTGCGATAGGTACTTTAGTTTTGACAGGGTTGTTTCACACTTGTAAATGCTTCACCTAAACTTCTAGTTTCAGTGAGCATAGTTTCGATGCATGTCAGCTTACTATAAATAGCCTAGTTTGAGAATTTCTAGGGTGTGAGTAGCGGCTGTAACCCTGAATTTTCTCTTTCATTGTTCTTGAAGAATCAATACAATCTGCATTTGTTTAATGCTTTGTTCTTACATTTTGACAACATATTTGTGTTGATTCCTGTGTTGTTAGCTGTTATCTTCACCATTTCTGTTTCAACCCTTTGTTTCACCACCATACACATAGATTTAGCCTGTGTGTGTAATCGATCTTTTGTGAGATTTCTGATTGAAATCTAGACCTACAAGTGGTATCAGAGCCATGGTGGCTCTTTATTGCTATCGAATCTGCTCCAAAATCAAGAAAAACCCGCCATTGAGACGTTAAACATGAAGAAATCGATGTGTCGCAGGTTCATGACTGATGTTCTACATTCACACTGTCAAAAACTTAAGATGTAAGGCTTTCTGAAGCATTTTTCAAACCTGGATTGGGGGTATCGAAGTAGCTGAAGGCTGATAATGTTCTATCAAAACTAGTTGGAGGCGGAAGATTTTGGTCGAAACTAGGTGGCGGCTGAACATGTTCTATCGAAACAACTGTTGAAGCCCTAAATCAGAAGTAGAAAACATCGAAACTAGGCTGTCGAAACTAGTCTATCGAAATGAGAGTGTATCGAGACTACTACTTTCGGTTGAAGAATCTCTTATCGAAACTACTAGTTTCGGTTGAAGAATCTCCCTATCGAAACTTCTTGTTTCGGTACTGTCTCTACCGAAACTAGCCTTGTTTCGACTCAAATTTAGCCTATTGAATCTACAGGCAGAACTGTCCAAGTACTCTCCAGGATATTCAAAAAATAAAAAAAAAACGCTTCTTGATTAAATTTTTTCACATGATATTGCGTAGATGGAGGGGAGTTTTGGCTGAAAATATGTAGACAACATTTTTGTGTTTTCAAAAATTTCATTTCTTTGGAAATATACATTATGTTCTGCCTGAGCTAGCCATGATTCCTTTATTTAAAGTTCAAGTTTGAGCAGTGGGTAGCAAAGTCAAGCATATTTGTGAGGAGCTGGATCATTGGTTGTTGATTATATGGTGATTCGATCCCTTATCTTTTGCCTGGAAATTGGAGGTTCTACACCCAGGGGGAGAATCACCACGAAAGTCTTTGGATTATCAACAAAGTTATGAAGATGCAAGACAAAGTGAGCCTCCGCTTAAAATTGACCTTTTTTTAGGGGGAGAGAAGGCACAAGTTGATCAAGTGTTCGAGAATGTCAAGAATCGTTTTAGAAAGATGGTTATTTATTGCTAAATAATTGGGATTCAAACCTCTATCAATTGCCTACAAGATGGGAGGGTCTACACTTGAGGGGAGAATCACAACGAAAAAATTGGATCATCAGTCAATCTATGAAGACGAAAGAAAGTGTCGGACAAGAATTGATAGGATCAGTCTAGGGGGAGATTGTTGGGTATAAAATTGAGACTGACGCAGTCAATAGAAACTATAGTATCGAAACTACTAGTTTTAGTTGATCATTTGTTCAATCGAAACTACCAGTTCCGGTTAAACAATTGTTCAATCGAAACTACCTAGTTTCGAAACTTGTTTTTTCAGGCCCATTTGGCGGTGGCTGGAAAACAAGGCACATGTGTTTGGCATCCTATATATAGTAGAATACCTCATAGGAGGAGTGTGTGTCTGTAGAGGGAATCACCACCCTAGGGGGAGCTCACCCTAGGGTGAGACTAATTATGAGTGTGTGAGGAGCTTTATCATTTTCATATCAATGAAAGAATCACACGTTTTATGCTTTCAATTATCTGTTCTTTTTCACTTTTATATATTTATGTTCGTGTATGTGATTACCGCACCCATCTCTATCCTTTTTTTAATTCGAGAGTGATACCGGATCAAGGGATTCCGCCTCTTGATTCGGATCGTTTGATAGATTTCTCTTCAGATCTGTGTTTGCGGATCTGCTCAAGACCTACAAGTTTCAGAAAATGGTTTTACAACTCAACCATTGGAAGTGTTGTGATCGAATGTGAAGTCAAAGAAGACATTCATATATTTGAGCCCATGGCACTTCTAAAGTTTCATCCTTAAGATCTTGAAGTTTTGTTTAAAAACCCCGTCAAGCTCTTTCATGGAGATGATGAAGCTGATGCTAAGTCCTATCAAAGAGTGGTGTCGTTGAATCTCAAGCCATTTTTCCAGAAACCAAGTCAATGGCCAACTGCTTAGAGAAGAGTTGAAGACATTGATGCAGCAACTTAGGGAGATATTGTAGAGTCTTATTATTGTATAAGCTGTTGTCATCAATGTATTTCTTTTGAACAATGTTTAGTTAGTTTATTTACTTGTAATTTCATTTTAATGTAATTTCCTGTTTTATTTCTAAGTCTGGGCCATCAAAACTATCTAGTTTCGATTGAGATTTGTTCAATGGAAACTAGTAGTTGCGATAGGTACTTTAGTTTTGACAGGGTTGTTTCACACTTGTAAATGCTTCACCTAAACTTCTAGTTTCAGTGAGCATAGTTTCGATGCATGTCAGCTTACTATAAATAGCCTAGTTTGAGAATTTCTAGGGTGTGAGTAGCGGCTGTAACCCTGAATTTTCTCTTTCATTGTTCTTGAAGAATCAATACAATCTGCATTTGTTTAATGCTTTGTTCTTACATTTTGACAACATATTTGTGTTGATTCCTGTGTTGTTAGCTGTTATCTTCACCATTTCTGTTTCAACCCTTTGTTTCACCACCATACACATAGATTTAGCCTGTGTGTGTAATCGATCTTTTGTGAGATTTCTGATTGAAATCTAGACCTACAAGTGGTATCAGAGCCATGGTGGCTCTTTATTGCTATCGAATCTTCTCCAAAATCAAGAAAAACCCGCCATTGAGACGTTAAACATGAAGAAATCGATGTGTCGCAGGTTCATGACTGATGTTCTACATTCACACTGTCAAAAACTTAAGATGTAAGGCTTTCTGAAGCATTTTTCAAACCTGGATTGGGGGTATCGAAGTAGCTGAAGGCTGATAATGTTCTATCGAAACTAGTTGGAGGCGGAAGATTTTGGTCGAAACTAGGTGGCGGCTGAACATGTTCTATCGAAACAACTGTTGAAGCCCTAAATCAGAAGTAGAAAACATCGAAACTAGGCTGTCGAAACTAGTCTATCGAAATGAGAGTGTATCGAGACTACTACTTTCGGTTGAAGAATCTCTTATCGAAACTACTAGTTTCGGTTGAAGAATCTCCCTATCGAAACTTCTTGTTTCGGTACTGTCTCTACCGAAACTAGCCTTGTTTCGACTCAAATTTAGCTAATTGAATCTACATGCAGAACTGTCCAAGTACTCTCCAGGATATTCAAAAAATAAAAAAAAAACGCTTCTTGATTAAATTTTTTCACATGATATTGTGTAGATGGAGGGGAGTTTTGGCTGAAAATATGTAGACAACATTTTTGTGTTTTCAAAAATTTCATTTCTTTGGAAATATACATTATGTTCTGCCTGAGCTAGCCATGATTCCTTTATTTAAAGTTCAAGTTTGAGCAGTGGGTAGCAAAGTCAAGCATATTTGTGAGGAGCTGGATCATTGGTTGTTGATTATATGGTGATTCGATCCCTTATCTTTTGCCTGGAAATTGGAGGTTCTACACCCAGGGGGAGAATCACCACGAAAGTCTTTGGATTATCAACAAAGTTATGAAGATGCAAGACAAAGTGAGCCTCCGCTTAAAATTGACCTTTTTTTAGGGGGAGAGAAGGCACAAGTTGATCAAGTGTTCGAGAATGTCAAGAATCGTTTTAGAAAGATGGTTATTTATTGCTAAATAATTGGGATTCAAACCTCTATCAATTGCCTACAAGATGGGAGGGTCTACACTTGAGGGGAGAATCACAACGAAAAAATTGGATCATCAGTCAATCTATGAAGACGAAAGAAAGTGTCGGACAAGAATTGATAGCATCAGTCTAGGGGGAGATTGTTGGGTATAAAATTGAGACTGACGCTGTCAATAGAAACTATAGTATCGAAACTACTAGTTTTAGTTGATCATTTGTTCAATCGAAACTACTAGTTTCGGTTGAACAATTGTTCAATCGAAACTACCTAGTTTCGATACTTGTTTTTTCAGGCCCATTTGGCGGTGGCTGGAAAACAAGGCACATGTGTTTGGCATCCTATATATAGTAGAATACCTCATAGGAGGAGTGTGTGTCTGTAGAGGGAATCACCACCCTAGGAGGAGCTCACACTAGGGTGAGACTAATTATGAGTGTGTGAGGAGCTTTATCATTTTCATATCAATGAAAGAATCACACGTTTTATGCTTTCAATTATCTGTTCTTTTTCACTTTTATATATTTATGTTCGTGTATGTGATTACCGCACCCATCTCTATCCTTTTTTTAATTCGAGAGTGATACCGGATCAAGGGATTCCGCCTCTTGATTCGGATCGTTTGATAGATTTCTCTTCAGATCTGTGTTTGCGGATCTGCTCAAGACCTACAAGTTTCAGAAAATGGTGTTACAACTCAACCATTGGAAGTGTTGTGATCGAATGTGAAGGCAAAGAAGACATTCATATATTTGAGCCCATGGCGCTTCTAAAGTTTCATCCTGAATATCTTGAAGTTTTGTTTAAAAACCCCGTCAAGCTCTTTCATGGAGATGATGAAGTTGATGCTAAGGCCTATCAAAGAGTGGTGTCGTTGAATGTCAAGCCATTTTTCCAGAAACCAAGTCAATGGCCAACTGCTTAGAGAAGAGTTGAAGACATTGATGCAACAACTTAGGGGGATATTGTAGAGTCTTATTATTGTATAAGCTGTTGTCATCAGTGTATTTCTTTTGAACAAGGTTTAGTTAGTTTATTTACTTGTAATTTCATTTTAATGTAATTTACTGTTTTATTTCTAAGTCTGGGCCAACAAAACTATCTAGTTTTGATTGAGATTTGTTCAATGGAAACTAGTAGTTGTGATAGATAGTTTACATTCGACAGGGTTGTTTCACACTTTTAAATGCTTCACCGAAACTACTATTTTCGGTGAGCATAGTTTCGATGCATGTCAGCTTACTATAAATAGTCTAGTTTGAAAATTTCTGGGTGTGAGTAGCAGTTGTAACCCTGAATTTTCTCTTTCATTGTTCTTGAAGAATCAATACAATCTGCATTTGTTTAATGCTTTGTTCTTACATTTTCACAACATATTTGTGTTGATTCCTGTGTGGTTAGTTGTTATCTTCACCATTTCTGTTTCTACCTTCTGTTTCACCACCATACACACAGATTCCGCCTGGGTGTGTGTGTAATCGATCTTTTGTGAGATATCTGATTGAAATCTGGACCTACAGTCAGTGACGGTATTTTATGCATGTGATGATTCAAAGTTTTTCTACAAGGAAAGAAGGCATTGGTGGATTGAAAGTGTCTTTGTAAGCAGCCATGGTGGCTTTAACTCTAAATAGGTCGTTTAACTTTGCTCTTTACATTTTTCGGGAGTTGTTACTCAAATTACACCGCCTGAGGGTCAGGGTTTCTTATTGTACCCTGGATTCTTGCAGGTCATTATTAATTATCTTATTCCCAACTTGCCCCCGCTGAATCCAAGATTGACTCTTACTAAAAAATGACCAGGAGGATATTAACTGATTGTAACAATGTTAAACAACAAAATACAACATTGATTATGGTCGTTACTTCGATGTTTGGGCACATTATTAACCCTAATTATGTTGCACCACCAAATGATAATTGGATTCATGTTGATCCTGCCATGGAATTACCTCCTGCACAGCGACAAGATCAACAAGATGCAAATGAAGATGAAGGTGATGATAATGATGAAGGTGATGATGATGCTAATGATGATAATGATGCTGGGAATGGTGAGAATGTTGTGAATGAAAATGTTTATCGGAAAGTGAATGAAAATGAAGAAGGAGAACATGAATTGAATGAGGAGAATGTTGAAGTTAATGTTCCATCTCCGCCTCAGGCTGAACAAATACAAGCTGAAGATACTAGCACGAGTTCTAGTTCAAGTTCTACTGAAAGTGACGGGAATGATGCTACTGGTGAAAGAACACAAGACTTTGGTCCTGAGCATTATGCTCAGTTGGCAAATTCTCCTTGTGGTAACATTTTTCCTACTACATTTTTTCCCAAGAGAAAGAAGTCCCTAGGTAAGACGAAATTGAAACTACCAAGACGTAAGACTGCTAAGAGAAAATTACAAGATGAATTGTCAGATTCTAAGTATGCTCCTTCTCCAAAATTTCAAAAACTGATGGCTTCGGCTATCCGAGCAGCACAAACTGATGCGGACTTTGAGGATTCTTTTATTATTAGTCCAGTTCATCACATGCTCTGAGTCCACAAGGTACTCCTTCTATACCCCGTACTTAAAATGAGGCAGGTCCATCTGCTTTAGATCCTAGAGATGCCAAGATCACAGCTTTAGAGTCTTAGGTGACAAGTTTACAAAGCCAGGTGACATGCTTACAAACTCAAGTTGATGTACTTCAGGCAAGTGATTTCCAGCATCAACAAGACATTAATGCCCAGAATAGACAGATTGTTGAAATGCAAATCTTGTTATCACAATTATTAGAGCGTATTGACGCTCATGGGGAGAAAGTTGTTGTTATGGATAATGCCTGTCACACAACTGCTGTGAATAGGAACAATTATGATGATAAACCAGATGTTGGTGGTGGTTCAGGTGAGCGTCAAAACGCTGATCCTAATTTTACATCTCAGGGGGAGTCAGATAATGTTATTGAAGCTGAGATGATTTCGGACAAAGGAACCTCTGGAGTTGATGCTGATATGTTGATGTTAGATAATTAATTCTTTGAAGATTCTGATGTAGACGAAGCAGATAAGCTAGAGTGTTTGATTGGTCTAGAAGATCTACTTGATGATGATGAAGTGGATGATGGTAACTTGTATGAGATTGAAGAGGGAGAAATAGTTGAATTAGAAATGGAAAGAGACACACAGAAGATTTTATATGAAGGCTATAACGGAATGAATGTAGATATGGATATGTTTCATGACAATGCGATTTATGAAGATGTTTCTGAAGTGATTGCAGAGTCTAAAGAATCTGATCATGAGGTTATTAAGCCTACCTCTGATACTGCAAATAAAGTGCCTGATGATCCTGTGATGTACAAAGATATACAGGAATGACTAAAGCTTAATGGCTTGAGATGGTGAAGAGCTGGAATAAAGTGTTACTAGTATCTCCACCAACTCTAATTCAGAAAGAGAAATACTTGAATAAAGAGATATGTGTTGGTAGAATCTTGAGTTGGTTTTATGAAGAAGAGTTCAAGTTATTTGCTTTAAAGAGATCTGACGGTGTTCAGTATCTTAAAACAAGGCTGAAGTACTTTAATTCTTTGCCGAGAAGTGAAATCAATGGGTTATCATCTAAACCCTTGGTTAATAGATCAGGCCATGGCATAGCCTAAGCTTATAAGAATTGCAGGAGGTTCAGGTAAATATGAAAGATTGAAGCCTCAGCAGGGTAAAAGAATAAAGGAAGTAGATCCAGTTTCAAAGAAAGCGAGCTGGAGATATAAGTTCAAACCTGTGAGAGCTGTTCCAAAGATTCCTTTGAAGAAGATTACTCAAGATTGTTTTGGGGGATGTAAAATGGTGGTTTTTGGATGTAAATACTGGTGAAGCGGTAGTTGAAGACTTGAATGGGAAGGTTCTGGCAAGATTCTTTGATGCCATGAATCTTATTAATTTCTCGAAGAAGGATCAACGGATGCTGAATTGCAAAGAGATCATGTATACAAGCGAGTGGAGAGAACATGTGATGCAGTATAAGAGATTTTTGTACGTGTGTATCAAGTATGGAGTGTGTGTAGGAAGCTCGTTCCCAGAAAATTGAAGGAGCAAGACTTGAAGATGAAGACCAAGCTGTTGTCAAGGGGGAGTTTGTTGGAACATGATGTATGACAACCAGCCTTGTATTAGATTAGGTCTTTATGTTTAAGTTTGTAATGTTTTTTTCTAAGTGTGAAGATACGTTTTGTAAATGGCGAACTTAATAAGTTCGCCAAGCCTAGTTATGGCGAACTTATTAAGTTCGCCTGTGTCAGGTATTTGCCTATAAATAGTGCTTAGTTTGTTTCATTTGTAACTTCCGTGTTTTACTTGTAAGCACATTTATCAGAGCAATACAAGGAGCTTTTGGAGAACTTTGTTTTGTATGATCTACTTTGTGTTCTTACCAGTTCATGACGCGTGTATTCGTTAGGATTCCGCACTACGAGTTCACGTTGCGTGTTATACGTCCGAGATCGATCCGTAGACCCGCTGGACGACACTTTTTTGGTCGAAATCTTTTTCGACCGAAAACTAACCAGTTAGAAATGTCTTTTAAAGGTACAATCGACAGTGGCACGCCGTGTCGCGCAACTATCTTGTTGATAAACACTTCAGCTACTTTCTCGGATGTATACGTTTCACGAATCGGCAGGAAATGTGCACTCTTAGTCAAGCGATCCACTATTACCCAAATCGTATCATGGTCCTTAGTTGTGCGAGGCAGCTTTGTAATAAAGTCCATGGTAATACGCTCCCAATTCCATTCAGGTATGTCCAGAGTTTGGATCTTCCCGTATGTCTTCTGATGTTTGACCTTAACCTGTGAGCAAGTCAGACACTTACTCACATAATCTGTCACATCATTCTTCATGTTAGGCCACCAATACACTTTCTTTAAGTCTTGATACATTTTCGTGGTTCCCGGGTGGATGGAATATCGAGACTTATAGGCCTCGTCAAGCACTTTGGTCCTAAACTCTCCGCCTGTCGGTACCCACATGCGACCACATCGGGTCCTTACTCCATGACTCTTCATTTCTAAATATAATTGTTGACCTATCATTCGTTCTTTATTTATGCTCTCTTCCTTTAGCGCTTTCTTCTTTGCTTTTTCTAGCTCTGCCATAAAATATGTGGTTATCACCAACTGGTATGCCTTCACCCTAGAGGATGTTGATTCTCCTTTCGACTTAGAGCATCGACAACCACATTTGCTTTGCCCGGGCGGTATAGGATCTCACAGCCATAATCCTTTAGTAACTCCAACCACCGCCTCTGCCGCATGTTTAAGTCTTTCTGCTCAAAGAAATACTTCAAGATTTTGTGATACGAATAAATTATGCATTTCACTCCATATAGGTAATGCCTCCAAATATTTAACGCGAAGACAACTTCCGCAAACTCCAGATCATGAGTCGGGTAGTTGACCTCGTGAACCTTTAACTGTCGTGATGCGTACACGGTCACCTTTCTCCTTTGCATCAGTACACACCTTAACCCTTGACCCTAAGCGTTGGAATATACCACCAGGTCCTCATTACCCTTGGGTAGTGCCAACACTAGGGCTTGGGTCAACTTCTTCTTTAGTTCTTCAAATGCTTTAGATTAAACCTAACCCCATTCATACTTTACTTCTTTGCGTGTCAACTTTGTCAAAGGCGAAGCTATTTTTTAGATGTCCTGAATGAACCTTCGATAGTAACCTGCTAATCCTAGAAAACTTCGAATCTCAATCGGCGTCTGCGGAATTTCCCATTCTTTCAGTACTATGATCTTTGCTGTGTCAATCCTAATGTCATATGCGTTGACAACGTGACCTAGGAATTGAACTTTGTTAAGCCAAAACGTGAATTTTTAAAAGTTAGCATGCAACTTTTCTTTATACAGCGTCTCTAGTACTTCTCGTAGGTGACAGACATGATCGCCTGCACTCTTGGAGTAAATGATTATGTCGTCTATAAATACTATCACCCATCTATCCAGAATCGGTCTCCACATCTGGTTCATTATACTCATGAACGCTGCTGGAGCATTCATCAAACCAAAAGACATCACGCGGAATTCGTAATGTCCATACTGCGTGTAGAAAGTTGTCTTCGGTATATCCTCTTCCCATACCTTTAACTGATCATACCCCGAGCTCAGATTGATTTTGGAGAACCATCTCGCCCCTTGCAGCTGGTCAAATAGATCATAAATCCTCGGTAGTGGGTATCTGTTTTTTATGGTACGTTTATTCAACTCCCTATAGTCGATGCACATTCTCATGGCACCATCTTTGTTCTTAACAAACAGAACCGGAGTACCCCAAGGAGAAATGCTCGATCCGATGAAACTTCTATCCAGAAGTTCCTCCACGTGTACCCTTGTCTCTTGCTTCTCGAGAGGTGCAAGCCAGTACGGTGCTTTAGCCACGGGCTGGGCACTGCCACTAAGTCTATCTGGAACTCTATCACCCGATTGGGTGGTAATCCAGGCAATTCCTCGAAAAATACTTCCGAAAAATTACACACCATTGGTACGTCTTGCAACTCTTTCACTTTTACATTGTTGTCTATCACATAGGCCAGGTAGGCCTCGCATCCATGCCCTATATACTTCTCGGCCTTTATCATCGATATGACGTTAGTTAACGAGCCGTCGCGATCCCCGTAAACCAAAAACTCACTACCGTCTGGAGCTTTGAGCTGAACTATCTTTCTTCTACAAACTATCTGGGCTTCGTTGGCAGCTAACCAATCCATACCCAGGACTATATCAAACCCTCCCAACGTCATAATATGCAACTTAACTGGTAATTTATGGCCATGAATCTTTATCGTGTAATTGTCTATCAGTTCTGTTACTCTCGTGGTTTTACGCACAACAGTTTTTATAGTTAAGGCCCGATCTACTTTAGTAACTTTTCATTTCATTCTTCTACATATAGAGGATGATATAAAACTCTTACTGGCACCCGAATCAAACAATACAGAGACAAAGGTGTGGTCAAGTACGAACGTACCAGAAACCACATCGGGGTTTCCCCTGGCTTCCTCTTGTGTCAGTGCATATGCACGGGCCCTTGCCTTTGGGTTTTCAGTTTCCTTCCCTTTCTCGGTACCAGCAGCTTTGGGTTTTCGACAGTCCTTGGCCATATGACCATGAGTTCCATAATTGTGACATGTCGCTGCACTAGGGCACTCACGAGAGTAGTGTCCCGTCTTCCCATAATGATAACAGATATTCAAACCAACACGGGACTCCCCAGAGTGCTTCCTTCCACACTTTACACCATCATTCCCATCCTCAATCCTCAGTTTCTTCGCCTCCGAGCCCGCCAACTCTTTTGCTGGCTGATTAACCGCATTTGTCACTTTCTTCTCAGTGGTTAGTGGATCCACGGAGTCAAACCTTCATTATGCACATCATCATGAACCGACACATGGTTTCCACTGTCATTATGCTCCACATGCACCGATTCCGTCTTGTTGTGGGAGTGATCACTTTCCTCTACTCGTGCTCAGTTACATGGCGGTCGGCCTCGATGACCAGTAAGACTATGAGTGCGACCACCAGTACGACCACCTATCTTTGCTCTAGCCATTCTTAAATAACTGCGAACAAAGAACACTCGTGTCATCATGATAAGTAATAATTTAGAACACCTTGAGTAATGTAAATTACTATTTACAGAGACTGGTATGTATTTACTATTTTACTTTTCTTTTCAGGAGTAACATTTGCATCTAAGTTCAGAGTCCCTACTTTAAGGCGCATATTGTCTAGTGTCTATGCTAAGGCATGTACAATGTACTATTTATGCAAAAGCATTTACTGTCTACTATCTATACCAAGGCATTATTGTCTATGTTAGGACATTGTCCATGCTAGCAAGCCCTCACGGCTCCTATACTTTGCCTTTGCTTTAATTTTACTACCTATCATGCATACTAAAAGTCAGCTAATGCTGGTGAGTTCTATCTTTACTTTAAACTGAAATCTTTCTATTGGTAACTTAGTTTATAAAAATAAAATAAGCTTTTCTTTCTCTATCTTTAAAACACTTTAACTTTACTTAAAAACTTTACAACGCTACAATTATAAAACTGTTCTGTTACTGTCTTTTATTAAAACTCTACTTGTGAGGAAACTCGTTAAGGTGTGCTCCTTTACTCTTTGCAGCTTTACTTTTCACTCGTACAGGACAAGTGACTATAACAAACTTAACTATCACATTTAGACCAATGTCCGAAGACAAGATCCCTTTTCTCGCTTACAGCTCAGGGTAAGACTTTTACTTTGTTGTGCCCACACCTCACGGTGATACTTTCTCTTTTACACCTAGGTGTAAGACTCCTTTGCCTGCTCACACATCAGGGTGAGACTTTCTACTTTGCTTGCTCACACCTCGGGATAAGACTTCTACTTTGCTTGCCTGTAGGACTTTTTACTTTGCAACTACTATGCAATTATATTGCGTCACATAATACAATGTTATTGAACACATAACACATAGAAAAATAACACATATTAACACATAAGCATATAATATGACATATGCCACTGTCACTGTCAAGCTACAACGAAGTGCAGCTTCTTTACCATTCTTTACTTTAACTCTTTACTTTCTTTAAAAATGTATTTCAAAGATAGTACTATACTTTTTAACTCTTTACCTTTCTTTTTATAAAAATAATATTTTTATAAAAACTATAACTTTCCCTTTCACTTTATAAAAATAGTATTTTTATAAATACTATACTTTGCCTTTCAAATCTTTCTACCAGTATGCATGCCAGCCCAAAACCGTGGCAATAAGAACTCACCTGACTTCTACAGAGTTTATCTCACTTAGCAATGAAATATCAAGCCAGGTGGAATGCTAACTGATCTGTTAAGGGTCACGAATGGAACAAGGTTATAACCTATTAATTTCATCCGAAAACTTCATGTCCGAAAGCTTTTTCGGTCGAAATCTATATCGGTCGAAATCTTTTTCAACCGAAAACTAACCAGATAGAAATGTCTTTTATAAGTTAATTTTTTCGTTCAAAAAAACTTGTCCGAAAACCCTTTCGTTCGAAATACCATGTCCGAAAAACCCACCGTCCGAAATACTTTTCGGACGAGTCAAAGTTTTCGGACGATTCATCTGTTCTTGGCCAAATCCTTCGTTTCTTATCCAAGTTGCATTCTTTTTACGTCTAAAACTTATATCTAGCTTCCATGAAGCTAGATATATACTTTTTAGGCCAATCTAATCGTAAAAATCCCAACTTTTATGAAAACCCAATTTGAAATCCTAAAAACTCATTACAATCCAGAATTTGAATCTAAGGACGTTTTGATACTTGTTTTCGCGTGATCTTTCCTTCTCCAATCTCCATTAATGCCTAGCAACGATCTTGGGTCAAGTATGAAGGTCTCGGGTGTCGGTTTAGAGCTTTCTCTCTCTACCTTCTCTCTAGAATTTGTGGTAAAGATGATGAAATGGAAAAGTTGAGGAAGATGTTAGGGTTTAACTCCTCCCCCACCCCTTACATGCGCCCCCTTCTGCCCAGCCCAAGACCCGATCCGCTCAAGCTCACTATTCTTTTTTTTATTTCTTTTCTTTTTTCCTGACTCCTTATCCATCTTATGTATTTGTCGTGGATTTCAGGATGTTACATCCGGGGAAACGACCCTGGTTAGTAGGGTCCTAGGGGCGGCAGCTCCTAGTGGGGTCTAAGGGGTAACGCCTGTGGCTGGGTTTAAGCTGAAAATTGCGAAAAGAATGATCCTACGGACTAGTTTGGTCATATTGACCAGTTTACTCATCTAGAGTAAAGATTACTCCTCCGAAGTAAGATTACTTCTCCGAAGTAGATTGCATCTCGAGAGTAGATTGAATCTCCGAGGTAGACTGTTCCTTTGGAGTAAATTGCCTCTTCAAAGAAGATTGATTTAGCAATTTTGGATTGACGGCTGTGACGGTTTTTAGCCAATAACCGTCATAACGTTCCACCGTATCTGTTTACCCCATATATACATGCGTATTGGTTAGTATCAAAAACACGAAATTCTTAAAAGACTTTAATATATTCATTCTTGAATCTCTGATTCTTATAAGATTGAATTATGTGTATACCATGAAAATAATTCTATCTGAAACCGAACCCTACGGGATTATCAGAGAATCCAGGAAATCACAAATACATGAATCACCCAGAATTCATATAGCAACTTGTTATTACTGATGAGGGTCACGACCAGCTCAACATAGTTGGTGGCCCCAAGCCAACTAAAAATTTTGGGTTTTTTTTTCCAAAAGTCATATTATAAAAATCCTCCCCTTTTCATCAAGATTTGTAGGTTCGCTAAGATTTGTAGTTCATCCACGTTTTCATCAAGATTTATAGTATTCGTATTTGTGGTTGTTACGAATTTTAGTAGTGATCCTTTTAGTGATTCATCTAAAGTGTCTCGTTTAACTTTTTTTGCCCTTTTTGATGCACCAGATTCAAACTTGAGGTTTCGGTTTGACATTTAGGAAACTACAATGAGTAATTAAGCAAACAACAACAATGAACAAATCAAATTAAAACACAGAATAAGAACAACTAAATCTTAAAAATATTAAGTTCAAAATCAAAACTTACGTAAGCACAGATTATAAACAACTAAAACACAGATTATATAAGCAATTAATAAAATTGCTAGTCAAGTTAAAAGCTTAGTTTCAAAATCAAAATTTATTACCTGATTATGATTATTCACTTCTGAAGTGAAGACCAAACAACAACTAGCATATCTGATTCAAAGTGCCAAATCTGATTCCATACCAAATTAATCAACAAGACAACATGAACTGTAGACCAAACAACAACTAGCAAATTTTAACACGATTCTGATTCTAAAAGAGGTGAACACGTTCGATTCTGATTATGAAAGAGATGAAGATGACAGTCGACACAAATCTCATTCTGAAAGAGGTGAACATGATTCTTAGTCCCAAACCTGATTTGAAATCTCAAATCTGAACTGAAAGGCTAACTCAAGAACATGAATGATGCGATTACAGATTGAATTGAAATCGTGGTTCGTGAAGATGGAAAAACATGCGATTACGGTTTTAAGGACTTATAACAGCTCTCCCATCCCCTAATTCCAGAAAAAAATTATTGATTGATCTCCCATAACCATTCTCCATCTTCGCCGCCTTGTATGCATCCCTAATTCCATGAATCCCGATGTCCAGATTATGGATTTTGTGATATACGATGGGTTTTACTAAGGATTTACCATTATTCTTTTCATTCAGGCCCAGCAAAAGCCCAGATATACAAACACACAAACACACACACACCCACCCACCCACACACACACACACACATATATATATATAATTTTAAAATTAGAGGCCCCATAAGAGGCCCCATGCCCTAGAATGGGCTGCAACAACTAACGGGCCGCCCCTAATGAGGTTACTACCACTAGAACAAGTAGATATTTTACTTGTTCCTACCGAATGGTGCTTATACTAAAGGATCATTATTGTAACCTATGGTTCCTAGTGAGGCATAAATTGTTGCATGTATGATATGTCATAAATTATACATATTTTGCATGCATAACTATCCCCATATTCATCACAAGTATTAACAAAATGATAGGAATTGATACTTAATCAATTCATTTGTGTTACAACATGATAATTGACATTGGTATGCAAAAATATGAAGAAATCACTCAAAATCAAGGAGAAATCAGCATTCGGAAGTAAATTGAACGAACCTTGACCAACGACGTCAAAGTAGGAAGTCAAACGTCAACAAGAAGCAGAAAAATCCCAATGCACAGGCGTTCATGCCAATGCACGGCCGTGCAAAGGGTCAATTCTGCCCCTGTACTCCCCAAAGCTGCAAGATTCCCTCACGTGCAAGAAAAGGGTACTTTCCACGCCTGTGCAATCCAATGCACGGTCGTGCATTGCCAAAATCTTAGCCTATAAATAACAAGCTCATTCCAAGAATTTAGGTGTCCAATACCATGGATTGTGAAGGCCCTAGTACTCTGTTAGTGCCGGAACTCTCTCGTTTCGGTCCATTTTAGCATTTCTTTGTTTATTTTATGTTTTTAGTATTGTAATATGAAATGATTCTTCTCATTCAAGTAAACAAGAGGCAACCTATACCCACTCTCCCTTGGTGTTGGAACACTTCCACACATTGTCTAAGGGTTACTAGAGTCACTTGTATAGTCATTCTTTTATTTTATCTTAAAAAGACAAGAATAAGTGATCTTTAAACCAACTTAATAATCTTAAATCTTGTAGGTTACTTAAGCAAGACTCCCTGTTTGGAAAGCTTATTCAAGTTTGTACGGTAATCTTGGTGCTAGCAACGGTCGAGTTAGTATAGATTTAACATTATGGGTTGATTGGAGGTTTGGGTATTCAACGAGTCATTCAAGTCTTAACTGTACCATGTGGTTCGTGTCGGTATTTCTTTACTCTCTCGTGTTCGCTTACAGAGGACTTCTAGCGGGAGTCATTAGCTTTGACCTTGAGAAGGAAAGTTATATTTATTTAAAATATTATTGTAAGTAAAGACAATTATTATAAGAATATAAACTGTTAGGGAGAGCGTTCATAAAGTAAATTTGGAGGATGTTGCGCATTCCGACTTTCCAAAAGAAGTTACACGACATGGCGTACGCCAGTCGACAAGATAATCTTAGTCCGAATAATAACTCCCGGGACAGCCGACGGACTTGAGACCCTGTTAGGATCCCGAGAATTATTAGGAACAGTTGGCCGATCGTATCCATTGTTCCGTTACGAAATACTAACTCTCCTAAAGAAAGGGTTTGTACTAGTAACTTTGACCAACCTTACTAAAATACAACATTAATTAACAAGTGATAACAACCGGAGTAACACCGTAAATGAGATAATATTTCTAATTACATTTCTTTTCCTTTTTACTTTCTTTTAAACAAAACCCCTATTTTCCAACTTATTATGCTAGTCAGACAATAACGAGGGTTGAGTAAGGAATCCGTGTCCATGGTTCGATACTTGGTTCTTACATAAACTATACTACGATGCGATAGGTACACTTTCCTATTACGTGTTTTTTAAGTTAAAGTAATTATCATTTTAATTTATAAATTTAAAACCTAATTTTGTGTAACTCTAAACCGAACATTATTAATGATATATATTATGTCTCTTGTATTTGGCATCAAGTTTTTGGAGCCATTACTAGGAACATGTATATATATATTTTTATAACTACACTAAAACAGGCTATCAAGTATTTAGCGTAGTTGCCGTGTACACAGTAATTCTTAGAAATATCTAAGACGTTGGACTGACTATTTATTTCTATTTTCTCTTTGTTTTATTTCTGCTTCATTTTTCCCTTTTATTTTTATTCTCACCATTATTTTCTCTATGTTTTATTTCACCTTTATTTTCCCTTTTATTTTTCTTTCTATACTTCTTACTTTTATTTTTGGTACTTGTGTTACTGGATCTGTCTTTGTAGCAACTTTGAAAAGACAAGCTGCTTTATTTTTTATAAAGACAAGCTCAATACTTTGAAAATGGATTCCAATGCACGAGGTACGTCTTCTAACGTGAAATCGGGATTTATTTTGGTGATTTTCCCCTTTGACCAGTTTATTTTAATATGTTTTTAAAAAATAAAATAATACTTTGATAAAATCTAAACTATTTTTGATCATATTTTAATTAAAATATATATATTTTTTTTATTTAAAGTATTATTTTCAAGGAACCAAAAAATATAGAGGGATGCACGACCGTGCATTCCAATGCACGCCCGTGCATCGGCCAAACGCGCGTCAGGTCATAAAGAGGGCAGAAACCTGCATTTTCCTCAAAACCCTCTTCTTCCTTACAAACGGGTTTGGCCGCCAAGCTCTCAAAACCTCGGATTTTCATCCGTTTTCTTGGTTTTTGACTTCCAATCTCTTCCTAAAGGTATGTAAACTTGTCCATTATCGTTTTTAGGATGATTTCTGTTTCAAATATGACTGATTTTGTTCAAATAGGGCTAGGGTTTCATTTTGAATATTGGTATGAATATGCATGAATCTGAAGTCAATGCTTAAACTAAATGCATATTTGATTATGTTGGATCATAATGTAACACTTCTTGGTCTCGTTTGGGTAAATTTGTTTGACTCGTAAGAATGGGTTTTTGAATTTTGACTTAAGACTCTTGAACTTGCAAATACGAATTGAAGCATGAATATTGTATATATTTGTTTAGGTTTTAGCATAGTTAGTGGAAAATTATTGATTGATTGAATTAGGTCAAGAATTTTGATGGGTTTGACTTTTCAAAAGTCAACATGTTGTCCGTCTATGTTTGTAGTCGCATTGCACCGTTCAAGTTTGCGCCTTGTTTGATTAATTATAATAGACCACTTTTGGACTCGGGAAACACAATCCTACCATAACCATGTACAAATTTTGTGTTTCTTTTGTGTGGTCCTAAAAATAAAAATATATATAGTTTATACCAAGGTTTTGGTTATAATGCTATCAACTTTTTGGCATCGTTTCTATATGTTTTTAATGAAGCAATCTTACTACTTGGCACTTACTTTTTCAAACTGGTAATGTAGGATATGGTAGAATCCTACAGGCAAGCAAGAAGAAAAAGGAGAAACACCCGCTCAGATTCTTGATCGAGTTCGTCTACATCTATACCGCCAGAGGATGCACCACCTACTCCTCCATCACCACCTCCACCGTACCATCCAACACCAATGCAAGAAAACCCGCCTGATATACATCCTTGGCTGATTTTTTATCCAGATAATGCCATTAAGATGCATGCCTTCTAAACTTTACCTAGCCTTATGCAACAGGAATTTGGAGCTCACAAAACAATTTGCTATGCTACTCTGGAAGGTATTGGTCTGTTAGAAGAAGCTTTGGCATTAATCACAAAACCTTGGATCAAATTCTTTGAGATCCAACAACCATCCTACTATGAGATGAATCTGTAATTCTTGGCATCCTTCAAATTTGACATGCCCGTAAGCAAGTCAAAGCAAGATTGTGTACGGTTTAGGATGGCCCGACAGTGGCACGCAATGACTTTGGCTGAGTTTCGGATTCAGATGAGATTGTATAGACATAGAGAGCTGCATCTCCCTGTGTTCACTGAGAGTTTATATGAGTTCGGGGAAGGCGACGCACAACAGGTTTCAAAAAGGATTGGATCAGGGCCATATGATCCTCATAGACAAAAGAGCACCAAAATCCGCCATCCTCTTCATCGATACCTTCACCGAGTGATCGTACACACCATTGGTGGGCGCAAGGATAGTACCAGATTTGTGACAGGTAGGGACCTACTCCATTTACACTGCCTCATTGATCAGGTTCCCTGTAATTTAGCCTACAGTCTTGCCAAATTCTTCACTCGTGCTTACGGGTACTCTTCCAGCAGCCATATCTTTGGAGGTCCCTACATTACTCACTTAGCAGCATACTTGGGGTTCCTAACTGTTGTAAACCTTAGTATGCTTACCAATCTGGACCTGCCAATGGAAGAGGTAAACAAGCAGAGGTTGATCAACATGAGGATGATAAGGAAAATACAAGGGGTGTATAGATCGGTAGACCACCGGGGAAATCTTTGGCAAGGAGCAGTAATTCCCTCTGATGAAGAAGGAGAACGAGTACCACAGCTACAACATCACACGGAGGAGCTAGGTATGTACCACACTACTGCTAATCCTACCATGTTAGATTTGATGATCCGTATGACCCAACTGGGCAAATGTTGGACGGCATACGACAAGAATTTTACGATCACACACACGATCCGTATGCCCACCAGCACTATCAGCAGTAGGCCCCAAGTCCGCATCAGTAGTGGCCCCATCCTCCCTTTTAGTAGAAGCTCTTTCTCCCTGCATCTCTAATATTTGTGGGTCTTTTCTTGACAATGGTTTGTTTGTTTTGGTTGTTGACTGGACACAGTATCATTTTTACCGGTTACACAAGTAACAATTGACATGGTGGCTGTAACATTTGCGACTTTCGTGTTTAACTTATCATGTACTAGACTTATTTAATCAATGCAAACTATTTTGAATGTCATTTCACTTGGATTATTTCCATACGACATACTTGTTTATCATATGTGATCTATTATTTGATACCTTATGCTCTATATGCTTATTGATGGCTTAATCATGAAATGGACCCATTTTAGGTCCAATAGGCCCATCATAACCCCTTAACAATCATGCAGATGTCAAACATGTTAAATTAAAGTTGTTATACTTTGTTAAACTTGAAACGTTCAACAAAATCTTGTAAATCTATGTATTGTGCCCTCGCAACTTGTTATGCCGTTAAAAATCCATTTTCTCGTCCATCGACCGCTAACTACCGTACGCGAATAACACAACTTTAACTTAAATGTTTTTAACTAAACATATTAATTTTGTTATGACAACCAACTTTTATGTCGAAAACATTTGCCAATTTCTCTTAGAAAATGCCTAAAATTGCCGAATTACGAATGCACGCACTCACCGGGCCAAGCTAGGACCCAATCCACCTACACTTGGACCTAGTCCAAGCTATTTTTTGCAAAAACCCAGCCCTATCAGCTAAATTTCATAATTTTGAAGCCCCTAAAGCCCCAAAGTGTTTTCCAAGACATTCCATTTTTACAACCCTTATCCTCAACTATAAATACAATGCCTTGGACACCCCTTTTTCTTTATAATTTGTAAGCAAGGGAAGCCCTCCCCCTTGAATTTTTCAAAATTCTCCTAGAAGTTCTAGGAGTTTGAAGATCAAAACAAGTAAGCATACTCTCCTAATTTCAATAATCTTTCTCTTTTGTTTAATTCTTCATCATCCCCTCAATCTTTTTCTATTTTCTAATCATGATCACTTGATCATGTAAACCCTCAGTCTTAAAAACACTCTAATAATCTTAATCAAACTAAGAAACCAAGCTAACGTCACCAACTAACAAACAAAGGATCCCGTTTGCAAAGATGGCTATGCCGTCGCATTCTGTGAATCCTCAAGACAACTATTACAAAAGTGGCTCTTCCGATGCTTTAGAATGTTCTTGCTAACTTAAAACATGTTATTTATTCTGTATTATCATGTATATGAACTCACACGCTAATTAAAAATAGAATCCGCTTGCTCGTGTCGGCTATGCCGATTGCATTTTGTGATTCTCCAAAACATTTATGTGAATATCATGGCTAGATCGGTGACACGGGACATTTTGGCTAAACTAATCTGAGTTTATTATGTATCATAATAATATAATTTCATTCGTCTAATTTTTTTTACGTGTTCAGTAACCTTAAATCCCTAAAAGGTCCACTTAAGTGCAACCATTGATTGTTAATAGAAACTGTGCTGACTTTAACTAAGCATACCTTGATCATAATTAAACGAAACTGAGCAAACTCAAACTCCATGACGTAGTTCATTGAGTGTGTTTTCCAACCATAATTGGCTTGTTTTCTAATTCAAACGTATGGCTCCGCACTAGCCAAAACGGGTCTGAAACATTTTTCAGTACCTTCTGTTTTGTTTGGCTGTTTTGGCTATGATCTGAGTCTCAAATAGAAAAACTTTCTAAATGAAACATTTTCGGAACGACTTAAGCTAGTCACCTGTAAAATGTTATAAGTTTTTGATATCGTTTGATATTTTTAACAAGCACGTTTCTGTTCAGCTACTTTGTTGTCCAAATCAGAAAATTGACTAAAACTCTATTTTTGCAACTAATTCTTAACCTTATGACCCGAACCGCCTATCTAACACTCGTAACCATCGAACCTACCCTAAAAATAGTTTATTGATTTGTTTAGGGTCTGATCCATGATTCACCTCGTTTATTTGTTCAAGTCTCTTATCTCTCCTAGCTATCAAGGTGAGACTTCATAGCCCCACTTTATTCAAATTGTTTTGGGTGAAACATGTACGCGTTGGCACGCATTAGAACACGTTCTTTTCCAAACAACTCTAAAACAAGTGAATCTTATATGTATGTGAATAAATAAACACAACATGATAAAGGTTAAACTTGTAAATCCTTAAGTTGAAACTTTCAAGCCAACGGTAGTACAAATATGGGTCATAGGATGGAAACTGCATATACTACATGGACAACTTTTGGTTGGACATCTTATTCATTATTAGTGCAACTTGCGAGTTGTACCACTTATTCGTTATTCATCGTTTTAGGTTAGATTTGCTAATCATGTGTTTGTTTTATTTTACATACTATATGATGATCTTGAATTATGAATTGTTATCTTTGCCAAACATATGCTATTATTAAACCTGTGACTTCTCACCAACTATTTTAGTTGACACTTGTTTTTCGTACATGTTTCAGGTTATTAAGCTCGTGATATGTCAAGTCAAGATCACATAGAATTTGCCTAGATATCAATTGAAGAGATTGTATCTTAAGTTGTTTTGTCTTTTGAACATGTTATTTGTTTGTTTTAATATGAGACATATGTAATTGGGTTTTTAATTTTATGAAACTTTAATCGTAACTGTCTTTATACCTTGGTTGTTGATTCAATTAGTCGCACCCGTGGTTAATATGCACGGTTGGGGTGTGACAGATTGGTATCAGAGCCTTGGTTATAGAGAATTAGGAAACCATTTGACCTAGACTATAACCTAAGCTCCCCTTTGAAACTTATGTGCTTATGGGATTCTAATCCACTAAATCTCTTATCTTTAGTATGTCATCGTACTCTGCCGACATCTCTAGCAACTCAAGCCTTCCTTCCGATGATGGGTCCCAAAGCGCAATTAGTTGGAGTAGGCTAATCTCACCACGATCATCTTATTATGGAAGCCTGCTACCCTCGAAGCCTAATGTCAAGTGTCACACCCCAACCGACGACGAAAACGTCGGGGCGGGACATATAGACTGTTCATAAGCTCATGGTTTGCTAAAGTTGAAATAATTAAACAGTAAATTTTCATTTCATAACTCAAGTAATCATTTACATCATTTACAAGAATTTAAGAATACATGAATCTCCGTATTAAAATTTAAGACTAGGTCCTCAACCCTAAGTGATGTAGCTGGAATCATAACTCAAACAACTGTACCTGAAACATGATTAAATGATAGGGTCAACTATAAATAGTTGGTGAGCATACATAGGTTTTGACACCACGAGTAAAGTTCAAATGTTTTGTGTACAATTCATACGATGCATGGTTAATAAAGCATTTACGGAGAATCTAAGTTAAGCTAGTTGCACAAATGAAACTTTGTAATTGAAGGACATAACAACACATGTTATCCTAATGTAGGGCATAACAACACATGTTATCCTAATGTAAATATAGGGCATAACAACACATATTATCCTAATGTATGGCATAACAACACATATTATTCTAATGTAGGGCATAACAACACATGTTAGCATGAAGCAATGTATTGGTGTTTGCACGTGTATATCATGTAAATGTAGCCTTAACAATTAGCATTCAAGCATAAAGCACGAATAAACACATATAATCATATTTGTAGAATTGTACGTGTGTAATTGCAAATAGTGTTTGAATGTAATCATGTTTCACCCCAAAAATATACAAAAGGAAAAAGGGGGCTATGTAAACTCACCTCGTAAGGAGTAGCTTGAATGACACACAGTTACGTTGTTGCACAAATGTTTTAGCAAAATCACCCGATTAACCTATGTTTGATGGTATATGTGTATCAATGATTCGTATAATTTAAATAAATGAATCCTAATACGCAAAGGGATTGATGTGGGTTTCCTTATTTTAATAAAAATAACTATTTGAGTTTCAAATAATATTTATGTAAATCTTGATAAGTAATTTTATTTTAATTTTGAATAAATGAAAGAATAATTAAATGATTTCTTACGTATGTAGAATATTGAATAAATATATGTATACATAAACAGTGTTCTTTTGTTTGAGAATGACTAAGTAGATAAATAGTTTCTTCTGTAAATAATTGAATAAATAAGTTATATGAATAAATAGTTGAACAACTAAATAATTAATAACTACATAAAATAAATAAATAAAACTCTATATTTATTTAGTTTGATTTCCATGAAAGGTGATAGTTAAGAATAGTAATTTAATTACTTAATAATTAATCCTACATTATTGAAAAATGTGAAAATGTGTTTTAAAAGTTTTTTTTTATAATAAAAATAGATTTTATAAAACGAATGTATAAATCTTTACAATGTGAAAGGGTTTATAAAAATGATCATTTATTTATACTCCAATAATACTTTATAAACTAGGGGTTTTAGATAAATAATTTGTTAAAGATATTGGTTTAAATAAATTTAGATTCATTATGTTTAAATAAATTTGTTCCTTTGAAGTTTAACATTTTAATCCGTTAAAATAAATCCAATGTTTGTAAAAATAATTTTTATACAGGAATACATGAGTGTATGCTTATTTGTATGTAAATATGTGCAAGAAAAAACAGAAAATAATTGAAATATATTTAAACTAGGAAAAACAAAAATAACTGAAAAGAAACGGGCAGAGGCCGGGTCGAACCCGTGACCTCTGTCTCATAGGGAAACAGATTAACCACTGGACTGGCATCAAGCCTTGATCAGAATAAGGTTTTTTTATCTTAAAACTAACAGCCCCAAACCCTCCATCATCTTCCCCAAACATCCGATCCGAACCCTAGCCCCAGTTGACCACGAAGGAACACAGGTACGACCTCGAAACGTTGGGGCTTTTGTTCAGGAGGTTGGGAAGAGTATATAGAGGGCTTAATTACCTGAAATGGTGCTCGAATCGATCGCCGGTAGTTAGAGTCGGAAATTCCGGGGCGACGGTGGTTAAACTGGAGCATAGGGGAGTGATTTTGAATGGAGGAAAAGGTTTTGCGAGTGAGGTGATTTCGTATTGAATGGTTTCGTTTGCATTTATAGGGTTAAACACGTGTTTAACAGATTTGGAAACTCCAACATTTTGGCCGAAGATTTGAAATGCGTAACAGCGTTTTGACAGCTTGTAACTCTTGCGTGATTCAAGGATTTCATGTGCGAGTCAAATGGTAGCGTTTTCTTGAATTGATTAGGTCAAATTTGGGGTAAATACGCGTCGCCGGAAAAATGTGGTGGCCGAAAATCGTGGGGAGGGAAAGAAGAAAGGTTTGAAAATTTACCCTTTTAGACCCTGAACTTTTATGCTTACTTGACATTTAACCCTCCTACTTAAAACCCATTTTATTTATTTATAACATTTTATATAAAAAGGTCTAGTTGTTATTATTTATAAAGAAAATAAGTTTTAATAGAATTTCAAATCGTGTAAATGGTTCCTTTAATCAGACGTATGGTATATTTACATACTTATTTAGAATTAAAATATATGTTTAGAATAATAATAATAAATGTGACATATTGCGTTGAACGAGTACAAGTTTGAAATGAAAATGTCATTTTTGTAAGAATAAAATAATATCAGAAAAATCATAGATGTTACAGTATCCCCAAGTTGAGGTAATTTCGTCCCGAAATTGAACTGACGGAGGCTACTGAATTAGGAAAAGAGGTGAGTTTGAGTTTTGATTGTCTGTTTGAGGAGTATGATAGATAACATGATTTGGGTCTAAAGCGCAGGTTAAGTATGAATGACATCAGTGGATTTTAGTTTCAAGAGAGCTAAGGAGAGATCTGTCAAAGAATCTAAAGGTGAAATGCGTTACTTGGAATGGGTTTGATAGGAACTAGATGATCAAGGTTTGTTAAGCTGTAATCTAATATGTTCAAGGATTATTAGTGTATAAAAGATTTCACAAACATTGGCCCTGTCAAACAGTATAAAACTTTACGTGGAAAGAATAACAGTACTTCTGATTTTATGACAGGACACTTATATATAGGAAGTACCAGCGGCGTATCCACCATGTCCTTATCATATCACATTAGTTTTGTTATTATGTACCACGATAGGTTTCATGTCATAACACACAACAAATTTCACTATGACTCCCATGCGCTGATTTTTATAATTACGTGTGCACCCGTAATTATCCAAATCATCGCATGGTCCACATAGTTCATCCCATTGTGTGTGGGGTCCAGGGGGTAACACAAAAACACTTAATTCGTAACTATTGCTTTCATGTACGTGTTGCTAACAAAAAACTATGTCCATAGATAGTAGGGCCAATCAGGTACTAAAGAGTAATAACGTGGCATAATTTAGGGTTCCATAGCTTCCTCGTGTTTGAACAAGAATACGTCAAACCCCGAGTAGATTTCATGGATAGGGTGAATAATCATGCCTTGTGTATGATGTACTTAGTCAATTGCAACAATGTAAACAATCTAATTCCGTGTATAATGTAAACACTCATGTTTCATACATGATCTGGTCTTAGGCATGTTATAAGCAAATAGGTTCCATGTATAGTGTGAACAATTTGGTATCATGTATAAGCAAATATGTATAATGTGATCACTCTAGTATTATGTATTTTATGAATGTTTATTGAGTCTCATGCGTATCGGAAACTATCAAATTTTGTAGGCGATCGGGTGTGTTACTTGGCGTTCATGCATAATGTAGGTAGATGAGTTTTAACTTTTAAATCCGTTAGTGCTTATATGGACGGTTAATGGCGAAATGATTCACTTTCTGAAGTTGGCTCAAGTTTATAGTGACAAATCGTAGTAGGTGTAAATAGTTCCGCAGTGACAAAAATAACATAAAGGATTACAATGCATAATTTATTCCAGACTAGATCCCTATTCGACTCCATCTTGCACTAGCTTCAATTGGTTTCATCTATTGCCTCGGCATTGACTTGAGTTTCGTTAGTGTTTATGTTGAAGGCACACTCACGAGCACCACCTTGGTTTGCATTGGTTATCCTTGGGCATTGGTTTTTGAAGTGGTTTGGATTACCACATTCATAACAAGCACGCCCGTTAGTAATGGCTGGTACAACTTGATTGGCAACTTGGTGATTGGCTCGTTTCCCTTGGTGGGTTTGACTAACATGTGTTCTGGATTAACAAGTGTTCTCTACATGACCATACCTTCCACAATTGGCACATAGACGGCATGACATGTTTGGGAAGTGGTGATAGTTGCACGTGTTACACAGAGGGTTGTTGCCCGTATATGGTTTCTTATTATGGTTTTGGGCTAGGGGAGCTACTTGGTTGATTAGTACAGCAGGGGTAATGACAGCAAAGTTACATTTCTTATTGGAGTGAGGAGGTTTGGGTTTGTCTTCCTGAGAGGGTTCAGAAGAGGTTGTTGGGTCAGTGACTTTCTTTGCGTCTTTCCTTGTTAGTGTACCCGCCTTCACATGGTTATCGGTTAATGTGGCAGTTAAGCGGATAGCATCTTCAAGAGTAGCTGCATTTCTTCCTAGGACTGTATCTTGGATTTTCATGGGTAGTCCACCGATGTACTTGTCAATACCCCGAGTCAGTGGAGTGACCATGTGGGGTACCAAAATACTTAACTCATGGAAACAAGTTGTGTAGGCTAAAATTTCACCACTGTCTTGGGTAAGATCCCAAAACTCAGCCTCCCACTTCTTCATTTCATTACGAGGACAGAATTCTTTGGTTATGAGTCTCTTAACTTCATCCCATGGCAAGGCCATGGTCACATCCACACCTCGGTTCCTCTTCTCGCCATTCCACCAAGTGAGCGCCCGTCTTTGAAAGACGCTGGTGGCATAGCAAACCCGGAGATTGTCAGGGCAATCACTGTTGAGAAAAGTGCTTTCAATGCTTTCAAACCATTGAAGGAGGCCCGTAGCTCCTTCGGTGCCATGGAACTTGACGGGGTTGCACGAGTTAAAGTGTTTGAAAGTGCATGGGGGTGGGTTGGCACCACCACCACCACCATTATTAGCACTGCTGTTAGTGCCACCATTGTTGTTATTGGCTTGAGTGAGTTGGTTCACAAGTTGAGTGAGAAGAGCAGCAAGGTCATTGTTGTTGTTGTTGTTGTTGGTCTCGTTGGCGCGACGAGGAGGCATGCTATTGGTTTTAACAAGATAGGAGGGATGAAAAAAAAATTATGAGGGTTTCTTGGACATAAAACAAAGGATAATTTAAAATATAAGTATTTATAGTTTGGGTTGCACTCAAACGGGGATAGTACTATTTGAATGCTATGACATATTAAGGTTAATAAACTTATATAACTTTCAAGGAGACATGTTTTAGCCTATAAGTAAACACTCATCCCGGGAATTCCTAGGAAAGCATACAGATCCCTCGGTTGATTAGGATTTATATGAAATGCTTTCCTAGACAGAAAACCCAGAATACATGTGTCACCTTTCCAGATTGCATGTGTCCTTTACTAGTTAACAAGGTTTAAAACCCTAACGAGGTGTGAAAAGAAGTTTAATAGACTTATGACGTTCCACATGCAATGATGGTAATGACATAGTAGATTGAGGCTTAGGATAAGGGTAAGGATATTATTGTTTTTAATTTATTATTTAGGTGAAACCTAATAAGTCATAAAATATATTAAACATGCAGCACATACCATGTAACATATCATATATTCATAAAGCATTGCATAAATGGGTGTCCTAAGGTTATAGTCTAGGTTAAAAGTGTCTAATAACCTAATTCCCTATTACCAAGGCTCTGATACCAATCTGTCACAACCCAACCGACGACGGAAACGTCGGGGCGGGACATGTAGACTGTTCATAAGCTCATGGTTTACTAAAGTTGAAATAAATAAACAGTACATTTTCATTTCATAACTCAAGTAATCATTTACATCATTTACAAGAATTTAAGAATACATGAATCTCCGTATTAAAATTTAAGACTAGGTCCTCAACCCTAAGTGTTGTAGCTTGAATCATAACTCAAACAACTGTACCTGAAACACGATAAAATGATAGGGTCAACTATAAATAGTTGGTGAGCATACATAGGTTTTGACACCACGAGTAAAGTTCAAATGTTTTGTGTACAATTCATATGATGCATGGTTAATAAAGCATTTATGGAGAATATAAGTTAAGCTAGTTGCACAAATGAAATTTTGTAATTGAAGGGCATAACAACACATGTTATCCTAATGTAGGGCATAACAAAACATGTTATCCTAATGTAAATGTAGGGCATAACAACACATGTTATCCTAATGTAGGGCATAACAGCACATGTTAGCCTGAAGCAATGTATTGGTGTTTGCACGTGTTTATCATGTAAATGTAGCCTTAACAATTAGCATTCAAGCATAAAGCACGAATAAACACATATAATCATATTTGTAGAATTGTACGTGTGTAATTGCAAATAGTGTTTGAATGTAATCATGTTTCACCCCAAAAATGTACAAAAGGAAAAAGGGGGCTATGTAAACTCACATCGTAAGGAGTAGCTTGAATGACACACAGTTACATTGTTGCACAAATGTTCTAGCTAAATCACCCGATTAACCTATGTTTGATGGTATATGTGTATCAATGATTCGTACAATTTAAATAAATGAATCCTAATGCGCAAAGGGATTGATGTGGGTTTCCTTATTTTAATAAAAATAACTATTTGAGTTTCAAATAATATTTATGTAAATCTTGATAAGTAATTTTATTTTAATTTTGAATAAATGAAAGAATAATTAAATGATTTCTTACGTATGTAGAATATTGAATAAATAAATGTATACATAAACAGTGTTCTTTTGTTTGAGAATGACTAAGTAGATAAATAGTTTCTTATGTAAATAATTCAATAAATAAGTTACATGAATAAATAGTTGAACAACTAAATAATTAATAACTACATAAAATAAATAAATAAATAAAACTGTATATTTATTTAGTTTGATTTCCATTTAAGGTGATTGTTAAGAATAATAATTTAATTACTTAATAATTAATCCTACATTAATGAAAAATGTGAAATTGTGTTTTAAAAGTTTTTTTTATAATAAAAATAGATTTTATAAAACGAATGTATAAATCTTTACAATGTGAAAGGGTTTATAAAAATGATCATTTATTTATACTCCAATAATACTTTATAAACTAGGGGTTTTAGATAAATAATTTGTTAAAGATATTGGTTTAAATAAATTTAGATTCATTATGTTTAAATAAAATTGTTCCCTTGAAGTTTAACATTTTAATCCGTTAAAATAAATCCAATGTTTATAAAAATAATTTTTATATAGGTATACATGAGTGTATGCTTATTTGTATGTAAATATGTGCAAGGAAAAAAAAAATAATTGAAATGTATTTAAACTAGGAAAAACAAAAATAACTGAAAAGAAACGGACAGAGGCCGGGTCGAACCCGTGACCTCTGTCTCATAGGGAAACAGATTAACCACTGGACTGGCATCAAGCCTTGATCAGAATAAGGTTTTTTTTATCTTAAAACTAACAGCCCCAAACCTTCCATCATCTTCCCCAAACATCCGATCCGAACCCTAGCCCCAATTGACCATGAAGGAACACAGGTACGAGCTCGAAACGTTGGGGCTTTTGTTCAGGAGGTTGGGAAGAGTATATAGAGGGCTTAATTACCTGAAATGGTGCTCGAATCGATCGCCGGTAGTTAGAGTCAGAAATTTTGGGGCCACGGTGGTTAAACTAGAGCACAGGGGAGTGATTTTGAATGGAGGAAAAGGTTTTGCGAGTGAGGTGATTTCGTATTGAACGATTTCATTTGCATTTATAGGGTTAAACACGCGTTTAACTGATTTGGAAACTCCAACATTTCGGCCGAAGATTTGAAATGCGTAACATCGTTTTGACAGCTTGTAACTCGTGCGTGATTCAAGGATTTCATGTGCGAGTCAAATGGTAGCGTTTTCTTGAATTGATTAGGTGGAATTTGGGGGAAATACGCGTCGCCGGAAAAACGCAGTGGCCGGAAAAATGTGGTGGCCGGAAAATCGTGAGGGGAGGGGATAGAAGAAAGGTTTGAAAATTTACCCTTTTAGACCCTGAACTTTTATGCTTACTTGACATTTAACCCTCCTACTTAAAACCCATTTTATTTATTTATAACATTTTATATAAAAAGGTCTAGTTGTTATTATTTATAAAGAAAATAAGTTTTAATAGAATTTTAAATCGTGTAAATGGTTCCTTTAATCAGACGTATGGTATATTTACATACTTATTTAGAATTAAAATACATGTTTAGAATAACAATAATAATAAATGTGATGTATTGCATTGAACGAGTACAAGTTTGAAATGAAAATGTCATTTTTGTAAGAATAAAATAATATCAGAAAAATCATAGATGTTACATCAAGCCCGAGTTAATCTCCGATGCAACGAGCCGCCCCGCACTGAAGCCAGAAGTAATCTACATATCAAGCGATTTGGAATCCGAAGACCAAGAGAGCCATGCTGGGATCATTTCTGAGGTCCAACTCCCGTTCAAGAAAAGTAAGCTAACTTGTGAAACTGAATCCAACTCTTGGGCAAGGCCCAATCCATAATGTTCTCATCAAAATCAAAGGCTTGGATAGTGATACTTGATACACGTGTAATCTGGAAGGGTGAGCACATGTACACTAGGGGGTCCTGTCAAAGGAAAGTGAGGCACGTTCGTTATGAGTCGCACTTACCTGGGGACACTTGGACTGCGTGCTGACTTATAGGCTAAAACACGTTTAACTAGTATAATTCATCCGAACCCTAAATTTTGACTAGTCAGTTTTGTCTTTATATTTCATTTGTAATTCAATATATATGTTTTAATATATGTTTTATTTATCTTGTAAGACATTAATATTAATGAATGAGTGATTTTATTTACAAATATTGTCACTTTTATTATTCTTGAATGTCTATCTTAACTACCGACTTATGATTTTTTTTTCGTATAATGCCTCCTCGTCGTGATCCTGAAAACACCGTGGCTAACATCGGTGAAGCCTCCGCCGAAACCACCGCCATAGCCACCCTTCTCAGTCAACAACTTGCTGTTGTCTTACCCACTATTGTTACTCAAATCAACAACTCCATCGGAGGATCTAGTGGGAGTGTTTATACTTTCAAGCACTTCAACTCTTGTAACCCACACAAGTACCATGGATCTGAAGGTGCAACACGGCTATTACAATAGTTTGAAGGCTTGGAGAACACATTTGAGATGATTGACTGCCACGACGAACATAAGGTAAAGTATGCTACAAGTTCCTTCCAAAAGAGGGCACTGACATGGTGGAATGCTGAAAAGAAGATTTGGGATAGGGAAGGAGCTCTTGCTATGAGTTGGGATAGGCTCAAGGAAATTATGATCGAGGAGTTCTGTCCCAGTAATGAGACGAAGAAGTTTGATATTGAGTTGTGGGACCTTACCAAGGATAGTGGGAGAGTGAGGCGTACACCACACACTTTCATGAACTCTGCATCCTAGTCCCACATCTGGTTAGACCCTTGACCCGAAAGATTCATTGTTACATTGGAGGCCTTCCACGTCAAATTCAGGGTACTGTCATGGGTAGTAGCCCAACAACACTTGAAGCTTCTATTTGTTTATCTGTGTCCTTAACGGATGATTTGGTCAAGTCTGGGGTTCTATTCAGGAAAGGTGACAAGAGAATTACGGAGGAAGTGGCGAAAAAGCCTGCATATTGCCACAAGAAGCAAAAAGACCTCTAAAAGTTTTGCCATGGTAACCCCAACTGTTCATGTTGCCCAAGTGGCTCCTACTGCTCTAGTGTCCGCAAGAAAACCTTATTCGGGGCCACATCCATTCTATGCCAAGTGCATATACCATCACCCTACTATTGTTCAATGTCGTTTGTGCACTAAATGTGAAAGGCTTGGTCATTTGGCTAATGATTATCGCGTAGCTGAAAAGGATGCTACTGCCCAAGCTGCTACTCCTGCCATCACCAATGGTAGGGCCTGTAATGAATGTGGTGCTCCTGATCACAACAAAAACCGTTGCCCGAAGCTCAACAACAATAACCAAGGTGTACGTGCTCGCACTTTTGCCATAGGAGCAACTGAGGCCAGAAATGACAACGTCGTGGTTACTGGTACGTTTCTCGTCAATAATGGTAATGCCTCTATCTTATTTGATATCGGATGAGATAAAAGCTTTGTCACCCTAGAATTTGAACCGTTACATGAAAATTGTCGTACGGCTCTTGAACCTACTTATACTATAGAGATAGCCGATGGTAAACTAACTGTTGTGCATTCTGTTGTCCGAGGTTGTGCCCTAACTCACAACGATCACGCGTTCTCTATCGACCTGATTCCCATTAATCTTGGGAGTTTTGATATAATCGTGGGAATGGATTAGCACCAGAAACGATCTGGTCTTTTCCAACAACCCCAAATCCCTCAACAGAAATGGGAGAATATTTCCATGGACTTCATCACTAGGCTTTCGCGAACCTCTAGTGGTCATGCCTCCATCTGGGTCATTTTCGACCGCTTAACCAAATCCGCTCATTTATCCCAATCCGTGATGACTACAAAATGGAAAAGCTTTCCAAACTCTATATCAGTGAGGTCGTGACACGTCACGGTGTTCCTCTGTCCATTATCTCCGACCGTGATAGCCGTTTTACCTCCCGATTCTGGCAATCCTTAAAGAAAGCTTTGGGAACTCGTTTGAACCTCAGCATAACTTACCATCCCTAGACCGATAGTCAAAGTGAAAGGACCATACAGACATTGGAGGATATGCTCCGTTCTTGTGTGATCGACTTTGGAGGAAGTTAGGATCAACACTTACCACTCATCGAATTCTCTTACAACAATAGTTACCATACGAGCATCAAGTGCGCCCCTTTAGAGGCTCTATATGGTAGGAAGTGTCGATCTCTAGTGTGTTGGACCGAGATCGGTGACGCTCAAATCATCGATCCCGAACTCATTCAAGAAACCACCGACAAGATACTTCAAATTCAAGAAAGAGTCAAGGCCTCTCACGATCGTCAAAAGAGTTATACTGATAACCATAGAAAGCCCCTTGAATTCCAAGTCGGTGAGAGAGTCTTACTGAAAGTTTCCCCCTGGAAAGGTGTTGTCCGATTTGGGAAGAAGGGAAAGCTAGCCCCTAGGTTCATTGGGCCATTATAGATTCTTGAAAGAATTGGCTCAGTAGCCTATAGACTCAAGCTACCAACCGAACTCTGTAACGTTCATGATGTTTTTCATGTGTCAAACCTCAAAAGGTTCCTTGCTGATGACGCACTTCAAGTTCCTCTCGATGATGTTCGTATCGACAACTCTATGCATTTCTTCAAAAAGCCTATTGAAATCATGGACCGTGAAGTCAAGAAACTCAGGCGTAGCCGCATCCCGATCGTGAAAGTTCATTGGGAAGCCCAGCGTGGTCCTGAGTTCACCTGGGAACGTGAAGACCATATGAAAATCAAGTACCCTTATCTCTTTCTAGAACATACAGCCTCTACTAGTTGAAATTCGGGGACAAAATTCTCTTAACTAGGGGAGACTGTAACATTTGTGACTTTCGTGTTTAACTTGTCATGTACTAGACTTATTTAATCAATGAAAACCATTTTGAATGCCATTTCATTTGGATTATTTCCACACTACATACTCGTTTATCATACGTTATCTACTATTTTATACCTTATGCTCTATATGCTTATTGATGGCTTAATCATGAATTGGGCCCATTTTAGGCCCAATAGGCCCATCATAACCCGTTAACAATCATGCAAATAGAAAACATGTTAAGTTAAAGTTGTTATACTTTGTTAATCTTGAAAAGTTCAACAAAAGCTTGTAAATCTATGTATTATGCCTTCGCAGCTTGTTATGCCTTTAAAAGTAAGTTTTCTCATCCACCGACCGCTAACTACCATACGCGAATAACATAACTTTAACTTAAATGTTTTTAGCTAAACATACTCATTTTTTTATGACAATCAACTTTCATGTCGAAAACATTTGCCAATTTCGCTTAGAAAATGCTTAAAATCACCGAATTACGAATGCGCGCACTCAACCGGACCAAGCTAGGACCCAACCCACCTACACATGGACCAAGCCCAAGCAAGTTTTCGCAAAAACCCAACCCTATCAGCTTAATTTCACAATTTTGAAGCCCCCTAAAACCCGAAAGTGTTTTCCAAGACATTCCATTTTTACAACCCTTAATCCTCAACAATAAATACAAGGCCTTGGACACCCCTTTTTCTTTATAATTTATAAGCAATAGAAGCCCTCCCCCTCCCCCTCCCCCTTGAAGTTTTTGAAATTCTCGTAGAAGTTCTAGGAGTTTGAAGATCAAAACAAGTAACCATACTCTCCCAATTTCAATAATCTTTCTCTTTTGTTTAATTCTTCTTCATCCCATCAATCTTTTTCAACTTTCTAACCATGATCACTTGATCATGTGAACCCTTAACCTTAAAAACACTCTAATAATCTTAATCAAACTAAGAAATCAAGCTAACATCACCAACTAACAAACAAAGGATCCCGTTTGTAAAGATGACTATGCCGTCGCATTCTGTGAATCCTCTAGGCAACTATTGCAAAAGTGGCTCTGCTGATGCTTTAGTATGTTCTTTATAACTTAAAATATGTTATTTATTCTGTATTATCACTTATATGAACTCACACGATAATTAAAAATAGAATCCGCTTGCTCGTGTCGGCTATGCCGATTGCATTCTGTGATTCTCCGAAACGTTTCTGTGAATATCATCACTAGACCGGTGACACGGGACGTTTAGGATAACCTAATTTGAGTTTATTATGTATCATAATAATATAATATCATTCGTCTAATTTTTTTTTACGCGTTCGGTAACCTTAAAATCCTAAAAGGTCCACTTAAGTGCAACCGTTGATTGTGGTAAGAAACTGGGCTGACTTTAACAAAGCATAATTTAATCATAATTAAATGAAACTGAGCAAACTCAAACTCCACGAATTAGTTCGTCGAGCATGCTTTCCAACCATAATTGGCTCGTTTTCTAATTCAAAAGTATGACTATGTAGTAGCCAAAACGGGAAATAAACATTTTTCAGTACCTTCTATGATCCGAGTCTCAAATAGAAAAACTTTCAAAAGTAAACTAGTCACGTGTAAAATTACTTAATTTTTGGACGTTGTTTGATATTTTTAACAAGCACATTTCTGTTCAGCTACTTTGCTGTCCAAATTAGAAAATCGACTAAAACTCTATTTTTGCAACTAATTCTTAACCTTATGACCCGAACCGCCTATCTACCACTCGTAACCATCGAACCTAGCCTAAAACTAGTTTATTTATTTGTTTAGGGTCTTGTCCGTGATTCACCTCGTTTATTTGTTCAAGTCTCTTATCTCTCCTAGCTATCAAGGTGAAACTTCATAGCCCCGCTTTATTCAAATTGTTTTGGGGGAAACATGTACGCGTTGGCTCGCATTAGAACACGTTCTTTTTCAAACAATTCTAAAACAACTGAATCTTATATGTATGTGAATAAATAAACACAACATGATAAACGTTAAACTTTCAAATCCTTAACTTGAAACTTTCAAGCCAACGGTGGTACAGATATAGGCCATAGGATGGAAATCGCATATACTTCATGGACAACTTTTGGTTGGACATCTTATTCGTTATTAGTGCAACTTGCGAGTTCTACCACTTATTCATTATTCATCATTTTAGGTTGGATTTTCTAATCATATGTTTGTTTTATTTTACGTACTATATGATGATCTTGAATTATGAATTGTTATCTTTGCCAAACACATGCTTTTATTAAACCTGTGACTTCTCACAAAATATTTTAGTTGACACTTGTTTTTCGTATATGTTTCTGGTGATTATGCTCGTGATAGGTCAAGTCAAGATCACATAGGATTTGCCTAGATATCAATTGAAGAGATTTTATCTTAAGTTGTTTTGTCTTTTGAACATGTTATTTGTTTGGTTTAAATTGAGACTTATGTAATTGGGTTTTTAATATTATGAAACTTTAATAGTAAATGTATTTATACCTTGGTTTTTGATTCAATTAGTCACACCCATGGTTAACATGTACGGTTGGGGTGTGATAGTGGCACCGCCACCAAACCTATTCGGCTGCCAATTATTGGCTAATATTTGTTTTACTCTTTTTATTTTCAGTACTTGTTTTATATTTTGAGCATTTCATAGCATCAAAGGTATTACAAGATTTGTTTCGTTCTTAGAAATACGTTTTTGGCAGCCATGGAATTCAACCATACGCACGATGATGACGTATCATCAGGGGAGTATTAGTTTCCTTTCACCCCTATTTTACCCACGACATTTACTACATATCATATTTTCATACAATGAGGACATTGTCAATTTTAAATGTGGGGTGGAAGCTTACCTATACATTGGGTACCTAATTTTTTCCTAAGTATTACAAGTGCATGACTAACAACTACCCAATCCATTGAATGAAAATAAATGTTGAAGTAATAAAAACTTTTTCAAAAATAATTTGTAAGCATGACAGCTTCTTAAATAATCTTAAAGCAAAAGTCTTAAAAATCATTTGGCAAAATCGACATAATAATAAAAACAACAATTTGGAATATCGTTGAAGTGAATCAAGGAAACAAATAGGGAAGATTAGGAAGCACAACAAAAAGAAAGAAATAAGTTTATGCACATTTTTACTTTTACCCTTTACCATGCGTTTCATGTGCGAATTTGAGCCTATCCGAGCATTATCACACAAACATATCAAGTTTTTGACACCGTTGATTATTACATATTTCACATGCTCATTCCGTTTGATAGAGTTTTTGCTAATTATTGCTTTGCATGTTAGAACTTGTGTAAAATATACATTTCAAGATCATGGACTAAAAGAATGCATAAAAATGATTGAGGCATTAGGATTAACCCATTTTGGTAGCCTTTTCTTTTGTCTTACCTACCCTAAACATTATCCCCTAGTTAGCCCTTTTGAGGGTAAACATTTTTCGTTTCTAAACCCACATTTCAAATCCATAAAACCGAAAAATTTCCCTTTCTATCTTTTTAACCCTTTTCGTTGAAAAATCGACTTGGCTATGATTTGAGGAATAATTATCCACCACTAGTTGAAAGATTCGTATTATAAATTGTAGAGATAAAGACTGATGGCTACAAAATTCACTAAGTAAGATTTTTGCGGACTCCACAATTTTGCTGCTGACTTACAAGTTGATGCGGATAAGGCTAAGTGTTGCAGATAGCTATGTTCTCCTGCTGATAAACATTTATGATGCGGATTGCCTTATCTGCTGAAGTCCAAAGTTGTTGCTGATAGGCTTCTCATCAGCATCAAACATTGATGCTGCTGATAGGTAAAGCATCAGCAGCTTTGACTTTACTATTGATACCTTTTGCTGCAACACTGACACACCTATCAGCAGAAGGAATGTTATTGGCGCAGATAACAAAAGACAATTTTCCTATTCTAATATGTCCTGCAATGATTACTGAGAAGACCTTAGTTTTGTTTTTGTCTTTTCATTGCAGTTGTCTTTTAGCTACTTGTCTTTTTATTGTCTACCAATAGTAGTTTAACTTGTAACTGTCAAAGATCAACGGCTTGTGTTTTATCTGATCCTTAGAATCAAGGGTCTATTTTGATTCTGAGTTCTTTTATATGTACTGTATCTTTTCATTTTACAAGTGTGCTTCCTAAGTGTTTTCTCTGTAATTTGTAAACCTTGAAGATTAATACAACTTGCATTTATCAGTATTATCATTGTTTAGTTGCATACATTGATTAGTTGTTATTGTTTCCGCCAATCTCAACTAAGAACATAATCATCTTGTAAACACCGATCCTACAAGTGGTATCAGAGCTTTGGCTCTCAGATTAAACAAACTCACACTTGTTTAATCACTCTCTGATTTTGTTCACTACTATCTCTTTGCTAAACACCACTTATTTAGAAATGGCATAAAACAATGGTTTTGATGATATTGGAAGTATTAACAGACCACCAAGACTGGTGTCTGGAGAAGACTATGATATGTGGAAGAACAGGATGGAAAGTTTCTTCTTCTATCAAGAGTATGGAATGTGGATATCCATAAAAGATGGACCATATGTACTCATGGTGGCCTCTGCTGATTCCGGTGGTCCATCAATCCCTAAAGAAGCCTCAAAGTACATAGAGGAAGACATCAAGAACATGGAGGTAGATTTCAATGCTTTGGGAGCCATTCAGATGTGCTTTCCAAACGATGTTTTCCATAATTTCAGAGAATACAAGACTGCTAAGGAGCTATGGGAAGCTCTTGAGAAGATGTTTGCTGGTTCTGAGGAGGTGAAGGAGAATAGAAGAGACATTCTGAAGCAATAATATGAGAACTTTGTCTGGAAGGAAGGTGAGTCTCTTATTGTTATGTACAATAGGTACACCTATCTGGTGGGAGAGCTACAGTGCTCTAAAGTGAAGCTGGAGAATGAAGACATTCTCAACAAGTTTATCAGATCTCTTCCAAGCTGCTGGACACTCTATACAGTGTCAATTAGAAGAACTGAAAACTTGAAAACTCTACAAATGACCGAGTTGTATGGCATGCTAACAACATATGAATTAGAAATGATTCAAGCCAAAGAAAGAAGCTCAGGTCATTCAACAACTTCATCATCAACCACCACTTAATCTGCACTACACTCTGACCACTCAGCTCCCAGTTCTAGTAACTATTATCCTCCCATTGTCACCCACCCTCAGACTCCCAACTCACTAACAAACAACTCAACATTTCTTCTTGAAGCTCCACCTCAGCCAAACTCAGCTGCCTTTGTCTCTGCAAATTCTAGCAACATGTCCTTTATCAAAGAAGATCTGGAATTCTTTCATCCAGATGACTTAGAAGAAATGGACATACAACACTCCTATGCCATGCTTTCTCTCAGAGTAAAACGGTTCTACTCTAGAACTGGAAGACCAATTCCAGGCAACAACTCTAACACCAAAGTTGGCTTGGACAATAGCAAGCTAAGATGTTACAATTGTAGCCAACTTGGTCACTTTTCCAGAGAATGCAAGGAACCAAAGGCAAACGCAGCTGTGGTACAACCTAGACAGACCCATCATGGTCAAGCAAGTCAAGGCAACACCACTCCTGCTCAAACTACAGCCCGTGCAGCTGTTGAAACAGCTGATTTTCATTGGAGCTTCCGGTATGAAGATCTCTGAAAATTCCAGTATGAAGATAATAAAAGACAATTCTCCTATTCTGATATGTCCTACAATGATTACTGAGAAGACCTTAGTTTGCTGTTGTCTTTTCATTGAAGAAGACTTTTCACTGCAGTTGCCTTTTAGCTACTTGTCTTTTTATTGTCTACCAATAGTAGTGTAACTTGTAACTGTCAAAGATCAATGGCTTGTGCTTGATCTGATCCTTAGAATCAAGGGTCTGTCTTGATTTTGAGTTCTTTTATATGTACTGTATCTCTTCATTTTACAAGTGTGCTTCCTAAGTGTTTTCTCTGTAACTTGTAAAAATTGAAGATTAATACAACTTGCATTTATCAGTATTATCATTGTTTACTTGTATACATTGATTAGTTGTTATTGTTTCCGCCAATCTCAACTAAGAACATAATCATCTTGTAAACACCGATCCTACAAGTGGTATCAGAGCTTTGGCTCTCAGATTAAACAAACTCACACTTGTTTAATCACTCTCTGATTTTGTTCACTACTATCTCTTTGCTAAACACCACTTATTTAGAAATGGCATAAAACAATGGTTTTGATGATATTGGAAGTATTAACAGACCACCAAGACTGGTGTCTGGAGAAGACTATGATATGTGGAAGAACAGGATGGAAAGTTTCTTCTGCCATCAAGAGTATGGAATGTGGATATCCATAAAAGATGGACCAAATGTACCCATGGTGACCTCTGCTGATTTCGGAGGTCGACCAGTTCCTTAAGAAGCTTCAAAGTACTGAGAGGAAGACATCAAGAAGATTGAGGTAGATTTCAAAGATTTTGGAGCCATTCAGATTTGCTTGCCAAATGATGTTTTCCATAATTTCAGAGAATACAAGACTGCTAAGGAGCTATGGGAAGCTCTTGAGAAGATGTTTGCTAGTTCTGAGGAGGTGAAGGAGAATAGAAGTGACATTCTGAAGCAATAATATGAGAACTTTTTCTGGAAGGAAGGTGAGTCTTTTACTATTTTGGACAACAGGTACACCTATCTGGTGGTAGAGCTACAGTGCTCTAATGTGAAGCAGGAGAATGAAGACATTCTCAAAAAGTTTATCAGATTTCTTCCAAGCTGTTGGACACTCTATACAGTGTCAATTAGAAGAACTGAAAACTTGAAAACTCTACAAATGACTGAGTTGTATGGCATGCTAAAGACATATGAATTAGAAATGATTCAAGCCAAAGAAAGAAGCTCAGGTAATTCAACAACTTCATCATCAACCACCACTTCATCTGCACTACACTCTGACCACTCAGCTCCCAGTTCTAGTAACTATTATCCTCCCATTGTCACCCACCCTCAGACTCCCAACTCACTAACAAACAACTCAGCATTTCTTCTTGAAGCTCCACCACAACAAAACTCAGCTGCCTTTGTCTCTGAAAATTCTTGCAACATGTCCTTTATCAAAAAAGATCTGGAATGCTTTCATCCAGATGACTTAGAAGAAATGGACATACAACACTCTTATGCCATTCTTTCTCTCAGAGTAAAACGGTTCTACTCTAGAACCGGAAGACCAATTCCAAGCAACAACTCTAACACCAGAGTTGGTTTGGACAAGACAAGCTAAGATGTTACAATTGTAGCCAACTTGGTTTCTTTGCCAGAGAATGCAAGGCACCAAAGGCAAACCCAGCTGTGGCACAACCTAGACAGACCCATCATGGTCAAGCAAGTCAAGGCCACACCACTCCTGCTCAAACTACAGCCCGTGCAGCTATTGAAACAACTGATTTTGATTGGAGCTTCCAGTTTGAAGATCTTCCTGCCAACAACCAAGTACTCATGGCAGAAAAAACAGAGATACCACCTCAGGTATATGAACATCTTTGTACTCAAGCTTGTATTGATAAGGTTCTAGGATACATAAAACATAACCAAAACCTTATAGATCAAAATGAAGAGTTTCACCAAATAAAATCTGAATTTAAAAAGGATGAAAACAGTTATAAATAAAAGATTACCTACCTAAAGAAAGAGATTTCATCATTAAAGCATGAACAAACAAATCTTGAAACTCAGATTGATGATCTATTGGTTAAGTTAAAATCTACCAGAGCTGAATTGGCAGAACAGAAGATTCATGTTGAGAAATACGAATTTGCATTCAAAAAGCTGCAAAGACTTTTAGATGTCTAAGTTCATGACAGAGTAAAAACTAGCCTGGGGTATCATGTTGACCAGTATAAAACTGTTGCACCACCAACTGACTATGTAGCCATCCATGAACCAAACTTCAATCTCTCCAATCTTGACCTGGCCAACCGAGATCTTTATCCTTCAAAGGAAGAATCATTTGTGCAAGAATGCACTACCTCATCTGAGTCTGAGTCCACATACTCAGACTCCACTGAAACAAGTGAAGCCCCATTACTTCCCACAAATGAAGTAATACTCAAAACCACCGAGTTTGGTAAAGTGATCCAAACCAACGGTCCAAGCCCCTTCATTCCCTCAATACCAGTACCTCCACCCACCAAACAAATCAAATTAGCTATCCTCCTGAAGGAAGAAAGTTGAAAGTTGAACAGGGACAATATTCAACCTCCACCATTCCTTAATCAAAATCCAATCAACCTAGGAAGGTGTTTGACATTTGTCATGCACCTGGAGAGAGGCCTCCATATGTTCAAAAAACATTGGAGGAAGCCACTTTTGAACACAACAAATCATACCTGGAACTTCAAAGATATATTCAAAAGAAAAAGATTATGTATACTTTCAAAGGGACAAATCAGCTAAATCTTGTTTTGTCTGTGGCAAATACAATCACATTGCCAGCACATGCTTCTACTACCTTCAGCAGCAAAGAAACCTCAAGTAAAATGCTTTTGAGAAGACAAACAAAAACAAGAAGGTAAGAAGCTATGAAGCCAAGACAACTCAATTCAGAAAGTCTCTCTCTCCTCCAAGAAAGCAGCTTCAAAAACCTCAACTATCCTGCATCATATGTGGTGAATCAGACTACTTTGCTGCTGATTGTAAATTCAATCCTTTCAGCCAGATTTTTTAAACAGCCTCCATAGTAGTTCAAGCTACTTAAAAACAAAAGACTATCTATAGAAGAACTCCCATAGAGAAACCCAGTTTTAGTAGAAAGGTAAAGCAGGAGAAGCACGTATCTGTTGAACCATCAGCAGCCAGCAAAAATGCTGCTGATCATGTAAAGTTAAAAAAGCCCAGGAACAAGCCTTTAGTAGCAATCAAAGTTGCTGTTGATCAAGTAAAGCCATCAGCAGCAACCAAGTTTGCTGTTGATAAACCAAAGCCATCAGCAAAAAAAAGCCACATCAGCTGCTGATAGAGTAAAAAGGTATAGAAAATCACTTCCTCGATAATGGAAATCCAAGTCCACTGCTTCCATCCCTCAAAGCATCATCATAGGATCCATTGAATGCAAGCATACTGATGTTGTTGGCTCAAAGACACACTCACCCAAGTTTACAAGTTCTTGGGTTCCTCCCTCTAACTAGATCTCTCTCATGTGCAGGGACAACCAGGTCACAAGGATAACACCTTGGTTGTAGAAAGTGGTTGTTCCAGGCACATGACCAGCAACAGGTCCATCCTCTCCAATTTCAGACATTTCAATGGAGGATATGTTGCTTTTGGGAGTGATTCAAAGGGTGGATCTATAACTGGACAAGGAACCGTGTCCAATGAATGAATGAGTATTGAAAGGGTAAACTTTATCAAAGAATTGGACTTCAATCTCATGAGTGTGTCTCAGATCTGTGATCAAAAGCGTTGGATGCTTTTCACAGAAAAAGAATGCTTTGTGCTCTCCCCTAGGTTAAGCAAACCTCCCCAAGAGAAGATTTTATTAACTGCCCAAAGAAAAGACAACCTATATGTGCTTGACATGAATGAGGTCACTCCATCTGGCAGTATATATCTTGTTTTCTGTCCAAGGCATCAGTTGATGAATCAGCTTTCTAGCATAGAAGATTAAGCCTTGTTAATGTAAAAACCATCAACAAGTTGGTGAAGGGAAATCTTGTCAGAGGTCTTCCTGACAAGGAATTCCAACTTGAAGATTATTGCAAAGCATGCCTAAAGGGGAAGCAACACAAGAGTTCTCACAAGCCCAAGACATTGAATACAAATGACACTCCTCTACAACTACTGCATATGGATCTTTTTGGTCCTACAAATGTCATGTCAATGGGCAAGAAGTCATACTGTCTGGTGATAACTGATGACTATACCAGATTCTCATGGGTATACTTCTTGAGAATAAAAGGTGAAACTGCTGAGATTCTTAAATCCTACATTCTTAGGGTGGGGAATCAAAGCAACCAGAAAGTCAAAGTCATAAGGTGAGATCAAGGCTTTTAAATATATGTATTTTATGTGATTATATATATATATGTAGTTTATATTTGATGTGTCCTTGTCTTGTCCATGGTCCTTCTAGTTTGGTATTTTATGTATGAACATGTACATGTTTAAATATACGTATTCGAACATGACTTATGAAGAAATAAAGCCAAAACTCATCAAGACTTTTATGTTTTATTTTGTTCTTGAAAACTCAGATTTTTAGGCGTACTCCGAGTAGACTTTTAGATGGTTTTAGAAGACCAAATGACTTGGGGTTTTCTTCTAAAATCAAGTTTATTGAAACCCGAGGAGATGTGAAAAAGTATTACTAGATTTGGAGTTGTGTAGGTACCTCAAAACAGGAAAATGAAAATAGGTGTCCAGATTCGACCTGCACTGAGCGACCTTCTTGCGCCGACTATTTGGAGGTCTAATATTCCATGGATTCGAGTGATTCCACTTGGGTTCTCCTCTGTTAACATAGAGCTTTATTCTAGAAAAAGAATGGACTTATTTGGGCAAGTAACGAAGGAGATATGGCCTTCCGAAGTTGACCGAAAATCTGGCATGAAGCTGAGTTACGGGAATTGTTTGCATTTTTGGTTTTGGAGAGGGGGATAGAGGGTGATTTCTTCTTGAGGTACTAGGGCTTGGCACTTGAATTTGTGGGTATGTGTGTGTGTTGTTGTAGCCGAGATTAAGAGAGAGCAAGACAAGAGTTCTTGCTCATCACCATACACTCCTATATATATACTAAAAGGATGGAGTGTAATCTTTGCCATAATCATCATCATATGGGAGTGGGTAATGGAGTGGAGTGTGGGATAATACAAAATGATGGTGATGGATTGTTGATGGATTTGATCTTGGCTTGTATCACACTTTAATGGGCATGGTCTTCATGACATGATCATGAAAGAAAGTTGGTGAAGCAAACTAGGTGGGTGGCCCCACCTAGTTTCGGCCGTAAGAGGGGTGTGGGGGTTGGGTATTGTTCCAATCACTAGTTGCAATCCAATGGCTAGTTAGATGATGTTTAAGTAGTGTAAGCCCAGTAGGTGATTCCGTAATATAATACCCGGTGTAGGAACTTTTATTGATTTAAACTTTATAGCTATATACCTAGATATTTTTATATATATATATACATATATATATATAATTTATAGATGAAACGGGAGTTGAGTGTAGATCTCAACAAGTCATCATTAATATGACTTGATGTTGGAGTGAAATATAAGCAAAGATATAATGATTGTGATGTGATCTTTGAGGTTGCTTGCACTCTTGGTCATAATCATGATGATAATGACGCTTGAGTGTTGTGTAAGCAAAACAATCATGATGAAGATGTGATTGATTTAGACGCGGTATATTACCCGAAATTAATACCCACCTTAATATCTTTAATTATTAAGATGTCCTACATTTTCTGTAGTTTGACTAACTTTAATAATCTGCTAGTGAATTCCTGACATAGTTATTACTTTAACTATATCATACATGTATACACATAAAATAACACAAGGTCATGCAACCAACATTTTTATGTCCATGTTTTAAGGTTTAGTCACCAATATATATGTTTTTATATTAAAACATGTCCCTAGACTTTTACCGGAATAAAATCTCGTTAATCACCAATGAGCGTTCAATGCGGGTTATTATCGTTCATTTCCTAGTAATTCTTAAAAATTACTAAATATGACACTTGTCCCTTTGCTAGACTCCTGGCAATACTATGTCAAAGATAATATTCCAAGAAATATAAAATAGGAATGTGCAAATATGACCATGGGTATTGACCTGGACTACTGGGTGTCACATTCTCCCCATGTTAAAGAGAATTTCGTCCCGAAATTCAGTTCTTGTCATCTTGACTTGGAGTGTTCGTGAACAAGGACGGATACTTGGTCTTCATTTTATCTTCCCGCTCCCACGTATACTCGGGGCCGCGCTTTGAATTCCAACGTACCTTAACCAATTTAACCCGGCTATGCCTTGTTTTCTGAACCATCCAATCTGTGACTTCAATGGGTTCCTCAACGAAGTGCAGCATGTTATCTATGTGAATCTCATCAGGCGGTATAATTAATGACTAGTCTGATAAGCACTTCTTGAGATTTGACACATGAAACGTATCATGTACGGTGCTTAGTTCTTGTGGCAACTTGAGCTTGTATGCTACAGGGCTAACCCTAGCCAATATTTCAAATGGTCCTACGTACCTAGGGTTAAGCTTGCCATGGTTGCCAAATCTAGCAAATCCTTTCCAAGGTGAGACCTTCAACATGACGCGGTCCCCAACTTGGAATTCTAATGGTCTTCGTCTGTTATCCGCGTAATTCTTTTGTCTATCACGAGCGGCCTTCAGACGATCCTTTATCTTGAAGATCTTGTTAGTAGTCTCCTGAATAACCTCAGGACCGGTTAAATGCTTGTCGCCAACTTCCGTCCAACATAGCGGTGAACGACATTTTCGACCGTACAAAGCCTCAAACGGAGCGGCTTTGATGCTGGTGTGGTAATTGTTATTGTATGAAAACTCAGCCAACGGTGGTGAGTATCCCTATTTCCTCTGAAATCGATTACACACGCACGGAGCACATCTTTTAAAGTTTGGATGGTCCTTTTTCCTTGACTATTCATCTGGGGATGATATGCAGTGCTCATGTCAAGGCGTGTGCCCAAGGCTTCTTGTACAGACTGCCAGATTCTTGACATGAATCAACTGTCCCTATTAGAGAAAATGGAAACTGGCATACCATGCCTAGCCTCAATTTCCTTAATATTTATCCTTGCACGCTTCTTACTTTTATCTGTCTCCTTGATTGGTAGGGAGTGAGTGGATTTCGTCAAACGACTGATGATTACCCATATAGTATCATAACCGCTAGATGTTCTGGGTAGATTTGTAATGAAATCTATGGAAATCTCCTCCCATTTTCATTGAGGAATCTGCGGTTGTTGTGTTCACTCAGGTGATTCCTAACATTCTGCTTTTACTGTCGGGTATCTCCCAACATAGATAGCAATTTCACCTTTCATGTTTTGCCACATAATTGAGTTCCTCGAGATCCTTATACGTTTTATTCGATTCTGGATGAACGGAGTACTTGGGCTTATGGACTTCCTACATAACCTCCCACATAGACTACCGATACCTGGTACCCAAATTCTATCTGTATCATCCAACTTAGGCTTCAATTGTTTGATTCCATTTACTTGGTAGTCGGTATTCGATAGCAAAGCGAATACTTCTCCGACTAACGATATTAGACGTGCAAGAACCCCTTTATTTGATTACCCTCAATATGGTAGGGTTATGTGATGCTCATTCCTGGTAATGAAAGGAATGGTGCCTGCGAATCTTGAGCGTATGTTGACACATACCCTCTATTCGTCTACGCACTTTGTCACAAAAGCAGATCTCTATAGATCTTAGGAAAGAATTACACAACGAGGTGTGTAGGTTTTAGTTGAATATTGGGTAGTAATGACACAGTACGGAAATGAAACTTTATGTTTGTCCCTCTTATGCTTTTCGAAAGCATTTTCCCGGACTAAGACTTTTCTCTTATTTCAGGTTTCATGTTTTCTAGGATTTTCCTCTCATTGTGCCTTCATGGAGCTAAGATTTGATGTTCCTTGGGAGCTCTTACTTGCGAAGGTCGAGTCTAATCACCACTTTACCCTTTGCCTGTACCAACTTTCTGAGGCAGACCAACCTTTGGGTTGTAACGTCCTGATATGTAAACTCATGGCTTGACGACCATACTCTCGAAGTATGTAAGCCATACAAAGTTCTATGTTTGTTTGGAATATTCACATTTCTTCTAGGTGAGGAAATGAACAGTGATACTGTGAGTATGGTCTCATCTAATTAGTGCTTTCCCCAAAATGGGCTACGGGTTTGTCAACCCATTAAGTTGGCAGAAAGAGTTGATGGCCATCTACTAGTCATACAGTGTGTCTGCTCTTCCCTGGCGTTCGAATGGTACTTTGGTGACTTACCATTACGTATTCCACTCTTGCCGGCCCTAGCCTGAAGTCCTTATTACAAGGACTCAGGTCATAACATTGAGGTAATGAGTGTTAAACATCAAAATTTTGTATTTTTTTCCTGAGCCTGCGTTAAGAAGTCATTTCTTAGCAATAGATGCCCTAGAGCTTCCTAATTCTAGAAAACCGGGAGTAAAGGATATGATCACGCCTCTCCTCTAGGCTGAAATCTGGGATCCATCCAACAAGATGGTCCTTGGGGGAGCGCTGGTGCAAAAGGGTATAAAATTATCCTTCTCGGATATTTGTGGGCAGTGGTCTATTATGAACAACTCGTGCTTATGTCCCTTATGCATATCATGAGCTAATGAGATTAGCAAGAAATTTCGCATTTGGGAAACCTTCAAAAGTTTTGTATGTCGTTTTTCTGTTAGTGCGACAAGAGTCATCAGTCCACACTTAGGTTTCTTTTGGCATTCGCTTGAGCATCATCCCCGACCTATTCATCACCGGAAGAATAGTCAGACTTAAAGGTGTACTGAATGTCAATGGTTGTGAGAGCAACCCTGTTTGACCAATATTATGAAATGTCAGATTGCCTACTTGTCTCATGTCGAGCTTCCACAACACCCCATAGGTGCCATGTGTATGCGGGTCAGAAAGATTTTCTGCCCCATTACCGGAGCTAGTGCATAGCACTCCTGACGTAACTTTCAAGTAATTGTGAGACTAAATTGTACGATAGATCCCGAGATTACGCTATAATCTCCCACAATAATTTTGCAATTATTTTAATTGTGGGTTGTGGTAATGCTCAATTTGAAGCCATCTTGACAAGTAGAATCTCAAAGAATGAATGTGCGAAATCCTTCGCCGTTCAGGATTCACTAAGGATTGGTTGAATTCAATTTGAATTTCTCTCGTTCCTCCTGAACTAGGAGAATACTTTGTGGACACCTATTTGAGAAGTCCGATTTGTTAAGATCCAATCCTTAATCAAGTGACTGAGAACATGGGTTGATCATTACCTTGGACAGCAAGACTCACTAAAGTTCCCATACACTCCAAATCATGATTACGTGTGCACCCGTAATGATAATTTACATTGCATGATCCCTGTAGTGTTCCTTCTATCCACAACTTTTAGTTAAAAGGATTTGAAATGATCATTAGGTCATGTTTGCACACTTGTGTAGGAGTGTGTTTTGTTCTATCGGATTACTCTTGATTATGTGTACCAATACCCATGAGTCTACCGAATATGGCTGTTGTCGGATGAGGCTAATGGTAGAGAGGCACCACCAGTGTCTCTTAAAATAAAATGTGTATGGTGAAAGTCAGGCACTAGGTGTTGGGCAGAGATCCTCAAATGAGTGTCGACCAACTCATGCTCCAAGTCTGTATATATGCATGGATCCACATGATCCTGATGTATGTCTAGGTCTCCTGACCATTAGAGTTCTCTCTCATTTAGTCCTGCTTATCCACCTTGGATTTCCTTCTGTCTGGGCAATCCTGTCTGCCATATCTCATGGCAAAAGTCTAGGCATCCGATCCGACAACTTATGAAGGAGAGTATTTATACCGCAAATACGTTAGAAAGATAGCTATCTCCACGGCTGGAGTAGTTGTGATGCAGGTATAGGAACAGATTATGGTACGTGTTCAGCCTGTTGTGATACCAAGATCGGTAACTGACGATTGCTGTGCTCGTCGCCTAAGCTCAGCTCGTAACTCGATCTTCTAAGGTTGCATTATACTGAGTACCCGTTATACTTAATTCGTAATCCGAACAGTAACACTTTGTTGAGAAATGATGTATGTGTTTATAATTTCCACGTCGTTGTTAGTGTTAAGTGTTAGTTACACGTGCCATGTAATTGTATTATGCATTTGTGTAGCTAATGATACCCTAGTGTAACTTCATACACTAATAGTCTACACAAGTTGTTCGGCAACGGTTGGAATTCCCATACTCAAGTCTTAGGTGTTCTTAGTGTGACGCAAGTCTTAGAAATCTTGGTCCCTAAATGAGTCCGGTTAGAAAAGGCAACCTAATTCGCTAAAACCATTGCTTTGATACCAATCTGTCACACCCCCAAATTTATTTACTTAATAAATAAATACAGGTTGCAACGATTGGTTCATTACACGATAGCGGAAGCTGTAATGGTGATTTCTAAGACTTGATTACATATACGATTACTAAAACTAAATAAATACAATGATCTAAGTCCTGCTAGTTCAATGGTCGACTTGAGACTTGATAATCTATGCCCGTCCGATTACTAGGACTTGTTCCAACATACCTAGCCTATTCCAACCGCGCCATGGCTAAAGATTACCTGAGAAACATACTTGAAAGTGTCAACACAAAGGTTAGTGAGTTCACAGAGTTTGTTCATTTAGTACAGTTAGTTTTCCCCGAAAACGTATACATGACTTAATCGTCATAAAATAAGTAGTTTTCCTTTGAAAACAAGCCCATGACTTTACTGTCATAAAATAAGTAGTTTTCGTTTGAAAACATGCCCATGACCTTACCGTCATAAAATAAGTAGTTTTCCTTTGAAAACATGCCCATGACTTTACCGTCATAAAATAACTAGTTTTCCTTTGAAAATATGCCCATGACTTTACCGTCATGAAATAAGTAGTTTTCCTTTGAAAAACATGTCCATGACTTAACCGTCATAAAATAAGTAGTTTTCCTTTAAAAACATGTCCATGACTTTAACCATCATAAAATATGTAGTTTTCCTTTGAAAACATGTCCTTGACTTAACCGTCATAAAATATGTAGTTTTCTTTTAAAAACATGTCCATGACTTAACCGTCATAAAATATGTAGTTTTCCTTCGAAAACATGTCCATGACTTAACCGTCATAAAATAAGTAGTTTTCCTTTGAAAACATTCCCATGACTTTACCGTCATAAATCCAATGTTTAAACCTGATCATTTTCCGATCAAAACTCTTTGTATGTATTACCAATGAATCCGAATACTAATCCGATCAATTGACCCCATTTGTAAACTTGCAAGGAATACAAAACAATATGTAATGTACGAGACCGTAACCAAACCCCAACTTTCTGTGCCTCCCCTCGCCTTTCTGCGAGTTAAGACAATATGCGGTCATTCGGCTATTTGGACCCCTGATTAGCGCGTCTAATCATGACCGGAGGCGTCACCCCCAATAGTACTATCCATAAAATCCCGGTTAAGTCCATAGCTAATGGTTACTAATTTATTCCGAGGACTTTAAGCGCTTTATTTTTCCCTCAATACACACATACGGTCAGATCATTAGTTCATTCATTTACATACGAAAATTCTTTACAAGTATGTTTCCACCCCAAAACATTTCAAAAACTTAGAAAAAGGGGGTTTGTGAAACTCACAAAGAGTTAAACTAGAATGTTCATATTGTCAAACGTATAAGCAATTGTATTTCATGTTTTCAAAACATAACAAGTAAGTATGTTTCTCCCCCGCAGTTTACAAAACATTAAAAAGCGAAAGGGGGCCGTGAACTCACTTTGTGTCCGATGAAATCCTAGCAAATAACCTTGTGCTAATAGTTCTTGTCTATCCGTACCCTAATCACACAAGGGTACTAATGTGTTAAGACTACCCGTCTTATACGTAAGTTGTTCATCCGACTTAACGAATCCTATTAAGTACGCCTTTGTTTAGTAAAAGTAGTGTTTTTATTTACGACTCATTGGTGATTATTATTCCAGTCTAAACACTTACATATTTTCCGAGAAAATAATATGTTTCCCTATTGGTGACTTATTAAGTGTACCAAAAATAAATATTATTTTTGTAACAACTTAAAATATATTCACTTATGTTCCACGATGTCATGTGATTATTTATTTTAACCGAATCTCTTCATATGTTCCATGTACATATATCAAATGTTCATATTAGGATACTAATCTTTAATTCCTAGAACATTTCCATAATTTAACCAAAACCATACACCAACACATATATATCACAAATTTTATCCATAAACATATATTTTTAGTAACACCTTTCACGTTCATATGTTGATGATAAATCGTTCGTATGTCTTCTCGAATCATAGGACACTACCTCGGGTCTTGCCAGGTAAGTCACACATGATCATATAACTTCATGAACAAGTATCCTTCAACATAACACATGAATGGAATGAAGGGTTTATGAAGAACACCATCATCCAAGTGTTATTTTATGTGATTATATATATATGTAGTTTATATTTGATGTGTCCATGTCTTGTCCATGGTCCTTCTAGTTTGGTATTTTATGTATGAACATGTACATATTTAAATATATGTATTCGAACATGACTTATGAAGAAATAAAGCCAAAACTCATCAAGACTTTTATGTTTTATTTTGTTCTTGAAAACTCAGATTTTTAGGCATACTCCGAGTTGACTTTTAGATGGTTTTAGAAGACCAAATGACTTGGGGTTTTCTTCTAAAATCAATTTTATTGAAACCAGAGGAGATGTGAAAAAGTATTACTAGATTTGGAGTTGTGTAGGTACCTCAAAACAGGAAAATGAAAAGAGGTGTCCAGATTCGACCTGCACTGAGCGGCCTTCTTGCGCCGGCTATTTTGAGGTCGAATACTCCATCGATTCAAGTGATTCCACTTGGGTTCTTCTCTGTTAACATAGAGATTTATTCTAGAAAAAGAATGGACTTATTTTTCTAAGTAACGAAGGAGATATGGCCTTCCGAAGTTGACCGAAAATCTGGCATGAAGCTGAGTTACGAGAATTGTTTGCATTTTTGGTTTTGGAGAGGGGGATAGAGGGTGATTTTTTCTTGAGGTACTAGGGCTTGGCACTTGAATTTGTGGGTATGTGTGTGTGTTGTTGGAGCCTAGATTAACAGAGAGCAAGACAAGAGTTCTTGCTCATCACCATACACTCCTATATATATACTAAAAAGATGGAGTGTAATCTTTGCCATAATCATCATCATGTGGGAGTGGGTAATGGAGTGGAGTGTGGGAAAATACAAAATTATGGTGATGGATTGTTGATGGATTTGATCTTGGCTTGTATCACACTTTAATCGGCATGGTCTTCATGACATGATCATGAAAGAAAGTTGGTGAAGCAAACTAGGTGGGTGGCCCCACCTAGTTTCGGCCGTAAGAGGGGTGTGGGGGTTGGGTATTGTTCCAATCACTAGTTGCAATCCAATGGCTAGTTAGATGATGTTTAAGTAGTGTAAGCCCGGTAGGTGATCCCGTAATATAATACCCGGTGTAGGAACTTTTAGTGATTTAAACTTTATAGCTATATACCTAGATATTTTTATATATATATACATATATATATATAATTATTAGATGAAACGGGGGTTGAGTGTAGATCTCAAAAAGTCATCATTAATATGACTTGATGTTCGAGTGAAATATAAGCAAAGATATAATGATTGTGATGTGATCTTTGAGGTTGCTTGCACTCTTGGTCATAATCATGATGATTATGACGCTTAAGTGTTGTGTAAGCAAAACAATCATGATGAAGATGTGATTGATTTAGACGCGGTATATTACCCGAAATTAATACCCGCCTTAATATCTTTAATTATTAAGATGTCCTACATTTTGTGTAGTTTGACTAGCTTTTATAATCTGCTAGTGAATTCCTGACATAGTTATTACTTTAACTATATCATACATGTATACACATAAAATAACTCAAGGTCATGCAACCAACATTTTTATGTTCATGTTTTAAGGATTAGTCACCAATATATACGTTTTTATATTAAAACGTGTCCCTAGACTTTTACCGGAATAAAATCTCGTTAATCACCAATGAGCGTTCAATGCGGGTTATTATCGTTCATTTCCTAGTAATTCTTAAAAATTACTAAATATGACACTTGTCCCTTTGCTAGACTCCTGGCAATACTATGTCAAAGATAATATTCCAAGAAATATAAAATAGGAATGTGCAAATATGACCATGGGTATTGACCTGGACTACTAGGTGTCACAAAGGTGTTCCCGCTATTGCAAATGGGCGTGCCTGTTATGAATGTGGCGACCGAAACCGTTTCCATGAGCAGTGCCCAAGATTAGTCAATGCTAGACAAGGCGGAGCTCATGGGCGTGCTTTCAACATAAACGCCAATGACGCTCAAGCCAACAATGATGTGGTCAACGGTACGTTCCTTGTCAATAGTCAATATGCCTCCATTTTATTTGATACCGGTGCCGATAAAAGTTTTGTGTCACTTAACTTTGAACCCTTACTTGCAAAGACACGATCCCAATTTGAGAAAACCTTCACTGTCGAAATAGCAAATGGTGATTCACTTACAATTGGGTCTATTATCTATGACTGTTCTCTAGAACTTAATGAACATACATTTCCAATCAACCTGGTACCAATGTCACTAGGAAGTTTTGATATAATCATAGGCATGTATTGGCTATCAAATCATCATGCTGAAGTCATCTGTTTCGAGAAGTGCATCCGAATACCTCTACCGTCGGGAGAAACGTTAAGAGTCATTGGTGAAAAGCCTTGCAAAGGACTTAAGTTAATGTCATGCACTACCGCCCAAAAGTACCTACGAAAGAAGTACGTGGCCTTCTTAGCTCATATTGTCCAAAAAGATGTCAAAAAGAAGAGTATACAAGACATTCCCATCATTCGAGATTTTCCCAAAGTATTTCCCGAAGATCTATCCGGTCTTCCACCCTTTCGACAAGTAGAATTTCAAATTCATCTTGTGCCCGGAGCTAACCCCGTGGCTAGAGCTCCATACCGTCTTGCACCTTCTGAAATGCAAGAACTTGCAAGTCAACTTCAAGAGCTCTCCGACAAGGGATTCATTCGTCCAAGTCATTCATCGTGGGGTGCACCCGTCTTATTCATCAAAAAGAAGGATGGATCATTTCGCATGTGTATTGACTACCGCGTACTCAACAAGCTTACCATCAAAAACCGTTATCCTTTGCATAGAATTGATGACCTCTTTGATCAACTTCGAGGTTCGAACTGCTTCTCAAAGATTGATCTTCGATCTGGTTATCACCAACTCCGTGTACAAGAGGAAGATATTCCAAAAACTGCTTTCCAGACTAGGTATGGTCACTACGAGTTCATGGTCATGCCTTTTGGACTAACCAATGCACCCGCGGTCTTCATGGACCTCATGAATCGTGTGTGCAAACCGTACCTTGATAAATTTGTGATCGTCTTCATTGACGATATCTTAATCTACTCCAAGACTAAAGCCGACCATGAGCAACACCTTAGATTGGTTTTGGACCTCTTGCGGAAGGAACAACTATATGCCAAATTCTCCAAATGTGAATTTTGGCTAAAAGAAGTTCAATTTCTTGGTCATATCGTTAACGAAAAGGGAATTCATGTTGACCCTGCTAAGATCGAAGCGGTTAAAAATTGGAATGCCCCGAAGACCCCCACCGAAGTTCGTTCATTTCTTGGTCTTGCGGGATATTATCGTCGGTTCATTTCAAACTTCTCTAAGATTGCTGTCCCTCTTACCGCTTTAACCCACAAGGGGAAAACTCATGAATGGGGACCAAAGCAAGAAGAATCTTTCCAAACTCTCAAGCAAAAGTTGTGCAATGCTCCTATCTTGACTCTCCCTAATAGGAATGATGATCTAGTTGTCTACTGTGATGCTTCCAACCAAGGTCTCGGTTGTGTTCTCATGCAACGAGGCAAAGTAATCGCTTACGCATCAAGACAACTCAAGATTCACGAGAAGAGTTATACGACGCACGATCTCGAGTTCGGTGCGGTCGTATTCGCATTGAAGATTTGGAGACATTACCTCTATGGCACGAAGTGTGTGGTGTTCACCGACCACAAAAGTCTCCAACACATCTTCAACCAAAAGGAACTCAATATGAGGCAACGACGTTGGGTTGAACTCCTTAACGACTATGACTGCGAGATTCGTTACCATCCCGGCAAAGCGAATGTTGTAGACGACGCTTTGAGTCGAAAGGACCATGTCATGCTTTAATGTGTCCGAATTCAAACCGACATTCAAAACCGCATCTTAGAAGCTCAACACGTCTCAGTCACCGAGGGTAACATGTATGAGGAAATATCGTGTGGTGTTGAACTTCAACTTGAATCAAAACCCAATGGCTTACTTTATTACTTGAACCGTATTTGGGTTCCCGATCACGATGATCTCCGTACATTTCTTATGAACGAGGCTCACAAGACTCGTTATTCTATTCATCCTGGTGAGGATAAAATGTACCAAGATCTTCGCCAACAATATTGGTGGCCCGGTATGAAAAAGGACATTGCTATCTATGTTGCCAAATGTCTAACGTGCTCCAAAGTCAAAGCCGAACACCAACGTCCTTCCGGATTACTTGAACAACCAGAAATTCCTGTGTGGAAATGGGAGAACTTAGCCATGGATTTTATTACCAAACTCCCTCGCACCTCGAGTGGTTATGATAGCATTTGGGTGATCATTGATCGTCTCACCAAATCTGCTCATTTCTTGCCTATCCATGAAGACTATCGGGTTGAGAAACTAGCCCGAATTTACATTGATGAAATTGTGAGCCGTCACGGTGTTCCCTTAAACATAATCTCCGATAGAGATGCTCGGTTCACCTCTCGCTTTTGGCAATCTCTCCAAACTGCTCTTGGTACACGATTGGATTTGAGCACGGCCTACCATCCCTAAACCGATGGTCAGACCGAGCGGACAATCCAAACTCTTGAAGATATGCTTAGAGCTTGTGTAATTGATTTTGGTGGCAATTGGGATTCACATCTATCCCTAATCGAGTTCTCTTACAATAATAGCTACCACACGAGTATCAACATGGCTCCCTTCGAAGCTCTCTATGGTCGCAAGTGTCGTTCTCCTATCTGTTGGAACGAGATTGGTGAAGCACAAATCACCGGTCCCGAGCTAATTCAAGAAACATCCGACAAGATTATTCAAATCCGTGACAACATTCGAGTAGCGAGAAGTCGGCAAAAGAGTTATGCCGACAAACGACGAAAACCCTTGGAATTCCAAGTCGGTGACCTTGTCCTTCTAAAGATGTCCCCATCGAAGGGTGTGATCCGTTTTGGAAAGAAAGGCAAATTATCACCTCGCTATGTGGGTCCATTCAAGATCATTGAAAGGATTGGGAAAGTGGCTTACAAACTCGAGTTACCTCCATCACTTGGCAATGTGCATCCTACTTTTCACGTGTCTAATATGAAGAAATGTCTTGGTGATGAGAATCTTCACATACCTCTTGATGACGTGCACATTGACGAGACGATGCACTTCGTGGAGAGACCAGTGGAAATCATGGATTGTGAAGTCAAGCAGCTCAAGCGAAGTCGTATTCCTATTGTCAAAGTTCGTTGGGAATCTAAACATGGTCCTGAATTCACTTGGGAATAAGAGGACCAAATGAAGCTCAAGTACCCCCATCTTTTTACTGATGCCGTCGCTTCCTCTAACTAAATTTCGGGACAAAATTCCCTCAACATGGGGAGACTGTAACATTTCTGATTTTTAGTATCCGTATTTCAATTTAATGTAATGCATTTCAAACCCAATTCTAGTGCACTGTTTTGTTCTATTTCGTACCATCAATTAAATACTATATTTCAATGCAAATCCGCAAATTTTACTCGGTTATAACCTACTAAACACTACATAAGTATCTATTTATACAAATATGTCAAAGACTAAAGTTACAAGGTCTGATGTTGAAAAGTAACAAAAAACCCTAATAGGCACGGTCGCGCCTTGTTCTGGCACGGTCACGCCAAGTGCTTTGGCACGGTCGTGTGACTCGCTTTGGAACGATCGCGCCCGGTGCCTAGGCACGGTCGCGCCCGGTGCCTAGGCACGGTCGCGCCTAGTACCAGTTGAAACGTAAATGCAGTTTTAAACGCGAGATTGTTGAGTTTCGTAACCGATATACGTTTCACTTTCATTAACAAAGAAAATAATACAATCAATTGTAACCATTAACATCAGAAACCCGATTCGTCTCAAGAAAATCAAAATTCTCCCATTTGAACATCGATTTTCGTACTCTGTAGTGAATTTCCCTAACCAAACGCTACACGATCCTCCCAGAAGCTACTGACCCACTTGAAGCAACCGGAACCGTAGCAGAAGATGCCGGAAGCCAAGCTCGCCAACATCGGAACTCCTCCCTTCTGTTCTCTATCAATTCGCTACTCTTTCGGGCAATTGAAACCTTTTTCTCACTCGTTTCAGTTCATAGATCAAAAGCCCCATATTAATTTGGGTTTTCATTATGGAAATCACCATGAACCCGAGTCTACATTTTCGTTAAAAATGATTTAATCGAATCGAACCTTAGACACGTTTTAAATACAATTAATCTATACAAAAAGACTTGTGATGATCTAATGGGTGAAAGCCCCATGAATTCCAACATTAACAATATAAGAATTAATCAAATTGAATCTATTTTGGAACAGACACGGTCGCGCTAGCATTCTAGCGCGGTCGTGCTTCATGAGACACGGTCGCGCCAAATACCAGCGCGGTCGTGCCTCCCTCACTCAGACCCGGTCATGCCCTTGGCTAGACTTGGTCGTGCCTCAAAACCCTAGACACGGTCGTGCCTGGCCCACGACACGATCGTGCCTAGTGAACAACCCAATTATGTATTCTGTTTGGTCAACACGGTCGCGTCCCTAACTAGCGCGGTCTCGCCCGTGGTCCTAGCACGATCGTGCCTTGTCCAGGCACGGTCGTATGTGAGAAAAATCTTAGCAGAATAATTATTTCCATAATTTAAAAAACAATAAGTATTTCAAATTAATTTTTAAATAAAAATAATTGATTTTATAAAATAAATAAATAGAAATTAATTATTTAAAACTTACAAAATTAAATTCATATTTAAACCCTACACTTAAATATTATTTACACCATTTACATAAACATCTTTATGAAAATAAAGTAAAGACATTTATATTTATTATAAAACATCTAATACAACTAAATGACTAAGTTACAAATAAATAAATAAGGTAACGATTATTTATTTAATCTACATTTAAACAAAAATCATTTAGTTAGGTACCTCTAATACTTACATTATTTTTATAAATAATAATTTTGTTTTATTAGTTATTCCAAACTCAAACCCTAATTTATACAACACCATTCAAGTACAAACCACAAGCTTTATACACACAACCAATTCAATCCTAGACTTAGACATAGAATATTGAGCATACTATTAATCCTATATACATTCCACACTAGGTTAACGTTGTGCATTACAAGGATCTCATTTCTAGCTAGTATTTCGTGTTAGCTACGCCTTCAAACCAAGTGAGTATTACATAGCCCCTTTTTCTCTTTTACACTTTTTGGGGTGAAACATGAACACTATACAACACTATTACTTACACTTACACAAACTACACAAGTACAAATCCTCTTTACATTCATGTGTGCAAATTTGAGCTTTATGTCTGAGTGCTAGGTGTGTTAACTTTTGTATGCGATTATGTGCAATCATTAACTATTTAAGCCAACGGTAAACAATGATAGATCTATTGAGTCTGACAAACCCACCCAGATTGGGGTGATTGTTACCGACAACACAATTTTTGCATGCTAGTTACAAAGGTTTGATTGTACTTGGTTACACAATAGCTGCTCTCCATAAATGCCTTATTTATCATGTTTTGTAAGGACTTGTTTTACAATCTACATGCTAGTTATATACAAACCTGTGTTATACTCACCAACTTTTTAGTTGACCTTATTTTATTCATGTTTCAGGTACAAATGTGTGATTTTGATCAAGACTTGCTATGTTTTGGACCTAGATAATTTTAATAAAGGATTTTGTATTTCATTTTATGTACGTGGTTTGATTTGGTTTGTTTTGAATACTTGAATTGGATGATTAATATATTTCAATTTAGTCGACCTTGTGCTCATGAACAGTCTACATGTCCCGCCCCGATGATTCCGCCGTCGGTTGGGGTGTGACACATAGCAAAAACCACACACAGAACATGTTAAAACACGATACAAACACTCAAAATAAAAAAACACAAAGAAAAAAAAATTAAAAAAAAATGCTAAGTCAAAATTACTTCTGTCCCCTGAGGCGAACTTATTAAGTTCGCTTGGAGTTGCAAGAGGCGAACTTAATAAGTTCGCCTGAGCAAGTTCACTCCAAGCTCAGAATAACCCACAGAAATCAAAAACCTCCTAAACGATGAAATCCGATGAATAAACCGAACACCACATGATCGAAACACCTTGATAAACCTTTATCAAACAACAATTTCAAGCATAACACATATGAAATCGAGGATTAGATCTAAACACAGTCAAGGCAACAAAAACCATAACCTAGAAGATAAGCCTGCTTGATATGAACGATTCCATGGATAAAAAGACCTGATTATACCTTGGTTTGAAGCACAAATCCTTGAATAACCAGAAAAAAGAAACAACAACATAGATTCAAACACACAACTAATACCAAGAACAAGTTCACTTAAAATGAGATAAGTTCGCTTCAGACAAAATTTGTGAGAATATGAACAAGTTCGCTTCAGATAAACAATATAAGCTTCAGTTTTAAGTTCGCTTACCAGGCGAACTTACTAAGTTCGCTTACAAGGCGAACTTAACCTAGGCGAACAAAATAAGTTCGCTTCTTCTTCACACTTAGAGAAAATTTAAACTTTTGAAATTTCAACCTTCTATACGTCTCTCTCTTAATTTTCTTGTCAATCACCTGGAACCTGTATCCGATACAATCCCGAAGCTTTTAATAAAATTTGAAATTCTCACGGAAGCATGACAGAAAATATTTTTGAATTTTATCTATACAAACTTGAAAACACATATTTTTGATTTTTCTCTATGTATAAACTTGAAAAGAAGTAAACTGAAAAGCAATAAAGAACATATTTTTGTTGAACACCATGAGCAAGAAGATCATATCAGTATATATGACATATCAATCACACATTTTGGATATAAAATCCGTATATCAAGGTAATTGGTATCCTATGTCATTCTTTCAAGTCTTAACCAATCAAACCAATTTCTTTCAAGATTATCAACCTCTATCTTTTTCAAACTTTCATATATTGCATGTAATGATACGCAATAAACATTCCAAGAAAACAGGATCAGTCTATGACACACAAATTTAGAATGTCAGTATTATAAGATTTGAAACTAAAAGCATCTCATTTCCACTTTCTTGTGAATTATGGTACCATTTAAGTATGAAATACAACGTGTGCCTCACTAGTATGCCAACAGAAAATATATTGCACTATCTTCAAGACATATAAGACTTATGCAAAGATAATATCAATCTCCAGGATGAAACTATCGCAATTAGCACAGGAAAAGAAACAGATCCCGAACGATATAAGGAATCAGAATGATTCATTATCTTGCCTTATATAGGTGGAATCATAAGATTCAGGTATGTGAATCCAACTATTTTCTGGATTATGAATTCAATGGAATCAGTAAAGATGATGTATCAATATGATCCAAGGGCTAGCATATGTTCCAACAGATGTTGTCAGAAATATATCTTAGTTCAACATCACATTGCATGTTTTTCGGGGCATGGGCAGTGAAGTGAACTGAAAAATTATGCTAATCAATATAGTTCGATACTGGTCTCATGAAACACTTTAAGCCTCATATTCTATATCTGATAATGATCTTTTAACACACACACCAAGGCATAAAATGGGTTCAAATCACAGTTGCAACATATGTAATTATGTTTTCACACTACTAATGGTTCAAAGACGCTTTTAGCCTATTAACAAGCTAAATTATATGCCTACATAACAATATCATCTCCTATTTCTGCAGTCTCTGAAGTTTAGATCAAAACATATATAAATCAAATATATTGAATAAACACAAATCACCAACCAGTCAATCTAAGGTCATGTGTGAATGAATATCTACTGATGTACTATCATTTCTTCTCATGCTCAAATGATGTCGATTTTAAGATTTTTCAAATTGTTTGTGCTTTTTATAAATAACAAGCTTTTTGACAGTAAATTAAAATGCAGAAATGAAAGAAAAAAGTTAAAAAAATAAATTAAACATCCATGAGAATAATTTTGAGCAAAACTCATTCGAAATTGATCATACCAATCATCTTTATCAGAAATTCAAACCATGTACTGTTGGAGCAAATTCTGGTGACAACGAGCTTGAAGATATTATGTCTTAGTCTTAGAGTCTTTGACTTGTAATTGATAGAATTGTTAGCAACAGTTAAAGGGGAGTCTGTTAGGACATGTTTTGTAACTGTTGATAAAATTCTGTGTAAGTTCATAGAGAGGCGAACTTAATAAGTTCGCCTGGTTTATCAGAGGCGAACTTGTTAAGTTCTCTTAGTCTATCTGAGGCGAACTGGTTAAGTTCGCTTAGCCTATTAGAGGCGAACTTAATAACTTCTCCTAAGCATAAGTTCGCCTACTGCAGAACTGGTGTTTATAAATAGAGAACAGAGTCTTTTAATCAGATTTAGACGATATCAGGAGGAACTGATTAGAGACATAATTATTGTAAAATGATATTGTGGTGGAAATACAAAGAGTTTATTTACACCGTTGTTGTTGAGTGAGTTACACGAGCACGTTGATCATGGATTCCGCACGTTATCACCGTGTCGTACCGCGAGTCTAGAGATCCGTCACGCACCGAATTAGGGACCTACATGTACGATCAAATGCTTTGGTGAACAAATCTGCAAGATTGTCATCAGTATGGACTTTCACCAGCTCAATCAACCTTTTATCTGCACAATCACGAATAAAATGATATCTAATTTCAATGTGCTTTGTTTTACTTTGCTTAACAGGATTGTTTGTAATAGACATTGTGGTATTATTATCAATAAACATGGGTGTGCAAGTGAAATTCAAACCATAGTCTCTTAATTGTTGCTGAATCCACATAATTTGTGAACAACAACTTGCAGCAGCGATATATTCTGCCTAACATGTTGAAATTGAGACAGTAGTCTGCGTTTTACGTTGCCATGACACAAGACGATTACCAAAAATTGGTAACCTCCTGTTGTAGATTTCCTGTCCAAACAACAACCATGCGGAAAATATAATCCTAATCTCGGTTTCCCCTTCACGTACCAAAAAATACGTTTGACTGCAATCAAATGTGATTCTTTTGGTTTTGCTTGAAATCTGGAACAGAGACACACGACAAACATTATATCTGGCCTTTAAGCAGTTAAGTACATGAGAGAACCAATCATTGCTCTGTACAAGCGGCTGTCAATATCCATTCCTTCCGGATCTGGATTCTTCTTATGATTTACCGAAATCGGAATGTCATATAGGGTACAGTCTTCCATTTTGAACCGACTCAAAATATCTTTCATGTATTTGGACTGATGAATAAAGAAACCATCCTCTTTTTGATTAACATGTAATCCTAAAAAGAACGACAACTCTCCCATAGTGGACATTTCAAACTTCAACTTCATAACACTCTCAAACTCTTTGCATAAAGCTTCATTTGTTGAGCCAAATATAATATCATCCACGTAGATCTGAACCATCAGGTAATCTCCCCCTGATTTCTTTATGAACAAGGTGGAATCAATTTGACCACGATCGATACCATTTTCCAAAAGGTGTTGCAAAAACGTTTCATACCACGCACGGGGTGCTTGATGAAGACCATAAAGATCCTTATCTAGCTTAAACACTTTTGTAGGATACAATGGATCCTCAAATCCCGGTGGTTGAAAAACATAAACTTCCTCTTTCACCTTGCTATACAAGAAAGCACTTTTGACATCCAGTTGATAAACCTTGAAACCTTTGAACGAAGCAAAAGCTAAAAACAAACTAATTGCTTCCAACCTTGCTACATGTGCGTACACCTCAGTATAATCAATACCCTCCTATTGATTAAAGCCCTGTACAACCAATCTTGCTGTAGGTCCCTTCGTGTGTGTCGGATCGTCACATGCAAGTGGTCTACTAGTCAAACCGGGTTGCGGAATACCCGTGACTAGGTGGAGAGTCTTACTAAACAAAGTAAATCAAACACGAGAGTCACAATAAACGTTCTTTGTATTATAAACACTCGACGGTTATAGAGAGAATACAAGCTGCGTACTTAGCAGAACTGAGTTCGTCTAAACAAATGTTCCTGCGTACTTAGCTTCTGTGAACCTATCCTATTTATACAGACCTGATGCCAGCGCACTTAGCAAGTGCGCAGGACCAATTGCTCTTGCGTACTTAGCAAGTACGCATGGGTCTTCTTGCGTACTTGCTAAGTACGCAGGAGCTTTCTCCTGCGCACTTGTAAGTGCGCAAAACACTTAACAGAAACACAACATACATTATGTAAAAGTAAATACAACTCGATAAACCATTACATAATGACTCATAAATACAAAGACAAATTACAGACATTAGACATACTACCTAACACTCTATCCAGAGTGTTGTCACAGGAAAGTGCATCAACAAACTCCCCCTTGACAACAGCTCGGGATCTTCATCGTCTTCAGTCTTCGGTCTTCAGTCTTCACAGCATCTCCTCCTTAGCTTCTATCTTCTTTTTGTAATCAAGACAGAACTTGATCAACTTGTCGTATTTGGCAGAGAGAAGCTTCGTCCATTCGTCAGTGTGGATGCAGTACTTGTCGGCTAGTACCTCCAGATCGTTTACAGAAAAGTTGATGAAGCAGACTTCATCAAATATCCTGATCACTTCCTTTGGCACCATATTTCCACTTTCTGACTTACCTTTACTCATTACCACAGCCTCGCCTGTTTTTGGATCAACGTACCAGTACCACATGTCACCAAGAATATCCTGAGGTAACTTGCTTAGGGGAATCTTAGTTTCACATCACACTGGCTTGTATACCAATCTCTTTATGGGCTTCTTAGTCACAGGATGCACAGCGTGCTTATCCTTGACTCTTCTGGGCCCCTGAGGCTTGAGGTATTCAAAGTTCCCTGATCTTGCTTCCCGCTTTAGTGTTACCCACAAACCCATTGCTACTGCATTATTCGAGTGACATAGCAGATTGCGGTTTGCAAGGTTAACTAGGTCGTACTTGGGCAAAGAGTTGAACGCCTCACTGGTGGGTTTCAAGTATTGAAACCCCCCCCCCAGATCTTTTGATGGCGAACAACTGCTTGTCCTCCTCGTACCTAACAGCTAAGATCATACCTGTCGCTCCGTGCTTGTCTGTGATAGACGTCTTTTGCCACACGGGAGCTGGACCCTTTGTAGATGTAGAAGGCATGTCTTTCTCTTTTTGTGCCTCGGGGTCCGCAGGTATAGGGTCGACCGGGGAGGCTTCAGTTGTGGCTTCAACATTACTTGCCATGTCAACTGAGCCTGTGTCGAGCAGAGATTCGAGCGATGGTACTTCAAAGATCTCACCATCCTCTAACTCGTACTCTCCTTCCCCGTCTCCCTTGGGAATCTCTATCACCACATCATCGTCATCCTCATTCCAGTCATCACCAGAGTCGATCTCTCCTTCTTCCAGATTAAGGAGAGCATCGATCTGTGCCTCTTTAGAATAGTCAGGCTCTAAACAGAGGATCTCATCATCAGATAAGTCCTTGAGCACGTCAGCCGCTGACTTCCCTTTATCTCCGCCACCACCACCTGAGGTATCACCACCCTCTTGTTGAGTAGACTCCCCCTCAGCCAATGGAACATAAGAGATGGGCACAATCGCTAAAGCTAGGTGCTCACCTCCACTAGGACCGACTTCAGGATCCTTGTCTTTATCATCATCCTTAGTCAGATCGACTGGATGACAAGACTCGGCACCGGTTGATTTCTTTTCTTTGTCTTTCTCTTTATCTTTCTCTTTCTCCTTCTCCCCCTGAGCACCTAGCTTCGCGGTCAGTTCACCAACTAATTACAGACATTAGACATACTACCTAACACTCTATCCAGAGTGTTGTCACAGGAAAGTGCATCAACAAACTCCCCCTTGACAACAGCTCGGGATCTTCATCGTCTTCAGTCTTCGGTCTTCAGTCTTCACAGCATCTGCTCCTTAGCTTCTATCTTCTTTTTGTAATCAAGACAGAACTTGATCAACTTGTCGTATTTGGCAGAGAGAAGCTTCGTCCATTCGTCAGTGTGGATGCAGTACTTGTCGGCTAGTACCTCCAGATCGTTTACAGAAAAGTTGATGAAGCAGACTTCATCAAATATCCTGATCACTTCCTTTGGCACCATATTTCCACTTTCTGACTTACCTTTACTCATTACCACAGCCTCGCCTGTTTTTGGATCAACGTACCAGTACCACATGTCACCAAGAATATCCTGAGGTAACTTGCTTAGGGGAATCTTAGTTTCACATCACACTGGCTTGTATACCAATCTCTTTATGGGCTTCTTAGTCACAGGATGCACAGCGTGCTTATCCTTGACTCTTCTGGGCCCCTGAGGCTTGAGGTATTCAAAGTTCCCTGATCTTGCTTCCCGCTTTAGTGTTACCCACAAACCCATTGCTACTGCATTATTCGAGTGACATAGCAGATTGCGGTTTGCAAGGTTAACTAGGTCGTACTTGGGCAAAGAGTTGAACGCCTCACTGGTGGGTTTCAAGTATTGAACCCCCCCCCCCAGATCTTTTGATGGCGAACAACTGCTTGTCCTCCTCGTACCTAACAGCTAAGATCATACCTGTCGCTCCGTGCTTGTCTGTGATAGACGTCTTTTGCCACACGGGAGCTGGACCCTTTGTAGATGTAGAAGGCATGTCTTTCTCTTTTTGTGCCTCGGGGTCCGCAGGTATAGGGTCGACCGGGGAGGCTTCAGTTGTGGCTTCAACATTACTTGCCATGTCAACTGAGCCTGTGTCGAGCAGAGATTCGAGCGATGGTACTTCAAAGATCTCACCATCCTCTAACTCGTACTCTCCTTCCCCGTCTCCCTTGGGAATCTCTATCACCACATCATCGTCATCCTCATTCCAGTCATCACCAGAGTCGATCTCTCCTTCTTCCAGATTAAGGAGAGCATCGATCTGTGCCTCTTTGGAATAGTCAGGCTCTAAACAGAGGATCTCATCATCAGATAAGTCCTTGAGCACGTCAGCCGCTGACTTCCCTTTATCTCCGCCACCACCACCTGAGGTATCACCACCCTCTTGTTGAGTAGACTCCCCCTCAGCCAATGGAACATAAGAGATGGGCACAATCGCTAAAGCTAGGTGCTCACCTCCACTAGGACCGACTTCAGGATCCTTGTCTTTATCATCATCCTTAGTCAGATCGACTGGATGACAAGACTCGGCACCGGTTGATTTCTTTTCTTTGTCTTTCTCTTTATCTTTCTCTTTCTCCTTCTCCCCCTGAGCACCTAGCTTCGCGGTCAGTTCACCAACTAATTACAGACATTAGACATACTACCTAACACTCTATCCAGAGTGTTGTCACAGGAAAGTGCATCAACAAACTCCCCCTTGACAACAGCTCGGGATCTTCATCGTCTTCAGTCTTCGGTCTTCAGTCTTCACAGCATCTGCTCCTTAGCTTCTATCTTCTTTTTGTAATCAAGACAGAACTTGTTCAACTTGTCGTATTTGGCAGAGAGAAGCTTCGTCCATTCGTCAGTGTGGATGCAGTACTTGTCGGCTAGTACCTCCAGATCGTTTACAGAAAAGTTGATGAAGCAGACTTCATCAAATATCCTGATCACTTCCTTTGGCACCATATTTCCACTTTCTGACTTACCTTTACTCATTACCACAGCCTCGCCTGTTTTTGGATCAACGTACCAGTACCACATGTCACCAAGAATATCCTGAGGTAACTTGCTTAGGGGAATCTTAGTTTCACATCACACTGGCTTGTATACCAATCTCTTTATGGGCTTCTTAGTCACAGGATGCACAGCGTGCTTATCCTTGACCCTTCTGGGCCCCTGAGGCTTGAGGTATTCAAAGTTCCCTGATCTTGCTTCCCGCTTTAGTGTTACCCACAAACCCATTGCTACTGCATTATTCGAGTGACATAGCAGATTGCGGTTTGCAAGGTTAACTAGGTCGTACTTGGGCAAAGAGTTGAACGCCTCACTGGTGGGTTTCAAGTATTGAACCCCCCCCCCAGATCTTTTGATGGCGAACAACTGCTTGTCCTCCTCGTACCTAACAGCTAAGATCATACCTGTCGCTCCGTGCTTGTCTGTGATAGACGTCTTTTGCCACACGGGAGCTGGACCCTTTGTAGATGTAGAAGGCATGTCTTTCTCTTTTTGTGCCTCGGGGTCCGCAGGTATAGGGTCGACCGGGGAGGCTTCAGTTGTGGCTTCAACATTACTTGCCATGTCAACTGAGCCTGTGTCGAGCAGAGATTCGAGCGATGGTACTTCAAAGATCTCACCATCCTCTAACTCGTACTCTCCTTCCCCGTCTCCCTTGGGAATCTCTATCACCACATCATCGTCATCCTCATTCCAGTCATCACCAGAGTCGATCTCTCCTTCTTCCAGATTAAGGAGAGCATCGATCTGTGCCTCTTTGGAATAGTCAGGCTCTAAACAGAGGATCTCATCATCAGATAAGTCCTTGAGCACGTCAGCCGCTGACTTCCCTTTATCTCCGCCACCACCACCTGAGGTATCACCACCCTCTTGTTGAGTAGACTCCCCCTCAGCCAATGGAACATAAGAGATGGGCACAATCGCTAAAGCTAGGTGCTCACCTCCACTAGGACCGACTTCAGGATCCTTGTCTTTATCATCATCCTTAGTCAGATCGACTGGATGACAAGACTCGGCACCGGTTGATTTCTTTTCTTTGTCTTTCTCTTTATCTTTCTCTTTCTCCTTCTCCCCCTGAGCACCTAGCTTCGCGGTCAGTTCACCAACTAATTACAGACATTAGACATACTACCTAACACTCTATCCAGAGTGTTGTCACAGGAAAGTGCATCAACAAACTCCCCCTTGACAACAGCTCGGGATCTTCATCGTCTTCAGTCTTCGGTCTTCAGTCTTCACAGCATCTGCTCCTTAGCTTCTATCTTCTTTTTGTAATCAAGACAGAACTTGTTCAACTTGTCGTATTTGGCAGAGAGAAGCTTCGTCCATTCGTCAGTGTGGATGCAGTACTTGTCGGCTAGTACCTCCAGATCGTTTACAGAAAAGTTGATGAAGCAGACTTCATCAAATATCCTGATCACTTCCTTTGGCACCATATTTCCACTTTCTGACTTACCTTTACTCATTACCACAGCCTCGCCTGTTTTTGGATCAACGTACCAGTACCACATGTCACCAAGAATATCCTGAGGTAACTTGCTTAGGGGAATCTTAGTTTCACATCACACTGGCTTGTATACCAATCTCTTTATGGGCTTCTTAGTCACAGGATGCACAGCGTGCTTATCCTTGACTCTTCTGGGCCCCTGAGGCTTGAGGTATTCAAAGTTCCCTGATCTTGCTTCCCGCTTTAGTGTTACCCACAAACCCATTGCTACTGCATTATTCGAGTGACATAGCAGATTGCGGTTTGCAAGGTTAACTAGGTCGTACTTGGGCAAAGAGTTGAACGCCTCACTGGTGGGTTTCAAGTATTGAACCCCCCCCCCCAGATCTTTTGATGGCGAACAACTGCTTGTCCTCCTCGTACCTAACAGCTAAGATCATACCTGTCGCTCCGTGCTTGTCTGTGATAGACGTCTTTTGCCACACGGGAGCTGGACCCTTTGTAGATGTAGAAGGCATGTCTTTCTCTTTTTGTGCCTCGGGGTCCGCAGGTATAGGGTCGACCGGGGAGGCTTCAGTTGTGGCTTCAACATTACTTGCCATGTCAACTGAGCCTGTGTCGAGCAGAGATTCGAGCGATGGTACTTCAAAGATCTCACCATCCTCTAACTCGTACTCTCCTTCCCCGTCTCCCTTGGGAATCTCTATCACCACATCATCGTCATCCTCATTCCAGTCATCACCAGAGTCGATCTCTCCTTCTTCCAGATTAAGGAGAGCATCGATCTGTGCCTCTTTGGAATAGTCAGGCTCTAAACAGAGGATCTCATCATCAGATAAGTCCTTGAGCACGTCAGCCGCTGACTTCCCTTTATCTCCGCCACCACCACCTGAGGTATCACCACCCTCTTGTTGAGTAGACTCCCCCTCAGCCAATGGAACATAAGAGATGGGCACAATCGCTAAAGCTAGGTGCTCACCTCCACTAGGACCGACTTCAGGATCCTTGTCTTTATCATCATCCTTAGTCAGATCGACTGGATGACAAGACTCGGCACCGGTTGATTTCTTTTCTTTGTCTTTCTCTTTATCTTTCTCTTTCTCCTTCTCCCCCTGAGCACCTAGCTTCGCGGTCAGTTCACCAACTAATTACAGACATTAGACATACTACCTAACACTCTATCCAGAGTGTTGTCACAGGAAAGTGCATCAACAAACTCCCCCTTGACAACAGCTCGGGATCTTCATCGTCTTCAGTCTTCGGTCTTCAGTCTTCACAGCATCTGCTCCTTAGCTTCTATCTTCTTTTTGTAATCAAGACAGAACTTGTTCAACTTGTCGTATTTGGCAGAGAGAAGCTTCGTCCATTCGTCAGTGTGGATGCAGTACTTGTCGGCTAGTACCTCCAGATCGTTTACAGAAAAGTTGATGAAGCAGACTTCATCAAATATCCTGATCACTTCCTTTGGCACCATATTTCCACTTTCTGACTTACCTTTACTCATTACCACAGCCTCGCCTGTTTTTGGATCAACGTACCAGTACCACATGTCACCAAGAATATCCTGAGGTAACTTGCTTAGGGGAATCTTAGTTTCACATCACACTGGCTTGTATACCAATCTCTTTATGGGCTTCTTAGTCACAGGATGCACAGCGTGCTTATCCTTGACTCTTCTGGGCCCCTGAGGCTTGAGGTATTCAAAGTTCCCTGATCTTGCTTCCCGCTTTAGTGTTACCCACAAACCCATTGCTACTGCATTATTCGAGTGACATAGCAGATTGCGGTTTGCAAGGTTAACTAGGTCGTACTTGGGCAAAGAGTTGAACGCCTCACTGGTGGGTTTCAAGTATTGAACCCCCCCCCCCAGATCTTTTGATGGCGAACAACTGCTTGTCCTCCTCGTACCTAACAGCTAAGATCATACCTGTCGCTCCGTGCTTGTCTGTGATAGACGTCTTTTGCCACACGGGAGCTGGACCCTTTGTAGATGTAGAAGGCATGTCTTTCTCTTTTTGTGCCTCGGGGTCCGCAGGTATAGGGTCGACCGGGGAGGCTTCAGTTGTGGCTTCAACATTACTTGCCATGTCAACTGAGCCTGTGTCGAGCAGAGATTCGAGCGATGGTACTTCAAAGATCTCACCATCCTCTAACTCGTACTCTCCTTCCCCGTCTCCCTTGGGAATCTCTATCACCACATCATCGTCATCCTCATTCCAGTCATCACCAGAGTCGATCTCTCCTTCTTCCAGATTAAGGAGAGCATCGATCTGTGCCTCTTTGGAATAGTCAGGCTCTAAACAGAGGATCTCATCATCAGATAAGTCCTTGAGCACGTCAGCCGCTGACTTCCCTTTATCTCCGCCACCACCACCTGAGGTATCACCACCCTCTTGTTGAGTAGACTCCCCCTCAGCCAATGGAACATAAGAGATGGGCACAATCGCTAAAGCTAGGTGCTCACCTCCACTAGGACCGACTTCAGGATCCTTGTCTTTATCATCATCCTTAGTCAGATCGACTGGATGACAAGACTCGGCACCGGTTGATTTCTTTTCTTTGTCTTTCTCTTTCTCTTTCTCTTTCTCCTTCTCCCCCTGAGCACCTAGCTTCGCGGTCAGTTCACCAACTAATTTGACCATCGATGCGTGCTCTTTTCTCTGCAAGTCCATCCTCAGCTCTAGTGAAGTTCTGTGGCCTAGAATCATTTCGTTAGTCTTCATTAACAGTTCATTCTATTTCATGACATTCTTCAACTGTTCATCAGTCCCCGTTCTCTGGCTACACAGAATCTTAACTTCATCCGCCAGAGAGTTTATCTGTGCTTGTTGAGCATCAGAATCCTCTTTTGACTTTTGAATAGTCTTTAACAAGCCAGCAACTTGGGTTTCTAGCACATCGATCCTAGCTTCATTTGGATCCGGATGCCTAGATGATGAGGCTTCAGCGTTGTGGATGGGGGAAGAGAAGATTGTGTCAAAGTTGAACCCCTGTGAGAAATCACCGTAGTTAAAGGGTTGACCTGACGGCTCTTTGGTGGGTGTTGGGATGGGGGATGTAATGATGGGAGTTATGGTTGGGGTGATGGTGACTGAATCCGTTAGAAGTGGAGCAGTCACCGTCATCTGGACGGTTGGAGTAGGGAGGGTCACCGTCACAGGAATCACCTCTGTGACCGCCGTGACTGCCACATCTGCTTGTACCAGTGGCCTTCTCCTCCTTCTAAACAGTTGTCGTGCTGGCGTGGTAGATTCTGACTCTGGACGGGCAGCTTCAACTTGTACTGGCTGCACAGTCGGAATCTCTTTAACCCTGGGGATAGCAACCTCTTGCCTATCGCCCCTTTTCTTGTTGGCTTTCTCTCGCCTTCGTCTTTGTAGAGCAGCGTCAGAGTCGGAAGCCGGCTCATATTCGCTGCTCGAGCTTTGTCGTTTTCTTTTTGAAGACGACTTAGGCAGGGTTACCTGTGCCGACCTTCTCGGATGTGCCTGTGATGGTGCGTCATCGGAATCAGAAGAATCTGATTCTGTTGCCTCCGAATCGGATTCCTCAGCACCACCAACACCACCTTAATCCTCACCTTCATGTTCATCATCACCTTCATCTTGTTCTTCATCAGAGTGATCACTCATCTCTGGTCCCGAGTTGGGACTATACCAGTTCCAGTCCTCCGGAGCGACGTATGCTTCATTAATCAGGTGGCCGAAGAGTTCAGTATGCTTAGGGGTAGGTTCTACACTGCCTGGCTTTAGAAACTGTGCAAAGACTCTCTTGTCCACCCTTTTTACCTGCAGTCTCTCCCCGATAGCACGCAGATTTGGCAATGCATCATCAATCAGTAGTTGCACAAACCTCGGGTATAAAAGGAACCTAAACCTCTATGCTGTATTTATCTGGTCATTAATTGCTTTGAAAATATAGCGAGAGAAGTTGTAGCCCCGATTGAGAGACAGGCCCACCATGGCCGCTGCTAGATCATGACCCATGGCATCTTTCCCCGCTTTCCTGGATGAGATGCACACGATCATGATGTGGGCAAAGTAACGCCATTGATCCAATGCCCACATCTTCTTGTAGGAAGCATAGTCCCTTGCCCCGACATATCCCATTCTGTGCCTCCAACACCCATCCACGTAGTAATCTGGATAGGATGTCGGGTCGGTGGCAAGGTCTCCGAACTGCAATACTCTCCTTATTGTATCCTCGGAGATAGCAATAGCCCGACCGTCAACGGTAGCCCTTATGACATTCGGGGATACCGTGCAATCGTGCTCTGCAGTCTCCCAGAATTGCTCCAGGTAAGGTCTTGAGACTGTTGGGTTTGCTGAGATTGCATAACTTATTCTTGATCTGTTGAGAAAATCCACAATCTCCCTGTATTGCAAGGCTGCGCCTTTCCATTCTGGTTCGGTGTTAGCCACTAGGTTGAATTCGTCAGTGAATGCACGAGCCATAGCCTGCAAGCACACACAGAAAACATATTCAGAACAACTTATAACACTGGAAGTAGACACACATGACACAGTATAGTAGTTACACTTTGAAAAATTTTTCAGACTTAGAAAAAATTTCTAAGTGTTGGTCCTGCGCACTTAGCAAGTGCGCAGGTTTTTTTTCTCTTACGTACTTAACAAGTACGCAAGAATTACTTCTTGCGTACTTGCTAAGTGCGCAAGAACAACCCTTAGCAAAAAAATTCAGAATTTTAAAATCGTTCAAAGCGTGGATTGATTAGGTCGCCACTTGGTCGGAATCAGGGATTCCAACCTATGGTACCATTATTAACACCGCAAAACACTACACCACGAGCAATTTTGACCGAGACCCGTCGCCGACCCACTGTCGGTTCAATTTCAATCGACGGATCAATCGAGGACCATTAGATGATTAGGGAGTCGATTAAGGCTTCCTATTAGCTTGTTACAGATAGTAAGTTACCCAAACAACCCCAAATTACCCCAAATTTTGTCGGCATTAACCTAAAAGATTCTAGATCAGAATATGGTCCAAAGAGACGATTAAACGGATGAAATCGGTCTAAAATCTCACCACAGAGATGAAATACGATGATGACAATGTGATTGGGATGAAAAGTCCGGTTGGAACACTCGAAATTTTTGAGGAAAATGGTCGGAGGGAATATCACAGGAGAAAATGATTTGAAAGTGATAAACCATAAAAAGTTTTCTAAGTCCTGTATTTATACCCAACACATATTGGTCGTGCGTACTTAGCAAGTGCGCAGGACTTAACTCCTGCGTACTTACCAAGTACGCATGACTTAAGTCTTGCGTACTTGTTAAGTACGCAGGGTTTACCTCATGCGCACTTATCAAGTACGCAGAGACTCTTATGTGCGCACACTTTCAACTCAAATTATGAAGATTTTCAAGTCAAATAACGAACAAGATAAAAATATTCAACCAAGAGGATTCAAATACAATTCATAAAGATTAAACATAAAATATTTTTGGCCTTTTTCTGATTTAAACTTGAATTATGCATAAACTTAAAAACTTAAAATCTTTTTGTTCTTTTCAAGATAGATATATACAATCATTTACACAAGCTATTTTTGATCAAAGGTACGAGCAGAGGATCATATCAGGCTAACTTATAGCAAAAACGATACAATATAAACATCAAAGAATATGGGATCATGTCATGTATTACTCTTTATTCATACGTAATAAGCACATAAACAAGTAATTAAAGTTGACAATATTATAAGATTTGAAACTATAAGCATCTTTGTATCACGTTCTTGTGCATTAATGTATTAATTATAACATATACAACGTGTACCCCACTAATATGCTATGATATTTTGCACTATCTTCAAGGCATCTAAGATTTTTCCAATGATTTTCTTGATTTTCAGAATGAAGTTACATCAATTAGCACAGAGAAATCAAGCAAAATCCATAAGGATTATCAGGAATCATAAGATTTAGAATCGAGTGATTCTTTTGTCTTGCTTTCATGTGATTTTCTTCTTTGAATATCGGTATGATAATTCGGGATAATGAACATGGTGTTTGATTATAAGGTAAGGGGATCCAACTTTTATCTGGATTTGATTTCAATGAACCAGGAATGATTCAAGGGTGAATACATGCTCAACGGTTAATGTAGAGACATGTCTTGATTCAATCTCTCCTTGCATACTTGTGAGTATGGGCAGTGAGATGAACCGCATTAATTGTGCTAACAACATAACCCGAAACTGATATCAAAAGAAAATTACTGTCAAAATCTAACATCCTTTATCTGATAGTGATCTTTTCTAATCTTTTACTCACACACGCTTGCAAACATGGGTTCAAATCACAGTTGTAATTTAGATTTAGTTTCCACACTACTAGTGATTCAAAGACGCATACAGCCTACGGACAATTCAAATTACATGTAAATAAACAGATTAAAAACATAACAATTTTAAACAGATAAGTAAGCATGACGCAATCATTTCCCATATGAGCAGTCTGTGAAGTTTAGATCATTTCTGATGTACTATCATTTCCTCTTTTCTCAAGTTAACTTTGAAATTTTCTCCATTTTCTATATATTTTTTTGATTTTTGTAAAATATTTTAAAACTAAAAGAACTATACAGAAAGTTTAAAAGAATTGAAAATTTAACTTCCATGAATTGAAATGATTTAAGAAAACTTAGTTTTCACTCAGGATTGAACATTCCTATCAAGTTGACAAGATGCTCAAAACGGGATCGATCAAATGCCTTTGTGAAAAGGTCAGCAAGATTGTCATCCGTGTGAACTTTTACAAGTTCAATTAAATGCTTTTCAGCACAATCACGGATGAAATGATGGCGAATCTCTATATGTTTAGTTTTGGAATGTTTCACCGGGTTATTTGTGATGGACATGGTGGCATTGTTATCAATGAATAGAGGAGTTCCAGTGAAGTTTAAGCCGTAGTCTCTCAACTGCTGCTGAATCCACAGTATCTGAGAACAACCGCTCACTGCAGCTATGTATTCTGCTTCACAAGTTGAGACAGAAACCGTTGACTGCTTCTTGCACTGCCAGGAGACCAGCCTGTCTCCTAAGAATTGACATCCACCAGAAGTTGACTTTCTGTCAAGGTTACAACAGCTATAATTTGAATCAGTGTAGGCTTTGAAGTCGAATGACTGCTGCTTAGAGTACCAAAGACCTAATCGGGGTTTCCCTTTCAGAGATCTGAAAATTCTCTTCACAGCTATTATATGTGATTCCTTCGGTTGAGACTGAAACCTTGAGCACAAACATACAACAAACATTATATCGGGTCTTGAAGCTGTGAGATACATAAGTGATCCGATCATACCACGGTACAACCTGCTGTCCACATCCTTTCCATCTCTGTCGGGATGCAAACCATGATTGACTGGGATTGGTGTGCCATAAGTAGTGCTATCACTCATCTTGTATTTTGACAAGATGTCCTGCACGTACTTTGTTTGATGTAGATAAATACCATTCTCTCTTTGACTGACTTTCAGACCTAGAAAGAATGACAGTTCACCCATATTGCTTATTTCAAACTTGGACTTCATCACCTTCTCGAATTCCCTACACATCCCTTCATTGGTCGACCCAAAGATAATGTCGTCGACATATACTTGCACAAGAAGAATGTCACCTCCTGCTTTTCGTATGAAGAGAGTCGAGTCAATCTGTCCACGGTCGAAACCATTAGACAGTAAATGCTTAGATAATGTCTCATACCATGCCCGCGGTGCTTGATGAAGACCATAAAGTGCTTTGTCGAGCTTGTACACTTTATTGATATTATGCGGATCTTCAAAACCCGGAGGTTGAGTGACATAGACTTCTTCATGCACCTTACCATAAAGGAAAGCACTCTTCACATCAAGTTGATAGACCTTGAAGCCGACATATGTGGCATAGGTCAAGAACAGTCGAATGGCCTCAATTCTAGCAACTGGGGCATATACTTCATTGTAATCCAAGCCCTCTTGTTGATAAAAACCCTGAACAACCAACCTTGCTTTGTTCTTCACAACTACATGACGATCATTCGTCTTGCATTTGAACACCCATCTGGTACCAATTGGCTGAAAGCCTTTTGGCAAGTCAACTAAATCCCACACGTGCAACTTTTGGAATTGAGACAGTTCATCTTGCATCGCCTCAATCCAGCAGTTGTCAGTGAGAGCCTCCTTCACATTCTTCGACTCTAACTGGGACACGAATGCAGCATGCAGACATGTTTCCATGAAACCAGTGTCAAATATCTCTGTGTAAAGACTGGTGTTCTCAGTGATGGTTCAATGACGAGTCTAAACACTGGCATAAGGATCACCAATAATGTTGTCGATTGGATGATTCCTATGCACCCTCGTCTCCGGTACAATCGGTTCTTGAATTTCTGGATCTAGATTCGTGCTTAACTCCCCCATTTCCTGTGTTCCAGAGGAAGAAGATTCAATGTTTATTGGATCAGCTGGAGCTTCATTTCCTATAGTTGTGTTAGGATTGGCTGGAGCTTCATCTCCATCAACAAGAACATCTTCACTGTCATCACTGTCATGAGTTCCAGATGCAGATGCAACATTGGAATCAGGAGTTATAATTGGTGCAGTAGCACAAGTAGAAAAACGGGAGTCATTGTCGCCACGCAATAAATCATAGACATTTGCGGCGTCTTCTGCAGATAAGTCAGGAAGATTGAAAGACTTGAATAGCACATCATAATCAAAACCCCAAGCTAGACCTTTTGGTTTTGGTGGAGTGCTGTGTTTACTACAGTCCACTTCAAACCATTCCTCGACAGTACGAGTTCCTATGTTGTACACTCTCTTGCAGGGCGAATTGGCAACATATCCTAAGAAGATGCCTTCCACCGCTTTTGCATGAAATTTAGACTGACGGTCTTTATACTGTAGCAACAAGGAACAAGGACTACCAAAAGGAACTAGGTAATCAAGATTGGGAAGTCGATTGTTGATCAACTCATAACATGTCTTGTTGTGCCTTTTCACAACCAGAACCCTGTTTAAGACGTGACAAGCTGTATTAACTGCTTCTGCCCAGAAAGTGACAGGAAGCTTTGCATCTGACAGCATAGTCCTAGCAGTCTCGATCAGTGTTCTGTTCTTCCGTTCAGCAACTCCATTCTGCTGAGGTGTGTACGGCGCGCTGAATTCGTGACGGATCCCTCTCTTGAGACAGAAAAGTTCCATCAAATTATTCTTGAACTCAGTTCCGTTGTCACTCCTTATTCTTCTAACTTTCAGCTTGCAAAGAGATTCCAAGCTCAGGATCAGGTATTGAAGAATATCAGCAGTCTCGTCTTTTGTACCTAAAAAATGCACCCAAGAAAAACGTGAGAAATCATTAGTTACAACTAGACAGAACGACTTACCTCCAATACTCCTGATACTTATGGGGCCAAACAGATGCATGTGTAATAGCTCCAAAGGGGTATCGATAGAGTTTTGGAGCTTGGGCTTGTGAGATTCCGTTCCTGTTTGCCCTTTTTACACGGCCTACAGTCATCTGCAACGGTAAACCTCAACTTAGGAACCCCGGTTACCAAACCGTTTCAGACAAGATGATTTATTTTACGATAAGAAATATGTCCGAGTTTCCTATGCCACAAGATGGAGTTAAGTTCTGTCGTTTTTGTAAGCAAACAAGTAGCAACTGATGAGGTGGTTGTTGCCACGCTCTTATCGATCTGATAAGTGTCGTTTGGTCTTGGTGCTCTCATCAGAATCCAGTCTTTGGGAACCTCAAAACCGGGTTTGAGAATCAGGCATTCTGATTTGTCAAACATCACCGAGTACTCCTTATCACACATTTGGGAGACACTCAACAGGTTATGCTTTAGCTGCTCGCAGAATTTGACATTGTCAAAGCTGACACAACCGTTCGAAACCACGCCTTGACACGTGATACTGTCGCCTTTTTCTCCGGCAAAGGCCACATAGCCGCCTCTGAATGGTTTAACGTCTTGAAGCAAGGCCATGTTTCCTGTCATGTGCCGGGAGCATCCACTATCTACATACCAACGGTTAGAGATAGTACCCTTCGGACGTCCCTGCACGAGTAACAAAAGAATTAGTTAGATTTGGAGACCCAAGCCATTGTGGTCTTGGGTCGTCCATCCTTCTCAAAATAAACTACTTCTTTCAACTCACAGTCATGATGACTGTTCAAAATTGGTGAATCTTTGGATGAATTTGGAACAGGAGATTGAGAACCTTTAACTTTCTTGTTCCAGGATCTCTTTTGATTCTTAACCAGAACAGTAGACTTTGGTTCAACCACAGCCGGTGAACTTGTGGAAGCTTCACTTGATTGAGTCTTAGTCAGCTGTTCCAGCTTTCTCAACCACTTATTCCTTCTTCTTCTTTGTTGCTTAGAGAGTCTAGCCACAGATTTCTCACCAGTGCATGTACTACCAGATGTAGACACATGAGGTACAGCAGGTTGCTTTACCTTTCTTGCAACAGATGGTTTGGCCTCAGATTTAATCTTAGGTTTTCCCATAGGTTGTACTGGTGGTTTCACCACATTCTGCTTTGGACTTTTGTGAGATGGTTTCACTGGTGGCGACCTGGGGATAACAGCAGGCTGTGAAACAACATGTCATTTCCCTTGGTTCTTAGAAGGACAGTTCACAACAATGTGACCAACCAAGCCACAGTGAAAACAGTTCCTCTTGTCTACATAAGTTCTCTTGTAAGGCTCATTAGATCTGGCCTTAGATAACTCTCCATTATGAGCAGGAGGAGTTGGTTTATGAACAGAAGTCTGACCTTTTTCAATTTGGTTTTTGGGGGTTTAATACTTTTGCAAATTCTCTTTGTAACCAAGCCCATAATGAGCTGAAAAAGCCTCTTTCTTAACTTGGTTAATATTTTTATAACCCCCGTAAAGCATTACCTTAAGTTTATCATTTGTTTCAATGATATCAGGTTCAGTTAAAATGCAGTTATCACCATTAGTGATAATGTTTTTGTGGACTTTCTGTTCAGTCAACAACTCCTCAGAGACTACTCCTTCAGGGCAAGTGTCAACCGACCCATCTTCAGAAGCAGTAACATACGCCTCACTGGATGTGGAGTTAGCCTTACTTGAGGATTCATCCTTTTTTAGGGGAATCATCCTTATCAGAGGACTCATCTAGACAGGTGAGATCAATGTCTATCAAGCTATTGACAAACTTCCCACTTATTGGTGGAGGAATGGCATTGGTACCAAGACCTATACCCTTCATTTTCCTCACTACTGATTCGTAATGCTCCACCACAAAGCGAGAGTTTTTCAACTTCTCATTTGTACATTTTAACTGCAGGATCTCATTTTGCAGTTTGTTGATTTCATTGTTCCGTTTTTCTAACCCCCTATACGCAATATCCAAGTGGACTTGTTGCTCACTTATTTGTAAAGAATATTCACATTTTTTCCTTTTTTAACGTTTCAACATACTCTTTAAAACGTTTTTCGTTTGCTTTGTAATTATGAGCTGCCATAGTTAGGGGTTCGATTTTGTCTTGGAGCTTAGAAAATTCATGCTTTAGCTCTAGACATTTAGAACAAGAAATAACACAGAAAGGGTTAGAATCTACCTCAGATGATGAACTCTGTGCTTCTCCAACGGCCATGAGAGCAACGGCAGTGGTAGACTCCTTTTCAACAGCTATAGAAGCTTCCTTCTCTTCAGCTTCTTTTCTCTCAGCCTCCATCAGCTCCATGATCTCAGCCATAAGACCAACCTGTGTTTGAGCAATGATGGCGTCCTCTATATGAACACCCCAATCAAAATTTTCGTCATGCTGAGCTACCAGTGCATTTGACGAACCACCTTGGTGTTGATTGTGGTGGCTAGTGTTGTTGTGGCCGTGGCTGTTTCCCTGGTTTAGGTCTGGTGAAACCAGAGGCCGGTGCTCGGCCTTTTTGACACTCACGAGAAAAGTGTCCATAGTTCAGACACTTGTAGCATTTGGCCTTGGATTTATCAAATCCAACCTTGGCATTAGAATGTCCACCAATGAACTTTCTTCCTGTTCTGTTCAGGAAACGCTTGGCCCTCCTCAAAAGCATGGCCATATTCCATTGAATATCCATGTCCTCAATATTATCAGGATCCACTTGGTTAAAGTCTTCTTCAATAGTTTCGGGATCCGTTAGCTTGCCGCCTATGAAATTCTCATACGCAAGCATACATGATGAAAACAATGCTACGTGATCTTCAGCTATTTTGGCTATTGCAGAATGGTTAGCTGAAGACGTAGCTGGAGGATTTCTTGAGGTGTGTTGATGATTGGTTCCCAACCCTGATCCGGATGCATAACAAGCATGACCACCACACCCATTTGAGTGGTCTTCTTCATTAGAGTGTCCAGTAAAGAGGGCAATTCCAGAGCCCGATGATTTTGAAGTGGAAGTCGTCCCATAATACATGGAAGGGTCCTGTATCTGAGGTCTTCCCGAGCTCTCCTTCTTCATAAGATTCATGTTATGAGCTTGAATCTTACCAATAGCCTCATCTACTGTTAACTCATAGAATTTAGGATTTTCCCTCATCAGGGTTGTATACATCTCAAGCTTTGGTGGCAAAGCATCAAGAAATTTTTCCACCAGTTCTTCATCGGGATATTTCAGTTCAAAAGCTTTCAACTCCGTTTGTAAATGATAGAATCTAGAGATGAGATCATCTAACGATTCATTTTCCATGAAAATGAAGCATTCATACTGCTTCCAGAGAAGATCCCACTTACTCTTCTTAATGTCACTGTTCCCCTCAAATCTTTTCTGATGTGCTTTCCAAAGATCCTTGGAGGGGTCATAGCCTCGGAAACTGTGAAACAATTCCCGAGTTAATGACATAGTGATTAAGCCAAGAGCCTTCTTTTCCCGATCATAAGCTTTCTTTTGTTCTTCATCAAGCTTAGAGATGGGCCTTGGCACCTCTTCATCAGATGTGTGTGGGATGCTTATATCCCTCAAGGATTGGTATCCATAATGAAGAGTCGGTGTATGAAATGTAGTGCTCAAAACGCGCCTTCCAATTGGAATAATCGTTTACATTTAATAGTTTAGGCGGTTTCTGAGGTGTACCGATCTCATTATCATAATTTAACATGTTTCCAAGATTCTGAAGGTTCGACATAGTGAATTACTTGGTCAAAAATCAGAAAAATCAAACACTGTTGCGCACTTGGTTTTGGCCTTGCGCACTTGAGAAATGGTCTTGCGTAGTTAAGACTTACTCTTGCGTACTTGTAAGTACGCAGGAGGAAATATTAAGTACGCAGGATATAACTTAAGTTCGCACAAGTTCAGTCTTGCGCACTTGTAAGTACGCAGGAGATAACTCTTGTGTAGTTAGTAAGTACGCAGAAAACTGTACTTTTTACAAAAAATGGTAAGTACGCAGGACACCTTTTCAGCAACTCTCACCAACCTTTTCCGGTCGCCTGAAAATCGCCGGAGATAGTGAAAAGTAGGCTGATGATCAATGCAATTGAGCCAAAGGATCAGAAACAAGTTTCTAACCAACCTTTGATGCTCAAAACACAAAAATACACAACAAAAATCGGTTTTTGAGAGATTTTTGCTTCTAAAAAAGTGCTCAAGAGCTACCCCTTTTTTATCACAAAAATACCTCTTTTTGCTTGTAAAACTCAGTAAAACGTCTCCAAACTCACTTACAACACTCGAATTCAAGACCAATGCTCTGATACCACTTGTAGGTCCCTTCGTGTGTGTCGGATCGTCACATGCAAGTGGTCTACTAGTCAAACCGGGTTGCGGAATACCCGTGACTAGGTGGAGAGTCTTACTAAACAAAGTAAACCAAACACGAGAGTCACAATAAATGTTCTTTGTATTATAAACACTCGACGGTTACAGAGAGAATACAAGCTGCGTACTTAGCAGAACTGAGTTCGTCTAAACAAATGTTCCTGCGTACTTAGCTTCTGTGAACCTATCCTATTTATACAGACCTGATGCCTGCGCACTTAGCAAGTGCGCAGGACCAATTGCTCTTGCGTACTTAGCAAGTACGCATGGGTCTTCTTGCGTACTTGCTAAGTACGCAGGAGCTTTCTCCTGCGCACTTGTAAGTGCGCAAAACACTTAACAGAAACACAACATACATTATGTAAAAGTAAATACAACTCGATAAACCATTACATAATGACTCATAAATACAAAGACAAATTACAGATATTAGACATACTACCTAAGACTCTATCCAGAGTGTTGTCACAGAAAAGTGCATCAACACTTGCTTTGTTCCTTACCACGACACCACGATCATCCTTTTTACATTTGTAAACCCACTTGGTGCCAATCGGATACAATCCCTTTGGCAAATCAACTAAATTCCACACCTTTAGCTTATCAAATTGAGCAAGCTTTTCTTGCATTGCTTCTATCCAGTTATTATCTTGTAAAGCCATCTCCACATTTTTAGGTTCTACCTGAGAAATAAAACAAGAATGTACGCAAACATCAAGTACTCCAGTATCCCTAATGTAAGAATATAAACAAGTATTTTCAGTTAAAGAACGAGTTTGAACTCCATCTTGTAAATTCCCAATGATATTCATCACCGGATGATCTTTGAGTTCTTTTATGGACGCCACCTCCGGAACAGGTAAAATATCAACTTGAGGAATATCTGATTGAGAAGATTGATCAACTGGTATCTTAGAATCTAAAGTTGTAGACTCCCCATGAATATGTGTAGTATTAGATGAATCATCAACAATTAATGGATCTGCCAAAGAATCCTTAAAAATTTCTTCATCATCCTCACTATCAGTCTCGTGAGTTCCCGAACTAGATGGAACACTTGGATCATGGTGAACTAATGATGATGGAACGGAATATGGAACCGATGATTTTGGAATTAAACCACAATCTTGGTCACCTTGACATGAATTGTATAGTAATGCAACTTCTTCATCAGATAAGCCAGGAGCAAAATTAAAAGACTTGAACAAGCTGTCATAATCAAATGCCCATTCTGGACCAACCGCCTTCTGGGGAATAGATCGATTATAACAATCGATATGAAACCATTTTTTGATCTGTCGTGTTTCCTTGTTATACACTCTTTTATTCAACGAATTGGCAACATAACCCAGAAAAATTACTTCGATCGCCTTTTCGCTAAACTTAGTAGAAACATCCCGGATCTTCATAAGAGTACACGGATTTCCAAAAGGAAGAAGATAATTCAAGTTTGGCTTTCGACCATTTAACAACTCATAAAACGTATTGTTGTGTCGCTTGACGGTCAGAACCCGATTCAGGACATCGCATGCCGTATTCACAACTTCAGCCCAAAAAGTAACATGTAGCTTAGAATCCGACAACATTGTCCTAGCTGCCTCAATCAGAGTTCTGTTCTTTCGCTCAGCAACACCGTTTTGTTAAGGAACATATGGCGTACTAAATTCATAATGTATGCCCTTTTGTAAACAAAAGAATCCCATCTTGCCATTCTTGAACTCGCTGCCATTGTCACTTCTGATACGCCTGACTTTCTGATTCAAAAGATTCTCCAACCAAAGAATTAAGTTTTGAACTGTCTCTGCAGTTTCAGACTTTGTTGCCAAAAACTTAACCCATGAAAATCTTGAGAAGTCATCCGCTACCACCAGACAGTATGATTTACCTCCAATGCTTCGAATACTTATCGGTCCGAACAAATCCATATGCAGTAACTCCAAAGGAGTAACAATAGAATTTTGTTTCTTGGATTTGTGAGACTTCATGTGTTGCTTACCCTTCTTGCAAGAAATGCAGTCATCAGGCATAGCAAATTTCATTTTTGGAATACCAGATACCAAATCATTCTTCACCAAATAATTCATTTTTCTGAAATTGATATGAGGTAGCTTCCGATGCCAAAGAATAGAGTCAGATTCAGATGCTTTTGAGAGTAAACATGTAGGAATTGAATCCATTGTTGTAGCAACACTCATGTCTAAAACATAAGTGTCATTTCTTCTCGGAGCCTTCATCAGAATCCATTCTTCAGGTATTTCAAATCCCGGATTTAGAATATAGTATTCAGCATCATTAAAATGAAATGAAAACTTCTTATCACACACTTGAGATACACTAAGTAGATTATGTTTGAGTTGCTCAACATAATTGGCTTTCTCAAACTTCACCTTTTCATTCTTTAATGTTCCTTGACCTATTATGTACCCGCCTTTATTACCAGCAAAAGCTACATAACCTCCATCAATTTTAATAACATCTTCAAGCAAACGAATGTTTCCTGTCATATGTCGGGAGCAACCACTATCCACATATCATTTGTTGTTGATAGTCTTCCTTAGTTGACCCTACAGAAACAAAGGAAATCAGTTAGAAATGGGGACCCAAGCCATTGTGGTCTTGGGTCTTCCATTAGCATCAAAATAAACAACCTCAAGCAATTCACAATCTCTACTATCATCTACCCTTGGTGATTTTGGAAAATCCGAATCAGACATTTTGGATTTTGAAACATTCTTTTTCTTATCAAAAATTGATTTATTTTGAAATTCATATTCAAATTGATCATTTTCCAAAAGTTTTCTTAACCGTCTGTTCCTTCTTCGCCTTTGAGTTCTTGAAAGTTTGACCTCAGGTTGTGAATTCTTTGTGAATCCAACTTTAGGATTCTCAACAAACTTATGAAAAACAACATTGTTTCTAACACCAGATTACACAAACTCTGGTTTAGAATAAAAAAATCTATCATGAACATGTTGTGTCATCTCTTTCTTAAACCCAAAAGGTTTATTAACATGCTGCTTAGGCAAATTTTCTTTGACAAATTTTTTCTTCACATTATCAGATGTAGGCTTTCCCACATTCGGTCTTTGCAGAATCTTCACTACTCTTGATTGACCATGAAGAACAGTTGGTGTAACTTTCTCTGAAATAAGAAAATTATCCTCTTTGTTTTTGTAAGGATAATATAACACTATATGCCCCACCTCATTACAATGAAAGCAAACTCTCTTATCCTTGTATTCTCTGATGTAAGGAACCCTTGTTAAAGTTGAAGAACATCCTGATGAATAACCTTCAGTAGATCTAGTCTCACTACCTCCTTGTTTCTTTGGAACATACATCTTTCTGGATGAATCATCAACATACGGCTTTGAAACTTGAAACTGATTATCTTTAGGTTTTGTCACATTCACCTTCTGTTTAATGAAATCACTTGTTGATTTATTTTCAACTTTTGACACTTCCTTCTTGATATCACCAGCACTAATAAAACCATTTTTTTATAAAATTGGTGAAATAGTTGGTTGTTCAAATTCATCGGGCTCTGTAAGAATACACCTATCACTTGTGACTTGTTTTACCACCTTTGGTTCATCAAATTTCACATCTTTAGGAACACCATCAATTTTCTGAGCATCAAATATCTCATCATCACTGTCCGACTCATATACCATTTCTTCTCTTGTGACTTCATTAATCTTTAAAACTGTCTTAGGATCAATATCCTCTTCAGTAATGATCTCTGGTTCTACAGCATAGTTCCAATTAAATGGTGGAGGAGCAAATCCAATTCAAGTTGTTCTCTTAACAGGATCAGCATTGTCATTGAAATAACCCAACAATAGTGATGAATTTTCAAAACATTCCAGTATTCTATGTAATCTGATCACCTCTACTTCTTTATCTGAAATTTCTTTGTTTTTCTCAGCAACAATTTCATTTCTCTTTTCAATCTCAGCATACGCCCTATCCAACCGATATGCTTGTTCCTTAATCTTCAAAGTTAGAGAATTTATATCTCTCTTAAGTGATTCAATTCTATCAATACACAACTTATCATTGTCCTTTAATTTCTGATTCACTGAGTGCATCGATTTCATGTCACTAATTAAATTTGTGTTATCATCCATGACTTTCATCATTTTGTCCTTCACCAAAACACAGTTAGAACAATATATATTACAGATAACATCTTTTACCTTTGATGGATCTGACATGTCTGCCATAAAAACTTTTGCAGTTAGAATCTCTTCAGTCATCTTAGGTACTATTTTAGTCAACAAAATCTCATATTCAGATACACTTGTTCTAGAAACATTTTCTTTAGTATGAGCTTCATCAGCACTTTCAGAATCAATTTCTTCAGAAATTTCTCCAACAATAACATTCTCAGAAGATTCATCATTCTGACTTTCTACTTCACTCCCTGAACTTTCACTATCACTAGAACTTCCATCTTCAGATGTCGTATCAGTATGAATTTCAGCCACAAACACTTGACTTATAGCACCAACTAGATCTTCTAAATGAATTCCCCAGTCATAGTTATCATCTCCTTGAGCAACCAAAGCAGATGATGTTGAAACATTTCCAGAATTTCCAGAACCACTTGAACTTTGTTGATTTCTGCTACTTTGATAATTGTTGTTCTTCTTTTGAGAATCAAACTAAACTTTTTGCTTATTACATTCTTTAGCAAAGTGACCATATTCTTGACAGTTGTAACATCGAACTTTAGTCTTTTTCAAAACCCATTCTTGTTCTGCTGTTTGATCCAATGTATTTCCTTCTAGTCTTCTTAAGAAAATCCTTTGATTGTCTCATCAACATTGCCATATTCCACTGAATATGCATTTCTTCTAGATCATCATCTTCTTCAATTACTTCTGGATCATGAATCTTACCTCCAATAAATTTTTCATATGATGCAATAAAAGATGAAAACATTGCCATATAATATTCAGCTACCCTTTGAGTCACATGATGTGAATTCAATGGTTGTGATCCTGGAGAATTTGATGTTGTTGCAGAGAAACCAGATTGATAAGAACATCCAGAACCATTTTCATTAGAGTTATCTTAACCATCTCCTGAAAACAAAGCAACTCCTGAGCCAGATTTTCCAGATGTTTTGGCAAAATACATTGATGGATCTTGCATGTGCTCCATATTGGTTTCCTTTTTCTTTAAGATCAGATCATGATATTGAATTTTTTTCAAGAACATCTTCAAGTGACATTGTCTTATATTTTTCATTTTCTTTGATGAGAACAGTATACAATTCAAATTTTGATGTTAAGGCTTCCAGAAACTTGTCATTAATCTCGTCAGGTTCATAAACAACCTTTGCACATGCTAATTCACTAAGCAGATGATAAAATCTAGATCATCCAAATTCTCATTCTGAAAGTGTTTGAATACTAAAAATTATTTCTTCAATAATTCTTTACGGATTTTCTTCACATCCAAACTTTCTTCACATCTCTACTGTAAAGCTTCCCATAACTGTTTAGAAGATTTAAACTACTTGAAACTATGATAAATTTCTTTTGGTAGTGACATTGAAATACTTGCCATTGCCTTATATTCACGATCAAATAACAGCTTTTCTTCAGTTGTTAAAGCAGATACAGGCTATGGAACATTATCACTATCCATCCATGAATAAGTCGGATGAGTATATCCTTCTAGAATAGGAATCCATAAACTGGTATCAGTGAAAAAAACAAATTGATCAAAACGATCCTTCCAGTTTGTATAATCAGCAAGACTTAGCAACTTTGGCGGTTTCTGAGAAGTACCAATTTCATTGTCATAGTTGAACATGTTTGTAACATGCACCATGTTATCCATAACGACAAATATATGCAAAATATCACAACGAAACAGAATTTGAAACAAGTTTACCCTCAAGCGAACTTTATAAGTTCGCCTAACCTCTTCCTTAAGTGAACTTGTGCCAAGCCAACTTGATAAGTTTGCTTAAACAAAAACTTAGACTAAGTTCGCTTCTTAAGTTCGCATGTAACTGAATTTGAGCAAACTTCGCCTGTTTCAGCTAAAAATCCTTAGGAAGATGATATCTTCAACCAAAACACGAACTTGAAACCTCAAAAATCATCTTAACTTGCTGATTTGAATGAATTTGATGAAATTAAACCGTAGGATTGAATATAATATGTATTGGAACACTTTGAACGGATCAATTTCTTCAAAAACCACTCCAAATTGATGAAATCAGCCTCAAAATCTTCTCAAGAACATGAAACTCCATGGAAATGTAAGTTGATTGAAAATTCAGTCTTTTTAATGTCAAATCATACACAAACCGTCACAAATCAATCACAAATGATGAGCACGATGCTCTGATACCACATGTAGGTCCACACGGGTCTTCTATGGATCTAACTCGACACGTGGCATGTATCAAGCATACAAAGTGCGGAATCCAACGTATGCGAGACCGTGTAAACAAAACATTCACATAGACTAGAATCAACACAAGATGTAAATAATATTTTCTTCTATTTCTACCAAAACTCAGAGTTTACAGATCTTGAACACAAATTGCAAAAGCTCTTTAAAACTAACATGTAAACTCATATTTATAGACTTACAGCCATGCATGCGAACTTAGCATGTTCGCCCAAACTAGGCCTAGGCGAACTTATTAAGTTTTCCTATAACAAAACTTAAGCAAACATTACGAAACATAAAGACATAGAAGATCTAATCTATTACAAGGCCTATTGTTACACATCTAGGCCTAGGCGAACCTATTGTCCTAACAGGAAGTCAATTGAACGAACCTAGACCAAGGAAGTTAAAGCAGGAAGTCAAAAGACAATAGGGAGCAGAAAAAGCCCAATGCACAGGCGTGCATGCCAATGCACAGTCATGCAAAGGGTCAATTATGCCCCTATACTCCCCAAAGTTGTCGGATTCCCTCACGTGCAAGAAAAGGGTACTTTGCACGCCCGTGCAATCCAATGCACGGCAGTGCATTGCCAAAATCTTATCCTATACATAGAGAGCTCATTCCCAGCATTTAGGTATCCAAGACCATGGGTTATGAAGGCCCTAGTGCTCTGCTAGAGCCGGAACTCTCTTAGTTTTTGTCCGTGTTTGCTTTTCTTTGTTTATTTTATGTTTTTAGGATCGTAATATGAAATGATTCTTCTCGTTCAAGTAAACAAGAGGCAACCAATACCCACTCTCCCTTGGTGTTGGAACACTTCCACACATTGTTTAAGGGTTAGTGGAGTCACTTGTATAGTCATTCGTGGCTAGTCCTCTTGCGTTGCTCGAGTTGGTTGAACTTTAATTCATTAATGAAGTCTTTTTAGTATGTTATGTTCTTAAAGTCTTTCTTTTATTTTATCTTAAAAAGAAAAGAATATGTGATCTTTAAACCAACTTAATTATCTTAAATCTTGTAAGTTACTTAAGCAAGACTCCTTGTTTGGGAAGCTTATTCAAGTTTGTACGGTAATCTTGGTGCTAGCAACGACCGAGTTAGTATAGATTTAACATTATGGGTTGATTGGATGTTTGGGTATTCAACGAGTCATTCGAGTCTTAACTGGACCTTGTGGTTCGTGTCGGTATTTCTTTACTTCTCTCGTGTTCGCTTGCAGAGGACTTCTAGCGGGAGCCATGAGGTTTGACCTTGAGAAGGAAAGTTATATTTATTTAAAATATTATTATAAGTAAAGACAACTATTTTAAGAATATAAACTCTTAGGTCCAAGCTTTCATAAAGTAACTTTGGAGGATGTTTCGTATTCCGACTTTCCAAAAGAAGTTACACGACATGGCGTACGCCAGTCGACAGGATAATCATATTCCGAATAATAACTCACGGGATAGCCGACGGACTTGAGACCCCATTAGGATCTTGAAAATTATTAGGAACAGTTGCCCGACCGTATCCACTGTTCTGTTATGAAATACTAACTCCCCTATCGAAAGGGTTAGTACTAGTAACTTTGACCAATCTTACTAGAATACAACGTTAATTAACAAGGATAACAACCGGAGTAACACCTTAAATGAGATAATATTTCTAATTACTTTTCTTTTCCTTGAGAAGGAAAGTTATATTTATTTAAAATATTATTATAAGTAAAGACAACTAATTTAAGAATATAAACTATTAGGTCCGAGCGTTCATAAAGTAACTTTGGAGAATGTTGCACATTCCGACTTTCCAAAAGAAGTTACACGACATGGCGTACGCCAGTCGACATTATAATCTTAGTCCGAATAATAACTCACGGGACAGCCGACGGACTTGAGACCCCGTTAGGATCCCAAGAATTATTAGGAACAGTTGGCCGACCGTATCCACTGTTCTGTTACGAAATACTAACTCCCCTATCGAAAGGGTACTAGTAACTTTAACCAACCTTACTAATATACAACATTAATTAACAAGGATAACAACCGGAGTAACACCTTAAATGAGATAATATTTCTAATTACTTTTCTTTTCCTTGAGAATGAAAGTTATATTTATTTAAAATATTATTATAAGTAAAGACAACTATTTTAAGAATATAAACTATTAGGTCCGAGCGTTCATAAAGTAACTTTGGAGAATGTTGCGCATTCCGACTTTCCAAAATAAGTTACACGATATGGCGTACGCCAGTCGACATGATAATCTTAGTCTGAATAATAACTCACGGGACAGCCGGCGGACTTGTGACCCGTTAGGATCCCGAGAATTATTAGGAACAGTGGGCCGACCGTATCTATTGTTCTATTACGAAATACTAACTCACCTATCAAAAGGGTTAGTACTAGTAAATTTAACCAACCTTACTAAAATACAACGTTAATTAACAAGTGATAACAACCGGAGTAACACCTTAAATGAGATAATATTTTTAATTACTTTTCTTTTCCTTTTAACTTTCTTTTACACAAAAACCCCATTTTCCAACTTATTATCTCAATCAGACAATAGAAAGGGTTGAGTGAGAAATCCGTGTCCATGGCTTGATACTTGGTTCTTACCCAGACTATAGTACGCTGCGATAGGTACACTTCCTATTGCGTGTGTTTTAAGTTGAAGTAATTATCATTTTAAATTATAAATTTAAAACCTGATTTTGTATAACTCTAAACCGAACATTATTAAATATATATATTATGTCTCTCGTATTTGGTATCAAGTTTTTGGAGCCATTACCAGGAACATGTATATATATTTTTATAACCACACAAAAAACACGCATCAATGTACAAGTTGCTGCCGATTAAGTGAAGTGGTTAAGTACAAGTTGTTATTGAGTATCTCTTGTTGTTGACCAAAAAGTTCATACTGCGAAGTTGTTGAACGAAGTTATAAGTCGTTTTTGGGAATATTTATGTGACATAAGCAAGGGTATAAAAGGATGGCTTTTGCAAAAGATCGGTGTGTCCTCTAAGAATATTAGAAATCGATAAAGAGATTTCATGTTGCAATATAAAGATGTGGTTTTCGATTCCTCAAAGAAGTGGCGGAGCTAGTTGGTGATGTTATTCTACCTGACACAAAAAGGAAAACATAAAAGCAGATAAGGAAAATAAAAGGTAGTAGTTAAGCTACTAAGGTCCTAGTATCGAGAAGGCATACCTGGGGGCTAAAGTAAAAGAAACTTTAAATTTGGAAAAACCAAACCTGAGATCCATGCTTTTTTTCCATATGCACCAACTTCTCAATTTATTCATGATCATCGGGTTGCCTCCCGGAAGCGATACGTTTATTTAAGGGTCTTTAGCTTGACCCATACGTGCATCGTGAATTTCTAATTTAGTGCTCGTGGTGGAATAATCAGTCAAATGGGTGGCTTGTAATATGGAGAGGTTTATCCAACCCATTTGATAATCATACATACGATGTGATGATAAGCTGGTCCAGGAATTAATAAAGTCCATCCTGGACCAGCTAGACAAGGGAAAACAGGGTAAAAGGAGTTCAATCTTAAAACGGTCATAACTTGAGCTACGTTTTGAGTTAGAGGGCCCCCGACCAGGGGACGGAAAGGTTTCGACGAGCCGGATCATGTGTAAAACAGTCGTAGATTGTTTGTCCTAGTGGTCCGAGCCAAATTACCCCATTAAGTGGCCCAATTTCACAAATCAAAGATTTTCCCCAATTTTCTAATTTTTATACCTTCAACTTTTTAGTGCTAAAATGGGTGAATCATTGATTTATATATTTTCAAAATCTATTTATAGTTTCAATTTTAGTTTGGATGGATCGATTTAAAATTTTGAAATTTTTGTTATCCTGCCAAATTTAAAATGCTCTATAAAAAAGCACCTAAAGAAAATGGTGTAATTAAATCACGCCACCACCATTTGAAATTTCCTGGACCAAACATCAAGAAACCCATGTAGTGAAGGAGACGTTCACCCATGTATGATAATTTTGTAACGTAATTTTCAATGGATGAACGTTGCTTCTTGCATGAGAAGTGGTCCTTAGAGTGATGTGCCCTATCCTGTGGCATATGTGATTCATGGAATGATTCACTGAAATGCATGGTCACAGGCCACCTATCACTGTTGTAAGGAAGAAGTGCCACCATTGTCATTTGTTTATTGGTGATTACATCCTCCTGTGCTTCCATATTTTGGATTCCCACCAGTTCTTCTTTAGATCTTCGCTCTTCTGGCTCCTTTGAGTGTTTAGCTTCAAGCTTCTCAGAGAAGTCAAGAAGTGATTGTAAATTTGCAGTAGCCGTCTCCTCTGAATCACCCAGTCTCACCTCCGACTGATCCATGCTTGTGAATATGGAAGGTTCTTGCTCCTTAGAGTCACTCGACCTTACTAGAGATGTTGGAACTATAACTTCCGATTCTTGGAGTTTGAAGGAATCATCTTGTTGTTTAATTGGATAGCTTTTCAGGATCTGAACCTTAATTTCTTCCAAATGATGAAACACTTGTAGCTCAGTTGGAAGGGTCTTTTGGAGTTGAAACTTAATTTATTCCAGATGATGAAACGGATTTCCTGGGGTCCATGAGCCGGAATCTAGAGCTGAGTGTTGAATTTCTTGAGGTGGTGTGGTTTCCTCATATGGTTGCTAGTAGGGTTGGTGGAAATCTGTGGAATACCCTTGATAGTGATAACAATCTTGAGTGTAGTGGGGTTCCCCACATATCTCACACCAAACCTCCGAAAAGTGGTACTCATAGTTGTTTTGGTATCCTCCATAACAACCTCGTAGTTGTCATCCATGAAAGTTGCTGTAAAGAACAATCAAAACAAACCATAAAGATGTTAAGGTTAAAAAGGCTAATCCGTTAACTCGAATCTTTCTTGAAATCACCGTGTCCTCGGCAACGGCTCCAAAAACTTGATGTGTGAATTTTGATGTAGTTAAATATTATATAATAATATTTAGCGATTATGGTTTCACGAGATCAGGTTTTAAATTTATAAAATGATAATTAATTTAACTTAAAAACACACACAATAGATAAGTGTACCTATCTTAGCGTAATATAGTTTAGATGAGAACCAAGTATCGAACCAATGGACACGGTCGAATTCTAATACTCAACTTTTGTTAACGTTTAGCCAGTTTAATTAGTGAGTGAGTTTTGTGTGCTTGTGGAACAGGAAAGTAAATGACAGAAAAGTAAATGGCGGTAAAGTTGTTGGAGAATGTTTTGTGACAACATGCCTTGTAATAGATTAGTCTTTATGTTTAACTTTTTGTTTGTTTGGTATTGTAAAAGTGTAAGTTTGCATAGGCGAACTTGTCAAGTTCGCCTGGTATAGTTGAGGCGAACTTATTTAGTTCGCCTGGACTAAGAGAGGCGAACTTAACAACTACGCCTGGACTGAGAGAGGCGAATTTAAGAAGTTCGCCTGGCCTATGAGAGGCGAACTTAACAAGTTCGCCCGGTGTTGAGGGTGTGGCTATAAATAGTTCATGAGTGATTCAGATCTAAAACGACAAGAGATAAAAGAGAAGACAGAGGATTCATTCGTGTGTACTATTTGTGATAATACAAGAAGCTTTCATAGAAATCGTGTCTTGTGTGATTGTTTTAAATTCCGTATTATTCGAGACCTACGTATACGATAGGATTCCGCACTTCGTATTCGTATTACATGTTTTACAGCAGATATCGATCAGTAGACCCGCTGAGACCTACAAGTGGTATCAGAGCATTTGCTCTTGATTAGCTACTGTTGTTTGACATCGTCTCGATCGATTTTTCACTACAAGATGGAGATTTTCGAAAGTTTCTGTGTTCTTGAAACTTTGCTACTTTTTGGACTGAATTTTGATTGATTCCTTCATTTTTGGTGTTTTTTTACCAAAATTGTTCCGATAGAAGCATTCTAAATTGATATTTGAAGAATCCTATGAAAGGAATTTCTCTAATTCATTCAAAATCCTGATTTTTGGAGATTTTTTGACCTGTTCGTGCGTTTGGGTGTTAGAACTATCCTTCTTGTTCTTCAGCTGATGCAGAAGAACTTGTCATTCTGTTACAAGTGAACATGTTAGAGCGAAGTTGTTAAGTTCGCTGGATTTGAACTAGGCGAACTTAAGAGGCGAACTTGTTAAGTTCGCTTCAGTCAAGTTATGCGAACTTGTTTGGCGAAGTTATTAGGTTCGCTTCATTCAAGCTAGGCGAACTGGTCAGGTGAACTGGTCAGGCGAACTTGTCAGGCTAACTTGTCAGGCGAACTTGTCTGGCGAAGTTGTTAAGTTCGCTTCATCCAGAAACTTGTTAAATTTTTCTAAGTGTTAACGTGTTCAAGAATGTCGTCTACTTCTAGTCATGTGACCAATATGACTCACATACTAAATCATGACAATGAGATTGGAACTCCAACCAAGCCACCGAGACTTATGAATCTCAAAGATTATTTAAATTAGAAGAGTCGGTTTGAGAATTATGTTAATATCAATGATACAAGTCTTTGGATTCCTATCAGTGAGGGATATGAGCATCCTGTTCATAGTCATATGGGTGTGTCAGATGCACCAAAACCAATTTCATCTCTTGATGATGATGAAAAGAAGTTGTATGATCGTGAAAAGAAAGCTCTTGCAGCTTTATCAATGTTTTTACCTCTGGATATCTATCATACTTTCAAAAGTTCAAGACTTCTCGTGACCTTTGGGAAGGTTAGGCTAAAAGGTGTGATGGAAAAACAGATATCAAAAAGAGCAGAAAGGAATTGTTAAAAAAACAGTTCAGTGTTTTTAAACACTTTGAGGGAGAGTCAGTGGATGAACTCGTGACAAAATCTTATCATCTTCTAGGTGAAATGGTCAACAATGACATTACCTATAAAAACATGAAGATTCTTGAAAAAATCTTGGATGCTTTACCAGCACATTTTAAGATGTACACAATAGTGATCAAAGAACAATCTGGATTTGATGATCTTAGTCTTGAAGATTTGATGGGAAAGATTCAATCATATGATTTGCACAAGCAAAAGAAAGACATTTTATCAAGATCCAAGCATTTAGTTTGGGAAAGGTACATCAAAATCTGGTGGAGTTGCTTTGTTTTCAGGTGAATCTTCTGATGTTCCTACCGATAGTTCTTCTCAAGGGAATACATGTTTTGTTGCTTCAAACTCTGGATGTTCTGCTCATAGCAAAAATGATAGTCATTCGTGTTCTACTAAAATATCTTCATCTGCAGCAAATGATATGATGGCAATGATTGCTTCATTTTTAACCTCTTATGAAAATTTTATTGGTGGTAAGATCATTGATCCTGATATGATTGACAAGGATTTCAAACAGCTTGATAAAGATACTTTAGAGGAAATGAATGTTCAGTGGAACATGGCTTTGTGGTTGAGACAACGAAAAGATCACTTGATGAGGACTAGGAAGAAGATTATTAGAGCGTCAAGCAAGACCAAGATGGGCATGGATAAGTCAAAGGTGAAGTGTTATAACTGTCAGGAATTTGGCCATTTTGCTCGAGAGTGTACTAAACCCAAAAATCAGAATCAAGGACATTCAAACTCTCAAGGCAATCCATCCAAACCAAGTACTTCTACAGCTTTGATATCTCAGCAAGATAAAAATTATGACTGGGGTATTCATTTGGAAGATATAGTGGCTCATGTTAGTCAAGCTTTTCTGGCTGAGGTTCATCCTGAAGATGGAAGTGAAAATTGTTCTTCTGATAGTGACTCTGCAGATTCTGGGAGTGTAAATGAAAATGAAGAGTCACTTCCTCAGAAAAGTTCACCAAAGTTTTCAAATGAAGAATTATTGACTGATGCAGCTGCTGGAAAGGTTGCTTAAAAGATTGCACATATGTTAGCTAAAGGAAATGCATTCATGGCTGATTCTAAGCAGGTACAACAACTTGACTCATGTTTAAAATGCGTTGATTTAGAATTCAAAGTTACAAGATTGTGAGATGATAACACTAATCTTATTTGTGACATGAAATCAATGTACACATCGAGCCAAAAGTTAAAGGAAAATGAAACTGTTTTGAAAACTAAAGTTGACTCTTTGAGAAATGATATCAAAGTTTTGCAAAACAAAGTAAATGACTAAGCTTTTCATCTCGATGTGTCATATGTTGAATATGAAAAGAAGATTAATGAACGTGCTGTGTCACAGTCTGAAGTAACAAAATTGGTACGAAAGCTTGAATGTTATAAGAATTCTAGTTTCTTGTTGGATTATTATAATGATAAAGCTTAGGGAGAAAAAGTTATTGGCGGGGTTAGTTTTTGTCCTAATATTGATGATAGTGAGATTAAGGGTGGTGTTGGTTATTGTCCACTGTTTAATGCAAATTATACCCCGAGTGTGATTGAGGAAGTTTTGGTTGAAGATCTGGAACAACCAACTGTGTTGAACATCAATCTTGTTACTGGAAATGACATAGTATATGATGATTCAACTAAAATACTCTGTATTAGAATTAAATAGGTGATTATATTTTGCTCACTGGGAGGCGGTGTAACAATGGGACCAAGTATAAAGACATACCGTTCCCAACATGAGTTCACCAATTCTTTGTCGCATAATAAGTTCGTATAAAGACGTACGATCTTAATAGTGTTAACCAAGCCTTGGCTTATCAATCCCTACTTGTATAAAGACGTACAAGCTTCAAGAGAAGTTTGATTAAAAATTTTTTACACTTTAAAAATCAAGAACACTCACAAATATAAAGATCATTTTAAACAATAATAAAAGCCCATCAAAGTGGTCGTTTTAAGGACGAATAGTTAAAGACATAAGCACATCACTTGGATTAATACGTTAAACATTAACATGCACCAAACTTCATCTTCACCCTAGCAATACAAAGAGTCTAGCCACGAATGGCCATACTAACTAGCATAACGCTGAGTTTCGTTGGCTCCCATATTGCGGACCAAGGAGGAAGAGCCCCTTTACTCACTACTACTACACTCTAACTACGAAATAAGAATTTTCTGATGTGTTCTTGGGGTGTGTAAGGGATGCCTTAATGAAGAACTCAAGCCATCTATATATAGGCCTCAAAATGAGCAATGCACGGCCGTGCATTGGATTGTACGGGCGTGCAAACACCTGGAGAATCAAACAGGGTACAAATGACAGTGTACCGGAGTCTGGGGAGGCCAGACTGGCTTTGCACGACCGTGCAAAGGGATGCACGGCCGTGCATCCCTTTGTCTGCTACCAGGCTCGTCAATTAGCTGTTGGTTGACTTGTGTTGACCTGGTTTGACTTCTTGGGGGTCAATGCTCGGGTTTGGTCCTCCAAAAGCTTGATTTCTTCATGTTTTAGGCTGGTTTTTTCTTTGTTTATCTTGGAGCACCGAATAACCTGCAACTGTGAAATATTAACATTTTATGTATCAATTGCGAGGTTATTAATCAATTAGTACCATAATATGGGGATTATTATGCATACAAAATATGTATAATTTAGGACATATCAGTTGTGTTGATAGGTGGCTAGTACGCCTCCAATGTGCCAAAAGTATGGTGGGTTAGCCGCGGTACACCCTATATATAAACACTTATGGTACATTGGAAGTGGGACTAGGAGTCGCATCTAGGACTAGCCCTAGTCAACGTATATCATAACTTATTCTTTTCAAAATATCACCGTCTATACTAGTTGAATTTCGGGGACGAAATTCCCTTAACTAGGGGAGAATGTAACATTTCTGCTTTTCGCGTACTTGTAACGCCTACCATATTCGTGAATCAATGAAGCTTGAAACCCTCATCATAGCTCATGTTCACATCATACTTGAAACATACGTATTTCATGCACATTATACTTATTACATGGTCACATGTTGACTGCAACGCTTGGAATTGCCTTAAATTGCAACTTGGACCGTTAAACCATTTAAAAACTCGTTTACTGACACGAAAACTCACCCACTACTAATTCAAAGACAATGTATGAACCATATGTGCCTAACATAGTTATTTAACTCATTCAAGTTGTCACATAATTCAAATTGATGCCCTAGTACGTTAGTTAGTGCCTATACGTATACGTTCGCCTTATAAAACGTAGTTTTAGTCCGTACCGCCCGCAACCAACAAATGCATCCTTTATGACACTAAATTATGTTTTAAAATGACTAACACATCCATTTCATTAAATAAAACAACTTTCATTTACAAAACTTTCCTTAAATAAACACTTAAATTCGAAAAACGATCAAATTGCGCGTATACGAACCGTTTGGACCATCCATGGGTCAAGACGACCCAAGACGCTTACCCATTTGACCATTTGCGAAACCCAAGCCCCAACCCACATGAAAATTCTGGCCTCCTTCCCCTTTTGCACCCTTTGAAACCCTAAAACTTGTTCTCAAAGTCTTTCCATACTTAAACCCCTTAACCTACAACTATAAATACAAGGCTTAATTCCCCCATTCTCTTCACACTTCGCTACAAATTTTACTAGCCAAATCTCTGCCCTAATCCCCTACAAAATTCTTGAGCCACCCTCCTCCATCCAAGAAGAAATCAAAACAACAAGGTAAGCTAGTTCATCTTTCGTTCTTTCATCCTTGTCTCGACAGAATGCTTGTGTCGACTTTGAATGGCCATATCTTGGACATTCCTTAACCAAAAAAGTTGATTCTTGAGTCTAAAACCAAGGTTAAAGTGTCTTCTTTCCATAAAATCTAACCTCGTGTTTTTTTGACAAGTTTAAGGCTTTCAAACATATTTTTTAGAGGTAAAGGTAAATTCAGACATTTTGACAGAATATTTGTCATTATTTTCCGGGACCATATCTCTCAATCTACAAATATAAGCATGTTCAATATTTTTGCAAATCAATGTTTATTGTAAATTCTTTAAAAGCATTATAATTGACATCCTAACTCTTTGTAATACTCCATAAAATGACAAATCAAGAAAGAAAGGTCTATTCTGGACTTCTGATTTTGTGTCACGATTTTGGGATACTTAAATTGCCCAAATTAAAAATATTTCTGTACAAAAGTTGTTTATTATAACCTAAATTAAATATCTACAGAATCTTAGAATTTTTGGAAATTGTTTATTACTTTTATACTTGACTAAAGTTCAGCAACACAATCTGTACAAATTTAGATTTCACAAAACTAACCCTAATCTTCTAACATTTGAGCATCCTTAATTCTTTGATTTTATTTTCTTAAAAACGTTTTATTCTTAGTCCAAGGTGTTGCATGCATTAGAACCCTATCCAAGCCAACGATGTACGTATATGACAAATGAATGGTTCTCGCTAGGAAAGACGCGATAATCTAAACGAGTCCTTTGCGACCGGCCCCTCTTTCCTTGGAATCGTTTAATGTGATGTACTACTCTAGGTGGATTATCATGTTCTATTATGCAACCACCTAACCTCCTTCATCGTTCTCATTCAAACTTTCTCTTCGCGTAACGATAATTCCTTAAACTTACTCAATTCTAAAATTCTATAGGGCACGTTCACTAAGGTTAATACACCCGCCTCCTCTCTAATCATCAAGGTGAGATTCATAGCCCCTTTTCTTCTAATATTTTGGGGTGGCACATGTAAACATATCAAAAACATATTTTCTATCAAATACAATTCAAACATAGCAAGACATTCAACTAAACTTATTATTAACAAGTTCAACATGATAATCATAATCTTTCCCAAACATTGAACTACTCGGGGTTTAGACGTATTCTTGTTCAAACATGAGGAAGCTATAAACTTTGAACTACTAGGGGTTTGACGTATTCTTGTTCAAACAGGAAGGAGCTATAAACTTTTGGACAACTCGAGGTTTGACGTATTCTTGTTCAAACACGAGGGAGCTATAAACTTTATTGGTAATCTTGAGGATTATGCCATCTATCTAGGACAACCATGGGGTTGTGCCACATTATTATTCTTTTGGTATTTTTTTATTGATTTTATTATCTACATACGTGCTTGCTTGATAATGTGTTTATTTGAATCTTGTTAATTAATTGTATAAAATCTTTTATTATGCTTTTATTTAAACCTATGCATCTCACCAACTATGTTTAGTTGACCCGTTTTATTACATGTTTTAAGAAACACCGTGTAAGGATAGACTTTGGATTTGCTCACATAGGATGGCCTAGTTATCAATTGAAGACTTATGATTTATTTTAAAGTTGTTTCGTTTGATCAAGATTGTTATCTTTGATTATTTTGAGACACATGTAATCAATTTAATGTTTATAAAATCTTGATAGTAATTTTCTTTATTGCCATGTGTTCTCTTATTCAATTTCGTCACACTCCCGTGTTTCCGCCGCTGGTGGGGGTGTGACAGATTGGTATCAGAGCCTTAGTTATAGAGAATTAGGTCCCCTAGAAATGACCTAGACTAGAACCCTAGGTATCCCTTATCATAGGAACTATGTGCATATGTGATTTACATGTACTAACCATTCCTCTTATAAAATGTCGTGCAAACGTCTCCGACAACACCCTTGTCACCTCGGCTCGTGAGGACTCGGATCTACCATCTTACATCACAGAATCCTTGATCCCAAGGCCCAATCCATTGGAGTAAGCTATTCTCACCCGGATCATCTTCACGAAGCCCACTTCCATTTTACATCGCACAATCTTTATGTTCTTGATATGAACAAGATCACACCATCTGGCAGTGTGTCTTGTTTCTTATCCAAAGCATCAGTTGATGAATCTACTCTATGGCATAGAAGATTGAGCCATGTGAATGTTAAGACAATAAACAAGTTAGTTAGATGAAATCTAGTCAGAGGACTACCTGATAAAAAATTCCAACTTGAAGAATATTGTATAGCATTCCTGAAGAGGAAGCAACACAAAATTTCTCACAAACCCATGACAATCAACTCAAATGACACTCCACTACAGCTGCTGCACATGGATCTATTTGGTCCTACAAATGTCATGTCTATGGGAAAGAACTCATACTGTCTGGTGATAACTGATGACTATACCAGATACTCATGGGTATACTTTTTGAGAACTAAAGATGAAACTACTGAGATTCTCAAATCCTTCATTCTTAGGGTTGAAAATTAAAGCAATCAAAAGGTCAAGATTATGAGATGTGATCAAGGTACAGAGTTTAAGAATCACATCTTGAACTATTTCTGTGAACGCAAAGGTATTCAAAGGCAGTATAGTGCTCCAAGAACTCCTCACCAGAATGGAGTTGCTGAGAGGAGAAATAGAACTCTGATTGAGTCTGCTAGATCCATGCTAGCTGACTCCAAGCTACCTCTTAAATTTTGAGCTGAAGAAGTTAGTACAGCTTGCTATGTGCAGAATAGAGTTCTCATTGTTAAACCTCATAACAAAACACCCTATGAGCTATGGTTCAAAAGAATTCCTTACATTGGTTTTCTCAAACCTTTTGGTTGTCCCTGCACCATTCTCATTACAAATGGAGTTCTCCCCAAATTCTCTGTAAAATCTGATGAATGATACTTTGTGGGTTATTCCTCTCAATCCAAAGCTTCCAGAGTTTACAATACTAGAACTCGGATCATTGAAGAATCTACAAATGTGGAATGTAGTGAGCATGTTCCATGTGAACAAGGTAAATGACCAGATTGGCTGTTTGATACAGACTCATTCTCTCAAATATTTGAGACTCTCATCTTCTCAAATATGGAGTCTTCACAAGAAAAAGCCATATAAACCAATGATGACTATATATTGGGATTCAATGGTCCTTCCATAAAATTCAAAAGACCACCCATTGATCTTCCTTCTGTAGCACATGCCATTGAAGCAAGTGAAGCCAGAACAAGTAGCTCAAATGTCACAAGCAGTAGTATATCTGAACCTGACAATACAACTGTCACAATTGACCAATCTGCAGCTGACATAGAGGCACCTGTTGCTGATGATGGCACAAATTCTGATGATATTGAAGATAGTTCTGCAAATGACACTGAAGATGCTCCTGAACAACACCATAGCAATCTTCACCAAGGCATACAGAGTGATGTGGTACCAGCTCAAAGAATCAACAAATAATATTCTGTAGAAAATGTAATTGGGTCAGACTAACAAGGGGTTCAAACAAGAAAAAAAACCCATGAAGCAAATGTGTCTCTATTCATGCTTCTTATCTCAAGTTGAACAAAAGAAAGTAGATGAAGCTTTACAACACAGCAGTTGGATTGAGGCAGTGCAAGAAGAACTCCTACAGTGTCAGAGGTAAGAGGTGTGGAAACTAATTGATTTGCCAATGGGTCAAAGAGCTATTGGCACAAGGTGGGTGTTCAGAAACAAAGAAGATGAGAGAGGAATAGTGATCAGGAACAAAGCAAGACTTGTAGCTCAAGGCTACACCCAGGAAAAAGGAATTGACTATGATGAAGTCTTTGCACCAGTTGCCAAGTTGGAGGCAATCAAAATATTTCTAGCCCATGCTGCATCCAAGAATTTCACTGTATACCAGATGGATGTAAAGAGTACATTTCTCTAAGGGAAGATTGGTGAAGAAGTTTATTTTCGTCAACCTCCTAGCTTTGTAGATCCTCTACATCCTGACAAATTGTTCAAAGTAGACAAAGCTCTATATGGGTTACATCAAGCCCCAAGAGCTTGGTATGAGACATTGTTAGGATATCTTCTCAGCAACAATTTCAGAAGAGGTGCCATTGACAAGACATTGTTTATCAAATATGAAGGGGGAGAGATCTTACTAGTACAAATATATGTAGATGATATCATCTTTGGATCAATAAAGAAGAAATTGTGCAAGGACTTTGAGACTTTCATGCATTCAAAATTTGAAATGAGTTCAGTGGGTGAACTAAATTTCTTCTTGGGTCTCCAAGTCAAAAAAGTCTAAAATGGGATCTTCATAAGTCAATCAAATATATGTCAAGATCATACTAGAAAGATTCAAGCTGGCTGATTGCACTGATGCACGTACCCCGATTCAAGTTAATCATCAACTATCTCCAGACAAAAAAGGGTCAAGAAACTGATCAACATCAATATAGAGCAATGATTGGATCACCTATGTATCTAACTGCATCAAGGCCTGATATCATGTTTGTAGTGTGCTTATGTGCAAGATTTCAAGCAGTTCCAAAAATATCACATCTTCAAGCCGTCAAGAGAATTTTCAGTTACCTTAAAGGAGCTCCAAAACTTGGATTATGGTATCCTAAAAATGAAAAGTTCGATATGTATGCATACACTGACAGTGACTATGGCAGATGCAACATGGACAAAATGTCCACATCAGGGGGATGTCAATTTCTGGGAGGATGATTCATCTCTTGGCAATGCATGAAGCAGACATGTGTGTCCACATCAACAGCAGAAGCAGAATACATTGCAGCTTCAAGTTGTTGTGCTCAAGTATTACGAATTCAAAATTAGATGTTGGATTATGGAATAACTTTTATGGCAACTCTTATTAACATTGACAACAAGAGTGCTATTTCAATCACTAACAATCCTGTGCAGCACTCCAAGACAAAACACATTGACATCATGTATCATTTCATTAGAGATCAAGCTGAGAAAAAGAGAATTATTTTATCCAAAGTTCATACCAATGAGCAATATGCTGACTTATTCACTAAAGCTTTTGATGAAGCTAGATTTAAATATCTTGTTTAATTCATTGGTATGATAAACTTTGAATAAAATCCTTCTCTAAAAAATAAAAAATGAATAAATGTGTGTTTGTTTTTATTCATTTTTTTGATAAAAACTTCTTGAAAATCCAAAAATATTTTTTGTTATTTTGATAACTTTATCTGTCAGCAGTAAACATTTCTACTGCTGATAGGTTTAGTCATCAGCAGCAAAAGCCCTTGCTACTAATTGCTTTAAGCCATCTGCAGGAACATTTCTGCTGCGATAGCTTTAAGGCAATCAGTAGGAACACCTTTTTCGGCGGACCATTATATCCATCAACAACAATTAAGTTTGCTGCGGATAGACATAACCATCAGCAGCAACCAACTTTGCTACTCATGGGTAAAAATGGTTCAAAGTAACTTTTACCTGCTGTAAAAACTTATACTGTCAGTCTCTTACCATGACTGCTACAATACAAATTACAGCTGTAAAACAGTATACAGCTACAGTACTGTATCTACAGTACCTTTGCTGCTCCCATTGTACGGTACAAGTGACCATTGTAACATTTCAGATTTTTGTTATCTGTATTTCAATTCAATGTGACACGTTTCAAATTCAAATTTAGTACACTGACTTGTTCTATTCGTACCAACAATTAAAAACTATGTTCCAATGCAAATCCACAAATTTTACACGGGTATACCCTATTAAACTATACATAAGTCCATATTGATACAAATCTGTCAATACTGAAATTGCAAGGACTGATTTTATATCTAAATAACCAGAAACACTAATAGGCACGGTCGCGCCAAGTGCTTTGACACAGTCGCGCGCCTTGCTTTGGAACGGTCGTGCCCGGTGCTTTAGCACGGTCGCGCCACTTATAGGCACGGTCGCGCATCGCGTCAGTTGAAACGTAAAAGCAGTTTTAAACGCAGAATCGTTTGATTTCGTAACCGATATTCACTTCATTATCATTAACAAGAATAATAAGACTATCAATTACAACAATTAACTCAGTATAATTCGATTAGCCTCAAAACCGTCAAAACATTCACGAAACCACTGATTCTCCCTTTTCAATACAAATTATCACAAGAAAACTCTCCATACGTATCACTCGATCCTCTCTAAAGTTTCTGGACACGCTGGTGTAGCCGGAGTTGCAGCATAGAGAACCGGAAATCGAACCGTTCACGCGCGGAACTCTCCTTTACCGTACGCTATCGATTCACTTTTCTTCCGGGTAATTACAATCTTATACTCATTCGATTAAGTCTATAGATCAAAAGCCCCATCTTAATTTGGGCTTGCAATATGGAAATCACCACGAACCCGAATCTATATTTCGTTCAAAAATGATTTAATCGAATCGAACCTTAGACATGTTTTAAATACAATTAATCTATACAAAAAGACTCGTGATGATCTAATGGGTGAAAGCCCCATGAATTCCAACATTAACAATATAAGAATTAGTCAAATTGAATCTGTTTTGGAACAGACATGGTCGCGCTAGCATTCTAGCGCGGTCGTGCTTCATGAGACACAGTCGTGCCAAATACCAGCGCGGTCGTGCCTCCCACACTCAGACCCGGTCATGCCCTTGGCTAGACTTGGTCGTGCCTCAAAACCCTAGACACGGTCGTGTCTGGCCCAAGACACGATCGTGCGTAGTGAATAGCCTAATTATGCATTGTGTTTGGTCAACACGGTCACGTCCCTGACTAGCACGATCGCGCCCGTGGTCCTAGCACGACCGTGCCTTGTCCAGGCACGGTCGTGTGTGAGAGAAAAATCTTGGCAGAATACAAAAAATTATATTTCTAAAACCAATAAGTTTTCAAATAAGTATAATTAATTTATATAAAGATTTATATTAAACTTATTTAAAAAGGATCAAATTCCTATTTCAAAAATAAATAGAAATTATTTATTTAAACCTCCAAAATTATATTTACACATATTTATAAAATTAGATTTACAAAAGTTATTTATTAAATCTATAGTTGATAAAAAAACGCTCGGTACCTTTTTATCACTAAATGACAAATTACATATTTTTATAAATTAATAAACAAAGCAACGATTATTTATTTAACTTATATTTAAACATTATTTTTCATAACTAAATGAATGAATAATAATTATTTAAGTTATTTAATTATTCCAAATTCAAACCTTAATTTTATACAACTCCTTTACCTACAAATTCAATTCCTTATACACACATCCAATTCAACCTTAGACTTAGACATAGACATTTGTACACACTATTAATTCAATACATATTACACTCTAGGTTAACGTTGTACATTACTAGGATCTCATTTCTAGCTAGTATTTCATGCTAGCTACGCCTTCAAACCAAGTGAGTATTACATAGCCCCTTTTACTCTTTTACACTTTTTGGGGTGGAACATGAACACTATACAATACTATTACTTACACTTACACAAACTACACAAGTACGAATCCTCTTTACATTCATGTGTGCAAATTTGAGTTTTATGCATGAGTGCTAGGTGTGTTAACTTTTGTATGCGATTATGTGCAATCATTAACAATTCAAGCCGACGGTAAACAATGATAGATCTATTGAGTCTGACAAACCCACCCAGATTGGGGTGATTGTCACCGACAACACAATTTTCGCATGCTAGTTACAAAGGTTTGATTGTACTTGGTTACACAATAGCTTCTCTCCATAAATGCCTTATTTTATCATGTTATGTAAGGATTTGTTTATTTACAAACTATATGCTATCTATATACAAACCTGTGTATGCTCACCAACTTTTTAGTTGACGTTATTTTATTCATGTTTCAGGTACTAATGTGTGATTTGATCAAGATATGCTACACATAGGCCTTGGGACTTAGTTAATTTGAATAAAGGATTCTATGTATTTCAATTATGTTCTTTCTTGGATTTGGTTGTGTTTGGATTATTTGAAATGAAATTGATGTTTAATATATTACAATTTAGTCAACCTTGTACTCATGAACAGTCTACATGTCCCGCCCCGATGATTCCGCCGTCGGTTGGGGTGTGACAGATTGGTATCAGAGCCTTGGTTATAGGGAACTAGGTTATTAGACACCCTTGACCTAGACTATAACTTTAGGACACCCACTTATGCCATGCATCATGTTTATGTGATTATGTGCTACATGTTATGTGCTACATTTTATGTGTTACATGCTTACTATGATTAGTTATTATTTCGTTTTTGATACCTTACTTATTAAAAAAAATAAAAAATTCATGACTTGTTAGACTATACTTAAATAATAAATTAAATAAACAATATCCCTACCTATACCCTAAAACCTCATAATATTCTTATCTACTTCTCTATCATCATCTTCTTAGCATGTGGAAACTTCATGGATCTAAAACTATAAAAATCTTTTTATACCCTCGTTAAGGTTTTTAAAATTTGTTAATTATTTGAGGACACGTGCAATCTGGAAGGGTGACACCTGTATTATGGGTTTTCTGTCTAGGAAAGCATTTCGCATAAATCCCAATCAACCGAGGGACCCGTGTGCTTTCCTGGGAATTCCCGGGATGAGTGTTTACTTATATGCTAAAGCATATCTCCTTGAAAATTATATGAGTTTAATTAACCATAATGTGTCAAAGTATTCAAGTGATTATACCACTATTTGAGTACAATCCCAACTGTGAATTACTATTTTATTTGTTATCTTATTTTTTTTAAACCCAAAACAACATTCATAAGTTCTTACATCTTTTCTTGTCTTGTGAAAATCTGTAGAATGTCTCCCCGTCGTGCTCCCGTGGCCAACACCAACACCGACATCGCTACCATCCTTGCACAACTCGTAACTCAACTCACTCAAGCTAATGGTGCCAACAATGGTAACCATGGGGCAAATGGTGGTAATGATGGAAATGGTGGTGCCAACCCATCTCAATGCACCTTCAAGCATTTCAACTCATGTAATCCCCTCAAGTTTTATGGTACTGAAAGAGCTACGGGACTCCTTCAATGGTTTGAAAGTATTGAGAATACCTTTCTCAATAGTGACTGCCCTGACTATCTTCGTGTTCAACATGCCACAAGTGTCTTACAAAAACGGGCACTCACGTGGTGGAATGGGGAAAAGAGGAATAGGGGTGTGGATGTAGCAATGGCCTTACCTTGGGATGATGTTAAAAGGCTAATGACTGAGGAATTCTGTCCTCGAAATGAGGTAAAGAAACTAGAAGCCGAATTTTGGGATCTTGCCCAAGATAGTGGTGAAAACTTGGCATATACAACTCGGTTGAGTCTCCTCGTGCCCCACATGGTCACACCTTTATCCCGCTGCATTGAAAAATATATTGGTGGATTACCTATGCAAATTCAAGATACTGTCCTAGGGAGAAATCCCGCCACACTTGAAGATGCTATCCGTTTATCCGCTACCTTAACCGATAACCATGTGAAGGCGATGACTCTTACTAAAAAGGGCACAAAGAAAGTTTCTGACACCACAACTCCTTCCACCCACAACAAAGAAGCCACAACTGAACCCTCCTGACATAATAAGAAAAGAAAGGCTAGAAACTATGCTATGGTCACTCCTGATATGCCTGTTAACCAAGTTGCTCCTATGGTTCAAGCACCAGCCAAAAAGCCATATGTTGGGATCTACCCACTCTGTGCCACATGCAACTATCATCATCCTCAAAACATCCCTTGTCGCCTATGCACTTATTATGGGAAATATGGTCATACGGTCAATGTGTGTAGGGCCAAAGCTCTTGCGAGCCAGGTCAACCCACCAAACAGAACCAACCCGCAAGTGGCTAGTCAAGGTGTTCCTGCTATTGCAAATGGGCGTGCTTGTTATGAATGTGGTAACCCAAATCATTTCCGTGATCAATGCCCAAGGTTAGTCAATGCTAGACAAGGTGGAGCTCGTGGGCGTGCTTTCAACATAAACGCCAATGAGGCTCAAGCCAACAATGATGTGGTCAATGGTACGTTCCTTGTCAATAGTCAATATATCTCCATTTTATTTGATACCGGTGCCGATAAAAGTTTTGTGTTACTTAACTTTGAACCCTTACTTGCAAAGACATGATCCCAATTAGAGAAAACCTTCACTGTCGAAATAGCAAATGGTGATTCACTTACAATTGAGTCTAATATCTATGACTGTTCTCTAGAACTTAATGAACATACATTTACAATCAACCGTGTACCAATGCTACTAGGAAGTTTTGATATAATCATAGGAATGGATTGGCTATCAAATCATCATGCCGAAGTCATCTGTTTCGAGAAGTGCATCTGAATACCTCTACCGTAAGGAGAAACGTTAAGAGTCTTTGGTTAAAAGCCTTGCAAAGGACTTAAGTTAATGTCATGCACTACCACCCAAAAGTACCTATGAAAGAAGTACGTGGCCTTCTTAGCTCATATTGTTCAAAAAGATGTCAAAAAGAAGAGTATACAAGACATTCCCATCATTTGGGATTTTCCCGAAGTATTTCCCGAAGATCTATCCGGTCTTCCACCTGTTCGACAAGTAGAATTTCGCATTGATCTTGTGCCCAGAGCTAACCCCGTGGCTAGAGCTCCATACCGTCTTGCACCTTCTGAAATGCAAGAACTTGCAAGTCAACTCCAAGAGCTCTCCGACAAGGGCTTCATTCATCCAAGTCATTCACCGTGGGGTGCACCCGTCTTATTCGTCAAAAAGAAGGATGGATCATTCCGCATGTGTATTGAATACCGCGAACTCAACAAGCTTACCATCAAAAACCGTTACCCTTTGCCTAGGATTGATGATCTCTTCGACCAACTTCAAGGCTCTACTTGCTTCTCAAAGATTGATCTTCGATCTGGTTATCACCAACTCCGTGTACAAGAGGAAGATATTCCAAAGACTGCTTTCCGAACAAGGTATGGTCACTACGAGTTCATGGTCATGCCTTTTGGACTAACCAATGCACCCACGGTCTTCATGGACCTCATGAATCGTGTGTGTAAACCGTACCTTGATAAATTCGTGATCGTCTTCATTGACGATATCTTAATCTACTCCAAGACTAAACCCGACCATGAACAACACCTTAGACTAGTTTTGGATCTCTTGAGGATGGAACAACTATATGCCAAATTCTCCAAATGTGAATTTTGGCTAAAGGAAGTTCAATTTCTTGGTCATATCGTTAATGACAAGGGAATTCATGTTGACCCTGCTAAGATCGAAGCGGTTAAAAATTGGAATGCCCCGAAGACCCCCACCGAAGTTCGTTCATTTCTTGGTCTTGCGGGATATTATCGTCGATTCTTTTCAAATTTCTCTAAGATTGTTGTTCCTCTCACCGCTTTAACCCACAAGGGTAAAACTTATGAATGGGGACCAAAGCAAGAAGAAGCTTTCCAAACTCTCAAGTAAAATTTGTGCAATGCTCCTATTTTGACTCTCCCTGATGGGAATGATGATCTAGTTGTCTACTGTGATGCTTCCAACCAAGGTATCGGTTGTGTTCTCATGCAACGAGGCAAAGTAATCGCTTACGCATCAAGACAACTCAAGATTCACGAGAAGAATTATACGACGCACGATCTTGAGTTGGGTGCGGTCGTATTCGCATTGAAGATTTGGAGACATTACATCTATGGCACGAAGTGTGTGGTGCTCACCGACCACAAAAGTCTTCAACACATCTTCAACCAAAAGGAACTCAATATGAGACAACGACGTTGGGTTGAACTCCTTAACGACTATGACTGCGAGATTCGTTACCATCCCAGCAAAGCGAATGATGTAGCCGACGCTTTGAGTCGAAAGGACCATGTCATGCTTCAATGTGTTCGAATTCAAACCGACATTCAAAACCGCATCTTAGAAGCTCAACACGTCTCAGTCACCGAGGGTAACATGTACGAGGAAATGTCGTGTGGTGTTGAACTTCAACTTGAATCAAAACCCAATGGCTTACTGTATTACTTGAACTGTATTTGGGTTACCGATCGCGATGATCTCCATACATTTCTTATGAACGAGGCTCACAAGACTCGTTATTCTATTCATCCTGGTGCGGATAAAATGTACCAAGATCTTCGCCAACAATATTGGTGGCCCAGAATGAAAAAGGACATTGCTCTCTATGTTGCCAAATGTCTAACGTGCTCCAAAGTAAAATCCGAACACCAACGTCCTTCCGGATTACTTGAACAACCGGAAATTCCTGTGTGGAAATGGGAGAACTTAGCTATGGATTTCATTACCAAACTTCCTCGCACCTTAAGTGGTTATGATAGCATTTGGGTGATCATTGACCGTCTCACCAAATCTGCTCATTTCTTGCCTATCCGTGAAGACTATCGGGTTGAGAAACTAGCCCGAATTTACATTGATGAAATGGTGAGCCGTCACGGTGTTCCCTTAAACATAATCTCCGATAGGGATGCTCGGTTCACCTCTCGTTTTTGGCAATCTCTCCAAGCTGCACTTGGTACACGATTGGATTTGAGCACGGCTTACCATCCCCAAACTGATGGTCAGACCGAGCGAACAATCCAAACTCTTGAGGATATGCTTAGAGCTTGTGTAATTGATTTTGGTGGCAATTGGGATTCACATCTATCACTAATCGAGCTCTCCTACAATAATAGCTACCACACGAGTATCAACATGGCTCCATTTGAAGCTCTCTATGGTCGCAAGTGTCGTTCTCATATCTGTTGGAACGAGATTGGTGAAGCACAAATCATCGGTCCTAAACTAATTCAAGAAACAACCGACAAGATTATTCAAATCCGTGACAACATTCGAGTAGCGAGAAGTCGGCAAAAGAGTTATGCCGACAAACGACGAAAACCCTTGGAATTCCAAGTCGGTGACCTTGTTCTTCTAAAGGTATCCCCGTGGAAGGGTGTGATCCGTTTTGGAAAGAAAGGCAAATTATCACTTCGCTATGTGGGTCCATTTAAGATCCTTGAAAGGATTGGGAAAGTGGCTTACAAACTCGACTTACCTCCATCACTTGGCAATGTACATCCTGCTTTTCACGTGTCTAATCTGAAGAAATGTCTTGCTGATGAGAATCTTCACATACCTCTTTACGACGTGCACATTGACGAAACGATGCACTTCATTGAGAGACCAGTAGAAATCATGGATCGTGAAATCAAGCTGCTGAAGCGAAGCCGCATTCGTTTTGTCAAAGTTTGTTGGGAATCTAAACGTGGTCCTGAGTTTACTTGGGAACGAGAGGACCAAATGAAGCTCAAGTACCCCCATCTCTTCACCGATGCCGTCGCTCCCACTAGCTAAATTTCGGGACGAAATTCCCTCAACATGGGGATACTGTAACATTTCTGATTTTTGTTATCTGTATTTCAATTCAATGTGACACGTTTCAAATTCAAATTTAGTACACTGACTTGTTCTATTCGTACCAACAATTAAAAACTATGTTCCAATGCAAATCCACAAATTTTACACGGGTATACCCTATTAAACTATACATAAGTCCATATTGATACAAATCTGTCAATACTGAAATTGCAAGGACTGATTTTATATATAAATAACCAAAAACCATAATAGGCACGGTCGCGCCTCGTTCTGGCACGGTCACGCCAAGTGCTTTGGCACGGTTACGCGTCTTGCTTTTGAACGGTCGCGCCCAGTGCCTTAACACGGTCGCGCCACTTATAGGCGCAGTCGCGCCTCGCGTCAGTTGAAATGTAAAAGCAGTTTTAAACGCAGAATCGTTTGATTTTGTAACCAATATTCACTTCATTATCATTAACAATAATAATAAGGCTATCAATTACAACAATTAACTCAGTATAATTCGATTAGCCTCAAAACCGTCAAAACATTCACGAAACCACCGATTCTCCCTTTTCAATCCGAATTCTCTCAAGCAAACTCTCCATTGTATCACTCGATCCTCTCTAAAGTTTCTGGACACACTGGTGTAGCCGGAGTTGCAGCATAGAGAACCGGAAATCGAACCGTTCACGCCGGAACTCTCCTTTACCGTACGCTATCGATTCACTGTTCTTCCGGGTAATTACAATCTTATACTCATTCGATTAAGTCTATAGATCAAAAGCCCCATCTTAATTTGGGCTTGCAATATGTAAATCACCAAGAACCCGAATCTATATTTCGTTCAAAAATGATTTAATCGAATCGAACCTTAGACACGTTTTAAATACAATTAATCTATACAAAAAGACTCGTGATGATCTAATGGGTGAAAACCCCATGAATTCCAACATTAACAATATAAGAATTAGTCAAATTGAATATGTTTTGGAACAGACACAGTCGCGCTAGCATTCTACTACGGTCGTGCTTCATGAGACACGGTCGCGCCAAATACCGGCGCGGTCGTGCCTCCCACCCTCAGACCCGGTCATGCCCTTGGCTAGACTTGGTCGTGCCTCAAAACCCTAGACACGGTCGTGTCCGGCCCAAACACGATCGTGCCTAGTGAACAGCCTAATTATGCATTCTGTTTGGTCAACACGGTCGCGTCCCTGACTAGCACGGTCGCACCCGTGGTCCTAGCACGATCGTGACTTGTCCAGGCACGGTCGTGTGTGAGAGAAAAATCTTGGCAGAATACAAAAATTTATATTTCTAAAACCAATAAACATTTCAAATAAATTTTCAAATAAGAATAATTAATTTATATAAAGATTTATATTAAACTTATTTAAAAAGGATCAAATTCCTATTTCAAAAATAAATAGAAATTATTTATTTAAACCTCCAAAATTATATTTACACATATTTATAAAATTAGATTTACAAAAGTTATTTATTAAATCTATAGTTGATAAAAAACGCTCGGTACCTTTTTATCACTAAATGACAAATTACATATTTTTATAAATAAATAAACAAAGCAACGATTATTTATTTAACTTATATTTAAACATTAATTTTCATAACTAAATGAATGAATAATAATTATTTAAGTTTTTAATTATTCCAAATTCAAACCTTAATTTTATCCAACTCCTTACCTACAAATTCAATTACTTACACACACATCCAATTCAACCTTAGATTTAGACATAGACATTTGTACACATTATTAATTCAATACACATTACACTCTAGGTTAACGTTGTGGATTACAAGGATCTCATTTCTAGCTAGTATTTCGTGTTAGCTACGCCTTCAAACCAAGTGAGTATTACATAGCCCCTTTTACTCTTTTACACTTTTTGGGGTGAAACATGAACACTATACAATACTATTACTTACACTTACACAAACTACACAAGTACAAATCCTCTTTACATTCATGTGTGAAAATTTGAGCTTTATGCCTGAGTGCTAGGTGTGTTAACTTTTGTATGCGATTATGTGCAATCATTAACTATTCAAGCCGACGGTAAACAATGATAGGTTGTGTTTGGATTAATTGAAATGAAATTTATGTTTAATATATTACAATTTAGTCAACCTTGTGCTCATGAACAGTCTACATGTCCCTCCCCGATGGTTCCGCCGTCGGTTGGGGTGTGACAACCATTGCAAAAAACCTTCCGTTATAACAAAATCAAATTCCCTCCTTCACCTCTTCACATTCAATTCTGACCTAACCCTTATCTCTCAGTCCCGCATTCTCGCATTCAAAGCTATCTTCTCCATAACCAACTTTCAAATACTCACGATTCCCTCCAATCATCTTCCAAATGGAAAACATTGACCTTCAAAACCCTGATGACAAGTTCTCAACTTACCATAACCAGGTGGCATACCTAGTTAAGGGAAAGAAATCTGACGGCTTTGATGATATGATCGACTTCCTTTGTCGATAAAATATATACTTTGCTCTCACCGTTAATTCCACCATCTACATCTCCCACATGGAGGATTTCTGGAACTCTGTCGCCTACTCCACTGAACATGGCAATCCACAAATCAAAGCTAAGGTAGATGGGAAGGAAATTATCATCACTGAAGCAACAATCAAAAGGTATTTCAAGCTTCAGGACGAAGGTGGTGCCAACTGTTACACCCAAGCTCAATATATGGAGACCTTCGTGAAAATTGGGTACACGGGAAACCAGAAAGAAGGCTCTGCTTGGACCACCGTGGAGGTATCTATGTCACACTCTTCTACAATGCATATCCTAGAAGAGGAGTGGTTTGCATCAACTGTCATCTGGACTTGCATCTGCAGTCCATGGTCTGGTGAATGCTCTGACTTTCAGCTTCTCTCACCTGATCTTTGAAGGTTTGAGATACAACCTTCTGGAAGCGAAAAAACAGGCCTTCTTCATGTATCCTAGATTCTTGCATCAATTTTTTAACTGTGAACTGAAAAATTTATTCAAAAGTGCAAGAATCTACATAATTGGGTCACATAAAAATAACATTTTTAAAAGTATGAGAATTGTTTCAGAAAATTTCTCAGGGGCTAATGTTCCATTGTTATCAACAATGATGAATACAAAATGCCTAGGGTGACAGTTCAGCAGTCCCAGCTGATACTAATCCCACACCCTCCACTTCACAGCCTGAACATAAAACTTTGGAAATCCTTGATCGAACCCTTGTGCAACCTACTGAGGGTGTACAAGTTCAACAAATAGTTACCCCTGCACTTCTTGCTTAACTGGAACACAGGGCCCCAATTGAAGTTAGTTATATCTTAAAGAAAAAGAAGAGTAAGAAGAATCCTTCTATTCTTGGCTCAAAGGCCCAATCCCAACCTCAAAGCCCTCATCCAGAGTCACAACACTCTGATGAGAATATCAAAAGGGATAGCCACATTACTAGGGAAACTTCCTTGGAAGGATCTCTATTAGGATCAGGACTACATCCCGAGTCCATAGATATTCCCATCTCTGAGCCTATACCTTTTGTTTCCGTGAACTTAAGTACAATGGCACCTAGTCAACATGATGTATCTTCTCCAACTACCACTATCTTGAAGATACTGATTCACTTGGCTGCCAAAGTACCGAGCCCAAGTACTTCACCCAAGAAGGTTCACTCTGGGAGTAATGAAAGAGTGAATATGGAAGGGGATGCTACTACTGCTGGTCCATCAATTGTCCAGCAGGACAATGGTAACATCATTAAGACCCCAACCATGGCAACTCATAGTGAGAATGTTTCTTTGGAAACAATTTTCACTACCAAGAAAACCAGGGTGATGGGGATGCAGAGGCTAGGCTAAGGCCCCCATCTAGTTCCAAGGATTCCACAACTATGGATGAGGACAGTCTGAAACAACAAAACTTGGAATTGAAGGCTAGGGTAGCTCTGCTAGAAGCTGAAGTGTCTCAATTTAGGTACCAAGTATCTATGCATGAGTCCCACAAATGTACCACTTCAGCTTCTCCTTCCCTTGTGTCAGTGAGCACCCAAACAGATCCAATCATGGTCGTGGATGTAACCAAAATGGGGGAGGAAAGCTTCAAAGATGACTTCACTTCTGATTACAATTTTGAAGAATGGCTAAGAGAAGAAGAAGACTTCCAAAGAACCATATTTAAGCCTTCTTTCATCCAAGTACAAGAAATAGAGTGGGAAGATTCCAGAGAAGGAGAAGATGAATTCTCTGAGGAGCTGAAGATAGTTGCCAGGGATGAAGACAAAGTGTTCCCTGAGGAGATGGAGATAGAGAGGGAAGAAGAGGAAGTATTCCCAAAGTTTGAGGTGCTTGAAGCTGCTGCTAACCTCTCTAGGCTAGTCATTTTCCCACAACACTTATTAACAGCAGAAAATATGGAATTTGACTCATTTCTAGCATGGGGATATGATGGAAAGTTTGAAAGATTCTGGATAGGATGGGAGTTCTTGGGTCTAGCAGAAGTTGAGTGGGACAACCTTAGTGTTTTTTACATGCTAGCTCTACACACCTCTGAGTGCATCAATCCATTTAGGGATCTCTCTACCAGGCTTTTTGTTGACCGTTTCCATGATCTAATGGAAGACAAAATGCCTTGGTTTGAAAGATTTATTAGAAAAGCCAAGCAGGTTGCCCACCACTACCTTGAGGAAAAATAAGCAGAGTCCTCAAGTGTTGTCCAAAAAAGAGTTGGTTAAGGCCTTGAGATGATTAAAAGTAATGTATTAATTGAAGACCAAGTTATAAATCTAAGAAGATATGCATATAATGAGCTGGTAAGAGGTCTTGAGATATATGGATGGTTGAACACAGAGCCCATTGGGATAAAATTTCTTTTATGTGATGGATCGTCTATTGAATTCAACAACATTCAGGAACTCCTAATGATGAATCCTGATTTTCTCTTCAAAGTATTACAACCGAGATCTCAAAAAGTAGATTCCCTAAGAAGTCAGGAGATGATGTCTCTAATTAAGTCTTATCTAATAGAGGGAGGATGGATAGCAATGGAAGAATCATCAAGCTCATTTGAGTAAGCTTCCTCTCCTCAAGATGACCTTGGCACAAGACTAAAAATTATAAAGGCATCTGTTGAGTCTGAATTTACTGAAGATGAAGATGCTCCTCCCTTGTGTGTTCCACAAATTTCCAATGAAGCTTATGCTGAGGCTTCAGTAGCAACTTCCTCAAGTGCTACTGTTGTCAATGAAGTAGATGTTCAAGCATCCACACATGACAAAGGGATGGGTATTATGACAGAAGAAGGTGAGAAAAGGATAGAGGAAAAGAAAGAAAAAGGAGAGAGAGAGGGAAGAAGAAGAGATGAAGGAAATAAGGAAGGATCAAGAGAGAAAGACTGCTATGCTCTTAAGAGAGCAACAAATCAACAAGATTGTGAGATCCTTAGACTCAACAAAGATCCAAGTTCCTGTGACCTCTCAGTTTGATGATGATGCAGCTTTGGCACTGAGACTACATGAACAATTTAATAAGAAAGAGAAAGAATGGGAGAAACATAAAGAAAAAGAGGCCAAATTCATAATAAAAGACTCAAAGTTGGCCAAAGAAATGAGAAGTGAGGGGACTGCTGCCCTATCTGATCAAGGTGAGGATGGAGACTACCTTGAGAAGTTATCAAATAAAGAGCTATACAGAGCATATATGGGCCAAGAAGAAGAATTGGCTAGAAAAAGAAGGGCAGAAGAGGAGGATAAGGCCAGAGAGAAGTCAAGGAAAGCAATGGCCTTGAATAAGAGAACAAGTGATTAAAGAAAGGTTATGTTTGACTTTCTAAAGGAAAGAGGAGAGAATGGAGAGAGGCTAGGACCCATGAGCTTCATGAACCTCCATGCTCTATACAGACAAGTAAAGAAGGAAGAAGAGGATAGACTCAAGACGACAAATCTAATAAAGAGGGGTAGTGAAACTGAAACAGAAAAGAAAAGAAAGAAACCCAAAGTTGAACCCTTGGTCCATCCTCCTTCTATCCCATTTGTGCCCTCTTCAAGAGTTCCTCCCACTACTCCCAAAGTGTCCAAAGCTTCTCACCCAGCTCCCTCTCAACATCAGCCTCATCAAAAGAAACCAAGGCCTCCTTCCAGCCCTACCGACGTAAGAAAAATAATGAACTGCTTCTATAGTGATCAAGATGGGTGGTTTTAAGTCTACATAGGTGAAAAGGAAATGAATCAACTTACAAGTCTGCTGATGAGGTAAAGCAACTGCCAGATGATGATTTGAAAAGAATTTTGCACTTGGGTGAAGAAAAAGAGCCAGAAAATGATAGTGGGAGGCATCTCTTGCTAGTGATAAAGCATCATTTTAATCCTAGCAAGGATGTTATCATTGATCCAAAACCTCTCCAATCCCACTATCCTCTTGTCCATTGGTCCAATAACGCTGTTGTTGATGAGTACATGTAACATCCCGAAAATCTATAAACTAATATTACGGGTTAGTGGACGGCCCAACCCGATATTATATGTTATTGATGAGTAAGAAGTGTCACGCATGAGGCGTTTTAATGACATTAACTAACGTGGTTGATTGTTTAAACAGAGTCCGGGACCGGATTGTTCGAAATGGAACTAGGGGGGACCTAAATGAGACATGGAGTGGTTTATAAACCACATTTGCACCAAACCCTAGGGCCATTTATGACCCTAGGTGTGTGAAGGCAGGGAGGGAGAAGCAAGGAGGAGGCGGCGACGAGGTGGTTTCCAATCGGCAGACTCCGAAACATGACGTGGTAATCTTCTTTCCTCCTTGTATTCGGTTTTGGATGGTTTTTTCAATTCAGGTTAATTTGTTTCAGTGTTAAGACCGCTAGAAGTTGACCCGGAGAGGATTGGTGAAGCAATCGAGCAAGAACGGGAACTCCGGCAAAAAATCCGGCCACTGTTGGAGTCTTCGGTGGCGACGCCACCAGTAGCAGTTGGCGGCGATGGTAGGAGGTGGAAGGACTTGGCGATACGGTCGCGTGGATATATTATTTGTCTAATTCCAAGTTCATTTGATAGGGTTTCAAGCAACGCGAAGACAGACGCGTGAAAATGGACGAATCATGCCACTGTTTTGCTTTTTGGTGACGGAGGTAGTGGATTCCATCAACCGAGACTGTTGAGATTAAAAAGATTCGGCAATACGGAAGCGTGGACATATTATTAGCCTAAAACGGAGTTCATTTCGGTCAGTTTTAAACTACTCGAATATTGACGCGCAAAACCGAACTTGCTGAAAGATGAATCTGCGTTCTGGTAGCAGCGGTGGTGGCGGAAGCCGACACCAATAATTTTCTGAGGTAAGCTGTGTCGATACGAATGCGTGGATAGGTGGATCGCGTGAAACGGAGCTCGTATGGTCGAGATATAAGCAAAACTAATTTTCTTCACGCGTGGTGCTCAACAGTTTCGTACAAAACCATTTAGAATGGCTTGTACGCAAAGGTATGACCCCATAGAACTTTATATTCATTGTTGGGGACCGTTTTGGGATGTGAAAAAATTGCCAGGGACGACATTCGTGAACGTTTTTTGGCCACGTTAATTTAGGGGTTTTATACGCGAATGAGCACGTCGGTTGTACGGTTTGGCATGATTTAGACCGAGCTTGTAGCTCGCTGGTCCAGAGTAGGGGGGGTTAGTGTTATTGTGGTAAGAGGGTTGATCTAGGTATTTCATTTGACGACAGGTTCGTGTTAGACTACGCGTTTACGGGTATGCGGCTTATGAAGGAAAAGCTTCGCAACAAGTGAGTTTCTAATCCCCTTTTTAAATATTTTAAACGTTTTCGGGCTATCATATATACTCACATGTTATATGCTATTAACTAAACGTGAAGCGAGTCATGATGTGATTTAGAAGTGTATATGGGTTAATTATATAATAATTAAACTAAGGATCTACGTGGGGTCTTTAGAATGTGTGGGCAAACGTGTTTTGTGAAACTAAACATGATATGAGTTTTGGGTTTAATCTGAAGAGTTTTATGAGCTAAATGTTTAAGAACGAGGCTAGGAGTCTGGGTGGTTTCTTTAGTATGTATGGGCTAGAAGTCGGTATGATGTTTGTGTGTCGTATAATTACTTATTTGGAAAGAGTCGGTATGACGCTATGAGGATACGTCTTGAGTAAGTGTTTGATTACACTCGTAAGTGATCCGTGAAAGGGTGGTGAATCATAGTACATGTCAAGTTAGTGTGATGTGGTTATATGTGTTGCTTTGTACGCTTGCATAGTTGTCCGTGTATACGGTCAACAGTGGTCCTTCGGGGTCATCATTGTATTTGTGATCTAGCAGTCATCATGTGGGGAGGTGTCTGTCACCGTTTGGTAGATGATATAATCACTGTATGGGTGGCTGGGTAGTAATCACTGATGACAAGTGTGTCACTATGTTTTGTGGCGGGGCCCTGTAACAAAGGTATAGGTGAGCTCATGATGAGTATCCCGATGGGTATAAACCTGGCGAGGGTATTTGTGACGAGGCCGGTAAATCCATCGAAGTTAATTGTTGTGTGCATTTATGTGTGTATTAATTGCATGAGAATGTTAGTCGATATTACTTGTGAAATGATGTTGATTACTTTGGTAATGAGTAGTAGATTGACTGTTGTGTCGGGACAATGTCGTATTGTAACTGTTGAGTTAGTTTACGTCATAAGAGTCTTGGAGAATGTTTGTCGGATTGTAAAGGGATTTTGGGGTATGTTAACTAGACCTCAGGTTGAGGCAAGGGGGTTAATTGAGAGTTAGATGTGTAGTAAGCTCGATCCATATCGGTGAGACTTACTAGATCATAATTATGGGATGAGTTTTGGGTGGTGAGTTCTTAAGGGAATTGGTCAGTAAGGTGGAACACCAAACGTCATCTATTTGATATACCATTTTATAAAGGACTGGGGCGTCCTGAATCGGTGTTAATGATTTTGTGACCAGATGATTTCTGTTAAATCAACTATTAGAACTCACTCAGCGTAGCTGACTTTGTATGTACGTTAGACTGTTTTGCACGTGAGTCTGCTTGTCGAGGTATCTTGGCTTGGGAGCGGTGCTACTCAGGTGGTGTGCATGCATTCGTAAGGTAGAGCTAAGAACTTTTAATGTAATTAAAATATAATTACTATTTGGTGAAAGACTTTCGCTGTTTGTTTAAATGAAAGTTAAGTGTTTTTAACGACTTTACCTAGTGATGAGATTCAACTGTAGGGTGCCCGGTTTGGGGCCATACAAGTTGGTATCAGAGTCGAGGTTTAAGAGAAAACTGGTGTTTTTAAGCAAATAAAATTCCTTAACATAAACTGAAAATGGGACGAGGGTAAAACGAATGCCACCACGAGTAATCGTTGTCCAAGAGGTACGTCTTTTGAGCTAAACATTAATTGTTTAAGTGTTAATTGTGTAGTATGACGCTACGTGGAGTTGATTGGTGTGATTATGTGGTGTAGTGAATCCGTGTGGGATTATACTGAGTAAATGCGTGTTGTGAATATTGTGCTACGTGTGACTACGTGTTAGTTATTGAATTGTGTTTATGTGGATTGTGTGGGATGCATGTGCATCCATTGTGTGGAAAGTAGAAATCTAGTGTGAATATGACGGGAAACGTTTAGGATTCGAGCAGTAACGTGGGCAACTGTCACACCCTGAAATTCCACTGCGGTTTACTCGCGGGTTATGACTGTCAAGGATCACCAGTCCCGCTCATTTCGAACGACCTCTAAATGGTTTTCAAAAAGACATTCCATTTGAACATAATACAAAAGCAAATAAGTACTACAGAGTTTAAAAATGCAGAATGTAAAGTGCGGAAGAAAAAATAAAGTAACAAAATACAGAAGCATAACAAATTAGGTTCCCATAAACCTAGCTTCTAAATGAAAAACATGAAATGTGACTCCAGATACGCAATCCTAGTCCCTGCCTGAATGCTTAGCGACCTGAGATAAAAATGCTTAAAAGTGTCAACACAGGGTTGGTGAGTTCACAGGTTTAAGTAACAGAAACATAAATGAAAACAGTGTAATAGTACGTATGTATACTTGTTATTCGATTGTTGATCAGACAATAAACATTAATTATATAAGCAACACCAAAACTGAAGCTCAATGAAGGAATACAGAAACTAGCATTTTGCCTCTTACGTGCCCAGCAGGCAATGGATTAGGTCAATTATGCACCCGTTTGACTCCCAGTCAGAGTTAGCACGACTAACCGGGATGGGGGTTGTTAAAACCAATAGTACTATTCATGAATCACCTCGCTTTGTTTAATAATTATTGGTTCGAATATGAGAGGACTTTATGTGCGGGAAATGAACCCAGTTATATATATTAAAGCGAAATCAAAGTAATCATCATACGACTAAGTAAGAAAATGGTTTAGCATGTATCTCCCCCAAATGGAAAAGTAAGTAAAATGGGGCCATGAAAACTCACCTGGGAATGAGGTGAATGAAGTATGAAAGCAACACGAGAAATCTAGCAAGTCTGAAAAACCGACCTAACCGAGCCCTAGGAATAGTAAGGCTATAAGGTCTATGAAAGTAAACATGGTTTATGTAACCACATTCATCCAAACGACTCAACGTTGAAATGTTACATTGACGTTTTGAAAAGGTTTGACCAATGTTGACCGAGTTTTGACCAAGGTTTGACTAACTCTGACCTAGTTTGACTAATGTTGACCAATGTTGACTAAAGTTGACCAATGTTGACTAAGTTTGACTAATGTTGACCAATGTTGACTAAAGTTGACCAAGTTTGACTAATGTTGACCAATGTTGACTAAAGTTGACCAAGTTTGACTAATGTTGACCAATGTTGACCAACCTTGACCAATGTGACACGACGACCCGTTGGTGACACATGGGAACACATGTACAAGTAACACATAGGTAACATATGAGTAACACATTAGTAACATAATAGTAATACCTAAGTAACACATGAGTAAATACCTGGGTATCATATAAGTAATACCATATGACATAACATGCATGTTTCAAGTATTTGCATAAGTAAATAACACGTGACAAATAACATGGCATTTGTACATCGTCATGGTATAGTTCATACATGTTAACCAATCATCCACATAAGTTATGTTATTATACTAATAACATATTAACATTATTTCAACCCATTTGAACAAGTAACATAACATGTCATTTCTATACCATAGTTCTTAACATAGCAAAGTTTCCCTCTTTAGGTAATTAGGGTTTTAGTGTACTTTAGGTGTCATAGCTAAACTAAACAATTTCACATGAAATTATACTAGTAACATGCTATAAACATGATTCTATGAATACACTTTCTATTTCAAGCAAAGGTGAAGTTCCCAAACTAATAAAGTTTCCTTATTTAGCAAGGTCCTCCAAAACATGTCATAATACAATTCCAAATCACATATTTTTGCACAAGTCATCTATTCAAATAGTAGTAAAGCCATTTAACATGTTTTAGACCTTTATAACATACACATACAAAATATGTTCAATTAAAGTTTCCTTTTTAGAATAGTGGTCCAAACGACATTCTACACATGTGTAACTTTCAATAACTCTTTTTAACACTTTAATAGATGTTATAGAACCATATTAGCATGATTTCATCCATTAAAACACCATAACTCAAAATATGACACATTAAAGTTTCATTTTATATAAAGACGACCATAACCTAGTGTAAAACAACATTTCAACAAAACAAAAATCATATTTCTAATCTATTCTAACATTACTAGAAACATACAAACCATCAAACATATGATATACACATTTCTACAAAATCATAAACAACAAGGTTTCCTTAAATAGAAACGAGCAATATAAATGTAAAACAAGCATTTCAAACCATAAAAAGTGCAAATATGTGTCAACAACTCATTATTATGAAAACACTTTTTTAAAAACATGGATTAAAGACCTTAGAACATAAAAATTCTTTTGTATGGGTGGTGCACCACCTGTGGCCAAAAATAATGAATAAAGATGATAAGAATGCTTACAAAACCGATATATGATGTTAGAATTGTTGTGAACTAGCTTGAATCACCACCAAACCACTTGAAATCACATAGAATAGCTTGAATGGAAGAATCAAAGTTTGAGAGGGTGGTGGCTAGGAGGTTGTGGTGACGGCCGAATGTTTAGGAGAGTGAGGGAGAAAGTGAGCTAGGTTTTAAAAGTGGTTAAGGGGTTTAAGGGTAAGTAGTTGGGTTTTGGGCTTTTTCATCTTTTAAGGCTTTTTAACAAGGGAATGGGCTCTTATTATGGATAATAAACTAAAATGCTAAATTAATAAGCCCAATGTATAACTAAATCATTTTTATTAAAACCAATTTTAAAGTTGTTGGCACGTCTCGCGTATACGCTTAAAAAAAGCGTTAAAATAAAAGTTGTTCTAAAAATTCCGGAAAAAATTCATATAAGCATGAAATATTAAATCACAGTATTACATATGATTTTTGCATACCAATTATATGTCTAAATATTATTTCTAAAATTCACCAACGTTCATGTGACAGTACGCTTGTGTGACCCGGTAATTCGCCCGATTACCGATGCATGTAATGAAATGAAACGAATGGACATGCTATTCAAAATATGTAATTAATTACTCTATAATAAAGTATGATGCAAGTGTAATCATGTGAATTCAAGTAATCACGATGCAAGTGTAATCATGTGAATTTGTACGGTATCACAACAACCAATCACATTTGATCATCGTGATTCGGCAGTCTATGGTTACTCTTATATTCTTAACTTATTACCTGTAATAGTCGCATAAATGTTTTATCTTATGTAGGAGTAGATGGTTAAGCCGAAGCATACGAGATTTGTCAGACGGGGAGCCCTTGCGAGGAGGAATGCAGACCGACAAGTCAAGTCGACGACTACCGCGGATCAAACTACTAGTGAAATGGGAGTAGTGTTGACGCTTCTTGCGCCAAGTGTGACTAGAGCTTCGGTGGGCGACATGCTGTGTGGTGCTATGATTGGAAGGACCGGATGGAAGCGGAGGGTGGTGTCAACTGTACGTGATTTCCCTCCAGGATATGGACCTGCATGGCTGAAGGATCGATCACCTGCAACAGCTAAGAGAGCTCTGTTTCTAGAAGACCCAAGGAATGACCCGGGAAGCGGTGAGGAGGAACCAGATGAGGACACATCAGATGCACTTGAGGTGGTCTAGTAGTGAATTCGGAGGCATTATGGGAATGCTCGATTGGTTAATGATTAGATGTTGTTGCAGTTACCACGAGGGATTCTGAGGTGATTTGACATTATGGGAATGCTCGATTAGTTAATGATTAGATGCTTTGGCAGTTGCCACGAGGGATTCTGAGGTGATTTGGCGTTATGATTGACTAGACATTTGCGTAGTGTGATGCCTATTTCAAATATTGACTATTTGATTGTGATGACGATTTTGAGTTTTACTGTGTGTCAAATTGAGATTTATGAATGATAGATGTGTTTATGGTGGTGTACGATTGTGTTGACAATTGTGAATTATGTGCGGTAGTGTGCTATTATGTGATTACCTTTCGAATGAAGTGAAACCATAATGTGATCTTGGTCGGCTAAGTTGTGCAGGTAGGCTATTATAGACATAAGTTTGAAATTGTCTGTGTCTACGGTCTTGAGATAGTGTCACCTAGGTACTAATGTCTAGGTAGTGTCTTGAGTGCAGTGGGTGTATTGCACCTGGTATGAATGTTCAGGACAGAGTCCTGTGGGAAGATATGATGATACGTCTTTTGAACGTATGAATGTTCAGGGCAGGGGATCTGTGGGAAATTATGGATATACATCTGGTGTCTGTGTATGCATGTGTAGGATGATGCCTAGAGTATGAAACCTATATTGTAACCCGTGAGATAATGTCTTGTGTCTAGTCTGAGTAGTGTTTCGTTTTGAACTTTTGGTACGGCCCGTGTGGGGTACGACCGTGTGAACTCTGTGTGAGTACGTGATGACGTGTGGCAGGACCACCATTGTGGTGAGTAAGAGATAAAGTTTAGGGGTTTTGTGTGTCTACGTATGACGTGGTCATGTCGTATGCTAGTAGTTTTACTTAGGTCTAGCAATTTGTGTATATACACTTTTTGCGAGTTAGAGAGTCTGGGGTAAGTAGTGCTTATATAGAACATTGTGTGTTATGTCGTTATGTTATGACGCTATGTGTCCTTATAGTACATGGTGGGTCGTGTGTCGGATGGGTGGTTGAGGTACTCGGGTAGAGTATACTTATCTTAACATTTTCTAGACGTTTGGTGTATCGAGATGATGTGAGGAGTTCTGACACTCTTCAAGACAATCGACGGGGTGCTCTTGTGAGATACCTATACTTATATCACCGAAATTTAGAGCACGAAGCCAATGGATGGAGTGGTGAGAGTTGACGCTGAAAGCGTTACGTGGATGCTTTAACAGAGATAGTTATGTTGTGATCGAGATGATGACGCTGCAGATTTCAACACGAAGTTAACAAGGTGATAGAAGGGTCTTCATGGGATATGTTTCATGTGAAGAATTCAGTTGGTGTGGGAAAACAAGAGGAATGGGGATGTTCTCTCCGAGCGAGACGATGGATAGCTGAGGCTTATACTAGGGTGGACTTCATGTTCGAAATTGATGAATGAGTCACGGTCGGTGATCGCATGGTAATGATAGAGCAAAAATGAGGAAAGTGGAACGAAGGAAGAATAGTGCATGATTGCACATAAGTTCCTGGAAAGGAAATGACTATGTTGGTAAACATATGACTGGTTTAAGGCGGGCTCCGTGGAGCATCCTATTGCAGCAAATGTTTCGCTGTTGAAACAGACCTGATGGCGATAAGTGAGCTTTTGGGAAACACCGAGAGCTGGTGATAATAACTCTAGTGTTGAGAGTTAAGTGCTTATTTAAGGGGCACATGGGACGCACGAGAACGATGTAAAGAAGTGTCTTGGGAGACACACGTTGTGATTATAGAGACGAGAGGAGCTTTACACAAGCTCATGGAGATCATCAAAGGAGAATAAAGGAAGTACCTTTACAAGTAAGGCAAGGGTGCCTGGGCTTCGAGAAATCATCGTAAGATGGCGATTAGGGTATGAGGCAAGAAGCCTACTTGGGGTGATGGTCGTCGGAGTGACGAGACCATCCGGACTATACAAGAGGATGAGGCAATTGTGCCCGTGAATTAAAGTGAAAATGTGACAGGGGAGCGAACAGTAAACATTGTTGTGTTACGTAGTACTAGAGATGATACCTACGATGTGCTTAAGAATAGTAAGAGCGACGAGGTATTGTCATGGACAATGACAACGAAACCTTCATGAAAGGGTTAGTAATCAAGGCAATCACGGAAGGCAAATTCTAGCAAGTGCCGGAATAGTGAGAGTTGGAAATGCAGCCGTTTGACTAATTGTAGAAGGACGGGAGATGAGGGAATGTGTAGGTGAAACCTACAAGTCCCAAAAAAATTTAAAACGGGTAATGAAGGAGACTTCCTTTAAAACACCAAGGACGGTTATCATGTCGAAAGGTAATCACGACTAAGACGCTTACGAAAATGAATGCTTGGCATGAAAGGGGTTCTGATGCATCAGTTGCAACAAAAGGGATGGGTTGTGTTGGTTTGTGTCGAAGCAGGATTCGGGCATGAATCCTCTTTTAAGGGGGTAAGATTTGTAACATCCCGAAAATATATAAACTAATATTACGGGTCAGTGGACGGCCCAACCTGATACTATATGTCACACCCCGACCGATGGCGGAATCATCGGGGCGGGACATGTAAGACTGTTCATAGCACATGGTTGACTAAATTGAAATATATTAAAGTCAAATTTCCATTACAAATAATCCAAGTACAACCAAATTCAAACAAAGAAACATAAAACAACTCATAGAATTCTTGATTTAAATTGCTAAGTCCAAATCCTATATTGAGCACGTCTTGAATCATTCTCACATATTAGGGCCTGAAACATGAATAAAATAAAGTCAACTAAAAAGTTGGTGAGTATAACATAGTTGTATATAGATAGCATATAGTTGAAAACAAATCCTTTACAAGACATGATAAAATAAGGCATTTATGGGGAGCAACTATTGTGTAATCAAGTATAACCAAACCTTTGTAACTAGTATGCAAATTGTGTTGTCGGTATCAATCACCTCCACTTGGGTGGGTTTGTCAGACTCAATAGATCTATCATTGAAAACCATCGGCTTGTATAGTTAATGATTGCACATAAGTTTTCACAAAGATTAGCACAACTAGCACTCGGGCACAAAGCTCAAAATTTAAACACATGTATGTAAATAGGATTTTTGCACTTGTGTTGTTTGTGTAAATGTAAATGTGTAATGTGTATAAAGTTCATGTTCCACCCCAAAAGTGTAAAGAGTAAAAAGGGGTTGTGAATACTCACTTGGTATCGAAGTGTAGCTAACAAAGAGTAAAGATAAATAAGAATCATTGATACGCACGAGTTAACCTAGATAATAATGTATATTGAATCAAATATGTGCACAAAGTTTAAGTCTAAAAATGAAGGTTGAATTTGTGTATAAAACTATTGATTTATATTTAAAAGTATTGAATAACATATATAAAGTTTTGAAGTAAATATTTTCGAAACATTTTGATTAAGGTTGGGAATTGAATAGTAAAATAGAATATTTATAAAATCGTTGATTATGAAAATAAAGTATGTGTTAAATGTAATTTAATAAATAAATAAATGTTTTTATTTAAAATGAAGAATAAATAATCTTTATTTATTTATTTATAAAGTATGTAACTTAAAAATAAAATGTTTTAAATGAAAAGTTTAATAACAAATTTAATTTTATAAACTTTTAATTAAATGATTTTCTATTTATTCCAAGATTAATTATTTAATCTTTTTAAATACCTTTTTATAAAACTAACTATTTTTATTTAAAAACTATATCTGGAATTTTTACAGATTAAAATAAAACAACAATAATTCTGATCAAAGATTCTGACCTAGACACGACCGTGCCTGGGAAGGACACGACCGCGCTCGAACCACGGGCGCGACCGCGCTAGTCGGGACGCGACCGGGTTTGATCAAAAAGAGGCCAACTTGGACAATTCACGAGGCACGACCGTGCCTTAGCTCGGCACGGTCGTGTCTATGATCTTTAGACACAACAGAGGCTAGCCAAAAGGGCATGACTAGGTCTGGACAGGAGGACACGACCGCGCTACATGAGGCACGCCCGCGCAAGATGATTAGCGCGACCGTGTCTCTTCTAAATCAGACACAAATTGAACAAATCTTGTATTTATAGCGTTGGAATTGATAGGGCTTTTGATTATTGAGTTGTTACGAGTCTATTCATCTAATTTAATTGTATGGAAATCGTGTTTAAGAGTGAAATCAATTAAATCTTTTCTTATTAAAATAATAATTCTGATTCGGACGATTTCTGTAATGAAAGCCCAGATTAATAGGGGGCTTTTGATATTGATACTGAAACGAATGAGATGGAGAGTATACTTACCCTGAAGCGTATCGAATCGATGAAGAACGGTAGAATGGAATTCCGACGACGGCAAGATTAACCTCCGGTGACTTCTGCTGCGATTTCCGGCTGATCCAACCTCTTCAGAAAACTTAGAGATGCTCGGAGGATTGAGTTCCTTGATTAATTGATAGCAACAGTATCGAAAAGAATGATTCGAGGCTTGGGAGAAATATTGGACGGTTTCTTGAGAGGAATACGAAATTGGATTGATAAAACTCGTAATGGACTGAGATATTTTTCTTTGTCAAAGAAAATGAAACGTAATCGGTTTCGAATTTCAAACGATCGGGCGTTTTGAAACTGCATTTACGTTTCGACTGTTACGCAGGCGCGACCGTGCCAAGATAGGCGCGACCGTGCCAAGATAGGCGCGACCGTGCTTAGGCACCGGGCGTGATTGTTCCAGGACCAGTCGTGCGATCGTGCCGAGGCACTTGGCGCGACCGTGCCAGGACGAAGCACGACCGTGCTAATTAGGGTTTCTTGATAAATTTTCAACTTTAGTCCTTGACTTTTCAGTTTTGATTAGTTTGATTAACATAGTTTCTTGCATAGTGTTTAAGTGTATATAATCGAGTAAAACTTGCGAACTTGTATTGAATCATTGCATTTAATTTATGGCGAGAAAAATAATAAGACAGTGCACGAGTATTGAGTTTGAAATTGCATTACATTGAATTGAAATATGAATACTAAAATCAGAAATGTTACAGTCTACCCATGTTGAGAGAATTTCGTCTCAAAATTTAGCTAGAGGAAACAACAGTATCAATAAAAAGATGAGGGTACTTGAGCTTCATTTGGTCTTCTCGTTCCCAAGTGAACTCAGGACCACGCTTAGATTCCCAACGAACTTTGACAATAGGAATGCGACTTCGCTTTAGCTGTTTGACTTCACAATCCATAATTTCCACTGGCTTCTCAACGAAGTGCATCGTTTCATCAATGCGCACATCGTCAAGCGGTATATGGAGATTTTCATCAGCGAGACACTTCTTCAGATTAGATACATGAAATGTAGGATGCACATTTCCAAGAGATGGAGGTAACTCGAGCTTACAAGCCACTTTCCCAATCCTTTCAAGGATTTTGAATGGACCAACATAACGAGGTACTAACTTGCCTTTCTTTCCAAAACGGATCACGCCCTTCCATGGAGACACCTTTAGAAGAACAAGGTCACCGACTTGGAATTCCAAGGGTTTTCGACGTTTGTCGGCATAACTCTTTTGCCGACTCCTCGCTACTCGAATATTGTCACGGATTTGAATAATCTTGTCGGATGTTTCTTGAATTAACTCGGGACCAGTGATTTGTGCTTCACCAATCTCGTTCCAACAGATAGGAGAACGACACTTGCGACCATAGAGAGCTTCGAATGGAGCCATGTTGATACTTGTGTGGTAGCTATTGTTGTAAGAAAACTCAATGAGGGATAAATGTGAATCCCAATTGCCACCAAAATCGATTACACAAGCTCTAAGCATGTCTTCAAGAGTTTGGATTGTTCGCTCGGTTTAACCATCAGTTTGGGGATGGTAGGTCGTGCTCAAATCCAATCGAGTACCAAGAGCCTTTTGGAGAGATTGCCAAAATCGAGAGGTGAACCGAGCGTCTCTATCGGATATTATGTTCACGGGAACACCATGACGGCTCACAATTTCATCAATGTAAATTCGGGCTAGTTTCTCCACTTTGAAGTCTTCGCGGATAGGCAAGAAATGAGCGGACTTAGTGAGACGATCAATGATCACCCAAATACTATCATATCCACTCGAGGTGCGAGGGAGCTTGGTAATGATATCCATAGTTATATTCTCCCATTTCTACACAGGAATTTCTGGTTGTTCGAGTAAACCAGATGGACGTTGATGTTCGGCTTTGACTTTGGAACAGGTTAAGCATTTGGCCACATAAAGAGCAATGTCTTTCTTTATACCGGGCCACCAATAAAGTTGGCGAAGATCTTGGTACATTTTATCCGCACCAGGATGAATAGAATAACGAGTTTTATGAGCCTCGTTCATGAGAAATGCACGGAGATCGTCGCGATCGGGAACCTAAATACGGTTCAAGTAATAGAGTAAGCCATTGGGTTTTGATTCAAGAATGAGTTCAACACCACATGACATTTCTTCGTACATGTTACCCTCGGTTACCGAGACGTGTTGTGCTTCTAAGATACGGGTTTGAATATCGTTTGAATACGGGCACAATGAAGCATAACATGGTCCTTTCGACTCAAAGCATCGGCTACAACATTCGCTTTGCCGGGATGGTAACGAATCTCGCAGTCGTAGTCGTTAAGGAGTTCGACCCAACGTCGTTGCCTCATATTGAGTTCTTTTTGGTTAAAAATATGTTGAAGACTTTTGTGGTCGGTGAATACCACACATTTCGTGCCATATAGGTAATGTCTCCAAATCTTTAACGCGAATACGACCGCACCCAACTCGAGATCGTGCGTCGTATAATTCTTCTCATGAACTTTGAGTTGCCTTGATGCATAGGCGAGTACTTTGCCTCGTTGCATGAGAACACAACCAAGACCTTGGTTAGAAGCATCACAATAGACAACTAAATCATCGATTCCATCGGGGAGAGTCAATATAGGAGCATTGCACAACTTTTGCTTGAGGGTTTGGAAAGCTTCTTCTTGTTTCGGTCCCCATTCATAAGTCTTACCCTTGTGGGTCAAAGCGGTAAGGGGGACAATAATCTTTGAGAAGTTTGAGATGAAACGACGATAATAACCCGCAAGACCAAGAAATGAACGAACTTCGGTAGGAGTCTTCAGGGCATTCCAATTCTTAACCGTTTCAATCTTAGCAGGATCAACATGAATACCCTTGTCGTTGATGATGTGACCAAGAAATTGAACTTCTTTTAACCAAAATTCGCATTTGGAGAATTTGGCATATAGTTGTTCTTTTCTCAAGAGATCCAAAACCAGTCTAAGATGTTCTTCATGGTTGGCTTTAGTCTTTGAATAGATTAAGATATCATCAATGAAAACGATCACGAATTTATCGAGGTACGGTTTGCACACACGATTCATGAGATCCATGAAAACTGCGGGTGCATTGGTTAGCCCGAAAGGCATAACCATGAACTCGTAATGACCATACCTTGTTCGAAAAGCAGTCTTAGGAATGTCATCTTCTTGAACACGAAGTTGATGATAACCGGATCGAAGATCAATCTTCGAGAAGCAAGTAGAACCTTGAAGTTGATCAAAGAGGTCATCGATTCTAGGCAAAGGATAACGGTTCTTGATAGTAAGCTTGTTGAGTTCGCGGTAGTCAATACACATGCGAAATGATCCATCCTTCTTCTTAACAAATAAGATGGGTGCACCCCACGGTGAATGACTTGGGCGAATGAAACCTTTATCGGAGAGCTCTTGAAGTTGACTTGCAAGCTCTTGCATTTCGGAAGGTGCAAGACGATAAGGAGCTCTAGCAACGGGGTTAGCTCCAGGTATAAGATCAATATGGAACTCTACTTGACGAACGGGAGGAAGACCGGATAAATCCTTAGGAAAAACTTCGGGGAAATCCCGAATGATCGGAATGTCTTGGATACTCTTCTCCTTGACATCCTTTTGAACAATATGAGCTAAGAAAGCAATGTACTTCTTTCGTAAGTACTTTTGAGCGGTAGTACACGACATCAACTTAAGCCCCTTGCAAGGATTTTCACCAAAAACCCTTAAGGTTTCTCCCGATGGTAGCGGAATTCGGATACACTTTTCAAAGCAAATGACTTCGGCATGATGATTTGATAGCCAATCCATACCTATGATAATATCAAAGCTTCCTAGTGGCATTGGAACAAGGTTGATTGGGAATGGATGATCATTAAGTTCTAAGAGCAGTCATAAATAATGGACTCAATGGTAAGGGAGTCACCATTTGCTATTTCAACGGTGAAGGTTTTCTCTAATTGGGATCGTGTCTTTGCAAGTAAGGGCTCAAAATTAAGTGACGCAAAAATTTTATCGGCACCGGTATCGAACAAAATGGAGGCATATTGACTATTAACAAGGAACGTACCATTAACCACGTCGTTGTTGGCTTGAGCTTCGTTGGCGTTTATGTTGAACGCACGCCCACGAGCTCCACCTTGTCTAGCATTTGCAAGTCTTGGACATTGATCACGAAAATGGTTCGGGTCACCACACTCATAGCAAGCACGCCCATTAGCAATGGCGGGAGCACCTTGATTAGCCACTTGAGGTACGGTTCGGTTTGGAGGGTTGACTTGGCCCGCAAGAGCTTTGGCCCTACAAACATTGATAGTATGACCATATCTCCCACAATGAGTACAAAGGCGACATGGGATAGTTTGAGGATGATGATAATTGCAGGTGGCACAAAGAGGGTAGATCCCAACATATGGCTTTTTAGCCGGCGCTTGAACCATAGGTGCAGCTTGGTTGACGGGAACAGCAGGAGTAACCACAGCAAAATTTCTAACCTTCCTCTTTATTATTGCGAGAGGACTCGGTTGTGGCTTTTTTGCTGTGAGTAGGAGGGGTTACGGTTTCAGAAACTTTCTTAGAACCCTTTTTGGTAAGAGTTCCAGCTTTCACATGATTATCAGTTAAGGTAGCGGATAGACGAATAGCATCCTCCAGAGTAGCAGGATTTCTACCTAAGATAGTATCTTGGATTTGTCTTGGTAGCCCACCAATATACTTTTCGATACAACGGGACAAAGGAGTGACCATGTGGGGCACGAGAAGACTCAACTCACGGAACCGAGTTGTATATGCTAAGCTTTCCCCACTATCTTGGGCAAGATTCCAAAATTCAGCTTCTAACTTTTTCACTTCATTTCGAGGGCAGAACTCCTCGGTCATAAGTCTTTTGACCTCATCCCAAGGTAAGGCCATAGCTACATCAACACCCCTATTCCTTTTCTCCCCATTCCACCATGTAAGTGCCCGTTTTTGTAGGACACTTGTAGCATGACGAACACGGAGGTTGTCAGGACAGTCACTATTGAGAAAGGTATTCTCAATGCTTTCAAACCATTGAAGGAGTCCAGTAGCTCCTTCGGTTCCAAAGAACTTGAGGGGATTGCACGAGTTGAAGTGCTTGAAGGTGCATTGAGATGGATTGTTACCACCATTTCCACCATTATTACCACTATTGCTTCCATTTCCACCATTGTTGCCATTGGTGGCACCATTGGCTTGGGTGAGTTGTGTCACCAATTGGGTAAGAATAGTAGCAATGTCGGTGTTGGCGTTGGTTGCGGGAGAACGACGAGGAGGCATTCTACAGATTTTCACAAGACAAGAAATATTGTAAGAACTTATGAGATTTGATAGGATTTAATAGAATGAGATAACAAAAATAAAAATAGATATTTTTAGTTTGGATTGTACTCAAAAGTGACAAAATCACTTGAATACCATGGCACATTAAGGTTAATTAAACTTATATAATTTTCAAGGAGGCATGCTTTAGCCTATAAGTAAACACTCATCTCGGGAATTCCCAGAAAAGCATACGGGTCCCTCGGTTGATTGGGATTTATGCGAAATCATTTCCTAGACAGAAAACCCAAAATACAGGTGTCACCCTTCCAGATTGCACGTGTCCTCAAATAATTTAACAAGTTTAAAAACCTTAACGAAGAAATAAAAATTTTAGAGATTTTTGCTTCAAAAATTTTCCACATGCTTAGAAAGGATAAAGATAGAAAAGAAAATAGAAATATTATGAGGTTTTAGAATATAGGAACGGATATTATTTATTCAATTATTAAGAATATCCTAATAAGTCATGGATTTAAAACACATAGGTCATCAAAATGAAATAATAAGAAATCATACTAAGCATGTAACATATAACATGTAGCACATAGCACATAATCATGAAGCATAGCATAAGTGGTTGTCCTAAAGTTATAGTCTAGGTCAAGGTGTCTAATAACTTAATTCCCTATAACCAAGGCTCTGATACCAATCTGTCACATCCCGACCGATGGCGGAATCATCGGGGCGGGACGTGTAAGACTGTTCATAGCACATGGTTGACTAAATTGAAATATATTAAAGTCAAATTTCCATTACAAATAATCCAAGTACAACCAAAATCAAACAAAGAAACATAAAACAACTCATAGAATTCTTGATTTAAATTTCTAAGTCCAAATCCTATATTGAGCACGTCTTGAATCATTCTCACATATTAGGGCCTGAAACATGAATAAAATAAAGTCAACTAAAAAGTTGGTGAGTATAACACAGTTGTATATAGATAGCATATAGTTGAAAACAAATCCTTTACAAGACATGATAAAAAAAGGCATTTATGGGGAGCAGCTATTGTGTAATCAAGTACAACCAAACCTTTGTAACTAGTATGCAAATTGTGTTGTCGGTATCAATCACCTCCACTTGGGTGGGTTTATCAGACTCAATAGATCTATCATTGAAAACCGTCGGCTTGTATAGTTAATGATTGCACATAAGTTTTCACAAAGATTAGCACAACTAGCACTCGGACACAAAGCTCAAATTTTGCACACATGTATATAAATAGGATTTTTGCACTTGTGTTGTTTGTGTAAATGTAAATGTGTAATGTGTATAAAGTTCATGTTCCACCCCAAAAGTGTAAAAACGTAAAAAGGGGTTGTGAATACTCACTTGGTATCGAAGTGTAGCTAACAAAGAGTAAAGATAAATAAGAATCATTGATACGCACGAGTTAACCTAGATAATAATGTATATTGAATCAAATATGTGCACAAAGTTTAAGTCTAAAAATGAAGGTTGAATTTGTGTATAAAACTATTGATTTGTATTTAAAAGTATTGAATAACATATATAAAGTTTTGAAGTAAATATTTTTGAAACATTTTGATTAAGGTTGGGAAATGAATAGTAAAATAGAATATTTATAAAATCATTGATTATGAAAATAAAGTATGTGTTAAATGTAATTTAATAAATAAATAAATGTTTTTATTTAAAATGAAGAATAAATAATCTTTATTTATTTATAAAGTATGTAACTTATAAATAAAATGTTTTAAATGAAAAATTTAATAACAAATTTAATTTTATAAACTTTTAATTAAATGATTTTCCATTTATTCCAAGATTAATTATTTGATCTTTTTAAATACCTTTTTATAAAACTATCTATTTTTATTTAAAAACTAAATCTGGAATTTTTACAGATTAAAATAAAACAACAATAATTCTGATCAAAGATTCTGACCTAGACACGACCGTGCTTGGGAAGGACACGACCGCGCATGAACCACGGGCGCGACTGCGCTAGTCGGGACGCGACCGGGTTTGATCTAACAGAGGCCAACTTGGACAATTCACGAGGCACGACCGTGCCTTAGCTCGGCACGGTCGTGTATATGATCTTTAGACACAACAGAGGCTAGCCCAAAGGGCATGACTAGGTCTGGACAGGAGGACACGACCGCGCTGCTAGTCAGCACGACCGCGCTACATGAGGCACGGTCGCGCAAGATGATTAGCGCGACCGTGTCTCTTCCAAATCAGACACGAATTGAACAAATCTTGTATTTATAGCGTTGATAGGGCTTTTAATTACTGAGTTGTTACGAGTCTATTCATCTAATTTAATTGTATGGAAATCGTGTTTAAGAGTGAAATCGATTAAATCTTTTCTTATTAAAATAATAATTCTGATTCGGACGATTTCTGTAATGAAAGCCCAGATTAATAGGGGGCTTTTGATATTGATACTGAAACGAATGAGATAGAGAGTATACTTACCCTGAAGCGTATCGAATCGATGAAGAACGGTAGAATGGAATTCCGACGACGGCAAGATTAACCTCCGGTGACTTCTGCTGCGATTTCTGGCTGATCCAACCTCTTCAGAAAACTTAGAGATGCTCGGAGGATTGAGTTCCTTGATTAATTGATAGCAACAGTATCGAAAAGAATGATTCGAGGCTTGGGAGAAATATTGGACGGTTTCTTGAGAGGAATACGAAATTGGATTGATAAAACTCGTAATGGACTGAGATATTTTTCATTGTCAAAGAAAATGAAACGTAATCGGTTTCGAATTTCAAACGATCGGGTGTTTTGAAACTGCACTTACGTTTCGACTGTTACGCAGGCGCGACCGTGCTTAGGCACCGGGCGCGATCGTTCCAGGACCAGTCGCGTGATCGTGCCGAGGCACTTGGCGCGACCTTGCCAGGACGAAGCACGACCGTGCTAATTAGGGTTTCTTGATAAATTTTCAACTTTAGTCCTTGACTTTTCAGGTTTGATTAGTTTGATTAACATAGTTTCTTGCATAGTGTTTAAGTGTATATAATCGAGTAAAACTTGCGAACTTGTATTGAATCATTGCATTTAATTTATGGCGAGAAAAATAATAAGACAGTGCAAGAGTATTGAGTTTGAAATTGCATTACATTGAATTGAAATATGAATACTAAAATCAGAAATGTTACACTATATGTTATTGATGAGTAATATGTGTCACGCATGAGGCATTTTAACGACATTAACTAATGTGGTTGGTTGTTTAAAGAGAGTTCGGGACCGGATCGTGAGAGATGGAACTAGGGGGACCCGAAATGAATCATGGAGTAGTTTATAAAACACATTTGGGCTAAACCCTAGGGCCATTTGTGACCCTAGGTGTGCGACGGAAGCGAGAGAGACGCAAGGAGGAGCCGGCGACGGGAGAGGAGGCTGCGACGCGGTGGTTTCTGTTTGAGAGACTCCGAAACACGACATGGTAATCTTATTTCCTACTTGTATTCGGTTTTGGATGGTTTTTCCAATTAAGGTTAATTTCTTTCAGTGTTAAGACCGCTAGAAAATGACCCGAAGACGATTGGTGAAGCAATCGAGCGAGAACGGGAACTCCGACAAGAAATCCGGCTACTGTTTGCGTCTCCTGCGGCGGCTAAGGTAGGTGGTTGAAGGGCTTGGCGTTACGGTCGCGTGGATATATTATTTGTCCAATTCCGAGTTCGTTTGATAGGTTTTCAAGCAGCGTGAATACAGACGCGTGAAAATGGACGAATCCGGACACTGTTTCGCTTTTCGGCGACAGAGTCGGCGGATTCCGGTGACTGGTTGGTTTGAAAGGGTCCGGGAATACGGACGTGTGGACATATTATTCGCCTAAACCGGAGTTCATTTGGGTCGGTTTTAAGCTACTCGAATATTCACGCGCAAAACTAACGTGCTGAAAGATGAATATGCGTTCTGGCAGAAGTGGTGGCGGTGACGGCCGAGACCAATAATTTTTTGAGGTCAGGTGTGTCGAGACGAACTCGTGGATAGGTGGATCGCGTGAAACGGAGCTTGTATAGTCGAGATATAAGCAAAATGAATTTTCTTCTCGCGTGGTGCTCAAAAGTTTCGTACAAAACCGCTTAGAACGGCTTGTACGCAAAGGTATGACCCCATAGAACTTTATATTCATTATTGGGTACCGTTTTGGGATTTGAGAAAATTATCAAGGACATCATTCAGGAACATTTTTAGATCACGTTAATTTAGGGGTTATATACGAACGAGTGCGTCGTTTGTACGGTTTGGGACGATTTAGACCGAACTTGTAGCTCGCTAGTCCAGTGTAGGTGGGTTAGTGTTATTGCGGTAAGAGGGTTGATCTGGGTAATTCATTTGATGACAGGTTCGCGTTGGACTACGCGTTTACGGGTATGCGGCTTACGGAGGAAAAGTTTCGCAACCAGTGAGTTTCTAATCCCCTCTTTAAATATTTTAAACGTTTTGGGGCTATCATACATACTAACATGTTATATGCTATCAACTAAATGTGACGCGAGTCATGATGTGATTTAGAAGTGTATATGGGTTAATTATATAATAATTAAACTAAGGGTCTACGTGGGGTCCATAGAATGTGTGGGCAAACGTGTTTTGTGAAACTAAACATGATATGAGTTTTGGGTTTAACCCGAAGAGTATTATGAGCTAAATGTTCAATAACGAGGCTAGGAGTCTGGGTGGTGGCCTTAGTATGTATAGGCTAGAAGTCGGTATGATGTTCATGTGTCGTATAATTACTTATTTGGAAAGAATCGGTATAACGCTATGAGGATACGTCTAGAGTAAGTGTTTGATTAAACTCGTAAGTGATTCGTAAAAGGGTGGTGAGTCGTAGAACATGTCTAGGTAGTGCCATGTGGTTATATGTGTTGCTTTGTGTGCTTGCATTGTTGTCCGTGTATACGGTCAATAGTGGTGTGGAGGACGGGGTCCTTCGGGGTCATCATTGTATGTGTGATATGGCAGTCATCATGTGGTGAGGTGTCAGTCACCGTATGGTAGATGATATAGTCACTATATGGGTGGCTGGGTAGTCATCATTGATGACAAGTGTGTCACTATGTTTAGTGGCGGGGCCCTGTAACAAAGGTATAGGTGAGCTCATGACGAGTATCCCGACGGGGATAACACTGACAAGGGTATTTGTGACGAGACCGATAAATCCATCGAAGGTAATTGTTGTGTGCATTTATGTGTGTATTAATTGCATGCGAATGTTTGTCGATATTACTTGTGAAATGATGTTGATTACTTTGGTACGGAGTAGTAGATTGACCCTTGTGTCGGGACAATGTCGTATTATAACTGTTGAGTCAGTTTACGTCGTAAGAGTCTTGGTGAAGGTTTGTCGGATTGTACCTAGGGATTTTGGGGTATGTTAACTGGACCTTAGGTTAAGGCAAGGGGGTTAATTGAGAGTTAGATGTGTAGTATGCTCGATCCATATCGGTGAGACTTACTGGATTGTAATTGTGGGATGAGTCTTGGGTGGTGAGTTCTTAAGGGAATGGGTGGTAAGGTGGAACACCAAACGTCATCTATTTGATAAAACATTTTATAAAGGGCTGGGGCGTCCTGAATCGGTGTTAATGATTTTGTGACAAGATGATTTCTATGAAATCTACTATTAGAACTCACTCAGCGTAGCTGACTTTGTATATACGTTTGACTGTTTTGCAGTTGAGTCTGCTTGTCGAGGTATCTTGGCTTGGGAGCGGTGCTACTCAGTTGGTGTGCATGCATTCGTAAGGTAGAGATAAGAACTTTTAATGTAATTAAAATATAATTACTATTTGGTGAAAGACTTCCGCTGTTTGTTTAACTGAAAGTTAAGTGTTTTTAACGCGTTTACTTAGTGAGGAGATCCAATTGTAGGGTGCCCGGTTTGGGGCCTTACAGTACACAATAACATATGTCAAAGGAAGTAAGATTAGGGGTTCTAAAAAGGATATCCTAAAGATGCAAAGAAAGGACATTAAAACCTTATCTAAAATTCCTCTTGACAATCCCAGCAAGGATTCAAGGGGATATGAAAATGCTAGAATCATTATTCAGATGCAAAATCTGTATGAACAGAGGTATAAGAAAATTTGGTTGCATCAGTCTAGGGGGAGTTTGTAGATATATGAGACTGATGGCTACAAAATCTTCTAATTCTTTTTGCTGCGGACACTTCAATTTTTCCACTGACATATGTTGCTGCTGTTGATGGTATATGCTGCCGATAGTTGTGAATGCTGCTGATCAACAACTATACCATTATCTGCTGAAGACCAATGTTGCTGTTGATAGGCTTATTAGCAGCATCCAACACTTATGCTGCTGATAGGCATATCTTCAGCAACATTGACTTTGCTACTGACAGTCCTTTCTGCCACAACTGACAGTACTATCAGCAAAAGGAATATTATTGGTGAAGAAGAGAATGCTCTCACAACTAAGCAGACATGTAGAGTTTCCCAACATAAGTCATCAGAGCATGTTTCAACGTTTGTCTTTTGTTTTAGTTGTCTTTTTGTTTGTATCCAATAGTAGCATAGCATCTTGTCTGTAAAAGATCAACGACTAGTGTTTGATCTGATCCTCAGAATCAAGGATTTGTCTTGATTCTAAGTTCCTATTTATGTATTGTTTCTCTTCATTGTAAAGTGTGATTTTTAGAGTTTTCTCTATAACTTGTAAGCTTTGAAGAGTGAAATACAATTTTCATTTATCAGTATTCTCTTTGTTGTTACGTGTTGCATTTCATAGTTGTTATTGTTTCCGCCAATATCAACTAAAACATAACCATCTTTTAATCTATCGATCCTACAGAGATCAAAGGATAAATCCTCCAAATATATCGTAATATTTTGTAATCGTTTAGCATAAAAGATTTTACCGAAAACTATTCTTAGTGTAATCTTTGATGATGAACGAGTATGAGAACAAATTCTAAGAAATCCAATTATGTGTTAATTTCACATTTTCTATTGTTCTTCAATTAAACCTAATTGTTATTTCGATGCTATTATTTAACACTACCTATTCAATTAGGGGTGTGAGTAAATTAAGATTTGTGATGAACTACCTACCAATTTTCAAAACATTGCCAAAAGAGTATTAATCTATTTTAACTTTTGATTACTAAAGAGGAAAGACCCAATTAGCCCAACAAAAACCTAGACTCAGCCCATCAGAAGTGGTTTTGATCCGGCCTAAGAGGGACCACAAATACGGTTACGGCCGTGTGGCAGGCAAGGAAGGGGGATGCCATTTCCAACAATAAGAGCACCTCCAATAGGGCATCCGGTTTGAAGTGGATGGAGAAAGTGGACGAGCATTGCATTGGAGCAGATGTCCACATCCGTTCGGTTTAGGGTGTTATCCGGATTCCCAGATGAAAGTGGATGAGAATGGTGGGCACCCAAATTTGGTTAAATTGTTTTCTTATTTTGTTTTTAAATTTTAAATTAACTAAAAATTATTTTTAATTTAACTATTAATTGAAAATAGTTTTTTTAAATATTAACTAAAAATTGTTTTTTAATTTAATAAATTAGAATATTATTTTTAATATTAACTATTTTTAATTTAACTATGAATTTTTAAATCATTTAATTTTAAAATATTATTTTTAACGACTAGTTTTATAACGGCTAGTTTTTAATCAGTATAAATACAAGTAATTGCTTCATATTCAACTCATCTTCAAAATTTCACATTCAAATCTCACACTAAATATGAGTTCTTGTGATGATGATGTTTTCTCAATCTCCACCTCGGTTTCAACCACCGTTTATGAATCCTTTTGCTAATGCTGATATGCACTTTATGCAAGTAGCCATGAAGCAGTATGAACAATTAGTTTTCGATGATTTAAAAAATATGTAATTGCATCTAAAGGAGCACTATACCGAAGAAGGTTCCAGTTCCAGTCGTCCGAAGGGGAGCGGTCGTGAAGATGTAGATAGTCGTCTTTGGAATGACTACTTTGCTCTGACACCGGTTTACCATGAAAGATTCTTTAGACGACGGTTTCGAATACATCGTGATCTAGTCAATCGAATTTTTGACGATTTGAAAAACATTATCCCTACTTTACACAAAGAGTGGATGCGGTTGGTAGAATTGGTTTATCCACCCTCCAAAAATGCATATGTGCAATACGTCAGTTGACATATGGCATGCCAGCTGACCAAACCGATGAATAGATACGCATTGGTGAAAGTACTGCCCTCGACTGTCTTCGATTGTTTTGTCGTGGTTTTATTGAAAATTTTCTAAAGAATATCTAAGAGGGGGAAGAAATAAGCGATTGGTCAGATGATAAAGGTGAAGAACCTAAACCACCAAACCAAGGACCGACAACCGATTTTGAAGAACACTTGGCAAGGTTCAAGAAGCTACGTAACAATGAACCTCATCATGCGCTTCGAAGCGATTTAGTGGAGCATATATGGTCTATTACGCAATAGTTGGTTTATGTGATCTTTTATGTTTTTATTTGTGTTATTTTGATTTATTTTATTTCATGTAACCTTTTTATTTTAAATTAAATTTAAAATTTTAATTTTTAGGATTTTAATATTATATTATTTTATATTATATTGATTTAAATAATATGAGATATAAAAAAGAAGATTATAATAGATAATTTTTTTGGTATATAGAATATAAATGTAAAAGTAGATGATGATATGGAAATATAGGGGTGTGTGAAAGTGGATGTACGGTTAGAGTAAAAAAGATGGTTTTTGAAGGATGAGTGGAAATCTAATGTGGCAGCTGATGTGGCACGTTTGGTTTGGTTTTTCTCATCCACCATTGTGGGTGCTATAAAAGGGCACAGTCACAGTTGCATGTATCCCCTGAAGGGCCCCACAACCCTCACGTAGCGTTGATGGAGAAAACCTTAATCTGAATCCTATATATAGTAAGGAGAAAATGTATTGTCATTCATGCTCTCATACTACACACTCACATATACTTCTTCATCTTCCTAACATCATTAAGAACTCCATAAATATTCTCACACCGGAGAGTTGTTACAAGGAATATCCCCTCCATGTGACTCCTTAACGCATTTTCTATTTTATAAGGAGCCATCAGAAGCATTGGATTGCTGAGATATGGGTTAATCGAAGTGGATCCATTAACGTTCTGATCTTGAGTTCCTTCCCGGACCGGGATTTGCGTTAACAATTACTAAATAATTACTGATGACATAGGATAGTCCAGCGATCAGACCAAAGGCCCAAAAAGAAAGGGAACAAGCCCAATGGATTTTGGCTCGGCCTTGGCTGGACCACAAGCACGTATATACAAATAAAAACGGTCTTCCCACAATAAATGTTGTTGGCCAAAAATAACAAAAGAGGAAAAAACCAAACCTGACAATCTAGAATAGTGCTTCTTCCTTTTTACCTCCAAACGAAAGAATAAGTCACCACCTATTAGTCAGGGACATAGGATAAGAACCTACAAATAATCAATGTCAACACATTGCACACTTAAAGGAGAATCTCCATAAACACGAGGCAGGGAACAAAATACAAGGAACCTACCAACCACTAAAATAGAAGACCTAGTGTCAAAGAGGCTCCAACATTGCAAGTATAAATAGAAACTTCCTCTAGAAAGGTAAACACTTCATTCCATCTCCAACTTTCTAACTCTTTACTTGAAAATATTTTACTGATTCTCACGCCGGTGGTTGATCGCAGGAGACCCTCACCTGCGGTGAGTCTAACGACTTTCTTCTTTCTTAGCAGGGCAAGGATACCGGGGGTCTGTTCTCATCGGTGTAGCAACAAGTTGCGCTCACCGTGGGGCACGCTTCACTTCAGACAATTTAGAAGTTGTGTCTCATTACCAACTGAAAGATCTTTGAACTATTTTTCTCCTTTTTTCTTTGTTGCACCCGGTCACCATGTCCGGAGAACACACCCCTCAAGGTAGTCGTCTAGCCCAAACCCCTGAGGGTATTAGGGAGCATTTCCAATGCCTTCGGGAACTCATGAACAAGTATGCCTAAGAGGAACGATTACGGGGAGTCAAGGTTCGCCTTGATTACGAAGAAGAGCCTAGCGTCACCTTGACCCCTGATGTGTCGTTTTTAATATATAAAAATATAATAAATATATTTTTATGATGGTTTTACGAGATCAGGTTTTAAATTTATAAAATGATAATTAATTTAACTTAAAAACACACACAATACGCAAGTGTAACTATCGCAGCGTAATATAGTTTAGGTAAGAACCAAATATCGAACCAATGGACACGGTCTAGTTCCAGTACTCAACTTTTATTATCGTTTAGCCAGATCATTTAGTGAGTGGGTTTTGTGTGCTTGTGAAGCAGAATAGTAAATGACAGAAAAGTAAATAACGGTAAAGTAAATAACAGAAAAGTAAAAACGTGCATGATGTGTATAACATGAATGTAAATAGTAGAATAGTAAAAAACAAGAAAGTAAATATCTAGGAAATCATCAGGTCATGAAAAGTATTGCTTTGGGCTTCGAATCAGCTTGGTACGTGATAATGTTAAGTTGACTAATCCAGTGATATGACTACTACAAACTTGTGACCCGGGTCACCGCTAGAGCCTCGTCCTCATGAAATTTGATTCACGAATTAAAATCCTTAAATTAAAATGGTAGTGCCTTCCGTTAACGACAACATTTACCCTCAACCCTTAGAATGGTCATCTCTGGGTTGGTTTAAGACATCGAACGTAAATGTTTTATATTAAGGTAAAATAGGTGATTATATTTTGCTCAGCAGGAGGTGGTGTAACAATGGTACCAAGTATAAAGACGTACCGTTCCCAACATGAGTTCACCAATTCTTGGTCGCATAATAAGTTCGTAAAAAGACGTACGACCTTAATAATGTTGACCAAGCCTTGGCTTATCAATATCTGGTTGTATAAAGACGTACAAGTTTCAAAAGAAGTTTGATTAAAGAGGTTTTACGATCTTACACTTTAAAATCAAGAACACTCACAAATATAAAGACGGACACCAAATGGTGGTTTTAAGGACGAATAATTAAAGGCATAAACATACCACTAGATTAATACGTCAAACATTAACATGCACCAAACATCATCTTCACCCTAGCAATACAAGAAGCTTAGCCACGAATGGCCATGCTAACTAGCGTAACGCTGAGTTTCGTAGGCTCCCCTGTTGTGGAACAAGGAGAAAGAGCCCCTCTACTCACTACTACTACTCTAATACTACTAGAAACGAACAATTCTCTATATGTTGAGGTATGGAATGGTGTATTGAGGTGTGTGGAATGAAGAACCCAGGCCATCTATTTATAGGCCTCAAAATGAGCAATGCACGGCCATGCATTGGATTGCACGGGCATGAAAACACCTCGGGAATCAAACAGGATACACGGGACAGTGTACTAGACCCTTGGAGAGCAAATTGGGCATTGCACAATCGTGCAATGGGAATGGGATGCACGGCCGTGCATCCTCTTCTTGCCTCCTGTTTTGTCTTTTAGCTTCTTGTGTTGAGTTCCTTTGTCCTGGTTTGACTTCTTGGGGGTCAATGCTCGGGTTTGGTCTTCCAAAAGCTTGATTTCTTCATGTTTTAAGTTGGTTTTTGCTCTGGTTTATCTTGGGACACCGTATAACCTACAATTGTGAAATATTAACGCATTAAGTATCATTTACAAGGCTTTTGTTTGATTAATACCATAATATGGGGATTATTATGCTTGCAAAACATGTATAATTCAGGACATATCATAATACCCCACACTTAAACTTTGCTTGTCCTCAAGCAAACTCATGCATGATCATACCCATAACTAAAAAAATTACAAGGGTAATGGAGTCCCAAGTAGTTGGAAACTCCGGGATAACTCTTGAGTTGCTTATTCTATTTTTATGTTTTTCTTATGATGTAATCCATGACAAGTCTACTAGAACTTCAATTATGCATAAACTTTAACTCCTCACAATGTTCACTCAACTCTAGGGTTATATATGTATGGATAATGTAGGTTAAGTGGAACACTCAAGTTCGAATCGAATTATGCAATGGTCATAAGCTTGTATGCAGATCAAGTCTCCACCAACTAACTAAGTAGAATGCATGAATCAAGAGGACTTTAAAAGGGTTGTAATGTGGCTAAAATAAAAATAAAGGGTGAAAATGAAAATCTTTTTGGATTTTTAGGGATTTAAAGAAGGGCTGTAGCTATCATGAAACACACAGCTACGACTTCATGGCTTAAAATGAAAAATACTAGTAGGTCCCTCTACAGTACTCAGATCATGAGGGTATAACTAATCTGAGGGCTCGTTTATGGTCAGATTGCCAAAACCAATATCTCTTATCATTCTCAACTCTTTCCTCACTACGTAGTACACATTACTGCCTTTCCGTACGAATCTTTCGGCATGTAGCCTAACAGCTCCTACTTTGATCAGATGTGTATACTCATGTTGGGAAGGAGTTTGATTCTTGCTACACTTTCCATCGTGGACTTCACACATTTGTCGTATCTTTTGGATCTTCTTTTGGCGGCACTTTTTGACAAGCCACAAAATGGTGGCAGTTGTTCTTGCTTGCCCCACCGTTTTCTTACATCACTAGTTGCTTTGAAAACTTTCTCTTGAAGTTCGGGCGGTAATTCAGGCTTTGCGAAATGAAGGCAGAAAAGAAAATTACAATTAAAAGAATGCATATCCAGTTCTTTAAGGCTAGCCGGTAAAAGACCAACTTCTCTATTTTTTTTTCTTTTCTCCTTTTCTATTTTTTTTATATCCAGACAAATTCTTCAATATTTCTTTTTCCTTAATTTTCTTGAAATAATTTTTTCATAAATTCCTTGTAGATAGTTCAGCTGTTTCTTCCTAATACATCCACCTTATTGTATATTTCAATTCCTTTGAGTGAAACAGATTTTTTCCAAATTGCCTTAATGGTAATGAACTTGAAATAACGACATAAGATAATTTTCCCACTTTGATGACATTCAGCCAATAACCGGTGTTTACGAAAAGCTGGTTGGTTGATAAATGTGGGTAATAGAAAAAAAAAGGCTAAGGCTCAGAGGGCTTTCTAGGCGGATTATATTTTTGGGATATTTTGATTTAAGGATAATATATAGGGGTAATAAAGTCCTAGGTGCCTCAATCACTTTCATACTTCTACTAGTTTATGGTCTTGATATGTATCAGTCACACAAGTTCTAATTATCCATAAAATCTGATTGAAAAACACTCAATCTACCAAATGAAAGAGCATGCGAAAAATAATGATAATAATCCTCGTGAAAAGGCTCAGATTATTCTCACATGGAAACGAATGGGATAGGGTTTAGTGATTTGTTATTCATAATATCCATTTGTTTCTACTTGCCATGTATTCATTTTATTTAATTAGGTGCGAACTCAAAGAGGTTTAGATTTTAGCATTTAAAATTTTTGAAAATTTTTCGGGTTTTACAAAAGGTAGGTTTTTGTAATGTTTTCGTCAAATGGGTAGAAAATCACAAGTTAAAAATTTACTGCTTTGAGGTTACAAGTAGTCATGAATCTCTAATTCCCCACCCCACACTTAAAACTGTGCATTGCCCTCAATGTACAAATGCATGTAATGGAAAGCTATGTAGGAATTAAATGCATGAAATTTTAAGGGAAAAGAAACGGGTACTCCCCCGGTCAATTCGGTATATAACCTAAGGCCAAAACTTATTGCTGTTGTCAAGATTTTGCTTTAAACACTTCATCTAATTTCAAAGAAATTTGATGTGGTTTTCGATTCCTCAGATTGTAGAGATGGAGTGGGATTCCTCAAAGAAGTAGAGAGACTATCTGGTGATGCTATTCTTCCTGACACATAAAGGAAAACATAAAAGCAGACAAGGAAAATAAAAGGTAGTCGTTAAGCTACTAAGGTCCTAGTATCGAGTAGGCATACCTGGGGGCTGAAGTAATAGATACTTAAATTTGGAAAACCAAACCTGCGGTCCATGTTTTCTGCCGTATGCACTAACTTCTCAATTTATTCATGATCATCGGGTTACCTCCCGGAAGAGACACGTTTATTAAAGGGTCGCTGGCTAGACCCGTACGTGCTTCATCACTATTTCTTCAGGTGGGAGCCATCGACTTCCACTGTATCTCTTGTTTCTTTATTCAAGTCCTTCAGTTTTGGTAGCTTATTAAAGTACTCATCGATCCAGTTAGTGTCGTCAAAACCCTTGCCAAGATCTAGTTTCTTTCCTTTGTTGAATTCTTTGGCTTTCTTCAGTTGGTAGTCGATATTAGTATCGATGAATTGTGTAATTTCAAAGGGATTATTAGATAAGCACTCATTTCCTCCGATGTTGTAGGTCACTAATTGTTTTCCGACACGAAGTGTCAAAATTCCTTCTTTCATGTCAATGACGGCTCGGGCAGTAGCTGAAAATGGGCGACCCAAAATCAAAGGTACGAAATAGTCGGGTCCCATTTCTAGAACCATGAAACCGGCAGGGAAGACAAACTTGCCAACTTTTACTAGTAAGTTCTCAATGACTCCTATAGGTGATTTAATCGATCCATCAGCGAGTTCAATAGTTGCATTAACAGTCCGCGGATTTCCAATTTTGAGCCTTTGAAACATGTTATATGGCATTACATTTACACTTGCTCCCATATCAGCGAGTGCGAAGGTTATCGGCAGTGGTCTGATAGAACATAGTAGAAAGAACTTTCCAGGATCTGAAAGTTTCTTCGGAAGACATCTCTCAATAAGAGCGACACAATGGTTGGTCCTCTTTACCGCCTCTTCCATGTGTCTTTTGTTTGTAAGGAATCCTTTAAGAAACGTCCATACTTAGGCATTTGTCGTATGATATCCAGGAAGGGAAGATTGAAATGGATTTGGCTTAATAGCTCGATGAATTTATCATATTGTTCGTCAGTCTTCTGCTTTACTAACCTCCCTGGATATGGTATGTGAGAATGGAATGCTCTTTTTATCAGAACTTTTGGAGGAGAATTCACTGGAGCAGGAGGTGGGATTACATTTGATTACGGTCCTTGGGTAGTTGTTTCTGCGATGTGCGGACGAAGTGGTACCCCAGTGAATATTTCTCTTCTTGGTGATTGAACTTCTTCTTCTGGCATGGGTGGTTCTAGATAAACCTTTCTATTTCTAAGTGTGATAGCACTTACATTTTCTTTTGGATTGGTTTCAGTATTACTCGGGAGGCATCCTCGTTGTCTTTCGGATAGGAGTTTCGCATTTTGTCCTAATTGCGTCTCAATGGACTGAAGAGTTGCTTTCTGTGTCCTAAACTCAGCTTCGTGAAGACTAAACTTATCCTCATATTGTTTGTGACGGGAATCTGCTAGAAGGGTTTGACTTTCAGTTGTAGATATTAACTTAGTTACCGCGTCCTCCATGTTTAACCCATTACTTAGCTTGTTAGATCCTTGATATTGTTGACGGGGCTAATAGTTTTGAGATTGTCTTTGTTGAAATTGTTGTTGTCTGAAGCCAGATTGTCCCTGGTTGGTGTTATCCTTCCAGCTGAAGTTTGGATGATTGCTCCATCTAGGATTATAAGTGTTGCTGTAGGGGTTGTTTTGCGGGCGGTTTGTTCCAAATAAGTCAACATGCTCAGTATTGGTAGTGATGCTTTTTACTTCTTTAGTAGTCTCAGTGATCGCTTTGCCCTTGCTAAGCTGATTGATTCGAGCGGTGAGGGCATCTACTTGAGCAGAAAGTGAAGTGACAGTATCGACAAAAGGAACTCCTTGCCTGGCTCCCCTGTTACTCCTTGGGTTGTACCGTTGATAGCTGTTCATAGCTATTTCCTCAATTAGGTTGTAAGCTTCTTGTGGCCTCTTGTTTTCAAAAATACCACCTGCAATAGCATCGAGTGTCTGACGAGCATGATTATGCAACCCATTGTAGAATGATGATACTTGTAACCAAACCTCTAGCCCATGATGAGGACATTTCCTCAGCATGTCCTTAAAACGTTCCCATGCCTCATATAGTGATTCACCATCTTCCTGGGTGAAAGTGGTAATATCATTTCTCAGTTTTGCAGTCTTTGCTGGCGGGAAGTATTTTGATAGGAATTTCTGAGCTAGATTATCCCATGTAGTGGTCATCCTGGTAGGAAGAGAGTTTAGCCATGCCTTAGCTCGTTTCCTTAAGGAGAAGGGAAACATTCGGAGACGAATTGCGTCATTCGAAACTTCGTTCAGTTTGAAAGTGTCACAAATTTTGAGGAAATTTGCAATGTGGGCATGTGGATCTTCATTGGGTAATCCATGGAAAGTACATCACGACTGCATCATGTGATAACATGAGATGTAATCTCAAAGTTGTTAGCGTCAACCGTTGGCCTCGTGATACTGGACCCAAAAGCGTCCAGTGACGGTCTTGCGAAATCAGAAATATTGCGGTTTTCAACGGCCATTTTTCTAGTACGGTTATCTCGTATTCGGCGGTGAAAAAATCTTTCGGGCTCTGCTAAACGTTGATATAAACTAGTAGTGGAACTATGGATCATACACTACCTACAGCAAAATGTAGAGGAAAAATAGATAGAAAATGATAAGGCTAATCCGTTAACTTGAATTTTTCTTTAAATCACCGTGTCCCCGGCAACGACGCCAAAAACTTGATGTGTCGTTTTTAATATATAAAAATATAATAAATATATTTTTATGATGGTTTTACGATATCAGGTTTTAAATTTATAAAATGATATTACTTTAACTTAAAAACACACACAATTGGCAAGTGTACCTATCGCAGCGTAATATAGTTTAGGTAAGAACCAAGTATCGAACCAATGGAAACGGTCGAGTTCCAGTACTCAACTTTTGTTATCGTTTAACCAGATCAATTAGTGAGTGGGTTTGTGTGCTTGTGAAGCAGAATAGTAAATGACATAAAAGTAAATAACGGTAAAGTAAATAACAGAAAAGTAAAAACGCGCGTGATGTGTGTAACAGGAATGTAATAGAAAAATAGTAAACAAAAAGAAAGTAAATATCTCGGAAATGATCAGGTCACGAAAAGTATTGCTTCGGGCTTCGAATCAGCTTGGTATGTGATAATGTTAAGTTGACTAATCTAGTGATATGACTACTACAAACTTGTGACCCGGATCACTGCAAGAGCCTCGTCCTCACGACATTTGATTCACGAATTAAAATCCTTAAATTAAAATGGTAGTGCCTCCCGTTAAGGACAACAGTTACCGTCAACCCTTCGAATGGTAATCTCCGGGTTGGTTTATAACATCGAACGTAAATGCTTTGTATTAAGGTTAAATAGGTGATTATATTTTGCTCACCGGGATGCGGTGTAACATTGGGATCATGTATAAAGACGTACCGTACCCAACATGAGTTCACCTATTCTTGGTCGCATAATAAGTTCGTATAAAGACGTACGACCTTAATAATGTTGACCAATCCTTGGCTTATCAATCTCTTCTTGTATAAAGACGTACAAGTTTCAAAAGAAGTTTGATTAAAAAGGTTTTACAATCTTGCACTTTAAAGACTGATTTAGACAATAATAAAAGACCACCAAATGGTGGTTTTAAAGACGAATAATTAAAGGCATAAACATACCACTAGATTAATACGTCAAACATTAACATGCACCAAACATCATCTTCACCCTAGAAATACAAGAAGCTTAGCCAGGAATGGCTATACTAACTAGCGTAACACTGAGTTTTGTAGGCTCCCCTATTGTGGAACAAGGAGGAAGAGCCCCTCCACTCACTACTACTCTTCTAATACTACTAGAACCGAACTATTCTCTTTATCTTGAGGTATGGAATGGTGTATTGAGGTGTGTGGAATGAAGAACCCAAGCCATCTATTTATAAGCCTCAAAATGAGCAATACACGGTCGTACATTGGATTGCACGGGCATGCAAACACCTCAGGAATCAAAAAGGGTACACAGGATAGTGTACTAGACCCTTGGAGAGCAACTTGGGCATTGCACGGTCGTGCAATGGGATGCACGGCCATGAATCCCCTTCTTGCGTCATGTTTTTTCTTTTAGCTGCTTGTGTTGACTTCCTTTGACCTGGTACACGGGACAATGTACTAGACCCTTCAAGTTGCCTTTTCTCCATTTTGGAGAATATCATCGGGAGAGCATCCTTAATATGTTTCTTCTGAAATTAATTTCTAGAACTCATTTATGGGTGTATTTACTTCAGCAGCATTATTGATAATTGCCTGCTTTTTCTTTTCGTTGGTATTTTGGGAAGATCCAGTTTGTTTAGACATTGTAAAAAGAAATAGAATTGGAGTCAAAACATAAGGATACCTTTATTGATTTAAATATTAGACAAGATAACAAAATACATAACAAAAGGGTTTAATAATTATTATGATTCTTTTCTTCTAAGGCTTGAATTAATAAGACGCTCCGAGCTTCGATCTCTGCCTTTTCTTGTTCAAGTTCTGCTATGCGGTTTAGCAATATTCTCACGCTCTCATCTCCAGATATTTCATCATTTACATAAGGAGTAGAGATGTTAACAGTCTCATAGTATGGAATATACGGTCTATTAGAATCGACTCTTTCTTCTCCCTCTGGTACGCAACTATTGTTATAAGGTATTTTAGGTAATCCCTCATGAAAATTGTGAGAAAGTATTAGAGTTATGTTGTAACTTCTGGCAGTCGGAGCAGAGTGAAAACTTATGAATGGATTATAGGGAGTATTTGGATTCCCTATTTCTCGTAGACTTCTAAAAGTAGAACTTTCAGTGTCTTCGCTAGTTTCAATGGTAGTTTCATTAGTGACTCGTTCTTGGTAATTAGGAGGAGCAAAACGACGAAAGAATGTAGGTCCTTTTCCCTTTTCAGCCATTCTGACAAAAACCAAATAACTTTTTATTAAAATATTGAAATATATTACAAGATATAAAAACAAAATACATCAGTTCTTCTCCCAAGGTCTTCATACCTTCTCAGAATTCATAGACCTACGCTTAATAAAATTTTCTCCTCTCTATGTCCATCATCCATCCCCTGTTTACATCATCCGTTTCTTGTAACGAACGATCCAAACATTAGATAGGGGAGGAAGGCATCCTGTGTGCATAACCAAATTGTGGTGGTGGATCTCGAATACCGACCACAATGTCATTATACACATTCTGGTATGAAGGAGAAGCTTGAAAATAATCCTAGATAGGATCATAGTTTAAATGGTTAGGAGCGATGTAGGGATCTTGTGAAATTGGAGATTCTTGGTTAGAGCAGATGTAATCTGGAGGATTGTCAGATGGAGGTTCTAGGTTTGGGTTGGATGGATAATATGGTTGTTTTTCTTCCGAGCTCTCCCCTACTTGGGGTAGATTAGCATATATCTGCTCCATTTCTGTAGCTGAAACAGAGAATGTCTCGGTCGGTAAACCAACACTCATCCTTGGTTTGGTCCTTTGGCTGGGGCTAGCTTGATCAAGTGAAGGTGGTGTATCACATTGCCAATTGCTGAAGTTTGATCCTCCAGCTAGAAATGAGTCATCAGATTCATAGTCCTTGATGTTAAAAGAGCTATCCTCCGGGATTACAATAGGCATCATATGAGATCCAAGAGGATGCTCAGGGGATTCCAGTTTAATTTGTCGGTTCGGGTCATAGTATTGATAATTATTTTATCAAGACATCCTGCAATTCTTAACATTAGTAACTAACTACAATAAGGAAATTTTCCTTACTTTCTGTTCCTTTAGTAAAGCTTAGATACTAATCAAGTATCTAACTAAACCTAAGGTATCATCAAGGTTGAAGCTTAGATACTATCTCAAGTATCTAATTCGCTAAAAGTTGTGCATCTAATACCAACCTGTCACACCCCACCTCAGGCACCCCCGGACGCGTGTGGGTATGATTGGTACCTGTTTTGATTCCAGAGTTTTTATAAAATAGCGGAAGACTTTTCAAGGATCGTTTCGTTATAAATCTCAACCTCAGTGGTTGCTTTTGTAAATATCAAGTCCAAGTCGGATAAACAAAGATCTTATATTTATAAACATAGGAATTAAATACCCATCTTGTTTTGATTACAAACACAGTTGAAATCAAAATACAACACTTGTCGCCTGACAAGATCAAAGCCATCTGGTAATAGTATGCCTAAGGTAGATCAGTCCTTCGGCACTATCCTTGTTTCATCTCTCAGGATCTACTGTGCTTATGGCATTTAATCCACCCTTCACTTTATCCTATTCTGCACATACATATAGTCTTGGTCCAGACCGACAGTCTGCCCAACTATATATTTTATTCCCAACACATTACACTTGTTACCTGAAAACATTTTGAAAATAAAACGTCAGCGCGAACGCCGGTGAATACAATTATCTTGAAATTCAAATCATTTGGCACAAACAGTTATTAAATTCTCAATCATAATTTTATTGTTCAATCCACACATCCAACAGGTCCTTACCCCCTTACTGATGTGTACCACCGTATACACTGGTGGTATGTCTTATAAGACAATGGCTAGAACTTCGTCTCCCATTGGTTATAAGGGAAGTACCATCCGCAGTCCGAGACTTTCACCTGAGACGCGTGTATCATTTGCAAACTTTACGTATACTTATGGCATGAATGCTTAGTATGTAGATGAACTTTATGCATCAATTATTTAACACTTATTTGGCCATTTTCGTAAACGTAAACGTTTAACAAAAAGTTTAAAAGCAGATAAAGTATTCACCTTTGTAAATGGGAAGAGTAACAACTTTGGAAGAGCCTTTCCAAGCTTGAAACTACGGCACTAGCTCCTTATCTTAATCTTCTCAAGCGTTTCTTAACTTCTACGAGCGTTTCCTCAACAATGCAGGATTTAAATGAGTGCGAGTTGAACCAGGGCAAGTAGGAACAACCTAGAAGGTCTCTAGAACGATTTTGTGAAGTGATATTCGATTTTGAGATGAGTAATTCGACTAAAATCGTGCATCTATTTATAGGCTGAAAATCAATTCCGTAGCGGACCTTTACTTAGGGGCGTGGTGGTCCGCCACCGCCCAAGATGGCGTCAGCCCTAAATGTCAGCTTCTGATTGGACCGTTTCCCTATTTACGGCTAGCGGACCGTTAACCAAATGCGTAGCAGTCCGCTACGCTAGCCACGCGTCAGATTCTCATAAATTGCGGCTGGCGGACCATTACCAGGTGGCCTGGCGGTCCGCCACGTGTACACATGTCAGAATCCTCCCCATTAGTTATCAGCCACATGTCACATGCGGGTTGATTCCTTGCTCACTAAGTCGTGGACCGTTACGGGATAGTGGCGGTCCGCCACCAGTGAAATTTAGGCATAGAGGACCTGCCTGGCGGTCCTCCAAGAAACACCTTCCTATAGCGGACCATTAGAATAGTCCTTAGCGGTTGGCTAAAGTTTAAATTTCCAAATTTTTCCTTTTAACCCCTGGACTTTTGGTATTTAAACACAAAAAGTCCCTGTGGTTGAAACCTTGGCATTTTATAAACATTTCTGTGGCAGGTGTTACTGTCATCCTGGGAACCAATCTTCAAAGCACCATCCACATCCACTTTTGCCTTCTCACGCTCCTTACCACCTGCACTAAAAAGAGGAACATGGGCAACTGCTTTCCCAGACTTAACTACGCTGGTTGTCGTCACTGATGACACACCCGGGCTACCCTGGGTCTAAACAGTTTGACCACTCCCTTCCCCAAGCAAATTCTTCATCATAGGTATCTCATGCTTTAAGTCTCGAAGAACGGATGAAGCTTCATCAACACATGTAGCCAGTGCATCCAGATAGGGAAAAGCGGTATTTTTGAAATACTGAATAGCTTGCACAACTTGTCTCTTCGAATCTGGATGATAGCAGGCTGAATCATTCATGGACATTTTGGCCCCAGCACAACAATAACCACGACACGAACCCCTAAACTCCTCATAAGCCAGGGCAGCATATTGAATAGCCCCCAAGGGAGTGAAAAATTCCTTACTCAATAAAAGATTGTGAACAACATGGTGGAACCCTTTTTTCACCAACCACTTCTTCTCAACAGATACACCCTCAAGGGTGTTCTTCAAATTATGGTTAACCTACAACAGCTGACCCATTGATGTTTTCATCTTCTCCTCAACCAACTTAAATTCTTTCTTTCCTTAGAAAAAGCAGCACAGTCACGATCAAGGTCAGCACGACCATTCTTGGTTTCAAGCTGAAGAGCGGACAACTCATCAGCCAATTTACACTCGCGTTCCTGTCCCTCTAAAACCCAGAAAAACTCACCCTTCCAATCTTTTATGGTAGGATTTGTAGGGTGTATACACTGAGGGGCAGGTTCTTTTCTATTATGAATCGTAAACCAGTTACCATTCTTAGCAAGGTGAAAGAACTTGTGAAACAGACCAAGAGTAGGCTTGATATTATGAGCCTTACAGACAATCTCAAAATGAAAAATCTTGCTAACCCCAAAATGGGCTAACTAAGCAAGATTTAGACGGTAAAACCGTAGCACCCTAATGCAAAAGTTAGACAAAGGCAGACGAAGATTAGAGAACTCGAAGAACCTCGCATACAAAGCCACAAAACTAGGAGGACAGTCAAGAATGGTTTTTACAGGTAGAGGAAGGGTCGGTTGAAATTCATCACCGATACGATACTTCACGCATAACGCTTTGAATTTAGACTCCTTTAACTGGGATACTGATGTCGCCCAGACGGTCTATAAAAACTAATAAATAAAACCTAATCTAGACTACTAAGTAATAAATGGAATACCTATGAACTAGACCCCACTGACAGGCAAGTGAACATATCGAGTGTAGCACAGCTTAATGGTAAACCAGATTATCGAACCATAGAGACACTACTATAGCTAACTAGACTCTGACTCGGACTAAAGATGATTGATTTGGGGGTTTTCTACACTACTGATTAAACTAATAATGCAGAATACTAAAGATCGACTCTAACTATCAAAAAAGGACTCAGGAATATCAGGAATGGGAAGAATACCACCTAGGTCGGAATCCTACTTGCAAAGCACAAACTTCTACCGGTTATGGAAACTATGATGGATCTGGGTATCTAAGGATAACAGCTCTAGACTACCTAGTGGATCGCTAATCACTCTCAAGGTGTCACCAACTAAGAAACCTAAAGATGTACTAAACTCACCAGATGGTTGGATTACCTTTCAGTCTCTCCAACAATGATAATGTACTCAAAATATAAATCACCTCTCGGTCTCAATGTCCACAATACATCAAAGATGCATGGGGTAATCTCAGATCAACACACTATAACTTGGACTGGCAACAATCACTAAGAACCTAAGGAAAATCCTCTTAGACAATTCACACTCGGAATCCTAATGACGAAGACTAACCGATTACCTCTCACCTTTCGGGTATCAAGATAATATGAACACTTAAATCTATTGAACTCTCAACTACAGGTCATATGGCTACTACGTCTAGCAAACCATACAATCAACCACAAACACACAGTATATGATCTAGATACGCTATTCAAACTAGAAGACATCCACAAATAACATACAAAACTTATAATCAATCATACATCAGATCTAAACATGCATATTCATCATAATAATCAAACCAAAATATTTTACAAAATCATTAATCCAACATTCGAATCAAAAAACCGATAAAAATCAAGACCTTAACAACCAATCATCACAAACGAAGGCAGTATCAATGTTTTAGAGTAGAATCATACTTAAAACATTAAACACAGAGGTAAAAGCATAAAACATGATTCAAACACAAAAATCAAAGATAAAGATTCAATCTTTAAAACTGAATACGCAAAACTAACGAACCCTGAATCCAAAGTCTCTAACTTTGTTCTTCAATTGCTCTCCTGACTCCCAAAATCACCTCAAACCCTTCTGTAGACGGCTAAAACTTGAACTCTCTTCATAATGGCATTCAAAATCTATTAAATATCAAATTAGGGTTTTTTTCCTAGATTTTCCATCTCTCGCGTACCGCGAGAAAACATGGCCAAATTAGTTGGGCTCAATTCTGAGTTTACTCGCGTACCGTGAGGAACTTTGGCTCTCCCTTCACGTACCACGAGGGACTAGATACTCAACTTTTCTTCTTTTGGTCTCCGGACTTTCTTCTCTTCCTTGATTTATTCGTGATTTGACTTTATACTTCACACGAGCTCCTGTAAACCTGACATTGACTCAAAACAAAGCAAAATCAAATAAAACGAACACAAAACTCAATCAAAACACACTAAAATACTAGGAATAAAGATGTGTGTTTTGCACTACATCAAACATCCCCACACTTAACCTTTTTTCGTCCCCGAAAAAGCCTGCAATGGAATCATAATTGGACATAGCTTTTGCAATCTCAATTAATCAATTAGCACAAATATACTAACGCGATAAAAAGCAATAATCGGTATCTCTATCCGACTAAACCCAACCACCAACTTTCAAGCCCCCGCTTTGTGTTCTAATTCATTTTATACATCATACCAATCAATCTATGTGACTCACGCTCAAAAGCTACAACTCTACCTAATCCCGTCTCACGGTCATGTCTAGGCACGGATTAAACCATACAGATTCACCCACCACGTTAAACTAAGATTCACATGTTTTAGAAATTAAAATGATCAATGAATGAATGGAATAAGAGCATTAAGTTAAACAAATGAACCTTCGTCTAGAGGCGTTTCAACCAAGTCGCTATCCCGAAGGGTAACACATAGACTACACTTCTAATCAATAAATCACATAATAATCTGGCCCAGTGGTGTTTCATTCAGGCTGGAACCCGACGTGTGACACGTAGGCGAAACTTAGATTTTCTAATTAATTAAGCTCATGAAATGTATGGAATTGTGGATTGCGAGCGCCACCGAAACTCGGATTTATTCTCAAAAAAAGAGAGTGGTGTGCCATGAAATTTTAAAAACCTCTAAAATTTAGCATAACGTGGTACCTATCACCCTATGTTGACAGTTTCAGCTTTACCGACACCCCTAAGATGAGTACCCACAAGATTTCATGAATTTATTAACCCTAAGTAACACAAACAGGCTATTTAAACTCTTGAAGCTGGCTGGGTCTACCAAAACATCAATAATTATACGCGTTTTCTATTTTTTAAAATCATTTAAAAGCAACAAGCAGACCCAGTTCTACTATCATTTTCCATTTATTTATGCAAAACTTTGACTTCAAAGGACATTTTTTCAAATCTTTCAATTTTTTTTATTTTTGTATTTTTATAAAAGAAAACTGACAACGATCTAGACAAACTAGACTCAACAAGACACAGTCTCCCATCCCCACACTGGAAACAAACATTGTCCCCAATGTGAACCAAGAAACAACTAAAAAATAAAAATACAAGAATAAACGGGGAAGACTTAACTGGTAATGTACGCACTTCCACGTGTGCACCGTATAGCATTTCGGTCGCAGTTGCATAATAGACTGTAGGGTTGCCTTTACAAGATAAATAAGATTAGGATCAACCCCCCCCCCCCCCCCGAATGGATATTGAGTACGAGCGGAGCGATCAATACCTGCACAATAAAGCTTAAACAAACCCACAACATTACACTGACTCAAAATACAGACTCAAAGTAAAATAAAAGACTCGACTTACTCACTAAGACTCAAGATAGATTAGGGAATCGCACCCAATAGGTAGAAAACACATAGACATGAATGCCACTAGTAAGGTGGATCATCGGTCATGAACGGTTCTTATGTTTCCCCTGGTGATGGTAATCGGTGGATATGGGTGATTGTGATGGATTTTAGTCACGAAGAGTGGTGTAATGGTGAGTGAATGTGGTGTTAGTGGTGGACGGCAAACAGTGGGGGAAACCTTGGGAAAATAAGGAAGTGGGAAGGACCCAGGGAGGCCTCGCATACCGTGAGAAGTCAAGGGCCACTCCTCACGTACCGTGAGGAAGTGGCATTTAAGCCGGCCATTTTTCTTGGCCTTCGCGTACCGCGAGGAAGTTTTCCCTAATTTTCACCCCTCAAACTTAGCCAAATTTTCACCCCTCAAATCTTTTCCATCCAAATTCTCAAAAAACCTTTTCCAACTATAAAAACAAAAGTAAAACTACATGCCTGATGATTTTCCTCACCGAATCAAGCGCGAATCTCTGCAAGACATGTCACAAACAAAGACACGCACACCGAAAAGCATAAAATGACACGAACATAAACCAAGACTTATACAAACTATACATCCCGGGCACTTACCCGAGACTCAAATAAGCCTATCAGGAGGCTTCTCCTTGATTCTAACTGGTACCGCTATCATCTGACATGGCTTTCCCACTCTCCACATTACTAACAAGTAAGCACTAACCAAACCTCTATTACATGTATCAATTAGGTCCTTCCACCACAACTTATACCTATCAGGTCCGAAGTTAACTTGATACAAGTAGCTCAATAACTTATTGATGTAGTGCAAAGCAAGCATCTTTATTCCTAGTGTTTTGTGCGTTTTTACTTAGTTTTGTGTTTGTTTGGAGTCCTTTTAATGTATATTTGAGTCTTTGTCTTGTTTGAAGGTGCTCGTATAAATTACAAGTGAATATATGAAGAAACCGAGCAAGAGAACGAATCTGGAAGAAAGTCCAGGGATCAAAAGTGAAAAATGAAGAAAATAGGTCCTTTGCGGTACGCGAAGAGTGGAGACCAAGAACATCGCGGTACGCGAGGGAATCCAGAAGTGGCCGCGACTATTTTGTTCCTCGCGTACCGAGAGGAACCCAACCCAAAACTCTCGTGGTACGCGAGAGAGCTATTTTTCGAGAAAAACCCTAATTTTAATTTAAATAGATTTTGATAGCCATTATGAGGAGAGTTCGATTCTTAGAAGTCCAGAAAGAGCATTAGGGCGATTTTGGAGAATAGGAAGTCAATCGGAGTGAAAAGGTGAAGGCTTTGAGATTCGGGTTCGTTGTTTAAGCGTTTCGGGTTTGCAAGTTTGAATTTTTATCTTTGATTTGATTGTTTGAAACCATGAATCTTGTTTATGCTGTTGTTTTTGTTTGTTTAAGCATGATCCTAGGCTAAAACTTTGATATTGCCTAGGTCAATTGATGAATACTTGTTAAAGTTTTGATTTTTATCGGTTTTTGGATTCAGTTAATGGGTTTATGATTTTGTAAAAGATCTTGAGTTGATAATTGTGATGTTATTGCATGTTTAGATTTGATCTTGTGTTTGATTTCGATTCCTTGCGTTGATTGTGGTTGTCTGCCAGTTTGAACTGCGTATCTTGGTCATAGATCTTAGGGTTTGTGATTAGGGTGGTTTGCTAGACGTAGTAGCTATAGGAATTGTCTTTGACTACTGATTAGAAGTGAATGTGTATCCTAGTTCAATACCCAAGAGGTGAGAATTAGTCGTCTAGTCTTCGTCATTAGGAATTCGAGTGTCAGCTGTCTGAGAGAAAGCCGGTATTAGGTGTCTAGTGATTGTTGCTATTCGTGTTATAGTTGTTATCTTGCGATTACCCCGTGCATTCTTCGAGTGTATTGGTGGACAGTGAGACTGAGAGGTAATCTGTCTATTAGGGTACTTTGTCATTGTTGGAAATACTCGAGAGGTGATCTAACCATCTGGTGAGTTTAGTACTCTTTAGGTAGCTTAGTTGGTGGCACCATGAGAGTGATTAGGGATCCACTAGGTAGTCTTTAGTTGTCATCTTTAGAAACCCAGATCCATCACAGTTTCCATAACCGATAGAAGTTGTGCTTTGAAAGTAGGATTCCGACCTAGGTGATATTCTTCCCATTCATGATTTCACCTTTAGTTCTTTCATCTTGATAGTTGAGTCGTTCTAGTTTGCTGCATTTATTAGTTAAGTCAGTAGTGTAGTAAACCCCCCAAACCAATTAAATCTTTAGTCTAAGTCAGAGTCTAGTATTAGTATTCAGTGTCTCTAGGGTTCGATAACTCGGTTTACAGTTAAGCTGTGCTACACTCTATAGGTACACTTTCCTGTCAGTGCGGTTTAGTTCATAGGTATTCCTATTATTACTTAAGATTCTAGATTAGGTTTTGTTATTTTTTAATAGACCATGTGGGCGACATCACTTATCACCCCTAAACATCCCCACACTTGGGGTTTGCACCACCCTTAGATCACATGTATCACTCAACGCACGGGTACTCTTACGGGGTGGTCTAGACCTACGGGGTGACTCAGTCTCACTCCCCTCAGCATGATCAATAGAAATGGGTAAGGGCTTAGGAATATGTATCTCTAATGGTATAACCTCTAAGCTCTCACCCTAGTCCTCAAGATCCTCTACATCCTCTAACTTCCCCACACTTGGGGTTTTCCAAGTCATCCCCTCCAGCTCTGCCATCATCTCTTGCAGATCACTGGGCAACTCATCACCGTATTCATCCGGTGCATCCAACAGCTCTTCTAATTCCACCGCCAATCAGATGGTTCTCCTAAACCAGGGCCGGGTTCACCAACATCTGTCTCTCTAGGATCAGAGTCCCGATGATCGTCCAAGAAGGCATCATTTGTCACACCTCGGCCGGTGGCGGATTTTACGTCGCGGCTGAGGTGGTTGTTCATAAGCACATGATCATCTATTTAAAGTGAAGATATTTATTCATCAAATTTAAAAGCATCCGTTACAAAAGAAAATGCAAAATGAAACGTTCAAGACATAACATAAATTAAATTTTAAACTAGGTCCATGTCCTAGGTGATCAAGTAGAGTCCTCAAACAGGTGCACCTGAAACATGCGAGTAAATGCCAACTACAAGTAGTTGTTGAGTAACATAGGTTTTGACACCAACAAAAGTTGAAAAAGGATTTGAAAATCAATATGTTCAAAGCATAACTAAGGCATAAATGTGAAAACATACAAGGTTCCAAATGTACAATCAAACCGTAGAAAATGGAAAACTGGTAAGTACAATCCAACTGATTATGTTTTGCAAATAGTAGTAATATGGTACACGCAAAACCCACCAAGGTCTGTGTTAACTGGTATCGGTTTCCCATATAAATGATCACAAAAGGTACTACCTTAGGCTTGCAACACAAATTAATGATTTGTACTAAACATGAACACACGTTTGGTCACCAAGTAGTTTAAGACATAAAGTACATAGTAATTAGCATGAGAACAATGGTATTGAATTTGGTATGTATAGTATGTAAACATGTTCCACCCCGAATATTTGTAAACAATAGTAAAGCGAAAGGGGGCTATGAAACTCACTTGTATCAAAGTTAGGATTGGTATGAATTGGTAGAGTTTGATAGGTCTCGTGAGAATTTCTCACAACAAACCTACACGTGAAATGGTACTCAAAGTTTCAATGTATGTCTAAATGGAATTTAAGGGGGTTCTTGGGACTTTAGGATTTCACGGGGGTTTGGGTTTGAAGATGGACTTGTATGCATATATGTTGTAAGATAATAGAAGTATTGAATGTTAATAAAAAAAAGTAGTTCATAAATTAGTTAGAATTAATTAAGACTTCTAATTAATTTATATAACCTTTCTAAAGATAATTAATAAGTAATGTTATAGAATAGTTTAAATAATAACTATTCTAATTTATAAATAAATCTTGAAATGGTAAAGATTTAATTAATTGATTTATTGTAAATAAAATGATCAATTAACTATTAGTTATTATAGATAAAATGGTTAATTAATTTGTAAATAAAATTGCTAATTAATCTATTACTTAATTCAATTAAATTGGATTATAAAAGACTAAATAAGCTTTAATTATAAATAATTGAACTTTGTATAAACTAATTATTTAGAATAATTATTTAAGCATTTACAAGTTAAAAGTATTTACATAATTTTTCTTACCAAGATAATTATTTATAAGTTTGAAAGGATTTAAAATGCCTAAACATATTAATTAAGATTTGTGTAATATAACATAATTAAATTTTCCTCAACAAATCATTTCCATAAACTATTTATAAATCTTAAAATGTTTTGTAATATGTTTTAATTAGAACAGAATAAGTAACATTATTTTTTAAATTCCATTTTTTTATAAAACTTTCAGATTACATTTATAATTATTCAGACCAGGGCACGAAGCTGTGTCTGGTTTGGTTTCGTTTTGGTTAAAACACGCAAGCCCAAAGCCATATTCTTCCCTATACGAACCCATAAACCCTAGCCATCAAATTGGCTTGATCGAGCAAACGATCGAGCCCAATTTAATAGGGCTTTTAATCCCCACATCAGTACGAACTTAACAACACCAATTTTTCCTTAAACGAATATAAATTGAAGGAGAATGACTCGATAAACAGGTTCGGGTAAAACGGCTCGAATTTGCGATTTCTTAGTGGAATGGGATGCGAATTAGGAGGTGTGAGTTTGAAATGAGTGTCGTTGATGATCAGGGGTGGTTATTTATACCCAAATTGGATGGAGTTTAGTCGATCGTTTAAATAGCATTCATGGTCACAAACGGTTACGAGTTTCACCATGATGAGTTCATAAAAACTCAATTACTCATAGGAAATGGATCGATTAGGTGCTATGAACGTTTAGCCGGTTTCAGTTTTGCTTGAAAACATCCCAACGACGAGTTCCGTTAATAACGTTTCAGAACCGGTGCTTGAGGGGCTCGAACCCGCGATCAGATTGGAAGGGAAGCGGGTTTCTAAAATTAGCAGGACAGGCCCCTGCAGTTTCAGCTTTATTATTTTAGGTAAAAACTTTATTTTAATTAGAAGTTAAGTTTCAGAAATTGACATTTTAGACCCTAGACTATATAAGACATAAAATTATTCAAGTTTTTATAAATCTTTATAAATTTAATACTTTCTATATTATAACTAAATGTTATAAATGCAAAACTATAATTTTTGAAAAATAAAAGGGTTTCATTTTATATGGAACTTATTTATATAATTAAATCTTTATAAAACCCTAAATTTATTTATAGAATTTATAACATTTGTGCTTGCATATTTGTATATATATATATATATATATATATATATATATATATATATAGGTTTAGGGAATAACTTAGTATATATGTATGCATTTCTTTAATATAATTAAACATTTATAACTCCAAATAAGTATGTATTGAATTTGAAATAAATGCACCTCATGTATGTATGTATGAACACTTATGAAATGTAATTGGTAAATAAGATAATTTCATAATATAATGGAATTACAAGTGCCGGAGTAGCTAAAATAAAGGCCGGAATTTCCTGGGAATTATAGTCTCCCCTACTTTAGGAGATTTTGTCCCGAAATTGATTAGGAAGAGGGTCGGTGTGGGTATTTGGCCTTCATTTGATCCTCATGTTCCCAATGTGAACTCTGGGCCACGTTTGGACTCCCACCAAAACTTAATCATTGGGATACAACTTCGCTTGAGTTGCTTAACTTCTCGGTCCATGATCTCCATAGGCTTCTCCACGGGGCACATCGACTCATCAATGTGCACCTCATCAAGTGGTATGTGAAGATTTTTATCAGCTAAGCATTTCTTTAGGTTCGAGACATGGAATGTTGGATGAACGTTGTTGAGTCCTTCAGGTAGGTCCAACTTGTAGGCTACCTTCCCAATCCTCTCAAGGATTTTAAAAGGACCTAGGAATCTTGGTGCAAGTTTCCGTTTCTTTCCGAAACGAACCACGCTGTAGAACCAAAGACTGATTGCTACCAAATTATTCTAAGTACAAATGCTGCTGATAGGCTTATCAGCAGCATCCAACACTTGTTGCTGCTGATAGGCTTATCAGCAGCATCCAACACTTGTTGCTGCTGATAGGCTTATCAGCAGCATTCAACACTTGTTGCTGCTGATAGGCTTATCAGCACCATCCAACACTTGTTGCTGCTGATAGGCTTATCAGCAGCATTCAACACTTGTTGCTGCTGATAGGCTTATCAGCACCATCCAACAAATGTTGCTGCTGATAGTCTTATCAGCAGCATTATTCTCATCTCTGCTGCTGATAGCTTTATTCACTGAAGACCAAACGTTGCAGCTGACTACCCATATGAAGCGCCTCTGACACCTTTATGCAAAAGCAACTGCCACACTCCAAGCAGAAGGAACGTCAGTGGTGCAACCAATAAAGGACAATGACGCGCGTCTCCAAGCATGCAAACAATGATGCCTAAGAAGACGTTTCAGCAAAGTTATCTAGATTAGCCTTTGCGTGTAATTTAAATTAATAAACAAGATCAACGGCTTGTGTTAGATCTGATCCTTTGAATCAAGGGTCTGTCTTGATTCTTAGTTACTATATATATTGTGTAAACACTTCATAGTAAGTGTGCCTTTTGAAAGTGCCTTGTGCTTGCTGTGCTTTCATAGTGCTTCTTGATAGTGTTTTACTTGTAAACTTGTAATCTCAGAAGTCTAATACAACAGTGCATTTATCAGTATTCTCGCTGTTTACTTGTTTACTTTGTTGGTTGTTATTGTTTCCGCCAATATCAACTAGAGTAGAATCACCTTGTAATCTTACGATCCTACAAGTGGTATCAGAGCTTTGGCTCAAGATTAAACAAACTAACATTTGTTTAATCACTTTCTGATTCTATTCAAAACTCTATTCTTGATCAAGTCACACAAAACAAAAATGGCACAAAGCAACGCGCTCAAAGACATTCTGATGCAGCAATACGAAAACTTTGTCTGCAATGAAGGTGATTCACTAACCAGTGTGTATAACAGGTACACTTACTTGGTAGGAGAGCTGCAGTGCTCTAAGGTGAAACTGGAGAATGAAGACATTCTCAAAAGGTTCATCAGATCTCTTCCTCGTTGCTGGACACTTTAGACAGTGTCAATAAGAAGAACTGAGAATCTAAAGACTCTGTAGATGACCGAGCTCTTTTGTATGCTAAAAGCCTATGAATTAGAAATAATTCAAGCCAAAGAAAGAAGCTCAAGCCATCAATCAGCCTCTTCCAGCGACTACTATCCTACCAGACAAGCACACCAAGCTCAGCCAAGTCACCAACAACAACAACAACATGTCAATCCTCCAGCACAAACTGAAGCCTGTGCAAATGTTGGAACTACTGACTTTGACTGGAGCTTCCAGCCTGAGGATCTTTCTGTCAACAATCAAGCTCTCATGGCAGACACATTAGAGGTATCCTCTCTAACTTCAGACACATCAAAGGTACCACCAAAGGTATATGAAAATCTATGCACTCAAGAGTGCACTGATAAGGTCCTTGGATATAGGAAACATAACCAGAAGCTCATAGATCAAAATGAAGAATTTCACCAAATGAAATCTGAATTTAAAAAGGTTGAAAACAGTTACAAGGAAAAGAATGATTGTTTAAAGAAAGAAATTTCATCATTAAAACATGAACAAACAAACCTTGAAACTCAAATTGATGATATTCTGGTTAAGTTGAAAGCTGCAAGGGCTAAATTGGCAGACCAAAAGGTCCATGTGGAAAAATATGAATTTGCATCCAAAAAGCTGCAAAGACTTTTGGATGTTCAAATCCATGAAAATATAAAAACTGGGTTGGGATATCATGTTGACCAGTACAAAACCGTCGCACCTCCTGCTGATTACGTTGCCATCCATGAACCAAGCTTCAATCTAGCAAATTTTGACATGGCCAACCGAAATCTTGACCCTGCTGTCAAAGAAACCCCTGTGCAAGAATGCACTACTTCATCAGAGACTGAGTCAACTTGCTCAGACTCCACTGAAACATGTAATGCCTCATCTCCTCCTGCCCCTCAAGTGATAGTTTCTAAAGATGAAGTCCCTATTATCCCTTCAATACCAGTTCCCAAACCCTTCAAACAATTCAGAATTAGCTATCCTCCAGAAGGAAGAAAGCTAACTATTGAAAAGGGACAGTCTTCCACCTCCACCAACTCAAAGCCTCCTTCCAATTCAGTCCAGCCAAGGAAGGTGTTTGACACATATCATGCGCCTGAAGAAAGGGTTCCATATGTTCAAAAAACATTGGAAGAAGCTACTTTTGAGCACAACAAAGCTCACCCTTGGAATTTCAAAGACCTTTTCAAAAGAAAGGATTATGTGCATCTGTCAAAGGATAAACTGGCAAAATCATGTTTTGTCTGTGGGAAATATAACCACACTGCCAGCACCTGCTTCTACTACCTACAGCAGCAAAGAAACCTCAAGCAACATGCTTTTGAGAAGACAAAGAAGAACAAACAGGTAAGAAGCTTTGAAGCTAAGACAACTCAATTCAGAAAATCTCCTTCTCCACTAAGGGAGCAGTTGTCAAAGCCTCAAAAATCTTGCATCATCTGTGGAGAATCAGACCACTTTGCTGCAAACTGTAAGTTTAACCCTTTCAACCAGATTCTTCATCAAGCCCCTCAAAGACAAAGGGTAAAGAAGGATCAACATACATCGGTTGTTAGTGCAGTTAAGCCCAAGAAAATGAAGCAGAAGATTTCAGCAGCAACAAAATCTGCTGCTGATAAGCTAACAAAGTCCGCAGCAAAATCTGCTGCTGATAAGGCAAAGCTATCAGCAGCAAAAGGGTCTACTGCTGATAAGGCAAGATCCAAGGCAAAGCCTTCAACAGCATCTGCAGCTGCTCAAGTAAAATCATCACATACAACGTCTGCTGCTGAAAAGACAAAGAAAGCTGGAAAACCACCAACTCAACAATGGAAGGCAAAGAAACCATCAAGCATCATCATCGGTTCAGTTGAGTGCATCTATCCTTTGATGTAAATATGTCTGTCTTATGTTGTAAATAAAAGTGATAAGTCAGCAGCATTTTTGCCTCTCAGCTGCTGACAGATTTACTCTTCAGCAGCAAAGCCTTTGCCACTGATCGCTTTAAGTTATCAGCAGGAATAAGTTTCCTGCGGATAGCTTTAAGGCGGTCAGCAGCAACCTTTTTGCTGCGGAATGAATACAACAGTCAGCAGCTACCAAATCTGCTGCTGAAAGACTTAACTATCCGCATCAACCAAGTTTGCAGCGGATAGCACACCATCAGCAGCAACCAAGTTTGCTGCTGATGGGTAAAACAAGTCTACATTAACTTTTACCTACGGTAAAAACTACTCTCAGTCTTTACCATGACTGCTCGAGTGCTTTACAGCTGTAACAATGAAAAGTGAAACAGGTTGTACTGTACAAGTAAGGTTTCTTTTTCTTCGTCTGCCGTTATATCACAATTTCAAACGTTCCCACAACCTCTTCATATTCAATTTCAAACCCTAAACCCATCACTTTCTCTCCCATCCCCACAACATTCAAAGCCCTCCATAATTAATCCCTCCATTCAACCACCCTTCTCTCTTCCCTCCAAATCCATTATAATGGCAGGTGCAGACATAAACAACCCCAACGACAAGTTTTCCCCATATCATAACCTCACGGCATGCCTAATAAAGGGCAAGAAATCAGAAGGCTTCGATGATATGATCGACTTCCTTTGTCGGTCCAAAATCCACCATGCCCTAACCGTCAACCCAACCATCTATACTTCCCACATGGAAGATTTTTGGAGCACAACCGTGTATTCTACAGCCCAGGGCACTCCCCAAATCAAAGGCATAGTAGACGGCAAGGAGACAATTATCACTAAAGCAAAGCTCCGCCAACACCTCAAGCTTCAGGATGAAGGGGACGCCTCCTCTTACCAAAGAGACGTATACATGAGGACCTTTGTATCCATAGGGTACACTGGGAATCAAACAGAGTATACGATAGAGAAGGCACTCATGGGTCCCAAATGGAAGTATCTCTGCCACACTCTTCTCCAATGCATATCCCAGAAGAGGAGTGGCTGGAACTAACTCAGCTCCGGACTTGCGTCGGCAATTCACGGTATGATTACTGGGGCGGGTTTCAATTTTTCCCACCTCATTCTTGAAGGTTTGAGATACAACCTTCAAGAAGGGGTGAAATCACAGTTCTTCATGTACCCAAGATTCTTGCAGGAAGTGTTCAACATTGAACACCAAGATCTTTCAAAAACTGCAAGAATCTACTCAATTTTGGGACATAAGAACAATATTTTTCAAAGCATGAGAACAGTTTCATCAAAGTTCTCAGGGGCCGATGTTCCATTGTTGTCTACAATGTTGAACACGCAAAGTGCCCAAGGTGACAGTTCAGCAAACCCAGCTGATACTGATCCCACACCCTCCACCTCACTGCCACAATCTCAAACTACTGCTTCCTTTGATCGAACCCCTGTGCATTCTACTGAGGATGTACAGGCACATAATCTACTCACCCCCAGTTTGATTGCTCAACCGAAACACAGGGCCCCGGTTGCAGCCAAATATACAAGAAAGAGGGGCAAGAGAACTCCTTCTTCTCTTGCCTCCAAGGCCCAAACCCAAGCCAACATCCCTCACTCAGAATCACAACATTCTAGTGAGAATATCATAAGGGAAAGCCACACTGTTAGGGAGACTCCTTCAGAAGTCTCTCTATTAGGATTAGGATCACTTCCCGGATCCATAGAACAGCCCTTCGAGCCATTCCTGTCTTCTTTGGACTTAAGTGTTGAGGAACCTGACCAAAGTGATGTACCTTCTCCAACTACCACTATCAAGGAGGTACTGATTGGTCTTGCTTCCGAAACACCCAACCCAAGTTCTTCACCCTTGAAGGTCTACTCGGGGAGTTATGATGGAGTGGATGTGGAAGAGGCTGTCACTACTGCTGATCCATCATCTGACCAGGAGGACAGTGACAACATCTTTAAGACCTCAACCACGGCAACTCATGGTGAGGGTGTTTCTTTGGAAACTCCCCTCACTGAGAGGAATCCCAGGCGCCAAGAAACCGCGGGTGATGGGGATGCTGAGGCTCGGCCTACGGCCCCATCTGGGTCCAAGGATTCCACAGCTGTGGATGAGGACAGACTGAAACTTCATAACTTGGAATTGACGGCCAGGGTGGCTATGCTAGAGGCTGAAGTGTCCAAACTAAGACACCAAGTCTCTATGCATGAAGCCCATCAATGCCCATCTTTAGCCACTCCCTCTCTTGTATCAGTAGGCACCCAAACTGATGCCTACCTGTCTACTGATGCAACCAAAAAGGGGGAGATGGTCTCAATGGAAGAAGATAAAGACAGTCTTGACGACTGGATTCAAGAGCAGGTTATACTTCAAAGCTTACTATTCAAGCCAGCCTTTGTCCAAATTCATGACTTGCCAGTCCCAGATAACGAAGACGAAGAGAAATCTGAAGACTGGAAGTTGGTCGTCAGGGCTGTCGATGAAATGCTGAATGGTACTGAAGACACAGAACAACCAAATACACCATTCAGCATCATCCCTGAAGCAGCAGCCATCATTGGTCAATCCTCAACCCCCCAACTATTAAGATCATCAAAGAAGCTAGAATTTGACTCCATTCTAGCTTGGGGGTATGATGGATCATCTGAGAGATTTTGGATTGGATGGGAGTTCAGCGGAGTAGAAGAGCTGAACTGGAACTCTCTCAATGCCCTCCAAGTCCTACATCTGCATTTAACTAACTGCATCAACACCTCAACAGATCTCTCAGCAGAACTTGCCATTGGCAGGTTCCATGACCTGATGGAGGATAATCTACCCAGGTTCCAAAGATTCCTACAAGCAGCACATCGGGTAGCTTATCCTGAATCCTCGGCGGCCACAAAAAGGAGACTGACTCCTAGCAATCTTGAAATAACAAGGAGCAGTCTTCTCAATGAAGAAGAAGTTCTGGGCCTTCGAAGATTCCTGTATGCCTTCCTGGTCAAGGATTTGGACGTGCTAGGTTGGGTGAGCACTAAGTCCCTTGACCACACTCTCCTGCTCAGCAACGGCTCCTCTCTCATCATCAACACCAGGAACATCCTTCAGCTGCCCTCAGACTTCCTATTCAAGATTTTTTAGCTCAGAGCCAACATCTGCAATATTAACTCACTAGAGAGCCAGGCAATGATGGTCATCATCAAAGCCCATCTTGAAAAAGAAGGACTGATTCCTCAAGAAGAGACTGTGTCAACTTCTGATGCTGACTCCAACTCAGATACTCCAAAAGTTGAAGCCACATCTGCAGCATCTGGCACAAGATCTTCTCTTAGGGATCAACTGAGGGAAATAGAAGGTCCTGAGTATCAACTTGATGAAGAAAGTGATCATCCCTTGTCAATCCCTTAACTTGCCAATGAAGCTGAGGCAGAGATCCCAATAGCAGCATCATCATCTGCTGTTATGGTCAGTGAAGCTGAAGCAGAGGCACCCACTATAAACAAAGGGAAGGGGGTCATGACAAAGGAAGATGAAGAGAGGTTGCTTAAAGAGAAAAGAGAGAGGGAAGAGAAAAGAAGAAAAAGAGAAGAAGAGGAGATGGCTGACATGAAAAAAGCTCAAGAAAGAAAAACAGCCATTCTCCTAAGAGAACAAACCATCCAGCAGTATGCTAAACAGCTGGATGAACTAAAAAGAAAGATTCCTGCAGTTGACCGGATTGAAGAAGATGCAGCTCTTGCTCGTCAACTGCGGGAACAGTTCAATAAAGAAGAGGAAGAGTTGGAGAAGAAGAAGAAAGAAGAAGCTAAGTTCAGAATAACTGATTCTGAACTAGCTAAAGAGATGAGGGAGGAGTGGATAAAGACTCTAGTCTCTCAAGGTGAGGATGCAGACTACCTTGAGAAACTATCAACTAAAGAAGTCTACAGAGCCTTCATGGGTCAGCAGGGTCAATTGGCTAGCAAGAAAAGGGCTGAAGAAGAAGAAAAAGCCAAGCTACAGTCCAAGAAGACCATTGCACTGAATAAAAGAACCCATGAAGAAAGGAAGGTCATGATTGACTTCCTTAAGGCTAGAGGAGACAGTGGAAAGAGGCTAGGTCCCATGAATTTCATGAACCTGCAAGCCCTCTACTTCAAAGTTAAAAAGGATGAGGAAGAAAGACTAGGGAAGAAGGGCTCCAAGAAAAGGGTACTTATCAAAGAAGAAGAAAAACCAAAAACAAAGAAACCCAAGCCTTCTCCCTCACCTACCTCTTCCTCAATCCAACAGCCTTCCACTCTCCTCCCCAAAACTTCCACTCCTCCACCCAACAAGTCCAAATCAACCCACCCAGCTCCCACTCATCAACAGCCTCCCTTGAAGAAATCCAAATCCTCATCTGAACCTGAAGACTCAAGAAACATTGTTGAATGGGCCTACAATCCACAAGATCAAAGCATTGAGATCTTCAGGGGGAGAACTGAAAGAAGAAGATCTACATACAGGTCTGTTGATGAGGTTCTGCAACTTCCAGATTCAGACCTAAGAATTTGGAGCTGGGTGAAGCTCATGAGCCTGCAAATGAGAGAGGGAAACATCTTATGCTACCAATCAGACATTACTTCAACCCTAGCAAAGATGTGGTCATAGATATCAAACCACTAAAGTCCCACTCTCCATTTGTATCTTGGTCCTACAATGCTGATTTGGATGAGTTCACTCTGATTGATGTAAAGAAGCAGCAGATGAGATGCTCAAGCAAAGCAATCTACAAAATGCCACACAAAGACATCAAGACTCTGTCTGAACTTCCACTGAACAATCCCAGCAAGGATCCAAGAGGCTATGAGGTTGAAAGGATAGTCAGCCACATGCAAAGGCTTCAGCAGCAAAGTAATTAGAAGAATTTTGGTTGCATCAGTCTAGGGGGAGTTTGTAGAACCAAAGACTGATTGCTACCAAATTATTCTAAGTACAAATGCTGCTGATAGGCTTATCAGCAACATCCAACACTTGTTGCTGCTGATAGGCTTATCAGCAGCATCCAACACTTGTTGCTCCTGATAGGCTTATCAGCAGCATCCAACACTTGTTGCTGCTGATAGGCTTATCAGCACCATCCAACACTTGTTGCTGCTGATAGGCTTATCAGCAGCATTCAACACTTGTTGCTGCTGATAGGCTTATCAGCACCATCCAACAAATGTTGCTGCTGATAGTCTTATCAGCAGCATTATTCTCATCTCTGCTGCTGATAGCTTTATTCGCTGAAGACCAAACGTTGCAGCTGACTACCCATATGAAGCGCCTCTGACACCTTTCTGCAAAAGCAACTGCCACACTCCAAGCAGAAGGAACCTCAGTGGTGCAACCAATAAAGGACAATGACGCGCGTCTCCAAGCATGCAAACAATGATGCCTAAGAAGACGTTTCAGCAAAATTATCTAGATTAGCCTTTGCGTGTAATTTAGATTAATAAACAAGATCAACGGCTTGTGTTAGATCTGATCCTTAGAATCAAGGGTCTGTCTTGATTCTAAGTTACTATATATATTGTGTAAACACTTCATAGTAAGTGTGCCTTTTGAAAGTTCCTTGTGCTTGATGTGCTTTCATAGTGCTTCTTGATAGCGTTTTGCTTGTAAACTTGTAATCTCAGAAGTCTAATACAACAGTGCATTTATCAGTATTCTCTCTGTTTACTTTGTTGGTTGTTATTGTTTCCGCCAATATCAACTAGAGTAGAATCACCTTGTAATCTTACGATCCTACACACGCCTTTCCAAGGGGATACCTTGAGAAGAACCAGATCGCCGACTTGAAATTCTAAGGGTTTTCGACGCTTGTCGACATAGCTCTTTTGCAGACTCCTTGCTACTAGAAGGTTGTCTCGGATTAACATGATTTTTTCGGAACTCTCCTTAATAAGTTCGGGACCAGTGATTTGTGCTTCACCAATTTCAGTCCAACAGATAGGAGAGCGACACTTTCGACCAAAAAGTGCTTCAAACGGAGCCATGTTAATGCTCGTGTGATAGCTGTTGTTATACGAGAACTCTACTAAGGGTAGATGTAAATCCCAATTTCCCTTGAAGCCGATGACACAGGCTCTAATCATATCTTCGAGGGTTTGAATCGTTGGTTCGGATTGACCATCATTTTACGGATGGTAAGCCGTACTAAGATTCAGTTGAGTACCCAAAGCTGACTGTAGAGATTGCTAGAAACAATAAGTGAATCGTCCATCATGATCAGAAATAATGTTGAGAGGTACACCATGAAGACTAACAATCTCATCAATATAGATTCGAGCCAACTTCTCGACTCGATAATCTTCACGAATGGGTAGGAAATGAGCAGATTTTGTTAAACGGTCGATGATTACCCAAATAATATCATGATCGCGAGACGTGTGTGGGAGTTTGGTTATAAATCCATGGCAATACACTCCCATTTCCACATTGGAATATCGGGTTGTTCAAGTAAGCCAGATAGACGCTGGTGCTCGGCCTTGACCTACAAGCAAGTAAGGCACTTGGACACGTATAGGGCAATGTCCTTTTTCATACCAGGCCACCAATATTGAGTACGAAGATCCTTGTACATTTTTTCTGCACGAGGATGCATAGAATAACGAGTCTTGTGAGCCTCGTTCATAATAAAGGTACGAAGATTGTCACGTTCCGGAATCCAGAAACGATTTAGAAAGTAGAGTAACCCATTGGGTTTGGTTTCAAGGTGGAGTTCTTCACCACATGACATTTCGTTGTACATGTTTCCTTCAGTGACAGAAAGATGTTGTGCTTCAATGATGCGAGTTTGAATGTCATTTTGGATCCGAATGTTGTGGATCTTGGTAGATTCCTTACGACTAAGAGCATCGTCCACGACATTCGCTTTACCAGGATGGTAACGAATATTGCAGTCGTAGTCGTTTAGAAGTTCAACCCAACGCCTTTGCCTCATGTTGAGTTCTTACTAATTGAAAATGTGTTGCAGACTCTTATGGTCGATGTAAACCTCGCACTTAGTACCATATAAGTAGTGCCTCCCAATTTTGAGGCCAAATACGACCGCACCCAACTCAAGACCGTGCGTCGTATAATTCTTCTCATGGATTTTGAGTTGTCGGGACGCATAAGCAATCACTTTACCTCGTTGCATTAGGACACAACCAAGGCCTAAGTGGGAAGCGTCACAGTAGACGACAAAGTCTTCGGTTCCATCGGGGAGAGTCAAGATGGGAGCCTCGCACAATTTCTACTTTAGGGTCTGAAAGGCTTCCTCTTGCTTTGGTCCCCACTCGTAGGGCATGTCATTATGCGTTAAGGTTGTGAGTGGTACTACGAACTTTGAAAACTTTGACATGAAACGACGATAATAGCCCGCTAAACCAAGAAACGAGTGGACTTCTGTAGGGGTCTTTGGAGCTTGCCAGTTCTTCACCGCTTCAATCTTAGAGGGATCCCCGTGAATACCCTTCCCGTTGACTATGGGGCCCAAGAATTGGACTTCCTTAGCCAAAATTCACACTTAGAGAAGTTAACGTATAACTGCTCCTTCTTCAAGTGATCCAAGACTAAACGCAAGTGTTCTTCGTTCTCCGCTTTTGATTTCGAATAGATAAGGATGTCGTCAATGAAGACGATCACGAACTTGTCCAAATACGGTTTACACACGCAGTTTATAAGATTCATGAATACCGCGGGTGCATTGGTTAGTCCGAAGGGCATAACCATGAACTCGTAATGACCATATCTTGTACGAAAGGTTGTCGTAGGGATATCGGATTCAAGGACTCGTAACTGGTGATAACTAGAACGAAGATCAATCATTGAAAAATAAATCGAGCCTTGAAGTTGTTCAAATAAGTCATCAATCCTCGGATGTGGATAACGGTTCTTCACAGTAAGCTTGTTGAGTTCCTGGTACTCGATGCACATCCGGAATGAACCATCTTTTTTTTTGACAAATAAGACGGGTGCTCCCAAAGGAGAAACACTAGGACGAATAAATCCTTTGTCGGAAAGTTCTCTGAGTTGGCTTGAAAGTTCTTGCATCTCTGATGGTGCAAGACGATAAGGTGATTTAGCCATGGGGTTTGCTCCTGGCACTAGGTCAATACCGAATTCGAATTGACGTGTGGGAGGAAGACCGGGTAAATCTTCAGGAAATACTTTAGGAAAGTCTTTGATCACCGGAATTTCTTGGATGCTTTTACCCTTGTCTTTCCGATCCATAATGTGTGCTAGGAAAGCTATGCACTTCTTTCGTAAGTACTTATGTGCGGTAGTGCAAGACATTAGTTTGAGTCCTTTTGATGTCTTCTCATCATAGAAGTTCATAATGTCACCCGAGTCAAGGGGGACATGAATAAACTTTCCAAAGAAGACGACTTCAGTATGATGCTTGGTCAGCCAATCCATGCCTACTACGATGTCAAAACCTCCGAGAGCCATAGGAATAAGATTGATTGAGTCATGGTCGTTTAAGTTTAGGGTATAATCTCTAATAATGGTGTCACACGTAACAGAGTTTCCATCCACTACTAAAATATCAAAAGATCTGTCTAACTTAGCCCGGCTCATAGCAAGTTGTGGTTCAAATTCAAAGGATACGAAACTTCTATCGGAACCAGTATCAAACAAGATAGATGCATATTGCTGATTAATTAGGTACGTACCGTTCACCACATCGTTGTTGGCTTGAGCCTCATTAGCATTGATGTTTGAGCCTCATTGATATTGATGTTGAAGGCACGTCCTCGAGCTACGGGGTTTGCATTCCCCTGATTCACATTTCCCCAGTTCATGTTTCCCTGAACCATATTGCCCTAGTTCAGATTTGCTTGGTTCACAATGACTAACCTAGGGCAACGGTTCCTGAAATGATTAGGGTCACCGCACTCGTAACAAGCACGACCCTGGGTGATAGCAGCAGGAGTAGGAACAACAGGTTGGTAGACTTGGTTAACTCTGGGAACAGCACGACAGAAGTTAGCCATATGCCTAGAGCGTCCACAATTGGTACATAGACGACGGGTCATGTTGGTACTATGATGGAGCTGGCAAGTGTTGCACAAGGTTAGAGTTCCCACATATAGCTTCTTGTTAGGGTTGAAGGCAGTAGGGGCTACTTGAGCTAAAGGAGTAGCAGGGGTGATAATGGCAAAGTTCCTGCCTTTCCTTTTCTTCTCATTGAAGGAAGACTCAATGTCACACCACCAAATTTACTTACTTAATAAATAAATACAGGTTGCAACGATTGGTTCATTACACGATAGCGGAAGTTGTAATAGTGATTTCTAAGACTTGATTACATATACGATTACTAAAACTAAATAAATACAATGATCAAAGTCCATCTAGTACAATGGTCGACTTGAGACTTGATAATCTATGCCCGTCCGGTTACTAGGAATTGTTCCAACAAAGCTAGCCTATTCCAACCGCTCCATGGCTAAAGGTTACCAGAGAAACATACTTGAAAGTGTCAACACAATGGTTGGTGAGTTCACAGAGTTTGTTAATTTAGTACAGTTAGTTTTTCTTTGAAAACATGCCCATGACTTTACCGTCATAAAATAAGTAGTTTTCCCTTGAAAACATGCCCATGACTTTACCGTCATAAAATAAGTAGTTTTCCTTTAAAAACATGCCCATGACTTAACCGTCATGAAATAAGTAGTTTTCCTTTGAAAACATATACATGACTTAACCATCATTAAATAAGTAGTTTTCCTTTAAAAACATATACATGACTTAACCGTCATCAAATAAGTAGTTTTCCTTTGAAAACATGCCCATGACTTTACCGCCATAAAATAAGTAGTTTTCCTTTGAAAACATGCCCATGACTTTACCGTCATAAAATAAGTAGTTTTCCTTTAAAAACATGCCCATGACTTTACCGTCATAAAATAAGTAGTTTTCCTTTGAAAACATGCCCATGACTTAACCGTCATAAAATGAGTAGTTTTCCTTTGAAAACATATACATGACTTAACTGTCATCAAATAAGTAGTTTTCCTTTGAAAACATATACATGACTTAACCGTCATCAAATAAGTAGTTTTCCTTTGAAAACATGCCCATGACTTTACCATCATAAAATAAGTAGAAATAATTCTAAACCCATATGATAACAAATGTTATTGTTCCATTCGTAAGCTAGCTAGTCTTACAAATACATATGTCCATACATGAAACCGTAACCAAACCCCAACAATTTAATGCCCCTCCTCGCCTTTCTGCGAGTAAGATAATATACGGTCATTCGGCCATTTGGACCCCTGGTTAGCGCGACTAACCAAGACCGGGGACGTCACCCCCAATAGTACTATCCATAGAATCCTAGGCTAAGTCCATAGCTAATGGTTACTAAGTTTTTATTCTGGGGACTTTAAGCGTTATATTGTTCACCATGTATGACATAGTGTTAGTGTCTTGTTTCCTTGTTATCATATAAAAATGTTTGCAATGCTTTCCCAATTGTATAAAACAACAATGTTTCGACATATATTAAACAATACTGTAATTTTTAATGTAAGTATGTTTCTCCCCCGCAGTTTACAAAACTTTAAAAAGCGAAAGGGGACCGTGAACTCACCTTGTGTCCGATGAAATCCTAGCAAATAACCGTGTGCTAATAGTTCCTGTCTATCCGTACCCTAATCACACAAGGGTACTAACGTGTTAAGACTACCCGTCTTATACGTAAGTTGTTCATCCGACTTAACGAATCCCGTTAAGTACGCCTTTGTTTAGTAAAAATAGGGTTTTCATTTACGACTTATTGGTGATTATTATTCAAGTCTAGACGCTCACATATTTTCCGAGAAAATAATATGTTTCCCTATTGGTGACTTATTAAGTGTACCAAAAATAAATATTATTTTTGTAACAACTTAAAATATATTCACATATGTTCCACGATGTCATGTGATTATTTATTTTTAACCGAATCTCTTCATATGTTCCATGTACATATATCAAATGTTCATATTAGGATACTAATATTTAATTCCTAGAACATTTCCATGATTTAACCAAAACCGTATACCAACACATATATATCACAAATTTTATCCATAAACATATACTTTTAGTAACACCTTTCACGTTCATATGTTGATGATAATCGCTCGTATGTCTTCTTGAATCATAGGACACTACCTCGGGTCTTGCCAGGTAAGTCACACATGATCATATAACTTCACGAACATTTATCCTTCAACAGAACACGTGAATGGAATGAAGGGTTTATGAAGAACACCATCATCTAAGTGTTATTTTATGTGATAGTATATATATATATATGTAGTTTATATTTGATGTGTTCTTGTCTTGTCCATGGTCCTTCTAGTTTTGTATTTTATGTATGAACATGTACGTGTATAAATATATGTATTCAAACATGACTCATGAAGAAATAAAGCCAAAACTCATCAAGACTTTTATGTTTTATTTTGTTCTTGAAAACTCAAATTTTTAGGCGTACTTCGAATAGACTTTTAGATGGTTTTAGAAGACCAAATGACTTGGGGTTTTCTTCTAAAATCAATTTTATTGAAACAAGAGGAGATGTGAAAAAGTATTACAAGATTTGGAGTTGTGTAGGTACCTCAAAACCGGAAAATGAAAAGAGGTGTCTAGATTCGACCTGCACTGAGCGGCCTTCTTGCTCCGGCTGATTGGAGGTCGAATACTCCATAGATTCGAGTGATTTCATTTGGGTTCTTCCTTATTAACATGGAGCTTCATTCTAGAAGAATAATGGACCGATTTAGCCAAGTAACGAAGGAGATATGGTCTTGCAAAGTTGGCCCAAAAAACTGGCAGAAGATGAGTTACGAAATTTTTGGGTATTCTTTTGGTTTTGGGGCTGGTTAAAACCGAGAGAAAGAGGGGGATAGAGGGTGATTTCTTCTTAAAGTACTAGGGCTTGGCACTTGAATTTGTGGGTATGTGTGTGTGTTATTTGAGCCGAGAAAGGGAGAAAGGAGCAAGAGTTCTTGCTTTGAGTTGGACACTTCCTTTTATACTACATAGTTGGAGTGTAATTCCTTCCATCATCATTGCAAATCATATTAAATGAGACTTGATTTGATCCTTGCTTGATTTCTTGGATCAAAGGGTATGGCTTCATGACAACATATATGAAGGAAAGTTGGTGAAGAAAACTAGGTGGGTGGCCCCACCTAGTTTTGGCCGAATTGGGTTAGGGGTGGGGGTTTGGGTGTTGTCCAATCACTAGCTACCTCTCAATTGGTAGTTAGTTCAGTCTAAGGTAGTGTAAACCCGGTAGGTGCTCCCGTAATATAATACCCGGTTCAAGAATTTTTAGTGATTTAGATTTATATCTATATACCTAGATATTTTTATATGTATATGTATACATATATATACAATTATTAGATGAAACGGGGGGAGGGGGTTGAGTGTAGATCTCACAAGTCATCATCATTACGACTTGATGTTGGACTGGAGTATAAGCAAAGATACAATGATGGTGATGTGATCTTTAGGTTGCTTGCATTTTTTTGTCATAATCATGATGATTATGACGCTTGAGTGTTGTGTAAGCAAAGCAATCATGATGATGATGTGATTGATTTAGACGCGGTATATTACCCGAAATTAATACCCGCTTTAATATCTTTGATTATTAAGACGTTCTACATTTTGTGTAGTTTGACTAGCTTTAATAATCTGCTAGTGAATTCCCGACATAGTTATTACTTTAACTATAGTATACATGTATACACATAAAATAACTCAAGGTCATGCAACCAACATTTTTATGTCCATGTTTTAAGGTTTAGTCACCAATATATACGTTTTTATATTAAAACGTGTCCCTAGACTTTTGCCGGAATAAAATCTCGTTAATCACCAACGAACGTTCAATGTGGGTTATTATCGTTTATTTCCTAGTAATTCTTAAAAATTACTAAATATGACACTTGTCCCTTTGCTAGACTCCTGACAATACTATGTCAAAGATAATATTTCAAGAAATATAAAATAGGAATGTGCAAATATGACTATGGGTATTGACCTGGACTACTGGGTGTCACACTCAGTCTTGGTCTCCTTGGTGGGTTCAGTAGTAGTTTTCTCAAGGGTCTTATTGGCAACCTTTTTAGACAAAGTTCCTTCCTTAACATGATTGTCTGACAAGGCAACAGTAATACGGATGGCTTCCTTGAGAGTGGATGGTTTGCTACCCAAAACAGTATCCTGAATCTGCTTGGGCAGACCATTGATGTATTTCTCAATGGCTCGGGAGGGAGGAGTGACCATATGAGGCACTAAGAGACTATGCTCATGAAAATGGGTGGTATAGGCAAGACTTTCGCCAGTATCTTGCTTGAGATCACAGAACTCAGCTTCCAGATTCTTGACCTCATTACGGGGGCAAAACTCATCTGTCATGAGTGTCTTGACATCAGCCCAAGGTAGAGCTAGGGCAACTTCTATCCCACGATTACATTTTTCCCCGTTCCACCAGGTGAGTGCTCTCTTCTGGAAGACACTAGTAGCATAACGAACTTTCAGGTTCTCGGGACAGTCAGCATTGATGAAGGTTCCCTCAATGCTTATGAACCATTGGAGAAGTCCAGTGGCTCCCTCGTTCCTATAGAACTTGGTGGGGTTACAGGAGTTGAAGTGTTTGAAGGTGCACATGGGGTTTCTTGGGGCTGCATTATGGTTCAGTTGGTTGACCATAGTCGGTATGATTGTAGCCATCTGCTGAATGATCCTGTTGGTGAGGTTGCTCCTACGTTCACGACAGTGAGGCATTTTACAAAAGGAATGAATTGAAGGTTCATAAGATGTGTATCATGTATAAGACTTTGTAATTAAATCATGAGATATTAGATAAAACATGGATGGTACCCTAATGGGCACATTGACTTATCAAAGTACTTTAAGTTCATCTAAAGTTTGAGAAGTCATGCTTTATCCTATAAGTGGACACTCATTCCAAGGATTCCTAGGAAAGCATAACTGGTCTATCTGTTGGTTTAGATGTATACGAAATGCTTTCCTAGACAGAACTCCCAGAATACAGGCATCCACCCTTCCGGATTGCACAAGTTCTCATTCATTAGTTAGAACTTACATACCTTTGACAAGAGTTTCATTTGGATTAGACTCTTAAGTCTAAGAGTAGGTTTCATGTAGTTCAAGTAGTCCCAGATAGTTTCGTTCCTCGAATGTTGTAGTTCACGTATACATAAATAGATAGATGTAGATAAGTATAGTATAGAGTGGAGTTCCTAATAATAGACGTGAGTTTAACTCATGTTTGGGACTCCTACGTTATAGTCTAGGTAATGTGTGTCTAATAACCTAATTCCCTATAACCATGGCTCTGATACCAATCTGTCACACCCCGGCCGACGACGGATTATACGCCGGGGCTGACGCGGTTGTTCCTAAGCACATGATCATCTATTTAAAGTGAAGATATTTATTCATCAAATTTAAAAGCATCCGTTACAAAAGAAAATGCAAAATGAAACGTTCAAAACATAACATAAATTAAATTTTAAACTAGGTCCATGTCCTAGGTGATCCAGTAGAGTCCTCAAACAGGTGTACCTAAAACATGCGTGTACATGTCAACTACAAGAAGTTGGTGAGTAACATAGATTTTGACACCAACAAAAGTTGAAAAATGATTTGAAATTCAATATGTTCAAAGCATAACTAAGGCATAAATGTGAAAACATACAAGGTTCTAAATGTACAATCAAACCGTAGTTAATGGAAAACTGGTAAGTACAATCCAACTAATTGTGTTTTGGAAATAGTAGGAATATGGTACACGCAAAACCCGCCAAGGTCTGTGTTAACTGGTATCGGTTTCCCATATAAATGATCATAAAAGGTACTACCTTAGGCTTGCAACACAAGTTAATGATTTGTAATAAACATGAACACACGTATGGTAACCAAGTAGTTTAAGACCTAAAGCACATAGTAATTAGCATGAGAACAATGGTATTGAATTTGGTATATATAGTATGTAAACATGTTCCACCCCGAGTATTTGTAAACAATAGTAAAGAGAAAGGGGTCTATGAAACTCACTTGTATCAAAGTTAGGATTGGTATGAATTGGTAGAGGTTGATAGGTCTCGTGACGATTTCTCACAACAAACTTATACATGAAATGGTACTCTATGTTTCAATGTATGTCTAAATGGAATTTAAGGGGGTTATTGGGACTTTAGGGTTTCACGGGGGTTTGGGTTTGAAGATGGAATTGTTTGCATATATGTTGTAAGAAAATAGAAGTATTGAATGTTAGTAAAAAAATAGTTCATAAATTAGTTAGAATTAATTAAGACTTCTAATTAATTTATATAACCTTTCTAAAGATAATTAATAAATAATGTTATAGAATAGTTTAAATAATAACTATTCTAATTTATAAATAAATCTTGAAATGGTAAAGGTTTAGTTAATTGATTTTATGTAAATAAAATGATCAATTAACTATTAGTTATTATAGATAAAATGGTTAATTAATTTGTAAATAAAATAGCTAATTAATCTATTACATAATTCATTTAAATTCGATTATAAAATACTAAGTAAGCTTTAATTATAATTAATTGAACTTTGTTTAAAATAATTATTTAGGCATTTACAAGTTACAAGTATTTACATATTTTTTCTTACCAACATAATTATTTATAAGTTTGAAAGGATTTAAAATGCCTAAACATTTTAATTAAGATTTGTATAATATAACATAAATAAATTTGCGTCAAAAAATCATTTCCATAAATTATTTATAACTCTTAAAATATTTTGTAATATGTTTTTAATTAGAAAAGAATAATAACATTATTTTATAAATTCTAGTTTTTTTATAAAACTTTCAGATTACTTTTATAGAATTTATCAAATTAAATTTATAATTTTTAAAGGTGAAACAATGGTTTAAAATATTAAAGGAAAACAATTTGGAATAAAAAGGGTGGTCGGGTCTCGAACCCACGCCACTTGCCGGTTCACATCCACACACAACACTAACCATCAGACCAGGGCATGAAGCCGTGTCTGGTTTTGTTTCGTTTTGGTTAAAACACGCAAGCCCAAAGCCATCTTCTTCCCTATACGAACCCGTAAACCCTAGCCATCAAATTGGCTTGATTGAGCAAACGATTGAGCCCAATTTGATAGGTCTTTTAATCCCCACATCAGTACAAACTTAACAACACCAATTTTTCCTGAAACGAATATGAATTGAAGGAGAATGACTCGATGAACATGTTCGGGTAAAACGTCTCGGATTTGCTATTTCTAAATGGAATGGGATGCAAATTATGAGGTGTTGAGTTTGCAATAAGTGTCATTGATGATCAGGGGTGGTTATTTATACTCAAATTGGACTAATTTTAGTCGGTCGTTTACATGGCATTCATGGTCACAAACGGTTATGAGTTTCACCATGTTGAGTTCATAAAAACTCAATTACTCATAGGAAATGGATCGATTAGGTACTATGAACGTTTAGCCGGTTTCAGTTTTGCTTGAAAACATCCCAACGACGAGTTCGGTTAATAACGTTTCAGAACCGGTGCTTGAGGGGCTTGAACCCGCGATCAGATTGGAAGGGAAGCGGGTTTCTAAAATTGGCAGGACAAGCCCCTGCACTTTCAGCTTTATTATTTTATGTAAAAACTTTATTTTAATTAGAAATTAAGTTTCAGAAATTTGCATTTTAGACCCTGGACTATATAAGACATAATTTTTTTTATAAATGTAATAATTTCTATATTATAACTAAATGTTATAAATGCAAAACTATATTTTTTTGTAAAATAAAAGGGTTTCATTTTATATGGAATTTATTTATATAATTAAATCTTTATAAAACCCTAAATTTATTTATAGGATTTATAACATTTGTGTTTGCATGTTTGTATATATATATAGGTATAGGGAATAACTTAGTATGTATGTATGCATTTGTTTAATAGAATTAAAACATTTATAACTCCAAATAAGTATGTATTGAATTTGAAATAAATGCACCTCATGTATGTATGTATGAACACTTATGAAATGTAATGGGTAAATAAGATAATTTCATAATATAATGGAACTACAAGTGCCGGAGTAGCTAAAATAAAGGTCGGAATTTCCTGGGGATTACATCAATCATGCACACGGAGTGGCTTTGCTCACCAGCCTCCTTCATGGACTTTGCAGCATCAAAAGTAACAGACTCATCCCCCACACGAAGTGTGAGCTTCCCGTCAAAGACATCGATCAATGCCTTGGCGGTGCGCAGAAACGGGAGCCCGAGAATGAGTGGGACTCTGTCATATACATCCATATCAAGAATGACAAAATCCACGGGAAATACAAATTTGTCTATTTTCACCAAAAGATTCTCCACTATTCCCCCATAGATACTTGACTGAGCGATCAGCCAAGGATATGCTCATGCGCGTTGGCTGTGGTTCTCCTAGGTCCAGCTTCTTGTATATAAAATAGGGCATCAGATTGTTGCTAGCACCCAGGTCCGCCAACGCGTGGTTCAAGGGCAAACTGCCAAGCAGACATGAGATCGTGGAGTGACCCGGATCTGCTAGTTTCTCTTGCAGTTTGTTCTGAACCACCGCAGAACATCGCTCACTTAGTGAAACTTTAGAGACTTCCTCCATCTACTTCTTGTTGGAAAGATGATCTTTTGGGAACTTGCCATACTTAGGCATATGCTGGAGGACCTCTATGAACGGGAGATTGACTTTGAGTTGTTTGAACATGTTCAGGAATTTACCGTACTCACTGGGTAGAGAACAAGGCTCAATTCAATCTCGGAGGTCTTCATCTCTGCCCCCTTCTTCTTCTCCTCTGCCTTCTCGGCAGGCTTCTAAACCACTCTCTCCTCATCCACCGGCTCCTCTTCTTTTTCTTCCACCGATGGCCGCTCTCTCTCCTCTACCCTTCGACTCCTAGTCGACACGGTCATCACTGAAGCATTAGGGCCTGAAGACAGACCTCCCGTCTATCTTTCAAGCTCTTCACGATGTATCCTAACATCCATTGCATATCTTGGAACGCAGATTGCTGCTTCTTCAGTAAGGTGTCGTGCACATCCAATCGCTGCTGAGTCTCCTTATCCTTCACCACCAAGTGAGCAAGCATCTGTGTCTGTGTCTCCAACATATCCTGTAACATTTCTGATTTTCACCATCTATGTTTCAATTCAATGTGATATATTTCAAACCAAATCCTAGTACACCGACTTGTTCTATTTGTACCAACAATTAAATACCATGTTTCAATGCAAACCCACAAATTTTACACGAGTATACCCTATTAAACTATACATAAGTCCATATTTATACAAATCTGTCAATACTGAAACTTGCAAGGACTGATTTTTATAAATTAACAAGAAACCCTAACAGGCACGGTCGCGCCTCGTTCTCGCACGGTCGCGCCAATTGCTATGGCACGGTCGCACGCCTTGCTTTGGAACGGTCGCGCCCGGTGCCTTGGCACAGTCGCGCCTCATATGGGCACGGTCGCGCCTCTCAGCAGTTGAAACGTAAATGCAGCCTTTAATCACAGGGACGTTCGATTTCATGACCGTTCTACACGTTTTCATCATTAACGAACTCAATTAAACTCTTTAATCATCACCATTACAACAAATAAACTTAATTTCGTCGAATTATCTCATAAATACCTAATCCTCTCACGAAACCATCGAATTCACCATTTTGATTTGCAATTCTCCTAAGCCAACATACTATCGATCCTCTCTAAAGCTGCTGGACACGCTTATTTAGCCGGAATTGCAGCAGAAGACGCCGTCGATCAAGCCCGTCATCGCCGGAACCCATTCTACCCGTACACCATCGATTCATCCCCCTTCCGGGTAATTGAAACCCTCCACACTTTCGATTTAGTCTATAGATCAAAAGCCCTAATCTAATTTGGGCTTACAATATGGGAATCATCACAAACCAAAATCTATTTTTCGTTCTAAAATGGTTTAATCGAACCCTGCTTTGAACACGTTTTAAATACAATTAATATACTCCAATAGACTCGTAATAACCCTATAGATGAAAGCCCTATGAATTCCAACATTAACAATATAAGAATTAGTCAAATCGATTATGTTTTGGAACAGACACGGTCGCGCTAGCATTCTAGCGCGGTCGTGCTTCATGAGACACGGTCACGCCAAATACCAGCGCGGTCGTGCCTCACACACTCAGACCCGGTCATGCCCTTAGCTAGACTTGGTCGTGCCTCAAAACCCTAGACACGGTCGTGCCTGGCCCAAGACACGATCGTGCCTAGTAAACATCTTAGTTATGCCTTCTGTTTGGTCAACACGGTCGCGTCCCTGACTAGCACGGTCGCGCCCGTGGTCCTAGCACGATCGTGCCTTGTCCCAGGCATGGTCGTGTGTGAGAAAAATCTTAGCAGAATAATTATTTCTATATTTTAAAAACAATAAGTGATTCAGATTAATTTTCAAATAAAAATAATTGATTTTATAAAGATATATATTAACTTTATCAAATTCTTAATCCTAAAATAAATAGGATTTATTTATTAAAAATTAAATTTATACTTATTGTTAAACCCTATACTTAAATGTTAGTTACACAATTTATTTACACCTCTTTATGAAAATAAAGTAAAGAAATTTTATTTAATATAAAACATCCAATACATTTTTTTTATAACTAAATGACTAAGTTACATATTTTATACATAAATAAATAAAGTAACAATTATTTATTTAAGTTACATTTAAACAAAAATTATTTATTTAGGTTATACTTAATTACCCCTAATACCTACATTATTTTTATAACTAAGTAAATAAATAATAATTTTATTTTATTATTTAGTTATTCCAAACTTAAACCCTAATTTATACAACACCATTCAAGTACAAACCACTAACACCTACAACTTCAAATTCTTTATGCACACATCCAATTCAACCCTAGACTTAGACATAGACTATTGTGCACACTATTAATTCAATGTACATTCCACACTAGGTTAACGTTGTGCATTACAAGGACCTCGTATTACTACCTAGTCTCTCGTGTTAGCTACGCCTTCAAATCAAGTGAGTATTACATAGCCCTTTTTACTCTTTTACACTTTTTGGGGTGGAACATGGACACTATACAACACTATTGCTTACATTTACACAAACTACACAAGTACAAATCCTCTTTACATTCATGTGTGCAAATTTGAGTTTTATGCCTGAGTGCTAGGTGTGTTAACTTTTGTATGCGATTTATGTGCAATCATTAACTATTCAAGCAGACAGTAAACAATGATAGATCTATTGAGTCTGACAAACCCACCCAGATTGGGGTGAGTGTTACCGACAACACAATTTTACATGCTAGTTACAAAGGTTTGATTGTACTTGGTTACACAACAGCTGCTCTCCATAAATGCCTTATTTTATCATGTTATGTAAGGATTTGTTTATTTACAAACTATATGCTATCTATATACAAACTTGTGTATGCTCACCAACTTTTTAGTTGGCCTTATTTTATTCATGTTTCAGGTACTAATGTGTGATTTGATCAAGATATGCTACACATAGGCCTTGGGACTTAGTTAATTTGAATAAAGAATTCTATGTATTTCAATTATGTTCTTTCTTGGATTTGGTTGTGTTTGGATTATTTGAAATGAAATTGATGTTTAATATATTACAATTTAGTCCACCTTGTGCTCATGAACAGTCTACATGTCCCGCCCCGATGATTCCGCCGTCGATTGGGGTGTGACATCTCCTCAATCCTCTATGTGTTGACACCAATTCCCCTACTCGGTCCTACTTCTCCTCCTCCATGGTGATTAGGGAGGGTATTAAACCCAGGCGGGTTGTTTCCAGATCTCCATCCCAAGCCATACGAATTGTTAAAGTTATTGAATCCTTGGTTCAGATTACCCACGAAATCAACATGCTCCTGCTGACTGACGAGGCAGTCCCTGGTGTCGTGGCCTCCCCTGCACACCTCACACCTTTGGCCTTCAGCTTTAGCTCTTTAATCTCATTCGCCATCGCTAGTATCAGGGTTTACCTGATGCACACCTCTAGGAGAAGAGGCAGGTGCTCTAGCACTAGGAATGGAAGTCCTAGTAGATGGCCGTTGTTGCTCAGTGAGAGCGAAGCTCTCAAACATCTTCTCGCATTCAGCAGGTTCCAACTTATCAATGATATGGCCTCCCGCAGCTGTGTTGAACATTTGCTGCTTCTCGAAGGTGAGGCCATTATAGAATTCTCCACAATCGCCCAGTCAGACAGACCATGCTGGGGACATCGGCTCAACAGCGCGTTGAACCGCTCGCAGGCCATGTGGTAAGGCTCGTCAGGGTCCATCCGGAAGGAGTGGATTTGGACCCTAAGGCGAGCGGCCCTGAAGGTGGATAGTACTTTTTAAGGAACTTGGCTTGAAGATCCTCCCAAGTGGTGATGGAATTGTCAGGGAGGGTGTCAAGCCAAGTGGATGCACGCCTAGAGAGCGAGAATGGAAAGATACGCAAGTAGATTGCGTCGTTAGATACACCCGTTATATTGAAGGTATCACATGTGCGTGCGAAGCGGGGCACGTGTCCGGGGGCATCCTCATCCTCGAGGCCATGGAACTGAGTAAAATGAGTTATCGTACTCATGACATGTGATGGGATCTGCCAACTATTGGTATCAGGGATAGCGAGCGCCCTGGTGGCCCTATCACTGGCTCTCTGGTGTACGGTACGTGTCGCTGGTGGGTCAGCGTTGACCATTTTAGGAAAAGGAATTGGGCTAGTAGAACGTACCTGTTTTTGCACAACATTTTCAAACGCTCCCTGAAGTCGCAGGTGCGCTCGTGAAGCTCTCGTTCGGGCTCTTCGTAAGCTTAATACTATGGCGATCCCTGCGAACGAGTACGTTGCATAAACTGAAAGACACAAAAACAAATAAGAAATACTCAAACAAAGAAAGACGCGATATTAAATTAGACACACAAGTAGCAGATAGGAAAAGCACAAAATTAAGACTCAAAATAAAAGAAAGAAAGAAAATAACCAAAAATCACAGAAAGAACTAGTCAAAGCTAATGTTGCTATTGCCAGGTGTCCGCGGCAATGGCGCCAAAAAACTTGATTTCTCCCAGACGGTCTACAAAAACTAATAAATAAAACCTAATCTAGACTTCTTTCTATTTTCCTCTAAACTTGTTAATAATATTGGTAAAGCCGTGTCTAGTGCTTTGGAAATAGCCATGTCTACAATATTTTTAAGTTGTAGATCTATCACAGGTTCCTCTACTCGCTCTTCTCTCTCCACATGTCTTATTTCTAGTTCAGCGTTGGCGGTGGACCGCGTCTGCCTTTGAGGTGTATTGGGATTAACCCTTCCTCCTCTTCTACCTCTACGTCTACCAACCATTTCTACAAAAGATATGGAGTGTTTTAGTAGTCGCATGATGGATTGATAGTTAGAACACAAGTGTATTGTAAACATTAATAAATGTAGCCACAACGAAATTAATCATTTACGCCACTTTTGGTGTTCTAGTTATCCTTCTATTATGCTTCCTACTAAAATACTCATATTTTTCTCTTTTCCCTTGGCATTAGGCTATCTTGACTGGTATCTCTATACTGGCATTCTTACTGTCTCTTAACCCTAGTTTAAGTCTAGATACTTGGGCAAGTTTCCAAATCTCTCAAACTATAGCTCTGATACCAACTTGTGACACCCACATCCCGGATCACCCGAGATGCCAGCCACTTGTCGGATTTACTCATGAACATATAGTAAACCGAGATCATACATAGCAGAAGTCTTTAAAATACTATTTTATATCATAACTTGTTTAATTTACATTCTAAAGAAAGTACAACATAACTATTCTACTGCCAGTTGCCAAATACGCCAGATAGCCCACCAGATGACTCTATTCTAGCCCCCAGCCTTGAGTGCTAGAAGCTACGTCTTTACCTGATACACATGCTTAAATATCTGTCAGCTTACGCTAGTGATTTCTAAGTTTTTGTCAAAATATCTTTAACCTCTGTGTTATTCATTAATGGATTTATATGACATGCATTCAAAACATCACATTAACTTCTTGCCCAAACATAATACTTTAAACTTGCACACTTGTCTTTCCTAAGGTCACATTAACCTCCAAGTGGTCTTCACCACTTATACATACCCTTGCACAAGGTGTCCATACTATATCCCACAAAGGAATACAGTACACCTCTACGTCTTAAGTTGCAAGATATGATGTGGCATTTGGCCAGACGTGGCAAAATCTTTCTTTCTTTACAGACCAATATGGTCAAAATTTTTGACATGGCAAAACATGCCAAAAACTCTTATCTCTTTATCTTTACTCTTTGTCAAGACATTAAATTTCAAGACCTCTGCAGGTCAAGGTAAAACCCTGACTTCTCTGCCATTACTTATCTAGGCACACCATGATAAGTTCTAAAACGTTTTACGTGTCAAAACCATTTTCTTTCCATAGTCTTTATAATGTGAAACCATGCCAAAAATGCAAGCTTCCATTCCAACCATTACTTATCTTAAATCCTCGTAAAGGGTTCTCCATGATATATCAAAAAAGACAAGGTCGTTATCCTCCCAGAGTAGTACCTCCAACAGATATGTTCCTAGGAAAGAATGACGGGTCCATGAGGGATTTATACACCACTCTTTCCTTAGACAGAACATTCTGTTTGCCAGATAACTACACACTGGTTGGATGGTTACCCAACACTTCTTTGATGTTTCATGAGTACTCTGTTACTTAGTTTTAAGATTTAATCATCTTTCATACATAACCTCTTGCAACATAAATGCTATCCCAAATATTTAAATCAAGGTATATATCATTTATGTAAATCATTCTGGCATGCATACCAGCCCAAAATATTTAAGTAAAACATTTTAAAATGGCCTTATAGAAATCACCTCTAACTTCCTTCTCCTTCACAAAAATTCTTTCATGCTAATGTAAACAGCATAATGACAAGGATCAGGGTCATAAGTCATTATAACATTACTTAATCATAAGTTCCTAGCTTAACCAAGTCATTAGGAACTAGGCAGAACCTTACCTTAGGACTATCTCTTGCGTATTATGGTCGACAAGATGGAAACCTGACTTCTCTACGCGAACCGGGGCTCCTTGGCACGCTTACTGAGGTTAAGTATGTGTTTCTAAGTGTGTTTTGCTGTGTTAGATGCTTCAAAATCGATTACAAGTCCCATCTATTTATAGGCTGCCCGACGGTTCCATAGTGAACCGCTATCCCTACACATGTCGGTCCGCTATCTAGTGTGGCGGTGTATTTTGCTTAGTGGTCACATAACAGACTGTTATACTTCTTATGTCGGTCCGAAATGAATGAATTACGGCTAGCGGACCACAACGGATCCTATGTTGGTCCGATATCAATCATCCACGTGTCAGTCTTTAGTGATTAGTCACCCGACACGTGTCGCTTCCCGGTTGATTCTTGCCCTCTACATAGCGGACCGCTATCTCCTCGACATCTGCCTTCTCTTCCAAATTTTTCACTTTTAACCCCTGAACTTCTATTCAAGAGCACTTTAACCCCTTATACTTTAATATAATGTCTTTTAACCTCCTAGGGTTTTATCAAATGAAAACTTTAGTCCCTCCACTTATATTTCTTTAAAATTGGGGTGTTACAAATCTACCCTCCTTACAAAGGTTTCGTCCTCGAAACCTGTTACTTACTCGAATAAGTAGGGATAAGATTGTCTCATATCTTCCTCTGTCTCCCATGTGGCTTCAGACCCCTTTCTATGTTGCCACTGAACTTTCACTTGTTTGATTACCTTATTTCGTAATCTTTTTTCTTTACAGTCGAGTATAGCCATTGGCTTCTCGACATAACTTAATCTTTCGTCTACCTCTATATCATTTAGTGGTACATGAGAGGTTTCGTCTGCCAAACACTTTTGCAAGTGTGATACATGAAATGTTAAGTGACTTCCACTCAACTCTTCTGGCAATTCCAGTCTATAAAGAACATTCACTACTCGATCCATAATCTTAAATGGTCCAACAAATATTGGACTCAACTTTCCTCTCTTACTGAATCTAATGATTCCTTTCCATGGAGATAATTTCAATAGAACAAAATCTCCAACTTGAAATTCTATGGGCCTTCCCCTTTTATCTACATAAGACTTCTGTCTGTCCTATGCGGCTTTTAGGCGAGCTCTAATCAGATCTAACTTTACACCTATTGCTTGGATAATTTCTTTGCTTCCAAATTCTTTTAGTCCAACCTCTCCCCAACAGATGGGAGTTCTACATCTTCTTTCGTATAACATTTCGTATGGTGGCATGCCAATACTTGTATGATAACTATTGTTATACGAGAATTCTACCAAAGGTAGATGACTATCCCAGCTTCCACCGAAGTCAATAATGCAAGCACGCAACATATCCTCAAGTGTTTGAATCGTTCTTTCACTTTGACCATCCGGCTAAGGATGATATGTTGTGCTAATTAATAGCTTAGTTCCCATTTCTTCGTGGAATTTATTCTAGAAACGCGACGTGAAACGTGTGTCTCAGTCAGATAAAATTGAAACCAGCACTCAATGCCGTGAAATAATTTCTTTGATAAATGCTTCTGCTAACCTTTTTGAATAGTATGGCTCAAGTATTGGTAAAAAGTGAGCACTCTTGGTTAGCCTATCAACTATCACCCATATGGTATCATATCCTTTAGCTGTTTTCGGTAGCTTAGTTATGAAGTCCATAGTGATATGTTTCCATTTCCATTAGGGAATATCTAGTGGCTGTAATCTGCCATAAGACTTCTGATGCTCTGCTTTTACTTGAGAACAAGTCAAGCATTTAGCCATATATTTCATGATATCAAATATCATACCGGGCCACCAATAATCTTGGCGTAGATCTTGGTACATCTTTGTAGTACCCGAATGAATTGAATATCGAGATTTATGAGCTTCATCTAAAACTTTAACTCTGAATTCACCCATATGTGGTATCCACATACGGCCGAATCGAATCTTAACCCCATACTCATTTTCTTCCAAGTATTTCTCTTGTCCAACCATTCTTTCCTTTTTAACATTCACTTTTTTAACGCTTCTACCTGGATATTCCTGAGCTAAGTCATAAAGCCATGAGTTACAACTAACTTATATGACTTCACCCTAATAGGAGGATGCTCTTCCTTACGGATTAGGGCATCTGCCACTACATTGGCTTTCCCTAGGTGATATAGGATTTCACAATCATAATCCTTTATCAGCTCTAACCATCTCCGCTGCCTCATATTTAGATCTTTTTGCTCAAAGAAATACTTTAAGCTTTTATGATCTGTGTAGATTGTGCACTTAACTCCATACAAATAATGCCTCCATATTTTAAGTGCAAAAACTACTGCAACTAACTCTAAATCATGGGTTGGGTAGTTAACTACATTAGGTTTGAGTTGTCATGAAGCATAGGCTATAACCTTGCCTCTCTACATGATTACGCATCTCAGTCCCTAATACGAACCATCAGAGTAAACTACCAGATCTTCATTTCCTTCTAGTAAAGACAACATCGGGGCCTGTGTTAATTTCTCCTTTAGCTTTTGAAATGCATTATCTTGCTCTTCTCCCCATACAAATTTTGTCTCCTTCTTCATGAGTTTTGTTAATGGGGTTGCGATCTTGGAGAAATCCTAAATAAACCTTCTATAGTAACCAGCCAAACCTAAGAAACTGCGTATCTCTATAGGTGTCTTTGGCGGGTTCCATTTCATCACGGTCTCTATCTTTGAAGGATCTGCCAGAATTCCTTCTGCGTTTATCACATGACCCAAGAACTGGACTTCTCGGAGCCAAAACGCACACTTAGAGAATTTTGCATATAATTTTTCCTTTCTAAGTGTTTCCAGCACTTCCTTGAGATGACATGCATGATCTCCTTCAATATTTGAGTAGATTAGAATATCATCTATGAACACGATCACAGATCGGTCCAACATTGGTCGACAAACCCTATTCTTGAGGTCCATGAATGCAGCAGGGGCATTAGTCATTACATACCAGTTTTAGTTAGAATTTAAGTTCTAACTTACATAAAGTAGGTTTTGAGATGGATAACGTTCCAGGATCTTGGCAGGATCTCTCCTTCCATAGTAGCCAACCAATAAGCACCTTTGCCTGCTTCTGAGTCAATCAAGTATGGGCCTTCCCACTTTGGTGCAAGCTTTCCATCATTGGGATTGGTAGTATTTTGAAATGCTTTTTTTAATACGAGATCACCTGCTTGGAATGTTCTAAACCTTATGTTTTTGTTATATGACTTTGCTATTCTTTGCTGATAAGTTGCAATGCGAATTTTGGCAAGATCCCTGAGCTCATCCAAAGTGTCGAGATCCTGAGCGAGAGCTTCGTTGTTGGTCTTTAAAGATTGAAAGTTGGTTCTGGCAGTTAGGATAACCATTTATGTCAGGATCATGGCTTATGTTCCAAATACCAAGGAAAATGGGATTTATACCGTCGCATTCTTCGTGGTTGTCCTATCTGCCCAAAGTACAAACGGTAGCTCTTCAGCTAATCTTCCTTTCTTTGCTCCTAATCTCTTCTTGAGGTTGTTAACGATGATCTTGTTGCTAGATTCAACTTGTCCATTGGCTTGAGGATGTACTAGGGTAGATGTTATCATTTTGATTCTCCAACTGGCACATAAGTAAGTTATTATTTTGCCAAGGAATTGAGATCCATTATCACAAATTATCTCCACCGGGATCCCAAATCTCGTCACGATATTGCGCTTAATGAAGGAGATGAATTCTTTCTCTCTGACTTGGAAAAATGTCTCAGCTTCGATCCATTTAGAGAAGTAATCCGTCATTGTTAGCATAAAGACCTTTCCTCCTGGTGCTTTGGGAAGTTTGCCAACGATATCCATTCCCCACTTCATAAAAGGCCACGGAGAGATGATTGGGTATAAAGGTTCGGCCGGTTTATGGAATATGTTGTTGTATCTCTTGCAAGCGTCACACTTTTGAGAGTAAGTCACAACATCTTTCCTCATGGTAGGCCAGTAATATCATGTCCTCGGGATCCTTGAAAATAACGTTCTGCCCCCGGTGTGATTACCACAATCTCCTTCCTGTAGATCTTTGAGGACTTCACGTGCTTCAGGATCCTCCAAGCATCTTAAGTATGGACCTGCAATTGATTTTCTATACAAAACATTCTCAAAACTTATAAAACGAGACATCCTCATGCGAAAAGCCTTGTGGTTCTTTTCATCACTTAGGATTTCACTATCCTGCAAGTATTTATTAAAAGGTGAAATCCAGGATCCTGGAATAGGTTCAAGATCTCGAATGTCTGCTTCTTCTTCAGTGTTGGATACTTCATTCACCTTCTTGATTGTTGGGCTCAGAATGTGTACGATAGGTATTTTGGTACCTTCTAGTATTCTAAGAGCTGAAGCAAGGTTTGCTAAGGCATCAACCTCAGTGTTATCTTCTCTAGGCACCTGTTTAATGTTAAAAGTTTCGAATTCCATGGATAATTGCTTAACTATTGTGAGATATTTGGCTAGCTTCTCACCTTTTACTGCATATGAACCATTTAAATGATTTGCAATTAACAATGAGTCTTGTTGAAGCAATTCTTGTGACAAGCACTCTGAAGATTGTTCTTGGCTATGTAATGTCTTTATGTATTTGTATTTCTATTTCAGCGTCTGTATGTATTGGTTTATCGAGTTGTAATCATGTATGTATGTATGTACTTGTCGTTGGACTTGTCTTGTAAAGTGTTTTGCGCACTTGTTTAACTTGCTAAGTACGCAGGAACAATAGTCCTGCACACTTGCTAAGTACGCATGAAACAGATCTAGTATAAATAGCAGGTCTTGACATAATGTAGGTACGCATTCATTTGTAAAACTTCTGTAACCGGCTAAGTTTATAATAGATGAAGTTTGAAAGTGTCTTTGTTGTCGGTTTACTTTGTGTTGCTTGATACTCCACCTAGTCACGGGCATTCCGCACCCGGTTCGACTAGGAACACACTTGCATGTGACGATCCGAGACACCCGAGAGACCTACAAGTGGTATCAGAGCATTTGCTCTTGATTTCGAGTGTTGTGAGTGTGTTAGGAGCATTTTCGACACAATCTACAGCCTTTTTACGAGCAAAAGCGACCGATTTTGGTTATTTTTGGGATAAAATAGAGGTAGCTTTGGAGCGCTATTTTAAAAGCAAAAATCAGTCAAAATCCGACCTTTTGTTGATTGTTTGAGTGTTTTGATCATCAAGGGTTTGTTAGAAACAAGTTTCTAACCTTTTGGCTTGATCAATTTGTTTATATCTTCAAAATTTGAAGATCTGAGGTATTTCCGACGATCAGAAAAAGTTGGTGAGAGCAGGTGAAAAAGTGACCTGCGTACTTACTATATTTGGCAACAAGTACAGTCTTGATGCGTACTTGCTAAGTACGCAAGACCATTCTTGCTGCGTACTTATACTTTACTCATGCATACTTGATAAGTACGCAAGAGCAAATAGTAAGTGCGTAAGACCAATTTCTTAAGTGCGCAAGGCCATTCTTAAGTGTGCAAGTTGTGTTGACTTTCTGAGTTTTTTACTAAGTTTTACACTATGGAAAATTTTCAGAATCTTGGTAACCTGCGTAATTATGATAACGAGATAGGTACTTCGCAAAAACCGCCAAAGCTGCTTAGTGTTAATGATTATTCGAATTGGAGAGCACGCTTTGAGCATTATATCTCATACACTGATTCCTCTTTGTGGATACCTATACTTGAGGGTTATAAGCATCCGACTTATACATATCATGATGAGATTGTTCCCAAGCCTATATCTAAGCTAGATGATGAAGAAAAGAAAGTTTACGATAGAGAAAAGAAGGCACATAGATCTATCACAATGGCCCTGACTAGAGAACTTTTTCACAGCTTCAGAGGATATGATAATTCAAAAGATCTCTGGAAGGCATTGCAGAAAAGATTTGAGGGGAACAGTGACAGCAAGAAGAGCAAAAGAGATCTCCTGAGAAAGCAGTATGAGTGCTTCAGATACCTGGAGAATGAATCTACATATGAACTTATATCTAGATTCTATCATCTGTAAACTGAGTTAAAAGCTTATGAGCTAACGTATCCTGATGAGGAATTAGTTGAAAAGTTTCTTGATGCGTTACCACCAAAGTTTGAGATGTATACCACTCTGCTAAGAGAGAACCCACAGTTCTATGAGATGATGATTGAAGAAGCAATTGGAAAGGTTCAAGCACACGATATGAACCTGAAAAGAAAAGAAAGCTCAGGGAGACCTCAAATCCAAGACCCTTCTATGTATTATGGGACATTTTCCACAGCTAAGTCATCGGGTTCAGGAATCGCCTTATTCTCAGGGAACTCTGATGAAGAAGATAACTCGAATGGTTGTAGGGGTCATACATGCTTTACAGCGTCTGGATCTGGTCCTCACCACCAACATTCCTCAAGGAATCCTACCTCCACATCTTCAGCTAACCAAACTACTATAGCCAAGATAGCTGAAGATCATGTAGCATTGTTTTCATCATGTATGCTTGCCTATGAGAACTTCATTGGTGGCAAGCTTACGGATCCTGAAACCATTGAAGAAGATTGTAATCGGGTGGATCCAGATGACATGGAGGACATGGATATTCAATGAAATATGGCCATGATCTTGGGAAGGGCCAAGCGTTTCTTGAATAGAACTGGTAGGAAGTTTATTGGTGGGCATTTAAATGCCAAGGTAGGTTTTGATAAATCCAAAGCCAAGTGCTACAAGTGTCAGAACTTTGGACACTTTGCTCGTGAATGTCAGAAGGATAAAGCACCTGCTTAAGGATTCACAAGACCAAGCCAGGGAAACAACCAAGGAAATGGTTAAGGGTACAACAATTCTAACAACCACAATCAAAGTCAAGGTGGAACGTCCAATGCTTTGGTAGCTCAACAGGACGAAAGCTTTGATTGGGGTGTACATTTGGAGGATGCCCTTATTGCTCAAACACAAGTTGGTCTCGTTGCTGAGATCGTTGAGATGATGGAAGCAGAAGAAAGGGAAGCCTCTGTAGCTGACCAAAGGGAGTCTATAACTGCATTTTCCCTCATGGCTATTGGGGAGGCATCAAGTTCGTCAACTGAGGTAGACTCTAATTCTTTTGCTGTTATTTCTTGTTCCAAATGTCTTGGCTTGAAAGATGAAAATTCTAAGCTTCAGGATAAGGTCGAACCCCTCCGTAATGCAGCTTTAAGCTACAAAAAAAATGAAAAACGTTACAAAGATTCAAATGAAACTTTAAAGAAAGAAAAACATGATTTTTCACTTAAAATTGGTGAACAACAGTTTCATTTAGATGTTGCATACAAGGGGTTGGAAAAGAGAAATAATGAAATTACCAAGCTGCAGAATGAGGTCTTGCAGATGAATGGTAGAATTGAGAAGTTGAAGAATTCTCGTTTTGTGGCGGAACACTACGAATCAGTAGTGAGACAAGTGAATGGCTTAGGGTTAGGTACTAATGCCATTCCTCCACCAGTAAGCGGGAAATTTATCAACGGCTTAATTGATATTGACTTGTCATGTCTTGATGAATCTGCAAGTCATGATGATTCCTCTAACAAGGATGATTCCTCAAGTAAGGCGGACTCTGCGTCTGATCAAGAGTTTTTCACGGATGAAGGCTCTGAGAACACCATCCCTGATGGTGCTGTCTCAGAGGAGCTGATTAATGAACACAAAGTTGTGAAAAACATTGTCACTGATCGTGATAATTGCATTTTGACTGAGCCTGATACCATTGAAACAAATGAAAAACTAAAAGTAATGCTTTATGGAGGATATAAGAATATTAACCAAGTTAAGAAAGAAACCTTTGCAAATCATTATGGGCTTGGTTATAAAGCAAATTTGGAAAAATATTACATTCCCAAAAATGAATCAACATCAGGTCCATCAAAAACCACTACTCATGTTCATCAAACAACTCATCCTGCTCATCATGTCGAGTCGTCAAATGCTAGATCTAACGAGCCCTACAGGAGGATTTATAAGGAAAAGCGTGCTTGCTTTCACTGTGGTATGGTTGGTCACATCCTTGTGAACTGTCCTGCTAAGAACCAAGGGAAACGGCCAATTGTTTCACAACCGAATGTTATCTCTAAGTCACCACCAGTGAAGCAACCCAAGAATCCCAAATCAAATGTGTTGAAACCACCAGTGAAACCTATGGTTAAGCCAAAGACCACATCTGAGGCTAAGCCATATGTTCTAAAAAGGGAAAAGCAATCTGCTAAACCTTGTGTGTCTACCTCTGGTAGTGCACCAACTGGTGAGAAGCATGTGGTTAAACTTTCTAAGCCACAGAGGAGAAGAAGGAACAAGATATTGAGAAAGGTGGAACAGCTGGCTGGAATTCAATCATGTGAAGCTTCTACTAGTTCACCTGGTGCTTCTGAATGCAAGCCAAATGTTCCAGTAAAACAAAAGAAAAGGTCCTGGAACAAGAAACCCAAATGTTCTCAATCTTCTGATTCCAGATCTCCAAAGGATTCACCAATTTTTGATAGACATGACTGTGAATTAATTGAAGTAATTTATTTTTGAGAAAGACAGACGACCCAAGACCACTATGGCTTGGGTCTCCAAATCTAATTAATTTCTTGTGACTTGTGCAGGGACATCCGAAGGAAACTATCTCTAATCGTTGGTATGTAGATATTGGATGCTCCCGGCATATGACAGGAAACATAGCACTACTTCAAGACATTAATCCATTCAGAGGCCGCCATGTGGCCTTTGCAGGCGAGAAAGGCGGCAGTATTACGTGTCAAAGCGTAGTTTCGAATGGATGTGTAAGCTTCGACAACGTCAGCTACTACGAGAAGCTAAAGCATAACCTGTTGAGTGTTTCTCAGATGTGTGATACGGAGTACTAGTCATGTTTGATAAGTCTGAATGCATGATTCTCAAACCTGGGTTTGAGGTTCCTGAAGACTGGATTTTATTGCGTGCGCCAAATACGAATGATACCTATCAGATCGACATGACCGTGGCGAAAACCATAACTTCATTTGCTACTTGTTTGCTTACCAAAGCGACAGAGCTTGACTCAATCTTGTGGCATAGGAAACTCGGACATATTTCTTACAAAAAAATTAATCATCTTGTCCAAAATGGTTTAGTTACCGGGGTTCCTAAGATGAGATTCTCCGTGGCAGATGATTGTATGCCTTGTAAAACGGGCAAACAGCAACGGAAGTCTCACAAGCCCAAGCTCCAAAACTCCATCGATACCCCTTTGGAGCTCTTACATATGGATCTGTTTGGGCCCATAAGTATTAGGAGTATTAGAGGGAAGTCATATTGTCTAGTTGTAACTGATGATTTCTCACGTTTTTCTTGGGTGCATTTTTTAGGTACCAAGGATGAGACTGCTGATATTCTTCAATACCTAATCTTGAGCTTGGAATCTTTATGCAAGTTGAAGGTTAGAAGAATAAGTAGTGATAACGGAACTGAGTTCAAGAATAATTTGATGGAGCTTTTCTGTCTCAAGAAGGGTATTCGTCACGAATTTAGTGCCCCGTACACACCTCAGCAGAACGGAGTTGTAGAAAGGAAGAACAGAACCTTGATCGAGACTACAAGGGCAATGCTGTCAGATGCAAAGCTTCCTGTCACTTTCTGGGCAGAAGCAGTCAACACAGCGTGTCACGTCTTGAACAGAGTCCTGGTTGTTAAAAGGCACAACAAAACTTGTTATGAGCTGATCAACAATCGTCCTCCAAGTCTTGACTACCTAGTTCCTTTTGGTAGTCCCTGCTCTTTATTGTTACAGTACAAAGACCGCAAGTCTAAGTTTCATGCAAAAGCAATGGAAGACATCTTCTTAAGATATGTTGCCAACTCTCCATGCAAAAGAGTGTACAATATTGTTAGTAGGTCTGCGGATGAATGGTTCGAAGTGGACTGCAGTAAACACAGCATTCCACCAGAACCAACTAGTCCTGCTTAGGGATTTGATTATGATGCTCTGTTCAAGTCTTTTAATCTTCCTGATTTATCTGTTGATGATGCCGCAAATGTGTACGATTTTGTTAATGGCGGCGTTGACTCCAACTCCTCAACACGTGCCATCGTACCTATTGTAACTCCCGATTCCAATGCTGCTTCTTCATCTAGAACTCAAGAAAGTGATGACATTGAATTTGTTCATATTTATGGAAATGACGCTCAAGCTGATCCTAACAATCGCGTAGGAAATGAGGCTCCAGCTGATCCAATCAACATTGAATCTTCTTCTTCTGGAACATAGGATATAGGGGAGTTGAGCATGAATCTAGATTCAAACATCCGCAAGTACCAGAGATGAGAGTGCATCGGAATCATCCAATTGAGAACATTATTGGTGATCCTAATGTCGGTGTTCAAACACGTCAGAGAACCATTATTGAGAACACCAGTCTATACGCTGAGATACTTGACACAGGTGTCATGGAAACGTGTCTGCATGCTTCTTACATATCCTAATTAGAGCCGAAGAATGTAAAAGAGGCTCTGGCTGACAACTGCTGGATAGAGGCTATGCAAGATGAATTGTCTCAATTCCAGAAGTTGCATGTGTGGGATTTGGTTGACCTTCCAAAGGGTATGCATCCGATTGGAACCAGATGGGTGTTCAAATGCAAGACGGACGATCGATATGTTGTAGTGAAGAATAAAGCAAGGTTGGTTGTTCAGGGTTTTAATTAGCAAGAGGGCCTGGATTATACAGTGGTGTATGCCCCAGTTGCGAGACTTGAGGCCATTCGAATGTTTCTAGCTTATGCCTCCTTTGTTGGCTTCAAGGTCTATCAACTTGATGTGAAGAGTGCTTTTCTATATGGGAAAGTTCATGAAGAAGTCTATGTCACTCAACCACCAGGTTTTGAAGATCCGCATAACAGCAATAAAGTGTACAAGCTCGACAAAGCACTTTATGGTCTTCATTAAGCACCTCTGGCATGGTATGAGACTTTATCAAAACATCTACTGTCCAATGGTTTCGACCGAGGACAAATTGACTCGACTCTCTTCATTAGAAAAGCAGGAGGTGATATTCTTCTTATAAAAGTCTATGTCGATGACATTATCTTTGGGTCTACAAATGAAGGGATGTGTAGGGAATTCGAACAGGTGATGAAGTCCAAGTTTAAATTGAGCAACATGGGTGAATTGTCGTTCTTCCTGGGTCTGCAAGTCAGTCAAAGAGAGGATGGAATTTATCTACATCAAACTAAGTATGTGCAGGACATCTTGACAAAATACAATATGAATGATAGCAGTACTTATGGCACACCTATTCCAGTCAATCATGGTCTGCATCCAGACAAAGATGGAAAGGATGTGGATTGCAAATTGTACCGTGGGATGATCGGATCTCTTATGTATCACCCAGCTTCAAGGCCCGACATAATGTTTGTTGTATGCTTCTGCTCAAGGTTTCAGTCACAACCAAAGGAGTCTCACCAGATAGCTATTAAGAGGATCTTCATATACTTGAAGGGGAAACCCCGATTGGGTCTTTGGTACTCGAAGCAGCAGTCATTCGACTTCAAAGCCTATACCGATTCTGATTATGGCGTTTGTAACCTTGATAGAAAATCAACCTCAGGTGGATGTCAATTCTTGGGAGACAGGTTGGTCTCCTGGCAGTGTAAGAAGCAGTCAACGGTTTCTGTGTCAACATGTGAAGTAGAGTACATTGCTGCCGTGAGCTATTGTTCTCATATTTTGTGGATCCAGCAGTAATTGAGAGATTATGGCTTGAACTACACTGGAAATCATCTGTTCATTGACAACAATGCCACGATGTCTATCATGAACAACCTGGTGAAACATTCCGAAACTAAGCATATAGAGATTCGCCATCATTTCATCCGTGACTGTGCTGAAAAGAATTTGGTTGAGCTTGTCAAAGTTCACACGGATGAAAACTTTTCTGACCTTTTCACTAAGGCATTTGACCATACCCATTTTGAACATCTGGTCAACTTGATAGGAATGTTCAATCCTGAGTTAGAAAACTCGTTTTCAAATCAAAATATTTTCATGGAAGTCAAATTTTATTTCTTTTTATTTCAAAAAACAAATCAAGACAAAATAGAAAATCATGAAACTCTCAAAGTCATTTAAAGAAAAGAGGAAATGATAGTACATCGGTAAATGATCTAAACATCTTAGACTGCACATATGGGAAATGATTGCGTCATGATTACTTGTATGCTAAGTTGTTTCAGTTTTAATTTGAATATTTGCAAGTAATTTGAATTGTCAGTAGGCTATAAGCAGTTTTGAATCATTAGTAGTGTGTAAACTTAATCAATACTACAATTGTGAATTGAACCCATGTTATGCATGTGTGTGTGTGTGTAAAAGAATACAAAAACATCATTATCAGATAAAGGATGTAAGATTTTGGCAAATATTTTCTTATGAGACCAGTTTCGGGTTATGTCTTTAGCACAATTTTTCGGTTCACTTCACTGCCCATACTCACAAGTATTCAATGGGAAGTTGGGCCAAGATATGTCTTGACATCAACCGTTAAGCATATATTCACACTTGAATCATACCTGATTCATTGAAATTAAATCCAGATAAAAGTTGGATCCCCTTACCAAAATCCTCAGACGCCATATTTATTAACCTGAATCATCATATGAAGAAAAACCTATCAAACCAAGACAAATGAATCACTCGATTCTGAATCTTATGATTCTTGATAATCCTTATGGATTCTGCTAGATTTTTCTATGCTAAGTGATGTAACTTCATTCTGGAGATTTAAAAATCTTTGAGAAAATCTTAGATGCCTTGAGATAGTGCAATTTAAATTTCTGTAGCATAACTGTGGGGTACACGTTGTATATCTTATAATTAATAACTTAACACACAAGAACGTGATACAAAGATGCTTATGGTTTTAAATCTTATAATGTTGACAACTTGAATTCACTTGTTTATATTGCATATTACGTATGAATAAGTAGTAATCCATGACATGATCCCATATTCTTTGATGTTTATTGTGTATCATTTTTGCTTACAACAGCCTGATATGATCCTCTGCTCGTGACTTTGACCCAAAAATAGCTTATGTGTATATCGTTATTCAGAAAAGATCAAAAAGATTTTAAGTTCGTGTACAGTTCATTCTTTATCAAAAATGCCAAAAAGATTTTAAGTACAGTTCATCAAATCTTAAGAAAAGACAAAAATATTTGTGTTTAACTTCCTTGAATTGTTTTTGAAACCTCTTGATTGAATGCTCATATCCGGTTCGCTATTTGACTTGACAAGTACGCACGCCTAGTCATATTTGTTGCATACCATTGATTATGTTTGATCTAATGTTGTGTATATTATGTTCTTGCAAAGATGGATAGTGATGGCGGTAACGAGGAAGCAAGAGGAGATGGTGCTGAAGAGTCGGCTTCCGAAGCTACTGAATATGATTCATCTGACTCTGATGATGTACCGGATCAAACACACCCACGGAGAATGGCGAAGGTTTCCCTTCCCGAGTCGTCCTCCAAAATACAAAGACAAGGGTCCCGCATACACGGTCATGGAGCTCAAACTTGACGTAGTCGTCCTTGAGCTCACGGATTTTAACCTTGGGGAACCTCTAGTCACGTAGCTTAAACTTGACATAGTCGTCCTTGAGCTCACGGATTTTGACCTTGGGGAACCTCTAGTACGATCCTATTAGAAAAATACTACTTACATACTGATATTAGAGAATGAAGACATCTCCAGAGCCGCTGTCAAGGGGGAGTTTGTTGAAGCAATTCTTGTGACAAGCACTCTGAAGAGGTTAGAGACTAAAGACATCTCCAGAGCTGCTGTCAAGGGGGAGTTTGTTGAAGTAATTCTTGTGACAAGCACTCTGAAGATTGTTCTTGGCTGTGTAATGTCTTTATGTATTTGTATTTGTATTTCAGTCTCTGTATGTATTGGTTTATCGAGATGTAATCATGTATGTAGGTACTTGTCATTGGACTTGTCTTGTAAAGTGTTTTGCGCACTTGTTTTACTTGCTAAGTACGCAGGAACAATAGTCCTGCGCACTTGCTAAGTACGCATGAAACAGGTCTAGTATAAATAGCATGTCTTGACAGAATGTAAGTACGCATTCATTTGTAAGAATTCTGTAACCAGCTGAGTTTATAATAGACGAAGTTTGAAAGTGACTTTGTTGTCGGTTTACTTTGTGTTGCTTGATACTCCACCTAGTCACGAGCATTCCGCACCCGGTTCGACTAGGAACACACTTGCATGTGACGATCCGAGACACCCGAGGGACCTATAAGTCTACATATACGTGAAGATACATGATCTTGATATCCTTGGCTAATTGTAATCCTGCTATCAGCGCCTCATACTCTGTTTCATTATTCGTAGCCTGGAACTCACAGCTTATTGATTGAGGTAATATGTCCCCTTGTGGCGATTTTAGTATGATTCCCAGACCTGTTCCTCTTACATTTGATGCACCATTAGTGAATAAGGTCCACTCATTCTTCGACTCTTCTAGTTGTTCGACTTCAAGGTCTGCTTCCTGTTGAATGTCATTGCTAAAATCAGCCACAAAGTCTACAAGTGTCTGGGACTTTATTGTTGTTCTAGGTTCGTATATGAGGTCATAGGCGCTGAGCTTGAATGACCATTTAGCCATCCTTCCTGACATCTCTGGCTTTCTTAAGACACACTTAATAGGGTAGTTAGTCTTAACATGAATAGCATGAGTTTCAAAATAATGTCTAAGTTTAGTGGATGCCATTATTAAAGCTAATATTAATTTTTCTAAATGAGAGTACCTTGTTTCCGCTGGTAGCAAACTTTTACTTACAGAGTATACCGGATGTTGTTGTCCCTCATGATCCTTGACTAATACAGCACTTATGGTGCTTCGGGATACTACCAAGTATAGGGATAATGGTTCACCGTCTTCTGGTTTCATTAGTAGAAGAGTTGATGACAAGTATTCCTTCAATGATTGGAGTGCTCATTCATGCTTCTCTTCCCATTTGAATCTCTTGTTCTTCTTCAGGATGTCGTAGAATTCCTTGCACTTTTCTGAGGATCTTGATATAAATATGTTGAGTGATGCTACTGTGTCGGTCAGTCTCTGGACATCCTTAGTATTTGCGGGGGATTTTAGATTGATGATTGCATTGATTTGCTCTGGACTGGCTTCTATCCCTCTCGAAGGGTTCATCTTCATGTTGTACTGGTCCTGGATATCAAATGCGTCTCTGAGATCCCTAAGATGATCCTCAGCTTTCTTTGATTTTACCACCATATCATCTATGTAGACTTCCATAGTGTCCCCAATCTTGTCTTTGAACATCATATTTACCAGTCTTTGATATGTGGCACCTGCATTTTTAAGACCAAATGGCATAGCTGTGTAACAATAAATACCTGTCTGGGTCATGAACGCCGTGTCTTCCTGATCCGATGGTTCCATTTGGATCTGTTGAAATCCTGAAAAGGCATCCATAAATGTCAGGATCTCATGGCCTGCTGTAGCGTCCACCATTGAGTCTATTTGCGGTAATGGGAAGGGGTCTTTAAGACACCCCTTGTTGAGGTCCGTGTAGTCTACACAAACTCTCCACTTCCCGTTCTTCTTCTGGACTACCACCATGTTGGCTAGCCACCTTGCGAATTTTACTTCCCTTATCATTCCAGATTTGAGAAGCCTTTCTACCTCTTCTTTGATGATTACGTTTCTCTCAGGAGAAAATTTCCTTCGCTTTTGATGTATTGGCCTAAAACTTTTATCAATTCCAATTTTATGAGTTATGATATCTTTGGATATACCTATCATATCTTCGTGCTTCCAAGCGAAGATTGCTTTTCTGCCCCTCAGGAAATTCAGGATATCTTTTTCAATATCCTCAGGATATTGCTCCCTACCATGATCTTCACATCTGAATTCTCGACATCCAAGGATACCTCTTTAACATCCTGTTCTTTAGTTTCCAGAACATCTCTAGCCTGCTTCGTTAGTTGCTATGCTTGCCTAGTTTTGATAGAGGCTTTCATTGAAGAAGTGTAACAGTTTTTGGCCTCTTGTTGATCGTTGTTGATCTTCACCATTCCCGAGGGGGTTGGCATCTTGACACATTGGTGATATGTTGAGGGTACTGCTTTCATGTCGTGTATCCAGGGTCTTCCTAGAATAATGTTATAGCAAAATAAAGTATCGATAACACCAAACTTTTGTATAGAATTTACCCCCTCGATGTAAATTGGTAGCTTTATTTCCCCAATAGTGTTCTTAACCTCTCCACTGAATCCTACTAATACTAAGGATTTCGAGATGATCTCAGAATCCGGGATCCCCATTCTTTTCAGGACTTCGTGCTGGATAATATTTACAGAGCTTCCTCTGTCGATCAGTATCCTGCCAATGAAGTGGTTTGCAATGTCTAGTGTAATCACCAGGCCATCGTGATGAGGATCTTGTACGTCATCTCTGTCATCTTCGTCGAAACAGATCACTTTTTCTTTAGTTAAGCCGGAGGTCCTGATAGGTCTGTCCCCATTCTCTGTTTTCGCTTCTTTGGCATTTCTTTTTGCTACCGAGTAAAAAGTACCATAAATATCAGATCCACCAGATATAAAACCTATTACGTTGGCATCTAGCGGTGGGGATTTTGCTCTTTGCGGGATCCTGTTTTGATTCTTGGTCTTGTTCTTTCCTTTGCCCAGAAATTCTTTGAGACATCCCTTGCTCAGGTGATAGCTTATCTCCTTACGCAAAGCAATACAATCCTCAGTTATATGGCCAAAGTCTTCGTGGAATGCACACCATTTGGACTTATCCTTTCCCCCTGAGTTCTTCTCAAACTTGCAAGGCCACCTGGATTTTTCTCGAAGATCCTGCATAGCAAATAGCAAATCAGTAGTATCAAGAGAAAAACAGTATTCAGACAACTTAGGATATTCTTCCTCGTCCTCGTTATCTTCTACAGCATTGACCATGTGATTGTCCGGCTTAGAATACGGCTTGGATCTGTACGACCTGAAAGGTGCAAGTTCAGCTTTCCGGTTAGGTTGAGTGTAGCTTGTCGGAGCATTCACTCTCTGCTGGATCTTTTTATCATCTTCCAGCCTAATAAACCTCAATGCCCAGTTCCTGACTTCATCAAGGTTCCTGCAAGGATTCATAACAAGGTCTTCGTAAAATTGAGAATCCTTCTATAGTCCCATCTTGAAGGCCTGGACTGCAGTGGCAACGTCAAGGTTCAGGATATCCAGGGATTCCCTGCCGAACTTGCTGACATATACCTGAATGGATTCTCTGCTGTTCTGAGTTATCCTGTACAAGTCACTTGTTAATCTTTCAAAAGTTCTACTGCAAGAGAATTGATTGTTATACATGTTAATTAAATAAGCAAATGAAGTAATAGAATATGGAGGAACATTAAGTAGCCATTTTAAGGCTGATTCTGTTAAGGTAGAGCCAAAGCCTTTGCATAAGTAGGCTTCCTTTAGGTCCAAGGGAATGGGGTTTATCTCCATCCGTTCCCTGTACTGCGCAACGTGCTCCTCAGGATCTGTAGTTCCATCGTACAACTTCATGTTAGGAGTCTGGAAGTGCTTGGGGATCTCAGCATCACATAATGGTGGAGCGAATCTGGAGATCGTGTGACTGGTAGAGGACATCTCCGGTATAGGTTGGACCACACATGGTACACTGGAGATCATCTCTCTCAACTTCTTTAACTCCTTGGCCATGGACAGAGTGATTCCTGTCTCCTACAAAAATTCGTTACTATTTGAAAATTGATTGAAAGTCTTACCGTTCTCAGGATTTCGGAACGATGATCCCGGAGTAACTCCAAGATCCTGATTTCTCGTAACTCTGACAGCCGGGGTAGGGCCAACTACAGTGATCTCTGTTTGCATGGGAAGGAAGTCTCCCTTATGGATTTCTGAGGATCCTGAATAATTTAAGTCCAAGATCCTTGGTTGCAGCGGGGTCGTCACTTCGACTGGTTTCTTCCATTCCTTAACCTTCTCAATCTCCTGAAACAGCGCTTGGTTAGTCTTCCTCTGCTGTTCCATTTGTTATTTCATCTCTGAGAACAGATTGAGGATATCATTGTTTAATACGATCACAGGTCCACCAGCAGGTATTCCGGATCCCGAAAAACCCGCAGGAGTAGTTTTCTTCGGCTGATTAACAATTTTTTGAAATGGAGGAGGAGGAATAGTGTTGACCAACCCAGAGCTCGTAGATGGAGCAAAGTGATTGAACACAAACTTTAGTAAAGATTTGAAGATGAAAAGCACCACTTGCCCCACGGTGGGCGCCAAATTGTTTTGGGTAAAAATTGACAAGACTAATTTTGTAACCAAACTTAGTTTGTGAGGTAGTGTGCTTGTAAAATAAATATAAAAATGTAAAGAGTGAAACGGTTGTTTACGAGGAAAGCCCTTGATCGTTCAGGATCTCAGGCATAAAACCTCTGGAGGTGACAATTGACACCTGCCTCGTTTCTTCAATAAATGATCAAGAATTACTATTGTTGAGCAGCAAATGATCGATATCTAAGTGTTACAAGACTGATTGCGAGTGTATTCTATTGCTAAGTGCGTTGTTGTGTGTTTTCTAATCAACCAAGCTGCTGATTATATACAGAGATTGTGCTAACTAACTATCCGAGAATCCCGGAATAGACTTAGTCTTCAAATATGACCGTTGGAGGCCAATCTACGCGTCTTCTACACGTTCTCCTTGACTTCAAGAGCGATTCTTCAGGGATGAACTTGACCACGCACGTTTTACCGGCGAATAAGTCAAAATAGAAGGAAGATAAAACGATTAGGTAATATATAAATTGAGGATGCCGAAACCTGTCAGGATACCGAATTACGTTGAAGATCCAGGATCCTTAGCTACAAAATGACCCCTAACAACGATATTTTATTATTATAGAAATATTTTACAAAATACAACAAAAACGATTCTAATCTTTCATAAGCTCTTTTCCAAGAGTCATCAAGTCCTCTCCATATTCGTATACTTGTTGCCCATAAAATTTGGTTCTTGCTTTGTCCATTATATTCTTTCTTGTTACTTCGTCCGTTTGGTGCAACGAACGGTCTAAACATTCGATAGGAGAAGAGGGCATACTTTCCGCATAACTATATTTAGGAGGGGGAGCTAACGGAGTCCCATCATAATATCATTATAAGCATTTTGGTATTCCGGAGGAACCTGGAAATACTCTTTCAAAGGGCCATCATATGGAGGTTCAGGAAACATATAAGGATCATATAAAACAGGAGTTTCAGAATTATAAGATTGATAGTCGAAACTATTTGAAACAAGATTATTGAACGGATAATCTTCAGGATTTTCCGAAGCAGGTTCATATTGATGGGATTCCTCAGATGGATCCTCTTCTATTGAATTATTCTGCTAGATATAACTTGATTCAGCTTCATTATTTCCGTGCAGTTGTTGGATATTCGTATTCCAGTTGCTGAAGTTAGAACCAGCCTCCATCCATTGACAAGAAGAGTTATAAGATTGAGGGTGGTATTCGGGAGAGTTGTTATTAGGGAGAATGGAAAACGGATCATTGTTATAGTAGGGCGAAGAGATAGGGTTCATTCAAGATCCTAAGGGATGATACTCAGGTGACTCTTGTTTAATTGGACGATTGGGATCATAATAAACAGGTACAAAATTATCTCCAAACATCTACAATCTTAAAATATTAGTACTTATCTTATTTTGGTCAAGACTTAGATACTAAGACCAGTATCTTTATCTTAACTAAAGCTCTACAAGGATGATTATCTTTCCAGAGTAGTACCTCCAACAGAGATGTTCCTAGGTAAGAGCGACGGGTCTAGGAGAGATTTATACACCGCTCTTTCCTTAGACAGAACATTCCGTTTGTCAAATAACTACATACCGGTTAGAAGGTTACCTTGTTTTTCTTATCTTAAAAGCATTATTGGTTGAAGCCTAGATACTATAACCAAATATCTAATTCGCTAAAACCTGTAGCTCTGATACCAACCTGTCACACCCCACCTCAAGCACCCCCTGGACGCGTGCGAGCTCGATTGGTATAACCTTTGATTTCAGAGTTTTTATAAATACAGCAGAAGTCTTTTTCAAAAGGATCGTTTCATCATTTGTTCCAACCTCAAGGCTTGTTTTTGTAAACATCAAGACTCTATTGAAAACAAAAAGTCTTGTATTTATTTTATAAAAAAAGGGATTTAAATACCCTTTTTATTTTGATTACAAAAGAGAGGTTGAAATCAAATACATCTCTTGTCTCATATGTACAAGTTTAAACCACCAAAAATAGTATTATCCATGGTTGATCAATCCCCCGGTCCTATCTCCTTTTCTTTTCTATAGGATTTCCTTTATACGAGCACTGAGAATCCTACGTATAAGTTATCTTTTTCACTTTTCGTGGGTCAGATCTTATGTCTGCCCGAATCCCCAATTTCATAATATTTTATTCGTTACCTGAAAACATTTTAAAAATATAACGTCAGCGCGAACGCCGGTGAATACAATTATCTTGACATTAAAATCATTTGGCGTAAACAAGCATTAGTTCATAATATCTTTATGTTCAATCCACACATTCAGCAGGCTTGTGCTGTTCAATCGTACCACAGTATACACTGGCGTCATGTCTTATAACAAGAGACAGGTTTGCCTCCGAAGTTGTTATAAGATAAGCACCAACTGCAATCCGGGAATTTCACCCGAGACCCGTGTATCCCTTGCAAGTTTTACACATACCTATGGCCTGAATGCTTTGTTCGTAGAAGAACGTTGAGCATTATTCCCTTAACCTTATTTAGCCATTTTCGTAAATGTAAATGTTTGACACAAGTTTTGAAAGAGATAAAGTATTCACCTTGGTTTATAGGAATGAGCCTCTAAGATTATAAAGCTAGCCTTCTAACTTGATCTTTCTTGCATTTCATCACTTCTTCGAGAGTTTCTTCTTAAACCGGGCACTACAACGAGCGGAAATCGAACCGAGATCGTCGGGAGTCGCCTAGGGATGCTCTAGAACAAGCTTTGAGAAGAGAGGAATGAGTTTGGGATGAGAAAACAACTGAATTCGATCAGCTATTTATAGGGCAATTCCTGAGACCGTGACGGATTTTACTGGTGGTGACGGTCCGTCACCATATTAGGGTTCGCGAGTCATCAGACACGTGTAGCCCTCTAGTCAGTTTGCGATGTAACGGACCGTTACAGGGCGTGACGGTCCGTTACGGAGTGATACGTTGTGCACCAGGGTGAATTTGGGGTTGTGACGGACCGTTACCAGTCGTGACGGTCCGTTATAGGGTTTCCACGCGTCTGAATTTGTTCATTAGTCACCGGACACGTGGCGCGTTATCAGGGTTCGCGTGCCTAGCCCGTAACGTACCGTTTCCTTCCGTGACGGTCCGTTACCGTTTGATTTTGATGTTTTATACATTTTGAATCTTGGGCTTTGGTACAATTACACTTATAGTCCTTGTGGATTGTACCTTTGTCAAATTTAGGAAATTTTCGTGGCAGGTGTTACACTAAGTCATTATAACATTACTTAATCATAAGTTCCTAGCTTAACCAAGTCATTTGGAACTAGGCAGAACCGTACCTTAGGACTATCTCCTGCATATTGGGGTCGAGAAGCTGGAAACCTGACTTCTCTACACGAACCGGGGCTCCTTGGCACGCTTACCGAGGTTAAGTGTGTATTTCTTAGTGTGTTTTGCTGTGTGGGATGCTTCAAAATCGATCACGGGTCCTATTTATTTATTGGCTACCCGACGGTTCAATAGCGGACCGCTATCCCTACACATGTCGGTCCGCTATCTAGTGTGGTGGTGTATTTTGCTTAGTGGGCACATAACGGACCGTTATACTTCTCATGTCGGTCCGAAATGAATGAATTGCGGCTAGCGAACCGCAACGGGTCCTATGTTGTCCGATATCGATCCTCCACGTGTCAGTCTTCAGTGATTAGTCACCCGACACGTGTCACTTCCCGGTTGATTCCTTGCCCTCTATATAGCGGACCGCTATCTCCTCACATGTCGGTCCGACATCTGCCTTCCCTTCCAAATTTTTCACTTTTAGCCCCTGAACTTCGATTCAATAGCACTTTAACCCCTTATACTTTTGTATAATATCTTTCAACCTCCTAGGGTTTTTTCAAATGACAACTTTAGTCCCTCCACTTATATTTCTTTAAAAATTGGGGTGTTACAAAAAAGCAATAACCGGTATTTCTATCCAACTAAACCTAACCACCAACTTTCAAGCCCCTGCTTTGTGTTCTGATTCATTTTATACAGCATATCAATCAATCTATGTGACTCACACTCTAAAGCTACAGTTCTACCTAATCCCATCTCACGGTCATGTCTAGGCACGGATTAAACCATATAGATTCACACACCACGTTAAACTAAGATTCACATGTTTTAGAAATTAAGATGATCAATGAATGAATGAATGAATGGAATAAGAGCATTAAATTAAACAAATGAACCTTCGTCTAGAGGCGTTTCAACCAAGTCGGTATCCCAGAGGGTAACACATAGACTACAGTTCTAATCAACAAAGCACATAAGAATCTAACCCAGTGGTGTTTCAATCATGCTAGAACCCGACGTGTGACACGTAAGCAAAACTTAGATTTTCTAATTAATTAAGCTCATGAAATGTATGGAATTATGGATTATGGGAGCCACCGAAACTCGGATTTATTCTCATAAAAAGATAGTGGTGTGCCATGAAATTTCAAAAACCTCTAAATTTTAGCTTAACGTGGTACCTATCACCCTATGTTGACAGTTTCAGCTTAACCGACAACCCTAAGATGAGTACCCACAAGATTTCATGAATTTATTAACCCTAAGTAACACAAATAGGCTATTTAAACTCTTCAAGCTGGCTGGGTCTACCAAAACATCACTAATTATACGAGTTTTCTATCATTTAAAAGCAACAAGCAAATCCAGTTCTACTATCATTTTCCATTTATTTATGCAAAACTTTGACTTCAAAGGACATTTTTTCAAATTTTTCAATTTTTTGTATTTTTGTATTTTTATAAAAGAAAAACGACAACGACCTAGACAAACTAGACTCAACAAGACACAGTCTCCCATCCCCACACTTGAAACAAACATTGTCCCCAATGTGAACCAAGAAATAACTAAAAAAAATTAAAAATACAAGAATAAACTGGGAAGACTTAGCTGGTAATGTATGCATTGAAGTGTATCCAGTGTTGCTCTTCCACGTGTGCACCATATAGCATTTCGATCACGGTTGCACAATCGACTATAGGGCTGCCTTTACAAGATAAATAATATTATGATCACCCCCGCCCGAATGGAGATTGAGTACGAGCGGAGCGATCAATACCTGCACAATAAAGCTTAAACAAACCCACAGCATTACACTGACCCAAAATACAGACTCAAAGTAAAATAAAAGACTCGACTGACTCACTAAGACTAAAGATAGATTGGGGAATTGCACCCAATAGGTAGCAAACACATAGACATGAATGTCACAGCAAGGTGGATCATCAGTCACAAACGGTTCTTAAGTTTCCCCTGGTGATGGTAGTCGGTGGATATGGGTGATGGTGATGGATGTTAGTCATGAAGGGTGGTGTAATGGTGAGTGAATGTGGTGATAATGGTGGACGGAAAACGGTGGCGGGAAACCATGGGAAAACAAGGAAGTGGGAAGGACCCATGGAGGCCTCGCGTACCGCGAGAAGTCAGGGGCCACTCCTCGCGTACCGCGAGGAAGTGTCATTTAAGCCGGCCATTTTTCTTGGCCTTCGCATACGGCAAGGGAGTCTTCCCTGATCTTCGCGTACCACGAGAAAGCCCTGGTGACGGAAAGTTTTGAGGGTTTTTTATATTTAGCCAAATTTTCACCCCTCAAACTTTTTCTACCACAATTCTCTAAAAACCTTTTCCAACTATAAAAACCAAAGTAAAAATACCTGGAACTTCGTTCCTGATGATTTTCCTCACCAAATTAGGCGCCAATCCCTACAATATATGACACAAACAAAGACACGCATACCGAAAAGCATAAAATGACACGAACATAAACCAAGACTTATACAAACTATACATCCCGGGCATTTTCCCGAGACTCAAATAAGCCTATTAGGAGGCTTCTCCTTGATTCTAACTCGTACCGCTATCATCCGACGCGGCTTTCCCACTCTCCATATTACCAACAAGTAAGCAGAAACCAAACCTCTATTATGTGTATCAATTAGGTCCTTCTACCACAACTTATACCTACCATGTCCGAAGATAACTTGATTCAAGTAGCTCAACAACTTATCACCCCTAAACGTCCCCACACTTGGGGTTTGCACTACCCTTAGATCACATGTATCACTCAACGCACGGGTTCTCTTACGGGGTGGTCTAGACCTACGGGATGACTTAGTCTCACTCCCCTCAGCATGATCAAAAGAAATGGGTAAGGGCTTAGGAATATGTATCTCTAATGGTATAACCTCTAAGCTCTCACCCTGATCCTCAAGATCCTCTACATCCTCTAACTTCCCCACACTTGGGGTTTTCATAATCATCCCCTCCAGCTCTGCCATCATATCTTGCAGATCACTGGGCAACTCATCGTCGTATTCATCTGGTGCATCCAACAGCTCTTCTAATTCCACCGCCCAATCAGATGGTTCTCCTAAACCAGGGTCGGGTTCACCAACATCTGTCTCTCCGGGATAAGAGTCCCGATGATCGTCCATGAAGGCATCAATCATGCACACGGAGTGGCTTTGCTCACCAGCCTCCTTCATGGACTTTTCAGCATCGAAAGTAATAGACTCATCCCCCACACGAAGTGTGAGCTTCCCATCAAAGACATCGATCAATGCCTTGGCGGTGCGCAGAAACGGGTGCCCGAGGATGAGTGGGACTCTGTCATCCCCATCCATATCAAGAATGACAAAATCCACGGGGAACACAAATTTGTCTATTTTCACCAAAAGATTCTCCACTATTCCCCGTGGATACTTGACTGAGTGATCAGCCAAGGATATGCTCATGCGCGTTGGCTGTGGTTCTCCTAGGTACAGCTTCTTGTATATAGAATAGGGCATCAGATTGATGCTATCACCTAGGTTCGCCAACGCGTGGTTCAAGGGCAAACTGCCAACCAGACGCGGGATCGTGTAATGACCCGGATCTGCTAGTTTCTCTGGCAGTTTGTTCTGAACCACCGCAGAACATCGCTCACTTAGTGAGACTTTAGAGACTTCCTCTAGCTTCTTCTAGTTGGAAAGAAGATCTTTTTGGAACTTGTCATACTTAGGCATATGCTGGAGGACCTCTATGAAAGGGAGATTGACTTTTAGTTGTTTGAACATGTTCAGGAAGTTACCGTATTCCCTAGCATATTTATGAGGCAGCAAGCGCGCTGGGTAGGGAACACGGCTCAAGTCAGTCTCGGGGGTCTTCATCTCCGCCCCCTTCTTATCCTCTGCCTTCTCGGCAGGCTTCGCAACCACTATCTCCTCATCCACCGGCTCCTCTTCTTCTTCCACCGGTGGCTGCTCTTTCTCCTCTACCCTTCGACTCCTAGTCGACACGGCTATCACTGAATCATTAGGATTTGAAGACAGACCTCCCTGTCTATCTTTCAAGCTCTTCGCGATGTCTCCTACCGTGCGTTGCAGATCTTGGAATGCAGATTGCTGATTCTTCAGTAATCGCTGCTGAGTTTCCTTATCCTTCACTACTCAGTGAGCAAGCATCTGTGTCTGCGTCTCCAACATCTCCTCAATCCTCTTTGTGTTGACACCGCTTCCCCCAATCGGTCCTGCTTCTCCTCTTCCATGCTGATTAGGGCAAGCATTATACCCAGGCTGGTTGTTTCCAGATCTCCATCCCGAGCCATGCGAATTGTTATAGTTATTGAACCCTTGTTTCTTGTTACCCACGAAATCAACATGCTCCTGCTGACTGACAAGGCAGTCCCAGGTGTCGTGGCCTCCCCTGCACACATCACACCTTTGAGCATTCAGCTTTAGCTCTTTAATCTAATTCGCCATCGCCGCGAGTGCAGCAGCCACGCTAGTATCAGGGTTTACTTGATGCACACCTCTAGGAGAAGAGTCGGGTGCTCTAGCACTAGGAATGGAACTCCTAGTATATGGCCGTTGTTGCTCAGCGAGAGTGAAGCTCTCAAACGTCTCCTCGCATTCAGCAGGCTCCAACTTATCCATGATATGGCCTCCCGCAGCTGTGTTGAACATTTGCTGCTTCTCGAAGGTGAGGCCATTATAGAACTTCTCCACAATCGCCTAGTCAGACAGACCATGCTGGGGATATCAACTCAACAACGCGTTAAACTGCTCCCAGGCCATGTGGTAAGGCTCATCAGGGTCCATCCGGAAGGAGTGGATTTGGTCCCTAAGGCGAGCGGCCCTGGAAGGTGGATAGTAATTTTTAAGGAACGTGGCTTGAAGATCCTCCCAAGTGGTGATGGAATTGTTAGGGAGGGTGTCAAGCCAAGTGGAAGCACGCCCAGAGAGCGATAATGGAAAGAGACGCAAGTAGATTGCGTCCTTAGATACACCCGTGATATTGAAGGTATCACATATGCGCGCGAAGCGGGACAGATGTCTGGGTGCATCCTCATCCTCGAGGCCATGGAACTTACTAGAATGAGTGATCTTACTCATGACATGTGATGGGATCTACTAACTATTGGTATTAGGGATAGCGGGGCGGGCGATCGAAGATCGCGCCCTGGTGGCCCCATCACTGACTCTCTGGTGTACGGTACGTCTCGCTGGTGGGTCAGCGTCACCCATTTTAGGAAAAGGAATTGGGCTAGTAGAACGTACCTGGTTTTTTGCACAACGTTTTCAAACGCTCCCGGAAGTCGCGGGTGCGCTCGTGAAGCTCTCGTTCGGGCTCTTCGTAAGCTGAATACTGTGGCGATCCCTGCGAACGAGTACGTTGCATAAACTGAAAGACACAAAAACAAATAAGAAAGACTCAAACAAAGAAAGACTTGATCTTAAATTGGACACACAAGTAACAGATAGGACAAAGCACAAAACTAAGACTCAAAATAAAAGAAGGAAAATAACCAAAAATCACACAAAGAACTAGTCAAAGCTAATGTTGCTATTGCCAGGTGTCCCCGGCAATGGCGCCAAAAACTTGATGTCGCCTAGACAGTCTATAAAACTAATAAATAAAACCTAATCTAGACTCCTAAGTAATAAATGGAATACCTACGAACTAGACCGCACTGACAGGCAAGTGAACCTATGAGTGTAGCACAGCTTAATGGTAAACCGGATTATCGAACCCTAGAGACACTACTATAGATAACTAGACTCTGAATCAGACTAAAGATGATCGATTTGGGGGTTTTCTACACTACTGATTAAACTAATAATGCAGAATACTAAAGATCGACTCTAACTATCAAACAAGGACTCGGGAATATCAGGAATGGGAAGAATACCACCTAGGTCGGAATCCTACTTGCAAAGCACAAACATCTACCGGTTATGGAAACTATGATGGATCTGGGTATCTAAGGATAACAGCTCTAGACTACCTAGTTTATCCCTAATCACTCTCGGGGTGTCACCAACTAAGAAACCTAAAGATGTACTAAACTCACCAGATGGTTGGATTACCTTTCAGTCTCTCCAACAATGATAATGTACCCAAAAGACAGATCGCCTCTCGGTCTCAATGTCCACAATACATCAAAGATGCACGGGGTAATCTCAGATCAACACACTATAACTTGGACTGGCAATAATCACTAAGAACCTAAGGGAACTTCCTCTTAGACAAAAGCATAAAACATGGTTCAAACACAGAAATCAAAGATAAAGATTCAATCTTGAAAACCGAATACACAAAACTAACGAACCTGGAATCCAAAGTCTCCAACTTTGCTCTTTAATTGCTCTCCTAACTCCCAAAATCGCCTCAAACCCTTCTGTAGACGGCTAAACCTCGAACTCTCTTCATAATGGCATTCAAAATCTATTAAATATAAAATTAGGGTTTTTCCCGGATTTTCCATCTCTCGCGTACCGCGAGAAAACATGGCCAACCCCTCGCGTACCGCGAGGGCCAAATTAGTTGGGCTCAATTATGAGTTTCCTCGTGTACCGCGAGGAACTTTGGCTCTCCCTTCGCGTACCGCGAGGGAATAGAAATTTAACTTTTCTTCTGTTCTCCGGACTTTCTTCTCTTACTCGATTTCTTCGTTATTTAACTTTATACTTCACACGAGCTCCTGTAAACCTGACATTGACTCAAAACAAAGCAAAAACAAGTAAAACCAACACAAAACTCAATCAAAACTCAATCAAAACACACTAAAACACTAGGAATAAAAATGTGTGCTTTGTACTACATCAGATACACGACGACTCATATCGAAACAATCACCAATGGTCAAAACGGTTAAGAAGAAAGAAAAATCTGAGAAGGAACACTGACCTGAAAGAGGAAGAAGCAATCGGTAACAGAGAAGGTGAGGAAGACGTAAAAGCCCAACCTAACCCTTTTTAAGAGAAAAATAATCAACCTGGGAAATGCAACCGTCAGGTCAGGGCACATCAATCGCCGCCTGAAAAGAAATAATGAGCAAGATTCCTTGCCATAGGGAAATCATAGCCTAATAAATTTTAAAAAGACCGGTAACTAGGGGGATTAGAAGTCAGGCACATTAAAAACGTAAGTCTTAAATCCACCTGACTTGGGGGCTAATTACGTAGGATAGTCCATCGATCAGACCAAAGGCCCAAAAAGAAAGAGAACAAACCCAGTGGATTTTAGCCCAATAAGCCCGGCCTTGGCTGGGCCACAAGCACGTAAACACAAACAAAAACGGTCTTCCCATAATAAATGCTATAGGCCAAAAATAGCAAAAGAGGCAAAAATCAAACCTCACAATCTAGAACATTGCTTCTTCCTTTTTACCTCTAAACGAAAGAAAAGGTCAACACCTATTAGTCAGGGACTTAGGATAAAAACATACAAATACCCAATGTTAACACAATGCACACTTAAAGGAGAATCTCTACAAACACGAGGCAAAGACCAAAATGCCAACCACTAAAACAGAAGACCTAGGGTCAAAGAGGCTCCAAAATTGCAAGTTTAAATAGAAACGTCCTCCAGTAAGGTAGACACTTCATTCCATCTCCAACTTTCTAACTCTTCACTCTAAAATATTATACTGATTCTTACGCCGTATGTTGATCGCAGGAGACCCTCTTCTACGGTGAGTCTAACGGCTTTCTTCTTTCTTAACAGGGCAAGGATACCGGGGGAATGTTATCATCGGTGTAGCAACAATTACATACTAAGGGGACTGGGAGTGGACAGTGGGTAGTGCTCGGGTAGTATACGGGCATGCGGGTACACCACCGCAAGGGTGGAGGGTAGTGGAGGGTAGTGGCGGGTAGAGATAGCGGGTTTCAGAAGCCGCCCAAAGGAATTGTATGTGCAATAATTGATATAGATAATTTCCATCCACATCATCCAGTTTTGGATAATTTAAAAATTTTGTATGAAATTTATATACAGAAATTTGTATGAAGGATAATTGAGGGGATAAGGTAAAGTTAAAATGGTCAAAGATGAAGTATAGTGTTTTTACTTTTTAGTTTTGATGGATATTTAAATGGGTTGGGTTATACGTACCCCTCTATTGTAGTATTCATTTTTTCTAAAAAAATAAAACTAAAACTTTTTATTTTACACTTTTCAAAAAATTATTATTTCTAAAAAGTTTTTTACGTTTAAAAAACACTTTCTGTATTTTTAATTAATTAATTAAATTTTTAGTTTTCAAATTTGGTTATTAATTTAAAAAAAGTATGAGGGTTGGAGGGTACCACTCCCACCATAGAGAGTACTTTGGGAAGGTATTTTGATTAAGTGAGGTGACATTTTCTAATTGGTTTAACTTAAGAGGGTAGTTTGGTTGGGAGGTACCACTCCCACCTCCCTAACCTTAACCATTATTTTCTCACTAATCTCTACTAATCTGTCTATTTTATAATATGTGGATATGATTTAAACCAAAACAATTAATAAATGAAGATTGAATGCAACCCAAAAGTCGTTCACGCGGACTAACAACAAAATGTAAGTATGAAACTAACCTAGACTTTTTATGTATTTTGACAACTGTTCTTGGGCTGTAGAACCTTCTTCTCAACTCGTTGCCATCATGTTATCATAATCATCATATAGTATATCAGCGAAAATGGAAACTTGGAAAGTCATCAAAATTGTCATTTTCACCGATTTATTTTAAGAAAATGATTCTTAATTAAAATACCTTTTTCTGATTTTTAATTTTTATTTGTTTCTTACTTTTTTTTTGGTCAAAATACCTTTCTTTACATTTATTTTTTTCATTAGTATTGAATGAACTTTTCTCCGTCATTTTTATTTCTTTTAAAGGTTCAATATTTTTATAATTTTTATAATCAGACTCAACATCTTACCGGTTACAGATCTTACAGCTTTTAAAAATCAAATAACGTCATAAACTGTTGAAGCACTTTTGTGTGACAAACACTCTGGATATTATCTTAGCTTTTGTACTTGTCTTGTAAGTATTAGTCTTTGTATATTAGTGTCTGTATGTATTAGTTATCGAGTTGTAATTACTAATGTTAGTTCTTGTTGTCTGATTTCTCTAAGTGTTTTGCACACTTAGCAAGTACGCAGGAATTACTCCTGCGTACTTGGCAAGTACGCAAGAATACTCTGCGTACTTGTTAAGTATGCAGGAACAATTTGCCCTGCGCACTTGTTAAGTGCGCAGAGATCAGATCTAGTATAAATAGGCTAGGTTAACAGAAGTTAAGTACGTAGACATTTACACTCAGTTGTATTCTCTCTGTAACCTTCAAGTTTATAATAGACGGAATTTAAAAGTGATTTCATTGTCGGTTTACTTTGTGTTGCTTGATTCTCCACCTAGTCACGGGCATTCCGCACTCGGTCCGACAAGTCACACACCCACACGTAACGATCTGAGACACCCGGGGACCTACAAGTGGTATCAGAGCACTGCTCTTGATTTCGAGTGTTGTGAGTGTGTTAGGAGCATCTTCTACACATCCTATTGAAGCAAAAGTGGGTGTTTTTGTTGATTTTTGTGATAAAATAGGGGTAGCTCTTGAGCACTATATTAGAAGCAAAAATCACTCAAAAACCGACTTTTGTTGTGTATTTGAGTGTTTTGAACATCAAAGGTTGGTTAGAAAAGAGTTTCTGACCCTTTGGCTCATTTTGTTTGGTCATATCTACAATTTTTTCTGTCTCCGGTGAGATTCCAGTGACCGAAAAAAGTTGGTGAGAGTTGGTGAAAAAGTGATCTGCGTACTTACCATATTTGGCAACAAGTACAGTCTTGCTGCGTACTTACCAAGTACGCAAGACCATATTTGTTGCGTACTTAAGTGATCTCCTGCGTACTTATCATTTACTCCTGCATACTTGTCAAGTACGCAAGAGCAAATTCTAAGTACGCAAGACCAGGTCTTTAAGTGCGCAAGGCCAGATTCAAGTGCGCAAGTCGTTTTGATTTTTCTGAAATTTGACTAAGTGTTTCACTATGGAAAATCTTCAGAACCTCGGTAACCTTCTTAATTATGACAATGAGATTGGAACCCCACATAAACCACCAAAGCTGCTGAATGTAAATGATTATTCGAACTGGAAAGAACGCTTTGAGCATTATATCTCATACACCGATTCTTCACTTTGGATACCCATTCTAGAGGATTATAAGCATCCCACATATACATATCTTGATAAGGAAGTTCCCAAGCCTATCTACAAACTTGATGAAGAAGAAAAGAAAATTTATGACAGAGAGAAGAAGGCACACGGATCTATCACTATGTACTTACCCAGGGAGCTATTTCCCAGCTTTAGAGGATATGATAACTCCAAGGATCTCTGGAAGACTTTGCAGAAAAGATTCGAGGGAAACGGCGACATCAAGAAGAGTAAGAGGGGTCTTCTTAGGAAGCAGTATGAGTGCTTCAGATATCTGGAGAATGAATCTATAGATGAGCTTATCTCTAGATTCTATCATCTACAAACTGAGCTGAAAGCTTATGACCTGATCTATCTAAATGAGGAGTTAGTTGAGAAATTTCTGGATGCCCTACCACCAAAATTTGAGATGTACACCACTCTGATGAGAGAGAACTCAAAGTTTTATGAGATTACTATTGATGAAGCAATCGAAAAGGTTCAAGCACATGATATGAACCTAAAACGAAAAGAGAGCTTAGGGAGACCTCAAATACAAGACCCTTCTATGTATTTTGGGACGTCTTCCACAGTCAAGTCATCGGGTTCTGGAATTGCCCTTTTCTCAGGGAACTCTCATGAGGAGGATAACTCAAATGTCTGTGGTGGTCATGTTTGCTATGCAGCATCTGGATCTGGTTCTGGTTCTGGATCTCATCACCAGAATCCTTCAATAAATCCTTCTCCCCCATCTTCAGCTAACCAATCAGCAATAGCCAAGATAGTTGAAGATCATGTGGCTTTATTCTCATCATGCATGCTTGCCTATGAGAACTTCATTGGCGGTAAACTCACGGATCCTGAAACCATAGAAGAAGACTTCAATCAGGTGGATACGGATGATATGGAGGACATGGATATTCAATGGAATATGGCCATGATCTTGAGAAGGGCGAAGCGTTTCCTGAATAGAACTGGTTGGAAATTTATTGGTGGACATTCAAATGCCAAGGTGGGATTTGATAAATCTAAGGCCAAGGGCTACAAATGCAAAAACTTTGGGCATTTTGCAAGAGAATGTCAAAAGAACAAAGCACCGGCCTCGGGGTTCACCAGACCTAGCCAAGGAAATGGTCAAGGGTACAACAACCCCAACAACCGCAATCAAGGTCAAGGTGGAACGTCCAATGCTTTGGTAGCACAACAGGACGACAGCTTTGATTAGGGTGTTCATCTGGAGGATGCCATTATTGCTCAAACGCAAGTTGGTCTCATGGCTGAGATTATGGAGAAGATGGAGGCAGAGGAACGGGAAGCTTCTGTGGCTGACCAAGAAGAGTCTACAACTGCAGTTGCCCTCATGACTATTGGAGAGGCATCATGTTCATCTAATGAGGTAGATTCTAACTCCTTTGTTGTCATTTCTTGTTCCAAATGTCTAAGCTTAAAGGTTGAAAATTATAAGCTTCAAGACAAATTCAAACACCTTCGTATTGCAGCTTTAAGTTACAAAGAAAACAAAAAACAATACAAAGATTCAATTGAAACATTGAAGAAATATAAACATGACTATTCACTTAAAATCAGCGATCAACAGTTTCATTTAGATGTTGCGTACAGGGGATTAGAGAAAAGGAACAATGAGATCAACAAGTTGCAAAATGAGATCTTACAGTTGAAAGGTAATATTGAGAAGTTTAAAAACTCTCGTTTTGTGGTGGAACACTACGAGTCTATAGTGAGACAAGTGAATGGCTTAGGGCGGGGTACCAATGTCATTCCTCCACCAGTAAGCGGGAAATTTATCAACGGCTTAATTGATATTGATTTATCTAGCCTTGATGAGTCCTCGAGTCAGGATGATTCCTCTAACAAGGATGATTCCTCAAGTAAGGTTGACTCTGCATCTGATGAAGAGTTCCTTACTGCTTCTGATGATGGTCTTCATCAGATGGGTCTGAGAACATCTGCCCTGAAGGAGTAGTCTCTGAGGAGTTGCTCGGTGAACAGAAAGTTAAGAAAAACATTGTCACTGATAGTGATAATTGTATTTTGACAGAACCCGATATTGTTGAATCAAATAAAAAATTAAAAGTGATCCTTTATGGGGGATATAAAAACATTAATCAAGTTAAAAACGAAGCCTTTTCAGCTCATTATGGGCTTGGCTATCAAGAAAATTTGCAAAAATATTATATTCCCAAAAACCAATCATCTTCGGGTCAAACTACTGTTCACCAAACAACTTCTCATGTTCATCATGCTGAGTCATTTAATGCCAGATCTAATGAGCCTTACAGGAGGAATTACAAAGAAAAGAGAACATGCTTTCACTGTGGTATGGTTGGTAACATCCTTGTGAACTGCCCTGCTAAGAACCAAGGGAAACGACCAATTGTTTCACAACCGGCTATTATCCCTAAGTCACCACTAGTGAAGCATTCCAAGAGTCCTAAAGAAAATGTGGTGAAACCATCAGTAAAACCTATGGTAAAGCCAAAGATCACATCTGAGGCTAAACCATATGTTCCAAAAAGGAAAAAGCTATCTGCTAAACCTTGTACTTCTACCTCTGGTAGTGCACCTATTGGTGAGAAACCTGTGGTTAAGCTTTCTAAGCCACAGAGGAGAAGAAGGAACAAGAGATTAAGGAAGCTGGAATAGCTAGCTGGAAAACAACCAGGTGAAGCTTCTACTTGTTCACCTAGTGCTTCTGAATGCAAGCCGACTGTTCCAGTAAAACAAAAGAAAATGTCCTGGAACAAGAAATCTAAAAGTTCTCAATCTTCTGGTCCCAAGTCTTCTAAAGATTCATCCATTTTTGACAGTCACGACTGTGAATTAATTGAGGTTGTTTATTTTGAGAAAGACGGACGACCCAAGACCACTATGGCTTGGGTCTCCAAATCTAATTAATTTCTTGTGACTCGTGCAGGGACATTCGAAGAGTACTATCTTTAATCGTTGGTATGTAGATAGTGGATGCTCCCGGCACATGACAGGTAACATGGCCCTGCTTCAAGATATGAAACCATTTAGAGGCGGCTATGTGGCCTTTACTGGAGAGAAAGGCGGTAGTATCACGTGTCAAGGCGTGGTTTCAAATGGTTGTGTTAGCTTCGACAACGTCAACTACTGCGAGCAGCTGAAGCATAACATGTTGAGTGTCTCTCAGATGTGCGACAAGGAGTACTCCATTATGTTTGACAAGACAGAATGCATGATTCTCAAACCTGGTTTTGAGGTTCCTGGAGACTGGATTCTCATGCGAGCACCAAGGACAAACGACACTTATCAGATTGATATGAGCGTGGCTACAACCACCTCATCAGTTGCTACTTGTTTGCTTACCAAAGCGACAGAGCTTGACTCTATCTTGTCGCATAGGAAACTCGGACACATTTCTAATGAATCATCTTGTCCGAAACGGTTTGGTAACCGGTGTTCCTAAGCTGAGATTTGTCGTTGTAGATGACTGTATGCCTTGTAAAAAGTGGCAAACAGCAACGGAAGTCCCACAAGCCCAAGCTCCAAAACTCCATCGATACCTCTTTGGAGCTATTACATATGGATCTGTTTGGTCCCATAAGTATCAGGAGTATTGGAGGTAAGTCATACTATCTAGTTGTAACTAATGATTTCTCACGTTTTTCTTGGGTGCATTTTTTAGGTACAAAGGACGAGACTGCTGACATTCTTCAATACCTGATCCTGAGCTTGGAATCTCTTTGCAAGTTGAAGGTTAGAAGAATAATGAGTGATAACGGAACTGAATTCAAGAATAATTTGATGGAACTTTTCTGTCTCAAGAAGGGGATCCGTCACGAATTTAGTGCCCCGTACACACATCAGCAGAATGGAGTTGCAGAACGGAAGAACAGAACCTTGATTGAGACTACAAGGACAATGCTGTCAGATGCAAAGTTTCCTGTCACTTTCTAGGAAGAAGCAGTAAATACAGCTTGTCACGTTTTGAACAGAGTTCTAGTTGTGAAGAGGCACAACAATACTTGCTATGAGTTGATCAACAATCGACCTCCCAATCTTGACTACCTAGATCCTTTTGGTAGTCCCTGTTCCTTATTGTTACAATACAAAGACCGCAAGTCTAAGTTTCATGCAAAAGCGGTGGAAGGCATCTTCTTAGGATATGTTGCCAACTCGCCTTGCAAGAGAGTGTACCATATAGGAACTCGTACTGTCGAGTAATGGTTCAAAGTGGATTGCAATAAACACAACATTCCACCAGAACCAACTGGTCCAGCTTGGGGTTTTGATTATGATGTGCTATTCAAGTCTTTCAACCTTCCTGATTTATCTGTCGTTGATGCTGCAAATGTGTATGAACTCTTTGGAGGCAGTGATGACTCCAGTTTCTCAACTCGTTCAACTGTATCGATTGTAACTCCCGATTCCAATGTTGCATCTGCATCTGGAACTCATGACAGTGATAACATAGAAGTTGTTCATGTTGACGGAAATGACGCTCAAGCTAATCCTAACACTCGTGTAGGAAATGAAACTCCAGCTGATTAATTAACATTGAATCTTCTTCTTCTGGAACACAGGATATGGGGAAGTTGAGCACGAACCTCGACTCAGAAATTCAGGACCGGAAATACCAGAGACGAGAGTGCATAAGAATCATCCGGTTGACAACATTATTGGTGATCCTCATGCCGGTGTTCAGACTCGTCATAGAACCATTGCTGAGAACACTAGTTTGTACTTTGAGATACTTGACACTGGTGTTATGGAAACATGTCTGCATGCTGCATTCGTGTCACAGTTGGAGCCGAAGAATGTGAAGGAGGCTCTCGCTGACAACTGCTGGATTGAGGCGATGCAAGATGAATTGTCTCAATTCCAAAAGTTGCATGTGTGGGATTTGGTTGACCTGCCAAGAGGCGTACAACCAATTGGAACCAGATGGGTGTTCAAGTGTAAGACAGATGATCATCATGTTGTAGTGAAGAATAAAGCAAGGTTGGTAGTTCAGGGTTTTTATCAACAAGAGGGCTGGATTACACAGAAGTATATGCCCCAGTTGCTAGACTTGAGGCCATTCGACTGTTTCTGGCGTATGCCTCCTATGTCGGGTTCAAGGTCTATCAACTTGATGTGAAGAGTGCTTTCCTGTATGGAAAAGTTCATGAAGAGGTCTATGTCACTCAACCTCCCGGCTTTGAAGATCCGCATAATATCAATAAAGTGTAGACAAAGCACTTTATGGTCTTCATCAAGCACCTCGGGCATGGTATGAGACGTTATCAAAACATCTACTGTCAAATGGTTTCGACCATGGACAGATTGACTCGACTCTCTTCATTAGGAAAGCAGGAGATGATATTCTTCTTGTACAAGTGTAAGTCGACGGCATTATCTTTGGGTCTACAAATGAAGAGATGTGTAGGGAATTCGAACAGGTGATGAAGTCCAAGTTTGAGATGAGCAACATGGGTGAATTGTCGTTCTTCATGGGTCTACAAGTCAGTCAAAGAGAGGATGGCATCTATCTACATCAAACTAAGTATGTGCAGGACATCTTGTCAAAATACAAGATGAATGATAGAAGTACTTATGGCACACCTATCCCTATCAATCATGGTTTGCATCCAGACAAAGATGGAAAGTGTGTGGATTGTAAATTGTACCGTGGGATGATCGGTTCTCTCATATATCTCACAACTTCAAGGCCCGACATAATGTTTGTTGTATGCTTGTGCTCAAGGTTTCAGTCACAACCAAAGGAGTCTCATATGATAGATGTCAAGAGGATATTTAGATACTTGAAAGGGAAACCTTGATTGGGTCTTTGGTACTCAAAGCAGCAGTCGTTTGACTTCAAAGCCTATACTGATTCAGACTATGGCGGTTGTAACCTTGATAGAAAGTCAACTTCAGGTGGATGTCAATTCTTGGGAGACAGACTGGTTTCCTGGCAGTGTAAGAAGCAGTCAACGGTTTCTGTCTCAATGTGTGAAGCAAAGTACATTGCTGCAGCGAGCGGTTGTTCTCAGATATTGTGTATTCAGCAACAATTGAAAGACTATGGCTTAAACTTCACCGGAACTCCACTATTTATTGACAACAATGCCACCATGTCCATCACAAACAACCCGGTGAAACATTCCAAAACTAAACATATTGAAATTCGCCACCATTTCATCCGTGATTGTGCTGAAAAGCATCTCATTGAACTTGTAAAGGTTCACACGGATGACAACTTTGCTGAACTTTTCACTAAGGCGTTTGATCGAACCCGTTTTGAACATCTTATCAACTTGATAGGAATGTTCAATCCAGAGTGAAAACTTGTTTTTCTTAAATCAATTCAATTCATTAAAGTTAAATTTTATTTCTTTTAAGTTTTCTGTATAGTTCTTTTACTTTTCAAATATTTTACAAAAATCCAAACAAAATAGAAAATTAAAAAAATTTAAAAAAAATTCAAAGTTATCTTGAGAAAAGAGGAAATTATAGTACATCAGTAATGATCTAAACGCCATCGACTGCACGTATGGGAAATAATTGCGTCATGCTTACTTGATGGTTTAACTTGTTGTGTTTTTAATATGTTTATTTTCAAGTAATTTGAATTGTCAGTAGGCTATAGGCATCTTTGAATCATTTGTAGTGTGGAAACTAAATCTAGACTACAACTGTGATTTGAACCCATGTATGCATGTGTGTGTGTGTAAAAGAATACAAAAAGATCATTATCAGATAAAGGATGTAAGATTTTAGCAAATATTTTCTTAAGAGACCAGTTTCGGGTTATGTCTTTAGCACAATTACTGTGGTTCATCTCACTGCCCATACTCACAAGTATGCAATGAGAGATTGAATCAAGACATGTCTTTACATCAACCGTTGAGCATGTATTCACCCTTGAATCATACCTGATTCATTGAATTCAAATCCAGATAAAAGTTGGAACCCCTTACCTAAATCCTCAAACACCATATTCATTATCCTGAATCATCATACCGATATTCACTGAAGAAATCACATGAAACCAAGACAAATGAATCACTCGATTCCGAATCTTATGATTCTTGATAATCCTTATGGATTCTGCTTGATTTTTTTTCTGTGATAAATGATGTAACTTCATTCTGGAGATTTGAAAATCTTTGGGAAAATCTTAGATACCTTGAGATAGTGCAATTTTTATTTCTGAAGCATAACAGTGGGGTACACATTGTATATCTTAAAATTAAGTACCTTAACACACAAGAACGTGATACAAAGATGCTTATGGTTTCAAATCTTATAATATTGCCAACTTGAATTACTTGTTTATGTGCTTATTACGTATGAATAAATAGTAATCCATGACATGATCCCATATTCTTTGATGTTTATCTTGTATCGTTTTTGCTATAGTCTGGCCTGATATGATCCTCTGCTAGTGTCTTTGAACAAAAATAGTGTGTGTGTATATACTTGTATATCATTACTCTGAAAAGATCAAAAAGATTTTAAGTTTGTGTATAGTTCAAATTCCAATCAGAAAATCCAAAAATATTTGTGTTTAACATTCGTGAATTGACTTTGAATCCTCTTGACTGAATGTGCTTTTCATGTTCGTTATTTGACTTTGACTTCTTCATAATTTAAGTTGAAATTTGTGCAACACAAGGGTTTCTACGTACTTGTCAAGTGCGCATGAATTAAACCTTGCGTACTTGTAAGTACGCAAGACTAAAGTCATGCGTACTTGCTAAGTACGCAAGAGTTAAGTCTTGCGCACTTGTTAAGTACGAAAGACCAATTTGTGTGGGGTATATATACAACACTTAGACTTTTCTCGGAACTCTGGAACTAGGTTGAGAGGTGTTCGGGTTGGGACGAGCTCTCCCGAACCCTGGACCGTGAGCTTAGATGAGAGATGTGTGCTCATTCGGTATGTAGTCTGTAATACGGGATGACTTCTATGTTATGGATTACGTATCATTTCATTCTGTTTTGTTTATGTTCGTGTTTCTCTGTCTCGTTTCTTGGTTCCCACACAAATCATAGAACAAATCCGTGTATCTCCGCTGTGCGTCGAGGCTCCCGGAACCTACACTCTCATTTCAAACCTGTTGTATACCCACTTCATATTTCCTTGAATCTTTGTGCGATTCCAAACTTCTTTTTCGTCCTGTTCATTGTTTCATCTTCATATAACAATCATTTGGTGAGAATCTCGGTCGATTCCATCCATTAAATCTCCAGTTATTGACAGATTCTTCAAATTTTGAACCTAGGGCCTTGATAGTGAAACTTTGACCGATTTTAGATGTTCTAGATGAAAATTAAGACCTAAATCTTGTTTTAAGTCACTAATCGAATCTTCTTGACTCCGAAATTGTCTTTAACAGGGTTTGATTTTGATTTTGACCCCTTGTGTGACCGTAGGTTACCGTCGGACCAAGGGTTGCTCAAAATCGACTGGTTTAGCAACTCATTGTTGTTGATAGTGGTTCTATGGGTCCTAATCATGTATTTCGACCTTGTAGTGACCCTAATCCACAGCAATATCCCACAACTGTTGAACTTTTAGAGTTTGAAATTTGGCTAAGTGCAAGTTCCTGTACACTTAACAAGTACGCAAGAAGTAATTCATGCGTACTTGCTAAGTACGCAAGAACTAACCCCTGCGTATTTGCTAAGTACGCAGGAAGGGCAGTTCTGAAAAAATTTTAAGTCTGAAATTCAGTTCATTGTGTAATTGCTATATCAAGTCATGTTTGATCCATTCCACGGATGCTTCTTGTTCTTATTGTGTTTATTGTTTGTTTTTACAGTGATGGCTCGTGCATTTACCAGCGAATTCAATATGCTGGCTCTAACACAACCCGAATGGAAGGGTGTTGCACTTCAATATAAGGAGATAGTCGACTTCTTGAACCACTCGAAGATCAGCTATGCCATCTCTGCTGATCCTATTGCCTCAAGACCGTATCTGGAGCAATTCTGGGAATCTGCTGATCACGACTGTACAGTAACCCCAATCGTCATTAGGGCTACTGTAGCAGGTCATGATATTGTTATTTCTGAAGACACCATCCGACGAGCACTACAGTTTAGGGACTTATTAACTGATCCAGTGAGTTACCCTGACTACTTTGTTGATGGATGTTGGAGACATAGGATGGGATATGTTGGTACTATGGACTACTCCTCGTATAAGAAGATGTGGGTACTTGATCAGTGGCGTTACTTTGCGCACGTCAAGATCATGTGCCTGTCTGCTAGGAAGGCAGGAAAGGATGCCATGGGGCATGACTTGACAGCTGCAATGGTTGGCCTCTCTCTTAACAAGGGTTATGATTTTTCAAAGTATATATACAAGTCTATCACCGATCAGATCAATAATGCTGAGAGGTTTAGATTTCTATTATACCCACGGTTCGTGCAGATGTTAATTAATGATTCTGTACCCAATCTACCTCAGATTGGAGAGAGACTTCAAGTGAAACGGGTGGACAAGAGAGTGTTTGCACAATTTCTAAAGCCAGGCAGTGTAGAACCTACCCCTGAGCACATTCCTCTCTTTGGCCACCTAATTAATGAGCATATGTGGCCCCTGCTGACTTCAGATGGTATAGTGCAGAGTCTGAGCCTGAACTCAGTGAACACAGCGATGAACGACATGAAGAAGAGGAAGTTGAATCTGAAGATGAATCTGAAAATGAAGGAGACGAAGAAGAAGGAAGTGCTGGTGCTGAAGAATCTGACTCCGAAGCAACAGAATCTGATTCATCTGATTCTGATGATGCACCAGACCAATCACACCCAAGAAGATTGACGAAGGTGGCCCTTCCCGAGTCATCTTCCAAGAGAAAGAGACATGAGACTAGCAGTGAATACGAGCCCGATTCTGATTCGGACACTGCTATACAAAGACAAAGACGAGAAAGTATTAACAAGCGTCGGGGGATAGGCCATTGGCTGGTATCCCTAGAGAAGTAGAAGCTAGTGTTGCACGGCAACAAGTCAATGAGGACGTGAGCACTACTTCAACCTCTACGTCAACTTCCACCCAGCTATATCAAAGGACGGGGAGGCGGCCACGTGTAACAAGTGAACTGGTTGCTTCTACCTTCTCAGAGGATGTACCTGAGATAGTACCCCTACCATTTGAGACTGTCCATCAACTGATAGTGACGACTCCAATTCATACTGAGTCGGTCACTATCACACCAACCACCATTGACACCACCACTATTGCAACCACCATCCAATCCACAATCCCTACTACCACCCTTGAACCCATCAGTTAACCCTACAACTATGGGGACTTTACCCAGGGGTTTGACTTTGATGTGATCTTCTCATCTCCACTTCATACTGCTGAAGCCTCTACATCCAGGGATCCTGATCCCCGTGATGCAAGGATAACCACTTTGGAAACACAAGTTGCTGGTCTACTTGAAACTGTTCAGAAATCAAGGGAAGAATCTGAGGCTCAACAGGCTCAGATAAATTCTTTGGTGGACGAAGTTACTATTCTGAGAAGCCAGAGGACTGGGACTGAAGAGAGACTTATGAATGTGATGGCCCAGAACGAACTCCTGATCAAAACAAACAATATGATTCTAGGACACATGACGTCTTTAGAGGTACAGTTTGACATCGGAAAGAACATGAAATGATGGTCAAGTTAGTAGCTGACCTGACCAAGAAGCTTGCTGCTCAGGGGGAGAGAGAAAAAGAGAAGGAGAAGCCATCAAAACCTAGCGGTGATGAGGCTTGACATCCGGTTGATCTAACAAAGGGTGATGACAAAGACAAGGATCCTGAAGCCGGTTCTAGTGGAAGTGAGCAACAAGCTTTGGCGATAGTGCCCATTTCTGTTGTTCCAATGGCTGAGGGGAAGTCGACTCACCAGGTAAGCGGTGATGCTTCTGGTAGTGGAGGTGAGAAAGGAAAGTCTGCGGCTGAGGTGCTAAACGACCTATCTGATGAGGTCATTCTACTGATTGAGCCAGACTATTCCAAAGAAGCACAAATCGAAGCTCTCTGCAATCTGGAAGAGGGAGAATTCGAATCTGGTGACGACTGGGATGAGGAGGATGATGATGTTGAAATCGAAGTTCCCAAGGGCGACAGGGAAGGAGAGTATGAGTTTGTAGATGGAGAGATTTTTGAAGTTCCATCCTTTGAAACCATCTTGACACAGGTTCAGTCGAGCCTGCTAGTACTGTTGAGGCGTCGACTGAATCCTCCCCTGCCGACCCTACACCTGTGGATCCAGAGGCACAGAAAGATAAACATATGCCTGCAAGTTCATCGAAGGATCCGGCTCCTGTCTGGGAAAAGACATCCATCATAGACAAACATGGAGCGACAGGGATGATCTTAGTTGTGAGGTTCGAGGAGGATAAGAAGTTGTTTGAAATCAAGCGAGCTGGGGGGGTTCAATACCTGAAACCAACTAGCGAAGCTTTCAACTCCTTGCCAAGACACGACCTCGTGAACTTAGCAAACCGAGAGCTGTTGGGTCACTCAAATCACGCAGTAGCGATGGGTTTGTGGCAGGTTCTACAGCGAGAGGTAAGATCTGGGAAGTTCGAAATGTTTAAGCTTCAAGTGCCCAAGCGAGTCAGGGACAAGAACGTTAGACATCTTGTGACTAACAAAAGCTTAAATAAAATGGTATACAAGCTAGTGCTGTGTGAAACCAAGATTCCCCTAAGCAAGTTATCTATCCTCGGTAACATATGGTACTGGTACGTAGATCCCAAAACGGGCGAGGCAGTGGTGATTGGAAAGGTATGGTCCGAGAGTGGAAGCTTAGTGCCAAGGGAACTGAACAGAGTGTTTGATGAAGTCTGCTTCATAAACTTTTCTGTGAAAGATCTGGAGGCTAGCTGACAGGTATTGCATGTACACGGACAAGTGGACAAAGTTCCTTGCTTCTAAATACGACAAGGTGATCAAGTTTTGCCTTGATTACAAGAAGAAGATGGAAGCTAAAGCTGGGGAGGAGTGAAGACCGAAGACAATCCAGAGCTATTGTCAAAGGGGAATTTGTTGAAGCACTTTTGTGTGACAAACACTCTGGATATTGTCTTAGTTTTTGTACTTGTCTTGTATGTATTAGTCTTTGTATGTTAGTGTCTGCATGTATCGGTTATCGAGTTGTAATTACTAAGGTTAGTTCTTGCTGTTTGATTTCTCTAAGTGTTTTGCACACTTAGCAAGTGCGTAGGAATTACTTCCTGCGTACTTAGCAAGTACGCAAGAATACTCTGCGTACTTGTTAAGTACGTAGGAACAATTTGCCCTACGCACTTGTTAAGTGCGCAGAGATCAGGTCTAGTATATATAGGCTAGGTTAACAGAAGTTAAGTACGCAGACATTTGCACTCAGTTGTATTCTCTCTGTAACCTTCAAGTTTATAATAGACAGAATTTAAAAGTGATTTCATTGTCGGTTTACTTTGTTTTGCTTGATTCTCCACCTAGTAACGGGCATTCCGCACTCGGTCCGACTAGTCACACACCCACACGTAACGATCCGAGACACCAGGGACCTACATAAACATTTTCAAAAATGAAAATAACGTTATAAGTATATATAACTAATTTAAAATAAAATATGAAGTTAAGTTTTCTTTTTAATGTAGATTTGTAATATTAACGTACTATGAAGGCTAAATTAAATAAGATATAAAGTCTTTAATCGAAAATGAATCAATAAAAATGATTTCAAAAGTAAAATTAAGTTTTTTTAAATATCCGGTTCAATCACCAATCTCTTTGTCAGTTCCCGGTCTGATCCAGACTTAGTCGCCCTAAAGGAAGATAATTCAAGAGTACTCAACCAAACTTAGTCGCCCCTAATAAAGATGGTTCAAGAGTACAAAACTAGACTGGTTATATACGTGGTTTCGGGTCTTCTAGGTCTAAGCAGCCGGTCCAGCCTCACTGATCATGACATAATTAATTAGATTTTATTCATAAAAGTTTAAAAAAATAGATAAAAAGGTGTTTGTATCACAACCTAAATTGAAAACATTGAAAGAAAGAAAAATTATTCAACTCATTTAACTAAAAGAATAAAAAGTAAACGAATAAAAAAAAAGCAAAAGAGAAAAAGATAATAAAAAGTAACATCACGTTAAATAAAAAAATATTTGAATAAAAGATTCTTAAATAGTTTGAGAAGGAAATGATATTTTAATTTTGGTGATTTTCCAACTATAATAAAAAACTCAACCCTTTCGGCTTCAATTACAAGCAACGCAAATATGCAACACGCAAAGACCGATTCCGACGCCACAAGCCTCACAGCCTCCTCCCCGCCCCGTTCCCCTCCCCGCCGGCCGGTCTACTACGTCCAGAGTCCATCCCGCGACTCCCACGATGGCGAAAAGAACATCACCACCATGTCCTTCCACTCAACCCCCGCTCTCCTCAGCCCCACCGCCTCCCCGCCCCACTCCCATTCTTACGCCGGCCGCCACTCCCGCGAATCCTCATCCACCCGCTTCTCCGGCAAGATATCCTCAAACGACATTGCTATGAAGCGGTTTTCCAAGCCGTGGGATAAACAATTCAACTCCATTGAAGAAGAAACTCTTCTTGATGATGATGAATCTGAAAAATCCATACCTCGCCTGTGTTATGTTTTGGGGTTTATAATCTGTTTTCTGGTTTTGTTCTTTCTATTTGCTTTAATTTTGTATGGTGCCAGTAAACCCCAAAAACCTAAGCTTACTATGAGGGTTAGTTACTTGGTTTTGATAAAATTATGCATTTGTTTTATGTCTTGTGAATTGGATTTTGATGGTTTGGATTTGTGTTGCAGAGTATTACGTTCGAGAGATTTGTGATTCAGGCCGGGTCGGATTTTACCGGAGTTGCTACGGATATGGTGTCGATGAACTCCACCGTCAAGTTTACTTTCCGTAACACAGCTACCTTCTTCGGCCTCCACGTCACTTCTACACCGCTTGATCTTCAATTCTCGCAAATTGCAGTCGGCTCCGGCACTGTAAGCCCTTTAATTTTTAACTTTTAACTGAAATGTTTACCGGTTAGGCACCCGGTTCCCGATCTAACCGGTACAGTTAGCCTATTTAAATCGTATTTTAGTCGAACCAATGCGAGCCGGTTGGCCAGGATTCTAACTATTCTTCTTTTTTTTCTTAAAAATTTGAATCAAAACATAAAATAGTTTTATATTTTGTTTTAAATATCTCGTATATATAATTTAAATTTTTATAATTTGTATGACATCATACGTGTCTTAATTCCACTTCGATATGTGGATTGGTAAGCCGACCGATTTGATATCCGGTCCAATTCTGAAAACATTACTCAACTTGGTTAATTGGTCGGTGACCGATAGATTACTTTGGTTACGGGTGTAAACGATCGGCTCGTGTAACTTACAGACAGCTCGAGCTGGTTTGTGAGTAATTCTTTAAGCTCGAGCTTTACTCGGGTTCTGTTTGTTTATAATTATTTTTATTATAATTTATATATATAACATAATATTAACATATATCTATATATATATATATATATAGTTATTTTTATCTAAATTTTATATATAATAATTATTATATAAATACTAAATAAAAATTATAAAAATAACAAAGGCTCGTCAGCCAGCTCAAACTCGGTAAGTGATGTTTGGAGTTGTTAATTAAACAAGTTTATATTTAGACTTAAGCTCTTTTAAATTCGGTTTGATTCGAGTTTTTGACAAGCTGATCTCAAGTAGTTCTTTAAGCTTGAGGTCGGCTCGGCTATGCTCGGCTCACCCCTAAGTTAATATTTTCGAAACCTATGGCTTAAATTAATTGAACCGATGTTTTTGATTTTGTAGATAAAGAAATTTTATCAATCGAGGAAGAGCCAGCGGTTGGTGACAGTGACGGTGAGAGGGGATCAGATTCCGTTGTATGGAAGCGGGCAGGGACTGAAGAGTTCGAAGGGGATACCGACGGCGCTGGTGCCGTTGAAACTGAGCTTCGTGGCCCGATCGCAAGGGTACGTTTTGGGTAAACTGGTTAAACCGAAATTCTTCGATCGGGTTGAGTGTTCAGTCGCATATGATCCTAACAAGATTAATGTTCCAATGTCGCTTAAAAATAATTGCAAATTTCTGTAATGGATTTTAACGCGGTTTCTTTATGTTAGAGGAGAGTGGGATACAGCTAACTATGTAATTTATTTATTTTTCTTTTTTCGATGTGTAAATTTTTTAACACGTAATCACTAAAAATTTAAATATTTTGGGATGTAAAAAGTCAGAAAGAAAATGAAAATTTTATACAAATTTTTAAGATTTACTATTGGTTTTGTATATTTCTACTCTCCTCACATAACATTTTAACTAGGTGTTTCCATTTGGATATTAATTTTTTTCATCTAAAATACATTTATTTATATATCATTAAAGTTACTATGACCATATGTGATGGGGGTGTCGTGGGGTGTCACATAGCTCTATCTCGCCCAGAACAGCATCCCATGGGTGTGTGGTGGTCACCGACGTGAATGTAAGAAAATGTTTTTTTTCTTTTTTTCTACCAACCATAATACACCTCATCTTTCTTTTCTTTTTCTTTTTAAATTAAAGCCCACGTTCACACAAACATCATTACACACCTTTAGGCCATCCGTAGTGGTGACGTGAGGCCGTGAGCCACCTGGCCCAATCACAGGCGCGGAACACCGCCCCCAGGGCGTGATCCAGGGTGTGGTGCAGATTGGTGTGCGTGTGTTAAGTATATGTATTTGTGTATATATGTATATATGGGAGGGTTCATGAGAAAACTACATAGTTAGGCGAAAACCGAAAAAAATGCCAAGAGTTAATCAAATAATTTATATATTTTTTATTTTTTTAATTTATTTCTAAGTGTATTAATATAATATTATACAATTTACCAAAAAATCATTTTACGTATTTTGTTTTACGTATACGTAACTGTATTTTTTTGTTTTTTGTTTACGTATCCATAACACTATGTGTTACGTATACGTAAGTCAATACTTAAAATGATTTTTTTGATCAAAATGTGTAATATTACATTGATACTCTTATAAATAAATATTATTATTATATGATTGGTTATAATTGGTTTTCTTAGTGGTTTTCTCGGTTTTCGTCTAACTATGTGGTTTTTTTATGATCTTTCCCATATGTTTATATATATATATATGTGTGTGTGTGTGTGTGTGTGTGTGTGCGTGCGGGGGCAGGCGGGGGTGGTGGGGGGGTGTGTGTGTGCGTGTGTGTGTGTGAAACCATTATGCACATTAGTGATTCGGTTTTGTTATTGCCCATTGTTTACGTGGCGGTGATGCAACGGGGCGTGAATCACTTTTTACTGAAAGCACTACGAATGGCCTTATGGTGATCACGCCGCTGCCTATGTGGCACCTACGTGACAACACTTTTTCATCACTATCATACACCCACTACAAATAGTCTAAGGCTATGTGTAGTGGTTAGTGAGTGTGAGCAAAATGCTGGTGTCACGTAGGCGTAATACAGCCAGTGGTGGTGGTCACACTCATACTCACTAAGGGTGCGAAGTGATTAGTGAGTGTGACTAATTTTTTTTTACTTTTTAATGTATTTTATTAATTATTTTTGAACAATTAATTTTTTTAATGTTTACTTATTGTCTGAAATGTTGATTCAAGTACGTATTAAAACCACTTACGAGAATAAAAATAATTTTTTTGAAAACAGCTATTTTTCATTAAAATTTATATCGAAATGTTTAGAAGGAAAAACAAGCCCGTGTATTTTATTTTTTTTTAAAAGCTAACAAGTGAAATTATTTAAAAAAATCATATTAATGCCTAAATTAGATATTATAATAAAAGATTAATAAAAAAAGTGTGAGGTGCCAATCATGTATTGGCCATTCCATAGTCGAATTATACTCAACAAAGTTGGTTTCGCCCCCAACGCCCGTGACTGGGTCATGCGAGCAAGGTGAATGCCCCAGGCGGCGCGGTGTGCAACGCCACCAACGCTCGTAGCTTGCTGTCCCCTCTCCTCACGCCCCATTACCCATAGCCTAATAAACACAAATAGCATTTTATCTTCATTAATTTAAGACCGGATTTATTATATTTTAGAGAGTTTATAATATTTAAAGATAGCATACGATAGGTTTCGGAGTGGTGCAATTAACAATGACGTATTGATGTAGTTCTTGATCTACTTAATTTTATTTAATTAAATAATAATTTTCATCTATGACTATGAGACCTTGTGTTTTAATGAGGTTACCAAACCTGCCATCTACATCATTGATGACATATTTCGTTAGTAATTCTTTAAAGTAGTTTGACGATTTAGGCAATCATCGAGGAGCCATAAAATTTCTATGAACATGGAGATTTTTTCCCTCTTGTCTAAGAGCATGGAGATTTTTTCCCTCATCGCCACCCTTACCTTTGTCCCTACCAGCGCCACCCCTACCACTATCACCACCACATACAAATTATTGGTTTTAAACTAAATTTATTAGTATAGGGGTCTGTATGTTATTGTTGTAAACTATGTTTAGAGTTAAAGTGTCATAATGTAATAGTTAGGGGTTGGGTTTGAACAAAGCCTAATAGGGCAACCGTTTGGTTTATCTAATCGACATATTGATTAGATAACACCGGTTGAAATCCTATAAGAACCCTATGGTCGATCGTTTGTGTGGGTTGAACAAAATTGTGAATAAAATTTCGTTTGTGTATTTCCATCATCTTGTTCTTGTCATTTTCATTTTTGGCTCTTGATTTACCAACATTGGTATCAGAGCGGTTTGATTAATCGGTCAAGGGAGCATCTGTTTATCAAAACAAAAACAATCGATTCGGGGAAGCTTCTGTTGTCATCGACCGATAAAAAAAGGGTGTTTCAAATTAAATCAAATAATCAATCGATGGGGTGTATCTATTTAAAAATCAGAGGCGAATTGGCGACATCAGGTCATCAAATTGAAGGGTCAATTGAATTCACGAAGTAGCATCTCTTTCGATCAGAAGCAGCAATTGAAACAAATTGCAGAATTTGATCAGAAGCATACTTCTCTAATCAAAATCAAAATCCAAAATTATGATTGTTGTTTGGTCAGAGGACCAGAAGTTTGGAACAAACAGTAACAAAGAAATCCATCTCAGTGTATATCAGAAAGAGAAACGTAGAACTGGGAAAAGATCGATTGGGATAGAAGCACTTGAACATATCGATTACTCTTGGTGCAACAAAAGTGATCATCTTGACATTCAGATAAGTATTTCTTTTCTTTATTGCATAAAACTCAATTAGAAATATTAGATTTCGATTCGAAACCGATTTGAAAAGAAACTAGAAAAATTTTGTATGTTTTTTATATACATTAGAAATAAAGGGGAAATACAAAACAACTAGAAATTCGTTAATAGGAGGAAAACAACGGGTTAGAATTTATGGTTTAGGGGTTTGATAATCAACAACGGATAGGCGGGTTTGATTTTCAACTATGGATTAGCGGGTTTGATTGTCGACGTCGGATAGGCGGGTTTGATTATCAACGGCGGATAGACGGGCTTGATCAGAATCAGGAAATCAAAAGAAACTAGGCTTGTTTTCTTGAAATCTTGTACAAGCTTTATCAGTGGGATTATTTTTATCTTTAGATATAGAGGTACAAATAAAAGTAGGACCGGTTAATACTCGTGGGAAGAAAAACTTATAACATTGGGAAAAAGAAGGCATGTTCAATGGCTGAGGACTCATCCAAGAACAAGAATAAAGAGATTGTGGCAACGAATGAGGGAGGGACGTCAATGAATTTATAGTGCTAGATTATCAACTCTACAAAATACACCATCTGGGCTATAAAGATTAGAGCAATCTTTAACATCCATTAAATATGGGAGGCAGTGGAACCAACCATAGGAACCGAAGTCAATCAAAAGTAGAACAACCAAGCAATTGCATTAATATACCAAGCGATTCCAGAGGATTTGGTCTCGCAAATTGCTGATCTTACTTCAGCCAAGGATATTTGGGATGCACTGAAGGTTCGGCACGTAGGAATTGATAGGGTTAAAGAAGCGCGGTTACAGACACTCGAGTCAGACTTTGAATCTCTAAAGATGAACACTAATGAGTCACTTGATGTTTATGCGGGGAAAATCAGTGGAATTGCGGCAAAAGCAACGAATATTGGACATACAATGAATGACAAAATACTTGTTCGGAAACTACTTGGTTTTGTAGCAGAAAAGTTTATTCAAATAGTTGCTACGATTACGCAGTTTGCTAATCTTAACACGATGTCGTTCCAAGAAGCCGTGGGAAGATTGAAAGCTTTTGAAGAACGCACTAAGAAGCAAACTAAGGATGAAAACGTGTCAAGTAAATTGCTATTCACCAAGGAAGACGGGAAGGAGAAGACTAAACACAAGTGTGAGCATTGCGGTTGTGGAAACTTAAACCGGGAGAACTTTTGACGTGGCCGAGGAAGAGGTCGGGGGCCAGGGAGAGGTTGAGGCGATGGTGGAGTACAACGGGACAAACGTCACCTAAGGTGTCACAAATGTCATGAACTTGGACATTACATGAATGGATGTCCAAATTGGGAAAAGAAAGAGGAGGCGAACGTGATCTAGGATGGGGGTGATGAACCAACACTATTGTTATGACAAATCGGATCTCAAAGGAAGATGAAGACCTCGCTTAAACTAAGTTTAGTTTAAGGGGGAGTATTAGTTTTAAACTAAACTTATTAGTATAGGGGTCTGTATGTTATGGTTGTAAACTATGTTTAGAGTTAAAGTGTCATAATGTAATAGTTAGGGGTTGGGTTTGAACAAAGTCTAATATGGCAGTCGTTTGGTTTATCTAATCGACGTAATGATTTGATAAGATCGGTTGAAATCCTATAAGAACCCTAGGGTCGATCGTTTGTGTGGGTTGAACAAAATTGTGAATAAATTTCGTTTGTGTATTTCCATCATCTTGTTCTTGTCAGTTTCGTTTTTGGCTCTTGATTTACCAACACAAATCGTCCCCATAACCACCATCATCACCACCATGAGCCACCACCTTCACATATCAATCCCCATTGCCACCTCCACTGTCACGTATTGGAGGTGGTGGTGACTGTCAATTAGCGATGGCAACGAAAACTTATAGGCGATGACGGCGATGAAAATGGTGACATGAGGCAACAATGGAAATGTCGATGGTTGCAACGATTATTGATAGTAGTGATGGAGACGGAGGTGGTGGTGGCATCTGTAGTGGGTGGAGGTGGTGGCAGTGATGGTGGGGTGCAGGTAGTGGTGAAAGTGGGTGGGGGGGGGGGGATGGAGGTGGTGGCGGTAGTGGTGAGAGGGAGGTGGTGCTGATGATAATGATAGGTTACAGTTCTTTCATGGTTGTTTTGTTAACAAAATAAATTACAATTTTCAATTCTTTTGATGAATCTCATTTCTTTCAAGTTCTAAAAATCTTCTGATAGGTTTCAATTCCTAATCTAACTGCTCGAGTTCCCTTCTAACAGATTCCAACTCTTTTGAAAAAAATATGTGAACCGACTGCCCCAACTTTCAAATCAAATTAACAACTCGACACTTATGAAAACCAAAAAAATTGGAATTCACTTTTGAATTTCAAATTTCCCTTTTTAATGTCTTATTTATACGATATAAAGATAAACTGAGAAAGATGAAAGATAGGAGTACGAAACAAAATAGGAAATTGTTAAATTTATGTATCAGGTGGGTTTAAGCGAGAAATGTTAGATTTAGTCTTTGATTGGGAATGAGAAAATAAAAGACACGATCATGATTTATGAGAATTAAAGGACATAACATAGTGAGATCTCAATCATACATTTACTACGACCAAATGCTAAAAGGTGGCTAAGATTGTTTTCGTATCTATACTCTATAATAAATAAAAGTTTTGGTGACACATTTGTCACTCTCCTATGTATCGTCAAGTTTTTTTTCCGTCTCTCTCCTATTAATTATACAATTAAATATCTTTAATTGGTTTTATAATTTTTCATTTCCCGTCTCTCTCTCCTGTTAAATAATAATAATTTCTATAATTTTTTATAAAATATTTTTTATTTAAAAAAAATAGGTTTGTTCATAAAATATTTTTTATAAATTAAACATTTCTTTCATTCTTTATATAAAACATTTTAAAAAAATAACTATATAACGTTTCTAAAATGTATATTAAAAAACTATGTAATATGTTATAAATATGTAACATGTAAATCTTTATTACTGAGTATATATAACATTGCATTTATTCAACCCGTGTAATACACGAAGTTATAAACTAGTAAATAGTATATATAAAGGTTATAAAATAAAAAAATATTCTATTTTGATAATTGTAATTTTTGTTCAGTTTTAGTGATTAAACATTGATTTAATGCTATAATTTAATAATATAACTGTCTAAACCAACTACAGTATAACCTCTATAATTTAATACTCGATAAATTAATAACCTCGATAAATTTAATAATTTGTCCGGTCCCAACTTAGGACCAGTATAAAATTGGACCACAATCGATAAAATAATAAGATAATAATTTTTTTGAAATCCCAATGTAAATATATTGGTCCCAACGAAACTATAAATTAATAATTACTAAAATATTCCAAAATTCTAGGATTTTCTAGTAAAAATGAATCTATAGTCACTTGTTTTTTGTGTAAACTTCAAATCTATATTGAGTTCATCTTTAAATCTCCCCATTGCACTTAAGAGTTGAGGCACTGTATTCTCGTATTGCAACAAAAAGTTGTGAAGAGTTGTAGCCGCTTGTAATGCTTCTTTCCGAGTGATCGGTTCCAAGGGTACTGAATCATCATCAACTTCATCATCAACCGGATTTTGAACGGCATCCGTCACAATTTCTTCAATGCTTTGAACCTTGTAACATTCATTATTTTCACCTGGATAATCCAACAACTCATTCACATCCATTTTGTGCCGATAATGCATTCCCGTAATCAAGTTCTCAAGCTCACGAATGTCTTCTCCAAAATTTACATCGTTCAAATCATTTGAGCCGGTTGGATTAGCCGAACGAATTTTACAGTGTCGATGCATTAATTTGAGAGTTGCTCACAAATATAGGCCTACTTTTTAAATTAATAATTTATTAATTTATCGATATAATAATATCTCGCTAAATTAATAAAATATCCCGGTCCCAATATTATTAATTTATAGAGGTTCTACTGTAAATTGTTTATATGACCTTTCTAATCTATATCTATATCTATACTCTATTATATAATAAATAAAAATCATTATGCCACGTGTCGCGTGAACATCTTTTCTTATCATTTTTTTCCGCTTTTCCCTGTTATTAAATACTCATCTCTTTTTTTTAATAATGATTTATATTTAAAGAAAAATATTATTTATACTAATAAAACATATTTATTTTAAATTATCTCTTATTTTAAGAAATTTTAAAATTTAATTATGTAACTTTTGTTTTTAATTAAATAGTGATGCAAGTCAAATTATATTAAATAGAAATTAATTTATTCAAACCGTGTAATATACGGGTTTTTAAAAATATAAACTTTTTATTACTAAGTATATAACATTACATTTTATCAACCCGTGTAATACATGGGTTTTTTAACATACAAATTTTTTATTACTAAGTATATAATATATATTACATTTTATCAACTCGTGCAATACACGGGATTTTAATCTAGTTATATATACATAGGAGAAATATATTTTGAAAACCCATTTGAATTGAGAAAACCCGTAAAAAAACCTTATGTAACTTTTTTTACGTTAGGTTTTATATATAATTTCGTCACATATAAAAAAATCAAAAAAACGCCGATTACTTTTAATATATATTACTTGAACCTAATCCTATATGGGTTAGGTTATAGTAAAAAGGGTTTTAAAAATAAGAAGGGTAAGAAGGATTCTAAGAATAATATGTGTCATTTTATTGTTTTTAAAAGGAGGGCATAATGGTCAATGTGTAACTAGATCAATGTGTAATACACCAGGTCAATGTGTAATACAAGGTTTGATATTACACAATGATCAGACCTGATATTACAGAATGAAGTGATATTACACAATGAGTATATTACACAATGACCTGACATATTTGAGCGAATTACATAATAATGAGTGAATTACACAATGTGCTGGAAAACGTAAAACACAATGATGAAAACATATAACACAATGATAAAAAATATTTGACACAATGAACCTTTATTACACAATGAACTTGTATTACACAATGACCTGACTAATTACACAATGAACTTGTATTACACAATGACTTGACTAATTACACAATGAACTTGTATTACACAATGACCAGATGTGATATTACACAATGAACTTGTATTACACAATAAACTTGTATTACACGATAAACTTGTATTACACAATGACCTAAATAACTACACAATGAGTTGGAAAACGTAAAACACAATGATAAATACATATAACACAATGAACTTGTATTACACATTGAACTTGTATAACACAATGAACTTGTATTACACATTGAACTTGTATAACACAATGAACTTGTATTACACAATGAGCTTGTATTACACAATGACTTGACTAATTGCACAATGAACTTGTATTGCACAATGAACTTGTATTACACAATGACCAGATATTACACAATGACCAGACGTGGTATTACACAATGAACTTGTATTACACAACGACCTGACTAACTACACAATGAGCTAGAAAACGTAAAACACAATGATAAATACATATAACACAACGAACTTGTATTACACATTGAACTTGTATAACACAATGAACTTGTATTACACAATGAATTTGTATTACACAATGAATTGACTAATTACACAATGAACTTGTATTACACAATGACCAGACGTGGTATTACACAATGAACTTGTATTACACAATGAACTTGTATTACACAATGAACTTGTATTACACAATGAACTTGTATTACACGATTAACTTGTAATACACAATGACCTGACTAACTATACAATGAGCTGGAAAACGTAAAACACAATGATAAATACATATAACACAATGAACTTGTATTACACATTGAAATTGTATAACACAATGAACTTGTATTACACAATAAACTTGTATTACACAGTGACCTGACTAATTACACTATGAACTTGTATTACACAATGACTAGACGTGGTATTACACAATGAACTTGTATTACACGATGAACTTGTATTACACAATGACCTGACTACCTACACAATGAGCTGAAAAACGTAAAACACAGTGATAAATACATGTAATACAATGAACTTGTATTACACAATGACCAGACGTGGTAATACACAATGAACTTGTATTATATAATGAACTTGTATTACACAATGACCAGACGTGGTAATACACAATGAACTTGTATTACATAATGAACTTGTATTACACATTGACCTGACTAATTACACAATGAGTTCAAAAACGTAAAAAAAATTCGTTTTTGTTTATAACGACACTATACTCGTTTTAAAGATAAAAAAACACTCGTTTTAAAGATAAAAAAACGCTCGTTTTTATGGTGTAATTTTTTTAAAAAAATAATGTCGTATGTAAAAGTTATGAACGTTTAAAAATGAGGGGGAAACTTGATAAATAGTCAACAAAAGTGGTCAAGACTAAAATACCCTTCCAACAACTTATTCTCTTACAATTTAATCTCAACCGGTAAATGTTTTCTACAATTTAATCTAATGGTCATAAATCCTTCTCACCCTTCTTACAATTAAAATCCTTTTTACCTGAACCTAATCCTATATATATATATATATATTATATAATAAATAAAGGTTTTTCAATGTCACGTGTCGCCTTCATATTCAACATTTTTTTCCTGTCTTTCTCTCTTATTAAATACACCTCTATATTTTAATAGTAATATTTTTTTAAAGAAAATACTAATCTTTGTGTTAATAAATCTCTTCACATATTTTGACGAGTGTATGTGTTAACAGATTATATTGTATTTCACGGGTTTATTTAACCCGTATAAAACACGAGTTTTTAAAAAATAATGTTTTTATTACTTAATATATAATATTATAATTATATTTATTCAAACCGTGTTATACACGGGATTTGAACCTACTATATATATATATTATATATATATAATATATATATGAAAAAAAAAACCAAAAAACCCGTTTTTACATCGTATGCCAGCGTTATATCATGATGTTACATACGTAAACAAGTACAACGTTTTTGGTAAAAATAAATAAATTTAAATCAACTAGGCGCTTTTTTTAGTTTTTTTCTTCCAAAAGTGATGAATTTAAACATAGAAGCTATCTAAAAATAATTACATATGTTTTTAACTTTTAAATATGTTACATAGGGAGTTTCGTGAGTTTTCTCAACTCAAGAGGGTTTTCACGTCAGTCCTCCCCTACACACACACACACACATATACATATATATATAGAGAGGTTCATTATAATACTAAATTACTGCGAGAACAAAAATAACAAATTTAAATAGTTTAATTTCTTGATCCATGATTTATATTTTTAAAAATGTGTACTTCATACATATAAATATGCATGTTTATATACATAAAAACTCACTAAACAATTTTTTGAATATGTTTTTATACATTTAAAAGTTTATCTACACATGTGTAGATTATATGTAGGTAAAATAATCTATACATCCTACACATGAATTACACATGTGTAGGTTGTATAAATAAATGAATTTTGTTTATATTTTTTTTATAAATTTCATGAGAGATGAATAAACATTGCATTTCTATCAATTTCTTATATTTTAAAACTTTTTAAGATTGAAAAAGTGAAGGATTCATTTTGTTCCCCATGTTCTCGCAATATTTAGTATTCTGAATTGAACCTTCCCCTATATATATATATAACAATTTATAATTGATTAATAATAGTAGCACAATGAATCCATTTTCACATGTTTAACCTGCAATAAATAAACAAAATGGTGAGGTTTCAAACCCCTACGACACTTGTTTTTCACTTTTTTATGCTTGGGCATTTTTTTGGTTTTTTAGCACTTATGAACCAAGGCAGAATCTTCAGAACTATGGGATCTTAGTGTATATATAGTAGGGGTGTTTACGGTCCGGTTTTAACGGTTTTTAGCTCAATCCATAAGCCAAACCGTTGGTAACGGTTTTTGATAATCGAAAACCAAAACCGAACCATTAAAAACTAAAACCGAACCGTTACTCATGGTTTAGTTTCATGGTTTTTGAGTTGCTCATAGATTTCTACACAAAAATAGGTATCCCTTACCTAGAACTGATGACATGCTCAATCAATTACAAAGATCTAATGGGTTTTTAAAATCGACTGGAGATCCGGTCATCACCAAGTCAAGAATCGAGAAGAAGATGTGCCTAAGACGGCATTTAGAACTCGTTATGAACGCTAAGAATTTCAGCAACTTTTATAGATCTTATAAATAAAGTATGATGACCAATATATAGACAAGAGAAGTAGACCAATAGAATTCCAAAAATGAGATTACGTTTTACTAAAGTATCTTGGAAAGATCTGATTCGATTCAAGAAACATGGCAAGTGGAGCCCACAATTCATTGGTTCGTTCAGGACCATCAGACGAGTCGAAAGAGTGGCCTATCAACTAGAGCTACCTGAAGAATTGAATAAGATACATATTACATTCTACGTATCTTATCTACGGAATTGTATAACATACAAGATTGCTCGTATGCCTTTGGAAGAGATAGAGGTTGACAAGAAACTAATATATGTTGAAGAACCTGTAAAGATTCTAGACACTAAGGATAAGTAGTTACGTCTCGAGATAATCGAACAAGTATCAGTGCAATAGGAGGCACACAAAGAGGATAGGAGATAACTTTGAAAAGTAACGAAGAAATGAGAAAGAATTACCCTCATTTATTCCAAATTTAATAGGTTTTGGGGACGAAACCTAATTTAAGGGGGGGAGTTGTAGCATCCCAAAAATCCAGCCGTAAACGATTAACGGTCAAAGGGACGTCAAACGTAAAGCTACGAATGGTATCGATAACGAAACGCGATACCAAAAGCTTAACGGGGGAGATGGAATTGAAAAATAATAACTTGGGCTGAATTTCGGTTAAGAAACGTGACCTAAGAACTTAACCAGATGAGAAACAGAAAAACGGTTCGACCGGAAATAGCCCAAAACTTCACATATGCATATCCCGGGCTAGAAAATGAGTTACGAAAGCCATAATATATGAAACTTGGGTGCCTCGGCGAGGAGAATTTGAAAATGGAGTCACAATGGACCATAACCAGGTGTAACGGTCCATCACGAGCCCCCAGAATCCATAACGGACCGTCACGCCGCAAATTATCGAAAACTCACCGTTTCACGCAACGTATCACTGACTCATCCCACCCTAAGGTCATGGCGGACCGTCATGAGCCGTAACGGTCCGTTACGTGGTCAGAAAGTGCTTGGAGGCCAAGAAAACGGTAACGAACCGTCACAGGCGGTAACAATCCGTTACGGGATCAGAAATTTGCCTATAAATAGCAAGAGTTGTCCGTTCACTTGAAAACATCACACACACAAACACTATATAGACACATACAATCTGGAGAAGATTAGAAGACCCGGTGCGGCGCGTTTAAGTTCGAGTGCGGTGCGTTGCGAGTACGGTTCAGATCCGGAGAGACGATTAAGCGAGCAACGAGCATAGGAAACGACCCGAGACCATCGTAAGTACACTGGACCCGTACCTTAGATAAATGTTTATGTGAAATATGTGATTATGTGTTATGTGCTATGTGTGGAACTAAGGTACGGGGTAATGGGAATTAGTCTAAACACTAAACGGGAATAATGAAGTAGCCACGACGTATCTAAGGGGTGGTGGATACACCGCTGGTACTTTCTATATATAAACCTCCTTGATACGTCGTGGTAAAACCATTATGAATGTTTAGGGGTATAGACCAAAAGATAATATCGAAAATATAGTAAACGAACGGGAGAACTTCCGACCGGTATTTAGTTATCTAACAAACGGAATGTTCTGCCTAAGGAAAGAGTGGTGTATAATTTCCCTCCTGGACCCGTCACTATTTCCTAGAAACATCTCTGTAGGAGGTACTACTCTGGAAGGATAATCAACTCAGTTTATAATATATAATAAGTATGAATAAGAGAGGGCTTAATTCTAAATAAAGGAATATCTGTGATGTATTATAGGGGTGGTGGGTACGCCGCTGGTACACCATATATATAAACCTCTTTAATGCATTATAGAAACACCTTTAGGAGGAATTAGAGCAAGGATTGGATAAAAGTATGAGGAAGTCATGCTATTAAATAAATGATGAGAAACACTTAATTTTAAGTAAGGGAGTATTCACGAGATGTTAAAGGGGTGGTGGATACGCCGTTGGTACTTCCTATATATAAACCTCTTTAACATAACATGATGAAACCTTTGTAAAGGATTAGAGCAAGAGTTAAGATAAAAGCATAAAGAAATCATTCCACTAAATGAGAATTTGATGGGAAAGCTTAATTCTAAGTAAAGGAGTATTTATGGGACGTTAAAGGGGTGATGGATACGCCGCTGGTACTTCCTATATATAAACTTTTTTAATGAAACATGGAGAAACCTTTATAAGGAATTAGAGCAGGGATGAATATGAAAGTATGACAAGAAGTCATGCTATATGTGCGAATATGCAATGTATGTTAAATGTGGATATGTGAATGCATGATAGATGATCATGCCATATGTGTAAATATGAATATATGATGGAAATGAGTCTAAGCCTTTAAATGGAATAACGGAGTACTCACGAAGTGTTAAAGGGGTGGTGGATACGCCGCTGATACTTCCTATATATAAACCTCTTTAGTGCATCGTGGGGAAACCGTTACAAAGTTTTAAGTTGAGGATTGGTTGGGAAATAAATCAAGCATATACATGAATAAAAATAAATGCTTGATACATTTGGGAGGCTGTGAGTCTAAGATACTCAAGGAACCAAATGAAATGAGATACCCGGGCTGTAAAGTGGATCTTAATAAAAAGGAAGAAAATTAAAAAGATTCCAAGCCTACGGGGTTGAGGAAAAAGATTCCAAGCCTACGGGGCTGAGGAAAAGATTCCAAGTCTACGTGGCTGAGGAAATGATTGAATCTTCGTGACAAATGCAAGGGGTCTATACTGACGAGTATAAGAACCTTGCTAAAAAACTCGGACCGGAGAAGATGGTCGTGAGGGGGTTAGCACACCCACAAAATATACGAATGACGTGATTGGAGGTATGTCTGGAGATGGTCACGGGGCCCCCGAGAGTCCGGGAAACTTGAACAATAAGAAGAACTTAAAGGGTTCATAATTGTAACACCTAACAAATTCCGATCTCAATTTCAGACCGGAATAGTTTACAAACTCGTCAAGAATTATTGGAAACCCAAGCCTTAAATTTTTTTTTAAGAATACTGGAAGTTAAGGGATATTGGACCGACATATGCCTAGATATCGGTCCGATATGGATATGACATTGGATTTCGGACCGACATGAGCTCAGCCAACGGTTCGATACGCATTTTCCCAGGAACCCTCTGCACAAGACACATGTCGTGACACGTGTAGAGCATGCGTCAGCATGTCGGACACATGGTCGGATGTCGGACCGATATGGGATACCCACTCGGTCCGCTATGGATAGGAGGCACACCCGCATTGCATGGCCGCCACGAGGCGCGCAAGCGGATGATGGGTTGCATATCGGACCGTCATGCGCCTGCATAGTAGTCCGATATGGGCAGACATCATGCCTATAAATACAGGAGCTTGGTCTCTCATTTTCTCACACCAACACAAACACACACTCGAGCTTCCTCAGCTCTAGAGCCCTCCAGCCGTCCCAACTCCCGAGCCGCTCCTTCTGGTTCGACTGACTTTCGTTTAATTACCGGACTCAAGAGTTTAAGAGAAAAGGAAACCTGAGGAGCACATAGAAGTGCAAATTGAGGTGTTAGAGCCCTAGGAGTCTACTCTAAAGAACTACCTAGCACTAAGATTAATATCTTTCAACCACCGGCTTCAAAACCAAGGTGAATACTCGTTCACACTGAACAAGAGGTTGTCAAAACGATTTATAAGACGTGATTGTGCTATAGGCACCTTTACGCAAAAGATCAAACGATTTACGTTTACGAAAAGGGAAAAACACGATAATTAAATATTTACTCATACTAATCCTAGAATTAGGGGTTTTACCCCTGGTGAATGTTGATACCCAAGAAGTTTACGTAAAGTTTGATCAAATATTTATACTCGTTCCTGATCCAGTTGGGCCGGGCGGGGTTGGCTTGTATATCGGGTGATTGCGTAAAACGTAGGAGTGCCAGTTAGGCCGCGTAGCCCCCGAGTACTTGTCCAAATTATACAAATGGATGAAAAGGAAGAAAGTGATATGAGCACTAGAATCCACCGACGATGAAATGTTTAACTGTTTAATTAAATTGTTTTGCCATGTTTATGAAAATGATTTGAGATCATAAAGTATTCACCAGCATGAAGTTGGCATTCATTTTCAAATGTTTTCAGGAAAAGAATGAAATGACCTCATCATACCGGGACCGGTTACGGCCTAAGTCCCGATGACAGTTTTGTTGTACAGTCGGGTCAGGCCACACACCTCGACCTGGTGCGACCGAATATATGTTATTACAGGACGTGCATTGCACAGAAAGACCCAGGAGAATAAACAAGGTTAAGGTGACCGAAGGAATGCGTTTTCCTTAGGCAGATTACCTCCTTGTAAACCTACTGACTTTGCGTCAGAGTTTTGATTTGAAATCAAATGTACAAACGATCGGGTTTTCATTACCCAGTTATTTAGATAAAGATGATTTTTTTGTCTATACGACGAAATTTTGATATTTACAAAACCAACCTTTGAGGTTGAGATGAAACGATCCATTTTTAAAACGTTATTCCGATGCACAAAAACAAACTCTGAAATCAAAGCAGGCACCGAAGGTGCCAACTGACGTTGCAGCTCGGTAACGTCTCGGGGGTGTCCGGGGCGGGGTGTGACATTGGTTGGTATCAGAGCCTGAGGTTTTAGCGAATTAGATACTTGGATTAGTATCTAAGCTCTAACCAGATTAAGCAAACACTTGCCTACTAGCAAAAGTAGGTAGACACATGCCATTAAGCTGATAGTATCAAACATGCAGGTAGTATTATGTCAGGAGGACAAGGATACCATAGCTACTATAACCCTAAAGTTATTGTTAAAGAAGAACCAGTACCAAATCTATACGCACCCATGGAAGAAAAAAACTTCTCATGGTATCACACTTTGCCAAAGGCTCCAATAAAGGAGGAATACGAATTAGATCACCTGAGCCAAATGGGTGGCTCTGACTTTAGTAACTGGAGATGTACACCACCACATTACCCAGTACCTCCTCCACCAAACTATTCTCCACTTCAAACAACTCCACCGCCGATGAATCCTCCTCCCACAAATCCATTCGAGGCATGGTCTAGTAAGAAGGCCACTAAACCCCGAATGAGGGTAAGGGAGCCTGTTGAGAAGCTTTCCATCTCGGGAACTAGTTTAGAGGAAATCTATAAGAATCTTGAGAACTATGAAAGTTTCGAATCCGAAGGATTCCTTCCTCTACCTCCAGTGGAAGCCTATTCACCACAATCAGCTAGTTATGAACCGTTTGCTGATTACCTCAACTATCCTATCGTATCGGGTCCATACATGAGTAATAATTCAGACACCGACGGAAATTACGCTAACACGAGTTCAATAGGATCCTACTCCGGAATTTCTGGATCGTACATCGACTATACAAATCATCCACAGTTCTTGGATCCCTATATCCAGGATGAATATGATCCTATGGCTAAATTTGAGGCCACATTTGACGATCCTAACGCTATACCTGAGGACAATTGCCCACGAGCTACCTTGAAACATAAACCAACTCCCGCCTATGATAATGTCTACAACGACATAGTCTTAGGACTAAGAGACCCTCCACCGAAGTTTGGATATCCCGCTTCCACACCAGGATCTCCAATAGAGTGTCTCGATCGGTCGCTTCGCGAAACCGATCAAGTCAAGAAAGAGATTATCTTGACTAGGGAGGTATTGATAGAGACTAAAAAGGATCTATCAAAGGCCAAAAAGAAGTTAGCTCAAAAGGACAAGGAGCATAAGTCCTTCGCTAAAAGAATTTGGTTTCAAGGGAAAAGCTTGATGAAGGATGCCAAAAGCGTGGTCAAGAAATAGGCTTCCTAATATCGTTTTTATGTTATTTTTCTTGTAATCCAAATAAAATCATGTAATCGTTTTATCATATTAATAAAAGTATTTATTTTCCTTTCGTTTTCCTAGAATGGCAGGGAAGGGAAAAGGACCTAGCTTCGTTCGTAAGTACGCACCACCTGGAAATAACGAACGAAACACAAACTCAACCGAATCCTATTTTGGAACAAATTCCAAATATATTAGCGAAACCTTTCAAAATCTAGGGGAAATAGAAACATCCAAATATTTCTATGAAACCCCAATGAGTTAATACGCTGCTCCAACACTCGAAAGCTATAACCAAACCTACGTGAACAATTATAGCTACCAAGAGAGACCACCTGAAATCCTGTATGAACGCCACTACACATTGGAAGGTGAGGAGAGGGTTGACTCCAACAGACCCTACGGAACTTACCATTCCACCAATCCTAACCCAATCCATACTCCCTGAATTAACGAAGAAACCCCGAGAGAAGAAAGGATTGCAACTATGCAAGCACGCATAGCTGAACTAGAAAGGATTGAAGCTGAAAAAGATGCCAAGATCACCGCTCTACAACAAGCGTTGATTAGATCTAGGGATCATTAGAATATGTCTTATCTATGTTATTTTCAATTACTGTATTGTATTTGGAAGTTTGAAATAAAAGTAAAAATCTTGTATTTTCCTTAAACATCTTTGAATACTAATAAATATTATGTCTTTCGTCTATAATGTCGATAAGAACTGGACCATCCATAAATACGCGTGGACGAAAGAAACAAGCCGATGAGGCATTAGAAAAAGAAGCTCAAGCTGCAGAAATGCAGAAAATGATAAACAAAGGAATTGAGGATGCAATTCCGACAATGCTAGAGGCATTTGAAAAAGGCCCAGGCTGCCAGAGCCGAGGCCAGGAAAAGAGAAGAAGCATACGCTTCATAACTCTGAGCATAACGAATCAAATCACACTATTCTGTGAGAAAGGAACATTAAAAAACTCATACGCATCAAAGCTCAAAAACTAAGAGAACCCGAAATGAGGAACACTTTTCCACAAGTGGCAGTTCTACGGATAGTTACAAACCGCATCACAAAAAGAACAAATGCTTGGGTTGCTCTTACAAGACTTTCCAAGCTTGTAAACCATATGATTTCCTTGGGAAGGAAGGCGGAGTAGCTACACTCCGATGGATAGAAAAGACAGAATCAGTCCTGGCCATAAGTAAATGTGCCGAAGAGGACAAGGTCCTCTACGCCTCTAACCTCTTCAAGAACTTTGCTCTTGAATGGTGGAACGCCCTAGTATCCGCCAAAGGAAGGGAAAGAGCATATAAGATGAGTTGGAACTCATTCAAAGACGAGTTAAAAGAAAATTTTGTCTTATCAACAAAGTAGAGCAAATAGAACAGAAATTCCTGAACTTAAGAATGGTTGGCTCTAACCATTAGGACTACATGACCAAGCTACTAGATTACGCACGACTAGTGCCACATCTGGCTACGCCTGAATCGAATCTCATAAAGAGATATATCTATGGACTCTTCAGTGAGATCCGTGACATGTTAAAGGTTTCAAAACCTAAAACCATCGATGATGCCATGGATTTAGGTGCGCAATTAACAGACGGTATGGTCCGGAACATGGAGGAAAATAAAAGGAAAGAAAACTTCAGCCGAGGGAAGGTAGATTATAAAACGATCAATCAAGGTTCTAGTACAAAGGAAAGACGATTTAGCCTTCCTGAATGCAAGACATGCAAGAAGTGGCATTCAGGAAAATGCCGACTTCTTACCACATGCCCTGAATGCAAGTGCACAGGCTATCACAACGATCAATGTCCACGAAAGAAACTAGTCACATGCTACACCTGTGGCGAAACCGGGCACTACAGGAGTGAATGCTCAAAACCAATATTTGTTGGTGGCTTAGGTAACCGAAACTAAAAAGAATGCAATGGCATTTCGCTTAAACGACAAAGAAGCAGCCAATATGACCGATGTCATATACGGTACTTTTCTAGTCGATAATGCTTATGCTAAGGTGCTTTTTGACTCTGGGGCAATCCAAAGTTTCATAGATCATAAGTTTTGTAAACTAGTTAATAAGACCTTAGCTAAGCTAGACAAAACTTACCAAATCAAAACCGTGAACGGAGACCTGATCCAAGTCTCCAAATCCTTGAATGACTGTTCAATCTCGTTGTCTGGACACGTCATACCCGTACAACTTTTGCCAATGGATTTGGCCGGCTTCGATATTGTCCTTGGAATGGATTGGTTAGCAACTAACCACGCCCATATCCTTTGTGACTCAAAATCCATTAAACTACGCACACCTTCAGGAGAAATAGTGACGATTAAAGGAGATGAGTCAACCAACCATGTTGGTTTGATCTCTATGATAAAAGCAACGAAGTATCTCCGGAAGGGATGCCTCATTTATCTCATATCCGTAACCACCTGCGATACCGAGCAGGAGCTGAAGGATGTACCAATCGTCTCCGAATATCCTGATATCTTCCCTGAAAAGTTACCTGGAACACCGCCAGATCAGGAAGTAGAGTTTAAGATAAATCTTGTGCCAGGCACGGCTCCGATAGCCAAAACCCCGTACAGATTAGCTCCTACCGAGATGGCTGAATTAAAGAAGCAACTCGGTGAGTTATTGAAGAAAGGTTTTATAAGTCTGAGTTCCTAGCCATGGGGAGCTCAGGTACTTTTTGTGAAAAAGAAGGATGGATCAATGAGGATATGTATAGAATACCGGGAATTGAACAAGGTCACGATCAAAAACCGGTATCCACTTCCAAGAATCGACGATCTGTTTGATCAGCTCCAAGAAGCAAGATGCTTTTCCAAAATAGTCCTGCGCTCAGGCTATCATCAATTGAAAGTCCAAGAAGATGACATATCTAAGACTGCGTTCAGAACTAGATACGGTCACTTTGAGTTCACGGTTATGCCGTTCGGACTTACGAATGCTCCCGCAGCATTCATAAACATGATGAATTAGATCTGTAAACCTTACTTGGATAAATTCGTAATCGTATTCATAGATGATATGCTTATTTACTCCAAGAGTAAGGAGGATTATGCTGACAATCTAAGAACAATACTTGAGATGTTGAGAAACAAGAAACTGCACACCAAATTCTCGAAATGCGAAGTTTGGTTGTCAAAAGTACAATTTCTTGGTCACGTCATAAACGAGAAAGGAATTCAAGTACATCCAGCTAAGATTGAGACTATATCTAACTGGGAAGTCCCAAAGACGCCGACCGAAGTAAGAAGTTTCCTCGGTTTGGCAAGATATTACCAAAGATTTATTAAGGAATTCTTAAGGATCGTCATTCCTTTGACTGCACTAACCTGAAAGACGATCAAATATGAATGGGGACCAAAACAGAACGAAGCATTCGAAACGCTAAAATAGAAACTAACCCAAGTGCCAATTCTATCGCTGCCCGAAGGCAACGAAGGGTTTGTAGTTTTCTACGATGCATCACACACTGGCTTAGGATGTGTATTGATCTAAGGAAACAAAGTCATCGCTTATGCATCTCTACAACTTAAGACTCATGAAAAGAACTATATGAATCATGACCTAGAGTTAGGTGCCGTAATCTTCGCACTAAAATTATGGAGACACTACCTCTACGGAGTCAAGTTCACAGTTTTCACGGACCACAAGAGTCTAAAGTATATCTTCAGTCAGAAAGAGCTAAACATGAGACAAAGAAGATGGATGGAAGTCTTAAGTGACTATGATTGTGACATATGCTATCACGAAGGAAAGGCTAACGTTGTAGCTGACACATTAAGTAGAAAAGAAAGGGAAAAACCGAAACAAGTACGCGCCCTAAGACTCGACCTCCAAGTCAGTCTTACCTCTCAAATAAAGGAAGTGCAAAAATTAGCTTTGAAAGAAGCAAACCTCGATCATGAAGGTCTGGGAGGAATGATCAAACAACTCGTCAAAAGAAATGATGACATCCTAAGGATGGACAAACGAATTTGGGTTCCAATCTATGGAAACCTCCGAGAAGAGATTCTCGAAGAAGCCCATAAGTCCAAGTACACAATGCACCATGGTGGTGACAAGATGTACAAGAATCTGAAACAAGAATACTGGTGGATCGCATGAAAAAGAACATAGCCGAGTATGTGGCCAAATGACTTGTGTTGACCAATTTTGACTTCTAGGGGGTCAATGCTTGGGTTTGGTCCTCCGAAAGCTTGATTTCTTCATGTTTTAAGCTGGTTTTTGCTCTGTTTATCTTGGGACACTGAATAACCTGCAATTGTGAAATATTAACGCATTAAGTATCATTTGCAAGGCTTTTGTTTGATTAATACCATACTATGGGGACTATTATGCATGCAAAACATGTATAATTTAGGACATATCAACAAGTTGGCACAACTATACGTCAACAAGGTAGTATCCTTACACGGAGTGCCATTATCCATCGTGTCAGATAGAGACAGTCGATTCACGTCTCGGTTCTGGCAGAGATTTCAAAAAGCTCTCAGAACTCGTTTAAACCTTAGCACTACATACCATCCTCAAACGGATGGGCAGAGTGAGAGGACAATCCAAACCTTGGAGGATATGCTCCGAGAATGTGTTATTGACCTAGGAGGAAGTTGGGATGACTACTTACCTATGATGGAATTCTATTACAATAACAACTACCACACAAGTATATAAGTTGCACCGTTTAAAGCCTTGTATGGCAGAAAATGCAGAACTCCAGTGTGTTGGGCTTAAATAGGAGAAACCCAATTATCTGGACCTGAGAGAGTCCAGGAATACTCTGATAAGATATTTCAAATCAGGGAAAGATTGAAAACGGCTCGTGATCGCCAGAAAATTATGCCGATAGAAGGCGAAATCAGTTAGAATTTAACGATGGAGACAATGTTTTACTTAAGGTATCACCTTGGAAAGGTGTGGTACGATTCGAAAAGAAATGGAAGTTAAGCCCTAGATTTGTTGGGCCGTTTAAAATCTTAGAACGAATTGGACCAGTGGCATATCGGTTAGAATTTCCAATAGAGATGAATGGAGTACACGATGTATTCCATGTCTCCAATCTGTGTAAGTGCTCAGCAGATGAAACCTTAGCCATGCCACTACAAGACGTAATAGTGGATGAAAGGCTTAAGTTTGTGGAATAACCGTTACAAATAGAAGACCGACAGGAAAAGAAATTGAAACGGAAGAAACTTGTATTGATTAAGGTGAAATGGAATTCCAGACGTGGACCTGAGTACACGTGGGAACTGGAATCGGAAATGAAAAAGAAATACCCACACTTATTCAGAAAATAATCTCGAGGACGCGATTTCAAAAAAGTTGTGGATGATGTAACATCTACCAAATTCCGATCTCAATTTCTGACCGGAATAGTTTACAAACTAGTCAAGAATTATTGGAAACCCAAGACATAGAAATTTTGTATGAATTTTGGAAGTTAAGGGATATCGAACCGACATATGCCTAGATATCGGTTCGATATGGATAGGACATTGGATGTCGGACCGACATGAGCTCAGCCAACGGTCCGATACACGTTTTCCTAGGAACTCTCTGCACCAGACACGTGTCGTGACACGTGTAGGGCATGCGTCAGCATATCGGACACATGGTCGGATGTCGGACCGATATGGGATACCCATTCGGTCTGCTATAGATACATGGCCGCCACGTGGCGCGCATACGGATGATGGGATGCATATCAGACCGACATGCACCTGCCTAGCGGTCCGATATGGGTAGACATCAGGCCTATAAATAGAGGAGCTTGGTCTCTCATTTTCTCACACCAACACAAACACACACTTGAGCTTCCTCAGCACCTGAGCCCTCCAGCCGTCCCAACTCCCGAGCCTCTACTTCCGGTTCGACTGACTTTCGTTTAGTTACCGGACTCAAACGTTTAAGAGCAAAGGAAACCTAAGGAGTGCATAGAAGTGCAAATTGAGGTGCTAGAGCCCTAGGAGTCTACTCTAAAGAACTACCTAGCACTAAGATTAATATCTTTCGACCACCGGCTTCAAAACCAAGGTGAATACTCGTTCACACTGAACAAGAGTCTGTCAAAACGATTTATAAGACGTGATTATGCTGTAGGCACCTTTACATAAAAGATCAAACCATTTACGATTACAAAAAGGGCAAAACACGATAATTAAATATTTACTCATACTTACCCCAGAATTAGGGGTTTTACCCCTGGGGAATGTTGATACCCAAGTAGTGTACGTAAAGTGGATCAAATATTTATACTCGTTCCGGATCCAGTTGGGTCGGGCGGGGTTGGCTTGTATGTCGGGTGATTGCGTAAAAAGCAGGAGTGCCAGTTAGGCAGCGTAGCCCCCGAGTACTTGTCCAATGTATACAAATGGATGAAAAGGAAGAAAGTGATATGATCACTATAATCCATCGACGATGAAATGTTTAACTGTTTAATTAAATTGTTTTTCCATGTTTATGAAAATGATTGGAGGTCATAATGTATTCACCAGCATGTAGTTGGCATTCATTTTCAAATGTTTTCAGGAAAAGAATGAAATGACCTCATCATACCGGGACTGGTTACTGCCTAAGTCCAGATGATAGTTTTGTGGTACAGCCGGGTCAGGCCACACACCTCGACCTGGTGTGACCAAATATATGTTATTACAGGACGTGCATTGCACAGAAAGACCCCAGAGAATAAACAAGGTTAAGGTGACCGAAGGACTACATTTTCCTTAGGCAGATTACCTCCTTGTAAACCTACTGACTTTGCGTCAGAGTTTTAATTTGAAATCAAATGTACAAACGATCGGGTTTTCATTACCCAATTATTTAGATAAAGATGATATTTTGTCTACACGATTAAATTTTGATATTTACAAAATCAACCTTTGAGGTTGAGATGAAACGATCCATTTTTAAAACGTTATTCGGCTGCACAAAAACAAACATTGAAATCAAAGAAGGTACCGAAGGTGCCAACTAACGTCACAGCCTGGTAACGTCTCGGGGTTGCCCGGGGCGGGGTGTGACAATAATAAAATGAACGATGCAGTGTACTTACTAAGCGTAAGCTAATTCAAAAATGTTTTCCAAAAATCAGGAAAGAGGCACGTGGAATAAAAGCTTCATGAGGACGTGGCTGATCGGAGTTGAAGAATCCCTATGTTATATGATGTAATATTTTATGTAAAGACAATATTTTGAATAAAATATACCTTTATCTCATTAGTGATAAGGTTTTGAAAAATCTGGTACCCGTTTTCTGCATTAAACTCTGATAGAATAATAAAGGAATAAGTAGGATGTTTCACAATTTATGAGTGATCCGCGTGTGTCTCATTGGGGTGCTGTGTGGCATATTCTTCGTTATGTCAAAGGCACTTGTTCTCAAGTGTTGTTCTTTAATGTTGATCCTGATATGTCTTTGTCTGCTTATTGTGATTCTGATTGGGCGGCTTGCCCTAATACTCGGCGTTCTGTCAGTGGCTATTTCATTTCTCTTGGGGGCAGTATAACACCTGCCAAAACTCCAATCTCAATCTCTGCCCCGAACTCTTGCAAGACTACAAGAATTGTCAGAAAACCAAAAGTTAGAAAATAAATTAAGAATTTTAACATTGAAGAGGTAGCGGACAGCTACCTATTGGTTAGCGGACCGCTACCTATTGGTTAAAGGTCCGCTACGGAATAAAGGAATTTAGCTGCCCAAGGGGTGGCGGACCGCCAACCTCCTGGCTAATGGTCCTGTACAGGAGAACCTTGGCTGGTGGAACGCCAGCATCAATGCTAACGGTCCGCTTCGCGGGTCTCTAGGGACCCTCTGCAGTTGACACGTGTCTTGACACGTGTAGGGTATGCGTCAGCCCTAAGGATGCGTGGTCGGTGGCGGACCGCCACATCAGACCCACACTGTCCGCTACGGACGTGTGGCGAGTTTGCATTGCATGGCCACCACGTGGCATGCATGCGAGAGACATGGGGCGGTAGCGGTGGTGCATTGCTTCTCATTTTTCACAACACAAATAACTGTCTCTCGAGCTTTCTCTACACCTGATCAATTCTCGAGCCCTCCAGCCGTCCCGACTCCTGAGTCGCTCTTCCCGGTTTGACTGACTTTCGTTTATTTATCGGACTCAAGCGTTAGCGAAACAAAGGAGCCCGAGGAACTAGTAGAAGTACCAGTTGTCGTACTAGAGCTTTAAGAGTTGACCATTTAGAGCCGCTTAACTCTAAGCTACTATCTTTCAACCAAGAAAACTTCCAATCAAAGGTGAATACTCGTCTTTATCAAAGATACATGTTCTCATGGTGAGAACAAGCTTTTCAAAACGATTTATAAAGTCTGCTTGTCTATGTCATAAAAGCTCGTTCACATGGTGAACAAGAGTCTGTCAAAAACAATTTATAAGACGTGCTTGGGCTATAGGCTATCATCACGCAACAATACAGACTATCATGTTTTTACAAAAAGGCAAAACACGAGAAGTAAATACTTACACATATAATCCTGGTAAAGGGGTTGAGATAAACCCCTGGGATGGTGTTACCCAAGCAGTGTACGTAAAGTTTGATCAGGTCTTTATACTCGCTACGGTTCTGGTTAGGGCCGGGTGGGGTTGGCATGTATATTGGGTAAATGCTTATGTGCCTACGGAGCCGGGAAACCCCTCGAGTACGTGACCAATGTATACATGGATGGAAGAACGGAAAGAAGCGAAGTGTTTGCTAGATTCCAAGGATGAAATGTTTAATTATTTAATTTAACTGTTTTGCCATGCTTATGAAATGTTTTAAGGACATGAAGTATTCACCAGCACATCTCCGTTGACCAACACCGTTGTCACTATCCGTCATTTGGAGGCGGAACACTACCCAAAACTCGTCGAAAAAGTGTTAATCGACCAACACCGTCGTCACCGCTGCCTATGGCGGCTTCCATCCGCTCGCGCAAGGCTGTTGCCGCCGCCTGAGCCGTCTTTCTCCCTCTCCGCCGTCCACCCTGCCACTTCGTCTTCCTCCGTCGCCGTGAGCTGGGCAGCCGGTGGCCCTCCTCCTCCCTCTTCCACCTTTTTTGAATTGAGAGCATTTTGTGGATGAGTGTGGAGTGTGTTGGTGCAAATGAGGCTGCTACTCATAATAGGGTTTATATACTTAGGGTTTGGAGGGGGCTTCTACAACAAAATAACACCGGTTCAGGTAAAGCGCGTGTCTTCTTAATTTTTAGGCATGTTTAAAATTTTTGAATTATTATTTCAAAGTTTTTAGAATTATATAACGTTGTCATAAATATTGTTTAAATATTTAATTTATAAATTCTCTACTCCAACTGATGTCCAATTCGGCAAATGCCTGCATCGCGTATTTATCATGTTCGTTCGATTAAACGTTTCGCGCTCCATAGAAATTATTATTTTTCAAATAATAGTAATAATATTAAATCCATAATGATAAAAGTAAGATTAATAGTTATTTATGTTATTCAATTATATCATATATTAAATAACCGGATTACGTTTACACTGGTATTTGTCGCGGTCGCGTTTTCAATGTCTTATAAATCATGCATAATAGTTTCTAAATTAATCGTCCCAATAAATATTAATAATTATTATTAATACTTAATATTAGTATTTATATGTCGCGTAGTATGTCGGTTACTAAAAGTGAACGTGTTTATTTATCCTTATAATGCTAGGCTTATGTAAACACTCTGTACTAATAATATGTTATCTCGAATCATTCGATGACCCGTTAAGTAAAGCAACATATCAAGTTCACTTATTGGGCCCACAACTGGGTGGTTGTTGGGCCGAGCCCGTCTATGATGAAGTAACTATCAAGAGTAACTGAGTCTAATTTCATTACTCAACCCTTGCTATTGTCTGACCGAGATAGAGTTGGATGGGGTTTTGTTTTAAAAGAAATAAAAAGGAAAATGAAAGTAATTAGGAATGTCAGCTCATTTAAGCTGTTACTCCGGTGGTTATCACTTGTTAATTAATGTTATATTTTAATAAGGTTGGTCAAAGTTACTAGTACTAATCCTTTCGATGGGGGAGTTAGCATTTCGTAACGAAACAGTGGATACGGTCGGCCAACTGTTCCTAATAATTCCCGGGATCCTAACGGGGTCTCAAGTCCGTCAGTTGTTGCATGATTTATTATTCGAACGAAAATTATCCTATCGACTGACATACGTCATGTCGTGTAACTTCTTTTGGAAAGTCGGAATATGTAACTTCTTCCAAAGCTACTTTATGAATGATCGGACCTAACAATTTATATTCTTAAAGTAGTTGTGTTTACTTATAATAATATTTTAAATAAATATAACTTTCCTTCTCAAGGTCAAACCTCATGGCTCCCGCTAGAAGTCCTCTGCAAGCCAACACAAGAGAAGTAGAGAAATACCGACAAGGTCCGACTAAGACTCAAATGAATCGTTGAATACCCAAACCTCTAATCAACCCATGAAGTTAAACCTATACTAACCGGGCCCATGGTAGCACCAAGATTTGTATATAGACAGTACAAACTCGAATAAGCTTCCCAAATAAGAAGTCTTGCTTAAGTAACTCACAAGATTTAAGATTATTAAGTTGGTTTAAATATTACTTATTCTTGCCTTTTTAAGATAGATTAAAAGAAAGAATTTAAGAAAAATAACATACTAAAAATACTTCATTAATTAGACAAAGTTCAACCAACCCAAGTAACGCAAGAAGACTAGCCACGAATGACCATACAAATGACTCCACTAACCCTTAGATCATGTGTGGATGTCATCCAACACCAAAGGAGATTGGGTATAGGTTGCTTCTTGTTACTTGAATGAGAAGAATCATTCCATATAACAAAACTAGAAAAACAAAGAAAAATCTAAAATTGGAATAAAACTGAGAGAGTTTCAGCCCTAGCAGAGCACTAGGGCTTCCACTAACCCAATCTTGGACACCTAAATGCTTGGAATGAGCTTTCTATTTATAGGCTAAGATTTTGGCAATGCACGGCCGTGCATTGGAATGCACGGGCATGCAAAGTACCAATTTCTTGCACATGAGGGAATACGGCATATCTGGCAGGCTTTGGGACTTGTACAGGCAATGCACGGCCGTGCAAAGGAAGGCACGGCCGTGCATCCTTCAATTTTGACTTTTTCTTGTCTTTTGACTTCCTGTCTTGACTTCTTGGGTGCACAAACGTTCAATTGGCTTCCAAGTGCTGATTTTCCCTTGATTTTATGTGATTTCTTCATGTTTTTTATAACAATGGTTAATTAACCTAATAATTCAAAAAGGAATGGATTAAGAGTCAATTCATATCAGAATGTCTAAAAGTGTGATGAATATGGGGATAATTGTGTATGAGAAACATGTATAAATTATGACATATCAGCGAGGGAGATCCACAATCAGCTTCATCATCGGTTGATCTAAATAAAACCCCAACTGGTCTTGATATCATGACCGGGGAAGAAGACAAGGGTATGGAGCTAAATACGAAAGTGCAAAACACGGTTGAAGTCGGATTATGTGTGGGGATCGACGTGTCTAACTACAAAGACCAGGTGCGTGAAATTATTTTAGGTGTTGGGGACAATGATCGGTTGTAATGGATTTTACAACCATTAACACTATGGGGCTAGGAGATTCTGAAAAAAATAAAATGGGTAAAAGATTTCAGAATCAAGCATAAAATCAATTTTCTCAGTATTTAAGAAACTCACATTTTTTACCCGTTTAAAATTAATACGAGCAACATCTGGGGTAATAAAAAGGTAGAGTTTGATTGTGTGGAATCTGTTGGGAGATCCGGGGGAATACTTAGTTTATGGGACCCAGAGGTATTTGAAAAAACACAAACTATCAAAAACAGAAGTGTGTTAATCACCGGTGGAAAAATTAAAGGTTTTAGTGAGTTGTAAGGACCAAACCTAATAGGCTAACGCATCAAGAGATCGCTGACGAGTTCAGATCAAGACATTGTGGAAATATGCGGTCGCATACTTCGTGGCCTAGCCGCATACTTCGTGGCCTAGCGGCATACTTGAAGTACGCGGTACCCAACCGCATACTCAAAGTATGCGGCCGTGGCCCAACCCAACCGAATAGTATAAATAGTTATTTTGTATTCTGTATTCGGTTGGACGAGTTGTTGAGAGACATTTTTTATTATTTTCAGTGGTTCATCAATATACGAATCGTTTGACAATCAATTGAATCTCGTCCCTTTTGTTTATACCTACAAGTCACGTGTCGAGTCTGTTTCCGCCAGGTTCAACACGTCGTTGAATCCGTTGATTGAAGATCCCCAGGAATCCGGACTTTAAAATTGGTATCAGAGCCTTAGCGCTCATTGGTGAAGCTTGCAACGTATTTCTTTGACTCGTGAGGTATCAAAGTCACTGTTTTTGCGTTTATTTGAACTGATTTGTTTGTTTTGGAAGAGTTTCTGGATAGATTCACAGGTTTTGGATCACGTCTCTGTCGTTTTTGTTGACGAATTGGATCGCTCAGTTGGTCTTTCTACTGATTAATTGAATTTTTCGGTTAGATCTTCATCTGCAGAAAAATCAGTATTTGAAGTACACGGTCGTAAAGTATACGTTCTTGAAGTTCATGGTTACCTCAAAGTTCATGATTCACCATGTTTGCTGTTACTCAAGTTCACGATTCTTGAAGTTCACGGTTACCTCAAAGTTTTCGGTTCCTAAAGTTTGCGGTATTTCTGGAGTTTGCGGCTTTGAGGTTTACGGCTCAGCAGGGTTTACTGTTTTCTTGAGTTAGACGTTGCATATCTCTTGTGTGACTCTATTTTATAAGTCATGACAGATTCTAATGCTTTGGATAATGAGATTGGTACAACTACTAGACCTCCTCGTCTCACTAATGCTGATGATTTTGATAACTGGAAGTACAGATATGAAAATTTTGCTAAGTTTAAGGATTCATTCATATGGAAATCCATTGAGAAGGGTCCTACAATTCCTATGGTTAGAAATTCAAACAACGAGTTTGTTCCAAAGGATCCTGATCTCTATGTAGGTGAAGAAATTCTTCAGAAGGATAAAGATGAGAAAGCCTATGCTGGAATGACAATGGCTTTGTCAACAGAAATTGCTCAAGGGTTCAAAGAGTACAAGACTACAAAGAGTCTCTGGGATGCGTTGGTGGAGAGGTTCAAAGTCAATCTAGACATGCGAGAGAGTCGAAAGGACATGTTGAGACAGAAATTCAACATGTTTAAGTATGTTAAAGGGGAAAGTCTTGAATCCCAGATAAACAGGTTCACTCACTTAATGACTGAAATGAGTGGTGCTGGTATTGAAATGACCAACGGAGAGATAAACAAGAAACTGCTCAACTCTTTGCCAATAAATTGGAACTTCAACATCACTACTATTAAGAGAACCAAAGACATGTATGCCACTTCACTTAGTGAGTTAATTTCAATATTGAGGTCATATGAAATGGATGATCAGTAGAGACAGCTTATGTTCATGTCCGAGACAGAACACTTAGTGTCTCAAGGAAGTGCTTTACTCTCTAGTTTGTCATCAGCTCATACTCCAAATATTTCTACTATTTCTAATCAAACAACTATCGTTGCCCCAGTTTAACAAAATAACCCACCATCACCAAATGCTGTCAAAGCTGTTGAAATGAATGTTGCATTGTTCAGTGTCTTTCTGAATAGTTATAATGCACTGCGGGATGGAAAACTCTCTCCTGCCAATCTAGTACAAGATGACATGGAGCAAATTCATCCTGATGATTTGGAATAGATGGATATTAAGTGGCACATGGCAATGGCAGTACATCGTACAAAGAAGTTTATCAAAAGAACCGGAAGAAACTCTTTTGATGGGATGGAGTCTGGTATAAAGAAGATTGGTTTTGATAAGTCCAACTTGAGCTGCTATAATTACAGCAAGCCTGGACACTTTGCTAGGGAATGTCCCAAGCCTAAAGACGAAAAGGGAAGTTCATCTAGTGGCTCAGAAGAATAAGAAGCAACTACAGCTAGTGATAGCAAAGCCTTGGTCAGTCAACAGACTGCAGGATATTATTAGGGAGAGCAGATTCATGAGCTGACAATGAAGGTGTCAAATCATGCTCTCATGGCAAAAATTGAAGATACTGAGGTACTTGCTAATATTTTCTCTCATAATTGTGTAGAGAAGATAAATAGGTACAAGTGTGATAATGAAATGTTGATAAAGAAAATTACTCAACTTCGGTATGCCAATGCTGAGCACAAGCGATCAGAGAATATTTTTAAAGATAAAATTGAGGCTAGTAAAATGATTTTTCTAAACTTGAAATGAATTTTAGCAACAAGGAATGTCTTTATCGTGATGCTTTAAAAAGAATAGATGACCTGAGTCTAAAATTGAATGATGCAGTGACTCAATTGGCAAACACTAAGTTAACAATCGAGAAAATTGACCACTCTCGATCAGTTGTTTATGACATGTTAGATTCCCAAGTTATAAAGAAAGGAAATCCAGGAATTGGGTATCATGTTGTTGAACATCCTTTTAAAGGCAATTTCACTTCTATGCCAAGTGTTCAGCATGAAGATGTTGAAATGGAGTATGGTGTAGGCCGTAAACCAGATCAACCTTCTTCATCCTCATAGTCCACGCCAGTGATTGTTGGTCCCTCGGTAAAACATGTGAACGTTACTAACCCGTCTACGTCTTGTGCAGCAACAGGATTAGTAGAGGGCATAGTGGAGGATTGTGAAAGTGATGATGAGCAGGAGGATCGTGTTTTTAATTCTAAGTCTTTGTCTTTTAAAAATACTGTGTCTGGTTTTCCAAATTCTGCTACTTTTGTTGGTTCTGGTATGAATGTTGGTTTGAGCAGTGGTACTTTTAAAAAGGGTAATAAATTAAAAACAACTTTGAAATCCAATTTTATGAAAGGTGGAACTTTAGAGAAAGAAGAAAAACAGATCTTGAACGGTAAAAAAATTTAGTTCGTTAAAAACAAAAACCGTTCTTCTGATCGTGAAAGTAGCAAACCATCAACAAGTCAGTCAAACTAGAAGCAATTGCCTCAACATTTTACCAAAAGTGAATTTTATGCAAATTTTGATAATCATCATCGTGCTTTTGAACAAAATGTTAGAAATGGTGATAGAAATTGCTTCAAATCAAAGAAATTATGATAGAAATGATGATCAAATGTTTGATAGAAGGTTTTCTAGGAACTGTGAAAATGCAGATTACTTCACAAGTTATCCTCAACGGTCATCATCATGGGACACCGGATACTATGCCCCGTATCCGAGTAGGCAAACATGCTATGTCTGTGGGAATCCCGGACACTTAGCTCGAAACTGCGTTCACAATCGTGAACACTCTGGTAGTTATCCGAATGTTTCTCGATGGGATAATGTGCATCAAAGGCCAAACACATTTAAAAGACCTACAACCCAAAATCATAGAATGCCAAATGAAAAACAGTCGGATTAAAGAATTAGTGTTGTACATAAAACTCAACATCATGCCAAAGAAAATAATGTTTTCAAACATAAACAAAAGATAGTTGAGAAATAGATAAAATCCAGAAAGGGAAAAGAAAAAATCGTCACTCCAACAGCAAGCAAACTTTCAAAAACCAAAGCCTTTTTGGAAACGAAAACCAAATGCACAAACAGCACCAGTTGAGTTTAATGACAAAAGAGATATGAAATTGCAAGAAGTTTCATACTTTGATGAGTTAGGTCAACCCAAGACAACCATGGCTTGGGTTCCAGTTACTAATTAAAATGTTCTATCATGTAGGGTCAGCCAAGGAGGCCTATCAACAACCTCTGGTATGTTGATAGTGGTTGTTCCCAACACATGACAGGAGACATCTCTCAGCTTCACGGCATTAAGATGTTCGATGGAGGGTATGTTTCCTTTGCAAGTGATAAAGGTGGGCAAATCACAATGAAAGGTACTGTCACTAATGGTACTCTCTGTTTCGAATATGTGAATTATGTGTCTGGATTGAATCACAGCTTGTTAAGTGTGTCTTAAATTTGTGACAAAACGTTTTCAACTCGTTTTCAACTCATTGACTGGCAGGAGTTTAACAAAACTGATGCGGATTCTAGTCCAAATTGGTTATTTGATTATGATTCTGTATTTAAGTTGTTTAATGTTTTTTTCTGGTGTTTCTGATGTGTCAGATGATGGTTTCTACAAGTACAGTACAGTCGACTACAGAATTGATGAAGACCCTGATCAAGAATCATCTTCATCTTCCATAACTCAAGCATCTTCTTCTCAAGAAAGTGATCTACAAACCGCTGATCCCATCAATAATAAGACTACTGCATTTGGTAGTGGTAATGCTTCACAAGAGACTGTTGCATCTGGCAGTGGTCACGCTTCTCAGGATACGTTTCCTGACCCACATGTTATTGAGGAGCCGGTTCCCATAACTGAAGAAGCAGATTAACATATCACCAACTTACCTGAAACGATACAAGAAGAAGAAGTACCAACATTATGGATTCATAAAGATCATCCCTTAGAGGATATCATCGGTCCTCTCTCTGACGGGGTGAAAACAAGGAGTCCATCTGGAATAATCAATGTCTACTTGTATTTTGCATTTATTTCTCAAATAGAGCCTAAGAACATCAAGATGGCTTTAAGTGAAGAAAGCTGGGTGGAAGCAATGCAGGAGGAGCTGATGCAGTTTGAAAAGCTGAAGGTTTGGGAGCTTGTGCCACTACCACTAGGCAAGTTGCCCATCGGAACTCGTTGGGTTTACAGAAATAAAAAGGATGATAGTGGAGTTATAGTAAAAAACAAAGCCAGATTGGTGGTGTAAGGATTTTATCAACAAGAGGGAATATATTATGAAGAAGTATTTGCACCGGTTGCACGTCTTGAGGCCATTCGCATCTTTTTGGACTATGCCTCTTACAAGAATTTCAAGGTATTTCAAATGGATATGAAAACATCATTTATGTATGGTAAGGTTCAAGAAGAGATCTATGTGCGTCAGCCACCGGGGTTTGAAGACACTAATCACCCACATCATGTCTACAAACTGGACAAAGCTCTGTATGGTTTACATCAAGCACCACGTGCATGGTATGCCACTCTGACAGAGCATCTACTTACAAATGGCTACTCTTGGGGAGCCATAGATCAGACATTGTTCCTTAAAAACAAGGGAGATGATCTTATTCTTATCCAAATTTACGTTGATGACATCATTTTTGGTTCAACGAATGATGCACTGTGTAAAGAGTTTGAAGAAGTGATGAAGAAAAAGTTTGAAATGAGTTCAATGGGAGAAATGACCTTCTTTCTTGGGTTGCAAGTGAAGCAAAGTGATGACGGAATCCTAATTCATCAGGCTAAATATGTCAATGACATCTTACTCAAGTTCAACTTTGCTGACTCCAAATCGGCATTCACTCCAGTGGCCACTCGACCCGTTCTTATTCCAGATCTAGGTGAACCTGGGATTGACCAACATCACTACAGTTCAACGATTGGCTCGTTAATGTACTTGACAGCTAGCCATCCGGACATCATGTTTGCGGTTTGTCAGTGTGCACGATATCAGGTTAATCCTAAACTTTTTCACCTTAATGCTGTCAAAAGAATTTTTAAATACTTGAAGGGCAAGCCTTGGCTCGGCCTTTGGTATCCAAAGGATTCGAAATTTAACTTGTTTGATTTTACTGACAGTGATCATGGAGGTTGCAATCTTGACAGAAAATCCACAACCGGTGGATGTCAGTTTCTGGGGGAGAGACTCGTATCATGGCAGTGCAAGAAACAGACCACCATTTCGACTTCTACTGGTGAAGCTGAATATGTCGCCGCATCAGCATGCTGTTCTCAGGTTATCTGGATGCAACACCAATTGTTGGATTACGGTTTGAATTTCTTTGACTCCCCTATTTTCTGTGATAATGAAGCTGCTTTACAGATTGATAAGAACCCGGTCCAACAATCTAAAACTAAGCACATAGACATAAGGGTGCATCACATTCGTGATTGTTTTGAAAGAAAGCTTATGCATCTTGAACAGGTTTCTACTGATGATAATGTTGCTGATATATTTACAAAAGCCTTTGATTTGGCAAGATTCAACTTTCTGTTGATGTCTGAAAATGATCTCCTTTGATTAGAAGGTCGCGGGTTTGGTCACCAAAAATATTTTTGTTTTGTTTATTTAAATTTGATTTATTCCATAAATACAAAAGTTTAGGGGGAGAAATTTCCTAAAAACACCAAAAAGATTTTTATCCTTGAGTTTTTTTTTTGTCTAGAGAATTACAAAAAGATTTTATTTTATGTTTTATTTCTGAGAAAAAATTGAGAACTCTGTCTATTGGGAAATGATAGTACCTCATTTTAGGGGTCGGGTCATCATATGCAAGGCCTGTAGTTGAAAATTTTAGGATCTTAGAGTGATATGTTGATAGGCTCTACTAAAACTGGAAAGACAGCATGATAGTGTTTCACTTAAACATAAAGGTCATTGTCATAGTGGGGAACATCTCATAGATTGGTAGAATATTTATTTACTGTTAATAATCGAGCACTTAAACATAAAGATTGGTGAACTGTGGATGAACATAATATATCTGGATTGCATAAACCGAGACCCTTCACAAAGGGGTTGCGAGCTAACCTGATACAACTCTGTACATATATTTATATATAGATAAAAGACATGCGTTGACATGCAATAGGTGAAAAGACACTCAATGATAGTGCAAAGCTACTCTGCAAAGCAGAATTCTGAGGAAAAAGACACGCAATGTTAATGTCGTGCTATAGGAAAATTTCAAAAGATATCTCTAAAGACGTACATATAAGTATACTTATAAATATTTTTCTTTTTGGGAATGTGCGATAGGGAAGGAATCTCTTATCAGAGCATGTAAGCCCGTTGTGCTATGCTTTTGATGACATTTGTCTAAGATCTCCTAAACAGTTCATTGACCCGTGCTAGTTATGCTCTTTTAGTTATTACTTAGGTGCTCAAAAGATCATGAGGAATGGAAGGTTTATCCGATATGTTGTGTGGTCCATTTAGTTCATCAAAAACTCATCTATTTCACATTATGATAATTACAGGTTTCTGAGATGTGAGTGTGGAACCCACTAAGGCATGAATAATTATTACACGAAAACATGATAACATCATTCACTGCTTGCTTGTCAATTAAGGTATAAAGGCTTGAGTTTAAATTGATACTGTATATTGGCAATCACCGAGACCTATCTAAGAAAATGAACGGCTAATAAGTATGCGTTGATCTGCTCTAGAATGATATGATCCCATAACAGAGTTTCTCTCGAAAATGTTGTGTGTTTGTCTGCCGTTATGAAAAGAACAAAAAGATTTTGTTTTTTTTGCTTAGTTTAAGTTATTTTATTTTTTGTCTTTTGTTTATACTTCATAAATTATCAAAATGACCGTTCTTGCTTGACCCGAAAATCCGAAGGAAAGTGTTTTGAAAAGTTCATGGTTTTTCAGAAGTATGCAGTCGCATACTTGAAGGCCTTCTATATATAGTCTTGAAGCTTGCGGTTCTAGAATTTCACCAACCGCATACTTCATTTTCTCCAGCGGTATACTTTGTGTTTAGCTTCTTGTGACCGATTACTTGATCCCTGTGTGATTTTGTTGCTACATTCGTGTTCAAGAAGTGTAGCCGACCATCAAGGTAAGAAATTAGACCATGGATTCACACTAATCGAGTGTGTGAGATGTTCTTGTTGAGTCCGAAACTGAATTGAACTTGTTTGACCAAATTGACCGTTAAAAGTTGTGCAAAAACTGAAATTGATCCACTAGATTAGGTCGTAGTCATTAGGCGACCCTGTTGCATTGGAAATCCAAACCAAAAACTCTATAAAAACCAAGAATTTTAGAAGTTTACGGGTTTTCAAAAGTTTACGGTTTTTATTCAAGTTTGTGGTGTTTGGAAGTTTGCGGTGTGTTTGAAGTTTGCGGTTTAACTAAAGTTTGCGGTTTGAATGTTTTAGCCGAAAACTTTAAGTTTATAATTTTTGTTTAACTTAACTTGTTTTACTGCTTGTAGGCATGGCAAACTTGAAATTTGTAAAGGACCACAACGAGTCAGCATACTTGGAAGACCCGCCTCAGCATCACAGCATTTTCAGATCAATGATTGTGGGTTTAAGAGCGTCTAGAATATTTCATGCTATTTCACAACATCCAGATATATGTGAAGACTTTATTCGGGATTTATGGAGCACTGCTGATTTCGTAACAGAAAATGAAGTTGAGGGAATAGCTGGTACTGTGACTGGAAAGCGCATAGTCATTACTGAAGCTGTTATCAGGGAATGTTTGAACTTTGGTGACGCTGCCGAATAACAAGTTTTTCTGTTGAACAAATGAATGGCACTTTTGAAAGAATGAGCTATGAAGGAGGTCTGCCATCATTGGAGAAGAAATGTTTCCCACCCTATTGGAAATACTTGGCACGTGTGGTGAATCAATGTATATCTGGAAGAAAGGGTGGATGTGATGAACTAAGTGCTAGTATGACGGCTGCTGTATATGCACTTTTAACAAGGGAGAATTTCAACTTATCAAGAGTCGTGTTTGAAGAGATGAAAAGCAACTTAACTGGAAAGAAGAAGTCAGTTTTCTTGATGTACCCAAGATTTCTACAAATGATAATCAACAGAAATCACTCAGAGCTAGTCATGACACAGAGGAGCGTGCATGTAAAGGTCATGGACAAGAGCATTCTGTCCTATATGAGTATGAACAAGAAAGGGAATTTTCTAAACCTTCTCCCTTAGAAAAGTTTGGAGCTTTTCCTGAGATAGGCAATCCACAACCACAACCAAAACCACAAGTACAATCACAACCACAACCACAACCACCACCACAACCTCAACAGCAACCACCTCAACCTCGTCGTAGACTCAGACGTGCACCGCGTCAAGTACCTGTAGTTGATGCCCCTGAAATTCCGAATGTGCAGATGGCCGATGAACATGCAGATGAATTCAATTACAACATTGAAGGGCCAGTGTACGTCGAAAATGAAGAAAATGTTGAGAATCTTGAAGAATTGTCAGAATGTTGAAGAGAAAGAGAGTGAGTCTGAAGGAGACTCAGAAGGTGAAGAGTTTGACACATCCGAAACAAAAAGTGACAAGGAAGAAGTACCCATAAATAAATATCACAAAAGCTTATTGATTAAAAGAAAGGCTGCTGGGAAACCTCCTCTCATCAACCCTTCTAAACAGCAAAGTGATACTTCCGATGAAGACTATAATTTTGAAGCTGATCTAAGTCCGAGGAAAAGAACAAAGTCTTCTGAATAACTCCCGCAAAAGTGCACACCAATCATTAAACCACCCGTCATCCAACAGCAGGATAAGGGCAAGGTAAAGGTATTTGATCAACCCGTGCCTGTAGATGTTCAAGCTCTACAAGAGAGAGTATTTGCTCTGGAACAGGACTCTGTTGCCAAAGACTTGAAGATTGAGAAGCCTAGTGAAGAAAATGTTACTCTCTGGAAGACTATAAACTTACAAGATAATAAGATCAGTAGTCTTAAGGAAAGCATGGTATTTGTGCTTGAAGAGTTGAGAAAGATAAAAGAAAAGAAAGATAAAAGGAAAAGAAAAATGAAGGATGGATGTAGTGGAAAGGGTGATGGGAAGGGTGATGACAATGATGGTGATAGTGATGATAATGATGGCAAGGGTGATGATCATGAAAGAAACAAGGATCAAGAACATCTACATGAAGGAACCAGCTCTCACAAACACATGTCAAGAGCAATGGTTATTTATGATCCTGAATCAGCAAATAAGGAAACACAACAGTCAGATAATGATTTATCATTTGACTTTGAGTATGATCTTGATGAAATGCTCAAGTCTGGATACATGTTCTCATTTGAAGATGATCTGACTTCACTTGATGATAACTTCATAGGAGAAGACATGAATGAAGATTTCTTTGATACAAATGTGTCTATTTCTCCTACATACTTGAGCGCTCAAGGAAAGGTGATTACCAGTATTGGCAACGATTTATTCGCCGAAGGTAATTCGCCTCCTCACGTAGAAACATCTGCTGAACATGTTGAAGAAGCATATCATCTTCAGCTATTCCAGTAGAAAAGAAAAGTATGTTATTATGTCACATCCTCCAATGAGCTTTCAAAGAAGAACGATCGTTCTCCTATCTTAACCTGGATGTTTGACAATGAGAAGAATCTTTACATGACTTGTAGAACCAAAGACTGATTGCTACAAAATTGTTCTAAGTACAACTGCTGCGGACAACACAAGATTGCTGCTGACCAAAACAGCTGCTGATACTTTGTCTGCTGCTGAAGACCAAAGTAGTTGCGGATAGGCTTATTAGCAGCATTCAACACATGTTGCTGCTGATAGGCATATCCTCAGCAGCTACGGATAGATCAATCTTGCTGCTGGTCCTCAACTCTGCTGCTGATAGCTTTATTCTCTGAAGACCAAACGTTGCAGCTGACTATCCATGTGAAGCGCCTCTGACACCTTTCTGCAAAAGCAACTGCCACACTCCAAGCAGAAGGAACCTCACTGGTGCAACCAATAAAGGACAATGACGCTCTTCTCCAAGCATGCAAACAATGATGCCTAAGAAGACATTTCAGTAAAGTTAACTAGATTAACCTTTACGTGTAATTTAGATTAATAAACAAGATCAACGGCTTGTGTTAGATCTGATCCTTAGAATCAAGGGCCTGTCTTGATTCTAAGTTACTATATATATCTTGTAAACACTTCAAACATAGTGTGCCTTCATAGTGCTTTTTGTGCTTCTTGATAGAGTTTTACTTGTAATCTTGTAATCTCAGAAGTCTAATACAACAGTGCATTTATCAGTATTCTTGCTGTTTACTTGTTTACTTTGTTGGTTGCTATTGTTTCCGCCAATATCAACTAGAATAGAATCACCTTGTAATCTTACGATCCTACAAGTGGTATCAGAGCTTTGGCTCAAGATTAAACAAACTAACATTTGTTTAATCACTTTCTGATTCTATTCAAAACTCTAAACTCTCTCTCCTTCAAAAAGTCACCAAGAACAAAAATGGCACAAAGCAACGGGCTTGAAGACATCCTGAAGCAGCAATACGAAAACTTTGTCTGCAGTGAAGGTGAGTCACTAACCAGTGTGTATAACAGGTACACTTACTTGGTAGGAGAGCTGCAGTGCTCTAAGGTGAAGCTGGAGAATGAAGACATTCTCAAAAGGTTCATCAGATCTCTTCCTAGTTGCTGGACACTTTACACAGTGTCAATAAGAAGAACTGAGAATCTGAAGACTCTGCAGATGACCGAGCTCCTTTGTATGCTAAAAGCCTATGAATTAAAAATAATTCAAGCCAAAGAAAGAAGCTCAAGCCATCAATCAGCCTCTTCCACCACCTCTCCCGCGCTTCACTCTGACCACTCAGGTCCTAGTTCAAGCGACTACTATCCTACCAGACAAGCACACCAAGCTCAGCCAAGACACCAACAACAGTAACATGTCAATCCTCCAGCACAAACTGCAGCCTGTGCAAATGTTGGAACTACAGACTTTGACTGGAGTTTTCAATATGAAGATGTTCCTACCTCCAACCAAGCACATATGGCAGACAATGCAAAGATACCACCTTAGGTATTTGAACATCTTTGCTCTCAAGCTTGCATTGACAAAGTTTTAGGTTATAGAAAGCATAACCAAAATCTGATAGATCAAAATGAAGAGTTTCATCAAATGAAGTCTGAATTCAAAAAGGTCGAAAATACTTACAAAGAAAAGAATAACTGCCTTAAGAAAGAGATTTCTTCATTAAAACAAGAACAAACCAATCTTGAAACTCAGATTGATGATCTATTAGTAAAACTTAAAGCTACCAGAGCTGAACTGGCTGAACAGAAAGTTCATGTTGAAAAATATGAATTTTCATCTAAAAAGTTACAAAGAATGTTAGATATTCAAGTCCATGAAAAGGTAAAAACTGGACTTGGATATCATAATGACCAGTACAAGACAGTTCCTCCTCCTGCTGACTACGTGACCATTCATGAACCAAGCTTCAATCTGGCAAATCTTGACATGGCCAACCGAAATCTTGACCCTGTTGTCAAAGAAACCCCTGTGCAAGAATGCACTACTTCATCAGAGTCTGAGTCAACTTGCTCAGACTCCACTGAAACAAGTGAAGATTCATCTCCTCCTGCCCCTCAAGTGACACTCACTAAAGATGAAGTCCCCATTATCCCCTCAATACCAGTTCCTAAACCCTTCAAACAAATCAGAATTAGCTATCCTCCAGAAGGAAGAAAGCTAACTATTGAAAAGGGACAGTCTTCAACCTCCACCAACTCCCAGCCTCTTTCCAAATCAATCCAGCCAAGGAAGGTGTTTGACACATGTCATGCGCCTGAAGAAAGGGTTCCATATGTTCAAAAAACATTGGAAGAAGCTACTTTTGAGCACAACAAAGCTCACCCTTGGAATTTCAAAGACTTTTTCAAAAGAAAGGATTATGTGCATCTTTCAAAGGATAAACTGGCAAAATCATGTTTTGTCTGTGGGAAATATAACCACACTGCCAGCACCTGCTTCTACTACCTACAGCAGCAAAGAAACCTCAAGCAACATGCTTTTGAGAAGACAAAGAAGAACAAACGGGTAAGAAGCTTTGAAGCTAAGAAAACTCAATTCAGAAAATCTCTTTCTCCACCAAGGGAGCAGTTGTCAAAGCCTCAAAAATCTAGCATCATCTGTGGAGAATCAGACCACTTTGCTGCAAACTATAAGTTCAACCCTTTCAACCAGATCCTTCATCAAGCTCCTCAAAGACAAAGGGTAAAGAAGGATCAACATACATCGGTTGTTAGTCCAGTTAAGCCCAAGAAATCAAAGCAGAAGCTTTCAGCAGCAACCAAGTCTGCTGCTGATAAGCTAAAATCCTCCGCAGCAAAATCTGCTGCTGATAAGGCAAAAACATCAGCAGCTAAAGTGTCCACTGCTGACATGGCAAGATCCAAGGGAAAGCCTTCAACAGCAACCAAGTCTGCAGCTGCTCAAGTAAAATCATCAGATACAACGTCTGCTGCTGAAAAGACAAAGAAAGCTGGAAAACCACCAACTCAACAATAGAAGGCAAAGAAACCACCAAGCATCATCATCGGTTCAGTTGAGTGTATCTATCCTTTGATGTAAATATGTCAAGTTGTAAATAAAAATAATAAGTCAGCAGCACTTTTGCTTTTCAGCTGCTGACAGGTTTAATATTCAGCAGCAGAGGATTTGCCACTGACTGCCTTAAGTTATCAGCAGGAACAAGTTCTCCTACGGATAGCTTTAAGGCAATCAGCAGTAACATCCCTGCTGCAGATCATTGCATCTATCAGTAACAATTAAGTTTGCTGCTGACAGACTTAACCATCCGCAGCAACCAAAGTTGCTGCGGAGAGGCTTTCTCATCCACAGCAACCAAGTTTGCTGCTGATGGGTAAACTTAAGTCTAAAAGTAACTTTTACCCGCTGTAAAAATACTTTCAGTTTTTACCATGACTGCGTTAGTGTATTACAGCTGTAACAATGAAAAGTGAAACAGGTTGTACTGTACAAGTAAAGTTGCTTTTTCTTCGTCTGCCGTTATATCACAATCTCAAACGTTCCCACAACCTCTTCATATTCAATTTCAAACCTATCTCCCATCACTTTCTCTCCCGTCTCCACAGCATTCAAAGCCCTCCATAACTTCTCTCTTCCCTCCAAATCCATAACAATGGCAGGCGCAGACATAAACAACCCCAACGACAAGTTTTCCCCATATCACAACCTCACTGCATACCTAATAAAGGGCAAGAAATCCGAAGGTTTCGATGATATGATCGACTTCCTTTGTTGGTCCAAAATCCACCATGCCCTAACAGTCAACCCAACCATCTATACTTCCCACATGGAAGATTTTTGGAGCTCAGCCGTGTATTCTACTGACTAGGGCACTCCCCAAATCAGAGGCACATTAGACGGCAAGGAGATGATTATCACTGAAGCAAAGCTCCGCCAACACTTCAAGCTTCAAGATGAAGGGGACGTCATCTCTTACCCAAGAGACGTATACATGAGGACCTTTGTATCCATAGGGTACACTGGGAATCAAACAGAGTATACGATAGAGAAGGCACTCATGGGTCCCAAATGGAAGTATCTCTGCCACACTCTTCTCCAATGCATATCCCAGAAGAGGAGTGGCTGGAACCAACTTAGCTCCGGACTTGCGTCGGCAATTCACGGTATGATAACTGGGGCGGGTTTCAATTTTTCCCACCTCATTCTTAAAGGTTTGAGATACAACCTTCAAGAAGGGGTGAAATCACAATTCTTCATGTACCCAAGATTCTTGTAGGAAGTGTTCAACATTGAGCACCAAGATCTTCAAAAAATGCAAGAATCTACATAATGCTGGGACATAAGAGCAACATTTTTCAAAGCATGAGAACAGTTTCATCAAGCATCATCATCGGAATTAAATACCCATCTTGTTTTGATTACAAACACAGTTGAAATCAAAATACAACACTTGTCGCCTGACAAGATCAAAGCCATCTGGTAATAGTATGCCTAAGGTAGATCAGTCCTTCGGCACTATCCTTGTTTCATCTCTCAGGATCTACTGTGCTTATGGCATTTAATCCACCCTTCACTTTATCCTATTCTGCACATACATATAGTCTTGGTCCAGACCGACAGTCTGCCCAACTATATATTTTATTCCCAACACATTACACTTGTTACCTGAAAACATTTTGAAAATAAAACGTCAGCGCAAACGCCGGTGAATACAATTATCTTGACATTCAAATCATTTGGCACAAACAGTTATTAAATTCTCAATCATAATTTTATTGTTCAATCCACACATCCAACAGGTCCTTACCCCCTTACTGATGTGTACCACCGTATACACTGGTGGTATGTCTTATACGACAATGGCTAGAACTTCGTCTCCCATTGGTTATAAGGGAAGTACCATCCGCAGTCCGAGACTTTCACCTGAGACGCGTGTATCATTTGCAAACTTTACGTATACTTATGGCATGAATGCTTAGTATGTAGATGAACTTTATGCATCAATTATTTAACACTTATTTGGCCATTTTCGTAAACGTAAACGTTTAACAAAAAGTTTAAAAGCAAATAAAGTATTCACCTTTGTAAATGGGAAGAGTAACAACTTTGGAAGAGCCTTTCCAAGCTTGAAACTACGGCACTAGCTCCTTATCTTAATCTTCTCAAGCGTTTCTTAACTTCTACGAGCGTTTCCTCAACAATGCAGGATTTAAATGAGTGCGAGTTGAACCAGGGCAAGTAGGAACAACCTAGAAGGTCTCTAGAACGATTTTGTGAAGTGATATTCGATTTTGAGATGAGTAATTCGACTAAAATCGTGCATCTATTTATAGGCTGAAAATCAATTCTGTAGCGGACCTTTACTTAGGGGCGTGGTGGTCCGCCACCGCCCAAGATGGCGTCAGCCCTAAATGTCAGCTTCTGATTGGACCGTTTCCCCATTTACGGCTAGCGGACCGTTAACCAAAGGCGTAGCAGTCCGCTACGCTAGCCACGCGTGAGATTCTCATAAATTGCGGCTGGCGGACCATTACCAGGTGGCTTGGCGGTCCGCCACGTGTACACATGTCAGAATCCTCCCCATTAGTTATCAGCCACATGTCACATGCGGGTTGATTCCTTGCTCACTAAGTTGTGGACCGTTACGGGATAGTGGCGGTCCGCCACCAGTGAAATTTAGGCATAGAGGACCTGCCTGGCGGTCCTCCAAGAAACACCTTCCTATAGCGGACCATTAGAATAGTCCTTAGCGGTTGGCTAAAGTTTAAATTTCCAAATTTTTCCTTTTAACCCCTGGACTTTTGGTATTTAAACACAAAAAGTCCCTGTGGTTGAAACCTTGGCATTTTATAAACATTTTTGTGGCAGGTGTTACTGTCATCCTGGGAACCAATCTTCAAAGCACCATCCACATCCACTTTTGCCTTCTCACGCTCCTTACCACCTGCACTAAAAAGAGGAACATGGGCAACTGCTTTCCCAGACTTAACTACGCTGGTTGTCGTCACTGATGACACACCCGGGCTACCCTGGGTCTAAACAGTTTGACCACTCCCTTCCCCAAGCAAATTCTTCATCATAGGTATCTCATGCTTTAAGTCTCGAAGAACGGATGAAGCTTCATCAACACATGTAGCTAGTGCATCCAGATAGGGAAAAGCGGTATTTTTGAAATACTGAATAGCTTGCACAACTTGTCTCTTCGAATCTGGATGATAGCAGGCTGAATCATTCATGGACATTTTGGCCCCAGCACAACAATAACCACGACACGAACCCCTAAACTCCTCATAAGCCAGGGCAGCATATTGAATAGCCCCCAAGGGAGTGAGAAATTCCTTACTCAATAAAAGATTGTGAACAACATGGTGGAACCCTTCTTTCACCAACCACTTCTTCTCAACAGATACACCCTCAAGGGTGTTCTTCAAATTATGGTTAACCTACAACAGCTGACCCATTGATGTTTTCATCTTCTCCTCAACCAACTTAAATTCTTTCTTTCCTTAGAAAAAGCGGCACAGTCACGATCAAGGTCAGCACGACCATTCTTGGTTTCAAGCTGAAGAGCGGACAACTCATTAGCCAATTTACACTCGCGTTCCTGTCCCTCTAAAACCCAGAAAAACTCACCCTTCCAATCTTTTATGGTAGGATTTGTAGGGTGTATACACTGAGGGGCAGGTTCTTTTCTATTATGAATCGTAAACCAGTCACCATTCTTAGCAAGGTGAAAGAACTTGTGAAACAGACCAAGAGTAGGCTTGATATTATGAGCCTTACAGACAATCTCAAAATGAAAAATCTTGCTAACCCCAAAATGGGCTAACTAAGCAAGATTTAGACGGTAAAACCGTAGCACCCTAATGCAAAAGTTAGACAAAGGCAGACGAAGATTAGAGAACTCGAAGAACCTCGCATACAAAGCCACAAAACTAGGAGGACAGTCAAGAATGGTTTTTCCAAGTAGAGGAAGGGTCGGTTGAAATTCATCACCGATATGATACTTCACGCAGAACGCTTTGAATTTAGACTCCTTTAACTGGGATACTGATGTCGCCCAGACGGTCTATAAAAACTAATAAATAAAACCTAATCTAGACTACTAAGTAATAAATGGAATACCTATGAACTAGACCGCACTGACAGGCAAGTGAACATATCGAGTGTAGCACAGCTTAATGGTAAACCAGATTATCGAACCCTAGAGACACTACTATAGCTAACTAGACTCTGACTCGGACTAAAGATGATTGATTTGGGGGTTTTCTACACTACTGATTAAACTAATAATGCAGAATACTAAAGATCGACTCTAACTATCAAAAAAGGACTCGGGAATATCAGGAATGGGAAGAATACCACCTAGGTCGGAATCCTACTTGCAAAGCACAAACTTCTACCGGTTATGGAAACTATGATGGATCTGGGTATCTAAGGATAACAGCTCTAGACTACCTAGTGGATCGCTAATCACTCTCAAGGTGTCACCAACTAAGAAACCTAAAGATGTACTAAACTCACCAGATGGTTGGATTACCTTTCAGTCTCTCCAACAATGATAATGTACTCAAAATATAAATCACCTCTCGGTCTCAATGTCCACAATACATCAAAGATGCACGGGGTAATCTCAGATCAACACACTATAACTTGGACTGGCAACAATCACTAAAAACCTAAGGAAAATCCTCTTAGACAATTCACACTCGGAATCCTAATGACGAAGACTAACCGATTACCTCTCACCTTTCGGGTATCGAGATAATATGAACACTTAGATCTATTGAACTCTCAACTACAGGTCATATGGCTACTACGTCTAGCAAACCATACAATCAACCACAAACACACAGTATATGATCTAGATACGCTATTCAAACTAGAAGACATCCACAAATAACATACAAAACTTATAATCAATCATACATCAGATCTAAACATGCATATTCATCATAATAATCAAACCAAAATCTTTTACAAAATCATTAATCCAACATTCGAATCAAAAAACCGATAAAAATCAAGACCTTAACAACCAATCATCACAAACGAAGGCAGTATCAATGTTTTAGAGTAGAATCATACTTAAAACATTAAACACAGAGGTAAAAGCATAAAACATGATTCAAACACAAAAATCAAAGATAAAGATTCAATCTTTAAAACCGAATACGCAAAACTAACGAACCCTGAATCCAAAGTCTCTAACTTTGTTCTTCAATTGCTCTCCTGACTCCCAAAATCACCTCAAACCCTTCTGTAGACGGCTAAAACTTGAACTCTCTTCATAATGGCATTCAAAATCTATTAAATATCAAATTAGGGTTTTTTTCCTGGATTTTCCATCTCTCGCGTACCGCGAGAAAACATGGCCAAATTAGTTGGGCTCAATTCTGAGTTTACTCGCGTACCGTGAGGAACTTTGGCTCTCCCTTCACGTACCACGAGGGACTAGATACTCAACTTTTCTTCTTTTGGTCTCCGGACTTTCTTCTCTTCCTTGATTTATTCGTGATTTGACTTTATACTTCACACGAGCTCCTGTAAACCTGACATTGACTCAAAACAAAGCAAAATCAAATAAAACGAACACAAAACTCAATCAAAACACACTAAAATACTAGGAATAAAGATGTGTGTTTTGCACTACATCAAACATCCCCACACTTAACCTTTTTTCGTCCCCGAAAAAGCCTGCAATGGAATCATAATTGGACATAGCTTTCGCAATCTCAATTAATCAATTAGCACAAATATACTAACGCGATAAAAAGCAATAATCGGTATCTCTATCCGACTAAACCCAACCACCAACTTTCAAGCCCCCGCTTTGTGTTCTAATTCATTTTATACATCATACCAATCAATCTATGTGACTCACGCTCAAAAGCTACAACTCTACCTAATCCCGTCTCACGGTCATGTCTAGGCACGGATTAAACCATACAGATTCACCCACCACGTTAAACTAAGATTCACATGTTTTAGAAATTAAAATGATCAATGAATGAATGGAATAAGAGCATTAAGTTAAACAAATGAACCTTCGTCTAGAGGCGTTTCAACCAAGTCGCTATCCCGAAGGGTAACACATAGACTACACTTCTAATCAATAAATCACATAAGAATCTAGCCCAGTGGTGTTTCAGTCAGGCTGGAACCCGACGTGTGACACGTAGGCGAAACTTAGATTTTCTAATTAATTAAGCTCATGAAATGTATGGAATTATGGATTGCGAGCGCCACCGAAACTCGGATTTATTCTCATAAAAAGAGAGTGGTGTGCCATGAAATTTTAAAAACCTCTAAAATTTAGCATAACGTGGTACCTATCACCCTATGTTGACAGTTTCAGCTTTACCGACACCCCTAAGATGAGTACCCACAAGATTTCATGAATTTATTAACCCTAAGTAACACAAACAGGCTATTTAAACTCTTGAAGCTGGCTGGGTCTACCAAAACATCAATAATTATACGCGTTTTCTATTTTTTAAAATCATTTAAAAGCAACAAGCAGACCCAGTTCTACTATCATTTTCCATTTATTTATGCAAAACTTTGACTTCAAAGGACATTTTTTCAAATCTTTCAATTTTTTTTATTTTTGTATTTTTATAAAAGAAAACTGACAACGATCTAGACAAACTAGACTCAACAAGACACAGTCTCCCATCCCCACACTGGAAACAAACATTGTCCCCAATGTGAACCAAGAAACAACTAAAAAATAAAAATACAAGAATAAACGGGGAAGACTTAACCGGTAATGTACGCACTTCCACGTGTGCACCGTATAGCATTTCGGTCGCAGTTGCATAATAGACTGTAGGGTTGCCTTTACAAGATAAATAAGATTAGGATCAACCCCCCCCCCCCCCCGAATGGATATTGAGTACGAGCGGAGCGATCAATACCTGCACAATAAAGCTTAAACAAACCCACAACATTACACTGACTCAAAATACAGACTCAAAGTAAAATAAAAGACTCGACTTACTCACTAAGACTCAAGATAGATTAGGGAATCGCACCCAATAGGTAGAAAACACATAGACATGAATGCCACAAGTAAGGTGGATCATCGGTCACGAACGGTTCTTATGTTTCCCCTGGTGATGGTAATCGGTGGATATGGGTGATTGTGATGGATTTTAGTCACGAAGAGTGGTGTAATGGTGAGTGAATGTGGTGTTAGTGGTGGACGGCAAACAGTGGGGGAAACCATGGGAAAATAAGGAAGTGGGAAGGACCAAGGGAGGCCTCGCATACCGTGAGAAGTCAGGGGCCACTCCTCACGTACCGTGAGGAAGTGGCATTTAAGCCGGCCATTTTTCTTGGCCGTCGCGTACCGCGAGGAAGTTTTCCCTGATTTTCACCCCTCAAACTTAGCCAAATTTTCACCCCTCAAATCTTTTCCATCCAAATTCTCAAAAAACCTTTTCCAACTATAAAAACAAAAGTAAAACTACCTGCCTGATGATTTTCCTCACCGAATCAAGCGCGAATCTCTGCAAGACATGTCACAAACAAAGACACGCACACCGAAAAGCATAAAATGACACGAACATAAACCAAGACTTATACAAACTATACATCCCGGGCACTTGCCCGAGACTCAAATAAGCCTATCAGGAGGCTTCTCCTTGATTCTAACTGGTACCGCTATCATCTGACATGGCTTTCCCACTCTCCACATTACCAACAAGTAAGCACTAACCAAACCTCTATTACATGTATCAATTAGGTCCTTCCACCACAACTTATACCTATCAGGTCCGAAGTTAACTTGATACAAGTAGCTCAATAACTTATTGATGTAGTGCAAAGCAAGCATCTTTATTCCTAGTGTTTTGTGCGTTTTTACTTAGTTTTGTGTTTGTTTGGAGTCCTTTTAATGTACATTTGAGTCTTTGTCTTGTTTGCAGGTGCTCGTATAAATTACAAGTGAATATATGAAGAAACCGAGCAAGAGAACGAATCTGGAAGAAAGTCCAGGGATCAAAAGTGAAAAATGAAGAAAATAGGTCCTTTGCGGTACGCGAAGAGTGGAGACCAAGAACACCGCGGTACGCGAGGGAATCCAGAAGTGGCCGCGACTTTTTTGTTCCTCGCGTACCGTGAGGAACCCAACCCAAAACTCTCGTGGTACGCGAGAGAGCTATTTTTTGAGAAAAACCCTAATTTTAATTTAAATAGATTTTGATAGCCATTATGAGGAGAGTTCGATTCTTAGAAGTCCAGAAAGAGCATTAGGGCGATTTTGGAGAATAAGAAGTCAATCGGAGTGAAAAGGTGAAGGCTTTGAGATCCGGGTTCGTTGTTTAAGCGTTTCGGGTTTGCAAGTTTGAATTTTTATCTTTGATTTGATTGTTTGAAACCATGAATCTTGTTTATACTGTTGTTTTTGTTTGTTTAAGCATGATCCTAGGCTAAAACTTTGATATTGCCTAGGTCAATTGATGAATACTTGTTAAAGTTTTGATTTTTATCGGTTTTTGGATTCAGTTAATGGGTTTATGATTTTGTAAAAGATCTTGAGTTGATAATTGTGATGTTATTGCATGTTTAGATTTGATCTTGTGTTTGATTTCGATTCCTTGCGTTGATTGTGGTTGTCTGCCAGTTTGAACTGCTTATCTTGGTCATAGATCTTAGGGTTTGTGATTAGGGTGGTTTGCTAGACGTAGTAGCTATAGGAATTGTCTTTGACTACTGATTAGAAGTGAATGTGTATCCTAGTTCAATACCCAAGAGGTGAGAATTAGTCGTCTAGTCTTCGTCATTAGGAATTCGAGTGTCAGCTGTCTGAGAGAAAGCCGGTATTAGGTGTCTAGTGATTGTTGCTATTCGTGTTATAGTTGTTATCTTGCGATTACCCCGTGCATTCTTCGATTGTATTGGTGGACAGTGAGACTGAGAGGTAATCTGTCTATTAGGGTACTTTGTCATTGTTGGAAATACTCGAGAGGTGATCTAACCATCTGGTGAGTTTAGTACACTTTAGGTAGCTTAGTTGGTGGCACCATGAGAGTGATTAGGGATCCACTAGGTAGTCTTTAGTTGTCATCTTTAGAAACCCAGATCCATCACAGTTTCCATAACCGATAGAAGTTGTGCTTTGAAAGTAGGATTCCGACCTAGGTGATATTCTTCCCATTCATGATTTCACCTTTAGTTCTTTCATCTTGATAGTTGAGTCGTTCTAGTTTGCTGCATTCATTAGTTAAGTCAGTAGTGTAGTAAACCCCCCAAACCAATTAAATCTTTAGTCTGAGTCAGAGTCTAGTATTAGTATTCAGTGTCTCTAGGGTTCGATAACTCGGTTTACAGTTAAGCTGTGCTACACTCTATAGGTACACTTTCCTATCAGTGCGGTTTAGTTCATAGGTATTCCTATTATTACTTAAGATTCTAGATTAGGTTTTGTTATTTTTTAATAGACCATGTGGGCGACATCACTTATCACCCCTAAACATCCCCACACTTGGGGTTTGTACCACCCTTAGATCACATGTATCACTCAACGCACGGGTACTCTTACGGGGTGGTCTAGACCTACGGGGTGACTCAGTCTCACTCCCCTCAGCATGATCAATAGAAATGGGTAAGGGCTTAGGAATATGTATCTCTAATGGTATAACCTCTAAGCTCTCACCCTGGTCCTCAAGATCCTCTACATCCTCTAACTTCCCCACACTTAGGGTTTTCCAAATCATCCCCTCCAGCTCTGCCATCATCTCTTGCAGATCACTGGGCAACTCATCACCGTATTCATCCGGTGCATCCAACAGCTCTTCTAATTCCACCGCCAATCAGATGGTTCTCCTAAACCAGGGCCGGGTTCACCAACATCTGTCTCTCTAGGATCAGAGTCCCGATGATCGTCCAAGAAGGCATCATTTGTCACACCTCGGCCGGTGGCGGATTATACGTCGCGGCTGAGGTGGTTGTTCATAAGCACATGATCATCTATTTAAAGTGAAGATATTTATTCATCAAATTTAAAAGCATCCGTTACAAAAGAAAATGGAAAATGAAACGTTCAAGACATAACATAAATTAAATTTTAAACTAGGTCCATGTCCTAGGTGATCAAGTAGAGTCCTCAAACAGGTGCACCTGAAACATGCGAGTAAATGCCAACTACAAGTAGTTGTTGAGTAACATAGGTTTTGACACCAACAAAAGTTGAAAAAGGATTTGAAAATCAATATGTTCAAAGCATAACTAAGGCATAAATGTGAAAACATACAAGGTTCCAAATGTACAATCAAACCGTAGAAAATGAAAAACTGGTAAGTACAATCCAACTGATTATGTTTTGAAAATAGTAGTAATATGGTACACGCAAAACCCACCAAGGTCTGTGTTAACAGGTATCGGTTTCCCATATAAATGATCATAAAAGGTACTACCTTAGGCTTGCAACACAAATTAATGATTTGTACTAAACATGAACACACGTTTGGTCACCAAGTAGTTTAAGACATAAAGTACATAGTAATTAGCATGAGAACAATGGTATTGAATTTGGTATGTATAGTATGTAAACATGTTCCACCCCGAATATTTGTAAACAATAGTAAAGCGAAAGGGGGCTATGAAACTCACTTGTATCAAAGTTAGGATTGGTATGAATTGGTAGAGGTTGATAGGTCTCGTGAGAATTTCTCACAACAAACCTACACGTGAAATTGTACTCAAAGTTTCAATGTATGTCTAAATGGAATTTAAGGGGGTTCTTGGGACTTTAGGATTTCACGAGGGTTTGGGTTTGAAGATGGACTTGTATGCATATATGTTGTAAGATAATAGAAGTATTGAATGTTAATAAAAAAAAAGTAGTTCATAAATTAGTTAGAATTAATTAAGACTTCTAATTAATTTATATAACCTTTCTAAAGATAATTAATAAGTAATGTTATAGAATAGTTTAAATAATAACTATTCTAATTTATAAATAAATCTTGAAATGGTAAAGATTTAATTAATTGATTTTATGTAAATAAAATGATCAATTAACTATTAGTTATTATAGATAAAATGGTTAATTAATTTGTAAATAAAATAGCTAATTAATCTATTACTTAATTCAATTAAATTGGATTATAAAAGACTAAGTAAGCTTTAATTATAAATAATTAAACTTTGTATAAACTAATTATTTAGAATAATTATTTAAGCATTTACAAGTTAAAAGTATTTACATAATTTTTCTTACCAAGATAATTATTTATAAGTTTGAAAGGATTTAAAATGCCTAAACATATTAATTAAGATTTGTGTAATATAACATAATTAAATTTTCCTTAACAAATCATTTCCATAAACTATTTATAAATCTTAAAATGTTTTGTAATATGTTTTAATTAGAACAGAATAAGTAACATTATTTTTTAAATTCCATTTTTTTATAAAACTTTCAGATTACCTTTATAATTATTCAGACTAGGGCACGAAGCTGTGTCTGGTTTGGTTTCGTTTTGGTTAAAACACGCAAGCCCAAAGCCATATTCTTCCCTATACGAACCCATAAACCCTAGCCATCAAATTGGCTTGATCGAGCAAACGATCGAGCCCAATTTAATAGGGCTTTTAATCCCCACATCAGTACGAACTTAACAACACCAATTTTTCCTTAAACGAATATAAATTGAAGGAGAATGACTCGATAAACAGGTTCGGGTAAAACGGCTCGGATTTGCGATTTCTTAGTGGAATGGGATGCGAATTAGGAGGTGTGAGTTTGAAATGAGTGTCGTTGATGATCAGGGGTGGTTATTTATACCCAAATTGGATGGAGTTTAGTCGATCGTTTAAATAGCATTCATGGTCACAAACGGTTACAAGTTTCACCATGATCAGTTCATAAAAACTCAATTACTCATAGGAAATGGATCGATTAGGTGCTATGAACGTTTAGCTGGTTTCAGTTTTGCTTGAAAACATCCCAACGACGAGTTCCGTTAATAACGTTTCAGAACCGGTGCTTGAGGGGCTCGAACCCGCGATCAGATTGGAAGGGAGGCGGGTTTCTAAAATTAGTAGGACAGGCCCCTACAGTTTCAGCTTTATTATTTTAGGTAAAAACTTTATTTTAATTAGAAGTTAAGTTTCAGAAATTGACATTTGAGACCCTAGACTATATAAGACATAAAATTATTCAAGTTTTTATAAATCTTTATAAATTTAATACTTTCTATATTATAACTAAATGTTATAAATGCAAAACTATAATTTTTGAAAAATAAAAGGGTTTCATTTTATATGGAACTTATTTATATAATTAAATCTTTATAAAACCCTAAATTTATTTATAGGATTTATAACATTTGTGCTTGCATATTTGTATATATATATATATATATATATATATATATATATATATATAGGTTTAGGGAATAACTTAGTATATATGTATGCATTTGTTTAATATAATTAAACATTTATAACTCCAAATAAGTATGTATTGAATTTGAAATAAATGCACCTCATGTATGTATGTATGAACACTTATGAAATGTAATTGGTAAATAAGATAATTTCATAATATAATGGAATTACAAGTGCCGGAGTAGCTAAAATAAAGGCCGGAATTTCCTGGGAATTATAGTCTCCCATACTTTAGGAGATTTTGTCCCGAAATTGATTAGGAAGAGGGTCGGTGTGGGTATTTGGCCTTCATTTGATCCTCACGTTCCCAATGTGAACTCTGGGCCACGTTTGGACTCCCACCGAAACTTAATCATTGGGATACAACTTCGCTTGAGTTGCTTAACTTCTCGGTCCATGATCTCCATAGGCTTCTCCACGGGGCACATCGACTCATCAATGTGCACCTCATCAAGTGGTATGTGAAGATTTTTATCAGCTAATCATTTCTTTAGGTTCGAGACATGGAATGTTGGATGAACGTTGTTGAGTCCTTCAGGTAGGTCCAACTTGTAGGCTACCTTCCCAATCCGCTCAAGGATTTTAAAAGGACCTACGAATCTTGGTGCAAGTTTCCGTTTCTTTTCGAAACGAACCACGCTGTAGAACCAAAGACTGATTGCTACCAAATTATTCTAAGTACAAATGCTGCTGATAGGCTTATCAGCAGCATCCAACACTTGTTGCTGCTGATAGGCTTATCAGCAGCATTCAACACTTGTTGCTGCTGATAGGCTTATCAGCACCATCCAACACTTGTTGCTGCTGATAGGATTATCAGCAGCATTCAACACTTGTTGCTGCTGATAGGCTTATCAGCACCATCCAACAAATGTTGCTGCTGATAGTCTTATCAGCAGCATTATTCTCATCTCTACTGCTGATAGCTTTATTCACTGAAGACCAAACGTTGCAGCTGACTACCCATATGAAGCGCCTCTGACACCTTTCTGCAAAAGCAACTGCCACACTCCAAGCAGAAGGAACGTCAGTGGTGCAACCAATAAAGGACAATGACGCGCGTCTCCAAGCATGCAAACAATGATGCCTAAGAAGACGTTTCAGCAAAGTTATCTAGATTAGCCTTTGCGTGTAATTTAGATTAATAAACAAGATCAACGGCTTGTGTTAGATCTGATCCTTAGAATCAAGGGTCTGTCTTGATTCTAAGTTACTATATATGTTGTGTAAACACTTCATAGTAAGTGTGCCTTTTGAAAGTGCCTTGTGCTTGCTGTGCTTTCATAGTGCTTCTTGATAGTGTTTTACTTGTAAACTTGTAATCTCAGAAGTCTAATACAACAGTGCATTTATCAGTATTCTCGCTGTTTACTTGTTTACTTTGTTGGTTGTTATTGTTTCCGCCAATATCAACTAGAGTAGAATCACCTTGTAATCTTACGATCCTACAAGTGGTATCAGAGCTTTGGCTCAAGATTAAACAAACTAACATTTGTTTAATCACTTTCTGATTCTATTCAAAACTCTATTCTTCATCAAGTCACACAAAACAAAAATGGCACAAAGCAACGGGCTCAAAGACATTCTGATGCAGCAATACGAAAACTTTGTCTGCAATGAAGGTGAGTCACTAACCAGTGTGTATAATAGGTACACTTACTTGGTAGGAGAGCTGCAGTGCTCTAAGGTGAAACTGGAGAATGAAGACATTCTCAAAAGGTTCATCAGATCTCTTCCTAGTTGCTGGACACTTTACACAGTGTCAATAAGAAGAACTGAGAATCTGAAGACTCTGCAGATGACCGAGCTCTTTGTATGCTAAAAGCCTATGAATTAGAAATAATTCAAGCCAAAGAAAGAAGCTCAAGCCATCAATCAGCCTCTTCCAGCGACTACTATCCTACCAGACAAGCACACCAAGCTCAGCTAAGACACCAACAACAACAACATGTCAATCCTCCAGCACAAACTGAAGCCTGTGCAAATGTTGGAACTACTGACTTTGACTGGAGCTTCCAGCCTAAGGATCTTTCTGCCAACAATCAAGCTCTCATGGTAGACACATTAGAGGTATCCTCTCTAACTTCAGACACATCAAAGGTACCACCAAAGGTATATGAAAATCTATGCACTCAAGAGTGCACTGATAAGGTCCTTGGATATAGGAAACATAACCAGAAGCTCATAGATCAAAATGATGAATTTCACCAAATGAAATCTGAATTTAAAAAGGTTGAAAACAGTTATAAGGAAAAGAATGATTGTTTAAAGAAAGAAATTTCATCATTAAAACATGAACAAACAAACCTTGAAACTCAAATTGATGATATTCTGGTTAAGTTGAAAGCTGCAAGGGCTGAATTGGCAGACCAAAAGGTCCATGTGGAAAAATATGAATTTGCATCCAAAAAGCTGCAAAGACTTTTGGATGTTCAAATCCATGAAAATGTAAAAACTGGGTTGGGATATCATGCTGACCAGTACAAAACCGTCGCACCTCCTGCTGATTACGTTGCCATCCATGAACCAAGCTTCAATCTAGCAAATCTTGACATGGCCAACCGAAATCTTGACCCTGCTGTCAAAGAAACCCCTGTGCAAGAATGCACTACTTCATCAGAGACTGAGTCAACTTGCTCAGACTCCACTGAAACAAGTAATGCCTCATCTCCTCCTGCCCCTCAAGTGATAGTCACTAAAGATGAAGTCCCTATTATCCCTTCAATACCAGTTCCCAAACCCTTCAAACAAATCAGAATTAGCTATCCTCCAGAAGGAAGAAAGCTAACTATTGAAAAGGGACAGTCTTCCACCTCCACCAACTCAAAGCCTCCTTCCAATTCAGTCCAGCTAAGGAAGGTGTTTGACACATATCATGCGCCTGAAGAAAGGGTTCCATATGTTCAAAAAACATTGGAAGAAACTACTTTTGAGCACAACAAAGCTCACCCTTGGAATTTCAAAGACCTTTTCAAAAGAAAGGATTATGTGCATCTGTCAAAGGATAAACTGGCAAAATCATGTTTTGTCTGTGGGAAATATAACCACACTGCCAGCACCTGCTTCTACTACCTACAGCAGCAAAGAAACCTCAAGCAACATGCTTTTGAGAAGACAAAGAAGAACAAACAGGTAAGAAGCTTTGAAGCTAAGACAACTCAATTCAGAAAATCTCCTTCTCCACCAAGGGAGCAGTTGTCAAAGCCTCAAAAATCTTGCATCATCTGTGGAGAATCAGACCACTTTGCTGCAAACTGTAAGTTTAACCCTTTCAACCAGATTCTTCATCAAGCCCCTCAAAGACAAAGGGTAAAGAAGGATCAACATACATCGGTTGTTAGTGCAGTTAAGCCCAAGAAAACGAAGCAGAAGATTTCAGCAGCAACAAAATCTGCTGCTGATAAGCTAACAAAGTCCGCAGCAAAATCTGCTGCTGATAAGGCAAAGCTATCAGCAGCAAAAGGGTCTACTGCTGATAAGGCAAGATCCAAGGCAAAGCCTTCAACAGCATCTGCAGCTGCTCAAGTAAAATCATCACATACAACGTCTACTGCTGAAAAGGCAAAGAAAGCTGGAAAACCACCAACTCAACAATGGAAGGCAAAGAAACCATCAAGCATCATCATCGGTTCAGTTGAGTGCATCTATCCTTTGATGTAAATATGTCTGTCTTATGTTGTAAATAAAAGTGATAAGTCAGCAGCATTTTTGCCTCTCAGCTGCTGACAGATTTACTCTTCAGCAGCAAAGCCTTTGCCACTGATCGCTTTAAGTTATCAGCAGGAACAAGTTTCCTGCGGATAGCTTTAAGGCAGTCAGCAGCAACCTTTTTGCTGCGGAATGAATACAACAGTCAGCAGCTACCAAATCTGCTACTGAAAGACTTAACTATCCGCAGCAACCAAGTTTGCAGCGGATAGCACACCATCAGCAGCAACCAAGTTTGCTGCTGATGGGTAAAACAAGTCTACATTAACTTTTACCTACGGTAAAAACTACTCTCAGTCTTTACCATGACTGCTCGAGTGCTTTACAGCTGTAACAATGAAAAGTGAAACAGGTTGTACTGTACAAGTAAGGTTGCTTTTTCTTCGTCTGCCGTTATATCACAATTTCAAACGTTCCCACAACCTCTTCATATTCAATTTCAAACCCTAAACCCATCACATTCTCTCCCGTCCCCACAGCATTCAAAGCCCTCCATAATTAATCCCTCCATTCAAACACCCTTCTCTCTTCCCTCCAAATCCATTATAATGGCAGGTGCAGACATAAACAACCCCAACGACAAGTTTTCCCCATATCATAACCTCACGGCATGCCTAATAAAGGGCAAGAAATCAGAAGTCTTCGATGATATGATCGACTTCCTTTGTCGGTCCAAAATCCACCATGCCCTAACCGTCAACCCAACCATCTATACTTCCCACATGGAAGATTTTTGGAGCACAACCGTGTATTCTACAGCCCAGGGCACTCCCCAAATCAAAGGCATAGTAGACGGCAAGGAGACATTTATCACTGAAGCAAAGCTCCGCCAACACCTCAAGCTTCAGGATGAAGGGGACGCCTCCTCTTACCAAAGAGACGTATACATGAGGACTTTTGTATCCATAGGGTACACTGGGAATCAAACAGAGTATACGATAGAGAAGGCACTCATGGGTCCCAAATGGAAGTATCTCTGCCACACACTTCTCCAATGCATATCCCAGAAGAGGAGTGGCTGGAACCAACTCAGCTCCGGACTTGCGTCGGCAATTCACGGTATGATTACTGGGGCGGGTTTCAATTTTTCCCACCTCATTCTTGAAGGTTTGAGATACAACCTTCAAGAAGGGGTGAAATCACAGTTCGTCATGTACCCAAGATTCTTGCAGGAAGTGTTCAACATTGAACACCAAGATCTTTCAAAAACTGCAAGAATCTACTCAATTTTGGGACATAAGAACAATATTTTTCAAAGCATGAGAACAGTTTCATCAAAGTTCTCAGGGGCCGATGTTCCATTGTTGTCTACAATGTTGAACACGCAAAGTGCCCAGGGTGACAGTTCAGCAAACCCAGCTGATACTGATCCCACACCCTCCACCTCACTGCCACAATCTCAAACTACTGCTTCCTTTGATCGAACCCCTGTGCATTCTACTGAGGATGTACAGGCACATAATCTACTCACCCCCAGTTTGATTGCTCAACCGGAACACAGGGCCCCGGTTGCAGCCAAATATACAAGAAAGAGGGGCAAGAGAACTCCTTCTTCTCTTGCCTCCAAGGCCCAAACCCAAGCCAACATCCCTCACTCAGAATCACAACATTCTAGTGAGAATATCATAAGGGAAAGCCACACTGTTAGGGAGACTCCTTCGGAAGTCTCTCTATTAGGATTAGGATCACTTCCCGGATCCATAGAACAGCCCTTCGAGCCATTCCTGTCTTCTTTGGACTTAAGTGTTGAGGAACCTGACCAAAGTGATGTACCTTCTCCAACTACCACTATCAAGGAGGTACTGATTGGTCTTGCTTCCGAAACACCCAACCCAAGTTCTTCACCCTTGAAGGTCCACTCTGGGAGTTATGATGGAGTGGATGTGGAAGAGGCTGTCACTACTGCTGATCCATCATCTGACCAGGAGGACAGTGACAACATCTTTAAGACCTCAACCACGGCAACTCATGGTGAGGGTGTTTCTTTGGAAACTCCCCTCACTGAGAGGAATCCCAGGCGCCAAGAAACCGCGGGTGATGGGGATGCTGAGGCTCGGCCTACGGCCCCATCTGGGTCCAAGGATTCCACAACTGTGGATGAGGACAGACTGAAACTTCATAACTTGGAATTGACGGCCAGGGTGGCTATGCTAGAGGCTGAAGTGTCCAAACTAAGACACCAAGTCTCTATGCATGAAGCCCATCAATGCCCAACTTTAGCCACTCCCTCTTTTGTATCAGTAGGCACCCAAACTGATGCTTACCTGTCCACTGATGCAACCAAAAAGGGGGAGATGGTCTCTATGGAGGAAGACACAGAAAGTCTTGACGACTGGATTCAAGAGCAGGTTGAAATTCAAAGCTCACTATTCAAGCCGGCTTTTGTACAAATTCATGACTTGCCAGTCTCAGATAACGAAGCAGAAGAGACATCTGAAGACTGGAAGTTGGTCGTCAGGGCTGTTGATGAAATGTTGAATGATGCTGAAGACACAGAACAAACAAATACATCATTCAGCATCCTTCCTGAAGCAGCAGCCATCATAAATCAATCCATAACCCCCCAACTCCTTCAAACAACACAGAAGCTAGAATTTGACTCCATTCTAGCTTGGGGGTATGATGGATCAGCTGAGAGATTTTGGATTAGATGGGAGTTTAGTGGTGTAAAAGAGCTAAACTGGACCTCTCTCAATACCCTCCAAGTCCTACAACTGCATTTAACTAACTGCATCAACACTTCATCAGATCTCTCAGCAGAACTTGCCATTGGCAGGTTCCATGACTTGATGGAGGATAATCTACCCCACTTCAAAAGACTAATTCAAAAAGCAAAACGGGTAGCTTATCCTGAATCTTCGGCAGCAGCAGCAAGAAGACTGTCTCCTAGAAGACTTGACATTATAAGGAGCAGTCTTCTCACTAACGAAGAAATTTGCTGCTTAAGAAGATTTCTGTACTCCTTCATTGTCAAAGACTTAGATGTGCTGGGATGGACAAGCACTAAGTCTCTTGACCATACCTTCCTTATAAGCAACGGCACCTCTCTCACCATCAACACCAGGAACATCCTCCAGCTGCCCTCAGACTTCCTATTCAAGGTCTTTCAGCTCAGAGCCAACATATGCAATATTAACTCATTAGAGAGCCAGGCAATGATGGTCACCATCAAAGCCCATCTTGAAAAAGAAGGACTGATTCCTCAGGAAGAGTCTGTGTCAACTTCTGATACTGACTCCAACTCAGATACTCCACAAGTTGAAGCCACATCTGTAGCATTTGGCACAAGATCTTCACTTAGGGATCAACTGAGAGAAATAGAAGGTCCTGAGTACCAACTTAATGAAGACAGTGACCGTCCCTTGTCAATTTCTCATCTTGCCAATGAAGCCGAGGCAGAGATCCCAACAGCACAACAATCAGCTGTTTCTGTGATCAGTAAAGCCAGAGCAGAGGCATCCAATGTTAATAAAGGGAAGGGCATTATGACAGAAGAGGATGAAGAGAGTTTGCGAAAAGAAAAGAAGGAGAAAGAAGAAGGAAGAAGGAAAAGAGAAGAAGAAGAGATGGCTGAAGAGATGGCTCATAAACAAAGGCATCAAGAAAGAAAGGCAGCCATACTCCTAAGACAACAGACAATCCAGCTGTATGCCAAACAGCTGGATGAGATGAAAGTTAAAATTCATGCAGAGTCTCAAGTTGAGGAAGATGAACAACTTGCCAGACAGCTGCAGGAACAGTTTGCAAAGGAAGAAGAAGAGGAGAATGAAAAGAAGAGGAAGGAAGATGCTAAGTTTAGAATCACTGATTCTAAATTAGCAAAAGAATTAAGGGAGGAGTGGACTAAAGCTCTGATCTCTCAAGGTGAGGATGCAGACTACCTTGAAAAACTTTCAAACAAAGAGATCTACAGAGCCTTAATGGGTCAGCATGGGGAATTGGCAAAGAAGAAGAAATATGAAGAGAAAGAGAAAGCTCGAAAAAAGTCAAAGAAAGCCATTGCCCTAAATCAAAGGACCCATGAAGAAAGGAAGGTGATGATTGACTTCCTTAAGGTAAGGGGAGAAAGTGGAAAAAGGTTAGGTCCCATGTCCTTCATGAACCTACAAGCCCTGTATACAAAAGTGAAAAAGGAAGAGGAAGAAAGACTGGGAAAGAGACCAGTCAAGAAACAAAGAACCTCTGCACCAGAAACTACTTCCACTTTCCAAACACCATCCACAAACATCCCCAATCCTTCCTCTCCTCAACCCAAAAAGTTCAAAACATCCCACCCAGCTCCTTCTCATCAACAGCCACTCCTAAAGAAATCCAAACCCATATCCAAACCTGAAGACTCTAGAGAAATAGTCCAATGGTTTTACAGTACCCAAGATCAGTGGTTTGAAGTATTCAGGGGGAGAACTGAACGAAGAAGGTCGATTTACAAGTTTGTTGATGAGGTTCTACAACTTTCGGATTCAGATCTCAAGAGAATCATGGAGCTGGGTGAAGAAATCATACCTGCAAATGATGGCGGGAAACATCTTGTGCTGGTGATCAAACATCACTTCAACCCCAGCAAAGATGCAGTCTTAGATGTTAGACCTCTACAATCCCACTATCCATTTGCACGATGGTCCTACAATGCTGAGAAGAATACCATCACAAATGTCAAGGGTCACCAGATGAGATGTTCAAGCAAGGCAATCTTCAAAATGCCAAATAAGGACATCAAGACTCTGTCTGAACTTCCTCTTGACAACCCCAGCAAGGATCCTCGAGGGTATGAAGTAGCAAGGATAGTCGACCACATGAAAAAGCTTCAGCAACAGAAGGACTAGAAGAATTTTGGTAGCATCAGTCTAGGGGGAGTTTGTAGAACCAAAGACTGATTGCTACAAAATTGTTCTAAGTACAACTGCTGCGGACAACACAAGATTGTTGCTGACCAAAACAGCTGCTGATACTTTGTCTGCTGCTGAAGACCAAAGTAGCTGCGGATAGGCTTATCAGCAGCATTCAACACATGTTGCTGCTGATAGGCATATCCTCAGCAGCTGCGGATAGATCAATCTTGCTGCTGGTCTTCAACTCTACTGCTGATAGCTTTATTCTCTGAAGACCAAACGTTGCAGCTGACTATCCATGCGAAGCGCCTCTGACACCTTTCTGCAAAAGCAACTGCCACACTCCAAGCAGAAGGAACCTCACTGGTGCAACCAATAAAGGACAATGACGCACTTCTCCAAGCATGCAAACAATGATGCCTAAGAAGACGTTTCAGTAAAGTTAACTAGATTAGCCTTTACGTGTAATTTAGATTAATAAACAAGATCAACGGCTTGTGTTAGATCTGATCCTTAGAATCAAGGGTCTGTCTTGATTCTAAGTTACTATATATATCTTGTAAACACTTCAAACACAGTGTGCCTTCATAGTGCTTTTTGTGCTTCTTGATAGAGTTTTACTTGTAATCTTGTAATCTCAGAAGTCTAATACAACAGTGCATTTATCAGTATTCTTGCTGTTTACTTGTTTACTTTGTTGGTTGCTATTGTTTTCGCCAATATCAACTAGAATAGAATCACCTTGTAATCTTACGATCCTACATGACCTTATGTCACTAACGAGATTTGATCTGCAGGCATTGAACAAAGCTCCTTTCTATAACCCAGGAAATGTTGGAACAACAAGAAGTTTTGTTTCACTCCTTGAAAAGGAATGTGAAAGTGGATTCAAGATACTAAAGCCTGCTGAATGCAAGAGGGTGAAATCAATGTACATGATTGACAGAATAACCCAGAAATCTTGTAATGGAAGTCTATCCTCCTCCCAAGACTGTGGATTGTGTTCCAGTTCATCAAGCTCTGCCTGACAACTCTTTAAGTCAACTGGATTACTGGCATTACAGCTCTATGACAGGCTACATTTACATCCAATGTGCAGATAAATAATTTACTGTTGATGATCCTATGGATCTTTTGAAATTTGGAAAGGAAGATATGATAAGATTGTCCAAGAAACATCTATTCGTGCCTGAAGAAGAAGAAAAAGAAACCAAGCCTTTTGTGAAAGTTCTGGCGACTGCTATAGTCAAAAGCCTCTATGCGAGAGGTGGTGATCATTCAGCTGACATCGAGATACTTTGATAGCATTAGCCTAGGGGGAGGTAGTAAGGACCAAACCTAATAGACTAACGCATCAAGAGATCACCGAAGAGTTCAGATCAAGACATTGTGGAAGTATGAGCCCGCATACTTCGTGGCTTAGCCGCATACTTGAAGTATGTGGTACCCAACTGCATACTTGAAGTACGCGGCCCCGGCCCAACCCAATCGAATAGTATAAATAGTTATTTTGTATTCTATATTCGGTTAGACGAGTTGTTGAGAGATATTTTGTATTATTTTCAGTGGTTCATCAATATACGAATCGTATGACAATCAATTGAATCTCGTCCCTTTTGTTTATACCTATAAGTCACGTGTCGAGTCTGTTTCCGCCAGGTTCAACATGTCGTTGAATCCGTTGATTGAAGATCCTCAGGAATCCGGACCTTACATGAATAGCTTTTTATAGCCAATGTATATGCACCTCAAGATCAAAATGCAAAAAAGACACTTTAGAACTTTATTAATACGACAAAGGAGGCAAACCCAGGGATATGGATTTTACTAGGGGACTTCAACGAGGTATGTTTCTCTATCGAACGTTTAAATTCGGAATTCAATGCTGCTGGTGCTAGTATTTTTAATGAATTCGTTTATGAATCAAATTTGTTCGAATATAATATGGGAGGCTATAAGTTCACATACATGAGTGAGAACGGCCAAAAAGCGAGTACAATCGACAACGTTCTTGTATGTAGCGAATTTTTGAACAAATGGCCGGATGCAAATCTTACAGCATGGCTCAAGGAAATATCCGATCACAGTCCTCTCTACCTCACTTGCAAAAGTATAGACTTCGGGCCTAAGCCCTTCCGGGTCTACAATTTCTGGATCGGGAAGGACGGGTACCATGACCTCGTGGTAAAAGCCCATAAAACCCCGGTCAAGTTTGCTAGGGCAGACACTATGTTAGCTACTAAACTCAAAAATATAAAAGCAATAACACCTTGGACACCTTAGCCGAGCTTATTGGGTTAACTGAGGAGGAAAGTAAAGAAAGGATGGACTCCAAACATTAGTTGTTGGTACTGGAGAATAAAAAGGTAGAGGACATAAGACAGAAAGGTAGAGGACATAAGACAGAAAGCTAGAGTTAGATGGGCGGTATAGGGGGATGAAAACTCCTCTTTTTTTCATGTTTTGTATAATTCAAGAACGGCCACAAACGGAATCAATGGTGTTTTTGTCGAGGGGTCTTGGCCCACTAGCCCTACGGTCACAAGATGGAAGCGCGACTATTTTTGGGAAACGATTCAAGGAAACAATGCAGAACAGGACTAGGTTGTCCTGCCCGGGATAAAACAATTGTCGAAGACTAAGGTTATATACTTATTGATGCTATTATCTTGTGAAGAAATAATAACGGCGGTGTGGGACCTTGGGGGAGATAAAGCACGGGGGCTAGATGGTTTCAACATCGTTTTTATCAAACAGTTCTGGGAGATACTAAAGGAAGACTTCAGGAACATTCTATGCGCCTTTTATGAGGATGGAATTATTAGTGGGGCATGCAGCTCTTCATTCATAGCCTTGATTCATAAGACAAAATATTCAGCTTCGTTCAATGATCAAAGGCCCATATCCTTAATTGGGTGCATTAGAAAAGTCATATCCATAATTCTCGCTAATAGAATGAAAACGGTCATCGGGTCGGTTATCTCGAAATCTCAAACTGCCTTCGTCGCTAAAAGAAGCGTCCTAGACAAGCCTCTTGTGGTCATTGAAGTTCTTTCCTTGTTAAAGAAACCCAAGCTTCTGGGATTAGTTTTCAAAATCAATTTTAACAAAGCATTTGATTCCAACTTGTGGGATTTCATTGATTCGATGCTACAACAGATGAATTTTCCATACAAATGGAGGTTATGGGTTAAAGGGGTACTCAAGTTGGCAAAAGCTTCAGTCCTGATTAATGCATTGCCCTCCGCGGAATTTACTTGCTCAAGATGGGTACGACAATAGGATTCATTTCCCCTTTCTCTTATTAATAGCTATGGAATCACTGAATTGGATGCTTTACATGGCTGAGTTACTTGGAGTTTTCAAGGGAATACAAATCCTCAATAATGGGCCTGTTGCTTCTCATTTCCTGTTTGCAGACGATGTCATTATTTTGGGGGAATGGTCGAATTCGAATTTCCATAACTTACTACGAATTATGAGATGTTTCTTTATCACTTTTGGGCTGGAAATAAATACGAGTAAATGCAGTCTTATGGGTATTAATGTGCCGGACAATAGTGTGGTCGAATAGGCTACTTTACCCCGTTGCCAAGTTGGTCAGGTTCTATTCTCTTATCTCGGTTTGATCGTTGGTGCCAACATGAATTTGGCTAAAAATTGGAAACCTATTATCGATACGTTTGAGGCAAGATTATCGGTGTGGAAAACAAAACATTTATCTATGGGTGGGCGGGTGGTTATGGTAAAGTCAGTCCTTGATAGCTTTCCGGTTTACTTTTTTTCACTATACAAAGCACCAGATAAAGTAATTAACTCACTAGAAAAAAATTGGAGAAAATTTCTACGGGGAGGGGCAGGAAATATTAGGAAGATTAACTGGGTCAACTGGGAAATGGTGTGTGCGTCTAAAACAATGGGGTGACTCGGTGTTGGGTCACTTAAGGTCTTGAATTTGAGCTTACTCACAAAGTGGTGGTGGAGATTTAGATCGGAAGCCAATTTGCTTTGGAAAGAAGTTATTCGTTATATACATGTGTCCCCTAGGGACAATAACTTTATTCCAGGAAGAAGGGACATAACGGGGGTGTGGGGAAATATTAAAAAACTGGAACTTAGTTTTAGCAAATACAATCTAAACCTTGTAGGTTTGTTGGAAGAAAAAGAGGGAGTTTGGATTTTGCGTAAGGGTGATCAGGGAGTTTTCACGGTAAAGTCAATGCGCAAAATTCTTAGTCAAGAGCAATCTCCTCCAAACGGATTTATTTTTAATTGGTGCAACAAGGTCCCGCTTAAAATAAATATTTTATCTTGGCATGCTGAAATGGATCGAATTCCCACCCGGTAGGCCTTAATCAGAAGAATGATCCCACTGGATTCTGACGACTGTCCACTGTGTCTACAAAATGCAGAATCTTCATAACATCTTTTTACCTCATGTTACTTCCCCACTATGCTATGGGGATATATTAGCTCGTGGTGTCATATGCCACCTATCTTTGCATTCACCTTTAAGGACATCCTGGAAATTCCGACAAATGCCCTAGTAAACAACAAACAATGTGAAGCTCTTCAAGTGGTGATCTTATCGGCAATATGGAGTATATGGAAACTAAGGAACAATGTGGTATTTGGTGGGAAGAAAGCATCTATGGGTTGCCTTATCGAAGATTTGAAGAGCTCAAGTTTCTTATAGGCAAAAAATAGGGCTAGAAACTTTAACCTTGATTTGGTTAAATGGTGTGAGTTCAAGTTCTAAATCCATTTGAATGTAATTATTTTGTTTCCATTTTTCTGTATCTGTATTATTTTTTAGCTTGTTTTTGCAAGTTTTTTAATCTAATTCTGCCTTTCAAAAAAAATATGGAAAGTCACCGGAAAAGCCTTTGACTAACACATACTTACAATATGGTTGTTGAAACTTTTTTTTATCAACACGCCTTCAACCATCCAACACTCGTCTTGCTTAACCAAAGCCCATCCTGGAATGCTAAAAGATAAAGCCGTCTAAATCTAACTACTGATCACCTAAGATGTGTGCTCAGAAATTTTTAAAAGAAACTTGGTGATATGCCCTAAATTATACATAATAATTTATATTTTGTAATTGAATTATGGTACTAATTGAATAAAACCTTGAAATTGATACTTAAATCATTTATATTTTGTAATTGTAGGTTAAACAACATCACGAGAGAAAAAAGAGTGGAAACAAGTCAAAAATATCAAGAAATCAAGCTTCTCTTGAGATATGAAGAAGCACACCCGAGCTTTGACCCCTAAGAAGTCAAAATTGGTCGACATAAGTCAATAATCAGTAAAAGACAAAAGGAGAGAGTAGGAAAGGGATGCACGGCCCTGCCATGTGTACCTTTGATTCCCTGGGTGTTTGCACTCCCGTGCAAACAATTGCAGGGTCGTGCATTGCCCATTTTCGGGACTATAAATAGAGGGCTTGATCCACTCATTTCACACACCTAATCCAGAGAGAAACAACACTCCCATAGTCCGTTTTATGTAGTTTGTAGTAGAGAGTAGAGAGTAGAGAGGCTCTTCCGCTTTGTTCGCAATAGGGGAGCCTACGAAACTTAGCTTTATGCTTGTTCGTATGGTCATTTGTGGCTAAACCATTTGCATTGCTTGAGTGAAAATGAAGTTTGGTATATGTTAATATTTAACTTATTAGTCTAATGGTATGTTTATGTTCTTTAATCATTATCTCTTAAAACCATCTTCATGATGGACTTTTTATCTTTATCGAAACTAGTCTTTAAACTTGTATGTATTCTTGATTTTAAAGTGTAAGACCGTAAAATCTTTTTAATCAAATTTCTCTTGAAACTTGTACGTCTTTATACAAGCGGATTTTGATAAGCCAACACTTGGTTGATATTGATAAAAACCGTACGTCTTTATACGAACTTTTTTTATGAAACAAAGAGTTGGTGAACTCATGTTAGGAACAGTACGTCTTTATGCATGATCCCATTGTTGCATCGCATCTCAGTGAACAAAGTTTAATCACTCTTTTAATAAAAATAAAGGTATTTCAGTTTGATTTCTTAAACCAACTCGGAGGTCGATCTTAAGCATACGAATGTATGGATCTATTAAAGAGTTGAGGGTAATAGCGTCCCTGACTGGGAGTCTTACTATTTTATTTTAATGAACATAATTCGTAAAACAAATGTTGTGAGAATAAGGCTCTAGCGGTGTATCGTTCACACATTTGTATTAGTCATACCATCGGATTAGTTAACATAATATTATCATATACCAAGCGGATTCGAAGCCCAAAGCAATACTCGATGTGATCTAATTAAGCATTCTCGAGCTATTTACTTTACTGCTATTTACTTTCCTATCATTTACCTTTCTGTTACACACTTCACGCACATTTTACATTTTCTGTTATTTAATTTATCATTATTTAATTTTCTGTCATTTACTTTTCTACTTCGCAAGCACACAACACCCACTCACTAATTAAACCGGCTAAACGATAACAAAAACTGAGTATTGGAACTCGACCGTGTCCATTGGTTCGATACTTGGTTTTTACTTAAACTATATTACGATTTGATATGTACACTTGCCTATTATGTGTGTTTTTAAGTTTGAGTATTTATCATTTTATAAATTTAAACTCTGATCTCGTGAAAATCCATTTTCAATATATATATATATATATATATATATATATATATACATATATATATATATATATACACACGCCATCACTAGGTCAATGTAAGTTGGTGAGTTAATAAACAAACTGTTTAAATACACGTCTAAACAAAATCTTGAAACATATCAATTGTTAGAGAAAGTAATCATCCAATTCTCAACTTTTAGCAACACGGCTATAAACACATGGGCTTTATACAGGGGAGGGTTAATTTGAAAACCCTATGTTACATATGTAACATTTTAAAAAATAGGTAAATTTTTGTTTTTGTTTTTTGGATAGCTTCTATATTTAATTCATCACTTTTGGAAAAAAATCAAAAAAACGTCGAGTGATTTAAAAAAAATAAAAAATTTTACCCAAAATTTACTTAGGTAACATCCTATGTTACGTATGTAACATGCTGACGTATGCAACAAAAACGAGTTTTTTTTTGTATTTTTTACATACTTAAAAAAAATACTATGTAACATGCTGACGTATACAAAATTTACCTTTTGTATTTTTTGTGTTTTTTTTTGTTTTCTTTTTTTATAAAAAGTGACGAAATTATATATAAAACTATCCTAAAAAAAGTTACATAGGTTTTTTTTTGTTTTTCTCAACTCAAGTGGGTTTTTATTTTATACTTTATATATATATATATATATATATATATTGATATATATAAGAGATGAATTATTTGAGAACTATTAAATATTGTGAGAAGTTTACCATTTTTTTGATATATATATCCTGAACTCGTCAAAAAACCAATCAAACCCATTTTTTTTTGTTTTTCTATCTTTATTAAAGAATACAACATAAAAAATGAATTTATATATATAAATTTACATGTATTCGTATATTAAAAAATGTACACATGTGTAAGTTTACCATTTACACACGTGTAAGTAATTTACTATTAACATATGTGTACAAAAATAAAAAAAAATTAATTTAGAGAGAAGAGATAAATTAATTAGAGAGAAAAATCATTTTTTATGTTATATTTTAATAATAAATGTAGTTAAAACAAAAAGAAAATTGTTTTGATTGTTTTTTACACAAGTTCACGTGGTTATTAAGTATTTAATAATAAAAGTCCCACCAGCTCTCTGCCCCACTCTTACTCTTACGTCAACCGCCACTCCCGTTAATCCTCAACCACTCGCTTCTCCTGCTCCTTTAAACCCAACAAGTTTGGCAAGATATCCTCAAACAACATCTCTATGAAGACGACGAATATGAAAAATTCATACCTACCCCGTGTTATGTTTTGGGTTTTTGTTCTCGCTATTCGATTTAATTTTATATGGTTCTTAAACCCCAAAGCCTAAACTCACCATGCATAAGACCACAATACATGGTCATGTCGCCCCCCATGCGGTACCGTAAGAAACACCATGCCACACATAGTGGCGACACCGGTGGTGTCCCCGCATGGGGTGAAAGGGCCGCATAACGTCACAAATAAAAAGTAGTTTTTTTTAATTTAATAAATCTCACATTCAACCTTCTACACATACCCTTTCAAATTATAATTTTCTACATTTAAATACTTGTAAAATATTTTTACAAAAATTGTGAGACTTAAAAAGATGGATTTATCATCATCATCGGACGAGACGAAAGATATTTTATCACAACAATCATAGCAACTGCAACCCACATTCTTAACGATGAAGCTGAAAGTTCACGTCCAAGAACAAGAAGAGATGCTTTAAACAAAGATTGTGAAGCTGCACATGATCGTCTTGTTCATGACTACTTTGCTAATGATGTCATATATAGTGATGAATTGTTTAGACGACTCTTCTGAATGAGCTAACAACTATTACTACATATAGTTAATGAGTTGGAGAGAGAAGTGACATTTTTTAGATTATTAATGGGTGCAAATGTTAGAAGGCATTGTACTCCATTCCAAAAGTGCATAGACGCACTTCGTAAATGGCATGCGACACCACCTCCGACTTATGGGATGGGTATCTGAAGATGTTTGAGAAAACCACATATGAAAGCATGTATTATATTTCTAAAGGTGTTATTAAGCTTTACGAAAACCAATATCTACGTAACCCGGCTTGGAATGACAATAAAAATTTGTATGAGGAGCATGAATTGAAATATAACTTTCATGCAATGCTTGATAGCATTGACTGTATGCATTGTGAGTGAAATAATTGCCAGACTGCATGGTGAGGTCAATACAAGTGAGGTCATCATCCACACCTAACGATAAGGCTGGAAGCTGTGACGTCACATGATCTATGGTTTTGGCTAGGGGTGAGCAAAAAACCGAATTAACTTAACCGAAACCGAATTAACCGAAAAACCGAACCAAAAAACCGACCCAAACTAAAAACCAATGGTTTGGTTTTGTATTTTTTGAAATCCGAAAATTACGTTTTGGTTTTGTATTTTTTAAAAACCGAAAAAACCGAACCGAACACATACATATAAACTTTTTTTAATATATTGTGTGCATGCATATATGTGTTACACATATTTGCATTAATAGTATATTAAGGTTTATATTTGCTATTAAATTTATGGATTATAATGTTTATTTTTTTAATGTTAAGTATTTTATAAGAAACTAATAAATTGTATAGCTCAAATGTTTTCGGCCTAAATGTGTAATAATTTATTAATCTTTGGTTAACAAAAAAAATTTATTCCAAAAAATTAATGTCCAATTGGTAAAACCGAAAAAACTGAAACCGAACCGAACACATTCTAAAAATGAAAAACTGAAAATCGAAAAAACCGAAACAAACGGTTTTCAAAAACCAAAAACCAAACTTTCGGTTTGGGTTCGGTTTTACCTCAAAACCGAACCAAACCAACCCATGCACACCCCTAGTTTTGGCATTCATTCTTTGGTGATTTTTATTCCAATAATGACATCAATGTTCTTTACATGTCACTGATACTCAATGACATCATAAACATTCAAAGACGCGCAAGAATCAACTAGGAATGATGTGAAACGAGCATTTGGTCCTCAGCAATGTTGGCACATACAACATGAGAATGGTCATTGAAAACAATTTGGTCCTCAGCAATGTTGGCACATACAACATGAGAATGGTCATTGAAAACAATAAGAAATTTGTCTGTGTGCAGCATATTGCATAATATATTTTAGAAGATAATGATTTATAGGTTTGAAGAAAATGATATTCAACCATCTTTTGTCCTGGAAAAAAAATTGATGTTCGGGAAAGAAACACATTAAAACCTTCGCTAGGATTTGGTGAACTAAATAGACAATATTTTTTTTTGTATTTCGAATTTATGTATATTTTTTTTTAATTTGAGACGATGTATTTTTTATTATAAATATTAATCTTATATGTATTTTTCTATTATCAACTATTTAACGAGCATTAGGGTGAATAGTGGTTTAGTAAGGGTTACATGATGTTTGTGAAGGCTGGCTGTGTCATGTGACACAAGATTAATTAGTTTTTTTTGTTCCGGTAATATGTTTGTGTACATATATACAAATGGAGATGGAAATAAGACCAAAAAGATGGCGGGTTGAGGTGGTTGTTATCCAAGGGACTCATGTTCGAGTCCTGGGAGAGCCTTTTATGTGGTATTTTTTTAATCAGTCATTTCTGTTGCATATTTTTTTAATTTGGTTTTTATTATTTTTTTATTATTTAACTGAGACCATATTTAGCTGAAAATATAAATACGTTTTTTTTACTTTAGGTTCCTTTTTTTGTAACGTTTAAACGTTAATTTTTTCGTCGGGTCAATAACATTGAACGGGTCGTCAAAGCGGTCATTACAAATTTTAACCCTCCCGTCGCAACGTGATGGGTGTAAAAACTTAGGTTTTATTAATAATAATTTAAAAAAATATTATTTATATTAAAAAAATAAAAAAAAAATAGTTAAATGGTGAATAAAGAGTATTTTCATGGTTGAAAGACAGACAAAGAAGTATAATAATTTGGCACTAATATGAGTACACCCCATGACATGAGGGTTAGTGTTTGCTTTGTTTTCTCATTATATTATTTGTTCACGACTTCACGGGTATATAACTCAACCATATTTTCAAATTAAAATTCGAAACATTATGTAATATGATTTTAAAGCATCAATAAGTGACAATTTGTCAAGACAATCCAAATGAGTAGGAACCTACACACAAACAAATTAATGAAAATCAAAAGCGAGTAAACCGACAAGAAATACGCAATCGAGAAATTCATAACGCAATAAAGCCGTACTTGATTGAGTATGTTTACGAAAATTCAATCATTAGGTAATTTTTTTAGTAATGTAATTTTTCTTTTAATTATTAATGAAATATTATTTAGGTTTAATTTTATTATATTTTATTTTATTTAAATGAAAATAAAAAAAAACAATATTTAGTAATCATACCACCTCAATCACTTGGGTATTTTCCTTGCCAAGTGAATGGATGATATGATAATGAATGGTGTGACGTGGCGGCACGTGGCGTGCACTTTATTATCACATGACACCACATCACTTGGGTATACCACATGATCTAATGACACATTTTCAAATGAAATCGTGATAATTAGTAAAATTAAAATAGTAACTCAACCATCGAAAAGATCAACCTCCAAGATATAAATAAAACTTTATTAAGATATATCATTGGTAAATCATCAAACACATAGTTTACCGACAACAACAGACGCCGTCTTTTTTACATAAAGTTTCCGGATTGGGATAACAATAATGCGAACAATCATCATCATTTACACAGTTGGGAGGAGGACATGATATGGTCGTCTCAGGATTAGTAGCTCCAATTACACAAGATTCCTTAATGCAATTTTTCCCTTCTTCTCCACTGCTAACTCCAATCACTGCCAATGAGATGCAATATTTAAATAAACCACCAAATATTTCACAATATAAATAATGTATTTAAACTAAAAAAAGTATGAAAAGTAGGAAGATTAAAAAAAGGAGATGAAGACTCATGGAATAGATATGACTTACTTGTGGTGATGATAAGAAACTTGAATACAATGGCTTTCTCCATCTGTGTGTGAATGCAGAGAATCCTTCACCGTTCAGACTTGTGGATGTTTGAAAATCCTTGATTTGCGTTCTTTATATAATTTATTAGTGTAACGTAATTTATATGATTACTCGAAATTTAAATGTGTATTAAAATGATGATCTTAAGAATTTAAATGTGTGAACCGTTGGTAGAAGTTAAGTTATTATTTTAAGTAATTCCACAACTGAAACTGTAGCCTGCCATCAATGGCCATTATTTAGAAATCACCAGCCATCGTTTTCTCAAATCTCAATTCTCAGTTTTGTTGGTCACATTCAATTCCACAGCAATTATAACGAAACTACAATTATTATGTTTGTAGACATCCCTCAAAAGTGCATTTAAATAATGAATCTATATATATACTATATAATAAAGAAATGTTTTTTTATGTCATGTCTCAATATTCATTCACATCATACTTTTTCCTGTCTGCTCTCTTATTAAATACACATATATCTTTTAATAATAAAATATTTTTAAAGAAAATAGTAATTGTACTAATAAAACACATTCATTTTAAATTATCTATTATTATAAGAAATTTGAGGAATAATTATATAACTTTTATTTTCAATCAAATAGTAAATGAAAGTCAAAATTATATTAAATTGTAATTAACGTATTTTCTAAACCCAATTATATATTAATTTTTACATATTATAATTTTGTTTTCTATCCTTATTGTTTGTAATACATTTTTACACATTTAAATACATACATAAAGATTTAAGAATTTTATGTATTTATATTTTTCACTCCGTGTGTAGACACGGGTTTTAAGCTAGTGAGTTAATAGATGGTGGTGTTAAAAAAATCCGAATCCGAATTATCCGAAATTTCGAATCCGAATTATTCAAAATTTCGGATATCCGAATTTTCAGATTTGGATTCGGATTGTGATTTTCGAATATCCGAATATTCGAAATATTATATTTATATATATACTTTTAATTGTTTTTATAATTTAAAATTAAGAACATTTGAATCAAAACCCGAAATATTATATTTATATTTATATTTTTAATTGTTTTTTAAGCTTTTTATAATTTAAAAATATTATATTTATATATTTTTTAATTGTTCGGATATCCGTTTCACTGTCGTAATCACAAAAAAGAGAACATACAAAGGAAAATTGGAATACCCTAATCGTAAATGGTGGAGCAGCATTGTAGGAGTTACGCTGTGTTCCCTGAGTTTTATTTAAGGAGAGAAGAGAAAGGATTTGGAAGGAAGTAGGGAAAATTGGTGTTCCAGAGTTTTTTTTATAGAGACCAAGGAAGAGAAGAGAAAGGGAGGGATTTTAGGGCTAAAATCTATCATTCCAAATTAGAAAGAAATTGAGAGAATGGAAAGGAAAGGAAATGAAGAGAATAGAAAAGAAAGGGAGGTATTCCCTTCTTTTCTTTTCTTAATTTAACTCGGGAACACAACGTTACGGATTAGGCAACAACTTTGGTGAAATTGTTGGGAGATCAATTGACATATCGCTTTTTGGAATTGGGGCAAACGAGGGTGGGAGATCAATCGGCGGGGAGAGACATTGGCGTTAACAAAGGCGTTTACATTCTATAAATCTGCAATCTGCACGAGTCACGACAAGACAAATCTCAAATCTGCAATCGACGGTCGTTCACAATTGTTCTTGTTCACGAAGTTCTTGTTCTTCAGTCAAATCTGTAATTGTGTAATCCCCAGGAAATTCCGGCCTTTATTTTCTTTTTTCGGCACTTGTAATTTCATTTTCATGTGGTTTGCATCAATTCATCCCAATAAATTATCCTATTTATCCATTTCATTTCATGAGTATGCATCACATACATATATTGGATACAATTATTTCAAATTCAAAAATAATAAATTTTTATATAAGGGATTATATAATTGTTATTATTCTATTAAATAAACATATATGTACACTAACTAAACCAATCACACAATCCTTAATTTTATAGAAAATTAAACTTGTGAATTAAAAACATGCATTTACGCTTCTTTTATATATTCTTAACTTAATAAATGATTATAAAATATATCATGTGTCAGCACCAGAATCACTCTCACACAGCTTTTCCCGCCCAATTGCCTTTTTAACCCATATTAGAAACACTCGCGAGTCATTACTTGACCCAATACCCAAAACTCGTCTCTAATATAAGCCATCAGACCCATTCCTTCCTTCCTTCATTCGAAACACTAAATTTTACTTGTGCCTTCACCTGCATCTCCGTCTCCCTCTTATCACCAATCTTTCTCTTCAAGCTACGTTCTTTGGGCTCCTTATTCATCTACCTTCTCTTCCAATGGGTATGTTTTATCAAATCCTTTACTTTTTTGCCCTAAATCGATTGTTTTTGGTTTGATTATGTCGATTATTTTTCTTTGATTTTGGCCTAATACCCGATTCAGATTACCCGACCTCTAATTGACGAACCCTAATTTTCATTCAGTCGCTTCACGCTCAAGTTGTACTCTCCCGTTATTCTGGGTAGGGTTAACAGTGGAAGGGTGATTTGTTGGTGGTGCACTTTGCTTAATCGGAACAAATTCAAGGAAGAGGGTGGCAGTTCAGGGTGGTGATGGTTGTGATTTACTCGACAAAGGTATTCAGAGGAGGTTCATGTATGTTTCCCGATTAAAGACCAGATTACTTTTTATATATGATGCCAGTTGTATGATTAGAGTTCAGAAACTTATTTAACATCATAATTTTTAAGTTATGTTTTGTTTGATTTCTGATGCATATATCAAAGACGAAATTACTTTTTTTACATATGATGGCAGTGGTGTGATTAGAGTTCAATTAGTGTCCCATGATGGAAAACTTATTTAACATCATAGTTTTTAAGTTTTGTTTTGTTGATTTCTGCTGTCTATAGAAGCCATAACATAGAGGAATGTGAGTATCACAGTAGGCCCATTCCTCTTTTTTGTGTGTGAGAAAATTAGGGATTTAGATGACACCACCATACCATCTCTTTGGTTTTACGCCACTAAAAACACTTCTTTCTATTTGTTTCTGATCTTTAACTACTTTTCTTAAAGGTTTCAGATTTTAATAAAAAATCAAAACTTTATATAAAATTTCTAAACAAAACCCTTCATAGTTATGTGTCTTTGATGAAACCTCTTCAAAGATATGGGTTCATGAAAAAACCAATTATAGGTACGGATTATTTTAAAACCATCTTTTTGACATAAAACCTTTTCTTTCTCAAGTTCTTTGTTAAACCAACTCATGTTTCTTTCCTAACAATTACATCTATTTATCGTTTTGCTCGGGCAATGATAGCAGATCTTAAGTGACAGTTAGTTCTTGCTGATGAAGCATCCTCAAAATTTTTAAAAAGACTACATTTTGGGTTTGCAAATCTACAAAGAGAAAATAGAAAAAAACAGTAGGCCCATGGTTAGAACCCTTGACTTGTGGGTTGAGTGATATAGTGCTTACCATTGAACCAAAGTCATTTCTATGTGATGTTTTGGCTGCAAACTTTTTAAAATTATTTTTACCGTTCACATAAGTTTCTTCTTTTTTTCTAAAGTAAATGGAGCCATGGGAGAGGTTGGTGGTATGCCTATTCCCATTCTGTTTTGTTAAATGTTGTAAATTATTTCTGTTTGATATCCTTATATCCCATGGCTTTTACTGTACTTCGTATCACTTATATTTGCTTCAAAAAATTTCTTTAACTTTTTGGATCAGTTTGGGTATTACTCAACATCTGGGCTGTTAATCAAGTAGATTTGGTCCGTTGATTTACATTGTACGTGCATTAGTTCATGTATGCTTCAAATTCGTTCCTTATTTTTATTTTTTCTTGGTACATATATTTTGTTAACATGGTTCTCCTTTACTTATTCTACGTTTTACACTGTACATTTCTTGCCTCCTATATCCTACTTGGCTTTGTTCATATTGATAAAGAGTAGGTTGCTAGGTTGTTGCTAATAAACTTTATTAGAATATTTGTATAAATGTTTACAAATACTTATATTTTTATAAGGTCAATGGTTGCACCATTTGTTATAGATTTTAAGACAAGTCATTTACCTAAAACTTTTTTTTTATTTCAATTCAGGATGTTTTATTAGACCATGTTACAAGATTCTTTTAATATTGATGTAGAACCCCTACACATAATGGTATTGTGATCAGGTCTTCTTTAGAGGTGTTTTATGCAAAAGGGTTACTTGAAAACCACAATCAAAACCATAGTTTTAGGGGTTCAAGACTCATGCAATGTTCAAGTTTGGCTTCATCTGCCGTAGAGAATGGCGAGTTCGAGCCACAATCTGCCGACAGGTGTCACATTTATAGAAGAAAAGCTATAAAGGTGTGTTTTTCTTTTATAATATTCTGTTAAATTAGTTGCAAATCATACTCCTATGTGCTCTATTTTTTATGGCCATCATGTGTGGTGTAGGTCAGAGTGTGCTGGGAGAAAACAACAGGAAATGTACATGCCATGAAAAACCTTAAGAAATCTGAAATGATTCGCAAAGCCAAGTACGTAATTTTATGGTCTAAACTTTTAAAATAATATGTATACTTTTTTTTTACCTTATATGATGGTAATTTGTTTGTAAATCTCATTCATTAGGTTGAACATGTGAGAGCTGAAAGTAAATCTGGTTGCAGGCTTATTCTACTATTGGAACTCCTGATTTTATAGCTCCAGATGTTTTACTAAAAAAGGGTTATGCATTGGAATGTGACCGGTAAGTAGCATGATTATTTTTTAATCTTCATATGCATTCTTTTAATTGATTATGTGATCTTTGTTGTTCTTTAGGTGGTCTCTTGGTGCTATTATGTTTCAAATGCTTGTGGGGTAAACGGATCAAACTCATCAATTTTAGTGATCGGTTAAAATTAATGTTTTAGTTAACGGGTAAAAAATGATTTTTTATTAAACGAGTCAAACATTTTGCTTTTAATAACTGATGAATGAGTTGATTTGGGCAATTTATAACTGAATGTGACAATTTATATCCATTTACTAATGAATGTGTTGTTTTGCGTTATGTTTTTATCTTAAACGGGTCAAATAAAGAAGTAGTTAAGTCTCTTACAATAAGGGGTGGCAACTTATAGCAAATCACTGAATTTGGCAATTTATATCCATTTATTGTTGTATGTAATAAAAATAGTTGAGTTATGTAATTTTTTTTTACATATTATAGAAATATATGATTTCTATTATATAAGCCCGTGTAATACACGGGTCTATAACCTAGTATATATATATACATACATGTATTTCTGAACAAGATCTTTACAAAAACATAACTATAGTTATATTATAAGATTAAAGATTAAAAACATTTAAAAATTTTAGATCATAGGATATTTTACAAGTACAGGGTATCATTTTAAGATGAGATTAGTAAAGGTCAGACCATAAAAAGCCTTTGCGCCCATTCTGGCATTAGCGGCTACAAGGTCCCCAAGAATTCAACCACCACCTTATAATTCTACTCTGTTCTTAACCTGTAAATTCTATTTGAAAACATTTTCAATTTTATACTTTTTTTTAAATTAACATGTTCAAGTTATCATGGCATATCAACACTTAAAGATTTAGCCTCTGAAAGAGGCAATCATGTAATAAAAAAATAAATAAATTAAAATTTTACTAGTAATTCTGGGGCATTTCACCAAGCTTCTAACTTCAAACTTCAAAATTTATTTAAGAGATGTGTACAAGAGATAGTGAGAGAGTATTGGAGATGTTCTCCGGTGTGTTTTTTACAATACATAAGAGTCCCCTTATATAGAAAGGGAAAAGAAAAACAAACATACAATGGTCCCATATGGGGCCTACAAGACACATTTGTTAAAAAGTAAATAGTAATAGCAATTATTTTGCTATCTTTCTCAAAAGAGAATAGTCGCTGGCAATTATAAGTCCAGTGCGTATTATCTTGTCGGTCACTCCTCAAATTATTGGAGTCTTTCTTCACGTGACGTGGGTCCTATTGTTTTTTGGATTTTTGTTATCCGGGAGATTCTTTTGGCTGGAAATCTTTTTTATATTCTATTAGAATATTATTGATATAATCTTCGTCTATTGGGTCGTCGTCATTGTTGGACTGAACTTCTTCTGTAAGATTATTATCTTCATCTTCTTCAGCTTGTGAGGAAGTGGACATCGTTGAAGAAGATGCTCCTTCTTTTCTGAAATTCTTTAGCATATCCTTCTTCATCTCGGATAAATAGAAATCCATAATCTCTTTGTTACTGATTTCATTAGTACCTTTAAGAGTTTGAATCTTTCTTATTATGTGTTTGAAAGGACTAGGAGCCTTTTCCTGGGGAAGACTGTTTATTTGTTCTTGATATTCTTCAATTGTCTTCTCGATCATTTTTATAGTGTCATGGCTTTCTATGATGCCATCAATATTAGTAAGAGTCATTTTCTTACAGAATTTTGTATAGAAGACTCTTTGGATACAAAGGATATTATGGTTGTCATAGTCAACCTCAGGAGTCCATTTCTAGATCCATGAGATACTGAACTGAACATAAAAATGTAAAGTAGGCAATTTTTTTATAAAATTGTCCTCCTGCTGGGCTTATATGAGAGTTGGAGAAACTTCTGCCCATTGTTTATAAAGGGTTTTGAATAAATCTAGGAGGATATTAACTGAAGGACCAAAATATTGCCACCAGTTGTAAAACCAAACATGAATGTCCTGTTTGTAATCATGAGAGCAGATTTTTATAAACCATGAATGTTTCTGCTTTGGATTCTCATAAAGAAATGCTTTATAAAAGGCATTTTTATAATCCCAGTAATTATACTTTATGGGAATCTTTGTTTGGGATGTATTAATTCCCTTTCTTTCATTGGAGAAGTTCCCCAGGTTTCTACAGGTATAACCTGTTTAATTACGATCTTGCTGAAATTATAAACTTCAGGCTGTCTAGCATGATAATGCTCTATTTCACAATTATCTTTCTTAAGAATTTGCTCATAAAAATACCTGGGTTTATAAACCTCAGTATTATTGAATCTTGTGTCCATGTATCTGTTTATTAACAGTCATGGATCATTTTTTCATTTTATATCTTTTTTCTCTAAAAGAAGTACTTCTTTTTCTGGGCTCTTTGTCCAATTAGAGATATCTTCTTCTGCTTCATTTGAAACAATTTTTTCATATGATGTAGAAGATGAGTCTTTATTAGACTTTTCTTGAGAGGCTTTATAAACCAAGAATTCCTTATAAAGGATGTGTTCTGATTTTGAAGAACCAGATGATGACGCAATGTTTTCGGCTATGAGCCTTTGACTTTCAATTTGGGATATAACCCTTGGATGAGGATTGTATCCTCCTCTACCTCTGTAGGAAGATCTTCATCTGCCTCTTTTTCCGTGCTCCCAAGGAATCATTTTTGAAAAAGTCATCCAAATGATAATATTATCTTGTTCTGATTTAAAGAACAAATTGCTTCTTTGAAATAAGAAATACTTATTTTAGCATTATGAATAACCCTATTCTTGGTTTTAGAAGTCAAATATGAGTAATTTTCATGGATTCTATTTAGATACTCTTCTTCTCGTATAAGCTGAAGAGTACGGCCTTCAATTTCTTCTTGAATTTCAAGAAGAGCCTTCTTTAATGGTCCTTTTGAATGAGCCATTAATTTAAGTATTCTCTGATAAGAAAATCAGGGAGACTATTGTCACTACCCTTTTTATAAATAATTTCAAAATCAAAAGGGGCTAAATGAGACTGCCATATAGCAAACATTTGTTTTGAAACATCATGTTTGAAGTCCTTAGCGAACATAAATTTAGCCGCTTGGCAATCTATTTTTATAATAAATTTTTTATTGTATAAATCATCTTGAAATTTTAAAACACATTTTACTATTGCTAAAATCTCTTTTGCAATAGTAGCATAGTTTTCTGGCTATTATTCCATTTTTCTGAATGGAATCTTACCAGACTTTTTTGTTTATTTATTGGTGAAATTTGTTTCAAGATTCCACCATAGCCTATATCAGAGGCATCTGTTTCAATAATTTTTTTTCCAATCTGGGTTGGTTATCATTAAGCAAGGAAGATTTTGAACCTTTTGCTTAATCTTTCGAATGGCCTTAGTATGATTTTCTGACCAAGGCTGAGGATTCTTTTTTAACCTTTCATATAAAATGGCAGTATCTTCTGCTAGATTTTTATAATAGGGAAGAATATAATTTAGACTTCGTAAAAATCTTTGAAGTTGAGTTTTATCATAAATTTCATCTGGAAATTTTGAACCAAATTCAATGCTTCTGTTAATAGGAATAATATTTCATGTTTCAATATTGTGACCCAAAAATCTTATTTTAGTTTGAAATAACATCATTTTTTGTCTGGAAATAACTAGACCGTTTTTTATAATTATATTCTTGAATATGTCAAGATCTTTAAAATGAGTTTCAATATCTTTAGAAAATACAAGGATATCATCTATGTAGACTATTATGAAGTCACTAAAAGGAATAAAGATATCATTTATAATATTTTGGAATTCTGACGGGGCATTTTTCAACCCAAAAGGCGTAACGTTCCATTCATAATGGTCCGTAGGTACTGCAAAGGCAGTTTTATACCTATCTTTTTCATTTATCTGAATTTGCCAGTATCCTGATTTTAAGTCAAATTTTAAAAATATTATGGCATTATACAATTTATCTAATAAATCTTTTTTATTAGGTATATGATACCTAATCCATTTTAAATTTTTATTTAGAGGTTTGTAGTTTATAACTAATCTAGGAATACCTCTTTCTTTCTCATAATGTTTATTAACATAAAAAACAGTACAAGACCAAGGGGATTTTGATCTCCAGGTTAAGTTTTTGTCAAGAAGAGATTTGATCTCTTGTTTGCATAATTCCATATATTCGGAATTCATCTGACAAGGTCTAGCCTTAGTAGTGATTTTACTATCATTAAAATCATCTTCATAGGAGAGTCAAACAATATGTTTCTTTCTATCCCAAAAGGCATTTGGATGCTCATTACATATTTGTAACGTAAATTGATTATTAATTATTTTGATCTTATCCTGTAATTTCGGATTATTTATTCTGTCCTGAATTTTTAAAGAAAATATTTCTTTTTGTAGGAAATCAATTTGATTTATTTTTTGCTTGTAAAAGAGATTCTTTTACAGTATTCAAAGTCCTAGAAAAAAGATTTGTAATAAATAGAAAATATATTTTTTTATTCTGGAAAATTCCAGTTATCCATTTATTATCAATATTTTTTAAATGGAATATTTTATTTAGAAAAGGGGTTCCAAGTATAACTTGACTAGTAAGGTTTTTAACTAGAATAAAACTAGTAGGAATACAGGTTTCATTGTGACAAATATGAGCCTGTGGTATTTTATATTCAATTTTTAATTTTTCTCCTCCAGCAGAACTTAAGTTATGAGAGGTTTTATGAAAGTATCTAGTTGGAATAATTCTCTCCTGGATACAGTTTAGATCAGCACCACTATCAACTAGTAATGTAACATTTATGAAAAAACTATCTTCTATGAGAAGTTTTATTTTAATATTCCATTTTTGTGTAGTTATAATATCTACAATACTTTCTAAAAATCCTTCTTGACTATTAGTAGGGATTTCTTCGGAGGTTTTATTCTGAGGAATCTCAAGCTTAAAAATTCTTTTTTCTAGGTTCCTATTATCCTTTTGAAGAATTTTGATATCAACTTTTAGGTTATCAATTTTAATTTTTAAATCCTGTATATTAACAGGTCTAGAAGTTTGATTTCTTTGAGTTAGTTGTCTTTTTAATTCAACTAGAGAAAAGGGTTTTAAATCCTGTTGAGGATTATTTGAGGAAGAAGCTTCCTCATTCATTTGTTGATTTGGGTATTCAAAAATCAAATTTTCTTTTATTTGAGGATCAGTTATGACTTTTAAGAGATCTAAAATCTCGTTGCTTAAAACATTTATTTCCATATTTTGGAATTGAGAAATAATTTGATAAAGTTCTTCTTCTGCCATTTCAGAAGAGTTTTTGCAGCAATCTTTTTTAAAGTTTGCTGGACAATGATCTTTCTCTGATTCAGAAGAATCAAAACATTCATATTTTGAAATATTTAGTTTTTCTTCTTCTGAGAAAGATTGCTCAGAATCAGTTTCTTCAAAATTGTCATGTAATAAGACCTCATTAATCTTATTTCTTAATTCTCTATCTTCAATTTTGTTAAGTTTCTTTCGAACCCAACAAGTTTTTGCCTTGTGGCCTAATTTGCCACATTTTCTGCACTTAATAATTATTTTAAAATCATTAGGAAATTCTTTTCTTTCCTTATATTTTTTTCTTTTATAAGGTTTTTCTTTTTTTCTATATTTCTTCCTCTTGTAATACTTCTTAAGGGAAGAATTTTCTTTCCTGGTTTCTATAGAAATATCAGGTTTATTTTCTATGCCAAATTGGCCACATAAATCTCCTATTTGTTTTCTTTCATTTAAAGAATGCTTCTTAATCTATTGATTAAGTTTTATCTCATTGCATAGGCTTATTCCTTCTTGGACACATGTGCTTATGAGTTTTCCATAAGTATAACTGTCATAATTTATGACACCATTTCCTCTTAATTTACCTTTTATTCTCTCAGCAAATAAATGAGGAAGCCCATCTATAAACTTTGATTTCCAATAAGAACTATTAGCCTCGGGGAGTTCCATGACTCTACATAAGAAGGTATCCTTATACCATCTAAAAGATGTCAGAGTTTTACATCTTAAATTCTGGAGAAGAGTTCTAATATTTTCAGAATCTTCAGACCATCTTCCAGTAAAGTGTTCTATAATATTTACTATTAGGGTGTATACAGCATTACTCTCGGTATTGCTGGTCCTAGCGCCTTCTTTTTGTTTGACGCTATTAAGGATTTTATCCTTATTTTTTTGGGATAAATAATTGTCCCACCAGCCTTTTAGTTGACCAGTAAAACCTGATATTATCATATTAGCTATGGTTTTTACTGAGTTATTATTATTTTTACAAATTGTACTATACATAAGAATTCTATGGACAATATTATATATCTGTCCTTCTGATTTATCGTCTATGTTCCATTCATAGATCATTTTCTCACTATAAGAGTTATTAACTATATACTCTTGTTCTTCTATAAGGACATCCTGTGGGGTTGGACTAGGATAATAATACTTTCTTTGAGTAGGTTTATCTGCCCACTTAGAAAGTTTGGAAATTTGATCCCTAATTTCCTCTTGGTAATTTTCCTCAGAAAATTCTGTTAGAGTACTTATTTTAAGACTCTTTAGAGCGTCCATTGTCTCATTTAAAGTTGCTATTAGACTATCCTTAGATTTTAATTTAAAATCTGTAACTTCCGAAGTAAGTTATATACTAGGAGTAGCAATTTTTTCTTGAAGAGAAGCTGGCTTAGCAGATATGTTTTTCTCTTTCAAGTTGGATATTATTCTATCCATCTTAGTAGACAAATCCTGGATTTGTTCTCCTAGGATTATTAAATATAAATTTGTATAATTCTGCTGTTTAATTAAATCATTTATATGAGAAATCGTGATAGGTAAGATATCTCCTTCTAACAATTTTTAAAAAGTTTGATAATACCTTACCGCATTATCCTTTTCAATTTTAAAAGATTAAGTAGGAGGAAAAACATTAAATATTAATTTTTCTCCTTTAATAATGAACTCTCTTTCAATAACGGAAATAATACTTCCCGTGTATTTTTCTATAAACCAAAGAATAAATGGTATAATCTCATTTTTTATAATTAAATCTTTATAATATTCTTCTTTAAAGAAATTTACATCAGTTTCTTTAAAATTATTAAAAAACAAATTTCTAAACAATTCCCATTTGGGTAATAGAAATTCTTTATTGATCTCTTTTCTTATAGGAGATCCTGGATTAAAATTTATTTTTTCTTTAAAATCCATTAAACAAATTCAACTTCTGATTCGGTTAATTCCGGATCTACTTGGACTCCTTGGACTATATTGTCAGGATTTATTCGTAATCTATTAAATGTTTCTATTGTAGGGAAAGTTTCCCTAACTCTTGAAGTTGAAGCTCTAGAAGGGCTTCTAACAGTATATCCTAGAGGAGATATATGTTGTCGAGAGGACAAAGACCTAGAAGATAAAGATCTAGGTATAGAAGAAGTATTTCTAATCTGTTCAAATTGGATTTGGACAGTTCCTTCTTCAGATTGTATAATTTCTAAAGGGTTATTATCAACATATTGTTGAGATGCTGTAGCCTTATTAAGGATCCAGTTTTCTGGAAAGTTAATTTCTTCCCATTTTATATTTCTTCTGGTAGTTATATTAGACTTACCAAAATTAGTTTCTATTACTAATGTTTCATTTAATGGTTTATCGACCATTCTACACTGAGGATTTAAAGTGTATAAAGGTTTATAATATATTCTATAACAGATACAGATAACCTCTGAACCTGGTGCATAGTTATAACCATGAGTTTTAACGTTTAAAGTTAAAGCCTCTGATATATTAACATCTGATAAAGATAATTGTAAATTTGGATAAACATTAAAATAGATTGGTCCATGAGCCAGACTAGTTTGGACAATCCTTATTAGAGATTGTTTCCAGTCAAGATTTCTAGCATCTCTTAGGGCTGCAACAAAACTTTCTGGAAGACATTCTAGGGTCAAAGGTTTGAAAGCTATTTGTACTAAACCTATATGAAGGAATTTATAATCCTTTTTATATTTATTTAAATCTTTATTTGACAATAGTTTAATTACCATGTCTTCTTTATTTAAAGAAAATGTTTCTTTAGTTGTTTTTACAACTTGTTTTAATCCCAATTTTTCAAAAGTTCCTAATTTATAAATTAGTTTATGTTCCATTTTTGGAATAGTCCATTTATTTAATAAATCAAGATTATGAGGAATTTCATATTCCTCTTTAATACTGTTTTTAACAGTATCGTTGCTCTTCAGAATATTCATTTTGAATGAATAAGAGTAAGTGTTGACCTGCACAGTCAAACTTGAAGAAACTTTTTATTTTAAGAGCACTTGGCTCTGATACCATTTCTTGACAAGATCTTTACAAAAACATAACTATAGTTATAGTATAAGATTAAAGATTAAAAAAATTTAAAAATTTTAGACCATAGGATATTTTACAAGTACAGGGTATATGCCATGATAACTTGAACAAGTTTGTTGGGGTGAGATTGGACAGAAGGAATTAGGAAGTCTTGAAGTCGTAAGAGAAACGTCGAAAAGGTTTGATCAAATCAAAGCACGAATGAAGGCCGCACAAGATCGTCAGAAGTCCTATGCGGATAAACGACGAAGGCCTATTAAGTTTGATGTTGGGAACAGAGTAATATTGAAAGTGTCACCCTGGAAGAGAATCATACGATTCAGGAAGAGAGGAAAGTTAAGTCCGAGGTTTGTCGGACCATTTAGGATAATGGCACGGGTTGGTGAGGTCGCTTATCGGTTAGAGTTGCCTGATGAGTTGAGTGGGATTCATCCTACCTTCCATGTATCACACTTGCGAAAGTGTTTGGCGGATGAATCAGCTCACGTACCACTTACTGACATCGAGGTCGACAACAGCCTTAATTACATCGAAGAACCCGTGGCCATCTTAGACAGAAAGGAGAAACGTTTGCGTAATAAGATTATCCAATTGGTTAAAGTCCAATGGAAGCATCGAAGGGGATCAGAAGCCACTTGGGAAACGGAGATGGAAATGAGGGAGTCGTACCCTCAACTATTTGACTTATGATAGGTTTCGGGGACGAAACCTATTGTAAGGGGGTAGACTTGTAACATCCTGAAAATAAAACGAAAGTTATAATAACGGAATAAACGAACGAGGCATGTCGGGTCGGGTCGGGCCGGCGGGCTGGAAGGGGAGCCCCCCCTATAAATAGCTTAGGTCTCCATCATTTCTCTCATTTGCAAGTTCTAGAGAGAGAAACCGTAGAGAAAGAAAGTTGGCGGATCGACCCGAGATTTCAGCAAAATGTTGCTCCATAGCTCGTGAGAAGAAGCTCCGGATCAGAAACTCGATTCAGGTAACGATCGAGCCTAAATCTGAGTTTTTGTTCGTTTTTAGGTTTTTCGGGTTTTGGGTGAAAAGGTAACGTTTTCACGGATAAAACTGAAAGATAAACATAGATTTGAGTTCCTTAATGGAAAGCAAACGTTTTGAAGTAAACAAGTTCGGGATCTTGACGTGATCAGACCCGAAGGCGAAAGTTACGGTTTTTGCGAAGAAGCAGTTCGTGCGTACTTATCAAGTACGCATGAAGATAATCCTGCGTACTTACCAAATACGCAAGAATAGGATCCTGCGTACTTATCAAATACGCATGAAGAGGGTCATGCGTATTTATCAAGTACGCATGAAGCAGGTACTGCGTATTTATCAAGTATGCATGAAGCAAAGTCTGCGCACTTATTAAGTACGTAAGAGCAAGGCCCTGCGCACTTGTTAAGTGCGCAGGCATCAGGCTGGTTAAGTAAAGTTAGTATTTTTGGAATGATTAAACCGTTAGAGTCGGTATTGGTCTGATGTGTATTTAACTAATCAATTCAGATCGGAAGTGACGTTGTTGGACCTTGTTTAGGACAACCCAAATTAGCTTATCAGGTGAGTTCTAGAAGCCCTCTTTTAAATGTTTTAATAATGTTTTTAGGCTGGTGTGCATACGTAACGATGTGACTATTTTATAAAACGATGTTTATGAATGTTGTACGTGATGTTTTATAAAATGATGTTTATGAATGATGTTTTGGAAGGAAAGGTTATGAAGGAAGTGTTTATGAAATATTTTGCCAAAAGAAATTTATGAAGTGTTTATGAATGAATGAACGTTTTTAATAAAACGTACGAATGCTTTAACTGAAGTTTTGAAGTAAAAGAAGCGAAAGTTTACGAAAGTCACAAACGAATGAATCTGCCAATATTCCTTAGGGAATAAAGGTTAAGGGTATGGGAAGTATGTTATGGGCGTTTACCTTTTAGGGACCTCTGTGACTGGCCAACTGTTGTACAACTGGGGTGATGATGGTCCCCAAGGGGATTATCGTGATCCTTGAAGTTTGGTACAATTTACATTACGGGGTAGTCGTGCTTGAAGTTTGGTACTTGCACCTTACGGGGTGCAGTGCTTGAAGTTTGGTACTTGCGCCTTACGGGGTCATCTTCATAGGGGAGTGAAACAATATGTTTCTTTCTATCCCAAAAGGCATTTGGATGATCATTACATATTTGTAACGTAAATTGAATATTAATTATTTTGATCTTATCCTGTATTTTTGGATTATTTATTCTGTCCTAAATTTTTAAAGAAAATATTTTTTTTGTAGGAAATCAATTTGATTTATTTTTGCTTGTAAAAGAGATTATTTTACATTATTCAAAGTCCTAGAAAAAGGATTTGTAATAAATGGAAAATATATTTTTATTCTGGAAAAATCCAGTTATCCTTTTATTATCAATATTTTTTAAAGGGAATATTATATTTAGAAAAGGGGTTCCAAGTATAACTTGACTAGTAAAGTTTTTAACTAGAATAAAACTAGTAGGAATACAAGTTTCATTATGACAAATATGAGCCTGCGGTATTTTATATTCAATTTTTAATTTTTCTCCTCCAGCAGAACTTAAGTTATGAGAGGTTTTATGAAAGTATCTAGTTGGAATAATTCTTTCCTGGATACAGTTTAGATCAGCACCACTATCAACTAGTGCTGTAACATTTATGAAAAAACTATCTTCTATGAGAAGTTTTATTTTAATATTCCATTTTTGTGTAGTTATAATATCTACAATACTTTCTAAAAATCCTCCTTGATTATTATTAGGGATTTCTTCGGAGGTTTTATTCTGAGGAATCTCAAGCTTAAAAATTCTTTCTTTTAGGTTCCTATTATCCTTTTGAAGAATTTTGATATCAACTTTTAGGTTATCAATTTCAATTTTTAAATCCTGTATATTAACAGGTCTAGAAGTTTGATTTCTTTGAGTAAGTTGTCTTTTTAATTCAACTAGAGAAAAGGGTTTTAAATCCTGTTGAGGATTATTTGAGGAAGAAGCTTCCTCATTCCTTTGTTGATTTGGGTATTCAAAAATCAAATTTTCTTTTATTTGAGGATCAGTTATGACTTTTAAGAGATCTAAAATCTCGTTGCTTAAAACATTTATTTCCATATTTTGGAATTGAGAAATAATTTGATAAAGTTCTTCTTCTGGCATTTCAGAAGTGTTTTTGTAGCAACTTTTTTACAGTTTGCTGGACAATGATCTTCCTCTGATTCAGAGGAATCAAAACTTTCATATTTTAAAATATTTAGTTTTTCTTCTTCCGAGGAAGACTGCTCAGAATCAGTTTCTTCAAAACTGTCATGTAATAAGACTTTATTAATCTTATCTCTTAATTCTCTATCTTCAATTTTGTTAAGTTTCTTTCGAACCCAACAAGTTTTTGCCTTGTGGCCTAATTTGCCACATTTTCTGCACTTTATAATTTTTTTAAAATCATTAGGAAATTCTTTTCTTTCCTTATATTTTTTTCTTTTATAAGGTTTTTCTTTTTTCCTATATTTCTTCCTCTTGTAATGCTTCATAAGAGAAGAATTTTATTTCCTGGTTTCTATAGACCTATCAGGTTTATTTTCTATGCCAAATTGGTAACAAAAATCTCCTAATTGTTTTCTTTCATTTAAAGAATGCTTCTTAATCTGTTGATTAAGTTTTATCTCATTGCATAGGCTTATTCCTTCTTGGACACAGGTGCCTATGAGTTTTCCATAAGTATAACTGTCATAATTTATGACACCATTTACTCTTAATTTACCTTTTACTCTCTCAGCAAATAAATGAGGAAGACCATCTATAAACTTTGATTTCCAATGAGAACTATTAGCCTCGGGGAGTTCCATGACTCTACATAAGAAGGTATCCTTATACCATCTAAAAGATGTCAGAGTTCTACATCTTAAATTCTGGAGAAGAGTTCTAATATTTTCAGAATCTTCAGACCATCTTCTAGTAAAATGTTCTATAATATTTACTATTAGGGTGTATACAGCATTACTCTCGGTATTGCTGGTTCTAGCGCCATCTTCTTGTTTGACGGTATTAAGGATTTTATCCTTATCTGGTTGGGATAAATAATTGTTCCACCAGCCTTTTAGTTGACTAGTAAAATATGATATTATCATATTAGCTATGGTTTTTACTGAGTTATTATTATTTTTGCAAATTGTACTATACATAAGAATTCTATGGACAGTATTATATATTTGTCCTTCTGATTGACCGTCTATGTTCCATTCATAGATCATTTTCTCACTATAAGAGTTATTAACTATATACTCTTGTTGTAACATCCCAAAAATAATAAAACGAATAAATATAGCGAGACCGGTGATTTAGTCGGATTAATTAAACAAAAGGGAGCGGGCTTGGGCTCGGCTTCAATGGGCCGAGGGAAACCCAGGTATATATATAAGGCAAGGCAGCCCTCTTACCTGCTCATTCCACATTCACGCAGCTTCTAGAGAGAGAAAGGAAAGCTCGGGTCTAGAGAGAGAAAGTCGACGGATCGTCACGAGATTGGAGGAGCACGTTACAGCTGAGCCCGTGAGCAAAACCTCCGAATCAGAATTACAATCCAGGTAACGATTCGACCACATTATGAGTTTTTGTTCGTCTTGGGAAGTTTCGGGTTTTGGCTAGAAAGATAACGATTTTGCGGATGAAACTTGAAAGTGAACTTAGGTATAGCATCTAGAATGAAAAACGAACGTTGTGATCAAAGAAAAATTTAGATATTGACTCGATCAGACTTGCATGCAAAAACTTCAGATTTTTGGGGAAGACAATGTGCAGACCCATCGAAACTACTTAGTTTCGATATGTGCCGTAGTTTCGATATGTGCAGACCCATTGAAACTACTCAGTTTCGATATATGCATACCCATCGAAACTACCATAGTTTCGATATAAGCCCACGATCCGAAGCTAAGATTACACCTAAGTTACTTATCGAAACTACCAAGTTCCGACAGAAGCAACCTATCGAAACTACCAAGTTTCTACAAAAGCAACCTATCGAAACTACCAAGTTTCGACAGAAGCAACCTATCGAAACTACCAAGTTTCGATAAAGCAAATCCATCGAAACTACTAAGTTCAAGCATAGTAATGTCTAATGTCATCTAGGAGCACTACCTTACGAGTATGACTTTATTATACAGATCGTGAGTGACATTAGTGACGCTCAGTAGCCAGCTTAGTGTATTTCAGAAACTACTCATCAGGTGAGTTCTATGTGCCCCCTTCTATGTTATGTGCAAACCTTATTAAATGTTTTGGGACTGAAATGTATACACTAAATGAATAACAGTTATGAATGTCAATGTGATCATACGTGGTATACAAATATATATATTTATATATATATATATATATATATATATCTTTACACGAAATAGAGTTATGAATAAAGAATGAAACGTATGATTTCTAAAGAATGAACGAAAGTATGACCTAACGTGTAAAGAAGAAATCTTGCTTTATATCCATGTATATATTGCTTGCCAAGTATAAGAAAACGTTATGGACGCTTCGATGATAACGGCTACTTCGGTAGACGGACGACCACGTGACTATCGTACAACCGGGACAAGTGCGTTCCTTCATCAGCTAGGACGTACGAATGCCACAAGTGCGTTCCTTCATCAGCTAGGACGTACTAAAGTTATTAACGGACGGCTAAGAAAGATTGGCATCTTATAGTAGAACGGTTGTATAAATAATAGTCGCATGGGAAACGGATACCTTCGGGTAGACGGGCGAATTACGGCCTACGACGGTAGGACAGTTGTAAGAATCAAATGACGGACGGCACTTGTTGCCGGACGGTTGTAAGTATAGGTGGGCCATGACGATGGACCGCGACGATTGTCTTTGTGACCTTCGCAACCAAAAGACGGGTTGATCACCCTTAAGAGTATTACCCATGAATGTAAAGAAAAGAAAAGAAAAGGTGAATGTATATATATATATGCAATCACAAAATAAAGAAGAATGATAAATGAGAAGCAATTCAAGTCAATGTGTACTTATATAGACGTATATATATACTTATGCATACTTATAATGAAAAGAATGTTTATACCTAATTGCATTAAACTAGAACTCACCAGCGTTAGCTGACTTTTAGTATACATTTCAGGTAAAGGAAGACGAGGTCGTGCGATGGCGTGGAGGTTACCCGGCACGAGACTGACATCCCTCTTTTGTTTTATATGTCTTCGAACAATGTTATGTTTTTAATTGTAAAGACTTCCGCTGTTATGATTATGTAATTGGATGACGAATGTTTTTAATATAAATTCAGTATTTTATGACTATGTTTATGAGTAAATCCAACAAGTGAGGTTACCCGGGAAAGGGGCCTTACACTTGTTCTTCTATAAGGACATCTTGTGGGGTGGGTCTAGGATAATAATACTTTCTTTGATTAGGCTTATCTGCCCGCTTAGAAAGTTTGGAAATTTGATCCCTAATTTCCTCTTGGTAATTTTCCTCAAAGAATTCTGTTAGAGTACTTATTTAAGACTCTTTAGAGCGTCCATTGTCTCATTTAAAGTTGCTATTAGACTATCCTTAGATTTTAATTTAAAATCTGTAACTTCCGGAGGAAGTTGTATACTAGGAGTAGCAATTTTTTCTTGAAGAGAAGCTGGCTTAGCAAATATGTTTTTCTCTTTCAAGTAGGATATTATTCTATCCATCTTAGTAGACAAATCCTGGATTTGTTCTCCTAGGATTATTAAATATAAATTTGTATAATTCTGCTGTTTAATTAAATCATTTATATGAGAAATCGTGATAGGTAAGATATCTCCTTCTAACAATTTTTGAAAGGTTTGATAATACCTTACTTCATTATCCTTTTCAATTTTAAAAGATTAAGTAGGAGGAAAAACATTAGAGATTAATTTTTCTCCTTTAATAATGAACTCTCTTTCAATAACGGAAATAATACTTCCCGTGTATTTTTCTATAAACCAAAGAATAAATAGTATAATCTCATTTTTTATAATTAAATCTTTATAATATTCTTCTTTAAAGAAATTTACATCAGTTTCTTTAAAATTATTAAAAAACCAATTTCTAAACAATTCTCATTTGAGTAATTGAAATTCTTTATTGATCTCTTTTCTTATAGGAGATCCTGGATTAAAATTTATTTTTTCTTTAAAATCCATTAAACAAATTCAACTTCTGATTCGGTTAATTCCGGATCTACTTGGACTCCTTGGACTATATTGTCAGGATTTATTCTTAATCTATTAAATGTTTCTATTGCAGGGAAAGTTTCTCTAACTCTTGAAGTTGAAGCTCTAGAAGGGCTTCTAACAGTATATCCTAGAGGAGATATATGTTGTCGTGAGGACAAAGACCTAGAAGATAAAGATCTAGGTATAGAAGAAGTATTTCTAATCTGTTCAAATTGGATTTGGACAGTTCCTTCTTCAGATTGTATAATTTCTAAAGGGTTATTATCAACATATTGTTGAGATGTTGTAGCCTTATCAAGGATCCAGTTTTCTGAAAAGTTAATTTCTTCCCATTTTATATTTCTTCTGGTAGTTATATTAGACTTACCAAAATTAGTTTCTATTACTAATGTTTCATTTAATGGTTTATCGACCATTCTACAGTGAGGATTTAAAGTGTATAAAGGTTTATAATATATTCTATAACAGATACAGATAACCTCTGAACCTGGTGCATAGTTATAACCATGAGTTTTAACGTTTAAAGTTAAAGCGTCTGATATATTAACATCTGATAAAGATAATTGTAAATTTGGATAAACATTAAAATAGATTGGTCCATGAGCCAGACTAGTTTGGACAATCCTTATTAGAGATTGTTTCCAGTCTAGATTTCTAGCATCTCTTAGGGCTGCAACAAAACTTTCTGGAAGACATTCTAGGGTCAAAGGTTTGAAAGCTATTTGTACTAAACCTATATGAAGGAATTTATAATCCTTTTTATATTTATTTAAATCTTTATTTGACAATAGTTTAATTACCATGTCTTCTTTATTTAAAGAAAATGTTTCTTTAGTTGTTTTTACAACTTGTTTTAATCCCAATTTTTCAAAAGTTCCTAATTTATAAATTAGTTTATGTTCCATTTTTGGAATAGTCCATTTATTTAATAAATCAAGATTATGAGGAATTTCATATTCCTCTTTAATATTGTTTTTAACAGTATCGTTGCTCTTCAGAATATTCATTTTGAATGAATAACAGTAAGTGTTGATCTGCACAGTCAAACTTGAACAAACTTTTTATTTTAAGAACAGTTGGCTCTGATACCATTTCTTTACAGGATCTTTACAAAAACATAACTATAGTTATAGTATAAAATTAAAGATTAAAAATATATATAAATATATAATTATATTAAATGAACCGGTTGAAATTTCATAAAAAGGAAACTTATCTATTTATAAAAAATTATAATTAACAAGAAATGTTTAGTTTTTATAAATCTTTTAAAAACAATTCTTATAAACAAATAAAATAAACATAATGTAAATAAAATGCCTTTGAACCCCTAACTTTCATTGGAACCCCAAGCCCAATTGGATCATCCAAGTTGGACCCTTGAACCCTCCCTCATCTCCTTCGACCCAGAAAAAAAAGGTCAACATACACCATGTCAATCCCCAATTCAACGAATTCGTGTGAGTTACCCCAAATTAGTTATGTAGGAACATTAATCGACCAAAACGTAATGGTATGGAAGAGCCACTTCGACCATAATCAAACATCTTAACTCAAAATTTAAACCATGGCTGTTCAAACCGTGAGCCAATCAGTTGTACGTTTCCTGTGGGATTAAACTATGAAAACCAGACCATTGAATTCGCGACACCTCCCTTGTGATTCCAGAACACTCAATTTCACTCCAAATCATCCCTGGGTTTCGATCTAACTCCGAAGAACACCGAAAACACGGTTTCAGTCGATCTCCCTCGTTGCGTAACCATTTCAGGTAATTCCACAACCCTCATACTCGTTCTGATTCACATATTGAAAGCCCTAACGTTTGGGTTACGAACCAGTCTTTAACCAACCTCAATCTTGGACTTAGGTTTTAGAATCGGTTGGGGAAGAAAGGGGCGAACTGGGAAAATCTGTTTTCTGAATAACAGTTCCATTTCCTAACAAGGCAATTGCCCTGTTCCACAGGTAAATCACTTAAAACACCCAGGAAAGGTCGCGGGTTCGAGCCATAGCCCCGCACCTTTTTCCTTTTTGCGCATTTTAGACCTGAACAGGTTCCTGTTTTGTTTAGGCATAAAATATTTGGAAAACAATATGGAGCCCTGGTCCAGCGGCTAAGTTGCTCGTTCCATGTGGCAGAGGTCACGGGTTCGACCCGGCCTCTGCCCATTTCTTTTTAAAACCTTTTTTCTTGGTTATTCTAACACATAAATTGAATGTTGTAAATTCTAAATTAATTTTATAAATATTATATAAACATCCTAAATTTTTTATAAAACAGGATATATAAAACAAGGTTTTATTCATTTTAAACTTATTTAAAACATGTTATAAATATTAAGATTTCAAATAAACAATATAGAGATGACTTATTTAAATCAAATTATGTTGTTTTATTTTCTAAAATAGTAATGTTTATAAAACGAATTTTAAATATTTATTAATAACCTTTTTCTCAAACCTATAAGTGGTTATCTCGGCAAAGGATAATTATTTATAACATCTAAAAAGATTTAGGGAATTACCTAAATAATTATTTTTATTTTTTTTGAAAGATAATTACACAAATTCATTTGATTTCATTTAAAGCTTAATTTTACTTATTTAATAGTTCTTTTATTTATCATTTGAGTAAAAGAAATTATTTAAATAATTATTTTACGTAAAACAAATTATTTAAACCTTTTTCCTAATCTACAATTTGTTTATTTATTTATTCTTAGAATAAGCATTTAAATAAATTCGAACATCTTTTTTTTAATGTACTCATGTAATTAATTAGAGATTATAATTAATTCCTATTAGTTTCATAAACTACCTTATCATCATTATTGCGATACTTGGGATGAACATGTATATTCCTAAAAACTGGTACGAATCCTATATCCGATTCCAAATTCCAAGAACTCCTAGAAACTCAATTAAACCTAAAATTCTTTGCTTTAATTTTCGTTAGACGTATGTTGAGTCTAGAATACAAATTAACTGTGTAGGTTGATTGTGAGGAATCCTCACGAAGCCTATCTATCATTTACAACTTACTAGCTTCATTACAGGTGAGTTTCATAGCCCCCTTTCTCTTTACCGTTGTTTACAAATAATCGGGGTGAAACATGTTTACATACTATACATACCAAATTCAATACCATTGTTCTCATGCTAACTACTATGTGCTTTATGTAAACTACTTGGCGACCATACGTGTGTTCACGTTAGTACAATCATTAACTTGCGATGCAGGCCTAAGGTAGTACCTAACATGATCATTTATAGAGGAATCCGATTCCATAGTTAACACAGACCTTGGCGGGTTTTGTGTGTACCATATTACTATTTTTTTTCAAAACACAACTAGTTGGATTGTACTTACTAGTTTTCCATTTACTACGGTTTGATTGTACGCTTTGGAACCTTGTATGTTTTCACATTTATGCCTTAGTTATGCTTTGAACATATTGAATTTCAAATCCTTTTACAACTTTTGTTTGGTGTCAAAACCTATGTTACTTACCAACTACTTGTAGTTGACATTTACTCACATGTTTCAGGTGCACCAGTTTGAGGATACAACATGATCGCTGATGTGTTGCAAAACACATGCATTTATCCGTGTATATTTATATGTATTTGTCCAGTTTTGTATTGTTTTGTGTTCGTTCTGAGTTTGGGTCAGATTTGCAGGTGCTAAGGGAGCGGAAAGCGAAGCTAAATCTTGGAGAAATCGAGCACACGGGGAAAGAGGAAAAACAAAGAAGAAAATGTTAATTTTCTATGATTTTAGGTGCCTCGCGGTATGCGAGGCAGGAGGAGAAATTCCCTCGTGGTACGCGAGGGAAGCCAGGAAGCGCCCCGACTAAATTGTCCCTCGCGGTAAGCGAGGAACCGCCCCAAAGAGACCTGCTAATCCGGTTTTTGAGGAATTTTAGGGTTTTAATGTTTATGTTAGCCATTCTTCTAAGAAATCACTAACTGTCGCCAGAGCTTGGATCTTGGGCGATTTTGGCAAGAAATATTGGATTTTGATCAAGGTTTCAAGGTATTGGAGACAATTCGGGTTAGAATCAAGCATTTGGTCACGATTAATCATTCGGTTGTTTTTTATCAGTGTTCTATGACTTTGTTTGCTATTTTTAACTCTTATACTTCTTTCTTTATCATGTTTCTTGGCTAAAACTTTAGAACTGCTTAGGTTTAAGATGATTGGATGTTAAAGTTTGGATTTTTATTGGTTTTTTGGATGTTGATATGATTTTATGCTTTTGTCCAGATCTGATTTGATGTGTTTGATGAATATGCATGCTTGTTATTGATTGTTTGTTGGTTGATTCATCCATACATGCTTTGTTGAATGTCTTTCATGAATGAGCGTGTAGTAGGTTGTTTACTTTGTGTTTGCGATTAGTTTGTGGTTGTCTAGACGTAGTCACCATAGGATTGTCAACTAATAATCAATTAAAATCAAATGTTCTTCTTATCTAAATATTTGCAAAAGTGATTGGTAATCGGGTAGTTTTCAGTGTTAGGGTTTCTGAGTGAAAATTATCTGAGAGGGCGTTTTCCTTAGAGGTCTACTATCATTGATGATCCATGTCAAACATAGTGAATTCATATTGTTCCTTGCATCTTTGATGTATTGATATAGCGTAACCAAGAGGTGAGTTGTCTATCGAGTCTATAGCATAATCGGTGATACCGAGAGGTGATCCGATAACTGGTGAGTTTAATAGCCTTTGAGTAGTCTTCTGGTCACATCCCACGACCGAGAGTGATCGGGAATCCATTAGTTAGTCTTGAGGGTGTCATATCTTTAGATCCCAGTTCCATATCATATTCCTTAACCAATAGAAGCCGAGCTCAGCATTCATGATTCACAGCCTAGGTAGTCCTTTCCATTCTTATTGATTTCATCCCGGTCCTTGTTAGATAGTTATTTGTCTTCTTTAGTATTCAATTGCCTAGTTTAATCTTAGTTCGTAGATTCCCCCCCCCCACTAAATCCAAACCAAATATTAAGTCCTAGTTAGAGTCTAATTTGTGCTAGAGTCAGTGTCTCGTGGGTTCGACATCCGGACTTCTTTTAGCTATGTTACAATTGATAAGTACACTTGCCTGTCTTTGTGGTCTAGTTTAGTAGAGTTGTCTAGAGTTTAACTAGAGTGTCTAGGTTAGTTTGTGTTTAATTTTATCGACCGTTTAACCGATATCAAGTTTTTTGGCGCCGTTGCGGGGACACTTGGCAATAGCAAAATTAGATTTGATTAGTTCTTGTTTGGTTATTTGTTTTTATGTCTCCTTTCTAGTTTATTTCCTTAATTTGCTTGTTTTCTTTTGTGTCCTTATTTGCTATTTGTGTGCGTTTTAGTTTGAGTCATTTCTTTGTTCTTAGTTCTTCTGTTTTTCCCTTTGTTTTCTGTCCAGTTTATGCAACATACTCGCTCACAGGGATCACCCGACTTTGAAGCCTATTTAGAGCCTGAGCGAGAGCTTCGGGAGTGCAGTCGGAAGTTTCGCAGTCGTTTGAGCGAGCTAGTTGAGAAAAAAGGTACGCATTCCAATCCCTATTGCTGACGTGGGTGATGCTAATCCACCTGCTAGGCGACCGTCCACCAGAGGGGGTGTGATGGTTTCACGGGTACTAGGTCCTCTATTACCCGTCCTGTTATGGCTAACACTAATACTTGGCAGATTCCATCTCATGTGATGAACACTATCAGTAACTCTACTCAGTTCCACGGACACGAGGACGAGGATGCACTATGACGTCTGTCCCGCTTTGCGCGTATTTGCGATACCTTTCGCATTACTGGTGCTACTGATGACGCCATCCTGTTGCGTCTTTTCCAGTTCACCGTATCTGGTCAATCTGCCACTTGGTTGGATACCCTGCCCTAGGATTCCATTACCACTTGGGAAGATCTGAAGGCCAAATTCCTAAAGAAGTATTATCCACCATATAAGGCCGCCCGTCTGAGGGATCAGATCCACTCTTTCCGTATGGACCCCGATGAGCCTTACCACATGGCTTGGCAGGGGTTCAATACTCTGTTGAGCAAGTGTCCTCAGCACGGCCTTTCTGATTGGGCATTGGTTGAAAAGTTCTATAATGGTCTTACATTTGAGAAACAACAGATGTTCAATACTGCTGCAGGGGCCACATCATGGAGAAGAAGGAGCCGGAGGAGTGTGAGGAAATGTTTGAGAGTTTTGCTCAAGCTGAGCAACAGCAACCTTCTACTAGGAATTCCTCTCCTAGTGCTAGGACACATACTTCTGCCACTAGAGGTGTTCATCAGGTCACTAATGAGACTAGCATGGCTGCTGCACTCGCAACTATGGCGAAAGAGATTAAGGAGTTGAAGATGAGCGCGATGAAGTGTGAGGTATGCAGAGGAGGTCATGATACCTTCGATTGTCCTGTCACTCAACAGGAGTAGGTAGACTTCCTGGGGAACCAAAAACCCCCACTGTTCAACTCTGGATGGAGAAACTACCCCAACTCTAATTGGAGATCTGGCGGGAACCCACCTGGGTTTCAAAACCGCTAAAATTAGTATGGAGCAGGAGATAGAGAAGCAGGACAGAATTCTGGTAGCAGTGCTAGTGAGAAGAGGATTGAGGAGATGTTACTTAACCAAACCCAATTGCTTGCTCAGTTGGTGAAGACGGATCAGGAAACTCAGTATAAGCTGAAGGAGCACGATACTTTACTGAGGAGTCAGCAGTCTGCATTCTTAGATTTGCAGCGCACAGAGGGAGACATAGCGCGCCAGCAGACTGACCGATATGGAGGTTCATTTTCGGGTAGTACCGAGACTAACCTGAAAGCCACATTGAAGTGAGCAGACACTGGCATTTGATGATGACGAGCCGGTTGATGAGGAGATAGAGATGGGGGCTCCTGGAGGGGTGCACGAGAGGCGAGTCCCAGCAAGTACAGTGCCCAATAGTGAGTCTCCTGTTGAGGAGGAGAAGAGTGAGGGGAAGAAGAAGACGGTTGATCTTACTCGTGTTCCATATCCTGCTCGTCTGATGCAACAGAAATATGATAAGGATTATGGACACTTTCTAGAGTTGTTTAAGCAGCTCAAAATTAATCTGCCTTGTGTTGAAACCCTCCAACATATGCCAAAATATGCTAAATTCCTGAAAGATCTTCTGTCAAACAAGAAGAAGCTGGAGGACTTTTCAACTGTCACTCTGAATGAAAGATGCTCAGCGGTGGTTTAGAACAAGCCACCAGAGAAATTAGCAGATCCGGGTGTCTTCACGATCCCGTGTTTGTTTGGTGGTTCGACTCTACACCACGCGTTGGCCGATCTTGGTGCTAGCATCAACCTGATGCCATACTCTCTCTTCGAGACGCTAGGCCTTGGAGATCCGGCCCCTACGCGCATGAGCATATCTTTGGCCGACCGTTCGGTCAAATATCCACAGGGAATAGTGGAGAATTTGTTGGTGAAGGTTGATAAGTTTGTTTTCCCCGTGAACTTTATCATTCTTGATATGGAGGTTGACGATAGAGTCCCACTCATTTTGGGACGCCCCTTCTTGCGCATCGCCAAGGCATTGATCGATGTCTTCGACGGTAAGATCACACTTCGTGTGGGGGATGAGAATGTCACCTTTGATGTCATGAAATCGATGACGCATTCTAATGGTCAGGACAATTCAGTGTTCTTTATAGACCCTTTCATATCTCACATGGATCATTTCCTTGACTACGTGTGTGGCGCTGACCTGCTTGACACACAACACCTGGGTGAGGAAGACCAAGAGGTTGAGACTGATGCTCTCCCCGAGCAAAGTCCAAGCCACCCGGCTAGTAAACCTCCTGAGTACCTAGAGGTTTTTGAGGTTTAATAAAAACCACGAGGGGGGAGAAGAAGCCCTCGGTTGAGGCACCACCATCCCTTGAGCTTAAACAGCTACCCTCTCATTTGGAGTATGCTTTCTTGGATGGCGAGGCCGGTTTTCCCGTCGTGATTTCTGCTGCACTGACGGAGGAGGAGAAGGAGAGATTGATTGAGGTCTTGAAGGAGAATAAACAAGCCATTGCGTGGAAACTCATTGATATAAAGGGCATCAGCCCGACTTTCTGCACGCATAGGATATTGATGGAGGAGGAGCACAAGCCTGTTGTGCAACCTCAAAGGAGACTTAACCCGAACATGTCGGATGTGGTGAAGAAGTAGGTTCTTAAACTCCTGGATGCTGGATTGATATACCCGATTTTGGACTCCCCATGGGTAAGCCCGACTTAGGTCGTCCCGAAGAAGGGTGGGATGATAGTCGTGAAGAATGAGAAGAATGAGTTGATCCCTACGAGGACAGTCACCGGTTGGAGAGTGTGCATTGACTATAAGAAACTGAATGATGTCACTAGGAAGGACCACTTCCCCCTTCCTTTCATTGACCAGATGCTGGAGCGCCTATCAGGGCAGCAGTTCTACTGTTTCCTTGATGGTTTCTCGAGTTATTTCCAGATCCCCATTGCACCGGAGGATCAGGAGTAAACCACCTTTACATGCCCGTACGGTACCTTCGCGTACCGACGTATGCCATTCGAGTTGTGTAATGCTCCAGCCACCTTCCAGAGGTGCATGGTGGCTATCTTTCAGGACATGATCGAGACTTCCATGGAGGTCTTCATGGACGATTTTTATATGTTTGGGAGTTCTTTCAATCATTGCTTGCAGAACCTCGAGAAGATGATGAGGAGGTGTGTAGAGACGAAGTTGATGCTTAACTGGGAGGAGTGTCACTTCATGGTGACTGAGGGGATTGTGCGTGGGCACAAAGTTTCACGGGCCGGTATCGAAGTGGATAGAGCAAAAATTGACACGATCAGTAGTCTTCCACCGTCGACTTGTGTGAAATCGGTTCGTAGTTTCTTAGGTCATGCGGGTTTCTATAGACGATTCATTAAATATTTTTCAAAGATTACCTGACCCATGACCCGCCTTCTGGAGAAAGACGTCCCATTTGATTTTAATGCATACTGTTTGAAGCCATTCGAGTTCTTGAAAGAGCAGTTAGTCTGTGCTCATATCTTGATCTCCCCCGACTGGAGCTTACCCTTTGAGCTCATGTGTGATGCGAGTGATTATGCAGTCGGGGCTGTTTTAGGCCAAAGAAGAGAGAAGCACTTCCACCCGATCTATTATGCTAGTAAAACTCTTAATGCTGCTCAAGATAATTACACGACTACCAAGAAGGAGTTGTTAGCGGTGGTGTTTGGATTTGACAAGTTTCGTTCATACTTAGTGCTCTCTAAAACCATCGTTTATACTGATCATGCGGCATTGCGATATCTGTTCGCAAAGAAGGATGCCAAACCTAGATTGATTCGATGGATCCTCTTGCTTTTCGAGTTTGATATTGAGATCAAAGACAGAAGGGAGCGGAGAATGTGGCGGCCGACCATTTGTCGAGGCTAGAGGACCCCGGTAGAGAAGAGATCTGAGAGGAGGCCATAGGGGACACATTTCCCCATGAGTCCTTGATGATGGTGAGTGTGAGACCAGCCGAGAAGCCGGTGTTTTACATGAGTGCTGAGGCGCAAGGTTTGCCATGGTTTTCTAATATAGAAAACTACTTGGCTGATGGTGTAGTGGTGAAAGGCATGACTTCACAACAGAGGCGTAAATTCTTTGCTGATGCCAACCACTACGTTTGGGATGCTCCACATCTATTTCGTGTGGGAGCTGATAGAGTTTTGAGGAGGTGTGTGAGCAAGGAAGAAGGTGTAGAGATCCTTAAGCATTGTCATGAGGGCTTGACGGGAGGTCACAACGGACCCTCCTACACCGCCAAGAAGATGTTTGATTCTGGATTCTATTGGCCGACGGTGTTTAAAGATGCTCATGAGTTAGTGAAGCGGTGTGATGCTTGTCAACGCACCGGTAATATCTCATCCCGGAATGAAATGCCCCAAAACCCGATTTAAGTAGTTGAAGTGTTTGACATTTAAGGCATTGATTTCATGGGTCCGTTCCCTATCTCAAGAGGGAACCAATACATTCTCGTGCCTATAGACTATGTTTCTAAGTGGGTCGAGGATCAAGCTCTACCTACGAATGATGCCCGAGTTGTGGTGGGATTTCTGAAGAAGTTATTTAGTTGGTTTGGTACTCCTAGAGCCCTAATCAGTGATAGGGGCACGCACTTTTGCAACGCCCATATGGAGAAGGTGTTGTCACACTATGGGGTCACCCATCAGTTTTCAACTGCCTATCATCTACAAACTAGTTGGCAAGTCGAGAATGCGAATAGGGGAGTAAAGAGGATCCTAGAGAAAACTGTTAGGAAGAATAAGAAGGATTGGTCCGACAAGGTAGATGATGCGCTTTGGGCGTTCAGAACTGCGTTCAAAACACCTATAGGGACAACATACTTTAGGATGATCTATGGAAAGGCGTGTCATCTACCGGTGGAACTAGAGCACAAGGTGTATTGGGCCTTAAAGACAGTTAACATTGACTTGCCACAAACAGCACGACACCGGTTTCTCCAGTTGCATGCGTTGGATGAATTACGCGACGAAGCATACACGCGTTCATGGAGTTATAAAGAGCGCACAAAGGCGGTGCACGATCGTCGGTTGAAGGGAGTGAAAGACTTAAAGTGTGGGGATAGGGTGTTAGTATACAATTCGAGATTGAAACTATTCCTAGGAAAGCTTAAGTCTAGATGGACAGGGCCACACACGGTCAAAGAGGTATTTCCTTATGGCACGGTGGAGCTACACGATGGGGAAGGTAGCTCGTGGAAGGTGAACGGTCATAGATTGAAGCATTACATCGGAGGACCGATTGAGAATATTGAGGGGGATGAAATCCTCTTTGACAAGACCGAAACACAAAGTTGAAGGAGAGTAAGTCATCGGGGTAGAACCCGAGTGTAGAGTTTGTAAATTTCGGTGTTTTATTTTCATTTTCTAGTTTTTGTGCATTTTCAGTTTGTGTGTTCGTGTGTTTCAGGGAATCGTGGCCAAAAAGGAGAAAGAAAACCATAAAAAATGACGTTCCAGGTATGTACGCTTAAAAATCTAAGGTTGGAACAAGTTCTGAAAGCAAGTTGAAAAAAATTCTTAAATGGTGAAAATTTTTCTAAGTATAAAAAACGGGCTTAACTTTCTGTGAATGGTGCCTCTTCGCGGTACGCGAGGGGTTGGGGAGTGAGTTCTCGCTGTACGCATGATACAAAAAACCCTGGCCAGCTTTCTTGTCCCCCACGGTACGCGAGAATTATTGTTTGGGCACTCGCGGTACGCGGAGCACTGAAAGGACAACTCCGCCTACCCACCCCACGCGGTACGCGTGACTGTGAGCACAGACCTCTCGCGATACGCGAGAGAATGGAAAAATCAGAAAAAAATATAAACCCTATTCTCCGTCATTCCACCACTACACCACCACCTTCCACTCGTCACCCCACCGCCGCCCCCTCACCGCAACCACTATCCACCACTGCCACTACTCCGGCAACCCCTCCCTCTCACCCACGCGTCTTTTCACCACCACAAATTCCACTACCCCCGTCGCCGCCCTAAACCACCATCAATCACCACCACCATCGGCGATTACACACACCCATCATCCCCACCAACTACTCCACCCACGCGAGAAACCCTTCACCGGCACCCACCTGTCACCATTAGACCACCGGTAGCCATCACCACCGTCACCGCCACTCTCCGCCGCCCTCACTACCATCGATTTAGGAGTGCTCTGGGGTTCTGCTTGTCATCACCATCGTTTTCGGTCGTCATCAAGGTACGATTTCCTGTTTCATAATCGAATTGAGTCGTTGTAGGAGATAGGTTTGTAATTTGAGTCGTATACAATAATTTTTACTTTTGTTTAGTTGGTAATTAGATAGGTTTGAGTCACGGTGAGTGTAAATTGAGGCGTTTTGTAATTTAGATCTAGTTGAAGTCTTGATATGCTAAATTGTGTTATTGGAGTCAATTTTCATGCTTTAATTGAACATATATCGTAATTTTGCAAAGTTCTAGCCTAACTATATGCCATGTATGCTCACTACCTTTTCTTGGCTAATCTAGTATAGTCGTTTATCGAGTCTTAGTGTTTTAGTAGTCATGTATAGTTTCGTACACTCGAGTTAGCCCTGTTTGTGTAATTAGGATCCATGTGGGGTATAGCAATGGATATTTGAATTGTGGCACGGGGGCATTGGAATTAAAGGAAATATGATCATATCTAAGCCCCAGAGGTTGTTTAATCTAATCATGTATCAAGTCTTTTGCACGTTTTGTTTAAATTAGTTTTAAATTTTAGTTAAATTGTAATTAGAATTAACCGAGTCATTAGTATTAGTTCATTGTTGTGCTTGGATGTAAATTGTGTCTTGGGATATGCCTCTGGTTTTCTTTGCAGGTTTAGACCGACTCGCCCGTACTCAATTTCCATTCGGGTTGTCTAGTTTTTAAATAAACAAATAGGGTATCCTGAATTTTTCAATTTTTTTTATTTTTTTATTTTTGTAGTATATTAGTAGGCTATAAATTAATCGAACGAACGCGAATGAAATGCTATACGGTTGTTCGGCCTATTGTATTATTTTATTATTTGTTGTACTAACTTGTAAATGAAGGTATGTCTGACTGAGGAAAGTCATCTAGCGCGCCCAAGCGCAGGCGGGGCCCAGTTCCCCACCCTAGGGGAGAGGCCGAGGAGCCGCGCCCGATTCGTCGGGCGCCGCGTGTCATTCGATACGTGGTTCCTGAGGCCCGTCCCACCCCAGACGCGGAGCTGACACCGATAGAGGACCGGGTTCTACACCATCATACCCTCCTCCGATTCGATCTCATGATAGAGGAGGCTGTCTGGCTAGAGAGGTTCGTGGATATGGAGCTATATCAGCACAGAGGATTTGATTGGGGGCTCGTCGAGGAGTTAGGGCAGCTCCAGAGGTTACAGGAGCTTATTGATGCCCGTTAGATGACAACATTGGCCTGTGACGCCACACGGTACTTAGAGCTCACCGTCGAGTTCCACACTACCTTCAGGTACTTCACAGGCCAGTTCGAGGAGCCTGCTGCAGTGTCGTTTGCGTTGGGCCAACAACTTTTTGAGATGACGGTGCCACAGTTTGCGGTTGCCACGGGGTGGTACACCGAGGCCGAGGTGGCACAGCCGTTTCTACAGAGCTTACGTGGGTTATTGAGGAGGCGACACGACCAGGGGGTCAGCGACAGTCAGTTACGCGAATTTTGGCATTCCATCTCCGATGGACCGTACTCCTCATCTCTTGTGGAGTCTTCCATTCGCGACTCCCTTATCTGCTACATTCATAGGATACTGGATTGCACTCTCATTGGACGTCGGTCCGGTATTGAGAAGTGCAACCAGCTGGATCTTTTCTGCCTATATTGCATCGTTGGCCGCCGAGAGGCCAACCTGGCAAGCATTCTCATTTCATCTATTGCTTGGGGTCGTCGCGGTGGACTCTATGCTAGGCTGGAGCTCGGGCCTTATATCAGTAGGCTGGTGGAGCGTTTGGGAATTTTTGACCGCTATCCGGGCCGTCTACTTACACTGGGCCCATATACCTTTCCGTACGGTCTTGTCGAGTTGAGATTAGCGAGGATCATAACGATGGATGATCCCCCGCGATTCATGGAGATCCGACAGGGTCCGCCGGTCCCACCACCTGTAGGGAAACCTGTCGTGGAGGCATTAGAGATGGGGGCGCTGACAGCACGCCAGAGGATTCTACACCACATAGAGCGCCCCCGGGTTCAGCACCCGTTGAGGGTTAGACCACCTGCACCACTGACTCTCGAGGCACTGCGAGATCAGATTTTTGACCGATTGGATCGACAGGACGATTTCATACGGTACGTGATGACGCACCAGGGTATACAGATCCCACCGTTCTTCAGGGCACCAGACCAGCATCAGCCGGATCAGCCAGAGACGGGAGGTGATCAGTCGTGATCATTAGTTGCCTTTTGCTGGGTTGTATATAGTTTAGTTCATATATTTTCATTTATGTATTTCTTTTTATGTATTTCATTCTTGTATTTCCATTCCTGTACATAAACTCTTGTATATCATTTTCCTTTGTGTTGTTATTGTATATATTATGTTTGACGTCGTTGCTAGTATGTGGTAGAAATTAGCCGCTTTCGTTCGCGAGGAGTACTTGGAATAAGTGTGAGCTGAGCGCATTCGAATGGAGGGCGAGGGAGCACGACTTACGAGGAATTTCATAGCCATTTTACCAGGGAAGTGTGAGCTGAGCTGAGCTGAGCACATTTCTAATAAGTGTGAGCTGAGCTGAGCACATTTCTAACTTATTTTTATTTGTTTATTTTTATTTTGTATTTTTCTCTTATTTTTATTTAATAATCGTTTCACGGTCCACATTGAGGACAATGTAAATTTTAAGTGTCGGGATGGGAGAAATTCGTCTTGGTTTTGTATTTTGAGTCTGTTGTTGTAATTTGTAGAAATTTTTTCAAAAAATGTCCTTTGAAGTAGAGTTTTGCAAGTACATGGAAAATGATAGTACAACTGGTCATAGCATGCTGAAGTAAAATGAAAATAAACAATAGAAAGTGTGTCTAATTTGTGATGAATCGGTAGGCCCACCCAGTTGAAAATCTTAAATATCCTGAAGGTGTTGCTTAGGATTAATAACTAAATTAAATCTTGAAATCTTGTGGGTTCTCATCTTAGGGAAATGGTGAAACTGAAACTGTCAAAATAGGGTGATAGGTACCACGGTAAGCTAAGGTTTTTATGTTTCTGAAATATTTTGGCACACCACTCTCAGTTTATGAAAATGAATTCGAGAGTTGGTGGCGCCCACATTCCATTTTTCCATCCATTATGAGTATAATTGAAAGCTTGAGTTTTGACTTACGTGTTACCCTCCGGGATAGCGACTTGGTTGATACACCCATGGGTCGGGACTTGAGTGATCAATAATTGGGATAAATAAGGTTTGATTTATGTGTTTCCAACGGGGATAGTGACTCTCGGGATACGCCTCTACCTTGAATTCTTATGTTCTTGATTGATAAAACTGCATCCTATGTGCTACCTTCTGGGATGGTGACCTGGTTGAAGTACCACTAGGTAAGGTTGATTCATACATCTAATAATACTCATTCCATTTCATTCCATCAAATCATCTATATTTGGAAAACATTAAGATTTTGGAGTACTGTGGTGGGAAGATCTACATGATCTAACCCTGGCCTAAACATGACCGTGAGAAAGGATTAGGTGGAAGTGTAGCTTTTAAGTGTGAGATCCATAGTTTGATTGACCCGTTGTATAAGTTGGATTAGAACACTTCTCGGGGGCTTCATATTTGGTGTTTGGGTTTAGTTGGATAGAAATATCGGTTATTGCACTTTAATGCGTTATAATATTTGTGTTGAAAAAAAATTGAGAATGATAAATCTTTGTCCAGTTATGATTCCATTACATATTTCTTTTTCGAGGACGAAAAAAGTGTAAGTGTGGGGATGTTTGATGTGTTGCAAAACACATGCATTTACCCATGTATATTTATGTGTATTTGTCCAGTTTTGTATTCGTTTGGTATTGTTTTGTGTTCGTTCTGAGTTCGGGTCAGATTTACAGGTCATAGTGTGCTAAGGGAGCAGAAAGCGAAGCTAAATCTTGGAGAAATCGAGCACACGGGGAAAGAGGAAAATGAAAGAAGAAAATGTTAATTTTCTATGATTTTAGGTGCCTTGCGGCACGCGAGGCAGGAGGAGAAATTCTCTCGTGGTACGCGAGGGAAGCCAGGAAGCGCCCCGACTAAATTGTCCCTCACGGTACGCGAGGAACCGACCCAAAGTCTCTCGCGGTACGCGAGAGACCCGCTAATCCGGTTTTTGAGGAATTTTTAGGGTTTTAATGTTTATGTCAGGCATTCTTCTAAGAAATCGACTAATTGTCGTCAGAGCTTGGATCTTGGGCGATTTTGGCAAGAAAGATTGGATTTGGATCAAGGTTTCAAGGTATTGGAGACAATTCGGGTTAGAATCAAGCATTCGGTCACGATTAATCATTCGGTTGTTTTTTATCTGTGTTCTATGACTTTGTTTGCTATTTTTAACTCTGATACTTCTTTCTTTATCATGTTTCTTGGCTAAAACTTTAGAACTGCCTAGGTTTAAGATGATTGGATGTTAAAGTTTGGATTTTTATTGGTTTTTTGGATGTTGATATGATTTTATGCTTTAGTCCAGATCTGATTTGATGTGTTTGATGAATATGCATGCTTGTTATTGATTGTTTGTTGGTTGATTCATCCATACATGCTTTGTTGAATGTCTTTCATGAATGAGCGTGTAGTAGGTCGTTTACTTTGTGTTTGCGATTAGTTTGTGGTTGTCTAGACGTAGTCACCATAGGATTGTCAACTAATAATCAATTAAAATCAAGTATTCTCTTTTCTAAATATCTTCAAAAGTGATAGGTAATCGGGTAGTCTTCAGTGTTAGGGTTTCTGAGTGTAAATTGTCTAAGAGGGCGTTTTCCTTAGAGGTCTACTATCGTTGTTGATCCGTGTCAAACATAGTGAATTCAAGTTGTTCCTTGCATCTTTGATGTATTGAGATAGCGTAACCGAGAGGTGAGTAGTCTATCGAGTCTATAGCATAATCAGTGATACCGAGAGGTGATCCGATAACTGGTGAGTTTAATAGCCTTTGAGTAGTCTTCTGGTTACATCCCGCGACCGAGAGTGATCGGGAATCCATTAGTCAGTCTTGAGGGTGTCATATCTTTAGATCCCAGTTCCATATTATATTCCTTAACCAATAGAAGTCGAGCTCAACATTCATGATTCACAGCCTAGGTAGTCCTTTCCATTCTTATTGATTTCATCCCGGTCCTTGTTAGATAGTTATTTGTCTTCTTTAGTATTCAATTGCCTGGTTTAATCTTAGTTCGTAGATTCCCCCCCCCCAATCCAAACCAAATATTAAGTCCTAGTTAGAGTCTAATTTGTTCTAGAGTTAGTGTCTCGTGGGTTCGATATCCGGACTTCTTTTAGCTGTGTTACAATTCATAGGTACACTTGCCTGTCTTTGTGGTCTAGTTTAGTAGAGTTGTCTAGAGTTTAACTAGAGTGTCTATGTTAGTTTGTGTTTAATTTTATCGATCGTTTGACTGACATCAATCACTTAGGATTTGGACCTAGAAATAATGGAGTTTAATTAATTTAATGTTTGAATACTTTGTTTTCCTATTTTCAATTGTAACTGACGCTTTTAATTTGAATAATAAACATCATCACATTTAATAGATGATAATGTGCTTATGAACAACCGCGTCAGCCCTGGAGTATAATCCGCCGCCGGCCGGGGTGTGACAATTGACGGTACAGGGAGAGCCATTAGCCGGTCGTTTGCTACAAGCCTTGAAGCCTACAATATGCCGGTTTTGCTACTTTGATTTTACAATGTGCAAACCAGGTAATAAAGTTTACATTCTACAATCTGATTTTACTTTGATTTTGCTCTTTGCTACAATTTGGCGATTTGAACTTTGACCCTAAGGTCCTAAGCTTTTAATTTGATTTTGCAATCTACATCTTGTTGATTTTGCAATATACAATTAGAGAATTTTACTTTGATTTTGCTTCAATCTGCTTTTGAAAGAACTTTGACCCTAAGGTCCTAAGCTTTTGAAACTCGGGTCCTAAGCTTTTAATTTGATTTGATTTAAAGTTTGCTTACAACTTATTGCAGATCTTAGATGGAGTTGTTAGTAAATTGTGTTTTAATTGATTTGCTCATTGCGATTTAAACGTGTTTTGCTCATTAGATCTAAGTTTATGGTGTTAAATAATCCTAAATGTCAAATGGAAACCGCAAGTTCAAATCCGGTTCATCAAAAAGGGCAAAAACAAAAAGCCTAAACTAGATGCTTGGAAAAGGGCTCCAAATTTTCAATTCGCTTGGGCCACCAAATACATTGTGCCACCGTTGTACCAAAGTTATTGAGGCTCAAGTGAGGGCGATTTTTCTGCCATGTGGACGCCACGTCATCTGGGTGGGTTGCTCACACCTTTCTCACTTGGTAAGTGTTATACCCAAGTGAGTAAGAGTTGTGTGAGTGGTGTAATGGAGTGTGTGTGTGTGTGTGAGTGAGTGTGACACCTGCCAAAAAATCGTCCCAATTATACCAAGAATGAAAGTTATAAGGACCAGAATTGACGAAACCTAAAAGTTAAGGGAGAAAAATAAAGAAAACTGGATTTCATAGGGTAGCGGACCACCACCAACCGGCTAACGGTCCGCTACAGGCGCCGAGGGATTACCCCGCTAAAGGCTTGGCGGACCGCCACACGCGCAGTATCGGTCTGCTAATGGGCAGACTCATTGGGGACCGACTGGTTCTCAGCTAACGATCCGCTATGGGTCTATCGAGGCAACCTCTGCACACGCCACGTGTAGGGCATGCATCAGCCCTAATGATGCGTGGTTCTTAGCGGACCGCTAAGGTCTACCCACACGGTCCACTACGGACGTGTGGTGCGCATGCACTGTCAGGCCGCCACGTGTACCACATGCGTAAGAAGTTTGGCGGTAGCGGACGACCGCCAACTCTCTGGCTAACAGTCCGCTACGGTATGGGATTCAACCTACAAATAAAAGCTCATTCTATTTCATTTTTCACACCAACTCACTTCCGAGTTTTCAAGCTTCCCTCTACACCCGATCTTCTAGTTGATGTCCCGACTCCCGAGCCGCTCTCCCGAGTTCGACTGGTTTTCGCTTATCTACCGGACTCGATCGTTTATAGCCGAAGAAACCCGAGGAACGCGTAGAAGAGATAAGGTGCTAGAGCCCTAAGAGCCAACTCTAAGAGCTACGTAGCACTAAGATTACTATCTTTCCACTCACAAACCAAGATGAATACAAGTTAGTCTTAAATTCAGTTTTACATCGTGAGTGTGCTACAAATACACCCACACAACAATTAAACTATTTACGTTTACGAAAAGGGCAAAACAAGAAGTTAAATACTTAATGCATACCACCTTCTAGGGTTTGCTATGGATAAAACCCCAGGGGTGACTTGTTACACGAATAAAAATGTATACGTAAAGTTTGATCAAATGTTTATACTTGTCCGGGAAAATACGGCCGGACGGGGTTGGCACATACTAAGTCGAGTGATTGTGTAAAACGGGGGATCATCAAATCCACGTCTTCCCTGAGTATGTGACCAATGTATACGCACCATAAAGGGATGTAGTAATGTGTTTACTGTATCCCTTCGAAATATATGATTAACTATTTAATCAACTGTTTCGTCGTTTGATAAAGGATTTTTGGTGTCATAAAGTATTCACCAGCTCACCGATGAAGTTCATTTTCAAATGTTTTCAGAAAACGATTAAAATTGAATAACGCCTGTCAGGGCTAGCTTAGTCCCGATGGTGGTTATGAGTTTTGTTGTTATCCGGGTTGAGCTACACACTTTGACCTGGTGCAAAGAGAGAATATTATACTGGTTCGTGCTAAGGTGGAAAATAATATCCAAGCACGGGAAGGATCTGGAGAAAAGATTACAAACTCTGAAATCAAAGCAGGTGATAGGTGCCAATTGAAGTCACAGCCCGGTAATGCCTGGGGGTGCCCAGGGCGGGATGTGACAGTGAGTGAGAGAGAGAGAGAAAGAGAGGGAGGGAGGGAGAGAGAGATACCTTACGAGCCGTGAGTTATATTTATTTAAAATAAATCATAAGTCTTGATACATATAGAATGTTTTATATTTGTTAACATTTATTTGCAAATCATAATAGGTTTTATAAATTAGTACAATAAGTCAGTTGTATTAAATTTTCTTAATCTTCATAATCACACAAATTTATGAACATTTTATAACAATGCGATTGTCTTTTTACAACCATGGTCATTGTAACGTCCCAATTTTTTGAATATTATATAAAACATCTAAGAATCCAATGGTAGAATTAATGGTCTGATGGTAAATGGAACATGGTCATCAGATCCAGAAACAATCAAAGATCAGGATCTAAGATATTACCAACAGAAGTTTAAAAACCCGATGGTTTCGAGGCCTAAACTCATCATCCCCGGGTTTAGAAATTAAGTTATCTGTAGTAGAGTCTAATTTGCTTGTTGATAAATTTTCAATGGAAGAAATACGTGAAGCGGTGTGGCGTTGTGGCAAACGAAAAATCGCCTGGTCCGGTTGGATTTACGTTTAAATTCATCAAACATTTTTGGGATGTTTTGGCATTGGAGTTTTGGAAGGTGTTGGATGAGTTCTTCGTTACAGGTAATATCAACAAAGGTGTTAATGGTTCTTTCATAACTTTGATCCCAAAATTAAGTGACCCAATTGACCTTGGCAATTATAAACCAATTAATTTAATTATTGTATTTACAAGGTTATATCCAAGGTTCTTGCAAATAGGCTTAAAATAGTGGTTGATTTGGTCTACAAGGAATCGACTCTATAGCGACGACAAGGGACAGGGTTGTAGCGACGACATGTCCTCGCTATAGAGTGTAAATGCCTATAGCAACGACCTGTCGTCGCTATGGGGTTCGTGGCCACATGTTCGTACGCATAGGTGCTTTTTGTCGTCGCAATAGTGTACCATGTCCCGACGAAATATCGTCGCCATAAGTTCGTCGCCAATAAATCTTTTTTCCAGGTTTTTTTTTTGCAAAATTTTTCTTGAATTTTTTCGCATAAAATTTTAAAATATTATACAAACTATTATTTAACATAACATATCATAATGTATGACATAACTTCGATTTAACTATAAATTAAGATAACACATCATAATGTGTAAAATCTTTGTAACCTCAAGTACAAATTAACATAACAAATTAAGCGATAGTAGCTAAATATCTTCATCACTACTTTCACCATGTTTTTGTAATTGTTATCGCATTTCATTCATTTGTTGGAAACTTTTGCTGCATTTGTTGGAATTATTGTTGCATTTGGTCATTCACTTGTTGTTGTTGTGTGTTCTTTGACCTAATGCACATTTTATAACATCAAGCTCATCAATAGATGATGAATCACCGGGCTAACTTTCCATTCTCCTACACTCATTTTGAATCCTTTCCTGCATTAAACAATACAATAAACGTGTTGTTAATTTTTTGCTAAAATTCGGCAGCATAACAGCTGTAAAATGGATAGCCAACATGTTCAACTATAAATAATAAATGGTAATAATTCCCAAAATTCAATAAACATACATTAAAAAATACTAACAATATATAAATAAATACCAACTTTTAGTCTATTAAAGTGAGTTTGAGTCATTTTACTCATTTAAACTAAAAGTTGGATATTTGAAATCTAATAAAGTGGGTTCGGGTCATTTAAACTAATAGATGGACATTTTAAGCCTATTAAAGTGGTTCGGGTTATTCTAACTCATTTAAACTAAAAGTTGGATATTTTAAGCATATTAAAGTGTGTTCGGGTAATTTTTAAACAATTTAAACTAAAAGTTTGATATTTTAAGCATTTTAAAGTGGGTTAGAGTAACCCATTTAAACTAAAAATTGGATATTTTAAGCATATTAAAGTCGGTTAGAATCATTTTGACCCATTTTAACTAAAAGTTGGATATTTTAAGCCTATTAAAGTTGGTTCCGGTCATTTTGACCCAATTAAACTAAAAGTTAGATATTTTAAGCCTATTAAGTGGATTCAAGTCATTTTGATCCATTTAAACTATAAGTTGGATTTTTAACCCTATTAAAGTGGGTTCAGTTCATTTTGACCCATTTTAACTAAAAGTTGGATATTTTAAGCCTATTAAAGTGGGTTCTGGTAATTTTAACCCATTTAAACTAAAAGTATGCACAAATAATCCTAAAATGCCTAAATGCACTCAAAGACAAAAGTGGTGGCTCTCCCTGTTTATCAATAGCCAATTGTTAATACGTCTAAACGAGCCAAATATGTCTAGAATGCAATAACAACAAACTTTTATATTAAAGTACAAAAGTGGGTTTGAGTCACTTTGTCACACCCCCAAATTTATTTACTTAATAAATAAGTAAAGTTTGTAACGATTGGTTCATTACACGATTGCGGAAGCTGTAATAGTGATTTCTAAGACTTGAATACATACACAATTACTAAGACTAAGTAATACAATGATCTAAGTTCTTCTAGATCAACGATAGTCTTGAGACTTGATAATCTATGTTCTTCCAGCTACTAGGAATTGATCCAATATAGTTAGCCTATTCCAACCACGCCATTGCTAAGGGTTACCTGAGAAACACATTTGAAAGTGTCAACACAAAGGTTGATGAGTTCATAGAGTTAGTTATTTCAGTGCCAGTAGTTTTCCCCTTAAACATGTACATGACCTAATAGTCATAAAATAAGTAGTTTTCGCCGAAAACATATACCTGACTTTACCGTCATAAAATAAGTAGTTTTCCCCGAAAACATATACATGGCTTAACCATCATAAAATAAGTAGTTTCCCCGAAAACAAGTACATGACTTAGCCGTCATAAAATAAGTAGTTTTCCCCGAAAACATGTATATGACTTAACCGTCATAACATAAGTAGTTTTCCCCGAAAACATGTACATGACTTAACCGTCATAAGATAAGTAGTTTTCCCCGAAAACATGTACATGACTTAACCGTCATAAAATAAGTAGTTTTCCCCGAAAAAATATACATGACTTAACCGTCATAAAATAAGTATTTTTCACTGAAAACATATACATGACTTAATCGCCGTAAAAGTAGGTAGTTGTACCCGGAAACACGCACATGACATTACCTTCATATATGAGTAGTTTTACTCGAAAACATGCACATGACATTACCGTCATAAATAAGTAGTTTTCCTTGTAAACAAATAATTCTAAGTGCATATGATAAACAAAACAAGTGTTATTGATCCATTAGAAAGCTAGCTAGGCTTACAAATACCTATGTTCATACATGAAACCGTAACCAAACCATGACAAATGATTGCTCATCCCTCGCTATACCACGAGAATAAGACAATATGCGGCCATTTGACCCTTCAAGTCTCGGTTAGCGCGACTAACCATGACCGGGGGCGTCACCCCCAATAGTACTAGTCATAGAATCCCATGCTAAGACCATAACTAATGATTACAAAATGTTAATGTTGTTCAGGGGACTTTTAGCGCTCTATTGTTCCTCATGTACAACATAATGTTAGTGTCTTGTTTCCTAGTTATCATATAAAAATGTTTGCAATGTTTTATCAATAATGTTTCCAAATGTATTAAACAATTATGTAAGTATATTTCTCCCTTGCAGTTTACAAAACATTAAAAATGAGAAAAGGGGGCCGTGAACTCACCTGGTGATTGATGTATGCTAGCAAATAACAATGTGTGTAGGTCCCCAGGTGTCTCGGATCGTTACGTGTGGGTGTGTGACTAGTCGGACCATGTGCGTAATGCCCGTGACTAGGTGGAGAATCAAGCAACACAAAGTAAACCGACAACGAAATCACTTTCAAACTCCGTCTATTATAAACTTGAAGGGTTATAAAGAGAATATACTTAGTGCAAATGTCTGCGTACATAACTTCTGTCAACCTATTCTATTTATACTAGACCTGATTTCTGCGCACTTAACAAGTGTGCAGGGCAAATTGTTCATGCATACTTAGCAAGTACGCAGAGTATTCTTGCGTACTTGCTAAGTACGCAGGAAGTAATTCCTGCACACATGCTAAGTGCGCAAAACACTTAGAGAAAATAATACAACAATAACATGCATTAGAAATTACAACTCGATAACTAATACATACAGACAATAACATACAAAGACTAATACATACAAGACAAGTACAATAAACTAAGACACTATCCAGATTGTCTGTCACACAAAAGTGCTTCAACAAACTCCCCCTTGACAGCAGCTCTGGATTGTCTTCGGTCTTCACTACTCCCCAGCTTTAGCTTCCATCTTATTCTTGTAGTCAAGGAAGAACGTGATAACCTTGTCGTATTTAGAAGCAAGGAACTTTGTCCACTCGTCCGTGTACATGCAGTACTTGTCAGCTACTGCCTCCAGATCTTTCACAGAGAAGTTTATGAAGTAGACTTCATCAAACACTCTAATCAGTTCCCTTGGCACTAAGCTTCCACTATCGGACCACACATTTCCAATCACCACTGCCTCGCCCGATTTAGGATCTACGTACCAGTACCATATGTTACCGAGGATATCCTGAGATAACTTGCCCAGGGGAATCTTGGTTTCACACAGCACTGGCTTGTATACCAGTTTCTTTAAGCTTCTCTTAGTCACAGGATGTCTAGCGTTCTTGTCCCTGATTCGCTTGGGCACTTGAGGCTTAAACATTTCTAATTTCCCAGATCTTACCTCTCGCTGTAGAACCTGCCACAAACTTATCACTACTGCGTTATTTGAGTGACCCAGCAGCTCTCAGTTTACTAGGTTCACGAGGTCGTATCTTGGCAAGGAGTTGAAAGCTTCGCTAGTTAGTTTCAAGTATTGAACCCCCCCAGCTCGCTTGATTGCAAACAACTTCTTATCCTCGTCGAACTTCACAGCTATGATCATCCCTATCGCTCCGTGTTTGTCTATGATTGACGTCTTTTGCCAGACAGGATCCGGATCCTTCGATGAACTTGCAGACATATGTTTGTCTTTCTGTGCCTCTAGATCCACAGGTGTAGGGTCGACAGGGGAGGTTTTAGTCGACGCCTCAACAGTACTAGCAGGCTCGACTCAACCTGTGTCAAGATGAGATTCAAAGGATGGAACTTCGAAGATCTCTCCATCTTCAAACTCATACTCTCCTTCCCCGTTTCCCTTGGGAACTTCGATTACCACATCATCAGCTTCCTCATCCCAATCGTCACCAAAGTCGATCTCTCCCTCTTCCAGATTGTAGAGAGCCTCGAGATGTGCTTCTTTGGAATAGTCTGGCTCTAAGAATAAGATCAAATTATCCGACACGTCGTCAGATAGATCTTTCAAAACGTCAGCCACTGACTTTCCTTTATTGCCACCTGAAGCATCACCGCCTTCCTGGTGAGTCGACTCCCCCTCAACCATTGGAACAGTAGAAATGGGAACTATCACCAAAGCTTGTTGCTCACTTCCACTTGAACCGACTTCAGGATCCTTGTCTTTATCATCATCCTTTGTTAGATCAACCGGATGATAAGCCTCATCACTGCTAGATTTTGATGCCTTTTCCTTCTCTTTTTCTCTCTCCCCCTGAGCAGCAAGCTTCTTGGTCAGGACAGCTACTAACTTGACCATCATTTCATGTTCTTTCCGCTGCATGTCAAACCGTACCTCTAAAGACGTCCTGTGTCCCAGAATCATATTGTTTGTTTTGATCAGTAGTTCGTTCTGAGCCATCACATTTATAAGTCTCTCTTCATTCCCAGTCCTCTGGCTTCTCAGAATAGTAACTTCGTCCACCAACAAATTTATCTGAGCCTGTTGAGCCTCAGATTCTTCACTTGATTTCTGAACAGTTTCAAGTAGACCATCAACTTGTGTTTCCAAAATGTTTATCCTTGCATCACTGGGATTAGGATTCCTGGATGTAGAGGCTTCAGCATTATGGAGTGGAGATGAGAAGATCGTATCAAAATCAAAACCCTGGGAAAAGTCTCCAAAGTTGTAGGGTTGACTGATGGGTTCAATGGTGGTAGTAGGGATTGTGGATTGGATGGTGGTTGTAGGAGTGATGGTGACAGACTCGGTTAAAATTGGAGGTGTCACCGACACTTGGACAGATGGTACAAGGAGGGACACTGTCACAGGAACCTCCTCTATGATAGCAGTGATAGCCACATCAGGTGTTACTCGTGGCCTCCTCTGCTGTCGCCTGTAAAGATGTTGTGAAGGTGAGGTAGAAGTGGAATCAGTACTCGTAGCCGTTACATGTGCTTGCCTCTGAGCACTGACTTCTACCTCACGAAGGATAGCTTGTTGCGGCCTATCCCCTAGTTGCTTATTAATACTTTCTCTCCTGCGTCTCTGTATAGCAGCGTCCGAATCAGAATCGGGCTCGTATTCACTGCTAGTCGCTTGTCGATTTCTCTTAGAAGATGACTCGGGAAGGGTCACCTTTGTCAATCTTCTTGGGTGTGCCTAGGACGGTGGATCATCAGAATCAGATGAATCTGACTCAGTCGATTCTGAGTCGAAATCTTCATTACCTCCAACTACTTGTTCCTCGTCCCTTTCATCTTTAGACATATCATCTTCAGATCCAACTTCCTCTTCTTCTTGCTGTTCATCACTGTGTTCACTGAGTTCAGGCTCAGACGCTGCACTATACCATCTTAAGTCAGTAGGAGCCACATATGCTTCATTTATTAGGTGGCCAAAGAGAGGACTGTGCTGAGGGGTAGGTTCAACACTGCCTGGGCTTTAGAAATTGTGCAAACACTCTCTTGTCCACCCGTTTGACTTGTAGTCTCTCTCCAATAGCCAGTAGATTCAGTACAGCATCATTAATCAACAGCTGCACGAACCTGGGGTATTATAGAAATCTAAACCTATCAGCAGCATTGATCTGATTGGTGATAGACTTGTAGATATACTTCAAGAAGTTATAACCCTTGTTAAGCGAGAGGGCAACCATTACAGCCTCCAGGTCATGCCCCATGGCATCCTTTCCAGCCTTTCTAGCAGATAGGCACATGATCATGATGTGTGCGAAGTAACGCCACTGATCAAGTACCCACATCTTCTTGTATGAGGAGTAGTCCATGGTACCGACATACCCCGTCCTTTGTCTCCAGCATCCATCAATGAAGTAGTCAGGGTAACTCACCGGATCAGTGGATAAGTCCCTAAACTGTAGCACGCGTCTGATGGTATCTTCAGAAATAGCAATGTCATGACCTGCTACAGTAGCCCTAATGACGTTTGGGTTTACGGTACAGTCATGATCAGCAGTTTCCCAGAATTGCTCTAGATACGGTCTTGAGACAACAGGATCAGCATATATGGCATAGTTGATCTTTGATCGGTTCAGGAAGTCGATTATCTCCCTATATTGAAGTGCAGCACCCTTCCACCCGGGCTGTGTTAGAGCCAGCATATTGAATTCGCTGGTGAATGCACGAGCCATCACTACAAAAACAAACAATAAACACAATAAGAACAAGAAGACTCATTGGAATTGAATACACATGACCAAGTATAGTACATTCACAAAGAACTAAAAATCCTAATTTTCAAGAATTCCCTTCCTGCGTACTTGTTATGTACACATGGTTTAGGTCTTGCGTACTTAGCAAGTACGCATGACTTAACACTTAAGCAAATTTTTGAAAATCCAAAATAGTAACTTGTGACTTTTGATGGTAATGATGGTTGCCACTAGGTCGAAAAACATGTTTAAGACCAATGGAACCTATTTAAACACCAAAATTGTACTAAAACCCAGTCATTTTCACCTAAAGTTCGACCCACGCGAACCCACGGTCAAACAGTAAGTCAAAAACAAAATCAAGGAGTGTTATGGACGATTAAGTGATGATCAAGCTTTGATTGCTGATTCTAAACTTGTTTTAGGTCATAATGTTTTACAAAAACAACCAAAAATTGTCCAAAATCAAGATTCAAAACCCTAGTTTTTCAAAGTCACAAATCGGTCGATAACTCAAGATTTAACAGATGAAATGGTCCTAGATTCTCACCAAATGTTAGTTAGATGATGTTGAAACTAGAATCGGGACGAAAAACCGTTTAGGAACACACGAAATTTTGAGTGAAAAAGGATCAGTGGGTATACAACAGTGTCAAAGAAGTTTGAATGAGATAAACTCAGAAAAAATTCTAATTCCTGTATATATACCCAACACATTTGGGTGTTGCGTACTTAACAAGTGCGCAAGGATTAACTCTTGCGTACCTAACAAGTACGCATGACTTAAGTCTTGCGTACTTACAAGTAGGCAAGGTTTAATTCCTGCGCACTTGTCAAGTACGCAGAAACCCTTGTGTTTCTCGAATTTCAACTCAAATTATGAAGAAGTCAAAGTCAAATAACGAACAGGATAAGCACATTCAATCAAGAGGATTCAAAGTCAATTCAAGAAGGTTAAACACAAATATTTTTGGCATTTTTTATTAGAATTGAACTATACGCAAACTTAAAATCTTTTTGCTCTTTTCTGAATATAGATATACAAGTATATACACACACACTATTTTTGCTCAAAGACACGAGCAGAGGATCATATCAGGCTAAACTCTAGCAAAAACGATACAAGATAAACGTCAAAGAATATGAGATCATGTCATGGATTACAAGTTATTCATACGTAATAAGCACATACACAAGTAATTCAAGTTGGCAATATTATGATATTTTGAAACCATAAGCAACTTTGTATCACGTTCTTGTGGGTTAAGGTATTAATTTTAAGATATACAACGTGTACCTCACTGATATGCTACAGAAATGTAACTTGCACTATCTCCTCAAGTCATCTAAGATTTTTCCAATTATTTTCAAATCTCCAGAATGAAGTTACATCGTTTAGCACAGAAAAAATCAAGCAGAATCCATAAGGATTATCAAGAATCATAAGATTCAGAATCGAGTGATTCAGATGTCTTGGTTTGATTGGATTTTCTTCTATGAATATCATATGATGATTCAGGTTAATAGATATGGAGTCTGTGGATTTAGGTAAGGTAATTCAACTTTTATTTGAATTTGATTTCAATGAATCAGGTATGATTCAAGGGTGAATATAAGCTTAACGGTTGATGTTAAGACATATCTTGGCCCAATTTCCCATTGCATACTTGTGAGTATGGGCAGTGAAGTGTATCGATAAATTGTGCTAAAGACATAACCCAAAACTGGTCTCTTAAGAAAATATTTGCTAAAATCTTACATCCTTTATCTGATAATGATCTTTTTGTATTCTTTTACACACGCACACATGCATACATGGGTTCAAATCACAGTTGTAGTCTAGATTTAGTTTCCACACTACTAATGATTCAAAGACGCATACAACCTATTGACAATTCAAAGTACTTGTAAATAAGCAGATTAAAAACATAACAATTTAAACAATCAAGTAAGCATGACACAATCATTTTCCATATGAGCAGTCTATGGCGTTTAGATCATTACTGATGTACTATCATTTCCTCTTTTCTCAAGATAACTTTGAAATTTTCTCAATTTTCTATTTTGTTTGGATTTTTGTAAAATATTTGAAAAGTAAAAGAACTATACAGAAAACTTAAAAGAAATAAAATTTAACTTTCATGAATTGAATTGATTTAAGAAAAACAAGTTTTCACTCTGGATTGAACATTCCTATCAAGTTGACAAGATGCTCAAAACGGGTTCGATCAAACGCCTTAGTGAAAAGGTCAGCAAAGTTGTCATCCGTGTGAACCTTTACAAGTTCAATGAGATGCTTTTCAGCACAATCACGGATGAAATGGTGGCGAATTTCAATATGTTTAGTTTTGGAATGTTTCACCGGGTTGTTTGTGATGGACATGGTGGCATTGTTGTCAATGAACAGTGGAGTTCCAGTGAAGTTTAAGCCGTAGTCTCTCAATTGCTGCTGAATCCACAATATCAGAGAACAACCGCTAGCTACAGCAATGTACTCGGCTTCACATGTTGAGACAGAAACCGTTGACTGCTTCTTACACTGCCAGGAAACCAGTCTGTCTCCCAAGAATTGACATCCACCAGAAGTTGAATTTCTATCAAGGTTACAACCGCCATAGTCTGAATCAGTATAGGCTTTGAAGTCAAATGACTGCTGCTTTGAGTACCAAAGACCCAATCGGGGTTTCCCTTTCAAGTATCAGAAAATCCTCTTGACAGCTATCATATGAGACTCCTTCGGTTGTGACTGAAACCTTGAGCATAAGCATACAACAAACATTATGTCGGGCCTTGAAGCTGTGAGATACATAAGAGATCCGATCATCCCATGGTACAATTTGCAATCCACATCCTTTCCATCTTTGTCTGGATGCAGACCATGATTGATGAGGATAGGTGTGCCATAAGTACTACTATCATTCATCTTGTATTTTGACAAGATGTCCTGCACATACTTGGTTTGATGCAGATAAATGTCATCCTCTCTTTGACTGACTTGCGGACCCAGGAAGAACGACAATTCACCCATGTTACTCATCTCAAACTTGGACTTCATCACCTGTTCGAATTCCCTACACATCTCTTCATTTGTAGACCCAAAGATAATGTCATCGACATACACTTGTACAAGAAGAATATCACCTCCTGCTTTCCGTATGAAGAGGGTCGAGTCAATCTGTCCACGGTCTAAACCATTTGACAGTAGATGTTTTGATAATGTCTCATACCATGCCCTAGGTGCTTGATGAAGACCACAAAGTGCTTTGTCGAGCTTAAACACTTTATTGATATTATGCGGATCTTCAAAGCCGGGAGGTTGAGTGACATAGACCTCTTCATGAACTTTTCCATACAGGAAAGCACTCTTCACATCAAGTTGATAGACCTTGAAGCCGACATAGGAGGCATAAGCCAGAAATACTCAAATGGCCTCAAGTCTAGCAACTGGGGCATATACTTCTGTGTAATCCAAGACCTCTTATTGATAAAAACCCTGAACAACCAACCTTACTTTGTTCTTCACTACAAAATGACGATCATCCGTCTTGCACTTGAACACCCATCTGGTTCTAATTGGTTGTACACCTCTTGGCAAGTCTACCAAATCCCACACATGCAACTTTTGGAATTGAGACAGTTCTTCTTACATTGCCTCAATCCAGCAGTTGTCAGCGAGAGCCTTCTTCACATTCTTCGGCTCTAACTAGGACACGAATGCAACATGCAAACATGTTTCCATGACACCAGTATCAAGTATCTCAGCGTATAGACTAGTGTTCTCAGCCATGGTTCTATGACGAGTTTGAACACCGGCATGAGGATCACCAATAATGTTGTCAATTGGATGATTCTTATGCACTCTCGTCTCTGGTACATTCGGTTCCTGAATTTCTGAATCGAGGTTCGTGCTTAACTCCCCCATATCCTGTGTTCCAGAAGAAGAAGATTCAATGTTGATTGGATCAGCTGGAGCTTCATTTCCTACACGAGTGTTAGGATTAGCTTGAGCGTCATTTCCGTCAACATGAACATCTTCAATGTTATCACTGTCATGAGTTCCATATGCAGATGCAGCATTGGAATCAGGAGCGACAATCGGTACAGTAGCACGTGTTGATAAACTGGAGTCATCACCGCCACCAAATAATTCATACACATTTACGACATCATCAGCAGACAGATCAGGAAGGTTGAAAGATTTGAATAGCGCATCATACTCAAAACCCCAAGCTGGACCGGTTGGTTTTGGTGGAATACTGTGTTTACTACAATCCAAGTGAAACCATTCCTCGACAGTACGAGTTCCTATATTGTACACTCTCTTGCAAGGCGAGTTGGTAACATATCCTAAGAAGATGCCTTCCACCACTTTTGCATGAAACATTGATTTTCGGTCTTTGTATTGTAGTAATAAGGAACATGGACTACCAAAAGGAACTAGATAGTCAAGATTGGGAGGTCGATTGTTGATCAACTCATAGCAAGTCTTGTTGTGCCTCTTCACAACCAGAACTATGTTCAAGACGTGACAAGCTGTATTAACTGCTTCTGCCCAGAAAGTGACAGGAAGCTTTGCATCTTACAGTATTGTCCTTACAGTCTCAATCAAGGTTATGTTCTTCCGTTCTGCAACTCCATTCTGCTGAGGTGTGTACGGGGCACTAAATTCGTGACGGATCCCCTTCTTGAGACAGAAAAGTTCCATCAAATTATTCTTGAATTCAGTTCCGTTATCACTCCTTATTCTTCTAACCTTCAACTTGCAAAGAGATTCCAAGCTCAGGATCAGGTATTGAAGAATGTCAGCAATTTTGTCCTTTGTAACTAAAAAATACACCCAATAAAAATGTGAGAAATCATCAGTTACAACCAGACATTATGACTTACCCCTAATTCTCCTGATACTTATGGGGCCAAACAGATCCATATGTAATAGCTCCAAAGGGGTATCGATGGAGTTTAGAGCTTGGGCTTGTGAGACTTCCATTGCTGTTTGCCCTTTTTACAAGGCATACAGTCATCTGCAACGGTAAATCTCAGCTTAGGAACACCGGTTACCAAACCGTTTCGGACAAGATGATTCATTTTTCGGTAAGAAATGTGTCCGAGTTTCCTATGCCACAAGATAGAGTCAAGCTCTGTCGCTTTAGTAAGCAAACAAGTAGCAACTGATGAGGTGGTTTTCGCCACGCTCATGTCGATCTGATAAGTGTTGTTTGTCCTTGGCGCTCACATCAGAATCCAGTCTTCAGGAACCTCAAAACCAGGTTTGAGAATAATGCATTCAGTCTTGTCAAACATAACCGAGTACTCCTTCGTCGCACATCTGGGAGACACTCAATAGGTTATGCTTCAGCTGCTCGCAGTAGTTGACGTTGTTGAAGCTGACACAACCATTTGAAACCACGCCTTGACACGTGATACTACCGCCTTTCTATCCAGCAAAGGCCACATAGCCGCCTCTGAATGGTTTCACATCTTGAAGCAGGGCTATGTTACCTGTCATGTGCCGGGAGCATCCACTATCTACATACCAACGATTAGAGATAGTACCCTTCGGATGTCCCTGCACAAGTCACAAGAAATTAATTAGATTTGGAGACCCAAGCCATAGTGGTCTTGGGTCATCGGTCTTTCTTAAAATAAACAACCTCAATTAATTCACAGTCGTGACTGTAAAAAATGGATGAATCTTTAGATGATTTGGGACCAGGAGATTGAGAACTTTTGGATTTATTATTCCAGGACCTCTTCTTTTTCTTAACTGGAACAGTAGACTTAGATTCAACAGCAGCAGGTGAACTAGTGGAAGCTTCACCTGATTGAATTCCAGCCAGCTTTCTCAATCTGTTGTTCCTTCTTCTCCCCTGTGGCTTAGAGAGTTTCACCACAAGTTTCTCACCAGTTGGTGCACTACCAGAGGTAGATGCACTAGGTTTAGCGGGTAGCTTTCCCTTTTTTGAAACTGATGGTTTAGCCTCAGATGTGATATTTGGCTTTACCATAGGTTTTACTGGTGGTTTCACCACATTTGCTTTTGGACTTTTGGAATGCTTCACTAGTGGTGAGTTAGGGATAACAGCCGGTTGTGAAACAGTTGGCCATTTTCCTTGGTTCTTAGCAGGACAGTTCACAAGAATGTGACCAACCATACCACAGTGAAAGCAAGTTCTCTTTTCTTGTAAGTCCTCCTGTAAGACTCATTAGATCTGGCATTAGATGACTCAGCATGATGAGCAGGAGAAGTTGTTTGGTGAATAGTAGTTTGACCCGATGATGATTGGTTTTTGGGAATATAAAATTTTTGCAAATTTTCTTGTTAACCAAGCCCAAAATGATTTGAAAAAGCTTCTTTCTTAACTTGATTAATGTTTTTATATCCCCCATAAAGCATAACTTTTAATTTTTCATTTGATTCAAGGATATCGGGTTCAGTAAAAATACAATTATCACTATCAGTGATAATGTTTTTCTTAACTTTATGTTCACCTAGCAACTCCTCAGAGACTACTCCTTCAGGGCAGGTGTTCTCAGACCCATCATCAGAAGCAGTAAAGAACTCTTCATTAGATGCAGAGTCAGCCTTACTTGAGGAATCATCCTTGTTAGAGGAATCATCCTAACTTAAGGACTCATCAAGGCAGGACAAATCAATGTTAATTAATCCGTTGACAAATTTCTCGCTAACTGGTGGAGGAATGGCATTAGTACCCAGCCCTAAGCCATTCACTTGCCTCACTACTGATTCGTAGTGTTCCACCACAAAGCGAGAATTTTTCAACTTCTCAATTTTACCATTCAACTACAAGATCTCATTTTGCAGCTTGTTGATCTCATTGTTCCTTTTCTCTAACCCCTTGTACGCAACATCCAAATGAAACTGTTGATCGCTGATTTTAAGTGAATAATCAAGTTTTTCTTTCTTTAAAGTTTCAATTGAATCTTTGTAACGTTTTTTCATTTTCCTTGTAGCTTAACGCTGCAATACGAAGGGGTTCGACTTTGTCTTGAAGCTTAGAATTTTCAACCTTTAAGCTCAGACATTTGGAAGAAGAAATGACAGTAAAAGGATTAGAATCTACCTCATTCGAAGAACATGATGCTTCTCCAATAGCCATGAGGGCAACTGCAGTTGTAGACTCTACTTGATCAGCCACAGAAGCTTCCCGTTCCTCTGCTTCCATTATCTCCATAATCTCAGCCATGAGACCAACTTGTGTTTGTGCAAAAAGGGCATCCTCCATATGAACACCCCAATCAACGCTTTCGTCCTGTTGAGCCACCAATGCATTGGACGTTCCACCTAGACTTTGATTGCGGTTGTTAGAGTTGTACCCTTGATTGTTTCCTTGGTTGTTTCTCTTGTTTGGTCTTGTGAATCCTGAGGCAGGTGCTTTGTCCTTCTGACATTCACGAGCAAAGTGTCTAAAGTTCAGACACTTGTAGCACTTAGCCTTGGATTTGTCAAAACCAGCCTTGGATTTATCAAAACCAACATTGGCATTTGAATGCCCACCAATAAACTTTCGGCCAATTCTGTTCAAGAAACGCTTGGCCCTTCTTAAGGTCATGGCCATATTCCACTGAATATCCATGTCCTCCATGTCATCTGGATCCACCTGATTAAAATCTTCTTCAATTGTCTCAGGATCTGTAAGATTGCCACCAATGAAGTTCTCATAAGTAAGCATACACGATGAAAATAATGCTACATTATCTTCAACTATCTTGGCTATAACAGTCTGGTTAGCTGAAGATGTAGTGGGAGGATTTCTTGAGGGATGTTGGTGGTGAGAACAAAGATCCAGATGTTGTAAAGCATGTATGACCACCACAACCATTCGAGTTATCTTCTTCATTAGAGTTCCTTGAGAATAAGGCGATACCAGAACCAGATGATCTAGTTATGGAAGACGTCCCATAATACATAGAAGGGTCTTGGATTTGAGGTCTTCCTGAGCTTTCCTTTCTTTTCAGGTTCATATCATGAGCTTGAACCTTACCGATTGCTTCTTCAATCGTCATCTCATAGAACTTCGGGTTCTCTCTCAGCAGAGTGGTATACATCTCAAACTTTGGTGGTAAAGCATCCAGAAATTTTTCAACTAATTCCTCATCAGGATACTTTAGCTCAAAAGCTTTTAGCTCAGTTTGAAGATGATAGAATCTAGATATAAGTTCAGTAGATTCATTTTCCATATATCTGAAACACTCATATTGCTTTCTCAGAAGATATCTCTTGCTCTTCTTGATGTCACTGTTCCCTTTAAATATTTTCTGCAATGCCTTCCAGAGATCTTTCAAATTATCATAACCTCTGAAGTTGTGAAAGAGTTCTCTAGTTAGGGCCATTGTGATAGATCCATGTGCTTTCTTTTCTCTATCATAGACTTTCTTTTCTTCTTCGTCTAGCTTAGAAATAGGCTTAGGAACATCTTCATCAAGATATGTATACGTTGGATGCTTATACCCCTCAAGTATAGGTATCCACAAAGAGGAATCAGTATATGAGATATAATGTTCAAAGCGTGCTTTCCAATTTGAATAATCATTTACATTAAGCAGCCTTGGCGGTTTTTGCGGGGTTCCAATTTCATTTTCATAATTGAGTAGGTTACCGAGGTTCTGAAGATTTTCCATTGTGTGACACTTAGTCAAATTTCAGAAAAGTCAAAACAACTTGCGCACTTGACTCTGGCCTTACGCACTTAAAAAATCTGGTCTTGCGTATTTAGAATTTGCTCTTGCGTACTTGTTAAGTACGCAGGAGAAAATGATAAGTACGCAGGAGATGACTTAAGTACACAGCAAATATGGTCTTGCGTACTTGGTAAGTACGCAGCAAGACTGTACTTGTTGCCAAATAAGGTAAGTACGCAGGTCACTTTTTCACCAACCCTCACCAACTTTTTTCGATCACTGGAATCTCACCGGAGACAGAAGAAATCGAAGATATGACCAAATGAGCCAAAGGGTCAGAAACTCGTTTCTAACCAACCTTTGATGCTCAAAACACTCAAATACACAACAAAAGTCAGTTTTTGAGTGATTTTTGCTTCTAAAATAGTGCTCAAGAGCTACCCCTATTTTATCACAAAAATCAACAAAAACACCCACTTTTGCTTGCAAATTATCTGTAGGATGTGTAGAAGATGCTCCTAACACACTCGAAATCAAGAGCTAAGCTTTGATACCACTTGTAGGTCCCCAGGTGTCTCGGATCGTTACGTGTGGGTGTGTGACTAGTCGGACCGGGTGCGGAATGCCCGTGACCAGGTGGAGAATCAAGCAACACAAAGTAAACCGACAACGAAATCACTTTCAAACTCCGTCTATTGTAAACTTGAAGGGTTACAGAGAGACTATACTGAGTGCAAATGTCTGCGTACATAACTTCTGTCAACCTATTCTATTTATACTAGACCTGATTTCTTCGCACTTAACAAGTGCGCAGGGCAAATTGTTCATGCGTACTTGCAAGTACGCAGTGTATTCTTGCGTACTTGCTAAGTACAAAGGAAGTAATTCCTGCGCACATTCTAAGTGCGCAAAACACTACTAGAAATAATACAACAATAAGATGCATTAGAAATTACAACTCGATAACTAATAGCTGTGACAAAGACTAATACATACAAGTGTTGAAGCACTTTCCTGTGACAAACACTCTGGATGGATAGAGTCTTAGTCTTAGGTTGTTTTGTATTGTTTGTAATTGTCTTTGTATGTAAGAGTCTTTATGTATTAGTTTATCGAGTTGTATTTACTTTTACATATTGATTGTTGCAAAATTCTCCAAGTGTTTTGCGCACTTGTAAGTGCGCAGGAGAAAGCTCCTGCGTACTTAGTAAGTACGCAAGAGTAACTTTGCGTACTTGCTAAGTACGCAAGAGCATTTCAGGCATCAGGTCTTGTATAAATAGGATAGGTTGACAGAAGTTAAGTACGCAGGCATAGACGCAAATACGCAGATTGTAATCTCAGTGCTTTTCTCTGTAACCTTCAAGTGTTTATAATACAAAGAACTTTAAAGTGCTTTCTCTTATCGGTTTACTTTGTTTAGCTAGACTCTCCACCTAGTCACGGGCATTCCGCACCCGGTCTGACTAGTAGACCCACTTGCATGTGACGATCCGCCACACCCGAGGGACCTTCAAGTGGTATTAGAGCTTTGCTCCTTATTTCGAGTGTTGTGAGTGAGTTTGGAGAGTTTTTACAAGAAAAAAGAGGTATTTTTGTTGATTTTTGTGATAAAATAGGGGTAGCTCTTGAGCACTATTTTAGAAACAAAAATCACTCAAAAACTGATTTTGTTGTGTATTTGAGTGTTTTGAGCATCAGACCACTTTTTACTATCTCCGACGAGTTTCAGGTGACCGAAAAAGTTTGGTGAGAGTTGCTGAAAAGGCATCCTGTGTACTTACCATTTCTGACAAAAAGTACAGTTTTGTGCGTACTTACTAAATACGCAAGACTTATCTCCTGCGTACTTATAAGTGCGTAAGACTGAACTTGTGCGAACTTAAGTTATATCCTGCATACTTACATTTACACCTGCGTACTTACAAGTACGCAAGAGCAAATCTAAATACGCAAGACCATTTCTCAAGTGCGCAAGGCCAAAAATCAAGTGCGCAACTGTGTCTGATTTTTTCGAAATTTGACTAAGTGTTCACTATGTCGAATCTTCAGAATTTGGGAAACCTGTTAAATTATGATAATGAGATCGGTACACCACAGAAACCACCAAAGTTGCTGAACGTGAACGATTATTCTAATTGGAAAGCACGTTTCGAGCACTACATTTCTTATACCGACTCATCATTATGGATACCAGTCTTTGAGGGATATAAGCATCCCACGCACATCTATCTTGATGAAACCATGCCCAAACCTATCTCTAAGCTTACTGACGAAGAAAAGAAAGCTTATGATCGAGAAAAGAAGGCACTTGGTTCGAACACTATGGCATTAACTCGGGAATTGTTCCACGGTTTCTGAGGTTATGACAATTCCAAGGATCTTTGGAAAGCTTTACAGAAGAGATTCGAAGGAAATAGTGACATCAAGAAGAGTAAGAGGGATCTTCTCAGGAAGCAGTATGAGTGCTTCAGATTTTTAGAGAAGGAATCTTTAGATGACCTCATCTCTAGATTCTATCATTTACAAACTGAGTTGAAGGCTTTTGAGCTCAAGTATCTAGCTGAAGAGATGGTGGAAAAGTTTTTGGATGCTTTACCACCCAAATTTGAGATGTACACAACCCTGATGAGGGAAAATCCTAAATTCTATGAGTTGACAGTAAAGGAGGCAATAGGAAAGGTTCAAGCTCATGACATGAACCTAAGAAGAAAGGAGAGCTCTGGAAGACCCCAGATACAAGACCCTTCTATGTATCATGGGACGACTTCTACATCTAAGTCATCGGGCTCTGGAATTGCCCTCTTAACTGGAAATCCTACTGAAGAAGACTACTCAACTGGGTATGGTGGGCATGCTTGCTATGCTTCAGGATCAGGGTTGGGGTCTCACATCAAAATACCTCAAGAAATCCTCCTGCAACGTCTTCAGCTAACCACTCAGCTATAGCCAGAATAGCTGAAGATCATGTAGCACTATTCTCATCTTGTATGCTTGCGTATGTGAATTTCATTGGTGGCAAGCTTACTGATCCATAGACGATTGAAGAAGATTTTAATCAAGTGGATCCTGATGAAATGGAGGACATGGATATTCAATGGAATATGGCCATGCTATTGAGGAGAGCCAAGCGTTTCCTGAACAGAACAGGAAGAAAGTTTATTGGTGGGCATCCTAATGCCAAGGCCGGGTTTAACAAATCTAAGGCCAAATGCCTCAAGTGTCTGAACTATGGACACTTTGCTCGTGAGTGTCAGAAAGACAGAGCACCTGCCTCTGGTTTTACCCGACCCAGCCAAGGAAACAGCCATGGCCATAACAACTCAAACCATCACAATCAAAGCCAAGCTGGAACGTCCAATGCACTGGTAGCCCAACAGGACGAAAGCTTTGATTGGGGTGTTCATCTTGAGGATGCCATCATCGCACAAACCCAGGTTGGTCTCATGGCTGAGATCATGGAGATGATGGAAGCAGAGAAAAGGGAAGCTTCTATGGCTGACCTAGAAGAATCTACAACTGTTGCTACAAAAAAGGTGAAGGAAGCTGAAGATATGGAAGCTCCTGTAGCTGATGAAGAGGAATCGACTACTACTGTTGCTCTCATGGCCATTGGAGAAGCAACAAGTTCATCCTCTGAGGTAGATTCTAACCCTTTTTCTGTTATTTTATCCTCTAAATGTCTAGGGCTAAAACTTGAAAATTCTAGGCTCCAAGACAAAATCGAACCCCTAAGTATGGCAGCTCTAAACTACAAAGAAAATGAAAAACGTTTTAAAGATTCTATTGAAACGTTAAAAAAGGAAAAGTGTGAATATTCCTTAAACATAAGTGATCAACATCTTCACTTAGATGTTGCATACAGGGGATTAGAAAAATGAAACAATGAAATCAACAAACTGCAAAATGAGATCTTGCAGTTAAAATGCACTAATGAGAAGTTGAAAAACTCTCGCTTTGTGGTGGAACACTACGAGTCTATGGTGAGACAACTGAATGGGTTAGTTTTGGGTACTAATGCCATTCCTCCACCAGTGAGCGGGAAGTTTGTCAATAGCCTAATAGACATTGATCTCACTTGTCTAGATGAGTCCTCTGATAAGGATGATTCCCTTAAAAACGATGAATCCTCAAGTAAGGCCAACTCCACATCTAGTGAGGAGTTTGTTACTGCTTCTGAAGATGAGTCGGTTAACACTTACCCTGAAGAAGCAGTATCTGAGGAGTTGTTCACTGAACAAAAGGTAAAGAAAAACGTTATCACTAATGGTGATAATTGCATTTTAACTGAACCCGATATCATTGAAACAAATGATAATCTAAAGGTAATGCTTTATGGGGGTTATAAAAGTCTTAACCAAGCAAAGAAAGAGGCTTTTTCAGCTCACTATGGGCTTGGGTACAAAGAAAATTTGGAAAAATACTATACCCCCAAAAACTAAACTGCAAAGGTTTAGACTAATGTTCATAAACCAACTCCTCCTTCTCATAATGCTGAGTTATCTAAGGCCAGATCTAATGAGCCTTACAAGAGAATTTATGTAGACAAGAGGAATTGTTTTCACTGTGGCTTGGTTGGTCACATTATTGTGAACTGTCCTTCTAAGAACCAAGGGAAAGGGTATGCTGTTCCACAACCAGCTGTTATCCTCATGTCGCCATCAGTGAAAGCTCCCAAAAATCCAAAACAAAATATGGTGAAACCACCAGTCAAACCGATGGTAAAGCCTAAGATAAAGTCTGAAGCTAAACCATCTGTTACAAGAAAGGTAACGCAACATGCTGTACCGCGTGTATCTACATCTAGTAGTACACGTACTGGTGAGAAACCTGTGGCAAGACTCTCAAAGCCACAGAGAAGAAGAAGAAACAAGAGGTTGAGAAAGTTGGAACAGCTGACTTCAGTTCAATCAGGTGAAGCTTCCACAAGTTCACCTGCTGTTGTTGAATCAAAGTCTCCTATTCCGGTTAAGAAATAGAAGAGATCCTGGACTGCCAAATCCAAAAATTCTCAATCTCCCAATTCTAATTCTTTTAAAGATTCATCAATTTTGAACAGTCATCATGACTGTGAGTTAAAGGAAGTAGTTTATTTTGAAAAGGATGGACGACCCAAGACCACAATGGCTTGGGTCTCCAAATCTAACTAATTCTTTTGTGACTCGTGCAGGAACGTCCAAAGGGTACTATCTCTAACCGCTGGTATGTAGATAGTGGATGCTCCCGGCACATGACAGGAAACATGGCCTTGCTTCAAGACGTTAAACCATTCAGAGGCGGCTATGTGGCCTTTGCCCGAGAAAAAGGAGGCATCATCACGTGTCAAGGCGTGGTTTCGAACGGTTGTGTCAGCTTTGACAATGTCAACTTCTGTGAGCAGCTGAAGCATAACCTGTTGAGTGTCTCCCAAATGTGTGATAAGGAGTACTCAGTGATGTTTGACAAGTCAGAATGCCTGATTCTCAAACCTGGTTTTGAAGTTCCCGATGATTGGATCTTGATGAGAGCGCCAAGAACAAACGACACCTATCAGATCGATATGAGCGTGGCAACAACCACCTCATCAGTTGCTACTTGTTTGGTTACCAAAGCGACAGAGCTCGACTCCATCTTGTGGCATAGGAAACTCGGACATATTTCGTATCGTAAAATGAATCATCTTGTCTGAAACGGTTTGGTAACCGGGGTTCCTAAGCTGAGATTTACCGTTGTAGATGACTGTATGCCTTGTAAAAAGGCAAACAGCAACGGAAGTCTCACAAGCACAAGCTCCAAAACTCTATTGATACCCCTTTGGAGCTATTACACATGGATCTGTTTGGCCCCATAAGTATCAGGAGTATTGGAGGTAAGTCGTTCTGTCTGGTTGTAACTGATGATTTCTCATGTTTTTCTTGGGTGCATTTTTTAGGTAATAAAGACGAGACTACTGATATTCTTCAATACTTATCCTGAGCTTGGAATCTCTTTGCAAACAGAAAGTTAGAAGGATAAGGAGCGACAACGGAACTGAGTTCAAGAATAATTTGATGGAGCTTTTCTGTCTCAAGAAAGGGATCCGTCACGAATTCAGCGCGCCGTACACGCCTCAGCAGAATAGAGTTACTGAACGGAAGAACAGAACACTGATTGAGACTGCAAGGACTATGCTGTCGGATGCAAAGCTTCTTGTCACTTTCTGGGCAGAAGCCGTTAATACATCTTGTCACGTCTTAAACAGAGTTCTGGTTGTGAAAAGGCACAACAAGACGTGTTACGAGTTGATCAACAATCGACTCCCCAATCTTGATTACCTAGTTCCTTTTGGTAGTCCCTGTTCCTTGTTGCTACAGTACAAAGACCGCCAGTCTAAGTTTCATGCAAAAGCGGTGGAAGGCATCTTCTTAGGATACGTTGCCAACTCGCCTTGCAAGAGAGTGTACAACATAGGAACTCGTACTGTCGCGGAATGGTTTGAAGTGGATTGCGGTAAACACAGCATTCCACCCGAACCAACAGGTCCAGCTTGGGGTTTTGATTATGATGCGCTATTCAAGTCATTCAATCTTCCTAATATATCTGCAGTTGACGCCGTAAATGTTTATGAATTATTGGGTGGCGACAATGACTCCAGCTTCTCTACTCGTGCCACTGTACCGATTGTAACTCCTGATTCCAATGCTGCATCTACATCTGGAACTCATGACAGTGATAACAGTGAAGATGTTCTTGTTGTTGGAGATGATGCTCAAGCTAATCCTAACACAACTGTAGGAAATGAAGCTCCAGCTGATCCAATCAACATTGAATCCTCTTCCTCTGGAACACAGGACATGGGGGAGTTAAGCACGAATCTTGATCCAGAAATTCAGGAACCGATTGTACCGGAGACGAGAGTGCATAGGAATCATCCAATCGACAACATTATTGGTGATCGTTATGCCGGTGTTCAAACTCGTCATTGAACCATCACTGAGAATACCAGTCTTTACACAGAGATACTTGACACTGGTGTCATGGAAACATGTCTGCATGCTGCATTCATGTCCTAGTTAGAGCCGAAGAATGTGAAGGAGGCTCTCACTGACAACTGCTGGATCGAGGCGATGCAAGATGAATTGTCTCAATTCCAAAAGTTGCACGTGTGGAATTTGGTTGACTTGCCAAAAGGCTTTCAGCCAATTGGAACCAGATGGGTGTTCAAATGCAAGACAGATGATCGTCATGTTGTTGTGAAGAACAAAGCAAGATTGGTTGTTCAGGGTTTTTATCAGCAAGAGGGCTTGGATTACATTGAAGTATATGCCCCAGTTGCTAGAATTGAAGCCATTCGACTGTTCTTGGCTTATGCCACATATGTCGGCTTCAAGTTCTATCAACTTGATGTGAAGAGTGCTTTCCTTTATGGCAAAGTTCATGAAGAAGTCTATGTCACTTAACCTCCCGGTTTTGAAGATCCGCATAATATCAATAAAGTGTATAAGCTCGACAAAGCACTTTATGGTCTTTATCAAGCACCGCGGGCATGGTATGAGACATTATCTAAGCATTTACTGTCTAATGGTTTCGACCGTGGACAGATTGACTCGACTCTCTTCATTAGGAAAGCAGGAGGTGACATTCTTCTTATACAAGTATACGTCGACGACATTATCTTTGGATCTATCAATGAAGGGATGTGTAGGGAATTCGAGCAGGTGATGAAGTCCAAGTTTGAAATGAGTAATATGGGTGAATTGTCATTCTTCCTAGGTCTGCAAGTCAGTCAAAGAGAGGATGACATTTATCTACATCAAACTAAGTATGTGCAGGACATCTTGTCAAAATACAAGATGAATGATAGCAGTACTTATGACACACCTATCCCAGTCAATCATGGTCTGCATCCTGACAAAGATGGAAAGGATGTAGATAGCAGATTGTACCGTGGGATGATCGGATCACTTATGTATCTCACAGCTTCAAGACCCGATATAATGTTTGCTGTGTGCTTGTGCTCAAGGTTTCAGTCTCAACCGAAGGAGTCACATATGATAGCCGTGAAGAGAGTTTTCAGATATCTGAAAGGGAAACCCCGATTAGGTCTTTGGTACTCTAAGCAGCAGTCATTCGGCTTCAAAGCCTACACTGATTCAGATTATGGCGGTTGTAACCTTGACAGAAAGTCAACTTCTGGTGGATGTCAATTCTTCGAAGACAGACTGGTCTCCTGGCAGTGCAAGAAGCAGTCAACGGTTTCTGTCTCAACTTGTGAAGCAGAATACATTGCTGCAGCGAGCGGTTGTTCTCAGATACTGTGGATTCAGCAGCAGTTGAGAGACTACGGATTAAACTTCACTGGAACTCCTCTATTCATTGACGACAATGCCACCATGTCCATCACAAATAACCCGGTGAAACATTCCAAAACTAAACATATAGAGATTCACCATCATTTCATCCGTGATTGTGTTGAAAAGCATTTAATTGAACTTGTAAAAGTTCACACGAATGACAATCTTGCTGACCTTTTCACAAAGGCATTTGATCGATCCCGTTTTGAGCATCTTGTCAACTTGATAGGAATGTTCAATCCTGAGTGAAAATTAATTTTTCTTAAATCAATTCAATTCATGGAAGTTAAACTTTATTTCTTTTAAATTTTCTGTATAGTTCTTTTAAGTTTCAAAATATTTTACAAAAACAAAAAAAACAAAATAGAAAATGGAGAAAATTTCAAAGTTAACTTGAGAAAAGAGGAAATGATAGTACATCAGAAATGATCTAAACGTCACAGGCTGCTCATATGGGAAATGATTGCGTCATGTTTACTTAATTGTTTAAATTATTATGTTTTTAACATGCTTATTTACACGTAATTTGAATTGTCAGTAGGTTGTATGCGTCTTTGAATCACTAGTAGTGTGGAAACTAAATCTAAATTACAACTGTGATTTGAACCCATGTTTGCAAGTGTGTGTGCGTAAAAGAATAGAAAAGATCATTATCAGATAAAGGATGTTAGATTTTGGCAATAATTTTCTTTTGAGGTCAGTTTCGGGTTATGTCGTTAGCACAATTAATGCGGTTCATCTCACTGCCCATACTCACAAGTATGAAAGGAGAGATTGAATCAAGACATGTCTCTACATTAACCGTTGAGCATGTATTCACCCTTGAATCACTCCTGATTCATTGAAATCAAATCCAGATAAAAGTTGGATCTCCTTACCTTAAAACTCAAACACCATATACATTATCCTGAATCATCATACCGGTATTCAATGAAGAAAATCAAATGAAACCAAGACAAATGAATCACTCGATTCTGAATCTTATGATTCCTGATAATCCTTATGGATTCTGCTTGATTTTTCCTGTGCTAATAGATGTAACTTCATTCTGAAAATTTAGAAAATCATTGGAAAAATCTTAGATGCCTTGAGATAATGCAATTTACATGAGTGTAGCATATCAGTAGGGTACACGTTGTATATCTTATAATTAATACCTTAATACAAAAGAACGTGATACAGAGATTCTTATAGTTTCAAATCTTATAATATTGTCAACTTGAATTACTTGTTTATGTGCTTATTACGTATGAATAAATAGTAATCCATGACATGATCCCATATTCTTTGATGTTTATATTGTATCGTCTTTGCAAAAAGATAGCCTGATTTGATCATTTGCTCGTGTCTTTGATCAAAAATAGTTTGTGTGAATACTATATTTTTATTAGAAAAGATCAAAAAGATTTTAAGTTTATGCATAGTTCAATTTTATTCAGAAAAGCCAAAAATATTTGTGTTTAACCTTCGTGAATTGTATTTGAATCCTCTCGATTGAATATTTTTAACTTGTTCGTTAATTGACTTGAAAAACTTCATAAATTTTGAGTTGAAACTTTGTGCACTTAAGGGTTTGTGCGTACTTGTAAGTGCGCATGAGGTAAGCCCTGCGTACTTAACAAGTACGCAAGAGTTAAGTCTTGCGCACTTGTAAGTACGCAAGAGTTAAAGCTTGCGCACTTGTAAGTACGCACGAGTTAAAACGTGCGCACTTATTAAGTACGCATAGCGTTTTAGTGTTGAGTATATAAAGAGGACTTAGAGAATTTCAGGGTTTTTCACCACATTCAAACAGATTTTTCCCTCTGCAAACTTACTCAAAAATTCAAGTGTTCCAATCCGATTTTTCGTCCCACTACAAGTTTCATCACTTCATTACATCGATTTGGTGAGATTTTGGGCTTAATCCATCCACAAAAACTCTCAATTTTGGACCGATTTTACTAGGTTATTGTTCGAGATTTTTTAGACAATTTTTGGGTTGTTTGGGTAAAACCTAATAATTAAAACTTGTTAAGAATCATTTATCGATCTCTAATCGACCATTAATCGTCCATTCGAGTGTTTGATTTTGACTTTAGGCTAGAAGTTGAACCGACAGTGGTTTGGTCGAACATTTTTAGGTCAAAATTGGTTCACTTTAGTAGGAATTTGGTGTTGTTGTTGGTCCCATAGGCTAGAATCATTGATTCCGACCTAGTGGTGACCCAATACACACCAATTTTTGATCATCATGTTGAATTTCAAACTTCTGACTTTTTCACCAAGTGCGTTTCCTGCGTACTTAACAAGTACGCAAGAAGCACTTCATGCGTACTTGATAAGTACGCAAGAGGAAACTCCTGCGTACTTGCTAAGTACGCAGGACCAACACTTGGCAAAAATTCCTAAGTCTGAAATTCACTTCAAAGAGTAACTGCTATACTGAGTCATGTTTATCCGTTTCCAATGATACGTGTTGTTCTGATTATGTTTTCTATGTGTTTTTGCAGATCATGGCTCGGGCGTTTACTAACGAATTCAACCTGTTAGCGAACACTAAACCTGAGTGGAAGGGTGCAGCTTTGCAGTACAGAGACATAGTTGATTTCTTGAACCGTTCAAGAATCAGCTACGCCATTTCTGCTGATCCGATCGTGTCAAGACCCTACCTTGAGCAGTTTTGGGAGATGGTGGAGCACGACTGCACGGTAACCCCCAACGTTATAAGGGCTACCGTTGCTGGTCATGCTATTGCTTTCTCTAAAGATACTATACGAAGGGTCCTTCAATTCAGAGATCTTGCAACCGACCCGACAGCCTATCCAGACTACTTTGTGGACGGCTGTTGGAGACAAAGAATGAGATATGTCGGTGCAAGGGACTATGCTTCATACAAAAAGATGTGGATGTTACACCAATGGAGATACTTCGCCCACGTCATGATCATGTGCATCTCATCAAGGAAAGCTGGGAAAGATGCCATGGGTCATGACCTTGCAGCAGCCATGGTCGGCCTTTCTCTCAACAAGGGCTACAACTTCTCCCGCTACATCTTTAAGGCCATCAATGACCAGATCAACACAGCGGAGAGGTTTCGGTTCTTGTTATACCCTCGGTTTGTGCAACTTCTGATTAATGACGCGTTGCCAAACCTTCCTGCTATAGGGGAGAGACTGCAAGTAAAGAGAGTGGACAAAAGAGTATTCGCCCAATTCCTAAAGCCAGGCAGTGTAGATCCTACCCCTGTGCATATAGAACTCTTTGGCCACCTTATCAATGAAGCGTATGTGGCCCCTGGTGACGGTACAGTCACGACTCGGAGCCAGAATTGAGTGAACACTCCGACGAACAACAGGAACAACAAGAAGAGGAAATAGAGAGTGATGATGGATCGTCTGATGATGGAGACGACGAAGGAGGAAATGATGGTGCTGATGGATCCGACTCGGAAGCGACTGAGTCAGATTCTTCCGATTCCGATGATGCACCATCGCAGGTACACCCGAGGAGAACGGCTAAGGTAACCCTACCTGAGTCGTCCTCCAAGAGAAAGTGACAGTTCTCTAGCAGCGAATACGGGCCAGGCTCTGACTCTGACACTGATATACAAAGACAAAGAAAGGAAAGCATTCACAAGAACAGGGGTGATAGGCAACAGCCCTCTATCCCTAGTGCGGTGGAGGCTCAGCAGCAAGTACAAGTGTCAGCTGCTAGTCTGGATTCAGCCTCCACCCCACCTTCACAGCAACTTTACCGTAGGAGGAGGAGGCCGCAAGTGCAAAGTGAAGTGGCCGTCACAACAATCACAGAAGTGATTCCTGTGATAGTGACCCTCCCTACCACAACTACTCAGGTGGTGGTGATTACTCCAGTTCTCACAGAGTCAGTCAACATCACCCCTACCATTACCCCTACAACTCTCGTCACATCTTCCATCCCAACTACCACCACTGAGCCTTTAAGTCAACCCTTCAATTATGGAGATTTCACATAAGGGTTCGACTTTGATACCATATTCTCCTCCCCTATTCACACTGTCAAGGCGTCATCATACTGACATCCTGATCCGAATGCTGAAAGGATAGATGTTCTAGAAACCCAAGTTGCTGACTTACCGGAGACTATTCAGAAATCAAAGGAGGAGTCTGACGCTCAACAAGCACAGATTAAATCTTTGGCAGATGAAGTTCAAATCCTACGTAGCCAGAGAACGGGGACTGATGAAAGATTGAAGAATGTGATGGCCCAGAACGAGCTCCTAATCAAGACGAATGAAATGATTCTGGGTCACAGGACGTCCTTGGAGCTGAGGTTTGATACTCAAAGGAAGGAGCATGAGCTGATGGTCAAACTGATTGCTGATCTGACCAAGAAGCTTGATGCTCAGGGGGAGAAGGACAAAGAGAAAGAGAAGGAGAAAGAGAAGGAAAAGAGGACTACTGGTGATGAGGCATGTCATCCGGTCGACTTGACTAAGGATGACGACAAGGACAAGGATCCCGAAGCCGGTTCTAGTGGAGGTGAGCACCAAGCTTTAGCAATCGTGCCCATCTCTGCTGTTCCAATGGCTCAGGGGAGTCGACTCATCAAGAGGGTGGTGATACCTTTGGTGGTGGTGGTGGTGATAAAGGAAAGTCAGTGACTGAAGTATTTAAGGACTTATCTGATGATGAGATCCTATATCTAGAGCCTGACTATTCCAAAGAAGCACAGATCTATGCTCTCTTCAATCTAGAAGAAGGAGAGATCGACTCTGGTGACGATTGGGATGATGATGAAGACGTTGTGATCGAAATTCCCAAGGGTGACGGGGAAGGAGAGTACGAGCTAGAAGATGGAGAGATCTTTGAATTTCCATCCTTCGATGCTCCGCTCGACACAAGTTCAGTCGAGCAGGCTAGTAATGTAGAAGCCTCGACTGAAGCCTCCCCAGTTGACCCTGAACCTGTGGACCCAGAGGCACCGAAAGAAACAGACATGCCTTCTACTTCATCAAAGGGTCCAGCTCCTGTGTGGCAAAAGACGTCTATAATAGACAAACACGGAGCAACATGGATGATCTTGGCTGTAAGGTTCAAGGAGGACAAGCAGTTATTCGCTATCAAAAGATCTGGGGGGTTCAATACTTGAAACCCACCAGTGAAGCGTTCAGCTCCTTTCCCAAATACGACCTTGTGAACCTAGCAAACCGAGAGCTGCTGGGTCATCCCAATCACGCAGTGGAGATGGGTTTGTAGGTGGTTCTGCAGCGAGAAGCAAGATCAGGGAAGTTCAAGATGTTCAAGCCTCAAGTGCCCAAGAGGGTCAAGGATAAGCACGTTGTACATCCTGTGACTAAGAAGCACTTAAAGAAATTGGTATACAAGCCAGTGCGATGTGAAACTAAGATTCCCCTGAGCAAGTTATCTCAAGATATTCTTGGTGACATGTAGAACTGCTACGTAGATCCAAAAACGGGCGAGGCTGTGATCATGGGTAAAGGACGTTCAGAGAGCAGGAACATAGTGCCAGAACTGATCAGATTATTTGATGAAGTCTGCTTCATCAACTTTTCTGTGAAAGATCTAGAAGTACTAGCAGAACGCTACTGCGTCTACACGGATGAGTGGACAAAGCTCCTTGCTTCTAAATACGACAAGGTGATTAAGTTCTGCCTTGATTACAAGAAGAAGATGGAAGCTAAAGATCAAGCGCTGTGAAGACTGAAGATGTGAAGACCGAAGACTGAAGATTATCCAGAGCTGTTGTCAAGGGGGAGTTTGTTGAAGCACTTTCCAGTGACAAACACTCTGGATAGATAGAGTCTTAGTCTTAGGTTGTTTTGTATTGTTTGTAATTGTTTTTGTATGTAAGAGTCTTTATGTATTAGTATATCGAGTTGTATTTACTTTTACATATTGATTGTTGCAAAATTCTCCAAGTGTTTTGCGCACTTGTAAGTGCGCAGGAGAAAGCTCCTGCGTACTTAGCAAGTACGCAAGAGTAACTTTGCGTACTTGCTAAGTACGCAAGAGCATTTGGCCCCGTGCACTTGCTAAGTGCGCAGGAATTAGGTCTTGTATAAATAGGATAGGTTGACAGAAGTTAAGTACGCAGGCATAGACGCAAATACGTAGATTGTAATCTCAGTGCTTTTCTCTGTAACCTTCAAGTGTTTATTATTCTAAGAACGTTTAAAGTGCTTTCTCTTGTCGGTTTACTTTGTTTAGCTAGACTCTCCACCTAGTCACGGGCATTCCGCACCCGGTCCGACTAGTAGACCCACTTGCATGTGACGATCCGCCACCACCGAGGGACCTTCAACAAGACAAGTACAATAAACTAAGGCACTATCCAGAGTGTCTGTCACACAAAAGTGCTTCAACAACGTGCTAATAGTTCCTGCCTATCCGTAATCACACAAGGGTACTAATGTGTTAAGACTACCCGTCTTCTATTCAAGTTGTTCACCCGACTTAACGAATCCCGTTAAGTACGCTTTTGTTTAGTAAAAACAATGTTTTCATTTACGACTCATTGGTGATTATTATTCCAGTCTAGACGCTTACATATTTTCCGAGAAAATAATATGTTTCCATATTGGTGACTTATTAAGTGTACCAAAAATAAATATTATTTTTGTAACAACTTACAATATATTCACATTATAGCTCACGTATAAACATATAATTATTTCCTAAAAATAATTATATACAACCTCGAATATCATTCAAGTATATCCTATGCATGTTAATTATTCTCCGTACGTACAATCCATGTTACTACGAACACATGCAAATACTCGTACCGAACGATATTTATTAATTTGTTTACGTTCGTCATGCACTTATTTTTACAAATATATACATACAAGTATATCATCAATCCAACATATATTTAAATATGTTTCACGATAACATGTGAACATTTATTTTTAACCGAAACGTCTTTATCTCATGCATATAAATTCACCTATGATTATTCCATCATGATATATGCATATATGATTCATATGATTACCAAATGTCTTAAACATTTTAATCATAACAAGCTTGATGTTCAACACATAACTATAATTTGCAAATTCCAAATTCTTTAAGTGTTTCCTTTTATATTTTCCATGATATATTTTCAAGAGATGAATATATTTCATTATTTTATGTATATATACCTTTGATAATGCAACTACACAAATATGTATACATACACATTTATCCTGGTTTCCATATGCATATATATACACATACAACTTAACTTTATGATCATGCACATTTTCCTACAAATGTCACCAAATCATGTTTTAAACTATCAACTATACATCATCATATACATCTTGCAATTTTTGGCCTAGTATGCATATACATAAACAAAACTTAGACTTTATGTCACTAATGTTTACTTTGTAAAAACACTAACCATGCCTTTTATTTAAAATCCACATCTTATCATCAAAAGATCAAACAACAATATATATACACATATATACATACAATTTACGATTTCTTTTATGTATACATCTATACACTTTATTTTTCATCAAATATTACCCACACTTTTAGATTATAACTCACACTTTTAGTTCAACAATTTATAACTTATCATCAAAAAATAAAAAACAACAAAACATGCATATAACTCACCATTTTCGGCCCTTATATATATTTATACAAAACCCTAGTTTTTTAAATTTAATAAAGTTAAACTTTATAAAAACTTTTTAATCCTTTAAATCCGTTATTTTCAAAGTGAACAACGAGCTTTGAACTAAAAATAAAGACGAAAGTAAAGTGTAGTGTCGGTTTCATACCGCTAGAGAAAGCTAGGTGACGAGTATCGAGTAGAAGGTGATAAAGACTTGTGTTGCTAATAAACCGACTCCTAAACTTCAAGAACTCCTTGAATCTTCAAGCTTTTTAGCTAACTTTCTAGAGAACTTGATCTTGCATTTTTGAAAGAATAGGTGTGTGTGTATGGATCGTATATATGGAGAGAAAAGAGAGAGGTTGAGTGTTCTAGCAATCTTCATGATTACTAATGATGATGGATGAGACCTTTGCTTGTTTTTACACTTGAATGAATAAGGTCCTTACAACAATAATCAGGGTTCATGATGGTGTGGTGGCAAGGTGGGTGGCCCACCTTGAGTTCGACCGAGATGGGTGATTAAGGGGGGGTTGGGTGTTGTCACTTCATGTGTTATCATTCACATGTTTAGGTAGATGGTGTTTAGGTAGTGTAAGCCAGGTAGGTGATCCCGTGATATAATACCCGGTGTAGGAACTTTTAGTGATTTAAACTTTATATCTATATACCTACATATTTTCATATATATATATATATATATATATAATTATTAGATGAAACGGGGGTCGAGTGTAGATCTCAACAAGTCATCATCATTACGACTTGATGTTGGAATGGAGTTTAAGCAAAGATATAGTGATGGTGATGTGAGTGAAGTGTAAGCAAAGATATTAGATGAGGTTGGAGTGGAGATTAAGCAAAGATATTAGATGAGGTTGCTTGCACTCTTAGTCATAATCATGAAGATTATGACACTTGAGTGAAGTGTAAGCAAAGTCACCATGATAATGTGATTGATTTAGACGCGGTATACTACCAGAAATTAATAGCCGCTTCAATATCTTTAATTATTAAGATGTCCTACATTTTGTATAGTTTGACTAGCTTTAATAATCTGCTAGTGAATCCCGACATAGTTAATATCTTTAACTATTCGTACATGTTCACGTATAGGAAATAAATTAAGGCCATGTGAACAAACAATTTTGTGTTAATCTTTAAAGATTTAGTCATTAATATATACTTTGTATAAAATAATTATAGCTCTAGACTTTGCTTGTATAACTTTGATATTCACCAATAACCGTACATTGCGGGTTACAAATGTTTTTGACCTAGTAATTCTTAAAATTACTAAAACAAGACACGTGTTCCTTTGCTAAACTCCTGAAAATATCATGTCAAAGATAATGTTCCAGGAAATATAAAATATGAACGTGTAAATATGACTATGGGTATTGACCTAGAATATTGGGTGTCACATTCTCCCCCTGTTAAAGAGAATTTCATCCCGAAATTTAGTTGATGTTATCTTGACTTGGAGTGTTCACGAATAAGCACGGGTACTTGGCTTTCATTTGATTTTCTTGTTCCCATGTATACTCAGGGCCACGCTTTGAATTCGAACGTACCTTAACCAATTTAACAATGCTACGCCTTGTTTTCTGAACTTTCCAATCTGTGACTTCAATGGGTTCCTCAACGAAGTGCAGCTGATCGTCTATGTGAATATCATCAGGCGGTATAATTAACGTCTCGTCTGATAAACACCTCTTGAGATTTGACACATGAAATGTATCATGTACATCGCTTAGTTCTTGTGGCAACTTGAGCTTGTATGCTACAGGGCCAACCCTTGCCAATATTTTAAATGGTCTAATGTACCTAGGGTTAAGCTTGCCACGGTTGCCAACCCTTGCAACTGTCACACCCTGAAATTCCACACCGGGTTACCCGCGGGTTGTGACTGTCAAGGATCATCAGTCCCGGTCATTTCGAACGACCTCTAACTGGTTTTCGAAAAGACTTTCCGTTTGAACATCATACAAGAATAAATAAGTAATACAGAGTTTGAAAATGCGGAAAGTAAAGTGAGGAAGCAAAAGTAATGTAGCAAAATACAGAAGCATAATTAATTAGGTTCCCATAAACCTAGCTTCTTGCGTGAATGCTTAGTCACCTGAGATAAACATGCTTAAAAGTGTTAACACAGGGTTGGTGAGTTCACAGGTTTAAGTAACAGAAACATAAATGAAAACAGTGTAACAGTACGTATGTATACTAGTGATTCGATTGTTGATCAGACAATAAACATTAACTATATAAGAAACACTAAAACCGAAGCTCAACGAAGAAATGCAAAAACAAGCATTTTGCCTCTTACGTGCCCAACACGCAATGGATTAGGTCAATTATGCACCTGTTTGACTCCCAGTCAGAGTTAGCGTGACTAACCCGGGTGGGGGTTGTTAAACCCAATAGTATTATTCATGAATCACCTCGCTTTGTGTAATAATTAACGGTTCGAATATGAGAGGACTTTATGTGCGGGAAATGCACCCACTTATATATGTTAAAGCGAAATCAAAGTAATCAGCATACGACTAAGTAAGAAAATGGTTTAGCTTGTATCTCCCCCAAATGGAAAAGTAAGTAAAATGGGGCCGTGAAAACTCAATTGGTAATGCGGTGAATGAAGAATGAAAGCAACAAGAGAAATCTAGCAACTCTGGATAACCGACCTAACCGAGCCCTAGGAATAGCAAGGCTATAAGGTCTATGAAAGTAAACATGGTTTATGTAACCACATTATCCAAACGACTCAACGTCGAAAGGTTACATTGCCGTTTTGAAAAGGTTTGACCGAAGTTGACCGAGGTTTGACCAAGGTTTGACCAAAGTTGACCAAGGTTTGACCAACTTTGACCAAGGTTTGACCAACTTTGACCAAGGTTTGACCAACTTTGACCAATGTTGACTAATGTTGACCAATGTTGACTAATGTTGACCAATGTTGACTAATGTTGACCAAGGTTGACTAATGTTGAAGTCATGTACAAATAGCACATAAGTAACATATAAGTAGTACATATGTAACACATAAGTAACATACAAGTAATACTTAAGTAACATCTAAGTACTACTTAAGTAACATATGAGTCATACTTTGTGACATAACATACATGTTTCAATTAGTTGCATAAGTAATTAGCATGTGACAAGTAACATGGTATTTGCACATATTCATGGTATATTTCATACATGTTAACCATTCATACACACAAGTTATGTCATTGCATTAATAACCTATTAACATTATTTCCACTTATTTGAACAAGTAACATAACATGTCATTCCTATATTATGGTCATTAACATGGTAAAGTTTCCCCTTTTAAGAAATTAGGGTTTTAATGTACTTTAAGTGTCATGGCTCAACTAAACAAGTTATACATGAATTTATACTAGTAACATACCATAATCATGATTCTACACATAAACTTTCTATTCTAAGCAAAGGTGAAGTTCACAAAATTACAAAGTTTCATTATTTATCAATTTCCTCCAAAACATGTCATAATACCATTCCAAATTACATATTCTTGCATAAGTCATCTATTCATATAGTAATAAATCCATATAACTCATTTTAAGCATTTATAACTTAGCCATACAAAATATGAATAATTAAAGTTTCTTTTCTTAGGAAAGTGGTCCAAACGACCCTTTTGCACATGTGTAACTTCAAATAACTCTTTCTACTACTTTACTATATGTTATAGAACTATACTATCAAGTTTTTATCCATTAGAACCTCATAACATAAAATATGCAAAATTAAAGTTTCCTTATATAGTAAATCGACCCTAACCTAGTGTAAAACAACATTTCAACAAAAAAAATTACATTTCCTACTTATTCTACTATTATGAGCATCATTTAAACTATCAAACATATCATACACTCATTTATGCAAAATCTCATCCAACAAAGTTTCTATAAATAGAAACGAGGAAATAATAAGATAAACAAGTATTTCAAACCCATGTCAACAACTTCATTTCATGAAAACTCTTTGATAAAACATGGATTTAAAACACTTGTAGCCAAGAAAATCATTTGGATGAGTGGTTCTCTATGTTTGGCTGAAAATAATGAAAGAGTATGGGTAGATTCTTACAAAATTCAAGTATGATAGTGGGATGTAGTAGTGGATGGCTTGATTCACCTTGAAAACACCTTGTAAACACTTGGATTGATGAAGAAAATTTGCATAGTGGTGGAGGCTAGGCGAGTGGTGGCGGCCGTAAGTCTCAAGAGGGAGAGGGGAGTGTAGGTCCAGGTAACTCAACTACTGATCGAACTCGTGATATGACGTTGCTATAACACGAAGTGCGGAATCCTTCGTGTTAACGTTTGTATACTAATTGACAATTCAAACAACACGCGTAAATAAACTTCTCGTTATATTCCAAATCACTGTGGTTACAGACTCAATCAGACAAGTTTTTCTCTTTCTGGATCGATCTCTTCTAATGACTCTGTAACACATATATATAGAAACACACCTGCTGTAAGCGAACTTGTTAAGTTCGCCTCCAACAGACCAAGCGAACTTAACAAGTTCGCCTCAGTTAGACCTAAGCGAACTTATTAAGTTCGCCTCTGATAGACCAGGCGAACTTAACAAGTTCGCCTCTAGGCATACTTGTACAAACACTTAGCAACTTTATACAATTACATACCAAAAACATAAAGACACAAAATCTAACTATTACAAGCTTTTATCATTACAAATCTATGTCCTAACAGACTCCCCCTTGACAATAGCTTGATCTTCTGTCTTCAGTCTTTATCCTGAACTCTTCCAGTTGTCCGGTAGTCTGCTGCCAGCATGCACACCGTATCTTCTGCATATCTCCAAAACTCTTTTATACTGTAGACCTTGTTCTCTCCATTCATCAGTATACATGATCTCATTCTTTCGCAGCGTTCTCTGATCTTTCTTTGAAAAATTAATAAGATTCATTGCGTCATAGAAACACACAATGACCTTATTATCTTTATCTTCAACCCTTGCTTCACCAGTATTAACATCAACATACCACCATTTCATATTCCCAAGAAAGTCTTGAGTAATCTTCTTTAATGGTATCTTGTGAATAGCACGCACTGGTCTATACTTGTATCTCCAGGTTACTTTCCCAGTCTTAGGATCTGTAATCTTCACTCTCTTTCCCTTCTGTGGTTTCAGCCGTTCATACTTACCCGAACTACCTTCTTTCTTTATCAGGTTTGCTATCACATCATCCAAACCATTCTTCGATCTATTTATGAGTGGCTTTGAAGCTAGACCATTTATTTCACACCTCGGCAAGGTATTGAAATATTTGATCCTTGGCTTTAAGTATTGAACACCATCAGATCGTTTGATTACAAACAATTTTGATTCACCATCATAGAACCAACTAATGATCCTTCCTATACACTGCTCTTTATTCACATATTTCTCTTTCTGAGCAGGTTGTATTGGAGACTTGGGTAGCACCTTCATCCAACTGTTTACAACTTCTCTCCACTGTTCTCGTGTCATTCCTGTATCTCTGAACATCACAGGTTCTTCATTAATCTTTGGAGACTCAGTGTGAGTAGTTTCAGTTTCAGCACCCTTATTGAATTGAAGATTCTCATCATCAGTATCCATATTTGACTCGGCTGTATCATCAGGCAATGTGACGTCTTCAATAGAGTCCATAGAGTCAGTTATTCCATCATAAGAGAACTCAGGAACAACATCCTCTTGGATGAAGGGCACCTTAAGACCGTCACAGCCTTCATATGTAACACTGTCTTTATCTTTCTCTATTTCAATCTCCACTATTTCTCCTTCTTATATCTCAGTGTCTGACATATCATCTTCCATGTCATTGAATAAATCGTCAATGTCATCAAGACATTCAATCTTTTCAGCTTCCTCTTCTTCTGAATCTTGAAAGAATTCTAATAACAGAATTTCTTCTTCATTAGTACCAGAAGTATCTTTGTCTTTGTTTCCTTCAAGAGATTGTGATGTCGACTCCCCCTGAAATCTAGATATAGGATTAACGTCAGTGTATTGACGATCACCCTCAATATTTCCAGCAGGATCATTGTCTTCATCATCACGTCTTTGAATTGACTCTGTGTGACAAGTATCAGGTATCCTCAACTCCCCCTGAGCGTCAAGACGCTGAACGAGTTTGGACACTAATGCTTGCATATCAGCAATCGGTTGAGTTTGAGTCTGAATCACCAGCTGTCGTTGAGAATCAATAGACACAAGAGAGTTAACTTGTGTTTGTAGAGATAGCACTTGAGATTCAAGGAAAGTTATTCTGTCAGAATCAGAAGGCTTTGATGGACCAGCTGTTGATTGTGGAATAGAAGGACTCCAAGTAGTAGGAATCTCTGTAGGAACAAGAGATGGAACTGGAGATGGATCCTTAGATCTTGGTGGAGTAATGATCAGTGAAGCAACAAAAGAGAAGATTGTGCAGCAGCAATTGACGCAGACATTAACCTTTGACGTGAAGGATCAGGATTAAAGTCAATGTCAGTGTCAGAACCTTCATCTACCAACGATCTTTTTCCATGTACTGATCCGGAAGGAGGATCCCGAACAGACTTGCGTCGTGGTCGTCTGACTTGAGTTTAATGCGTTTTCCAGCATTAGCCAGAGGAATAGCAGCCAACCGTTCATAATGACCTGGAGAAAAATCCCTAGATTCATCAGAATCAGTGCTGTCATCATCAGAAGATGTTGTATCACTTGAACTGGAACTAGACTCAGCGTCTGTCACCACATTCCCTTCTTGTTCATGAATGGGCGAGTTCACAGCTTCATCAACAAAATCATCCATGTTAATACCCATATCTTGATTAGGATCATGAACGACCTCTTCTTGAACTGGTTCCTGAATCGGAATATTAACTGCAGCCTGTGGAATAGGAACTTGTTCAGGAATAGGAATTTGAGGTTGTACAGGAACTTGTATTTGTGGTTGTTGGGCAGGTTGTTGTTGTGGTTGTTGTGGTTGTGGTTGAGCAAGTTCATTGGGATGAAACCAATTATCATTAGGTGGTGCAACATAATCAGGATTGATTAAGTGCCCAAACAGTGGAGTATTAACTGGAATCAACGCAGCATTTTGCTGTTTCACTTTTGTACAATCTGTAAAGATACGTTTTGACATCGGAGTCAAAGTCAATCGTATGGCATGTTGTGGAAGATCCGGAATAAGATGATTGAGTATTAGTTGAATAAATCGGGGATACATCAAGAAACCTTGACCTTCAGCTGGATTGATCTGCATTACCATCTCCCGATAAAAATAAAGCGGAAAATTGAATCTTTTATTCAAAGTTAAGGCCACCATCGTTGTTTGAAGAGCCATCTTCAAGCCATCAGTACCAGCTTTTCGCGGAGAGATGCATTGTATAATCACATGCATAAAGTACCTCCATTCTCCCACTAAGCCACCTTTCCTAGCTTGTGTATCATTTTGTTTTCCACAATATTCCATCCTTTGAAAACAACCCATAATAAGAGTGTTAGGATAAGATATTGGATCTTCAGCATTTCCACCCAAATCTAGATCAGCACGAATTGTCTCTTCTGAAATAGCAATCTCTGTATTATTGACTGTTGCACGAAGGACATGTGGTTCCTCATCGATATCTTGATGTACAGTATCCCAGAATTGTTGAATGTACACCAAGCTAATATAAGGATCCGCAGATAATGCAACATGTAGTCTTGATCTATTCAGAAAATTGATAATGCCTTGAAAGTGAACTGCTTCTGGCAAATTAGGATCTAATAACGCCACTTGATTATGCTTATATTCGACACGTCGAGCCATCTGTGAAAATATCTGACATCACAACAAACATTAGTATACATACACATATAATAAAACACACAAACAAAAACAACAACAAAAATTAAAAAAAATTTCAAACAAAAAAATTTTTAAAAAAAAATTCAAACACAAAAAAAATAATCACCAAGTCATTTTCACATCTGACCCATAGGCGAACTTAATAAGTTCGCTTAGTAGAGCAAGAGGCGAACTTATTAAGTTCGCCTGACAAGTTCGCTTGGAACAAGTTCGCTTGAACCTGAGACGTTTCAAATTCAAACACTGAGATTTCACATTTCCGGCAAATCGATATCAAATCATGAAATAAGCATTTACAAGCGATCGAATAACACATGACAAACAAAAATAAGGATCAATTTTGAATTTGGGTCAAAATTTAGGTCAAACTCGTCCTTGTAACGATCCGAGAAAACCCGAGACTCAAAACCTTCGAATACACGCAATTTAGCGGATGAAATCCAACTACAATACCTTCGTTAGATTCGCACGTCAATTTCGATCAAAATGCAACCAGAAATTAACACTCACAACACCGATTAAAATTTTTGAAAAATTTGGGCAAGTTCGCCTGTTCTGATGAAGACGACGATGAGACAAGTTCGCCTGATTCAACATTTATTCAGGTTAAGTTCGCTTGATTAAGCGAACTTGTTAAGTTCGCTTAACAATCCTTCGGCGAACAAGATAAGTTCGCTTCACCCTTAAGTTCGCTTCACCCGAGACTGAAAATTAAGTTCGCTTCACCTATTTAAGCGAACATATTAAGTTCGCTTCACTGTTCACATGCGAACTTAATTACTTTTCCAACCTTTTTGCCTTGAACACAAATTTTACCATCTTTAACCTTTCAAATCTTGAACTTCCGTCAGCAACACATATTTGATCCAATCCCGAACAATTTTAATAAAAATTTAGAATTTTCATGGAAAGTAAAAATAAAATCTTTTTGAATTTTATCTATACAGACGGAAACACATATTTTTTGATTTTTCTCTGTACAAACTGAATCACATATTTTTGATTTTTCTCTATACAAACAGAATCACATATTTTTGGTTTTTTATCTGAATAAACTAAAATGACATATTTTTGGTTTGAACATCATGAGCAAGAAGATCATATCAATATTCAATTAATTCATCACACATATTATCAATAACAAAGGGTAACCTATAGTAAGAGACCATTCAACTCATTTTTGTGCATTTTGCACCTTTTCATTTTGAAACTCATTCAATTTGAATAATATTTGAAATGATACGAGATAAATTTCAAAGTAAATAAGATCAAGTTATAAAATGCTCATTTATTTATACCGAATTTGAAATATAAAGCCTGAATTCTTAAAATTGTCAATATTATATTATTTGAAACTATAAGCGTTTATTCTCCAAATTCATGTGATTTAGTACCATTTAGATGATAAACATCGTGTACCCCACATATATGCCAAATAGAAAATAAATGCACTATCTTCAAGACACATATAAGATTTTACTAAAGATTTTCCGAATATTCAGAATGAGGAGACATCACTTAGCACATGAATAGCAGAATCCAAATTGGATTGTATAGGAATCAATGAGATTCAGAATCGAATGATTCAATGTTTTGGCTTATATTTGTGGAATCATAAGATTCAGGTACGTGGATCCAACTGTTATCTGGATTATGAATTCAATGGAATCAGTAAAGATAATGTATCAATATGATCCAAGGGCTAGTATATGATTGACAGATGTTGTCAAGTACATATCTTGATTATACTTCAAATTGCATGCTTTTCGGGACATGGGCACTGAAGCAAATCGAATGAATAGTGCTAAGGACATAACCCGAAACTGATCTCATAGGAAAATCCTTATTAAAAGCTAATATTCTTTATCTGATAGAGATCTTTTAACACACACACCCAGGCATAAAATGGGTTTAAATCACATATGTAATCATATTATATTTAATTTTCACACTACTATTAGTTTCAAAACGCTTTTAGCCTATTGATAATTCAAGTTTCAAATTTTATACACAAATTTTAAAACAAATTATCAAGAATAGAACATTCATAACACTATCATTTCTTATTTATGCAGACTTTGAAATTTAGATCAGATCAACTTATTTTAATCATTCATATATCAAGGTCTACTAAGGTCGTGTGAAATGAACTAATCACTGATGTACTATCACTTCTTCTCTAACCTCAAATGATGTCAAATTTTATATTTTTCAATTTGTTTTGACTTTTTATAATTTAGACTTTTTGACTGAAAATGTAATAAAGCAATAAAAGAACCTAAAAGAAAAATTTTCCATGAAATTCTGATTTTGAAAAATTTTTATTCGGGATTGATCATACCAATCATTTTAATTAGGAATTCAAACCTGGTACGATCAAATGCCTTAGTAAACAAATCAGCAAAATTATCTTCAGTGTGTACCTTGACCAGCTCAATCAACCTTTTCTCTGCACAATCACGTATAAAATGATATCGAATTTCGATGTGCTTAGTTTTACTATGTTTAACTGGATTATTCGTTATGGACATAGTAGCATTGCTATCAATAAACATAGGGGTTCCTGTGAAATTCAAACCGTAATCTCTCAATTGTTGTTGTATCCACATGATCTGTGAACAGCAACTTGCATCAGCGATGTATTCTGCTTCGCATGTTGAAACCACCTGTTGTAGATTTCCTGTTCAGACAACAACCACCAAAATCAGAATCAGTATAAGCATTGAAATCAAAGTTAGAACCATGAGGATACCATAGCCCTAAACGTTGTTTTCCTTTTAAATACCGAAAGATTCTTTTCACATCAATTAAGTGAGATTCTTTTGGCTTTGCCTGAAATCTGGAACAGATACACACGGCAAACATTATATCCGGCCTTGAAGCGGTTAAGTACATAAGGGATCCAATCATAGCTCTGTAAAGTCGACAGTCCACATCTTTTCCTTCCGGGTCAGAATTTAACTTATGATTGACCGGAATTGGGGTATCGTAAGAAGTACAGTCCTCCATCTTGAACCGGCTCAAGATGTCTTTGACATACTTGGACTGATGAATAAAGAAACCATCTTCCTTTTGATTTACTTGTAAACCTAAGAAAAACGATAACTCTCCCATAGCAGACATTTCAAATTTCGACTTCATAACACCCTCAAATTCTTTGCACAACCCTTCATTTGTCGAGCCAAATATAATATCATCCACATAAATCTGTACCAGTAGGTAATCTCCCCCTGATTTCTTTATGAATAAGGTCGAGTCTATTTTTCCACGAACAAAGTCATTCGCCAAAAGATGTGTAGATAAAGTCTCATACCACGCACGAGGAGCCTGATGAAGACCATAGAGGGCCTTATCTAGCTTGAAAACCATGTTCGGATTCAGTGGATCTTCAAACCCCAGCGGCTGACACACATAGACTTCCTCCTTGACCTTTCCATATAAAAATGCACTCTTGACGTCTAATTGAAACACCTTAAAACCTTTAAAGGAAGCAAAAGCTAGAAACAGCCTTATAGCTTCAAGCCTCGCAACCGGCGCATAAACTTCGGTGTAATCAATTCCTTCTTGTTGATTGAAGCCCTGGACAACTAATCTTGCCTTATTGCGTACCACGACACCTCGATCGTCCTTTTTTACATTTAAACACCCATTTTGTTCCTATCGGATACGCACCATTCGGTAAATCAACAAGATTCCAAACCTTCAGTTTGTCAAATTGAGCAAGTTCTTCCTGCATAGCTTTTATCCAGTTATTGTCATGTAAAGCCATCTCGGCATTCTTGAGTTCAACCTGTGAAATAAAGCAAGAATGTGAGCAATCATCAAGAACACCAGAATCTTTAATGCAAGTATACAAACAGTATTGTCAACAAGAGAACGAGTTTTCACTTCATCTTGTAAATTTCCAATTATATTTGTTACTGGATGATCTTTGTGTTTCTTGATGGATGCGACCTCAGGAACCGGCAACACATCAACTAGAGTAGAGTCAGATTGATAAGAATAATCTTGAGGAATTGGAATTTCCGAGTCTAAATTTGTTGGAATCTCCCCCTGAGCCTGTGTCGAAGGTAATGGATCATCACTCAACAACGGATCAGCAGAAGAATCTTGAAAAATAGCATTATCCTCCTCACTCTCTGAATCTTGTGGACCGGAACAAGAAGCAACATTAGGATCGGGAGCAGAAGTAGATGGAATCGATGAATTGGGAACTGCATTTGGTAGAAATCCATTGTGATGTGCATCTTGACAAGAATCATAAAGAACAGCAGCATCTTCATCAGAAATATCAGACGGTAAATGAAAAGACTTGAATAAGTTTTCATAATCAAATGCCCAATCCGGACCAATCGCCATTTGTGGTAAAGACCGATTTGAACAGTCAATATGGAACCATTCTTCAACTTGGCGTGTCTCTTTGTTATAAACCCTCTTGGTAGTTGAATTTGCCACATACCCCAGAAAAATCCCTTCAATAGCCTTTGCACTGAATTTTGTTGGGACATCTCTAACCTTCAGTAGGGTACATGGATTACCAAAAGGTAATAAGTATTCCAGATTCGGCTTTCGATTATTTAGTAATTCATAGCACGTCTTGTTATGTCGCTTGACGGTCAAGACCCGGTTCAAAACATGACACGCAGTATTCACAGCTTCAGCCCAAAAGGTGACTGGAAGCTTAGAATCTGCAAGCATCATGCGAGCTGTTTCGACCAACGTCCTGTTCTTTCGTTCAGCGACACCGTTTTGTTGAGGAACATATGGCGCACTGAATTCATGATGAATTCCTTTTTGTAAACAGAATAATCCCATTTTGCTATTCTTAAATTCGCTGCCATTGTCACTCCTGATTCTTCTGACTTTCAGATTGAATAAATTTTCCAAACCCATGATTAAGTATTGTACCAACTCAGTGGTTTCAGCTTTAGAGGAAAGAAACTTAACCCATGAAAATCTGGAATAATCATCAGTTACGACCAAACAATACGATTTCCCACCAATGCTCCTAATACTAATAGGACCAAACAAATCCATATGCAGCAATTCCAAAGGAGTAACGATAGAATTCGTCGACTTTGATTTGTGAGATTTCTTTCTTTGCTTCCCCTTCTTGCACGGAATACAATCATCAGGAACTGAGAATTTCATTTTCGGAATACCAAGCACAAGATCATTCCTAACAATGTAGTTCATCTTCCTGTAGTTTATGTGAGCTAGTTTCCTGTGCCACAATATTGAATCAGATTCCGATGCCTTGGAGAGTAAACATGTTGGAATTGAATCCGTTGTAGTGGCGACACTCATGTCAAGGACATACGTGTCATTTCTCCTTGGAGCCTTCATGAGAATCCATTCATCAGGAATCACAAAACCCGGTTTCAGAATATAACATTCATGATCGTTGAAATGGAACGAAAACTTCTTGTCACAGACTTGTGATACGCTTAAAAGATTGTGTTCCAGCTGCTCAACATAATTCACCTTTTCAAATTTTACTTTGTCGTTCTTTAACGTTCCCTGGCCTGTTATGTACCCGCCTTTATTACCCGCAAAAGCGACATAACCACCATCAATTTTAATCACATCCTCAAGTAATTTCACATTCCCTGTCATATGTCGAGAGCAACCACTATCCACATACCATGTATTGTTGATAGTCCTCCTTGGTTGTCCCTACATAAACAACGAGAATCAGTTAGAAAGTGGAACCCAAGCCATCGTGGTCTTGGGTCGTCCGGATTGATCAAAATAAACAACTTCTTGTAATTTACAATCAATTTTATCATTCACTGTTGGAACAAAAGTTTGACAATCAGACCTTTTCAAAGAAGAACCAATTTTATTATTTTTAGAAACATTATTTGAAATATTATTGTCAGATTCAGATGTTTCCAAAATTTTCTTTAATTTTCTGTTTCTCCTTCTTCTTTGAGGTCTGGACAATTTAACCTCCTGAAAAGTATCTTTTGAAATCCCAACTTTTGGAATCTCAAGATTTTCTCTGCATACAAAAGATTTAGCATGCAATGTATTCTGTTGTTTAATTCCTGGGGAATTAACAAAAGATCGTCCAGTCATATCTTTCTCCAAACTAGAAGACGATTTTCCCTCATCTTTCCTTTTCAGAATCTTCACCACTTTCGGTTGTGAAGGAACAGTCTTCAGTTTGCCCTTGTTCTTGTATGGACAATTAATCAAAATATGACTAGGCTCATTGCAATGAAAGCACACTCTTCTTTCTTGATAACTTCTGAAATAAGATGTTTTCTTTGAATTTAAAGAACCATCAGAAGAACAAGCTTCAGAGGAATGTCCTAAACAATTTATCGGCTTCTTAGGAACATAAGTCTGTTTTGGCACCTTTGAAGAATTTACCTTTTGATAACCAGCCACCACAAACACACTTGACTGTAAGATTGGAGAATCACCTCTTCAGGTTCAGTCAAAATGCACCTATCCCGAGTAACATTCTTCACAATCTTTGGTTCCTCAATTTTCACTTCTCTCGAAATGCCTTCAACCTTTGAATCATCAAACACTTCATCTTCTGTATCAGAATCATACACCATGTCTTCACCCGTCACTGGATTCACTTTTAATACTGTCTTGGGATCAATCTCCTCTTCATAAATGATTTCAGGCTCAACCACATAATTCCCATTGAACGGAGGAGGAACAAACCCAATACCAGCAACCCTTTTTATGGGATCAGCATTAGCATTAAAATAATCCAAAACTACAGATGAATTCTCAAACTGTTCCAGCTTTCTATGTAACTTTATCACCTCAGATTCTTTTTCAGAAATCTCCTTGTTCTTTTGAGCAACTACTTCATTTCGTTTTTCAATTTCAGCATAAGCCATGTCTAGATGATAACCCTGTTCTTTGTATTTTAACCCAAGAGAATTTAAGTCTCTTTTCAAAGACTCAATTCTATCAATGCACATTTTATCATTATCTTTCAGTTTCTGATTAACTGAATGCATTGATTTCATGTCACAAATCAAATTTGTGTTATCATCCATGACTTTTTGTAGTTTATCCTTAACAGAAATGCAATTAGAACAAAATATATGACAAACAGAGTCTTTTACCTTAGTCGGGTCAGACATGTCTGCCATGAATACTTTGGCAATCGGAATGTTTTCTGAATCTTCACCAACTGACGCATTTTTTGTAAGAACAATTTCTTCCTCGGCAACCCCTGTCACAGCATCAAAATCAATACTTTGCTCTCTTTCTTCCTCATCATCAACACTTGGAACACTATCACCATCACATGAATCATCACTAGAACTCTCATCATCAGTAGACTCTTCTAGTTTTTCTGAATGAATTTCTGCAACAAAAGCCTGACTCACAGCACCCACCAAATCTTCCAGATGAATGCCCCAATCATAATTTTCATCATTTTGAGCAACTAGAGCTGATGATGCAGATGCATGATTTGAATTACCAGAATGACCATGAGTTTGATTACCAGATGAACCATGTGGCTGATTCCTATTATGCTGAAAGTTAGATTGCTTCTTTTGAGAATCAAATTCTACCTTTGGTTTCACACACTCCTTAGCAAAGTAACCATACTCTTGGCAGTTGTAACACCTAACTTTGCTCTTATCAAAACCCATACGCGATCGACTATTTGAACCAATATATTTTCTCCCAGTTCTCTTCAAGAAATCTTTAGCTTGTCTCATTAGCATGGTCATATTCCATTGGATATTCATTTCTTCCAGATCAACAGGGTCAATCTGTCTGAAATCTTCTTCTATTACCTCAGGATCATGTATTTTTCCTCCAATGAAATTCTCATATGATGCCATGAATGACGAAAACATAGCCAAATAATCATCAGCAACTTTCTGATTCATATGAGATCCAGATGATGTTGAAGCAGTAGTAGCAGAAAATCCAGAATGGCTTGTATGACCAGAATAACTTGGAACTCCAGAACACTGATTATTTGAAGACTCTTGAGCATCACCAGAAAAGAATGCCACTCCAGCACCAGATTTACCAACAGATTTGGCAAAATACATCGAGGGATCCTGGATATGCTCCATATTAGTCTCTTTCTTTTTCATATTCATGTCATGTGACTGAATCTTCCCTAGGACTTCTTCAAGAGACATGGTTTTGTACTTAACATTTTCTTTGATCAAAACCGTATACACATCAAACTTTGATGGTAAAGCCTCCAAGAATTTATCATTGATTTCCTCAGTCTCATATACCACAGATGCACTAGCCAGTTCATTAAGAAGATGATAGAATCTTGTAGCAAGATCATCCAAAGATTCATTTTGAAAATGTTTAAAAACTAGGAACTGCTTCTTTAGTAATTCTTTTCTACTTTTCTTCACATCTAAACTCCCTTCACATCTTTTCTGTAGAGCTTCCCACAGTTGTTGAGAAGACTTGAACTGTTTAAAACTGTGATAAATTTCCTTTGGTAGAGACATAGAAATGCTAGCCATTGCTTTCTTTTCTTGATCAAATAACAGTTTCTCTTCAGTAGTTAAAGCAGACACTGGTTTTGGAACATCATCTTTTCCCATCCATGAATAAGTAGGATGCGTATATCCTTCCAAAATCGGAATCCACAAACTAGTATCGGTAAAAGATACAAATTGGTCAAACCGATCTTTCCAATTTGAATAATCAGCTAGATTCAGCAACTTCGGGGGTTTTTGAGATGTACCAATCTCATTATCATAATTGAACATGTTTGTGACTTGAACCATATTTGCCATGTTAAAAAAAATTTTCTGAAAAATTTCTAAGTCTTGAGCTATTTTACCCTAAGGCGAACTTAATAAGTTCGCTTTAGTGAGTACTAAGCGAACTTAAGATCAGGCGAACAAGACAAGTTCGCTTAAGGAGGAAATCCGGTAAGTTCGCTTAACAGCTAAGTTCGCTTGAAATGTGAGAAGCGAACTTAATAAGTTCGCTTGCTAAGTTCGCCTGCACAGGAACTCAGCAAGTTCGCTTAAACTGCTGTAACAGATTCAAACGATTCTTCACCCAAACACGAACCGAAAACTTCAAAATTCATGATTTCTCAGAGAATTGATGGAATTTAAGGAAATTGAACCGTAGGATTGTGAATTTTATCAAATAGAACAGTTCTATCGGACTAATTTCGTCAAAAACCCTTCAAAAATCACGAATTCAGCAAAGAAACGATCTTCAAGAACTTGAAAAACTCCATTGTTGCAGAAACTTCAAAAATGTTGAATTTCTTGTCGAATTGTACACAAAAACCGTCACTAATCACCGAGAATCGTACTTAATTCACGAGCATAAGCTCTGATACCACTTTTAGGTCCAGGTAACTCAACTACTGATCGAACTTGTGATATGACGTTGCTATAACACGAAGTGCGGAATCCTTCGTGTTAACGTTTGTATACTAATTGACAATTCAAACAACACGCGTAAATAAACTTCTCGTTATATTCCAAATCACTGTGGTTACAGACTCAATCAGACAAGTTTTTCTCTTTCTGGATCGATCTCTTCTAATGACTCTGTAACACATATATATAGAAACACACCTGCTGTAAGCGAACTTGTTAAGTTCGCCTCCAACAGACCAAGCGAACTTAACAAGTTTGCCTCAGTTAGACCTAAGCGAACTTATTAAGTTCGCCTCTGATAGACCAGGCGAACTTAACAAGTTCGCCTCTAGGCATACTTGTACAAACACTTAGCAACTTTATACAATTACATACCAAAAACATAAAGACACAAAATCTAACTATTATAAGCTTTTGTCATTACAAATCTATGTCCTAACAGGGAGAGCACTTTAGGTTTAGGGTTTGGTAAAAATGGGGGCTTAAGGCTTAAGGTGAAAATTATAGTGTACATGTAGGGCTTTTTCTTTTAAAAATGGGCTTCATTAATAATGTAATTGGGCTAGTAAGGATTTATTAATCTAAAAGCTGAATTATTAAGCCCATAGTACAAAACCATTGTTTTTATAAAATCTAAATTAGTGTTGTTGTCATATATCGCGTATCCGCTTAAAAGCGTTAAAATAAACGTTGCTCTAAAAATTCCAGAAAAATTCATATAAACATGAAATATTAAATCACAGTATTACATATAATTTTTGCACACCAATTATATGTCTAAGTATTATTTCTAAAAATCACTAACGTTCATGTGACAGGATGCGTGTGTGACCCGGTAATCCGCCCGATTACCGATGCATGTAATGAAATGAAATGTATGGACTTGCTATATGAAATATGTACTTAATTACTCTATTATTAAATATGATACAAGTGTAATCTTGTTAATTCAAGTAATAGTCGGGTATGGATATTAACCTGAATTTGTCGGGTATCACATACTCCCCCTGTTAAAAGGAATTTCGTCCCGAAATTCAATTCGCGTCACTGGTAGATGGTGTAGTTTGCAGAAGTGAGAGTGTTTACACTTAAATTGATCCTCGCCCTCCCAAGTGAACTCTGGTCCGCGTCTAGAATTCCAACGAACCTTAACTATGGGAATGCGGCTTTTTTTAGCTGTTTGACCTCACGGTCCATGATCTCGACCGGTTCCTCGACGAAGTGAAGCTGATCTGACACGTGAAACACGTTATAAACCAGTGTCTCATCTGATAAGCTATTTGAATCTCCTGCAATGGTATGACCAGTGTCTCATCTGATAAGCACTTCTTCAGATTTGACATGTGAAACACGTTATGAACGCCACTGAGGGTTTCCGGTAGGTTGAGTTTGTAAGCAACGGGACCAATCCTTTTAAGGATCTCAAAAGGTCCAATGTAACGAGGGTTTAGTTTTCCACGCTTGCCGAAGCGTATCACTCCTTTCCATGGAGAGACGTTCAGTAGCACTTTGTCTCCCACTTGAAATTCTAATGGTTTTTGTCTCATGTCAGTGTAACTCTTCTGACGATCACGCGCGGCCTTGATATGTTCACGTATCTGTACGATCTTTTCTATAGTCTCATGAATAATTTTTGGACCTGTGAGTTGGCTATCTCCCACTTCTGTCGGCGATCTACACTTTCGTCCATAAAGTGCTTCGAATGGTGCGGCTTTGATGCTAATGTGGTAGCTATTGTTGTATGAAAATTCGACCAACGGTAGATGGGCATCCCAACCATTTTCAAAGTCAACCACATATGCTCTAAGCATGTCCTCCAAGGTCTGGATGGTCCTCTTGCTCTGACCGTCCGTCTGAGGATGGTATGCAGTAGTCATATCTAACCGAGTACCCAAGTCTTTCTATAAGGATTTCCAGAATCGGGATGTAAACCGACTATTCCTATCTGAAATGATGGAGATTGGCACTCCATGTATTATGACTACTTCCTTTAAGTAAATTCAGGTTAGTTTCTCCATCTTGTCCATTTCTTTAATGGGAAGGAAGTGTGTAGATTTTGTTAGCCTGTCGACAATTACTTAGATTGTGTCACAACCGTTAGAGGCCCTGGGCAATTTCGTGATGAAGTCCATTGAAATTTGTTCCCACTTCCATTGTGGGATCTCTGGTTGTTGGAGTAACCCTGATGGTTTCTGATACTCCACTTTGACCATAGCACAGGTCAAGCATTTACTGACGTAGGTAGCAATTTCAGCTTTCATGTTAGGCCACCAATAATGTTCCTTGGGGTCATGGTACATTTTGTCATAACCGGGGTGAATCGAGTACCTGGACTTGTGTGCTTCGTCCATCACTAGATCCCTTAAGTCTCCGAAGTTCGGTACCCAAATTCGATCCATGAAGTAACGAATGTCATCGGATTTGACCTCAAATTGTTTATCCATACCATGTAAGGACTCATGGCATAGGTTCACGTCCTTAATTGCTTCGAGTTGGGCGTTAGGGATTTGTATGGGTAAATTCGTGTGGATGGTTAACTGTAACGCCCGTACTCATCGCGTCTTGGGTTGATCCTTCCTGCTCAAGGCATCAGCAACGACGTTTGCCTTTTCGGGATGGTAACAGATGGTGCAGTCGTAGTTGTTTAGCAATTCAACCCATCAACGCTACCTCAAGTTAAGCTCCTTCTGGTCGAATATGTGTTGAAGGATTTTTTTATCGGTGAAAATTGTATATTTTGTGCCATACAGGTAGTGTCTCCAGATCTTGAGTGCGAATACTACCGCTCCAAACTCCAAGTCGTGGGTAGTGTAGTTTTTCTAGTGCACTTTCAGTTGTCGAGAAGCATAAGCAATGACCTTCTCCCTTTGCATTAACACGCATCCGAGTCCTTGGTGTGACGCATCACAGTACACCACGAAATCGTCTGTTCCTTCTGGTAACGATAGGATCGGTGCGCTGCAAAGTTTCTGTTTGAGTAATTGAAAAGCGGTTTCTACCTTGTCGTTCCATTCGTATCTCTTATCCTTGTGCGTGAGAGCAGTGAGGGGTTGGGCTATCTTAGAAAAAATTGCGATGAATCGTCGATAATAGCCCACAAGTCCTAAGAACCGTCGCACCTCAGTCGGAGTCTTAGGTGCCTCCCAATTCTTAATCACTTTGATTTTGGATGGGTCAACATGTATGCCCTTCTCGTTGACCACGTGTCCAAGGAATTGTACTTCTAGAATCCAAAAATCGCACTTCGAGAACTTGGAGTACAATTTCTCCTATTTTAGTAGCTCCATGATTAACTTCAGATGCTCGGCATGCTCCTCCTTACTCCGTGAGTATATCAGAATATCATCTATGAACACAATCACAAACTTTTCCTAGTAGGGTTTGCACACTCGGTTCATGAGGTCCATGAATATCTTCGGTGCATTGGTTAACCCAAATGGCATGACCATGAACTCGTAGTGGCCGTAACGAGTTTGGAAAGCTGTCTTTGGAATATCCTCCTCCCGAATCCTTGGCTGATGGTATCTCGACCGCAGATCGATCTTCGAGCACTAGCTCGACCCTTGTAATTGGTCAAACATGTCATCGATCCTTGTTAGTGGATATCGGTTCTTGATCGTCACCTTGTTCAGTTCTCGGTAGTCGATGCACATACGAAACGATCCGTCTTTCTTCTTAACAAACAATACCGGTGCTCCCCAAGGTGAGAAGCTTGGTCTGATGAAACCTTTGTCTAACAGTTCTTGTAACTGATTAGATAATTCCTGCATTTTCGATGGCGCTAGTCGGTAAGGTGACCTTGCTATCGGAGCAGCTCCTGGTGTGAGATCAATCCGGAACTCGACTTGCCGTTGCAGTGGAAGTCCGGGAAAATTGTTAGGAAATACTTCTGGATAGTCTCGGACGATCGGTATATCTTCAATCTTCCTTTCTTCTGCTTTCTTTTCTGTCACATGTGCTAGGATCGCATGGTAACCCTTTCGCAAGTACTTCCGGGCCTTCATGCATGTAATGATACTTAGTGCGGTACCACTTTGTTCTCTTTGGATGGTTAGTGGTTCCCCATCCGGCAGTGAAATGCGGACTATCTTCTCGTGACAAACAATTTCGGCTCGGTTCTTGGACAACCAGCCCATGCCGACAACTATGTCGAAGCTTCCCAATGTTATCGGCAATAAGTCTATAGTGAAAGATTGATCGGCTAACGTTAAGACACAACTGGGGATCACTTGTTCTGTCACTATTAGTTTACCATCTGCTAGTTCTACCGTATATAGGTAATCTAGAGCGATCGGAGTAATACCAAGTAATGAACTAAACTTAGTGGATATAAAGCTTTTATCAGCACCCGTGTCAAACAAGATAGAAGCATAACAGTTGTTTACGAGAAACGTACCAGTAACAATGTTGGGGTCTTGTCTAGCCTCGCCGGCTCCAATGACAAATGCTCTGCCCCGAGCATTTGTATTTCCCGGTCTCCGATTCTTTAAGTAGTCTTTGTGGAAATGTCCGAGGTCACCGCACCCGAAACATCCGCGGTTTCCCCCGCCAGCAGGGCTTGTTCAACTAGCCGACAGTTCTGAGCATTGTGGCCAAAACGCTTGCATTTCTGGCCAAAACGCTTGCATTTCTAGCATCGATAATCTTCACAAGTTCCATTGTGGTGGAATTTGCACTTATTGCATTTAGGTAGGGTTCTAGTGTATGCCCCTTTTTACCTTTTTTCTGGTTGGTTTGCCACAAACACTCTGGCCGGTTCCTGTTTCTTTGGGTTATTGGGCATATAGGGTTTAGCAGGAGCGTTTTCCCACTTCCGTTTGTTGTCGAAGACTTTTACGAAGTTTTCCTTTTTGTTGAACAGTCCCCGATGGACTGCCTGGTCTGTGAGGTTATGAGCTAGTCTGACAGTGTTGTGGATAACCGTTGGCTCGGCAGAAGAAACCATACTCTATATTTGAGGTGCCAAACCCCAAATGTACCGCTCAATCCGTTTATACTCAGGCGTAACCATGTGCGGTAGCAGTCGCGCCAAGTCTTGGAATCTTACGGTGTATCCCGCAATATCAGCACCCTCCATTTTTAGATTCCAAAATTCATGTTCCAGCTTTTGGAGTTCGTTGCGAGGACAGTATTCCTCTTTCAGCATTTCCTTGAACTCCTTCCAAGGAATGGCGTTTGCATTGTCCAACCCTAGAGTTTGGACATGAGAGTCCCACCAGGAGAGGGCTTGCCCCTCAAGATTTCCAGCTCTCTGAACATGACCCGGTTTTCAAGTGTGTATTGACTCATGCTAAAGACCGATTCAATCTTTTCAATCCATCGTAGCAGTCCCAATGCTCCTTCCGCCCTAGTAAAAGTATGAGGCTTGCAATCCATGAAGGATTTGTAGGTACAAGCCTTTGGTCCATGCCCCATTCCTGTGTGTCAACGATAGAGCGTAGTTAGGTTAAATTTCCCTGGGTAGGATTACATTACTTGCAATATGTATGCTATTTCTGGTTTGTACCATACCTCCGCTCTCGCCGTGACTTCCTGATCCTCCGCCGGATCGATGGGCTTAATGCGTAGCGAGTACGTCAGCCACGCGTTGCGCGATGATAGCTTCAATTTGGGCAGTGGTCATGGAACTGGTACCTTCTCCTGAGTTGCGGGGTGTTCTCCGTGGCGGCATGTTTCTTTATAATCATAATGACAACAAAGGATAGATATTGCGTAATAAATAACAATCAACACGCATGCATAAAATAACACCCAACAATCAACAACCAATCAACCATACAATATAATCCAAAGAAAAACACTTGATAAATAACTTGTACGAAATACGAAGTATTTTCAGGAGCAAACACTCCCCCAAAACAAGTAACATCTCGAAAATATTGCGTGAGCATAGCCCGCTCACGATAGGCTAATCAACTGGAAGGTGGAAAAGTACCACTTTGCAAAGCGGTGAAGAGCAACAGGGCATAAAGAATCATCAGAACCCTGGCGGGCTCTAACTCTTCTCGAACCATGTTTGTTGTAAGCTCTGCTGCTAGGGCGGTAGAGTCAGCAAGTGAGGCTCTATGCTCTGCTACTGCAGCTCGCTGATGAGCCATCCCTAGCTGCTCTTCGGTCTTCTCTAGGCGGCTAGACAGTGCAGTGGTCCTAGCTGCCTCCCTCTAGCGATCCTCCAGTAAACCCGCTACCTGCCCCTGCAAGGTCTGTAGTGCAGTCTCTGTCGTTATGGCTCTCTGTTCCGCCTCTCGAGCTTTCCTCTCAACAGTCTCGATCCGGTCTCACACTATTAAGAGTGCCTGGTCTGTCAAGGCAAGCTAGTCCTGAAGGGATGATATGTCAGCATCATGTAACTTGCTGCGTGTCGCAAGTATCGGTAGCACCTCCCTCGTAGGCCGGAGCCAATAGGGTGGTGGATAGGATGGTCCAGATGACCCTCCCATAGATGAGGTGTCTGATGGTGCAATCCGGGCCCTTTTGGCCAATGGCCCAGCAATGTCAGGTAATTGGGCTAGTCGCTTTCCCTTGCGAATGTTCCTCTTCCTAGAGGTAAGCTTCGTCTTTGCTCCTACTGGTGCAAGCAATGGTGACGGTGGAGTCGGGTCCACCTGGCGAGGTGGTGAGGGTAGGATAGAGCCGTCATCGGACGATGAGTACCCATGTAGCACGGAGTAGGGCACTGACTCGCTCGAATCGCTCCCCTCTCCGACGTCTCCATCACCTCCATGGGCTGGTGCGTCATCCGCCTCCTCAGTATCCTCCTCGGGGTCTTCCTCGGAGTCCATCTCTACAACCTCCTCTAGGCCTTCCGCCTGCTCTCCATCACTAGGTGAGTGGGGTGATGAGGGTGGGGTGAGTGGCTCCGCAGGTGATGGTGGTGTAGCTGGAGTATACTCCACCTCGGAGTCCGAGATCACGATAGGGTCCGATGATGTAGACATCCTGTAACAAGTCAATATCCAGTAATAAAATGTACTCATGTAAGAATATGCATGTATGATGTGATGTGAATTATGTAAGCCTATAGTTATAGTCTAAGCACACTAAATGCAACTTAGTTCGATATAACTAGGGCTGTGATACCAATCTGTCACACCCTGAAATTCCACATCGGGTTACCCGCGGGTTGTGACTGTCAAGGATCATCAGTCCTGGTCATTTCGAACGACCTCTAAATGGTTTTCGAAAAGACTTTCCGTTTGAACATCATCCAAGAATAAATAAGTAATACAGAGTTTGAAAATGCGGAAAGTAAAGTGCGGAAGCATAAGTAATATATCAAAATACAGAAGCATAATAAATTAGGTTCCCATAAACCTAGCTTCTAAATGAAAACATGAAATGCGACTCCATACACGCAATCCTAGTCCGTGCGTGAATACTTAGCGACCTGAGATAAACATGCTTAAAAGTGTCAACACAGGGTTGGTGAATTCACATGATTAAGTAACAGAAACAGAAATGAAAACAGTGTAGCAGTACGTTTGTATACTAGTGATTCAGTTGTTGATCAGACAATAAACAATAACTATATAAGCAACACCGAAACCGAAGCTCAACGAAGGAATGCAGAAACTAGCATTTTGCCTCTTACGTGCCCAGCACGCAATGGATTAGGTCAATTATGCACCCGTTTGACTCCCAGTCAGAGTTAGCGCGACTAACCCGGGTGGGGGTTGTTAAACCCAGTAGTACTATTCATGAATCACCTCGCTTTGTGTAATAATTAACGGTTCGAATATGAGAGGATTTTATGTGCGGGAAATGCACCCACTTATATATGTTAAAGCGAAATCAAAGTAATCAGAATACGAAAAAGTAAGAAAATGGTTTAGCATGTATCTCCCCCAAATGGAAAAAGTAAGTAAAATGGGGCCGTGAAAAGTCACTTGGTAATGCGGTGAATTAATAATGAAAGCAACAAGAGAAATCTAGCAACTCTGGATAACCGACGTAACCGAGCCCTAGGAATAGTAAGGCTATAAGGTCTATGAAAGTAAACATGGTTTATGTAACCACATTCATCCAAACGACTCAACGTTGAAAGGTTACATTGACGTTTTGAAAAGGTTTGACCAAAGTTGACCGAGGTTTGACCAAGGTTTGACCAAAGTTGACCGAGGTTTGACCAACTTTGACCAATTTTGACTAATGTTGACCAATGTTGACTAATGTTGACCAATGTTGACCAATGCTGACTAATGTTGACCAAGGTTGACTAATGTTGTCCAAGGTTGACTAATGTTGAAGTCATGTACAAATAGCACATAAGTAACATATAAGTAGTACATATGTAACACATAATTAACATACAAGTAATACTTAGGTAACATCTAAGTACTACTTAAGTAACATATGAGTCATACATTGTGACATAACATACATGCTTCAATTAGTTGCATAAGTAATTAGCATGTGACAAGTAACATGGCATTTGCAAATATTCATTGTATATTTCATACATGTTAATCATTCATACACACAAGTTATGTCATTGCATTAATAACCTATTAATAGTATTTCCACTTATTTGAACAAGTAACATAACATGTCATTCCTATATTATGGTCATTAACATGGCAAACTTTCCCCTTTTAAGAAATTAGGGTTTTAATGTACTTTAAGTGTCATGGCTCAACTAAGAAAGTTATACATGAATTTATACTAGTAACATACCATAATCATGATTCTACACATAAACTTTCTATTCTAAGAAAAGGTGAAGTTATAAAATAACAAAGTTTCCTTATTTAGCAATTTCCTCTAAAACATGTCATAATGCCATTCAAATTACATATTCTTGCATAAGTCATCTATTCATATAGTAATAAAGCCATATAGCTCATTTTAAACATTTACAACCTACCCATACAAAATATGAACAATTAAAGTTTCCTTTTTAGAAAAGTAGTCCAAACGACCCTTTTGCACATGTGTAACTTCAAATAACTCTTTCTACTACTTTACTATATGTTATAGAACTATACTATCAAGTTTTTATCCATTAGAACCTCATAACACAAAATATGCAAAATTAAAGTTTCCTTATATAGTAAGTCGACCATAACCTAGTGTAAAACAACATTTCAACCAAAAAAAAATCACGTTTCCTACTTATTCTACTATTATGAGCATCATTTAAACTATCAAACATATCATACACTCATTTATGCAAAATATCATCCAACAAAGTTTCTATAAATAGAAATGAGCAAATAACAACATAAACAAGTATTTCAAACCATAAAATGTGCATATATGTGTCAACAACTTCATTTCATGAAAACTCTTTGATAAAACATGGATTTAAAACACTTGTAGCCAAGAAAATCATTTGGATGAGTGGTTCTCTATGTTTGGATGAAAATAATGAAATATTATGGGTAGATTCTTACCAAATTCAGGTATGATAGTGAGATGTAGTAGTAGTGGCTTGAATCACCTTGTAAACACTTGGATTGATGAAGAAAATTTGCATAGTGGTGGAGGCTAGGTGAGTGGTGGTGGCCGTAAGTCTCAAGAGGGAGAGGGGAGAGAACTTTAGGTTTAGGGTTTGGTAAAAATGGGGGCTTAAGGCTTAAGGCTTAAGGTGGAATTTATAGTGTAAATGTAGGGCTTTTTCTTTTAAAAATGGGCTTCATTAATAAAGTAATTGGGCTAGTAAGGATTTATTAATCTAAAATATGAATTATTAAGCCCATAGTACAAAACCATTGTTTTTATAAAATCTAAATTAGTGTTGTTGGCACATATCGCGTATCCGCTTAAAAGCGTTAAAATAAATGTTGCTCTAAAAATTCTGGAAAAATTCATATAAGCATGAATTATTGAATCACAGTATTACATTTAATTTTTGCACACCAATTATATGTCTAAGTATTATTTCTAAAAATTACCAACGTTCATGTGACAGGACGCGTGTGTGACCCGGTAATCCCCCCGATTACCGATGCATGTAATGAAATGAAACGTATGGACTTGCTATATGAAATATGTACTTAATTACTCTATAGTTAAGTATGATGCAAGTGTAATCATGTGAATTCAAGTAATAGTCGGGTATAGATATTAACCTGAATTTGTCGGGTATCACAGCAACTCCTTTCCAAGGTGAGACCTTCAACATGACCCGGTCCCCAACTTGGAATTCTAATGGTCTTCGTCTGTTATCTGCGTAACTCTTTTGCCTGTCACGGGCGGCCTTCAGACGATCCTAGATTTTGAAAATCTTGTCGGTGGTCTCCTGAATAACCTAAGGACCAGTTAAATGCTTGTCGCCAACCTCCGCCCAACATAGCGGTGAACGACATTTTCGACCATACAAGGCCTCAAACGGAGCGGCTTTGATGCTGGTGTGGTAACTATTATTGTATGAAAACTCAACCAATGGTAGAGGAGTATCCCAATTTTCTCCGAAATCGATTACACACACACGGAGCATATCCTCTAAAGTTTGAATGGTCCTTTCACTTTGACCATCTGTTTGTGGGTGATATGCCGTGCTCATGTCAAGATGTGTGCCCAAGGCTTCCTGTAATGATTGCCAGATTCTTGACACGAATCTGCTGTCTCTATAAGAGATAATAGAGATTGGCACTCCATGCCTAGTCATAATTTCCTTGATATAAAGCCTTGCACGCTTCTTAGTTTTATCTGTATCCTCGATTGGCTGAAGGTAAGAGGATTTCATCGAATGATCGACGATCACCCATATAGTATCATAGTCACTAGACGTTCTGGGTAGTTTCGTAATGAAATTCATGGAAATATGTTCCCATTTGTAGTGAGGAATCTCAGGTTGTTGTGATTTCCATTGTGATTCCTGGCATTCTGCCTTTACTGTCGGATATTTCCCATAGCAATTTCTCCTTTCATGTTTGACCACACAATAGAGTTCCTCGAGATCCTTATACGTTTTATCCGATTCTGGATGAACGGAGTACTTGGACTTATGGACTTCATCAATAACTACACACATAGGTTACCGATACTTGGTACCTAAATTATGTCTGCATCATCCAACTTAGGCTCCAATTGTTTGATTTCCATTTACTTGGTGGTCGGTATTCGAAAACAAGGCAAATACTTATCTGATTAACGATATTAGTTCTGCAAGAACCCCATATTTTATTACCCTTAATATGGTGGGGTTCTGTGATACTCATTCCTGATAATGATAGAAATGATGCCTAAGAATCTTGAGTGTATGCTGACACATACCCTCTATTCATCTACGCATTATGATGCACAATAGCCAGTTCTCTATAGATCTGAGAAAAGAATTACTTGACGAGGTGTTCAGGTCTTAGTTGAAGATTGGGTAGCAATGACACAGTATGAAAATGAATCATTATGTTTTTCCCTCTTATGCTTCTCGAAAGCATTTTCTAGGACTAAGACTTTATTCTTATTTCAGGTTTCGTGTTTTCTAGGATCTTCCTTTCCATGTGTCTTAATGGATTTAAGATTTTGAGGTTCTTTGTGAGCTCTTACTAGCAAAGGTCGAGTCTAATCACCACTTTGCTCATTGCTTGCACTACCTTTCCACGGGAGACTAGCATTTGGGTTGTATCGTCCTAATATGTAAACTCGTGACTTGACTACCATGCTCTCGAAGTAGGTAAGCCATATGGGGTTCTATGGTTGTTTGGAATGTTAATATTCTGTCTAGGTGAGGAAATGAACAGTGAGACTGTGAGCATGGTCTCATAGAATTAGTGTTTTCCCCAAAGTGGGCTATGGGTTTGTCAACCCATTAAGTTGGCAGAAAGGGCTTGGGAGTTTCACAATTTCCAACTATTAGTCATTCAGTGTGTCTGCCCTTTCTTGACATTCGAATGGTACTTTAGTGACTTACCGTTACGTATTCCACTCATACCAGTCATAGTCTCAAAGTCCTTAGTACAAGGACTCAGGGAATAATGTTGAGGTAATGAGTGTAGAACATCAAAATTTTTGTACTTTTCCTGAGCCTGCGTTGAGAAGTCATTTCTTAACAATAGATGCCCTAGAGCTCCCTAGTTCTAGAAAACTGGGAGTGGAAGATATGATCACGCCTCTCCTCTAGGCTAAAAACTAGGATCCATTCAACAAGATGATCCTTGGGAAGTCCGGGTACAAAGGGTATAAAACTATCCTTCTTGAATCCTTGTGGACAGTGGTCTGTTGTGAACAACTTGTGCTTACGTCCTTTATGCATATCATGAACTAATGAGATTAGCAAGAAATCCCGTACTTGGGACTCTTTTAAGAGTTTTGTATGTCGTTTTTCTGTTTGTTCAACAACAGTCGTTAATCCACACTTAGGTTTCTTTGGCATTCGCTTGAGAATAAATCATGACTTATTCATCATCGAAAGAATAGTCAGACTTAACGGTGTACTGAATGTCAAAGGTTGTGAGGGCAATCCTGTCTGACCAATATTCTGAATTGTCTGATTATCTACTTGTCTCTTGTCAGTCTTCTACAATACCCCATAGATGTCATGCGTATGCGAGTCAGAAAATTTTTCTGCCCCATGCTTAGCACTGCTGACGTAAATTTCAAGTAATTGTGAGATTGAACTGTATGATGGATCCTGAGATTACCCTATAATCTCCCACAATAATTATGCAATTATTGTAAGTGTTGGTTGTGGTAACGCTCAATTTGGATCCTTCCTAACAAGTAGAATCTCAAAGAATGAATGTGGGAAATCCTTCGTCGTTTAGGATTCACTAAGGATTGGTTGAATTCAATTTGAATTTCTCTCGTTCCTCCCGAACTAGGAGAATGCTTTGTGAATACCTAATTGAGAAGTCCGATTTGTTAAGATTCAACCCTTAATCAAGTTACTGAGAACATGGGTTGATCATTAGCTTGGACAACAAGACTGACTAAAGTTCCCATGCACTGCATATTATGATTACGTGTGCACCCGCAATGATAATTTACTTTGCATGATCCCTATAGTATTTCTTCTATCCCAAGCTTTTAGTCAAAAGAGATTTGAAATGTTCATTAGATCGTGTTTGCACATTTGTGCAGGAGTATGTATTGTTCTATCAGATTACTCTTGATTATGTGTACCAATACTCATGAGTCTGCCGAATATGGTTGTTGCCGGATGAGGTTAATGGTAGAGAGTCACCACCAGTGTCTCTCAAAAATAAAATGTGTATGGTGGAAGTCAGACACTATGTGAAGGGCAGAGATCCTCAAATCAATGTCGAGCAACTCATGCTTCAAGTCTGTATGTACGTACAGATCCACCTGATCCTGAGAATGTCTGGGTCTCCTGACCCGTAGAGTTCTCTCCCGTTTAGTCCTCTTTATCCACCCTGATTTCCTTTCTGTCTAGGCAATCCTGTCTGCCATATCTCATGGCGAAAGTCTAGGCATCCGATCTGGCAACTCGTGAAGGAGAGTATTTATACCGCACATATGTCAGAAAGAAAGCTGCCTCCACGGCTGGAGTAGGTGTGGTGCAGGTATAAGTACAGATTCTGGTACGGGTTCAGCCTGTTGTGATACCAAGATTGGTAACTGACGATTGTTGCTGCCGTCGTCATCCTAGCTCAGCTCGTAACTCGATCTTATAGGGTTGCAGTGTGCTGAGTACCTGTTATTCTTGACTGTTAATCCGAACAGTGACACTTTGTTGAGAAATGTTGTAAGTGTCTATTATTTCCACATTGTTGTATGTGTTTAAGTGTTCGTTACATGTGCTATGTAATTGTATTATGTATTAGTGTAGCTAATAATACCCTAGTGTAACTCCATACACTAATAGTCTACACAAATTGTTCGACAACAGTTGGAATTCCTATACTCAAGTCTTGGGTGTTCTTGGTGTGATGCAAGTCTTGGAAATATTGGTCCCTAAATGAGTCCGGTTAGAGCCTAGGTATCACTAAGGAAACTTAATTCGCTAAAACCATTGCTCTGATACCAATCTGTCACACCCCCAAATTTATTTACTTAATAAATAAATAACGGTTGCAATGATTGGTTCATTACACGATCACGGAAGCTGTAATTGTGATTTCTAAGACTTTAATACATACACAATTACTAAGACTAAGTAATACAATGATCTAAGTTCTTCTAGATCAACGATAGTCTTGAGACTTGATAATCTATGTCCTTCCAGCTACTAGGAATTGATCCAATATAGCTAGCTTATTCCAACCACGCCATTGCTAAGGGTTACCTGAGAAACATACTTGAAAGTGTCAATACAAAGGCCGCATAACTAACTCTGTGAACTCACCAACCTTTGTGTACTGAGAATAAGACAATATGCGGCCATTTGACCCTTACATAATTTTCAAGAAAATAATATGTTTCCATATTGGTGACTTATTAGGTGTACCAAAAATAAATATTATTTGACCCTCCCTCGCTATACCATGAGAATAAGACAATATGCGGCCATTTGACCCTTACATAATTTCCGAGAAAATAATATGTTTCAATATTGGTGACTTATTAAGTGTACCAAAAATAAATATTATTTTTGTAACAACTTATAATATATTCACATTACAACTCACGTATAAACATATAATTATTTCCTAAAAATAATTATATACAACCTCGAATATCGTTCAAGTATATCCTATGCGTGTTAATTATTCTCCGTACGTACAATCCACGTTACTACGTCCACATGCAAATACTCGTTTCGAACGATATTTATTAATTTGTTTACGTTCGTCATGCAATTATTTTTACAAATATATACATACAAGTATCTCATTAATCCAACATATATTTAAATATGCTTCACGATAACATGTGAACATTTATTTTTAACCGAAACGTCTTTAATCTCATGCACATAAATTCACCTATGATTATTCCATCATGATATATGCATATATGATTCTTATGATTACCAAATGTCTTAAACATTTTAATCATAACAAGCTTCATGTTCAACACATAACTATAATTTGCAAGTTCTAAATTCTTTAAGTGTTTCCTTTTATATTTTCCATGATCTATTTTCAAGACATGAATATATTTTATTATTTTATGTATATATACCTTTGATCATGAAACTACACAAATATGTATACATACACATTTATCCCGGTTTCCATATGCATATATATACACATACAACTTAACTTTATGATCATGCACATTTTCCTACCAGTGTCACCAAATCATGCTTTAAACTACCAACTATACATCATCATATACATCTTGCAATTTTTGGCCTAGTATGCATATACATAAACAAATCTTAGACTTTATGTCACTAATGTTTACTTTGTAAAAACACTAATCATGCCTTTTATTTAAAATCCACATCTTATCATCAAAAGATCAAACAACAATATATATACACATGTATACATACAATTTACGATTTCTTTTATGTATACATCTATACACTTCATTTTCATCAGATATTACCCACACTTTTAGATTATAACTCACACTTTTAGTTCAACAATTTATAACTTATCATCAAAAAATCAAAACAACAAAACATGCATATAACTCACCATTTTTGGCCCTTATATATATATTTATACAAAACCCTAGTTATTTAAACTTAATAAAGTTAAACTTTATAAAAACTCTTTAATCCTTTAAATCCTTTATTTTCATGGTGAACAACGAGCTTTGAAATAAAAATAAAGAAGAAAGTAAAGTGTAGTGTCGGTTTCATTAGGTGACGAGTATCGAGTAGAAGGTGATACAGACTCGAGTTGCTAATAAACCGACTCCTAAACTTCAAGAACTCCTTGAATCTTCAAACTTTTTAGCTAACTTTCTAGAGAACTTGATCTTGCATTTTTGAAAGAATAAGTGTGTGTGTGTGTATGGATCGTATATATGGAGAGAAAAGACAGAGGTTGAGTGTTCTAGCAATCTTCATGATTACTAATGATGATGGATGAGACCTTTGCTTGTGTTTACACTTGAATGAATAAGGTCCTTACAACAATAATCACGGTTCAAGATGATGTGGTGGCAAGGTGGGTGGCCCACCTTGAGTTCGGCCGAGATGGGTGATTAAGGGGGGTTGGGTGTTGATTCTTCATGTGTTTTCATTCACACGTTTAGGTAGATGGTGTTTGGGTAGTGTAAGCCCGGTAGGTGATCCCGTGATATAATACCCGGTGTAGGAACTTTTAGTGATTTAAACTGTATATCTATATACCTAGATATTTATATATATATATATACATATATATGTAATTATTAGATGAAACGGGGGTTGAGTGTAGATCTCAACCAGTCATAATCATTACGACTTGATGTTGGAGCGGAGTATAAGCAATGATATAATGATGGTGATGTGATCTTTGAGGTTGCTTGCACTCTTGGTCATAATCATGAAGATTATGACACTTGAGTGAAGTGTAAGCAAAGTCACCATGATGATGTGATTGATTTAGAAGCGGTATACTACCAGAAAATAATACCCGCTTCAATATCTTTAATTACTAAGACGTCCTATGTTTTCTGTAGTTTGACTAGCTTTAATAATCTGCTAGTGAATCCCGACATAATTAATATTTTTAACTATTCGTACATGTTCACATATAGAAAATAAATTAAGGTCATGTGAACAAACATTTTTGTGTTAATCTTTAAAGATTTAGTCACCAATATATACTTTGTATAAAATAATTATACCTCTAGACTTTACTTGTATAACTTTGATAATCACTAATGACCGTACATTGCGGGTTATAAATGTTTTTGACCTAGTAATTCTTAAAATTACTAAAATATGACACGTGTTCCTTTGCTAGACTCGTGACAATACCATGTCAAAGATAATGTTCCAGGAAATATAAAATATGAACGTGTAAATATGACTATGGGTATTGACCTGGAATACTGGGTGTCACACACTTGACCCACACATAATAACAACATACTAAATCATACAAATGAAGGTTTTTACTTACCCAGTTTGTTGTTGCCTCATTGTTTGCCCATCCCGTGCTTTTCTTGAAATGCAACTTTTTAAAGCCATGAATATAACCCGCATTCTGGTTTATTACAACTGTAAACATCAAAAATACTATTAATGAGAGCTTAATATGGCAGTTAATACATATTTGGATAATACTAACAATTTTTCTTACCTCCACGTATCACTTTTGTGAATAGGATTCACTCCCGTGATAATTCGGATAACGTAATTTAGATCTATTTACTTTATCTTTTTAGGATCGATTCTGATATGTAGAAATTGTAAACAATTCATCAGCGACCCGAATTCACTCTGTCGGATCAAATTCAGGTGTGGGACAACTCTTGGCTGCTTCAACATCTTCATATCACCATTTTTATCAAAATGTTGTTTCAAACTTCGTTTTCAGTCCTTGTTACTTCTTTGACACTCGACATTGATTCCGCGCTTAACTCATTCCCACTCGTCTATGTTTTTGAAGGCACCGATATCAAAATATCGCTGCAAAAAGAATAATTAGAAAACATATGAAAATACAAATAAGACATTATATTGTATACTTACAAAAAGTGTGGGATATATGGCACTTTTATACTCAGCTGTAACAGCCTGCCAACTAGGATAATGGAAAGGAAAAGTCTTTCCAACCTTATTCGAGATCAACCTTATAAAATCCAAGCCGTTCACCTATATTGGTCCCCCTCGACATTAACCTCAATGGGTAGTGGCCTATTATCGTTTCTTTCAAATTTATTATACAATTTTAGTTTTTTTTCCCCTTTGACCATCTTTTCTTGGGTTGGATTACATTGATACATGAAATTGAAAAGTTGGTAAACTGAAAAAAGATATTAAATATGAACACATATATTATCATACCCTGGACAAGGGGGGTGGCGTAACGATTGATAACAACATAAAACAAGGAAACAAATATATTATATAACTAAGTTATCGATTACACTAGATCAATGTTACAATTTCAAATCAATATGTATATACTATTCTAAGTATCTAATGAGTAAATATTTGGTGATGGTGACTAATGTTCTTCGTGTCTTCCAAGTATAGGTTTACTAAGATCCCAACTTAGGCCTCAACTACAACCATCTATATTTAAGTATACTCTTGTTCAAATTCTAACTCCAATTCAAGACTTGTGTTACTTTAATTTTATGAAAGATATGCTAAAATATGTCAACTACAAAGTTGTGAGTTCATGAGTTTAAATTCAAGTAAATAAAGAATTTTAAAATAAACTATAACACCGTGTGATATATAATACCTTAGTCGACAATCGACCCTACACCCAGCCCAGGCGTAAGCCTCTAACCGATAGCCCAAACTCGAGCCTCCAATTGCTTCTTAAACTTATTTCATGTTACACATAAGTCAAAGTATCACAAGTATATATGCCTCGACGATTACCTATATCTCAATAGGGATTTCCCTACAGAAGGGCCACTGCGTGTGGGGGATTCCCCAGATAGTACTTGATGCCTGTAAATTATATATATATATATATATATATATATATATATATTATAAATATTTTCACACATTTATAGTTTTAAAAAGGGTTTTCACCAAAAACTAACTACACACACAACAGGCAAGTGTACCTATCGGATAACAATATAGCAAAGGTAAGAACCGGATATCAATCCGTGGATACGGTGGAATGCAATAATAGACCAAAATCAGTTTCTAGTCAAGTAAGGGTAAAATATATTTGAATTGAATTTTGATTAAACTAGTATGCAAGAATGTGAAACTAAGCTAAGATCACACAAAAAACAATAAGGAAGGAATATCACTTTGATCTTGAATCCATCTAGAAAATATACAACAACAAATAGAGATACATGAAAAGTACACGAAACATAAGTTGACTAAGGATCAAAACCCCCATTTACCCTAAAACTCATTTGAAACGAAAACTAAGGGTTTTAGACCGATACTTACCTCAAATTGTGTATATTCCTTGTATCTTCTTCCCATGTAGATCCCCAATAGAAGGTAGAACGAAAGGATGGCTTGAAGCTCTCTTTTCTCTAGTTTTCTCTCTCTAAACTCGTTACACCCACTCTCTCTCTAGTTCTCATAAACTAGGTTGTGAGAAATCAGGGGAGGGGGTGGCGGCTGAGTATGTTAAGGAGGAGGGTATTCCCTCTTTAAACTTCTAACCATATTGCCCTGTTTAACTTTTATACATTTAAATCCAAACATGAAAAATAACATAAAGAAGTTTTTATGACGTTACAATTTGGACATGGTTAAACGTTGTATTGTGGTTTTTAAACGTTTTTGCACCGTAGCGCGCCAAGATAAACGTTTGCAAGGAGTTTTATGTAGAAACATTTGTTGGGCGTTTGTGAGTTCCTTAAAAAATTTCAAAACTAGGGTTTATGTATTTAAATTGTTATAATTTCTATACAAGGGTAATATTTTGAAACTAGTGGTGATAAATGTGTTAGATATAATCTCGTGTTTAGCACTTAGATAAACACATTTATGTGTGTGTAATTGTGATTGTTGTATTGATTGTATGAATGATTAGGGTTACAAAGAGAGGGATATATACTAGTCTCATATTTACATAAGTTATCCTCAACTATTGTTAAATACAATTGATCTAATATTCCCTGCAAGCTAAGGACGAAGAGCGACATATAGCTTGGAACATAAGAACACAAATCTTTGAGTAGGCAGCATCTTTGTAAATATGTCTACAATACGATCGTCTGTAGATATGAACTGGACCTTGAGTTTGCCTTGAGCTACTTTTTCGCGAACGAAGGTGAAAATCGATTTCGACATGCTTTGTGTTGGACAATTATGCCCGAGTAATAACATTTGACAATATTGCTAACGAGTTAATATCCAAAAGGTTACACTTTGTGTAACGATTACGATCATCGGATATAGTAATAGTTAATATAGTCCATTACACGAATATAAGGAAAGACGAGATAGTTATTTAAGAAATAATTTTCTGGACAAATGGATACAGTTGGACACGATGATTATTTATGAAATAATAATTATTATTATTAATTGGATTAATAATGAGTAGGAGAAAATATGTTCGGAACATATTTATTTATTACGATATTTAATTGTGACTATAATTATATTAGATATAATTATTATATATTTAATTAACTGTTAGTTAAATTAAAAAATTAAATAAATTAGTTCCTAGATTGTAATTATCTATTAATTATAAAGGATCTAATTGTAATTAAAAACCCTAAAACCCTAATCTTGGAGAATAAGTTAGGTGATTATAAATTAAGGGGTTATGGAGGCTAAAAAGTGTGAGAGACTTTTAGAGAAAAATCAGGTTTTATAAAAGTTATAATAGTAATAGTAATAATTGGAGCGTTTTTTGATTACATAATAATAGTAATAATCGTGTCTGATATATATTGAAGAAAACATACTCCACAAACAATTCGTATACCATTTACCTAAAATAAATTGATTCATGTTTAACTACTATTTTGAAGATTCAAGTCTATTATTTTATAATAATAATAATCAACATTGAAGAAAACATCTTAATATATTATCGAAAACAAGTTACATTTTTTTATTTCTTAAAAATACAATTTTTTTTATAATAAGAGTATGTGGTATACTCTCACTTGAGAGAGTCAAGTGAGAGTACCTATTCTGTCACATGATCGCCACATCAGCGTGATAAGCTCCTCACTTGGGTCTCACTTGTCAAGGAAAATATTCAAGTGAGTGAAATACCACATATTTAATCATAGGAGACCCACCCAACACCCACACCCATAATGAGGGACCCACCCAACACTCACACCCACAATGGGGGACCCACCCAACACCCACAAATGAGTTTCTTCCTCGCGTGAGAAAACTCACGGATACATCTTCACGCCCCCTTCACGCATGGGGGGTGTGCTATACCCATTCACGGCGTGAGTTCCCTCACACATACCCTCGCATGAGGGTATACCTCTTACCCTAATAATCGACATTGATTCATAAATAATATATTAGGTAGAATAAACATATTTCTCCTATAATTAAGTTACTTTAAGACATAATCGTGAAATTCCTTTTCGAAATTGAAGGAGATTATTAATTAAAATAGGAGATCTTGGGTTCAAGTCTCATTTTTGACAAAAAAAAATGGGTTTCAGGTTGAACTAAGGGGTTTTCTCACCTATGTGGGTTTCCTCCTAAGTGTGATGGAGATGATCGGGTGAGCCAATTACCCGTCAGTGATCCAAATTGTCGTTCAAAAAACAGATTATTAATTACGTTTTTGACTAATTCTTAATATAAATAATTTCCTTTTCGAAATTGAATATTTAAAAGAAAAACCGACGACATTTATTACGCGTAAGCAATTTATTTTCTCATAATTCAACCGGTATTTGATTTGATTCTTTTAATCATTTTCAAAAATCACTCAATCAAAAAATATAAATTACGTTTTTTACTCATTTAATTTAAATAGATTGATTTTCGAAATTTACTATTTTAAATCAAAACCGTTATATTAACCAAAAAAATAATGTAATCTCTCATAATCTTTCAAGAAATGCTCTTTTATAAAACGAATTCAAATACTCAACACCGGTTGCAAACTAGAAGGGAAAGAAGCTAACAAGTCCATCATCAAAGAATCTCTAACACGGTTGTTAGAACACCATCAACTCCTGTCAATTTCTCCGTTTAAGTACATTATTTTTGTTTTCATATGTTACACCTTCTCATTTCGCATTAAATCATTTTTAACATTCACATAATAAACTTTTGCGAAAATTACATTTTTTGAAATATAAATACGAGAATCTGTACGTGTAGGTATCCTCATGCTGTTTTCTCATCAAAAGTTAATTGTACATAAAAAAAATCCTAATTGTACATAAAATATTTCTCTTCATTTTTTTTTAACGGCAATTTGGATTACTGACGGGTCACTGATTTACTCAATCATCTCCACCTCTCTCAGGAGGAAACCCACTATAGGTGAAGAAACCCCCTGACCCAACCTGGACCCCTTTTTTTATCACAAGTGGGATTTGAACAATTATTCGTTTAGTTTTCCCTATTACTTTCTTTTCCGAATTACTTATTTGTATTTCGTTTAGGTATACGGAACATTAGATTATGTAGTAATATTATTCGTCTCAATTAATTTTTTAAATCGTTCTTCTAAAATATAGAGTTTTATTATCTTTATTTAATATTATATATTTAAGTTTTTTTAATCATCTATATACTACTGTCAAATTTTTGTTTCATATTACTTTTTTGTTTGATACTCATAATCTTTATTGAATTATTTTTTTTGGTTCATGATAGTAGTTTAACTTTATCAATATTTTAATTTCATGGTCATCGATTTTTTTTCATACCTAATTAACCAATATATTTTTAATCAAAATAAAGAATAATCTAATCTATATAATAAATAAAGGTTTTGAAGTGACACTTGTCACTCTCTCATACATCCTTAACTTTTTTTTTGCCTCTCTCTGCTATTAATTATACAATTTTCTTTATTTGTTTTTATAATTTTTTGTTTACCGCCTTTCTCTCCTATTAAATAATAATGATTTATATAATTCTTTTTATAAAACGTTTTTCATAAATATATGTAATATGTAAATCTTTAGAACTAAGTATATATAACATTGTCTTTATTTAACCCATGTAATACACCGGGTTTCTAAAGATTAACATGAATTAACATTTATCGGTTACATAAAAAAATTAATACCTAGCTAAAATTTTTTAAAAAAATTAACTTAATAGAATTTTTAACCGTCACGTAAAACTTTATTCAACACGTGTAATACACGAGTTTTTAAAAACATAATTTTTTTATTACTAAATATATAACATTACATTTATTCAACCCGTGTAATACACGAGATTCTAACCTAGTACTTAATCTACAAATGTTTTAAATACAGACAACTATATTTAATTGTTAATTTTTATTAATATTTTTCTTATGTGCATTGCTAACAAATGAATCAACCTTTTTTACAAATTTGTTTGTATTATAAAACAAGCCTAATAGTATATAATATATGAGAAAGACAAATAGAGAGAGAAAGAATTGTATTATTAATTATCATTAGAATGAAATACAATGAGGTTTATATAGGGGATGTAAACTTATGGAACAAGTTAATCTGTATTAGTCATTGATAACCACAATAATGTATATAATCATATTTATATATAACACTCCCCCATTGGTTATCAATTCCATACGTTTTGAGATGATGTCTCGTTAAAAACCTTGTCAAGGAAAACCCAGTGGGACAAAATCTTAGTTAAGGGAAAAAGAGTGCAACGCGTATTTCTCCCCTTATGATTAATAGTTAAACTGCTTGAGTCGACGCATCCCGATCCCATGAACCAATTTCTTAAATGTTGAGGTCAGAAGCGATTTGGTAAACAAGTCTGACAAATTTTCGCTGGAACGAATTTGTTGGACAGTAATGTCGCCATTCTTTTGCAAATCATGTGTGAAAAAGAACTTCGGCAACATATGCTTCGTTCTATCGCCTTTGATGTCTCCTTCCTTAAGTTGACCAATACATGTTGCGTTATCTTCATATAAGATTGTCGGTCCCTCATCTCCGGAAGAAATGCCACAAGTTCCACGAATGTGCTGGATTACAGTTCTTAACCAAACACATTCTCGACTAGCTTCACGGATTGCTAATATTTCTGCATGATTAGATGAAGTGGCTGTGATTGTCTGCTTTACGGAACACCATGAAATTGCAGTGCCTCTACTTGTGAATAAATATCCAGTTTGAGATCGACCAGTGTGAGGATCAGACATGTACCCTGCATCTGCAAAACCAACCAAACTTGTTTTCGATTGGTTAGTAAAATACAAACCCATATCTTTTGTACCACATGTTAGTGAGGGGCGAGTAATTAACTTCCCTTGTGAGCATGTAACACATGTCATGTCCTTAGATTGAAGAATCTTCTGGTTCTTCAAAAAATGCCCACATGAATTTTCTATTATTTTTCGCATCATTGTTGATCCGGGATGGCCTAACCGGTCATGCCAAATGATAAAGTTTTCTCGGTCCATAAACTTCTGGTTTATGACTACGTTTGATTCAATTGCAATAATTTTAGTGCAATATAAACCGGAAGCAAGTGCGGGTAACTTTTCTAATACATGCTTTTTACCCGAAATCATATTTGTGATTTGAAGGTACTCATCATGTCCTTCACATATAGTCTCAATATGATATCCATTTAGACAAATATCTTTAAAGCTTATTAGATTTCTTTGATACAATGGGGAAAATACCGCATTGTTAAATTTGAATTGTGTTCCCCCTGGTAACACTATATAAGCGTCCCCAAAAAATACAATTAATTTTGTGCTACCGGATATAGTACTAACACTTGCCTCTTTTATAATTAAATTAGAGAAATAATTCATTTTCTTGAAAATTGTATGTGTAGTTGCACTGTCTATTAGACATACGTCTTCTTCATTAATAGGCAGTTTAGTTAAACGCTCCATATGCTTATGATAATACGATCCAACTCCAAAAGCAACCGCGCTGATAACGTGTTCTAAAACAAGCCTAATAGTATATGAGAAAGACAAATAGAGAGGGAAAGATTTGTATTATTGATAATCATTAGAATAAAATACAATGAGGTTTATATATGGGATGTAAACTTATAGAACAAGCTAATCTATATTAGTCATTGATAACCACAATAATTTATATAATCATATCTATATATAAAAGTTTGTTCTTATTTGATGTAATTTCCTATTGTTTCGTAATTAATTTTAATATATTTATTTCACAAATGGTGTTATATTTTAATTGAGTTTATCCCGATTCAAATGAATATATTCAAATGAATATTGAATTTATATATATTTATTATATTCAAATTTTTTTAATATTAAGTCAAACAGTTAGGACAATATTAATTTTTTTATACACCATCCAGTCCTATGTCTAGAACAACAAAGGCATGTTATTCATCAACTTCGGAAGTTTCAAAAATGGCTCAGAGTTTAAATGGTATGTGTTTCAAAAATATGCACCGTAAACTTCTAATACGTTCAACTTCACATATAATCTTTCATTAGTAATTTTTACCAATAACTATTATTATTTCTTTGTAGTTAAAGTTGCTAGAAGGCCCTTTTCTGATATCTCAAATGGTATAAAATATATTACCATTGATAAAGAGCATATTCAATGACGGATCTAAGATTTTTCGTCAGCAGGTACAAACAATGACCTGTCAAAACAGGAAAAAAATGCCAAAAATTATACCCGTAAAAACGGATCAAACAAGGCTAATTTATTTTACTGCAATAAAAAAGTTTTACATTTCACATTGGTCTCTTACGACACCCTTCAAATAGTTAAGAATTAAGGTACTCCTTAATTTAAAAAATTTATCACATGTGGTAGATGCAAAGTTTGTTTTTATCTCACTCTCCTCATACTCTACTATTGAGTGAAATTTTACTAGATATGTTTGTTTGTTTACTTAATTACAATAAACCGACTTGATTAATCTTATTTTTAGGATCACTTGAAAAATATCATTTAAAAAGAAAAAAAAATAAACTGCAGCCTTTATACTAACGAAATAAATTTCTTAAAATTAATTAAGTGCAATAACAAAAAGAAAATTTAAAACATGAAATAATGTATCACCAAAAAACATGTAATATTAAAAGGTGTGTAATGTAAATTCACAAAGAAAAAGGTAGAGAAGAAATCAGAAAAATGCACATTCTAGGCACCGACCTAATATGAACTTTTTTATAATAACATATATTCTTATACACTTTACATTATTATAATTGTTATTTTTATCATAAAACTATCCTTTTTCCTAATAGGTTCGAATTCAAACATTGGTTCGACTTATTCTGCTGATAGAAGAAAAGCAAGAAAATTATATTTGAACGTAAAAAAATTAATAACATTCTAACGGATTCACACATTGACAAAAACGGATTATCACAAAATAACTTCGGATACTCAGCATATGACAAAGAGAACACCACATCAGATACATCTTTAACACGTCAACATCCAAGCCCCAACAGTATTTATACAAATGTAAACCAAATATCTCCGCTAAACCACATTACCATTGGTTAGTTTTAAAAATTCCAATTACAATTCTGGTCCATCCGATACATTTTTCATTGAAAATATTTTTTTTTATTTTTAAAGTATCTTACACAATTTTTCATGTATGTATGATTGTAGCAACAACAATACAATACCATTATCAAATGTTATACAAACTCTCTCAACTCAAATTACTTGACATGAGGGAATTCATCCACAATAACTAAAAATATTCATTTAAAGAGGTTATTGACAGGAAACGTATGTTAATACGTAATTATCGAACTATATCTTATATACCTATTGTTGACTTGACTGTTGTAATAATTGATGATGTATTTATGGGCATTTCAAAAGGTAATAATAAAAATTTGAAAAAGTCAATTTATTTTATTTTGTTATAATTAATCATTGTAAAAATTTTATTAATATTTTTCTTTCACAACTAACAAAATCAATAGATTACTTGGATCACGAAGAATAGAGCTTTATATGTGAAATATGTCATGCAAAATTATGGAAATATGAAGCGATGAGGGGATAAAAACTAAAGAAAAGTATATTTGAACGATAGTTTTCAACAAAGTTTATGTTCGCCAGACGTTCTTAATGGTCTTAAACTTTCAAGATTGTCAAATCATAGTTTAGTTTTGATGGTAGGTGTGCCGGTAATGCTGGTGCGAAATTGATATGCCCTAAATTATATATGTTTTTCATACATAATAATCCCCATATTGTGGTACTAATTGATTAAAAGCTTTGCAAATGATACTTAATGCGTTAATATTTCACAATTGCAGGTTATTCGGTGTCCCAAGATAAACAGAGCAAAAACCAGCTTAAAACATAAAGAAATCAAGCTTTCAGAGCACCAAACCCGAGCATTGACCCCCATGAAGTCAAACCAGGTCAAAGGAAGTCAACACAGCAGCTAAAAGACAAAACTGTGAAGCAGAGGAGGGTTGCACGCCCGTGTAACCCATTGCATGGTCGTGCATTGACTATCTTGCTCCACAAGTTTCCAGTACACTGTCCCGTGTACCCTGTTTGATTCCCGAGGTGTTTGCACGTCCGTTCAATCCAATACAAGGTTGTGCATTGCTCATTTTGAGGCCTATAAATAGATGGCTTGAGTTCTTCATTCCATACATCTATCCACACCTTACAACATCCATTCATACCTCAATAGAGAGCTTATTTCGTAGTTAGAGTAGAGATTAGTGAGTAGAGGGGCTCTTCCTCTTTGTTCTGCAATATGGGAGCCTGCGAAACTCAGCGTTACGCTAGTTAGTATGGCCATTCGTGGCTTTGTATTGCTAGGATGAAGATGAAGTTTGATGCATTTTAATGTTTAAACGTATTAATCCAAGTGATGTGTTTATGTCTTTAATCATTCGTCCTTAAAACCACCACTTGGTGGGCTTTTATTATTGTCTAAATCCGTATTTATATTTGTGAGTGTTTTTGATTTTAAAGTGTAAGATCGTAAAACCTTTTTAATCAAACTTCTTTTGAAACTTGTACGTCTTTATACAAGCAGGGATTGATAAGCCAAGGCTTGGTCAACACTATTAAGGTCGTACATCTTTATACGAACTTATTACGCGACCAAGAATTGGTGAACTCATGTTGGGAACGGTACGTCTTTATACTTGATCCCATTATTGCACCGCCTCCCGGTGAACAAAATATAATCACCTATTTAACTCTAATACAAAGCATTTTAAGTTCGATGTCTTAAACCAACCCGGAGATGACCATTCGAAGGGTTGAGGGTAATTGTTGTCCATAACGGGAGGCACTACCATTTGTTAAAGATTATAATTTGCAAATTAAATGTCGTGAGAACGAGGCTCTAGCGGTGACCCGGGTCACAAGTTTGTAGTAGTCACATCACTGGATTAGTCAACTTAACATTATCACGTAGCAAGCGGATTCGAATCCCGAAGCAATACTCTCTGTGACCTGATCATCTCCGAGATATTTACTTTTCTGCTATTTACTATTCTGTTCGTTACATTTCTGTTACACACATCAAACACGTTTTTACTTTTATGTTATTTACTTTATCGTAATTTACTTTTCTATCATTTACTATTCTGCTTCACAAGCACACAAAACCCATTTATCAATTAATCCGGCTAAACGATAACAAAAGTTGGGTATTGGAACTCGACCGTGTCCATTGGTTCGATACTTGGTTTTTACCTAGACTATATTACGCTGCGATATGTACACTTGCCTATTGTGTGTGTTTTAAGTTAAAGTAATTATCATTTTATAAATTTAAAACTTGATATCGTGAAACCATAATCTCTAAATATTATTATATAATATTTAACTACATAAAAATTCACACATCAAGTTTTTGGCGCCGTTGTCGGGGACACGGTGATTTCAAGAAAGATTCGAGTTAACGGATTAGCCTTTTTAACCTTAACATATAATTTTATGGTTTGTTTTGATTGTTCTTTACAACAACTTTCATGGATGACAACTACGATTGTTGTTATGAAGGATATCAATACGACTATGAGTACCACTATTCGGAGGTTTGGTGTGAGATCTGTGGGGAAGCCCGCTACACTCAAGATTGTTATCACTATCAAGGGTATTCCACAGATTTTCGCCAACCCTACTGGCAACCATATAAGGAAACCACACCGCTCCAAGAAATTCAATACTCAGCTCTAGATTCCGACTCATGAACCCCAGGAAATCTGTTTCGTCATTTGGAAGAAATTAAGGTTCAACTCCTAAATAGCTATCCAACTGAACAACAAGATTGTCACACCCCGACCGATGGCGGAATCATCGAAGCGGACAATGAAATGATTGTTCAAAAGCACATGATAACTAAAATATTGCATAATTCATTAATTTAATTAAAGACAACAAACATTCAAGTACAATACAAATTCAAATAACTTAGTCTATTTCAAAACATTGATTTAATTAACTAGGTCCATAAGTTCTTAAGTGATAGAATCTTCAGCAAGCAATCACATATCCAAACCTGAAACATTATTTAAATGAAGTGTCAACTAAAAAGTTGGTGAGTACATAGGTTTAGTAATTCCGGTAAATAGTAGTGTAAGTCGTTTTGCAACTCATTGTTTATCTTGTTAAACATAGTACATATGATGTATCATTTATTTAATCACAATTCAAACCGAGTTTGACGCGCTTGAACATAGCACAACAGCTAAGTCCGGTATGTTTGAATATAGTTACCCACTATATCCGATATGTTTGAATATAACACGCGGTTATATCCGAGTATGCAGTAATAAACACCTTAACCGGGTGGGCTGGTCAGGCACAATAGATCTATCAATATTACAGTTGGTTGTCTTGTGTTTAAATGTATGTACATCCAAAGAATAAGCATATAGTCTCATGTATAACACGTATAAACAATGTGAGTAGAATGTATAATGTTTCACCCCAAAACATATAAAAATGTAAAATAGAGGCTATGTAACTCACCTTGCAAGCGGGTATTTTTCCACGCGTGTAGGTGATAAGTATGTGGAAGCCTAAGCACGTTGATACCCTATGTAGACAAATGGGTATTATTGTATGCGTATAGGTGTGTATTTGTATTTAAATGTATATAGGCTTTAATATAATTTTCCTTAATATTTATTTGTATAAAGTATGGAAATAGAATGATAATGGTTTTTGTAAAAATTTAACTTATAAGGATATATATATTGTTTTAAATAAGTATTATTATATTTAATGTATTTATATAATAATAACTAATAAAAGAGAACTCTTTATTTGACTAATTATGTTGATATTTAAAATTTATTTAAACAAGTTTATTAAAAATATTGCTAGGTTCATATAAAAAATGAGACATTTTATATATTAAATGTATTTTAATAAGTTTATAAAAATGTTACAAGATTTATAAAAATATAGGACATTTTATATATAAAAATGTAATTAAATAAGTTTATAAAAATATTACAAGATTTATAAAAATATGGGATATTTTATATATTTAAAAAAAATGTAATTAAATAATATTACAAGATTTATAAAAATGGAATAGTTTATAGATAAAAAGATTGTTTAATCGATTTCAAAATAAACGAACGATCAAACCGACTCGTTTTAGTCTTTAGTGTAATAAAATAATATTAAAATAAGTTAAGAAAATTAAATAAAAAAAAATGATAACAGAAGCAAAATGGGGTTGGGCCGGAGGCCAGAAGACTCGAACCCGCGACCTCTGTCTCGGACACAAACACGCATAACCAGCCGGGCTACTGCCCATCGCTGGTTATGTGTGTAACGGGTAAATTAAATACACAACAGCAAGACAGGTCGCTGGTTCTCGGTGACTGGCAAACCGTGTCCGAGGACACTGGGTTTGCTCGGTAATCCTCGTGCGAATGCCGCGATTTTGATTCGAATTGCTTACTAGGGATAAATAGAAGATGGAGGAATCGATTTGAGGCTCGAAACGAGTTGCAACAGGTCTGGTCGGCACAGTTTTAGAACTTGAAAATGTCACAAGTGGAAGTCGATTTCCGAGTGGAATTTGCTTCTGGAATCCTGGTCACAGCTTCACTCAGGGTCGACGAAGGTGATGGTATCCTCAATTTGGAGTGAGAGCAGGTGGAAGGATGGTAGCGAGCTCGTGCAGGGCCGACCATGGCTATTTATAGCCGAGTCTGATTCTTATGTTCAAACGTGGAATTGGGCACGTCCCGACATTATTCTGGACGAGGCGAAACTAATCAGACATTCAACAAGCGTGGAGGTGGCCTGTCGGGCATGAATTCGGACGTGGGTATATCGGCCACTAACAGGATCGGACGATCCTTATGTTGGGGGAACAAATTGGTCGGGCGGTATTGTTCGCGTGGGAGAGACGAAGCCATAGAAGCTTTTATCGGCTGTCGAGGTGCAGAGAAACAGTCTGGTTGGGTGTCGCCGGAAAAGCCTTTACCCGCCGGACCTTTGGAGGGGGTGACCGGATAAACGAAATGGGTATTGTCAGTTTTAGTCCCTCGAGTTTGGTTTGACTCGATTTAACCCTTAAAATAAATATGAAATGGGTCCCTGTAGTTTAAATTGTCCAGGAAAAGACCCTAAGGTTAATTTCTGTTAAAAACCCTTGAGTTTGATTTATTACAATGCAACCCCTGAACTTTTAATAAATAAATTAATTTAATTTCTTTTAAATCAAATTAATTTAAAAATGTTTTTATAAACGTATTTTATTATTTATATTATTTTTTTTATATATAAAACTTTATATTAGTCTTAAAATTTATAAAATTCCAATTAATATAAATTTGTAAAATAAAATTCCTATTTGTATAAAACCAGATAAAACTCTTACATTTCATTTAAATAGAGAATGATTACACGATAATTTTAATACGAGTGCGAGAATGAAAAATCCGAAACGTCACATTCTCCCCAAGTTAGAGGAATTTCGCCCCGAAATTCAACTAGTGGAGGCTATGAAAAGAGATGCGGATACTTGGTCTTCATTTGGTCTTCACGTTCCCAAGTGAACTCGGGTCCACGTTTGGATTCCCAACGAACCTTGACAATGGGGATGCGGCTACGCTTGAGTTTCTTGACTTCTCGGTCCATGATTTCCACGGGTTTCTCAACAAAGTGCATTCTCTCGTCAATGCACACTTCATCAAGAGGGATGTGGAGATTCTCGTCGTCTAGACACTTTTTCAAATTAGATACATGGAAAGTCGGATGAACATTGATGAGTTCTGAAGGAAGATCGAGTTTGTAGGCCACTTTTCCTACCCTTTCGAGTATCTTGAAGGGACCCACATATCGAGGTGCAAGATTTCCTTTCTTTCCAAATCGGACTACGCCCTTCCAAGGTGATACCTTTAGGAGAACCATATCCCCAACTTGAAATTTCAAGAGTTTTCGTCTTTTATCGGCATAGCTCTTTTGCCGACTCCTTGCCACTCGAATGTTGTCACGAATAAGAAAAATTTTATCGGTGGTCTCTTGGATAAGCTCGGGACCGGTGATTTGTGCTTCACCAATTTCGTTCCAACAAATCGGTGAACGACATTTTCGTCCATAAAGAGCTTCAAACGGTGCCATGTTAATACTTGTGTGGTAGCTGTTGTTGTAGGAAAATTCGATCAGTGGTAGGTGAGAATTCCAATTGCCACCAAAGTCAATAACACAAGCTCTAAGCATATCCTCGAGAGTTTGGATTGTTCGTTCGGTTTGTCCATCAGTTTGAGGATGGTAAGCCGTACTTAAATCCAAACGAGTACCAAGTGCTGATTGCAATGATTGCTAAAATCGGGAAGTAAAACACGAATCATGATCAGAGATGATGTTCAAAGGGATTCCGTGACGACTTACGATCTCATCAATGTAGATCCGAGCCAATTTCTCGACTCGATAGTCCTCACGAATAGGCAAGAAGTGAGCAGACTTTGTAAGTCGGTCGATAATAACCCAGATACTATCGTGCCCACTAGAAGTGCGTGAAAGTTTGGTGATGAAATCTATAGCAAGGTTCTCCCACTTCCACACGGGAATTTCAGGTTGCTCGAGGAGTCCGGAAGGCTTTTGGTGTTCGGCCTTCACTTTAGAACAAGTTAAGCATTTTGCCACAAAGAGGGCAATATCCTTTTTCATGCCGGGCCACCAATATTGTTGACGAAGACCCATGTACATCTTATCAGCTCCGGGATGTACCGAATATCGAGTTTTGTGGGACTCGTTCATCAAAAATATACGAAGGTCGTCACGATAGGGAACCCAGATACGGTCCAAGTAATACAATAGACCGTTGGCTTTGGTTTCTAGCAAGAGTTCTACACCACATGCCATCTCTTGATACATGTTTCCCTCGGTAACCGAGGTGTGTTGTGCTTTAAGAATACGGGCTTGGATATCGTTATGAATATGTACACTATGAAGCATGATATGTTCCTTACGACTCAAGGCGTCGGCTACAACGTTTTCTTTGCCGGGGTGGTAGCGGATCTCGCAGTCGTAGTCGTTTAGAAGTTCAACCCATCGTCGTTGCCTCATATTAAGCTCTTTTTGATTGAAAATATGTTGGAGACTTTTGTGGTCGGTGAAAACCACGCATTTGGTGCCATATAGATAGTGTCTCCAAATTTTCAAGGCGAAAACGACAGCACCAAGCTCGAGATCATGGGTCGTATAGTTCTTCTCATGGACTTTGAGTTGACGTGATGCGTATGCAATTACTTGACCTCGTTGCATAAGAACACAACCAAGACCTTGGTTGGATGCATCACAATAAACGACAAAGTCGTCATTACCACTAGGAAGAGTTAGAATAGGAGCATTGCAGAGCTTGTGCTTTAGAGTTTGGAAAGCTTGCTCTTGCCTGGGTCCCCACTCGCAGTGCTTACCTTTGTGAGTCAAGGCAGTGAGCGGGACCGCAATCTTGGAGAAATTTGAGATGAAACGACGATAGTAACCTGCTAGTCCAAGGAATGAACGAATCTCGGTAGGAGTCTTAGGAGTACTCCAATTCTTCACCGCCTCGATCTTTGCCGGGTCCACATGAATTCCCTTATCGTTGACTATGTGACCCAAAAATTGAACCTCTTTTAGCCAGAATTCACACTTGGAGAACTTGGCGTATAGTTGTTCTTTCTTCAAGAGTTCCAAAATCAAACGAAGATTTTGTTCATGTTCCGCTTTCGTTTTAGAATAGATGAGAATGTCGTCAATGAAAACGATCACGAACTTGTCCAAATAAGGTTTGCATACACGGTTCATGAGGTCCATGAAGACCGCAGGTGCATTAGTCAAACCGAATGGCATGACCATGAACTCGTAGTGACCGTACCTAGTCCGAAAGGCAGTCTTCGGAATGTCTTCATCGAGAACACGAAGTTGATGGTACCCGGAACGAATGTTAATCTTGGAGAAACATGTTGAACCTTGAAGCTGATCGAAAAGATCGTCGATACAGGGTAAAGGATAACGATTCTTAATTGTAAGCTTGTTGAGTTCACGATAATCGATGCACATTCGAAACGATCCATCATTTTTCTTCATGAACAGTACGGGAGCACCCCAAGGTGAATGGCTCGGGTGGATGAATCCTTTGGATGAGAGTTCTTGTAATTGACTTGCAAGCTCTTGCATCTCGGAAGGTGCAAGACGATGGTGGCTTTTGCCACGGGAGTTTCCCCGGGCACAAGGTCGATACGGAACTCTACTTGTCTAGGTGGAGGAAGACCAGGTAATTCCTCGGGGAATACCTTGGGAAAATCTCGGATGATTGGAATGTCTTGCAATTTCTTACCCTTGTCTTTCGTGTCAACTATGTGGGCCAAGAAGGCAACGTACTTTTTCCGCAAGTACTTTTGTGCCAATGTGCAAGACATGATTTAAAGACCACGACATGGTTTTTCACCGAACATAACTAACGTGTCGCCCGAAGAGAGAGGTATACGAATACACTTTTCGTAGCAAATAACCTCGGCATGGTGTTTGGATAACCAGTCCATGCCAATTATAATATCGAAGCTTCCCAATTGCATTGGGAGGAGATCAACAGGGAATTTGTGATTATTAAGCTTGAGATTGCAGTCGCGGATAACAGAATTTATAGTAATAGATTTTCCGTTTGCTATCTCCACGGAATAAGAATTGTCAAGTTTTGTTCTTTGTTTAGCAAGTCGAGATTCAAAGGTAAGAGATACAAAACTCCTGTCGGCACCGGTATCAAATAAAACGGATGCATAATGATTGTTTACGAGAAACGTACCGTTTATCACGTCGTTGTTTGCTTGAGCCTCATTAGCGTTTATGTTAAACGCTCGTCCTTGAGGACCACCTTGACGATGAAGTTTTGGGCATCGGTCACGGAAATGGTTTGGGTCTCCACATTCGTAACATGCCCGACCATTGAGAGGTGCCGGATAGATTGGGCGGTTGGCTGGAGCAGCTTGATGGACGAGAGGACGAGTACGGCAAGTAGTGACCACGTGTCCATATCGTCCGCAGCTTGAACACAATCGACATGGTTGGTTGGCAGGATGATGGTACTTGCAGGTCTGGCATTGGGGATTCGGGCCCTGATAAGTTTTCGGGTTTGGACCCAAAGGGGCCACTTGAATAGCAGGCCCAGCGGGAGTTACGGCTGCGAAGTTTCGACCCTTTCGTTTCTTGTTGCGGTTAGAAGACTCGGGTTTTACATCTTTGACGGCCGCAAGAGTAGAAACAACCTTTTTGGAACCCTTTCTTGTTAAGGTTCCGGCTTTGACATGGTTGTCGGATAGTGTAGCAGATAGGCGGATAGCAGCTTCAAGTGTAGGAGGATTGCTTCCTAGCACAGCATCTTGAATTTGCATAGGCAGGCCGCCTATGTATTTTTCAATCCCCCGAGCAAGGGGAGTGATCATATGAGGCACCAGCAGACTTAGCTCTTGAAACCGGGTGGTGTAGGCCAGATTATCCCCGCTGTCTTGGGCAAGATCCCAAAACTCAGCCTCGAGCTTCCTCATTTCATTCCGAGGACAGAATTCATCAGTCATGGCCTTCTTCAGATCATCCCATGATAAGGATGTAGCAAGTTCAGCACCACGAGTGCGTTTCTCACCGTTCCACCAGGTGAGGGCTCTCTTTTGGAGTACACTTGTGGCATAACGAACCCGAAGATTATCGGGACAGTCGCTGTTTAGGAATGTGCTTTCCATGCTTTCAAACCATTGAAGTAGGCCGGTAGCACCTTCAGTCCCGAAGAATTTTGTAGGATTGCACGAGTTAAAGTGCTTAAACGTGCAGTGAGGCGGGTTGGTACCACCGTTCCCTTGGATGTTGTGAGACCCGTCACTGTTGTTATTTGCTTGGGTCATTTGCCCTACCAGCTGGGCAAGGAGAGTATGTAGGATCGTGAGAATACAAGATGGTTCTGTTCTTAGTTGAGGTTGGCGGAAACAAAATCAACTACACAATTTATAGTCAAGTAAACACAAAGAATACTGATAAACACTGTTGTATTAAGCTTTTGTGAATGCAAAGATTACAAGTGAGAAACTCAATGAATAAGTATAACAAGCACTACAAGCACTGAAGTGGCAACTCAGTATTTATAGTAACTTAGAATCAAGACAGACCCTTGATTCTAAGGATCAGATCGAACACAAGCCGTTGATCTTGTTTATTAATTTACATTACACGTAAAGGCTAATCTAGTTAACTTTACTGAAACGTTTTCTTTATTCATGATTGTTTGCATGCTTGGAGAAGTGTATTGTTGTCCGTCATTGGTTGACCATAGCGGTTCCTTCTGCTTTGAGTCTGTCAGTTGCTTTTGCAGAAAGGTGTCAGAGACGCTTGGCCTGGATAGTCAGCTGCAACGTTTGGTTTTCAGTGAATAGAGCTATCAGCTGCAAAGAGTGAAGGTTGCTGCTGGTAAGCCTATCAGCAGCAAACATGGATGACCGCTGCTGATAAGCCTATCAGCAGCAACTTGTGCTGAATGCTGCTGATAAGCCTATCAGCAGCATTTGTACTTGGAATAATTTTGTAACAATCAGTCTTTGGTTCTACAAACTCCCCCTAGACTGATGCTACCAAAATTCTTCTAGTCTCTTTGTTGCTGAAGCTTTTGCATATGGCTGACTATTCTTTCCACCTCATAGCCTCTTTGATCCTTGCTGGGATTATTCAATGGAAGTTCAGACAGAGTCTTGATGTCTTTGTGTGGCATTTTGTAGATAGCTTTGCTTGAACATCTCATCTGCTGCTTCTTTACATCAATCAAAGTGAATTCATCCAAATCAGCATTATAGGACCAAGATACAAATGGAGAGTGAGACTTGAGTGGTTTGATATTCATGACCACATCTTTGCTAGGATTGAAGTAGTGTCTGATAGCTAGCATAAGATGTTTCCCACTCTCATTTGTAGGCTTATGAGCTTCACCCAGCTCTAAAATTCTTTGAAGATTGGAATCAGGTAATTGCAGAACCTCATCAACAGACCTGTAAGTGGATCTTCTTCTCTCAGTTCTCCCCCTGAAGATCTCAAACACTTGATCTTATGAATTGTAGAACCAGTTAACTATATTTCTTGAGTCTTCTGGTTTAGGAGTGGGTTTGGGTATCTTCAAGGGAGGCTGTTGATGAGTGGGAGCTGGGTGGGATGACTTGGACTTTTTGGGTGGAGGAGTGGAAGGCTTGGGGATGTTTGTGGATGGTGTTTGGAGAGAGGAAGTAGTTTCTGGTGCAGAGGTTCTTTGTTTCTTGACTGGTCTCTTTTCCAGTCTTTCTTCCTCTTCCTTTTTCACTGTTGTATACAGGGCTTGTAGGTTCATGAAGGACATGGGACCTAACCTTTTTCCACTTTCTCCCCTTGCCTTAAGGAAGTCAGTCATCTTCTTCCTTTCTTCATGGGTCCTTAGATTAAGGGCAATGGCTTTCTTTGACTTCTGTTGAGCTTTTTCTTTCTCTTCATCTTTCTTTTTCCTTGCCAATTCCCCCTGTTGACCCATGAAGGCTCTATAGATCTCTTTGTTTGACAGTTTTTCAAGGTAGTCTGCATCCTCACCTTGAGAGATCAGAGCTTCAGTCCACTCCTCCCTTAATTCTTTTGCTAATTTAGAATCAGTGATTCTAAACTTAACATCTTCCTTCCTTTTCTTTTTAGCTTCTTCTTCTTCTTCTTTTGCAAACTGTTCCTGCAGCTGTCTAGCAAGTTGTTCATCTTCCTCAAGTTGAGACCCTGCAAGGACTTTTACCTTCATTTCATCCAGCTGTTTGGCATACAGCTGGATTGTCTGTTGTCTGAGAAGTATGGCTGCCTTTCTATCTTCATGCCTTTGTTTTTGAGCCATCTCTTCAGCCAACTCTTCTTCTTCTCTTTTCCTTCTTCTCTCTTCTTTCTCTTTCTTTTCCTTTTGCAACCTCTCTTCATCCTCTATTGTCATGATGCCCTTCCCTTTATTAACATTGGATGCCTCTGCTCTGGCTTCACTGATCACAGAAACAGCTGATTGTTGTGCTGTTGGGATCTCTGCCTCGGCTTCATTGGCATATTGAGGGATTGACAAGAGATGATCACTTTCTTCATCAAGTTGATACTCAGGATCTTCTATTTCCTTCAGTTGATCCCTGAGAGAAGATCTTGTGCCAGATGCTGCAGATGTGGCTTCAACTTGAGGAGTATCTGAGTTGGAGTCAGCATCAGAAGTTGACACATCTTCTTCCTCATCAATCCTTCCTTCCTTCTCAAGGTGAGCTTTGATAATTGCTATCATCGCCTGGCTTTCAAGGGAGTTGACATTGCAGATGTTGGCTTTTAGTAGATAGATCTTGTGGAGGAAATTTGTTGGTAGCTGAAGGATGTTCCCGGTGTTGATGATGAGAGCAGAACCGTTGCTTAGGAAGAAAGCGTGGTCAAGGAGCCTAGTGCTTACCCATCCTAGTACGTCCGAGTCCTTGACCAGGAAGGCATACAGAAATCTTTGAAGGCCCATAACTTCTTCTTCAGTGAGAAGACTGCTCCTTGTTATTGCAAGATTGTTGGGAGACAGTCTTCTTTCTGCGGCCGACGAAGATTCAGGATAAGCTACCCGATGTGCTGCTTGTAGGAATCTTTGGAACCTGGGTAAATTATCCTCCATCAGGTCATAGAACCTGCCAATGGCAAGTTCAGCTGAGAGATCTGCTGAAGTGTTGATGCAGTCAGTTAGATGCAGTTCTAGGACTTGGAGGGCATTGAGAGAGTTCCAGTTCAGCTCTTCTACTCCGCTGAACTCCCATCCAATCCAGAACCTCTCAACTGATCCATCATACCCCCAAGCTAGAATAGAGTCAAACTCTAGCTTCCTTGAAGATTTGAAGATTTGGGGGGTAGTGGATTGACCTATGATGACTGCTGCTTGAGGAAGGATGCTGAATGATGCATTTGTTTGTTCTCTGTCTTCAGCATCATTCAGCATTTCATCGACAACCCTGACAACCAACTGCCAGTCTTCAGATATCTCTTCGTCTTCGTTATCTGGGGCTGGCAAGTCATGAACTTGGACAAAAGCTGGCTTGTATTGTGAGCTTTGAAGAACAAACTGCTCTTGAATCCAGTTGTCAAGACTGTCTTCGTCTTCTTCCATGGAGACTTTCTCCCCCTTTTTGGTTGCATCAGTGGACATATAGGCATCTGTTTGAGTGCCCACTGAGACAAGAGAGGGAGAATCCGTGGAGGGACATTGATGGGCTTCATGCATCAAGACTTGGTGTCGTAGTTTGGACACTTCGGCCTCAAGCATAGCCACTCTGGCCGTCAATTCCAAGTTGTGTAGTTTCAGACTGTCCTCATCCACAGTTGTGGAATCCTTGGACCCAGATGGGGCCGTAGGCCTAACCTCAGCATCCCCATCACCCGTGGTTTCTTGGCGCCTCAGATTCCTCTCAGTGAAGGGAGTTTCCAAGGAAACACCCTCACCGTGAGTTGCCGTGGTTGAGGTCTTAAAGATGTTGTCACTGTCCTCCTGGTCAGTTGATGGACCAGCAGTAGTGACAGCCTCGTCCACATCCACTCTTTCAATACTCCCAGAGTGGACCTTCAAGGTTGAAGAACTTGGGCTGGGTGTTTCGGAAGCAAGACCAATCAGTACCCCCTTGATAGTGGTAGTTGGAGAAGGTACATCACTTTGGTCAGGTTCCTCTACACTTAAGTTCAAAGAAGAGAGGAATGGCTCGAAGGGCTGTTCTATGGATCCGGGAAGTGATCCTAATCCTAATAGAGAGACTTCCGAAGGAGTCTCCCTAGCACTGTGGCTTTCCCTTATGATATTCTCACCAGAATGTTGTGATTCTGAGTGAGGGATGTTGGCTTGGGTTTGGGCCTTGGAGGCAAGAGAAGAAGGAGTTCTCTTGCCCCTCTTCCTTGTATACTTGGCTGCAACCGGGGCCCTGTGTTCCGGTTGAGCAATCAAACTGGGAATGAGTAATGTATGTGCCTGTGCATCCTCAGTAGAATGCACAGGGGTTCGATCAAGGGAAACAGTAGGTTGAGTTTGTGGCAGTGAGGTGGAGGGTGTGGGATCAGTATCAGCTGGGTTTGCTGAACTGTCACCCTGGGCACTATGTGTGTTCAACATTATAGATAACAATGGAACATCGGCCCCTGAGAACTTTGATGAAACTGTTCTCATGCTTTGAAAAATGTTGTTCTTATGTCCCAGAATTGAGTAGATTCTTGCAGTTTTTGAAAGATCTTGGTGTTCAATATTGAACACTTCTTGCAAGAATCTTGGGTACATGAAGAACTGAGATTTCACCCCTTCTTGAAGGTTGTATCTCAAACCTTCAAGAATGAGGTGGGAAAAATTGAAACATGCCCCTGTTATCATACCGTGAACGGCCGACGCAAGTCCGGAGCTGAGTTGGTTCCAGCCACTCCTCTTTTGAGATATGCATTGGAGAAGAGTGTGGCAGAGATACTTCCATTTAGGACCCATGAGTGCCTTCTCTATCGTATACTCTGTTTGATTCCCAGTGTACCCTATGGATACAAAGGTCCTCATGTATACGTCTCTTGGGTAAGAGAGGGCGTCCCCTTCATCCTGAAGCTTGAGGTGTTGGCGGAGTTTTGCTTCAGTAATGATCATTTCCTTACCGTCTACTGTGCCTCTGATTTGAGGAGTGCCCTGTTCAGTAGAATACATGGCTGAGCTCCAAAAATCTTCCATGTGTGAAGTATATATGGTTGGGTTGACGGTTAGGACATGGTGAATTTTGGACCGACAGAGGAAGTCGATCATACCGTCGAAACCTTCGGATTTCTTGCTCTTGATTAGGTATGCAGTTAGGTTGTGATATGGGGAGAACTTATCGTTGGGGTTGTTTATATCCGCGCCTGCCATTGTTATGGATTCGGAGGGAAGAGAGAAAGGTGTTTGAATGGTGGTTAATTGTGGAGGGCTTTGAATGCTGTGGGGACGTGAGAGAAAGTGATGGGAGCTAGGTTTGAAATTGAATATGAAGAGGTAGAGGGATGATTTGAGTTGGTGATATAACGGCAGACGGAGAAAAAGCAACTCTACTTGTACAGTACAACCTGCTTCACTTTTCATTGTTACAGCTGTAAAACACTCGAGCAGTCATGGTGAAGACTGACGATATTTACTTCTACAGCGGGTAAAAGTTAATTTAGACTTATGTTCACCCATCAGCAGCAAACTTGGTTGCTGCTGAAAGATATGAGTATCCGCAGCAAAATTGGTTACAGCCGATGGATAAGCCTATCCGCTGTAAACTTGGTTGCTGCGGAAAGATAAGTCTGTCAGCAGCAGATTTTGCTGCTGAAAGGTTTAAAGATCTGCAGCAAAGAAATTGCTGCTGAAAGCCTTAAAGTTATCCGCAGGAAACATGTACCTGCTGATAACTTAAAGCTATCAGTGGCAAAACTTTTGCTGCTGATGCTTTTACCTGTCAGCAGCTGAAGGACAAAAATGCTGCTGACCCATAACTTTTATTTACAACAAGGGACAAAAAGACACATTTTAAGGAGAAACTTGAGATGGATTTTAATCAAAGTTCATCATACCAATTGATTCAACTAAATATCTGAATCTAGCTTCATCAAAAGGTTTTGTAAACAGATCAGCATATTGCTCATTTGTATGAACTTTGGTTAAAATAATTCTCCTTTTCTCAGCTTGATCTCTTATGAAATGGTACCTGATGTCGATGTGCTTTGTCTTTGAGTGCTGCACCGGATTGTTTGTGATAGAGATAGCACTCATGTTGTCAATGAGAATTGGAGTCTGCATGAAGGTCATTCCATAGTCAAGCATTTGATTTTGGATCCAGATGACCTGTGCACAGCAGCTTGAAGCTGCAATGTAGTCTGCTTCAGCTGTTGAAGTAGAAACACATGTTTGCTTTTTGCATTGCCATGAGATGAGCCTTCCTCCAAGAAATTGACATCCCCCAGATGTGGACTTTTTGTCCAAGTTACAACCCCCATAGTCACTGTCAGTGTAGGCATAGAGATTGACATTTTCATTCTTTGGATACCATAGCCCAAGTTTTGGAGCTCCCTTTAGGTATCTAAGGATCCTTTTGACAGCTTGAAGATGAGACACTTTTGGAGCTGCTTGAAATCTTGCGCAGAGACAAACTGCAAACATGATATCTGGTCTTGAGGCAGTGAGGTACATGAGAGACCCTATCATTGCTCGGTACTGATGTTGATCAGTGTCTTGTCCTTCTTTATCCGGAGATAATTGATGGTGCACTTGCATAGGAGTTCTTGCAGCAGAGCAGTCAGTCATTTTGAATCTCTCCAAGATGCTTTTGACATACTTGGATTGACTTATGAAGATTCCAGTTGGTACCTGTTTGACTTGAAGTCCTAAAAAGAAATTTAGTTCACCCATTGAACTCATTTCAAATTTGGAATGCATCAGAACTTCAAAGTCTTTGCAGAGCTTCTTTCCTGTAGATCCAAAGATAATGTCATCAACATAAATCTAGACCAACAAAATTTTGCCCCCTTCGTCTTTGATGAAAAGTGTCTGATCAATGGCCCCCCTTCTGAAGTTGTTACTAAGTAGATATCCAGATAAAGTTTCATACCAGGCTCTTGGGGCTTGGTGTAAGCCATAGAGAGCTTTGTCCAGTTTTAAGACCTTATTTGGATGTGCAGGATCTACAAAGCCTGGAGGCTGTTTGACATAGACCTCTTCATCAATCGTGCCATACAGAAAGGCACTCTTCACATCCATTTGATAGACCATAAAGTTTTTGGATGCTGCATAAGCCAGAAAAATTCTAATGGCTTCCAGACGGGCAACAGGAGCAAAAAATTCATCATAGTCAATGCCTTCTTCTTGAGTGTAACCTTGAGCTACCAGTCTGGCTTTGTTCTTGACTACGATGCCCCTCTCATCTTGCTTGTTTCTGAAAACCCATCTTGTTCCAATGGCTGTTTGACCAGGTGGAAGATCAACAAGCTTCCAAACATCTTGTCTTTTGAATTGCAGCAATTCTTCCTGCATTGCTTCAATCCAGCTGTTGTGCTTGAGAGCTTCATCAATCCTTTTGGGTTCCACCTGTGATAGAAAGCAAGAGAACAAACAAATGTTGGCTTCATGAGACTTACTTCTTGTCTGGATGCCTGTGTGGACTTGGCCAATGATGTTTTCCAGAGGATGCTCTTTGTTTATTCTCTGAGCAGGTATCACATCCAGCCGTATTCCCTCTTCAAGATTACTGTGGTTTAGATCAGTATTGTCTTCAGATGTGTGGAGAGGAGCTTGGAGGATCTGATCATTGTGTTCCACATAGTCAGCAGCATTAGCATCAGAGGCCTCTTCAGCTTGAATTGAGGAGGCTTCATTTAGGATTTCATTGTCAGAGAGATTGCTGCTTGTGGTGTTGGATGTACCGGCTTCACCTGCACTGGCTTCAATAGCTTCTGCCACTGATGGAGGATCAATGGATGGCCTTTTCATCCTGATGTAGGGACTGGGAAACTCCAGTCTGTAGTCAGAAGAAGAGGTTGAGGTAGAAGGTGTTGAGTTTGAAGAAGGAGGCTCCATATTTGAGAATATGAGGGGCTCAAATATCTGGGTAAAGGAGTCTATATCAAAAAGCCAATTGGGACCTTTGCCTTGTTCACAGACAACGTGTTCCCTGCATTCCACATTAGCAGATTCTTCCACAATCCGAGTCCTAGAATTGAACACTTGGTAGGCCTTCGATTGAGAGGAGTAACCCACAAAGTAACCTTCATCAGACTTTGCACCGAATTTAGGAAGAACTCCATGTGTGATGAGGATGGTACATGGACATACAAAGGGCTTCAGGAAGCCAATGTAGGGAACTCTTTTGAGCCAGAGTTCATAGGGAGTTTTCTGGAGAGGCTTAACAATAAGGACTCTATTCTGCACATAACAAGCTGTGCTTACTGCTTCTGCCCAGAAAGTAAGGGGCAGCTTTGAGTCAGCCAGCATAGATCTTGCTGATTCAATCAGAGTCCTGTTTCTTCTTTCAGCAACCCCATTTTGTTGAGGAGTTCTTGGAGCACTGTACTGCCTTTCAATGCCCTTGCTCTCACAGAAACTGTTCAAAGTGTGATTTTTGAACTCTGTTCCCTGATCACACCTTATGATCTTTACCTTTAGATTGCTTTGATTCTCTACCCTGAGAATATATGATTTGAGAATCTCAGCAGTTTCATCTTTTGTTCTTAGGAAGAATACCCAAGAGAATCTGGAGAAGTCATCAGTGATCACCAGACAATAGGACTTTTTACCCATTGACATGACATTTGTAGGACCAAAGAGATCCATAAGCAGTAGCTGGAGAGGAGTGTCATTTGTGTTCAATGTCTTGGGCTTATGGGAACTTTTGTGTTGTTTTCCCTTCAAGCAGGCAATGCAATGATCGTCTAGCTGGAATTCTTTGTCAGGAAGCCCTCTGACAAGATTGTCCTTCACTAATTTATTGATTGTTTTGATGTTAACATGGCTTAACCTCCTGTGCCAGAGAGCGGATTCATCAACTGATGCCTTTGACAGAAAACATGAAACACTACCAGATGGAGTGACTTCATTCATGTCAAGCACATATAAGTTGTCCTTTCTATTAGCAGTTAGGAGAATCTTCTCTGGGGGAGGTTTAGATAGGCCAGGAGCTAACACGAAACATTCTTTGTCAGTGAAGAGCATCCAATGCTTTTGATCACATACTTGAGAAACACTCATGAGATTGAAGTCAAGTTCTTTAACATAGTTGACTCTTTCAATACTCATCCTTTCATTGGACACAGTGCCTTGTCCAGTGATAGATCCACCTTTTGAGTCACTCCTAAAGGCAACATATCCTCCATTGAAGTGTCTGAAGTTGGAGAGGATGGACCTGTTGCCTGTCATGTGCCTGGAACAGACGCTATCTACCACCCAGGTGTTATTCTTGTTACCTGGCTGTCCCTGCACATGAAAGAGATTTAGTTAGTGGGAGTGGTCCAAGAGCTCTCCTTTTTGAAGAAAAGAGTTCTTGGACATTCTGATTCATCATGCGTGCATTCAACAGCACCGATGATGATTTTGCTGACAGGAGCAGAGATTTTGGCTTTCCATTACTTAAGTGGTGGTTTTCCAGTTCTCTTTTCTTTATCGGCTGCGGATTTGGCTTTGGCAGCTGATGAATTTGCTCTATCAGCAGCTGATTTTCCTGCTTGAGGTTTTGGCCTGTTAGCAGGGGCAGGTTTTGCTGCTGATGGCTTCAGCTTATCAGCTGCAGATGTTGCTGCTGATGACCTTGGCCTTTCAGCAGCAGATTTTGCTTTTGCTGCTGAGGGCTTATTTGGAGCAGCAGCAGATTTAGTTTTTGCTGCTGACTGCTTTGTTTGAGCAGCAGCAGATTTGGTGGCTGCTGCTGAAGATTTAGTCTCAACTCTTCTACTGTCTGCAGATGGCCTATCAACTGAAGTATGCTGATCCTTCTTTTGTTTATGCGCTGATTGAAGAAGGATCTGGTTGAAGGGGTTGAACTGACATTTTGCAGCAAAGTGGTTTGATTCCCCACATATGATGCAGGACTGCTGAACCTTGGGCTGCTGCTTCCTTGGTGGAGAAGAAGAGTTTCTGAACTGAGTTTTCTTGGTTGTAACTCTTCTAACCTGTTGCTGATTTGGCATGAACTGAGACTTGGAGTTTGTGGGTCCTGATGTCTGTCCCTTTTCAGTGTTTAGCTTTCTTCCACCTGGAGGATAGCTGATCCTTATCTGTTTGAATGGTACAGGGGCTGGAACAGCTGGGAGAACAGTAGGGACTGGGACTCTATTCAGAACAGCTTCAGATGAGGCTGTACTTGTTTCAACATGGTCTGAGAAGGTTAACTCAGATTCTGATGAGGTAGTGCAGTCTTTAACAAGGGGTTCATCCATTGGAGGATCAAGATTTCTGTTTGTAGTGTCGAGTTTTGCAACATCGAAGCTTGGTTCATAGATGGCAACATAGTCAGCTGGATGAGGAACAGTATTGTACTGTTCCTTGCCATATCCAAGTCCTCCAAGCTTTACCTTTTCATGGACTTGAATATCTAGAAGTCTCTGTAGCTTTTTAGAAGAAAATTCATATTTTTCAACATGAACTTTCTGTTCTGCCAGATCAGCTCTGGTTGATTTAAGTTTTACTAATAGATCATCAATCTGAGTTTCAAGATTGGTTTGTTCATGTTTTAGAGATGAAATCTCTTTCTTAAGGCATTCAATTTTTTCTTTGTAAGTGATTTCAACCTTTTTGAACTCAGCTTTCATTTGAAGAAACTCTTCATTTTGATCTATAAGGTTTTGGTTATGTTTTCTATAACCTAAAACTTTATCAATGCAAGCTTGAGAGCATAGATGTTCAAATACCTGAGGTGGTATCTCTGCAGTGTCTGCCATAAGTGCTTGGTTGGAGACAGGAACATCTTCATATTGAAAACTCCAGTCGAATTCTGCAGTTCCAACATTTGCACAGGCTGCAGTTTGTGTTGGGGGAGTTTGTTGTTGCTGCTGTTGTCTGGGCTGACTTTGGTAGGCTTGTCTTTGATGGCCGGCACCCTGATTGGCTTTAGGTGCCTTGCACTCCCTAGCAAAGTGACCCATTTGGTTACAGTTGTAACAACGGATCTTGCTTTTATCAGGCCCAACTCTGCTGTTTGAGTTGTTGCTTGGAAATGATCTTCCGGTTCTAGAATAGAACCTTTTTGCTCTGAGGGAGAGCATGGCATATGAGTGTTGAATATCCATTTCTTCAAGATCATCTGGATGAAAGCATTCCAGATCCTCTTTTATGAAATACATGCTGCTTGAGTTGTCAGAGACAAAAGCAGTAGAGGTTGGCTGTTGAGGAGGTGCCTCAAGAAGAAATGGTGATGAGTTAGATTGTGAAGCGGTTGGGGTCTGAGGGTGAGTAACAATGGGAGGATAGTAGCTGCTTGCACTAGGACCGGAATGATCAGAGTGAAGCGCTGAGGAGGTAGTGGAGGAAGTGGTAGCTGATTGATAACTGGAGCTCCTTTCTTTAGCTTGAATCATTTCTAATTCATAGGTTTTGAGCATGCCAAAGAGCTCAGTCATCTGAAGAGTCTTCAGATTCTCTGTTCTTCTGATGGACACAGTGTATAATGTCCAGCAACTAGGAAGAGATCTTATGAACTTCTTGAGAATGTCTTAATTCTCCAGCTTTACCTTGGAGCACTGCAGTTCACCTACAAGATAGGTAAATCTGTTATATAAAATAGTTAAGGTCTTACCTTCTCTCCAGACGAAGTTCTCATACTGCTGCTTCAGTATGTCCCTTCTGTTCTCTTTGACTTCTTCAGAGCCAGCAAACATCTTTTCCAGCGCCTCCCAGAGCTCCTTGGCAGTTTTGTAACTTCTGAAGTTGTGAAAAACTTCATTTGGAAGGCACATTTGGATGGCTCCTAGTGCCTTGAAGTCCACCTCCATTTTCTTGATGTCCTCTTCAGAGTACTTGGAGGTTTCCTTCGGGACTTGTAGCCCTCCATTATCAGCAGAGGCCACCATGGGAATATATGGACCCTCCTTGATGGATCTCCACATTCCGTATTCCTGGTAACAGAAGAAGCTTTCCATGCGATTTTTCCACATGTCATAGTCTTCTCCAGATACCAACCTTGGTGGTCGGTTGATGCTGCCAATATCTTCAAAGCCATTACTCTGTGCCATTTTTGTTTTGATTTTGGGTGACTTGTTCAAAGAGAGAGTTTAGAATAGAACCAGAGATGATTAAACAAATGTTAGTTTGTTTAATCTGAGCCAAGCTCTGATACCACTTGTAGGATCGTGAGAATACAAGATGGTTCTGTTCTTAGTTGAGGTTGGCGGAAACAAAATCAACTACACAATTTATAGTCAAGTAAACACAAAGAATACTGATAAACACTGTTGTATTAAGCTTTTGTGAATGCAAAGATTACAAGTGAGAAACTCAATGAATAAGTATAACAAGCACTACAAGCACTGAAGTGGCAACTCATTATTTATAGTAACTTAGAATCAAGACAGACCCTTGATTCTAAGGATCAGATCGAACACAAGCCGTTGATCTTGTTTATTAATTTACATTACACGTAAAGGCTAATCTAGTTAACTTTACTGAAACGTTTTCTTTATTCATGATTATTTGCATGCTTGGAGAAGTGTATTGTTGTCCGTCATTGGTTGACCATAGCGGTTCCTTCTGCTTTGAGTCTGTCAGTTGCTTTTGCAGAAAGGTGTCAGAGACGCTTGGCCTGGATAGTCAGCTGCAACGTTTGGTTTTCAGTGAATAGAGCTATCAGCTGCAAAGAGTGAAGGTTGCTGCTGGTAATCCTATCAACAGCAAACATGGATGACCGCTGCTGATAAGCCTATCAGCAGCAACTTGTGCTGAATGATGCTGATAAGCCTATCAGCAGCAACTTGTGCTGAATGCTGCTGATAAGCCTATCAGCAGCATTTGTACTTGGAATAATTTTGTAACAATCAGTCTTTGGTTCTACAGAGTAGCAAGATCCGGGTTGGAAGTGCTAGAGTTTGCACGTCGAGGAGGCATTCTAACACCATAAGAAAAGACAATGATATTTTAGATAAGATGGATATATATGAGTTATAGCGGGAAATAATGTAAGCAGACAAACGGGATTCATCATGACGCGTGCCAGTGCATTTGTATTTATTCTAAGTTGATGGGGGAAACTAAGTCATCTATTCCGGGTAGGACATGATGTTATAGATCATTATTTGCATAATAGGAATTACCGGGACTTGCGTGCATTACAAATCGTCATTACGTGTGCACCCGTAATAATGATTTGCTTTGCATGTTTGTCTAGTTCTTCCTATCTTGCTATAACGTCCCCAAATTTTGAGTTTAAGTTTGGATTGTATCCTTGCGAATACATTGACTTATCAACGTTAAATAATTCCCCGAAACTTTCCAAGAGACATGCTTTAGCCTATAGGTAAACACTCACTTCAGGAATTCTCAGGAAAGCATACGGGTCCGTTTATTTGGATTTATACGAAATGCTTTCCTAGATAGAAAACCCAATGTACAGGTGTCACCCTTCCAGATTGCACGTGTCCTTTACTGGTCTCAAGAAATTAAGTCGTTGACGAGATAAGATTTTGATAGACTTGAGAGTCTATGAGTATAAAATGTGTAGGAATTGTTGCAATTAATACGGATTAGGAAAGAGTATGGATAAGGATGGGTAGTGTATTTGTTTGCATAAGTTTGTTTGTCAAATATGTATGTAAAGTATGTATCATGTATCAAAGTCTTGTATGTATGTGTATAAGCCTCATGTACCAAACTCGGGAAAATTCAAATAATACCTAACTACAAATAATTCATATAGCAATTTATCATTTAGCACATAACACATAAAAGGGAGTCCTAGGGTTATAGTCTAGGTCATTGTGTCTAATAACCTAATTCCCTATAACCATGGCTCTGATACCAATCTGTCACAAAGATGATCCACTCAAAATCCAAGAATCGGAAGTTATAGCTTCAACATCTTTAGTAGGGTCAAGTGACTCTAAGGAGCAAGAACCTTCCAACTTCACAAGCATGGATCGGTCGGAAGTGAGACCGGATGATTCAGAAGAGAGGATTACTGCGACTTTACAATCTCTTGACTTTTTTGAGAATCTGGAAGCTAGACAATCAAAGGAGCCAGAAGGACGAAGATCTAAAGAAGAACTAGTGGGAATCCTCAATATGGAAGCACAAGAAGGATGTATGAAACAGTCTAGAGTTCCTGTCACTTCAGAAACAACATCATATGAAGAACCAAACTGTGAGACCAACATCCAGGAGGAGATTATGCAGCAGGATGTGATCATCAACAAACAAATGACAATGGTGGCACCTCTTCCTTGCAACAGGGATAGCAGGCCTGTGCCCAAACATATCAGTGAATCATTCCATGAATCACATAAGCCACATGATAGGGCACATCACTCTGAGGACCACTTCTCATGGAGAAAGAAACGTTCATCTAACGAAAATAACGTGACAAAATTATCATACCGGGGTGACCGTCTCCTTCACTACATGGGTTTCTTGAAGTTTGGTCCAGGAAATTTCAAATGGTGGTGGCGTGATTTAATTACGTTGTTTTCTTTAGGTGCTCGTCTATAGAGCATTCTAAATTTGACAGGTTTACAAAAAAATTTAAAATTTCAAATCAATTTATCCAAACTAAAATTAAAACAATAAAAATACTTTTAAAATACATAAATCAATGATTCACCCGTTTTAGCACAAAAATGTTGAAAGTATTAAAAAGAGAAAATTGGGAAAAATCTTTGATTTGTGAAATTGGGCTACTTAATGGGGGAATTTGGCTTGGACCACTAGGAAAAACCGTCTACGACTGTTTGCCACATGGTCCGGCTTGTCAAAACCTTTCTGTCCCCTGGTCGGGGGCCCTCTAACTCAAAACGTAGCTCAAGTTATGACCGTTTTAAGATTGAACTCCTTTTACCCTGATTTCTCTTGTCTAACTGTTACAAGATGGACTTCATTAATTCCTGGACCAGCTTAACATCACATCGTACACATGGTTATCAAATAGGTTGGATGAACCTCTCCATATTACAAGCCACCCATTTGACAGATACAACACTACGTTAGAAATTCACGAAGCACGTACGGGTCGGGCTAAAGACCCTTAAATAATCGTAGCGCTTCCGGGAGGCAACCCGATGATCATGAATAAATTGAGAGGTTGGTGCATATGGCAGAATCATGGACCTCGGGTTTGACTTTTCAAATTTAAGTTTCTCATACTTCAGCCCTAGGTATGCCCTCTCGATACTAGGACCTTAGTAGCTTAACTACTATCGTTTATTTTCCTTGTCTGCTTTTATGTTTTCCTTTATGTGTCAGGTAGAATAGCATCACCAGATAGTCTCTCTACTTCTTTGAGGAATTGCACTCCATCTCTACAACCTGAGGAATCGAAAACCACATCAAATTTCTTTGACATTCGATGAAGTCTTTGAAGCAACATGTTGACAAGCAGCTGATAGGCACCGCCTGACAGCAGCAATAAGTTATACACCGAATTGACCGGGGGAGTACCGGTTTCTTTTCCCTTAAAACATCATGCATTAAATTCCCGCATAGCATTTCATTACATGCATTTGTACATTAAGGGCAATGCACAGTTTTAAGTGTGGGGTGGGGAATTAGAGATTCAGGACTACTTGTATCCTCAAAGCAGTAAAACTTAACTTGTGATTTTCTACCCATTTGACTAAAACATTACAAAAATCTACCTTTTGAAAAACTCAAAAAAATTTCAAAAATTTTAAACCTTAAATCTAAACCTTTTTGAGTTCACACCTAATTAAATAAAACAAAGACATGGCAAGTAGAAACAAATGGATATTATGCATAACAAATTACTAAACCCTATTCCATCCGTTTCCATGTGAGAATAATCTGAGCCTTTTCACGAGCATTATTATCATTTTCGCATGCTTTTTCGTTTGGTATATTGATTGTTTATTCGATCGAATTTTATGCATAATTAGAACTTGTATAACTTATACATATCAAGATCATGAACTAGTGGAAGTATGAAAATGATTGAGGCACCTAGGACTTTATTACCCTTATATATATTATCCTTAAACCCTAAAAATCCTTATTTCGTCCAGACGGTCTATATAAAAACTAACAAAACCTAACCTAGACTCCTAAGTAATAAATGGAAAACCTATGAACTAGACCGCACTGACAGACAAGTGTACCTATCGAGTGTAGCACAGCTTAAAGGTAAACCGGAATATCGAACCCTAGAGACACTACGAATAACAAAACTAGATTTTGACTCGGACTAAAGATTTATTTGGTTTGGGGGGGGGGGGGGGTTGACTACACTAAAGGTTAACTAAGAATGCAGCAAACTAATGTCGACTCTACTATCAAGACAAGTACTAAGGTGAAAATCAGAAGATGGGAAGAATACTACCTAGGTCAGAATCCTACTTGCAAAGCACAACTTCTACCGGTTCTGGAAACTATGATGGATTTGGGTTTCTAAAGATGACAACTAAAGACTACCTAGTGGATCCATAATCACTCTCAGGGTGTCACCAACTAAGCTACCTAAAGTGTACTAAACTCACTAGATGGTTAGATCACCTCTCGGGTATTTCCAACAATAATAAAGTACCCTAATAGACAGAGCACCTTTTAGTCTCACTGTCCACCATACATTCGAAGAATGCACGGGGTAATCTCAAGTTAAGAAGTATGACATGAACTAGCAACAACCACTAGACACCTAATACTAATGCCCTCTCAGACTGTTAACACTTGGATTCCTAATGACGAAGACTAGACAACTAATTCTCACCTTTCGGGTATTGAACTAGGACACACACTCAATTCTAATCAGGGAGCTCCTATGGATTACTACATCTAGCAAACCACTTAGGTCACAAACAATATGCAAACAGCCTAAACATGCATCTATTAATGAAAGACATTCAACAAGACAACATGAGGAACATTAATCAACACAAAACCAGATTAAAGCATGCTATACCATCATAATTAAAATCCAAAGATCATTTACAAAATCAATTAACCATCAAACGAATCCAAAACCAGATAAAAATCTCAACTTTACGCATATTCATCAATTGACCCAGGCAGTATAAGAGTTTTAGCCAAAGATCATGCTTAAACACATCAAAGCAGAAGTAAAAAAGCAAGAACATAGTATCAAACAATCAAATCAAAGCTTGAAACCTAGAGCTCTGAAATCAACGAACCCGGAAGCAAAGTCTTCAACTTTTGGCTTATAATCCCTTCTCCAGCCTCAAAGTCGCCTTTGGAACTCTTCTCAGACGGCTGGAATCGAACTCCTCGTATTATGGCATTACAATTTTATTAAAAGTCGATTTTAGGGTTTTTCCCGGATTTCCTGTCTCTCGCGTACCGCCAAAGAAACAAGCCCGGCCTTCGCGTACCGCGAAGTCCAAAATAGTCGCGCCCGGTTCTGATATTCCTCGCGTACCGCGAAACATTCTTCTGGACTTCTCGCGTACCGCGAGAGACTGAAATTCAACATTTTTGACGTTTTCCCTTGGACTTTCTTCTCTTTCTTGGTTTCTTCACGTATTCACTTGTATTCTTCCCGAGCTCCTGTAAACATACAATAGACTCAAATACAGACTTAAACGACTCAAAACAAAGATAAAATTAATCAAAAATGCATGAATACAATGGAATAAAGATGTGTGCTTTGCACTACATGAAACATCCCCACACTTAACCTTTTCTCGTCTTTGAAAAAGCTGCAAATGGAATCATAACTTAGATCTAGATTAAAAACATTAATTACCAATTAGCAAAATATTCTCACGTGTTAAAAAGCAATAATCAGTATTTCTGTCCGATTGAACCCAAGCACCAACTTTCAAGCCCCCGTTACGTGATCTAATTCCAATTTACACAGCTATTAATCAACCTATGTGACTTACACTTAAAAGCTACAGCTCTACCTAATCCCATCACACGGTCATGTCTAGGCACGAATCAAACCATATAGATTTACCCTACCACGTTAAACTAAAATTTACAGGTTTTTAGAAATAATGATGATCAATGAATGAATGGATGAATTATGAGCATCATTAAGCAAATTAACTTTCGTCTAGAGGCGTTTCAACCAAGTCACTATCCCAGAATGTAACACATAGACTAAGTCATAACAATGAAGCACATAAGAATCAACCCAGTGGTGTTTCAATCAGGCTAGAACCCGACGTGTGACACGTAGGAGAAACTTAGATTTCAATTAAATAAGCTCAAGAATTATGGACTATGGGTGCAGGCGCCACCAAACTCGGATTTATTCTCATAAAAAGAGAGTAGTGTGCCAAGAAATTTAAAAACCTCTAAATTTAACTTAACGTGGTGCCTAGAACCCTATATTGACAGTTTCAGTATTGCCGATACTTTAAGATGAATACCCACAAGATATCATGATTTTAAAATTCAATTAATTCCTAAACAACACAAACAGGCTATTCTCAAAAAATTTTATTTTTTTTTAATTTTTTTGTATTTTTGAATTGTTTAAACAAAACAAAACAAACTATCTAAACTAGACACTCACATCCTCACACATGAAAGACACATTGTCCTCAATTTGAAGCAAAACACAACTAAAAATGAAAACGCAAAAATAAAACAAAACAGGAAGCGACTTAGCGGGTAATGTAGAAGTGAATATATCTAGCTTCCTTCATCCTTGTGTGCACCGTATAGCATTTCGGTCGCGGTTGCACACTCTGCTGGGTTGCCTTTACACAGTGATAGAAGCATCGGTCCCGCCCGAATAGAGATTGAGTACGGGTAGGATGAACAGTACCTTGCAAAATAAACCTCACAACAAACCCGCAACATTAAACTGACACAAATAAAAGACTCACTGACTCAAACTGACTCTGGATAGATATGCACGAACACGTACACGATGTGCGGCAATCACATAGACATAAAATTCACGGCAAGGTGGGTCATCGAAAACGAAAGGTCTCTCGTTTCCCGAATTCGGTTGTGGGAAACCATGGGAAAAGAAGTGAAATAGGGATATTTCTAAGCGGCCCCGCGTACTGCGAAAAGCTAAGCATAATCCCTCGCGTACCGCGAGGGACTGAGTTACAAGCCGACTGATTTCTTTTGTCTCTCGCGTACCACGAGAGACTTCTGTTTAACCTTCGCGTACCGTGAGGGAGTATCCATCACAGAAGGTTAAGAGAAAAATTTCAATTTTATACTTAGAATATTTTTGACCCCTTAAAAATCCTTCTTCACCCAAAATTCCTTAAAAACTCATTCCATGCATAAAAACATATGTAAACATACCTGTAACTTCGTTCCTGATGATTTTCCTCACCGAATCAAGCGCGAATCCCTGCAAAACATGACACACACAAAATACAATACCGAAAAACACAGAAAAGACACAGACTCATACCAAGAAAAGCTTACAAACTCTACATCCTGGGCACTTGCCCGAGAATCAAACAAGCCTATCAGAAGGTTTCTCCTTGATCCTAACCGGTACCACCGTCATCCTTCGCGGTCTACCGGTCCTCCACAGCCTCATTAATGAAAGACATTCAATAAGACAACATGAGGAACATTAATCAACACAAAACCAGATTAAAGCATGCTATACCATCACAATTAATATCCAAAGATCGTTTACAAAATCAATTAACCATCAAACGAATCCAAAACCGGATAAAAATCTAAACTTTACGCATATTCATCAATTGACCCAGGCAGTATAAGAGTTTTAGCCAAAGATCATGCTTAAACACATCAAAGCAGAAGTAAAAAGCAAGAACATGGTATCAAACAATCAAATCAAAGCTTGAAACCTAGAGCGCTGAAATCAACGAACCCGGAAGCAAAGTCTTCAACTTTTGGCTTCTAATCCCTTCTCCAGCCTCAAAATCGCCTCTGGACCTCTTCTTAGATGGCTGGAATCGAACTCCTCGTATTATGGCATTACAATTCTATTAAAAGTCGATTTTAGGGTTTTTCCCTGATTTCCTGTCTCTCGCGTACCGCCAAAGAAACAAGTCCGCCAGGTTCTGATCTTCTTCGCGTACCGCGAAACATTCTTATGGACTTCTCGTGTACCAAGAGAGACTGAAATTCAACATTTTTCACTTTTTCCCTTGGACTTTCTTCTCTTGCTTGGTTTCTTCACGTATTCACTTGTATTATTCCCGAGCTCCTGTAAACATACAATAGACTCAAATACAGACTTAAACGACTCTAAACAAAGATAAAATTAATCAAAAACGCATGAATACAACGGAATAAAGATGTGTGCTTTGCACTACATCAAACATCCCCACACTTAACCTTTTCTTGTCCTCGAAAAAGCTGCAAATGGAATCATAACTTAGATCTATCTTAAAAACATCAATTACCAATTAACAAAATATACTCACGTGTTAAAAAGCAATAATCAGTATTTCTGTCCGATTAAACCCAAGCACCAACTTTCAAGACCTCGTTACATGTTCTAATTCCAATTTACACAGCTATTAATCAACCTATGTGACTCACACTTAAAAACTACAGCTCTACCTAATCCCATCTCACGGTCATGTTTAGGAACGGATCAAACCATATAGATTTACCCGACCACGTTAAACTAAAATTTACAGGTTTTTAGAAATAATGATGATCAATGAATGAATGGATGAAATATGAGCATCATTAAGCAAATTAACTTTCTTCTATAGGCGTTTCAACCAAGTCACTATCCCGGAAGGTAACACATAGACTAAGTCATAACAATGAGGCACATAAGATTCAACCAGTGGTGTTTCAATCAGGCGGGAACCCGACGTGTGACACGTAGGCGGAACTTAGATTTCAATTAATTAAGCTCAATAATTATGGACTATGGGTGCAGGCGCCACCAAACTCGGATTTATTCTCATAAAAAGAGAGTGGTGTGCCAAGAAATTTCAAAAACCTCTAAATTTTAACTTAACGTGGTACCTATCACCCTATGTTGACAGTTTCAGTATTGCCGATACTTTAAGATCAATACCCACAAGATATCATGATTTTAAAATTCAATTAATTCCTAAACAACACAAACATGCTATTTAAGCTTTACTTTATAGCTTGGTCTACCAAAACATAACTAATTAAACGCGTTTTCAATGATTTAATCATTTAAACTCACAAGTAACTCTAGTTGTACTATCATTTTCCATTTATATGCAATTATTTTCAAGGATATTTTTCAAATTTTTTTTATTTTTTTATTTTTTTGTATTTTTGAATTGTTTAAAAAAACAAAACAAACTATCTAAACTAGACACTCACATCCTCACACTTGAAAGACACATTGTCCTCAATTTGAAGCAAAACACAACTAAAAATGAAAACGCAAAAATAAAACAAAACAGGAAGCGACTTAGCGGGTAATGTAGAAGTGAATATATCTAGCTTCCTTCATCCTTGTGTGCACCGTATAGCATTTCGGTCGCGGTTGCACACTCTGCTGGGTTGCCTTTACACAGTGATAGAAGCATCGGTCCCGCCCGAATGGAGATTGAGTACGGGTAGGATGAACAGTACCTTGCAAAATAAACCTCACAACAAACCCGCAGCATTAAACTGACACAAATAAAAGACTCACTGACTCAAACTGACTCTGGATAGATATGCACGAACACGTACACGATGTGCGGCAATCACATAGACATAAAATTCACGGCAAGGTGGGTCATCAAAAACGAAAGGTCTCTCGTTTCCCCAATTCGGTTGTGGGAAACCATGGGAAAAGAAGTGAAATAGGGATATTTCTAAGCGGCCCCGCGTACTGCGAAAAGCTAAGCATAATCCCTCGCGTACCGCGAGGGACTGAGTTACAAGCCGACTGATTTCTTTTGTCTCTCGCGTACCACGAGAGACTTCTGTTCACCCTTCGCGTACCGCGAGGGAGTATCCATCACAGAAAGTTAAGAGAAAAATTTCAATTTTATACTTAGAATATTTTTGACCCCTTAAAAATCCTTCTTCACCCAAATTCCTTAAAAACTCATTCCATGCATAAAAACATATGTAAACATACCTGGAACTTCGTTCCCGATGATTTTCCTCACCGAATCAAGCGCGAATCCCTGCAAAACATGACACACACAAAACACAATACCGAAAAACACAGAAAAGACACAGACTCATACCAAGAAAAGCTTACAAACTCTACATCCTGGGCACTTGCCCGAGAATCAAACAAGCCTATCAGAAGGTTTCTCCTTGATCCTAACCGGTACCGTCGTCATCCTTCGCGGTCTACCGGTCCTCCACAGCCTCATTAATGAAAGACATTCAATAAGACAACATGAGGAACATTAATCAACACAAAACCAGATTAAAGCATGCTATACCATCACAATTAATATCCAAAGATCGTTTACAAAATCAATTAACCATCAAACGAATCCAAAACCGGATAAAAATCTAAACTTTACGCATATTCATCAATTGACCCAGGCAGTATAAGAGTTTTAGCCAAAGATCATGCTTAAACACATCAAAGCAGAAGTAAAAAGCAAGAACATGGTATCAAACAATCAAATCAAAGCTTGAAACCTAGAGCGCTGAAATCAACGAACCCGGAAGCAATGTCTTCAACTTTTGGCTTCTAATCCCTTCTCCAGCCTTAAAATCGCCTCTGGACCTCTTCTTAGATGGCTGGAATCGAACTCCTCGTATTATGGCATTACAATTCTATTAAAAGTCGATTTTAGGGTTTTTCCCTGATTTCCTGTCTCTCGCGTACCGCCAAAGAAACAAGTCCGCCAGGTTCTGATCTTCTTCGCGTACCGCGAAACATTCTTATGGACTTCTCGTGTACCAAGAGAGACTGAAATTCAACATTTTTCACTTTTTCCCTTGGACTTTCTTCTCTTGCTTGGTTTCTTCACGTATTCACTTGTATTATTCCCGAGCTCCTGTAAACATACAATAGACTCAAATACAGACTTAAACGACTCTAAACAAAGATAAAATTAATCAAAAACGCATGAATACAATGGAATAAAGATGTGTGCTTTGCACTATATCAAACATCCCCACACTTAACCTTTTCTTGTCCTCGAAAAAGCTGCAAATGGAATCATAACTTAGATCTATCTTAAAAACATCAATTACCAATTAGCAAAATATACTCACGTGTTAAAAAGCAATAATCAGTATTTCTGTCCGATTAAACCCAAGCACCAACTTTCAAGACCCCGTTACATGTTCTAATTCCAATTTACACAGCTATTAATCAACCTATGTGACTCACACTTAAAAGCTACAGCTCTACCTAATCCCATCTCACGGTCATGTCTAGGAACGGATCAAACCATATAGATTTACCCGACCACGTTAAACTAAAATTTACAGGTTTTTAGAAATAATGATGATCAATGAATGAATGGATGAAATATGAGCATCATTAAGCAAATTAACTTTCTTCTATAGGCGTTTCAACCAAGTCACTATCCCGGAAGGTAACACATAGACTAAGTCATAACAATGAAGCACATAAGATTCAACCAGTGGTGTTTCAATCAGGCAGGAACCCGACGTGTGACACGTAGGCGGAACTTAGATTTCAATTAATTAAGCTCAAGAATTATGGACTATGGGTGCAGGCGCCACCAAACTCGGATTTATTCTCATAAAAAGAGAGTGGTGTGCCAAGAAATTTCAAAAACCTCTAAATTTTAACTTAACGTGGTACCTATCACCCTATTTTGACAGTTTCAGTATTGCCGATACTTTAAGATCAATACCCACAAGATATCATGATTTTAAAATTCAATTAATTCCTAAACAACACAAACATGCTATTTAAGCTTTACTTTATAGCTTGGTCTACCAAAACATAACTAATTAAACGCGTTTTCAATGATTTAATCATTTAAACTCACAAGTAACTCTAGTTGTACTATCATTTTCCATTTATATGCAATTATTTTCAAGGATATTTTTCAAATTTTTATTTTTTTTTATTTTTTTGTATTTTTGAATTGTTTAAACAAAACAAAACAAACTATCTAAACTAGGCACTCACATCCTCACACTTGAAAGACACATTGTCCTCAATTTGAAGCAAAACACAACTAAAAATGAAAACGCAAAAATAAAACAAAACAGGAAGCGACTTAGCGGGTAATGTAGAAGTGAATATATCTAGCTTCCTTCATCCTTGTGTGCACCGTATAGCATTTCGGTCGCGGTTGCACACTCTGCTGGGTTGCCTTTACACAGTGATAGAAGCATTGGTCCCGCCCGAATGGAGATTGAGTACGGGTAGGATGAACAGTACCTTGCAAAATAAACCTCACAACAAACCCGCAGTATTAAACTGACACAAATAAAAGACTCACTGACTCAAACTGACTCTGGATAGATATGCAAGAACAGGTACACGATGTGCGGCAATCACATAGACATAAAATTCATGGCAAGGTGGGTCATCGAAAACGAAAGGTCTCTCGTTTCCCCAATTCGGTTGTGGGAAACCATGGGAAAAGAAGTGAAATAGGGATATTTCTAAGCGGGCCCGTGTACTGCGAAAAGCTAAGCATAATCCCTCGCGTACCGCGAGGGACTGAGTTACAAGCCGACTGATTTATTTTGTCTCTCGCGTACCATGAGAGACTTCTGTTCAACCTTCGCGTACCGCGAGGGAGTATCCATCACAGAAAGTTAAGAGAAAATTTTCAATTTTATACTTAGAATATTTTTGACCCCTTAAAAATCCTTCTTCACCCAAATTCTTTAAAAACTCATTCCATGCATAAAAACATATGTAAACATACCTGGAACTTCGTTCCCGATGATTTTCCTCACCGAATCAAGCGTGAATCCCTGCAAAACACGACACACACAAAACACATTACCGAAAAACACAGAAAAGACACAGACTCATACCAAGAAAATCTTACAAACTCTACATCCCGGGCACTTGCCCGAGAATCAAACAAGCATATCAGGAAGTTTCTCCTTGATCCTAACCGGTACCGCCTTCATCCTTCGCGGTCTACCTGTCCCCCACAGCCTCATCAAGCTCCTACTTCTATCAAACTCTAAATGTATATCATATGCACCAATCCTGTCTTTCCACCACAACTTAAATCTACCAGGTCCAAAGATCACCTGGTTTAAGTACTTCAGTTGTTTATCTCACCTAGACGTCCCCACACTTGGGGTTTGCATTCTCCCTAAAGTAGATGAATCTTTCAAAGCACGGTTTCTCTCATGGGGCGGCCTAGATTTAGGGGATGACTCGGCTTCTATCCCCTCTTAACAAAGAATAGGTAGAGGTTCAGGAATGAGATTTTCTATGGATGTGACCTCTAAACCTCTTCCAGGATCTCCAGGATCCTCTATAATCTCCACCACTGGTGCCTCACAAACTATCTGCTCCACTTGTGCCAATATGTCACCCAAACTGTAATCATCATTGCTAGCACTTAAGAACGAAGACCCTACTAATTTATTTTCAAATTCAGCTAACCAATCCGGTAGTTCATCTATCATTCCTCCTCCATCTCCATCAATAACATCCTCTACTGGATTAGAGTCCCGAAATTCGCCTATGAAGGCATCAATCATGCACAAGAAGTGGCTATGCTCGCCAATATCCTTCACGGGTTTCATAGCATAAAATGTGATCGACTCATCCCCCACACGAAGTGTGAGTTTCCCATCAAAGCCATCTATCATTTCTTTGACGGTACGTAGGAACGGGCGGCCTAGGATGAGAGGGACTTTATCATCCACTTCCACCTCCAATATGACGAAATCCACGGGGAAGACAAATTTACCTACTTTCACTAACAGATTCTCCTATAATTCCCCGTGGATACTTGACTGAGCGGTCAGCCAAGGAAATGCTCATGCACGTTAGCTGCGGTTCACCTAGGTCTAGCTGCTGCTCACCTAGGTCTAGCTGCTTATACATAGAATATGGAATCAGATTGATGCTAGCACCTAGATCAGCCAACGCGTGGTTCAACGGTAAACTGCGTAGCAGACACGGTATCGTGAAACGACCCAAATCTGGCAGCTTCTCAAGCAACTGGTTCTGAACCACTGGAAAACATTGCTCACTAAGTGAGACTTTAGAGATCCACTCCAACTTCTTCTTGTTGGAAAGAAGATCTTTGAGGAACTTGCCATACTTTGGCATATGCTGGACGACCTCTATAAATGGGAGATTGACCATGAGTTGTTTAAACATATCAAGGAAGTAACCGTATTCCCTAGCCTGTTTATGTGGCAACAAACGAGCTGGATAGGGAACACAACTCAAGTCAATCTCAGGGGATTTCATCTCCATACCCTTCTTCTTCTCCTCGGCCTTCTCGGCAGGCTTCTCCTTTACTACTTTCTCGTCCACCGGTTCTTCCTCTTCTACAACCGGTGGGTTCTCATCCTCTTCTGCTCTCCTGCTCCTAGACGACATAACATTCGACTCAGACTCCTCTAGCATCCTAGCATCGATCCCAGCAAATCGAGCTCTCCAGTCTACCTTCTTCACTTCCTCTACCGAAGGTATGCCATACTCAATGTAGTGGGAGTCATCCTCTACAACCTCTTTCTTATCCACATTCCTAACTGACACAGCCATCACTGAAACATTTGGGCCCGAAGATGGACCTCCTTGTCTACCCTTCAGGCTCTGAGTGATGTCTCCTACATTGCGTTGCAAATCCTGGAATGCCGACTGCTGATTCTTCAATAGAGTGTCGTGGCTATCCAGTCTTTGCCTCGTGTCCTTGTCTTGCTGGACTAAGTGGGAAAGCAGTTATGTATGATTCTCGAGCATCTCTTCGATCTTCCTTGTAATGACACTGCTTCCCGCTCCAACTTCTGCTCCTCCATACTGCTGCTGGCGATCTCCATCCAAAGCCATAAGTATTGTTGTACCCTCGGTTCTGGTTCTGGTTGCCAGCAAAGATCACATGCTCCTGATGATTAATGGGGCAATCCCTGGTGTCGTGGCCTCCTCTGCACACTTCACACCGCTGAGCACTAAGCTTGAGCTCCTTGATCTTGTTAGCCATTACTGCAAGTGCAGCAGCCACGCTAGTATCAGGAATGACCTGATGCACACCTCTAGGAGAAGAGGCGGGTATCCTAGTACTAGGAATGGAAGTCCTAGTAGATGGCTGCTGATGTTCCGCCAGAGTGAAGCTCTCAAACATCTCCTCACACTCGTCTTGCTTGAGCTTATCCATGATATGGCCTCCCGCAGCTGTGTTGAACATTTGCTGCTTCTCGAAGGTAAGGCTACTATAGAACTTCTCCACTATCGCCCAGTCAGAAAGACCATGCTGGGGACCTCGCTCAACAACGTGTTAAACCGCTCCCAGGCCATGTGATAAGGCTCGTCAGGATCCATCCAGAAAGAATGGATTTGATCCTGAAGGCGAGCGGACCTGGAAGGTGGATAGTAGTTCTTGAAGAACTTAGCTTGAAGATCCTCCCAAGTGGTGATAGAATTGCTGGGTTGGGTGTCAAGCCAAGTAGATGTGCGACCAGAGAGCGAGAATGGGAAGAGACACAAGTAGATAGCGTCCTTAGACACACCCGTGATATTGAAAGTATCACATATACGCGCGAAGCGGGAAAGATGTCCCGGTGCATCCTCATCCTCAAGGCCATGAAAGTGAGTGGCGTGAGTGATCGTGCTCATTACATGTGACGGGATCTGTCATGTATTGGCGTTAGGAATGGCGGGGCGTGTGATCTAAGATCTCGCCCCGATGACCCCGTCACTAGCCCACTGGTGTACCGTACGCCTCGCTGGTGGGTCAACGTCGCTCATTTTAGGAAGTGGAATTGGGCTAGTAGGACGTACCTGTTTTTCGCACAGCTGCTTCAAACGCTCCCGAAAATCACCGGTGCGCTCGTGAAGCTCTCGTTCGAGCTCTGAAAAAGTTGCAAAATATTGTGATCCCTGCGAACGAGTAAGGTGCATAAACATAAAGACACAAGATAGGAGAGAAAGAAAAGACTCAAAGACAGAGAGACTCGATCCTAAGTTAGACACACAAGTAGCACAGAAGAGAAGCACACAAACAAGACTCAATAGAAAAGAAAAGACTCAATTAAACCAAAAATCAAACAAAGAACTAATCCGAGTTAATATTGCTATTGCCAAGTGTACCCGACAACGGCGCCAAAAACTTGATGTACACCTCTAGGAGAAGAGGCGGTCTATATAAAAACTAACAAAACCTAACCTAGACTCCTAAGTAATAAATGGAAAACCTATGAACTAGACCGCACTGACAGGAAAGTGTACCTATCGAGTGTAGCACAACTTAATAGTAAACCGGAATATCGAACCCTAGAGACACTACGAACACTAAAGGTTAACTAAGAATGTAGCAAACTAATGTCGACTCTACTATCAAGACAAGTACTAAGGTGAAAATCAGAAGATGGGAACAATACTACCTAGGTCGGAATCCTATTTGCAAAGCACAACTTCTACCGGTTCTGGAAACTATGATGGATCTGAGTTTCTAAAGATGACAACTAAATACTACCTAGTGGATCCCTAATCACTCTCAGGGTGACACCAACTAAGCTACCTAAAGTGTTCTAAACTCACCAGATGGTTAGATCACCTCTCGAGATAAGAAGTATGACATGAACTAATAGACAGAGCACCTTTTAGTCTCACTGTCCACCATACATTCGAAGAATGCACGGGGTAATCTCAAGATAAGAAGTATGACATGAACTAGCAACAGCCACTAGACACCTAATACTAACGCCCTCTCATACTGTTAACACTCGGATTCTTAATGACGAAGACTAGACAACTAATTCTCACCTATCGGGTATTGAACTAGGACACACACTCGATTCTAACTAGGGAGCTCCTATGGATTACTACATCTAGCAAACCACTTAGGTCACAAGCAATACGAAAACAACCTAAACATGCATCTATTAATGAAAGACATTCAACAAGGCAACATGAGGAACATTAATCAACAGAAAACCAGATTAAAGCATGCTATACCATCACAATTAATATCCAAAGATCGTTTACAAAATCAATTAACCATCAAACGAATCCAAAACCGGATAAAAATCTAAACTTTACGCATATTCATCAATTGACCCAGGCAGTATAAGAGTTTTAGCCAAAGATCATGCTTAAACACATCAAAGCAGAAGTAAAAAGCAAGAACATAGTATCAAACAATCAAATAAAATATAAAAATCAAAGCTTGAAACCTAGAGCGCTGAAATCAACGAACCTAGAAGGAAAGTCTTCAACTTTTGGCTTCTAATCCCTTCTCTAGCCTCAAAATTGCCTCTGGACCTCTTCTCAGACGGCTGGAATCGAACTCCTCGTATTATGGCATTATAATTCTATTAAAAGTCGATTTTAGGGTTTTTTCCCGGATTTCTTGTCTCTCGCGTACCGCGAAAGAAACAAGCCGGGCCTTCGCGATAGTCGCGCCCGGTTCTGATCTTCCTTGCGTATCGCGAAACATTCTTCTAGACTTCTCATGTACCGCGAGAGAATGAAATTCAACATTTTTCACTTTTTCCCTTGGACTTTCTTCTCTTGCTCGGTTTCTTCACGTATTCACTTGTATTCTTCCCGAGCTCCTGTAAACATACAATAGACTCAGATACAGACTTAAAGGACTCAAAACAAAGATAAAACTAATAAAAAATGCATGAATACAATGGAATAAAGATGTGTGCTTTGCACTACATCAAATCCAAAAAATAGTATCCGCCTAGATAGCCCTCTGAGCCTTAGCCTTCTCTTTTCTACTACCCACATTTATCACCCAACTAGCTTTTTGTAAACACCGGTTATTGGCTGAATGTATTCAAAATGGGAAAATTATCTTATGTCGTCATTTGAAGTTTAATATCATTGAGACAATTTTAGAAAGAAATCTGTTTTACTCTAAAGAATTGAGATATACAAAAGGTGGATGTATTAGGAAGAAACAGTCGAACTATCTACAATGAATTTATGAAAATATAATTTCAAGGAAATTGAGGAAAAAGAGTTATTGAAGAATTTGTCTTGATACAAAAAGAAAAGAAAAAAAATAGAAAAAGAAGAAAAGAAAAGGAAAGAAAGTAGTGGGTCTTTTACCGGCTAGACCTTAAAGAACTGGACATGCATTCATTTGATTTCAATTTGCTTTTCTCCCTTCATTTCGCAAAGCCTGAATTACCATCCAAACTCCGTGAGAAGTTTTTCCAAGCAACCAGTGATATAAGAAAACGGTGGCACAAGCAAGAACAATTACCACCATTCTGCGGCTTGTCAAAAAGTGCCGCCAAGAGAATAGCCAAAAGATACGGCAAATGTGTGAAGTGTGGAAACTGGAGGCACGATGGAAAGTGTAGCAAGAATCAAACTTATTCCAAAGTGAGTATACTCACCTGATCCAAGTAGGAGCTGTTAGGCTACAAGCCGAAAGATCCATGCGCAAAAGCAGCAATCTGTTTCACGAAGTAAGGGAAGAGTTGAGAATAATAAGAGATCTTGGTCTTGGCAATCTGACCATAAACGAGCCCTCAGATTAGTTATACCCTCATGAACTGAGTACTGTAGAGGGTCCTGCTAGTATTTTCCATTTTAAGCCATGAGGCCGTAGCTGTGTGTTTCACGATAGCTGCAGCCTTTCAAACCCCTTTAAAAATCCCTAAAAATCCAAAAAGATTTTCATTTTCACCCTTTATTTTTATTTTAGCCACATTACAACCCTTTAAAGTCCTCTTCATTCATGCATACTACTTAGTTAATTGATGGAGACTTGATTTGCATACAAGCTTATGACCATTGCATAATTCGATTCGAACTTAAGTGTTCCACTTAACTTACATTATCCATACATATATAACCCTAAGAGTTGAGTGAACATTGTGAGGAGTGATAGGTTATGCATAATTAAAGTTCCAGTAGGCTTGTCATGGATTCCATCATCTTGAAACAGAAAAAAAACAAAAATAGAATAAGCAACTTAAGAGTTAACCCGGAGCTTCGACTTGTTTGGAGTTCCATTACCTTTGTAAAGTTTTTAGTTATGGGTATGATCATGCATGAGTTTGCTTGAGGACAAACAAAGTTTAAGTGTGGGGTAATTATACATGTTTTGCATGCATAATAATCCCCATATTATGGTACTAATTGACTAAAAGCCTTGCAAATGATACTTAATGCGTTAATATTTCACAATTGCAGGTTATTCGGTGTCCCAAGATAAACAGAGCAAAAACCAGCTTAAAACATGAAGAAATCAAGCTTTCGGAGGACCAAACCCGAGCATTGACCCCCAAGAAGTCAAACCAGGTCAAAGGAAGTCAACACAGCAGCTAAAAGACAAAATTGGGAAGCAGAGGTGTAGGTCCTCATTACACATCTCAGATCGATCTCGTGATAAGACGTCTTGATAACACGGAGTGCGGAATCCTTCGTGTTAACGAATGTATACTAATTGACAAGTAAACACAGCATATAAATAAAGCTTTCTCTTTGTATTCACAAACACAGAGTTTACAGAATTCTTGTTCGATCAGTCTCACTTCTCTGTTCTAAACAGACTCTGTAACTCTATTTATAGACACATGTTCTGCACCAGGAGAACTTAACAAGTTTGATTCAAAGATGCTTAGGCAAACTTGATAGACCAGGCAAACTTATCAAGTTCTCCTCTAGCAGAACTTGTACAAATACTTAGACAAAAACTAAACATTTACATAAAAACATAAAGACAATAAGATCTAAACTATTACAAAGCTTTTGTCATACAATCTATGTCCTAACAGACTCCCCCTTGACAATAGCTTGATCTTCTGTCTTTAGTCTTCATGATGAGCTCTTCCAGTTATCTGGTAATCTGCTTCCTGCATGCACTCCATATCTTCTACAAATCTCTAACACTCTTTTGTACTACAATCCTTGTTCTTTCCATTCATCAGTAAACATGATCTCATTCTTTTTTTAATGTTCTCTGATCTTTCTTTGAGAAATTAATAAGATTCATTGCATCGTAGAAACTAACAATGACCTTATTATCCTTATCATCAATCCTAGCTTCACTAGTATTCACATCTACATACCACCATTTCATATTACCCATAAAATATTGTGGAATTTTCTTCAATGGTATCTTCTGTACAGCACGTACCGGCTTGAACTTGTACTTCCAAGTCACTTTCTTAGTCTTTTGATCTACAAGCTTCACTCTTTTACCTTTCTGTGGTTTTAACCTTTCATACTTCCCTGATCCACCTTCTCTCTTTATCAAATTGGCAATCACATCGGCTAATCCACAATTTGATCTATTAATCAATGGTTTAGTAGCCAGACCATTCATTTCACACCTTGGCAAGGTATTGAAATACTTAATCCTAGGCTTTAGGTACTGAACACCATCAGATCTTTTAAGAGCAAACAACTTTATCTCATTATCATAGAACCAACTTATGATCTTTCCGATACACCTCTCTTTATTCACATATCTTTCTTTTTGAGCAGGTTGTACAGGTAACTTTGGTAGTACTTTCATACAACTGTTCACCACTTCTCTCCACTGTTCTCTAGTCATACCTGTATCTCTATACATCACAGGTTCTTCATTCAGCTTAGGAGACACAGTACGAGTAGTATCAACTTCAGAATCAATCTTGGATTGAGCAGTATCACCAGGTGTAGTGATATCTTCAACAGAGTCCATAGAATATGTTACTCCATCATAGGAAAACTCAGGAATAACATCATCTTGGATGAAGTTATACGGAACATTCAGACCATCACTTCCTTCATATGTAATCTTAGATTTACTCTTTTCTACCTCAATCTCTACAATCTCTCCTTCTTCTACTTCATTATCAGACATATTCTCTTCAACATCATCAAATAATTTGTCAATATCATCTAGACATTCTAACTTCTCATCATCTTGTAGGTCCTCATTACACATCTTAGATCGATCTCGTGACAGGACGTATCGTTAACGCGGAGTGCAGAATCCTACCGTATTAACGCTTTGTATAACAATCGACAATAGAAACAATCATGTAAATAAACTTCCTCTTTTATATCAACAAACACAGAGTTTACAGATTCTCAGAATTACACTCGTTCAAAGTCCCTCTGCTGCTCTCGTATTTTACTCTAAAACTGTAAACTCCTATTTATAGACACACGCTCTGCCATAGGCGAACTTAACAAGTTCGCCTCACAGATGCTTAAGCGAACCTATTAAGTTCGCCTCTAATAGGCTAGGCGAACTTAACAAGTTCGCTCCTAAAGATACTTAGGTTAAGTTCGCCTCTCTATGAACTTGTTAAGTTCGCCTCTCTATGAACTTACACAGAATTTTATCAACAGTTACAAAGCATGTCCTAACAAGAGGAGGGTTGCACACGGTCGTGCATTGCCTATCTTGCTGCCCAAGGTTCTAGTACACAGTCCCGTCCGTGCAACCCATTGCACGGTCGTGCATTGCCTATCTTGCTCCCCAAGGTTCCAGTACACTGTCCCGTATAGCCTGTTTGATTCCCGAGGTGTTTGCACGTTCGTGCAATCTAATGCACGGCCGTGCATTGCTCATTTTGAGTCCTATAAATAGATGGCTTGAGTTCTTCATTCCATACATCTATCCACACCTTACAACAGCCATTCATACGTCAATAGATAGCTTATTCCGTAGTTAGAGTAGAGAGTAGTCAGTAGAGGGGCTCTTCCTCTTTGTTCTGTAATAGGGGAGCCTGCATAACTCAGCGTTACGCTAGTTAGTATGGCCATTCGTGGTTAACGTATTAAGTGATGTGTAATAGGGGGCTCTTCCTCTTTGTATTGCTAGGGTGAAGATGAAGTTTGGTGCATGTTGATGTTTAAACGTATTAAACCAAGTGATGTGTTTATGTCTTTAATCATTCGTCCTTAAAACCACCACTTGGTGGGCTTTTATTATTGTCTAAATCCGTCTTTATATTTGTGAGTGTTCTTGATTTTAAAGTGTAAGATCGTAAAACCTTTTTAATCAAACTTCTTTTGAAACTTGTACGTCTTTATACAAGCAGAGATTGATAAGCCAAGGCTTGGTAAATACTATTAAGGGCATACGTCTTTATAAGAACTTATTATACGACCAAGAATTGGTGAACTCATGTTGAGAACGGTACGTATTTATACTTGATCCCATTGTTGCACCGCCTCCCGGTGAACAAAATATTATTACCTATTTAACTCTAATACCAAGCATTTTAAGTTCGATGTTTTAAACCAACCCGGAGATGACCATTCGAAGGGTTGAGGGTAATTGTTGTCCTTAACGGGAGGCACTACCATTTGTTAAAGATTATAATTTGCAAATCAAATGTCGTGAGGATGAGGCTCTAGCGGTGACCCGGGTCACAAGTTTGTAGTAGTCAGATCACTGGATTAGTCAACTTAACATTATCACGTACCAAGCAGATTCGAATCCCGAAGCAATACTCTCCGTGACCTGATCATCTCCGAGATATTTTCTTTTCTGCTATTTAATATTCTGTTCGTTACATTTCTGTTACACACATCACGCACGTTCTTACTTTTATGTTATTTACTTTATCGTCATTTACTTTTTTGTCATTTACTATCCTGATTCACAAGCACACAAAACTTACTTATCAATTAATCCGGCTAAACGATAACAGAAGTTGAGTATTGGAAATCGACCGTGTCCATTGGTTCGATACTTGTTTCTTACCTATACTATATTACGCTGCGATATGTACACTTGCCTATTGTGTGTATTTTAAGTTAAAGTAATTATCATTTTATAAATTTAAAACATGATCTCGTGAAACCATAATCTCTAAATATTATTATATAATATTTAACTACATCAAAATTCACACATCAGAAATATTGACCAGAAAAATGGATTATGTAATGAAACTATATTACAAGTCATATCTCTTGTTAATCGTGTTATTGAGGTGTAGATCATTTCTAGAAGTAATATTGGAACTCGCACCTTTATTCTAAGAATTAATTTGAAACATTCAAACAAACGAATTCCTTTCAAGCTACAAAGAAGGCAGTTTCCACTCTCGGTTTGTTTCGTCAGGACAATAAATAAGAGCCCGATACAGTCACTATCAAGGGTTGGATTGTTCTTGAGGCAACCGGTTTTGACTTATGGTCAATTGTATGTTGCATTTTCAAGAGTTAAAAGCAGAGACGGGTTAAAACTTTTAGTTTTAGATAAGAGCCCGATGCAGGACAATAAATAAGAGCCCGATGCAGTCACTATCAAGGGTTGGATTGTTCTTGAGGCAACCGGTTTTGACTTATGGTCAATTGTATGTTGCATTTTCAAGAGTTAAAAGCAGAGACGGGTTAAAACTTTTAGTTTTAGATAAGGATGAAAAATTTTCAAACAAAATATCTAACGTTGTATACAAAGAAATATTTACTGATTTATGAAATGTATTCATCTTTTTTTTAGTGTCAAATTGTATGTTTTTTCACATTATTTTATTTGTACCCCGTGTAATACACGGGTTCTAACACTAGTATTTTAATAAAACAAATAATTTTGTTATTGTTATGTCCCGTGTTTAATTTTGTGAACGGATATTACATGTTTTAAAACTACAAATGCTTGTTGAATATAATCCCTCGTCCTAGAAAACGTAACAAACGTAAGAGATAACGAAATTAACGATCTTATGTCGTTTGAATACTTTAGTATCAAAAATCTTTTTATTACTTGTACATATTGTAAATGTTTCCGCATATGATACGATTGACATCTTTAGTATAACCTTAATGTGTTTCAGGTAGTTGGACTACCCATCTTAAATTTCCCATTTTTTTACAATCAGTAAGAGTGTAGTAGATACTGTTATACACAATGTTTTCAGAACCGGACCGGATATCGAACCGGTCACCTTTCCGGTTCACGGTCCGACCGGATAACATCACATATAATATATATATATATATATATATATATTTATATATAATTTAAAATAATTTACTTATATACATTCAATGCTTTTAAATTTTTAAAATTAATATTAGAGTTTTTCAGTAGATATTTTAAAGTTTAAAGGGAAAAAGTGTGTAAAATAAGCTGCTGGAGGGTTAAAAATGATATTTTTAATTTAACAATGTTTCTAATAAAACCTACATTCAACTTAAATATAAAAGGGATGTAAATGAGATCCGCCTCTTTCTCATATGTTGTCTTCTCCACTACCAAAAAGGTAAAGGTTGGGATCTCTCCATCTCTCATCTTCTCATTTGTAATAGACAACTCCTCTTCTCTGCTACATTTTGATCGGGTTTTATCTTCTCTGCTACGCTTTAATCGGATTTTATCTTCTCTCTATGTTCTCATCAGATTTCATCACCTCAGATGCCGACTACATATGGGTTTTTAACAAATCAACATCCGGTCCAACCCGGTTCGCCCACTGGCTCCCGGTCCGACCGCCGGTTCCCGGTCCGACCGGCAGCGTCTCTGCAGGATCGTTTGAACACATTGAACCAGACCGCTCTAGCCATTGGGTCCCGGTCCGATCGGCCGGTCCGCTCCGGGTTTGAAAACATTGGTTATACATGACTAGTATTTATGATTTTCGTAACAGTTTGTAACTTTCGGTTAACAAAACACAGCCTCAAAGATCGGGCTATTCCTGGAGATCTAACGGTCGGATTTCTATGTATTTTGGACTATAGGTTCCTAACACATAGGTCATCATTCCTACCATCGGAGTTTCCGATTAGAAGTTGGAAAGTATGGTTTGTAACCTGATCAATTCGTCCACATATTGTAGGTACGAAATCAGGAACTTTGCGGTGTTGCATGGCGGGCGAGACGAGGTTGCATGTGCGTTATAAGACCGGAGAAATGCTTGTGAGGCAGAAACTGTGATACCCGTCAATTAATCATACATTGATTTCACTAGTCATTTTATGTAATTACTAGACAAAGTACAATACTAAGACTTAATTAAGTCAAGACCAGGTCATCATGTATTACTCAGAGCGTATGCTACCACATTCGCCTTTCCCGTGTGGTATAAAATTTCACAGTCATAATCCTTCAAAAGTTACAACCACCGCCTTTGCCTCATGTTCAGATCTTTCTGTTCGAAGAAGTAATTCAAACTCTTGTGATCAGAACAAATGGTGCACTTGACCCCGTAGAGGTAATGCCTTCAAATCTTTAACACAAACACCACTATAGCAAGTTCCAGGTCATGAGTCAGGTATTTGACCTCATGCACTTTTGGGTGTCATGATGTGTACGCGATCACCTTTCCCCTTTGTATAAGCACACATCCTAGCCCCTGATAGGAAGCATCAGAGTAAACCACCAAGTCCTCATTACCATCGGGTAGAGCTAGGACTGGAGCTTGTGTCCGCTTCTTCTTCAATTCAATAAAATCATTATCCTAAGTTGGACCCCATTCGTACTTTATCTCTTTACGGGTCAACTTTGTCAGTGGCGAGGCTAGTTTTGAGAAGCCCTTAATGAACCTTCGGTAATAGCCTGCCAATCCCAAGACACTCCGAACCTCAGTCGGCGTCTTCAGGATTTCCCATTCCTTAATTGTCTCTATCTTCGCTAAGTCCACCATAATACTGTGCGGGTTAATAACGTGACCTAAGAATTGAACTTCCCGAAGCCAAAACGCGCACTTGGAGAACATCGCATAAAACTTCTCCTTTGCCATCATTTCCAACACTTCTCCGAGTTGACAGGCATGATCACCTTCAATATTTGAGTAGATCATAATGTCATATATAAATACAATTATTGATCGGTCCAACATCAGATGAAAGACTATGTTCATGGATTCCATAAATGCCGTTGGGGCATTTTTCAATCCAAATGACATCACGAGAAACTCGTAGTATCCATACCACGTTTGAAAAGGCAGTTTCGGAACGTCCCCTTCTCTAACCTTCAACTGATGATACCCCGACCTAAGATCGATCTTCAAGAACTAGCTTGCCCCTTTAAATTGGTCTAAAATGTCGTCTATTCTTGGCAATAGGTACCTGTTCCTTACCGTGCTCTTATTTAGTTCCCGATAGTCGATGCACATATGCATGCTACCATCTTTCTTCTTTACAAATAGCACCGGAGCACCCCATAGGTGAAATGCTCGGCTTGATAAAACCTTTGTACATAAGTTCTTTCAACTGAGTCATCAATTATTTCATTTCTGATGGAGCTAATCAGTAGGGTGCTTTCGCAACGGGCTGGGCTCCTAACGTTAAATCTATCTAGAACTATGTCTCCTGAACAGGTGGCATCCAAAGCAGGTCCCCAGGGAACACTCTAGGAAAATTGCACACCACGGGTACATCTTTCAACTCTGTAGCTTTCGCTTTCTTTATATCATCTACGACGTAAGCCAAGTAAGCTTCACAACGCGCCTCATACACTTTTCAGCCGTGATCATCGAAATGACGTTAGGCACAATACAATCTCTGTCCCCATGAATCGTAATTAGAGTACCATATTGAGCTTTTAGATGAATCACCTTTTGCTTACATACAATATGTGCTTCATTGGCAGCTAGCCAATCCATTCCCAATACATTTTCAAATCCCCCTAAGGCTATGCGAAATAACTTAGCAAGAAATCTATGGCCCTCAATTCTAATCATGCAGTCATCTATGACTTCTGTCACTCTCGTGGTCTTACCCACATCTGTTTCTACGTTAAAGGCCTGTGCTACTGTTCTAACTATACTGTCTAGTTTAGGATAAAACGCAGTGGCTATAAAACTTTTACTTGCACGGGAATCAAAGAGAATAAATGCATAAGTATTATTGGCAAGAAACGTACCTGACACAACGTTAGGGTTCTTCTTAGCTTCGTCTTGAGTCATGGCATAAGCCTAGTCCTCACCCTTGGTTTCTCTATTTCCTTCTCTTTCCCCGAACTACCAGCCTTGGGATGTTAGCAATCCTTAGCAAATGACCAGTAATCCCACAATTGTGGCATTTCTCGACATTCGAACAATTACGAGCGTAATGCTCTGTCTTTCCACACATGAAGCAAAGGTTCAAACCAAGTCGGCACTCCCCCGAGTGCTTCTTCCCACACTTTATTGGATATTAGATGTCCGATCATTGTTAATATTGACGTTGCTATCAAGGTACGATCCGAAGAGTTACACTTTGGGCAAAGAACAAATCATAGCGTTTAATTGTTAAACGTTATTTCACAAAACGCAAATTCAGAATTTGGTGGATTAAATATTTAGAGAAATATTTATTAGTTATGTTGTCACACCGCCAAATTCCACTTTCGGGCTATACCTGAGGGGCGTGACTCGAGAGGATCTTTACCTTTGAATTACTTTGAACGACCACTAAATGGTTTTTAAAATACCTATTTTAATGCATGGCTTGAACAAGCCCAAAATAAGTTAACAAAGTTCAAAGTAAATGTGTGGAAGCAATGTTTAAAAGTTTACAACGCTTAACAAATGAATTAAAAACGTTTGTCAAAATAGGATGCCATGCATGAATAGCGTGTGACTCCTGTGGGTGCATCCAAGCCACATATCCTATGCATTCAAAGACCTGAGATAAACATGCTAAAATGGGTGAACATAATGTTGGTGAGTTCACATGTTAAATGTAATGGAAATCATATCATGAAATGTATTGAAAAATCATATATTGACAATGCATGGAAAAACATATGTTGAAAATGCATGGAAAAGCATATGTACTCTACACAATCATTGTTGATCAGACAAAACCAAAAATTATCATAAGTCCGCCAACCGAAGCTCAACTGTAGCCACTGAAAAAGGAAAAGGATGTGGTTCGCCTCTTTGTGCCAAGCACATGGATGGATTAGGTCAATTATGTACACGTTCGACCCCCGGTCGAAGTTAGCGCTACTAACCGGGGCAAGGGTTGCTAAACCCAACAATACTGTTCATGATCACCTCGCTATGGAAAAATTAACGGTTGACTCTGAGAGGACTTTGTACAACAGTACAACTTATATAATTAATGTAACTGTGTAAGCATGGAAATATGATTTTTGAAAATGTACTTGAGCATGTATCTCACCCCAAAAGGACAATGAGTAAAACGGGGCTATGAGAACTCACCTGATAAAGCGGTAATGATATGCAAGTCTTAGCAAATCCGGCTAAATGAGACGACCTACTCGTGCCTTAGGAAACATTTAGGACTTTAAGGTCTAAGTATTTTAAATGCTTGACTATGAACTTTATGCATCTAAAGAGTTGTTTGAAAAGTGACTTTAACGTTTCAAAAATGTTTTGACTCGACGACCCGTTGGTGACACGTTGGACTTAAACATTCAAATCCTAATATGGAATTCAAACCTCCTTTGAAATAGTCTATTATCATCTAATAAACACATTAGCACATTCGATTGGAATTTAGAACTTGAAACACAACGTTTGATACATTAAAGTTTCCCTAATTGGAAAGTCAAGTTTTTGAGTCCTAAACATGGCAACTATGCAAAGTTAATGTTCATACACGGAATTAGGCATGTTATAACACATATAGAACATTCCAAGATTTACTTGCTAAAAATAGACAAACATGCGAGTTTTGGATAACTAAAGTTTCCTATTATAGCAAGATCATGTCAACAAGTTAATGGATAAACATCACATACTATCATACAATGCACTTAGTTAAGTGTTACTAAGTCATTTAAACCTTCTAATCATGTTAACAACTTGCAAACACGTCTTGTGGAAACATAAAGTTTCCTTATTTAGAAATCGGGCTCTAAAACTCATACACATGCATTTTAATCCATCATTTTGGTCAATCATTTTTCCACAGTGTTTACTATACTAGTTTCATGCTTTGAATACACCTAAACACCAAGTTTTCATACATGTAAAGAAATAAAGTTTCTATAAATAGAAAACGAGCTTAAAAGCATCATGGACATGTGATTTTATCGAAAAAAAATCATACAATCTCTATATCTAGTGTTTATGCATCATTTCCACCAAACAAATCACATCATAACTTCTTTTAACAAAAATCCAAAAATTAAAGTTACTATAAATAGAACCGAGCATGAAATCTCATATGACCAAAAGTTCTAGATAACAAATCTACACATTTTATCCATTCTTTATGCATATCTAACCATTTTCCATCATCAAATCACCCTAAACATGACATCTATCATGAAACCCAAAATTAAAGTTTCCTAAAATAGCAAAACCGAGCATGCATGTATCATCCAACACTTTTGACAACAAAGTTTGCACATATTATCCATCTACAACTGTTATTACAACGTAATCCATCATCAAATTAACAAAATCTCATCATCTAGCACATGAACATATAATAAAGTTTCCTTATATGGAAACCGAGCCTATGAACAAAATCTGGGTTCAAAATCACCAACAATATGTACCATTTGAGTTATAAAACACATTTCCTTTAAGAATCCATGATTAATATTTCATAAAAATGAGTTTTCTTTGGATGCATGTTCATATGAACATGAAGATGAAAATGGAAAAAAAATATGGGTTTTGATCTTACCAAACTTGAAAATGTGATGGAATGATGGATGAAATCTCTTGTAAACTTGATAATCTTCACTTGGAGCTTGGATTTGGATAGAATGAAAGATCAAAAATAAAAAAAATGGTGAAGAATGGTGGTGGTGGTGGTGTTCTCAGCTCAAGAAGAAGAGAGGGAGGATAGAGAGTGTGGAAGAGTGGAGGAGAAGAAATGGGTAGAGGTGGGGGTTATTTACAGGGTAATTTGAATCCGGGTGGTGGAAAACGAATAGCCACCGATTTATTGACGAAAATCCCGAATAGGTATGAACGAAATTGTTTAAAAATAATTTGACTCATATAAAAGTTTAAGATTTTTATTTGGAAAAGTCGATACATACTTCAGACTGGCCGGACAGCGTTAAAACAGAAAGTTTCTCAGAAAATTCCCGAAAAATTCACAGAGTCTTGGAATAACATATCAAACTACTACATGTAATTTGTGCATATCAAATATATGTTCAAGTGTCTGCTTAGAATTTTGGCCTAGCTAGTGCACACTACGTGTCTACCGGACTGTGCTGAAAATAAAAGTATTTCCATAAATCATCGAAAAATTCATGTAGGCATGATTAATTAAATCACAGTGTTACATATAATTTTCGCACACAAATTATATGTCTAGGTATTTGTTTTAAATTATCACCAACGGTCGTGCTGTAGGACGCGTGTTTGACCGGGTAATCTTCTAGATTACCGACACGTGTAAACGGATTACTATAAAAATTAAGAATGATGCATGTCTAATAATGTAATATGTATCTCAGTCGGGTATGGATATCAACCTAAAATTTTCCCGGTGTCACATCATCCCCCGGTTGAAAGGAATTTCGTCCCGAAATTCAGCTTGCGGTAATAGCTTATGGTGTGGTCTGAAATAAGAGTGGGTGTTTGCGCTTAATCTGATCTTCGCGCTCCCATGTGAACTCTGGTCCGCGTCTGGAATTCCATCGGACCTAGACTATCGGAATGCGACTCTGTTTCTGTTGCTTAACCTCGTGGTCCATGATTTCTACAGGTTCTTCGACGAAATGTAGTTGTTCATTGATTTGTACCTCCTCGAAAGGTATTGTCAGTTTCTCATCGTATAGACACTTCTTTAAGTGGGACACATGGAATACATTGTGGATATTCTGTAGCTCTTCTAGTAGGTTGAGTCGGTAGGCAACAGGGCCAATCCTTTCCAAGATCTCAAATGGTCCTATGTAGCGGGGGTTCAGTTTCCCTCGTTTGCCAAAACGGATTATGCATTTCCAAGGCGCAACTTTCAGTAACACTTTGTCACCTACTTGAAACTCTACTGGTTTACGCTTTTGATTAGCGTAGCTTTTCTGTCTGTCTTGAGTGGATTTCAATCTATCTCGGATTTTGAAAATTTTCTCGGTGGTCTCGTGGACAAGATCTGGTCCTGTGAGCTGACTATCTCCGACTTCAGCCCAACAGAGTGGTGATCTGCACTTTCTTCCATAAAGTGCTTCAAATGGTGCTGCCTTGATACTCGTGTGGTAACTGTTGTTGTAGGAAAATTCAACCAACGGCAAGTGAGTATCCCAACGGTTGCCAAAATCTATTGCACAAGCTCTTAATAGATCCTCTAGAGTTTGGATGGTTCGTTCACTTTGAACATCTGTCTGTGGGTGATAGGCAGTGCCCAAATCTAAGCGTGTTCCCAACGCTTCTTGTAATGATTGCCAGAATCGGGAAGTAAAACGACTATCCCTATCTGAGATGGTGGAGATCGGCACTCCAAGCCTTGAAACTATTTCCTTTAGGTAAAGCCGGGTCATCTTCTCCATTTTTTCATTTTCTTTGATAGGAAGGAAGTGTGCGGATTTGGTTAAACGGTCAACGATCACCCAAATGGTGTCGTATCCGCTCGGGGTTTTGGGTAACTTCGTGACGAAGTCCATTGAAATTTGTTCCCACTTCCATTGTGGAATTTCCGACTGCTGTAGTAACCCTGATGGTTTCTAATATTCCGTTTTAACCTTGGCACAGGTTAGACATTTTTCGACATATGTGGCAATCTCGGCTTTCATGTTTGGCCACCAGTACTTTGTCTTGAGGTATTGGTACATTTTGTCAGAAACAGGGTGAATTGAATACCTTGACTTATGTGCCTCATCCATCACTAAGTCTCTTAAGTTCCCATGGTTCGGTACCCATATCCGATCCACGTAGTAACGCACATCATCGGATTTGATCTCAAACAGTTCCTCCATGCGTCGTAGGCCTTCATTTTCCAAATTTTTCTCCTTGAGAGCCTCGAGTTGAGCGTCACGTATTTGGATAGGTAGATTCATGTGGATCGTCAAGGTTAATGCTCGCACTTGACGTGGTTCGAGTTGTTTTTTCCTATTTAGAGCATAAGCAACTACGTTTGCCTTTCTCGGATGGTAACAAATTGCGCAGTTGTAATCATTAAGCAATTCGACCCATCTGCGCTGTCGCATGTTCAAGTCCTTTTGATCAAAGATGTGTTGGAGACTTTTGTGGTTAGTGAAAATCGTACATTTGGTACCATACAGGTAGTGTCTCCAGATTTTGAGTGCAAAAACCACGGCTCCCAATTCCAAGTCATGGGTGGTGTAGTTCTTTTCGTGCACTTAGAGTTGCCGTGAAGCATATGCAATAACCTACTCTCTTTGCATCAGTACACAACCAAGTCCTTGGTGTGACGCATCGCAGTAGACTACGAAGTCGTTGTTTCCTTCAGGTAGTACTAAGATCGGTGTGCTGCAAAGTTTTTGCTTGAGTAACTGAAATGCTTCTTTAGTTCTTTCATTCCAATCGTACTTCGCGTATTTCTGTGTCAAAGCAGTCAATGGTTTCGCAATCTTTGAAAAGTTTTCGATAAACCTTCTGTAATATCCGGCACGTCCCAAAAATTGTCGTATTTCGGTTGCAGTTTTGGGTGTTTGCCAGTTTCTTATTTCTTCAATCTTGGTTGGGTCAACGTGTAAGCCCGTCTCGTTTACCACGTGACCTAGGTTGTGCACTTCTCGGATCCAGAAGTAGCACTTTGAAAACTTAGCGTACAACTTCTCGGTTTTCAATAATTCTAGAACGAGTCTTCGATGTTCAGCGTGTTCCTCCTCGCTGCGAGAATAGATCAAGATGTCGTCAATGAACACAATAACAAATTTGTCTAGGTAGGGTTTGCACACATGGTTCATAAGATCTATAAACAATGCGGGTGCATTGGTTAAACCGAATGGCATAACCAAAAACTCATAGTGTCCATATCGAGTTCGGAATGTCGTCTTGCGTGTGTCCTCCTTTTGGATTCTCAGCTGATGGTACCCTGACAGTAAGTCGATCTTGGAGTAATAACTCGATACTTGTAGTTGGTCGAACAAATCATCTATTCTGGGTAGAGGGTATCGGTTCTTGATGGTTACTTTGTTCAATTCCCTTTAGTCGATGCACATACGAAACGATCCGTCTTTCTTTCTAGCAAATAAGACAGGTGCTCCCCAAGGCGAATGACCTGGTCGGATAAATCCTTTATCTAGCAACTCTCGTAGTTGGTTTGATAACTCCTGCATTTCCGACGTGCCAGTCGGTATGGTGACCGTGCTATCGGAGTAGCTCCCGGGGTAAGGTCGATTCGGAATTCGACTTGTCTCTGCGGTGGGAGTCCCGGTAAGTCTTCAGGGAATACTTCAGGAAAATCACGAACAACTGGTATCGACCTTCCTTTCATATGTCCGGTTCTCCGTTACATGTGCTAATATGGCATAGTATCCTTTTCATAGATACTTCTGGGCTTTCATACATGAGATGATATTCAGAGGAATCCCGCTCCTTTCTCCTTGTATTGCAAGTGTTTCTCCATATGGTAGGGGTAATCTGATAATCTTTTTGCGGCATACAATCTCCACTCCATACTTGGACATCCAGTCCATACCGATAATCACGTCAAAACTCCCTAGTTTAACGGGTAACATATCTATTTCAAAGGAATGATTGGCTAATTCTAGGACACAGCGCAGAATAATGTGGTTGGTTTTGATTAATTTACCGTCAGCTAGTTCTAAGGTATACTCGTTATCTAGCACAGTAGGTTCGATACCAAGTAATGGACTAAATTCATTAGACACGAAGCTTCTTCGGCACCAGTATCAAATAACATAAATGCATAATGGTTGTTTAGAAGGAACGTCTCGGGGTTCTGTTTGGCTTCTCCTGCTCCAATCACAAAAGCTAGCCCTTTAGCGTTGTTGTTGTTATTTCCTAGTTTCTTGTTCCTTGAGCAATCCTTTGAAAAATTTCCATTCTACCCACAAGTGTAACAAGCACGGGTTGTTTAAGTGTTTGGAACTGGTCCTTTCATCCTGCAATCCTTGGCCGAATGGCCAATCCTTTTGCACCTATTGCACCTTGCTTCCTCACAAGTGTCGTTGTGGTGAAAGTTTCATCGATTGCACTTTGGTAGGGTTCCCGTGTAAGCTCTCCTTGGCTTATTGTCAGCTTGACATGCGGTGTAGGCTCGGGTAGTTTCTTGCCTTTTCTGTGGTGGTGTCGGATTAAATGACTTTAAAGAACTACCTTCGCACTTTCTCTTGTTATCAGCAGGTTTATCAAAGAGTCCCTGACGAACGGCCTGGGACGTCAGGTGGTGTGCCAATCGGATTGCTTGCTGAATTGTTGCAGGCTCAGAATATGATACCATACCCTGGATTTGCGAGGCCAGTCCCCACAGATAGCGCTCAATACGCTTCTCTTCAGGTGTTACCATATGAGGGCACAATCCTGCCAAATCATGAAATTTTGACGTGTAATCCACCACATCTGGTCCATTCATTTTCACCAGGAGAGTTGCACATCTAGAAAGTAGACTCTACTTTCTTAACCCATCTTCCCAAGTTAACTGCTCCATCCCGACCATTGAAAGAGAGCTGATGTCGTCCAGGCGGTCTATATAAACAATAATAAAAACCTAACCTAAACTCCTAAGTAATAATAGGAATACCTATGAACTAAACCGCACTGACATGTAAGTGTATCTATCGAGTGTAGCACAACTTAACGGTAAACCAAGTTATCGAACCCTAGAGACACTGTATAACTATACTAGACTCTGAATCGGACTAAAGATTAAATTGGTTTGGGGGTTTTACTACACTAAAGATTAACTAAGAATGCAGCGAACTAAGAACGACTCAGCTATCAAGAACAAGATCTAAAGTGATATTAGAAGATGGGAAGAATACTACCTAGGTTGGAATCCTACTTGCAAAGTACAACTTCTACCGGTTCTGGAAACTGTGATGGATCTGGGTTTCTAAAGATGACAACTAAAGACTACCTAATGGATCCCTAATCACTCTTAGGGTGTCACCAACTAAGCAACCTAAAGATGTACTCAACTCACCAGATTGTTGGATCACTTCTCAGGTATTTCCAACTATGATAAAGTACCCTAATAAACAGATTACCTCTCAGTCTCTCCGTCTACCAATACACTTGAAGAATGCACGGGGTAATCCCAAGATAACAACTATGACACGAATAGAAACAATCACTAGACACATAATACCGGCTTCCTCTCAGACAGCTGACACTCGGATTCCTAATGACAAAAACTAAACGACTAATTCTCACCTCTCGGGTATTAAACTAGGATTCTCACTCAATTCAAATCAGCAATCAATCACAATCTTTGTGGTCACTACGTCTAGCAAACCACTCACAATTACAAACCCTAAGATCTATGACATAGACACGCAGATCAAACTGGCAGACAACCACAATCAACGCAGGGAGTTATAATCAACCACACAATCAGACATGAGCATACATATTCATCACAATTATTAACTCAAAGATTGCTTACAAAATCATTAGTCCATTCAAAATAACCAAAACCGATAAAATCAATACTTTAACATGTATTCATCATGTGACCCAGGCAGTATAAGAGTTTTAGCCAAAGATCATACTCAAAACAACTAAAACATAAGTATTAAACAAGAACATGGTATCAAACAATCAAATCAAAGATAAAAATCAAAGCTTGAAACCTAGAACGCTAGAATTAACGAACCCGGAAGCAAAGTCTTCAACTTTCGACCTCTAATCTCTTCTCCAGCCCCAAAATCGCCTCCGGAACTCTTCTTAGACGGCCGGTTGCGAACCCTCTAAACTAATCTCAATAAAAAACTATTTAAAATCGATTTCTCTTTTTTCTCGGAAAATAGTCGGGCGCGTTTCTGCTTTTCCTCGCGTACCGCGAGGCATTTGTCTGTCTCTCTCTCGTACCGCGAGGGACTGAATTTCAATAAATTCTTATTTATTTCTCTTGGCTTTATTCTCTTAATCGTATTCTTCGGGTTTAGCTTCCTATACCACACGAGCTCCTGAAAGTATACAATAGACTCAAATACAGACTTAAACGATTAAAAAGGAACATAAAAGTAATCAAAAACGCACAAAACACTAGGAATAAAGATGTGTGCTTTGCACTACATCAAACATCCCCACACTTAACCTTTTTTCATCCTCGAAAAAGCTGTAAATGGAATCATAACTCAGATCTAACTTAACAAACATCAATTACCAATTAGTAAAACATACTCACGCGTTAAAAAGCAATAATCAGTATTTCTGTCCGATTAAACCCAACACCAACTTTTAAGCTCCCATTATGTGTTCTAATTCTAATTTATATAACTATCAATCAATCTATGTGACTCACACTTAAAAGTTACAACTCTACCTAATCTCATCTCACGGTTATATCTAGGCATGGATCAAAACATATACATTTACCCTACCACGTTAAACTAAAATTTACAGGTTTTTAGAAATAATGAAATCATGAATGAATGGATGATAATGAGCATTAATACGCAAAATAAACTTCATCTAGAGGCGTTTCAACCAAGTCACTATCCCGGAAGGTAACACATAGACTAAGTCTAAACAATAAAGCACATAAGAATCAACCCAGTGGTGTATCCTCCAAGTCGCCATCCCAGAGGAAAACACATAAGCAAAACTCACATTTCAAATCAAATAAGCTCATGAATTATGGAATTTATGGCTACGGGCGCCACCGAAACTCGGATTTATTCTCATAAAAAGAGAGTGGTGTGCCATGAAATTTCAAAAACCTCTAAATTTTAACTTAACGTGGTACCTATCAACCTATTTTGACAGTTTCAGTATTACCATTACCCTAAGATGAATACCCACAAGATATCATGATTTTAATTCAATTGATTCCTAAACAACACTCATAGGATATTTAAGCTTTAATAGCTAGCTCAGTCTACCAAAACATTTCTAATTAGACGCGTTTTCAATTATTTAATCATTTAAACTCAAAAAGTAGATCCGATTGTACTATCATTTTTCATTTATTATGCAATTATTTCCAAGGACATTTTTCAAAATCTTTTAATTTGTTTTTTGTATTTTTGAATTTTTATAAACAAGACAAACTATACTCAACTAGACACTCACATCCCCACACTTGAAAGACACATTGTCCTAAATGTGAAGCAAAACACAACTATAAATAAAAATGCAAAAATAAAACAAAACATGAAGCGACTTAGCTGATAATGTAGCAGTGAATTTATCCAGCTTCCTTCATCCTTATGTGCACTGTATAGCATTTCGGTCGCGGTTGCACAGACTATCGGGTTGCCTTTTCAAACTTCATATAAGTGATTATCGATCCCACCCGAATGGAGATTGAGTACTGGCATAATGATAAAACCTGTAAAATAAACTTCATAACAAACCCGCAGCATTAACTGACTCAAATTAAAATAAAGACTCGCTAACAATTGAAAGACTCAAGATAGATAGCATGCAGAGAAACGTACTCAATGGGTGGCAAACACATAGACATGAATGCCACAACAAAGTAGATCATCAGTCATAAACAGTTTCAATTTGGTCAGTGGATGTTAATGATGATGATAATAGAATGGGTGAAAGTGATGATGATTGATGAATAATGGAATGATGGATGATGATAATAGAGGTGGTGTGATGATGGTGGTAGTAGATGTGGTGGATGTGGAAAACCATGGAAAACAAGGAAGAACGGCAATTCCAGGATAGCCCCGCGTACCGCTAGGCATCAGGCGGCCACCCCTCGCGTACCGTGAGGGAGTGGCATTTAAGCCGGCCCCTATTTCTATCCACCGCGTACCGTGAGGGACTGGGGAAATACCTCTAGCGTACCGCGAGGACCATCTGGTGACAAAAATTTTTGAGGGTTTTTATACTTAGCCAAATTTTCACACCTCAAAATTTTCTTCACCCAAATTCCATAAAAACCTATTCCAAGCATAAAAACATACATAAAAATACCTGGAACTTCATTCCCGACGATTTTCCTCGCCGAATCAAGCGCGAATTCCTGCAAAACATGAAAAAGACACGGACTCAAACCAAGTAATGAACAGAAACTCTACATCCCAGGCACTTGCCCGAGACTCAAACAAGCCTATAAGGAGGCTTCTTCTTAATTCTAACCGGCACCACCTTCATCCTTCGCGGTCTCCCGGTTCTCCAAAACCTCAACATACTTCTATTCCTACCAAACTTCAAACTTCTACTAAGTCTATCACTTCGATCCTTCCACCATAGCTTAAACTTACCAGGTTCAAAGATAACCAGGTTCAAGTATTTCAACAGCTTATCTCCCCTAGACATCCCCACACTTGGGGTTGCATTCTCCTTAAATCAGATGGATCTACCAAAGCACGGGTTCTCTTACGGGGCGGCCTAGACCTAGGGGTACTAGAACCAGGGTTGGCTCGCTCTCTCTCCCCTTAGCACAAAGAATATGTAGAAGTTTAGGAATAGGCACTTCTAATTGTATGGCCTCTCCAATCACCACAGGATCACCTAGTTCATCTCCACTTTCCACCATGGGTAGCTCACATACTATCTTCCCCACTTGTGCTAAAATCTCGCTCAAACTGCAATCATCGCCGTCAGCACCTAGAAACGAGGATCCTATCAATTTTCTTTCAAATTCCTCAAGCCAATCCGATGGGTCTCAATTCTTCCTCCTCCATCTCCCTCAACATCATCTTCTACCGGATTAGAGTCCATGAAGGTATCAAGCATGCACACGGAGTGGCTATGCTCGCCAACATCATTCGTGGACTCTATAGCATCGAATGTAATATACTCATCCCCCACACGAAGTGTGAGTTTCCCGTCGAATACATCGATCATCGCCTTGGCGGTACGTAAGAACGGGCGTCCTAGGATGAGCGGGACTTTTTCATCCACCTACATGTCCAGGATGATGAAATCCACGAGGAGTACAAAATTACCTACTTCCACTAACAGTTTCTCCACTATTCCCCTTGGATACTTGACTGAAGGGTCAGCCAAGGATATGCTCATGCACGTGGGCTGCGGTTCACCTACGTCCAGCTGCTTATAAATAGAATATGGCATCAAAATGATGCTAGCACCCAGGTCGGCCAACGCGTGGTTTAGAGGTAAACCGCCAAACAGACACGGGATCGTGAAACGACCCAAATCCGGCAGCTTCTCAGGTAACTGGTTCTGAACCACCGCAGAACATTGCTCATTAAGTGAGACTTTAGAGATCCCCTGCAGCTTCTTCTTGTTGGAAAGAAGATCTTTGAGGAACTTGCCATACTTAGGCATATGCTGGAGGACCTCTATGAATGGGAGATTAACCTTGAGTTGTTTAAACAAATCAAGGAAGGTACCGTATTCCCTAGCGTTCTTATATGGCAGTACGCGCGCTGGGTAAGGAATACGACTCAAGTCAACCCCGGTGGACTTCATCTCCACCCCCTTCTTCTTCTCCACTGCCCTCTCGGCAGACTTCTCCATCTCTATCTCTTCATCCACCGGTTTTTCCTTTTCTACCACCGGTGGGGTCTCCTTTTTGTTTGCCATCTTAGCATCGATTACAGCAAATTTAGCTCTCCAATCAACCTTCTTAACTTCCTCTACAAAAGGTATGCCATACTCAATGGAGTGGGAGTCATCCTCTACAACCTCTTTCCTCTACACATTCCTAACAGACATGGTCATCACTGAAGCGTTAGAACTCTTATAGGCCGCAGATGCTTCACTCTGCCTCTCCTTCAAGCTCCTCGCGATGTCTCCTACCGTGCGCTGCAAATCCTAGAATGCCGACTGCTGATTCTTCAATAATGTGTCATGGCTATCCAATCTCTGCCTCGTGACCTTGTCTTGCTGGACTAACTGGGCAAGCAGTTGTGTCTGATTCTCGAGCATCTCTTCTATCTTTCTTGTATTAACACTGCTTCCCGAGCTCGCTCCAGCCTCTCCTCCTCTATACTGTTGCTGGCGACCATTAAACCCAGACGGGTTATTTCCAGATCTCTATCACGAGCCAAATGATTTATTATAGTTGTATCCTCGGTTCTGGTATTGGTTGCCAGAAAACTCACGTGCACCTGATTATTAACTGGGCAGTCCCTGGTGTCTTGGCCTCCCCTGCACACTTGACACAGCTGAGCACTTAGCTTCAGCTCCTTGATCTCGTTAGCTATTGAGGCGAGTGCAGCCGCTAGATTCAGGAGTGACCTGATGCACACCTCTAGGAGAAGAGGTGTGTGCTCTAGCAATAAGAATGTAATTCCTAACAGAATGTGGATGCTGCTGTTCGGCTTGAGCGAAGCTCTCGAACATTTCCTCACACTCATCAGGCTCGAGTCTCTCCATGATATGGCCTCCCGCAGCTGTATTGAACATTTGATGCTTCTCGAAGGTGAGGCCATTAAAGAACTTCTCCACTAGAGCCCAGTCGGAAAGACCGTGCTGAGGACATCGGCTCAACAGCGTGTTGAACCGCTCCCAGGCTATGTGATAAGGCTCGTCGGGATCTATCTGGAACGAATGGATTTGATCCCGAAGGAGAGTGGCCCTGGAAGGTGGATAGCACTTCTTGTAGAATTTGGCTTGAAGATCCTCCCATGTGGTGATAGAATTATCGGGAAGGATGTCAAGCCAAGTAGATGCACGTCCAGAGAGCGAGAATGGGAGCGCGAAGCGAGAGAAATGTCCGGGTGCATCCTCATCCTCAAGGCCATGAAATTGGGTGGCATGAGTGATCGTGCTCATGACATGTGACGGGATCTGCCATGTATTGGTGTTAGAAATTGCGGGGCGTGTGATCGAAGATCTAGCCCTAGTGACCCCGCCACTGGCCCTCTGGTGCACGGTACATCTCGCTGGTGGGTCAGCGTCGCCCATATTAGGAAATAGAATTGGGCTCTTAGAACGTACATGGGTTTTGCAAAGCACCTTCAAACGCTCCCGAAAGTCGCGGGTGCGCTTGTGAAGCTCTCGTTCGGGATCTATAAAAGCTGCGAATGATGGTGATCCCTGCGAATGAGTATTGTGCATACACAGAAAAACACTAGAAGGAGAGAGACACAGACTCAAAAACAGAAAGACTCGATCCTATTTTAGACTCACAGAAAGAACGTAGGACAAGCACAGAAGACAAGCAACCACACAAGACTCAAAAGAAAGAGAAAATAAAATAAACCAAAAATCACTAAAAGAACTAGTCAAATCTAATATTGCTATTGCCAAGTGTCCCTGCAAACGGCGCCAAAAACTTGATGTCGTCCAGACAGTCTATAAAAACTATAATAAAAACCTAACCTAGACTCCTAAGTAATAATAGGAATACCTATGAACTAAACCGCACTGACAGGTAAGTGTACCTATCGAGTGTAGCACAACTTAACGGTAAACCGAGTTAACGAACCCTAGAGACACTGTATAACTATACTAGACTCTGACTCGGACTAAAGATTAAATTGGTTTGGGGGTTTTACTACCCTAAAGATTAACTAAGAATGCAACGAACTAAGAACGACTCAGCTATCAAGAACAAGATCTAAGGTGAAATCAGAAGACGGGAAGAATACGACCTAGCTCGGAATCCTACTTGCAAATTACAACTTCTACTGGTTCTGGAAACTGTGATTGATCTGGGTTTCTAAAGATGACAACTAAAGACTACTTAGTGGATCCCTAATCACTCTCAGGGTGTCACCAACTAAGCTACCTAAAGATGTACTCAACTCACCAGATTGTTGGATCACTTCTCAGGTATTTCCAACTATGATAAAGTACCCTAATAGTCAGATTACCTCTCAGTCTCTCCGTCTACCAATACACTTGAAGAATGCACGGGATAATCCCAAAATAACAACTATGACACGAATAACAACAATCACTAGACACCTAATACCGGCTTCCACTCAGACAGCTGACACTCGGATTCCTAATGACGAAGACTAAACGACTAATTCTCACCTCTCGGGTATTGAACTAGGATGTACACTCAATTCAAATCAGCAATCAATCACAATCCCTATGGTCACTACGTCTAGAAAACCACTCACAATCATAAACCCTAAGATCTATGACATAGACATGCATATCAAACTGGCAGACAATCACACTCAACGCAGGGAGTTATAATCAACCACACAATCAGACATGAGCATACATATTCGTCACAATTATTAACTCAAAACAACTAAAACAGATGTATTAAGCAAGAACATGGTATCAAACAATCAAATCAAAGATAAATATCAAAGCTTGAAACCTAGAACGCTAGAATTAACGAACCCGGAAGCAAAGTCTTCAACTTTCAACCTCTAATCTCTTCTCCAGCCTCAAAATCGCCTCTAGAACTCTTCTTAGACGGCTGGTTGCGAACCCTCTAACCTAATCTCAATCAAAAACTATTTAAAATCGATTTCTATTTTTTCTCAGAATTTACATCTCCCGCGTACCGTGAGAGACAGAGCTTGGGTTCCTCGCGTACCGCGAGAACCAAAATAGTCCGGCGCACTTCTGCTTTTCCTCGCGTACCGCGAGGCATTTGTTTGTCTCTCTCGCGTACCGCGAGGGACTGAATTTCAATAAATTCTTCTTTATTTCTCCCGGCTTTATTCTCTTGCTCGTTTTCTTCGGGATTTAGCATCCTATTCCACACGAGCTCATGAAAGTATACAATAGACTTAAATACAGACTTAAACGATTAAAAATGAACATAAAACTAATAAAAAACGCACAAAACACTATGAATAAAGATGTGTGCTTTGCACTACATCAAGAGCGGTTTGTAGTCAAGGAAAAGCTTGTAGGTGCATACTGGAGGATTTTGTCCTTTTCCTCTTGCATTCTGGTTGTTCGATAAGGCTGCTACAGCTGCAGCTACTCTTTGGTTAATCAGTTCCTCCATCTGTCCTGCCGTCATTGTTGCTTGGCGGGGCGGCATGTCTCTTCATATTATAAAGTTAGCAAAAGTTAGATTATATGCAACATACAACCAACAAATGTACGCAAAATAACACATCACATTACCAATCAACTACAAAATATAAAAAGATAATAAACTTGATAAAATAGATTGTATGAAGTACAAAATATTCAAGAAGTCTTCGCTCCTTTACAAAAGAGAACAAGTTTAAAACTTCAAATATTCTGTGGGCACAGCCCGCCCACAATAGGCTGAATGGGAAATATAAGTGAACCATCCTCTAAGAAGGACAAATGCAAGCAACATCGTGTTAACGATGGTGAGAGCTGCAAATGAATCCAGGCGCTCATCGGCCCGCTCATCCCGCTGTCCTGCTGCAATAACCTCATACTCCACCACTTCCAGTCGTGTCTCTCCCATGGTAACTCGTCTGTACAGTCTCCCCAATGCTGAGTCATTAAGGTCCACTACACCTTGAAGCTGAACCAAGCGATCATCAAGTGCTTCTATGATAGCGTCTGAATTCTCGCTAGTGTCCTCGCTCTGCTGTGCTCCTGGGTCGGGTTGTGGCTCGCTCCTCTCAGTGCTAGACGGTATGGTCGGCTCAGTAGGCCCCACTTCTTGTGGACTAACCTGATGGGAGGATTCCCCAATCTCTAGCTGATTCAAAAGGCAATGCCTCTTGGGTAACGACTCGGTGTCAGTAGAAGAAAGGGCCCTCTTCTTGGGCGGTAATACAGTCTTGCGAGCGATTCCGCGGCGTGCAGGTCCCATGAAGTTGACCCAATCGCTGCGTAGCGGTGCAGGGCTGGGCAACCAAGGAGGAGAAGGGGAAGGAGTAGGTGGTCGTACCTCCTAACTGCTAATGTCTTCCCCGTAGGCGATTGAGTACGACACAGTCTTTCTTGAGTCGGTGTCGGAGTTTGCTCCTTCCGCGTCTCCCACTGGTTCTCTTCCAACTCCTCCTCTGGTTCCAATTCTGAGACTTGGTCTAGCTCTTCCTCGTGTGGCATGGCTGGGGGAAATCGTGCGTTTTCTGAGTTGGCTGACGACATGTTCCTGTAACAGGTCAACCATATATTTCTATCTTACGTGAGTATTCTAAGTGCATATGAGAATACTAAGTGTAAGTGTGCAAGTGAAATGCAATTTAGACATCGGTTACAGTCTAAGTCCACTATATGTAACCTAGTTCGCTGCAACCAGTGGCTCTGATACCAGTCTGTCACACCCCCAAATTCAACTTCAGGGCTATACCCGAGGGCCGTGACTCGAGAGGATCTTTACCTTTGAATTACTTTGAACGACCACTAAATGGTTTTTAAAATACTTGTTTTAATGCATGGCTTGAACAAGCCCAAAATAAGTTTAACAAAGTTCAAAGTAAATGTGCAGAAGCAATGTTTAAAAGTTTACAACGCTTAACAAATGAATTAAAATCGTTTGTCAAAATAGGATACCATGCATGAATAGTGTGTGACTCCTGTGGGTGCATCCTAGCCACATATCCTATGCATTCAACGACCTGAGATAAACATGCTAAAATGGGTCAACATAATGTTGGTGAGTTCACAAGTTAAATGTAATGGAAATCATATCATGAAATGTATTGGAAAAGAATATATATTGACAATGCATGGAAAAGCATATGTTGAAAATGCATGGAAAAACATATGTACTCTACACAAACATTGTTGATCAGACACAACCAAAAATTATCATAAGTCCGCCAACCGAAGCTCAACTGTAGCCACTGAAAAAGGAAAAGGATGTGGTTCGCCTCTTTGTGCCATGCACATGGATGGATTAGATCAATTATGTACCCGTTCGACCCCCGGTCGAAGTTAGCGCTACTAACCGGGGAAGGGGTTGCTAAACCCAACAGTACTGTTCACGATCACCTCATTATGAAAAACTTAACGGTTGACTCTGAGAGGACTTTGTACACACCAGTTAAACTTATATAATTAATGTAACTTATTAAGCATGGGGATATGATTTTTGAAAATGTACTTGAGCATGTATCTCACCCCAAAAGGATAATGAATAAAACGGGGCTGTGAGAACTCACCTGATAAAGCGGTAATGATATGCAAGTCTTAGCAAATCCGGCTAAATGAGATGACCTACTCGTGCCCTAGAAAACATTTAGGACTTTATGGTCTAAGTATTGTAAATGCTTCACTATGAACTCTATGCATCCAAAGAGTTGTTTGAAAAGTGACTTTCACGTTTCAAAGATGTTTTGACTCGATGGCTCGTTGGTGACACGTTGGACTTAAACATTCAAATCCTAATATGGAATTCAAACCTCCTTTGAAATAGTCTATTATCATCTAATAAACACATTAGCACATTCGATTGGAATTTAGAACTTGAAACACAACGTTTGATACATTAAAGTTTCCCTAATTGGAAAGTCAAGTTTTTGAGTCCTAAACATGGAAACTATGCAAAGTTAATGTCCATACACGGAATTAAGCATGTTATAACACATATAGAACATTCCAAGATTTACTTGCTAAAAATAGACGAACATGCGAGTTTCGGATAACTAAAGTTTCCTATTATAGCAAGATCATGTCAAATTGTCAAGTTAATGGATAAACATCAAATACTATCATACAATGCACTTAGTTAAGTGTTACTAAGTCATTTAAACCTTCTAATCATGTTAACAACTTGCAAACACGTCTTATGGAAACATAAAGTTTCCTTATTTAGAAATCGGGCTCTAAAACTCATACACATGCATTTTAATCCATCGTTTTGGTCAATCATTCTTCCACAGTGTTTACTATACTAGTTTCATGCTTTGAATACACCCAAACACCAAGTTTTCATACATGTCAAGAAATAAAGTTTCTATAAATAGAAAACGAGCTTAAAAGCATCATGGACATGTGATTTTACCGAAAAAAATCATACAATCTCTATATCTAGTGTTTATGCATCATTTCCACCAAATAAATCACATCATAACTTCTTTTAACAAAAATCCAAAAATTAAAGTTACTATAAATAGAACCGAGCATGAAATCTCATATGACCAAAAGTTCTAGATAACAAATCTACACATTTTATCCATTCTTTATGCATATCTAACCATTTTCCATCATCAAATCACCCTAAACATGACATCTATCATGAAACCCAAAATTAATGTTTCCTAAAATAGCAAAACCGAGCATGCATGTATCATCCAACACTTTTGACAACAAAGTTTGCACATATTATCCATCTACAACTGTTATTACAACATAATCCATCATCAAATCAACAAAATCTCATCATCTAGCACATGAACATATAATAAAGTTTCCTTAAATGGAAACCGAGTCTATGAACAAAATCCAGGTTCAAAATCACCAACGATATGTACCATTTGAGTTATAAAACACATTTCCTTTAAGAATCCATGGTTAATATTTCATAAAAATGAGTTTTCTTTGTATGCATGTTCATATGAACATGAAGATGAAAATGGAAAAAATATGGGTTTTGATCTTACCAAACTTGAAAATGTGATGGAATGATGGATGAAATCTCTTACAAACTTGATAATCTTCACTTGGAGCTTGGATTTGGATAGAATGAAAGATCAAAAATAAAAAAAATGGTGAAGAATGGTGGTGGTGGTGGTGGTGTTCTCGGCTCAAGAAGAAGAGAGGGAGGAGAGAGAGTGGAAGAGTGGAGGAGAAGAAATGGGTAGAGGTGAGGGTTATTTATAGGGTCATTTGACTCCGGGTGGTGAAAAACGAATAGTCACCGATTTATTGACGGAAATCCCGAATAGGTATGAACGAAATTGTTTAACAATTATTTGACTTATATTGATATGTTTAACATATAAAGTTTTCAGATTTTTATTTGGAAATGTCGGTACATACTGCAGACTGGCCGGACAACGTTAAAACAGAAAGTTTCTCAGAAAATTCTTGAAACATTCACAGTCTTGGAATAACATATCACAGTACTACATGTAATTTGTGCACATCGAATATATGTCTAAGTGTCTGCTTAGAATTATAGACCTAGCTAGTGCACACTTCGTGTCTACCAGACTATGCTGAAAATAAAAGTATTTCCATAAATCACCGAAAAATTCATGTAGGCATGATTAATTAAATCACAGTGTTACATATAATTTTCACACACATATTATATGTATAGGTATTTGTTTTAAATTATCACCAACAGTCATGCTGCAGGACGCATGTTTGACTGGGTAATCTTCTGGATTACCGATACGTGTAAACGGATTGACTTGCTAAGTGTGAAATGGACTTAATTACTATAAAATTAAGCATGATGCATGTCTAATCATGTAATATGTATCTTAGTCGGGTATGGGTATCAACCTGAAATTTGTCAGGTGTCACATATGTCGTATTTAATTATTTAGAATAATTAAAATTACCAAAGCCCGGAATAGGGCTTTATATATATATTTATCATTGTTATAAATATATTAACAGGTTTTTATATTTAATAGTTAAATATAAAACCAGTTCAGTTTATGCAAGATGGTCTTGGTAATTTAGTGTGATTATAAACTGTAGGGACTAGAACCGATTAAGTGTTAATCAGTTGCTAATTAAATGTTATTTACACGGGGTTGACTTTTAAATTATTTACTATAAATATTACTTAAAGTCAAAACCCTAATCCAAGTTTTTAACATAAAACGCCGCCACCCCTCCTCCTTGTGCGACGTCACCAGCCGGCCGCCACCTTGCTGCCGTGAGTAGCCACCACCCGTCGCCGTCGCTTGGGCTGTTCCTCCCTCCGTTGTGAAACCGATCGGACGCCACCACCGTGCCATTCACAGCTTCTCTCCGCGAGCCGGACCGTAGCCAAACTCGTGAATCGGGTTTGTGATTAGGAGCAATCCGAACCGATTTTGTGACTAGGTGCGTTTTTTGACGAGTTCGTGTGACGAGTTCGTGAACTAGCGTGACGTTCTTTGTACACGAGTGTTTCAACGCGGTTTATTCGTCAAAGGTACAAACTTGATAAACCCCTATAGTTGCGTTACTTAGTTTATTTTATTGTCTAAATGTCGTGTAATTGGATCACTGTCGGATAAAGTTTCGAACTTTATTATCGTGTGCTATTGTAATAGCTTCCGCCTTCGCAAATATGATTATTAACCTAATCGTTTTAAACGTTAAAACCGGTGCATGATTTCCAACACACTTAGCACAAGTACCTTGATCCTCTACCCTCAACTTTTTGTTCTTGGTTGCAAAACACATCTTTTATCCTATTGTAATTGTGAGTTTTAGATAGTTTTTGTACTCGTTTTTAGTTGTTTTTAGTTCGTATTGAGTCCATGTTGTGTTTGCAGGTGCTCGAGTGCTAAAGTAGCAGAATCAAGAGTTATATCATGGAGAATTCGAGTACATAAAGAGAGAGGTAGAAGGCCAAGAAAAAGAATTAAAAAAGTTGGAAACTATGGTCTTCTCGGTACGCAAAGAGGGAGATCCAATACCTCGCGGTACGCGAAGAACTTCAAAAAGGGCCCGACTAATTTGACCTTCGCGGTACGCGAAGGGCCTTGATGCTCGGTTCGCGGTACGCAAGAAACATAAAATCCGTGAAAAGCCCTAAATTCGATTGTTAAGATATTTGAACGACCATTAATCATGAGATTAGACTTTCAACTGTCAGAGGAGCATTCTAGGGTGATTTTGGCAAAGGAGGAAGCTTTTGGATCCGTGTTTTGAAGCTAGAGAGATCGAACCGATTAGAAATCAATCATTCGGTTTCGATTATTCGTTCTTGCATACTTAATCAGATTGTTTGGAACCATATTTGCTACTTTTACTACTGATTTTATGGTTTTGATTATGGTTCTTGGCTAGAAACTCTAAAACTACCTAGGTTTGAGATGAATGTTTAATAATGTTTAGATATTTATGGGTTTTTGGATCTTGTGTTGGATTGATGCTATAGTAACAGGTCTTCTTGTGATTGTTGATGAATATGAATACTTAATTCTGATTTAGTATTGATTATTTGTTCCATATGCGTCTTTGTGAATGTCGTTCATGTATGGATGCGTATTAGATCACTTACTTTGTGTTTGTGATTCGTTTGTGGTTTGCTAGACGTCATTAACCATAGGAACAGTGATTAGTAATCTCTTAGAATTGAATGTTCTTCTTATCTAGATACCCGAAAGGTGATAGATAATCGGTTAGTCCTCGGTGTTAGAATTCTGAGTGTAAACTGTCTGAAAGGAAGTTTCTTTAGGGTTTCTAGTGCTATTGCTAATTCGTGTCAAATAAGTTGTTTTCAGATTACTCCTTGCATCTCTGATGTATTGAGACAGTGAGACTGAAAGGTGATCTGTCTATTGAGTTCTTTAGTATAGTTGGTGAGACCGAGAGGTAATCCGATCAACTGGTGAGCATCATATCCCTTAGGCTTCCTTCCGGTCACATCCTGAGAGTGATTAGGAATCCAATAGGTAGTTTAGGGGTGTCATATCTTAGGATCCCAGTTCCATCACAGTTTCCATAACCGATAGAAATCCAAGCTTAGCAAACAAGATTCATAACCTAAGTAGTGCTTCCCTCATCATTGATTTCATCCAAGTCTCTTATCTGATAGTTAATTGTCATTAGCAGTCTTCTTTAATGCATTTACTTTGAGTTTAGCAGTTAATCTTAGTTCATATATCCCCCCCCCAAACCTAACCAATTATTCCCGTTCTAGTCAGATTCTAGTTTTAGTTAGTGTCTGTGTCTTGTGGGTTCTATATCCGGACTTCCATTGAGTTGTGTTGCAATTGATAGGTTTACTTGCCTGTCTTTGTGGTCTAGTTTATAGGAGTGTCTAGAGTTTAACTCAAGTGTTTAAGTTAGTTTTGTGTTTAGTTTTTATAGACCGTTTAGCCGACATCAAGTTTTTGGCCCCGTTGCCGGGGACACTTGGAAATAGCAAAATTAGCTTTGATTAGTTCTTGTTTGGTTATTTGTTTTTATTTTCTCTTTTGTGTTTAGTCTAATTAAGTAGTTTATTTACTTCCTTTAGATCTTGTTTGCTTTCTTTATTTGTCTTACTTGCTACTTGTGTGCGTCTTAGTTAGAGTGTTTCCTTTGTTCTTAGTTCATCTTGTTTTTCCTTTGTTTTCTGTTCCAGTTTATGCAACACACTCGCTCACAAGGATCACCCAATTTCACTGCTTATTCAGAGCCTGAGCGAGATCTTCACGAGCATAGCCGTAAGTTTCATGAACGTTTGAGTGATCTTGTCGAGAAAAAGGTACGCATTACGATTCCTTTTGCTGATATGGGTGACGCTAATCCACCTCCTAGACGTACCATCCACCAGAGGGCATGTGATGGTTTCACGGGAGCTAGGTCTTCTATCACCCGTCCTACTGTGCCTAACCCTAATAACTGGCAGATTCCATCCCATGTCATGAACACCATCAGTAACTCTACTCAGTTCCACGGACTCAAGGATGAGGATACGCCCAGACATCTATCCCGCTTTGCGCGTATTTGCGATGCCTTTCGCATTACTGGTGTTACTGATGATGCTATCCTTTTGTGTCTTTTCCCGTTCACTCTTTCTGGTCATTCTTCCACTTGGTTGGATACCCTGCCCTAGGATTCCATTACCACTTGGGAGGATCTGCAGGCCAAGTTCTTGAAGAAGTACTATCCACCATCTAAGGCCGCCCGTCTAGGGGACCAGATCCACTCCTTCCGCATGGACCCCGATGAGCCTTATCACATGGCTTGGGAGCGGTTCAACACTCTGCTTAGTAGGTGCCCCCAGCATGGCCTTTCTGATTGGGCATTAGTTGAGAAATTCTATAATGGCCTGACTTTTGATAATCAGCAAATGTTCAACACTGCTACAGGGGGCCAAATCATGGATAAGAAGGAGCCGAGTGAATGCGAGGAGAAGTTTGAGAGCTTTGCTCTGGTTCAGCAATAGCAGCCATCTACTAGGAATTCCAGTCCTAGTGTTAGGACAACCACTTCTTCCACTAGAGGTGTGCATTAGGTTACTTCTGATACTAGTGTGGCTGATGCACTTGTAAGACCCTGAAATTTCTCGTATGAATTTAAGAGCTAAAAATATTTGAAAATGAAGGTCCAGGGGTTAAATTTTAATTTACCTCAAAGTTGGAGGTTTTAAATTTAATTTTTTGGATTTTTGACGGTGACGGACCGTCATGGACCATAACGGGTTGAGCAAAGGGTGCACAGGTGTTAACACGTGTCCGGATGACTCAGCCCTAATTTGGGTTCGTAACGGACCATCACCCAGGCATGACGGTCCGTCACGCCGCAATATCACCAGCAACTGACACGTGTTGTCACACCCCGGATTTAGCCTACCCGCAACCAACGATTGGTATCTGTTTCTTATTTTATTTCTTCAGAGATTTATAAACACAACGGAATATTTTAATAACTCAGGATTTTTTCAAAAGACGGGGAATCTCCTGTTTCATTTCATTATAACAGGGATAAACCCTGATATTGTACACAAACGTTTATTTTTCAAAACCAAGGTTTTCATGGGACATTTCTTTCAACTGATGTCTACGGTGGATGTTCCCTTTTTCATGAAATCTTTTCTTTGTCATCATATGGCTAAATCATACAAATCATCCTTGGTTACATGTAAAACGTTTGAAATATTTTATCAATGTAAACTGGTGAATACAAGTATATTTGGAATCATAATCTAATAATCGTGAATAAATAGAACAATTTGTCCATAGTTTCTGGTCAATTTACACAGTCAACGGACTAACCACCAGCCACACCAGGGAACTTTGATATATTTCTACATCTATCTGCCTTACTCTTTAAGCGATGGGCTTTACAACAACCAAGGGTTCAACCCCTAGCCCTGTTACAGCGTCTCATCTGTAACACGTGTATATATACGTGACTCTATGGGCTGACTGTTATATAGTAAATCACCTTATGCAATGAATAGTTGTATAAATTCATTCAAGTCAGAGTATAATCAAAACCATTTTCAGTTTTGAAATCATTTTATAAAAATACAAGTATTCATCTTTTCAAAGTCTTGTCATGGAGAGTCTATAGGATTGTGGTTCTAGCAGACAACACCTCCACTTAATTCTCCTAGCTTGGTTTTTCCAAATGGAAGTTTCCTAGCTTCTCGGGATTCCTCTACCTCAACCATCAAGTCTGAAACTTAAACGTACGAACGGGTTCGAATCAGAGGGTGTGGAAATGGTAATTTAGCCCTGGAACAAGTTTGGGATGTTCTCCATTTGCTGGACTTCGAATTCTATTTATAGACAAAGGTTGAGGTCGTAACGGACCGTTATGGCAGGTGACGGTCCGTCACCGCTTGGTCATGACGGACCGTTATGTCTGGTGACGGTCCGTCACCGAGCTAGGTTTGGCGAGTCAGCTGACACGCGTCAGTATCTGGTGACTTTACGGCGTGACGGACCGTTACGAGGCCGTGACGTTCCGTCATAGGGTTACACGTGTCACTTCACCATCATGAGTCACAGGGATACGTGGCATTCTCCGGTTAAACAATTGCTGGGTCCATAACGGACTGTTACATACGGTGACGGTCCGTTACCATCTGTTTTACCAAAATTTCACTTTCAGTTCCTGAACTTTCATTTATTTGCAATTGTAGTCCTTATAGTTTTATTTTTGTAAAATTTAGGGATCGGGAATTTCATAGGTGCTATATCTTAAATGTAACATTGCCTGGAATTCCATTTTTCTTGTAGGCATGTGTGTACCAATACTCTTCCCACTCCTTAGTTGTGACTATTCTGAACTTTGTTCCTGTTAAGGACTAAAATAATTTTAGGCAAAGACCTAAGGAATGGATGAGGTACCAGATAATCATAATCGTGGTCGGCTTTGAATAACCCTATCTAGTTTAAACATGGGTGATCAGTCCTTGCCTAGACTAGGGTTAAGTCACCCATACCTACACCTACAATGACTATAACCCTAAGCCCCATACCTAATTTTATATAAAATCTTAAACTTGTTATAATTTAGGACTAAAATATATAATTAGCGTACCTGATTTTGAAACAAGAGGAAACTGAATATGAAAACAACTTATGAAGAGGAGTAGCCTCTATTTATAGGAATTTTAATCGTCAATTTACGTCGGTTTAAATATGATTCTTTATTTCAAGATTAAATTTGTAATTTAGGTTTTCTTGCTCATTACGTATACTTTTTGATTTTATCTGATATGCTAAAATAGAGATTTATATTGCTCTAATTTTTATAATCAAAATAGAAAATAGAAAGTTGATACAATTCATACACATACGTGCACATTGTATTTTTATTTATTTAATATTATTATTATTATTATTATTATTATTATTATATTATTATAATTAATTTAGCACATATTTTATTTTTCTCTTAAAACGTTTCAAATATAACGTTTTATAAAATTCTGAATACGTAGTCGAAACATGCTCATTTTTCTCTACGTTTCGACCTAAGTTTCGTTAGAAACGGAGGAAGGTCAAAATAATATATTTTTAATATTATTAAATATTAATCACTCGCCTGGTATTTCTAGGTCGAACATCTATATTTATAGACTTACGATTGGGACTATATGAGCCACATAACTTTTATTTATTTCTTATGGGTATGACTTGTACCTCTGGGGTCGGGGTATTACATTCTCTCCACCTTTATTTAAATCCCGTTCTCGAGATTTGTTGGAATATATGTGGATATTTCTTTTTCAGTTCTTACTCCAGTTTTTATGTTCAATTAGAAACATGTTTGGAGTTCACTCGTCTTTTCTCTTTCAGTCACTTTATTCATTGATCATAAATCTATAGGGATCCTTTACGAATTTTCAACTTTTTGTTTATCCTTGAATTGGCTAAAATCCAGCTATAGAACATACTAGTATGGTCATTAATATGAAAACAGTTTGTTAAATAAACGGATAATAACAGGATCTAGAATGTTATTACTCATTTATCAACGAACCGTTTTCTTATTATTTTCGACTATGCTTCATACTTGTTTGTTTATAGCTTAACCTTTCTTATTATTGGTAATCTAGAGATCTAAACCGGTATCTCATTGCCTAAATAGGCTTTCTTATTTAGTGGCGTTCCAATCCTTTTTGAAAGTATTCTTGTTGCCTATATAGGCATCTTATAGTATTATTATCATCTTACATATATCTTTGTCTTAGTTCAAGAATCTGAACTTTTATTTGTAAGGCTAAATCTTTAATTGCAATATTCGATTTGCAATTGGCTTGTTTATCTTTTACTCATGTCTTAAGGGTTACTGATTTTCTTAGTCCTAAATATGGACTTCATTTATTTTCCTTTAAATTTCTAAACTACACCTTTTCAAGGTGATACATTTAATAACGTCTTATTCTTGACGTATAATTTCAATGGCTTTTAATGAATATAATTCTTTTGTTAATCACAAGCCATTTTAAATCCTTTCTCGGGTTCGTAGAAACCAACTTGATAATTTCCTATATCTCTTAGGTCCTGATAATTGGTTTTTTCTGATTTATGATTAACACACACGTATTCTGTACTTTCTATTGTACAGTACTCCAAATGGTGCCGTCTTAATGTTTTATATGATTTTAACTTATAAAAATTTCTATGAGGGTAGATGGTCAGTCTATCTACTCTCAAGATTTATCTCATGGGTTCGAAGCGTATCTTCCTGAATTCATTCTTAAACTACCCGTGACTGGCATCCTGTTTATTCATTCTTAAGAATTCGTCATCTCCTCTGACTAATTGGTCAAGCCTTCTTACTTTTAAAATATTTAGCTTGACTTTCTTTTAATATAACTTTTCCAATTCATTTAATGAGTCTTAAGGTCGTTACTTATCTTGAAATATATTCTTTCATTTTTCTATCCAGTTCTTGCGCCTCTTAATCACATAATCTGTTCATCATTTTGTAATGCTTTTATCCTTATAAGATTCCTTGCTATAACACCACCGTTCTTCTTAGGGATTTCTCGAATCCTTCATTCTTTTCCGATGTTTTCCTTTTTGTTTTAATCTTACTAGGCTTATACTTTCGTCATTCCTTCTCTGAGTTCAACCATTCTATTTTACAAAGTCCTTGTCTATTCCTCTCTAGGTGTTTCTTTTAAAACATGAAGAGTAGGAATACTTATTGGTTTATACGAATGAGGAGGTACATAGAGCCTAGAATCCGTCATTTCTTCTCCTTTGAAGATACGAACATTCTTGTAAGGAATTCTGATGATCCCTTATAATATTTATAAGGGTTTTTATAAATATAGTTATAGCTTCCACCCGTAGGGCTTAATTAAAGCTCATAAAAGGTATATATATATAGATTGTTTGTATTTTCTAATTCTTCAAGGTTTCATAAAGTTCTTTTAATACTTTCTGAATCTATATCATATTCATTAACGGTTTCATTTGTTACGTGCTACTTGGTCCTTTTTCCTTTCTAGGTATTTTATATAAAAGAAAATATTCTTATTATAGGAAAGGAATATAAAGTATTTATTGGAAGAGCAAAGGCTATAGAATAACTAAGTTAGTCTTTCATCTTCTCCTTTCCTACTTCCTTTCTTCGCATACTTTCGGAGTTTCTTTCCGATTGTCTTTCTCTTTGCATACTTCCTAGACCCGTTGTTCTTTACTGAGAACATATCTGTTGGAGATACTACTCTAGTTAGATGTTGTCCTGTGTTACGGGTGTGACAAGTTGGTATTAGAGCCTCAGTTTAAGGCATTTAGATACTAATAGGAAGTTAGTATCTAGACTTAAACTAGGACTCTGAGATTAGTCTGGAATGCCATAGGCTGAGTCTCAGGTTGAGATGTTGACTCTCTTTATGACTTGTAACGGGTAATACCAAGGAAACAGAGAATTAATTACATTCATGATTAAATGTTTTTAATTTCTGAATTTTTGGATTATCACCGATTATATGAATTCTGATGTCATACATCTGTGCATACAGGTACTAAATGGCAGGAAGAGTTAAAGGACGAAGAGGTGATAGGGGTAGGACTCCTAATAGTTGGTCTCGTACACGTGATACGACGAATACTGACCCAAACATAGAGACGAATACCAATGTTGAACCCGAGCAACATACAGAGGAAATGATTATGACAGAATCCCAGTTTCAAGGAGCGGTGGCATCTGAGGTCACCCGAGTGCTCCAAACAACCTTACCAGGAATCCTGGATGATGCTATTCAGAGGAGAATGGGCTCTAGTAATCAGCGAAACAGAAACGAAGGAACCAGTGGTACAAACCCGCAAGCGGAGAATACTATTCATACCAACCCCGTAGGAAATGAGAGTGGTGCTACCCGAACCCCTGAAGCTGTTGTAATTACAAACCAAAACACACGAAATGAGTACCAAGGATGTACTAACAAGAACTTTAGTGATTGTCACCCTAAACCTTTCAACGGCAAAAAGAATTCCATTGCAACCATGCAGTAGATAACTTCTATGGATGCCGTAATCAAAATGAGTGAATGCAGACCAGATTAAGCCGTCAAATTTGCTGCACATTCGTTCGAGGAAGATGCATTTGACTGGTGGGAGTCAGTCAAGTAGACTAAGGGAGAGGAATGTATGGATAAAATGAAGTGGGAGGACTTGAAGGTATTGATAGTCAATAGATACTGTCCACAGAATGCAGTGGACAAGATTGAATTAGAATTTCACCGATTCGAAGCTGGAAATCTTAGCCAACAGGAATATACCAGCAAATTCAATGAGATGGCCAAGCTGGTACCACATCTTGTGACTCATGAATCCAGGAGAATCCAATGTTATGTGCAGGGATTACCACCAAAAATTCAAACCTTAGTGAAAACTACTTCACCTGCAACTATAGATTCGACAGTACATCTTAGTGCAATAATGTGTGATGAGATAGAAACTCAGGAGGTGGCCAACAAGAGGAGCCTGGAAAAGACAGTCTATGAACTCACTGATAACAAGATCCCAAGGATAGAAATAGATAACTTAGGAAGAAGTGCTCAAGGAATTGAATGTAACCGATGTAATCAAATATGACACATATCACGATATTGCCCCAAGATTAGATGCCATAACTGCAAGGATACCGGGCATTTCAAATGTGATTGCCCTAAAACCCGACAAGAAAATTAGGTAAGTATTACCTGAATGAATAAAAGGAATTATTTATTAATTACGTAAATTAGTTGTTATGCTTAACCGATTTCGAGGACGAAATCTCTTTAAGGAGGGGAGATTTGTAACACCCTGAAATTTTCCGTAAGCATTTAAGAGCTAAAAATATTAGAAAATGAAAGTCCAGGGCTTAAAATATAATTACCTCAAAGTTGGTGGTTTTAAATTGAAAATTTTGGATTTTTGATGGTAACGGACTGTCACGGACCATAACTGTAACATTAGTGACTTTTGCGTGTAATATTTTATTTCATTTTGTGCGTTAATAACATTGTGACTTCCATATTATCTCAATCTTATTATAACATACTTGTAGTTACATCGTGCGATATCAATTATTATTACAAATGTATAAACGATTCGGAGTTTTTGAGATTTCATACTTCCACATATTTTGTGTATATATATATATATATTATAGATAATAAATGAATAAAAATGTGATTTTATATATTTCTTTTTTTATAAAAAAATAAATAAACAAATAATAACAATGAAACAAATAATATACATACAAGTTTTTCTTATAAAAATGTACTTACTAAATTTGAGAAAAATAAATAAAATTAAGCCTTTGAACCCCTCTTTTAACCTTTTGAACCCCCTCTAATTGCCTTGAACCCCCCCTATCTTGAACCCATTCATAACTTGGACCTGGAACAAGAAAGAAGAACAAGTTTGACTTGAAAAAGTCAAAACCCATTTTTACCCTTCTACCTCCGTTGAATTCGCAATCAAAACTCATTTCTTTTTAATCCTAAACATTCAAGATCATGTATTAATTGCGTATCAAGCCCCAATTTGAGAGATTTGGACTGAAATCGTGAGATTTGGAACCCAATTTGGTTTATCACGTAAATGGGTATGAGATTTGCGAAATCACTAAATCAAGCCCCAATCTAGTTAATCTAATTTGAAATAGCAACTGTTAAGACGTTCAAATCGTCCTATAAATACCCATAACCCATTACATTTGAAGATCTCCTCAATTTTTTAATCTCTTTTTCTTCTCTCGGGTTGCAAATCGACGCAAGGAAAAGCCTTCAAACTCGAACGATTCAAGGTCGAATTCAGGTAACGAAACACCCTACTAATCGCAATCATCCCTGTCCTTTTCTTCTGGTTATCGTTTTGGTCTAGGGTTTTTGGGGGAGGGGGCCCCTAGTCGCGATCTGAGTTTGCAGGGTAAGGGGTTGCGGGAGGTTTGGGTTATAATGGATGCCATCTGAATGGTTTAACAAAGAAGCTGGTTAGTCTGTTGGTAAGGCTTTACGTGGCAGGGGGATAGGTCGCGTGTTCGAATCCGACTTCCCACTTTTGTTTTCCTTTTGTTCTTATTTTCTTGTTTTACATATATTTACTCTCTCACACACACCCTTACATATTTATAAACTTTTATTGTTAAGTTTTGGTTATTAAATAAATTCCTTTATAGATTTCAAGGTTATTAATTAATACCCTTTATAAACAAAAGTGATTATATATACATGTTTAATTGTTTTCAAAAGAAAAAGAGAATTATAAATTTATTTTATGTTATAACGTCATGAATTTCATTAATAAAAAGAGTTATATTAAAAAACGACTTGATCTACAATATCAATATAATTTTATATAATAAGTTTTATTATTATTATTATCATTGTTTTTATTATCATTATTATTATTATTATTATTATTTCATGTAACTTGTTTTATACATTCGAATCTTTAATATCGTTTCATTCGTTCATTCGTTCCAAATCCTATCTTTCCAAATCGTTCTGTTCCGTCTTTATTCCTTTTTAATCGTTCCCATATATTAAATAACATATCTTATTTATTTAGGGCATCGTTAAACCGGTTCACCCGTCCTCCCGATCTAGTTCAAGTGTGAGACTTCATATCAAGGTGAGAACATAGCCCCTTTTCCTTTTTACTTTTGGGATAAAACATGTATATCTATAACTTGATAACTCAACCATTTTTATCAAAACAAATTCTCAAACAAGTAATTTCAATTATGTGATTGATATTTGAACACTTATAACAATATTGCAATCATTAACTTGATCATAATCCTAAGGAAGTACTAGTATGTCCATATAGGGGAAACCGATATAACAACGGCACAATCTTTGGGATTGTGGATGCAATAACATTTTAACGGCACAATCGTGGATTGTGGATGCATATAACATTAAGGGTTGATTGCAAGAAGTTTGTGTTAATATGCCTGTACACTTGTTTGAACTTGATTTGAATTTGTTTATATCTTTTATGCCAATTTATCTTTATAATTTATAAAACCTATGTCTCTCACCAACTTTTTGTTAACCCAATTTACTTTACATGTTTCAGGAAATAATAAATAAGAGATGCAGGATCACAAAGGATTGCTTTTGGGACTTAGCTAATAAATTTGAACACTATATTTATTTTGGATGTTGTTTGACTTGTTGAAACAAGGGTTATATAAATTATGAAATTTTAATAATTTATGTGATACTTTAGTAAATGTCTTTATACCTTGTGTTATGTACTACATGTGCGACACCTCACGTTTTCCGCCTTGGCGGGGTGTGACAATAACGGTTCATTACGGGTTGCGCAAAGGGTGCGAAGGTGATGACACATGTTCGGATGACTCAACCCTAATTTGGGTTCGTAACGGACCGTCACCCGGGCATGACGGTCCGTCACGCCGTAATATCACCAGCAGCTGACACGTGTAAGGTGACTCACGCAACCTTAGGTCGGTGACGGACCGTCACCAAACCATAATGGTTCGTTATGGCGAGGTGGTGACTGACCGTCACCCAGCATAACGGTCCGTCACGATGTGAGAAGTAGCTTATAAATAGAAGTTGATGGCCAGAGTTGTTGAGACACATTCACACACTCAATACACCTTCAGAAACACACACTTAGCCTAGGGAATCGTGCCAAAGTGCCGATACGCATTCAGAAGTCCAGTTTCTAGCTTTTCGTCCGCAAATAGCCGTAGATAGCTCCGAGGTAAGGTTCCGGCAGGTTTACTATGACTTGATACTTATCACTAAGCTAGGAACCTTTATTTAAATAATGTTATTATGATCTAGGATATTGTACGAGGTATCATTTGCATATATACGTGTTGAGATACTATCGAGGTGAGTTTAGCTATACTGGGAAATATTTTATAAATGGTTTTGATTATAAACTGAGAATGATTTTATAAAGATGTTTTCTATGAAATGAATTTATTCCTCCGAATGAGGATGTGAAACCAAATTTTGAATACAATTTGTGGAAACAATATTTTGAAACCAACTACCTTGAATTATTATCAATGCGTCGGATAAAAGATTTCATGTGGTGGGGTGTATCATGATTGCAATTACTGTGTCGACCAAGCCTTCATTTTTTGGGCGGTCTACTGTTTAGTTTCGGCATTAGACTATTGTCCAGTGTGGAAGTATGGTCAAATTGCCATCTGTTTCATTATAGGGCAGATGATGGAAATGCTTGTTATCTAGCTGTGATATAGATTAATTCAAAGAAGACTGTGAACCCAAAAATGTTTATGAAATCCAATAGTAGTTGCTATTGGAAGATGATTGTTAGTTATCGCTAACATATATCATTTTAAACCCTAATTTCAAAACCAAACGATTCTAAAAGTGAACTCACCAACTTATGTTGACCCAGTCATTTTCTAATCTTTTAGACAGGTTAGCAGACGGAATTCTAGATAGACGGTTATTACGGAGACTTGTTGATTGAATACTTTGATAAGTGAAGGCACGCTTGGAAAAGCTTTAAGTCATGTCGGATGGTTAAAGTCTGTAATTGAAGTATGGTTTATGATGTAAAATAGTTTAGTAATTAATAAATGAGGTTTATGGTTTAGCTTCCGCTGTGTGTTTTGGTATCAACGTCACCGTAACTAGAAGGAGACCTTCTGACTAGTATGTAGTTATCTGGCAAATGAAATGTTCTGTCTAAGGAAAGAGCGGTGTATAAATCTATCCTAGACCCTTCGTTCTTTCCTGGGAACATATCTGTTGGAGGTACTACTCTGGTTAGATAGCTGTCCTGTGTTACGGGTGTGACAGCATAGGCAGCTATGGCCAAGGAGATCAAAGAGCTAAAGATGAGTGCTCAGAAGAGCAAGGTGTGTAGAGGAGGGCATGACAGCATTGATTTCCCGGTGAGTCAGTAGGAGCAGGTGGATTTCTTGGGGAACCACAAACCCCCTTTGTTTAAATCGGGATGGATAAACCACCCCAACTTTAGTTAGAGATCTGGCGGGAACCCACCCGGGTTTCAACCCCGTCAGAATCAATACGGTGGTGGAGATGGAGGACAGAGTTCTGGTGGCAGTGGGGGCGAGAAGAAGATTAAGGAGATGTTGGCTACCTAGACTCAGATGCTTTCTTAGCTAGTGAGCAGGGATTAGGAGACTCAGAATAAGTTGAAGGAGCATGATACATTACTGAGGAGTCAACATTCTGCATTCTTAGATCTGCAGCGCACTGTGGGAGACATTGCGTGACAGCTGACTGACAGATAAGGAGGTTCCTTTTTGGGTAGTACTGAGACTAACCCGAAAGCCACTCTGAAGGCAGTGACAACCCGTAGTGGCAAGGGAGAGGAGAGAGAGCAGACACCGGTATATGATGATGAAGAGCCGGTAGATGAGGAGATAGAGATGGAGACTCCTGGAGGGGTGCATGAGAGGTGAGTCTCAGCAAGTACAATTCCCAACAGCGAGTCTCCCGCTGAGAAAGAAGTAGAATAGAAGGGCGAAGAAAAGAAGAAGATTCCTGAAATTGATCTTACCGTGTTCCATATCCCGCTCGCCTGATGCAACAGAAATATGCTAAGGATTATGGACACTTTCTGGAGCTGTTCAAACAGCTAAAAATCAATCTATCGTTCATTGAAGCACTCTAGCATATGCCTAAATATGCTAAATTCCTTAAAGATCTTCTATCTAATAAGAAGAAGTTGGAGGAGGTTTCAACTGTCACTCTAAATGAAAGATGTTCTGCGATGGTCCAGAACAAGCTACCGGAGAAATTAGCAGATCTGGGTGTCTTCACGATCCCGTGTCTGTTTGGTAGCTCGACTGTGCACCACGCGTTGGCTGATCTCGGTGCTAGCATCAACCTAATGCCATACTCTCTCTTTGAGAAGCTAGTCCTTGGAGATCCGACCCCTATGCGCATGAGCATATCTTTGGCCGACCGTTCGGTCAAGTATCCACAGGAAATAGTGGAGAATCTATTGGTAAAAGTTGATAAATTTTTTTCCCCACGGACTTCGTCATTCTTGATATGGAGGTCGATGATAGAGTCTCACTCATTCTGGGATGCCCCTTATTACGCATCGCCAAGGCATTGATCGATGTCTTCGATGGTAAGATCACACTTCGTGTGGGGGATGAAAACGTCACCTTTGATGTCATGAAGTCGATGAAGAACTCTAGTGGTCAGGATGATTCCGTGTTCTTTTTAGACACCCGCATATCTCACATGGATCGTTGCCTTGACTATGTGTGTGGAGCTGACCTGCTTAACACGCCGCACCTGGGTGAGGAGAACCAGGAGGTTGAGACTAATGGTCTTCCCGAGCATGGTCCGAGCCACTCGACTAGTAAGCCTCCCGAGTACCCAAAGGTGTTTGAGGTCAGTAAGAGTACCGAGGAGGAGGAGAAGCCCTCAGTAGAGGCACCACCATCCCTTGAGCTTAAGGAGCTACCATCCCATTTGGAGTATGCTTTCTTGGATGATGAGGCCGGTTTACCCGTCGTGATTTCTGCTACACTGACGGAGGAGGAGAAGAAGAGGTTGATAGATGTGTTTAAGGCACATAAACATGCCATTGCGTGGAAAATCACAGATATAGAGGGCATCAACCCTACTTTCTACACGCATAAGATACTGATGGAGGATAAGCACAAGCCTGTTCTGCAACCTCAAAGGAGGCTTAACCCCAACATGTCTGATGTGGTTAAAAAGGAGGTCCTAAAACTCCTCGTTGCTGGATTGATATATCCTATTTCTGACTCCACATGGGTAAGCCCGGTTCAGGTCGTCCCAAAGAAGGGTGGGATGATAGTTGTGACTAATGATAAGAATGAGTTAATCCCTACTAGAACAGTCACAAGTTGGAGAGTGTGCATTGACTATAGGCGACTGAATGATGCCACAAGGAAGGATCACTTCCCTCTTCCTTTTATTGACCAGATGCTGGAGCGCCTATTAGGGCAGCAGTTCTACTGTTTCCTTGACGGCTTCTCGGGTTATTTCCAGATCCCTATTTCACCTGAGAATCAAGAGAAAACCACATTTACATGCCCGTATGGTACCTTCACGTACCGCTGTATGCAATTGTAGGTCCAGATTCTAGGCAGAATCAATAAAACAGATCGATTACACACACACACACCGGCGGAAACAATGTGCATAGTGGTGAAATTGAGACAAGGAACGAAAGATTGGTGAAGATAACATTCTAACCATACAAGATTCAATACAAAATGATATGAGATTGTAAGAACACAATGAATAAACTCCAAAGCATGTATTGAATCAAGAAAAACAATGAAAGAGAGAAGCAAAAGTTACAGCAGCTATTTCACACCCTAAACATTCTCAAACTAGGCTATTTATAGGAAGCTAACAGGCGTCGAAACTATGCTCATCAAAACTACTAGTTTCGGTTGAGCATTTACATGAATGATCAAACCTATCGAAACTACTAGTTTCAGTTGAACAACCTCAACCGAAACTAGGTAGTTTCGATGGCCCAGACTTAGTCTACTGAAAGCAGTAAATTACATCAAACTGAAACTACTTAGTAACAGGAATACAAAGGAAATAAACAAAGTACAATTTATTCAAAAGATACAATGATGACATTAGCTTACAAAATACTCAACCCTACAATCTCCCCTAAGCTAGTGCAGCATTGTCTTCAACTCTTCATGCAGTTGGTGCATCACCTGTTCTTCCAAGGAAGGGCTTCACATTCACTGTCACCACTCTGTGATATGCCTTAGCATCTGACTTATCATCTTCATGAGAGATCTGGATTGGGTGGTTGAACAAAACCTCCTAATCCTCAGGTTGAAACTTTAACAGCTCCATCAGCTCAAAGATGTGGATATCCTCATTGCCTTCACACTTAATAACAACTCTTCCAATTGTTAAGTTATAAAACCATCTCCTGAAATTTTGGAGCTGAACTGGTACTGACCGTGGCAGTTGAATAGATTTGACAGTTTCTGTCGGTTTATACCTCAGGCTTACCCATGGATTTTGAGTTTTAGGGTGAATCCGGGTCATTGAGAGAACTCTTCTAGGCTTTGCAGTGGTCATAGACCTGAAGTCATTGAAGGTATGGTTTCTCAGAAAAGACTCAAAGTCTATAGCAATCCCTACATCTCTAGGGTTTTGGAGAGGCAGCTTGGCTAGGGCTCTCAAGTCATATTTAGGGAGGGAGCTAAAGTCATGTGGAGTCTTGAAGTGATCCACCCCTCCCTTAAATCTCCTGACAATGGACAATGACCTTTCCTTGTCATATTTCCAGTTGACTGGTGGCCTTTTCAACTCTTGGTATTCTGCAAACCACTCATAATGTTTTTGTGGTTCTTCTACCTGTTGCTTCTTGAACCAAGACCTCTTTGGATCCAAGGCTTGTTGAGATGGTGTTGTTTCTTGAGGTGTTGTAGTTGTTTGTGTTGCTGATGTTGTTGCTACTGTTGTTGTAGTTTTAGAAGCTTCTTCAAAGTTACAGGCTCAACAAAGGCCACTTTCACATTTGGATTCTCCTCTTCTGAATCTACCAAAGCTTCAATTTCATCTTCGGTCTCTGTGTAGTACTTGAGCTTTTCTTTGTGTTCCTCTCCCAGTGTAACAATTTCAGGGAAATCGTCAATAGTCTCGAAGTCATCAATTTGCTTTAATAATTCATCAAGCTCATGATCAGAACCAACCTTTTCTTCATCTAACACCACACGTTCAACATCTGATTTTATGGACTTTCCCTTTCCTCTATCAGCTCTTCTTTGACTTGCTGAGGGAAGGTCATACTCAGGTTGTTTTACCTTCACTTCCACAGCATCTTTTGGATTTTAAGTTTCTCCTGTATGAATGATCACAGCGTATTCAGGGTCAGTTATAAAGGTAGGGGAAGAAGAACCACCAGCTGATGTGGTTGGAGATACATGAGTCTCCCCCTGAGATGTGAAAGAATGTTCTCTTTGAGTTTCTGTCTGCTGTGAAGATTTAACCATGGAAGCTTTGAGCTTGTTGACTAAAGTGGTTATAGCAAGTAGATCTTGTTGCTACTTTGACAACTGCTCTTGTTGTACTGCAAGTTGTGTCTGTTGGATTTCTAGTTGGTTCTTTAAGGTGACCACTTCCACCTTCAAGTCTTTTACTTCTTCCTTTTGCTCTGCCTGGTCTGACTTCAAAAATTTGATTTCTTCATTCTTTTGAGACATTTGTTCATTAAGCCTTTTGACGTCTAAACTCACTCTTTTAACTCCGGAGATGCAAGGAGATGTTTCTTGTTCAGGAGAGGCAGGTGCTGTTGGTTGATTAGGAGGTTGTGGAGAGGGTTGTGGAGAAGGTTATGGAGAGGTAGTTGTATGGATAGGTGATGGTGGAGGTGTAAGGTGTTCTGGTGTTCCAAAAGGTGATTCCGAGGATGTGGTGAGAAATTCTAGCCCAGTCTTGATTTTCTTTGTAAGGGGCTCTTCCAACTCATAATCTGATTCTGACTATGCTGGTCTTTTAGATGATGAAGGAGGAGGCTCCACTATCTCTTCCGATTTAATTTCCTCGGATTCATATACAGCTACGTCTAGAGTCTCATTTGATTCTACTTTACCCTCTATATTGGCTTCAACTTCAACATTAGCACCTTATTATTGAAAGTTCAGAGGATCTAAGTTTTCTATCTCCTAACCAATGAACGGAGCTTCCACAATTGGCTGCTCAACTTCCTGTTCTTGGTTCAGATTAGCTTCAGCTTCAGCCTCTTGATTTCCCTGATTGCTTTGATCTTGTTCCCCTTCTTCCTAGGATGATGAGGATTCAATAACTTCTTCAGGACCTATGTCAGGAACTTCAGGTTCTTCTTCACCAATCACATGCCCAAATAAAGGAATATTGTCGATGATTCTGTTGCTTCTGGAACTTGAACTCTTCATTTAACTAAGAGTTTTGGCAATCATGTGATCTAGGACCAACAATTGTCCTTGTTGTGGCAGATTTGGGTGTAGATGGTTGATTATCATTTGAACGAACCTCGGGTATACTAGGGATTTGTCTTTGACCTTCCCTGTGAGATTCTCTATCATTTGCCTGTAAACCAGACAAGAGAAATTATAGGCTCTTCCTTTTATCAATCCTAGAATAGCAGAAGCTACCATGGCATTTGCAGAATCAAAGCCTCCTTTCCTGATTGATATACAGTGAATCATCACATATACAATATACCTCCAGTGAGGAGCAAAGAAGGTCTTGGTGATCTAGCCACTCTTAAACTCGTCATGGTGACCCATCCTCCTAAAACTCTCACGGATGAAGAAGTTTGAGAATTCAACAGGAGCTTCATGATTATCATTGAGCTGCAAAACTTCTCTGACAAGGGCTTCAGAAATGAGGACTTCTTGGTTGTACACAACAGTCCGGATGTGCTCCACATTGTTGATGGTTACTCTTGTAGCAGTAGCCCAAAATTACCTGATTGTATTTTTAAAGATGGGCAAGTTGTGACTGAAAGCAATGCTAATATTAGAGTTAGCCAGAAATTTGAGCACATGTACAAATCCTTCACTCTTGGGATCAGCAGCATTAAGAAAGGCACAGATATTGTGCTTCTTCACAAATAGAAGATCCGATTCGGCCAAAGAAAAAATTATCAAAAGTCAGTCAACACTTAGAAAAATTTTAGAAAGGCCTGACCGAAACTATTAGTTTCGGTTGAGAAACAACCTATCGAAACTACTTAGTTTCGGGAGAGAAAACCTTATCGAAACTACTAAGTTTCGGGCAAAACTAGGGTATCGAAACAACTAGTTTCGGTAACAAAATTTGTTCAAATGACATAATAATAATTTTAAAAACAAGGATCCTCTTTCCTGGAACTACTAGTTTCGATACCAAACCCTGAACAGGTATATAAGGATTCAAAAAGCAGTAAGACTGACTTAAAATAATATACATAAATAATCAAATAAAAAAAAAGTTAAACAAAAACAAAAGAGGGGTAAAAAGAGTCTGTGAGGTGTCGAAACTCAATCTTAACGAAATATTTGAAGTAATCTGCAAATATATACATCAAAAGTGTAAGATATTGACAATGGTGAGACTATATTCATGATTTAAACAAGAAACAACCCTAAATCCATGATTCCAGTTGTAAAAAGATCAAAAACGAAACTCTAGCTTCACTATATAAAACAGTAACAAAAACCTGAAATATTCAAACCTGATGATGAAGACGACAGGGGGAATCAGAAAGTGTGAACCGATTCTTGCAAACTTAGACCGATGAAAAAGCAAGATTCTGTGTGAAAAGTGAGTGTAAAGGGGTTTCGGATGAGTGAGAATGAAACCGAGCATGAAAAAGAACCCGATTAAGAAGAAATTCAATTTAAGCTTGACAAATGACCAAAATGCCCCTGTCAAAACTATTTAGTTTCGGTAGGGCAGGGTAATTTCGGATGAGTTGGGAGTTTCTGGTGGTTTGGTAGATTTAGGAGGCTTGAAATACTTGGACAAAAAACAAAAGAATACTTTCATATGTACACTATTTAAACTAGTTAATAAGGAAGATTAATTTTCATTTGGAAGAAAATAAAGGTAAAAACCAAATAAAAGGATATGTACACATAGCCTTTGGAAAAGATCCAACTTGAGATCATGTCTGGTTATACTCTGAAACACTTCCTTTTGCAATCAGCAACTATGAATCCCTGAAGATAGGTGATATTTGTGCAAGGTAAACCCGAACATTTGTTTGTACATGATTTCATGTGATTATAAGGTACCATTTGAACACGAAACACGGCGTACCCCACGTTTTGAAATAAAATGGTTTTGAAAGGCTATCAATCCTCGAGAAATACCCACATTCATGTTATCATCTCTTACAGGTTAACTAGGGTACCATCTCGGTAAGTCAAATTCACCACCAAAAATACAATAAGATCCAACTGGATATAAGAAGTTGTAAAATGAAAAATATCCCATTGGATATTAAAAGATATGAACACTCTAGATCTTTGCGTAAGCAAAACAGAAGAAGCCGTAAAATTATCCAAGCGGATAGGAAAAGGTTGAACACCCGATATATTTGCATAAGCAAAACAGACCAGGTCAAATCATCCAAGTGGATGGGAAAAATATGAACACTCGAGATCTTTGCGTAAACAAAATAGACGGGGTCATCGGCGGTAACTTTCGTTACTTTGATGGTCACCTGGCGCATGAATCAGAATCCAACATGTAAGCCTATATCTGATTTAATCGGGTTTTTAGCAGAAAATGGGTTAGATGTTTCAAGAATAGGTTTAAACACATGTGTACGATTTGAGATTTAGATTTTCATAATACTAAAGAGTTGTAACCATATGTCGGGAATACCGGCTATACCTCAGTAAGCACTATCACCTATGGTCCATTCCATGCTCCAAGAGATATGATCAAACTTAATCGCTTCTCACAAGGTCAGATCATATTTTCCTGAAACAAAATTAATGACATTAGTGAAATCGAGGATAAGAACTTTTTCTTAAGCAAACTATATACAAAGCAATTCGTTTCTCACAAAAAATTTCAATTTCTCCCCCAAAAGATTTGCTTTCCAATCGGATAAAAAGAAATAACTATACATAAAATAAAATATTTTTGAAATCCTCCCGATTAACAAGTTTAAACAGACAAGACAATATGCACAAGTGTTACTGAAAGTTGAGCATCCCGAGCATCTCCACCAATTCCTCAAATCTGGCAGAATCGAATGATTTTGTGAAGATGCCAGTGGTTTTCTTGTCGGTTTTGACTTCAATGATCCTGATATGTTTCTTTTCGACACAGTCATGGTTGAAATGGTGTTTGATCTCGATGTGTTTGGTTTTGGAGTGCTGGACGGGATTTTTGTTGATGTGAGGAACTGCGGTGTTTTCACAGATAATGGGAGTTTCATGAAAGGTAATCCCATAATCAAACATTTGATGGTGGATCCATCTAACTTGGGAACAACACAGGGCTGCAAAAATATATTCAACTTTAGCTGTGGATTGAGAAACAGTGATTTGTTTCATACATTGCCAGGATACAAGGCGGTTGCCAAGGAACTGACAGCCCCCAGTAGTTTGAATCTGAATATGCCACAAGATCAACCAAGTTATTTTTGGGATACCAAAGTCCAAGTTTTGGCTTATACTTTAAATATCTTAAAATACGTTTGACGACAATTAAATGAGAAAGTTTAGGATTAGCCTGAAAGTGTGCACACAAGCACACTGCAAATATGATGTCGGGTCTGCTAGCAGTGAGATACATGAGAGATTCTATCATCGAGCGATAGAGGTGCTGATTAACGCTTTCACTATCCAAATCAGGAGACATGGAATGTCGAACTTCCACGAGAGTCTTGTATGGATGAGACTCAGTCATTTTGAACTTGGTCAGAATTTCTTTGATATATTTCTCTTGATGAATAAGAATCCCCGAATCAGACTGATCTACTTGCAATCCAAGAAAGAACTTCATTTCGCCTATAGAGCTCATTTCCAACTTAGAACGCATCATTTCCTCGAACTCTTTACACAATCGCGGATTGGTGGATCCGAAAATGATATCATCAACATAGATTTACACTAAAATGGTATCCACACCATCCTTTCGTTTAAACAGAGTTTGGTCAATGGCTCCCCATGTAAAACCGTTATCAAGCATATGCTTAGATAAGGTTTCATACCACGCACGAGGTGCTTGATGAAGACCGTACAATGCCTTGTCCAATTTGTAGACACGGTCTGGATAGATTGGATCAATGAAACCTGGTGGGTGCTTGACATAAACTTCTTCAACTTTTCCATACAAAAATACGCTCTTACATCCATTTGATAGATAGTGAAGTCCATGTAGGCTGCGTAGGCGAGAAACATTCTGATGGCCAACAAGCGAGCCACTGGTGCAAAGACTTCATCAAAGTTAATCCCTTCCTCTTGATAAAACCCCTGAACAACCAAGTGGGCTTTATTATTAACCACGATTCCACCTTCATCCTTCTTGTTACGGAATACCCAACGAGTGCCGATTAGGATTTGTTCTTTGGGAGGTCCACAAGATTCCATACTTGTAATTTGGTGAATTGCTATAACTCTTCTTCCATTGCCTCCACCCAACTGTCCTCGAGCAATGCAACTTTGATATTCTTAGGTTCACCTTGAGAAATAAAACTTGTGAAGAGACCGTCATTCATTGCTTCAGTGGCACTTCGAGTTTGGACTCCCATGTTGAGCGAAAATGTTGTAACATTTTTTATTTTCATTATCTGTATTTCGGTTCAATGTGATACATTTCAAACCCAATTCTAGTACACTGACTTGTTCTATTCGTACCAACAATTAAATACTATGTTCCAATGCAAATCCGCAAATTTTACACGGGTATATCCTATTAAAATTCTAAATAAGTTTATACTTGTATAATCTATCAATACTGAAATTTACAAGGACTGATTTTATAAATAACCAGAAACCCTAATAGGCATGGTCGCGCCTCGTTCTGGCACGGTCACGCCAAGTGCCTTGGCACGGTCGCGCGCCTTGACTTGGAACGGTCGCGCCGGTGCCTTGGCACGGTCACGCCTCTTATTGGCACGGTCGCGCCTCTCGTCAGTTGAAACGTAAATTCAGCCTTTAATCGCAGAATCATTTGATTTCGTAACCTCTCCACACGTTTCTACCATTAACAACCCAATTAAGATTTTAATCACAGTATTTATGACGAATTAATCTAATTATACCAATTCATCTCAAAACCGTCAAATCATTTCACGAGACCATCGATTCCTCCATTTCGATCCTAATTCTCTCAAGCAAACAAATGACACACACTACTCGATCCTCTCTAAAACTTCTGGACACACTGATTTAGCGGGAGTTGCAGCAAAGAGCACCGGAGATCAAACCCATCGTCGTCGGAACTCGCCTTTACCGTACGCTATCGATTCATCGTCTTTTTGGGTAATTGAAACCTCATACACATTCGATTTAGTATATAGATCAAAAGCCCCAACTCAATTGGGGCTTACAATATGGAAATTAACACGAACCCGAATCTATGTTTCATTCAAAAATGGTTTAATCGAATCCGGTTCTGGACATGTTTTAAATACAATCAATCTATACCAATAGACTCGTAATAATCTAATGGATGAAAGCCCTATGATTTCCAACATTAACATTATAAGAACTAGTCAATTCGTTCCTGTTTTGGAACAGACACGGTCGCGCTAATCATCAGGGTTGATCTGCTCCAAGTCATCAGGATGGAAACTGACCGGTGTCAGGATTCAAGAAATCAATGCATGAAGGCAATCATGATAGGCACATACTCATCAGGGATCATAGTGGTTGGCTTCTGAGAGGTGGAGGAACTAGTGGGCTGAATTCCAGAAATAGAAGGTGGGACATCAGTCTGAAAGTATGCTATAGTGGTTTTGTTGGATACAGTGGAGGAATTCTGACCAACAAGAAGGGCGGTATTTCCTGACTGATTTGTTGGAGTGACTGCACCTTTCTTTATCTCCAACTCATAAGACTCTAGAATGTTGTAGCGTTCTTGTTGTGACAAATCACTTAGCTTCTCAGTTTTCTTGATCATAATTCTGTACATATTCCATTCCTCAGGCAGTGAATCAAGCAACTTCTTGTTCAACTCAACAGTTGGATACTCAGTTCCTAAAACTTTCAACTTTGAAAAAATGCTTGAGAACCGGTTATAAATTCAGACATGGGCTCTCCAGGAACACTGCTAAACATCTCATACTACTTCTTGATCAAATTTCTCTTACTTTCCCTAACCTCAGCACTTCCTTCATACCTAGTACATAATGCTACCCAGAGATCCTTAGTGGTAGTATACTCAGCAAATATGTTAAACCCATCCATAGGAAGAGCCATAACAATAGATCCATAAGCTTTTTTATCTCGGGAAATTAGAGTAATATCCTTCTCATCATATTCAGCAACAGTCTTGGGACGCTGAATATCTGCAGTGGTAGTAACAAGCTTGTGTGGACCATCGGTGATTGATTGCAAAAGTGTGTAGTCATGGAATTGAAAGAAAGTCTTCATCTTATTGGTCCAATCATCAAAGTCTCTGGTGGACACCAAGACCCTCCAGGATACTCATTGTTACTTGAAGATGCCATTTCTTAGTACTTACAAATTTGAACAGAAGCTAGTTTCGGGTGACAAAATACTTACCGAAACTATAAGTTTCGGTTGAAGAAACACTGCCAAAACTCCTAGTTTCGATAGAAGAACAAGAGCCCGAAACAACTAGTTTCAATGATGAGAAACTAGAATAAAACACAAAGGAGAACCAACAGAAACTACAAGTTTCGATAGAAACGAGTTTCGGGTGAACAGAAGTTTCGGTTGACCAGTAGTTTCGGGTGAGAATGCTGCAAAGGTTAGTTTCGATATAGATAAGACAAAACTAATAGTTTCGATGATACTTTTTCTCAGACAAGAAGTTTCGATAGACAACAGAAAACAGAAATTGTCCCCCGGTAGTTTTGATGACTTCTTCTCCAAATTTCAGAAAAACTCCATGGATGAACAACTTCAAAAATCAAAGTAATGATAATAGAAATCCAATCCAATGAAAAACTTCCAAAAGTGCTCCTGATTATGAATCCAATCTTCAAATTGATAAAATCGACCAAATAAACCCATAGATGATGAAACAGTACTCCAAACTTCAATGGAACAGTGCACAGAACTTCAAAATCTAGAAAAAAAACTTCAAACAGAGGCTACAAATCACCTAAATCGGTCACAAAACCTGATAATACTCATCAATCAAGAGCATAAAGCTCCGATACCAATTGTAGGTCCAGATTCTAGGCAGAATCAATAAAACAGATCGATTACACACACACACCGGCGAAAACAGTGTGTATGGTGGTGAAACAGAGGCAAGGAACAGAAAATTGGTGAAGATTACAGGCTAACCACATAAGATTCAATACAAAATGATATTAAATTGTAAGAACACAATGAATAAACTCCAAAGCTTGTATTGAATCAAGGAAAACTATGAAAGATAGAATGCAAGAGTTACACCCGCTATTTCACACCCTAGACATTCTCAAACTAGGCTATTTATAGGAAGCTGACAGGCATCGAAAATATGCTCACCGAAAGTACGAGTTTCGGTTGAGCATTTACATGAATGATCAAACCTATCGAAACTTCCCATCTATCAAAACTACTAGTTTCGTTTTAACAACCTCAACTGAAACTATGTAGTTTCGATGGCCCAGACTTAGTCTATTGAAAGAAGTAAATTACATCAAACCGAAACTACTTAGTAACAGGAATACAAAGGAAATAAAAAAAGTACAATTGTTCAAAAGATACAATGATGACATTAGCTTACAAAATATTCAACCCTACAATTAGGGTTATGTAATGCTCCAGCCACCTTTTAGAGGTGCATGGTGGCCATCTTTCAGGATATGATCGAGACTTCCATGGAGGGTTTCATGGACGATTACTCTGTGTTCGAAAGTTCGTTCGATCATTGTTTGCATAATCTGGAGAAGATGATGAGGAGATGCATAGAGACGAAGTTGATGCTTAATTGGGAGAAGTGTCACTTCATGGTGACTGAGGGGATTGTGCTTGGGCACAAGGTTTCACGGGCCGGTATCGAGGTGGATAGAGCTAAGATTGAAACGATCAGTAAGCTACCACCACCGACTAGCGTGAAATCAGTTCAGAGTTTCTTGGGTCATGCAGGTTTCTATAGACATTTCATTAAAGACTTTTCAAAGATTACCCGACCCATGACACGCCTTCTTGAGAAAGACATCCAGTTTGAGTTTGATGCGGACTGTCTTAAGGCGTTTGAGTTCTTGAAGGAGTAGTTAGTCTGTGCTCCCATCTTGATAGCCCCCGACTGGAGCTTTCCTATTGAGCTCATGTGTGATGCTAGTGATTATGCCGTCGGGGCTGTTTTAGGCCAAAGGAGAGATAAGCACTTCCACCCGATCTATTATGCGAGTAAAACTCTTAATGATGCTCAAGAGAATTACATAACTACCGGGAAGGAGTTGTTAGTGGTGGTGTTGGCTTTTGATAAATCCAGATCCTATCTAAAACCATCGTTTACACTGATCATGCGGCATTGCGATACCTGTTTACAAAGAAAGATTCCAACCCTAGATTGATTCGATGGATTCTGTTACTTTCTGAGTTTGATATTGAGATCAAAGATAAAAAGGGAGCGGAGAATGTGGCGGCCGACCATTTGTCAAGATTAGAGGATCCCGGTAGAGAAGAGATCCGGGAGGAGGCCATAGAGGACAAATTTCCCCATGAGTCGTTGATGATGTTGAGTTTGGGACCGGACAAGGATCCGGTGTTTTATATGAGTGTTGAGGAGCAGGATTTGCCATTGTTTTCTGACATAGCAAACTACTTAGATGACGGTTTAGTGGTTAAGGGCGTGACATCCCAACAGAGACATAAATTCTTTGCTGATGCCAACCACTACATTTGGGATACTCCACGCTGATATAGTTTTACGGAGATGTGTGAGTAAGGAGGAAGGACTTGAGATCCTGAAGCACTGTCATGAGGGCTTGATGGGAGGTCACAATGGACTCTCTTACACCGCGAAGAAGGTGTTTGACTCTGGTTTTTACTGGCCATCATTGTTTAAGGATGCTCACAAGTTGGTGAAACGGTGCGACGCGTGTCAACGCACCAGTAATATCTCATCCCAGAATGAGATGCCCTAGAACCCGAGCCAGGTGGTTGAAGTGTTTGACATTTGGGGCATTGACTTCATGGGGCCATTTCCTGCATCACAAGGGAACCGGTACATTCTTGTGGCGATAGATTATGTTTCTAAGTGGGTTGAGGCACAAGCCTTACCTACTATTGATGGCCGAGTAGTGTTGGGATTTCTGAAGAGGTTGTTCAACAGGTTTGGGACTCCCAAGGCCCTGATTAGTGATAGGGGAACACACTTCTTCAATTCCCAGATGGAGAAGGTGTTGTCACGCTATAGGGTCACCCATCGGCTATCGACTGCCTATCATCCACAAACAAGCGGGCAAGTCAAAAATGCGAATAGGGGAGTGAAGAGAATTTTGGAGAAGACTATCAGGAGGAATAGAAGGGGTTGGTCCGACAAGCTAGATGGCACACTTTGGGCCTTTAGAACAGCGTTCAAAACACCTATTGGGACCACACCCTTTAGGATGGTTTATGGAAAGGCGTCTCACTTAACGATAGAGCTAGAACACAAGACGTATTGGGCTTTAAAGGCGATCAACCTTGACATGCCTCAAGTAGCTAGAAACCGGTATCTCCAATTGCCTGAGTTAGAGGAGTTACGTGACAATGCATATGCACGATCTTGGAGTTTCAAAGAACGCACAAAGGCGTTGCATGATCGTCGGTTGAAGGGAGTGAAAGAGTTTAAGTGTGGGGATAAGTTTTTGGTATATAACTCTAGGTTGAAACTATTCCCAGGGAAGCTTAAGTCTAGATGCACAGGACCGTACATGGTGAAGGAGGCATTTCCATATGGTACGGTGGAGTTACAAGATGAGAATGGTAGCCCATGGAAGGTGAACGATCATAGATTAAAGCACTACATCGGAGGACCGACTGAGAATGTCGAGGGGATGAAGTTCTTCTCGGCGCACCAGGAAAGCATAAGTGAGTGAGAGTGAATCCTTGATATAATGCCCTAGTATAGAGTTTGTATAATTCTTTGTGTTTATTTTCAGTTTAGTTTTTGTAGTTTTCGGTTTGTTTGTTTTTGTTTTTTTGTGTGTAGCAGGGAATTGTGACTGTTCTTGGCAAGGAAACCGATCAAAAACGACGTTCCAGGTATGTAAGAATTCAATCTTGAGGTTGGAACGGGTTTTTAAGGAGTTTGGGTGAAGAAGAAAATTAAAGATCAATTTTTCTCTAAGTAAAAACAGGCTTAACTTTCTGTGAATGCACGCATCTCGCGGTACACGAAGCCTTGGGAGGGGTTTCTCGTGGTATGCGAGATCCAAAAGAGACCTCCAGAATTTTTTGTTTCTCGCGGTACGTGAGCGCTAGGACCTACATCCTCGCGGTACGCGAGGAACTCAAAAGGCACCCCCAAATTCTGGCCCCTAACGCTACGCCAGGAGGTGAGATTTTTTTTTTGCTCGGTACGCGAAAACCCTACAAATTCAGAAAAAATAAATATCTTCTAAATGAGAGTTGTCTTCCCCAAGCATCCACCTCCACCCTCCGGCGAAGAACCACCACTTGTCTCAACTCTGTACCACCGCCATCCACCGTCCCCAGCCTACTCCCACCACTATCACCACCATCTCTCACCCACAAACACACCACTTCCACCCGTCGCCACCACCACCAGTTGCAATCAGGGGAGCATCAGGTAGTCTTCTTCGCTCGATCCGCTTGCCACCATCCTAGTTCACCGATTTAGTCATCATTCAGTAACGTTTCCCCTTTTACAAGGTTAGCTAGGTAGTTCTTGTGTAATCGTGAGTCATTGTTTGCTAATTAGTGTAAATTGAGTCATTGTAACTTGCATATTCGTTCAGGTGTGAATCAATGTGTATTTTGCTTAGTTTGAGTCGTTATGCACGTTGTGTAGTTTGGGCCAAGGTAGTTTGAGTCATTGTTTGCTATTTAGTCTTTGTCGAGTCGTCTAATCTGTAAATCGAGTCGGGTGTTTGGTACTTGGAGTTTTATGAGTCTTGTACAAGTTTTTGATAGATTAAGTCGTTTATTCGTGTAACTGGAGTCATGTATAGGTTGTGTAAATAGTTGGTAATATCGATTGGGTTTTAGTCAGTTCAGCATAGCATTTAATTAAGTCATAGTCTTTGCTATTTTTGTAATTTTGTGTGTATTTGTTTAAGTTAATTCGTATAATCATATTAATGAAATTGGATTTGTAAAATGAGTCAATTCGAAACGTGTCCTTAGTTACAAGTTTTTAAATTTTCTTCGACTCGTGTGAGTCGTTTGTTCAAATTTCATTTAGTTTTAGTTTAAATTAGATCGAGTCTCGGGAATATTGCTTTTGTGTTCTTGCAGGTTTAGACCGCCTCGCCTGTACTCAATCTCCATTCAGGAGAGGTTGTCTGGTTTTAATTAACTATAGAGGGTATCCCGAATTTTTCAATTTTTTTTTATTTTCTTTTGTTTTATTTTATATTTTTGTACCAGTACTCAGAACGACTGCGAACGAAATGCTACACAGTCGTCCTGCCCGTTAGGAGTGCCTTACTATTGTATATTTTTTTGTCTAACTTATTTTTGCAGGCATGTCTGATGCGGGTGCATCATCCAGCGCGGCAGGTGGGGTGAAGCATAGACGGGGACTGGCCCCGCAGCCGAGAGTAGCGCCAGAGGCGCCGCGCCCAATCCGTAGGTCGGCGCACGTGGTTAGGTATGCAGTTCCTGAGGATCGTCCGGCAGCCAATGCGGAGCCGATTCCACTAGACGACAGGATCTTGCATCACCATACCTTGCTTCATTTTGATCTCGCGACAGAGGAGTCAGTCAGGTGCGAGCGGTTTATGGACATGAAGCCCTATCAGCATAGGAGCATCAGCTGGGAGCTAATAGAGCAGTTACGGCAGAGAGAGAGAGAGGCTAGAGGAGAAGTTGGGTGCCCGGTGGAGAGCGGCTTTAGCCTTTGACGCCATCAAGTGCCGCGAGCTTACGGTGGAGTTTCACTCTACATTATGGTACATGGCGGTCCAGTTCAAGGAGCAAGTGGCTGTTTCCTTTTCCTTGGGATGACAGGTATACGAGTTGTCGGTCCCACAGTTTGAAGTTGCTATGGGGTTCTATACAGAGGCCGAGATAGTAGAGCCGGCATTCATTCAGAGTTTGCGAGGTTGTTTCAGGAGGCGTCACGACCAGGGGGTCAGTGACGGCCATCTACGAGATTTTTGGTGCTCTATTGCCGACGTCCCATTTTATACATATATAGTGGAGTCGTCTATTCGTGATCCCCTTATTCGATACGTTCATCGGATCCTGGCATGCACTCTCGTCGGAAGCAAGTCCGATATCAATAAGTGCAACCAGATTGATCTATTTTGCTTATACTGCATCGTTGGCCGCCGAGAGGCCAACCAGGCTAGTATCCTGCTTACGTATTTAGCCAGGGGTCGTCGAGGTGGGCCAAAGGCGAGGTTGGATATGGGTCCTTATATCAGCAAGATTGCCGATCGATTAGGTGTTTTTGATCGTTATCCGGGCCATCAACTGACATTCGGCCCGTATACGATTGGGTATGGTTTACAGGAATGATCCGCCTCAATGGATGGAGGCGAGACAGGGTCCACAGGTTCCACCACCTGTCGGGACGCCTGCGACGAAGGCATTACAGAAAGGGGCGCCCACAGCCCGCTAGGGGATACCACACCATATTGAGCGGCCCCAACATCAGCATCCACTCCGCCATAGACCGCCATCACCACTTACATTGGAGGAGCTTAGAGATCAGATCTTTGATAGGTTGGATGGGCAGGACAATGCTATACGGTTCATGATGTCGCAGCAGGGCATCGAGATCCCACCATTCTTCCATGTCCAAGGTCATGATCAGCCAGAGCCAGACACATGTGGAGATCAGGATCGATATTCAGCATCGTTTGTCGGGTTGTATTTTTGTTTCCTTGTACTCATTTTTCTTTATTTCTGTTTTTATCATAATGGTATGTACTGAATACATATATATATATATATATATATATATATGATCATTTGTACTTGGGGGGCTAGACTGGGTTGGTTGCTTGTATATATTATTTTGGTTGGTTGTTTGACATGATTGCTAGCATTGTTAGAATTTGCCGCTTTCGTTCATGAGGAGTTATTGCAATTTTGGTAAGTTGCGCGCATTCGATTGGAGGGCTATGGAACATGACTTACGAGGGATACCATCATCTTAACCAGGGAATTTTATTTTATTATATTTTTTATTTCTTTATTTTATCTTTATTTACCATCATTTCCCGGTTCACATTGGGATAATGTGTGTTTCAAGTGTGGGGATGGGAGACTACGTCTATCTTAGTTAATTTAGTTTAGTAATTTTGTTTGTTTAATTAGTTTAATTTATTAGTTTAGTTTTTAATTTATAAAAAAAATTTAAAAATCTTCAAAAAAATGTCCTTGATTTAGAACTTTGCAATTAAATGGAAGATGATAGGTAAAACTGGGAACTGCTTGTTGAACTTAATTGAAATAATAACAATAGGAAGCGCGTCTAATTTGTGATGCATTAGTAGACCCAGCCGACTTTGAAGGCTTAAATATCCTGAAAGTGTTGATTAGGTTAATTAAATGAATTAAATCAGGATATCTTGTGGGTTCTCATCTTAGGGAAAATGGTAAAGCTGAAACTGCCAATATAGGGTGATAGGTACCACATTAAGCTTAAAAAGTTATATGTTTTTGAAATTTATTGGCACGCTACTTTCTTTTTATAAAAATAAATACGAGAGTTGGTGGCGCTCGCATTCCATAATTCCATTCATCATGAGCTTAATTAATTTGAGAAATCTAATTTTCTCCTACGTATCACACGTCGGGTTCCAGCTTGATTGAAACACCATTGGGTTGAATCTCAAGTACTTCATTTCTAGAACTCCAGTCTATGTGCCACACGCCGAGTTCCAGCTTGGTTGAAGCACCAGTAGGAAAGGTTTGATAATTTTGACTTTTTAATGCTCATATCATTCATACCATAACATCCATACATTCACACCATAACATCTATACATTCACCTTAATTTTTAAAACATATAAGTTTTTGTTTATAGTGGTGTGAAAATCTATACGGTTTAACCCGGGCCTAGACATGACCTTGAGATGGGATTAGGAGGAACTATGACTTTCTGAGTGTGACACCCATAGATAGAATGATAGCTTGGTAATTTGGGTTTGGAACATGATCGGGGGCTTGATAAGTTGGTGGTTGGGTTTAGTCGGAAAGAAATACCAATGGTTGCGATTAACTCGTGATTATATGTGAACTGATGAATAATGTGATTGTAAAAGCTAGTGTTCTAGTTATGATTCCATTGCAAATTCTTTTTCGAGGAAGTTAAGTGTGGGGATGTTTGATGTGTTGCAAAACACATGTCTTTTATCCTATTGTAATTTTGTGTTTTAGATCATTTTTGTACTTGTTTTTAGTTTGTATTGAGTCCATGTTGTGTTTGCAGGTGCTCGAGTGCTAAAGTAGCATAATCAAGAGTTATGTCATGGAGAATTCGAGTACACAAGGACAGAGATCGAACCGGTTAGAAATCAATCATTCGGTTTCGATTATTCGTTCTTGCATACTTAATCAGATTGTTTGGAACCATGTTTGCTACTTTTACGACTGATTTTATGGTTTTGATTATGGTTCTTTGCTAGAAACTCTAAAACTACCTAGGTTTGACATGAATGTTTAATAAAGTTTAGATTTTTATCGGTTTTTAGATCTTGTGTTAGATTGATGCTATAGTAACATATCTGATTGTGATTGTTGATAAATATGCATACTTTTCTTTTGAACGGCCAACAAACAGAGAATTGCGTAGGTACTCCGTACGGGGTGACCCATTGGTAAAAGGCCACCGCCAGCTGGCCTAACCCAGCCATACGGAGCCCTTAAGCGCCCCAAGTTATCTCCAGTTCCGGGGAAAACCCACTCACCCAAAAACCCACTGATGGTAAAACTCGGACGCCCTCGGGATCGAACCGGAGATCACAAAGATCCTGGTCTTCTTTCATTGAGCCACCATGCCCCTCCCAAAGTGATGCCTGTGGGGATAGAACTTGGGTCTCTTTTAGAGAATCCAGGTTTCCTACCACTACACCACATTGGAAGTTGCTAATGAATATGCATACTTAATTCTCATTTAATATTGATTATTTATTCCATAAGCGTCTTTGTGAATGTCGTTCATGTATAGATGTGTATTAGATCGGTTACTTTGTGTTTGTGTTTTGTGTATGGTTTGCTAGACGTCAGTAACCATAGGAACAGTTATTAGTGATCTCTTAGAATTGAGTGTTCTTCTTATCTAGATACCCGAAAGGTGAAAGATAATCGGTTAGTCCTCGGTGTTAGAATTCTGAGTGTAAACTGTCTGAATAATTCATGTCAAATAAGTTGTTTTAGATTACTCCTTGCATCTCTGATGTATTGAGACACTGAGACTGAAAGATGATCTGTCTATTGAGTTCTTTAGTATAGTTGGTGAGACCGAGAGGTAATCCGATCAACTGGTGAGCATCATATCCCTTAGGTTCCCTTCCAGTCACATCCTGAGAGGTAATCCATTAGGTAGTTTAGGGGTGTCATATCTTAGGATCCCAGTTCCATCACAGTTTCCATAACCAATAGAAGTCCAAGCTTAGCAAACAGGATTCATAACATAGGTAGTGCTTCCCTCATCATTGATTTCATCCAAGTCTCTTATCAGATAGTTAATTGTCATTAGCAGTCTTCTTTAATTCATTTACTATCAGTTTCGTAGTTAATCTTAGTTCATATAATGCCCCCCCAAACCAAACCAATTATTCCAGTTCTAGTCAGAGTCTAGTTTTAGTTAGTGTATGTGTCTCGTGGATTCGATATCCGGACTTACATTGAGTTGTTTTGCAATTGATAGGTTCACTTGCCTGCCTTTGTGGTCTAGTTTATAGGAGTGTCTAGATTTTAACTAGAGTGTCGAGGTTAGTTTTGTGTTTAGTTTTTATAGACCGTTTGACTGACATCAGATCCCAACCATTCCTTTCCAGGTCGCTTCACAGCAGTAGAAACGTTTTTTTTACTCTAATCGGAAGTGGGTCTTCGGAATCGAGGTCATCATAAGCGATCCCACTCAGTTCTACCACTGAGTTAAACGTCTTAGGATCATTGGCTTTTACATTAATTCGGACTTTATGTGACAGCCCCTTGATATAACACTTAATCATTCTCTCTTCAGTGTCAACCACATGAGGAACTAGTTGAACCAGTTCAATAAACCTGGAAGTATGCTGATGATGAGTCATACTCCAAGCTTTGAACCCTAAAAACTAATTCTCCACTCGATCGATTTCGTTCTGAGGGCAGAACCTTTTAATCATTAATTTCTTCAAATCGTCCCACCTCATCATCCTGATAGTACCCACTGACTTTAACTGCAGGATGTTCCTCCACCAGCTCACAGCTTCGTTAGTGAATGAGTGAGTAGCGAACTTAACCGCCTGATCCACTAGTCACTTACTGATGTAAATAACTCCATTCATCCTTTCAATCCACTCGAAGGTGGAAATAACATATTTCTTCCCGTCAAACTTGGGTGGATCACAACCCTTGAAAGACTTGTAGTCACAACCCCGGGCGGTTTCATCTTCCGAGCGTTCACTGTATGTGACTTCATTGTCTGTGTCGTTTTCCTTTTTCTTTTTCCTCGATCCTCCTTTCTTTCCTTTTCCCAACTCTTTCATAGCTTCAGCTAGGGATGCCGGCAAGACGTCCTTCAATATTGAAGTGACCTCCTCGACATAGTTGCCATCACTTTAGGCTCCAAAGTCAGCCTCTCCTCATGCTCAGCATTGCGGTTGGTTACACTGTGTTCCTTATCATTGTTTTCGACTCTGAAAGAACCAGTCTCATTCTGGATAGGTTCACTATCCTCAACCTGACGGTTAACCGGTGGTTGACCACCACGTCCAGTTTGTCCTTATTCGCTTTGACCATTTCTATTGCTATATGCGAACAAGAATACTCATGTTATCATGATAGGTAATTATTAGAACACATCGAGTAAGGTAAATTACAAATCACAGAAACCGGTATGATATTACTAATTTACTTTAGTACTCGGGTTCTAAACATTTTCTGTCAGGAGTAACATTTGCATCCAATTATCAACTTTCTATTCTAATGCAAAAGTTTCCATTCTCAATGCTAAGGCATCTATTGTCTATTCTCTATGCTCTAAGGCAGTTACTGTCTATACATTGTGTGAAGACACTAACTGTCTCACTTCTGCCTTTACTTTCATGGCCGGTCTACTCTGATTGACATTTTCTTCACTGTACCATTCTCAGTTTAAGTTCAGACATTATGACAAATGTCCGAATCTCTCAAACTATGGCTCTGATACCAACCTGAAACGCCCCAAACTGGGAACATCTCATAGTTGACATAAAACATGAAATAACATAGTTCTTAAACTTTAAATTCAGAATCAATACAGTCAAATTCATAACTAAATTAAAACATTTAAATATAAACATGCAAATTGTCTAATCAACTAGAAATGTCAGTCTTCACAGTCATGTAGTCCTTCTCTCCAGCCAATTCGAGCTCTCGCAGCTCCACTGTACTACTTATCTCTAATGTGAAATGCATGCTAAAAAGTCAGATATACTAAATGAGTTCTATCATTACTTTAATAACTGTAAACTCTATCCGTCATTTATCATAGCTTAATTATTAAAATAAAATAAGCTTTCAATGCAATTGGTTTTAACAAAACACTCACAATACTTTAAACATTCCAATTTCATTATTTTGAAATCTATTACACTCACTGTCATTTGTTAAAACTCGGTTTTAGTAAACCAAAAGGTGTCCTACTATGACTCTATGATTCTTTCCATTCTTGTATAATCAACAAGTGAACAAGCACTCGTATGAAACTATCAAAACAATACCAAACCATTGTTGAAGAACAAAGTTCCCATGTGCTTGTATAAGACAAGACTCCTCTGTTTTGCTTACATAAAGCAAGACTCCTCTATTTTGCTTGTTATGAAAACAAGACTCCTCTGTTGCTTGTTATGAAAACAAGACTCCTCTGTTGCTTGTATACAAGGATCCTCTATTACTTGCATAAAGCAAGATTCCTCTGTGGCTTGTATACAAGACTTCTCTGTACATTCTTTACCATACACAAACATACGTTTAAGCTATTTATCACATAAAACTTTCATTAACACATACACATTAACAATTCACCATATATTATCATTTATGTATATTATATGACTTCTATCACTATCATGCAGTACCGAAGTACCGCCATTTCTGACTATCACATTCACTTATCTTTGTTCTCTTTAAAATATATTTTAAAGACCGTGTCAATAAGTTCACTCTGATTCTTTTACAAATTAATGTATATTTTATCAAATGTATCATTTGTTCATCTATACCATTCGTTAAATACAATCACCGGTTAAGTATGCAAGTCAGCCCAAAAACATAAGAAAAATGGCAATAAAAACTCACTAGGTTTGCTATCACTATCCAATTGTACGCATGTCAAGCTACGCGATCTGTACGAATTCAACACGTGAAATCTATCAATTTCTAATTAGTGTCACCCCGACTAGTTTCGACTGGCATTATCACCCATAGTGTCGCCCAACAGTGTTGTTGGTGACAGTGTCGCTAGTGACAGTCTCGTTGGTGACAGTGTAGCCTACATGAGTGTCACCTACGCTTAGTGTCGCCCTAAAAGTGTCGCCACACCCTAGTGGCGCCAATCATTAGTGGTGTCACCAATCAGTGACGTTACCCCATGATTGGCGTCATCATTCCCATAGATTCGCGCTAGTGTCGCCCCAAGACTAGTGTCGCCACTTGAACATAATGTGATTCAGTCACTGTTTTTGATAGAAATCAGTAACTTTTTACGTCTAAAACTCTTGTCTAGATTTTATTAAGCAAACCCTTGTGTTTTTACCCAATTCCATACGTTTAAACTCTCGTTTTAAGATCAGAACCCTAGTTTTCACCCAAAAACCCTAACCGAACATAAACACAATATTTAGATCGATTCTTACCGTGTAATGGCTCTGTTTCTTCATGTTTTCATTGCTGGAAGGATTACCAACAATCCCCAATGCTTGAAGGCTTCCAAATCCAAGATTCTTGCTTTCTCTCTCAAGCTTTTCTCCTCTCTCTCTCTAAAACCATTTTTTTTGCAAATGGTGAGGATGGTGGCGGCCGCTAGGGTATAAAAGGAGTTCCATCCTTTTATTTTTCGACCCTCGGATCCCTTAACCTTTAACTTGAAACTTGAACAACGAACAAAATGGGTTTTTAGGATGTTACATATTCAAATTTATAGGTGTTCCAATAACAAATTAATAATACTAAATGTTTGAATTGTTCATAAAAGTCCAGTCACACCACACGAGAACACACTAGTAGCATTAGCACGGACGAGAACAACAAATGCGACCTCTTCTCACCCATCTCATACCATCACGATAGCTGCAGCACAGGTGGTCATACTCTTGAACTCCCAAAGTCCTGGTTCGAAAACCCCTCCATCACGATAGCTGCAGCACAAGTAACTATGGTTAAAGTTTCATGACTAAACGAGTTCATTTGGTTAATCAAAAGGATGACACACAGACGACATAAAATTCTGGATATCACTATAAGCTAGGGTTACTCTAATAAAGTAGTTCAAGGTGAATAACTACCAAAACCCTAACACGATCTACATAAGACAACTCATGGACAAGTATTTATATATATAACGTCAGTAGTGTATATGCGTATGATTAAATATGAATACACAACGTGAAATTCAAGGACAAGTCACCAACAGTTCGTTGGGCCACACTTTCAAAACATAACACGTACATCTTTGAGTCTCACATTTTGGGTGGGTCTTATACACAATCAACTTGTATGTTGATAACATATCATAAGGTCCTAAGACAACCGTAACTGTTTAGGCCACGGTTTGGACGGTTTTACATTCACTTCGGCTTTTGCTAGCATTCTCACACCGACAACTCACAATGTGAGTTTCACGGCCTCTTTTTACTTGTTTTGTAAACTTTAGGGGAAAAGCATACGTACAACTGGTTTTTATATGATAACAAGAAAAAAAGACCCGAGCTTTATGTTTGCATGAGTTAACACACGTAGAGCTCGTAAAGTCCCCAGTACCAACACATTTATAACCTTTAGCTGTAGGTTAGCCTGAGATTCTATGGATAGTACTATTGGGATTGACACCCCCATTCATGGTTAGTCACACTAATCGGCGATCCACCTGGTTGAATGGCTACATAGCGTCTACACACATGCTCGTGAGGTAGGAGCGAGGGGCAAAACACCAGTGTCTTGGTTTGGTTATGCCTCATGTATGTACTTTTATTCGTATTCCTAGCTAGTTTACAGATGGGTCAAACACTGCTTGTTTTGTTTATCATATACACATGAAATCGTTTTCGTGCAATTAGATTTACAAATCGTATTCGCTTAAAACATGTGAACTCGCCAACATTGTGTTGACATTTTAAGTATGTTTTTCAAGAAATTTAACGTGGTCTTTAGGGGTATTTGACGTAGGATCAAGCATGCATTTCTTCGATACGTTTGGAGGAATTTCCCTTGTATAACCCAATACCATTGGGTCATATTTGTGAAATCCTAACTTTTTTTATTTTGAAAACATTTACTATAGGTTGTAAACTTTAACTTAAACTTGTATCCAATTATGTGTGTTTGTGTTTGCAATAATCATATGCTTTGAAAAACCATGAAAGTTATGCCTCGTGTTTCTGCCTTGGCGGTGTGTGACAGATTGGTATCAGAACCATTGATTATAGTTAACTAGAGTCTTAACAGAACTAATCTATAACTTAAGTGACTCATCAAAACGTTTTTCATTTGCATGTGCAATGCATAACATACGTTACATTCGATGCAGTATCACCCATCGTCAGAGACCGAGGAGCCGCATACCCCATCTGAGACTTCTCTAGGTTATCTCGTTTCACCCACTTCTGCTGACAGGGAGGAGACCCCTACCTACCGCCCTACATCCTGATGTCAGGTAAAGATCCGCAGCTCCACCCCACTCGAGGTTGCCCTAGGAGAGCCCCCTATCTACTACCGGAGGAGTAAAGGAAGGCCAATGATGGTGAAGACTTCTAGGAAGAGGACGAGACTTCCTCTTAAGAGGACTTTGGCAGAACGTACACTAGAGGAGCCGACCATAGATGAGGAGCCTCTACAGAGGCAGTGTCGCTACACATCGGCTGGGACATGTGGATGGATGGCGCACACACTTTCCCGGTGGCGGGAGATAGAGGGAATTCCATCGACCTTTGAGATAGTTGAGTCCTCTAACTCCTCACCTCCTCTACCCCTCACCGGGGAATCTATGGAGCTTATTGTCCCTACATTGGTCACTTGGGCCAACACATACGAGGAGCGTTTGGATCATGTTTGGGATGACATCAGAGAGCAGAGAGTCGCGACCAGACAGATTCAGCAGGAGCTCAGATGCCGCCTAGGAGAGTTGGAGGACACCACGAGAGATCTCCCGTGAGCCTCAGATCACATGGAGATACGAGTAGACATTGATTGGCTAATGACCTCCATGGTACGAGATAGAGTCACCACACTAGAGGAGCGGACTGTTGCTGCTGAGTTACTGGCCAGAGTGAGCGTTGTTGTTGTTGGACTTGCCGTTCTTTTCGGCATGTACTCTTTCTTTTTATGTTAGACCTAGAAAGGGCGGGTTGTGCCCGTAAGAAACTATGTAGTTTAAAACTTGGTACTAATGTGGTTAAATGAACCCATCTATTTTGCATCCGTCTTTTAGAACATTTTACTATGTATGTTTTAACTATGTATGTGATGGTTATGTTATGACTGATGGTTGCTATGTCCTTATGTCATGTATTGTCATTATTTTTATATAATGCTTTGTTCTTTTTAAATTGTATGTTAGGAAGAATATCATGGCGCCTAAGCGAAGGACACCTCGAGACACCATCGGCGAGAACAATTCGATGACTTCCGCGGAGGTGGAACAACTTGTATCACAACGCGTAGTGGCCACAATGGCACAATATGAATCTGATCGTAACAATGGCAGCGGCACCGACGGAGGCGGTGCAGGAGGCGGCGGCACTGGTGGAGGTTTCAGAGGTATTAAAACGGAAATTCGCATCCGTAATTAACAGTCATGATTTTAGATTGATAACATTAATGAGTTGGTGATTTTGTTAATACAGATACTTCAAATAAAAAATGCACCTATAAGACATTCCTGTCATGCAATCACTGAAGCTTTAATAGCACTGAAGGCACAGTAGGTCTCATGCGCTGGATAGAAAAGATAGAATCGGTGATGGATATCAGCGAGTGTTTTGCCAACTGTATGGTGAAATACGCTAATTGCACGCCTACTGACAAAGCATTAATCTGGTGGAACTCTTAGATGAAAAATTTGGGAAGGTAGACCGCCTACTAGCTAACTTGGGACGAACTAAAGGTGGTGATGATGGAGGAATACTGTCCTCTAAATGAACTGCATGAAATAGAAGTTGAAATGTGCAACTTGCAAATGGTTGGAGATGATGTGGCTGGTTACACCGATCGATTTAATGAACTGGCAATATTGGTGTCGCACATGGTTACACCAGAATACAAACGTACTGAAAGATACTTGTGGGGTCTTACACCCCAAATTCGTAGCATGGTGACCTCGTCGAACCCTATGGACGTACTGAAAGATACTTATGGGATCTTGGCCCACAAGTTGAGGGATGATGCCGTTCGAAATGGATTGTTTAGAAAGAAGGAAACAGAAGAAAAGAAGTTTGGGGAAAAGAGAAAATGGACTGGGAAACCAAATAAAAAATTCGGGAAGCAAGGTTTCAAGAAACAAGAAACCGTGAAAGTCTTTCCTGCTAACATTGTGGAATCAAATGGATATGGTGGCAACCAACCGAGGTGCAACAAGTGTGGGTATCATCATGTGGGGAAATGCACTCAATGTGATAAGTGCAAGAAGTTTGGGCATCAGGCCCAAATTTGTCGAACCAATGCCACCCCCACCGATAAGGTTAAACAAGGATGTTACGAATGTGGAGATCCGAAGCACTACATGAAAGTTTGTCAAAAGTTGAAGAATAAGAACAACAACTAGGCCCGAGGAAGAGCATTCGTGATGGGAGCCGGTGACGCACGCCAGAACCTCAACATCGTCACTGGTACATTCCCGATAAATAATCACTATGCTTCTATACTTTTCGATACGAGTGCTGATATGAGTTTATTGTCAAACGACTTTAAATCTTTACTCGGTATTAAGGCAAGCAAACTAAACCAAAGTTATACAATTTAATTAGCAAACGAGAAATTACTTGAAACCGGAGAAGTTATTCGAGGTTGTACTTTATGTTTAGAGAACCATACATTTAGTATAGACCTTCTGCCTGTTGATGTGGGAAGTTTTGATATCGTTGTCGCATGGACTAGTTGTCGAAAATCACGTCAAGATTGTTTGTTTTGTGCAAAGGTATACATGTAGATCCGTCCAAAATTAAGGTAATAAAAAACAGGGAAGCACGAAGGACTCTGACTGAGGTGCGTCAATTTCTGGGTCTAGCCGGCTATTACCGGCAATTCATCGAAAATTTCACAAAAATAGCTCAGCATGTGACCACGTTAACCCAGAATGACAAGAAACTTGATTGGAATGATCAACAAGAATCAGCTTTTCAGCTACTAAAACAGAAGCTGTGGAGTGCACCGATCCTATCCCTTCCTGAGGGAACTGACAATTTTGTCATGAACTGCAACGCGTCACACCAAGGTCTGGGTTGTGTACTGATACAGAAAGATAAGGTCACAGCCTATGCATCCAGACAATTAAAGGTGCTTGAGAAACATTACATGACTCATGATTTGGAACTGGGCGCTGTTGTGTTTTCACTCAAAATTTGGAGGCGTTACTTATGCAGTACGCAATGTACTATCTTTACAGACCATAAGAGCCTCCAGCACATTTTTGATAAGAAAGAGCTTAACATGAGACAACGTCGTTGGGTAGAATTGCTAAACGACTATGATATCAGGTACCACCCTAGAAAGGTCAATGTCGTAGCAGACGCTTTAAGCCGTAAGGAACAAGTTAAAACTCTTCGTGTGCGTACACTAGGATTAAATATTCATATAAGCTTTATTACTCAAATCCGTATGGCACAACAAAAAGCACTTAAGGAAGAGAACTTACACAATGAGGCTCTACGTGGAATGAGTAAGCAATTAGAATCTAAGTCAGATGATACGTTATACTTCATGGACAGGATTTGGGTGCCGAGTACCAATAACTTACGTGAGTTAGTTATAGACGAAGACCATAAGTCTAGGTACTCGATTCACCCAAGTTTAGAAAAAATGTATAAAGATCTCAAAGAACTCTATTTGTGGCCTAATATGAAAGGAGATATTGCCACATATGTCGGTAAATGCTTAACGTATTCAAAAGTCAAGGCAGAATATCAGAAACCGTTTGGGCTATTACAACAACCAGAGATTCCCCAATGGAAATAGGAACAAATTTCCATGGATTTCATCACAAAATTACCCAAGACTTCTAGTGGTTATGATACCATATGGGTAATTGTCGATCGCTTAATGAAATCCGCTCACTTTCTGACAATCAAGGAAACCGACAAAACCGAGAAACTGGCAAGACTTTACATTAAAGAAATTGTGGCAAGACATGGAGTGCCAGTTTCTATTATCTCTAATAGAGATAGCCGCTTCGTGTCAAGGATCTGGCAATCCTTACAAGAAGCCCTAGGCACGCGCCTAGACATGAGCACAACATATCATCCACAAACGGACGGTCAAAGTGAAAGGACTATACAAACATTAGAAGATATGCTCCATGCATGTGTGATTGATTTTGGAGGAAATTGGGATACTCTCTTACCGTTAGCTTAATTTTCATACAATAACAGCTACCACACTAGCATCAAAGCTTCCCCGTTTGAAGCTTTGTATGGTCGAAAATGTCGTTCGCCACTATGTTGGGCGGAGGTCGGTGACAAACATTTGACAGGTCCTGAGATTATTCAGGAAACCACTGATAAAATTTTCAAGATCAAATATCATCTGAAGGCAGCCCGAGACAGGCAATAGAGCTATGCTAATATCATACGGAAACCATTATAATTTCAAGTCAAAGACAAACTTAGTACTATTGAAGGTCTCGCCTTGGAAAGGCGTTGCAAGGTTTGGTAACCGTGGTAAACTCAACCCTAGATACATTGGACCGTTTGAAATACTGGCTAGGGTTAGTCCCGTAACTTACAAATTCAAGCTACCACAAGAGCTAAGCAACGTGCATGATACATTTCATGTGTCGAATCTCAAGAAATGTTTGGCAGATAAAAGGTTGATCATACCACCCGATGAATTCATATTGCTGACAAACTTCATTTCGTCGAGGAACCGATTAAGGTTACAGACTGGAAGGTCCAAAAGCTAAGACGTAGCCCCATCAAACTGGTTAAGGTACGCTGGAATTCAAAACATTGTCCCGAGTATACATGGGAACGTGCAGATCATATGAAAAGCAAGTACCCTTCCTTGTTCAAGGATACACCAGTTCAAAATGGCACAACACGATTTTCGGGACGAAATTCTTCTAACGTCTGGAGAATGTGACACCCGGTACTTCCAGGTCAATATCTATACACACTTTAAACGCGTTTACATTAATTATATTTGCTGATTGACTTAATGTGATAAATTAGGTCATTAAAGTCTAGCAAAGTCGTGCATTATTACGTTACACATTACGGTAATTTTGAGAATTACCAGTACATACATTACCCGACTAATATGAACATTGGTGATTAAATTAACGTCCAGAATAATGTCCAAAAATCCATAACATACAATATTATGTTTATACACCAAAATATGAAAGAATAAAGTCACGTTACCTAAAATAATCCACAACGACAAAATTCCAAGATTTTATCATACACCGTCGTCTTTAAACGTACATACACGAAATTAATTACATTTATAACTTATACAACCTGTAATTAGAAGTTTTACACCAAACTAGTTAACTTCTACATTTAAAGAACGGTTAAAAACCTTAAACCAAGTAAATTCATCGTTCCAAACCATAACCGAGATTTAACAAGCTAAATGTAACATCCATGATTTTTCTAATACTACTTTATTTTATTTATACAATAATGACACTCCATTTGAATCCCGTACTTGTCCCACACAATGTGTCACACTAATTAATAATTCAATTCAAAATTTAAACCTTACATTTACATATTAATTTCTATTTATATGTATAACACATGTTTGTATATTTATACACTCTATTGTAATAATTAAATCAAAAATAAACTCGTGAATTCTAAATCATGCATTACATCTTTATATATATATATATATATATATATATATATATAAATATATATATATATATATGTATATAAAAATATATTTATTCATAAGGGTATATATGTAAGTGTATATATATATTTGACTAAGTTTTAAAAAAAAAGAAGAAAAATAAGATTTATTCCTTTATAAATTATTTATAATAAAAAAATTATGTTTAGTCCCTTTTTATATAAACTTTACAAAATAAATTTTATAAATAAATTACAATAACTTTAAAACAAAATGAGGAGTTGTTTTGAACCCATTTGATGCCATTGAACCCCCTGGAATTCGAATTGGAACCCTTCACCTTTCAATTTGGACCTTTATCCACAAATTGAACCCTTTCCCCCCTCTATCGCTGATTTTGACTTTCTAGGTCAAACCCGTCATCAAATCCGATCCAAACCCACAAATTTGATATTGTTAATGCACACAAATCGTGCATAAACGTTACTCGACCGATATCAAATGATTTTAACGAGCCAATTTAAGTTCAATCAAAGAGTTTTAACTCCTAATCATAACCGTAACCGGCCTCCTTTAATCGGTGTTTAACTCGAACGTTTCGACTGAAATCAAGCCATAACATAGACTCATACACCTCCGCGACACTCCTCCCTCACTTCCAGAACCCACGATTTCACTCCTAACCGTCTCTGGAACTCGAATCACGGCCGAGGAACGTCGGACCTGTTCACCAGCCGTTCTCGATCATTCCCCCAGCCATTTCAGGTAAAACTTACATCATTAGAGTCGTCTTGATCCGGGGTAAGAAAGCCCTATGGTTCTGAAGTCGAGATTTTGCTTAAATGAAACAATTGGAGGGCTAGGGTTTTACCCGATTCGAATAGGGAAAAAGGTGGGCTGGGATCTCTAAGTAATTGGCGAACCAGTCATATAGCAAGGCATGTGCCTAGTCGGACCGGTTAGGACTCGTCTCCTACACGTATGGTCGCGGGTTCCAGACCCACGCTCGCACCATTTTTGTATTTTTCCATTTTAATAGAGGTTGGTCCCCTCTGTGCTATGATTAACACTATGAGAAACCCAAATTATAACAAAAAGAGGCCAATTGTCTAGTGGTTTGTGCGTGGAGACTCCCCAGAATCCACCCGGGTTCGACCCTCCACATCCCACATATTTTAAAATCAGTTTTTAAGCATGAAATTTATTTATAAAAATTTTCTTATAAACCCTTGACTTCCCCAATCAGTTCCATTATTTCAAATTGATAAGTCTTGAGGAAAACAATTTTATTGGTCATTTTGAGGTTAAAAATATAATAAACTTAAATTTATTAATTTACCTGCTTTAACAAAGTAATATTTAAAAATCATTGGTTTATAAATTATAGTTGGAATAGAAGAATTGTTACTTTTATAAAACCCATTTATTTTGCAAAGAGTTATTCATCTTTTATATATAATTTAATCTTTTATATAAAAACATTTAAAGCACCTTTATGCTCTTAATTAATAATTATTTTGGCTAATTATTAATAAATTAGAAAAAAAATTTACTACAAAAAATATGGTTTTATTACTAAATAAGCCAACCATTTTATATATGACTTATTTGTTTGTAGGAATCAAACTACATAAAATTTTATTTATTTATTTATGTAGTCAATAATTATTTATTTTCAAAACAAGTGAAGTCATTTATTTATTCTTCTACATGTTCAGACTTCAATACAATTATCTATCATGAGCTATATAAATATTATTTAGAACTCAAAACAAATATTTTCTTATTTAACTAAGGAAAAACCCACACTCAACCCCTTTTCACATTAGGATTTCCCTTATTCATTTAAACAACTCATTGATAAACGTACACCATCAAACATAGGTTGACCTTGTGTTTAGCTAGACATTTATGCAACAACATACTTGATCTTCAAGCTACTCATTTCAAGGTGAGTTTACATAGTTCCTTTTTCACTTTTATATCTTTAGGGTGAGACATGATTTCATTCAAACTATTACAATTCAAACCTTATGATCATGTGTGTAATTTGTGCCTTATGCTTGAACACTATTTGTGCAAACAACATTTACATACTTTTGTGCATAGTGCAAGTGCAATCATTAACTCAGTACAAGCCGACGGTATACAATGATAGATCTATTGTGTCTGACCAACCCACCCGGTTAGGGTGATTGTTGCTGAAAACACTTAAGGATAACCTACGTGTTATGCCTATCAGTGACAAGGTTTGATTGTGCGCCCAGTTTAAACAATAGTGATTCTCCATAATTGCCTTATTAATCCATGCATCATATGAATTGTACACAAACTCTTGATATTACTTGTGGTGTCAAAACCTATGTATGCTCACCAACTATTTTTAGTTGACCCCGTTTTCATCATGTTTCAGGTACTAGTGTATGAGATCATATGCAAGATACAACATATAGGATTTGGACTTAGTGAACAAAGAACTAGAACATGTGGATGCATTTGATTATGGATGTTGATTGAACTTATGTAATGAAATCTTGATGTAATTAATATATGAAAACTTTATCTTGATCATGTGCTTATGAACAGTCTACACGTCCTCCCTGGCGTATTCCGCCGTCGGTTGGGGTGTGACAGATTGGTATCAGAGCCATGGTTATAGGGAATTAGGTTATTAGAAACCAATGGCCTAGTCTATAACCTTAGGATACCCCTTGTGTGATTATCCTACATGTCATCTTATGTGTTACATTGCATGCTACAACACGTATTATATTATATGCCATGTTATTTGATATCTGATGTGTTTACACTAATTGCTACTTATGTGATACCTTATTTGCTACATTATTTAACTAATCTACACATTACCTACATGATTACACTAGATGTTATCCTAAATATTACCATATCATGCACTTATTCACATCTAAGACTTCATACACCATCATCCTTACACATTGAGAATTATGTCACCATCATCAATTGTGAACAAGACTTAAACCCTTGGGCCTCAAGGCCTAGTCCAAAATGATTCTCATCATGACCATAAGTCCAAACAATAGTGTTATTAGTACATAATGGCTGGAAGAGTGGGTGTAGACCCATAAGAGATTCTGACTAAGGAAAGACCGGTACTTAAGTGTGTCCTTTGTGACCCACCCCTCTTTCCTGGGAATTCTCTTCGTGGGTACACTACTTATAGGTTAAATGTTACTTCTAACGTACTATTGTGAAAACTCGGTGTTGTGACTAGTCAAACTCAGAACTCATGAAAATTTATGTACCTAACATATAGTATGTTTTATCACTTACAATATCTTTCTTTTCTGCTAGACGTGGACTCCTACTCTCCTCCCTCCCCGATATACTATCCTAAGACAGAGTCTGATCATGAAGAAAGACATCAGATCACCATCACCAGATCATCAGACACCGACACCCCCAGCTGCTAGATTCATGTTCGACTTGAGAGCGGATTGGTTTAGGAGTAATGGCCTGAGACTCCGAGCATCTGAACCAACCCCATCAACAGATCCTTATCAGGTACCTCACCGACACAACCAGCTGCCATCCCCTCTGAGAGACCCCTACTTAGCACCTCATACCAAGAGCAAGACAAACCAAGTGTAAGGCCCCTTTCCTGAAAGGCCTCACTTATTGGATTTACTCATCAACAAATAGAACTTAATCATAAGACATTCTTTAACACAGCGGAAACGATTTAAAACTTTAACATACGCAGCAGAAACACATAACATGTCTAAACATAACTTGTCAACATACAAACTGAAACTTGTCTGAATCAACTAAAACAATAACATAGACAGGATGCCAGACTCTGGTCTTCGGGTAACTCTTCTCGCCAAGCCAAGCATCCACTTCCATCTACTGCCACCTACACTTAACTGATGTGCATACTAAAAATCAGCAACGCTGAGTGAGTTCTAACGTTTACATTAAATCATTTATATAAAAGATTTACTAATACATACATACTGCTCTTAAGCAAAACTTTACATACTTTACTTTTCAAAACATATATATACTGCCATTAAGGCTAAACTTAACACACTTTACTTTTCAAACAGTTTAAAACGTATAATAAACCGTCAATTCCTCTTTACTGTACTGCCCTCATGGCTTACATCCATGAACCGACAAGTACCTGGTCAATGCCCCCATGATCAACGATCATGAACCGACAATACCGCTTATCCGTCAATTCTTTGTTACTACTGTACCGCCCCCATGGTCAACGACCATGAACCGACGAGTACCTGGTCAATGCCCCCATGGATTCATCCATGAACCGACAATACCCTGGTCAATGCCCCCATGGCTCACGTCCATGAACCGACAATACCGCTTAACGCTAAGGGGAGGTTGCGTGGACCTCCCGAGCAACCGCCGTCACTCATCCCAGTTGTACAACTATTAACGAACCCTAAGGTTCTTACTAATGGGTAGAACCCATATCTGACATCTTGTACAAGTAACATCTGTCCCAAGGACCTTTATAGCTGGTACATATTCCCGAAGGAAAACTGTTCACTTTACTGTTCACTTTACTGTTCATAAATCTTTCTGTAAATCTTGTTCATAACTTAACATATATCATGCCTTTGTTTATGTATATAAAAATATAGTAAACGTTTGCCAAATGATATATCTTTGCTTTTACTGAAACATAGCTTATCATAAAATACATCTTACTTTCTGAAACATAGCTTATCATATATATCATGCCTTTGTTTATGTATATGAAAATATAGTAAACGCTTGCCAAAAGATATATCTTTGCTTTTACTGAAACATAGCTTATCATAAAATACATCTTACTTTCTGAAACATAGCTTATCATAAAATACATCTTACTTTCTGAAACATAGCTTATCATATATATCATGCCTTTGTTTATGTATATGAAAATATAGTAAACGCTTGCCAAATGATATATCTTACTTTACTGAAAACATACTAGCACATATATCATGCCTTTGTTTATGTATATGAAAATATAGTAAACGCTTGCCAAATGATATATCTTACTTTACTGAAAAACATACTTTTGCCTCTTTTAAACCTTTCACTAAAACATGGCTTTTCTCTTCAGTTTATAATATATAAAATATAATAAACACTTTACACTAAGTATGCACACCACCCCTAAAGAAGGCAAAAAGGGGATTAGAACTCACCTCTTATCTTAGCTGGAATGGTCTACTGGATCTCACTCAATCTGAACAATCATAACAGTTGACACATATCAGACCTAATCCCGACTCTAACGGTTTACTCGTTCTGTTACAGGTGAATACACTGACTTCACTTACTGATGCAGACCTATCGAAACTACTTAGTTTCGACAGGTGCAGGCCCATCGAAACTTCTAGTTTCGATACCTGCAGGCCGCTCGAAACTTCTAGTTTCGATACCTGCAGGCCGCTCGAAACTTCTAGTTTCGATACCTGCAGAACTCAGCTATCTTCCCCGTGAAAAACCCTAACTTTCGCAATGCAGGTCCGACCTGGTCAAGATCCGGACTTTTTACATTCAAAACGTTTGTTTTTCGTTTAAGAACTCAAATCTATGCTTTTCTTTCAGTTTCATCTGTAAAAACGTTCCCGTTTCACCCAAAACCCGAAAAACCCAAAAATGAACTAAAACTCAGATCTAGGAGAATCGGTTACCTGTAATCACTTCCTTTTCGTTGCTAAACACTCGCGAGACTCTTGCTAACGATCCTTGAAGCTCTAGTCCGAAAACCGGGACTTTCTCTCTCTAGGCTCTCTCTCGCTTTCTCTCTCTAGAATTCCGAAAATGGTGTTGCAAATGAGGGTTTGGGGCTGGTCTTGAGACTTATAAGGGCCCAAACCCTTGTCCCTTTCGGCCTATACACCCCGGCCCAAGCCCGCTTCCCTTTTCTTATATAAGTTTTAAATTTTTCGTGAATTCTTTCACACTCTAAAACTCGGGATGTTACAAGTCTACCCTCCTTACAATAGGTTTCGTCCTCGAAACCTGCCATAAGCTATACCGATAGCAAATCACAGAATGGGTGGCATAAACCGTAGCTATGCAAGGCAGCTTGGTCATGAAGGCCATTGTGATTAACTACCGCTGAGGATCTAATCCGGGTAATATCTAGTTCTAAGGCTCCTAAGCTGATGGGGCTAACTAATCATTCAAGGAAATAAAATCATAAACTTGGCATATCACAAATAAGAGTTTGCAACGTACCTTACTGAGTCATCTGGTAAACCCTTGCTGTGGCCTTGTTGATGTAAGGTTCTTTCTCTGCACCCTTACCCTTTCCGGATCCTCCCGCTTCCGGCTCTTTGCGCTTCCTACAATCTCGGCTCACGTGTCCCTGTCCCCCACAATTGTGGCATCTTGGCCTTTCCGGGCAGTCCCGTGATTGGTGTCCAAACTTGCCACACCTGAAACATCCCACCTGACCCGCCTTACATTCACCTCCATGTCTCCTCCCACATTTACCGCATAGACCCTCTGCTTCTACCCTTGCCCTCCTATCGTTAGGACCCTGAAGTTCCTCAGCAGTGCGCTTAGCTGCTTGTTTCTTGGGTGCTTCAGCAATGACTTCAGAGGCAATGTCATCATAGACAACTCCGCTCAGAACAACCACCGACTCAAAGGTACTCGGTGTGTTGGCCTTTACAAAGGTACGTATCTTTGGAGGCAACCCTTGAACATAGTAGTGAATTCTCCTTTCCTCAGTCGTTACAAGATGAGGCACCAGGCGTGCCAACTCATTGTACTTTGAAGTATATTGTCGGTGAGTCATGAGTCCGGCTTGTAGAGTCAAGAATTCCCTTTCCACCTTGTGGACCTCATTTTTAGGACAAAACTTTTCAATTACCAACGCTTTCAGGTCGCTCCACCTCATCAATCCGACCGCTTGGTCACCCTTAGCCTGTTTCACAGTTTCCCACCAGTGCGCTGCTTCTCCTTTCAATGACTTTGCAGCGAACATGACTGCTTGTTCCGGTCGACATTCACTAAGACGAATGGTCGACTCCATGCCGTTAATCCAATCTAAGGTATCTGATGCTTCCTTCTCCCCAGTAAGCACGGGTGGATCACAACCCCGAAACGCCTTATAGTCACAGCCGCGAGCAGGCGGTGCAACATTTTCTACTAGATTTGGTCCTCCCATTGCTGGAAGCACCACAGGCTCTTCAGTTGTGTTAGGGCTCTCCTTGGCCTTCCTCAAGGCTTCGTCTAGTATGGCCGGTAAGGTTTCCTTCAACAGTCGGGTAAACTCACGGCCAATAGCTGCTTGCACGGCCGGCTCAAACTCGAATGTCTGATCATCTTCTGCCGCATGTTCAACATTGTGCTGACTGACTACCGTATCAGTATGGGTAGTGTGAACACTCCCTTCAATCACTTGGTTTGTGCTAGCTCCACCGTGGCGGCCTGTACGCCCACCACGTCTTCCTCCTCCACCCCCTCTAGTTCCTCCACGTCTAGCCATTTCTAACTGAAAGATAGAGAACAAAAGATTTAATTTCACCATGCTAGGGAATATGTAGAACACAATAAGTAAGGTAAGATGTTAATATACACTGGCCATCTGCAATTAACCATTACATCACATCTTGTTTTCTATTTATTCGCTTTCATGGTTCCACTAAAGCCTCTATTCTTATCTTGACACTCTAAAGGTAAACTTTACTTACTATACGCTTCTGATGCTTTGACTTGAGTTACCCGTACTGGCATCCGCTTCTTGTCCCATTCTCAGTTTAAGTCTGGACATCGGGGATGTCCAAATCTCTCAAACTATGGCTCTGATACCAACTTGTAAGGCCCCTTTCCTGAAAGGCCTCACTTATTGGATTTACTCATCAACAAATAGAACTTAATCATAAGACATTCTTTAACACAGCGGAAACGATTTAAAACTTTAACATACGCAGCAGAAACACATAACATGTCTAAACATAACTTGTCAACATACAAACTGAAACTTGTCTGAATCAACTAAAACAATAACATAGACAGGATGCCAGACTCTGGTCTTCGGGTAACTCTTCTCGCCAAGCCAAGCATCCACTTCCATCTACTGCCACCTACACTTAACTGATGTGCATACTAAAAATCAGCAACGCTGAGTGAGTTCTAACGTTTACATTAAATCATTTATATAAAAGATTTACTAATACATACATACTGCTCTTAAGCAAAACTTTACATACTTTACTTTTCAAAACATATATATATACTGCCATTAAGGCTAAACTTAACACACTTTACTTTTCAAACAGTTTAAAACGTATAATAAACCGTCAATTCCTCTTTACTGTACTGCCCTCATGGCTTACATCCATGAACCGACAAGTACCTGGTCAATGCCCCCATGATCAACGATCATGAACCGACAATACCGCTTATCCGTCAATTCTTTGTTACTACTGTACCGCCCCCATGGTCAACGACCATGAACCGACGAGTACCTGGTCAATGCCCCCATGGATTCATCCATGAACCGACAATACCCTGGTCAATGCCCCCATGGCTCACGTCCATGAACCGACAATACCGCTTAACGCTAAGGGGAGGTTGCGTGGACCTCCCGAGCAACCGCCGTCACTCATCCCAGTTGTACAACTGTTAACGAACCCTAAGGTTCTTACTAATGGGTAGAACCCATATCTGACATCTTGTACAAGTAACATCTGTCCCAAGGACCTTTATAGCTGGTACATATTCCCGAAGGAAAACTGTTCACTTTACTGTTCACTTTACTGTTCATAAATCTTTCTGTAAATCTTGTTCATAACTTAACATATATCATGCCTTTGTTTATGTATATAAAAATATAGTAAACGCTTGCCAAATGATATATCTTTGCTTTTACTGAAACATAGCTTATCATAAAATACATCTTACTTTCTGAAACATAGCTTATCATATATATCATGCCTTTGTTTATGTATATGAAAATATAGTAAACGCTTGCCAAAAGATATATCTTTGCTTTTACTGAAACATAGCTTATCATAAAATACATCTTACTTTCTGAAACATAGCTTATCATAAAATACATCTTACTTTCTGAAACATAGCTTATCATATATATCATGCCTTTGTTTATGTATATGAAAATATAGTAAACGCTTGCCAAATGATATATCTTACTTTACTGAAAACATACTAGCACATATATCATGCCTTTGTTTATGTATATGAAAATATAGTAAACGCTTGCCAAATGATATATCTTACTTTACTGAAAAACATACTTTTGCCTCTTTTAAACCTTTCACTAAAACATGGCTTTTCTCTTCAGTTTATAATATATAAAATATAATAAACACTTTACACTAAGTATGCACACCACCCCTAAAGAAGGCAAAAAGGGGATTAGAACTCACCTCTTATCTTAGCTGGAATGGTCTACTGGATCTCACTCAATCGGAACAATCATAACAGTTGACACATATCAGACCTAATCCCGACTCTAACGGTTTACTCGTTCTGTTACAGGTGAATACACTGACTTCACTTACTGATGCAGACCTATCGAAACTACTTAGTTTCGACAGGTGCAGGCCCATCGAAACTTCTAGTTTCGATACCTGCAGGCCGCTCGAAACTTCTAGTTTCGATACCTGCAGGCCGCTCGAAACTTCTAGTTTCGATACCTGCAGGCCGCTCGAAACTTCTAGTTTCGATACCTGCAGAACTCAGCTATCTTCCCCGTGAAAAACCCTAACTTTCGCAATGCAGGTCCGACCTGGTCAAGATCCGGACTTTTTACATTCAAAACGTTTGTTTTTCGTTTAAGAACTCAAATCTATGCTTTTCTTTCAGTTTCATCTGTAAAAACGTTCCCGTTTCACCCAAAACCCGAAAAACCCAAAAATGAACTAAAACTCAGATCTAGGAGAATCGGTTACCTGTAATCACTTCCTTTTCGTTGCTAAACACTCGCGAGACTCTTGCTAACGATCCTTGAAGCTCTAGTCCGAAAACCGGGACTTTCTCTCTCTAGGCTCTCTCTCGCTTTCTCTCTCTAGAATTCCGAAAATGGTGTTGCAAATGAGGGTTTGGGGCTGGTCTTGAGACTTATAAGGGCCCAAACCCTTGTCCCTTTCGGCCTATACACCCCGGCCCAAGCCCGCTTCCCTTTTCTTATATAAGTTTTAAATTTTTCGTGAATTCTTTCACACTCTAAAACTCGGGATGTTACACCAAGGCCCCTACCAGTGCTATAGGAGTCCCAGTTGATGCCACCCACCAGTATGTGAGGACTGCATAATTCATGAGACAAGGGATGGAACACGGGAAAAGGCACGACCTGCTAGGGCAGCGAATAGACAGCCTTTTGGGCCAAGTACGGTACCAGGAAGACCTGATTTCAAATCTAGGTACCCACATTGACATGATGGAAAGAGACCGGGAGATATTTGACGCACGCACAGAAGCAGCTAGAGCTGAGGCCCGGTTTGCTATCCGAGTAACCATAGCGATGTTCGTCTTGGTGCTCATCTGCTTCCTAGTGGAAAGCTACCTGAGGTGTTAGTTGGATTTTTCTACTTCTTGTCTTTAAAAATTTAGTTTGAGAACCACCTTTTTATGTTCGGAATAAGTATTCAACATTTCATCATTCAATGATAAGTTTTATCTTACAACTTAAATGCCATTATTCGTTGATTTAATACTACGAGTATAAAATACATCCGTCATATTTTTATCAAAGATCACCCAAACATCATCTTTTCGTTCATTGCAATTTATTACACGTACCTAAGCCTTCTTTGTAGATAAATCAATTTATCATCTAATTTAAACAACAACGTTATTTTGTTCAGACAAAGTAAAATCTTTATCAAACCTTTAGTTTATAATTATTATCTGGAATATAAATTTTCTATAAACCCTTTCACCTTGTAAGGAAAACTTGATGCAACTTGATTTATAAAAACATTATCTAAATTAATAATTAATTATGGCTTTTACTTCGCTAAATTAATTATTATTAAATCTTGGCTCAGTTATTATATGATTTAGCCATTATTTTCCTTTGAAACATTATCTTTATGATAATTAAAAATTGAAAGGTTTTATTTATGAATCTGTTCATCTAGTTATCCATTTTCTTCTTACTCAATTTGTTTCATTTACAAGCCCATACTCCTTCACCTTTTATAACACTCCAACACCTTACACACTCCACATTTCCATCATTTATTACACTTCCAAGATCACACTCATCCTCCCTTTCTCCCTCTCTTTTTACGGCCACACATACCCCACACACACATATCCATTTCTTCATCCAAGTTCATCCAAGAAATCAAGAAAGTCTGTTCTTCCAAGAAGATCAAGAGGTGCAGCAAGAACTTTGGCTTGGAACTACCTTCTTATCCCTTCTACTTGCTTGCTTTTAGTGAGTCTCTTAAAAATCTTTACCTCCTTCTTCTACTAACATTACAAGTATTTTTGTTGTATAAAACACCACCCAAAAGAAACATACTTAAAAACTAGTTAAAAACATGATTTACATCTTTTGAGCGAAAAGTTTCCTTTAAAATACATGATCATGCTTTTATGAGCATACAAGAGTTTTTAAACAAGGACTAAACTTTGTACATACAAGTTTTTATAAGAAAAGTTGGTCAAAATAAAGCTTGTTGGTGATTTTCTTGTCTATATGTAAAGATCTTAACTTTTGTGTTATAAAAACAAGTATATGGATGTTTTAACTTTATTATCAAGTATTATGGACACATATATGTATAACTTATGAGTCACACATGTAAAAACTTAAAATGAAGAGAAATCAACTCACAACCTTATGTAAAATTTAGATCTACAAGTAAAGAAACCCTAATATTTGAATCTTGGACATAAAACATTTGGATCAAAATGTTATCATAGACAAATCTGGACTTGGTACTTCCAAACATACAAGACAAAACATACTCATCAACTAGAAACTTGAACAAGTGGTAAAACATGCACACATCAAAAGGATCATGATTAAAAGTATCTTTTAGGGAGTTGGTAAAATGCTGGCAGAAAACTAGACCCGGGTTCAAAGGGTCATAACTCAGTCCATACACATCCAAACTTGACGAATTTTTGGTCAAAAATTAAGTACAAAGAATCAGGAATCCAACCCATGTGGTCTCATGAAATTTCGTTGAGTTTTGATACCCCAAACTGGTAATACAAGATAGAAGGTCAAATCTGTCCTTTTCAGTAGAAAATTGGTCTCACTTGTTGGAGTCATATCTTGGTTATAAAATATCCAAATAATCTGATTACACTTCCTACAGTTAGTATTTTAAGTATGGATTAAAATTTGTATGGTCTTGTGTCATAAAAACGAGTTTTGGTCGGTCAAATAAAAGAAATCCCTAAGGCACTCTAGAAAAACCACTTCTAAACCTTTCTGTCCAAATAAATATTTTTAAAATACTTAAACAACTCATATAAGGATGGTTACTACATTTTTATAAACCTAAGACATGTAGGTAACTATGGCTAAAGTTTCGTGACTAAACGAGTTCATTTGGTTAATCAAAAAGATGACGCACGGACGACTTAAAATTCTGGAAATCACTATAAGCTAGGGTTACTCTAATAAAGTAGTTCAAGGTGTAACTATCAAAACCCTAACACGATCTATATAAGACAACTCATGGACAAGTATTTACATATATAACGTCAATAGTGTATATGCTTATGATTAAATATGAATACACAACGTGAAATTCAAGGACAAGTCTCCAACAGTTCGTCGTGTCACACTTTCAAAACACAACACGTACATCTTTGAGTCTCACATTTTAGGTGGGTCTTATACACGATCAACTTGTATGTTGACAACATATCATTAGGTCCTAAGATAACCGTAACTGTTTAGGTCATGGTTTGGACGGTTTTACATTCACTTCGTCTTTTGCTAGCATTCTCACACCGACAACTCACAAGGTGAGTTTCACGACCCCTTTTTACTTGTTTTGTAAACTTTGGGGGAAAAGCATACTTACAACTGGTTTTTATATGATAAAAAGAAAACAAGACCCGATCTTTATGTTTGCATGAGTTAACACACGTAGAGCTCGTAAAGTCCCCTGTACCAACACATTTATAACCATTAGCTATAGGTTAGCCTGAGATTATATGGATAGTACTATTAGGATTGACACCCCCGGTCATGGTTAGTCGTGCTAACCGACGATCCGCCCGGTCGAATGGTTGCATAGTGTTTACATACATGCTCATGAGGTACGAGCGAGGGGCAAAATACTTGTGTCTTGGTTTGGTTATGCCTCATGTATGTACATATTATTCGTATTCCTAGCTAGTTTACGAATGGGTCAAACATTGCTTGTTTTGTTTATCATATACACATGAAATCGTTTTCGTGCAATTGTATTTACAAATCGTATTCACTTAAAACCTGTGAACTCGCCAACATTGTGTTGACATTTTTAGTATGTTTTTCAGGAAATTGAACGCGGCCTTCAAGGGTAATTGACGTAGGATCAAGCATGCATTTCTTGGATACGTTTTGAGGGATTTCCCTTGTTTACCAATACCACTGGGTCATATTTGTGAAATCCTAACCTTTGTATTTTAAAAACAATTTCTCTGGGTTGTAAACTTTAACTTAAACGTGTATCCAATTATGTGTGTTTGTGTTTGTAAAAATCATATGCTTTGAAAAACCATAGCTCGCGTTTCCGCCTTGGCGGGGTGTGACAAACGTCATCGCCCAAACCTGCAGATTGAACTGAACTCCATCGCGGACCATGTCTTCAGCCCTCCGCCATTCCTCTACAACTACCGGAGCTCGTCGATGGTCAAGGAAGCATTGGTCGAAAAACGCGAGTAGCGGCCACCATGGCTCCCCGTTGAGACGGCTTCAAATGTCACCAACTGGACCGAATGGCGGCTGTCGTGGCACTTTACCGACTTATTCCGGGATCTGCCCACGTCCAAGTCATGATCTACTACATGTTCCCATGTTTCCTTGTTTTCACATTCACAGGTTATGTTATGTTAGTGTATGTTTAGTTATTTCCCTTTTTCTAGGACCATGTAAGCCTACTAAAGGCATATGATTTCCTTGCTTTGATATGAATTAAATGAATTGGTAATGGTATAATCTCTCTCTCAATTTCTTATGGCTTCTCTCTATTTTCTTTTGACAAGTAAATCCTGATTGATCCACATCAGAGAGCTTTAAAGTTGTCTATCCGCTGAGATGGTAGGTTGTTGACCCACAGGTTTACAACACCAATCAATGTTTGTGTTAACATGTGGCAACAAATTGGCACCGGCCACACGCTTAACTTTAGGTTGCTCTGAAGAATATGTTAAGATTATCGATCGTCATGATGCAGACCGGGTCCCACAAATATTCACCATTCATTTTTATTTTATCTTGAGTAAATTATGCTTTTGATATGTGGGGTTTGGTTAGTTTAACCATTTCAGTTTAAAAATGAAAATTTTGACATATCAGGCCTTGAGATTCATAGTTTGTAACCATTCTCTTCCCTGACACTAACTCTGTTAGTTTATTCTGTTAAGTCTAGGGGCATTTCAGTCATTTTAACTTAGGTACAAGTTATTAATGCATGTTACAAGCTTCCAATGCCAATATAAAATAATATTTATTTAATCAAATTACTTTAATGGTCAACGATTTGGAACACACATTCATGGTCAATGATTTGGAGCCAGACTTGAAGATGATGAAATGGGTTTCCATGGTGTTCAATCTGGTTAGGTTTTCATGGTGTTCAAACTCGATGATGAGGTTGATTTGTAGGGTTTGTGGTGCATTGGATCCCCTCCAAACCTCTCTGATTAAACCCCTAAAATTTACAAATCTGATTTTGAGCCATCATTATGTTATGTATTCAAATATGGAGTTCATTTACTTTGTTACCTTGTTTAATCGTGCTTATTACTTCATCTAATAGAGTTTTGTTTTTAATTCATCATGTTTCACAACTTCTAATAGAGTTTCGTTTTCAATTTATCTCATTTTTGTCACTTGCTATGAACTTGTAATTTGTGTGTTATCTTTTGAATGTTTTGGATGTAGTTTTTGATATTTTGGTTTGTTCGGTATTCGAATTGGATTCGAAACACTCGAAACTCGATTCGAGTTCCAGATTCGAGCTTGATTCGAATTCAGTAATTGAATATGAATCCAGCTTCAAAATTTCAAAATTCGAATAATTTGATTCGATTAATTCGAGAACTTGCGTGTTGCGGTGGGTTGTTTTTAAAAATCGAAACCCAAATAAAAAAAACACGTTGCGACAATATATTTGGAAAACACTAAAATGTACGTTAAAAAATACGAATGGGAACATTAAAAAATTGTTGGTTAAATAGGAAACTGTATAAAACCACCGTCTGTCAAGATTTAGCTTTTAAAGATTTAATTTTTTAAATATTATAATTAATTAAACTTAGTTAAATAACAAAAATAAAATAAAAATAGTAAAAAAAGCACGTCTCATATTCACATTTTACATGCAAACAATACTTTAAAGAAAGTATATATTAAAAGTTAAATGTTTATTAACTATATTTGGCTAGAGGTGTTTAAAAAAGTCCAGTTTGGGCCAGGTGCACCGACTTCAAACCTAACCCGACTCGGATTCCATACTGACTTGAGGCAAACCAGTCTGGAACCCGACCCAACGCGTAGGTTTCTTATATATATTTTTTAAACCACCGACTTTAAACCTGACCTGGTGCGGTTTGGAACCCGACCTGGTGCGGTTTGACGATGAAACCGATTTCAAACCGGTTTATATATAAAAGAGTCGTTAATTAGCCTCTTTTGACCCTTTTTTCCAAATTTTTTAACCATTTTGTCTCCCTGTGTTGGTATAAATAGGTACTGGTTGTGTTTTGACCATATTGACCGCATCAAAGTTTATTAGTTCTTTATTACGAGTATCGACGACTATATATTTTTTTGTAACGTATTTCGATTGATGTTTTTGTAATTTTTAAAATATTTAATAAAAACTTGAATTTTATTTTGTTTTATTTGTATTTTATTAATTAAAATTAAAAAAAAGTTTTTTGGAGAAACCGGTTAGAACCCGACTCGGGTTACAATCCGGTGTGATTTGGGGAAAAAAAACCCGGTTTATAGTAACACTATTAGTGATAGTACTTTAAATTAAAATGACATGTGTGTTATCGTAGAGGTGCACAAACTGGATTTTTTTCGGATCCGGACCGGATTTGTCAAACGTGGTCAACAACTGGACACAATGGAACCGGTTTCGGATCGGATCCAGTTATGGAAGTGGAGAGTTGGAACCTATTGGGACCGGACCGGTCCAGATAGGACAAAAAAAACACCGGATTTTTTTTTTTAAAAAAAAACTTTTTTTAAAAAATTAACAAAGATACACTATAAAATACATGTTTTATTTAATTTTATATTTTTTTAAGTGATTTAACAATAGTTCGTAAAAAAATTACAAAAAACATAATTGAATCACAAAATATATATTATTTATTATGACTCGTTATTTGTAGTCTACTCGTCTTAGTATTCGTAACATCGGTTTTCAATCTTTTTCGCTTGAGATACGTTGGGCTTCATCATAAGCTTGTTCTTCGTCCGAAAGTGAATTCGCCGCCCCTTGTTCTACTTCGAATTCGTGTATTTCTTGTTCAATGTCAAGCTCGCCTTCTAGTTTTGCAACATGTTGTACACGTTCGGCGGCATCCAAATGGTCCTTCAAGCAAATACACATCTCCATAGATTCCGGTGTAAGCCTCGTTCTTCGAATAGATAAAACCCTGTCACTAAGAGAAAAAGCAGATTCTGAAGCTATCGTAGAAGCTTGGACGGTTAGTAGGTCACGAGCCATTGCGGCTAGAACGGGATATTGGGATTCCCTTCCTTGCCACCAACTCAAGATATCAAAATTTTCAAACTCTTCGGATCTTAGAGTTGAAATAAAGTCGGTTGCTTGATATCTCCCAAGCTCGCTACTTGGTGTGCTTCCACGAGCTCGTTTAGTATTTTCGTTTCTTAAAGTGTTAAATAAATTTAGCATCGGGTTCCTTGAACTACTAGAACTTGAACCCGAAGCCATTGATTCACGTATGTTTGATGGATCACCACTTCCACCATATTTGCGTAAATAATAATCAAACATATTATTAAAAGCCGAATTCAAATCCTTTATTGTCTTTGATTCAAAATTTGGGTCTTCCTCGAACATATTTAAATCATCCGATATTGATTCAATTAATGTTTCAACACCGGTTACATTAATCATTGGGTTTAAGGTGGCCGAACATGTAACAACGGCCAGCAAAATATATTTTAAATTTAGCTTTCATAGGTGTTACCATTTTTTCAAAAATAGTGTTGTGATATTCAAACTATTTTAATTATTACATATTAAATATAATTGTTGAAGTATTAGCGAAGACGTGGGATAATAAACTCCCGATAAACATGTAGTTGCATTTTTAAAAACCTCAAGCAAATTAGTTAGTTTATCGATCGTATCCCAAATTATATTATCAATTTTTTGTGAATAACGTTTCTTTTGGACAAGTTCATCATGAAAATGTTTTAAAGTAACCCTTTGCCTTAAGGCCGATTTAAACATTTTCCATGTCGAGTTCCATATAGTAGGTACGTCCCAATTCGGACCTAAAAAGATGGAATCCGTTTGTTGGCACAAGTTTCTATAGTTTATATATCTTTTTTTGATTGTGCTAAAAACTTCTCGTAACATCACTTTAAAATTTTCTTTTACGTCTCTTATTTCTTGGACGTTTAGACCGTCTTGCACAACCAAGTTAATGATGTGTGCAACACATCGACTATGAAAGAAAACACCGTTACAAGGCGGTTCATATTTTATTTTTAATTTTTCCACAGCGTTTGTGTTATTTGAAGCGTTATCAAAAGATATTGAAAATATTTTTGGTTGAACTTTATAAGTTTGAATTACCGAGTCTAAAATATAAAATAAGTTTTCACCGGTATGTGGATATCCAAAATAATCAAACGCAATCGTACGCTTTATCATTTGCCACGACTCGGGTTGAACCCAATGTGCGGTAACGCAAAGGTACGATTCGGGTAAACCATGTAGAGCGGACCAAACGTCCGTGGTTAAGTTAATGCCGGTATTTAAATTTTCAAAACCTAAAATTAATTCTTTTTTAGCTCTTTTCCACATTTTTAAACAATCTCTTCTCAAAGTAGAACGACTTACATTTGTGTAACTCGGTTGAAATGTCTCTTGTATCATCCTCGTCAAGCGCGGGTTATCAAAGTGATCAAAAGGCAATCTTTCTTGAATGGCGAAATGTGTCATTCTCTCACGAACACTCTCAACATTGTATTGCCAAAGCCCTCCATCACTACCAATTTGAGTTTGATCTTTACCTTGAGTGTGTTTTGCGTGACTACCAATATGTTTCCTCAAAGTGTTATTTCCCACAGCACCCAAAATTTTACCACAACGTTTGCAAGGAGCCTTTTGCGAACCGTTCGACATTTCGCATGAATTGAAATAAGTCCATATCTCTTGGTTTCAGGAGCAAGAAAGTACTATCACCACCGTGACATCGCTTGTAGAACCAGTAACTGAATTTTGAGTGCTTGCGGAAGCGGAAGCCATGAGAGCGTTTTTTTGCTTATAAGTGGGCTTTTTTTTAGTTTTGAGAGTTTTTTTTTAGTTTTGAGAGCTAGAATGTTGTTGTGAACTAACCCACACCCCCAATACCTATTTATACTTAATTTCAAGCCTCAAACACCAAAAAAATACAAAAAAGGCCATATAACGGCTATATAGCCTTTTTTTCCCCAACGGCTATAACCAGTTCTAACCGGTTCCAAAATGTCAGAAAAAAACTGGTTCCAAAATGTCCGGTTCGTAAAAAAGCCCCTATCCGGTTCTGGATCCGCCGATTCTGACAATGTCCGGACCGGTTCCAAAATGTCCGGTTCTAGCCGGATCCGGTTTTGGATAACCCGTCCGATCGGATTCGGATCCGGATCCTTTGTGCACCTCTAATTTATCTTATATAAATTTTGAGACTTCAAAATCTGTAGCAAACCCAGGCCCATTTTTAAATCAGATTACAAGAACCCAATATCCATTTAGAAAAAAAAAATGTTAATCAACCCAGTCTGGCCCATTTGAAAAAAAAAAGAAAAGAAAAGTTTGGTGTGAGAGTCGAACCAACAGCCACCGGCTTAAATGACAAGAACTCCAACCATTAGGCCAAGAAATCCTCTTCTCTATCTTTTACATTTTTCGTCTTAATAGTAAAACTTTTATTAATAAAAAAAATTATTTTTCACTTTCCTACGTTTTTAATATAGTTAAGAATGTGTTGTAATAAAGATCCTAATAACAATAACAATGATGGTTGGAACTTTTGGTTGTAGTTGGGCGGATTTCTTTGGATAACGGTATTCTTCCTTGGTTGTTAGTAAGGTCTGCTCAACCTTTTTGGGGCCTAAAACGAAATGAAACTTTTGGTGCCCTTTTCCGAATTGCACTTCTATAAACCTTGTTTCTTTATGTTGGCTTGAAGCCGACAATAATAAACTGAAAATTTTGTCGTTCAGATTAGTTGTGCATGTTGCTTGTATTTTTTTGTTGTGTTTTAAGGTACATGTAATGTGTTTTGGTGAGTTATCATAGTTGATGTTTAACAAAATGTTAAAGTTGTTCGCTATTTTATAAATTGAGGCGCTACAAACGTAGGTAAAGTGGATATTCATATGAAATAATTCCATTTAAATGAAGTATTCTGGGGGGGCCATTCCTAGCTTATTTATTTGATAATGCTAATGGGCTGGCCCTGGTTGTCGGCATAAAAACGAGCACCATCAGACTTGTCACAACAAGACAAATCTTCCCTTTCGCAGGTTCTACCATGAGAATCAATACGTGTTACAGGATAAGAAACTACTCAATGCTAGGGTATAAAATGTGGGTATTCAATGGATCCGTCCCTTAATCCTTATGGAGAAGGTATTCATAGTGCCCTCTTTGACCCTTCTTTCATTAATGGTCATGTGAAGTATGTAATCTTGCGCGCACCGGATACAACACAGTCAAGCGGTTTAACCAACTATTTTGGTTGGTCCTATCAAGCAACAACGGTACACAACTACACATTACATTTAATGTTGTTTTGGTGTATTTAGTATTAGTACTTATAATGTTTGTTACTAAGCTTCCGAGCATTAGATGGTCGGGTTAGTAGATGGTCAGCCGTTAAGTAGTTCAGTTAGTTGGTAGATGGTCTGGACACGGATAGGCTGAAAAGGTTTATCCTTTTGTGTTTAACATGTACAAATGTGAGAAGGTTTGGTTGTAAATAAGTCAGGAAAGAGGGCTATCCTTCATGTTCCGAGTCCCCACAGTCCAACATGATGTATAAACCGCACAGTCGGAAAGCATATAAGTTCTACCATCATCAGTTTATCACATTGCATAATCTGATTACAGATGCCATTAAGAAATCCTTACTCCATAAATCACATAATTTAAAGAATCCTTCAATTCAACAATATGCAAAATAGTACACACTTAAGGAAGTAAATCCATTTAGAAAACCGAAATATGACCCAACAACCAACAGCCTGAATAGAACAAGCGACGTGAAGCGTCTGGTTTAGCCACCACCCTTTCCATGACACCAAAAGTGGCTATCAAATCTGCATGCCCAAACTGATTGACTGTTTGGTGTACAAGATTGAAATATAAAAACAAATAAGAAATAAAAAAACAAAATACCTTGTTAGACTAGCCTTGTGGCAACATTGTCATCTTCACAGCTGAGGAATATTGAACAATTTCTGTAAGATTTCCGTTAAACCTTTAAGGTTTTCCATTTTTGAGTGAGGTAAATCATCATTCAATTGGATGGCAAATGATCAAGCCAATTAATAACTTGGATTTTGTTTGACCCACTAAAGTGGAGAAAGAAGATCATTTAGCTCAATGAAGTCTCCTTCAAAGGCCAGTGAATTAACCTGCATATATCCCGTAAATGAATATCAAAATTTAATCAAATCAAGATAATTATTAGCCTATTCCCAAATAAAATAAACTTTGTAAGTGAATAGAAGTGTTTAACCCCATCGTAGAGTTGCCAATTTATGATAGGACACGCTAAACCCGACATGACTGGACACGAAGATAAACAGGTTCAGGTTAAACCCGCCTAACCCGTTTATGACACACATAACCCCATCTAAGTAAACTTGTTAAAGGGTTAATAGGTCGACATGACACGTTTACGACCCGTATATTAAAATAACAGTTTTATAATTTTATAAACAATTAAATATATTTTTTAAGTCTCTATCCCTAGCTGCATCTACTAACAATTAACAAAGTAAGGAATCAAATGTTGAAGGGAAAAAAACATGAGCTAAATAATATCATATCAATCCAAGAACAAAAAAAAAGTAAAAAGAATAAGATTTAAGGGAGAATTTCATCTCTAAGATGAAAAATACCATATATACCCAAAACACAAATTTCAATGCATAAGGTACAATGATCTTGAAGCCTGTTTAGGGTATATAAGATATTTTCCAAGTTAGAAGGGAAAGGGATGTGGATGAAATTGCCCCAAGATCTTGATACCTGCACTGCAACTGGCAGATGAGAAATTTCATCACTTCACTTGTATACCAAGTTTCCTCAAAACAATCATTTTCAGCAGAATCAATAAAACATACCTTATCATCACACTGAATACCAATGTGACACACTGTTTTAACATTCTCATTAAAGGGCTTCATGATATCATTTGATGTGTTGCATTGATGGTGAGATTTGGCAAACACTCGGCACAGTACATAAGAAGCCTCGGCCTGATACAGAAACAAAAAGTTATAAGAAATGAAAAATAATATATATAAATATGTACATTTGTTGATGAATAAAAATGAATTAGAAGACGAGAAGACCAGTAAATATGAGGCATACAAAACGACCACCAACATGACATCACACCCTTCTTTTTCTTGGTCTTAAAGAAAGTTTTGATCATTTATTGAAACCAGAATTTGCGCATGCACACATAGTACTAGATTTATTGAATCACAAAAAGACATACATCATGCATTTGCGTATTCAGAAACATATAGAAAAGAGATTTTAAAGGTTGTGATTATAGACTGATTTCACTCTTAACTTTCTTTTAATCATTGTTTTCCTATATTTGCAAAAACAAAAAATGAATGTTTATAAAGATAATTGAAATTAGAATGTCATGTTATTTCAACTTTTCTATTATTAAATTTATTAACTTATGTAAAAATGTAGATAAACATCCAATTACATTTGCCCACATGTTCCTGAACTTAACTTCCTCACTACATGAATCATTTGTAGGATTAATCACTATTCAATAATCTTTAAGTTAGTAGACCTGCATAATATTTGGGTGAAATTGAACTTTTGATTGTTGATTCCATACATTATGACATGTTTCTTTAACAATCAAGTTCATAATAACTGCCCTACAACATTTTGAGCAATGCAGTCAAAAGATTAAGAGGAGGTTAAGGATTTTTATTTTAGACAAGCAAATTCTATGATATTATATTATATGATTGCAAATCCGAATAACTTCCATTATTTTTGTTTTTACTGTTTTGAAGATTACAGGCAAAAAAAAAGATTAATCTAAACCAATGTTGTACCAAAACTGCAAGGAGAAACTAGATTTGGAAACAAAGTGAAGTGTAAGAAGCCATAAACCATTTGACTAAGCACTGTTTCCTTTCAAAACCCCATTCTTGGAATCAAGATCTAAATCATTTTTCATGTGTGCAAGTTCTTTCAAGTTTGTAAGTAAGGCAGATTGAAACAGAATGTTCTATTTATTATTTGACGATGGAATCTTGGTTTTAAAAAGCGCAAGGCGCACCGATGCGTATTAATCCCAACACGTATAAGAGGCGTTCATTACTAAAAAATACTAAAAGTTTATATATAGATAATATTTTAAATCGTTAACACTTTAACAATAAAATATAAGATATTATCATCTTCCTGGTCAAAATTTGTGGTCTAACTTGTTCAAATACTCAAACACATTGCTTAATCGATGGTCTAATCTATTCAAATACTAGTAAACTGCATACACCAGGGCCTCGCATCAGACAACTTGATTACCAATTTGCAGATTAATTCAATTAGCTAACACATTAGCAAATAAAAACCACAAAGAATTAGCAATTCATATAAACATCAACCAGATTACAGATAAGTTCAACTTTTTAGCACAAATTAATATACCCTAACAAGTAAAAAAAAAACGGTATTAATAGAAAGATTACCATTTTCTGATCAACCAAGGCATATTCATACATGATCCACTTAGTCCTCACAGCAGTCTTGGTCGAATCCCCCAAATAAAACACAAAAGTCTTCCGCGTCCCCACCACAACTCCCTGTACACCAGCACCCACTATTTCCTTCACCGAACCACTCCTCCTCCAAAATCCGCCACCGGTGGGCCTCTTTTCCCCTCTCCCTCGCTTAACCCTAGGCATGGACGCGAAACAGTACCAGTGCTTCCGCTTTCCTTCGCGCCCGAACAAGAAGCGAGCGGTTTCCGGCAAATCGAAGGGGTCAAAACGGTACAGATCGATCTCGTTGATTAGATTAGAAGAAGCAGGATCGAGATGATCGCCATTGTTTTTTAGGGTGAGGTAGTGGCAGATGAGTTGTTGTTCGGAAGGAAAGAATTGGCAGCCAGGTGGGAGAGGTGCGAACGCAGATTTAGGGTTCATCGAGGGTTCCATTGGGGGAGAGAATCTGCAGCTCGTGCTGTATTGCTGCGATTGGTTTATAGAATATAGGGATTCGTATAGAGCGTGGTTAACAAGCTACCTGTTAAGGCTTTGCATAAGGCAGCTGCTAATGACACACCTACCAATTTTAATTAAAAGGGTGGTGGGAGTGATACCCTCTAATCCGAAGTATCATCTCAAATTAAATCAATTAGAATATGCAACCTTACTTAGTTAAATTACCTTCTTAAATTATCTTTTATGGTGAAAGTGATACTCTCTAACACTTTTATTTTTTTTAAATTAAAACAAATTAATAACCAAATTAAAAAACTAAAAATTTAATTAATTAATTAAAAATACATAACAATAAATAAAAAGACAATACAAAAAGTAATTAATAAAAAAAAATTCATCTAGTCTTCGTCCAAATTAGGGGTGTTTCTCGTAACATGTTCCACGAGATCAAATCGAAATATAATATGTGTAGCTATATCGTGTAGCTCCGAAAGTGGCGGGAAGTATAACGCACGATCCATATTTTGGGTGGGGGTGGGTACAAAAAAATGGTTTATATATCAATGGTATAAGATATATTTAGAAATAATGTATTTTTTTGTGTATTGAGAGTAGAATAATTGGTTATGTATTTATAGGGTTAAATTTATTAAAATTTTTTTTTTAAATTTCCAACGGCTCTTTTAGCCGTTCAACGATCCATTTTTATCGTCTTTCAGCGGCTTTTGATACCTGCTACCTCTACCCGTGCTCCTCTACCCGCCCCTACCCGCCACCCTTGCGGCGGTGTACCCGCCTTCCCGCTTTCTACCCGTGCTCCACTCCTAATACAAATAAATAGGAAACGATCACGACTATGCCGGGCCCTGATCCTGACCTGCCTTGCCATGATCCTGACCTTCTGGCCTAGGATCCTGATACTGGCGTGGCGGCGGTAGTGGAGGAGGCTCGATGCCGGCGGATCGTGACTAGTCGACGAGGCAATCAACCACCCACGTCATGATGTCCTCGAGCCAGTCGATCTGACGACTATGACGCCGTGACTCCTGAGCAAGCCCGTCAAGCAAGGCATGTGTGGCTGCAGGAAGCCTCACAGTTAGGCGAACATGGCGTGGATGCTGAGGCGGCTGGTCAGGCTGCAGCTCAGGTGCACCTTGAGGTGGTATATTGATGTGTTAGAATTTACACATCTTTTTAGCACAAAACTTCTCTCATTTAACGATCAATTCTTGGTTATATTAAACGTTTAGACACTTATTTGCTTCATTTCCTGTTTTGTAGGTTTTTGTGAAGCTTGGTGAACAAACAAGAAGATTCCATGATAAAAAAGTGAAGTTTTAGGGTTTCTGTGATGGAGGCACGGTCATGCCCCTATTTGGCACGGTCGTGCCAAGCTTGCAAACCCTAGGCACGGTCGCGCCCATATCTTGCACGACCGCGCCAAGCCAAAATCCAAGGCACAACAGTGCCTTGGCCCCCCACGGTCACGTGTCACCTCGTGAGTCTGAACAACCGTACGTCCTCGATCAGTGGTACCCAATGGAAGCTCCGGATCGGTCAAACCTCTGTCACACGGTCGTGTCAAGACCTAGACACGACCGCGCCTTTGTACCAGGCACGGTCGTGCCTCCCATTTTCTATTTAAACAGAACTTAAACTCTCATTCAGATATTCAGCAACCAGGGAGAAAAGCATACTGTTCCAGCTCGTATCTTCTTTGTTCCAGGCATATTTCAAGCTTCTTGGAGAGGATACAACATCAAGAGGATCACCATACATCAACAACAACATCTAGGCTTGGAGGAGTGGTTTGATTCTTGTTTTCATATCATGTTTCTCACTATTTTTCCCTGCTTATTTGTAATTTTGGTGCTCATGATGAGCTAAAACTCTTGTTCACTTTGGTTTAGATGAAGTTTAGATACATTTGACAACATTCATGGATTACTGGCAATTATTGTGTTAATGTTATGACAACCGTATGATTATTCTTTGATGAAATTATGTATTCAAGTATTTTGAGTTGTTTACAAGACTTGTATTTGTGTATACCATATTATGTTGGAAAACTTGTGGTTTATGCTTATATTCATAGATTGGTGTATGTATTTATACTAGTTTATGACATTTGACTAGGAATGGTGAATGAAGTCTTGTTATTGAATCATTATATTTGTATGTTTAACCTTATGCTTATGTTTGGAAAGACAAAGTGTTTGTTATGATGTGTCATATTTAGTATTATGTTTATCTAGGAATTGTTGACACATCCTCCTAATTTATATAACCTTTATATGAACATTGTATGTTGAAGAAATGCATATTGTTGTCTAATTAAATCAACTTGAGGTGGGTAGTGTGTTGTTCATATTATCTTTCCAACTAGTTGTTGGATTAGTGTACCTTAATCAGAAGCTAGTTCAATCTTTATAAACATTGACATGATTATTAAACACGTGAGCTTCATTGTATGACTTTAGGTGGTTGGTTTGTGTAATTCATGCTAGCTTTCCGAATGGTCATTTGATTAGATATCTTTGACGAGAATTTAGTCAATTTATGTTTCGTGTATTTGCCATGTTTCTACGAATGTATTGAATGTATTCTAGGTGGATTCGACACCGAAGTGATATTTTCTCCTTGATTGTTTGACTTGTGTTCTTAGTTTAGTTTATATATTTGCATTCTAGTTAATTAAAACAAACTCTTCAAAACATCTTTTACCCTTGATTGAATTTTAGTCCCGGTTTATTATCGCATTCCACCGTGTCCACGGATTGATATCCGGTTATTACCTTTACTATATTGCTATCCGACGGGTACACTGCCCGATGTGTGTGTGTGATTAGTATTTGGTGAAAACCCTTTTTTAAACTAAATGTGTAAAAATCTTTATTAAAATATATATACATAGTTTACACAACATCAAGTTTTTGGCGCCGTTGCCGGGGACACGGTTTTGCGAGAACGATTGAAATTAATTTTTAGTCATTTAGTATATATATTTTTGTGGATATCGTGTTTTCTTGTTTGTTATTTTGTAATTTTGTTTGTATAGATATTTTTGCATTTTACTTGTTATTCTTAGCTTCATTTGTATATATATATATACATTTTGGTTTTTATCCCATTTTATTTTTCATTTTTATTTTATTTTATTTTTATTTTCAATTATTTTTTATTTTTGTTTTTGTCCAACTTGTGTTTTCTTTGTCCTAGGTTCGCATATTTAAATCTAACTTGTCGTGCAGATCGCGTATGTTCTCAACTCCTGTCGAGGAGGTTCCTGAGCCGTCTTCCGAGCCGGAGCGTGATCTTCATCGGAGATTGCGAGCCCGTTCCCGATTTGTGGCCCGATTACTTGAGTTTGACGAGGTTGTTGTTGACGAGGTAGAGGAGATGGCGAACGAGGATGCGGGTCGGACGCTTTCGGATTTTGGCAAACCAACACTTGAGGGTTTGGAGTCGAGCATCAATAGGCCGACGGTTGGAGCACATCAGTTCGAGATCAAATCCAACATTATATAGATGGTGCAGAACATGTGGTAGTTTGATGGCAAGGATCACGAGGATCCAAATACTCATTTGGCCGGTTTCTTAGAGATTTGCGCCACTTTCAAAATTCGTGACGCTACCGACGATGCTATTCGGCTCCGGTTATTCCTGTTTTCCTTACGGGATCGAGCCAAGGCGTGGTTACTGTCACTTCCCCCTAGGTCCATTAATACTTGGGACCAGATGACTGCTAAATTCTTAGAAAAGTACTTCCCTCCGGAGAAAACAGCAAAGTTGAGGGCTAGGATTCTTTCTTTCCAGTAGGACGACGGGGAGACGATCTATGAGGCGTGGGAGAGATTCAAGGAACTGATGAGGAAGGTTCCCCACCATGGATTGTTGAAGTGGCAGCAGTGTGAGACCTTCTACAATGGTCTAGAGATGACTGGGAAGCAGCTGATCGACGCATAGCGGGTGGAGACATTGGAACGAAGACACCCCAGGAGGCGTATGACTTGCTAGAGAAGGTGGCATCAAAGAGCTACACTCAGCTTACTTCCCGAGCGAGAACTTAGAGGCAGGGTGTCCATCAAGTGGATGGAATTACCTCTTTAGCTGCCCAGGTGAAAGCACTTTCCACCAAGATTGATCAGATGCACGTCCACAAGGCCCAGTCCTTGTATGAGTTTTGTGGTGGGGCGCATCCCACGAGTGCTTGTCAGGTTGGGGATCAGGGGGCCCACGAGCAGGTCGATTTCATGTCTAACCAGAATCGTCCGCAGAATAATCCCTACAGCAACACATATAATCCGGGGTGAAGGAATCACCCGAATTTCAGTTGGAAGTCTGGCAACAATAGCCAGCAACCACCCGGATTCACTCAGCGCCCCCCATTCCAGTATCAGTCCCACCAGTCTCAGGGACAGAGTTCCCAGTTTCGACCTCAGTAGGGCCAGTTTCAAGGCCAAGGTTCTAGCAGCGGTCCACCACCCGCACCTGAGGGTAAATACAGTTTAGAAGACATGGTTGTACGGCTACTTGCCAACTCAGAAAGTCATAATCAGTTGGCAGAGAAGCAGAACCGTTACATGGAGGAGCGTTTTCACACGCATGAGACTGAGTTGAGAAATCAGAAAGCTTCGATCCAGACCATAGAGAACCAGGTCGGGCAGATAGCGAAGCTTCTTTCTGAGAGATCGCCAGGTGGCCTGCCTAGCAATATTGAGCCCAATCCCAAGGCTCATGTGAAGGCCATTACTTTGAGAAGCGGTAGAGGCACAGGACCGGATCCACAGGTTCTTGTGCATGAGTCCACCGAGGAGGAGGTTGTGATTGAGATTCCTGATGAGACACCGCCGAGGGGTAAACCGGCGAGCACATCACGCACTCGCGAGCCTGTGAGAGATTACACTCCCGCCGTTCCATACCCAGGCAGATTGAAGAAATAGAAGATGGAGGAGCAGTATGATAAGTTTCTAGGGTTGTTTAAGCAGTTGCATATCAACTTGCCATTTGTGGAGGCTCTAGCTCAGATACCTAAGTATGCGAGATTCTTGAAGGATATCCTCATGAATAAGAGGAAATTGGAGGAGTTATCTCAGGTGACGCTGAATGAGGAGTGCTCGGCGGTGATTCAGAACAAGCTACCGGAGAAGAGACGAGATCCGAGGAGTTTTACCATCCCCTGTTTGATAGGTAGCTTGTCGGTTAGCAACGCCTTAGCTGACCTTGGTGCTAGCATTAACTTCATGCCATATGCGGTCTTTGCTAAGCTTGAGTTAGGAGAACCTACACCGACACGCATGAGTATCCAGCTGTCCGATCGTTCGGTCAAGTATTCGCGAGGGATAGTGGAGAATATGTTGGTTAAGGTTGATCGTTTTGTGTTTCCTGTAGACTTTGTGATTCTGGACATGGATGAGGACAAGAATGTCCCTATTATCCTAGGTCGAACGTTCCTGGCCACCGCCAACGCCCTGATTGATGTGTATTCGGGGAGGCTTACATTGAGGGTGGATGAAGAGGAAGTGACATTTGATGTTGGGAGATCCATGCAGCATACCCAGAATCAGGATGATTCACTTTACTTCGTTGAAGCTATTTATTCTTGTGTGAGTGATCATATCCAGGACACAGCTGAGGAGGAATCCCATGACACCCAGATTGTAGGAGGGGAGACATTTGATCCAGTTGGTGAGAATCAGTTTGATGAGCAGTTGCATAGCCAGGAGAGCTATGAGCTTCCCCAGTGTTCAACGGTTTTCACAATGGTTGATAGAGAGTCTGAGCCGATTGAGCGGCCTTCTATTGAGGACCCATCACCTGTTGAGCTTAAGGAGCTCCCGAGCCATTTGGAGTATACCTTTTTAGATGGTGAGTCTCGATTACATGTCATTTTCGCCTCTTATTTGACGAGTGATGAGAAGGAGAGGCTACTGGAGGTGCTGAAGCAGCACAAGCAGGCTATTGCATGGAGGATTATGGACATTAAAGGAATTAATCCCTCTTTCTGTACCCATAAGATTCTTATGGAGGATGACTACAAGCCCGCTGTGCAGCACCAGAGGAGGTTGAACCCGAACATGCAGGAGGTAGTGAAGAAGGAGGTGATTAAGTTACTGGATGCTGGTTTGATTTATCCCATCTCCGATTCACCTTGGGTTAGCCCGGTTCAGGTTGTCCCTAAGAAGGGAGGCATGACTGTCATCACCAATGAGAGGAATGAGCTGATTCCTACTCGTACAGTCACAGGTTGGAGAGTTTGCATCGATTACCGCAAACTCAATGATGCTACTCGGAAAGACCATTTTCCCCTCCCGTTCATTGATCAAATGTTGGAGAGATTAGCGGGGAAGATGTTCTATTGTTTCCTGGATGGCTTCTCTGGCTACTTCCAGATCCCGATTGCTCCTGAGGACCAGGAGAAGACGACATTCACATGTCCCTATGGCACATTTGCTTATCGGCGGATGCCCTTTGGATTGTGTAATGCTCCGGCCACTTTCCAGCGTTGCATGGTGGCCATTTTCCATGATATGATTGAGGACTCCATGGAGGTTTTCATGGATGACTTTTCTGTGTTTGGGAGTTCCTTTGATCATTGCCTCGGGAATCTGGAGAGGATGTTGGCTAGGTGCAAAGAGGCCAATCTAGTGTTGAACTGGGAGAAATACCACTTCATGGTGAAGGAGGGCATTGTGCTTGGGCACAAGGTTTCACGCGCGGGGATTGAGGTTGATAGAGCTAAGATTGATACCATATCTAAGCTGCCCTCGCCGACTTCTGTGAAATATATTAGGAGCTTCCTTGGTCACGCGGGCTTTTACAGACGCTTTATCAAATATTTTTCTAATATTGCCCGACCGATGACCCAGCTTCTTGAGAAGGAAGCCCAGTTCGTGTTCTTCGACGAGTGCCTCAGTGCATTCGATTTGTTGAAGGAGAAGTTGGTGAATGCCCCTATCATGGGGGCTCCTGATTGGAAGCTGCCATTTGAGATCATGTGTGACGCGAGTGACTTCGCTGTTGGGGCGGTCTTAGGACAGAGGAGAGAGAAGCAGTTTCACCCGATTTATTATGCGAGCAAGACGCTCAATGACGCATAGGAGCACTACACCACGACGGAGAAAGAGCTCCTAGCCGTTGTCTTCGCTTTCGATAAATTTCGGTCTTATCTCATCGTATCAAAGACCATTGTATTCACCGATCATGCAGCCCTTCAGCACCTGTTCAGCAAACAGGATGCCAAACCCCGACTATTCCGGTGGGTTTTGCTGCTTCAGGAGTTCGACATTGAGATCCACGATAAGAAGGGCGCGGAGAATGTCGCACCGGACCACTTGTCCCGTCTTGAGTGTTCAGCTTCATCTGAACTTGTGGGGTCATCCATAAATGACAATTTTCCCCACGGGTTTCTCATGCACATACAGACACAGGATGAGGAGTGTCCATGGTTTGCTGATTTTGCAAACTTTCTTGCTAGTGGGATTGTGATTAAGGGCTTAACGCATCAACATAAGCGAAAGTTCTTTGCGGATGTGAAGCACTACCTTTGGGAGGATCCCTATTTGTTTCGAGTCGGGGCTGATCAGATCGTGCGCAGGTGTGTGTTTGGAGATGAGGCACGTCAGGTGCTTAGACACTGCCACGAGGGCCCGGTTTCTTCTGGCCTACCATCTTTCGGGATGCTCATGAGATGATCCGAGCTTGTGACGCTTGCCAGAGGGAGAGCAACATTTTTTCTAGGAATGAGATGCCCCAGAACAGCATCCAGATTTGTGAGATTTTTGATGTCTGGGGTATTGACTTTATGGGACCTTTCCCAGCTTCTCGTGGCAACCGGTATATCCTAGTCGCTGTTGACTACGTTTCTAAGTGGGCCGAGGCTCAAGCCTTGCCTACTAATGATGCTAGGGTGGTTGTTCAATTTCTGAAGAAGATGTTCTCTCACTTTGGTGCCTCCAAGGCTCTTATTAGTGACCGTGGGACCCCCTTCTGCAACTCCGAGTTGGAGAAGGCTCTATCACGATATGGTGTGAACCATAGATTCTCCACAGCCTACCATCCATAGACCAGTGGACAGGTAGAGGTCACGAACGGGGGCATAAAGTGGATTCTTGAGAAGACGGTTGGTCAGAACCGTAAGGATTGGTCGGACACGTTAGATTATGCACTTTGGGCCTTCCGGACCGCCTATAAGACGCCTATTGGTACCACGCCATTTAGGTTGATCTATGGGAAGGCGTGCCATCTTCCGGTGGAGTTGGAGCATAAGGCTTATTGGGAGTTGAAGGCGTTGAATCTTGACTTGGTGAGCGCGGGTGAGAACCGGTTCACTTAGATTTATGAGCTTGATGAGTTGAGGAATCAAGCCTATGCAAACTCCACGATCTACAAGGAGGGCACTAAGAGTTTACATGACTAACGCTTGAAGGACAAGAAGGAATTCCGAGTGGGTGGTCGTGTGTTGCTTTACAACTCTAGGTTGCGATTGTTTCCCGGGAAGTTGAAGTCCCGATGGACGGGTCCCTACACGGTCAAGGAGGTGTTTCCTTATGGGACCGTCGAGATTGAGCACGAAGATGGGAAGATCTTCAAGGTCAATGGTCATCGTCTTAAGCCATACATTGACGGACCGGTTGACCCGGCATTGGAGGTGGTTGACCTCCACCCCAAGGACAAATGAATTCGGGGGGACTTGAGTCTAGCTAACGACTCGTTAATAAACTTAGCCTGTTCCGGTATCATCTTTGGTAATAATTCTTAGATTTTGTTTCTATGTTTATCTTCTTATTTTTATTTTTATTTTTTAGGATTTTACCATTTATTTTTGAGTTTAGGTGATTGGAACGTGTTTTGGATCAAACGGACTTTGGTTAGTGATTGGGATGTCTCAGGTATGTTTTCTAAATTTTTAGACATTTTAGTTTGGAAGAATCGCAGTCGGGTTGGGTACAAGCTGCATAAAACTCAGGTTTTTCTGTCTGCTGGGTTAGAGACACGGTCGTATCTCACTATAGGCGTGGTCGTGCCTATAACCCTAGGCGCGGTCGTGCCTAAGCACTTGGCGCGGTCGTGCCTTGTGATTGGGGTAGTTCAAATTAGTTTCAAACATACTTTTCACTCACCTCCCCCACCGAACCACCCCCCTATTGCGATTCTCAAAAAATTCCGCCGCGTTGCTTCCTCCTCCACGATCTAAGGTACGATTCGATTCCCTTGTATTTGTTTAGAATTATGGTCGGTAGTCCACTTGCATTTAACGATTTAAGGTTTGAGTAGATCTTTTTTAGTTTTTCTTCAATATTCCGTTTGATTTTTTTTGTAGCTTGTAAATACGTAGAATCGTTAGATTTACTTCCTAGGATGAGTTGGTTGCAAAAGCCCCTTCATAAACATGCTTAAAATGGAAAATTTTCGAATCTGAAAACCCTAAAATGGGTTGAGCACGGTCGCGCTCATGACCATGCGTGGTCGTGCTCGGCTTTTGGAATCCAAGGAAAGCTTAGTTTGGTAAAGCACGGTCGTGCTTCTAATGAGCGCGGTCGTGTCCTTGAAAGTTTGCTTTAGCGCGGTCGTGCCGGATCTGGCGCGACCGTGTTCCCGAGATATGTGTGCCCGTGGTCGGTCAAGCGCGGCCGTGGGCTTGATTTTTACCTTGGCGCAGTCGTGCCCCTTCCCAGGCGCAACCGTGTCCCCTTCATAATTAGGTCTGAAACTTCATAAACTCAGCTTAGTGTCTTCATAACTGTTTTGATTTAAATTTTGTTGTCGTGCAGATGGCAGGCAACAGGGACCACCCGTACCTCGAGTTTGACTTGAATGAGCATGAGTACGAGGCTCGTCTGGATGTTTTGTGGCCACGCAGAGGCCGGATTTTAGCAGCTCGTCGTTTAGAGCCGGCTGCTATAGACGCCATCGGTCAGCGGGACCGGTGGAACGATCTCGTCACCGCCCCGTGGCGCCGCTTGTTTAGACTTCACGCGATTCAGTAGGTCGAGCTTGTGATGGAGTTTTTCTCCACTTGCGCAGACCTAGAGCATCCCGAGACGATTAGGTTTAGGCTAGGAGGGGAGTGGCGAGTGATGTCAGTTGTCAGGTTCGAGAGATTATTGGGCCTGTATACGAGGCAGGAGGTTCAGACTGAGATATTCACCGATGGTCTCACCGAGTTCCCGACAGAGGAGGACAAGGACCAGTTCTGGCATGAGTTTGGATTCGGGATGTATGATCCGAGTTTGACCAAGGCTTCGAGCCTTCGGGATCCCTTACACCGTGTTTTTCATCGTTGCATTGTTTATTCTATTTCTGGGAGAGGTCAGGGGGAGACAGTAGTGAACCTTAGGGAGCTGTTTTACCTATTTTGCCTTGTACGCCCGCGCACCTGCAATCCTGCGCATTCCATCGCGGGGTACTTGGTGAACAGCTCCGGGCGCGATGTTACCAGCGCCATTTGTGGAGGTCACTTCGTGACCAAGCTGGCGAGGCATTTTCAGCTGCTGACCGACGACTTGATAGGGGACCTGACCCCTGTGGCAGAGACCGTTGTGATGACCGTGCAGACACTAAGAAACATGCACGTCGCTCGTCGTGGCGCAGGAGGGATTAGATTGGTAGATAGATGGGGACGGACGTGGGATCTAGACCGTCCGGGTCAGGCCGAGGGCGAGGCCGTCGCCGCCGCCCATCAGGCACACGCCGCTCAGCAGGAGCAGGAGCAGGGGCACGAGCATCATGAGCCCGACCAGCCGCCTCCTCCGCCTCCGCCGCCACCACCGCCTGCGGTTGTTATTCCATAGGACCTGTTCGTGCGTTACTGGACCTGGTAGTATGAGGTCCAGTGCGCCGCTGCTGTTGCTGGCGGGGCACCATACGTGGTTCCCCTCCCATTCTTTATGCAGCCGGAGCAGCAACCCGCTCAGCCACCACCATCACCGCAGCATCAGCCACCACCATCTCCACCGCATCATCAGTCACCACCACCATCACCACCAGCAGCAGCAGGAGGCGAGGGAGGCGGGGCCGCCGGCATCGACCTCGAGGGCATGTAGTGGGAGTAGTACCTCCCATTGCCTTTTGGTATCATTTTTGTGAGTTGTACTTTGTTGTTTGTTGTACAAACTCTTGTATCGCGCTTCGGCGTTTATGTTGTTCTTTTGTTGTACTTGTGTTTCCATGTACTGTATATATATTTGTCTTTCTATTTATATTTTGGCTTGATGTTACTGATCTGTGTTTGATGTTGTTAGTCTTGATTAGATCTTGGAATTGTGGAACTACGTGGAACGTCATTTTTGTGGGTAGGCTTTTTGCATGTGCCATGATCGACATGAGGGAAGTTTCAGTTCTCCCTTCACGCTTCATTGCATTGCATTCCATTTTGCTTTGCATGTTTTTGTATACATTGAGGGCAATGTATGTTTCTAAGTGCGGGGTTGGGTGTTTATTCTTCGCTTTACATTATTTTTGTTGTACATTGAGGGCAATGTACGATTCCAAGTGTAGGGTGGGAATTTATTCACGCGATGTTTGTCCTTTTGAGCATTTTATCACTTCATTTTTGCAAACTCTTCCTTCATAATTTTTATCGGCACTAAATCAATTTTATAAAAAAAAACAAAAAAACACAAAAATATAATAAAAAGTTAACCTTTTAGCATTAACAATTTTTAGTAAATAGTAGAGGTTTGATTTTTCGAAAGCAATTTAGATAGAAATTCCATCGAGTCAAAAACCAATTTTTTGTGATAACCATGAGTTTTAGTGGGATAAACGACTGAATTGTATGTAACCTTTTGCTTACACCCATTCCTTTCCATTTCCGTGAGTTTATTTTTTAGCCTTGATAGCTTTAGACATTGTTTGCTCTCGTTTTTGTGAATTTGAGTGTGCCGAATGTTTCATGCTTTTTAGAACTTGCTTTTAGTATACATTTCGAAATCATGAACATAAATATTGCATAAAAATGATTGAGGCATTAGGATAAACCCTCCTTTGAAAGCCTTTTATTTTTATTTTCCCTCACCCGAACACATCCACTAGTTAGCCACGTTGAGCATATCCTGTCATTTTCTTTTATTACCCACATTACACCACATTCAAACCTTCATTAGCCTTTTCATTTGTTTTATTTTTTGAAAGTGTTACAAATCCGGTCGGCTAATGTTAATTTTATAGCTTTTTTTTTGTAATCTTCAAATTCTTGAGAAGTTTTTAGCTAAGGAAAGATGCATATTGACTTAGTTTCCTTCCAAAAAAAAAGTCACAAAAATCAGGTGAATTATAGCCGATTAGAGCAATTTTGTGAGCAAAGATGGAAAGAATTCGGTTGTTAGCTCGTATCTATACGAAAGTATTAGTTAGTTTATTTTTCATATTAGAATTTGTTTTAGTTTTTGAGTTAGCATAGCCGTCGGGTTTTTAACCATTTATCCACTTTTAAACTCCACTTCCTTACCCTTAGCCATTGCCAAGTTACAACACATTTAAAGCCCTCTTGATTTGTGCTTTGTTTCATGTTAGTTGGTAGAGATTTGATCTTTTAGCAAGCTTATGATTTATGCATGATTCATTGTCTTGGCATTTGAGTGTTCTATACATACTCCATTACTTGTATGATCATACATATTCCCGAGTGTGTGTGAACATTGTGAGAAGCATAAAGTTGCATGCTAATGATTTCCTAGGCATATTCATTTGATCATTCGGTTGTCACTTCATTGGGCTCGGTGGGTTTCATTTAGTTAATTTTGCATTTCTTGAAAATCGTTTCAAACCTTTATAAGTTTATTAATGCTTACGGTTTTCCGATTTGATCCATAGTGTCATTGGAAGTTTTGTTTCATTTTGATTTCTTGCTTGAGGACAAGTAATGTTCAAGTGTGGGGTTGTTTGATGTGTTAGTATTTACACATCTTTTTGGCACAAAACTTCTCTCATTTAACAATCAATTCTTGATTATATTCAACGTTTAGACACTTATTTGCTTCGTTTCCTGTTTTGTAGGTTTTTGTGAAGCTTGGTGATAAAAACACGAAGATTCCATGATAAAAAAGTGAAGTTTTAGGGTTTTTGTGATGGAGGCACGGTCGTGCCCCTATTTGGCACAGTCGTGCCAAGCTTGCAAACCCTAGGCACGACCGCCCCTTTGTACCAGGCACGGTCGTGCCTCCCCTTTTCTATTTAAACAGAACTTAAACTCTCATTCAGATATTCAGCAACCAGGGAGAAAAGCCTACTGTTCCAGCTCGTATCTTCTTTGTTCCAGCCATATTTCAAGCTTCTTGGAGAGGATGCAACATCAAGAGGATCACCATACATCAACAACAACATCTAGGCGTGGAGGAGTGGTTTGATTCTTGTTTTCATATCATGTTTCTCACTATTTTTCCCTGCTTGTTTGTAATTTTGGTGCTCATGATGAGCTAAAACTCTTGTTCACTTTGGTTTAGATGAAGTTTAGATACATTTGACAACATTCATGGATTATTGGCAATTATTGTGTTAATGTTATGACAACCGTATGATTATTCTTTGATGAAATTATGTATTCAAGTATTTTGAGTTGTTTACAAGACTTGTATTTGTGTATGCCATATTATGTTGGAAAACTTGTGGTTTATGCTTATATTCATAGATTGGTGTATGTATTTATACTAGTTTATGGCATTTGACTAGGAATGGTGAATGAAGTCTTGTTATTGAATCATTATATTTGTATGTTTAACCTTATGCTTATGTTTGGAAAGACAAAGTGTTTGTTATGATGTGTCATATTTAGTATTATGTTTATCTAGGAATTGTTGACACTTCCTCCTAATTTATATAACCTTTATATGAACATTGTATGTTGAAGAAATGCATATTGTTGTCTAATTAAATCAACTTGAGGTGGGTAGTGTACTGTTCATATTATCTTTCCAACTAGTTGTTGGATTAGTGTACCTTAATCGGAAGCTAGTTCAATCTTTATAAACATTGACATGATTATTAAACACGTGAGCTTCATTGTATGACTTTTGGTGGTTGGTTTGTGTAATTCATGCTAGCTTTCCGAATGGTCATTTGATTAGATATCTTTGACGAGAATTTAGTCAATTTATGTTTCGTATATTTGCCATGTTTCTATGAATGTATTGAATGTATTCTAGATGGATTCGACACCGAAGTGATATTTTCTCCTTAATTGTTTGACTTGTGTTCTTAGTTTAGTTTATATATTTGCATTCTAGTTAATTAAAACAAACTCTTCAAAACATCTTTTACCCTTACTTGATTGAATTTTAGTCCCGGTTTATTATCGCATTCCACCATGTCCACGGATTGATATCCGGTTCTTACCTTTACTATATTGCTATCCGACGGGTACACTGCTCGGTGTGTGTGTGATTAGTATTTGGTGAAAACCCTTTTTAAAACTAATTGTGTAAAAATCTTTATTAAAATATATATACATAGTTTACACAACATCATATATCATGCAGCACTAGGGCCTCCTGTAACTGCACCGGCATCACGGGGATCTCCGCCAACGGCTGCGGCTCAAAAAGCTGGCCGTCCTTGGAGCGAAATCGAAGGCCAAGCCTGGGGAACTTGCACATGCCGAACACCGTGCGCCCGACTAACCTACGTGGCTCAACCGAGGGGGCATATGGTGAAGATTCTGGTTAATAGGCGTAAGAACCCGTGCAAGAATGGTGATGTACGCCTCCCCCATACAACCTACCCCGCTCTTGACTATGAAAGGCCGAAGAGAAGTACTGCGCCAAGCACGTCACGAGCACGTACGTCCTGCCGGTCAGTAGACAAAAGAGAAAGAACATATCTCGCTCCGTGCACCACTCCCGGCTCCTGCCACGCGCCGCGATGAACGTGGAAATAACGCGGTGCAAATATCTATATAGGGGTTCTATAATAAACGAGACCCTCCCCTTGGTCCCCAGCCAGGGACCATCGGCAATGACCAGCCAAAAGGCTACGAGGTCATCTGCCTCAGGCTCGGTGATCCCCTGTGTGTAAAGAGGGGTGATGGTCTCCAGCTCCGTGTATAAGCCGACAAGCCCCGCAAACCTAGCCAGTGTCATCTCGTGCACATGGACGAACAAACGAAATGAAATCTCCGGAGGCAGCCCCGGCTCGTCCGGGTCGTCCATCTCCTTCGGCTCTCCTGCCTGGCGTGTGGATAAGGTAAACGTCGATAAAAACTCGACGACCAGCTCCCGGTGAGACGGCTGGTATGCGATCTCGAACATGCATTCCCATGGCGTATCCAGTCCAATAAAGCCACGGGCCAGCTCCTCCTCGCCGAGCACTCCTAGAAGTCCCCAGTCCACTAGTGTGGATGCGTCGATCCTCATCCTCCGTGGCTTCGAGGCACCGCGTAAACGCGTCGGTGCCTGGCTGGAACTCCAGAAACGGCCACCCAACAAGATCGTTGACCACCTCATGGCCGTGTGCTCCCTCGTCATCAGAACCAGACGACATACCTGCAAAAACCAACATAAATATACGTGCAACATTGATATGCGTCCAACATAATTTTAAAAAATTTAAATGCCTAAAATGCAAGGGTCACTAGATATACGTGCCTAAAATGGCTGGGTTGCGTATGACCTATGCGCTTCCCACTCCTGAGACCATACGACATGTATAACATTATACGTGTCGTATGGTCTCGGAAGTGGGTGGCGTATAGGTCATACACAGCCCAAGACCATATGCAACACATAGCACTATACGCTACGTATAGGTGCCTGTTCATATTCTTCTTCAACAGAAGACTATACGCCACATATAGCACTACACGTGGTGTATAGTTCTTAACCATTTCAAAAAAAATCCCAAAATCAACCCCATTATCCATTCAAGATCGCTATCTAGTGATTTAAACCGTAAACTAATGTTCAGAGTCGAGGATTACATACCTATACGATGAGAAATCGACAATCCGTGAGTGTAGTATAGCACGATACAAGAGAGAGAGTGTGTGTGTATGGTTCCTGACCTAGCATCATATATTGATGATCTATACGTGGTGTATAGGTTTTTTTTTTAATTTTATTTAAGCCCTTATTTAATTATATTTATAAGATGTACGCCGTAGAAACCATATAAAGGAAGATTATAAGATATACGTTGTAGAAACCATGTAAAGGAAGATTCAAATTGAACTACAATTGCGTGAACATCACGATGAATGAAATGTGAATCATTGCACATATTTGCACGACAATCCAACGGAAAGAACACATTAACTTGTAGTGTCACCATACAGATCCGGAAAATATACCAATTTTCATCATCATCGGATATAGGTAAATATACCTGTAAAAACTGGAAATATTTAATTTTATTATTCAAAATAACACAACTTTACCGTATTAACTCCCATAGTGGAGGATATAATGAATTCGTCCCATCACCATACTCGAAGGAATCGACTGATCCGTCAAGTATTTGATCCATAAAGTGACACGGGAGAATTGTCCAATGTTCCCCGGTCGGCAACTCCCCCGTTCTTAGTATATAATCTACTCGCCAAGCAAGAAGTTTGTTTGTCCAAGCCTGAACATGCTGTAAGTTAAAAATATAATTATTAACATTTGAAATACATTAATAAGATGTGTATATTTTTTAAAACTCACAATTGAACCTATATAATCGTCTCCACAAAACAATAGAAGGGTACCCCCAAAAATCCATGTCAAGTTCCGTACGACCCATACAAGAGACCGTACACCATTAGGCATCTCCGTTGTAAAAGAACTGGACAACATTTCGAGACCACTTCTGACAATTATCCCAAAAATGGTTCTCTACCGGTCTCGGAATGTCTTGGAGGGGTGCATTAGAGAATGACCCGTTCTGACGCATTCCTTTTCTTCGGCCTCTTCTGTTTCTCCCTTTAGACGACATGTTCTTTTTTTTTCTTTTATGAACGACTCGTATAGGGTTTTTCGACTCGTGTGAATTGAAAGAAAAATTGAATTAACGTATAACAGTATGAAATCTATCGATTGAACGAATGGATAAACTTATAAGCGGATTGAAAGAGGTTTTACGCCTCGTATAGGCCAATACGAGGCGTATAAGCACTATATGTGGTATATAGTAGTCTATACGCCATGTATAGTCCTATACGACGAGTATAGGGTACGATATAACCCCTATAAGATGTCTGGCATTTGAAATTGGGAAAGTTTTACGCCTCGTATTGGCCTATACGAGGCGTATAATGGGTGTTAAAATAGGGTTTGAGGCGTCTGTATATTAGGACCCTTGTATAATGGTCTCAAGCGAACGTCACGTCGTGTCACTTAAACCATTAAACAAAACAATAATTAACCAATAATAGTTTTACTATCGACATTAATTTTTTAATTAACATTGATTTTTTAATTATTAACTAGAAAATATGCCCCGTGCGTTGCGGCGGGACCGTATGGTGACATTAACGTGTTTAAGTACATAGTTAAAGCCCACGCGATACAGCGGGTTTACGAACCTCGTTACACGTGTTACGGCGACGACAATAACGTGACTAAGTACATAAAATAAACGTATGAAGTTGCCATGACTCGGTTCTTGAGATCGAAAAATAGATAAATTCTGGCACGAATAGAAGTTAACATTGAAACGATAAATTCGTTAAAAAAGTTAGTAATAAGGTAAAACAAAATATAAATAGGAAAAACTATTTTTTACAAATGAATATAAAAGAAAATAAAAGAAAAACGAACATAAATTTAAGGGGTTGAGCTTAGAATTGTGACGAGGTGTAAATTTGAAACTTTAGAAACTAGAGAGGTATATTTGAAAATTTAGAAAGTTAGGCAGTAATAGATGAAAATGGAGAAACTTGAAAGGTCATTGTTAAACTTTTGTCGGTGGCTTGGGATTTGTCACCGGCATTGGTTTTTAAGGGTTTTATAATTTTTTTAATAATATTTAAATAGCAAATTTAATAAAACTAATTTCATAAAATTAAAATAATAAAACAATAACAAAAAAATTAATTTCATAAAATAATAATAAGACACAACACACGAAACAAATTACTAAAAAACTTACTATTGCTATTTGTCCTCGATTTTTTGTTTCCTCTTTTCGGCGAGTTCACTATCTACTCTCGTCAAATGTTCGATGTTAGTTGTGAGATATTTCATATCAAGGATCATTTGTTTTTCTTCTTTAAACCCGAGAAATCGATCAATTTTGGAGTCTAATATCAATACTATGTTTTTAGTACGGGACGCCTGAAGATGTTCCCCGTTTCCCTTTGTTATTTCTCCTGGGCGGACGAATCAGTTCCCCCGGTGTTTCAATCTCTTCATCCGTGTCATTTAGATTAATCGGAAAAAGCGCATCTGATGCAGCTTGAGATGAAGTATAATCATTGGACGGTGATGTTTTTGTTCGTTTAAACAATTGCCTATCAACGGGATATGCGCCCACTTTGTACCTTTTCTCAAAATCTTCGACGGTTTTTGAGCACTAAATGTCATACCCATCTTTGTTTTATATTCTTGACAAGCATCTAGATAAACATCGTGATCGCTTGCACCACTACGACGGTTGTTATAATGTTTGATGTGGTATTCATTAAACTTTGAAACCTTACGACGAAGATCCCTCCATTTGGACGATTTCATGTCAGGGTTACGGTATTCGGCCCGACCCATTGCATTGTGAAATTTTCACGAACCGTTTTTAAAAAATGAGAGCCCGTTTGATTATTCCCTATCATGAATTAATAATAAAACATTAATAAAAGTTATAAAATAAAATTTTGACATAAAAGAATAAATAGCATTTATAAAATGAAACTTATAGACAAAAAAGTATAAATAACTTTATAAAATATAAAATAAAGAGTAAACTTCCATTAGTTCTAATTTGTTTTTAGTCTATTAGTTTCATTTCGTTTCAATTAACTCCACGCTTCTAACACAATCCATTAGGCCTTGATTAGGCCTAAATTGATTCATTTGAGATAATTGCAAGATATTTGGCTTCCTATGCTAAAAGGAAGAAAAAGTCAAAGAAAGTCAATAATAAGTGAAAGATAGACGCCAGGCACAACCGTGCCACCCTTAGATCCGGTTAGGAACATTCTAGAAGCACACCCAAATGGTCAACACTCAGTCAACCAAGAGGCACGGGCATTCGTACTTGTGCACGCCCGTGCATCCCTGCAACGTTGCAGGTCCCCGGGTGTCTCGGATCGTTACGTGTGGGTGTGTGACTAGTCGGAACAGGTGCGGAATGCCCGTGACTAGGTGGAGAATCAAGCAACACAAAGTAAACCGACAACGAAATCACTTTCAAACTCCGTCTATTATAAACTTGAAGGTTACAGAGAGAATACTACTGAGTGTAAAATGTCTGCGTACATAAATTCTGTCAACCTATTCTATTTATACTAGTCCTGATCTCTGCGCACTTAACAAGTGTGCATGGAAAATTGTTCATGCGTACTTAGCAAGTACGCAGAGTATTCTTGCGTACTTGTTAAGTACGTAGGAAGTAATTCCTGCGCACATGCTATGTGCACAAAACACTTAGAGAAATTAGACAACAATAACATGCATTAGTAATTACAACTCGATAACTAATACATACAGACACTAACAAACAAAAACTAATACATACAAGACAAGTACAAAAGCTAAGACACTATCCAGAGTGTTTGTCACACAAAATTGCTTCAACAACAGCTCTGGATTGTCTTCGGTCTTCACTGCTCCCCAGCTTTAGCCTCCATCTTCTTCTTGTAATCAAGGCAGAACTTGATCACCTTGTCGTATTTAGAATCAAGGAACTTTGTCCACTCGTCCGTGTACATGCAGTTCTTTTCAGCTAGCGCCTCCAGATCTTTCACAGAGAAGTTTATGAGCTGACTTCATCAAACACTCTGATCAGTTCCCTTGGCACTAAGCTTCCACTATCGGACCACACCTTTCCAATCACCACTGCTTCGCCCAATTTAGGATCTACGTACCAGTACCATATGTTACCGAGGATATCCTGAGATAACTTGCTCAAGGGAATCTTTGTTTCACACAACATTGGCTTGTATACCAATTTCTTTAAGCTTCTATTTGTCACAGGATGTCTAGTGTTCTTGTCCCTGACTCGCTTGGGCACTTAAGGCTTAAACATTTTGAATTTCCCAGATCTTACCTCTCGCTATAGAACCTGCCACAAACCCATCGCTACTGCGTGATTTAAGTGACCCAGCAACTCTCGGTTTACTAGGTTCACGAGGTCGTATCTTGGCAAGGAGTTGAAAGCTTCGCTAGTTGGTTTCAAGTATTGAACCCCCCTAGCTCGCTTGATTGCAAACAACTTCTTATCCTCTTCGATCTTCACAGCTAAGATCATCCCTGTCGCTCTGTGTTTGTCTATGATTGAAGTCTTTTGCCAGACAGGAGCCGGATCCTTCGATGAACTTGCAGGCATATGTTTGTCTTTCTGTGCCTCTAGATCCACAGGTGTAGGGTCGGGAGGGGAGGCTTCAGTCGACGCCTCAACAGTACTAGCAGACTCGACTGAACCTGTTTCAAGATGAGATTTAAAGGATGGAACTTCGAAGATCTCTCCATCTTCAAACACATACTTTCCTTCCCCGTCGCCCTTGGGAACTTCGATTACCACATCATCATCTTCCTCATCCCAGTCGTCACCAGAGTCGATCTCTCCCTCTTCCAGATTGTAGAGAGCCTTGATCTGTGCTTCTTTGGAATAGTCTAGCTCTAAGAATAAGATCACATCATCCGACACGTCGTCAGATAGATCTTTCAGAACGTCAGCCACCGACTTTCCTTTATTGTCACCTTAAGCATCACCTCCATCTTCACTTTGAGTGGACTCCCCCTCAGCCATAGGCACAGCAGAAATAGGAACAATCGCCCAAGCCGACGATTACTGCTCACTTCCGCTCGGTCTGACTTCAGGATCCTTGTCCTGATCATCACCCTTAGTCAGATCAACTAAATGACAAGCCTCTTCACTGCTAGGCTTAGGTGGTTGCTTCTCCAACAGCTCCTTCAACTTCTCCCCCTGAGCAGCAATCGTCTTGGCCATATCATAGACCAATTTCACCATAGTGTCATGCTCTAACCGCTGCTTGTCATCAGCCGCCCGCTGTTTCTTCAACGCGGCTAATTCATCAATCAAAGAGTTTATCAGGCCCTGTTGCTTGTCATATTCTTCTCTTGATTTCCGTACTATTTCAAGAAGACTCGCGACTTGAGTTTCTAGGGTAGTGATCCGTGTATCACGAGGATCAGGTCCCCTAGAAGAAGATGCTTCGGCTTGGTGAGTTGGGAATGTGAAGATTTCATCAAAATCAAATCCATGAGTAAAATCTAACTCAGGAAATGGTTCACTGATGTGTTGAAGAGTGGTTGAGGGAAATGAGGTAGGGATTGTGGTTGTTTGAATGGTGGTAGGAGTGATGGTAACAGACTCGGTTAAAATTGGAGTTGTCACTGCCACTTGGATAGATGGTACAGGGAGGGACACTATCACAGGAACCTCCTCTGTGATAGCAGTGATAGCCACATCAGGTGTTACACGTGGCCTCCTCAACTGTCGCCTGTAAAACCGTTGTGAAAGTGAGGTAGAAGTGGAATCAGTACTCGCAGCCGTTACATGTGCTTGCCTCTAAGCACTGACTTCTACCTCACGAAGGATAGCTTGTTTCGGCCTATCCCCCCGTTTCTTATTTATACTTTCTCTTCTGCGTCTCTGTATAGCAGCATCCGAATCAGAATCGGGCTCGTATTCACTGCTAGTCTCTTGTTGCTTTCTCTTGGAAGATGACCCAGGAAGGGTCACCTCTGTCAATCTTCTTGGGTGTGCCTGGGACGGGGCATCATCAGACTTAGAGGAATCTGCCTCAGTCGATTCAGAGTCAGAATCTTTAGCACCTCCAACTCCCTGTTCTTCATCTCCTTCTTCTTCAGACATTTCATCTTCAGATCCAACTTCCTCTTCTTCCTGTTGTTCATCACTGTGTTGACTGAGTTCAGGCTCAGACTCGGCACTATACCATCAGAGGTTAGCAGGGGCCACATATGCTTCATTGATCAGGTGGCCAAAGAGTGGAGTATGCTCAGGGGTAGGTTCTACACTGCCTGGCATTAAGAACTGTGAGAAAACAATCTTGGCCACCCGTTTGACTTGAAGTCTCTCTCCAATTGCTGGTAGATTAGGTACATCATCATTAATCAATAGCTGCACGAACCGAGGGTATAATAGAAATCTAAACCTATCAGCAACATTGATCTGATCGGTGATAGACTTGTAGATATATTTTGAAAAGTTATAACCCTTGTTAAGAGAGAGGGCAACCATTGCAGCTGCCAAGTCATGCCCCATTGCATCCTTTCCCGCCTTTCTAGCAGACAGGCACATGATCATGACGTGCATGAAGTAACGCCACTGATCAAGTACCCACATCTTCTTGTACGAGGAGTAGTCCATGATACCGACACACCCCATCCTTTGTCTCCAGCATCCATCAACGAAGTAGTTAGGGTAACTCACCAGATCAGTTGATAAGTCCCTAAACTGTAGCACGCGTTTGATGGTGTCTTCAGAAATAGCAATATCATGACCTGTTACAGTAGCCCTAATGGCGTTTGGGGTTACTGTACAGTCGTGATCAGCAGATTCCCAGAATTGCTCGAGATACGGTCTTGAGACAATAGGATCAGCAGAGATGGCATAGCTGATCTTCGATCGGTTCAGGAAGTCTATGATCTCCCTATATAGAAGTGCAACACCCTTCCACTCGGGTTGTGTTAGAGCCAGTAGATTGAATTCGTTGGTAAATGCACGAGCCATCACTGCAAAAACAAACAATAAACACAATAAGAACAAGAAGCATCATTGGAAATGAATAAAACATGACTTGATATAGCAACTACACAATGAACTGAATTTCAGACTTAGAAATTTTTCACAAGTGTCCTTCCTGCGTACTTAGCAAGTACGAATGGGTTAGTTCTTGCGTACTTAGCAAGTACGCATGAATTACTTCTTGCGTACTTGTTAAGTGCGCATGAACTTTCACTTAGCCAAATTTCAAATTTCAAAATTCAATTGATGTGAGGCATTTCTGTGGATTAGGGTCACCACAAGATCGAGATACATGATTAGGACCTATGGAACCACTATCAACAGCAAGGAGTTGCTAAACTCGTCAATTTTGACCTAGCCTTAGTCCGACTATTCTACAGTCAAACAAGGGGTCAAAAGCAAAATCAAACCCTGATACAGATAATTTAGGAGTCAATAAGCTTCGATTAGTGACTAATAACAAGTTTTAGGTCTAAGTTTTCATGTAGAACAACCAAAATCATTTAAAGTTTCACTATCAAGAACTTAAAGAATCTTTCAATAAGCGGAGATGTACCGGGTGGAATGGACTGAGATTCTCACCAAAGATTAATAAGGTGAAGATGAAACAAAGATTGGGATGAAAAAACGATTAGGAACACACGAAAATCTTGAGTGAAAAAGGGTAGGAGGTATTCAACAGTGTGAAACGTTTGAAAGGAGATGAAACCCAAAAAAATTCTAATTGCTGTATATATACCCAACACAAACTGGTCATGCATACTTGTTAAGTGCGCAGGACTTAACTCCTGCGTACCTACTAAGTACGCATGACTTAAGTCTTGCGTGCTTGTTAAGTACACAGGGTTTACCTTATGCGCACTTAATAAGTACGTAGAGACCCTTGTGTGCTCAAACTTTCAACTCAAATTATGAAGATTTCAAGTCAAATAACGAACAAGATAAACACATTCAATCAAGAGGATTCAAAGTCAATTCAAGAAGGTTAAACACAAATATTTTTAGCTTTTCTGATTAAAATTGAACTGTACACAAACTTAGAATCTTTTTGATCTTTTCTAGATAGAAATATACAAGTATATACACACACACTATTTTTGTTCAAAAACACGAGCTGAGGATCATATCAGGCTAAACTATAGTAAAAACGATACAAGATAAACGTCAAAGAATATGGGATCATGTCATGGATTACAATTTATTCATACGTAATAATCACATAAACAAGTAATTCAAGTTGGCAATATTATAAGATTTGAAACCATAAGCATCTTTGTATCACGTTCTTGTGTGTTAAGGTATTAATTTTAAGATATACAACGTGTACCCCACTTATATGCTACAGAAATGTAAATTGCACTATCTCAAAGCATCTATGATTTTCCCAAAGATTTTTAAATCTCCAGAATGAAGTTACATCGTTTAGCACAGAAAAAATCAAGCAGAATCCATAAGGATTATCAAGAATCATAAGATTCAGAATCGAGTGATTCAGATGTCTTGGTTTTGATTGGATTTTCTTCTATGAATATCATATGATGATTCAGGTTAATAGATATGGAGTCTGAGGATTTAGGTAAGGTGATCCAACTTTTATCTGGATTTGATTTCAATGAATCAGGTATGATTCAAGGGTGAATACATGCTCAATGGTTGATGTAAAGACATGCCTTGATTCAATCTCTCATTGCATACTTGTGAGTATGGGCAGTGAGATGAACCACAGTAATTGTGCTAAAGACATAACCCGAAACTGGTCTCTTAAGAAAATATTTGCTAAAATCTTACATCCTTTATCTGATAATGATCTTTTTGTATTCTTTTACACACGCACGCATGCATACATGGGTTCAAATCACAGTTGTAGTCTAGATTTAGTTTCCACAATACTAGTGATTCAAAGACGCCTACAGCCTATAGACAATTCAAATAACTTGTAAATAACCAGATTAAAAACACAACAATTTAAACAATCAAGTAAGCATGACGTAATCATTTCCCATATGAGCAGTCTAAGCGTTAAGATCATTACATATGTACTATCATTTCCTCTTTTCTCAAAATAACTTTGAAATTTTCTCCATTTTCTATTTTGTTTGGATTTTTGTAAAACATTTGAAAAGTAAAAGAACTATACAGAAAACATAAAAGATATAAACTTTAACTTTCATGAATTGAATTGATTTAAGAAAAACAAGTTTTCACTCTAGATTGAACATTCCTATCAAGTTGACAAGATGTTCAAAGCGGGTTCGATCAAACGCCTTAGTGAAAAGATCAGCAAAGTTGGCATCCGTGTGAACCTTTACAAGTTCAATGAGATGCTTTTCAGCACAATCATGGATGAAATGATGGCGAATTTCAATATGTTTAGTTTTGGAATGTTTCACCGGGTTGTTTGTGATGGACATGGTGGCATTGTTGTCAATGAACAGTGGAGTTCTAGTGAAGTTTAAGCCATTGTCTCTCAATTGCTGCTGAATCCACAATATCTGAGAACAACCGCTAGCTGCAACAATGTACTCTGCTTCACATGTTGAGACAGAAACCGTTGACTGCTTCTTACACTGCCAGGAAACCAGTCTGTCTCCTAAGAATTGACATCCACCAGAAGTAGACTTTCTATCAAGGTTACAACCGCCATAGTCTGAATCTGTATAGGCTTTGAAGTCAAATGACTGCTTCTTTAAGTACCAAAGACCCAATCAGGGTTTCCCTTTTAAGTATCTGAAAATCCTCTTGACAGATATCATATGAGACTCCTTTGGTTGTTACTAAAACCTTGAGCACAAGCATACAACAAACATTATGTCGGGCCTTGAAGCTGTGAGATACATAAGAGATCTGATCATCCCATGGTACAATTTGTAATCCACATCCTTTCCATCTTTGTGTGGATGCAAACCATGATTGATGGGGATAGGTGTGCCATAAGTACTGCTATCATTCATCTTGTATTTTGACAAGATGTCCTGCACATACTTAGTTTGATGCAGATAAATGCCATCCTCTCTTTGACTGACTTGCAGACCCAGGAAGAACGACAATTCAACCATGTTACTCATCTCAATCTTGGACTTCATCACCTGTTCGAATTCCCTACACATTTCTTCATTTGTAGACCCAAAGATAATGTCGTCGACATACACTTGTACAAGAAGAATATCACCTCCTGCTTGTCGAATGAAGAGGGTCGACTCACGGTCGAAACCATTTGACAGTAGATGTTTTGATAATGTCTCATACCATGCCCGAGGTGCTTGATGAAGACCATAAAGTGCTTTGTCGAGCTTATACACTTTATTGATATTATGCGGATCTTCAAAGCCGGGAGGTTGAGTGAAATAGACCTATTCATGAACTTTTCCATACAGGAAAGCACTCTTCACATCAAGTTTATAGACCTTGAAGCCGACATAGGAGGCATAAGCCAGAAACAGTCGAATGGCCTCAAGTCTAGCAACTAGGGCATATACTTCTGTGTAATTCAAGCCATCTTGTTGATAAAAACCCTGAACAACCAACCTTGTTTTATTCTTCACTACAACATGATGATTATCCGTCTTGCACTTGAACTCCCATCTGGTTCCAATTGGTTATACGACTATTGGCAAGTCAACCAAATCCCACACATGCAACTTTTGGAATTGAGACAGTTCTTCTTGCATCGCCTCAATCCAGCAGTTGTTAGCGAGAGCCTCCTTCACATTCTTCGGCTCTAACTGGGACACGAATGCAGCATGCAAACATGTTGACATGACACCAGTGTCAAATATCTCAGAGTACAAACTAGTGTTCTCAGCAATGGTTCTATGACGAGTTTGAACACCGGCATGAGGATCACCAATAATGTTGTCAATTGGTTGATTCTTATGCACTCTTGTCTCTGGTACACTCGGTTCCTGAATTTCTGAATCGAGGTTTGTGCTCAACTCCCCCATATCCTGTGTTCCAGAAGAAGAAGATTCAATGTTGATTGGATCAGCTGGAGCTTCATTTCCTACACGGGTGTTAGGATTAGCTTGAGCGTCATTTCCGTCAATATGAACACCTTCAATGTTATCACTATCATGAGTTCCAGATGCAGATGCAACATTGGAATCGGGAGTTACAATCGGTACAGTTGCACGGGTTGAGAAACTGGAGTCATCACTACCACCAAATAATTCATACACATTTGCGGCATCATCGACAGACAAATCAGGAAGGTTGAAAGATTTGAATAGCGCATCATGATCAAAACCCCAAGCTGGACCAGTTGGTTCTGGTGGAATGCTGTGTTTACTACAATCCACTTCAAACGATTCCTCGACAGTACGAGTTCCTATATTGTACACTCTCTTGCAAGGCGAGTTGGCAACATATCCTAAGAAGATGCCTTCCACCGCTTTTGCATGAAACTTAGACTTTCGGGCTTTGTATTGTAGCAATAAGGAACAGGGACTACCAAAAGGAACTAGATAGTCAAGATTGGGAGGTCGATTGTTGATTAACTCATAGCAAGTCTTGTTGTGCCTCTTCACAACCAGAACTCTGTTCAAGACATGACAAGCTGTATTAACTCCTTCTGACCAGAAAGTGACAGGAATCTTTGCATCTGACAACATTGTCCTTGTAGTCTCAATCAAGGTTCTGTTCTTCCGTTGTGCAACTCCATTCTACTAAGGTGTGTACGGGGCACTAAATTCGTGACGGATCCCCTTCTTGAGACAGAAAAGTTCCATCAAATTATTCTAGAATTCAGTTCCGTTATCACTCCTTATTCTTCTAACCTTCAACTTGGAAAGAGATTCCAAGCTCAGGATCAGGTATTGAAGAATGTCAGCAGTTTCGTCCTTTGTACCTAAAAAATGCACCCAAGAAAAACGTGAGAAATCAACAGTTACAACCAGACAGTATGACTTACCTCCAATACTCCTGATACTTATGGGGCCAAATAGATCCATATGTAATAGCTCTAAAGGGGTATCAATGGAGTTTTGAAGCTTGGGCTTGTGAGACTTCCGTTGCTATTTGCCCTTTTTACAAGGCATACAGTCATCTTCAACGGTAAATCTCAGCTTAGGAACACCGGTTACCAAACCGTTTCAGACAAGATGATTCATTTTTCGATAAGAAATGTGTCCAAGTTTCCTATGCCATAAGATAGAGTCAAGCTCTGTCGCTTTGGTAAGCAAACAGGTGGCAACTGATGATGTGGTTTTTGCCACTCTCATGTCGATCTGATAGGTATCATTTGTCCTTGGCGCTGGCATCAGAATCCAGTCTTCAGGAACCTCAAACCCAGGTTTGAGAATCATGCATTCAGTCTTGTCAAACATAACCGAGTACTCCTTGTCGCACATCTGAGAGACACTCAACATGTTATGCTTCAGCTGCTCGCAGTAGTTAACGTTGTCGAAGCTGACACAACCATTTGAATCCACACCTTGACATGTGATACTACCGCCTTTCTCTCCAACAAAGGCCACATAGCTGCCTCTGAATGGTTTTACATCTTGAAGCAGGGCCATGTTGCCTGTCATGTGCCGGTAGCATCCACTATCTACATACCAACGATTAGAGATAGTACCCGTCGGATGTCCCTGCATGAGTCATAAGAAATTAATTAGATTTGGAGACCCAAGCCATAGTGGTCTTGGGTCGTCCGTCTTTCTCAAAATAAACAACCTCAATTAATTCACAGTCGTGACTGTCAAAAATGGATGAATCTTTAGAAGATTTGAGACCAGGAGATTGAGAACTTTTAGATTTGTTATTCCAGGACCTCTTCTTCTTCTTAACTGGAATAGTAGGCTTGCATTCAACAGCAACAGGTGAACTAGTGGAAGCTTCACCTGATTTAATTCCAACCAGTTGTTCCAGCTTTCTCAATCTCTTATTCCTTCTTCTCCTCTGTGGCTTAGAGAGTTTCACCATAGGTTTCTCACCAGTTGGTGCACTACCAGAGGTAGATGCACAAGGTTTAGCAGGTAGCTTTCCCCTTTTTGAAACATATGGTTTAGCCTCAGATGTGATATTTGGCTTTACCATAGGTTTCACTGGTGGTTTCACCACATTTGCTTTTGGACTTTTGGAATGCTTCACTAGTGGTGACTTAGGGATAACAGCCGGTCGTGAAACAATTGGCCGTTTCCCTTGGTTCTTAGCATGACAGTTCACAAGAATGTGACCAACCATACCACAGTGAAAGCAAGTTCTCTTTTCTTTGTAAGTCCTCCTATAAGGCTCATATGATTTGACGTTTGGTGACTCAGCATGATGAACAGGAGAAGTTGTTTGATGAACATGAGTTTGACCCGATGATGATTGGTTTTTGGGAATATAATATTTTTGCAAATTTTCTTGATAACCAAGCCCAAAATGAGCTGAAAAAGCTTCTTTCTTAACTTGATTAATGTTTTTATATCCCCCATAAAGCATCACTTTTAATTTTTCATTTGATTCAATGATATCGGGTTCAGTCAAAATACAATTACCACTATCAGTGATAATGTTTTTCTTAACTTTCTGTTCACCTAGCAACTCCTCAGAGACTACTCCTTCAGGGCAGGTGTTCTCAGACCCATCATCAGAAGCAGTAAAGAACTCTTCATTAGATGCAGAGTTAGCCTTACTTGAGGAATCATCCTTGTTAGAGGAATCATCCTGACTTGAGGACTCATCAAGGTAAGACAAATCAATATCAATTAAGCCGTTGAAAAATTTCCCGCTAACTGGTGGAGGAATGGCATTAGTACCCAGCCCTAAGCCATTCACTTGCCTCACTACTGATTCGTAGTGTTCCACCACAAAGCGAGAATTTTTTAACTTCTCAATTTTACCATTTAACTGTAAGACCTCATTCTGCAGTTTGGTAATTTCATTATTTCTCTTTTCTAACCCCTTGTATGCAACATCCAAATGAAACTGTTGTTCGCTGATTTTAAGTAAAAAATCATGTTTTTCTTTCTTTAAAGTTTCAATTGACTCTTTGTAATGTTTTTCATTTTCCTTGTAGCTTAACGCTGCAATATGAAGGGGTTCAACCATATCTTGAAGCTTAGAATTTTCTTCTTTCAAGCCAAGACATTTGGAACATGAAATCACAGCAAAAGAATTAGAGTCTACCTCAGTTGACGAACTTGATGCTTCCCCAATAGCCATGAGGGCAAAGGCAGTTGTAGACTCCTCTTGGTCAGCTATAGACGCTTCCCGTTCTTTTGCTTCCATCATCTCCATAATCTCAGCCATTAGACCAACCTGAGTTTGAGCAATAAGGGCATACTCCAATTGAACACCCCAATTAAAGCTTTTGTCCTGTTGAGCTACCAATGCATTGGACGTTCCACCTTGAATTTGATTGCGGTTGATAGAGTTGTTGTACCCTTGATTGTTTCCCTGGCTTGGTCTTGTGAATCCTGAGGCAGGTGCCTTGTCCTTCTGACATTCACGAGCAAAGTGTCCAAATTTCACACACTTGTATAACTTGGCCTTGGATTTGTCAAAACCAACCTAGGCATTTGAATACCCACCAATAAACTTTCGGCCAGTTCTGTTCAAGAAACGCTTGGCCCTTCTCAAGATCATGGCCATATTCCACTGAATATCCATGTCTTCCATGTCATCTGGATCCACCTGATTAAAATCTTCTTCAATTGTTCCAGGATCTGTAAGCTTTCCACCAATGAAGTTCTCATAAGTAAGCATACACGATGAAAATAATGCTACATGATCTTCAGCTATCTTGGCAATAGCAGTCTGGTTAGCTGAAGATGTAGAGGGAGGATTTCTTGAGGGATGTTGGTGGTGAGAACCAGATCCAGATGCTGTAAAGCAAGTATGTAGGATTGGTGAATACAAGGTGATTCTATTCTAGTTGAGATTAGCGGAAACAATCACAACTAAGCAATGTAAACAAGTAAACAAGAAGAATACCGATAAATGCAATTTGTATTAAGTTTCAAAGATTACAAGATTACAGAGAAAACTCTTGAGCAAAAAGCACTGGTATGCAATGAATCTAAGTACTACTTATATAGTAACTTAGAATCAAGACAGACCCTTGATTCTAAGGATCAGATCTAACACAAGCCGTTGATCTTGTATTGAAGCTATTCTACATGTAACGACAATAAAAACTACAAAAGTTATCTTTAATCAAATGTCTTCTTAGGCATCATTGCTTTAGTCATTGGAAGAAGAGCGTCGTTGTCTTTTATTGTCTTGCACCAGTAACATTCTTTCTACGTGGAGTGTGTCAGTGTAGCAGCAGAAAGTTGTCCGTGGTAATGGTTGCTTTATCGAAGCCAGTCAGCTGCAACGTTTGATCTTCAGTGGGAATGGCTATCAGCATTAATGTTGTTGATCAGCAACAATGCACAACTGTCCACAGCTGCTGATGATTTGCCTATCAGCAGCTGGTCTTCAGCAGATAAGGCTATCTGCAGCAGATTTGTTCTTCAGCAGAAGAATAAGTATCCGCTGCAGATAAGCTTATCTGCAACAATTTGTACTTAGAGAACTTTGTAGCCATCAGTCTTTATTTCTACAAACTCCCCCTAGACTGATGCTACCAAAACTCTCTTACTGCTTTTGCTGCTGAAGCTTTTCCATGTTGCAGACTATCCTTTCTACCTCATAGCCTCTTGGGTCTTGGCTGGGATTGTTTAGAGGAAGCTCAGATAGAGTCTTTATGTCTTTGCTTGGCATTTTGAATATGGCCTTGCTTGAACATATCATCTTCTATCCTTTAACACCAATCAGGATAAACTCATTGGTATCAGCCTTGAAGGACCAACTAGTGATGGAGAATGGGTTTGAAGAGGTTTGGCATCAATGATTACATCTTTACTAGGGTTGAAGTGATGTTTGATCACTAGCAAAAGATGTCTCCCACCTTCAATCTCTGGCTTATGGGCTTCACCCAACTATAATATTCTTCTTAGATCTGAGTCTGCGAGTTGCAGTACCTCATCAATAGATTTATAGACTGATCTTTTCAATTCTTCCTTTCCCCTGAAAACTTCAAACCATTTATCTTGAATATTATAGAACCAGACAATTATTTCTTTTGAGTCTTCTGGTGTGATGGTAGGTTTGGTTTTCTTCTTGGAAGGCTGCTGATGAGGAGGAGCTGGGTGTAAGGATTTGGACTTTGTGGGTGGAGAGGAGGGAGGTCTAGGATTGAGAGTGGAAGGTTGTTGAATAGAGGAAGTGGTGGATGAGGGAGAAGGCTTGGGTTTCTTTTGTTTCTTTTCATCTTTTTGATTAATTACCCTCTTCTTTGAGCCTTTCTTCCTCTTCCTTCTTGACTTTAAAGTAAAGGGCTTGCAGGTTCATGAAACTCATGAGTCTCAGCCTTTTTCCACTCTCTCCTCTAGCCTTTATGAAGTCAATCATGACCTTCCTTTCTTCATGGGTTCTTCTATTAAAGGCAATGGTCTTCTTGGATTTCTGTGTGGCTTTTTCTTCTTCTTCAGCCCTTTTCTTAGCTGCCAATTGACCTTGCTGACCCATGAAGGCTCTGTAGATTTCTTTATTTGATAGTTTCTCAAGGTAGTCTGCATCCTCACCTTGAGAAATCAGAGCCTCTATCCACTCCTCTCTCATTTCTTTGGCTAGTTCAGAATCAGTTATTCTGAACTTAGCCTCTTCCTTTTTATTCTTCTTTCTTTCTTCTTCTTCTTCTTTATTGAATTGTTCCTGCAGTTGAAGAGCTAGAGCTTCATCTTCTTGAATATGAGAAGCTGCAGGAATCTTGACTTTCAGATAATCTAGCTGCATAGCATAAAGCTGGATCTGTTGTTCTCTAAGGAGTATGACAATTTTTATTTCTTGTGCTTTTCTTAATTCAGCCATCTCCTCTTCTTCTCTTCTTCTTCTTCTTATTTTCTCCTTTTCCATCTTCTCTTTCAATAACCTTTCTTCATCTTCTTCTGTCATAGGTCTCTTCCCACTTGTCTTTGCTGGATGCCTCTGCTTTAGCTTCATGGACAACCACAACAGATGTAAGAGATGCTGTTGGGATCTCAGCTTCAGATTCATTGGCATTTTGTGGAATGGACAAGGGAAGGACACTTTCTTCATCTTGTTCCCATTCAAGACCTGTCACTGCTTTCCATTCTTTCTTCATCTTTTCCTTTTCTCTTCTTCTGGATTCTTCTGCCGTGTTTAATCTGACAGTTGGAGAGGAAAGAAAGGATAGGTCTGAGTCGGAGTTGGAGTCATCCATTGCAACTCGTCCTTCCTTTTCAAGCTTAACATTGATGGTTTTTATCAATGCTTGACTCTCTAAGGAATTTACATTGCATATGTGTGTTCTGAGCTCGAAGACCTTGTGTAGGAAGTCTGAATTTAACAGTAGGATCTCATTGATGTTGATTGAGAGAGATGATCTATTACTCAGGAAGAATATGAAGTCAGAAGAGGCATTGTTTGACCATCCTAGCACTTCCAAGTGTCTGACCACTGTGTTGTAGAGAAATCTTCCCCAACATAGAACTTCTTCTTCTGTTAAAGCACTGCTCCTGATCAAGGCAAGTCTTGGAGCCAATCTTTGTTCTGATGTTGTTGAAGATTCTGCATGGTGTTTAGGATAGGCCACCCTGTTTGCTTCTTCTAGGAGCCTTTCAAACCAGGGAAGATTATCCTCCATCAAGACGTAGAACCTGTCGATTGCAAGTTCTGTTGAGAGATCTATAGAGTTGTTGGTGCAGCTGGATAGGTACAGTTCAAGCACTTGGAGTGGATTTAGTGCATTCCATTTCAGCTCTTCTACCCCACCGAACTCCTTTCCGATCCATAATCTCTCAGTTGAACCATCATACCCCCAAGCTAGTATGGAGTCAAATTCTAGCTTATTTGAAGACAGTGTGAATTGAGGGGCAATGGTCTGTCTTGATATGGCTGCAGCAGTAAGAAGTATGCTGAATGATGAGGGCGTGTCTTCATTTTGACGTTCATTCTTTAACACCTCATCAACAGCTCAGACAACTAACTTCCAATCCTCAGTGATTTCTTCCTCTTCATCTACTGAGCCTGCAAGTCATGAACTTGAACGAAAGCAGGTTTGAATAGAGAACTTTGAAAGGCTTTCTGCTCTTGTATCCATTCGTCGAGGCTGTCAGCATCGTCTTCCACAGCTGCTATCTCCCCCTTTTTGGTTGCATCAGTGCACAGAGTCTGGTCAGTTTGAGCGCCCACTGAGACAAGGGAGGGAGTAGTCACTGGAGGGCATTGATGGGCATCATGCATAGAGACTTGGTGCCTTAGTTTTGACACTTCGGCCTCTAGCATTTCCACACTGGCCTTCAATTCCAAGTAATGAAGTTTTAGTCTATCCTCATCCACAGTTGTGGAATCTTTGGATCCAGATGGGGCCTTAGCCCTAGCCTCTGCATCCCCATCACCCTTGTTTTCTTGGCACCTGGGATTCCTCTCAGTGAAGAATGTTTCAAAGGAAGCATCCTCACTGTGAGTTGCCGTGGTTAGGGTCTTAATGATGTTATCACTGTCCTCCTGGTCAGTTGATGTACCAGGAGTAGTGACAACCCTTTCCACATTCACTCTATCAGTACTCCTAGAGTGAACCTTCTTGGGTAATGAACTTGGGATAGGTGCACTAGCAGCCAAGTCAATCAATACCTCTGAGATAGTGGTTGTTGGAGAAGGTATATCATCTTAATAAGGTGCCTCTTTACTTAAGTTCAGAGAAGAAAAATAATGGAATGGCTCAGTGGGTTGTTCTATGGATCCGGGATGTGATCCTGATCCTAATAGAGAAGCTTCCAAGGAAGTCTCTCTAATGATGTGGCTATCCCTTTTGATATTCTCATCAGAATTTTGGGATTCTGAATGAGGGCTTTTAGGTTGGGATTGGGCCTTTGAGACAAGAAGAGAAGGAGTCTTCTTGCTCCTTTTTCTAGTATATTTTGCTGCAACTGGGGCCCTTTGTTCCAGTTGAACGATAACATCTAAAACAGGTGTAAGTAATTTATGTGCCTGTGCATCCTTAGTAGTATTCACAGGGGTTCGAAAAGTGGAAGCAGATTGTTGTTCAGGATGTGAAGAGGAGGGTGTGGGATCAGTATCAGATGGGATTGCTGAACTGTCACCCTGGGTACTTTGTATGTTCATCATTGTAGATAACAATGGAACATTAACCCCTGAGAACGTTTTGGAAACAGTTCTCATACTTTGAAAAATGTTACTTTTATGACCCATCATAAGACAGATTTTTGCAGGTTTTGAAAGCTCTTTTAATTCATTGTTAAAAATCTCCTGCAACAACCTTGGGTACATATAAAATTGCTGCTTTGCACCCTTTTAAAGGTTGTATCTTAAACCTTTAAAGATGAGATGTGCAAAGTTGAATCCTTGGCCAGTAACCATACCGTGAATGCAGAGGTAAGTGCAGAGCTCACTTGATGCCATCCACTTCTCTTCTGAGATATGCATTGTAGAAGAGAGTGGCATAGATACTTCCATGGGGGGCCCATCAGTGCCTTCTCTATTGTGTACTAATTCTGATTTCCAGTGTACCTTATGGATACAAAGGTCCTCATATAGACTTCTTTTGAGTATGAAATGGCGGCCCCCTCATCTTGAAGCTTGAGGTGTTTTTTGAGAGTAGCTTAAGTGACGATGATATATTTGCCATCTACCATGGCTTGGATTTGGGGAATCCCCTGTTCGGTAGAGTAGACGGCGGTGTTCCAAAAATCCTCCATATGAGGGATGTATATGGTAGGGTTGACGGTTAGGGCAAAATATATCTTTGATCGACAAAGAAAATCGATCATATCATCGAACCCCTCGGACTTCTTCCCTTTTATTAAGTATGCTGTGAGGTTGTGGTATGGAGAAAACTTTTCACCGGGACGGTTTATGTCTACCTTTGCCATTTGTTGGGTTTGGAGGGAAGGATGAAGGTTTTGAAAGGTGGTTAAGTATGGAAGGCTTTGAATGCATATGGAGGTTTGAGAGAAAATGATGAGGGTTAGTTTGAAATTGAATGTGAAGAGGTTATGGAGAAATTGATTTGAGTTATAACGGCAGAGGAGGGAAAAAGCAAACTTACTTGTACAGTACAACCTCATTCACTTTTTACTGTTACAGCTGTGATACACTATAGTAGTCATGGTAAAGACTGAAAGGAATTTTTACAGCGGGTAAAAGTTAATTTAGACTTATTTTTTTACCCATCAGCAGCAAACTTGGTTACTGCGGATGGTTAGGCCTATCCGCTGCAAGCTTGGTTGCGGCAGATAGTTAAGTCTGTCAGCAGCAAACTCAATTGCTGTTGATGGATGCAATGATCTGCAGTAAGGATGTTGCTGCTGACAGCCTTAAAGCTATCCACAGGAAACTTGTTCCTACTGATAACTTAAAGCAGTCAGTGGCAAATTCTTTGCTGCTGATGATTAAAGCTGTCAGCAGCTAAAAGACGAAATTGCTGCTTACTTATAACGTTTATCTACAACAAGGGACAAACACATTTACAAAACAAAATTTTAGTGACCTGGCTGTCCCTGCACATGAGAGAGATCTAGTTAGTGGGAGGAATCCAAGAGCTTATATCCTTGTAAAAAAGGGTTCTCGGATTATCAGTATCAGCATGTGTGCATTCAACGGAACCAATGATGATTCTTGGAGGAATTTTGGGTTTCCAATGCTGAATTGGTGGTTTTCCAGCTCTCTTGGCTTTGTCAGCAGCTGATGTTGCTTTGGCTGCTGACAGATTTGCTTGACCAGCAGCAGATTTTGCTACTGAGGACTTTGGCTTATCAGCAGCAGATTTTGTTGCTGCTGATTGTTTTACTTGAGCAACAGTAGACTTGGTTGCTGCTGAAGGCTTGTCCTTTGGTTTCTTGGACTTTACTTAATCAACAACATTTTTGCTGGATGCTGATGGTTTAACAACATATGTATGCCCATCCTTCTTTACCTTGTTACCAGATGGTTTCTCTGTAGAAGTTCTTTTGTCGATAGGCTTTTGGTTAATCTGGTTGAAGGGGTTAAATTTACAATTTGCAGCAAAGTGTTCTGATTCACCACCGATGATGCAAGATTGTTGAGGTTTTGGTAGCTTCTTCCTTGGTGGGGTCAGAGAGTTTCTGAACTGAGTTGCTTTGGCTTCAAAGTTTCTTAACTTTTTGTTCTTGTTTTTTTTTCTCAAAAGCGTGTTGCTTTAGGTTTCTTTGTTGTTGAAGGTAATAGAAGCAGGTGCTGGCAGTATGATTGTATTTCCCACACACAAAGCATGATTTCGCCAGTTTGTCCCTATGAAAGTACACATAGTCCTTTCTTTTGGACAAGTCTTTGAAGTTCCAGGGGTGAGCTTTGTTGTGCTCAAAGGTGGCTTCTTCCAATGTCTTTTGAACATATGGAGCTCTCTCTCCAGGCGCGTGAAATATGTCAAACACCTTCCTTTGTTGGATTGAGGTTGAAGACTGTCCCCTTTCAACAGTTAGCTTTCTTCCTTCTGGAGGATAACTGATTCTGATTTGTTTGGTTGGTTGAGATACTGGTACTGTTTTTGAAGGGATGAAAGGGCTTGGATTGTTGGCTTTAATAGCTTCACAGGTAGGAGGTGATGAAACTTTATTGGTTTTAGTGGAGTTTGAGCATGTTGACTCAGACTCGAATGAAGTAGTGCATTCTTGCACAGGGGTTTCTTGAACAACAGGGACAAGATTGCGGTTAGCCATGTCAAGGTTGGAAAGATTGAAACTTGGTTCATGAATGGCTACATAGTCAGCGGGTGGAGGAACAACATTGTAGGGTTGTTCAGCTTGAAATCCAAGACCAGCAGTTACCTTTTCATGAATTTGAGCATCCAAAAGTCTTTGCAACTTTTTGGATGCAAATTCATATTTTTCCATATGGACTTTTTGGTCTGCTAGTTCGGCCCTTGAAGCTTTTAACTTAACCAGAAGGTCATCAATTTGAGTTTCAAGGTTTGTTTGTTCATGTTTTAATGATCAAATTTCTTTCTTTAAACAATCAATCTTTTCCTTGTAACTGTTTTCAACCTTTGTAAATTCAGATTTCATTTGGTGAAATTCTTCATATGAGATTCTGGTTATGTTTCCTGTATCCAAGGACCTTATCAATACAAGCTTGAGTACACATATTTTCATATACCTGAGGTGGTACCTCTGATGTGTCTGCCATGAGAGCTTGATTGTTGGCAGGAATATCCTCATACTGGAAACTCCAGTCAAAGTCAGCAATTCCAACAGCTGCACAAGCTGCAGTTTGTGTCGGAGGACTGGCCTGTTGTTGTCATGGTTGAGCTTGGTGAGCTTGTCTGGTATGAGCAGCAGCTGAGTTTGCCTTTGGTGCCTTGCATTCTCTAGTAAAATGACCAAGTTGGTTACAGTTGTAACACCTCAATTTGCTTTTATCCAAGCCAACCCTGGTGTTAGAGTTGTTGATTGGAACGGGTCTTCCTGTTCTTGAGTAGAACCTTTTTGATCTTAGAGAGAGCACGTCATAGGAATGCTGTATATCCATTTCTTCTAGATCATCTGGATGAAAACATTCCAGATCTTCCTTGATAAAGGACATATTGCTTGAGTTTTCAAAGACAAAAGCATCAGAGGTTGATTTTTGAGGTGGGGCTTCAACAAGAAATGGTGAGTTGTTTGATTGAGAGGTTGGATTTTGGGGATGAGTGATGATGGGAGGATAATAGTTGCTTGAACTAGGACCTTAGTGGTCAGAGTGGAGGGCAGAAGAGGTGGTGGTGGATGTTGAGGCTGTTTGGTAGCTTGAGTTTCTTTCCTTGGCCTGAATCATCTCTAATTCATAGGTCTTTAGCATACCGAAAAGCTCAGTCATCTAAAGAGTCTTCAGATTCTCAGTTCTTCTGATAGACACTGTGTAGAGTGTCCAGCAACTGGGTAGAGACCTGATGAACTTCTTGAGAATATCTTCATTCTCCAGCTTCACTTTTGAGCACTGCAGCTCACCTACAAGATAAATATATCTGTTAAATAAAACAGTTAGAGACTCAACTTCCTTCCAGACGAAGTTTTCATATTGCTTCTTTCGGATGTCTCTTCTGTGTTTCTTTTACTTCTTCTGAACCAGCAAACATCTTCTCAAGAGCTTCCCATAGCTCCTTTACAGTTTTGTATCCTCTGAAGTTGTGAAAAACTTCATTTGGTAAGCACATCTGGATGGCTCCCAAGGCCTTGAAATCTACCTCCATTTTGTTGATGTCTTCATCAGAGTATTTGGAGGATTCTTTGGGAACCAGTGTACCTCCGGAATCAGCGGAGGCCACCATGGGTATGTATGGTCCATCTTTTATGGATTTCCACATCCCATATTCTTGATAGCAGAAGAAGCTTTCCATTATGTTCTTCCACATATCATAGTCTTCTCCAGACACCAGTCTTGGTGGTCTGCTGATGCTTCTAGTGTCTTCAACTCCATTGTTTTGTGCCAGTTTTGATTTATGATAATGGGTGACTTTAGCAAAGAGATAGTTTTGAATAGAACCAGAGAATGATTAAACAAGTGTGAGTTGTTTAATCTGTGAGCCAAAGCTCTGATACCACTTGTAGGATCGGTGAATACAAGATGGTTCTATTCTAATTGAGATAGGCGGAAACAATCACAACTAAGCAATGTAAACAAGTAAACAAGAAGAATACTGATAAATGCAATTTGTATTAAGCTTCAAAGATTACAAGATTACAGAGAAAACTCTTGAGCAAAAAGCACTGGTACACAATGACTCTAAGTACCACTTATATAGTAACTTAGAATCAAGACAGACCCTTGATTCTAAGGATCAGATCTAACACAAGCCGTTGATCTTGTATTGAAGCTATTCTACATGTAACAACAATAAAAACTACAAAAGTTATCTTTACTCAAACGTCTTCTTAGGCATCATTGCTTGAGTCCTTGGAAGAAGAGCGTCGTTGTATTTTATTGTATTTCACCCGTAACATTCTTTCTGCGTGGAATGTGTCAGTGTTGCAGCAGAAAGCTGTCAGTGGTAATGGTTGCTTTATCGAAGACAGTCAGCTGCAACGTTTGATCTTCAGTGGGAATGGCTATCAGCAGCAATGTTGTTGATTAGCAGCAAGGCACAACTATCCATAGCTGCTGATGATTTGCCTATCAGCATCAACTTTGGTCTTCACCAGATAAGGCTATCCGTAGTAGATTTGTTCTTCAGCAGAAGAACAAGTATCCACTGCAGATAAGCTTATCCGCTGCAGTTTGTACTTAGAGAACTTTGTAGCCATCAGTCTTTATTTCTATAAAGTATGACCACCACAACCATTCGAGTTATCTTCTTCATGAGAGTTCCCTAAGAATAAGGCGATTCCTGAACCAGATGATTTAGCTGTGGAAGACGTCCCATAATACATATGGATTTGGGGTCTTCTTGAGCTCACTTTTCTTTTCAGGTTCATATCGTGAGCTTGAATCTTACCGATTGTTTCTTTAATCGTCGTCTCATAGAACTTTGGGTTCTCTCTCAGCAGAGTGGTATACATCTCAAACTGTGGTGGTAATGCATCTAGAAAATTTTCAACTAATTCCTCATCAGGATACTTCAACTCAAAGATTTTAACTCCGTCTGCAGATGATAGAATCTAGATATAAGTTCATCAGTAGATTCATTCTCTAGGTATCTGAAGCACTCATACTGCTTTCTCCAAAGATCTCGTTTGCTCTTCTTGATCTCACTGTTCCCTTCAAATCTTTTCTGCAATGCCTTCCAGAGATCTTTTGAATTATCGTAACCTCTGAAGCTGTGAAAGAGTTCTCTAGTTAGGGCCATTGTGATAGATCCATGTGTTTTCTTTTCTCTATCATAGACTTTCTTTTCTTCTTCGTCTAGCTTAGAAATAGGCTTGGGAACAATTTATCAAGATATGTATAAGTTGGATGCTTATACCCCTCAAGTATAGGTATCCACACCGAGGAATCCGTATATGAAATATAATGTTCAAAGCGTGCTTTCCAATTTGAATAATCATTTACATTAAGCAGCTTTGGCGGTTTTTCTGGGGTTCCAATTTCATTGTCATAATTAAGTAGGTTACCGAGGTTCTGAAGATTTGACATCGTGTAATACTTAGTCAAATTTCAGAAAAGTCAACACAACTTGCGCACTTGACTCTTGCCTTGTGCACTTAAAAAACCTAGTCTTGCGTATTTAGAATTTGCTCTTGCGTACTTGATAAGTACGCAGGAGTAAATGATAAGTACCCAGGAAATCAATTAAGTATGCAAAAAATATGGTCTTGCGTACTTGGTAAGTACGCAGCAAGACTGTACTTGTTGCCAAATAAGGTAAGTACGCAGGTCACTTTTTCACCAACCCTCACCAACTTTTTTCCGGTCACTGGAATCACACCGGAGACAGAAGAAATTGAAGATATGACTAAACAAAATGAGCCAAAGGGTCAGAAATTCATTTCTAACCAACCTTTGATACTCAAAACACTCAAATACACAACAAAAAGTCGGTTTTTGAGTGATTTTTGCTTCTAAAATAGTGCTCAAGAGCTACCCCTATTTTATCACAAAAATAAAAAAAACACCCACTTTTGCTTGCAAAATATCTGTAGGATGTGTAGAAGATGCTCCTAATACACTCACAACACTCGAAATCAAGAGCTAAGCCCTGATACCACTTACAGGTCCCCGGGTGTCTCGGATCGTTACGTGTGGGTGTGTGACTAGTCGGACTAGGTGGAGAATCAAGCAACACAAAGTAAACCGACAACGAAATCAATTTCAAACTCCGTCTATTATAAACTTGAAGGTTACAGAGAGAATACTACTGAGTGCAAAATGTTTGCGTACATAAATTTTGTCAACCTATTCTATTTATACTAGACCTGATCTCTGCGCACTTAACAAGTGCGACGGGCAAATTGTTCATGCGTACTTAGCAAGTATGTAGAGTATTCTTGCGTACTTGTTAAGTACGCAAGAAGTAATTCCTGCGCACATGCTAAGTGCGCAAAACACTTAGAGAAATTAGACAACAATAACATGCATTAGTAATTACAACTCGATAACTAATACATACACACACTAACATACAAAGACTAATACATACAAGACAAGTACAAAAGCTAAGACACTATCCAGAGTGTTTGTCACACAAAAGTGCTTCAACAAACATTGGCAGAAAAAGGTGACTACGAACAAAAGGTGATTTGCATGGTCAACAGTATGTACAACCGCTGATATTCATCAAATTATACATGTTTTACACGCATAATCATCCTCATATCCGGTTGATTTAGAAGCAATTATATTAGAATACATGCTTAATTGCTTCCTATTTGATTTCTATAGATGATTTGGACTTCCGTGCGTAAACGAGTGAAAAGTCAAAGAAAAGTTAACAGTCTGTGAAAGTCAGAAGCCAACGCCCCCCTTGGAATTGAGCCGGAACATTCAAGAAGCTTCTAGAACCCAGTCAACGCTCGGTCAACCCAAGCATGCCCGTGCCTTTTTTCAGAAGCGTGCCTGCAAAAAGCTTATTCAAGTACTGAAGATTCACAATTTTGAACGGAGAACGACCGTGCCTCCCCAAGCACGATCGTGCTTCCTACCCGGCCAGCCCATATAAATAGAGGGCCTTGGCTCCTCATTGGAGAGGCAACAATAACCACTTTTGGGAGAGTCTTGTCAGGTTTCTCCCAACAAAAAGAGAGTAGAATAGAGAGAGAGAGATAGAGTTAGTCATTTCATCCAAGATCAAGAAGCATATCATAATCACAACACTTTGGCTTTGGTTTGAATCCTTGGATCATTCCATTATATATATATATATCACCAAGTGTTTGTGTATTCATATCTATGGTCATTCTTCGCTAGTCTTCTTGTATCACTTGGGTGAAGATGAAGCTTGATATATTTTAATGTTTTAATTAATGAAAAGATGTGTTTATGTTTGTTAAGATTTCTTATTATAAATTACCTTCAAAAGACATGATAGTTTAATGTTCGATTTCTCAAAGTCTTAAATCTTGTGAGTGCTATAATCAAGACATTTTGCTTAAATACTTATTCAAGTTTGTACGTCTTTATACAAATCTTTGGTGCTACCAAGGGCCAGGTTAGTATAGATCTAAAACTTTGGATAAATTTGGGGTTTGGATATTCAACAATATATTTCGAGTCTTAACTAGACCTTGTATTTTGTGTCGGTATTTCTCTTCTTCTTTTGTTTTAGCTCGCATTGGACTTTTAGCTGCAGCCATGGTGTTCAAGGGTCTAGAAGGAAGAAGTATTTATTTAAATTATTTTATAAACAGAAATACATTAACTTCGGAATTATGGTGGCCATAATGAAAGTAACCTCATAAAACTGTGTGGTCGAGGTTTGTAGCACTTGCAACTTTTTCTAAGAAAATAATCAGTTGATTTCGTCCATTCATTAAGTAGCTTGGAGGTAGTTGCGCATTCCAACTTTCTAAAGAGTCATACGACGCATTTCGAATAATGACTAGAGGGGGGAGACTAACATTTACGGGAGCCTATTAGGACTCCAACGGTTGTTAGAACAGTATACCCGACCAAGGAGTCATTCATAATAAATTAACAACATCTTTAATAAATTAAACACAACATCGAGTTACTGCCAAGTGGATTCCATCCCAAGTAATATGCACTTGAATTGATTATCTCTCAACATCCATCTACCTCACTTTCTTGCCTCACTCACTTGTTTTTATTTATAAAAACATTTACACCCACTTTTATTAGACTAAACTATAACAACGACTGAGTATTGAAAGTTACTTTGTCCCTTGGGTTCAATACTTGGTTCTTACTTAACCTATATTACATTGCGATAGGTCCGCTTGCTTATTGTGTGTAGTTAGTAAAAAGTATTAATCGTTTTATAAATATTAAAACTTGATAACTGTGTTACAAATCTGTAAGGCCCAAAACCAGGCACCCTACAGTTGGGTCTAGGGATGAGGAAACCGTAACCGTTAATCGAAATTAACCGATAACCGAATCCCTACCAAACCGAATTAACTGATAACCGAAATTAACCGATGGTTAGGGTTAAGGTTTTTTCATTAACCGATCAAGCAGTTATGGTTAAGGGTGTCTCATAACCGAACGTTAACCGAACCGAAGCGATACAACCCTAAGCGTAAGATATATACACAAAATATAAATGATTTCCCTCATTCACTATCATTTGTGGGTCTAAGTAGATAACTAATGCATTAACTATTTATTCATGACTAGAAAAAAATAATAATATTACTAACATAATCCCAAGTTTTTTACTAAAAATGTGATTCGTGATTACGGAACTAAAGCGGTTAATTAACCGAAATTAACCAAAACCGACCCATAACCGACGGTTAACCGACCAAGCAGTTATGGTTATGTTTATGGAAGAAGGCATAACCGACTAAGCTGTTATGGTTATGGAAGAGGTCAAAACCAACCCATAACCGACTTTGCACACCCCTAGTTGGGTCACATCACAGTGTACTGTTCTAAAAATACTAAACTCTTTATAAAACATGCATCGGAAATTTTGACTTGAAACGGTATTTGTATTTTAAAATCGTTATTATTCTTTACATTACCGTATGAATGCCTACACACAGACACAAGTAATCCCGCTCCCAAAGCAAAGATACATCGTCACACGAACTCACCTGCAAAATGATCTAACGTACATACAAAGTCAGCTACACTGAGTGAGTTATAACAGTTTATCTTAAACAGAAACCTTCTCGTCACAAACGTGATTTATTTAAACTCAAGACTTTCACATCAGTTATAAATAGTTCACCATTTATTAACATATTGGTAACCCATGTTACCTAAAACATTTCACCTCCCTTGAGGGTCCAACAACCCACGACTCAACCCATAACCATAACCCGTAAGTCTCACTGATTTGGATCGAACTTACTAAACTACCAACTAGTGACCTACCACACATATCAACATGAAGACTGGTTAACACTCTCCGAGGACCCCAAAGGGTCTCAACTCTGCCCCCACAAGGCCTCGTCACTTCACATAGTGACTACCTCGTCATCCCTAAGATGACTGCCACATAACCCACATGGTGACAACTCCGAAGGACCGACTCCTTCATATCACTGTTTGCCGTATTACGCGGAAAACGATGCTAGCACACAAAACAACAAGTTATACAACACATGACATTACATAAGCACGTACTACAACTCACCATCCCTAAATGGACCACTTACGTGTGTAACCGACCACACACCCTAGACGTACCCACATAACGCCTAGACACATCACCCGACTTATCCCAAATAAGTTATTATACGACACCAGTGTCGTACCGACTTCTAACCCACAAAACCTAAGGACACCACATTGACCCTTAGATTCGTTTAAAAATAGATAACTCGTAAAACTCGACAAGTTAAACCAATTCTTGTAACAAATTAATTAATACGATAAAACGTGTAAGTATGTACGATAGCCCCAAAAACAAGTAAAAAGAGGATTAGAAACTCACTGGTTACGAAGATCAAAATTGTGTGTTGAAACCCGTCCGTTCACGCTCGAAACCGAACCTATCAAACATATGATTACATGATCAGATTACGTTCTAATCGTACGTTGGAAAACGTATAAAATATAAACCCCACACTCCGTCTCAACTACTTGTCATTCCCATCATCGAACCCTAGCTCCACGAATACACTGATATGATCATTTATAACCCGTTTAGAACCCGTATACCCGAGCGGGGTTCCCATGAATGCACGTACCCCATGCCAAACCCTAGCCGAGCCCTACCCGACTAACACCACCACTACCATCACCGATGGCCTCCATCCGAGCAACCCTACTTGCCGGAGACATTATCATCCCCGTCCTCTACCATGGTGCACCACCGCAGCAGTCACCTACATCCGTCACCACCTCCTCTTGGCACCTCTATAGCTCGTCACCCCCTCTCGACCGCCGATCACCACACCAACAGGGTCACCACAACCCTGTCACCATCACCTCCGATCGCCGCTACCTACTACTAGCCGTAGCCACTACCGTCATCACCTACGGCCACCACCGGTCGCTATCCCATTACCCGATAACCTTCTCGTTCTATGCAAAATGAAAGCAAGAATGTGATTAAAACGTAAACATGAATTACATGATCGTGTTCCGAAAGTCACACCCAGTAAGGTATCGCCGGAGCATCTCCCTGCCGTCGTCTGCCTTCCTTCTCCGTCGCCATCTCTCTCTCTCTATCTCTCTCTCTGTTCTCGGCCGTTGCACGCCCTAGGTCAACACAGACCTAGGGTTTTCCTTTAAAGGGAAATTTAAACCGTTCTAATCTTCCATCCGGGTCCCTCCATTTCCATCTCGTGCGTTTTGATCTCGAGTTAACTTTCTAAACGATTAACTGTGTCTTTTATTGTTGTTAGAACGCACCTTACGTGACAAACTTTTCTAACCCTTTTATTTAATAGGATTCGGGCCGCTCACTAACCCGAACCATTAGCTTTCGGATTTTCAGGATGTTACAAGTCTACCCCCCCTTAAAAGGGATTGGTCCTCGAATCCTGTGTTGACACAATCCATCACAACCAATCCCACTGTCCTTACTGGTGCATCCAAAATCCTTAGGTGCCATCCGTTCACTTTAGTATATGTCATCAATGCCATTTTACTTTACAATTCGGCCACCATCCCTGGTGGTCAAAGAAGTCTTCTCCATTGCCTGATTTCAACTTTAGGACTTGTAGGTTTCACCTACACATTCCTTTATCCCTCGTCTTTTTGGTTTCCTTACTCGCCAAATTCTTTCCAACCATTTATTGAACGATACACCACTGTTATACACGTTTTCCACTCTGCATCCTTGCCTAGCAAGTCACAGAGCTATCTATCCAACTTCCACCATCCTAGCACTTATTGGAAGTGATCTTCCGTGATCGCTTCGAATAACAACCTTTCCATAAAGTTTTCATTGTTATTGTTTTAACAATACCTCATCGCCCTTGTTATCCTTAACATCGCCGTACGTACCGTCACTAGTACTCCCTTTCAACCTCGTCAATATCGCTCTGTGGACAGAACTTTGTGATTATCAACTTTTTCATATCGTCCCATTTCAACCTCTTCATAGCAGTGGCGGACTTGGTTTGCTGAATAGACCTCCAGCAGCTCAACGCCTCATTAGTGAATGAGTGAGTGGCAAACTTGACCGCTTGGTCATCACAACACTCACTAATGTTGATCACGCTATTCATCCTCTTTATCCACTCAAAAGGGGCAACAACATCTTTCCTCCATCAAACTTCAGCGGATCACACCCCATAATGATTTATAATTGCAGCCATGGGCTGCCACTTCAAAGCTAGAGTCGTCACTACAGTGACTTCAATCCTCCTGCTGCTTTCCTCTTTCTTTTCTATCCCAAACATTTTAAGGGCCTCGGCTAGTGCTTTCGGTAAGACTTCCTTCAAGACTAAAGTAACCTCTGTCGCGATAGCCTCTCTCACGATTGGTTCTGGAACCAATCCCTCATTGTGCGCATCATTATGAACAGATACATGGTTCTCACTATCATTATGCTCCATATGCACCGATTGAGTCTCGTTGCGGGAGTGGTCACTTTCCTCTATCCATGCTTGGTTACCTGGCGGTCGACCTCGACGACCAGGACGACCACCTCTCTTTCCTCTCGCCATTTTTGTTTAACTGAGAACAAGGAATACTCGTGCCATCATGATAGGTATTTATTTAGAACACCTTGAGTAATGTAAATTACTAATTACAGAGACCGGTATGAAATTACTAATTTACTTTATTACTCGGGTTCTGAACATTTCCTGTCAGGAGTAACATTTGCATCTAATTCAAGATCCCCAATATTAAGGCACTTTTCGTTTACTGTCTATGCTAAAGCGTGTACTATGTACCATCTATGCAAAAGCATTTACTATCTACTATTTGTACTAAGACATTATTGTCTATGTTCTATGTTAGGACATTGCCTACCTCGTTTCAACTATCTTTCCATGGACGGGCTGTTCTGACTGACATTTCTTTCCTTTCCTTTGTCCCATTCTCAGTTTAGGTTCAGACATTATCGCAAGTGTCTTAATCTCTCAAACTATGGCTCTGATACCAACTTGAAATGCCCCAAACCGGGTACATCTTATAGTTGGCACAAAACATAATAACATAGCCCTTAAACTCGAATCAAAATCTATACAGCGAAAGTCTTTAACTTAAATATTCACAATCCAACAAATCAAACATTGTTCAAAACATAAACTATCGGGAAAAGGAAATGTCAGCCTTCAGCACAGCAGCCCGGTAGTCCATGCTATCGAGTCATCACTGCTCCTCTACTTTCTACTTTGATTTGCCTTTACTACCTGACATGCATACTAAAAGGTTAGCTAACGCTGGTGAGTTCTATCTTTACTTTAAACTGTAAACCTTCTTTAAGTAGGTAGTTTTATAAAAATAAAATAACCTTTCTTTCTTTACTTTAAAACAAGTTTGCCTTTGCCTTTACTTTAAAACTTTACAACGTTACAATTTATAAAGTCATTTCGTCTCTATCTTTCATTAAAAATTTTACTTTTGAGGAAACCGGTTAAGGTGTCATCCTTTAGTCTTTCAAACTTTACTTTTCACTCGTACAAGACAAGTGACTATAACATAATTTAACAGTCACATATGAATCAACGTCCGAAGACAAGGTCCCTTTTCTCACTTATACCTCAAGGTAAGACATGTACTTTGCTTTACCCACATTTCAGAGTGGGACTTTCTCGCTTACACCTCAGGGTAAGACTCCTTTGCTTGCTCATACCTCAGGGTGAGACTTTCTAATTTGCTTGCTCACACCTCGGGGTGAGACTTCTACTTAGCTTGCCTGCAGGACTTTCTACTATGCAACTACAATGCAATTATACCACATCACCTAATATAATGCCATTGAAACACATAACACATAGATAAATAACACATAAGCATATAATGTGGCATCTATCACTGTCACTATCAAGCTACACCGAAGTGAAACTTCTTTACCTTCTTTGCTTTAACTCTTCACTTTATTTAAAATATATTCCAAAGATAGTACTATACTCTTTAACACTCTCCCTTTCTTTTTATAAAAACTATAACTTTCTTTTTCATTTTATAAAAATAACATTTTTATAAAAAAAACTATACTTTGTCTTTCAAATATTTCTGCCAGTATGCATGCTAACCCAAAAAAGTTAGGGAAAAAGAGCTATAAGAACTCACCTGACTTCTACAGAATTATGTTACTCATCAATGAAACTTCAAGCTAGGTGGAATGCTAATCGATCTATTCAAGCGTCACGAACGGGACATGTCATTACATAGTTATAACTAAGACACTTGATTCAAAAACTCCTTGTTCGAAATCCTTTTCAACCGAAATCTCTTTCTGTCGAAATTTTTTTCGACCGAAAACCATCTCGTTCGAAACGTCTTTCATTCAATAACTAATTCGTTCAAAAAATTCTGCCCAAAAAATTATTTTGTCCGAAAACTATTTGGTTCAAGTTAGCTTTTCGTTTGAAACAATATGTAACTATTCGACTCGTCATTTTCAGACCATTCATTCGGTTTTTGGGACGATTCAACTGTTCTTGGCCCAATTCTTCGTTTTTGATCCAAGTTTCAATCTTTTTTTGTCCAAAACTCATATTTATGGAAGCTAGATATATACTTTTTTGGCCAATTCGTACGTAAAAATCCTGACTTTGATTGAAAACCCACTGATATGCCCTAAATTATACATGTTTTGCATGCATAAAAATCCCCATGTTATGGTACTATTTAAACAAATGCCTTGCAATTGATACTTAAACATTAATATTTCATAATTGTAGGTTAAACGGTGTTCCGAGATAAACAAAGCAAAAACTACTAAAAAACATCAAGAAATCAAGCTTATTGAAGGAACAAACCCGAGCTTTGACCCCCCAAGAAGTCAACCAAGGTTAACAATAGTTAACCAACAGCTAAAAGACAAAACATGGGGCAGGAAGGGGGATGCACGACTGTGCATCCCAATGTACGGGCGTGTATTGCCCCAACTTGCTCCCCAAGCTTCCTAGTACCCTACAATTTGTACCATTTGATTCCCGAGGTTTTTGCACGACCGTACAAACCAATGTACGACCTTGTATTGCTCATTTTGAGGCCTATAAATAGATGGATTGGGCTATTCATCCCACACACCATTCAAGAGAAGAATGCACACTGAAATAGTTCGTAGATGTAGTTTAGAGTAGAGAGTAGAGAGTAAAGAGGCTCTTCCTCTTTGTTCGGAATAGGGGAGCCTATAAAACTCAGCATTATGCTAGTTCCTATGGCTATTCGTGGCTAAAACCTTTGTATTGCTTGGGTGAAGATGAAGTTTGGTGTATGTTAATGTTTAACTTATTAGTGTAATGGTATGTTTATGTTCTTTAGTCATTCGCTCTTAAAACCATTTTCATGATGGACTTTTTATTATTGTCTAATATAGTCTTTAAACTTGTGAGTGTTCTTGATTTTAATGTGTAAGACCGTAAAACCTTTTTAACTAAACTTCTCTTGAAGCTTGTACGTCTTTATTTATGCTGATTTTGATGAGCTAACACTTGGTTGATATTGATAGAATCGTACGTCTTTATACGAGCTCTGCCATGAAACCAAGAGTTAGTGAACTCATGTTGGGAACGGTACGTCTTTATACACGGTCCCATTATTACACCGCCTCTTGTGAACAAAGTTTGATCACTCTTTTAATAATAACGAATTGTATTTAAGTTTGATGTCTTAAACCAACTCGGCGATAGGATCAAAGAGTTGAGGGTAACGGTGTCCCCAGCTGGGAGCCCTACCATTTTATTCTAAAGAACATAATTAGTGAACCAAATGTTGTGAGAATGAGGGTCTAGCGGTGTACCGTTCACACATTTGTATAAGTCATACCATCGGTCTAGTTAACTTAACATTATCACATTCCAAGCGGATTCGAAGCCCAAAGCAATACCCGTTGTGATCTGATTATTCTCGAGCTATTTATTTTTATGTTATTTACTATTCTATTATTTACATTTCCGTTACACACTTTACGCACATTTCTACTTTTCTGTTGTTTACTTTAGCGTCATTTAATTTTCTGCTATTTACATTTCTGCTTCACAAGCACACAAAACTCACTCACTAATTAACCTGGCTAAACGATAAGAAAAGTTTTTTATTGGAACTTGATCGTGTCCATTGGTTTGATACTTGGATTTTACGTAAACTATATTACGCTGTGATAGCTACACTTGTCTATTGAGCGTGTTTTTAAGTTTATGTATATATAATTTTATTTTATAAATTTAAAACCTGATCTCGTTAAACCATCAATTATATATATATATATATATATATATATATTTTATATATATAAACAGACTCACTCTCTCCCCATCAAGTTTTTGACGCAGTTGTCGGGGACACGGTGATTTCAAGAAAAATTCGAGTTAACGGATTAGCCTTTTCAACGTTACATTTTGCAAATTATTCTCATGGATCCATACAGTAATGAATTCACCAATGAAGAACTTTTCGAATCTAAAGGATACTACACAGATTCATGGTGTGACTTGTGTGGGGGGTCACACTACACCAAAGAGTGTTACCTTTTCATATGGCGGCCCATGGATCATGATGTGTACCTTCACCCTTCGACATTTGAAAATTTACTTCCACAGCCACCTCCATCATTAAAGTCGGATTACTCCTTCTCCGATCCAGATCCTTGGAAACCAGACAAGCTGTTCTATAATTTAGAGGAAATAAAAAGTCAAATTATTAAACTCTATGCCACGGAGCCACATGAAGATCTTTAAGAAATCTTGGATTATCCACCAAACGTCGAGGACGATCAAGCATTAAGAGAACAAAACACCGAGGTAGTAACCATGTTACTCCTCGAAGGCACCAATGATACTAGTGAAGATAACATTACTATTGTTGAGATACCACAAAAAGACATTGAAGAAATCTTAGAATCACCAAGATTAGAAAGTCAATACAAAATATTTCAGTCGCTGCTTCATCAAATTCAATTAAATCTGCCTTACGAGCTGTTCCTTTATAAAACGCCAGCTCATTCCAAGTTTCTGAAAGATATGTTGACCAACAAGGAAAAGATGGAAGAACAACCTCAAATTTCTCTAAACGAGGAATGCTCAGCTATCATGAAAGGATGAGAGCCGCCTGACAAATTCGTAATCTCATGTCTTATAAGCGAGGCAGTCCAAGCAAGTGCTATCGCTGATATACATATCAATGTCAACATTCTACTTGGGTCTATCTTCGACAAAATGTACCTCAAGAAACTTCAACCTACAAAGCTAGAGCTATGTCTAACAAATAGGAACGTTCGTTACCCAAGGGGAAATGCTGAAGATGTGCTGATAAAGATTAACGAGTTCATTTTCCCCGTAGATTTTGTGGTGGTTGATGTTAAAGGAGGAACTAGTATCCCTCTCATATTGGGAAGACCATTCCTCAATACCGGCCTCGCCCTCATTGACGTTTGGGGTGGGAGGTTAGCACTAAGTATTCATCAGGAGAGAATCACGTTCGATTTAAAGAGGGCCATGCAACATCCCAGCAGTCATGATGACCTTGCCTTTCTTTTCGACGAATTTGATTACCTTGTGGGATACTACATACATGTTGTCTTGGGAAATGAAGAAGAAGAATGGCAAGCTGATAACCGAGAAGAATATCTACTCTGCGAGGGATTCATGATAAAACACACCAATCTTGACAATGAGTCAAGGCACATTGAGGAATTAGAAGATCGGGCTGAAAACGAAAAAACAAAACCTTCCATAGAGGAACCACCTACGCTAGAGCTGAAGGAGCTTCCACCATATCTAACTTACGCATTTCTAGATGAAGAATCTAAGCTCCCAGTCATCATCTCTGCCAAGTTAAAAGATGAAGAAAAAGATAAACTACTGGGAGTGCTCAAAAGTCACAAGAAAGCTATGGCATAGAAGTTGATGGATCTTCAAGGGATTAACCCCTCATTCTGCACTCATAAGATACTCATGGAAGATAACTACAAACCAAGCGTACACCATCAAAGAAGGTTGAACCCTAAGTTGCAAGAAGTTGTGAAGGATGAAGTAATCAAACTCTTGGATGCAGGAGTAATCTACCCTATTTCAGATTCAGCATGGGCCAGCCCTGTCCAGGTTGTACCAAAGAAAGGAGGTATAACGGTAATTACAAACGAGAAAAATGAATTAATACCAACCCGCACAGTTACTGGATGGCAGGTATGCAGTAACTGTGCGGGTTGGTATTAATGAGGCCACCCAAAAACTGGCGGGTTGGTATTAACTGGCGAGTATGTTGTGAAGGATGAAGTAATCAAACTCTTGACTATCGTAAGTTAAATGAGGCCACCCGAAAAGATCATTTTCCACTACCATTCGTAGATCAAATGTTGGAACGACTATCAGGAAACATGTTCTATTGTTTTCTAGATGGATTCTTGGGATATTTCTAGATCCCCATTACTCCTGAAGACCAACAGAAGAATACATTTACTTGCCGATATGGAACTTTTGCCTACAGACGTATGCCATTTGGGCTCTGCAATGCGCTTGCTACATTTTAAAGATGTATGATCGCCATATTCCATGATATGATTGAGGACTCCATGGAAGTTTTCATGGATAACTTCTCTGTCTTTGGAAGCTCTTTTGATCATTGCCTACAAAACTTAGAAAAAATGCTAGCAAGATGCGAAAAATCAAATCTAGCACTAAATTGGGAGAAATGTCATTTTATGGTTCAAAAAGAAATAGTGCTATGGCACAAAATTTCAAAAAATGGCATTAAAGTTGATAAGGCCAAAGTGGAAACCATATCTACGCTCCCACCGCCAAATTCAGTTAAAAGAATTAGAAGTTTCCATGGTCATGCAGGATTCTATAGGAGATTCATAAATGACTTCTCTTCAATTGCAAGACCTTTGACGCGATTATTGGAAAAGGATCGTCCTTTCCTGTTTTCTGATGATTGTTTAAAGCCGTTTGATTTCTTGAAAAGAAAACTTATTGATGCACCCTTCTTGGTGGCACCTGACTGGACAAAACCATTTGAACTTATGTGTGATGCAAGTGACTACGCAGTCGGAGCAGTTCTAGGACAATGAAAGGAAAATCATTTTCATCCAATCTACTATGCAAGCAAACCCTAAATGATGCTTAAGAAAATTATACCATCATTGAGAAAGAGTTGCTTGCCGTAGTTTTCGCCTTTGATAAATTTCGTTCTTACCTAGTTCTATCAAAACTATTGTCTAGACTGACCATGTTGCCCTAAGACACCTTTTCAACAAACAAGATGCTAAGCCAGGTTAATCAGGTGGATTCTCCTGTTGCAAGAATTTGACATTGAAATAAAAGATAAGAAAGGGGTAGAGAATTTCGCAGCGAACCATTTATCTCGTCTTGAAGGTACTAAGGGTACACAAGAACTTGCCATAAATGATAGTTTCCCCCAAGAGTACATACTACGCATACAAGACACAGATGAATACCCATGGTTTATCGACATTGCAAACTTTCTAGCAAGTGGAGTGCTAGTGAAAGGAATGACGTTTCAAGAAAGAAAGAAATTCTTTGCAGATATCAAACACTACTTATGGGAAGATCCATATCTATTTCGTGTCTGTACATACCAGATAGTAAGACGATGTGTGCACGGAAAAGAAGCACGTGAGATATTGCGACAATGTCACGAAGGACCTACAGGAGGACACCATGGAGCTAATTACACGGCAAGAAAGGTCTTTGAGGCGGGATTCTTCTGGCCAACTGTTTTCAAAGATGCACATAAGCTCATCAACACATGTGATTCGTGTCAAAGAACAGGAAACATCTCAAAAAGAGATGAAATGCCCCAAACAAGCATACAAGTCCGTGAGATATTCGACGTATGGGGGATCGACTTTGTTGGACCATTTCCCCCATCTCGCTGCCACCAATATATCCTTGTAGCTGTTGATTACATATCAAAATTGTTCGAGGCAGAGGCTTTACCAACAAATGACGCAAGGGTCGTCATCCAATTTCTAAAAAGATTATTAACCCGATTTGGTACCCCAAAATCTCTGATCAGTGACAGGGGAACACACTTATGCAATTCGCAGTTAGAAAAGACACTTAAACGATATGGTTGCACTCACAAACCATCCACACCAAACCATCCCCAAGAAAATGGGCAAGTAGAAGTTACAAAGAGAGCAATCAAGCGCATCCTGGAAAAAGTAGTAAGTCCTAATCGAAAGGATTGGTCTGATAAGTTAGAAGATGCATTATGGTCTTTACGCACAGCCTAGAAAACACCCATTGGAACCACTCCTTACCGCATGGTATATGAGAAAGCATGCCATCTCCCAATAAAAATTGAACACAAAGCATACTGGGCACTCAAGGCTGTCAACCATGATATATCTAGTGCTGGAGAACATCATCTCCTACAAGTTCATGAATTAGAAGAACTCCGAAATCAAGCAATAAAGAACTCAACAATCTACAAAGATAGAGTAAAGAAGTTTCATGATAAGAAGCTAAGGAATGGGTAATTCCAAGAAGGAGAGAAAGTCTTACTATACAACTCAAGGCTACAACTTTTCCTTGGAAAATTATGATATAAATGGACAGGACCATACACAATCAGGAAAATATTCCCTTATGGAACACTGGAACTTGAACAAATAAACGGAACAACCTTCAAGGTTAATGGTCATCAAGTGAAACGCTATTTCGAGGGACCAATTGATCAGACAGTGGATGAAGTTTCGCTATATGAAAGAAACTGATGAAGCACGTATGGGTCCGGCCAACGACCCTTAAATATATGTGGTGCTTTCGGAAGGCAACCCGCTGATCATGAGGGCAATGTACAGTTTTAAGTGTGGGGTGAGGAATTGAGATTCATGACAAACTTGTTTCATCAAAGTAGTAAAACTAAACTTGTGATTTTCTACCCATTTGACTAAAACCTTACCTTAACTGAAAACTCATTTTCTCAAAAACCCTAAAAAATTTGAAGAATTTTGAAAAACCTTAAAAAGAATTTAAACGTCTTTGAGTTCACGCGTAAATAAACAAAAAAAGGGAATAGATGGAAACATGACAAGTAGAACAAATAGATATTCTGCATAGAAAATCACTAAACCCTATCCCATCAGTTTCCATGTGAGTATAATCTGAGCCTTTCACGAGCATTACTATCATATACAATTTTTCGCATGCTCTTTCGTTTGGTGTATTGAGTGTTTTTCGATTGAATTTTATGCATAATTAGAACTTGAATGACTTATACATATCAAGACCATGAACTAGTAATTGTATGCAAATGATTGAGACACCTAGGACTTTATCACCCTTACTATTTACTCAGCCCACATACTAAAAATATCCACCTAGTTAGCCCCTTTGAGCCTTAGCCTTTTCTTTTCTACTACCTATTGCCCATTTATCCCAAACCAGCTTTTATAAACACCTGTTATTGGCTAATTGACATCAAGATGGAGAATCATTATTTTATCTCGCTTTATTATTTCAAGTACGCATCCGTTAAGACAAATCTGAAGGAATCTGACTCACTCAAGAAACTGAAGTATACAAAAGAAAGTGGATGCATTAGGAAAAACAGCCGAACGATATGCAAAGGAGATAATGGAAAATATTTCAAGGAAATTGGGGAAGAAGATTTATGGAAGAATCAGTCATGATGTTGTTCTTTAGTCTAAAAAAAAGAGATAGGAATCGGTCTTTTACCGGTTAGACATTAAAGAGCTGGACATGCATTCTTTTGATTTCAATTTGCTTTCTTGTATTCATTTCGCAAAGCCTAAATTACCGCCTCAACTCCGAGAAAAAGTGTTTGAAGCAACTTTCGATGTATGAAAACGGTGGCACAAGCAAGAACAATTACCACCATTCTGCCGCTTGTCAAAAAGCGTCGCCAAAATAAGAGCCAAAAGATATGGCAAATGTGTAAAATGTGGCAACTGGAGCCACGATGGAAAGTGCTGCAAGAATCAAACGTATTCCCAACATGAGTATACGCATCTGATCAAAGTAGGTGCTATTATGTTACAAGCCAAAAGAACCATACGAAAAGGCAGTAATGTATTACGTAGTAAGGGAAGAGTTGAACATGATAAGAAGTATTGGTATTGGCAATCAGACCATAAACGAGCCCTCAGAATAGTTAATCCCTCATTATCTGAGTGCTATAGAGGGACCCACTAGTATTCTCCTATCTTAAGCCAAGAAGCCTTAGCCATTTGTCCTACGTTAGCTGCAACCTTTAAAACCCTTTAAACCTCTAAAAACAAAAAAAAAAGATTTTCATTTTCACCCTTTATTTTCTTTTAGCCACATTACAACCCTTTTAAGTCCTCTTGATTCATGCATTTTACTTAGTTAGTGAGTTGAGACTTGATTTGCATACAAGCTTATGACTATTGTATAATTCGATTCGAACTTGAGTGTTCTTCTTGACTTACATTATCCACATATATATAACCCTAGAGTTGAGTGAACATTGTGAGGAGTGAACGATTATGCATAATTGAAGCTCTAGTAGGCTTGTCATAGATTCCATCATCCAAAAATAGAAAAACACAAAAATAAAATAAGTGACTCATGAGTTATTCGAAATCTCCACTTACTTGGAACTTCCTATCCTTTTGTAAAGTTTTAAGCTATGGGTCTGATCATGCATGAGTTTTCTTAAGGACAAGAAAAGTTTAAGTGTCGGGTGTTATGATATGCTGTAAATTATACATGTTTTGCATGCATAATAATCCCCATATTATGGTACTAATTAAACAAAAGCCTTGCAATTGATACTTAAAACATTGATATTTCACAATTGTAAGTTAAACGGTGTTCCAAGATAAACAAAAGTAAAAACTACTAAAAATTATCAAGAAATCAAGCTTTTGGAAGGAACAAACCCGAGCTTTGTCTCCCCAAGAAGTCAACCAAGGTCAATAATAGTCAACCAATAAATAAAAAAAACAAAACAAGGGGGCAGGAAGGGGGATGCATGGCAATGCACGGGCGTGCATTGCCCCAACTTGCTCCCCAAGCTTCCTAGTACCCTGCCATTTGATTCCTGAGATGTTTGCACGCCCGTGCAAACCAATGCATGACCGTGCAAACCAATGCATTACTTATTTTGAGACCTATAAATAGATGGCTTGGGTTCTTCATTCCACACACCATTCCAGGGAAGAATACACACTCAAATAGTTCATAGCTGTAGTTTAGAGGAGAGAGTAGAGACGCTCTTCCGCTTTGTTCGAAATTGGGGAGCCTACGAAACTCAGCATTATGCTAGTTCGTATGGCCATTCGTGGCTAAACCCTTTGTATGGCTTGGGTGTAGATGAAGTTTGATGTATGTTAATGTTTAACTTATTAGTCTAATGGTATGTTTATGTTCTATAGTCATTCGCTCTTAAAACCATTTTCATGATGGACTTTTTATTATCATCTAATCTAGTCTTTAAACTTGTGAGTGTTCTTGATTTTAAAGTGTAAGACCGTAAAACCTTTTTAATTAAACTTATCTTGAAGCTTGTACGTCTTTATAGAGGCGGATTTTGATAAGCCAACACTTGGTTGATATTGATAGAATCATACGTCTTTATACGAGCTCTGTCATGAAACCAAGAGTTAGTGAACTCATGTTGGGAACGGTACGTCTTTATACATGGTCCCATTGTTACACTGCCTCCCGGTGAACAAAGTTTGATCACTCTTTTAATAATAATGAACGGTATTTAAGTTTGACGTCTTAAACCAACTCGGCGATAGGATCAAATATTTGAGGATAACGGTGTCCCCAGCTAGGAGCCCTACCATTTTATACTAAAGAACATAATTCATGAACCAAATGCTGTGAGAATGAGGCTCTAGCGGTGTACCGTTCACACATTTGTATTAGTTATACCATCGGTCTAGTTAACTTAACATTATCACATACCAAGAGGATTCGAAGCCTAAAGCAATACCCTTGTGATCTGATTATTCTCGAGCTATTTATTTTTCTGATATTTACTATTTTGTTATTTAGATTTATGTTACACACTTCACACACATTTTTACTTTTCCAATTTTTACTTTACCATCATTTACTTTTCTGTCATTTACTTTTCTGCTTCACAAGCACACAAAACTCACTCACTAATTAAACTGGCTAAACGATAACAAAAGTTGATTATTGGAACTCGATCGTGTCCATTGGTTTGATTCTTGGTTCTTACCTAAACTATATTATGCTGCGATATGCACACTTTCCTGTTGAGGGTGTTTTTAAGTTTAAGTATTTATCATTTTACTTTATAAATTTAAAACCTGATCTCGTGAAACCATCAATTATATATATATATATATATATATATATATTAAACTTACGTTCACGCCCCATCACCCACTTAAACCCTAAAACGCATTTTTCAAAGAAGAATTTGAATCTGGAAGGGTTTGGATACCTGTAAACGCTTGATTCCGTCTTCTACAATCTTTAGAGACGTTCCACTAGTGATCTAGGCCACGAATGGAGTTCTCGGGTTGTGATTTGAAGCTTTCTCTCTCACTCTCTCTCTCTCTCTCTAGGATAATGAAGATGATGAAGTGGGGATGATGAGGGGAAGATCAGGTCTTACCCACCCCACATGCATCCCTTGAGCCCATCCCAAGGCCCGAACTCGCGAGCCTGTTTCCCTTTATTATCCATTTCTTTATTCTTTCCTGTAACCGTCTTCATCGCTTTGCCGTAAATTTCAGGATGTTACAAGTCTACCCCACTGATGAAAAGTTTTTTCCTTGAAACCTGTCATAAGTCAAACAGATGAGGATACAACTAGTTCATTTCCTCCTCGGTTTCCCATGTTGCTTCCGACCCTTTACGATGCCTCCATTGTACTTTGACTAACTGAATTACTTTATTTCTTAGATGTTTCTCTTTTCTGTCTAGTATGGCCATGTGTTCTTCAACATAATGGAGGATATTATCTACCTCGATTTCGTTAAGTGGCACGTGCGCTGATTCATCAACTAGACACTTGCGCAAGTATGACACGTGGAAAGTTGGGTGGATCCCACTCAACTTATAAGGCAAATCTTGCCGGTAAGCAACTTCACCAACCCGTTCCAGAACTTTGAAAGGTCCGACGGACCTTGGACTTAATTTCCCTGTTTTCTTGAACTGTATAATCCCTTTCTAGGGGATACTTCAACAAAACCTGATCCCCAACATTGGACTCGATGGGTCTCCGCCTTTTATCTGCGTAAACTTCTGACGATCTTGCGCTGCTTTCATTCGAGCTTTAATCTGGCCAACTTTTCAGAGGTTGTCGTGACTACCTCTAAGCTTCGTAACTCTTTTTGTCCTATCTCGCCCCAACAGACCGGGGTTCTACACCTTCTACCATACAACATTTCGTAAGGCGGCATACCAATAGTGGCGTGTTAGCTATTGTTGTAGGAGAATTCCGACAGAGGTAGGTGACTATCCAACTGCCACCAAATTCAATAATGAATGCATGGAGCGTATCCTCCAACGCTTGGATGGTCCTCTCCGACTTACCATCCGTCTATGGGTGATAAGCTATGCTGATATTCAATCTCATACCCATCGCCTCTTGAAATCTTTTCCAGAACCTTGATGTGAATCGTGTGTCCCAGTCAGTTACAATCGATAGTGGGACACCATGTCGTGCGGCTATTTCTTTGATAAATACTTCTACCATTTTCTCAGATGAATACGTTTCCTGGATCGGTAAGAAGTGTGCACTCTTTGTCAAACGATCTACCATTACCCAAATAGTATCATGGCCTTTAGCTGTGCGAGGCAACTTTGTAATGAAGTGCATGGAAATACGCTTCCATTTCCATTCAGGTATGTCCAGAGGCTGGATCTTCTCGTATGGCTTTTGATGTTTGGCCTTAACCTGTGAGCAAGTCAGACACTTACTCACGTATTCTGTCATGTCATTCTTCATGTTAGGCCACCAATACTCTTTCTTCAAATCCTGATACATCTTTGTGGTTCCCGGGTGGATGGAATGTCGAGACTTATGGGCCTTGTCGAGTACTTTGGCACTAAGCTCTCCACCCTCCGGTAGCCACGTACGACTACATTTGGTCCTCACTCCATGAGTGTTTGTCTCTAACATTATATGTTGACCGACCATTCGTTCTTTCGTTATGATCTCTTCCTTGAGTGCGTCTGTGTGTGATCTTTCGAACTCTGTCTTAAAATATGGTGTCACCACCAACTGATATGCTTTCACCCTAATAGGAGGTTGATTATCTTCTTAGGTCGTCGGCAACCATATTTTCCTTTCGCGGGTGGTACAGGATTTCACAGTCATAATTCTTTAATAGTTCCAACCACCGTCTCTGTCGCATGTTCAAGTCTTTCTGCTCGAAGAAATACTTCAAGCTCTTATGATCCGAATAGATGGGGCACTTTACTCCATAGAGGTAATGCCTTCAAATCTTCAATGCGAAGACAACTACCGTGAGCTCAATGTCATGAGTCGGGTAGTTCACCCCATGAATCTTTAACTGCCGTGACGCATATGTGATCACCTTTCCTCTCTACCTCAATACACATCCTAACCCTTGACCTGAAGCGTCGGAATATACTGCCAGGTCATCGTTACCGTCGGGTAGTGCCAACACTGGGGCTTGGGTCAATTTTTTCTTTAACTCCTCAAATACTTTAGATTGAGCCTGACCCTATTCGTACTTTACTTCCTTGCGTGTTAACTTTGTCAGAGGTGAAGCTATTCTCGAGAAGTCCTGAATGAACCTTCGATAGTAGCATGCCAATCCCTGAAAACTCTGAATCTCAGTCGGCGTCTTCGGAATTTCCCATTATCTCACTGTCGTGATCTTTGTCGGCTCAACGATATTGTCTTCTACGTTGATAACATTACCTAGGAATTGTACTTCCCTAAGCCAGAACGCATATTTGGAAAATTTGGCATACAACTTTTCTTTCTTCAGTGTCTCTAGTAGCTCTCGTAGGTGACAGGAATGGTCACCTTCGCTTTTTGAATAGATGAGTTTATCGTCTATGAATTCTATCACTGAGCGGTCCAACATTAGTCGGCACACTTGGTTCATCATACTCATGAATGCTGCTGTAGCATTCGTCGAACCGAAGGACATAATACGAAATTTGTAATGTCTATACCGCATGTGAAACGCCGTTTTCGTTATGTCCTCCTCTCTTACCTTTAATTGATGATACCCCGAACACAGATCGATCTTGGAGAACCATTTCGCGCCTTGCAGCTGGTCGAACAGATCATCGATCCTTGGTAGCGGGTATTTATTCGTCACTATACGTTTAGTCAACTCTCTATAATCGATCCACATTCTCATGGCACCATCTTTCTTCTTTACAAACAGCACCGGAGCACCCCAAGGAGAAATGCTCGGTCTGATAAAACCTTTATCCAAAAGCTCCTCTAATTGTATCATCAGCTCCTTCATCTCCAGATGCATAAGTCGGTACCGTGCTTTAGCCACGGGCTGGGCACCTGGAACTAAGTCTATCTTGAACTCTGTCTCCCGATCGGGTGGTAATCCAGGAAAGTCCTCGGGGAACACCTCCGAAAAAATGTTTATCACATAAGCCAGGTAGGCCTCGCATCAGCGCCCCATATACTTCTCCGCCTTTATCATCGATATGGCGTTCATTAACGAGCCGTTGCGATCCCCGTAAACCAAAACTTTGCTATCGTATAGAGCTTTGAGATGAGCTATCTTTTGCTAACATACTATTCGGGCTTCGTTTGTAGCTAACCAATCCATACCCAAGACTATATCAAACCCTCACAAGTCTATAACATATAACCTAACTGGGAATCTATGGCCATCTATCTTTATCGTGCAATTGTCTACTATCTCTGTCAGTCTTGTGGTTTTACCCATAGCAGTCTCCATATTAAAGGCATGTTCTACTTTAGTAACTTTACACTTCATTTTATTACACTTTAAAGACGATATAAATCTCTAACTGGAACCGGAATCAAATAATACCGAAACAAAGGTGTGGTTAAGAATGAACGTACCTGACATAACATTTGGGTTTTTCTCTCGCCTCCTCTTGTGTCAGTGCATACGCTCGGGTTCTTGCCTTTAGTTTCTCCGCTTCCTTCCCCTTCTTGGTGCCAGTAGCTTTGGGTCGTCTACAGTGTTTAGCCATGTGACCAGGAGTCCCACAGTTATAGCAAATCGACGCACTGGGGCACTCACGAGAATAATGACTAGTCTTTCTGCATCGTTAACATATATTCAGGCCTACATGACACTCCCCCGAGTGCTTCCTCCCACACTTATCATAATCGTTCCCATCCTCTATCCTTAACTTCTTCGCCTCAGGCCCCGCCGACTCCTTTTTAGGCCTCTTAACGGTACTTGCTACTTTCTTTTGAGTTTCAGCAGGCAGTGGGTCCGTGGATTCGAAGCCATCATAAACTATCCCGGCTAGACTCACCATATATTCAAAGCTTGTAGGGACGTTAGCCTTAATGTGCACACGAACCTTCTAGGGCAACCCCTTGATGTAGTACTTAATCCCCTTTTCCTCAGTGTCCATCAGAGGTGGAACCAACTGATCCAACTCGTTATATTTGGAGGTGTACTGGCGATGTGTCATACTACCAGCACAAAGCCCCAAAAAATCCCTTTCAACCCTGTCAACAAATCGTTCTGCGGACAGAACTTTGTGATTTTCAGCTTTTTCATATCGTCCCATTTCAACCTCTTCATAGCAGTGGCAGACTAATCTGCTGATAGACCTCCACCAGCTCAATGCCTCATTAGTGAATGAGTGATCGACAAACTTGACCGCTTGGTCATCACGGCACTCACTAATGTTTATCACGCCATTCATCCTATCTATCCACTCGAAAGTGGCAACAACATCTTTCCTTCCATCAAACTTTGGTGGATCATACCCCCGAAAAGATTTATAATTGCAGCCTCAGGCTGCCATTTCAATGTCAGAGTCGTCACTATCAGTGACTTCAGTCCTCCCACTGCTTTCCTCTTTCTTCACTTTCTTTTCTATCTGAAACTATTTAAGGGCCTGAACCAGTGCTTTCGGTAAGACGTCCTTCAAGACTGAAGTGACCTCCGCCGCAATAGCCTTTCTCACGATTGGTTCCAGAACCAATCTCTTATTGTGCGCATCATTATGAATAGACACATGGTTCTCACAGTCATTATGCTCCACATACACCGATTCAATCTCGTTACGGGAGTGTTCACTTTCCTCTACTCGTGTTTAGTTATCCAGCGATCGACCTTGAAGACCAGTACGACCTCCAGTTCAACCACCTATCTTTCCTTTCACGATTTGTGTCTAACTGAGAACAAGGAATACTCGTGTCATCATGATAGGTAATTATTCATAACACCTCGAGTAATGTATATTACTAATTACAGAGACCGGTATAAATTACTAATTTACTTTACTACTCAGGTTCTGCACATTTCCTGTCAGGAGTAACATTTGCATCCGAGTCCAGAGCGACTACATTAAGGCACTTTTTGTCTACTGTCTATGCTAAAGCATGCACTATGTACCATCTATGCTAAAGCATTTACTATCTACTATCTGTACTAAGGCATTATTGTGTATGTTCTATGTTAGGACATTGACTACCTTCTTTCAACTATCTTTCCATGGACGGGCTGCTCTGACTAATATTCCTTTTCTTTCCTTTGTCCCATTCTCAGTTTAAGTTCAGACATTATCGCAAATGTCTGAATCTCTCAAACTATGGTTTTGATACCAACTTGAAACGCCCTAAACGAGGTACATCTCATAGTTGGCACAAAACATAATAACATAGCTCTTAAACTCGAATCAGAATCTATTACATCAGAAGTCTTTAATTTAAATATTCACAATCCAGCAAATCAAACATTATTCAAAACATAAACTATCAGGAAAAGTAAATGTCAGCCATCAGCACAGCAGCCCGGCAGTCCATGCTATCGAGCCATCACTGCTCCTTTACTTTCTACTTTCCTTTACCTTTGCTACCTGGCATGCATACTAAAAATTCAGCTAACGCTGGTGTGTTCTATCTTTACTTTAAACTGTAAACCTTCTTTAAGTAGCTAGTTTTATAAAAATAAAATAAGCTTTCTTTCTTTACTTTAAAATAAGTTTGCCTTTGCGTTTACCTTAATACTCTACAAAGTTATAATTTATAAAATCATTCCGTCTCTATTTTTCATTAAAACTTTTACTTTTGAGTAAACCGGTTAAGGTGTCATCCTTTAGTCTTTCAAACTTTACTTTTCACTTGTACAGGACAAGTGACTATAACATACTTTAACAGTCACATATGGATCAATGTCCGAAGACAAGGTCCCTTTTCTCGCTTACACCTCAAGGTAAGTCTTTTACTTTGATGTGCCCACACCTTAGGGTGGGACTTTCTCGCTTACACCTCAGGGTATGACTCCTTTGCTTGCTCACACCTCAGGGTGAGGGTTTATACTTTGCTGGTCACACCTCGGGGTGAGACTTCTACTTTGCTTGCCTGCAAGACTTTCTACTATGCAACTACTATGCAATTATACCACGTCAAGTAATACAATGCCATTGAAACACATTACACATAGATAAATGACACATATTAACACATAAGCATATAATATGACATCTGTCACTGTTACTGTCAAGCTACACCGAAGTGTAGCTTCTTTACCTTCTTTGCTTTAACTCTTTACCATCTTTAAAACATATTTCAAAGATAGTACTAGAATCTTTAACACTTTCCCTTTCTTTTTATAAAAATAACATTTTTATAAAAACTATAATTTTCTCTTTCACTTTATAAAAATAAACATTTTTTATAAAAACTATAATTTGCGTTTCAAATCTTTCTACCAGTATGCATGCCAGCCCAAAACCGTTAGGGAGAAAGGGTAACAAGAACTCACCTGACTTCTACAGAATTATCTCACTCAGCAATGAAACTTCAAGCTAGGTGGAATGCTAATCGATCTGTTCAAGGGTCATGAACGTGACATGTCATTACATAGTTATAACTAAGACACTTCATCCAAAAACTCCTTGTCCAAAATCCTTTTCGACCGAAATCTCTTTCGTCGAAATCTTTTTCGACCGAAAACCATCACGTTCGAAACGTCTTTCATTCAATAACTAATTCATTTGAAAAATTATGTCCGAAAAACTATTTAGTCTGAAAACTATTTCGTTCTGGTTATCTTTTCGTTCGAAACATGTAACTATTTCGACCGAAATACATTTCAGTCGACTCATCATTTTCAGACCATTCATCCGGTTATTCGGACGACTCAACTATTCTTGACCCAATTCTTCGTTTTTGATCCAAATTTCAATCTTTTTACGTCCAAAACTCATATCTAGCTTCCATGAAGTTAGATATATACTTTTTAGGCCAATTCATACGTAAAAATCCCGACTTTGATTGAAAACCAACTTTTCAAAGAAGAATTCGAACCTCGAAGGGTTTGGATACCTGTAAACGCTTGATTCCTTCTTCTCTAATCTTCAGAGACGTTCCAGCAGTGATCTAGGCCATGAATGGAGGTCTCGAGTTGTGATTTGAAGCTTTCTCTCTTTAGCCTTATCTCTCTCTCTCTAAGATAATGAAGAAGATGATGAAGTGGGGAAGATCAAGTCTTACCCTCCCCACCATGCGCCCCTCGAGCCCATCCCAAGGCCCGAGCTCGCGAGCCAGTTTCCCTTTATTTTCCATTTCTTTATTCTTTCTGGTAACCGTCTTCATTGCTTTATCGTAAATTTCGGGATGTTACAACAAAACTCCCCCAATCTCTACTAATGCAACGTTCCTCTACCAAAGTATCTCTTTGCTTCGTTACCATGCGTTCATCACGCCTTATAGGTAAACACGCTTTACTCATAACTAGTGCTATGATCATCGATTTTCGATTATTCCCAAGAGCTCGCGTACCACAAACATGTCCACTTCGAAAACAAAACGTCTGCCTCAACCGATGCTTCACAAGAGCTTGCCTTTATCTAGTCATATGTTTACCAACGTAGGCTTTTCCTTTCCAGGAACAAATGTGCAGACCCGCATTTGTCCCTCCTTCATTTCGCTTTCCTCGTCGTTTCTCTATCACTGACACACGATCACCGACCGTGTCTTCTCCTTCACGTACGAACATTAAGTCCATCCTAACATATGCCTCAGCTATCCATCGACTCGTTTTGAGAGAACGTCACCGTTCTTTTATCCTTCGTCAATCGAATCCTTCATATGGAATTCATCCATGAAGGCCGTCACATTACACCGTTACTCGGCGCTGAAATTTCCAGCGTCGTCATTCTGCTTTCCCCATGTTTATTCTGCAAATCAAGTGTTCATGTAAGCGCTTTCTGCATCAGTCTCCCGCTTCCATCCATGGGCTTCGTGCTTCGTAGTTACGATATATAAGTACAGGCATCTCATAAGAGCATCTCGCCGATCATCTAGAAAAGCATCAGAACACCTCGCATCTTCTTGATACATCATACGTCGAGAAAAACATCAACAAAAATAAGTACTCTACTTGAGCACACAACTACACGTCCTACACACGACTAATCGTGTATGAAAAGGACACTTAACGACATAACAAAATGACAGATATACAATGTTCAATATACACAACTAGTAACCCAAAACTCCTAACTGGCACGCTGTGCACACACAAATTTTTACACCAAAGTAAATCCACACGCATACGACATGACCAACGCCACTCGTAGTTATGCAAACCTCTGAACCCCATCAACTACTCATCACAAGGTGGCTCCAACGACATATCAATACGTACTCATACAGAGTCTACTCGGTCGTACCCCACACGGGTCGTATAGTTTTAGTATATAGTTTTAGTACTGTTACAACCGTAACACACGACAATTATCTAACCAGAGTAGTACCTCCAATAGCTATGTTCCCAGGAAAGAACGACGGATCCAGGAGGGATTTATACACCGCTCTTTCCTTAGACAGAACATTTCGTTTGTCAGATAACTACATACCGGTCAGGAGGTCGCCTTCTAGTTATTGTGACGTTGATACAAAAAACACATAGCGGAAGACTTAAAAGTCATAACTATTTCATTTCATACGTAATATTGGTTTACAATAAGGACTGACCGGTAAATACAACATATTGTTCCTAACAGGAACACATGTAGCTATGGGCTTATAGTTCATGGAGAACGTGCCATCCACTTAGGCCTTACGGTTACACCAGAACCTACCCTCAGTCATCCCTATCTCAAAACACTTGTACATCTCCTGGAATGCCAACTACAAGCTAGTGGTCACCTATGTTAAAAAAAATGAAAGCATTTGGATCAGCACATGGCTGGTGAGTTCATAAACAAAATCGTATTTTCACAACTTGTATCCACGATACAAGATACCCCAGGACCTCAGCTTTACTCGGGTCTAGGTCTAATAATCATCACTCCCAATCCATCACCTAGTAACCTCAGCTTTACTCGGGTTCTGAGTCTACAACATATATATATATAGAGAGAGAGAGAGCAAGGTTCATTTCAAAACACTAAATAAATGCGAGAACAAAAATAACTAATCTTGACCATTAGATCATTTAATCAATGGCTGAAATTCAACAATGACATTATCTTAATTAATTACAACATTAATGATACTAATTAATTGTCCAAGGGCAGTATTGACATTTAATATTAAATAGTTTCTCTATCTAATTAATTAAATTTTCTATAATTAATACTTTTCTCTATAATTTCTTATTTAATTAATTTTTATCTACTATTTAAAATTAATTAGTTAAATATATTATCTTACAAACATCGAAGCACAGGTAACTACATATATACATGCGTACGTACCTACACATACACGTACTTATACACATATATGGAGTTTCAACCTACACGTATTGCTTTTCGACTTACAAATATAGAGTTTTAACATACACAAAGTTTGTAACTCTATAAAAGTATAAACCTACACACAATTTGTATATGTAGGATGAGTTTCGGTATGTGTCAGATGAATTTCGGTATGTGTAGGATGAATTTCGGTAATGTAGGATGAATTTCAGTATGTGTAGGATGAGTTTCGGTACGTGTAGGATGAATTTCAGTAGTATAGGATTAATTTGAACTAATTAATTGGAAAAAAAATGAGAGAAATATGATTATTTTGTACAATAATGTTGTCTCATATAGTTAATTGGAAAGAATGTATACAAAGTAATTAAATGAAGAGGAGTTACAAATAATTAATTGGAGAGATAGACTTTAATTTTTACCATTATACCATTCTCATTTAATTATTATCTTTTAAGATTAAATAAAAATGAGTGGTCCAGATTAGTTCTCCATGTTCTCACAATAATTTATGTTCTGAATAGAACCTTCCCCTATATATATATATATATGTATATATATGTATATATGTGTGTATATATATGTATATATATATAGGCGACTCCCTAGCTTCCGAATACAAGTCCGACCAAATACGAGAGGATCAGTCTCGCCCGTCAGTCCCACCCAATCATGCCCATAATAAGTACTTATTATAGGATATATATATATACGGATGATATTGGGATCTCAGACAAAATCATTTTACAAAACAACATTTTATAGAGCACAGTTCAGAGGAACTCACCTTAAGCAGAACCTCCTTCTGATTCAATATAATAATCAACACCTCGACAGAATACTAAATCATATTCAACATCCCTATCTTAGGTTTACACAAAGGAACCTTAGGGTGTTCGGAAACCTTACCTCAGCACTATCTACGACATTTTGCGGATGAATTGCGAGAAACCGGACTTTCGAGAGCGGACCAGGACTTGGAATTTCGTGCACCGAAGCTTGAGTGTGTGCAAGTGAACTGTGTTTGTGTTTGCAAATGGCTGGGCTCGAACCATCTATTTATAGGTTGAAAACGGACCTATAGCGGACCGTTATATAGGTGGATAGCGGTCCGCTATCACCCTGCATGCGTCAGCCCTACACGCATCGTATTTCTAGTGGGCTGTCCCTCTTTTTGTGGCCGGCAGACCGGTATAGTCTGTCTAGTCGGCCCGTTATCGTACCGCGCGTCATATTTCTAACCGGTGAGTCACAGGACACGTGTCGTCACCTGGTTTATTCCTTCCTCTACACATACCAGACCGCTATGGTGTAAGGTAGCGGCCCGCAATCCCTTCCACTTTTAGATTTTTCAATTTTAGTCCTCCATCTTTGGAAAACGTATAATTTAACCCTTGAACTTTTCATTTTGACACTTTTAGCCCCTATATTACTTGCGAATTATCCGAGTGTTACAAATCTCCCCTCCTTAAAAGAATTTCGTCCTCGAAATTCAATATCAGTCAAACAAATGAGGATACTTAGCTTTCATCTGTTCTGTTAATTTCTAAGTTTAATTGGCACCTTTTCGACCTTGCCACTGTACCAGCACCATTGGTATAGTTTTCTTCCTGAGCTTTTGATCTTGTGTTCCTAATATTTTAATGGGTTGTTCGGTGAATTGGAGTTTATCATCTATATGAACATCGTCTAATGTGATTGTCTGATCGGGGTCTGCTAAGCACTTGCGTAAGCATGACACGTGAAACGTGTTATGAATACTCTGCAATGCTTCAGGCAAATCAAGTTTATATTCCACAGCTCTAACTCTTTCTTTGATTTTGTAAGGTCCAATATACCTTGGCCCTAATTTTCCATGTTTCCTGAAACGTACAATACCTTTCCAAGGTGATACTTTCAACATCACGTAGTCACCCACTTGGAATTCTAACGGCCTTCGACGTTTATCTGCATAACTCATCTGTCGAACTTGTGCAGCTTTCAATCGTTGTTTGATCTGAACTATACTATCAGTTGTTTCCTGTAATATTTCTGGTCCAGACAGTTGGCTAACTCCAACTTCTGTCCAACAAATTAGAGATCTACATTTCCTACCATCTAACGCCTCAAAAGGTGCAACCTTTATACTTGAATGGTAGATGTTGTTGTAGGAAAATTCAATTAACGGTAGTTGATTATTCCAGCTACCTCCAAATTCAATTGTACAAGCCTTCAGCATATCTTCTAGGGTTTGGATAGTTCTTTCACTTTGTCCGTCGGTTTGAGGGTGATATGTTGCACTCATATTGATTCGAGTTCCCAATTCTTTCTGGAAACTAATCCCGAATGTAGATGTGAACCGACTATCTCTATCAGAGATAATAGATAGTGGTATACCATGGCGGCTCACGATCTCATTGATATAGATTCAGGCTATCTTATACATTGAATAACTCTCATTGATAGTAATAAAGTGTGCCGATTTGGTTAGTCTATTAACCACAACCCAAATAGTATCATGCCCTTTCTGGGTTCTCGGTAGTTTCGTGACAAAGCCCATAGTAATCATATCCCATTTCCACATAGGTATTTCCAACTGTTGCAGTTGACCCGCAGGTTTCTAATGTTCAATCTTGATTTGAAGACAAGTTAGACATTTCTCTATATACTGAGCTATAGATCTCTTCATGTTCGGCCACCAATAATGAGTCTTCACTCCTTTGTACATTTTATCAGCTCTAGAATGTATCGAGTATTTGGATTTGTGAGCTTTATCCATTACTTTTGTTTGGATTTCTCTAAGTCTAGGAATCCAAATTCTGCTTCCAAATCGTAATATTCCATCATCGCCTTTGATTAGTAATTTCTCCTTACCTCTTATAGTTCTTGAGTTTGAATTTCCTTGATCTGTTCCATCCAGTCTATCTTAATTTCTAGTCTTAAGGCTTTTATCTTGATAGGCTTGATTCTCTCCGTCCGACTTAATGCATCTGCAACAACATTAGCTTTCCCGGGATGGTATTTAATCACACAATCTTAGTCATTAGTGAGTTCCATCCATTTCCTCTGTCTCATATTCAATTCCTTCTGGTTGAATATATGCTGGAGACTTTTATGGTCTGTATATATCACACACTTAGTATCATACAAAATAGTGTCTCCAAATCTTTAGAGCAAATACTATGACACCAAGTTCAAGTTCGTGTGTGGTATAGTTCTTCTGATGAACATTTAGTTGCCGTGATACATAGGCTATCACCTTATCTCGTTGCATCAACACGCAACCTAGACCAATTCGGGAAATATCATAATAGATGACGAAGTCATCATTCCCTTAGGGTAATGCTAAGATTGGTGCTGAACTAATGGAATGCCTCTTCTTGTTCCTGACTCCATTCAAACTTTACAGCTTTTTGAGTTAGGGTAGTTAATGGAGTAGCGATCTTTGAAAAATTTTGTATAAACCTTCGGTAGTATCCGGCCAGACCAAGAAAGCTTCGAACTTCAGTCGGCGTCTTCGGAGTTTACCATTTCATAATTGCTTCAATCTTGGCCAGATCCACTTGAATTCCTTGATGATTTATAACATGCCCTAATAATTGTACTTCTTATTTACAAAAGTCGCATTTGGAATACTTAGCGTACAATTTCTCTCTTCTAAGAGTTTCTAATATTATATGAAGATGTTTGGCATGTTCTTCCTGAGTTCGAGAATAGATAAGGATATCATCTATGAACACTATAATTAACTTATCAAGGAATGGTTTACAGACTCGGTTCATTAGGTCCATATGTTGTGGGAACATTTGTTAGACCAAATGACATAACCAAAAATTCGTAGTGTCCATATCGAGTTCTAAAGGCAGTCTTATGTACATCTTCTTCCTGTACCTTTAACTGGTGATATCCAGATTTAAGATCAATTTTCTAGAAGTATCTAACTCCTTGCAACTGATCGAACAAATCATCTATTCTTGGTAATGGATATTTGTTCTTCACAGTGAGCTTATTCAATTCTCGATAATCTATGCATACCCGCATGCTTCCATCTTTCTTTTTTATAAACAATACTGGTGCCCCCCAAAGTGAAATACTTGGGCATATGAAGCCTTTGTCCAGTAATTCTTGAATCTGCTTCCTCAATTCTTTCAATTCCGAAGGTGCTAGACAATATGGTGCTTTAGCTATGGGTTTGGCTCCAAGTATAAGGTCGATTCGAAATTTAATTTATCTATCTGATGGAAGACCAGGTAGTTCCTCCGGAAATACATCCAGGTGATCACATACTACAGGAATGTCCGCAATTTGCCGTTCAGGTTTAGAGTCTAAAGCATAAACTATGAATACACCACATCATGTATTCACACATTTCTTAGCCTTGGCTACGGAAATAGTTTCAATCTTATTCTTATCACTATCACATTACATCAACATAGACTCTTCGTTAGGCCTACAAATCCTAACAGTCTGTTGATCACAATCGATCTGAGCATGTCATTGGTTTAACCAATCCATTCCAATGATAACATCATAGTTTCTCATACTCATTGGCATTAATTCAATTACTGAATTTTCATTGCCCATAGTCATCTTGCAATTCTCATACGATTCAGTTATCCTAATATGTTCTCCACTTGCTATCTCAACTACGTAACCACGCTCAAGTGGGGTAGGTTTTATGCTTAAATGCAAACTAAAAGCATCTGAAACAAAACTTCTATTTGCTCCCGTATTAAATAATATTTTAGTAAAAATATCATTAACTAGGAACGTACCAGCTACCACATTGGCATTATTGTTCCTCTTTCCATCACCTATCACAAACACCAGTCCTTTTGCCCCTTCTTTGGGCTTCTGTTGGACATGTGTTGGTACAATTTCTTAATATATGTCCCATCTCATTACAATTATAACACTTAAGAGATGTACAATACGATGAAATATGCCCTTGCTTCTGACATTTGTTACATCTTACCTTTTGGGAACCTCTTGCCCCATTGTTTCCCTCTCTCTTAGGGAACTTAAAATTTTTCGGTTTGAACCGATACATGAATTCCTCACTTTTCTTTTTTGTTTACCCAGGCTTTACCTCATTCGCCTTCTCAGCCTTCTCCTTGGCTTCTTGTGCTGCCACATCATCATAAATCATGGTACTTAATGACAATGTTGCATCCATCGTTTGAGGTGCAGAGGTTTTCACTAAGGTTCGTACCTTTAGTGGTAACCGCTGAATAAAATGCTTAATTCTTCTAGGCTCCGGTGTCACCAGATGTGGCACCAGTTTAGACATTTCATCGAATCTTGTCGCATACTCCAGATGTGTCATAGTTTCAGCCTCCAGACGCTGAAACTCCTCCTCTGTTATATCAAGCTCATTCTGAGGACAGAATCGTTGTAGAACTAACTCCTTAAACTCGTTACATTTCATGTTGTCTACAGCCTGCTCCCCTCTTGCTTGCTTTACCGACTCCCACCAATCTAACACTATGGTTTCTAAGGAATTGGCAGCAAACTTGATTACTTGATCACTTCTACATTCACTAAGCTTGATAACTACTTCCATCTTGGTAATCCATTGCGTAGTATCAATGGCTCCCTTCTTGTCGTTAAATGGCTTGACTTTACATCCTTCGAAGGACTTATAATTACATCCTTCATGATTCTCAGTTCTCGTCGCAAAACTAGTACTGGCGTTCCCGTTTGTTCCCTCAACATTGTTAGTTCCTCCTCTGACAGTTCGAGTACCTATCCTCCTTGTGAGGACCTCATTTAATAATCCAAGTAACGTTGTTCTTAGTGCCTTTGTTACCTCACTGGCCACATCATCTTGAAATTGAGCCTCAGACATAACTACCTCATCAGCATGAGGATTCGTGTTATTGTCGTTCTCGTTCGTTTCATGATGATCGTTAGTATTGGTGGTATTTTTAGTCTACCTACAAGACCTAGTAACTGGAGTTCGACCTCCTCCTCTACCTCTTCCTCTTCCAACCATTGTTTCCTATACACACAGATGTATGACATTAGAATTTGTATAACTGGCAGAAAATCAGAAATTAAAGACATTTAGCCAAGAATGTAATTAATTATCTGCTTTCTCGATATCGCCTGTTATATTCATAATGATTTTGAACATCTTAACCTACATCCTATGGCATTCCAGCCATCCTCAGAGCTCTAGTTTAAGTATAGATACTAACTTCCTATTAGTATCTAAATCCCTTAAACTGCGACACTAATATCAACTTGTCACACCCGTAACAGAGGACAGTTATCTAACCAGAGTTGTACCTCCAACAACTATGTTACCAGGAAAGAATGATGGGTCATGGAGGGATTTATACACCTCTCTTTCCTTAGATAGAACATTCCGTTTGTCAGATAACTACATACCGGTCAGAAGGTCTCCTTCAAGTTACTGTGACGTTGATACCAAAAACACACAGCGAAAGACTTAAAAGTCGTAACTATTTCATTTCATACGTAATATTGTTTTACAATAAGTGCTGACTGGTAAATACATCATATTGTTCCTAACATGAATACATATAGCTCTGGGCTTATAGTTCACGGAGAACGTGCCATCCACTCATAACTTACGGTTACACCAGAACCTGTCCTCAGTCATCCCTATCTCAAAACACTTGTACATCTCGTGGAATGCCAACTACAAGCTAGTGGTCACCTGTGTTCAAAAACATTTGGATCCGTACAAGGCTGGTGAATTCATAAACAAAATCGTATTTTCATAACTTGTATCCACAATACAAGATACCCCAGGACCTCAGCTTTGCTCTGGTCTGGGTCTAATAATCATCCCTTCCAATCCATCACCCAGTAACCTCAGGTTTACTCGGGTCCCGAGTCTTCAACACACACACACACACACACACACATATATATATATATATACATGCGACTCCCTTGATTCCGGATACAAGTCCGGCCTAATACGGAGGATCAGTCTCCCCCGTCAATCAAGTACTTTTTATAGGATATATATACGGATGATATTGGGATCTTAGACAAAATCTTTTTACAAAAAAACATTTTATAGAGCGTAGTTCAGAGGAACTCACCTCAAGCAGAACCTCCTTCTGATTCAATATTATAATCAACACCTCGACAGAATCCTAAATCATATTCGATATTATCATAATCAACATCCCTATATTAGGTTTGCACAAAGGAACTTAGGGTGTTCGGAATCCTTACCTCGACACTATCTATGGCATTTTGCGGATGAATTGCGAGAAACCAGACTTTCGAGAGTGGAACGGGACTTGGAATTTCGTGCACCGGAGCTTGAGTGTGTGCAAGTGAAGTGTGTTTTTGTTTGCAAATGGCTGGGCTCGAGCCATCTATTCATAGGATGAAAACGGACATATAGCAGACCGTTATACAGGGGTTTAGCGGTCCGCTATCACCCTGCTTGCATCAGCCCTACACGCGTTGTATTTCTAGCTGGCTGACCCTCTTTTTGTGGTCGGTGGACCATTATAGTCTGCTAGTCGGCCCGCTATCGTACCACGCGTGAGATTTCTAACCGGTGAGTCACAGGACACGTGTCGTCACCCGGTTCATCCCTTCCTCCACACATAGCGGACAAGTAAGGTGTAAGATATCGGTGCGCTATCCCTTCCATTTTTGGATTTTTCAATTTTAGTCCTCCATCTTTGGAGAACGTATAATTCAACCCTTGAACTTTTCATTTTGACACTTTTAGCCCCTATATTACTTTGGAATTATACGAGTGTTACAAGTACCTTTTGTCATAGTGCATTTTATCGAGTCACATGGTTGAGAAAACGTTTGAGTCTATTTTAAAAATAACAAATGATATATTTAAGGAGTAGCAAGTAGAAAGAAACGGAAATTATGCAAAATTTCACGCGTTACCCATTCCATCAGTTTCCAGTGAGTAATTTGGGCATTTTTAAGCATTTCAAATGCTATATTTTCATATTCTCGTTCACTTGGACGTTGTGTGTAAATGTCATGTTGTTTTCATATTAGAACTTGTGTGACTTACACATTTTAAGATCATGATCTAAGTGTTGGCATTGAATTGATTGAGGCATTTAGGATAAAACCCTTTTCTTTAAGCCTTTTCCCTTTGTCACCATCCACACATTATCCCTTAGTTAGCCTTGTTGAGCCTTCTCCATTTTTCATTTGTTACCCACATCTTAAACCTACTTAAAATAAACCTTTCCATCCTTTTTGTTAAAATCAGGGTTTTGTCAAAATTGGCATTGACTCAAGGTTTTCTATCCGTTTTGAGTCTGTAACTGTGTTTATCTTAAAAAAAGCCTGGCCTTTTACCAGTGAGACCTAAAAGAGATGGATGCATTCATTTGATTTCAATTTACTTTTGTGTCTTCATTTCTCCAATCCTACACTTCCCCCTAGAGATCTGAGAAAGAGCTTTTCTCTTGTCCAACGAAATAAGGAAAAAGTGGCGACAAAAAGAGCAAAAGCCATCGTCCTATGGGACTTCAAAGAACGCTATAAAAAGAAGGGCAAAAGGATACAAAACATTCTTGTATCCATGATACATGTTTATTTGACCAGTTCTTCAACTAATTTAAAGTTTGTAATCTGTTTCTTTGCCAAGAAGCTTGGAATGGAATTCCTTTGTTATCAACCATTGATAATCTATCAAGCTTTTAGTATGAATGATCCATATATTGTTTCTAAAACAATTTCTACTTTTATGAATTATATTCATATCGTAGTCTGATCAAGTCTCACTTGTTCAGATATGGATTATGCGTCTAAGTCATTATGAAATGATATCTATCACAGACCTTTTGTGATTAATTGTTGATGATGTGCTAGGATTGCTCCATGCATATCTATCTTTCTAGATATGATTTCATATGTCTATGTGAGTAATGCATCTTAATATTCCAAATATCAGAACTTAAGCAACTCTTTGCTTATTGTCCAAGAACTAGGTATACATTTTTCAGAGATAGTTTTTATTCCATCTTACTCTTAAGATTCATAGATGTTGGGGCACGTTTGTGTGACAAACACTCTGGATGTTATCTCTGCTTTTGTATTTGTTCTTTGTACTTGTATTTTGTATTTCAGTCTTTGTATGTATTGGTTATCGAGTTGTAATCGTGTCTGTAAGTACTTAGTCTTGTTTTAGTCATTTATGAATGTTGTTAAGTGTTGAGCGCACTTAGCAAGTGTGCAGGGTATGTAACCTGCGTACTTAGTAAGTACGCATGAATAAAGTCTGCGTACTTGCTAAGTACGCAAGAAGAAGCTCCTGCGCACTTGATAAGTGCGGTCACAGGTTTGTTGCTATATATAATCGTTTGTTGTAGTTGACAAGTACGCTCTCACTTGTAACTTGTAATCGGCTGTGATTGATAATAGACGAAGTTTAAAGTGACTTTTGTTTGTTGTCGGTTTACTTGTTGTGTTTGATTCTCCAACTAGTCACGGACATTCCTCACCCTGTTCGACTAGTATCAGAGCACTTGCTCTTGATTTCGAGTGTTGTGAGTGTGTTAGGAGTATTTTCGACACATTTTGTTTGACCAGATTTTTGAAGATTTTTGTGTATAAAACAGTCACGTTCTTGTGCGCTATTTTCTTCCCAAAAATCCTTCAAAATTCGACCCATTTATTGTTTGTTTGGGTGTTTTGATCATCAAGGGTTTGTTAGAAACAAGTTTCTAACCTTTTGGGTGGATCAATTTCATGATAACATCAACATTTGAAGATTTGAGCATTTTCCGGTGACCGGAAAAAGTAGTTGGGAGCAGGTTTGAAAAAGTGTCTAGCATACTTACCTGATTTGTTCCTGCGTACTTGTTAAGTACCCAAGACTAAATCTCTACGTACTTACCTTTTTTTCCTGTGTACTTACTTTCTGTTCCTACGTACTTGTCTAAGTACGCAAGAGTAAACTCTAAGTGCACTAGACCATTCATCAAGTACGCAAGTTGTGCCGAATTTCTGATTTTTGACTAAGTTTCACACCATGTCGAACATTCAGAACATAAGTAGTATGCTTAATTATGAAAACGAGATAGGGACTCCACAGAAACCTACAAAGCTGCTTAATGTTAATGATTACGCTAATTGGAAAGCACGTTTTGAGGAGTATGTCTTGTACACTGGTTCCACCATGTGGATACCCATCCTTGAGGGGTACAAACATCCAACACACTTGTTTCTTGAAGAAACTGTACCCAAACCCATCTCCAGACTTACTGAAGAAGAGAAGAAGGCTTATGACCTAGAAAAGAAAGCACATGGATCTATAACTATGGCATTGACTAGAGATTTATTTCATAGTTTCCGAGGTTATGATACTTCGAAAGATCTTTGGAAGGCTCTACAGAAGAGATTCGAGGGTAACAGTGACGTCAAGAAGAACAAGAGGGAGATACTGAGGAACAGTATGAATGCTTCAGATACTTGGAGAATGAATCTATTGATGAACTTATTTCAAGATTCTATCACTTGAAAACTGAGTTAAAGTCTTATGAAATGAAATATCCTGATGACGAGTTGGTGGAAAAGTTTCTTGATTCATTACCACCAAAGTTTGACATGTATACTACCCTACTGAGAGATAACCCCAAATTTTATGAGATGACAATTGATGAAGCGATAGGAAAGGTTCAAGCCCATGACATGAACCTGAAGAAGAAAGAAACCTTTGGAAGACCTAAGATTCAAGATCCATCTATGTACTATGGGGGTTCTTCCACAGCAAAGTCATCGGGTTCTGGAATTGCTTTGTTCTCAGGGAATCCTACTCAGGATGAAGAAAATTCTAATGGTTGTGGTGGTCATACCTGTTTTGCTGCATCGGGATCTGGTTCATACCATCAACATTCCTCAAAAGGTCCTACATCTACATCTTCAACTCACCAAATTGCTATTGCCAAGATTGCTGAAGATCATGTGGCATTATTCTCATCATGTATGCTTGCCTACGAGAACTTCATTGGTGGGAAGCTGACTGATCCTGAAACTATCGAAGAGAATTTCAACCAAGTGGATCCAGACGACATGGAGGATATGGATACTCAATGGAATATGGCCATGATTTTAAGAAGGGCGAAGCGGTTTTTGAATAGAACTGGTAGAAAGTTTATCGGTGGGCATTCAAATGCTAAGGTTGGATTTGATAAGTCAAAGGCAAAGTGCTACAAGTGTTAGAACTTTGGACACTTTGCAAGAGAATGTCAAAAGGATAAAGGACCAGCTTCAGGTTTCACTCGACCAAGTCCGGGAAACAACGAACTTCAACAATCAGCACAACCGCAATCAGACTCAAGGAGCATCGTCCAACGCATTGGTGGTTCAGCAGGATGATAGTTTTTACTGGGGAGTACACTTGGAAGATGCCATTGTTTCACAAACCCAGCTTGGGTTAAGGGCAGAAATTGTTGAAATGATGCAAGCTGAGGAATGGGAAGCAGCTGCTGTTGATAAACCAGAATTTGCACTTGCTCTAGTGGCCATTGGAGAAGCGCCATGTTCTTCAACTGAGGTAGATTCTAATTCTTTTGCTATTATTTCTTATTGTAAATGTTTAGTCTTGAAGGACGAGAATGATCGAATCCATGATCAACTCGAACCTCTATGTATGGCAGCTCTAAATTACAAAGAGAATGAAAAACGTTTCAAAGATTCAATTGAAAACCTTAAGAAAGAAATAAATGAGTTTTCAATTAAAATTAGTGAACAACAGTTACATTTAGACGTTGCCTACAAGGGGTTAGAGAAAAGAAATGTTGAGATCGCCCGACTTCAAAATGAGATCTTGCAGTTAAGTGGCAAACTTGAGAAATTGAACAACTCTCACTTTGTGGTGGAACACTACGAATCCGTGGTACGAAAAGTGAATGGCAAAGGTTTAGGTACTAATGCCATTCCTCCACCAGTGAGCGGAAAGTTTATCAACGGGCCAGTCGACATTGACTTGTCCTGTTTAGATGAATCCTCAAGTAAGGCTGATTCAGCTTCTAATGAGGAGTTCTATTCTGATGAAGGCTCTGAGGACACCAAAGTTGAGGGTGTTGTCTCAGTGGAGTTGAATGTTGAACATAAAATTGAGAAAAACGTTGTCATTGATCGTGATAGTTGCATTTTAACCGAACATGATACCGTTGAGTCAAATGATAAACTGAAAATGATGCTTTATGGAGGTTTCAAATCTATAAAGCAAGTAAAGAAAGAAGCTTTTGCTAATCATTTAGGAAAGAATTTTCAAGAAAACATTGACAAACATTACACCCCAAAAACTCAATCAACATCGGGTCAAGCACAAGATGCTGTTCATGTTCACCAAACAACTCCTATTGCCCATCAAGCTGAATCATCTTCATCTAAAATCAGAGAGCCTTAGAGGGGGGTTTACAAAGAAAGAAGAGCTTGCTTTCACTGTGGTACAGTCGGTCACATCATGGTGAACTGTCCTGAAAAGAATCAAAGGAAATGGCCAGTTGTCCCATAATAGGCTGAACTCCCTAAGACACCACCAGTGAAGCAACCCAAAAGCCCAAGATCAAAAGTGGTGAAACCACCAGTGAAGCAAATGGCTAAGCCTCCAGCAAAACATGTGGCTGAACCATCTGTTCCAAAACGGGAAAAGCAACCTGCTAATCAAAGTGTATCTACCTCCGGTAGTACACAAACTGGTGAGAGGCCTGTTGTGAAACTCTCAAAGCCACAGAGGAGAAGAAGGAATAAGAGATTGAGAAAACTTGAACAACAGCTAGCTGGTTGTCGACCAGGTGAAGCGTCTACTAGTTCACATGTTGTTGACGATAGCAAACCTGTTGTTCAAAAGAAACAAAAGAAAAGATCCTAGAGGAAGAAAACCAAAAGTTCTCAATCCTCCGATTCCAAATCTCCAAAAGATTCACCAATTTTTGACAGTCATGATTGCGAGTTAATTGAGGTTGTATATTTTGAGAAAAACGGACGACCCAAGACCACAATGGCTTGGGTCTCCATAATTAATTTATTTTGACTCATGCAGGGACATCAGAATGGAACTACTGCTAACCGTTTGTATGTGGATAGTGGATGCTCCCAGCACATGACAAGCAACATGGTTCTGTTTCAAGATGTTAAACCATTCAGAGGCGGCTATGTGGCCTTTGCAAGCGAGAAGGGCGATAGTATAACTTGTCAAGGCGTGATTTCTAATGGATGTATTAGCTTTGACAACATCAACTATTACGAGCAGCTGAGGCATAACTCGTTGAGTGTCTCTCAAATGTGCGACAAGGAGTACTCGGTTATGTTTGACAAGCCTGAATGTTTGGTTCTCAAGCCTGGTTTTGAGGTTCCGGAAGATTGGATTCTGATGCAAGCGCCAAGAATAAACGACACCTATCAGATCGATATGAGCGTGGCTACAACCACCTCATCAGTTGCTACATGTTTACTTACAAAAGCGACAAAACTTGACTCAATCTTGTGGCATAGGAAACTCGGACACATTTCTTATTGTAAAATGAATCATCTTGTCCAAAATGGTTTGGTAACCGGGGTGTAGAAATTAAGACTGATGGCTAAAAAAATTCTCTGAGTACAAATGCTGCTGATCTTAAAGATTGCTGCGGATCGAAAAAGTTGCAGCTGATAGGCTTTATCCGCTGCTGACCAAAACTTGCAGCTAATAGGCTTTATCCACTGCTGACCAAAACTTGCAGCTGATAGGCTTTATCCGCTGCTGACCAAAACTGCAGCTGATATGTCTTATCTGCTGCTGACCCAGTTGCAGCTGATAGGCCTTATATGCTGCTGACCAAAGTTGCAGCTGATAGGCCTTATCCACTGAAGATCAAAGTTGCAACTGATAGCATTCTCACTGAAGATCAAACGTTGCAGCTGACTGTTCTTGATAAAGCAACCAATAACACTGACAACTTTCTGCTGTTACACTGACACACTCCACGTAGAAAGAATGTCATTGGCATAAGACAATAAAAAACAACGACGCTCTCCTTTTGAGTATTAAAGCAATGATGCAAAGAATACGTTTGAATAAAGTTAACCTTTGTAGTTATTATTATTGTCTGTATATGTAGAATAGCTTCAATACAAGTTCAACGGTCTGTTTTAGATCTGATCCTTAGAACTAAGGGTTTGTCTTGATTCTAAGTTACTATATAAGTAGTACTTAGATTCATTGTAAAAGTACTTTTGCTAAAGATTTTTCTCTGTAATCTTGTAACACTTGAAGCTTAATACAAATTGCATTTATCAGTATTCTTCTCGTCTACTTGTTTTACATTGATTAAGTTGTGATTGTTTCCGCCAATCTCAACTGGAATAGAACCGTCTTATATTTACCGATCCTACAAGTGGTATCAGAGCTTTGGCACACAGATTAAACAAACTCACATTTGTTTAATCATTCTCTGGTTCTATTCTTATCTATCTCTTTGGTAAAAGTCACTCATTGTCTAAAAGACAGAAATGGCTCAAAACAATGGATTTGTAGATATTGGAAGCATCAACAGACCACCAAGACTGGTGTCTGGTGAAGATTACGATATGTGGAAGAACAGAATGGAAAGCTTCTTCTGCTATCAGGATTATGGGATGTGGAAATCCATTAAAGATGGACCATACATACCCATGGTGTCCTCTGCTGATTCCGGAGGTGCACTGGTTCCCAAAGAACCCTCCAAGTACTCAGATGAAGATATCAAGAAAATGGAGGTAGACTTCAAAGCCTTGGGAGCCATTCAAATGTGCTTACCAAATGAAGTTTTTCACAACTTCAGAGGTTACAAAACTGCTAAGGATCTATGGGAAGCTCTTGAGAAGATGTCTGCTAGCTCAGGGGAAGTCAAAGAAAACAGAAGGGACATCCTGAAGTAGCAGTACGAAAACTTCGTCTGGAAGGAAGGTGAGTCCCTAACTGTTTTATATAACAGATTTACTTATCTTGTAGGTGAGCTGCAGTGCTCAAAGGTGTCCATTAGAAGAACTGAAAATCTAATGACTGAGCTCTTTGGTATGCTCAAAGATATTCTAAAAAAATTCATCAGGTCTTTACCTAGCTACTGGACACCCTACATAGTGTCCATTAGAAGAACTGAAAATCTGAAGACTCTCCAAATGACTGAGCTCTTTGGTATGCTGAAAACCTATGAGCTAGAGATGATTCAGGCAAAAGAACGAAGCTCAAGCTATTAAAATGCCTCAACCTCCACCACTACCTCTGCCCTCCACTCTTACCACTCAGGTCCTAGTTCCATCAACTACTATCCTCCCATTGGCACCCATCCACAAACTCCAACCTCTCAAACAAACACCTCACCATTTCTCCTAGAAGCTCCTCTTCAAACCTCAACCTCTACTGCTTTCGTCTCTGAAAACTCAAGCAACATGTCCTTTATCAAGGAGGATCTGGAATGCTTCCATCCAGATGACTTAGAAGAAATGGACATACAACACTCGTATGCCATGCTCTCTATAAGAGCAAAAGGGTTCTACTCTAGAACCGGAAGACCCATTCCAAGCAACAACTCCAACACCAGAGTTGGATTGGATAAAAGCAAACTAAGATGTTACAACTGTAACCAACTGGGTCACTTTGCTAGAGAATGCAAGGCACCAAGAGCCAATCCAGCTACTCCTCAATCAAGACAAGCTCACCAAGCCCAACCCAGACAACAACAGCAACAAGCTACTCCTCCAGTTCAAACTACAGCCTGTGCAACTGTTGGAACTTCTGACTTCGACTGGAGCTTCCAGTATGAAGAGCTGCCCGCCAACAACCAAGCGCTTATGGAAGACACAACTGAGATACCGCCTCAGGTATATGAACATCTATGTTCCCAAGCTTGTATTGATAAGGTGTTAGGCTACAGAAAGCATAATCAAAACCTTATAGATCAAAATGAAGAGTTTCATCAAATGAAATCTGAATTCATAAAGGTAGAAAACAGTTATAAAGAAAAAACTAACTGCCTAAAGAAAGAGATTTCATTACTAAAACATGAACAAAGCAATCTTGAAACTCAGATTGATGATCTACTGGCTAGACTAAAAGCTACCAGAGCAGAATTGGTAGAACAAAAAGTTCATGTTGATAAATATGAATTTGCATCTAAAAATTTGCAAAGACTTTTAGATGCTCAAATTCATGAAAAGGTAAAAACTGGTCTGGGGGTATCATGGTGAACAATACCAATCCGTTGCACCTCCTGCTGACTACGTTTCCATCCATGAACCAAGCTTCAATCTCTCAAATCTTGAAAAGGCCAACCGAGATCTTGATCCTTCAATATATGAACCACGGGTGCAAGAATACACTACCTTATCAGAATCTGAGTCATCTTGCTCAGAGTCCACTAAAACTGAGGATATCTCATCACCAGTACAAGTATCAAAGCCTGTTCTTGAAGTCATTCAAACAAGTACTCCTGTTCCTTTACCAGCCGCTCCGGTTCCTATACCTTTCAACCAAATCAAAATTAGCTATCCTCCAGAAGGAAGAAAGCTAAATGTTGAAAAGGGGTAGTCTTCAACCTCAAAGCCTCAAAGAAAGGTGTTTAACATATGCATAAACCTGGAGAAAGAGTTCCATGTGTTCAAAATACATTGGAAGAAGCTATTTTTGAGTACAACAAAGCTCACCCTTGGAACTTCAAAGACCTTTTCAAAAGAAAGGATTATGTTTATCTTTCAAGGGACAAACTGACAAAATCATGCTTTGTCTGTGGAAAATATAACCACACTGCCAGCACCTGCTTCTACTACCTTCAGCAGCAAGGAAACCTCAGGCAACGTGCTTTTGAGAAGACAAAGAAGAACAAACAGGTAAGAAGGTTTGAAGAAAAGACAACTCAATTCAGAAACTCTCTTTCTCCACCAAGGGAGCAGTTGTCAAAATCTCAACATACGTGCATCATATGTGGTGAATCAGACCACTTTGCTGTATATTATCAATTTAACCCTTTCAACCAGATCCTTCATCAAGCCCCTCAAAGACGAAAGGTAAAGAAGGATCAGCATACATCAGTTGTTAAACCATCAGCAGCCAGAAAAAATCTTGGTAATCAAGTGAAGCACAAGCAACCTAAAGACAAGCCTTCAGCAGCAACCAAATCTGCTGCTGCTCAAGCAAAACCATCAGCAGCAACAACATCTGCTGCTGAGAAACTTAAATAACCAGCTGCTGAGAAGCCAAAGCCATCAGCAGCAACAAAATCAGCTACTGATAAGCCAAAATCCCCAGCAGCAAAATCTGTTGCTATTAAAAAATAGCCATCAGCAGTCAAAGCAAAATCAGCTGCTGACAGAGAAAAGAGAACAGGAAGACCATCTCCTCAACAATGGAAAGCCAAGATCCCAATTTCTATCACTCCAAGACTTATCATTGGTTCTTTTGAATGCACACATGATGAATCTAACATTCCAAGAACCCTTTTATTCAATGATGCAAGCTATTGGACTCCACCCACTAACTAGATCTCTATCATGTGCAGGGACTGCCAGGTCACAAGAATAACAGCTGGGTGGTAGACAGTGGTTGTTCCAGGCACATGACAGGCAACCGATCCATCCTCTCCAACTTCAGACATTTCAATGGAGGATATGTTACCTTTGGAAGTGACTCAAAGGGAGGATCCATTACTGGACAAGGAACTGTGTCCAACGAAAGAATGAGCATTGATAAGGTCAACTATGTCAAAGAATTAGACTTTAATATCATGAGTGTTTCCTAGGTCTGTGACCAAAAGCATTGGATGCTCTTCACAAATAAAGAATGCTTCGTACTCTCTCCAGGCTTATCCATACCTCCTCCAGAAAAGATTTTATTAACTGCTCAGAGAAAAGAGAATCTCTATGTACCGGACATGAATGAAGTCACTCTATCTCGGAGTGTTTCTTGTTTTCTGTCAAAAGCCTTAGTTGATGAATCAGCTCTCTAGCACATGATATTAAGTCATATTAATATCAAAACTATTAACAAACTGGTAAAGGACAATCTTGTCAGAGGGCTTCCTGACAAAGAATTCCAGCTAGAAGACCACTTTGCTTGCTTAAAGGGGAAGCAACACAAGAAATCTCACAAGCCCAAGACCTTGAATACAAATGACAATCCACTACAGCTGCTGCACATGGATCTTTTTGGTCCTACAAATGTCATGTCAATGGGCAAGAAGTCATACTATCTGGTGATAACTGATGACTACACCAGATTCTCATGGGTATACTTCTTGAGAACTAAAGATGAAACTGCTGAAATTCTCAAATCCTACATTCTTAGGGTAGAGAATCAAAGCAATCAAAAGGTGAAGATCATAGGGTGTGATCAGGGCACATAGTTCAAGAACCACACTTTAAACTATTTCTGTGAAAGCAAGGGGATAGAAAGACAATACAGTGCTACAAGAACTCCTCAACAAAATGGAGTTGCTGAAAGGAGAAACAGAACTCTAATTGAGTCAGCAAGATCTATGTTGGCTGACTCAAAACTGCCTCTCACATTCTGGGCAGAAGCAGTTAGCACAGCCTGCTATGTGCAAAATAGAGTTCTCATCGTCAAGCCCCTCAACAAGACACCTTATGAACTTTGGTTTCAAAGAGTTCCCTACATTGGGTTTCTAAAGCCCTTTGGGTGTCCATGCACCATTCTCATCACACATGGGGTTCATCCTAAGTTTGGTGCCAAATCTGATGAAGGATATTTTGTAGGCTATTCCTCTCAATCAAAGACCTACAGAGTATTCAATTCAAGAACAAGAATTGTGGAAGAATCAGCAAATGTGGAATGTAGAGAACACATCGTCTGTGAGCAGGGAAAAGGCCTAAACTGGCTCTTTGACATAGACTCCTTCTGCCAAATATTTGAGCCTCTCACCTTCTCAAATATGGAGTCTACCTCTACACAAACACCTGCCTCCACTTCATCCACTTACTACAGACTGGATTTTCCCAAACCTTCTATCCATCTGCGAAGACCATCCATTGATCCTCCATCAGTCGTGGAAGCAATTGAAGCAAGCGAAGCCGAAACAAGACTCTCCAATGTCACCAGCAGCAGCCTGTCTGAAACTAAAAATTTAGATGAAGACTCTTCGGTAAATGCTATAGATACTGTTGATGCTATTGCTGAAAATATTGATGTGGCTGCTGATATTAAAGACTCTTCCACCATGAATGAAGAAACCCTTGCTCAAAATCAAAGCAATCTGGAGAAAGGGATACAGCTAGAGGTGGTACCAGCACAGAGGATCCACAAAGAACATCCTCAAGAAAATATTATTGGCTAAGTCCACCAAGGAGTTCTCACAAGAAGCAAATCTCACGAGGCCAATATATGCTTGTTTTCATGTTTTCTATCTCAGGTGGAACCCAAGAAGATAGATGAGGCACTCAAACACAGCAGCTGGATTGAGGCAATGTAGGAAGAGTTACTGCAATTCAAGAGGCAGGATGTCTGGAAACTTGTTGATCTTCAACCAGGTCAATATGCTATTGGCACACGATGGGTTTTCAGGAACAAGCAAGATAAGAGAGGCATTGTAGTAAAAAAACAAAGCCAGACTTGTAGCTCAAGGCTACACTCAGGAAGAAGGAATTGACTATGATGAAGTCTTTGCTCCTGTTGCCAGGTTAGAGGCCATCAGAATCTTCCTGGCATATGCTGCATCCAAGAATTTCATTATCTATCAAATGGATGTAAAGAGTGCCTTTCTGTATGGAAAGATTGGTGAGGAAGTATACGTCAAACAGCCTCTAGGATTTGTAGATCCTGCACATCCTACTCAAGTGTTTAAACTAGACAAAGCTCTGTATGGCTACATCAAGCACCAAGAGCCTGGTATGAAAGTTTGTCAGGATATCTACTAAGCCACAACTTCAGAAGGGGTGCTAGACCTTGTTTATCAAAGATGAAGGGGGAGAAATCTTACTAGTTCAAATCTATGTTGATGATATCATCTTTGGATCAACAAGGAAAAAGCTGTGCAAAGACTTTGAGATTCTGATGCACTCAAAGTTTGAAAAGAGTTCAATGGGTGAACTAAATTTCTTCTTGGGTCTACATTTCAAACAAGTCCCAAATAGAATCTTCATCAGCCAATCCGAATATGTAAAAAGCATTTTGTAAAGATTTAAGATGACTGACTGCTCTGCTGCAAGAACTCCTATGCAAGTGCACCATCAGCTGACTACAGACAAAGATGGCCAAGACACTGATCAACATCAGTACCGTGCAATGATAGGGTCTCTCATGTATCTCACTGCCTCAAGACCAGATATCATGTTTGCAGTATGTCTCTTTGCAAGATTTCAAGCAGCTCCAAAAGTTTCACATCTTCAAGCTGTCAAGAGAATTATTAGATACCTAAAAGGAGCCCCAAGACTTGGGCTTTGGTACTCTAAAGATGACAAGGTCAATCTGTATGCATACACTGACAGTGATTACGGGGGATGCAACTTGGACAAAAAGTCCACATCAGGGGGATGTCAGTTTCTGGGAGGAAGACTGATTTCATGGCAGTACAAGAAGCAAACATGTGTTTCAACTTCTACAGCTGAAGCAGAATACATTGCAGCTTCAAGTTGCTGTGCACAAGTCATCTGGATACAAAATCAAATGTTGGATTATGGGATGACTTTCATGGCAACTCCAATTCACATTGACAACATGTGTGCTATATCAATCACAAACAATCCAGTGCAGCAATCCAAGACAAAGCACATTGACATCAGGTATCATTTCATAAGAGATCAAGCTGAGAAAAAGAGGATTATTTTAACCAAAGTTCATACAAATGAGCGATATGCTGATTTGTTTACAAAACCTTTTGATGAAGCTAGATTTAGATATTTAGTTGAATCCATTGGTATGATGAACTTTGATTAAAATCTATCTCTAAAATTCTATTTTAAAATGTGTTTTGTCTTTTGATGTAAATAAAAGTTATAAGTCATCAACATTTTTGTCCTTCAGCTGCTGACAGGTTTAATCTTCAGCAGCAAAGGATTTGCCACTGACTGCTTTAAGTTATCAGCAGGAAAAAGTTTCCTACGTCTTATCTGCTGCTGACCAAGTTGCAGCTGATAGGCCTTATCTGCTGCTGACCAAAGTTGCAGCTGATAGGCCTTATCCACTAAAGATCAAAGTTGCAGCTGATAGCCTTCTCACTGAAGATCAAACGTTGCAGCTGACTGTTCATGATAAAGCAACCAATAACACTGAAAACTTTCTGCTATTACACTGACATACTCCACGTAAAAAGAATGTCATTGGCATAAGACAGTAAAAAGACAACGACGCTCTCCTTTTGAGTATTAAAGCAATGATGCAAAGAAGACGTTTGAATAAAGTTAACCTTTGTAGTTATTATTATTGTCTGTATATGTAGAATAGCTTCAATACAAGATCAACGGTCTGTGTTAGATCTGATCCTTAGTATCAAGGGTCTGTCTTGATTCTAAGTTACTATATAAGTAGTACTTAGATTCATTGTAAAAGTACTTTTGCTTAAGATTTTTCTCTGTAATCTTGTAACACTTAAAGCTTAATACAAATTGCATTTATCAGTATTCTTCTCGTCTACTTGTTTACTTTAATTAAGTTTTGATTGTTTCCGCCAATATCAACTGGAATAGAACCACTCGGACACATTTCTTATCGTAAAATGAATCATCTTGTCCAAAATGGTTTGGTAACCGGGGTTCCTAAGCTGAGATTTTCCATTGCAGATCATTGTATGCCTTGTAAAAAGGGCAAACAACAACAGAAATCCCATAAGCCCAAGATCCAAAACTCTATCGATACCCCTTTGTAGCTCCTATATATGGATTTGTTTGGGCCCATAAGTATCAGGAGATTGGTGGTAAGTCATACTGTCTGGTTGTAACTGATGACTACTCACGTTTTTCTTGGGTGCACCTTTTAGGTATAAAGGATGAGACTGCTGAAATTCTTCAATACATGTTCTTAAGTCTGGAATCTTTATGCAAGCTGAAGGTTTGAAGAATAAGGAGTGACAACGGCATAGAGTTGAAGAACAACATGATGGAGCTTTTCTATCTCAAGAAGGGTATTCGTCATGAATTCAGTGCTCCATACACGCCTCAGCAGAACGTAGTTGCAGAAAGGAAGAACATAACTTTAATTGAAATTGCAAGGACGATGCTGTCAGATGCCACGCTTCCAATCACATTCTAGGTGGAAGCAATTAATACAGCGTGTCACGTTTTGAATAGAGTTCTGGTGGTGAAAATTCACCACAAAACATGTTATGAGTTGATTAATAATCGACCTCCCAATCTTGACTACCTAGTTCCATTCGGTAGTCCCTGTTCATTATTGTTACAGTACAAGGATCGCAAGTCCAAATTTCATGCCAAAGCGGTGGATGGCATTTTCTTAGGATATGTTACCAATTCACCATGCAAAAGGGTGTACAATATTCAACCTTCCTGATTTATCTGTTGAAGATGCTGCCAACCTGTACAATCACTGTAGCGGCAGCGATGACTCCAATTTCTCAACAAGATCTACTGTACCCATCCCAACTCCTAGTTCTAATGTTGGATCTGCATCTGGGACTCATAATAATGACGATGAAGAGGATACAAATGTTGAAGGAAACGATACTCAAGCTGATCCTAACTCTGTGGTAGGAAATGAAGCTCCAGTTGATCCTATCATTATTGAATCTCCTTCTGGTACACATGATATGGGGGAGTTGAGCACAAACCTTGAATCAGATATCCATGAACCTCTTGTGCTAGAAACGAGAGTGCATAAGAATCATCCAATCAACAACATCATTGGTGATGTTGATGCCGGTGTTCAAACCCGTCACAGAACTGTTACCGAGAACACCAGCTTGTACACTGAGATACTTAACACATGTATCATGGAAACATGCTTGCATGCTGCATTCATATCCCAATTAGAGCAGAAGAATGTGAAGGCTCTCGTTGATAAATGTTGGATAGAGGCGATGCAAGATGAACTGTCTCAATTCCAAAAGTTGCATGTGTGGGATTTGGTTGACCTGCCAAGAGGTGTACATCTAATTGGAACCAGATGGGTGTTCAAGTGTAAAGTCGATGGTCAACACACTGTGATGAAAAATAAGGCAAGATTGGTTGTTCAAGGGTTTTATCAGTAAGAGGGCCTGGATTACACTGAGGTGTATGCCCCTGTTGCTAGACTTGAATCCATCCGACTGTTTCTGGCTTATGCCTCCTTTGTTGGCTTCAAGATCTATCAAATAGACGTGAAGAGTGCTTTCCTATATGGAAAGATACATGAAGAAGTCTATGTCACTCAACCACCTGGTTTTGAAGACCCGCTTAATCCTCATAAAGTATATAAGCTCGACAAAGCACTTTATGGTCTTCATCAAGCACCAAGGGCGTGGTATGAGACTCTTTCAAAGCATTTACTATCCAATGGTTTCGACCGAGGGCATATTAACTCGACTCTCTTCATAAGGAAAGCTGGAGATGATATTCTACTTGTGCAAGTATACGTTGATGACATTATCTTTAGGTCTACAAATAAAGAGATGTGTAGGGAATTCGAGCAAGTGATGAAGTCCAAGTTTGAGATGAGCAACATGGGTGAACTGTCATTTTTTTGGGGTCTGCAAGTCAGTCAAAGGGAGGATGGAACTTATCTACATCAGACTAAATACGTACAGGACATTTTTTTCGAAATACAAGATTAATGATTGTACTACTTATGGCATAGACAAAGATGGAAAGCATGTATATTGTAAATTGTACCATGGGATGATCGGATCTCCTATGTATGTCACAGCTTCAAGACCTGACATAATGTTTGCAGTCTGCTTGTGCTCGAGGTTTCAGTCACAACCGAAGAAATCTCATCTGATATATGTAAAGAGGATCTTCAGATACCTGAAAGGGAAACCCCGATTGGGTCTTTGGTACTCCAAGCAACAATATTTTGATTTCAAAGCAAATTGATTTTGATTTTGGAAGTTGTAACCTCCATAGAAAGTCGACCTCGGGTGGATGTCAGTTCTTGGGAGACAGGCTGGTCTCCTGGCAGTGTAAGAAGCAGTCAACAGTTTTTGTATCAACATGTGAAGCAGAGTACATTGTTGTCGCTAGCTGCTGTTCTCAGATATTGCGGATTCAACAACAATTGAGAGACTACTGCTTGAACTACACTGGAACTCCATTGTTCATTGACAACAATGCCACCATGTCTATCACGAACAACCCGTTGAAACATTCCAAAATGAAACATATTGAAATTCGTCACCACTTCATCCATGATTGTGCTGAAAAGCACCTTGTTGAACTTCTAAAAGTTCACATGGATGGTAATATTACCGACCTTTTCACCAAGGTGTTTGATCGTACCCGTTTTGAACATCTTGTCAACTTGATAGGAATGTTCAATCCTGAGTGAGAAAACTTTCTCAAATCAAAACGTTTCATGAAAGTTAAACTTTATTTCTCTTAAACCTTTTCTGTATAGTTCATATTTCTTTGATATATTTTTAGAAAAATCCAAACAAAATAGAAAACTAAGAAAATTTCAAAGTCATTTGAAGATAAAAGGATATGATAGCACATCAGTAAGTGATCTAAACGTCTTAGACTGCACGTATGGGAAATAATTGCGTCATGATTACTCGAGCCTTAAATTTGATTATCTTGTTTTAATTTGAATATTTGCAAGTAATTTGAATTGTCAGTAGGCTATAAGCATTTTTGGATCATTAGTAGTGTGAAAATTAAATATAAACTACTACAACTATGTGTGTAAAAGAATGCAAAATAAAGGATGCAAGATTTTGGCAAGTATTTTCTTATGAGACCAGTTTCGGGTTATGTATTTAGCATAATTTTTCGGTTCTCTTCACTGCCTATACTCACAAGTATGCAATGGGAAGTTGAATCAAGACATGTCTTGACAACAACCGTCAAGCATATGTTACCCATTGGATCACATCTGATTCCATTGAAGACAAATCCAGATAACAGTTGGATCCCCTTACCAAAATCCTCAGACTCCATATTTATTAACCTGAATCGTCATTTCATATTCACAGAAGAAAAACCTATCAAACCAATACAAATGAATCACTCGATTCTGAATCTTGTGATTCTTGATAATCCTTATGGATTCTGCTTGATTTTTTCTGTGCTAAACGATGTAACTTCATTCTAGAAATTTTGATAATCCTTGGGAAAATCTTAGATGCCTTGAGATAATGCAAAGTTAATTTCTATAGCATAATTGTGGGGTACACGTTGTGTAACTATAAAAATTACCTTAACTCACAAGAACATGATACGAAAATGCTCGTAGATTCAAATCTTATAATATTGACAACTTAAACTGACTTGCCTGTGCTGCATATTCGTTATGTATAAGTAGTAAGTCATGACATGATCACATACTCTTTGATGTTTATCTTGTATCATTTATTGCTATAAATTAGTCTAATATGATCCTCTGCTCGTGATTTTGACCAAAAAGAGTTTGTTTGTAAATTTTCCTGTATATACAAATTTGTATCTTGTTTATACTATCTGTAATTCACAAAAGAACATAAAGCTTTTTCAGTTTGTACAGTTCAAACATTGAAAAATGAATAAAAGATTTTAAGTACAGTTTATTCAAACTTAGAAAAACCAAAAATATTTTCATTTAATTTTTGTGGACTGTTTTTTGAAAAACTCTTGATTGAACGTTCATATCCGGTTCGCTATTTGACACGACTTTCTTCATAATTTGAGTTGATTTCTGAGCACACCAAGGGTTCTGCGTACTTAGCTAAGTACGCAGGAGTAAAATTCTACGCACTTATTTAAGTACGCAAGAGCTTTGGCTGGTGGGTATATATACAAGTGTGTGTTAGAACTTTTTCATCAGTTTCATCTTCTACAAATGCTTACACTATTGTATACTCTCTACTCGAAATTACTCAAAATTTGTGTGTTTCTAAGCCCTTTTTCCATCCCATAACAAGTTTCAACATCACTTAACTAGCATTTGGTGATATTCTTAGACCATTCCAACCCCTATATCACATGTTTTGGACCGATTATTTGACTGATTTGGACCTAGGGTTGATAATCAAATTTCAACAGATTTTGGATGTTCATAAGAGAAATTAAGACCTAAAACCTATTTCTAAACATCAATCGACCCTTAGTAATACCAAATGTGTCCTTAACATGGTTTGATTTGCGCTTTGACCCCTGAGGAACCGTAGTTCTTACGTCGGACCAGGGTTACGTCAAAATGATCTTGTTTTTGCTTTATTTTGGCTATGGATGTGGTCCCATGAGTTTTAGACGGGTTTTTTTGACTCTACGGTGACCAAAATCCACTAACAATTCACAAAACTTTGGGTTTTAAATTTTCAAATTTTTCTAAGTGTAGGTTCCTGCGTACTTGGTAAGTACGCATGAAGTATCTCATGCGTACTTACCAAGTACGCAAGAACAATGACCTGCGTACTTGCCAAGTACCCATGAAGGGCAAAGTTTAAAAATTTCTAAGTCTGGAATTCAGCTTATTATGCAAGTATAATTTCAGGTCATGTTTGTTCCATTCCCATAATTCTACATGTTTAGTGTTGTTTATCTTGTGTTCTTGCAAAGATGGCTCGGGCATTCACCAATGAATTCAACATGTTGGCTCTCACTAATCCCGAACGGAAGGGTGCTGCCATAGAATACCAAGAGATTGTGGCTTTCCTGAACCGATCCAAGATAAGCTATGCAATTTCTATTGATCCGGTTGTTTCTAAACCCTACCTGGAGCAGTTCTAGGATACTGCTGATCATGACTGCACTATAACCCCAAACATCATTAGGGCTACTGTGGCAGGACATGAGATAGCAATTTCTGAAGACACCGTCAGGCGAGTGCTGCAATTCAGAGACTTGCTTGCTGATCCGGTTATGTATCCAGACTATTTCATTAACGGGTGTTGGAGAAAGAGGATGGGCTATGCTGGGAAGACAAATTATGCCTCATATAAAAAGATGTGGGTACTTTATCAATGGCATTACTTTGCACACGTCATAATCATGTGTCTATCTCCGAGGAAGGCTGGCAAGGACGCAATGGGACATGACTTGGCAGCTACAATGGTTGGGTTGTCACTGAACAAGGGATACAACTTCTCAAAGTACATCTACAAATCCTTAACAGATCAAATTAATGCAGCGGATAGGTTCAGATTTCTATTGTATCCAAGGTTCGTGTAGTTGCTAATAAACGATGCATTGCACAATCTACCATAGATTGGAGAAAGATTGCAGGTCAAAAGAGTGGACAAGAGGGTGTTTGCCCAATTTCTAAAGCCAGGAAGTGTAGAACCAACTCCCGAACATGCACCACTCTTTGGCCACCTTATTGATGAAGCTTATGTGGCTCCTCCCAACGATTGGTGGTGTAGTGCTGATTCAGAGCCTGAAAGAAGTGACCACTCTGATGAACAAGAGGATGAACAAGTATAGGAGGAAGAGGAACTGGAGGTTGAGTCTGATGATGATGATGAACCTGGTGATGGAGGTGATGAAGAAAAGGGAGGGGATGGTGCTAAAGAGGCAGATTCTGAAGCTATAGAATCTGATTCATCTGACTCTGATGATGCACCAGATCTGACCCACCCCAGGAGAACGGCGAAGGTCTCCCTTCTTAAGTTGTCCTCCAAGAGACGACGACGAGACAGTCCTGACAGCGACTATGAGCCAGAGTCAGAGACTGAGGTGCAAGGACAGCGACAGAGAGAAGAATTAAGTAGAAGAATGATAGACCGTTTGAAGTGATCATGAGGGATTTGGAAGCTCGTGGTCAAGGCCAATCAAGTACTCAGGCCCCGAGTACTACTCAACCTTCAGCACAGCTCTATCAAAAGAGGAGGCAGCCACGGGTAACGAGTGATGTGGCTGCTACAAATGTCTCAGTGGAAATTCCTGAGATAGTTTCCATCCCAATGTCAATGGTCCAAGCAATGGGGATCTCTGCTTCCATTCTGATCGAGTTTGTCATTACAACACCAACCACTTCACATGTGGTGGTCACTTCAACTGTCCCATCTACAATCCCACCTACCACACTACAAGCCATCAGTCTACCCTTCCACTATGGAGATTTCACTCACAGGTTCGACTTTGATGATATTTTCTCCTTTCCTATCCAAGGCACTGCTGAAGCATCCTTATCCAAGGATCCTGATCCCCGTGATGCTAGGATTACACATCTGGAAACTCAGGTCGCCACTCTACTTGAGACAATTCATAAATCAACAAGTGAGTCCGAAGCTCAACAAGCTAGGGTAAACTCGTTGGTAGATGAAGTCACACGACTGAGACAGCAGGGTGAAGGAACTCAAGAGCAGTTGAAGAGCTTGCTTACCTAAAATGAAATTCATTTTAAGGTGAATGAGACCATTCTAGCTCATGGGTAAGCAATGGAAGGCCAAATGCTACTACAAAGAGAAGCACACCGAGTTATGGTGAAACTGGTTGCGGAGTTGTCCGCCAAGCTTGTTGCTCAGGGGGGGAAGGAGAAAGAGAAGGAGAAGATGAATCCTACCGGAGATGAGGCCTGTCATCCGGTTGACTTAACTAAAGACGATGACAAAGACAAGGATCCCGAGGCCGGTCCTAGTGGTAGTGAGCAACAAGCCTTGGCGATTATTCCTATTACCACTGTTCCTATGGCTCAGGGGAGTCTACTTAAGATGAAGCTTCGGGTGGTGGTAGTCAGCAAGGAAATTCAATGGCTGAGGTGCTTCAAGACCACTCTGATGATGTAATTCTTTTGTTAGAGCCGGACTATTCCAAGGAAGTTCAGATTGATGCTCTCAGTAATCTTGATGAAGGAGAGATCGAGTCTGACGATGACTGGGATATTGATGATGAGGATGTAGTGGTGGAGCTCCCGAAGGGTGACAGTGAGGGTACTTATAAGCTTGAGGATGGAGAGATTTTTTAGGCTCCAACCTTTGAAGCTGCTTTTACAACAGGCTCAGTCGAGCCTGATAATGTTGCTGAGGCTAGTGGAGCAGCAACCTCGACCGAGGTCTTCTCTACCAATCCCCAACCTGCTGACGCTGATGCCTGGATAAACAAGTATCCTCAAAGATTGTTCAAAAAGGGTCAGCCTCCTGCTTGGCAAAAGTCGTTAATCATAGACAAGCACGGAGAAACAGGGATGATCTTATCAGTCCGCTTCGATGAGGACAAGAAGCTGTTTGCCATCAAACGTTCTGGGGGGTTCAGTACGTGAAACCAACCAATGAGGCATTCAGCTCCTTACCTAAATATGACCATGTGAACCTGGCAAATCGTTAGCTACTTGGTGATACAAGTCACGCGGTAGCAAAGGGTTTGTGGGGGGGGGGGCACTACAGCGGGAGGGTAGATCTGTAAACTTCGAGGTGTTTAAGCCTCAGACACCCAAGAGAGTCAAGGACAAGACTGTCAGAGATCCCGTGATAAACAAAAGTCTAAGGAAGTTGGTCTATAAGCCACTGCTATGTGAGACCAGGATTCCCCTTAGCAAGTTACCTTAGGATATCCTCGGGAGCATGTGGCACTGGTACATGGATCCAAAGACGGGTGAGACGGTGATAATGGACAAGACAAGGTCCAAAGGTGGAAGTGTAGAGCCGAGGGAACTGATCAGGGTTTTTGATGAGATCTGTTTTATTAACTTCTTTGTGAAAGATCTGGAGGTTCTGCATGATAAATACTACATCTACATGGACGAGTGGACGAAGCTGCTTGCATCAAGATACGACAAGTTAGACAAGTTCTGCTTTGACTACAAGATGAATATAGGGAGCTAAGTCAGAGCTGAAGAAGATTGAAGATCGAAAACAATCCAGAGATGTTGTCAAGGGGGGAGTTTGTTGGAGCAGGTTTGTGTGACAAACACTCTGGATGTTGTCTCTGCTTTTTTATTTGTTCATTGTACTTGTATTTTGTATTTCAGTCTTTGTATGTATTGGTTATTGTAGGATCGTGAAATTACAAGATGGTTCTGTTCTTAGTTGAAATTGCCGAAAACAATAACAACTACACAAATGTAATCGAACAGGCAGAAAGAATATTTTTAAGAACACTGTTGTATTAGGCTTTTGTAGATAAACGATTACAATTGAAACTCAATCAAAAAGCACACTTACAATGAAGTATTTACACAGTATTTATACTAATTTAGAATCAAGACAGACCCTTGATTCTAAGGATCAGATCTAACACAGACCGTTGATCTTTTATATCTAGCTAACTATTACACGTTAAAGCTAAACTAGCTAACTTTATTGAAGCGTTTTCTTTATTCATCATTGTTTGAATGCTTGGAGAAGAGCATTGTCGTCCGTCATTGGTTGCACCATTGAGGTTCCTTCTGCTTTGAGTGTGTCAGTCGCTTTTGCAGAAAGTTGTCAGTGACGCTTGGCATGGATAGTCAGCTGCAACGATTTGTCTTCAAGGAACACAGCTATCAGCAGCAAGAATGAGAATGATGCTGCTGATAAGCCTATCAGCAGCAAATTGTGTTGAACGCTGCTGATAAGCCTATCAGCAGCAACATTGGTCTTCAGCAGATAAGGCTATCCGTAGCAGATTTGTTCTTCAGTAGGAGAACAAGTATCCGCAACAGATAAGCTTGTCCGCAGCAGTTTGTTGGTCAGCAGCAAACTCTGAGATCAACAGCATTTGTACTTAGAGAACTTTGTAGCCATCAGTCTTTGGTTCTACAAACTCCCCCTAGACTAATGCTACCAAACTTCTCTTACTTCCTTTGTTGCAGAAGCTTTTGCATATTTCTGACTATCCTTTCAACCAAAAGAAAAAGCTTCGAAAACAGCCATCTTGTACTTTGAAATACAACCTGTAGTCATCAAAACTGTCCGAGTCTCTCCATTGGGACCATCTCCCCCTTTTTGGTTGCATCAGTGGACAAATGTACATCAGTTTGGGTGCCCACTGATACAAAGGAGGGAGTAAGAAAAGTTAGGCATTGATGTGCCTCTATCATATTCACCCTGGCCGTCAATTACAAGATATGAAGTTTCAGTCTGTCCTCATCCACAGTTGTGGAATCCTTGGATCCAGATGGGGCCTTAGGCCTAGCCTCTTCATCCCCATCACCCATGGTTTCTTGGCACCTGGGATTCCTCTCAGTGAGGGGAGTTTCCAAGGAAGCATCCTCACTGTGAGTTGCCATGGTTGAGGTCTTAGTAATGTTGTCACTGTCCTCCTAGTTATTTGATGGACCAGCAGTAGTGACAGCCTCTTCCACATCCATTCTGTCATTGATCCTAGAGTGGACCTTCAGGGTAGAAGAACTTGGGATGGGTGTGTTGGAAGCAAGATCAATCAGTACCTCCGAGATGGTGGTAGTTGGAGAAGGTACATCATCTTGATCAGGTTCCTCAACACTTAAGTTCAGAAGAGAATGGAAAGGCTCAGGGGGCTGTTCTACAGATCCGGGAAGTGATCTTGATCCTAATAGAGAGACATCCGAAGGATTCTCCCTAATAATGTGGCTTTCCCTTATGATATTCTCACCAGAATGTTGGGATTCTGAGTGAGGGCTGTTAGGTTTGGTTTGGGCCTTGGAGGCAAGAGAAGAAGGAGTTCTCTTACCCCTTTTTTCTAGTATATGTTGTTACAACGGGGGCCCTGTGTTCCGGTTAAACGATAACATCCAAAAGAGGTGTAAGTAATTTTTGTGCCTGTGCATCCTTAGTAGTATGCACAGGGGTTCGAATGGTAGAAGCAGATTGTTGTTCAGGATGTGAGGTGGAGGGTGTGGGATCAGTATCAGCTGTGATTGCTGAACTGTCACCCGGGGTTCTTTGCATGTTCAACATTGTAGATAACAATGGAACATTGACCCCCGAGAACTTTTTGGAAACAGTCCTCATGCTTTGAAAATTGTTATTTTTATGACCCAACATGATGTAGATTCTTGCAGGTTTTGAAAGTTCTTTTAGTTCTTGATTGAAAACTTCCTGCAAGAATCTTGGGTACATAAAAAATTGCTGCTTTGCAACCTCTTGAAGGTTATATCTCAAACCCTCAAAGATGAGGTGTGTAAAGTTGAAGCCTTTGTTAGTGACCATACCATGGAAGGCGGAGGCAAGTGCAGAGCTCACCTGATGTCATCCACTCCTCTTCTGAGATATGCATTCGAGAAGAGTGTGGCAGAGATACTTCCATGGAGGGCCCATCAGTGCCTTCTCGATCGTATACTCGGTTTGATTTCCAGTGAATCCAATGGAGACAAAGGTCCTCATGTATTCGTCCTTCGAGTATGAGATGGCTGCTCCCTCATCTTGAAGCTTAAGATGTTTTCTGAGTGTAGCTTCCAAGATGGTGATATTCTTGTCGTCTACTTTGGCTTTAATTTGGGGAATTCCCTGTTCGTTTGAGTAGACGGCGGTACTCCAGAAATCCTCCATATGAGGGATATATATTGTAGGGTTGGTGGTGAGGGCAAAGTAGATCTTTGATCGACATATGAAATCGATCATATCGTCAAATCCTTTGGATTTCTTTCCTTTGGTAAGGTATGTTGTTAGGTTATGGTATGGGGAAAACTTGTCATCTGGGTTGTTGATATCTGCCATAGCCGTTTGATTTTGGAGGGATGGTTTGAGTATGGTAGAGACTTAAGAATATGCAAAATATGGAGAGCTTTGAATGTGGTGGGGGCTTAGGGTGAAAGTGATAGTTGGTTAGGGTTGAATTGAATGTGAAGAGGTGGTAAAGAAAATTTGATTTGTTCTTATAACGGCAGAGGAGAGAAAAAGCAAAATGACTTGTATAGTACAACCTTATTTACTTTTTATTGTTACAGCTGTAATACACCGAGGTAGTCATGGTAAAGACTGTCGTTAATATCTTTTACAACGGGTAAAAGTTAATTTGGACTTAAATTTATCCATCAGCAGCAAACTTGGTTGCTGTGGATGAATAAGCCTGTCCGCTGCAACTTTGGTTGCTGCGGAAGGTTAAGTTTGTCAGCAACATACTTAATTGCTGCTGATAGATGCAATGATCTGCAGCAAGGATGTTGCTGCTGACAGCCTTAAAGCTATCTGCAGGAAACTTGTTCCTTCTGATAAGTTAAAGCAGTCAGGGGCAAATTCTTTGCTACTGAAAATTAGACCTGTCAGCAGCCAAAAGGATGATGCTGACTTATAACTTTTCTTTACAGCATATGACATACATATTTACAAAAAAGGATAGATGCATTCAACTGAACCGATGATGATGCTTGGTGGTTTCTTTGCCTTCCATTGTTGAGTTGGTGGTTTTCTAGCTCTCTTTGCCTTTTCAGCAGCAGACGTTGTATCTGAGGACTTTGGCTTAACAGCACCAGATTTGGTTGCTGCTGATAGCTTTACTTGAGCAGCTGCAGACTTTGTTGCTACTGAAGGCTTTCCTTTTGGTTGCTTGGGCTTTACTTGATCAGCAGCAGTTATTTTGGCTGCTGATGGTTTAAGAACAGACGTATGCCTATCCTTCTTCACCTTACTGATAGGCTTTTGTATAATTAGGGTTGGAAGAGGAATTTGATTGAAAGGATTAAACTTACAATTTGCAGCAAAGTGATCTGATTCACCACAGATGATGCAAGATTGTAGAGGTTTTGACAACTGCTCCCTTAGTGGAGAAAGAGAGTTTCTGAATTGAGTTGTCGTAGCTTCAAACCTTCTTACCTATTTGTTCTTCTTTGTCTTCTCAAAAGCATGTTGCTTGAGGTTTTTTTGCTGTTGAAGGTAGTAGAAGCAGGTGCTGGTAGTGTGGTTATATTTTCCACAGACAAAACATGATTTTGCCAGTTTGTCCCTTGAAAGATAAACATAATCCTTTCTTTTGAAAAGGTCTTTGAAATTCCAAGGGTGAGATTTGTTGTGCTCAAAAGTAGCTTCTTCCAATGTCTTTTGAACATATGGAACCCTCTCTCCAGGCGCATGACATATGTCAAACACCTTCCTTGGCTGGACTGAAGTTGAGGACTGGCCCTTTTCAGTATTTAGCTTCCTACCTTCTGCAGGATAGCTAATTTTGATTTGTTTGAATGGTGTAGGAACTAGTACTGAAATGGCTGGTACTTGTGCTGAATGGATAATGGGGACCTCATCTTTAGTCATAATGACTTTAGGGGCAGGAGGAGATGAAGTAGTGGATTCTTGTACCAAATATGAAGCTTCACTTGTTTCAGTGGAGTCTGAGCAAGTTGAATCAGACTCTGATGAGGTAGTGCATTCTTGTACCAAAGGTTCATCCTTAGAAGGATCAAGATTTCTGTTGGCCATATCAATATTTGCAAGATTGAAGCTTGGTTCATGGATGGCAACATAGTCAGCAGGAGGAGGAACAACGTTGTACTGGTCATTGTTATACCCAAGTCCAGTTTTTACCTTCTCATGGACTTGAATATCTAAAAGTCTTTGTAACTTTTTGGAGGAAAATTCATATTTTTCAACATGAACTTTCTGTTCTGCCAGTTCAGCTCTGGTAGCTTTTAGTTTGACCAATAGATCATCAATCTGAGTTTCAAGATTAGTTTATTCGTGTTTTAGCGATGAAATCTCTTTCTTAAGGCAGTTAATCTTTTCTTTATAAGTATTTTCAACCTTTTTGAACTCAGATTTTATCTGATGCAACTCTTCATTTTGATCTATAAAGTTTTGGTTGTGCTTTCTGTAACCCAAAACTTTATCAATACAGGCTTGAGAGCAAAGATGTTCAAATACCTGAGGTGGTATCTCTGTAGTGTCTGCCAAAAGAGCTTGATTGTTGACAGGCAGTTCTTCATATTGAAAGCTCCAGTCGAACTCAGAAGTTCCAACAGTTGCACAGGCTGCAGTTTCAACTGGAGGAGTAGCTTGTTGTTGTTGTCTGGGTTGGGCTTTATGAGCTTGTCTTGGATTTGCTCTTGGTGCCTTGCATTCTCTAGAAAAGTGACTTAAACTAGGACCTGAGTGCTCAGAATGGAGGGCAGAGGAGGTGGTGGTGGATGTCGAGGCTGTTTGGTAGCTTGAGCTTCTTTCTTTTGCCTGAATCATCTCTAGCTCATAGGTTTTTAGCATTCCAAAGAGCTCAGTTATCTGGAGAGTCTTCAGATTCTCAGTTCTTCTGATTGACACTATGTAGATGGTCCAGCAGCTTGGTAAAGACCTGATGAACTTCTTGAGGATGTCTTCATTTTCTCGAGCTTCACCTTTGAGCACTGCAGCTCTCCTACAAGATAGGTAAATCTGTTGTACAGAACAGTTAGAGACTCACCTTCCTTCCAGACGAAATTTTCATACTGCTGCTTAAGGATGTCTCTTCTGTTTTCTTTAACTCCATTGCTCTGTGCCATCTTTGTTTTTGGTGACTTGATGAAAGAGAGAGTTTAGAATAGAACCAGAAGTGAATAAACAAGTGTGAGTTTGTTTAATCTGAGCCAAGGCTCTGATACCACTTGTAGGATCGTGAAATTACAAGATGGTTATGTTCTTAGTTGAAATTGGCGAAAACAATAACAACTATACAAATGTAATCGAACAGGCAGAAAGAATACTTTTAAGAACAATTGAAAGCCTCAAGATCCTAGGCGTGCTATGATCATGAGGTGCAAGGTGGAAAGCCTCAAGAAAGCAATTATACCTTTGAATGATCAGTTAGTCATTGACATGTTTGTTGATGACGTTTGTGACAACTATGAATGGAAGATGCTCCAACCAAGTCGTTATGATGAGATGAGGCAATTCATCTCTTGGTATGCAAGAGCGAATCCCCAAGCTGCTTGGAGCATGATATGCTTTGTTAATCAACTTGAGCGGACAAGGTTATACGTAAGTGATGACATCGTTAGAGGAATGTTTAATGATGGTCTTCACTTGTCTGACACAAGCAAAGAGGTACAAGAAAGGACTTTTGAGGCCAGGGACACAGGCAAAGCTATCGGTGAAACCAAGAAGCAATTCTCTAAACTAAGATGCCGTGTTAGAGAAATGCCCGAGGGAGCTGAAGCAAGAGAATGTTTTAAGGCATTCACTTCAGGTATCCCAACAACAGTTCCCTACTTCTTTTATCTTTTTAAAGTTGGACTTTTAAGACATGCAAATTCATTTTATGCAGAGATGAAAGGAAAGGAGGGAAGCGAGAAGAAAAGAAAGACGGATGAAACTTGAAGGTCATTTTATAGTGAAGATTCAAGGGATTCAAGTTTCAAGATACATCATTGGATGATAGTATAATTATTTTGTTTCGAACAATTTAATTTACGGTTATATTTTCTTTTGAGTATTGCATGAACGAATGATTTTATTTGAAATAAAACTTAGACTTATTATAAGTTATTCATGTAATATCAGGTTGCCACATTTGAATTGAGAATTCAAACATCTAAATACATGATATATGAAACATATGAGATATGTTACTCAAGCCAAATATATGAATTATGGATCGGATCTAATGGATACCAAGAATGAGTTTAAAACAAATCACTTGATTAAACATAGTAAAGACCTTATATGAGATATAATGTTACGTACATGACTTTAATCAATTAAGATGATTGAAAGTGTTTCATCATCGACTCTTGAAAGAATCATCTTATGATATAAGATCTAAGAATGATAATAATTATCGTTACTCTACGACCGGGTGATTGGACAGTGATATCCTAGTTGTATTAGGCTTTTGCAGATAAACGATTACAATTGAAACTCAATCAAAAAGCACAAAAAGCATACTTACAATGAAGTGTTTACACAGTATTTATACTAATTTAGAATCAAGACAGACCCTTGATTCTAAGGATCAGATCTAACACAGACCGTTGATCTTTTATATCTAGCTAACTATTACACGTTAAAGCTAAACAAGCTAACTTTATTAAAGCGTTTTCTTTATTCATCATTGTTTGCATGCTTGGAGAAGAGCATTGTCGTCCGTCATTGGTTGCACCATTGAGGTTCCTTCTGCTTTGAGTGTGTCAGTCGCTTTTGTAGAAAGTTGTCAGTGACGCTTGGCATGGATAGTCAGCTGCAATGATTTGTCTTCAAGGAACACAGCTATCAGCAACAACTTGTGTTAAACGCTGCTGATAAGCCTATCAGCAGCAACATTGGTCTTCAGCAGATAAGGCTATCCACAGCAGATTTGTTCTTCAGTAGGAGAACAAGTATCCGTAGCAGATAAGCTTGTCCGCAGCAGTTTGTTGGTCAGCAGCAACTCAGAGATCAGCAGCATTTGTACTTAGAGAATTTTGTAGCCATCAGTCTTTGGTTCTACAGTTATCGAGTTGTAATCGTGTTTGTAAGTACTTAGTCTTGTTTTAGTCATTTCTGAATGATGTTAACTGTTGTGCGCACTTAGCAAGTGCGCAGGGTATGTAACCTGCGTACTTAGTAATTACGCATGAACAAAGTCTGCGTACTTGCTAAGTACGCAAGAAGAAGTTCCTGCAAACTTGATAAGTGCGCAGGTCACATGTCTATTCCTAAATATAGTCATTTGTTGTAGTTGACAAGTACGCTCTCACTTGTAACTTGTAATTGGCTGTGATTGATAATAGACAAAGTTTAAAGTGACTCTTGTTTGTTGTCGGTTTACTTTTTGTGTTTGATTCTCCAACTACTCACGATCATTCCGCACCATGTTCAACTAGTCACACACTCGCACGAGACGACCTGTGACACCCGGGGACCTACAATAGAACATCAATGACCTTTTAATGAATTATACGAAACTCTTTTCATATAGGAGTTCATGAATAACTTCCTATCCTTAATTGTTTGTAGGAATCTTCCTACTCCATATCCAATATGGTGTGTTTTACCTGTTCTGTATGAACCTTTAGTTCTAAGCTAGTGTTTGCATTTTAGACCTGTCAATCGGGATATCATATTTCTTTCTCTTATGACCTATTGTCTAGACATGATCTAGGATATCACTGTCCAATCACCCGGTCGTAGAGTAACGATAATTATTATCATTCTTAGATCTTATATCATAAGATGATTCTTTCAAGAGTCGATGATGAAACACTTTCAATCATCTTAATTGATTAAAGTCATGTACGTAACATTATATCTCATATAAGGTCTTTACTATGTTTAATCAAGTGATTTGTTTTAAACTCATTCTTGGTATCCATTAGATCCGATCCAATATTCATCTATTTGGCTTGAGTAACATATCTCATATGTTTCATATATCATGTATTTAGATGTTTGAATTCTCAATTCAAATGTGGCAACCTGATATTACATGAATAACTTATAATAAGTCTAAGTTTTATTTCAAATAAAATCATTCGTTCATGCAATACTCAAAAGAAAATATAACCGTAAATTAAATTGTTCGAAACAAAATAATTATACTATCATCCAATGATGTATCTTGAAACTTGAATCCCTTGAATCTTCACTATAAAATGACCTTCAAGTTTCATCCGTCTTTCTTTTCTTCTCGCTTCCCTCCTTTCCTTTCATCTCTGCATAAAATGAATTTGCATGTCTTAAAAGTCCAACTTTAAAAAGATAAAAGAAGTAGGGAACTGTTGTTGGGATACCTGAAGTGAATGCCTTAAAACATTCTCTTGCTTCAGCTCCCTCGGGCATTTCTCTAACACGGCATCTTAGTTTAGAGAATTGCTTCTTGGTTTCACCGATAGCTTTGCCCGTGTCCCTGGCCTCAAAAGTCCTTTCTTGTACCTCTTTGCTTGTGTCAGACAAGTGAAGACCATCATTAAACATTCCTCTAACGATGTCATCACTTACGTATAACCTTGTCCGCTCAAGTTGATTAACAAAGCATATCATGCTCCAAGCAGCTTGGGGATTCGCTCTTGCATACCAAGAGATGAATTGCCTCATCTCATCATAACGACTTGGTTGGAGCATCTTCCATTCATAGTTGTCACAAACGTCATCAACAAACATGTCAATGACTAACTGATCATTCAAAGGTATAATTGCTTTCTTGAGGCTTTCCACCTTGCACCTCATGATCATAGCACGCCTAGGATCTTTCATTATGATTTTCTCAATGTGTTCCTGCAAGGAACTATAAGGATTCTGGTCGTACTCGTGATGAAATCTTTTCTTCAAGTGTTTGATCATGTAATAAGCAGATCTATGCCTTAGGGTGGATCTAATCCCTAGCTTGATAAATGCCAACATTAGGTCTGACATGACTCCCGCATCATCCCTAAATTTGCTCTAAGTTTCTTGAACAAACTTGATGGCATGCCCACACGACTGCTTAGGTATCGGGAACTTTAGAACGTGCGACTTCTTATTGATCTTAAGGACCTTTTTCAATTTATAGTACCGATACAAGAAGTTAATTCCATCGAGCTTAACATTTATTATATCGGTAATAGGCTCTAACATACTCTCGATATTGGTTTGAGACATCTATAAAGAAGAATAATTGTTTTAGTATTTTTGACGTTTCAAAATAATCATAATAAGTAATGACCCTTTTAAAATATTTACATTATTTATGTAAGAATTGAAATCTACATTTCACCATATCAAATGAATGGGTGAGCACTTTCCATGAGACACGACTATGTAGGTAGGTAACGGTTACCAATTGTATCCGATACAATTCTCAGACTTTCTGGGGTCGTTTAAATAATGTTCCTGTAGGTCGGTACGTTTAACCCCATCTATGCCCACTCTTCCCTGGTTGGCTAAGGAACTTCTTATAGGGTTGAGTGATACTCATCCTATTTTAGCGACGCGTGGCAATCAGCCCAAGACTCTCGGGGATCGCGATACCATAATGTCCCCACACCTATAGACCCAAATGTAAGGCTAAGGCATATGAATTCAGGGGTTCGGGTATATCGGTTCAAGTGTCCTAACAATAGGGTGGCACAAACCTATCGATTAGTTTAGTGTTTTACCGGTTATGGGTCAAAAACACACCGTGACAACAATCCACATGCAAGGCTGTCGTTTGGGTTTGTAAAATGCTTAATTTTACGTTTTGGTCCGGGATTGCGATAAAACTCCTTTAATCTCTCGAGACTTTTAACTTTAAGTGAGTCGATATAATCGCGAATCAAAATTTATTAACTATTAATAAACCCTTTTATTAATAATTAATATGAGTTTCAAAAAATTAAATCTCTATTTATTTTGTATCCAAAACTCCGGGTTTTACTTTTAAAATAACTCTTTATTTTAAATAATATTTTACGAGAGAACTAAATCTCTATTTTAAAATCTCGATGTTTCAATTGTATTGAATCGTTTTAGAACTTATTTGGTTGTCATTTGAAAAATGTGTTTATACTAAATGTTAAACATCCAACAAACACAACCAAACAAATGGTGAATCAAGCCACTAAAGTGTTCGTTTTTTCCCGAGCCAATGGGATGAACCAACGGGTCAAATGGGACAGACAATCAAACATCCAACTCCTTGGTCTTGATTTTTCCCATTTGCTTCAAAATCCCCATCTTGTCCTCCGTGTCGTCTTTGGTTTCTTCGTCTTTAACTCCTTGTCTTTCGTGTTCCGGTTACAATTTATAATATTTTACAATAAAATAAAATTGATAAAGCCTAATCTTTTACAAAAAGGATTCCAAAACAATGCAAAAAAACAAGATGGATTAAAATACAAAACCAAACCAAACAAACAAACAACCACAGGTTATAGGGCTCGATTCACCAATCAACACAATCCCATGAAACGAATTATGCAATATTTTGTCAAATAAAAACTTTAACAAAATAAAACCCGATTGCAATTAAATATATATTGAACTATTTGTTTGCATAAGTGGCCTTGATACCACTGTTAGGGTTTCGTGCTATTTTAAAACGCGCAATGGAAATACAAGCACGAACCGATCTAGACCGAACCCAAGATCGCCCCACCAGGAGTCCAGATGCAAACCAAATATTCAATACACAACCATAAGGGGTTTATGGCTTTACCTTTCGCGAGTAGGAGATGGCAACCATGCTGTAACACCGCGTGACAACAACCCGGTCGCTAGATCCGGCTACACGAACTATACCGACAACTTCTAATCCTCCGGTACAAGCCCGGATTCCTATTCGTCTTGTCTCTCCAAGATTCCCAAACACCAAAACGAGTCTTTATTCATTTCCTATAACTTAGCGTATATGGCTACCAAAAACAGTACCAAACAATTTTCGATGGTGCGTGGTGGTCCACGGCGGCGTGTAGCAGCCCACGGTGGCAGTCGGCAATGATGGAAGCCCCTTTGCGGCAGCTTCAGAGTTTGGATAGAAGCAGCGGTGGCCGCGTAAGGCAACAACGACTGGCAATGCGACGACGTACGGCTACGGCAGCGGTGAACGGTGTCTGCTCAGCGGAAGCCACCTCCGGCGGCAACGCAAGGAGATGGAAAGGGAAGGATTAGTATTTTTTTTTAATCTTTGCAATTAAAATGGTTACCTTCAATCTCTTCCCTCCACATTATATTTATAGATAATAGGAAACTTAATCCCCAAGTTTAGGGTTTCTAAATTTATACTAATTCCCTTTTAATTCTTGTAATTATCATATAATCACTAATAACCAAACAGTTGGTTAATTATATAAAAGATCCGTATATATATTTAATTAACTTTTACAATTAATTACATATACCCAATATTATACCTTAATTATTCTATAACTCTAAATTATAGAAAGCAGTTAATTAGCTCATTTGTAATTCCAAATTACAATCTCTAATTCGTCGTTGATTATCCCAGATAATCTTGATGATTATTTCATAAACAATCATTTGTCATTTCGTTTTAGTTTCGTGTAAGGCTCGTTTAACTCTTAAACATCCTTTAACATATATTGTTGTTCATGGTGTAACTCTTTGGATCTTATCTCGATAACCATGTTATAGAATGTCGTTACTTGGGTGTATAAGTCCAACAGTTACAACCCTTGAAAGGTCCTCTTGATTCATGCATCACTTATGATATTTGGTGGAGATTTGATTTGCACACAAACTTATGATTTTGCCTACATCAGTTTGAGATTGAGTCTTCCACCCATTCCACCCAAACTCATACTATCAGTACACCTTATAGCCAAGCACTAAGGTAACATTATGAGATAACTGAAGTTATGCATAATTCTAGTTCTAGTAAGTATGCTACCACCTTTTATCAAATATGAAGTTAAAATCACAAAAATAAAATAACTGACTCATTAGTTTATGACATGATTGTTGACATTCTTCTTAGTTACTTGTGCTCTAGGAAACTTCAACAGCTAAGGAAAATCTATCTTATTAAGCCATGGGTCTAAGCATGAGTTCTCTTGAGGACAAGTAAAAGTTCAAGTGTGGGGATGTGCGATATGCATTAAATTATACATGTTTTACAAGCATAACCATCCTCATATCTGGTTGATTTAGATGTAATTAGATTAGAATACATGCTTAATTGCTTCTAATTTGATTTCTACAGATTATTTGGACTACGAATGAAGCTAGGTCATTTACCCTTTCCTGGCATTCTGACAGAAGATAAAATATTTTATTAAAATATTACACAAAATACATATTAGGAAGGAAATTACAACATATAAAATTAATCTTTTAGTAGCTCCTTTCCTAACTTCTTTAGCTCCTTCGCCTGTTCCCGGACTCTTGCGCCCAATGATTTCCTATTTTTATTTCCGTTTGATAATTCTTTTTCACCACGTCTGTCTCTCGTAAGGAATGATCGAGACATTTGATTGGTGATCCCGGAGTACTGTGAGGATAATCATACTGTGGGGGGTGGATCGTGTACTCCAAGCATGATATCGTTGTATTTGGTATGGGTCGGTCAGTTCTATAGAAGGAACATGATGAAGATAATGTTGTTATGGATCGACATATGGAGAATAGTCCATAGAATTTCTCGTTCTCGAAACACATATGGATCTTGGAGTATAGGGATTCAGGACGGTAAGGAGCATAATCTTTCGGATTCTCGAAAGTCGAAATGAACTTGGCATCGGTATAACAATATGGCTCTTCTATGGAATCCACCCCCACCAGAGGTAAACTTCTATAAATTTCCTCTATCCCTTCTGCTGAGGGCATAGAGATTGTTTCAGTGGGACATACGACCCTCATTCTTGGCTTGGTTGCCCGACTGGGTCCAGCCTGATCCTTTACCGGTGGTGATGGAGATGTATCAAATCTCCAGTTACTAAAATTTGAACCTCCTTCAAGTCCTGATCTTTTTGATACATAATCTTGTGCTTGGTTTTCCGAGATAGGGGAATTCCAATTGATTACGAAAGGATCATCGTCGTCCGGGATAGGAATAGGCATTACCCTAGATCCATAAATATCCTTGGGTGGTTCTTGCTTAATGGAACGATTTGGGTCATAATAGTTAATAGGATAACTATTATTTCTTGCAAATTCTTAAAGTATTAGTATCAACCTACTTTTCTCTTAGTAGGTATTTTCCTCAATCCGGGTAAAGCTTAGATACTAAATCAAGTATCTAACTAAACCTGAGGTATCATTGAGGTTAAAGCTTAGATACAAATTTCAATATCTAATTCTCTAAAACATGTGGCTCGGATACCAACTTGTCACCCCCTGGGCGTGTGACAAGACTGGCACCTCCAATCTTATTTTACCTTTAGAAATCAGAGTGTTTTACAACAGAAATTACTTTTGGATCGATCTTTGCTCAAAACCTCAACCCGGGGGTTAATATTGAACATTTCCAATTCTTAGGGATAAACAAATCTTTTTTTCATTTATTGGGGACTGAAACACCCCTTTGTTTACAAAACATGTCCTTGAACCACTTAGATTATCTTCTGCATCATAGCATGTGTTTATTTAGAACCACAAGGTAGTTTGACATGTGCCTAGGAAGGTTATCCTTTCAATAACAAGCTTTGTCAGCAAGGTATCTAGGGAGTTTATCATTTCAGCACCTATCGTTAAGAAAATCAAGAGAGTATCCCATGTCTAGGAAATTTCCATCCTAAGATATCTCCTCTTGATTTATATCCTGCAGGGCTATCCCTTGTGCCTAGGGATTTGACATCCTGTCAACACATAACCCTATAAAAAACATATTTATATTTATCCCCGAGACTGTCCCTTAGGACCAGCCTTAACAGATAATTATTAATTACCTGAAAACATTTTCAAAAATAAAACGTCAGCGCGAACGCTGGTGAACATGCCTATGATGACACAAAATCATTTTGGCAAATATAGTATAAAAACAATTAACCACAATCTGGGCACAATCTACACATCCAACAGAACTATTTCATCTGAGTGTACACACCACGGTATACATTGGTATTTCCCTTATAATGAGACTACTTGCATTACCAGTCTTACTTACAACGTGGTTTCGCAGGAACCTCCATCTTACATCAACATTAAAGACAAATACCAACCCCATTATGGGAATTTCACCCATAACGCGTGTATCCCTTGATTAAGTTTTACGTATACTTATGGGGCTGAATGGTTCCCATAGACGCCCTTATGCATGAAAATATTTAATTCATGCATTGCCATTTTCGTAAACTTAAAACGTTTCAAGGTTTTGAAAGCAATAAACACATTCACCTTAAGCGAGTCGGCTAGTAACCGCTTAGCAGAGTAGCTCTAGCGAAGTTCCCAAGATTCTAGCGTTCCAACTTAACCGGAAGATTGGTTTATCGAGAGTGCAGTAAAATAAGCAAGTATAGGAGATTTACCGGAAGTGCGGTGCGTTAAAGTAGCTTTGGCACGAATTCTAATAAATGTGGAGAATGAAGAAGTTTTGGTGTGATTTGGAAATGAAGCCAGCTGTCAACAGGACCTGTAGCGGACCGCTAACTAGGTGGTAGCAGTCCGCTACCACCCAAGTGTGGCTGACTCACTAGGGCTACGTGTCAGTACCAGAAATTGCGGCTACATTGCGGCGTAGCGCACTGCTAAGGGTTGGGTAGCGATCCGCTATCCAGCCCCTTTTTTCATTGGTGGACCACCCTTAGTGGACCTCCAACGAATTGCGGCATGGCGGTCCGCTAAACCTACCACCTATTATTCTTCTCCACTACGCAGCGGACCGTCATGGCTCCAGTAGAGGTCCGCTACCGGGAAAACTTTCATACTTTCTATTTTTAACCCTCAAACTTTGTAATTTGGTAAATTCAGTCCCTAGGGTTTCATATTTGGCAAACTAAGGACCTCAGAATTGGCCTGGTGTTATAGAATACTACTGCACCAGTTCATTTTATCGATGTTCTTGAAAACTGTTATGTCCCTTCATTTCCTATCAGGCATAGGTAAGCTTAAACTTCTTATTCTAATAAGGTTAGTTTTGAAGCCATCATATTTTAGTCCTTGCATATTTTGACATTACAGCTATTCATTCACTTTCTACAATTCGTATTCCTTTCTATCTTTTAATTTGGTCATCATTTAATGACTAGTTTTATTTTTCTTACACTTGTCTTCCTTACACCATCTAATGTTTTGCTATAATATCACCTACTTTATGGTGACAATTTCAGCTTCTCCTTGTTGTTCTAATATAACAAAGTTTTTCCTTAACATCACCATTCCTTTTGTGATTTGATCTAGTTCTCCATTCGTCTTTAGTGTTTTCTTTCACTGTTAATTCCATTCAACACTTGAATCTTCTTTGAATCGGGGTATATGGTGTTGACTTCTCAATCATGTGATATCTCCTTCACCTGATTAGTAGTTTCCTTTGTTGGATCTATCTACCATCATTTCATTGGGCTAAACATGTACTTTCTTATTAAACAGGCGCCTAGTAATAACCCAACATTACTAGCTTCATCCAACTAACAAATTGAGGGTTTACCATTAAGGTATAAAAGCCCTAACTCCATTCAGGTGCGTCCCTCAATAATTTCTCTTGGATAAATTTCCGAGTTCCGTTGTAATGGTTTTCCCTTTTGGCGCTCAATCAACTCTCAAGTTACATGCAGACTCATTTGAAGAAATCAATGTTATATATGATTTGCATAATGTGTCATTTGTCTCTCTTAAGACTTATGAGTCTGGCATACGACTCTCCTAGGTCAGATCAACATACATGTGTCATACATGTTCTACTGCGTGAAGCTTTTGAATGAAAAAATTTTCGTAAAAAGGTGTTAATAATTATCCCTTTAGACATTTAATTAGATGTGGGTGACTGTCTAAGTCGTAGCCATAATCAGTCTCACAACTTCTTAGCATATTCCTTCATAGTGTCAGACATTCCGGTTATTGGCATATAATATCAAAGTAAGACATTCCTTAGTTCAATTCCAATGCTACTTCTAATAATGTCCATCTATTTTTCCTGCCATTCGTATGACTACACGCAGCTGATGAACATAGTGTCGCTATCAATACCTTAAGTACTATTCAACGTCATAGGGCCTGTTCAAATAAGAGTGTACGTGTGAATTCATAAGTTCCTTGTGCAACTATAATTACCAATTTACCTTACACGTGTATTCTAATTAAGGTGTTTGAATGTGGGTAACGTCTCATTCGGGTATTTATCTCTATCCATTAAGTGTATTCCACTCTTTCATCCATCCAATTAGATTCATTCACGAATTCTTCTAGTCATGTCATTTCTTACATATCATTTTAGTCATCGTGGAATTATCTTTAGAGTGTGTAAGGTACTTACTCTCCCCATTAAACACTCATAGTCATTTCTTCGCATCTAAGTTTACATAATTGATCGATGTCGTTTGGTCAGTCAAAAAAATATAGATTTAAGTAGTAAACTGAAAGTCAAGTCGTCTCCACGAGGAGTTTGTAGAAAGTGTAGTTTTGTCACAAGTATTGAAAAACAGAAAATTGCAAAGACTTAATTGAACTAGTTTTAAACAATTATGAGAGAAGTAATCCTCTCCAGGTTTCAGGTTTGCAAACACAAGTTAATACCAATCTACTTAGCAAGCAATCACATAGACATAATTGCACAAGGTCAATTAAATTCCGTGAAAATATTAGAATAAGTTGTAAAGAAAGCCTATTCAAGTATAAACAGTTTAGATTAACCAATTGAAACCCAACCCTCACGATATCCCTAATGTAAAAAAACCTGAGACTGATGAGACTTGAATAACAATTTGAAATCAACCAAAACAAGTTAAAGAACTTAATCGATTAATGAAATCATATGGCTTAAGATGCCAATCAAAATTACAAACCAAGACCAAGTATTCCAGAAAAACAAGTGCATACACAAAACCCTACACCCAAAGAAGATCACGGGTTGTTTAGCTACTCATACTCATCACAAATATCAAAACTAATGTTATGGGACTTACAAGCATCAAACTTGATAAACAATTGACTTAAGAACAATGGAAATCGCCTTCTTGGAGCTCTGGAACGGCTATGGTCGAATCCCCCCGGATTATGGGGGCTTAGAATGATTATAACCTAAATTAGGTTAAAAAAACCCGAAAAACGTTTTCTCGCGTACCGCGCAGCAACAAGGGCTGGTCTTTCACGTACCGCGAAGGATAAATTAGTCGGGCGCTCAGATTTGGATCTCCGGATCCTCGCCTACCGCGCAAAAGCATTCCCCACTCTTCGCGTACCGCGAAGAGTTAAAATCCAACGTTTTCTTCTTTTGGGCTTTGAATCTTTCCGTGCTTTGTATCCACTTGATTAGCTCTTGTTTCCCGCTCATTTAGCACATAAACATGGGAGGCACACACATACCAAATACACACATAAAACGACTCAAAGTACATGCCAAATTGACTAAAACGAATGCAAACTGACGTATTAACTAGTGTTATTTCACACTACATCAATAACAAATGACATCTTAGTATGCATCATAGAATGTGTGTCTTTACACATCTGAAACCTAATTCAAGCTTTCTTCTAACTCACATGAGCATCCTGTTCTTGTCATCCACTCATTTGCATTTGTCCACATCCTTTGGGTTACAAGTCCACAATGCAGTTTATGCATGAAAGTTTTGTTACTAGTCCATTCCCTTACGAGAAATGAACCATTAGGAAAGTCTATATGCCGCAACAATTCGCAAACCTCACTGGGGTATTCCTAACAATAGGGACACTGAGCATGATAGTTTTCTAAATAGTACTACCCATGTAGTCAGACGGCTCTCCTCGAGTTAATGATTGTGTACGTAAAAAGAGTGAGGACAATAGTAAGAAAATAATGTCTTGTAAAAGGACCATTATCTAGTCACTTCCGATCCACCAGATAACGTTGAAGAAAATTTCCTATTCTCTTGTTTGTTTATCAAGCTTCTTCTCAAGTTCTATCAGTCATGGGCCAAGATTATCTATAGAATATAAGCGCTTACTATTCCTAAATGACAATCTCAGTTGAGCCCTCACATCTAAGCCAACATAACGCTTGACAGTCTAGAACACAACTAATAAGTGTAAATCCTTAATAACAGTAGCTAAGTGCAATTAACCATTTATCTTACCAATGTTTTCTAGATATCTTCTATCATGTGCTTAATGTATCTCTACATTCCTACCCTTATCAAGCATTAGGCTACTTGGTGTATTTGACATTCCTCATAGTCTCTCATCTCTATTTAAGTCTAGACACTAACCGCTAGGACCTAATTCTATTAAACTACGGTTCCGATACCAACCTGTCACACCCCACAAACCGGGGGCTAGTTGTGACTTATTGATGTTACTAACAATTGTATTTTCACAATACATATAGCCGTTGATTATGCAATATAGCAAAAGGTACGAGGTTCTCTAGTACTAAATGTACAATAATCTATCTACAACTATGTACTACCGAGGTTTTCGTTTTGCCAATTAGCGCCTTACCAAATAGCCATCCAGTACCTGTTAGTCCATTGTTATGCCTTTGCGTAGAAGGTATTAAAATTTCCTAAAATACATGCTAAAACAAGTCATCTTACGCTGATAAGTTCTAAGTTTATTGATGTGCCATCATTTATACATGTTTTGCATGCATAATAATCCCATATTATAGTACTAATTAAATAATAATCTAGCAATTGATACTTAAAACGTTTATAATTTGTAATTGCAGGTTATTCGGTGTCTTAAAGATAAACCAAGCTAAAACCAATCAAAAGCACCAAGAAATCAAGCTTTTACAAGGATCATTCCCGAGCTTTGACCCCCCCCCCCCTAAGAGGTCAAAATTGGTCAACGTGAGTCAATCAGCAGCTAAAAGACAAACCTGGGGAGCTGATAGGGCATTACACGGTCGTGCAATGCCATGCACGGCCGTGCAAACCTAATCTTGCTCCCCAAGGCACAGTACACTATCCTTTGTACCCGTTTGGATTCACCCAATGCACGGCCATGCAATGCATATTTTGAAGCCTATAAATAGATGGCTTGGGTCTTGGTTAGATATACCAAAAAGAAGCACTATCAAGTATCTAGAAGAGAGAATTTCGTAGATTAGAGTACGGAGTAGAGAGTAGAGAGGCTCATCCTCTTTCTCCGCAATAGGGGAGCCTACGAAACTTAGCATTACGCTAGTTAGTATGGCCATTCGTGGCTAACATCTTTGTATTGCTAGGGTGAGGATGAAGTTTGGTGCATGTTATTGTTTAACATATTAATCTAGTGGTATATTTATGTCTTTAATTATTCGCTCTTAAAACCACCTTGTAGGTGGGCTTTTTATTATCTTCTAAACTTTTCTTTACACTTGTGAGTGTTCTTGATTTTAAAGCGTAAGACCGTAAAACCTTTTTAATCAAACTTCTCTTGAAACTTGTATATCTTTATACAAGAAGATTTTGAGAAGCCAAGGCTTGGTTAATACTAATAAGGTCGTACGTCTTTATACGAACTTGTTATGAGCCCAATAATTGGTGAACTCACGTTTGGAACTGTACGTCTTTATACATGGTCCCATTGTTACACCGCCTCCCGGTGAAAAAAGTTTAATAACTCTTTTACTAACAATAGTTAAGCATTTAAGTTCGATGTCTTTAACTAACTTGGAGATAGCATTCAAAGAGTTGAGGGTAACGTTGTCCTTAGCTGGGAATCATTACGATTTTATTATTAAAGATTATAATTAGTGAATCAAATGTTGTGAGAATGAGGCTCTAGCGGTGTACCATTCACACGTTTGTAGTAGTCATACCACCGGATTAGTCAACTTAACATTATCATATACCTAGTGGATTCGAAGCCAAAAACAATACTCTTCGTGACCTGATCATTTCCAAGATATTTATTTTTCTTCTATTTACATTCATGTTACCCACATCACACACGCTTTTACTTTTGTGTTATTTACTTTACGGTCATTTAATTTTCTGTCATTTACTTTTCTGTTTCACAAGCACACAAAACCCACTCACTAATTAAACCGGCTAAACGATAAAAAAAGTTTAGTATTGAAACTTAACCGTGTCCATTGGTTTGATACTTAGTTCTTACCTGAACTATATTACGCTGCGATAGGTACACTTGCCTATTGTGTGTGTTTTTAAGTTTAAAGTAATTATCATTTTATAAATTCAAAACCTGATCTCGTGAAACCATATCTAAAAATATATAATTAAACTAATATCATGTGCACATCAAGTTTTTGGCGCCGTTGATTGTTGGAACCTAGTAGTCCATAGAAATCAAACTTTAGGCTTAAATTTACAAGTTTAGAGTTTTCGGTCGAAATGTATTTTGGTCGAAAACGTTTTCGATCAGAAGATTTTCGTCGAAATCTTTATTCTATATACAGTTTGTTGTTTTGAACTTGAATGTAGAGATTACTCATTGTATGTTTTGTTATCATATTGAATATCTTAGTAATCTTGTATTCTCTCTAGTCTTATTCATTGTAATCACAAGTTTTGTCAATGGAATCATTGTGTTTGATGTTGTGAGAATGAGGCTCTAGCGGTGTACCATTCACACGTTTGTAGTAGTCATACAACCGGATTAGTCAACTTAACATTATTATATACCAAGTGGATTCGAAGCCCAAAGCAATACTCTTCGTGACCTGATTATTTCCGAGATATTTACTTTTCTGCTATTTACATTCCTGTTACCCACATCACACACGTTTTTACTTTTATGTTATTTACTTTACGGTCATTTAATTTTCTGTTATTTACTTTTCAGCTTCACAAGCACACAAAACCCACTGACTAATTAATCTGGCTAAACGATAAAAAAAGTTGAGCATTGGAATTCGATCGTGTCCATTGGTTTGATACTTGGTTCTTACCTAAACTATATTACGCTTCGATAGGTACACTTGCCTAGTGTATGTGTTTTTAAGTTTAAAGTAATTATAATTTTATAAATTTAAAACCTGATCTCGTGAAACCATATCTAAAAATATATAATTAAACTAATATCACGTGCACATCAAGTTTTTGACGCCGTTTCCGGGGACACGATGATTTCAAGAAAAATTCAAGTTAATCTTCTTCTGGTGAGTGGGAGGGATTGCTTGCAACTTCTTCGTTTGAGGCTTGCATGCTTTCTGTGTCATTTCGGTTTGATGACGTTATCTTTTGAGAGGGACATGAATCATATTGATAAGCCATTCTTCTCGCTGCTTTTGTGTCTTTGTAATTCCATTCAAGCAAGTCCAAGTATCTGGCATATGTTGTCCCAACGTACATTGTGTCTTTGAACTCCAAGCCAAGATCCTTTGTAATAATCATCCAAAGATTATATTCCGTTACGTGTTTGTAACCTTCTTCCTTCTTTACGAGAACATATAAATCAAATAGTTCAATTTTCTTTCCCATCTCGGGAGTAGGAGGTATTGGGCGATTGGGTAAATGCAAGTGAATGTTTAAGAACCAATCGGCCATCTGCAGAAACTTTTCTTTAAATTGTTGACGATATGTCCATATTTCTTCAAAACCATTTATCATGTCAAGCATGATTATGCAGTCGTTGAATGTGTTGAATTCGAGTGCCCCGATTATCATTTCAACCCAATGAATCTTGTTGGGTTCTTGATGTTGTTCCAAATATTCAAAGTAGGAATCAAGATGGTCCTTTTTATATTGGTCATGTAAGGATGAATCTCCTAGGCTCCTCATGTGAGTCTTTTTATCCTAGACTCCATATCTCCTTCAGATTTGCTGTGGTCTTCATCATCAGAGGTTTCATCAAACATCGTGGTCAGACGACATTTATAGCCTTCGAGTTTAACATTGAAGCCATACGTTCTAAGTTGACGCATGCTTAGAACATTCTTGTTCATTTCGGGTGAATAGAGCACACTTTGTATGCTTATCTTCTTACCCTCCAGATTTAATTTAATCTTCCCAATTCCCCGAATAAATTTAATGATCGAATCACCGGTGCGTCTTTCTATCCCAAATGAATTTCGTATTTTGTCAAACTGGGATAGATTGCCCGTGATATGTTGGTTATAATGTGAATTAACGTACCATAACTCTGACCATTGTCTGAATTCCGTTCCGCTGACGATATACTCTGCTGCGTAATCATCTTGCCCTTCATGGTTCTGAATCCCTGTATCGATGGCTTGTCAGATTAGTAACGTGGCTTCATCGCGTTCCTTGAGTATGCATTTGTGGATCAAGTGTCCGGGTTCTTTGCAATAATAGCAGAGACGACGATCGCGTATCGCTTGGTTTTTGTTATTTCTGTTTCGGCGTTTGTTTCCCTCCATTGATGTTGCAGTATAGAGATAATAAGGTTTGAACGGGATTTTGATTTGTCTCCTGGTGCTCTGATACCACTTTGTTGGATATCGAGTACAATCAAGGATCGTTTAGTCGTAAAGAGATTAAAGATTTGTGTGTGTTTATAGAACAGAGGGTAACGAGAAAAACACAAGAAACAATTGAAGTGAATAAAACGTAAATTGTATTAACGTAATATCTTGGTAATTTACAATGAATACATAAACAGGTATTTATACTTAACATTTTGACGGTTGTGAGTGAATCGGTACTAACCTTTATAACGGTTGTGTCGTTTGAGAATCTCCCACCAAAATGAGACTTAAATAGTTCCTATGATATTTACAAATATAATATATACATACCACCTAATTTAAGTTTAATAATCTAATACTTTGATCTCCCTTACCTTCTGTAATCATGCATGAGTTTGCTTGAGGACAAGCAAAGTTTAAGTGTAGTGTATTATGATGTGCCATCATTTGTTATGATGTGTCATCATTTATACATGTTTTGCATGCATAATAATCCTCATATTATGGTACTAAATAAATAATAACCTAGCAATTGATAATTAAAACGTTTATAATTTGTAATTGCAGGTTATTCGGTGTCTTAAAAATAAACCAAGCTAAAACCAATCAAAAGCACCAAGAAATCAAGCTTCTAGAAGGACTGACTTTTCTTTACGCTTATGAGTGTTCTTGATTTTAAAGCATAAGACCATAAAACCTTTTTAATCAAACTTCTCTTGAAACTTTTACGTCTTTATACAAGAAGATTTTGATAAGCCAAGGCTTAGTTAATACTAATAAGGTCGTACGTCTTTATACGAACTTGTTATGACACCAAGAATTGGTAAAATCATGTTGGGAACGGTACGTCTTTATACATGTTCCCATTGTTGCACCGCCTCTCGATAAACAAAGTCTAATCACCCTTTTACTAATAATACTTAAGCATTTAAGTTTGATTTCTTAAACGACTTGGAGATAGCATTCAAAGAGTTGAGGGTAGCGTTGTCCCTAGCTGGGAATCATTACCATTTTATTATTAAAGATTATAATTCATGAATCAATCGTTGTAAGAACGAGGCTCTAGCGTTGTATCGTTCACACGTTTGTAATAGTCATACCACCGGATTAGTCAACTTAACATTATCATATACTAAGCGGATTCGAAGCCCAAAGCAATACTCTTCGTGACCTGATCATTTCCGAGATACTTACTTTTCCGTTATTTACTATTCTACTATTTACATTCCTGTTACACACATCACGCATGTTTTTACTTTTCTGTTATTTACTTTACCGTCATTTACTTTTCTGCTTCACAAGCACACAAAACCCACTCACTAATTAAACCGGCTAAACAATAACAAACGTTGAGTATTGGAACTAGACCGTGTCCATTGATTAGATACTTGGTTCTTACCTAAACTATATTACGCTGCAATAGGCACACTTGCCTATTGTGTGTGTTTTTAAGTTTAAAGTAATTATCATTTTTTAAATTTAAAACCTGATCTCGTGAAACCATATCAAAAAATATATAATTAAACTAATATCACGTGCACATCATTTATATAATTCCCTGCAAGTAAATGCTCCAGGAACATGAATCCTTTGTAAGTTGTATGATATATAGTTTTGCAAATCAAATTCTTCATTTACGAGGGTTTCTCTTATGTTGTAAATGGCAAGCTAACATATATACACACAAGGTAACACAATGTGGACACTCATCATATAGTACGGTACCAATTCTACGTATATACGTTCCAAGTCCCGACTTGGACTTAATGATTTGCGTTGAATCCCATATTTCAAGCATAAATCCCCTAATTTAAGTATATAACACACCCGATTCAAGTTTGATTCATAAAATGTGTTTTAGGATGCAGTTAGTTTCATAAAAACTTATAAAAAGGAATTCTTAGTGCCAGGTGTATCTTAGCCCAAACAGTTCAAAAAGGGGGCGAAAGTCATATAAACTCACATGGTTAACGAATCTAGACATGTTCCAATGCCTCTAGTTAATCTCGTGTTATAACACAATGGGTCAAGCCGATTACATATACGATCATCTTATATTATAAAAATATCCTACCTCAACAAATCCGTATGACCACTAGTAAAGGTTCTAAATAACCTAAAGTGTTAAAAGGTCGTACTACGGTTTTGGTTAGACAACCCAAGGTCAAATACTGTTTGTTCTCAAAATCATTCATCTTAGTTAGTTTTATTCCAAAAACTTATTCTATGTATCTAACACAATCCACATAATTATGTTAACACTTAATGTTGAAAAATAATTGTAGTTGTTCCATTGTTTTTGTTCCTCTTGAACTGGTGTCGGCTTTTAACCAATAATCCCTTCAAATAACCAAATATTCCAGTAATCAATATTCCCATGATCAATTCCAAACAATTGACTCAGAAAGCTAATTCATAATAAAAACAAAGCTTAACGGCTATATAATCGTTAATACCATCAAGAACAACAAATCTGTTCTTAGATTGAAAGAGGAATCAACAATCTAAGATCAATACATGTAAATTGGATCAAGAATTGAATCAAGAACATAAGTATAAACTCAAACGGCCAATTGTATTGAATATAAGTTCGGTTAAAGGGAAAACTTGATAATATCAAAGCGTAGTTACAAAATGAACTATTACAGACTATTTATAGTAAAAAAAAACAACTGGCCGTAACTACCTAACCTTATAGACTCTTCTAGAAGCTAGACTGGCATAACTAACTCAACTAACTCTAAGTTGGTAGTTGCCTTCTAGAGTCGTCGCCTTGAGAAGAAACACAAACTGGTACGGAAAGAGTATGCCTTCTAATCAGGAGGAATAAATTGTTCTTCCGGAGTAGATAGACTCTCCGGAGTACTCGACATAACACTCTGTCTTCATGTTCTTCTTTACTCATGAGTAATATTGTCTCTTAAGACTAAATCTCCTCTCCGGAGTAGTTCTCTCTACGAGGTAGATTTACTCCTCGTTAGTAGACCTTGAACTTTTCTATCAACAACCTCTCCTGAGTAGTTCTCTCACCGGAGTAGGTTTGTTCTTTTTGTGTGGCACTTGTACTGTTCGGGAGTATGTGAACTTTTGAACAATAGCCTTTAATATTTGACCTTACAACCTCCCCCTAGGCTGATGATCATCAAGTTTCTCTTTAACTATCTTCTAGTAATCCTCTTCTCAAATTTGCCAACTTCTTTATAATTGAAATGCAGTACTTGGCTTCAGACTCATCTTTTGAGTGACAAGTAATATTCATAGATTCTATGGCAAACATATAGGAAGTAGACATCTCAATTCAGCAACTTCATAAACTCTTATAGGTTCTAGGATACCCCTTTCAATTACCGTATTTGTACTAACAGGATCTACTAATGCCCTTGTTAATGGCTACAAATACATTGTATTGTGAACATTCCTCTCATTAGGGCTGTGCAAAAAACGGAAAAAAAAACGAAAACCGAATCGTATCCGTATCCGAAAAACCGAACCGAATTCAATTCGGTTTGCGGTTAGGTTAATGGTTAGACAAACTTTTTTAATTTAGTTTATTCGGTTTGTTCAGTTAACTGTTTTAACCGAATAAATATAAATAATTAAATGTAAATTTATACTTTTAGCTCAACTATCAAGCCCGATAGCCCCATTGCTTTTTTATTTGTTTTTGTTTCTTGTAGAGATGAGAAAGTCACTGATAGAGTGAAAGACGAGTTAAAAAAACCCAAGTTTATTTGTGGCCAAGACTTATTGAAAAAAACTCAAGTTTCTTTATTTATGTTTGAACTTTTCAATTCGGTTAGGTCAGTTTTTTTATTAGACCAAAAAAAATCTCAAAACCGAATCGAATAAACCAAACAAATCGAAAACCGAACCGATGAACACCCCTACCTCTAATTGTATTAAGGTAAGATGGCTCTTGGAGCTTGATGAATTACTCTCTGTCTAGCCTCTGCATTCTAAGCAGAGTATGAGAATCTTCTCAAATTTCTCTTGGCTACATTAGGGTTTTTAATACCCTTAAATCCATATCTTGTCATTCCTCTCAGATAGTTCTCAAAGTCATATCCTTTAGGCTTAGTAGTAATCATTTTTATTCTAGACAAAATATTGACATCACTGATTGGTAACTTTAATATGTCCTGCCCAATTCTAAAAAAATTATCTCTTACAATTACATAGAGATCTTTATAGCTATCATACCTCCAGGTAACTATCTTTTCCTTCAGTGTTTCTCTTGAAAAGTTCTCAATCTCAATATCAAAATTCTCAACTATTCTCTCTGGAGTTTCTGGATTAGATTTGAACCATGAAGCCTTTTCTTTGTCAGACACTTTCTTTGATCTTCAGTAGTAGCAGATGAATAGAGTCCTTTGGAAATTTCTTCAAGTTTGACATTAGGAAAGGCAAGTATCTTGGCTGCATCTAGCTCTTTTATTTTCTCAGCTATTACTACACCTTGAGTCATAAACCCACTGCTTGATACATCAATTCTTCTTTTCTTAGATTGAAAGCGGAATCAACAATCTAATTCTTCATCTCTTTTCTTAACTTCCTCTTCTCTCAACTTTCTTGCTTTTCCATTCTCTTCCCTTGAAGCAGTCAACTTACTCTTCATATCTAACAACATATCCTTAGAGCAATTGTCAATTAATTCTCTTTTATACCATGATGCCACAAACTCTCTTATCAAATCCTGTCTTTCCTATTCATCTTTCTCAGGAAATACTTGATTTGATTTCTTTGTCACAATAGGTGAACCTTTCTGAACAATCTCTTTGTATTGCTTGTGTTTATTCACTGTTTATCTTAGATAACTAATAGCAGATACCACAGCTTAAAGATTATGCACCTTTACATATTCAAGTAGCATCTTCATCTCTTCTTCTTAATTTAGATTCTCACTAGCCACATGTTCTGATTCTTTACTAACATTTTGATTGTCAACCTGTCCTTGTTGTACAACAACTCCAGGTGACATCTTGGACTTTATCTCCTTCACATAGTCCTCAATCATATTATCAGACATCTTGAATATATCATCCTATTTAAAACTATGTTCAAACAGGTAAGTCATCCTCTCATAACACCTATCATCCAATGCCTCTGCATCAATTGAGTCATATAAGATTTTGTACTTTGTTGGATCAGGAGTAATAGCTTCTTCACTTCTTTTGAATGGTCTTTTGGCTATTGATTTTTTTCTTAGATGAGTATTAGAAGGCTTTGGAATCTAAGTAGTGGACTTTGGAACATCTTTAAAAGTCTCCTGAGTAGAATCTTCAACCTCCGTAATAGACTTGATTACCTTCGGAGTAGATTGTTGAATGACTTTGGAAACTTCCACATGGATAACTATCTCCGGAGAAGGTTTAGTAACCTCATGAGTAGTTACACTTGGAGTATTTCTTTACAAATAAACTGTGACACCCGACATTTCAGGTCAATATCCGTACATGTATTAAACAAGTTTACAATATAATTATTTTTGTGATTTAATTAATTTCACAAACAAGGACATTAAGGTCTAACAAAAACCGAACACGGTCTCATTTCACATTTTGGTAATTCTAGGAGTTACCGGTTCACGTGTCATATAAACCGACCAATACGAACGTTAGTGATTAAATTAAATATCCAGAAAAATATATATATATATATATATTACATAAACTTTACGTTGGACTATAATTTATTTTTAGACTAAAACATACGGTATAAGTAAAAGTAAAATAACGAACCCTTTCGAAGACGTTACCACTTATCGTCACCTTTAGGTATTTATACCTACGAATAATCACCTCAACGAATTATACAATCTAAGATTTAAATATTTTTTATTAACGAGCCATAAACTTGCTAAATTTACAATACCGTGAAGAATCTAAACCGAATTAAATTACCCCTTTAAAACCCTAATTGATATTAATACCATTAATAAATTAACACTTAAAACCTAATCATTTGATTTATCAACCCCCAAACCACTTTCCTTGACTTTTCGGCCGAAGCCAGAGAAGACCACCCCCCCCCATTCTCACGTCCCATTTCACCATACTTCCTAATTGACTATTTTAAAACCCATACCACCTCAATCATCTTTATCACAATTCCTTTTCATATTTCTCATTTTCATACGGCAAACATTCCAATTCTCTCCAAATCGAAGTCAAGTTCTAAGGCAAAACCTACCATAATACGGTGTTTTAAGAAGAACTTCAAGTGTTTCTAAAGGAAATTTAACAGAAGAATCAAGATCATTCTCTGTTTTCTCTCATCATCTTCATCTCTGTTTTAAGGTAAAAACTCGATACTATCTACATTATTTTCTTTAAAAACCGTAGCTAAACATACAAAATATTCAAACGCAAGTAAGATAACAAGAAAAGTGTGTCGAATTCAAGATTTAAAACATAAAAATATGCAGTACTGATTCTGTCAAACAGAAGTCCAGCAATCGAAACTATAGTTTCGATACCAGTTTGATCGAAACTAGGAGTTTCGATACCTACTTGATCGAAACTGGGAGTTTCGATACCTGTTACTCAATCGAAAATAGGAGTTTCGATACATGTTTACTCAATCGAAACTAGGAGTTTCGATACTAGTTGTTCAATCGAAACTAGGTATTTTCGATATCCTTCTTGTCAATCGAAACTAGGAAGTTTCGACAACTGTCATACTCAATCGAAACTAGGTAGTTTCGATACCCAACTACTCAATCGAAACTAGGAAGTTTCGATACTCAATTGCCCAATCGAAACTAGGTAGTTTCGATACCTGTGTCAGTCCCCTTTTGGGCAGTAACTTGGAACTGTTTTTTTTTATAACGAAACAAGTGTTGAACCACTAAGAGGATATTTTAAACAAAAACAACCAGATTTACAAAGTCGGTGAACAATTTGCAATATGAGACGTTCGGTCTTAACACAATTTACCCTTTGGTATTTAGGGTACGAATAGTCAAGTTTGACTACAACAAGTATCATTACAAACATACACAAAAACAAGGTGAGTTTCACGGCCCCTTTTTACTGTTTTTCAATATTTGGGGGAAAAACATACTTACAACTATTTTATGGGATAACAAGAGAATAAAGCACGACTTTTATGTTTACATGAGATGAGAACAACAAGTGAGGCCGCTAAAGTCCCCTGGAACAACGTAGTAACCATTAACTGTAGCCTAGGGTCCTATGAATAGTACTATGGAGAGTGACGTCTCCCGATCATGGTTAGTCGCGCTAACCACAATCTGGAGGATTTATGGCCGCATAGAACCGGATAACGAAATTAGGGGCGTGTACAATTGTCATGGTTTGGTTACGCCTCATGTATGAACATATTATTTGTATTCCTAGCTAGTTTACAAATGGGTCAACAATTCTTATTCTGTTTATCACATACACCTGAAACTATTTACGAACGATTGAATTTTACAAAGAACTCTTTGATTAAACCTGTTAACTCACCAACCTCGTGTTGACAATTTTAAGTATGTTTTTCAGGAAATTGAACGTGATCGCAAGGTTAGCAATGTAGGATACATGCATGCACGATGGATACAACTTTTGGGGGATTTCTCTTGTATAACTCATTGTAATAGAGTCATATTTGCGAAATCTTCACTTTTTGTAAACTCAATTTTACATTTTGGAATGTAAAACTTTAAACTTGTTTATGTATCCATTTATCATGTATGTGTTTGCGGTAATCATATGCTTTGGAAACCATGAACGTCGCGCCTCGCGTTTCCGCCTTGACGAGGTGTGACAGACCTGGTATCAGAGCCATTGATTATAGCGAACTAGGAGTCTAAAAATCGAACCTAGTCTATAATTTAAATGACTCACTGAGACGTTTTTCATTGCATATGCATTTCATAACTTATCATCCTATTGTACGGATATCGTAGACACTGAATATCGTCACACACTAACCCCATTTCGACTTCAGACCCATGGCACCCAAAAGAAGGACACCGCGTGACACTACTGGTGAAAACAACACGACGATTTCCACAGAAGTTGAGCAACTCATATCCCAACGTGTAGCCGCCGCCTTGGAGCAGTACGAAGCCAATCGGAATAACGGCGGAGGAAATGGTAGTGGTAGCGGAGGAGGTGCAGGAGGCAGTGGCACTACTGGAGGTTTTGGAGGTAATAGGATGTGTAAACACCTCTGTAACACAGTCGCGATCTAAGTTAACAACATTATTAAAATATTGACTTGTGACCCTACAGATGCTTCGAACAAGAAGTGCACTTATAAGGCCTTTCTATCCTGCAACCCTCGCAACTTCAATGGCACCAAGGGCGCAGTAGGCCTGATGAGGTGGATTGAGAAGATGGAATCTGTAATTGATATTAGTGAATGCACAGCTGACTGTATGGTGAAATATGCCACTTGCACACTTGCTGACAAAGCATTAATCTGGTGGAATTCTCAGATGAAAACCTTGGGAAGACAGACTGCCTACCAGCTATCTTGGGATGATCTAAAAGCCATGATGATCAAGGAGTACTGTCCTCGAAATGAGTTGCAAAAGATCGAATCTGAAATGTGGAATTTACAAATGATAGGAGATGATGTGGCTGGTTACACTGACCGATTCAATGAGTTAGCAAGTTTAGTTCCACACATGGTTACCCCAGAATACACGAAGGTTGAAAGATACTTGTGGGGTCTCGCTCCTCAAATCCGAAGCCCGGTAACTTCATCGAACCCTATGGATGCCAAGAGCGCTATAATTCTAGCTTCCAAACTAAGAGATAATGCTGTGCGTGATGGTTTGTTTGAGAAGAAGGAGACCGAGGAAGGAAGGTCTGGGGAAAAGAGGAAATGGTTTGGAAAGCTAAGTAATCAAAACAAGAATCAAACTTACAAGAGATCTGGAACCATAAAAGCCTATGCTGCCAACATTGAAGGACAAAATGGATACCTTGGAACACTACCGAAGTGTGACAAATGTGGGTATCATCACAGTGGAAGGTGTACCCAGTGTGGAAAATGTAAAAAGCATGGGCATCTAGCCCATAACTGTTGGAACAATGCGAACCCTAATAAGACCAATCAAGTAGCAGGAAAAGTCAACCCAGGAGCAGAAAGGATGAATCAGGGATGCTTTGAGTGTGGAGATCCAAAGCACTTTAGAAAAGACTGTCCAAAGTTGAAGAACCGAAACGACAATCAGGCCCGTGGAAGAGCGTTTGTGATGGGGGCTGGTGACGCACGACAAGATCCAAACATTGTCACTGGTACGTTCCCGATAAATAATCACTATGCCTCTATACTTTTTGATACGGGTGCTGATATGAGTTTTGTGTCAAATGACTTTAAGTCCCGACTCGGTATTAAGCCCAGCAAATTAGACCAAAATTATACAATTGAATTAGCAAACGGGAAATTAATTAAAACTGGGGAAGTCATTCAGGGTTGTACCTTATGTTTTAAGAACCACACATTTAGTATAGACCTACTACCTGTTGACTTGGGAAGTTTTGACGTTGTTATTGGTATGGATTGGTTGTCGAAGAATCACGCCGAGATTGTTTGTTTTGAGAAGATTGTTCATATTCCTCTCCCGAACGGAGAAGTTCTTTCGGTTCAAGGTGAGAAGAGTGGAGCGACATTGAGGATGATAAACTGCATGAAAGCTCGTAAGTACCTACGTAAAGGCTATTGCGTGTTCCTGGCTCACGTCGTCGAGAAGAAACCCGAGGAACGTCGACTTGAAGACATATCAATCGTTAAGGATTACCCCGAAGTTTTTCCTGAAGACTTGCCTGGATTACCACCACCGAGGCAAGTCGAATTCCGAATCGATTTGGTACCAGGAGCTGCACCGGTTGCGCGGTCACCGTATCGACTAGCACCTTCCGAGATGCAGGAATTATCTAATCAACTGCAAGAGTTGCTTGATAAAGGTTTCATAAGACCGAGTTTCTCACCTTGGGGAGCTCCGGTTCTATTCGTAAAGAAAAAGGATGGAACCTTTAGGATGTGTATTGATTACCGAGAATTAAACAAGCTGACAATCAAAAACCGGTATCCTCTTCCTCGAATAGATGATTTGTTTGATCAACTTCAAGGTTCCAGCTTCTATTCTAAAATTGATCTATGATCAGGGTATCATCAACTGAAAATTCAGGAAGAAGATATACCAAAAACGGCTTTTAGGACTCGTTACGGTCACTACGAGTTCCTAGTTATGCCATTTGGTTTGACGAACGCACCAGCTGTTTTTATGGATCTCATGAACCGCGTGTGCAAGCCGTACTTGGATAAATTCGTGATTGTGTTTATCGATGACATATTGATATATTCACGAACCAAGGAGGAACATGAACATCATTTGAAATTAATCTTAGAACTACTTAGGAAGGAGAAGCTTTATGCTAAATTCTCTAAGTGTGAGTTTTGGATCCGAGAGGTTCACTTTCTCGGACACGTCATCAATAAGAATGGTATTCACGTAGACCCATCCAAGATTGAAGCTATCAAAAACTGGGAAGCACCAAGAACTCCAACTGAGGTGCGTCAATTTCTGGGTTTGGCAGGCTATTACAGGCGATTCATCAAGAATTTTTCAAAAATAGCCCTGACTTTAACCACATTAACCCAGAAAGAAAAGAAGTTTGATTGGAGTGACAAGCAAGAGTCAGCTTTTCAATTGTTGAAGCAGAAGCTGTGTAGTGCACCGATCTTATCCCTTCCTGAGGGAATCGACAACTTCGTCGTATACTGCGATGCATCACACCAAGGACTTGGTGGTGTGTTAATGCAAAGAGACAAAGTCATTGCATATGCCTCACGACAACTAAAAGTGCACGAAAAGAATTATACGACCCATGACTTGGAGTTGGGCGCAGTTGTGTTTGCACTCAAGATTTGGAGACATTACTTATACGGTACAAAATGTACTATCTTTACAGACCACAAGAGTCTCCAACACATTTTTAATCAGAAAGAACTCAACATGAGACAACGTCGTTGGGTAGAGCTACTGAATGATTACGACTGTGATATCAAGTATCACCCGGGTAAGGCAAACGTCGTAGCAGATGCCTTGAGTCGTAAGGAACGGGTTAAAACTCTTCGTGTTCGTGCCCTAGGATTGACAATTCATACGAGTCTCACGATTCAAATCCGGATGGCACAACAAGAGGCAATCAAAGAAGAAAACATTCATAATGAAGCTTTACGAGGAATGATCAGACAGTTGGAACCAAAGTCAGATGACATTTTATACTTCATGAATAGAATCTGGGTGCCGAGTAACGGTAACTTACGGGAGTTGGTTATGGACGAAGCCCACAAGTCCAGGTACTCCATTCACCCGGGTTCAGATAAGATGTATAAGGATCTAAAAGAATTGTATTGGTGGCCCAATATGAAAGGAGATATTTCCACATATGTCAGTAAATGCTTGACGTGTTCAAAAGTAAAAGCCGAACATCAGAAACCGTCTGGCTTGTTACAACAACCCGAAATTCCCTAATGGAAATGGGAACAGATTTCTATGGATTTCATCACGAAATTACCCAATACGTCCAGTGGTTATGATACCATATGGGTAATTGTCGACCGTTTAACGAAATCTGCTCACTTTCTGCCAATTAAAGAAACCGACAATACAGAGAAACTTACAAGACTCTACATTAAAGAAATTGTGGCAAGACACGGAGTGCCAGTTTCTATTATCTCTGATAGGGATAGCCGTTTCGTGTCAAGGATTTGGAAGTCGTTACAAGAAGCCTTAGGCACACGCCTAGACATGAGCACCGCCTACCATCCACAAACGGACGGTCAAAGTGAAAGGACTATCCAAACATTAGAAGATATGCTCCGTGCGTGTGTAATTGATTTCGGAGGAAATTGGGATACTCATTTACCATTGGCGGAGTTTTCCTATAATAACAGCTACCACACGAGCATTAAGGCAGCTCCGTTTGAAGCTTTATATAGTCGTAAATGCCGCTCACCGTTATGTTGGGCGGAAGTTGGTGAAAAACATTTGACAGGCCCTGAGATTGTCCAGGAAACCACTGATAAGATCTTCAAAATTAAGGACCGTCTGAAAGCGGCCCGAGACAGACAGAAGAGCTATGCTGATAACAGACGGAAACCATTAGAATTTCAAATTGGTGACCGAGTAATGTTAAAAGTCTCACCATGGAAAGGGGTTGCAAGGTTTGGTAACCGTGTTAAGCTCAACCCTAGATACGTTGGACCTTTTGAAATACTGGCTAGAGTTGGCCCTGTAGCTTACAAACTCAAACTACCACAAGAACTAAGCAACGTACATGATACGTTTCATGTATCAAATCTCAAGAAGTGTTTATCATCCGAGACGTTAATTATACCACCAGATGAGATTCACATAGACGACAGGTTGCATTTCATCGAGGAACCGATTGAGATTTCAGATTGGAAAGTTCAAAGGCTGAGACGTAGTCGAATCAAACTGGTTAAAGTACGATGGAACTCAAAACGTGGTCCTGAGTATACATGGGAACGAGAAGATCAAATGAAAACTAAATACCCCTCCTTGTTTAAGGATACACCTATTCAAGAAGACACGAATTGAATTTCGGGACGAAATTCTTTTAACATGGGGAGAATGTGACACCCGACATTTCAGGTCAATATCCGTACATGTATTAAACAAGTTTACAATATAATTATTTTTGTGATTTAATTAATTACACAAACAAGGACATTAAGGTCTAACAAAAACCGAACACGGTCTCATTTCACATTTTGGTAATTCTAAGAGTTACCAGTTCGCGTGTCATATAAACCGACCAATACGAACGTTAGTGATTAAATTAAAAAACCAGAAAAATATATATATATATATATTACATAAACTTTACGTTGGACTATAATTTATTTTTAGACTAAAACATACGGTATAAGTAAAAGTAAAATAACGAACCCTTTCGAAGACGTTACCACGTATCGTCACCTTTAGGTATTTATACCTACGAATAATCACCTCAACGAATTATACAATCTAAGATTTAAATATTTTTCATTAACGAGCCATAAACTTGCTAAATTTACAATACCGTGAAGAATCTAAACAGAATTAAATTACCCCTTTAAAACCCTAATTGATATTAATACCATTAATAAATTAACACTTAAAACCTAATCATTTGATTTATCAACCCCCAAACCACTTTCCTTTACTTTTCGGCCGAAGCCAGAGAAGACCACCCCCCCCCATTCTCACGTCCCATTTCACCATACTTCCTAATTGACTATTTTAAAACCCATACCACCTCAATCATCTTTATCACAATTCCTTTTCATATTTCTCATTTTCATACGGCAAACATTCCAATTCTCTCCAAATCGAAGTCAAGTTCTAAGGCAAAACCTACCATAATACGGTGTTTTAAGAAGAACTTCAAGTGTTTCTAAAGGAAATTTAACAGAAGAATCAAGATCATTCTCTGTTTTCTCTCATCATCTTCATCTCTGTTTTAAGGTAAAAACTCGATACTATCTACATTATTTTCTTTAAAAACCGTAGCTAAACATACAAAATATTCAAACGCAAGTTAGATAACAAGAAAAGTGTGTCGAATTCAAGATTTAAAACATAAAAATATGCAGGACTGATTCTGTCAAACAGAAGTCCAGCAATCGAAACTATAGTTTCGATACCAGATTGATCGAAACTAGGAGTTTCGATACCTACTTGATCGAAAATGGGAGTTTCGATACCTGTTATTCAATCGAAACTAGGAGTTTCGATACATGTTTACTCAATCGAAACTAGGAGTTTCGATACTAGTTGTTCAATCGAAACTAGGTAGTTTCGATATCCTTCTTGTCAATCGAAACTAGGAAGTTTCGACAACTGTCATACTCAATCGAAACTAGGTAGTTTCGATACCCAACTACTCAATCGAAACTAGGAAGTTTCGATACTCAATTGCCCAATCGAAACTAGGTAGTTTCGATACCTGTGTCAGTCCCCTTTTGGGCAGTAACTTGGAACTGTTTTTTTTTTATAACGAAACAAGTGTTGAACCACTAAGAGGATATTTTAAACAAAAACAACCAGATTTACAAAGTCGGTGAACAATTTGCAATATGAGACGTTCGGGCTTAACACCATTTACCCTTTGGTATTCAGGGTACGAATAGTCAAGTTTGACTACAACAAGTATCATTACAAACATACACAAAAACAAGGTGAGTTTCACGGCCCCTTTTTACTGTTTTTCAATATTTGGGGGAAGAACATACTTAAAACTATTTTATGGGATAACAAGAGAATAAGGCATGACTTTTATGTTTATATGAGATGAGAACAACAAGTGAGGCCCCTAAAGTCCCCTGGAACAACGTAGTAACCATTAACTGTAGCCTAGGGTCCTATGAATAGTACTATGGAGAGTGACGTCTCCCGGTCATGGTTAGTCGCGCTAACCACAATCTGGAGGATTTATGGCCGCATAGAACCGGATAACGAAATTAGGGGCGTGTACAATTGTCATGGTTTGGTTACGCCTCATGTATGAACATATTATTTGTATTTCTAGCTAGTTTACAAATGGGTCAACAATTCTTATTCTGTTTATCACATACACCTGAAACTATTTACGAACGATTGAATTTTACAAAGAACTATTTGATTAAACATGTGAACTCACCAACCTCGTGTTGACAATTTTAAGTATGTTTTTCAGGAAATTGAACGTGATCGCAAGGTTAACAATGTAGGATACATGCATGCACGATGGATACAACTTTTGGGGGATTTCTCTTGTATAACTCATTGTAATAGAGTCATATTTGCGAAATCTTCACTTTTTGTAAACTCAATTTTACATTTTGGAATGTAAAACTTTAAACTTGTTTATGTATCCATTTATCATGTATGTGTTTGCGATAATCATATGCTTTGGAAACCATGAACGTCGCGCCTCGCGTTTCCGCCTTGACGGGGTGTGACATAAACCCTCGTCACGTTTTTAGCCTCCATTTTCAATCTTTCAATCTCTTTCTTTCTTAGCTCATCCTCCATAATTGAGCTTAACCATGAAGCTGCAACCTCAGACATATTATCTTCTAGCTGAATCTGAGCATTGACTTCATCATGGTAGTCTTAAGAAAGAATATCCTCAATTGCTTTCCTAGAAAGTTCCTCCTCCAGATCTTTTAAAAGTTTATTCTAAGAGGTGGGTTTATCATCTTGTTCAATCATGATGGCTTTACCTTTGTCAATTCCTAAAACACATTTAAAACAACATTAGGAAACTTAGAAATTTCAAATACTTAGAACACTTATGTTGGACTTATATGAACCTTGTATTGACATTTCTAAAACACGGCCATCGAGATAAGATCTAAAGAGTTACACCACGAACAACAATATATGTAAAAGGTTGTTTAAAGAGTTAAACGAACCTTACACGAATAAAGTACGTGGCAGAATGATTAATTTTGAAATAATCATTTCGATTATGTGGGATAATCAAAGGCAAGATAGTAGTTTGTAATTCGAAATTACAAATGATCTAATTAAGTTATGTATATATTGGCAATATATATATATAAAATTAATTTTAAAAGGTTAATTAAATGTGTTTATACAGACCTTTTATGTAACTAACCCACGTGTAAGACCCCGACCCGGGCGTCCTACAGTTGGTTTTCATAACGGGTTATTCTCTTTTAAAATACATGTGTTACTAATCAAACTACAACGGAAGTCTTTCAAAAATCTATAATTACACTTAACATCGTTATCGCCATAAGTTTACCTCACGAATGCCTAGTGTAGGGCCCCAAACCAGGAACCCTACGGTTGGTTCTCATAACGGGTTATTCTTTTGAAAATACTCATTTTTGATATATTAAACTATAGCGGAAGTCTTTCTAAAAACATTAATTACTATTTAATGTCATTAACTTACCTCACGAATGCTTGCACACCAATCCGGGTAGCACCGCTCCCAAGCCTAGATAAGTCAACGCAACGCTTACCTGCAAAACAATCTATCGTACACACAAAGCCAGCTACGCTGAGTGAGTTCTAATAGTTTAGTTTAATTAAAAGCCAACTCGTCTCAAAAGTTATTTGAACTTTACTCAGGACCCACAGTCCTTATAAATTAGATCCACAATTCATTAACCATTAGATAACCCCTGGTATCACCCGATATCCCATAATAACTCATTACCCATGACTCATTCAGTAATAATAATAATCCTGCGGTATCATCGACATAGGTCGAACTTACTATACCGATAACTCATGCTCATGTACATGTATTAACTCGACACTTGGTTAACACAACAAATCCCTAGACATCAACTTACTCAGCCTTGACCAAGGCTCTTACAAATCAACTGACATAACAGTCATAAACTTCATATCACAATCTTGGCATCACGGCCAATCTAACTCTACTCATCACATTAATACTATCTCAAGCACAATAAATATAACTCAACGCTTGTATGCAATTTAACACAAATATATAAACACACAAACACATACCTCTTCACTACACCGTCGTCAGGGTTACCCTCGTCAGGGCATTCGACACACCCCGAGCTCATCACTGTCCTGTTGGACCTCTTCACCTCTGGTGACCTCGCGAAGGACTTCGTCCTCCCCAATCCCGTTTGCTGTGTCATAATGACAACGACGCAAACACAATACCCGCTGTGTCACAAGGACAACGACACAATGCACACAACACATGTATAATCACATAACATTATACTCTACATACATGTTTCATTAACTGCACCTGCACATAGCACTAGGACAAAGTATCCTACACGTATTCATAAGAGTTTAGCTCATACCCCGACTCACCCTGACTAACTCATAACACAATACACTGCTAATATAACAACACACATACAATTACTATATCTCATTATTTAAGCACATACCACGTACATGCACATCTTGTGACACCTCCTAGTCATACCCGTACAACCCATTTACTACAAATCCCGACTCACCCCTGTTAGGTCACCATACGACCCACGACCATATACCCACCTTTAACCTACACCTCTCATGGACAACGCATAGTCCTTTAGCCTCGTATTTAATAGTTAAAGTCGTAAACTCATCGGTTTAGACCCCAAAGCTCGATATACAATTAATGTACTAAAACATGTCCCATAAGTATGTATGATAGCCCCAAAAAGTTAAAAACATTTAAAAGAGGGGGATTAGAAACTCACCAGTTATACTGCGTCCAAACCCTAGCTCTACACCACGCGTGCTCGCTCAATCCCGAACCTGTCAAACGTACATCCTAAACATGTGTCATCGTTAAAAAACGTTTGTTTATGTATAATATATATAATATATAGATATTTATCATTGATTAGTAGGAGGCGAACTTTATGTTAAATAAGAGAACAACAGAAGTATACGCTTTAGGTCAACATATATCTATCTACGTATAAATATAAATGATCCCGAATCTCGTCTCGTCCGCTCGTCCCTTCCTCCATGCAAAAACCCTAGTCCTCGTGTCCGCCCAAACCGGGTTATTCCGGACCCGTTTAGAACCCGCATGCATGCATGTTTACGTCCAATACCAAGCCTTAGTCTCGTAACCCACACGTACCCGAGTCGAGGCCTCCATGCATGTACAACACTTGACATGCAACCTCGTGTTCACGAAACCCTTATCGAGTGTAACTCTGTTCCATGCTCTCCCTCGTTCACCACCATACACCACCACCGTCGGGTATCACTTCCACTCGTCACCATGGTTTCACCGTCTTCTCCGTGCACCGCTGCTGGCTCCCCATGCCCCGCCGCGCCATGCCGTTGAGCATTGACTCAGTCGAGTCACCCCGTTCCTTACCCTGCCGGCTACCACCACCGCTGTCGCATGCCTGCCCTACTGTCGCTGAGTACCTTCGCGACCAGCACCATCTCCAACCTCCTCGTTCGCCGTCATGGAGCATTACCACGACCAACCCCGACGTCAGCCATCCCTCACGTCTCCATCTCTGACCACCTCCTCCTCCTCAACCCTAATCGGGTTCTCTAGCTTACCAGAAACAAGAACAAAATAAAGGAACGGTTAGGTTTAGTGTTTACCTTGCGTGTGAAGCCTTCCCTTTGCTCTCCCTCCCCCTTGCGCCTCTCTTTGTTGCCGTCGAGTATCCCTAGACCAATTATGGTCTAGGGTTAGCATAAAGGAGGTATTTAAAACCCTTGAGGTTTTACATTCAAGCCCCTCCTCTTTTGTTACGTGCTTTCCAGTCATAACCCTCATTAAGCAACTAACCGTGTCATTTCTCACCGTTAAAGCACCCCATGCACGACAAACCCTATTCTTTATTTGGTTTACTATAGGCTCGGGTCGCTCACTAGTCCGAACCCTAAACCTTTCGAATTTTCGCGATGTTACAAGTCTACCCCCCTTAAAAGACGATTCGTCCTCGAATCCTGCGTTGGTACCAATCAACACAGCGTATTCTTGTACACCCAAATCATTCGGTGTCAAACATTCACCTTACACTACCTGTTTTCATTACTTTGCTTTGCAATACGACCACCCTTCAAGGGTTCAAAGAAGCCTTCTCCGATGCACGTTTCCAACTTCGGGACTCGTAGGTTTTACCTACACCTTAACTCTCCTCAAGTCCTTCCAGCCCATAGTTAAACGACTGTATTTCCAACTCTCGTCATCCCGGCACTCGCCAAAAGTTGCGTGATTTCCTTGATTACTAATCCCTTCATGAAGGTTCCATTGTCACCCTTGACAATACCTTGTCACCCTTATTGTTCCTATGAGCGTCGCACGTACCATCTCTAGCACTATGTAACACAATGCTACCAACTGTCCTCTCACATGTCACGTTTCATTCCAGTTCACGGGCATAATTGCCTTTGTCTCTCGTATAACCCTAAAAGTCTCGTCATTCCGACGATCACCCTCCCAAGTAGGTTCCTTAACTTTCATGAATGGATTCATTCATCGTCCTTCCAAAGTTAAGTCGTCATACTTCTCACCTCATACTTTGATCACCGACCTGCGATGATTTCTCAAACTCTAGCCCAATGCCCTACCCATAATGGAATCGCTAATGTCTTTCTTCAATGATCTTCAGGAGCTCGTGTAAAGCTACCCTGATCTCCACTAAATTTCTTTATCGTATTATCTCTTTACTTCATTATCACGCATCCAATACGTCTCGTAAGTACGTACACACCCAACGCTATGGTCATCTTCATTAGCTTTCGATGTTTCTAAAGGCTCATATGCCTTTGTCATGTCTGTTCAACATCTAAGCTCTTGGTTTCCTTGAATGCTTCACAAGAGCTCATATTAAGTTGGTCTTGGATTTACAAGCGTAGGCATATCCTTCTTAGTCACTTACGTGTAATCTTGCACTTGCCCCTCCTGAGTTTCACCTTTCTCTATGTTGCTCTACCATTACCACGTGATCCCCGATCGCATCTCATTTATCATGTACGAACATGAAGTCCGCCTGCTCACAAGCCTCAGCTATTCGTCGTCCCGCCTAAGGAAAAACATCTCTAATCTTCTAGTGTCTCATCTCGACCGAATTCTTCATATAGAACGTGTTCCATGAAGGTCCTTCGTCACCTTGCTAACTCTGTGCCGAAATCTTCAGCGTCATCACCTTGATCTCATCATAAACATTTCTTAGTCAAATGTCCACGTAACGCTTTCCTCATCTACTCTCACAGCTTCGCATATTGGCTTCGTGCTCCTAATTCCCGAGATATAAGCATAGGCATCTCATAAGAGCACCTCACTGGTCGCCTAGAAAGACATCAAAACTCCTTACATTATCTCGACGTATCAGCGTCGAGAAAATCGTCAAGATAGAAATACCATACTTGAGCACCCTAACCATCCGTCCTATGCATTACTAAGCGTGTACTACAAGGACACACACTGTGACACGTAACTACAGAACACACATTATTCTACACATGTACTAGTAACTCAACCTTCTAACTCACATAAAGTGCACATACATAACTAGCTAGATCTGGGTAAATCTACGCGCATACCATATGACCTCGTCATTTATAGACACACAAGTATATCATGTTGTTTGGCCCGAAGACACAAGCAAACACGATCTCCCGTCTGACTGTCGTCAGACACAATAACCTGTTGACAAATGTCAACACCATACCAAGCTTACACTTGGTCTCCCGCCTGACTAATTCTAGACACAATATCAAGCTTATGCTTGATCTCCCACCATGACTATTAAGTACGTGACACAAATCACTCATACTCATAAGCAACTCAATTAACGACATACAAGTTTATTCACAAAACTCTCTCATTCCCTTAAGCACCAAAACATTTACCTCGCTAAGATCTATGCCGTAAGATATAAAGACATTCAATATTATAGTAAAGATAAACACTCCCTTACACTTCACACATCACCTAAGCATAACACATAGGTGACACTATCTTAAGACCGTAGACACTCACAATTAATCAAAACTCAGGTCTACATTGGTCTACACATATAGTCAAATCAACCAAGTCATAGCATCACATCAAAGATTACGTTTAGTATGAACTCACGTTGTTCAAAAGGTAATCACATAATCACACTTAATCAACACCGCACCATCATTAGCAACCTATCACTCATGCAACTATCATTTATCATACCCAAATCATCTCGCGATATAACTCGCACTCAATGTCAAAATCAAATAGTCAATATTTGAAATAAACATCACACCACGTAAACGTCTAATCACTTAAAATGTTAAATCACCCACGATCTCTCGTGACAACCGTCATGTCCAAAAGTCATATAGAAGTTCAACGTCTCAAACAACGCTTGCAAGATTACTACGGGACTACATTAGGTGTATGATTTGTGTCCTCCTCTGGTTCCTCCTCATCGGACCCCGTGTCAATCACATAATCCTCTTGAAATAAAGCTCTCTTAGCTGACACACATGGTCGATCTCTCAGCTATTTCCATCCTGTCACTCTGGTTTCAGCACCACACGGGACGCTCCCATCCTCAGCTCTAGTCACACTTGACGCGAGAAGCGCCAACACCACTACTATGTCAATGTCAACTCCATCTACGGCAGTCGTCGGCTTGACCTGTCGATCTACATTCCTCTTAGTAAGAGTTCCACGCTTGCCCAAACTCATACGCTTATCTTAGCCTCCTAATCCTACTCAAGATAGAACGTTAGAGTGATTACTATGGGCGTCAAATTCAGAATATGAGAGTAATCATAGACTGCCAAATCACGGTGATCAAATGCAATTTGCTGGACCACATTACTGCTCGGATTCTAAACCTTCCCCATCATATTCACACTAGCTTTCTTCCTTTCATACACCCCCGATGCGCATGCATCCCACACAACCCACATAGGACCACACAATAATCTAGTAAGTTATCATCTTTATCACAATTTCACACCATCCAAGGTTACACACACATTACTAAATCATATCGACACCCCAAACTATCTCACATAGTTACAATTAATGCTACTCCACATTACTCAACTCACATCATGGTCTCACTTAATCATACCGCACAACTCCACGTAGTTCTACATAATGCTACAACACATATCACACCACCTGATCCCACACGGAATCATAAATCATTTACTCACACCAATCACTCTACCTAGTGTAACACTACACACGTAGTAAACAATAATTACTGTTCAACTCAAAAGACGTACCTCTTGGCTCGCGGTTACTCGTGGTAGTTTAAGTTAAGGTATTTTATTTTATAAAAACACAAATTTTCTCTTAAACCACGGCTCTGATACCAACTTGTAAGGCCCCAAACCAGGCACCCTACAGTTGGTCTCATAACGGGTTATTCTCTTTTAAAATACATGTGTTACTAATCAAACTACAGCGGATGTATTTCAAAAATCTATAGTTACACTTAACAACGCTATCGTCATAAGTTTACCTCAAGAATGACTGCACACCAATCCGAGTAGCACCGCTCCCAAGCCAAGATACACCAACTCCAAAGCTCACCTACAAGACAGTCTAACGTACACACAAAGTCAACTACGTTGAGTGAGTTCTAATAGTTTAATTTAATTAAAAACCAACTTGTTTCAAAAGTTATTTAACTTACTCAGGGCCCTCTGGTCCTTATAAAATAGTTTTATAAGTTATCATCACGTAGATGACTCCTGTTATCATATGTTGTCCCAAAAGGGTTAACCACCCAAGACTCACCCCACAAGCATAGCCCTGTAACTTTCACCAACACAACTCAATCCTTCTATACTAGATACTCGTAATCTACTATTCGTATCATATCCCTAGCTCACCTATTCCTATGGACACACTATAGACCCTACAACTCTTTAATAATCCTTTTATTTCCAATTACACATCGGATTAAAACCCGAAACCCTTATCCCGATTAATAGATTAAACCTGGCTCATAAGCATGTACGATAGTCCCAAAACATTAAAAACGTTTAAAGAGGGGAATTAGAAACTCACCGATATGGAGATCTCACTCTTGCACTACAAAGGTCTCCTCGCAAGAAACCCGAATCTGCCAACGTATGATCACATGGTCAGATTTCATTCTAAACATGTGTCCGATACGCATAATTATAAATGATCCCGACACTCGTCTCATCCGCTCGTCCCCTTGTAGTCTGCCCAAACCGGGTTGTCCTAAACCAAGTTTAGAACCCGTAGGCACGGACCCTTGTTCCCATGCATGCACGCACGTACATGTACCCTGCAAAGGAAAATCCTTATCTTGCAAATACGTAAGCTTAAAGCGAGTCTCTATGCACATGCGTGAACCACCATGCGGAAACCATAATCGGGTGTGACCCAACTCTGCCCCGTCTTCGGTCACCACCATGAACCACCATCGCGAACCCCATGCACGACCCCATCGAGCACCACCAATTACCACATTTGCATGCCTTACCCTAGTAGGGTCCTCCTTTACTTGGAAGCACCACCACCACCCGTACATCGACTTCCGCCGTCGCGAAGCACCACTACAGCTGACTCCTGCTGTCACCGGCGCCACCCATGTTGCCGTCAACGTTTCTAGCAACCTTCGAAGCCACCACCATCTTCCCCGTCACCCTTCCCCTCTATCTCTTTCCACTCTCTCTCTTCTCTCCTTCTCGGCCCCGGCCTGTCACGCACCATCTCCGACCACCGTAAGCACCATCCCACACCAGCACCTCTCACCGTAGCCACCGTCCCCGACCAAGCCTCACTAACAAAACCCTAATCGGGTTTTTAACTAGAACCACAATGAAAACGTGAAACGAGAGGAGTAACGAGGATTACCTTGGTTTGACGTGTAGCTCTCCGCTTGAATCCGCCACGGGACCGCCGCTGGAACACCGTGATCCTCCTCTTTCTCCGGTGACCCCCTCTCTCGGTTTCTTTCTGTCGTCACGCAAGATCCAGCCAAAATGGCTTAGGGTTTCTCAAGAATTTCATTATATACATCCTATAGTTACATTCGGGTCCTCGCTTCTTCTTAACTGCGTGTTATTAACTCGAACAGCTCAATAATGACCATACGGGTCTAATTCAGTAGTTAGACGTATATTTTCGGCCAACACTACTCTCCACTAAGCAAATTAGGGTTTCGGTTGTCCGTTAACCCGAATTGCTAGCTTCCGTATTTCATGGATGTTACACCACGTGTTTGCTTATTAGTGATTATATGAACATAACAACGATTAAAAGGTAATTAGTCTAAACTTAAACCCTAACACGGGGATTAACTCTCAAGCTATCTTGTAACACCCAAAATTTTTGAACGATTTTAACTTTAAAAACGCGTGAAATTTAGGTCCCATAAAACGCCCTTGATTAATCAACACATGATAAAAGCAACAACACGATCAACGACATAATTTTGTTTTAGAAATAGCAACCGACACTTCAAAATAAAAATAAGTTTTAACCTCCAAAGATAATTCAAAACAAGTTTAATAACTCCCAAAAAGTAGTTCTAACTCCAACCATTAACGTCCACCAAAACGAATGAGAATCTAATCCACCATGAAGCTTGACCCGAGACCTCAAACTAGAGCTTTACCTATATGAGAACACCACAAAACATGTTAGTAATGATATATACAAGTTCCCATAGCTTCCAATGAGTTAAACAAAAGAAAAACCCAAAAAATGGGTTTCAGTGTAGGGGGAGGGCGTTTGGGGAGCGCAGGTCAGTGCCCACGGCGTAGGCAAAACCAACCCAGCGTAGGCAAAACCAACCCAGCGTAGGCTACGCCGGGTAGGGCGTAGCTTACGCCCCCACCTACACAACAAACTTTATTTTTGAATTCCTCACGTCGAGTCACCCCAAATTCATATATTACGGCTTACGTAACTCATTTTCTAGCCCAAGATATGCTTACTTCAAGTTTGGCATTCCTCTATTATCCGAATTGCACCAACTTAGTAGGATTCTAATGATCCCAATCCCTCCCTTTTACCTACTTAATGAAGTTCATGGACTTCAATAGACCAATTATCCAACACGTACTAGTTAGCACCCAAAGACTCCAACTAACATATATAACTCCTTGCATACATTACACATATGTATGTATACACTAGTTGGTTACTCCCCCACTAACCCGACCATACTTATTTGTGAGGTTCTAAAGACCTCAAACACCACAAGAAGATTATGTGAAGTTCATGACCTCAATAACACACATGTGAGGTTCTTAGACTTCAAATACCACAAACGACTTGTGAAGTTCATGACCTAACATAACTATAATGAGAGGTTCTTAGACTTCAAATAACGACATTAGTGAAGTTCAAAGACTTCAAGAAACAACGACATTAGTGAAGTTCAATGACTTCAAAAGATAACAACATAAATGAGTTAGCCAAAACCATCAAAACCGAGCATGCAAGTATCAATTTCGAGATTGCAATCTTCTCCTTTCTTCCTCATCTTGTAATTTCGCATGGAACACACACCACATGTGCGTTCCTGAGTTTTTTTTGCCTTAAGACCAAAATCAAAATTGGTTTTGTTACAAACAGCCCCCTGAACTTCCATATTTTACCCCTTTCACCCAAACTAGTTTAATGCTCCATCTAAAACAACCTTCCACTTTGTTTTAATCTTCCTTCACCCCTATAATATTATTTTAGGAAAATAACATTATATTTTGGATTTTGGTTCGTTACAAATCTCCCCCCCTAACTTTAGGTTTCGTCCCCGGAACCCGCCACCACATACTCAACTTAGGGTAGCCATACAACATTCCTCCTCTTTACTTTCACAAAGTCAATTCTACCTTTCATTGTGCTTTCAAGGAATATACATACTAGATCCCTCATTACACAATTAATTCGTCCCAATATCTAAGATAGTCTCCAGTTCTTCCACAACGTTCAAAATCATAACCTCAACATCACCATGAGAAGCAACAACAACTTCTCCCGCCAAACATTTCCGAGAATGGGCCACGAAAATGTATCATAGGGTTTACTTGATTCCCTCGGGTAACTCTAAACGCTAAACCAATTTCCAAACCAACATAAAGTTTGAACGGTCCAACAAAACGGGGACTTAGCCTCCCACATTTTTCGAACCCGGTTCACCCCCCCCCCCCCCCTTTCAAGGGAAAACTTTTATAGCGCCAATTTTTCCACTTAAATAATAACACACCCCTTACCTATATTCAACTAGGGTTTACTGTCACATCTTGAGTGGATTTGCATTGCCGTTCATTTACAAGATCTTCTACACCTAGTCTTGGATCACACCATAATAGCTAAAATCACCGACTTCCTTCAACTGGACAAGTGAAACCGACATTTCAATCTAACCTAAAAGATACGGTCATGCCATGTCGTATCACACCCTCCACAAAATTGACATTATTTCTATCTTTCATAAGAGTAGGCTCCCTCTAAGAATAGGATATGCATACTCTCCGATCGAAAGACCCGCCACTATCCAAACCGATACATGTTTCCACCATTTTCATATACTCTTGTAGTCAAACTATTACAAGAGTCTCCTACCACGCATAGGTATATGAAGCCATTGAGGCTTCCCACACGACATACCTTTAGCGTTTGGCCTTGGTCCACAAGCCAACGAGACATTTGTCAACATCCTCGACTATATCTCATTTCTTCTCTAGCCACCAAAGTTATACTCCACAACCAAGCATTATTGTTACCCCGTGTGTATAGATTTCTTGAATTTATGAATCACTCATAACGGTAGTCAATACGTTTGACAACTAAGGAATTCAAGTTCTATCACACTGTTTCTCCCACCTCATAATTAGAAGTTTTCATAACCTTCCACACCAATGCATCCATTGAGATTTAAGGTCTCAAGTGTTTCATACTGTTGGGATTCGAGGATCCATCACCTACATACAACACTCCTTTGAAGCTCTAGACTTCAATTCAACCATCTAATATTCACCCGCGTATACAATTACCCGTTCTCTCCTCAAGTCCTCTCCTTTAGTTGATACAATCACAGTTACAACTGTCTAAGTGAATACGCGATAATCCCACCTCGTTGCATAGAGACATAACCGAGTCTAATGCATGAGGTACCAAAATAACTGACAAACATACGGTTTCTCCTAGTAAGAACACGACAATTGCCTTACCTAAATCCTCTTTTACAACTCTGAAAGGCAGCTCCTTATCTGTGACCCAAACACTCAGTTCATCTCTGATGACTTAATCATAAGTCCTCCTTTGAGATTCAAGGATCTCAATCACACAATCCCCTTTTGAAGTTTGAAGACTTCAATCTCAATATCGTTGGTGAAGTTCTAAGACTTCGAACACCACTTGTGAAGTTCTAAGACTTCGAACAACACTTGTGAAGTTCTAAGACTTCAAACACCACTTACCCCCGTTCATCTTTATCATTAATGGGTCTACAAATATGCCTACATAATTATCCACCTTATCCAAAATGGATTTCCACCAAAGCCGAAACGTCACACCGTAATCTCATAGTATCCGCAATGGATTTCATAACCATTCATGTGATATCGCCCTCCTCTACATTTATTGGTTTAATCTAGGACCTAACTCACTTTGTTCAACCCCGTCAATTGATGCACAACGCATTCTTCTATTCTTTAACTCTACAAAGAACGGTTATACCCCAAAAAGAGTCACTCGGGTACAAAACCCTAAATGAACTTCTTCACAACTGCAACATCAAGTATTCCATTGCTTCGGTTGGTGTCAATGGCATAAGTCATGAATACACAAATTCATCCGCCATGTGTTGCACCGTCTCTAGATGAGAACAGATCGACACGTCACCCCTTAGTCACACACGACATTGATATGGTTACTAAGTAACAACACAAGTTCCAATACAATCGTAGGACTCCATTCCATGTGATTGCTTCACTCGCAACCTACAAATGTCAAATTGCACAATTTTCAACATTTAACCCCCAATGTAGATCACCTCCAAATCGAGTGATCTACATAACTTCTCATCTGATAATAAAACCAAAGGACTTCAGCCTCATCGTTGGTAGTTAGAAATGTCCGACTCGAAGGTCTCAGAATTTCTATTTTCTCCCCTTTATCACCCTGTGTACTTAAGCTTGAGACGTTAACTTCGAAAGTGTCTCAATTTATAACAACTGTAACACAAGTTATTAAGACTATAACACTATGGCATAGTGTGTCCCATCATTCTCCAATAGAGTTACCTACCATACATACAACGGTAATAGGTATTACCTCCCCTTAAAGGTTCTAGCTCTGCTAGAATATTTGGCTTTCTTGAAGCCCCTCTAAATCCTCCTTACAATCCACCTGTCTCCCGAGTTTGTTCTCCCTGAAACATATAATAATCAAATCCACCAAAGTTGTACGCCATGTAGGAGAATCCACTCTATATCGTCAACCGATAGTATCGAGGAGCCGACCTATCTCCATTCCTTCCTACACTCCAAGATTTAGGCAAGACTGTGCTTAGTCCTACCACATGCCCTTAGTCTTAATCAATTCACCGGCTTACCACACGTGGAGGAAATCTTTAGATACATGGTCCACTATAGCTTGTGGATATAAACATTTCAAGAACGCCTTGAATTCACCCCAACGCATTGCCTTCATGCCCTTAAGCTTTTCTCCTTATGGAGAACTTCTCAACCAATCCTCCGCCATGTCCCGGAGTCGACTCACCGTGAATCGTACTCTATCCGCCAATCACAATGGATTGCTTCTGAAGCCAAAACCATTATAGTGATGCATCATTGACTAACCAACGAATAAACTGCGCACGCCATGAACCCTTGTGAAAAAAGGTTTTCTTCCTCCTTAATTCGCCAAAGTTTTTCCTCCCGTTCCTTAGACTTCATACGTTTCTTCCAAAGGCTCGCCTCGAAAAGCCCTATCTTCCGTGAAGGAAGATTGACACGACAAGGTAGAAAGCTCTAGACGTCCTCCACTGGAATGTTGCTCTCTAACTCTCCCAACTAACCCTGAGATCCTCACCATCTCCGAGGTGATACACGCGTAGACTCTTTCGTACATGAGTCCATAAGACAACTTCCATCAAATATTTCCGCCTACTATCATCCGTCTCCGTCAGTTATTCCCTGACTGTGTTAAAACGATCGACTCGTCATACATGTATTAACATAACTAGAGGCATCTATCTTAAGTTATACTTCTATATGTATATAAGTATATCTACATCTATATACATATAAATACATATATAATCACATTCACTTACTCCTTGGTGATGGTTATTATTACATGGCCACCATAAAGAAACGTAGACATGTTACATTACTAATCATCCTGGCCATACATGATTAGTACTATACTATCCCTATGTATATTCATTGCCCCCATGTGATAACTACCAAGACAAGTTTCGGCACACATAAATACCTTGGACACCAAATAAACTACAAACAAATATCATTATTAACCTCCACCTTAGCTCCGTGTCTGAGTCATGCCTTCGTTGGATTCTCATTACACCCACCCATACCAAGAGCAAATAAGTTTGAGTTCGGTGTCTTGCACACCCGAATCCCTCAAACCATTGCTCTGATACCAAGTTGAACACCCAAAAATTTTGACCGATTTTAACTTTCAAAACGTGCGGTATTTAGGTCCCATAAAACGCCCTTGATTAATTAACACATGATAAAAGCAACAACACGATCAACAACATAATTTTGTTTTAGAAATAACAACCGACACTTCAAAATAAAAATAAGTTTTAACATCCAAAGATAATTCAAAACAAGTTTAATAACTCCCAACAACGAGTTCAAACTCCAACCATTAATGTCCACCAAAACGAATGAGAATCTAATCCACCATGAAACTTGACCCGGGACCTCAAAACGGAGCTTTACCTACATGGAAACACCACAAAATATGTTAGTAATGATATATACAAGTTCTCATAGCCTCCAATGAGTTAAACATAAGAAAAACCCAAAAAATGGGTTTCAGCATAGGGGGAGGGCGTTTGGGGAGCGTAGGTCAGTGCCCACGGCATAGGCAAAACCAACCCAGCGTAGGCTACGCCGGGTAGGGCGTAGCTTATGCCCCCACCTGCACAACAAACTTTATTTTTGAATTCCTCATGTCGAGGCACCCCAAATTCATATGTTATGGCTTCCGTAACTCATTTTCTAGCTCAAGATATACTTACTTCAAGTTTGGCATTCCTCTATTAACCGAATTGCACCAACTTAGTGGGATTCTAATGATCCCAATCCCTCCCCTTTACCTCCTTAATGAAGTTCATGGACTTCAATCGACCGATTATTCAACCCGTACTAGTTAGCACCCAAAGACTCCAACTAACATATATAAATCCCTACATACATTACACCTATATATGTATACACTAGTTGGTTACTCCCCCACTAACCCGGCCATACTTCTTTGTGAAGTTCTAAAGACCTTAAACATCACAAAACGACTATGTGAAGTTCATGACCTCAATAACACCCATGTGAGGTTCTTAGACTTCAAATACCACTAACGACTTGTGAAGTTCATGACTGTCACACCCCGCCTAGGGCGGAAACACGGGGCGTAGTGATCCTCGGTGTTCATAGCCTTTAATTACATCGAACGACTTCTAATAACATTTATAATCAAAGATTCTAAGTTGTTACAAGGAAACACAAATTTTTTCCAATATATTACATGCCAAAAGTACCGTACTTAAAATCCAAAGCATACGGTTTTTCATAAAAAAGTTTGTCGGCTAAGACCTAGATGTCCCTAGGTTACACCGAGATGTCTCCAGAAGATGTTCTACGTGCGTGCATGCTCATGCACCATGATTCTAGTTACCTGAGAAATACATGCTAAAATATCAACATAAAGTTGGTGAGTTCACAGGTTTCGGTAAGCAGAAAAATATGTTTCCTTTGGACTACGAGATTTCCCAGTGTGTAAAGCATTGTTGATCAAACAATACTTATGTATGTGCATCATTACCATGAGCTACCATAACCGACATTTGACGTTTGTGTGTGTACCCGTCACTTGACTGAGTAACTGATGTGAGCCCCGCCCAATGTTCTATCATGAAACAATGTATGTGTGTGTATGCACCCGCTTTGACCTCCAGTCAAGGTTAGCGTGACTAACCATGGGTGGGGGTGTCAACCTAAATAGATCTATTCATGCGTTCCACGTCTGAATCAGCTAACGGTTATAGTATTCTCGGGGACTTAGTATGACAGTTGCATACTTATGTAACAATCACTTTGTGTACTCGTATCCAAATATGAGCTATGTATTCTCCCCCGTATGTTTAAAAATCATTTAAATCATAGTAAAAGTGGGGTCGTGAGTCTCACCGTATCAACTGAAGTGGTGAGTGATGAAGTATGTTGTGAGTCCAACGAGTGTCCGACCTATCCGTACCCTAGATTAATTTAGACACCTTAGGTCCTATTTAGTTGTTTATGAAGTGGGTTGGTCACATGACCAATACCCGAAGTCTTGACCCTTGCCTTGTAATGACTTACAAGGGTCTGACCCTGCCGCCGTTGGTGATACGACTTGTTGTTCAAGTTATTATATCTATTAATTTCTTTAATAAATACTGTGACTCAGTCCTTTGTTTATCCAAAACATTGTTTTCGGTCTAAGTTGATTCTTATGTTTAATAAATATATTTAACATATATATTTATTAGAATCAATCGTTAACTAATAACATGCCATAAAATAATAATTATATTATTTTATTCTTTAAACTCATATGTCTAAGTATATATGTATGTATATATATAATTTTTCCTTGTAATTATATAATATATATATATATTAAAATAGATTAAAATGTCTTAAAATAGTTATTATATTATCTCGTTTTCCAACCTTAATCCACATACACAGATATAAAAATATATGTTCATTGATTTTCACCAACTATTATACATAGTTATATGAGGGTATTTTTATAAAGTTAATTTTATAAAAATTCTTTCCTTGGTATGTAAAATCCTTTATATTATAATAATTATATTCATAATTATTATTTGTTATTAATAACTATGTACGTCATAAAAGCGTGTTTTAATGATTTATAAGAATAATTTCACCATTTATATTATCATAAAATGAATAATAGGGTTTATAACCTACAATTTTTAATCGTTATTCATTACATTCAAAACCCATCTTTTATATATTTATAAATACGAACCGTCTTTTATACGTTTAAACCTGGTATTTAAATTCTAATTTCCTGTTGTAACCTAATATATCACCAACTGTAATAACATTAAAATAAACAAATCGAAAGCTCACGTAATTAGACGGGAGAAGGTGACGGTGATTACGCGAGGTTCGATTCCTTCCCATAGCGTCCCGTACGACTCCGTAGGCTCCCGAAACGACCCATAAGCTTCCCGTAAACGTAACCCAGTGACCGTAGGTGAGAAACGGAGACCCGAAAGAGCTGTTTTTCGTCTGAAAGAAACCGTAAACGGTGGCGGAGGATGTGACAAGTGGAAGTGGTGTACGGCGGTGGTCTTCGGGGACTGAGGAGGCTGGAACGGGGCTGAGGAGGCTATTGTTGGTGTTGTTGTTGCGAGAGGGAGGGGTGGTGAAGGTGGCGTTTGATGGAGGTGGTGAAGGGAAGGTGTTCGGTGGTGGTTTGGAGGTTGCCGAGAGGGAGAGGGAGAGTGAGGGAAGGAAGGTTCACGGCTTGGTGGTGGTGAGGTGATGCTTGTATGAGGGAGCAAAGGTGGTGGTGGAGTTGGTGGTCGGTGGTGCTGAAATGACGCCGAGAAGAAGCTCAATGGTGAGGGTGGTGGTGATGTTGTTTGTTGCACATGAAGCCGAGAAGTGTGGGTTTCGAATGAGAGGGGGAGAGCCAAAGAGAGGGAGGTGAAGTGTGTTGTGAGGTGTGGATTGTTGCTTGTATACATGTCCTTATATAGTGAAGATCATGGGTAAGGACTCTTAGTTCTTGTGCCCTCTTGGAGACCATCCTGTCTCCTAGGGACAAGCATGTTGGGGGTGGCTCAAACACAATGAACACAATGGTGGCTAGGTGTTTGGCCGTGAGGGAGGAGGGGTGCGGTGTGGGGGGGGCAGGGAGTGGGGGTAGGGTAGGGTAGTTGTGTTGTGGTGTGTTACCCGCTCGTTATTAGATCGGTATAATACCCGCGTATTGTTATTTTTAATTGATATTACGTGTCGGGTTTGAGTTGGGTAAAAATATTACATACGTTTTGTAGTTCGGGTAAAATACGTGTCCGTTCCGCGTTTTTAAATCATATTTTTGCTCGAGCGGGTATTCTCTACTATAAAAAAATATATAAAGAGAATGTTTGTAGGTGTTTAAATGTTACTTTTGATTTATCACCAACGCGATATGGGGTTCGTTGTGTCTCGGGAATTTCTAACACTTCCCGTGTAGTTGTGTGTTGGTTAGACTCTACTGGACCGGGTTAGATCTAATTAATTTAAAATTAGTCTAATATGCATAATTTAGTGTAATAATACTCATAAAATGACATGGTAAATTATCAGTTGTCACATCCTCCCCCAGTTAGAAGAATTTCATCCCAAAATGAAGTTGGTGTTATCTGCAACTGGTGCATTGTTGAATAACTGGGGATACTTAAGTCTCATCTGGTCCTTGCGTTCCCATGTGAATTTTGGTCCTTGTTTAGAGTTCCATCGGATTTTTACTATGGGGATGCGACATCGTTGCAGTTTCTTACTACTAGTTGTTCCACAAAGTGGAGTTTGTCGTTGACTTGAATCTCCTCAAGGGTTATAACAAGGGTTTCATCTAATAAGTACTTCACATGGAATGTGTTATATACACTACTGAGTTGTTGGGGTGGCTTAAGTTAGTAAGCCACAGGACCTATTCAAAAGGTTCGATGTACCGGGGATTGAGCTTACCTCGTTTCCCCAATCTAATGACCCTTTTCCAAGGCGAGACTTGCAATAGTATGTTGTCTCTGACTTGGAATTCCCAGGGTTTTCGTTCTTTCTTCTGAAATTCACGTTTCTATTACACATTAATTCCATTAATGTCTTAAGAGCTATCATTGGCTTCATTGTCAATGTGAAACTGGTCGTTGAAGTGAATTTCCTTTAGTAGTATAGGTAACGAGTCTTTAGACAAACGTTCCTTACACTATGCAAGCTGCCAAGTTTCCTGAGGCAACTTGAGTTTATACGTCACAGAACCGATTCTATCCAGAATCTTAATTATTCCAACGTATCCTAGAGCGGTTTCTCGTTCTTTCTAAAAAGAACTATACCCTTCTTGATGATATCTTATGACAAAACCTTGTCATCTAATTTTGAGTTTACAGAGGTTTCCTTATGGTAGTCAGCAAAGTATCCTTGACTACCTTTGATTGCTCAACCATGTCTCCTACTCCAGGAGTTTCACTGATCAACCCTTAAATGGTCTCCGAAGAGTTAAGTTGGATATTCCTAACTTAGTTCATTATGCGAGGATTGACGTTTTCGTCAATATCACTCTGTATAGTGTGTAATTCTCTATTGCATGATATTCCATTTTGTGGTAGCCGGGCATCCTAGCTCCTATTAGGATCATATTCATAAGTCTTATGTGTATCCTCGACGGTTTGAATCGTTCTTTCTCTTTGACCATTTGTCAGAGAGTTGTTCACTCAAAAGTGTGTTCTTATGACTTCTCTTCCATCTCTTGGAAGTAAGTTTAAACGTATAAAAGACGGTTCGTATTTTTAAATATATAAAAGACAAGCTTTGAATGTAATGAATAACGATTAAAAATTGTAGGTTATAAACCCTATTATTCATTTTATGATAATATAAATGGTGAAATTATTCTTATAAATCATTAAAACACGCTTTTATGACCTATATAGTTATTAATAACAAATAATAATTATGATTATAATTATTATAATATAAAGGATTTTACATACCAAGGAAATGATTTTTATAAAATTAACTTTATAAAAATGCCCTCATATAACTATGTATAATAGTTGGTGAAAATCAATGAACATATATTTTTATATATGTATGTGTGGATTAAGGTTGGAAAACGGAATAATATAATAACTATTTTAAGACATTTTAATCTATTTTAATAAATATATATATTATATAATTACGAGGAATAATTATATATATACATACATATATACTTAGACATATGAGTTTAAATAATAAAATAATATAATTATTATTTTATGACATGTTATTAATTAACGATTGATTCTAATAAATATATATGTTAAATATATTTATTAAACATAAGAATCAACTTAGACCGAAAACAAGTTTTTGATAAACAAAGGACTGAGTCACAATATTTATTAAAGAAATTAATAGATATAATAACTTGAACAACAAGTCGTATCACCAACGGCGGCCGAGTCAGAACCTTGTAAGTCATTACAAGGCAATGGTCAAGACTTCGGGTATTGGTCATGTGACCAACCCACTTCATAAACAACTAAATAGGACTTAAGGTGTCTAAATCAATCTAGGGGACGGATAGGTCGGACACTCGTTGGACTCACAGCATGCTTCATCACTCACCACTTCAGTTGATACGATGAGTCTCACGACCCCACGTTTACTATGATTTAAATGATTTTTAAACATACGGGGGAGAATACATAGCTCATATTTGGATACGAGTACACAAACTAATTGTTACATGAGTACGAAACTGTCTTACTAAGTCCCCAGGTACGTTCTACTAGCCAATTCCATTTTCTATCATGGACGACGCTAACCCACCAGCGAGACGTACGGTACACCAGAGGGCCAGTGACGGGGTCTGCGGAGCGAGATCTTCGATCACACACCCCGCTATTCTGAACACCAATACATGGCAGATCCCATCACATGTCATGAGCACGATCACTCATGCCACTCAATTTCATGGCCTTGAGTATGAGGATGCACCCGGACATCTGTCCCGCTTCGCGCGGATATGTGATACCTTCAATATCACGAGTGTGTCAAAGGACGCTATCTACTTGCGTCTCTTCCCATTCTCGCTCTCTGGTCGCGTACCCACTTGGCTTGACACCCTCCCAAACAACTCTATCACCACATGGGAGGATCTTCAAGCCAAGTTCTTCAAGAAGTACTATCCACCTTCAAGGGCCGCTAGCCTTCGGGATCAAATCCATTCATTCCGAATGGATCCTAACGAGCCTTATCACATGGCCTGGGAGAGGTTCTACACGCTTTTGAGCCGATGTCCCCAGCATGGTCTTTCCAACTGGGTGATAGTGGAGAAGTTCTACAATGGTCTCACCTTCGAGAAGCAGCAAATGTTCAACAACGTTGAGGGAGGCCATATCATGGATAAACTCGAGCCTGATGAGTGTGAGGAGATGTTCGAGAGCTTTGCTCTGGAGGAAAAATAGCATCCATCTACTAGGAATTCCATTCCTAGTGCTAGAGAACCCGCGTATTCTCCTAGAGGTATGCATCAGGTCAACCCTGATACTAGCATGGCTACTACACTCGCGGCTATGGTTAATGAGATTAAGGAGCTGAAGTTGAGTGCTCAACGGTGTAAGGTGTGCAGGGGAGGCCAAGACACCAGAGATTGCCCCGTCAATCATCAGGAGCAGGTGAATTTTGCTGGCAACTAGAACCAGAACCGAGGGTACAACAATTACAACAATACTTATGGCTCGGGATGGAGATCTGGAAATAACTCGCTTGGGTTTCATGGTCGCTAGAATCAGTATGAAGGAGTTGAAGCGGAAGCGAGTTCAGGAAGCAGTGTCACGACAAGGAAGATTGAAGAGATGATAGAGAATCAGACACAGATGCTTGCCCACTTAGTTCAGCAGGATAGGGACGCTAAGCAAAGACTGGATGCCCACGACACTTTATCGAAGAATCAGCAGTCGGCATTCCAGGATTTGCAACGCACAGTAGGAGACATCGCGAAGAGCCTAAAGGAGAAGCAGGTTGAAGCAACTTCAGCCTATAAGAGTTCTAATGCTTCAGTGATGGCAGTGTTGATCATGAGTCGAGGAGAAGAGGAAGGCTCCCACGGTGCTGACTATGGCATTCCTTCAGTAGAGGAAGTGAAAAAGATTGATTGGAGAGCTCGATTTGCTGAAATCGATGCTAGGATGGTAGAGGAGCCCGAGTTGAATGCTGTGGTGATTAGGAGCAGGAAAATAGAAGATGTAGTGGAGCCACCGGTGGATGAGGAGATAGTTATGGAGAAGCCTGCCGAGAAGGCAGAGGAGAAAAAGAGTGGGGTGAGATTAAGACCCCCAAGATTGACCTGAGTCGTGTTCCCTATCCAGCGCGCTTGCTACCACATAAACACGCTAGGGAATATGGTCACTTCCTTGATATATTCAAACAACTCAAGGTCAATCTCCCATTCATAGAGGTCCTCCAGCATATGCCAGGATATAGCAAGTTCTTAAAAGATCTTCTTTCGAACAAGAAGAAACTCGAGGGGATCTCTAAAGTCTCACTTAGTGAGCAATGTTCTGTAGTGGTTCAGAACAAACTGCCAGAGAAACTTGCAGATTCGGGTCATTTCACGATCCCGTGTCTGCTTGGCGATTTGCCCTTAAACCACGCATTGGCTGACCTGGGTGCTAGCGTCAATCTGATGCCATATTCTGTCTATAAGCAGCTAGACCTAGGTGAACCGCAGCCTATGCACATGAGCATTTCCTTAGCTGACCGCTCAGTCAAGTATCCATGGGGAATTGTGGAGAATCTTTTAGTGAAAGTAGACAAATTTGTCTTCCCCATGGATTTCGTCATTCTAGACATGGAAGTGGATGATAGAGTCCTGCTCATCCTAGGACGCCTGTTCCTACATACCGCCAAGGCATTGATCGATGTCTTCGATGGGAAACTCACACTTCGTGTGGGGGATGAGTCTGTTACTTTCGATGCTATGAAACCCGTGAAGGATGTTGGAGAGAATAGGCACTCCGTGTGCATTCTTGATGCCTTCATAGGTGATCATCGGGACTCTGATCCAGAGGTAGAAGTAGGTGATCCTAACACTAACTTAGGAGAGATATCTGAATGGGCGTTGGAGTTGGAGAAGATGTTAGATGAGCCGGATGAAGGCGGCGATGAGGTGCCTGATGATCTGCTGAAGATGATGGCAGAATTTTATGAGATCATAGGCAAATCCCCAAGTGTGGAGATGATTGAGGAGAGTATAGAGGATCATGAAGATCCGGATGAGAGCATAAGGGCAATAACTAAAGAAAATCATATTCATGAACTCTTACCCATCACCTTTATTCATTCTGAGGGGAGGATCACCAAACCAACCCCTAGTTCCAGTGCCCATAGATCTAGGCCACCCCGAAAGAGAACTCGTGCTTTGATAGAGTCATCAGATTTAGGGAGAGTGAAAAACCCAAGTGTGGGATGTTTAGAGGTGAGAAGTTACTGGGGTACTTGAACAGTGTCACCTTCGGACCGGGTAGGTTTAAGTGGTGGTGGAAGGACTTTATTGATAAATGTAGTAGAAGTTTGAGGTTCGGTAGTAGTATTTGTTTGATGATGCTGATGTGGAGGGCCGGTAGACCGCAAGGATGAAGGTGGTTCCGGTTAGGATCAAGGAGAAGCCTCCTGATAGATTTATTTGAATCTCGGGCAAGTACCCGGGATGTAGAGTTTGTATACATTACTTGGTCCGAGTCCGTGTCATTTTCTGTGTTTTTCGGTATGTGTGTTTTGTTTGTGTCATGCGTTGCAGGGATTCGCGCTTGATTCAGTGAGGAAAATCAACAGGAATGAAGTTCCAGGTATTTTTACATATGTTTTTATGCTTGGAATAGGTTTTTTATGGAATTTGGGTGAAAAAACGTTTGAGGGGTCAAAAAATTTCTACGTACAAAAACCCTCTTAACTTTCTGTTACCAGCAAGCTCTCGCGGTACGCGACGCCCTTATACCCTGTCTCTCGCGGTACGCGAAGGACAAAGGTTGGGGCCGGCTTAAAGTTTGCCTCCTCGCGGTACGCGAGGAGTGCTGCCCTTTCTTTCGCGGTACGCGGGGGAGTGCTGGAATTGCCTTTCTTCCTTGTTTTCCCATGCATTCCCAAACCGTTCACCGTTCACCACCTTCCACCATCATTCATCACCATCTCATCCATCATTTCATCACTTCCTCCATATCATATCCACCACTCACTTGATTCACCGACTACCATCACCGTGGGGAACGTAGAAATCGTTTCGATCCGTTGATCTACCTTGCTGTGGCTTTCACGTCTATGTGTTTGCCACCCATTGAGTACTTTTCTCTGCATGATATCTATTTTGGGTCTTTAATTCTTAGTGAGTCAGTTGAGTCTTTATTTTAATTTGAGTCAGTTTAATGCTTCGGGTTTGTTGTGAGGTTTATTTTGCAGGATTTATCATTCCGCCCGTACTCAATCTCCATTCGGGCGGTATTGATAATCACTTATTTGTAGTTCGTAAAGGCAACCCGGCAGTCTATGCAACCGCGACCGAAATGATATACGGTGCACGCAAGAGGATGAAGGAAGCTGGATATATTCACTGCTACATTACCAGCTTAGGGGCTGTTTGGTAGACTCTTAATGACATTAAGAGGCTACCTCTTAATGGTTGAAAATCTCTTAATGGTTAAGAGATAAGGGGCCATGTAACTTGTGAGGACTTACCATTAAGATGTTACCTCTTAACCATTCAGACTTAAGGCTACCTCTTAACCATTAAGAGGCTATGAACCATTAAGAGGTAGCCTCTTAATGTCATTAAGAGGCTACCAAACACGGCCTAAGTCGCTTCCTGTTTTATTTTTGTAATTTTTTATTTTGTGTCTTGCTTCACATTGAGGACAATGTGTCTTTCAAGTGTGGGGATATGAGTGTCTAGTTAGCTAGTTTGTTTTGTTTGTAAAAAAAATTCAAAAATACAAAAAAAAAATTGAAAAATTTTGAAAAATGTCTTTGGAAATAACTGCTTATACTTGGAAAATGATAGTATAACTAGATCTACTTGTTGAGTTTAAATGATTAAATAATTGAAAACGCTTCTAATTAGTAATGTTTTGGTAGACCCAGCCAGTTTGAATAGCTTAAATAGCCTGTGAGTGTTACTTATCATATCCACCACTCACTTCATTCATCAACTACCATCACCATGGGGAACGTAGAAACCGTTTCGATCCGTTGATCTACCTTGATGTGGCTTTCACGTGTATGCGTTTGCCACCCATTGTGTACTTTTCTCTGCATGCTATCTATCTTGAGTCTTTAATTCTTACTGAGTCAGTTGAGTCTTTATTTTAATTTGAGTCGGTTTAATGTTGCGGGTTTGTTGTGAGGTTTATTTTGCAGGATTTATCATTCCGCCCGTACTCAATCTCCATTCTGGCGGGATCAATCATCACTTATTTATAGTTTGTAAAGGCAACCCGGCAGACTGTGCAACCGTGACCGAAAAGCTATACGGTGTATGCAAGAAGATGAAGGAAGCTGGATATATTCACTGCTACATTACCAGCTAAGTCGCTTTCTATTTTATTTTTGTAATTTTTTTATTTTGTGTCTTGCTTCACATTGAGGACAATGTGTCTTTCATGTGTGGGGATGTGAGTGTCTAGTTAGCTAGTTTGTTTTGTTTATAAAAAAAATCAAAAATACAAAAAAAATTTGAAAAATGTCCTTGGAAATAACTGCTTATACTTGGAAAATGATAGTATAACTGGATCTACTTGTTGAGTTTAAATGATTAAATAATTGAAAACGCTTTTAATTAATGATTTTTTGGTAGACCCAGCCAGTTTGAATAGCTTAAATAGCTTGTGAGTGTTACTTATGATTAATCACGTAATTAAATCATGATATCTGTAGGTACTCATCTTAGGGTGTCGGTAATACTGAAACTGTCAACATAGGGTGATAGGTACCACGTTAATATAATATCTTTTTGTTTTTGAAATTTTTGGCACACCATTCTCTTTTTATGAGAATAAATCCGAGTTTGGTGGCGCCCACATCCATAATTTCCATAATTCATGAGCTTATTTGTTAGAATACTGAGTTTTGCTTATGTGTTACCCTCCGGGATGGCCTCTTGGAGAAAACACCCCTAAGTGATACTTATGTGCTTTATTGATTTGACTTAGTCTATGTGTTACCATCCGGGATAGTGACTTGGTTGAAACGCCTCTAGATGAAGTTAATTTGCTTATTAATGCTCATTATCATTCCATTCATACATGATTTCATCTAATTTCTTAAACAAATAAATCTTAGTTTAACGTGGTAGGGTAAATCTATATGGTTTAATATGTGCCTAAACATGACCCTGAGACGGGATTAGGTAGAGATGTAACTTTTAAGTGTGAGTCACATAGATTGATTGATATGCTTGGTAAAGTATTATTAGAACACATAGCGGGGGCTTGAAAGTTGGTGCTTGGGTTTAGTCGGACAGAAATACTAATTGTTGATTTTTAACGCATGAGTATGTTTTGCTAATTGGTAATTGATGTTTGTTAGATCTGAGTTATGATTCCATTGCAGCTTTTTCGAGGACGAAAAAAGATTAAGTGTAAGGATGTTTGATGTAGTGCGAAGCACACATCCTTATTCCTAGGGTTTTATGCGTTTTTACTTAGTTTTGCGTTCGTTTTTGGTCGTTTAAGTTTGTATTTGAGTCTATTGTATGTTTACAGGTGCTCGTGAAGATTACATGTGAATACGTGAAGAAATCAAGCAAGAGAATGAAGCCGGAAGTTTAAAAGAGAAGAAGTTGCAATTTTGAGGTCTCGTGGTACGCGAGAGAAAGAGAGAGAATCTTCGCGATACGCGAGGGAAGCTAAAAGAGGCCGCGACTATTTTGTTCCTCGCAGTACGCAAGGAACCCAACCCACTGCTTCGCGGTACGTGGGAGACGGAATTTCCGCAAAACCCTGGATTTCCAAATTAAATTGATTTTGATAGCCATAATACCATAAGTTCGAAGAATTGCCGTCTAGAGCAACCTGAAGGGAGATTTTGAGGAGTAAGAAGCTAAATCAAGTGCAAAGTCGAAGGATTTGTGATCCGGGTTCGTTACATTTACGTATTTGGTCATCAAGCTTGAATCTTTATCTTTGAATTGCGTTGATTGAACCATGTGTGATACTTTTACTTCTGTTTTGGTTGTTTTGAGTATGATTCTTGACAAGATCATTGATAATGCGTAAGTTTATGATGATTACTACGTAAAGTTATGATTTTTACTGGTTTTGGATATTATTTGATGGTTTTATGAACTTGTAAAGAATCTTGAGTTGATTATTATGATGTATATGCATGCTTAGATCTGATTTGTGTTTGATTATTGATTCCGTACGTTGATTGTGGATGTCTTCCAGTTTGATTAGCGTATCTAGATCATAGATCTTAGGATTTATGATTGTTTATGTGGTTTGCTAAAGATAGTGATCCATAGGAGTTGTGATTGAATGTTATATAGAACTGAGTGTGTATCCTGTCTCAATACCCGAGAAGTGAGAGATAATCGTTTAGTCTTCATTATTAGGAATCCGAGTGTTAGCTGTTTGAGAGGAAGTTGGTATTAGGTGTCTAGTGATTGTTGCTATTCTGAGTCATAGTTCTTATCCTGAGATTACCACGTGCATTCTTTGAATGTATGGTGGACAGTGAGACTGAAAGGTAATCTGTCTATTCGGGTACTCTATCATTATTGGAGAGACCGAAAGTTAATCCACTATCTAGTGAGTTTATTACATCTTTAGGTTTCTTAGTTGGTGACATCCTGAGAGTGATTAGTGATCCACTAGGTTGTCTAGAGTTGTTTCCTTAGAAACCTAGATCCATCACAGTTTCCAGAACCGGTACAAGTTGTTCTTTGCAAGTAGGATTCCGACCTAGGTAGTATTCTTCCCATCTCTGATTTCTTCCTTAGTTTTGTTCTAGATATCTTGAGTCGGTCTTTAGTTTGCTACATTCTTAGTTAATCTTTAGTGTAGTCAACCCCCCAATCATCAATCTTTACTACGAGTCAGAGTCTAGTATTAGTATTCAGTGTCTCTAGGGTTCGATATTCCGGTTTACCATTAAGTTGTGCTACACTCGATAGGTACACTTGCATGTCAGTGCGTTTTCCATTTATTACTTAGGAGTCTAGGTTAGGTTTAGTTAGTGTTTATATAGACCGTCTGGCCGACATCACCCTCCCTTTTCATTTCTCCTACGCCGCCGCCACCACCAGCTGGACCACCACCGACGCTGGCCGTTCCGCTGTCCTCCCCTACGTCGTTCGGCGGCCATCTCTAGAATCGCCGGACACCACCTCCGTTCAAGTCAGTCGGCGCCGCCGATGTCTTTTTCGTTTCCGTTCCCCTTTTGGGCAGTCTTTTAGCCGTCACCGCCAAACCTGGTTGCCGGGTTGTCTCCATGGGTCGCTAAGGACCGCCGTGTACCACCGGTATCGTTAGATGAGTCTTATCACTGTTCTCTAGGTGATGACTCCGGGTAATTGGAGCAAACGAATAGAGATTCGTTTTTGGATTCGGTAGCATTAGAGACAAGACGGTTCGTGCATTAGAAGTTGCGGGTTTAGTTTAGGTAGCCGGATCTAGCGACCAGATTGTTGTTACATGGTGTTACGTCTTGGTTGTCGTCTCCTAGTTGGTAAAGGTATAACCTGTATACCCCCTATGGTTGATTATTGAATATTTGATTTACATCTAGACTCCTGGTGGGGCGGTCTAGGGTTTGGCCTAGATCAGTTCGTGCTTGTTTTTCCGCTACGCGTTTTAAAAGTGTTTTACACCCTTGCAAGAAACCCCAAAAGTGGTATCAAAGCCACTTATGCGAACATATAGTTCAATATTTATTTTAATTGCAATTGGGTTTTATTTGACAAAAGATTGCATCCTTACGTTTCTTGTGATTGTGTTGTTTGGTGAATCAAGCCCTAGACCTATGGTTGTGTGTATGATTCATTTGGTTTTGTATTTTTCGGCTGTTTTGGAAGCCTTGTTGTAATAGACTAGGTTTTGTCAATTTTTTATTTTATTATAAAATTGTAAATTGTAACTGGAACGCGAAAGACAAGAAGAAGTTAAAGACGAAGAAACCAAGACGACCCGTAGGACAAGATGGAGATCTTGAAGCAAGTGAGAGAAATCAAGACCAATGAGTTTGGATGTTTGATTGTTTGTCCCATTTGACCCGTTCGGTTCATCCCAATAGCTTAGAAAAACCCCGAACACCTTAGCGGTTTGATTTAACTATTGTTTGGTTGTGTTTGTTTTGTGTTTAACATTTAGGGTAAATGCATTTTTTTCAAATGACAGCCAAATAAGTTTTAAAACGATTCAACTCAATTAAAAACTAATATTTTATAATAGAGATTTTAGTTATCTCGTAAATGGTTATTTAAAATAAAGAGATTTTAAATGTAAAACCTGGAGTTTTGGGACATAAATTAAATAGAGATTTAATTTTTCAAAAAACAGATTAGTTATTGATAAAAGAGTTTATTAATAGTTAATAAATTTTGATTCACGATTATATCGACTCACTTAAATTAATATATGATATTAAAATTAAGCGTCTCGAGAGATAAAATGAGTTTTATCGTTATCCCGAACCAAAATGTAAAATTGATAATTTTACAAACCCGGACACAGTCTTGCATGTGGATTATTATCACGATGTGTTTTTGACCCATAACCGGTAAAACACTTAATAAATCCCTTAGGAAATCGATTTGTCTATGTCACTCTATTGTTAGGACACTTGAACCGATATACCCGAACCTCGAATGCATGTGCCTCAGCCTTACATTTGGACCTACGGGTGTCGGGACATTGTGGTATTGCGATTTTCGAGAGTCTTGAGCCGATGGTCACGCGTCGTTGAAATAGGACGACTATCATTCAATCATATAAGAAGTGCCTTAGTCAATTATTAGAAAACAATGGGCATAGATGATATTAAACATACCGACCTAGGTAATGTTAAAGCTGCAATGTTCAGCTGGCTACACACGTGGACAGTGTGACCAAGTTATTTATTTTCAGCATGTGTTTTGTTTACTTTTTCAGCAAAGTAGAATTAGTTCCTAAGGACTAGGTAAAAGTTAAAGTTATGCAGTAGTGGGTCAGTTCCTATTTTGTTGGCTTTCTTTGGCTATTTATTGTGCCTGCAGTTTTTGCTTTCTTTGGCTATTTATTGTACCTTTCCGAATTGCTTGTAGTGTGGTCCCAACACCTATTATATATATAACCCACATACTAATCACACATACTAAACCAACTGGTTCATCATACACATTAACACACATACTTACAACAGTCGATGAATATGATTAGACGATTGAATGCTAACCCTACTATTTTTTGATCAAGAGACTAGCTGACCAAATGATGATCACTTGAATGGATGATTATTGAACAACGAAAGAGAAGCATGTGATGGATGGGTTGTACGTGATCAACAAGTTGAACTTTGATGCTTGATTCTTAAATGATCGACAGCTGCGAAGATCGAATTGCTTGGCCTGAATGTTTGATTCCTAGCTAGATGATCGATAGTGGACACATGTAGGAAAACTCCTAAAAACAAGTTTTGTATTTAACTTAGAAATGTTTGATTCATTAGCCTTGCAACCGGTTTTAACGGTTTAAAATTTGATTTGACGGGTGAGAACCGGAACCGACCCGTAACCAATTATCACAAAATATTAGAGGTTAATTTATTCTACCATTTAGTTACTCTTAAATTAGAGCACTAATGATCTCCTCATCGCATTCAAGACCCATCATATACTCCGGCAGTAAGCAAACTTCTACGTCCATGCTTCCGCCTCCTTCCAGACCTGGATACATCAACATTTGGCCGTCAGATTTGTTCGAGAACCCACTTCTAACCGCAACCGCCTTCCCCAACCCAAATTCACACTCGTACATGCCAAACCTTGGCGAACTCCCAATGCGTATCATGTTCTTACAAGAAACTTCATTCGTTTTGTATACTACTGGGTTTTTATACCATGACTCAACCCACTTTTTCACTACTGCATCATTGTAGTTTGCCACCGCTTCATGCAACCTCAATGCAGCCCATCCAAACCCGTGAGCCATTAGATCCTCAACCGTTGCTGTTCCCAACAATAAACCAATCGGACTGCCAAAATAATTTTCAGACAAAGGTGGGTTCACCCTACGCCGGTTACTAATAGCAAGCAAACAAATGGTTTCACTATTGTTTGGTTGCTGCCGAACTCGAGTTACGCACCTCCACAAAAGTGCGGTCACCGCCTGCAAACTTGAGATCTTTTGGGTCTTGCATTCCTCATTTGCTCTTGCTTTAAGTTTAGAGACTGCAGCTGAGGAGAAGTGGAAGAATCATTAAGGTCGAAGAATGAATGAACAACGGAGGGTATGTCACCCGACGTAAGAATATCGGAGACAGTTAGGTCCACGGTTGCGTGAACAAACTTGGCTCCGGGGATGTTTTGAGGGTGGATTTTCTTGTTTTCGAGTGGCTAAACGAGCGGCGAGAGGGTAGAAATGAGTGAGGGTGGCCGAGAGAGAGCGGCGGAGGTCATCCAAGAAAGCGGTTATGGAGAAATCTTGATTCTTTGGTTTTGCAAAAAGGAGACCCTTTTGGCTGTAATTGATGTTGAGATGGGGTAGCTCAAAGGGAGTGAAGTATATGGGTTGCTTAGAATCTTGTGATAGGCCGTGCCGTGGCTTGACTAAGCATTCCGATACACCCCTCACCGTCGGTGAAGTCATCGGAGTTTCCACTTTCCAGACCGATGTATAAACAGTGCATGCGCTGGTTGGATAATGAGTTTCCACTATGTGTGGCTTATATTCACAATCCCTTCAAAACTAAAATAATATCCCATGTCACCGACAAAGTATAATAATGGTTCCTTTAACTTTCTAATTTTTAAATTATATCCCTCAATTTTTAAAAAGTTTAACTTTATCTGGGCAAATAATTGTACCTCTTAAATTTCTAAATTTTTAAATTTCTTTTTTTTTTCTTTTATTTTTTTATTATTCGTTTATAGAAATTATTTTTTTTCCATTTTTATTTTATCTTTACTTTATTACTAAATTTTTTAACGAATTTATAGATTCAATGTTAACTCCAGGACCGCTTCATCTTATCCCTTAAAAACTAAAATCCCATATGCCACCGACAAAGTGTAATAATAGTCATTTAATTTCTCAATTTTCATAATGGTTCCCTCAACTTTATAAATTTTCAATTGTACTCCTCAATTTTTTAAAGTTTCAACTTTACCTCTAGTATATAATTCTAAATTCTACCCCTTAAATTTATAAACTCTCAAGTTTCTTTTCTTTTTTCTTTTATTTTTTTATTATTCGTTTATAAATTTTTTTTTTCTATTTTTATTTTATCTTTACTTTATTACTAACTTTTTAAACGAATTTTTCAAATCAATGTTAACTCTTATTCGCGCCGCTATTTATCTATTTTTCGATCTCTAGGACCAAGTCGTGGCAGCTTCATACGTTTCTTTTATATATTAAGTCACGTTATTGTCGTCGTTGCAACGCGCGTAGCGAGGTTCGCAAACCCACCACATCGTGTGCGCTTTAATTATCTACTTAAACACGTTAATATCACCGTACGTTCCGTCGCAACGCGCGGCTCATATATTTTAGTTGTTCACATTTTACGTTCATATAAGATAATGAGTTTTTGTTTTATTCCACGTGGGGAAAATCAAATTTCTACCCTACATACATAATTATTTCTTTCAAATTTAACGAGGTATTTTATGCGTTAAAGGGCCTTTGGTCTAACAAAATCAAGGTTTTGGATAATAATTTATTTTTTCAATTGATGAGGGTTCAATCCTTATGGTGTACAAAAAGAGTGTAGTCAGGGCCGGCTTAACCTTTTTGAAGGTCTAAAGCGGACTCGAAAATTGGGGCCTTTTCCGACTTTCATTTAATGTGAAATTACTTAACCATCCCTAACCTCAAAGCACATTATAATCTGATTCTAATTCTAGTGAATTTCAGACAACAGCCTAATACTAGTGAACTGGAACATTTTATATGGATTTAAAGATGTTTGTACATTTAAAAGAAAGATTTTGCTGACCTGATTTGGAGAATGGTTGAACTCAACTTTCCACCAACACTAGGATTATTAAGTCCAATTAAAACTGCTTCTTTATATGCAGTTGGCTCTTATGTGCCACTGTTCCAGCAAATGATATAGGCACACTTTCATTCACCAAAAACATTGCATGATGCCATTAGGAAAATCAATATAACAAACAACACATGATTATAATCTGGTAAAGTTACTTGTATGACCACCACCTCCTACTACTGGAACACCAACTTCCCTGTTGTAGAAGTTACCCTCTTCAATGACCCAGTTGTCAGCCCAAAGAAGGCAGGCCACTTTGGAAAGGCCCATTATGAGAAAGGCCCAACACCTTATCCATAAATACGGACAACCCTCTCATTTCAACAGGTTCTTCTCTCCCATTTTCAATATACTCTTTCTCCCTTATATATCACTTTCTCTCAACCATATGGAGGGACGCGTGTATATGTATATCTTGATAATGATACTGACTTGAGCGTCGGAGTGCCCTCGGGGGCAGCCCCCCCCCCCCCGGGCCCTTTAAGGAGCGTTTCCTGTGGATGCAGCCCTGATCAAGACCCAAGAGGATGACGGAGCATGACTGTGTACAACCATGGAGGAACCCTTCGGGGTCCCCCGTGACGATAGTAACGGTGAGACGTGTCGTAGGTACTCTTCCGGGGATACTAGAAAAGAGCAGCTACTACCCATTACCCTTCGGTGTGGATACTGGCTGCTACATTGGCGCCATCTGTGCGACCTTGTGTCCAAACAGAGCCTGAAGAACTCCTATGCCACTGAAACATACCTAAAAGAAGGAAGAAAAACAACTAGATGGCAGACATCGGGAAGGAAGGAAAAACAACTCCATCTGCGACGTCGGTTTTTATAGAATCGATCCCTCCACAAGACGGTCCAGACCCTGCGGTCTTCTGTATGATTAAGGGTCTGTCATAACCCGCATTTTCGTCGCTTGGTACCCGCCTTGTTCCAGCATTTATGGATCATGGTACACGCTTTTTTAGCCACGACCTGTAAGTCCACGACAACTTTCCACCATGTTCATCTTAGTTTGAAACAATTGCTGCATATGCAATACAGAACTCTTTCATGGAAGATAGGCATGCATAGTAATAACCAACGGGTAAAGTGCATGACTTGTGAAGGTACCCAAATCGTAGAGTGAAGCTAGGGGTACAAAACTTGTTACACAAAGTACATCTTCCCTAGTAAAGGAACTCAAGATGTAGAGTGAAACTAGATCTCTATATCGGGAAGAGAAAAGCTATTGGTTAGGTCTACAACGTGACCATCCAAGTGTTCAAATATCAAACATAACAGGTTAAGAAATCCTTTTTTAAAGTGTCAGTAGCCAAACAGTTTTTTAGGAAAAGATAAGGGAAAGAGAGAAGGATATGTGATTAAAAAAAAAAGAGGGAGGCGATGTACTATCTTCACACGTTAAAAAGTACAACTCATAGTGCACTTTTGAAAGATAAAGGTTTGGTAGGTATTCACCATATTGACTTTTGGGAGACAAAGTCTGCCACATCTTTTGAAATTTTACTGCATGCATGCTATAGTCACATATCTTGTATAGATGACTTATATAGTACAAGTCAGGAACTTCTGCCAACTACAGTTTGATAAGATGGGGAGGACTTTGCTTAAGAAAAAGGCATATATATATATATATACACACACACACATATGAAGGGGATGTACGACAAGCATACAAAATTACACTTAGTATAACCCACAATGCAAATGAAAATGAAGGGCTTTCCTACGTTGAAAAGAGCAAGTCTACAAAAAGCAATGCTCCAATAAGAATGTATGCTACTCAAAATCTTGGCAAAGAAGTCTAGGAAGCTAGCAGGAACATGTATACATGTATATAAAAGGGGTTCATGTAGAAGATGTTTTCTACCAAACTATTGTGGCCGTTTCTGGAGTTAGAGAAACAAAAGTACAAGTACAAAGTGTATGGAGCACGGGAAACAACCCGCGTCATAATATGCTGATGAACCAAAACCATCGGAAGAATGCGTAAACGTCTCTCCTTCATCTCCGGATGTAAAACCTAGTCGACGACGTTGAACACGAAGAGAAACGTAAGAGAAATGAAGTTGAAACTTACGAGAAAACTGCTCCTGTTCATCCTCTATGGAAAACGAGTCTCTATTCTTACTTCGAGCAGACAGGCGATGCGTGCAGCCCGGAGAAACATGCCTCTGTGCTCATAGGGAGGCGGAACTCTGACTCCGACCAGACAACCCTAGTTCTGACTTAAGCTAAAATTAGATAGTGAAGATAGAACGCAACATGTGGAAGAAAGAAACGGACAGATTGTGATGACGGATTCGATATCGACCCTATGGCAGGGCCTTGAATGCATGCATATTTTGCATCAATTTTAGGCAAACGAAAACAATGATTTTAGTTGTCCGGGCATGAGCAACCATGATAGCAAAACACAAAAGCCAAATATGGATGCTAAGTTCGAAGGGTAGCAGGATATGGAGAGCACCCAATTAATTAACTGACCAAATAATGATGTAAAGTTCTTGGAAAGAAATAAAACAAAAGCCAAAATATTTTCTCACACATCTGAACGCATGCATGACAAGGGAAATGCCATGTCAGATGACAAAGGATTTAATTTGGTATCTAGATGGGGTGGACACACTAACACACGACAAGGGAAAGAACAGAGACGTCACGGCTAATGCCCCTAGTTAAAGGGTTTAACACATCACCAAGTTTTACGAACAACAACAGTTAAAGAGAAATGATTCCATAGGCAAATTGCGAGATCTTTCTTACATGGTCTCCTCGATGAGAAACAAATATGAGCAATCAAATACCTACAACTTTACTTAAAGAAGGAGTAGTATCGAAGTCTGATGTTACTCATCAGAATATTAACTGATGATCAAGAGGTAGACGTTAAAATGTCAAAGAAAGCCAACGAATGTAGTCCGATAGTAGAGCCGGAGCTCGCACGACCTGACATACATTTGGTTCTTCCTGGTAAAATAAAGATATATTTGTTGCTCCTTTTTCATGACATGACGAGCTAGATGTACGAAGCCGGTCCAACGAATCATCTTAAAACCACACGAGCCGGGAAAAATCGTTAAAAGAAGGTTTCCATCTCTATTTTCTAGACACGGACAGACCGATTGAAGGGAACAATAATTTTGGGTGGTGGACTATGATCACTCCACAAAATTCAACATAAGATGGACAATTGAGTGAAATGCTAATGTGGCATAAGAAACAAGTTACTAATACCTAAGCATACCTACATACAGAAGTGCATGAGATCATGCATACCACTATGGATGTCTCTATTTAGAAGGAAAGATGCACTAGCAAGATGACGTAAACATACTAGAGAAAAGAGAGTCTTCGGAGATGATGTAGCCACACGACTGCGTATAGTAGCCCGCTGACATCTATTCGGGTACTCTATCATTGTTGGAGAGACCGAAAGTTAATCCACTATCTAGTGAGTTTATTACATCTTTAGGTTTCTTAGTTGGTGACATCCTGAGAGTGATTAGTGATCCACTAGGTTGTCTAGAGTTGTTTCCTTAGAAACCTAGATCCATCACAGTTTCCAGAACCGGTACAAGTTGTTCTTTGCAAGTAGGATTCCGACCTAGGTAGTATTCTTCCCATCTCTGATTTCTTCCTTAGTTTTGTTCTAGATATCTTGAGTCGGTCTTTAGTTTGCTACATTCTTAGTTAATCTTTAGTGTAGTCAACCCCCCAATCATCAATCTTTACTACGAGTCAGAGTCTAGTATTAGTATTCAGTGTCTCTAGGGTTCGATATTCCGGTTTACCATTAAGTTGTGCTACACTCGATAGGTACACTTGCATGTCAGTGCGTTTTCCATTTATTACTTAGGAGTCTAGGTTAGGTTTAGTTAGTGTTTATATAGACCGTCTGGCCGACATCACCCTCCCTTTTCATTTCTCCTACGCCGCCGCCACCACCAGCTGGACCACCACCGACGCTGGCCGTTCCGCTGTCCTCCCCTACGTCGTTCGGCGGCCATCTCTAGAATCGCCGGACACCACCTCCGTTCAAGTCAGTCGGCGCCGCCGATGTCTTTTTCGTTTCCGTTCCCCTTTTGGGCAGTCTTTTAGCCGTCACCGCCAAACCTGGTTGCCGGGTTGTCTCCATGGGTCGCAAAGGACCGCCGTGTACCATCGGTATCGTTAGATGAGTCTTATCACTGTTCTCTAGGTGATGACTCCGGGTAATTGGAGCAAACAAATAGAGATTCGTTTTTGGATTCGGAAGCATTAGAGACAAGACGGTTCGTGCATTAGAAGTTGCGGGTTTAGTTCAGGTAGCCGGATCTAGCGACCAGATTGTTGTTACATGGTGTTACGTCTTGGTTGTCGTCTCCTAGTTGGTAAAGGTATAACCTGTATACCCCCTATGGTTGATTATTGAATATTTGATTTACATCTAGACTCCTGGTGGGGCGGTCTAGGGTTTGGCCTAGATCAGTTCGTGCTTGTTTTTCCGCTACGCGTTTTAAAAGTGTTTTACACCCTTGCAAGAAACCCCAAAAGTGGTATCAAAGCCACTTATGCAAACAAATAGTTCAATATTTATTTTAATTGCAATTGGGTTTTATTTGACAAAAGATTGCATCCTTACGTTTCTTGTGATTGTGTTGTTTGGTGAATCAAGCCCTAGACCTATGGTTGTGTGTATGATTCATTTGGTTTTGTATTTTTCGACTGTTTTGGAAGCCTTGTTGTAATAAACTAGGTTGTGTCAATTTTTTATTTTATTATAAAATTGTAAATTGTAACTGGAACGCGAAAGACAAGAAGAAGTTAAAGGCGAAGAAACCAAGATGACCCGTAGGACAAGATGGAGATCTTGAAGCAAGTGAGAGAAATCAAGACCAATGAGTTTGGATGTTTGATTGTTTGTCCCATTTGACCCGTTCGGTTCATCCCAATAGCTTGGAAAAACCCCGAACACCTTAGCGGCTTGATTTAACTATTGTTTGGTTGTGTTTGTTTTGTGTTTAACATTTAGGGTAAATGCATTTTTTCAAATGACAGCCAAATAAGTTTTAAAACGATTCAACTCAATTAAAAAATAATATTTTATAATAGAGATTTTAGTTATCTCGTAAATGGTTATTTAAAATAAAGAGATTTTAAATGTAAAACCTGGAGTTTTGGGACATAAATTAAATAGAGATTTAATTTTTCAAAAAACATATTAGTTATTGATAAAAGAGTTTATTAATAGTTAATAAATTTTGATTCACGATTATATCGACTCACTTAAATTAATATATGATATGAAAATTAAGCGTCTCGAGAGATAAAATGAGTTTTATCGTTATCCCGAACCAAAATGTAAAATTGATAATTTTACAAACCCGGACACAGTCTTGCATGTGGATTATTATGACGGTGTGTTTTTGACCCATAACCGGTAAAACACTTAATAAATCCCTTAGGAAATCGATTTGTCTATGTCACCCTATTGTTAGGACACTTGAACCGATATACCCGAACCTCGAATGCATGTGCCTCAGCCTTACATTTGGACCTACGGGTGTCGGGACATTGTGGTATTGCGATTTTCGAGAGTCTTGAGCCGATGGTCACGCGTCGTTGAAATAGGACGACTATCACTCAATCATATAAGAAGTGCCTTAGTAAATTATTAGAAAACAATGGGCATAATGATATTAAACATACCGACCTAGGTAATGTTAAAGCTGCAATGTTCAGCTGGCTACACACGTGGACAGTGTGACCAAGTTATTTATTTTCAGCATGTGTTTTGTTTACTTTTTCAGCAAAGTAGAATTAGTTCCTAAGGACTAGGTAAAAGTTAAAGTTATTCAGTAGTGGGTCAGTTCCTATTTTGTTGGCTTTCTTTGGCTATTTATTGTACCTGCAGTTTTTGCTTTCTTTGGCTATTTATTGTACCTTTCCGAATTGCTTGTAGTGTGATCCCAACACCTATTATATATATAACCCACATACTAAACCAACTGGTTCATCATACACATTAACACACATACTTACAACAGTCGATGAATATGATTAGACGATTGAATGCTAACCCTACTATTTTTTGATCAAGAGACTAGCTGACCAAATGATGATCACTTGAATGGATGATTATTGAACAATGAAAGAGAAGCATGTGATGGATGGGTTGTACTTGATCAACATGTTGAACTTTGATGCTTGATTCTTAAATGATCGACTGCTGCGAAGATCGAATTGCTTGGCCTGAATGTTTGATTCCTAGCTAGATGATCGATAGTGGACACATGTATGAAAACTCCTAAAAACAAGTTTTGTATTTAACTTAGAAATGTTTGATTCATTAGCCTTGCAACCGGTTTTAACGGTTTAAAATTTGATACCCGTAACCAATTATCACAAAATATTAGAGATTAATTTATTCTACCATTTAGTTACTCTTAAATTAGAGCACTAATGATCTCCTCATCGCATTCAAGACCCATCATATACTTCGGCAGTAAGCAAACTTCTACGTCCATGCTTCCGCCTCCTTCCAGACCTGGATACATCAACATTTGTCCGTCAGATTTGTTCGAGAACCCACTTCTAACCGCAACCGCCTTCCCCAACCCAAATTCACACTCGTACATGCCAAACCTTGGCGAACTCCCAATGCGTATCATGTTCTTACAAGAAACTTCATTCGTTTTGTATACTACTGGGTTTTTATACCATGACTCAACCCACTTTTTCACTACTGCATCATTGTAGTTTGCCACCGCTTCATGCAACCTCAATGCAGCCCATCCAAACCCGTGAGCCATTAGATCCTCAACCGTTGCTGTTCCCAACAATAAACCAATCGGACTGCCAAAATAATTTTCAGACAAAGGTGGGTTCACCCTACGCCGGTTACTAATAGCAAGCAAACAAATGGTTTCACTATTGTTTGGTTGCTGCCGAACTCGAGTTACGCACCTCCACAAAAGTGCGGTCACCGCCTGCAAACTTGAGATCTTTTGGGTCTTGCATTCCTCATTTGCTCTTGCTTTAAGTTTAGAGACTGCAGCTGAGGAGAAGTGGAAGAATCTCTCTTTAACTAATTGTGGCTTTTCAGGTCGTTGGATGAATTGATCTTGATGGGTGAACGGAAGACTTGTAATAGGATCGGATCCTTCAAGGACCCATCGTTTGAATATCGGAGGACGTGATATGAAATGACCATTTTTGTCTTCAGATCTGAATATTTCACTCCAAGCAGACATGAAATGCCAGAAAGAAGTTCCATCGGCTACAACGTGGTTCACAGAGCCACCAATGAAGATTCCATCGGTAAGCTCGGTCACCTGGATGGATAACAACGGCAGCGTATGACCATCATGGTTGATAGCATCATTAAGGTCGAAGAATGAATGAACAACGGAGGGTATGTCACCCGACGTAAGAATATCGGAGACAGTTAGGTCCACGGTTGCGTGAACAAACTTGGCTCCGGGAATGTTTTGAGGGTCTATGTAGATGACATATGAAGGTGGATTTTCTTGTTTTCGAGTGGCTAAACGAGCGGCGAGAGGGTAGAAATGAGTGAGGGTGGCCGAGAGAGAGCGGCGGAGGTCATCCAAGAAAGCGGTTATGGAGAAATCTTGATTCTTTGGTTTTGCAAAAAGGAGACCCTTTTGGCTGTAATTGATGTTGAGATGGGGTAGCTCAAAGGGAGTGAAGTATATGGGTTGCTTAGAATCTTGTGATAGGCCGTGCCGTGGCTTGACTAAGCATTCCGATACACCCCTCACCGTCGGTGAAGTCATCGGAGTTTCCACTTTCCAGACCGATGTATAAACAGTGCATGCGCTGGTTGGATAATGAGTTTCCACTATGTGTGGCTTATATTCACAATCCCTTCAAAACTAAAATAATATCCCATGCCACCGACAAAGTATAATAATGGTTCCTTTAACTTTCTAATTTTTAAATTATATCCCTCAATTTTTAAAAAGTTTAACTTTATCTGGGCAAATAATTGTACCTCTTAAATTTCTAAATTTTTAAATTTCTTTTTTTTTTCTTTTATTTTTTTATTATTCGTTTATAGAAATTATTTTTTTTCCATTTTTATTTTATCTTTACTTTATTACTAAATTTTTTAACAAATTTATAGATTCAATGTTAACTCCAGGACCGCTTCATCTTATCCCTTAAAAACTAAAATCCCATATGCCACCGACAAAGTGTAATAATAGTCATTTAATTTCTCAATTTTCATAATGGTTCCCTCAACTTTATAAATTTTCAATTGTACTCCTCAATTTTTTAAAGTTTTAACTTTACCTCTAGTATATAATTCTAAATTCTACCCCTTAAATTTATAAACTCTCAAGTTTCTTTTCTTTTTTCTTTTATTTTTTTATTATTCGTTTATAAATTTTTTTTTTCTATTTTTATTTTATCTTTACTTTATTACTAACTTTTTAAACGAATTTTTCAAATCAATGTTAACTCTTATTCGCGTCGCTATTTATCTATTTTTCGATCTCTAGGACCAAGTCGTGGCAGCTTCATACGTTTCTTTTATATATTAAGTCACGTTATTGTCGTCGTTGCAACGCGCGTAACGAGGTTCGCAAACCCGCCACATCGTGTGCGCTTTAATTATCTACTTAAACACGTTAATATCACCGTACGTTCCGTCGCAACGCGCGGCTCATATATTTTAGTTGTTCACATTTTACGTTCATATAAGATAATGAGTTTTTGTTTTATTCCACGTGGGGAAAATCAAATTTCTACCCTACATACATAATTATTTCTTTCAAATTTAACGAGGTATTTTATGAGTTAAAGGGCCTTTGGTCTAACAAAATCAAGGTTTTGGATAATAATTTATTTTTTCAATTGATGAGGGTTCAATCCTTATGGTGTACAAAAAGAGTGTAGTCAGGGCCGGCTTAACCTTTTTGAAGGTCTAAAGCGGACTCAAAAATTGGGGCCTTTTCCGACTTTCATTTAATGTGAAATTACTTAACCATCCCTAACCTCAAAGCACATTATAATCTGATTCTAATTCTAGTGAATTTCAGACAACAGCCTAATACTAGTGAACTGGAACATTTTATATGGATTTAAAGATGTTTGTACATTTAAAAGAAAGATTTTGCTGACCTGATTTGGAGAATGGTTGAACTCAACTTTCCACCAACACTAGGATTATTAAGTCCGATTAAAACTGCTTCTCCATATGCAGTTGGCTCTTATGTGCCACTGTTCCAGCAAATGATATAGGCACACTTTCATTCACCAAAAACATTGCATAATGCCATTAGGAAAATCAATATAACAAACAACACATGATTATAATCTGGTAAAGTTACTTGTATGACCACCACCTCCTACTACTGGAACACCAACTTCCCTGTCGTAGAAGTTACCCTCTTCAATGACCCATTTGTCAGCCCAAAGAAGGCAGGCCCACTCTGGAAAGGCCCATTATGAGAAAGGCCCAACACCTTATCCATAAATACGGACAACCCTCTCATTTCAACAGGTTCTTCTCTCCCATTTTCAATATACTCTTTCTCCCTTATATATCTCTTTCTCTCAACCATATGGAGGGACGCGTGTATATGTATATCTTGATAATGATACTGACTTGAGCGTCGGGGGCAACCCCCTCCCCCCCCGGGCCCTTTAACGAGCGTTTCCTGTGGATGCAGCCCTGATCAAGACCCAAGAGGATGACGGAGCATGATTGTGTACAACCATGGAGGAACCCTTCGGGGTCCCCCGTGACGATAGTAACGGTGAGACGTGTCGTAGGTACTCTTCCGGGGATACTAGAAAAGAGCAGCTACTACCCATTACCCTTCGGTGTGGATACTGGCTGCTACATTGGCGCCATCTGTGCGACCGTGTGTCCAAACAGAGCCTGAAGAACTCCTATGCCACTGAAACATACCTAAAAGAAGGAAAGAAAAACAACTAGATGGCAGACATCGGGAAGGAAGGAAAAACAACTCCATCTGCGACGTCGGTTTTTATAGAATCGATCCCTCCACAAGACGGTCCAGACCCTGCGGTCTTCTGTATGATTAAGGGTCTGTCATAACCCGCATTTTCGTCGCTTGGTACCCGCCTTGTTCCAGCATTTATGGATCATGGTACACGCTTTATGAGCCACGACCTGTAAGTCCACGACAACTTTCCACCATGTTCATCTTAGTTTGAAACAATTACTGCATATGCAATACAGAACTCTTTCATGGAAGATAGGCATGCATAGTAATAACCAACGGGTAAAGTGCATGACTTGTGAAGGTACCCAAATCGTAGAGTGAAGCTAGGGGTACAAAACTTGTTACACAAAGTACATCTAAAGGAACTCAAGATGTAGAGTGAAACTAGATCTCTATATCGGGAAGAGAAAAGCTATTGGTTAGGTCTGCAACGTGACCATCCAAGTGTTCAAATGTTAAACATGACAGGTTAAGAAATCCTTTTTTAAAGTGTGTCAGTAGCCAAACAGTTTTTTAGGAAAAGATAAGGGAAAGAGAGAAGGATATCTGATTAAAAAAAAAGAGGGAGGCGATGTACTATCTTCACACGTTAAAAAGTACAACTCATAGTGCACTTTTGAAAGATAAAAGGTTTGGTAGGTATTCACCATATTGACTTTTGGGAGAAAAAGTCTGCCACATCTTTTGAAATTTTACTGCATGCATGCTATAGTCACATATCTTGTTAATACATCTATGACTTATATAGTACAAGTCAGGAACACATGACAAGGCCTTCTGTCAACTACAGTTTGATAAGATGGGGAGGACTTTGCTTAAGAAAAAGGCATATATATATATATATATACACACATATGAAGGGGATGTACGACAAGCATACAAAATTACACTTAGTATAACCCACAATGCAAATGAAAATGAAGAGCTTTCCTACGTTGAAAAGAGCAAGTCTACAAAAAGCAATGCTCCAATAACAATGGATGCTACTCAAAGTCTTGGCAAAGAAGTCTAGGAAGCTAGCAGGAACATGTATACATGTATATAAAAGGGGTTCATGTAGAAGATGTTTTCTACCAAACTATTGTGTCCGTTTCTGGAGTTAGAGAAACAAAAGTACAAGTACAAAGTGTATGGAGCACGGGAAACAACCCGCGTCATAATATGCTGATGAACCAAAACCATCGGAAGAATGCGTAAACGTCTCTCCTTCATCTCCGGATGTAAAACCTAGTCGACGACGTTGAACACGAAGAGAAACGTAAGAGAAATGAAGTTGAAACTTACGAGAAAATTGCTCCTGTTCATCCTCTATGGAAAACGAGTCTCTATTCTTACTTCGAGCAGACAGGCGATGCGTGCAGCCCGGAGAAACATGCCTCTGTGCTCATAGGGAGGCGGAACTCTGACTCCGACCAGACAACCCTAGTTCTGACTTAAGCTAAAATTAGATAGTGAAGATAGAACGCAACATGTGGAAGAAAGAAACGGACAGATTGTGATGACGGATTCGATATCGACCCTATGGCAGGGCCTTGAATGCATGCATATTTTGCATCAATTTTAGGCAAACGAAAACAATGATTTTAGTTGTCCGGGCATGAGCAACCATGATAGCAAAACACAAAAGCCAAATATGGATGCTAAGTTCGAAGGGTAGCAGGATATGGAGAGCACCCAATTAATTAACTGACCAAATAATGATGTAAAGTTCTTGGAAAGAAATAAAACAAAAGCCAAAATATTTTCTCACACATCTGAACGCATGCATGACAAGGGAAATGCCATGTCAGATGACGAAGGATTTAATTTGGAATCTAGATGGGGTGGACACACTAACACACGACAAGGGAAAGAACAGAGACATCACGGCTAATGCCCCTAGTTAAAGGGTTTAACACATCACCAAGTTTTACGAACAAAAACAGTTAAAGAGAAATGATTCCATAGGCAAATTGCGAGATCTTTCTTACATGGTCTCCTCGATGAGAAACAAATATGAGCAATCAAATACCTACAACTTTACTTAAAGAAGGAGTAGTATCGAAGTCTGATGTTACTCATCAGAATATTAACCGATGATCAAGAGGTAGACGTTAAAATGTCAAAGAAAGCCAACGAATGTAGTCCGATAGCAGAGCCGGAGCTCGCACGACCTGACATACATTTGGTTCTTCCTGGTAAAATAAAGATATATTTGTTGCTCCTTTTTCATGACATGACGAGCTAAATGTACGAAGCCGGTCCAACGACTCGTCTTAAAACCACACGAGCCGGGAAAAATCGGTTAAAAGAAGGTTTCCATCTCTATTTTCTAGACACCGACAGACCGATTGAAGGGAACAATAATTTTGGGTGGTGGACTGTGATCACTCCACAAAATTCAACATAAGATGGACAATTGAGTGAAATGCTAATGTGGCATAAGAAACAAGTTACTAATACCTAAGCGTACCTACATATAGAAGTGCATAACTATGGATGTCTCTGTTTAGAAGGAAAGATGCACTAGCAAGACGACGTAAACATGCTAGAGAAAAGGGAGTCTTCGGAGATGATGTAGCCACATGACTGCGTATAGTAGTCCGCTGACATCTTAGAGGGCCATTCGAAGAGTAGAATTCAGTTCGGCCACGGGTACCCTCAAACAAATTCTGAAAACAGGATTGGATGGGTTGAAACACTAACCCGCCAGGCATAGATGAAGTTGTTAAGGTGAATGATAGTCGATGGGATGATATCAGGAACAAGAAGACGGTCGTAACGTGGTACTGTCATTCGAAAGAGGTAACTTACGAACATAAAATGATGACAATTCTTAAGTTCCAAGTGAAAATTCAAACACTAGCAGCATATACAAGTTGAGATTAGAACTATGGGATGGTACATTAATGCCCCATATAGTGGGTAAGATGCAGATGGTGTTGGTAAGATATAACACACGCATGTATGATAAAAAAAAGATGCGGAGACGTCTTGCATAGTTTTTCTCTAAAAAGCAACAACCGTTTCCAAATATGATTGAAGCATGAACTAAGCATCGAGATTATTATCAAAGATCACCCTGATCACAACAATTATACCTTTAACGAGAGCAAGATAGAAGCCTCGCCAACGACATGAAGAGTCAAAAGGTTAACACCATTAATTCAACGAGAAGAAAAGAGGATTTGAAGCGAAACAAAAGGGAGTGAGTCCTCTATCCTTATTATAAATAACGAGAACAAGAGACCAGGGGGACTTATTGGGCTAGCCCCCGAAAGGCCCACAGGACTGGATAAAGGGGGAAGGGATGAATAGCCACCCCATCTCTCAACATGAGGGAATAAGAAGAAAGAACAAGACCCAGGAAGGAGAGAGGGACCTGAAGGAAGGGAAGTCATCTGAAGGGACTCAAAAGACTCCGAAGGAGATGAACCAAGGGGACAAGACCAAGGCAAGCAAGGCCTACGAAAGATCTATCTCACACTAAAATATCTCATACAAAGAGCATTTAGTACATGGACCCCCGCAAGAGAGCTATGTTCCTCAAAAGTCCGGCGATTATGACAAACCAAGATTGCTAGAAGGAAACAAGCATATTACTTGAATGTTCGGCTCTAGCTACGACCGGACATCTCTGTGATGCACATATCGTTATCTACCAAACGCGTAAGCGGTACAATCAATTGCTTGCCTTTATATTGCCTATTTTATTCTGAATAATGACTTGTTACAAGTTAAATATTGCTAAAATGATTTAGCAACATTGATCTGGGAGGCTAACATGGTACATGACTACTAATGTTCAACTCCTTCATGACTATACGGGGATCCCCGGGACGGACCGAGTACCCCCTCAGGTGGAAGGAGAGTTTATTCACTACATGTTAAAGCCCTTGGATAATTTATTTCATAAATACAAGGACTACTAACAGTGTTTTACAGGATCAGTGGCTCGTTATAAAAGTGTTCTCCCAACTTGAAGAATACATACTTACAAAGCATCGACTATAAGGGACGTATAAGTCTCTTACAAAAGAGCCCCATCCTGAAGTCCCTAATGATGGTGGAGCATCACAAAATCCTATCTCACTAGATAGTGGATAAAAACTCCCATATCATAAGATGGTGGAGATTACTCCCACCTCGATGGGGTGGTAGAGATTCAAAAAATCCTATCTCACTAGATAGTGGATAAAAACTCCCATCTAATAAGATGGTGGAGATTACTCCCACCCCGATGGGGTGGTGGAGATTCACAAAATCCTATCTCACTAGATAGTGGATAAAAACTCCCATCTCATAAGATGGTGGAGATTACTCCCACCCCGATGGGTGGTGGAGATTCACAAAATCCTATCTCACTAGATAATGGATAAAAACTCCCATCTCATAAGATGGTGGAGACAACTCACATCTCACCAGATGGAGAAGACAACTCCCATCCCTAAGGATGGTGGAGCATTATAAAATCTTATCTCACTAGATAGTGGATAAAAACTCTCATCTCATAAGATGGTGGAGACTACTCTCATCTCACCAGATAGAGAAGACAACTCCCATCCCTAAGGATGGTGGAGCATTGTAAAATCCTATCGCACTAGATAGTGGATAAAAACTCTCATCTCATAAGATGGTGGAGATAACTCCCATACCTAAGGAGGGTGGAGGCTTATAAAATCCTATCTCTTCACATAGTGGATAAAAGTCTCATTTGATAAGACGGTGGAGAACTCCCATTGATGAAGGGGTGGTGGAGATTCACAAAATCCTATCTCACTAGATAGTGGATAAAAACTCTCATCTCATAAGATGGTGGAGATTACTCCCACCCCGATGGGTGGTGGAGATTCACAAAATCCTATCTCACTAGATAGTGGATAAAAACTCCCATCTCATAAGATGGTGGAGACAACTCCCATCTCACCAGATGGAGAAGACAACTCCCATCCCTAAGGATGGTGAAGCATTATAAAATCTTATCTCACTAGATAGTGGATAAAAACTCCCATCTCATAAGATGGTGGAGACTACTCTCATCTCACCAGATAGAGAAGACAACTCCCATCCCTAAGGATGGTGGAGCATTGTAAAATCCTATCTCACTAGATAGTGGATAAAAACTCTCATCTCATAAGATGGTGGAGATAACTCCCATACCTAAGGAGGGTGGAGGCTTATAAAATCCTATCTCTTCACATAGTGGATAAAAGTCTCATTTGATAAGACGGTGGAGAACTCCCATTGATGAAGCGGTGGAGATTATAATTTCCCAAGAAGAAACAAACGTCAAGAAGAAACAAATTAATAACTCCCATCCGATGAAATAGGGGAGAAACAAACTTTCAGGGGGAAATGAAGAAAAGTCTTCCAGAAAGAGCTGAAATGATATTTTCCTTCCAGAAGGAGTTGAAATGATATTCTCTTTTCCGGAAGGAGCTGAAATGATATTCTCTTTCCAGAAAGAGCTGAAACGATATTCTCTTTCCAGAAGGAGCTGAAATGATATTCTCCTTCCAGAAGGAGCTGAAATAATATTATATTTCCAGAAAGAGCTGAAATGATATTCTCTTTTCAGTAAGGAGCTTAAATGACATCCTCCTTCCAGAAGAAGTTGAAATAATATTATCTTTCCAGAAAGAGCTGAAATGATATTCTTTTTCTAGAAGGAGCTGAAATGACATTCTCCTTCCAGAAGGAGCTAAAGTAATATTATCTTTCCAGAAAGAGCTGAAATGATATTCTCTTTCCAGTAGGAGCTGAAATGACATCCTCCTTCCAGAAAGAGCTGAAATAATATTATCTTTCCAGAAAGAACTGAAATGACATTCTCTTTCCAGAAGGAGCTGAAATGACATTCTCCTTCCAGATGGAGATGAAATAATATTATCTTTCCAGAAAGAGCTGAATGATATTCTCTTTCCAGTAGGAGCTGAAATGACATCCTCCTTCCAGAAGGAAATGAAATAATATTATATTTTCAGAAAGAGCTGAAATGATATTCTCTTTCCAGAAGGAGCTGAAATGACATTCTCCTTCCAGAAGGAGCTGAAATAATATTATTTTTCCAAAAAGAGCTAAAATGATATTCTCCTTCCAGAAGGAGCTGAAATAATATTCTCTTTCCAGAAGGAGCGGAAATGATATTCTTTTTTCAGAAGGAGCTAAAATGACATTCTCTTTACAGGAGGAGTAGAACTGGTATTCTTTTTCCATAAGGAGCTAAATTGATATTCTCTTTTAAGAAAAAGTTGAGATATAGGGAGCTAAATTGATATTCTCTTTCAAGAAAAAGTTGTGCGGATATTCTTTTTCCAGAAGGAGCAGAACTAATATTCTTCTTCCAAGAGAAGCCGAGTTGATATTCTCCTCCCAAAATATATCTACCAAGCACATGAAAATACCACCACTCGGAAGAACTCTGAGGAGAGCAAGGCATCACCTGTTGTGTCAAAGATCCATAAGTATGGCACCTTTTAATAAAAAGACAACATGTTATCTATCACCTCACAGACTTAGTGGGAGGGGTGACCAAATTCCTGTATTCGAAGGAGGTAAACTCATCCCCTCCCCCTATGGGTCTATATACATAATTGTTTCTACACAAAAAAGATTATTCAGTGCATATATGGGTGGTCCTCAAGCATTACCTCGGCCAGATCCACCTTCTTTTAAAAGGTGATACAGGGACTTGTAGGTGTTGTGAAAGACCCTATATACACTCTCACGATGAAGATAGAAGAAAAAGATGGTTTGGATACTCCATGGCAAAAGTAGGAAACCCAAAAACGTCTCAAGAGACATCAAAACAATGGTCCATCCCATAGTTGTCAATAGCGAATAGCGGTAAATAGCGACAAGCCACCTATACGCTACGTAGCGAATAGCGGTAAATAGCGGGCGCTATTTCACGTTTAGCAATACACTGCTAGAAATTTTTAGAAATATTTTATATTCAACTATTGTAGGATTTGTAGCAATTATAATCAATAATCATCTAAATCTTCATATATTAGGGTTATTAGCAACCCTATTTATATTAATCAAGTAAAAAATTAAAAAATAATTAAAAAAAAAAAGAAAAAACGCTATTGGGTCGCTATCTGGTCGAGAAATGGAAATAGCGGGGCCTTAACGAAACGCTATGTAGCGCGCTATAGCGCGCGCTACGAGCGCTATTGACAACTGTGGTCCATCCAGGACAAAAACATAGATCAAGCTCGTGTAGACGAAGCGTTACTCAACCTATAATAATATGGGTCACCACAATGCGGAAAAAGGTTGTTAATGGTTGCAGGACAACTCGACAACATTGATAGAGGAGCTAGTAATACATCCCCATACGGCACCCGACGACTAGACTGATGAGTCTAACCACAGTTGTCAATAGCGCTCGTAGCGCGCGCTATAGCGCGCTACATAGCGTTTCGTTAAGGCCCCGCTATTTCCATTTCTCGACCAGATAGCGATCCAATAGCGTTTTTTCTTTTTTTTTTCTTTTTTTTTAATTATTTTTTAATTTTTTACTTGATTAATATAAATAGGGTTGCTAATAACCCTAATATATGAAGATTTAGATGATTATTGATTATAATTGCTACAAATCCTACAATAGTTGAATATAAAATATTTCTAAAAATTTCTAGCAGTGTATCGCTAAACGTGAAATAGCGCCCGCTATTTACCGCTATTCGCTACGTAGCATATAGGTGGCTTGTCGCTATTTACCGCTATTCGCTATTGACAACTATGAGTCTAACACCATGCAGCTTGCATTACATAATGCGGGACTGGGGGGGACTTGTAGGGTTACCCCTTCAGTGGCCCAATGGCGAGGCCTGAAATAACGAGAGTAAAAACATAACTGGAGTTTGATATAGCATGGACAGGTTGAATCCTTTATCCTTATCATAAATAATAAACACAAAGGACTGGGATGACTTGTAGGAGCTACCCCCTTCAATGACCCAGTTGTCAGCCCAAAGAAGGCAGGCTCACTATGGAAAGGCCCATTATGGGAAAGGCCCAGCACCTTATCCATAAATAGGGACAACCCTTTTATTTCAACAGGTTCTTCTCTCCCATTTTCAATATACTCTTTCTCCCTTATATATCTCTTTCTCTCTACCATATGGAGGGACGCGTGTATATGTATATCTTGATGATGATACTGACTTGAGCGTCAGAGTGCCCTCGGGGGCAACCCGGGCAACCCCCTGGCCCTTTAATGAGCGTTTCCTGTGGATGCAGCCCTGATCAAGACCCAAGAGTATGACTGAGCATGACTGTGTACAGCCATGGAGGAACCCTTCGAGGTCCTCCATGACGAGATTAACGATGAGACGTGTCGTGGGTACTCTTACGGGGGTTACTAGAAAAGAGCAACTACTACCCATTACCCCTCGGTGTGAATACTGGCTGCTACACCTGTGATCATGTCAAAACCTCATCTTTAAATTAGTGACAGATAAAGTTAATCCAGATATATAATAAGAGATACTAATGTTCTAACATCACCAATATCATAAATTGAAGTGACAACTTAAGAGACAAAGAAGACAACTAAAAAAATAATATAACATTCATGTGTTCCATATAATTAGCTAACTTTCACCAGTTTCTTGGAAGAATTACCACAAACCTACAACTTGACATTTGAGAATCTACATATTCTATCAATTAAGTGTTTAATAAACAACAAAAATTAACATTTATCAATTACATATCATCAAGCAGTTGGTGTGCAAAGATGGTATCAAGGTATCATTACCTACAAGAAGCTCCAGGTGGTTTGCTCAGGGAGTAAAGCTATGGAAATCATGAGTCAAGACATAAAGAATGGGAGATTTCAAGTAAACGTCGAAGATGCATAAAGTGCAATTCCAATATCAACAAACCATAACTATCACCTTTTCAAACATCTCTTCCTCTGATTCCTGGTTTCTGCTCGTTGTTTTATGGGTTTCACCCACAAGATTCCACGTTCTTCCATCTATCTTGAAGGTTGATGCGCCAATTTGGGGGCCCTGGGGCCCTTTGCTTTACCTTGTTGTAGGGTAGAGCCGTCCCTGGGTGTAGTTTAGTAGTAGATTAGAGAGTTGACATTCTAAAGCTATATTATAAAATCAAATAAATTATTTTTAATAGTATTATGTAGGGGTATTTGATCGAGCTTATTATTCGGGTTCCGGGTAGTTTGGGTCGGGTTATTCGTATGATATTTTATCCGTTAACCAATCCGTGTCACAATCGGGTTCGTCGGGTTTGGGTTGTTTGGTTATCGGTTTCTCGGGCCGGTTATTCAGGTAGTTTGAGTTTTTATAGATTTTTAATAAATTGATAACATACAAACTTTTTTTTTTGTTCCCGAGTCTGAGATCTAGCAACAAAAACATAACCAAAATTTAATTAATGAAATGTATAGGAGAATGAATAACAAGAAATTAACATGGATATTATGTACTAATTTTGAATGAGTACTTTGTGGACATCATATATACTAATTATGCGTACAAGAAACATCTTTCAAACAAGTGTATTAAGGAGTACTTAGTACTTACAGTTCAAGACTTCAAGTGTGCAAATCATGTGGTTACTAGACTTGCTCACTACACGTCTACACACTCTTGTAAATGAATGGTAACAATTAATCCTCTTTCTAATAAAAGAATAAATTTTAAGACACACGTGTCAGTTTGTGGTTAAACCTCACATTCATTTTCCCGCCTAAACCTGTTACTTATCAAAACTACATCGTTTTCATTAAATTTCATTAAAATTAATTATCTCATTCCTTATTCAACTACCTCCATCATTTTCGGATCATTCTTCTTCTATCCCATATGCATGCCTAATTTATTTAAAAAGTGACACGTTACAAGGGAAATCATGGAACACCCCAATCCGGGTACATCTCATAGTTGGCACAAAACTTAACAAACATAGTTCTTAAACTGGAATTCAAAATCTATTACAGCGAAAGTCTTTAATTCAAAACATTCACAATCCAATAACGTAAATCATTGTTTAAAACATAAGCTATCGGGAATGAAAATGTCAGTATTCAGCTCAGCAACCTGATGTCCAAGCTATCCAGCCCTCACGGCACCTTTCTCTTACTCTTACTACCTATCAATCTTTACAATCACTTCGGCCTTTCATATTAATCAAAATGAAAAGAACAAGAACAAATGATAAAGAAACAGAATTGTATTGATAGAACAAAGACACGAGTTTTTACATACATTGACTTCATATATATACAACCTAACTAACACCTAATCGTTGCGTCGATTTAGCCTTGTCGGAGAACCGCCATGCCGTTCAGCAAGGGGGCCTGCTAGATACTAGTGAAGGGTGCCTGGTTAGCTTTTTTTTAGAAGAACTATTGTTTTAACTCTAGTTGGCATATTTTCAGTGGGAGCCTTGCCACCCCCTGAGCCCTTAATAGATCCGCCCCTGGATGGAAGGATTGCATGTTATGGTTGATGATACGGTTAAAGCGGGATTGTTTAAAGAGATTAAGGTGGGTACTAAAAATATATCTATTTCCAATCTTTTTTATGCAGATGATGCAGTTTTCTTTGGTGAGTGGTCGTTGGGGAACGTTAAAGCATTGGTTCGTATTCTTAAGTGGTTTTACTTAGCTTCGGACCTTAAAATTAACCTTCATAAGTCTAGTATTTATGGGGTTAGTGTAGAGTATGAGGAGGTTGTTTCGATTGCTTCCTTAACCGGGTGTTCCCGGGAAAGTATCGGTTTGATTATTTGGACTTACAAGTTGATATTAATATGTCGAAGGAAAAAGGGTGGAGTAAAATTATTGAGAGGTTTGAATTTAGATTGTCTTCTTGGAAAGCGCCTCTTCTTTATATTGATGCCAGATCGATGTTGATTAAGTCGATGTTTGGTGCGATTGGGGTATATTATATGTCTCTATTCCTTGTTCCTTCTTGTGTGTTAAAAATTTTGGAACAAATAAGATCGAGGTTTTTTTGGGATGGATAGAAAAATTCATTGGGTTTCTTGGAATATGGTGTTGGCTTATAAACAAAAGGGTGGTATTGGGATTGTTTAAAGAGATTAAGGAAGGTACTAAAAATATATCTGTTTCCCATCTTTTTTACGCAAATGGTGCAGTTTTCTTTGGTGAGTGGTCTTTGGGAACGTTAAAGCATGGGTTCGTATTCTTAAGTGGTTTTACTTAGCTTCGGACCTTAAAATTAACCTTCAAAAGTCTAGTATTTGTGGGGTTAGTGTAGAGTATGAGGAGGTTGTTTCGATTGCTTCCTTAACCGGGTGTATCCCGGGAAAGTATCGGTTTGATTATTTGGACTTACCAGTTGATATTAATATGTCAAAGGAAAAAGGGTGGAGTAGAATTATTGAGAGGTTTGAATTTAGATTGTCTTATTGGAAAGCGCCTCTTCTTTATATTGATGTCAGATCGATGTTGATTAAGTCGATGCTTGGTGCGTTTGGGGTATATTATATGTCTCTATTCCTTATTCCTTCTTGTGTGTTAAAAATTTTGGAACAAATAAGATCGAGGTTTTTTGGGGGTGGAAAGAAAAATTCATTGGGTTTCTTGGAATATGGTGTTGGCTTCTAAACAAAAGGGTGGTATACTGGTATTGGGGTTGAGTCTTTTGAAGCTTTTAACAAGGCTTTGTTACAAAGATGGAGTTGGAGGTATGTTAACGACCCGGATAACATATGGGTCAAACTCATCTCATCCTTGCATGGTTCAAATATGGAGGTGCCTTCGGGAGCTAACGGATCTAGTGTATGGCAAATAATGAGGAAATCATTTTTTAAACTTCATGTGGTAAGAGTTATCCCTATGTCTTCGGTTCAAAAAGATATAGGCTGCGGGAATGACACTTTATTTTGGAAAGACTGTTGGTTGGATAATAAAAGTCTAGCTGAGAGATTTTCCGAGAATATGTTTTAGAGATAGACAAAGAGTGTGTTGTTTCGCATCGAGTGGAGGGAGATGGGTGGACTTGGCAGAGACAGATTGGGGGGGGGGGGGAGCTAGCTCAATTCGAGGAGATCAAGTTACTTATTGGTCAAGTACATTCATCAGGCTAAGGATTGATAGGTGTGGAAAGTGGATGGTAGGAAGGAGTTATCGGTTAAGGGTGTTCGTGAGAGGATTGACAGGGCTTTTCTTCTGAGTGGATTGAGACAAACGTATTGATTTAGATCGGTTCCGAGTAAGGTAAATACTTGTACATGGAGAGTTTTAGGTAATCGTCTTCCTACAAGGATATATTTGGATTGGATAGGATAGGTATGGATGTTCCAAATGTTCTTTGTCCTCTATGTAATGATGTGTTTGAATCTGCTAGTTATATTCTTGTAGAGTGCTCTTTGGTGGGGAGGTTGTGGGAGTGGCTGCTTGGTTGAATGTCTCGTTTCCGGTGATCAGATTTCAGGATAATATTATGGATTGGTTCGATAATTTTAAGCTCGCAAAGGATAAGAAGGATCGTGTTGGTTCGATTATTTTTGTGGTATGTTGGGTGGTTTGGAAATTTAGGAATGAGGTGGGTTCATGAAGTGGTAGCGCTTTCTTTTTTTGTGGTTTGGTAGTAGAAACAGAAAATGTATGGTTTCTTCGATAGAATGGTTACTAAACCCTCTAAACTTTTTGTAATGTTGGTTTTTTTTTCCGTCGAGTATTTTGCTGCCGTTCAAAAAAATAAATAAATAATAATAATAATGAAACATAAATGTTGTCACAGAGAGTGATGGGTGTCTATGAAGTAGTTGAGTCTTTCTTATTGGTGATGTCGTACCAATAATGCTTCAGCTGGAAGATTGACTAATGAAGTTGCATTCACGGAAATAAATGCGCCACGAACATCTTCACGTGGAAGATTGCAGGGCAAGATTGTCTTTTAGTAACCACGATTTCTATGGCCCCTTCTTCAGCTAAGAGTAGCTCCAACGCGGGCATCCGCGCGAAGTGGACGAGGAACCGGATGAGGGGCAGCGATGGAGTCATTGTTCGCGGGCCATCCGGTTGCATGGGTATCCGGAAATCCGGATGACACTAGATGGAGATGGTGGGCCCTTTGGGGTGTTTAATTCTTTTTTTTTCAATGGTAAGCTTCTTTAAAAATAATAATGCTTTTTTTTCAAAAGGCTTCTTTTTGTTTAAATACTAACTAGATTTTTTTTATCCGCGCTACGCTGCGAGAGGTCGGTCGTTATCTGTTCGTCTCGTTTGTATGGATAAAACTTACGTTGAAATGCAGACTCGCTATAGCGTACGATATTAAAAAAATTACTCGAAATTGAATACAACTTCGTTTTTAATAAAACTTATACCTGAAAGTTGAAAAAATAAAATAAAGAAAACCGCGCATTCCGTTTTTAAAAAATTTAACGAACGAAAGTTATCACAGAAAAACGGAATTAATAGAAAACTAAATGGGTTAAAAGTGTATATTATACATAGTATAAGGGGCTAAAACGATTCTCCATCGCTATGCGGCGGGGGCATGTCGTTATAGGGTCGGCTCATTTGCGGGGCTAAAACATACGTAGACTCGTTGTTGCGTACGATAAAAAAAATATACTTAAATTTGAATACAATTCCGTTTTCAATAAAATTTATGTCGGAACATTGACAAAAAAAACTAAAGAAAGCCGTGCTTTCTATTTTAAAAAAAATTAACGAATAAAAGTTATTACACAAATACGAAATTGTTAAAAAATTATACGGGTTAAAAGCGTATATTATATATAGTAAAAGGGTAAAAACGAATGTATAAAAAAATGTTAACATGTGTCAGTCTCTCATTAGATATGACACTATTTACATACGTTTGTTCTTAAATAATATTAAAATATTATATTAAACAAATATAACTTTATTATTTATTTATATAATATTCTGAAAATATTTAAGAATTATGAGGAGAGGGCCGGAGGTGGGTCCACTGTAGTCTGCCGAGGACATGTAAAAACGAAAATATAAAAAAAATTAACATGTGTCAGTCGAGATGACCCTATTCCCATACGTTCCTTTTTAAATAACAGTTATTATAATATATTTTAAAATTATTTAATTTAATCTAATAATTTAACTTAATTTATTTTTTAATTTAAAATATATTAGTTTTAAATATTTCTAACGGCTTGTTTTCAACGGTTACTTTTCCAACGGCTACTATTTATTAAATACAAGTAATTGCTTCGTATTCAATTCACTCATCTAATTTCAGTAAGTTTATATTTTTACTTTTCAAATATGGGTGGAGGGTATCCATTTCCAGCAAACTCTTCGCCTCCGGTACAGCCTGCAAACCCTTCTCGTCCGGCTGACCATTGACCTGGACGGATAAAGAGTGGAATTGGACATTTGATCAGGTCTTTGGCCAACTACGAATTGGGGACGAGCATGTCCTCAGTTCAGATGAGGGGTATGTCCCCAGTCCAGATGAGGGGTACGTCACTGACCATGGAGATAAATACGTACCCAATTCAGATGAGGGGTATGTCCCCAACTCAGACGAGGGGTATCTCCCCAACTCAGACGAGGGATACGTCACTGACCCCGAAGATGAATACGTGCCTAAGTCTGAAGACGATGACACAGATGACGAGCGTCCCAGGTACCATGATCCATGGGAAGACGAGCGTTCATGGGATTCGAATAACTCGTTTGATTCATTCAAGCATCTTTAGTTTTTAGTGGGTTTGTAATTTCTAATTTTTAAGTTGTCAAATTTTTAATTTTTAGTTTATGTAATTTTTAATTTTTAGTTTATGTAATTTCTTTTTTTTTTAGTTTATCTAATTTTTAATTTTCGTTTATTTTTATTTTTTGGAAATATAATATTATTTAAAATAATACGATTATAATAAACAAGTTTTTTGGTATATAGAATTTAAATGTAAAAGTAGATGATGATGTGGAAATATAGGGGTGTTTGAAAGTGGATGTATGGTTGGAGTAAAAAAAATGGGTTTTTGAAGATTGAGTGAAAATCTGATGTGACAGTTGATGTGGCGCGTTTGGTTTGGAGGATGGCATCCACCATTGTGGGTGCTCTAAGTCGCTACTTGAGGCCATGAGTTTATCTTGTGTCTCATGAGCTGTGCAAGATCTAATGAATTGTTGTACACAAGAAATATAAACCGATTATCATGAGACAACCAATAAATCACTAGTACAGAACTTCTCTTACGTCATCTTCGTTAGAGACGTCGGAAAACCATCGACGCCGTTAAAGGTGCCGAAAAACTGCAATCGTTGACGTCAATCAATACATCGTACCCTTTGGGTGAAGCGGTGCGTCGGTTTAACAACACGGTTCCCGCATCTATAAATAGGACGTGTAACTCATTTGTATCCATCGACCATCATAAATCACAAAACAAAAGGCCGTTTACGCAAGAAGAAATCCCAAAGGCCCAACGATTCCAGTGGTGGTGTTCTTGAGAGAGAGGGGAAGATGAAAGAGAGAGCGGTTGATGGTGGGTGGTGTGGGGGTGAATAATAATAAAGATGGATAGTATTTTTACCATTTATTTGTTTAATCTCTTTTATTTTCTTTCTTTAGAATTCTCCTTGATTTATGGATACTTTAGGGGCCTTATTTTTTACCTTCCTACGTCTCTCTGGATGTTCATATATGGAGCCTTTGGCTTGAGTTGATTATTGAATTATTCGGAATCCTTTTCCAATAATGTGCCAATACCATAATAAAATTATTATGGTATCAGAGCAGCCATCGAAAGATCCACAACCAAAACCAAAACAAAAAAAAAACAACAAACCCTAAACCTCGTAACCATGGCAGACAAAGTCGATCAAAACAAAAGAGATGGAGGCAATGGAGGTGTCTCTAACCACAATTCTCCATTTTACATCCTAACCAAGCATGATCCAAGCCTGTCACAAAAGAAATTTGTACAAAGTGACGGAAGACGTAATCTTGGAGAGCAAACAGAAGGTTGCGTTGTATGTGGCAGGAATGGCCATAATAAAGAAGGATTCAAACGTATTGAGTATCCGGAGTGGTGGCCGGGTAAAGAGAAGCAAGACAAACCAAGAGCTGCATGTGTTGAAGTAGAAGCCAGCCCGATACCGGGATTAAGCGACGAACAGTACCAACGGTTCGTGAAGCTTTTGGTAAGCAAAGATCCTACTGTCAAGGAAGATGCCTCTCTAAGTGCAAGCATGGCAGGTAACGATAGCATTGAAGGTGAATGGATTATTGACTTGGGAGCAACCGAGCATATAACCTATGAAAATTCCTTGCTCAAAAACAAAAACAAAAGAAACTATGAACCTCCTATTACTATACCAAACGGAGAATCCATACCGGTTGAGGGAAGAGGAGACTATATGCTACCTAATGGAACATGGATTAAGGGAGTTGATGCGTGTAGAGTATATATATAAAATTAAGTCAATTCACACAACAGTTTTAGAAAGGAATTACCAATCCTAAAACACACAAACGGCCAGTGTACCGGTCGGTATGTAATAAGCGTAGGCAAGACCGGATATCAATCTGTGGACACCTATGGCGGCTCTCGATACTAAACCTCGATCGAGTCCTAACCTAGAAATAAAAATGAATGAATCAAACTACGGAGAACGAAACACAAGACAACTCTGAACTCTAGCAAACAACTAAGAACACGGAGACTGGACGTAAAGATAAGATCGGATAGAAAGCAGCTACCTAGGTAAGAATCCTAACAAAGGGGATTTATACGTACGACCATCTCTAAAGGTACGAATCTAGCGTCGACTAGGCGTGTCACCGACTTCCTAAGAAGACACTAAACTCGTGTAAAGAACAGGACGGGCGATGTCAAAATGTCTAATGGAGGATCGCCTCTTGGTCTCACCTTCACAATGCTGTTAAAGGTTGTGGTCCACAACCCAAGAGCAAAGGACAATCTCTAACTCTTGGTTTTAAAAAGCGAGAAGCGCACCGAAGCAACAAGGTCTAAATCCGAAGCGCAAATCGCAAAAGCGGACCGATTTTCGTACGCGAAGCGCAAGGTGCTTATATAAATTTTTTATATATATCTTATTGGTTTTTAGCATCCCCTACCCAAAATATAGCCATAAATAAGGTTTATATATGATTTAATGTATAAATTACTTACATGTACAACCTCTTTAGCTAAATGTATAACACTTTGAAGCACAAAAACAACCCCTGTACAAGAATCGAGCCTTTAAGTGCGATTTTTTTTTCAAAAAAGTGTGATTTTTGTACGTTGCTCGAGTTGGATTACACGACTCGCTAGAGTCTGCGCCCTAGGTCGAGTCACGAGTTACGCGCGCTTACTCGCGGTTTTTAAAACCAAGCTCTAACTAGACCCCAAGCAAACCCTAAGAACACTAATCCACGAATGAGAGGTAAATCTCGCTCTCGCGTAGGCTCGACCTGACACACAATAGGTAGGAGGTTCTAGGCTAATCTATCACCTCTCGGTCTCAAGACTAGGTAGGACACTAAAATAATACTCAAACCAAGGCCAAGACACAAACCACTGTCTCTAGTCAGTTATCTAATCAAACAAAACACAAAGTAATCGTCCTAGCATGCAAGAATAAATCTAGAAGACACAAAAACAACCAAACATCACTCAAACGTGGTCATGGCAATAGCAATCACATCAAATCAGTATTCATATCCATTCACAAGTAGTAGACATAGATCCCATTTTTTCGGGAAAACCTCACTCGTTGGATTTACTCATAAACATAGTCATCAAATGTCGAACTTAAATTAGTATATCAAAGTAGCGGAAGCATACATCATTCAATTACATAACATAGCAGCGGAAGTCTTAACATCAAACATAAACATTGTCTTAACATAAACTCAAGTAAATGGGATGTCAGTTGTGCCGAGTAGTTATCACGCCCCTTCTTCTTGCTACCTGAAGTGCATACTAAAAGTCAGCTAACGCTTGTGAGTTTTAGTTTAAAAGGAATCAGATATTAACATTATCTTATAATATACATATTTATATATATAGGGAGAGCTTCAAATAAGAAGTGTAATTTGGCTAAGAAGCAATCTCATTCATTCAATTGGATGATCAAGGGTAGAGATTTAAGTGTAGAAAAAATAAGGGGTGAAAGGGTATTTAAGTAAAAGCCATTTTTATTGATTTTTTTCAACTTTCCTCACTTTTTTTAAACGTTCATAACTTTTTCATAAGACATTTTTTTTTAAATTACACCATAAAATCGAGCATTTTTTATCTTTAATCTGAGTATAGTATTACTATATATTTTTTATAAAAACAAAATCGACACTTAATGAAATTGTGCTACTTTACGTAAATGTGCTGGTTTCTGGTAAAACAGCACAATTTAGCAAATTAAAAATTTTCTGATTTCTAGTAAAACAGCACAATTTACATAAATGTGATGATTTCTTTAATTATTCTACTTTTAGTCAATTATTATGTGCATAATTTGATAGCATTCTTTAAAAATTAAAATTTAAAGTATCCATACATCAACAAAACGGTTCAGTGGTAGGCAACAAAAAGCTTATGCATCAAAATGATGTTTTGTGCTGGTTTGATATACTAGTTTTATTGTGCTGCTTTTGTTTGTGCTTGGTTAGCTAAGAAGAGCAAGTTATACAATTAACCGTGTTGTTTTGGTGGTTGTTTTATAGTAAAACAACACAATTAATTGTTATGTTTGGTGTTAAAGCAGCACAGTTAATTGCGTTGTTTTACAATGCAACACAGTTAATTGTGCTGTTTTACTATAAACCAGCACATTTACATAAAGTAGCACAATTTCATTAAGTGTTGATTTTGTTTTTACAAAAAAATATAGCAATACTATACTCGAATTAAAGGTAAAAAACGCTCGATTTTATGGTGTAATTTTTTTAGAAAAATAAGGTCGTATGAAAAAGTTATGTACGTTTAAAAAAGTGGGGGTGTTTGAAAAAAGTCAACATTTGTGGGTTTTCCAAGAATGCCTCTCCATCCCTTATTTTTCCTACACTTAAATATTTACCCTTTATCATCCAATTGAATGTATAAGATTGCTTCTTAGGCTTCTTAGCCAAATTGCACTTCTTAGAGGAACCATCTCCTATATATATATATATATGTATGTACTTTCTTTACTTTACGTCTTTCTTATAACATTCATAATGAGTACGTATATAAATACATACATGCTTATTTCTTGGTGCACATTCATTGGTCATACACACATGGGTAATCAACCCGTTACTTTGCTTACGTAAGTCACAAAGACAAACGCTTTCGAACTACCGTCGTAGCCCATTTCCTTAACCGTCAAGCACTAGAAACCGTCCGTCATATCTTTAAACCGTCCGGAAAACCTTCGATCATCCGTCTTAACCGTCCTACCGTCGTAGTTCGTCATATTCGTCCGTTTGCCTTAAGGCATCTGTTTCCCACTTGAACTAATTATACAGCCTTGCATCGATTGAGGGACTTACTCCACCGTAATGGCCTTAGTTTAGTCTACCTTTCTAGACTTTCATTTCTGGCTGCATAATAGTTGAGTGGTCGTCCGTCTACCGAAGTAGCCGTTATCATCGTCCCGTCCATAAAGTTCATTCATACTTAGCAAGCAATATATAGATGGATATAAAACAAGATTTCATTTTTACACGTTATGTCATACTTTTCATACTTGGCAAACAATATAAACATAGATATAAAGCAAGATTACATAGATATAAAGCAAGATTTCATTCATATTTGCTATGTCGTGCTTTCATTTCCTTATTTAAAAACATACTTGTCATACTTATATTCAGCATGTATTGTCATATAGCACATAACATTTATTCATATCATGTATACACTTCAGCCCCGAAACATTTAAAATCATTTACACGTAACACATATGGGGCACATAGAACTCACCTGTTGAGCAGTTCTCGAAGGATACTTAGGAGCTCTAAGTTAGGTGGGTGCTAACGGATCTGTCAAGAGTCACGAATGGAGTAAGGTTATAACCTACACGTTTCATCCGAAATCTCTGTCCAAAATCTTATTCGACCGAAATCCCCTTTGGTCGAAATCTTTTTAGACCAAAAACTATTTAGTTAAAAATATCTTTAATTAGGTAACTATTTCGTTCAAAATCTTTGGTCCGAGAACTTTTTCGTTTGAGAAAAGATGTTCGAAATCATGGGGATCCGACTTGTCGAACGATTCGTCTAGTCTTGATCAAACTCTTCATTTTTTATTCAAACTTTGATCTTTTTACGTCCAAAAGAAGCTAGATACATACTTTTTATGTTAAGTTATATTACGTGACAACTATAAATTCTGTTAAGTTAATTTACATGACAACTATAAATTCTGTTAAGTTAATTTTTAAAACATTTTTTTAAGCTAAGTATTATTTTTTATTATATAACTGATAAATGCTGATTCATATTAAACTTTATAAACCTGATGTATTACACGGGTTGAATAAATGCATGTTATATATACTTATTAATAAAAATTTACATATTACATAGTTTTTCAATACAAATTCTAGAAGCGTTATATAGTTATTTTTTTAAAATGTTTTATAAAAAGGATGAAAGAAATGTTCAATTTATAAAAATGTTTTATGAACAAAACTATTTTTTTTTAAAATAAAAAAACGTTTTATAAAAAGAATTATAGAAATTATTATTATTTATTAGAAGAGAGAGGCTGGAAACAAAAAATTATAAAAACAATTAAAAATATTTGTATAATTAATAGGAGAGAGGCGAGAAAAAAAAGTTAATGATGCATATGAGATTGACAAGTGTCTCACCAAAACCTTTATTTATTAGTATGTATAGATATTAATAAGCGGGAAAAAGAATTTTTGACTCACAGAATTAGGACACGTGGCGCCACCAGTTACTTATTTATTAATGCATATATATATATATAGAGAGAGAGAGAGAGAGACAGAGATGTGGCAATTTTGACCCATTTGCTTATGAATGGGTCGATTTGGTAGCAAATAGGTCGAAAGCGGTCCAAAGCGTATTTCAAATGCATAAAAGCCTCCTAAATGGTTTGATTCAAGAAATTAGATTATTACTGAAAAAAAATGATTTTTACAAACAATTATGACACAATAACGATTTATAAAATTAAATAAAATGGAACAAAGTGTTTCAAGTCAGCCCTATCATCCGCACAATATCCACCTCTACTTTTTTTGTTCCAAGTGAAATGAAAGCCAATTTCTTAAACCAACCAAGATAATTTATGTACCTGGGTGTAGAGATGGGGTATTAACATCCTACGAAGCCATATTGGCATCACTTCACTTCTAAGAGGGTAACTGAGTAAATCAGCTGCTAAAATTGACGCTCCAAAAATGGACAGATCATCCATTGGTAACATCCCATCTAAATTCTTGTAAAATTGTTGCTTTAATGATTCCACCAGAGGCTGCACATCACAAAAACATCTGTAAATATCATTATTTCAATTCACCTCTATAAAAAATGCTTACAAAATCGAGATAGAATACAAACCATCTGTAAGCTTTTCTGCCATCAAAAGTTGCACCCACGATCGTGAAAATGGAATTGAACAAAAGCCTGATCCCTTCAGCCACACAGATTGTCATCTAAAACACAATCTTTGGCATGTTTTATAATTGTCTCCCATGTCTTGTTATATGACCCGCCAAGTATCAGTGTTATCCAAAGCATAAATAAGTGGCTAGTTCATGGAAACTTCATATGACATGTAACTAATTATAAACGTTATCTTAACTTGCATAGTGAGGACTCATTAGTGACTTATATTTATAAGAAGTCTTTCATAGTGCATATTCTGTTTGATCCCAATTGCCTATGAAAATCACCATCTTTTGCTATCTTTTCTAGACGCCATATGCCATCATCCATAGCTGGAGGATGCTGCTTTTTGTATGCTGAAAAGAGTAGCAATGAAAATATCCTAATTAAGTAATTATAATTATCTTTAATATTAACTATTTGTCGGTTTTAAAAGTAGAAGACTTTTTCACAAGTTTTCGACAGCAAAGTTCATATTTTTTATTGCATGGGTATAGTAGGAACTTCACTAATGGTCAAACATCCTTATTAAACTATACAAACTCAAACAGATTATAAGATATTTCTAATTCTTCAAATCAATTTTTTTACCACATAACAAACCATGTAGGTAGAAATAGAAAAAAAACCAAAATAGTCATCACAATTCACAAGGCCAAATCATCCACAGTTAGACAAATTTAGATGTGATGAATTCGACCCATTGACTTAATAAATAGGTCAACAGAGAAGTCGCCATCAAGTGGAATAAAATGTACCTTTAATATAGATAACGGTCCAGATGATACTATTTGATTAGAATCAATATCAAATAGCACAAGTTTGACCGTGCCATAATCCACCTTGCTGCCAGTGAACATCTGAAGAACTTGGTCTGGAAACGAAGCTGCAAAGACATGCAACATGGTTTAAGTGCATTAAAGGGAGATCTGTCAAAAAAATGAAATAAAGAACCGTTAAAAGTGAATGTGAAATAAAGAAATCTATATCTAAATTCTAAAAAAAAAATTAAAATCTAAATGAGATGGAGATCTAACCTTGGTTATGAACAGCAAAAGCTTTGACACACGGCTGCACCTTGTCTCGTACGTACCAAATCGATGGATCACATCTTACAGTTTCAAATGATCCGAGAACAAAAAGTTTTTTTTTGGTGTTATCATGGATGAAAATGTTGAATATCTGCCTGACAAAACAAACCCAAAGACTAAACTTTGGGTCATAATGGGCATTTATAATTGACATGATACCAAAAAAACAGATAAATCAGTAGCATATGGTCTTTAGGGAGAGAACAGAACAAATTATATTATATATACACTATTTTAGAAGAAATAAAATGAAAACTTTTAAAAAAAATATAAAAATACCCTTTTGATTATCTACTGTTGCTTTCTATGCCGACGGAAAAACCAGGCTTCTGTGGTGAAAATTAAAGCCATACCTAGTTGAGTGATGTCCAAGCAAAGCAACACTTAGATCCAAATCCAGCTCCAAGCTCTTGTGAAAATTACCATCAAAGTCCCCATAGAACTCAATCTGATGCATGGTACAAAATGAAACATCATGTTTATTTAATTTATTGAGATGAGAAACACGATATTAAAATGTTACTATCTGGTTGAAAACATAAAAAAATTGACTACATGAAAAATGATGTGTATAAAATTTAGGTAGTTCTTGAATTAAATTTATTATACACATAAAAAATGTGTTTAAAAAGTTATGAGTAGACATATTAAACAATGTAATTAAAATTAAAATGTCAGGTTATCAATACATATAAGATATTATATCTGAAACTTGTGTATAATATATATATATATATATATAAATTTACTTGTAATTCATGCCTAAAAGGCTTGTTAGTTGAGATGCACAAGCCACCATACACTTGATGGACCAAAAACCACAGTGGGAATATGAGTCAATGCTGTTGACTTGGGTAGTATGTCATCATGGAGATACTGATAAGGTAGATTCTTGAATGAAATGAAATGATACATTTGGTCACATCCAGCATAGCCTAAATGAGATTATTAATAGCATCAAACCTAGGTTTGAGTGATTTATAATGTTCTATGATGTTTGGCAATTGTTTGAGCAATACTACCAATTTAGCAAGGGGATTGGTGACCAATAGTTAGAGATAAAACATAACCAGAATCGACCCATTCTTCAGGAAATGAGTAAAAAATGCATAGTAATTTACATACTAACCTCATAAGTAATTTTATGGATTAAATGAGCCAATCCATCTGGCATCCCATCAAAATCTTCAAAGCTATAGAATGCAAGCTTCTCTTGTCCAACCTTTTCTTCTCTTACCATGAAAAAGTCAACTCACCATGGAAGCTTGGTCCTTGATTTTGACTGAAACCCATCTAAACAACACTCTGAAGATCATTTCCCCAGAACTCCGAAGCCTGAATTTTTTCGGTTTTAACATGAATTAACAACAAAAACCTTGAAAGATAAGAAGTTTTTGTTTATTAGAAACTATTAACTTACTTCACCAAAGCCATCAATTTGTGATGACTTCATGTTTGGCCCACGGTGCATCATTGCTGTCAATGGGTTCCCTCGACCATCATGAGCCATGACATAGAATGGCTGAGCCAGTGGATCCAAATGGTTCATGGTATTTAACATGGAAGCCCGAGTCTGAAAACGGGTCAAAAATAAAGTAAATCACTTGAAAACTTAAAGTTATATAACACACCCCTCGTGAAGAAAGATTATGAAAAACTTACATCTTTGGATAAAACTGCTTCCATGTTTCTATCTGTCCTAGGATTAATGGTTGCTAGTTTCATTGACAAGAACTACATGAATGGGAATTGAAAGAAGAGTAATGGAATGGAACTGGCATACCCTTTCTACAAGACTATGGCTGTCAGCAGCTTGACCCCTTCTTCCTCTAACATGAATGTAATCTTTTGGTGGCTCTGGTTTTGCATTTTCCTTTGTTTGTTTCTGATCCCCTTCTTTCTTTTCTTTTCCAATTCCATTCCCTTCTTCATCTAGTTTGATTCTTTTTGCATCTGATACCTCTTTCTCTGGTTCCCCCATAGTCTGCAACAGAAAAAAAAAGATCTTTAACATATATGACTTTCATCAACTGCAATACAGGAATGTACATTTAATAATCTTATTAGCGAAGTGTATAAACAACATACTACTAAAGTCGAACTTATACATTTGCAAACAATTCAAATCTTCAATACAATTGAGGCAAGACATAAATTTGTATGCGGGTAATTCTGTTCTCGATTCTGAGATTAACAGATTATAATCACAGTTGGGAAATCATTATTAACATCAAGAATCAAGAATCAAAAAAAGATCAAAAAGGCAATCATAAACCGTAACTTACCTTGAAGGTAATCAACAGGAGCAAGATTGTGGTGGTAGGGATGATTATGTGTCGGCCAGTCAAAATACGAGATTAACAGATTATAATCACGCTTGAGAATCACAAATGCTAAATTATTCACATCAAGAAAAAGAAAAAAGATAAATAAAGCAATCGTAAACCCTAACTTACCTTGAACAGAATGAAGAGGTGCAAGAATGTGGTGGTGGCAATGATTATGTAGCAGCCGGTCAAGTTAGGGTTTTCGCTCGTTTGAAAAGGGAACGACATAATAGAAGATAAAATAGAAACGGGTTAAAACAACCAAATGGGGCGGATCTAGGATCCGCGTGTCTCACAATTTTGGGTCCACACTTTAGGCGGGAAAACAGAGAATGTGATGCCTTACAATAGCGACACCTGTCCAAACTTATTTTCATTTATTAGTATAGACTAGCTTTAACCCCGTGTGCTACACAGGGTGAAACGTTAAGGTTATATTGATAAATATCTTAACACCTCTTTTTATACAACATTTAATGTTGTATTGGTAACTTTTCCATTTTGTTAAACGTTGTAAAAATACATGAAAATATATTTCATACATAGTTGTCAATAGCGAATAGCGGTATATAGCGACAAGCCACCTATACGCTACGTAGCGAATAGCGGTAAATAGCGGGCGCTATTTCACGTTTAGCGATACACTAGTAGAAAGTTTTAAAAATATTTTATATTCAACTATTGTAGGATATATAGCAATTATAATCAATAATCATCTAAATCTTCATATATTAGGGTTATTAGCAACCCTATTTATATTAATCAAGTAAAAAACTGTTTAAAAACATTAAAAAAAGGGAATATTCGCTATTTAGTCGCTTTTCACTCGCTATTTACCATATAGCGACCATAGGCCGCTTCGCTACATAGCGCGCTATAGCGAGCGCTATGGTCGCTATTGACAACTATGATTTCATAAGTGGTGTACTTTTTACAATACATTAAACAATAAGGATTTTTGATTCTTTATATGCTATTAGAGTCGTGTAAGGACTGTTCGTTGTTGAATTAGTCCCCCAGGTAAAACTTGTAGACCAGATGGTTTATTTAGAGCATTCTGAGCACAAAAAAGAACATCTAAGCTACCCGACCGCCATTGCAAATAGACCCAACTCGTAGATTTCTGAGGCTTAAAACTACCTCGCTAGCCATTGCAAATAGAACACTTGGCCAATTATTATGCAACATAGGGTTCACTGAGACATTTGGTCGATTGGTTTAGGTGCATGATTTTAAGTTGACATGTCTATAAAGATTTACATTCATAACAATTAGTTCAAGTGAAACTTTTTTCTCCTATTAATATGTAAATAAAGTGGCAGGTAAACGGGCAACAAGTTGAGCAGCAGCCCCCTTTTGAATAGCAAAACCGATCCTACTAAAAACAAAGTTTCGGGAGATTTTCAATGGAGGTTGGCATCACTTCCAACCCGTTTCGGGGGTTTGGGTTTATGTGCGGCTCAGGATGTATCTACTTATGCATTTGTGGCCTCGAGGACACAATCTTGGAGTTTACAGGACCACATTCTTCGGGGTTGTGATATTGATGGGTTAGACTCTGATTATGGGTGTGCGATGGATCGCTTGCGCATGTCCCTTCCTGATTTCGATCTTAGCGGTTTCTCTAATAAGGACACCGCCCCCCCTAAAGCCCAACATGCTTTGGCGAATGCCTTGTTTAGCAGAATCGTCCAGAATTTGGGAGTAAAGTTTGATTTATCACCTCGTCAAAAAGCGGTGTTTGAATGTCTCCGGGCTGGCTCAAGATTTTCTAACAGTTATCCCCATTGAAGGACTAGGTCAGCATATGTCGGCTGTGGAGCACCGGGCTATCCTCAAGTATAGGCTAATGATCCCCTTGTTTCCGACTGATGAGCCCTGCCCAGTTTGCCGCAAGGCTTGTTTGGATTCTTTTGGCGAGCATGCGGTCCATTGCAAAGAGTTGCCCGGGTTTAAATACAGGCATGATTTGGTTAGGGATGTTCTTTGTGATGTTCTCAAACGGGCAAGAATTTCTGCTAAAAAAGAGGCTCTCGTGAACTTTCTGACAGATCCGCTTGAAGGGAGGTCTACTCTACGGCCGGCTGATATTCTTGTGTTTGGTTGAGCAGGGGGAAACACGTTTGTGTGGACCTTACAGGAGTGTCCCCTCTTGTGGGGCTTAGGGAAAATGGGGTTGTGGCGGGTCATGCTGCTTTAAAGGCGGAATCATGCAAAGTTGCTAAACACGAGAAAGCTTGTTTAGAGAACCAACACGTGTTTATTCCTTTTGCTTTTGATACTTTTGGGTTCCTAGCACCGGAGGCAGTGAAATTCCTAAACAGGGTTCAACGAGTCGTGCATAGAAATATTTCGGCCCCTAAGACCCAAAACTTTGTTTTTAGTAGGATCGGTTTTGCTATTCAAAAGGGGGTTGCTGCGCAACTTATTGCCCGTTTACCTGCCACTTTATTGTAATCGTCCTATATTAATATATATTTTTATTGCTTTTGAAAAAAAAAATATGTAAATTGTTACAAACATAAACAAATTGAAACACATTATAGTTTTACATCTAAAAATCAATACACAATAACATAAAATAAAACCATAGTAATAATCATGTATTCATGTTAAAAAAGGAGTAATAATACAGAAGAATGGAGAAACAAAAAACTTAAAATCCAAAAGTAATACCGAATTTCACATATGAAAAATGAGTTAAATAATCATATATCTATGAAATCGTAATAGACTTAAAAGTAAAAAAGCAAAAATTAAATCATAAATTAAGTTTTAGTGATTCGCTGAAATACCTTGTTTCACTAGCTGCTTTCAACCCTTGTAGTAAAACTGCATAAATTTCTGCAATAAAAACTGCATAAAAATCTGCAGTAAAAACTGGATAAAAACTGTTGTAAAAACTATAAAAAACTACAGTAAAAACCCGTGTATTACACGGGTGGAATTATAAAAACGATGGTCTGTACAAATAACCCACAAACAATTAACCAAAAGCAGTAGTGATCTTCATATATATATATAGGTGCATGTTCTTTTGAGAACCAACCATATGTTGAGAACCGAAAGAACCGCACAAAACGTGTACATATCGCTTTAGTGAAAAAAGTAAAATTCAACAACAATGTTTTATTTATCTCTTCCCACTCTTAGTTTGAGTTTATCTCCTCTCTCCTGAATTTTTTTAAGAAAAGTATAAAAATATGGATATATGCATTCATTTGTGCATATAGTATGCATTTAAAAAAACGACTATAAATTCGAGGTCTTTTAAAACCAAACCTTAAACATATTGAAATGTACATGAATTCTAGTCAATTTATATTATAAATAGAGAAAGAGTTAATGCGGTTCTCACGGTTCTTAACATATTGTTGGTTCTCAAAAGAACATACCCCTATATATATATATATATATATATATATATATATATGAATATATATATATATGGTCTAAACAGTAGTGATCTTCATATACAGATGTTCTGAACAAATAGCCCACAAAAAATTAACCAAAAAGTGACTTGGAATTTGTATTAGTAAAATGGGAATTAAAAATCCTTAACAGTGAATTATTCTTCAAAATCCCTCAAATAAATAAGTGATTAGGACTAGAATCAATCACAGGAACTAAATGTTAATTTTAAATTCCTAATCCGGATTAATACAAGTAATGTTATTTTGGTTAAGAGTAAAAACTCACTTAACAAAATTTTAATTTACCAACTTATTTATTATTTGTCATTCAGTAATTCTCTAGTTGTGAACACACAAGTTGCAGTTTATGTCAAAAGTTTTATGTGAGTTTGCTTTCAGGTTTTGATCAAAAGGAAGAGCACCACAGTAAGCAACTTTTCTTCTCTTTTGTTTGCTCTTTATCTAGAAATGCTAAAAGCACGAGAAAGAAATTGATGTTTTGGGCTTTATGAATCCATACACAAAAAAAAGTTTGATTCAATGGAGAATAGAACCTGGACTTTCTGTGAAGGTCTTGAATGCGAAATCCGAAATCCAAACAACAGAAAATCGGAGAACAGAACCTGAACAACAGAAAAACTCACGTTACCGAAATCAGAAATCGGAAATCCGATTGACGTTATCTTGTATGCGTGATGCCTGGACTTCTACCGTGTATTGGATTGAAGTAGTCTTGAATCGTCCACAGATCTAGGGTTAAGAAATTGTATCGTCCACAGATCCGGTTTAATCGTCGTTTTTTGTCCTTCCTTTTCGCGCGCAACTCACAGATCTAGCGTCCTCTATTTCCGCTTCCCGGTTCAACACGGTTCAACCGCTGACCACCGGTTCCCCGTCCGACCGACCGGGCCTCTGCATGATCGTTTCAGCATGCTAAACCGGACCGTTCAAGCCACCGGGTCCTGGTCCGACCGGTCGGTCCGGTCCGAGTTTGAAAACATAGGAGAAAAGAGATGGACGAGAATGAAAATATATTATGTAATTTCGTGTTTCACAATTTAAAAAAAAAATAAAAAGAAATTAAAAATAAGCTATGAGTGTAGATTATTAGACACAAAATTATTATTAAGTTTTTGAGTTTCAAGTAACTTTCTTAAAAGAAGATAAAAATAACCAGCTTAATCAATGAAGATTAACCCTACGGGGGTGTTTGGGATTATTATTGTATTGGACGATACAATTTCTTAACCCTACGGGGGTGTTTGGGATTACTTATTATTTTCTACTTTTGACTTCTTGTAAAAGTAATAATTTTTTACTTTTCAAAAACAACTTTTTATCCCTTATAAAACTAACTTTTTCATCAATTATCCAAACAAACTTTTAACTTATTACCTTTTTGAAAAAGGTAATAAGTTAATAAGTTGTTTGAAAAGTAATCCCAAACACCCCCGTAGAATAGCAGAGAAGTAACGGAACACCCCCAATTTAGGGTTTTTTGAAACGACGGGTCTTGAAAATGGGCTTTAACAAGTTGAATCGGGTTAGTATTAGGTCCGCGTGATTTTTTTTCGTTTTTGATTGGGGGGTGGTTGAGGATGAATTTGGTGACCCCACGTGTCAAATTATTTAGTTTTTTATTAAAAAAGGATTAAATATTAAAGATTTTGTGGTAATTAATTAATTTATTATTTTATTAAACAGTATTTATTATTTTATATAAATGAAGTATCATAAAATTTTAGTTATTATTATTTTTATTTGTCTTCTTTAGAAAAATATTTTTTTGTAAAAAAACCCAAAGCAAGTATCGAAGCTTCATCAGTCATCTTCATGATTCGGTTAACTCTGTAAAATAGAATATTTTGCTACAGTAATTTTGTATTGTTTATTGTTATGACAATTATAGTTGTATTAATAAATCTTTAAAAATATATAACTTTATATTTTAATGGCATATTTTCAGTAGACGCACAGGGCATCCGAAATATTAGAGACGGCCCTAATGAGAACGTTCGGAATTTTTTTTGAAAGGCGAACATTGAATGTGTGACGTCGCACCCCCCATCACATGGGAGAGTCTCGTCCAACTCCGGCCAATATGTTGTCTTAATCGGGCCCACTTGGCGTCAGAGTTGGAGAGATTTCAAGGAAAAACCCCACCCAATACGGCCCCTTCCGGGCTTGAGGGAGAGCCAAGGCTCCAACCCTGGATCGGCGTGGGTAAAACCCTAGTGCATCAGCCTAAAAGGCCTCATTTGCGATGCCACATAAATTAATGGTGGTGACAGGGATTGAACCCGGGTCCCTTAGGACTTCAAGTCTCACCTCAACCATTACAGCACAACCTCTTTGACGAGAACGTTCGGAATTAGAAGGATAAATTGTTTTTACTTTTCTCCAAATAAAAAGCAAAAGAATATAACTTATATAAATGAAAACCAAACGCACGTATGAAATATGTGGGCACTCATGTCCTTTCTTTTCAAAGTGTATATTTTTTCAATAAATTATCATTAAGTCTTTCCATTTTATATATTTATCGGAGTAAACTCTGGTTTTAGTACATGTGATTTGTGTCAATTTCCTATTTTATTCTAATAGTTAAAAAATCCTGATTTTCATCCAATAGTTTTACCATTTGTCTCTATTTTAGTCAATCCACTGACCTCCATCCAATTTTCTGTTATGTTTTAACTGAAAAGACCAAAATACCCCTATTAATAATAACTAATACAATAAAAACTCAAACCCTTCACCCCCAACCCTAATAGACATTCATCTACCCCCTCCTCCGGTTAACTTTCCCGTTGACCCTCTCCCTACAACAACAACAACCACCTTCTCCGACCACCGTCTCCAATTCGCCGTTGAAGAGGCCAAGGGAAGCAGACGAGAACGGCGCCGCCACGATTGAAACCAGTGGTCACATGTCGTCAATGATTCATGGATGGTTTTCACCGTCTGCTCCTTTAATTTTCACCGTCGATGGAAACCTAGGTCTCCGCCGCCGGAAAGTCGGGTTTTAAAGAAGCCCTAGCCGTCGGATACCCAACGCCGCCGCTGAGCGGCTACAACGTTGCGATTGTTGTGGCTGAAACAGGAGGAAGGAGATGAAGGGAATGAAGGAAGGGGGTGATGAAGGCAGTTGGGTCTCGGACTCCGTCGCGGGACGCCGTCGAAGGGTGGCCGGAGATTGGGGTTCTCCCCTCTCTACCGAAAAACGAACACCTTACACCCTCCAACAACATTCGTCATCATCATTTGTCGATATTCAGCATCTACACTTGATGAAAAACGAGAAACGGAAGTAACTATTCTGCACGCAATCGCTCAATCTCCATTTCTCGATCCGAAAATTGGTTTGGAACCTTGGCAATCTGTATCTGAATCTCCGTCCTTCATTTATTCTGTAAGCATCATCATCGTTTCAGTTTCAGTTTCAGATTCTACCAAGAATTGGACGTTTAAGAGCAGCAGATGTTTTCTATTGCTTATTCAGATTAAATCGGAGATTGGTGGTCGTGTGGAGGTAGAGGTGGGTATTTTTAAAGATAAGAGTATTTTTTGTTTATTATTAACTAGTTTTAAACCCGTGTATTACACGGGCTGACACGTCTAATGACAAATCTTTATTCTTTAAACTTCCAACAGCTGAGCAAAATTGTTTAATCCTCCATGAAGACTGTTATAAAACTTGATCAAATGTCTAATGTCATATATGGCTGGGAAATGCATATTGATTAAACTAAAGACCACAGTTTGTGTATGTGGCAGATTCTTGCAATTCAAAACTTTTCAACAAATAACAAAAGTCATATGTACTATGAAAAGTCACCCAATACACTGTCATTCAAAACATTTAAGAAATAACATCTTAGTCAACTCATAACCTTTTATTATAAGTATTTTGCAACCACTACTAACACATGCAATTTCACAAAACTTTGAAAAAAGAGAATTTTTTACTTTTGACGTGTTGTACTTACATCATCCAGGAACGGTTTAAAAGCACCATCAGCAAGGAATGAAGGAGTTGCTCCTAAATCAATTATGGTTCCACCTTGGTTGTTTGATATTGCAAAAGTTGACGGGTCAATAAACAATGTTTGACCTTTGATAGAAATACTCTGCAAATTAACATTATAATGTGGCATGAAAATATGCATAAAAATAGATCTGTGTTTAACGATGGCTTTAGTTTCAACTTAAAAGTAAATGTTACATGAGAAATGGCAAGTATTTTACTCATTTGAACCGTATTATTTTTAGCAAAACCTTTTGATATGAACCATTTGGAATAAAACATAACCTACATAAAATACTCTAATTTAGTTACAAAATGCCATTATAACCGAAAGAAAACTTACTGTGATTGGATTAGCGGAATATAAACCATATTTGGTTCCACTATTTGACTAAAGTTCTTGTGTGCATTGGCTGTGATAACATCTAAAGAAAGAGAAAAAAGAATTATGACCATATTCATTGACTAAGGGTTTAATTTTCAATTTAAATCATAAAATCAAACCTCAATCAACCCAAATCATGTTTAAATAAATGAAAAGGGACCATACCTTAACTTTCTTGAACAAATCATAGTCATTCATTCCAGGCATATAATAGTCTGTAATGATCAAACTCACTTCAACTTCCTGCATTCAGTTTTATTAAATCTTGATTATTTAAAAAGTTTACCGTTTTAAGGTAACCATGTGTTTAAAAGAGGACCTACATGGCCCGGAGGTAAGGAAGCTTTACTAATTCAGGTGACAATACCCCATCAAGGCTGTAAAAATTGTGTCAGCTGCATATTAAAAAAACCAGACAACTTCCTGAAACTTGAGTTGGTTGTAGTCGTTGACTTTAAGGTCAAATATATGCTAATCTCACAGTCAAGTTATTAACAAATTCCCCAAAATTCTGAATATGAATGGCATTACAAAATGCTTGTTTGACTTTCAAAAGTCAGTGTCCACTTTTTGAACATAAGTGAATAGAATTAAAAGATAGAACTTTATACATCCTTATGACATGACGGTAATCATTGCCAATGTTGTAATCACATCTAATGTAATTGAAGATTAATAAAGTAGCAGCTTAAAAGACTACATGTTAACAACAAAATATAGGTTGCAAGCTGACTTGTTCTTCCAATTTAGCCCGTTATCTATAAAAAAAAATAACCTGTAATACGAAGGACATGTATATTATGCAGTCAGATATGAACATTTTAGGAGCAATATGGGCAATCTATATTAGTAAATATGATTATTGATAAAAAAAGCAAAATGTAGCATGCAACTTGAGTCCTTACGATGAAATGGAACTTAAATTTATAGCATGTTACCTGTTAACAGTAAAGGTGACGTGCAGAGTGGAACCTGCAGTATAAACTGTATGCAATCCGAATGTCGTTATCAGACGTGCAGAGTGGAACCTGCAGTCTAAACTGTATGCAATCTGAATGTCGTTATCAGAATACAATTTGCAATATTTGTTTTTATAGTGCGTAAATATGCACATCAAATAAGCAGAGGAACGGATCAAATAGGTTGAAAGTCTGCCAAGTCTATTTTTGATGCATACAATAAAACTATTTTTATAATCATAATTAACGCCTTACTTATTTTATAAAAATGTTTGCAGGTCAACACAACGTAACCTATTGTGACCTGTTTCGACCCAACCCCATTAGCAAACAGGTTGAAAGTCGCCCAAGTCTATTTTTGATGCATACCTGTTTCTACCCACTCTTAGGTTCTTTAGCATCAGGAAAATGATTATCTAATTTTGTTATTTCAAGTCACAATGATCGAAACACCCCCTAAATTTCTAAGAACAATTTATTGATCAACAAAGAAATTCATAGAATGGATAAAAGCAACACTAACATAAAATGCTATATTATTTTCTTTCATATGCAACTGCTTATGAAAAGTGGTATAAGCAGATTGAAGATGCCATAGCCAAATATCGCGAAATAAAAGAGAACATTAACGAAGGACTTCGTATATAATACCATCACTGCAATAGTGCAATCATACCAAACTCTACGATGAACCTAGGGGATTCCTATTGATAGGGGATTTATTACACTACCATCACTGCAATCATAACAACACAACTTCATAAAGAACAACATCACATATATTTTTCACTCAGTCATTTTATCAAACACCTAGCATACATTGCAAAGAAGTAAAAAAGATAGAGTATTTGTGTACCTTGAAACTGAATATGGGGAAGTCATATCAAACCCCATAGATTGCTTTGCTGATAGTGTTGCTTAAGATGTGTTATTTGAAACCCATGCTCCGATCTCTCATCTTTTTATGACACACGATTATGATTCTCGGTGATTACAACTTCAGAGAAAATTGGCACACCAGTAATGTCCACTGGAGCCGGTGCAACCAGTACAATCAATGAACAGAAGACGATTGACGATTGACGGTAGTGTCTGACGATTGAAGAGGGTGGTGTTGGAGGTGAGGCGTTGGATCGCTGAAGAGGGCAGACATTAGGGTTTCATGAGATTGTTTCGGGTTTAAAGGCACTTATAGGATCCGGCACCTATTAGATGGATCTGATTAAGATCCGCGAAAATGAGATACGAGCTGTATTGTGATTTGGGCGGGAAAATTAACTTGAGTTGTATTCTGGAGGTGATAATAGTACCAAATTTTACTTCTTTATTATATAGGATAGATAAAGGTATTTTGGTCTTTTCAGTTAAAATTTAATAGAAAATTAGATGAAGGTTAGTGGATTGGCTAAAATAGAGATAAATGATGAAACTATTGGATGTAATCGGGATTTTTAACTATTAGACTAAAATATTGAATTGACACAAACCACATGGACTAAAACCGGAGTTTACTCTATTTATTGCTTTTATTTTATTTTGTTTAAATGAGAGTTAAGTTATAAATACTGAGCGGTTCAACTTAATTTTTAGTTATTTTTTTTATTTAGTTATTTTTAGTTTTTTTTTAATTTTTAAATTTTTTAATTTTGTTAATTTTTAAATTTTTTTATTTTGTAACTTTAGTTTATTTTTATTTTTATGAATAATTATTTTTTTTTATTTTGTACTTTTAGTTTATTTTATTTTTATGAATTAAATGAATTAGTTAATTAAATTATGTTTTTTAATTTTTAATTAAAAAAATGTGTTTGTAGCTTTAGGGCTTGGGTGCCGCCACCAACGTGGCTTCGTAGGGCTTAAAATGAGGTGTCAGATTATGATAGATGGGTGTGGGGCTTCATGGAAATTTATGACACGGGTGCCCCCCTCCACTCTAAGGGTTTGGAAATAGATAGCTTTTCAACTTAAGATTTGGAAATAGACGGTAATATAATTTACTAGGTTAGAATCTCGTGTATTACACGGGGTGAATAAATGAAATATTAAGTAGTTAGTAATAATAATGATTTAGAAATTATAAGTAGGAAAAAGAATCTTACGAAAATTAAATAATTGGTAATGATGATTTAGAAAATATTAAAAGAATTAAAAATAAGTTGGAAGAATAATCTTGAGCTTACCGAATTGTGACATGTAGCATAACCAGTTACTTATTTATTAAGGATTAAAGATTTTATAAAAATAAAAGGATGACATTGTAGGAAGTGTTAAAATATATACACTTTCAACACAAAAGAAATGCAATATATATAGTAATAACAAATTAATTATTATAGGAGATAAAAATTAATGATAAAAATAATTAATTGATGATAAATAAAATTATGAATTCAAAAATTTGTAGATAAAAATTGAAACGAATTATTAATCTAGTTAAAATAATTGAGTTGATTAAAATGTAAAAACAATATTGATAATATAATAACTATCCATAATGCAAATTTATTTTTCAAAAATTGATAAGTAACGCCCAAAATTATTACCATCCATAATTATTTTCATATTAAATTCATTTAGTTAATAATATAATAACTATCCATAATTATATTGATATTAAATAATGGTGAGAACACACCAGAGAGTGACACGTGTCTCCTCATTTAATAGGAGAGAGAGTTGGAAAAATAATGATGAGCATGCATCAAAGAGTGACACGTGTCTCAGATTATTTTTATTTTTTATAATAGATTAGCTGTTTTATATCGAAGCCTAGATTTTTTTTTGAAAGACGAACATTGAATGTTGTGACGTCGCGTCCCCCGTCATATGGGAGAGTCTCGTCCATTTCCGGCCAATATGTTGTCTTAACCGAGCCCACTTGATGTCAGAGTTTGAGAGCTTTCAAGGAAAAACCCACCCAATACGGCCTCTTCTGGGCTTGAGAGAGAGTCGAGGCTCGAATTCTGGATCAGTGTGGGTAAAACCCTGATATAATTGAAGCTTAGATATTTAGGCTTTTCTTATCATTCCACGCCTTTCTCGATATAATTGTTAAGAATTTAAATTTTATTTAAATTTAGTCTTAAAATACTATTAAATTTATATATTAAATTATTTTCCTGATGTTTGAAAGAACCGATGAGTATAATAATTTGAACTTTTCTAAAGTTACCAATGGAGTTAGACGACTTTTGTAACTATTTGTTAATAATTAGTTTCTAATTTTTATTTATACACATGTACAATTTCTAACTTCAATCCTAATAAAATAAAAATATATGAATTTTGCAATTATTTTTTGTCACGCTGTAAATTTTTAATCAAATGATTTTGTATGCTTACGTTTTGTATTTTAAAATTAAAAGTAAACTGTCATTTTCGTCCCTGTGGTTTGGTCAAAATTGTCACTTTCATCCAATAGTTTGTTTTTTTGTATCTGGGTCCTCATGGTTTTAAAATATTGCCATTTTCATCCTCGTGGTTTTAAAATATTGCCACTTTCATCCAGTCAGCTAACACCGTCCGTTTTTCTCAGTTAAATGAGGGGTATTTCAGTCTTTTTACTTATTTGTTTTATTTTTTCATCTTTTTTACTCTCACTTTTTAATCATCGCCAATTTAACCTCTAATTTAATCATCCACCTGCTGGCCTTCTTCCTCTTTTCCTGACCAGTTTCCGACGAGCACCACTGGAACACCTCCGTCGCTTGTTTCTATGATTAAAAAGTGAGAGTAAAAAAGATGAAGAAATAAAACAAATATGTAAAAGGACTGAAATACCCCTCATTTAATTGAGAAAAACGGACGGTGTTAGCTGACTGGATGAAAGTGGCAATATTTTAAAACCACGAGGATGAAAATGGCAATATTTTAAAACCACGAGGACCCAGATACAAAAAAACAAACTATTGGATGAAAGTGGCAATTTTGACCAAACCACAGGGACGAAAATGGCAGTTTACTCTAAAATTATTTTTTGTAAGAAAATAAAATAAAGCAATAAGATCTAAAAGTTTTAGGATTATTGGATTTTAATAATCTCATCTTTTACCAATTGGCTAGTAATAATCTCAACTAAGAATATTCTTACCACCAGTCCCTACTTTCAAACGATTTTATTACATTGGACCCCCCGTTAAAAAAATGTAACGCCGTTAGATTTTATATGACGTGGGCATCTGCAAACCGCTGGAAAGTCGAGCCAAACTAGCAGTGGTCTCGTGGGGGGTTTTGAAAATTGGCTCTGGTGGTGTTTAATCGGTCTCATTAAACACCACCGTTGTCTCTATTTGGACTTGCCCGAGACACGAGACCAGTTAAATACCACCAGAGCCAGTTTCAAAACCCACCACGAGACCACTGCTAGCTTGGCTCGACTTTCCAGCAGTTTGCAGATGTCCGCGTCATATAAAATCTAACGACGTTAAGTTTTTTTAACTGGGGTCCAATGTAAGAAAATAATTTGAAAGTAGGGACCGGTTGTAAGAATATTCTCAGTTGAAATTATTATTGACCAATTGATAAAGGTTGGGATTATGAACTTGGGGTATTTTACTGTTTTTACAACCGTAAATATACATGAGTTCATAATTTTAAAGAAAAAATAAAAATAAATTAAATATTCATTACTAATAGTACCTTAACATTTTTTAAGAATTAAGTTATTCCAATCCCCCCTCTACAGCTCAAAATAATAATGATTTTACTTTATTTTTAACATTTTTATAACATTAAAAAATTATATTCACATCTTCAATTGTAATAGTCAAATTTTTTAATTGCTATTTTTACAAATTAATATAAGGGTTTTTATTTCTCTTTTTAGTTTTTAAAAATCATTTTCGATACTTTCAAGCGGGTATGGGTTGGTTGTTTGCTATAATATTTGTTACGACAAAACTCGAGAACCGGGTATGAGTTGGTTGTTTGCTATAATACGCGCCGGGCACAAATACTAGTTTTATACAATTTGAATCACTCCAAAACTCTAGAACCGCTCAAAAAAGGTATCTAAAGTGGTTTGGGAAACCGCCTCAAAAGATCAAAGTTCTTAAAAAATATATTTATGTAAAATTACTAATTACTAACTAAACAATTACTAACCGGTGAACAGTTACATACTTTTCTGTGATGCAAGTTCGTAGAACCACTAAAGCATAAAATGTCTTGTCGCGTGTAGCTTTTTAAGTGAGCTTTCTAAATGGGTCACCGTTTTCAACCTCACTTTTAACACACGTATTATTGCCTCAATTACCTTTTCACGTTTTCAGGCAGAGGGAGAGACAATGGGATAAAAGAGTTCTGGCGATTGAGGATCTTCGTCTTTGATTTATTATCACTGCGTTACCTCTCGATTTAAGGTCCACATCATGCGTCACGGTTCAAGGCGACTGTTAATTTCCACGACGAGATGTTTGAGAGACCTAATTACTGCACTACGTTAAGACAGGCGGACCACTCTGCGACGGAGGTAGCTCTTAGTGAACTTGCGTGTCAAGGTCCTTCTAATTTTATTGGCTGCTAGGATTCGGGTGAGTCTGTTTTTTGTAGGGTTTGTAACTTTCAACTTTTAGATTTTTGTTTTGTTAATATCTCCATTCATAATTACTAGAACTTGTAAATAAAGTTGCTTTTTAATTTACAGTTCATTTTAGGGTTGGAATGGTTGTAGAATTGGTACCCGTACCGTACCAATATCGGCACCGAATTTATGAAAAAGTAGGTACTGATACCGGTACCGAATCTATCGGTACGGTACCGGTACTCGGTACAAAATGCTCATCCCTACACTACAAAACCTATTTTTGTTTAGAGAGAGAAAGGATGGAATCTAGTAAGAGAAAGTCAAGAATCCACGTTTTTAGGTGCAAGGATCCTTCCAAAGTGTTTCTCTAACAATTAGAGCAAGAAATCACGAAGAATCGTCGTCTTTGAGGTATGGATCGAACCTAAATCTATTTTTTTGTTCAAAAATGGGTTTTTGGGGTAAAACCAGTGTTGCAAAACTCGGCCTAGGCGGCTGAGTACTTGGCGCCTAGGCGCTTCTCGGCAATTTACTGCACGCTTTTCCCCTACTCGGCCTAAGAAACTCGGACTCGGTCCAACTCGGGCCTAGGCGGTCCAACTCTGTCCTAGGCGGTCCAACTCGGGCTAGGCGGTCCATTATCTTGTTTTGATTTATATGGTCCGATTTGGTCGATGAAGTCATAAAACTGACCGTTAGGGTCCGATTTTGCTTCTTAATGGGCCGATTTTGCTTTATAATGGTCCGATTTCACATCTTTGCTTCATAATAGTCCGATTTTGCCACTCTATATACTCTCTACCTTTGTCGCCGGAGATGACGAGGTGAAGAACAGAGGACCAAAGGTTCTCTTACATTATTTTATGAAGTTATTTTCTGTTACATTAACAGTAACCGATTTTGCAACTGTATATATGTTGATTTGGTTCTTTGATTTTGATTTTGGGAGTTCTTTTAAGTATATACTAGTAAACTTAATATATTTGACAGGTATATAATCTCTTAAAAATTATTTTCTTTATAATTTACCATGTCCGAGTACTTCCCGCCTAGTCCGAGTACTCGCAACTCCCCAATCGATTGCCCTGTGAGCGCCAAGCGCCTTCTGTAACCTTGGGTAAAACTAGGGTTTTCATCTCAAAGGAAGGATTTTTACATGTTAAAAGATGATCTAAACCCAGATCTGGCTTCATGAAGGTCAAAAAAACGATTTGGACGTAAAAAGTTACAAAGTTGGATTGAAAACGGCATGTTTGGATGAAATGTTTATCATGCGACATTGACTAGTGGCGACACTAGTCGGGGTTAACAACGAAGGAGTGGCGTGGATCCCGAGATTTCTAATGATTGGGGCACATGTCATTCCTCTGGCGGCAGTTAATGTTGGCGACACTCCTTTTCGGTGACACTATGAACAACGATACTATAAGAACAACACTAAGTCCAGAACACAAGTTCTGGTGGCACTGATCATGTCCCTTGGTGACACTGACCTTGTGCCGGCGACACTATAGGCGACACTAGATACTTTGTTGATAGTTTTCACTCGTTGATTTACTACAGATTTCTAGCATCCCGCCTAGCCTGAACAGTTAAAGAGTTATTTAGTAAGATCAGAACTGGTGAGTTTTTATTGTCCATTTTCCCTTTTAGAGTTTAGGGCTGAAGTGCATGCTTATGAATGAAAAGAAAGAATAATGTTTTTATCAAACGTTTATGACAATTACTTGTTATTAACTTAGGTTATAATATATGAAATTGTTTTTATATGTGTTAATGTAATTGATTGTGTGGTAGCATGTATATGTGTGTGTGATTAAATGTGCATGTTACTCCAGGGCCGAAAGAATGAACAGAAAGTCTTGTGCAAGCAAAAAATGAGATTTGTCTTCGGGCAAGCAACAAAGGAGTCTTGTCTTTGTGACAAGCAACATGAGTCTTGTACAACGTTCCAAGCCTTTAAGACTTGGGACGGCTAAAACGTAATGATATCATTCGAGTGCTTGTTCACTCAATGATAAGAAAGAGAACGAATGAACAAAAGATTGAACGAATGAATGAATGGCTAGCATGAATGTTAATTGAATGTAAATGTTTTGAAAAGAAAGCTAGCACGAATGTTTCTAAATGAACTGAATGAATGGATTCCCTTTGGGAATCAGTATATTTGTAGGACCCTAGATAATTAGGATTTTGTATCAAACGTGTATGCGGGTGTAAGCCGTGAACTTCACGGGTAAGGGTAGATAGGCCGGACTATAATGGCCGAGAACTTAGTATTCGTATGGGCTTAGCTTTAGTATATATATATATGTATGTGGCTTTGTAATAGGTATCTAGATTAGACTTCGAGACGGTTTTTGTCATTGTAATCGTTTCTCTCTCAAGCTTAATATACAGAAAAACGTTCTTTGATTAACTTGAGTTATTCTTGTTTTTGAATCCATTACATAAAACGATTTTTGCTAAGTTGTATGTGTGTTGATATCGTTATTGAAGATCCATCAAGCTTTTGGGACTTACAATTGGTATCAGAGCTATTAAGCTCTTTGAAGGCTGCGATATCAAGATATTCAAGGTACTAAAGTGATCTGAATACTACTTATTTATCACTAATACGTTTATTCATGTATAAGCTAGTTCTCGGCGTTTGTTTTCAAGTCCAAATCAAGGTTTTTTGGACTATGTGGAAGCTTTTTACCTATGTGCTCTAACTTTGTGGTTGATTTGGAAGGCTGGAATTACGAAGAACATCTCCTCTTTGTTCTTCGTGTTCATTGGAAGTTTCAAAATTTAAAATCCCATGATTTTTGGTAATCTATAAGATTATGAGGATTTAATTTTGGAAATGGTTGAATGAAGTTCTCGGAAATTGTTCACGGCTTCAGTTCTTAGAAAAACTGAAGTTTTCGGCAACAATTCACGACATTTGTACTTTGAGTCAAAGACTTTGAGTTTTGGGCTTATGATCATGTCTCTGCCGAAGCAGTGATTAAAGGTGGAAACATAGAGTTTAGAGTGCTTGATCCTTTTGATCTTTCAAACTTTGGTGAAGCTGAGATCAATATTTTGGGACGTAGTCAAATTCAAAGTGAGTCGTTGTTTGAGCAACAAGCTAAAGTGTTCACTGGAGCAATTGCTGACATAATAAGGAAGAAGATCTATGATGGTAGTGGAAACCACTCTGAAGATATAAACTTCTGAAGTTTGTTTGATAGCATTGTAAGGCCCCAAACCGGGCACCCTACAGTTGGTTCTCATAACAGGTTATTCCCTTGAAAATACTCATTTTAGATATATAAACTACAACGGAAGTCTTTCTAGAAACATTAATTACTATTTAATGTCATTAATTTACCTCACGAATGCTTGCACACCAATCCGAGTAGCTCCGCTCCCAAGCCAAGATACCTCGTCAGGCAGACTCACCTACAAAACAATCTAACGAACACACAAAGTCAGCTACGCTGAGTAAGTTCTAATAGTTTAGTTTAATTAAAAGCCAACTCGTCTCAAAAGTTATTTGAACCTTACTCAGGACCCACTGTCCTTATAAAATAGATCCACATTTCATTAACCGTTAGATAACCCCTGTCATCACCCGATATCCCATAATAACTCATTACCCATGACTCATCCCATAATAATAATAATCCCACAGTCTCATCAACACAGGTCGAACTTACTACACTAATAACTCATACTCAAGTACACGTATTAACTCGACACTTGGTTAACACAACGAATCCTTAAACGTCACTTTACTCAGCCTTGACCAAGGCTCTTACAAATCAACTGACATAACAGTTGGAAACACCACATCACAATCCAGACACAACGGTCAATCTAACTCGACTCACCACAATAATACTATCTCATGCATAATAAATATAACTCAACGTTTGTATGCAATTTAACACAAATATATAAGCACACAAACACATACCTCTTCGCTGCACCCTCGTCAGGGTTACCCTCGTTAGGGCGTTCGACACACCCCGAGCTCATCGCTGTCCTGTTGGACATCGTCACCTTTGGTGACCTCCCGAAGGACTTCGTCCTCCACAATCCTGTTTGCCGTGTCATAAAGACAACAACGCAAACACAATACCCACCGTGTCACAAGGACAACGACACAATGTACACAACACATGCATAAATGCATAACATTGTACTCCATGTACATGACTCATTAACTACACCTGCACTTCGTACATAGCACTAGGATAGGATATCCTACACATATTCATAAGCGTTTAGCTTTTATCCCTACTCACCCCGCCTAACTCATAACACGACACACTGCTAAAATAGCAACACACATACAAATACTATGTCTCATTATCTAAGCACATACCACGTTCATGCACCCCCTTATGACACCTCCTAGTCATACCCGTACTACCTATAAATATAATCCCGACTCACCCCTATTAGGTCACTACACAACCCCCTACCATATACCCACCTTTAAACTATACATCTTAAGGGTAACACATAGTCCCTTAGCCCATATTTAAATACTTAAACTTGTAAACTCATCGAGTTAGACCTCAAAGCTCGATACACAATTAATGTAATAAAACACATCTTGAAAGTATGTACGATAGCCCCAAAAGATTAAAATCATTTAAAGAGGGGATTAGAAACCCACATTCGTGGAGATCCAAGCCTTGCCGAGAAGCTGTCCTCTTGCTCGAACTCCAACCCTGCCAACGTACGATCACACGATCCGATACGCTCTAAAGATACGTCGACCAACACATAAAACAATACAATCCCGACACTTGGACTCAACTACTAGTCCTTCCGGCCTGCTGAACCCTTATCTTTACGAACACATGCGTGAGGTCGCCCTTAACCTATTTAGGTACAGAACACTCGAACCGGGTTTTATGCATGCATGCATGCACATCACATAGACGTGAAAAAACCCTAATTTGCCCCACTCGTGCCCTGTTCGTCTAGGCAATCCTACGCGCCGCCGCCCGTTCCCCGCACCGTCACCACCATGACCAGGTGTCACCTCGCCGGCCGCCCGTGTCCCGACGTGCTCCATCTTCGCGCACCACCATGCGTGTCCCCTACATATTCGTCTTCCTTGTCGGGCCTCATCCCTCCGATCACCGTCGTGCATCACCTTCAAACACATCGGCTGCTCCCGCTTCGCGCCACGATAGTGCCGCCACAGCAGCCACCACAACGCACCCCTGCTGTCCGTCACCCTCCGTCTCCCTTCTTCTCCCGACATCCGGTCACCAAGACGCCATCCACCTATACCGGTAGCTACTGCCACCCAAGTCTACGACCATCATCGGCCGAATACTACACCCGCCACCACCTCTACCAACCACCGACGCCCTCCACCTTATCCTTGCCGTTGGCTGGGATCCACAAACCCCAAACCCTAACCGGGTTTCCAACCAAAACATTAACGAATATACGTAAAACGAACACATGCGCTTACCATTCATAAGAACATTGCACGTATCACCTCTGGTACTATGTAGCACAACATCGCTAGTTGTTCACTCACTGTTACATGCCATATCAGCTCACGAGCATAATTGCCTTTGTTTCTTATATATCCCTGATGATCTCGTTATCCGAACTGTCACCTCCCCGAGTAGGTTTCTTACTTTCACAGATAAAAGCACTCACTGCTTCCATTATATACTCCTCATACCTTTCTTTCTCATACCCCGATCGCCATCTTGTGATGATTCCTCAAACTCTAGCTCATTGCCTTACCCATAAGGGCATCACTAATGTCTTCCTCTAATTATCTTTAGGAGCTTGTGCAAAGCTACACTGGTCTCCACTAAATTTCTTTACCATAGTATCTATTCTCTTCATTATCTCGCATTCAATACGCCCCTTAAGTACGTATACGCACCCAACACTAGGGTCGTCTCCATTAGCTCTCGATGTTTCTTAAGGCTCATTTACCTTTGTCGTGTCTGTTTCAATCATCTAAACGCTTGCTTTCCTTAAATGCTCCACAGGAGCTCATATTAAGCTGGTCTCGGATTTTACTAGTGTAGGCATATCCTTCTCAGTCACTTACGTGCAATCCTGCACTTGCCCCTCTTGAGTTTTACTTTCCTCATTGATGCTCTACTATTACCATACGATTACCGACTGCGTCTCATTTGTCATGTACGAACATGAAGTTCGTCTGCTCACCAGCCTCAGCTATTAGTCGTCTCGTCCAGGGAAAACATCTCTATTCCTCTGGTATCTCACCTCGACTGAATTATTTATATGGAACGCGTTTCGTGAAGAATCTTTCGTCACCTTGTTAACTCCGTGCTGAAATCTTCAGCGTCATCACCTTGATCTCATCTTAAACATCTCTGGTCATGCGTCCATGTAAACGCTTTCATCATCTACTCTCACAGCTCCGCCCATTGGCATCGTGCTCTGATTTCCCGAGATATAAGCATAGGCATCTCTTAAGAGCACCTCACTGGTCGCCTAGAAGGACGTAAAAACTCCTCGCTTCACCTCGACGTATCAGCGTCGAGGAAATCGTCAAGATAGAAATACTATACTTGATCGTACTAACCATCCGTCCTATGCACGACTTAGCGTGTACTACAAGGACACACATCGACACACATAACTACAGAACACACCTTGTTCTACACATGTACTGGTAACTCAACCTTCTAACTCCCACAAAGTGCGCATACACAACTAGTTAGATCTGGGTAAATCAACACGCATACAATATGACCTCGTCATTTATAGACACACAAGTATACATCATGTTGTCTGGCCCAAAGGCACCAGCAAACATGATCTCCCGCCTGACTGTCGTCAGACACAATAACTTGTTGACAAATGTCAACACCATATCAAGCTTACACTTGATCTCCCACCTGACTAATGCCAGACACAATATCAAGCTTATGCTTGATCTACCGCCATGACTATTAAGTACGTGACACAAATAATCCATACTCATAAGCAACTCAATTAACGACATACACGTTTATTCACAAAACACTTTCATGTCCTTAAGCACCAAAACATTTACCTCGCGAAGATCTGTGCCTTAAGATATAAGGACATTTATTATCATAGTAAGGCTAAACACATCCCTTACACTTCACACATCACCTAAGCATAACACATAGGTGACACTATCGTAAGACCTTAGACACACACAAGTAATCACAACTCAGGTATACACAGGTCTACTCATACCGCCTAATCAACCAAGTTCCAGCATCACATCAAAGATTACATTTAGATATGAACTCATGTTGTTCAAAGGTAATCACATAATCACACATAATTAACACTGCACCACCAATAGCAAGCTATCACACATGCAACTATCATTTATCATGCCCAAATCATCCCGCGGTATAACTCGCACTCAATGTCAAAATAAAATAGTCAATATTTGAAATAAATATCACACCACGTAAACGTCTAATCACTTAAAATGTTAAATCACCCCACAATCTCTCGTGACAACCGTCACGTCCAAGAGTCATCTAGAAGTTCAACGTCTCAAACAACGCTCGCAAGATTACTACGGGACCACATTAGGTGTATATGTTGTGTCCTCTTCTGGTTCCTCTTCATTAGACCCCGTGTCAATCACCTGGTCCTCTTGAAATAAAGCTCTCTTAGCTGACGCACGTGGTCGATCTTTCAGCCATACAGGTCCACATCCTGGAGGGAAATCGCGTACTGCCAACACGGCCCTCCTTTTCCATCCTTTCACTTTGGTCTCAGCACCACGCGGGATGCTGCCATCCTTGGCTCTAGTTACACTTGACGCGGGAAGCGCCAACACCACTCCTTTGTCACTGTCCTTCTTGTCTACAATAATCGCCTGTTTGTCCTGACAATCTGCTCCTCCCCTAGCCGGAGCTCCCTGTCTGACAGATCTGGTACACTTTGTCTTAGCCATCAGTACCTGCACAAGAAAGAACGTTGGAGTGATTACTATGGGCGTCAAATTCAGAATATGAGAGTAATCATAGACTGCCAAATCACGGTGATCAAATGCAATTTGGTGGTCCACATTACTGCTCGGATTCTAAACCTTCCCCATTATATTCACACAAGCTTTCTATCTTTCACACACCCCAGATGCACATGCATCCCACATAACTCACATAGCACCACACAATAGTCTAGCAAGTCATCCTCTTATCACAATCTCACACCATCCAAGGTTACACACAAAAATTACTAAATCATTTCGACACACCAAACTATAACGCACAGTTACAATTAATGCTACTCCACATTTTTCAACTCACATCATAACCTCATTTAATCATACCACACAACTTCGCACATAGCACTAGGATAGGATATCCTACACATATTCATAAGCGTTTAGCTTTTATCCCGATTCACCCCGACTAACTCATAACACGACACACTGCTAAAATAGCAACACACATACAAATACTACGTCTCATTATCTAAGCACATACCACGTTCATGCACCCCCTTATGAAACCTCCTAGTCGTACCCATACGACCTATAAATATAATCCCGACTCACCCCTATTAGGTCACTACATGACCCCCGATCATATACCCACCTTTAAACTATACATCTTAAGGGTAACACATAGTCCCTTAGCCCATATTTAAATACTTAAACTTGTAAACTCATCGGGTTAGACCTCAAAGCTCGATACACAATTAATGTAATAAAACACATCTTGAAAGTATGTACGATAGCCCCAAAACATTAAAATCATTTAATGAGGGGATTAGAAACGCACATTCGTGGAGATCCAAGCCTTGCCGAGAAGCTGTCCTCTTGCTCGAACTCCAACCCTGCCAACGTACGATCACACAATCAGATACGCTCTAAAGATACGTCGACCAACACATAAAACAATACAATCCCGACACTTGGACTCAACTGCTCGTCCTTCCGGCCTACTGAACCCTTATCTTCACGAACACATGCGTGAGGTCTCCCTTAACCCATTTAGGAACAGAACACTCGAACCGGGTTTTATGCATGCATGCATGCACGTCACATAGACATGCAAAAACCCTAATTTGCCCCACTCGTGCCCTGTTCGTCTACGCAATCCTACGCCCCGCCGCCCGTTCCCCGCACCGTCACCACCATGACCAGGTGTCACCTCGCCGGCCGCCCGTGTCCCGACGTGCTCCATCGTCACGCACCACCATGCGTGTCCCTACATATTCGTCTTCCTTATCGGGCCTTATCCTTCCGATCACCGCCGTGCATTACCTTCAAACACATCGGCTGCTCTCGCTTCGCGCCACGATAGTGCCGCCACAGCAGCCACCACAACGCACCCCTGCTGTCCGTCACCGTCCGTCTCCCTTCTTCTCCCGACATCCGGTCACCAAGACGCCATCCACCTATACCGGTAGCTACTGCCACCCAAGTCTACGACCATCATCGGCCGAATACTACATCCGCCACCACCACTACTAACCACTGACGCCCTCCACCTTGTCCTTGCCGTTGGCTGAGTTCAACAAACCGCAAACCCTAACCGGGTTTCCAAGCAAAACATTAACGAATATAAGTAAAAGAACATACGAGGGTTACCTTAACGCGTAGTGTAGTATCTCACTTAACACCGCCGCCGTCCTCTCTTCTAGCCGGATTGCCTTTCTCTCGGTCGTCCCTGTCGTCACGCACACTCCTAGGCCGAATGGCCTTGGGTTTTGCCTAAAATTTCCTTTTAAACCATTGAGGTTTACATCCTAGTCCTCGGTTTCCCTTTTCGCACGCTTTCACTCCCAACCGTTCTCATTGTGGCTAACCTGACGCTTTTTGATCTATCAATTTACAATTACGTGCCAAACTATGCTAACACCTCTGTTTAATAGAGGTTCGGGTCACCCTCCGACCCAAACCATTAGCTTTCGAGTTTTTGGGATGTTACAAGCATAATCCTAGGAGGAGATTGTAGGACCCTAGATAATTAGGATTTTGTATCAAACGTGTTTGTGGGTGTAGCCGTGAACTTGGGTTCACAGGTAAGGGTAGATGGGCTGGACTATAATGGCCAAGAACTTAGTATTCGTGTGGGCTTAGCTTTAGTATATATATGGCTTTGTAATACGTATCTGAGTCAGACTTCCAGACGGTTTTTGTCATTGTAATCGTTTCTCTCTCAAGCTTAATATACAGAAAAACGTTCTTTGATTAACTTGAGTTATTCTTGTTCTTGAATCCATTACATACAACGATTTTCGCTAAGTTGTATGTGTGTTGATATCGTTATTGAAGATCCATCAAGCTTTTGGGACTTACAATATTTGAATGAAAGAAAATGTTTTTGAAAGACAAGCTTTTATTATTTTTATATTTAAGCTATTTTCAAAGGATACGATGAAACGTTTATTTACTAAAGTAAAAATAGAACTCACTCAGTATATCTGACTTTTAGCATGTACCTCAGGTAAAAGAAGAAACATTTTGAATGGAGCCGCGAGGGCTTGGAATGCATGGACTTGCGGGCTGATATCTGATGAAGATAGACATTCCAATTTATGAACTCTGAACAAATTTTAAATGTTTTAAGTTGTATGTTATTGAATGCTAAGACTACCATTGTAATGCTTTGAAGTTTAAGAACTATGTTTTAATGTTTTGTGCCAACTATGAGACTACCCGGTTTGGGCGTTTCAGCGGGACTAGGGTGCTGAAGAAAGACAATGACAAAGAAGGAGATGGAGTCGGCGATACCAAAATTCGGGAGTGTGTTGCGGTGCCGAGCGGTAGACCACCCCCACCCATTCGGTATGACAACAGGTTGGTGATGTGGCAATGGTACCATTATGTAATTTTTTTAGTTTATGTAACGTTTTATTTTAATACTTTATTCTAATAGTATTTTAAAATTCATTCTATTAGTTTAATATATATGAAATATAGAAAATAGATTATTATAAAAGTTAATGTTTTATGAAAAATAAATGTAAGAGTAGGTGATAATGTTGAAAATATATGGTTGTTTGAAAAATGATATAGCGTTAAGAGAGAAATGAGTGTTTTTAAATAATAGATGTAAATCTTATGTAAAAATCTGACAGATAACGTGCACGTTTGTGATGTTTAGCATTGAATTTTCTCTTAAAGTGTTTATATAACTTAATGTTAAATACGGTTTTTCTAACTCCCCAAATTTTAAGAAAATATAAAGTACAGGGGTTAATTGTAATTAGTCCAAAGTCCAGGGACTAAAAGTGTAAAAATCTGAAAGGTGAGACGGTAGCGGACCGCTACCAAGTCTCTGGTGGTCCGCTACAAAGCGAGGAAGGCGATGATGACAGAATGATGCGTGTCTGATGACTCAGCCTTATGGTAGACCGCTACCAGACCCATAACGGTCGGCCACAATGCAATTTGGGTAGCGGACCGCTACCTAAACACTTAACAGTTCGCTACGTGGGCGCTACGCAAGACAGCTGGCAGATGGGCGGTAGCGGACCACTACCGTCCTGTCTAACGGTCCGTCACCGCCTGGAGATCAGCCCTATAAATAGGTGCATGAGTCGTTCGCTTTTACACACACGCATACCGAGGCAGTAGCACGTCGGTTACTAGCGCTGCGGTTACGAATGTGGTGCGTCAAAGTTATGAGCGAGTTTCGGAGAGACGTTTAAGCAGGAAACCGAACATAGGAAACAACTCGAGATTTATCGTAAGTACACTAGACCCATACCTAGTCAAATTGTTTATATGCTTATGCGTTATTGCTACATGTAAACTAAGGTACGGGGCAATGGTAGGTTAGTCTAAACACTAAACTGGAATAATGGAGTATCCACGAGATGTTAAAGGGGTGGTGGGTACGCCGCTGGTACACCCTATATATAAGCTTATTTGATATCTCAGGGTGAAACCATTATAAAGGTTTAGGGGTATAGACTAAAGATAAAATAGCATGGCATGAATGCATGCTAAATAAATGGGAATATGTGAATACGTGATGAAAGCTTAATTCTAAATAAAGGAGTGATCATGAGATGTTAAAGGGGTGGTGGGTACGCCGCTGATACACCCTATTTATAAATCTCCTTAACGTAACATGGAGAAACCTTTTTGAGGAATTAGAGCAGGGACGGGATGAAAGTATGACAAGAGATCATTCTATGCATGATAAGTAATAATGCAATATGTGACTAATGTGAATGCATGATAATACGTGCTAAGTGTGAATGTGTGATGGAACGAGTCTAAGAAGGGAGTTTTAAATTGGTATCAGAGCATGGTTTGAGGGATTTGAGTATTAGAAAGGATACTTGAACTCAAACCATAAGTGCTCATGATATAAATAGGGATTCAATCCGAGGCCGTCCAAGGAAGCATGTATGTTTAAATTCCAGTGCTAGAAATAAAGGTGTGAGTATACGTGGGCTGAATTTTGTATGAAAGCTCAATCTGATTGTTGGAGTATCAGGACGTGTAACATATATTGCCTCACACCTGGCCAGTATGAGAGCTAATACATGGGACCATCCTGATATCGCAAACATCATATGATAACTTATGTCAGCAGATAGTAAACCGGGAATGTGAATATGCATGACTAAGATGCGTAAACAAATGAGCTTATGTGAAAGTGTATGAATGATACTTAAGTGAAACCCTAGAATACTTGAGTAGGGTTAGAGCAGTATGAGGCATGTAAGGTAAAACCCTTCACTATGATTAGGGAAAACGAATTCATGTCTCAGCAAACAATGACTAAGCATCGCAATAAGGAAATACGCGACGTAGGGAGTCATGAAAGAAATGCATCTCCACATCCCGATGGAAACGAAGTCGAACAAGTCCCAAAAAATATCCGGAGACAGGTTACATTTGATGTAGGAAAGGCATTCGATGCAAACCTCCCAATTATGCAAGCTCAACTGCAAAGTTCATTAGAAAGTTGGTTCGAAAACCATAAGGAAATAGAGAAACCTCATAATGGAGAAGGTGGAAATCCAAAGGTTGACGTGAAGTTGACCCATTGAACGTACAAGGACCTTACGATGTGCAAACCAATAGAATTCAAGGGAGCGGTCAATCCCTTAGAAAGTCAGAGGTGGATAACCGCAATGGAAACGGTATTCTATACAAGCCATTGTGAGAAGGAAGATGAGGTGACATTTTCCACCAATCAATTAAAAGAGAGAGCTGACGATTGGTGGGGCATTGTAAAATGTGAGAAATGTAGAAATAGGATTAACGAAATGAAGTGGGAAGAATTCAAGGATATTTTCCTGAAGCATTATTGCCCGCAAGCGGCAATTGAAATAATTACCGAGGAGTTTCTTCAACTCCGTCAGACAAAGGAATCTGTGGATGAAATTACTGGCATCTTCTTTGACAAGGTCAGATTGTCCAGCTTTATTAACAACTCCCGAGATGTGGATGACTCAATACCATCGCATTTTGAAAACGGAGATTAGCAAATTTATTCATCCGTCCAAGTGTGCGAACTTAGAGGAAATGATTGCTTGGGCCCGAGAACATGAGTCAGAGCTCAAGAGGCAGGAAGAGAGAGACTGTATAAGGAAATGAGAGAGTTATCCATATCCTATGCCTCTTATGAAATTTAAATTCAGCAAACCTGGAGGTAGTCCCTCTCTAAATAAATATGTAAGGGAATGTAGAGTTTGTGGGAAGAGGCATCTGGGAGAGTGCCGGTTCAAGCCTCTAAATTGTAGCAAGTGCGGGAAGGTTGGACATAATACACTGCAGTGTATGAGTTCAACCAAATTATGCTACAACTGTTATAAACTGTGGCATTTCAGTAGAGAATGTCCTGAGTTAAAACCATAGATGGAAAAGACTGGAGAAGGATCGAGGGTGGCAGATAATGAAATTAAACGGATCAAAGCTCCAAAGCCAAGAGGTAGGGCTTTTCAGATCACAATAGAGGAAGCTAAAGACGTTCCTGATGTCATATCAGGTACCTTCCTCTTGAACGCCCTACTTGCTTGTGTGTTATTCGATACGGGAGCTAGTAGATCATTTATTTCATTAAAGTTTGTAAACTTTGGAAACTTTGATAGAAGTAAGTTGGCTAAGGCGTTAGAGGTTGAAATCATGAGTGATAAGAATTGCATAGTAACCGAAATATGTCAAGAATGCCGACTACTTATTGAAGAAGAAGAATATCTAGTCGACTTAATTCCAATTTCGATCCAAGAATTTGATGTGATCATTGGAATATACTGGTTATCCTCACATGCTGCACTGATTATCTGTAATCAAAAGATCGTGCGATTCACGACGTCTGCAGGAAAAGAAATTAGTGTCAATGGCGAACGACGAAAACAGATCACATTCGGTGCGATGGACAAGACAAAAAGCTATGTGAGGCAGGGTCATCCAGCCTTCTTAGCCTACAAAGCTGACGTTAAAATGAAAGGGAAGGAACTGGATCAAGTTCCAATGGTAAATGAATTTATAGATGATCTCCCAGGTGCTTCGCCTGAGAGAGAGATCAAATTTACAATCGACTTAATTCCGGAAGCTAAGCCGGTGGCTAAGGCTCATTACCGGATAGCACCAACTGAAATGAAGGACTTAATGTCGTAACTGCAAGAGTTGTTAGACAAAGCATTTATACGTCCGAGTATATCCCCTTGGGGTTCACCGATCTTGTTCGTCAAGAAGAAGGGCGGTAGTGTGAGAATGTGTATAGACTACCGAGAATTGAACAAGATGAGTATCACGAATATGTATCCTTTACCTAGAATTGATGATCTGTTTGAGCAGGTACAAGGATCTAGTTGGTTTTTCAAAATCGACTTGAGATCCAGTTATCACCAAGTCATGGTACGAGAAGATGATGCGCCTAAGACGACATTTAGAACTCGTTACGCATATTATGAATTTGTGGTGATGCCTTTTGAAGTAACAAATGCTCCGACAGTTTTCATGGATCACATGAATAGAGTATGCCGGCCAATGTTAGACAAATTCGTTATTGTCTTTGATATGTCATATTTTATACATGTTTTTCATGCACAATTATCCCCATATTCATCACATTTTTAGACAATTTGATAGGAATTGATTCTTAATTCATTCCTTTTTCCAATTGTCAGATTAATTAACCCTTGCCATAAAAAACATGAAGAAATCACTCAAAATCAAGGGAAAACCAGCACCTGGAAGACAATTTGTAACACCTGCCACGAAAACGTCCTAGAAATGCCAAGGTTAGAACTTAAAAGGACTTGTGTATTTAAAAATGCTAAAAGCCTAGGGTTTATAATGAAAAATAGTGGAATTAAGGCCTTAGCGGACCGCTAAGGTAGTCTCTAACGGTTCACTACAGGCGGATGTCTGGTGGAGGTCGGCTAAAGGTGGCGCTCTATGTCGAACACAAGGGTGGCAGACCGCTACCACTCTGGGTAATTGTCCGCTACTTAACCACTAAGGAAACAATCCACGTTTGACACATGTATGATCACTAATGGTCACTATTTCGACGCGTGTACTCGTGTCGGACCGCCACGCCAGGTGGTAACGGTCCGCCAGCCGCATTTCTCTTAGAAACTACCACGTAGCCCTGTGGCAGACTGCTACGCCCTTGGGTAACGGTCTGCTAGCCGCAAATTCATGAACTTTCCAATCAGAAAGTGACATATAGGGCTGACGTCACTTTGGGCGGTGGCGGACCGCCACTTGCATGTGTAGAGGTCCGCTATGGGTCTAGATTTCACCCTATAAATAGTTGATCAAATTCATTCGGTTTCAACATCCAAAACTCGTTCTTTTCTTTACAAACTCATTCCAGAACTCCCTTAGCACCATCCCGACATTCCCAGTTCGAATCCCGCTCATTCTAGTACCCGCATTAAGTAGAAACGCTATTAGAAGCTTGGAAACGCTCAAGAAATCAAGTTAGAAAGCTAGAGCTATAGTTCCAAGCTTAGAGGCTTGTTCCCGGTTATAAATTCTACTACATTACTAAGGTGAATACATTATCTCTTTTAAAAATTGTGTCGAAACATTTACGTTTACAAGAATGGCCAAATAAAGGTTAAAGAAATAATGCATAACGTTCTTCTACAAACAAAGCATTCAGGCCATATGTATACGTAAAACTTGCAAGGGATACATGGGTCACGGGTGAAAGTCCTGGAACGTGGCTGGTACTTTCCTTATAACAATTTCAGAGGCAAAGACCTGGCCATTGTTATAAGGTATGATACTAGTGTATACAATGGTACGTATTATCAGGAGAAAATGGCTTGCTGAATGTGTGGATTGAACATATAAAGTTGTGATTATAAATTTAATACTTGTTTGTGCCAAATAATTTTACTGTCAAGATAATCATATTCACCTGCGTTCGTGCTGACGTTTCATTATCAAAATGTTTTCAGGTAATCAGTAAAATGTAAAGGGAATGGATTACGGGCAGACTTGATCTGGCGCATGAATGAAAAATGAACAGGATAACATGCATGTTGGATTCTTAGGCCTCGTGCATAGGAAATCCTGAAAATATGGAAAAGGGAATATGACAAGGGGACTGATCAACCTTGGATAGTACTATTTCCTTGTGGCTTAGAACTTGTCCAGAAGACAAAAGATGTATTTGATTTCAAACACTGTTTGTAATCAACTTGAAATGGGTATTTAAATCCCAATGTTTATGAATATAAATGCAAGGCTTTTGTTTTCCAACATGGTCTTGATATTTACAAAAGAAACCCTTGAGGTTGAGGGGATGCTTGAGGCGGGGTGTGACATTATGATGAAACGATCCATGTAAAAAGACTTTTGATGTTTTATAAAAACTTTGAAATCAAAACATGTAACAATCGAGCTCACACACGTCCAGGGGGTGCCTGAGGCGGGGTGTAACACAATTGAATGATCATGTAACCAGGAAGTCAAAGAAGGAAGTCAAAAAGTCAACAGAAACAGAAACAAGGCAATGCACGGTCGTGCAAATAGTGACATGTGCTCCAAATCCTGCCAAACCTGCCAGATTCTCTCACGTGCAAGAAATGGGTGCTCTGCATGACCGTGCATCCCAATGCATGACCGTGCATTGCCCAAATCTCAGCCTATAAATAGCAAGCTCATTCCAAGCATTTAGGTGTCCAGAATTGAGGGTTGTGAAGGTCCTAGTGCTCTGCTAGGGCCAGAACTCTCTCGGTTTTGAACCCTTTTTAGCTTTTCTTTGTTTATTTTCTTTCTTTAGTCTTTTAATATGGAATTCAAGTAAACAAGAGGCAACCTATACCCACTCTCCCTTGGTGTTGGATCACATCCACACATTGTCTAAGGGTTAGTGGAGTCACTTGTATAGTCATTTGTGGCTAGCTCTCTCGTGTTACTTGGGGCGGTTGAACTTTAATTAATTAATGAAGTTTTTTTGTACGTTATATTCTTAAAGTCTTTCTTTTAATTTATCTTAAAAAGACAAGGATAAGTAATCTTTAAACCAACTTAATAATCTTAAATCTTGTGAGTTTCTTAGGCACGACTTCTTGTTTGGGAAACTTTTTTGTACGGTATATATACAAATATTGGTGCTAGCAACGACCGAGTTAGTATAGGTTTAATTTTATGGGTTGATTGGAGGTTTGGGTATTCAACGAATCTTTCGAGTCTTAGCTAGACCTTGCGGTTCGTGTCGGTATTTCTCTATTTCTCTTGTGTTGGCTTGCAAAGTACTTCTAGCGGGAGCCATGGGGTTTAACCTAGAGAAAGAAAGTTATATTTATTTAAAATATAATTATAAGTAAAGATTGCCACAAATCATTCACACCAGATCTTGATCTTGAGAACAGTTGTTGTGGGGCCGAAAGGAGACCACAACTTTGTCCATGTTATCGTGTTCATCATCATTTTCATGATGGAGGCAAGAAATCTCTGCCATAGAAGATTACGATGAAATATTGAAAAAGATGTGTGTTTTTTTATGAAAGGACAAAGGGGAATGCTTGTAAATAGTTGTCTTCATTGATTTCTTGTGTGGATTGGTTCTCGGATGGGTCTCCATGGTGGTGGGGTAGCGATGGTTCTCATAACCCAAGTGGTTCTCAGATGTGTCTCCAACTGAGACAGAAATTGCAGGTTGAAGAAGATGGAAACCTTGCTGAATTTTCTTGCTAATTCTTTGACTAACTATGGGGTTCGAGTATTCATATTTTTCCATGTTTATTTTGTTTCCAAATGAGTATTCGATGTAATGGTGTGATTTTTGAGTGATTATTTGGTGATAAAATGGAAACCCCATGTGAGAAATTGTTGAAATTAAAACAAAGAGTTAATCGAAACTTACAGAGATTGAAGGAATGGAGTTGGTTTGGGTCTGTAAGGTTTGAAGGTGGATGGTGATGGAGATGGTTCTTGAGAGAGAGAGAGAGTATGTGTGTGTGTATGGGTGAGTAAAGAGATATATTTATTTATTTACAAGTCTATACAAAAAGGGGTGAAAGGACACTAATGCCCCTCACGTGAGGGGCACATGACCTGGCTTAGTTAGAGTACATAATTTGTAATTTCTCATGTAATTTAAAACGACAAAAACTAATATTGTAATTCTTCATAAAATGATAAAATATATTATTCAGTAAATTACAAATTGTATTCTTTAACTATAGTTCAGATTGCAAGTATTGTCCTTTGGATTCAATAATTACACTGGATGATTCTTCGTAAAATGATAAAATATATTATTGAGTAAATTACAAATTGTATCCTTTAACTATAGTTCAGATTGCAAGTATTGTCCTTTGGCTTCAATAATTACACTGGATGTCCTTTTTTTGAAACCTTTGCACAGTTTAAGTCCTTTTCACTAACCCCATCCAAAAGTTCTGTTAAATTTGGTCATATGCCCCTCACATGAATGGCATTTACGTCTTTTTTACCTCTCTTATATAAACCCAAACTCAAACTCTCTCTACTTTCTTGCCTCTCTCTCCTACGAATAACACCACCGTTAGTTTCACCACCACTCAGTCATCTTTTCCGTTGGCGACCTAAACATCATCGTTTGCAACTGACGTGTAGGTCTATCGGAACTAATGTGCAAGTCTACCAGAACTGATGTGCAAGTATGGTTAAAAGTGGTTGAACCATGATTTGCAATTTCAATCAAACTGTTTTGCAACTTCCTCTAAGGGATTCGATTTGCAAATGATGTGCAGGTCTATCGGAAATCGTTGAACCATAGAAATGCACCCCCAAATTACCTTTTATGCCGGCAGGGTTTGTCTTCAAATCCACAATCGTTTGGATCGATTTGCAATTGATATGCAGGTCCACGAAAATCTCTTTGTTTGCAGCTGATGTGTAGGTCCACCAAAAATCATTGAACCCCATAAATGCACCCCTAAATTAACTTTTATGTTGGTCAGGTTCGTCTTCATTCCAAGATCGTTTGGATCGATTTGCAAGTAACGTGTAGGTCCACCGGAAATCTCTTTGTTTGCAACTGATGTGCAGGTCAAACGGAAATATTTGAACCCTAGAAATTCTGACGGTGTTGGTATTCGCAGGAGAGAGAGGCGAGAGGTGAGAGAGTTTGAGTTTGGGTTTATATGAGAGGGGTAAAAATACGTAAATGCCCGTCAAGTGAGTGCACATGACTAGACTTAACATAAATTTTGGATAGGGGTTAGTGAAAAGGACTCACACTGTGCAAATGTTTCAAAAAAGGACGTCCAGTGTAATTATTATGGCCAAAGAACAATACTTGAAATTTAAACTATAGTTAAAGGACATAATTTGTAATTTAGTTTATATTATTTGAAATAAGATGTAGTTTGTAATACTTTGTGGTCGATACATTAAATATCTTAAAAATAAAACAATAATAAAGTTAAAATTTTTTAATACCTTTAATCTAAATGATACTTATCTTTTTTGATTTTTTGGAGACGTTTAAATCAGTATGAGGGAGGATCAAATAAAAATTGGGTTTTGCCTAAGTAGCCTAAAAATGATTTTTAAAAATTCGATATTCGGCTCATACGAACTCCAATTGAACTCATTCCAGCGGCATTGGAACCGTCTCCTCGAACTTTGCTATCTTATCTTTTAGGGTTTAGCTTTTGAGTTTTAGCATTTATGGTTTAGTTTTTTAGGTTTTAGCTTTAAGATTTAGCTTTAGGGTTTAGGGTTTAGGTTTCTGGGTTTAGCTTTTAGGATTTAGCTTTTAGGATTTAGCTTTTAAGGTTTAGTTTTAGGTTTTAGTGTTTTCAGCTTTTAGTGTTTAGCTTTTAGGTTTTAGCCTTAGGGTTTAGCTTTAGGATTTAGTTTAAGGTTCATGGTTTAGGCATTTGTGTTTAGGGTTCGACGAGCCGGTTGCAACGCCGCTGAAATGTTACAACCAGATATTTAAATTTTTAAAATCCTTTTAAACTAGTTAGGCAAAATCTCATTCTTATGGAATTCTCCCTTAAATCAGTATTATAATAATCAAATAATGTTAGAAATCTTCAAAAGTGTTGGAAATAAAGAGAGACGAGGAGGGAAAGCTTCATGTTTATTCATCACTATTCCAACTAATACATACATCACATATATATACAGGTACTAATTGTAACCGATGATGAATCATAAATAGGAGAATGACGGTGCATTATGTCTACCCATTATGATCATTTATAACACTCCCCCTCAGACATAATACCGTTCATTATACACATTAACAACATACTTTCGGCTGATATTAAATCGTTACTTTAGGACAAATAAAATAAACTGATACTATTAAATCGTTGCAAACGCATGACATATTAGACTTCAGACTCATATGAACCACTTCGGGGGTGATGATGATGCATTCGATGTTTTTGTTTTCATGTATTACCAGTCTTTCCTTTCTTTATCCAATCTCCCCCATAAGACTGGGAATAATATCTTATTTAGACAGCATATTATGTTGTAAACATGTCCCATTCTGGTACATTATGGTGGTGGTATTGGTACATAGATCGCACTACAAAGATATCTATTGTTGACACAAACTTAGTTCTCTTCCGGAGAACATTTGTACAAGGGATTACTTGTGATCAGTAGTTGGTTTTGAACTAATTAGTGCAACAGTATGCCCTCATGTAGAAGATGGCAATTCACATCTTATCAATAGTTGCCTAGCTATTAATTTTAATCGGGTAATTAGTAATTTAGTTAAAACTTATGTTTGAACATAATCTATTGGATGTTCAATATTTATCTCTATAGACATACAATAAGCGGGAAAATGTTACATATAAGGTAGCTAAAATACTCACACGTGACCATATAAAGATGTATCTCTTAAGATCGTAAAATACTGAAAACGGTCCACATGGAGATTAACATGCCCGCATATGTCCTCTTGAGTTCTTCTCAAATATAAGAGAGATTCTTTATAGGAGTTCAATTTCGGAAAGCTTAAAGATTGATTTGCTGAGAGAAGTCACTACAAATGATAAGTCTTTTGGTAGCAAAAAAAAATTAATTGTTGAGAGGGCGCTTGTTGGCAATTTTGATCATTCACCTCATCACGATGCTACCTTGATAACCTATTTGGTCATGCTGTGTGATGAAAAATATCTTTGGCTAGTAACTTATGGGTACTCACCATATTTGATTTTATTATATTATTTTGTGCAATGTATTTCTAGATTGTAAAATATTTAATTTTCTAGTATGGTCTTCTGGCTAGGTTTGTAATTTGGAGATATCCAGTATCATTTTTTGTCACAGTTTAAATGTCATAATCGTCGAGTTTCTTTAGAATTTACTATAATATTGGACATTTATTCTAATAGTTTTGTGACTATGCTCTTCTGGATCATTCAATAACTAACACATGAAATAGTACCAATAAGTGTCTCTGCTTAAGACAACAAATACGATTATTTTTTATGTTTTAGGATAGTGTTAGTTGTGTCGTTTTCTACCAGACATTCATTCACCGCTGACAGTTACAATAACTCTACTGGAGTATTGTAACATAATTTTGTTACCTAGTAAGTAAGATGGCCATGCTTTTCAGGAGCATTTGATAAGTTATAAACACTGCTATCTACCAGGTATTCATTGTTGACGGCTAAACGAAAGTATCTAAATGAAGGGGTGATAACGGGGCTACAAGGGTGCCCTCGATGAGGTTTTGTAAGGTCCGGATTCCTGAGGATCTTCAATCAACGGATTCAACTGCGTGTTGAACCTGGTGGAAACAGAATCGACACGTGACTTGTAGGTGAAACAAAGAGGACGAGACACAATCAACTATGAAACGATTTGTATTACTGATCATCACCTTAGAATACAATACAATACGTTCAATAACTCGTCTATCACACGTCTGACCCGAATACTATTACAAAAACATCTATTTATAATAAAACAAAAAGTATTCGGTGGGCCTGGGCCTGGGCCTGTACCGCATCTTCAAGTATTCAGAACCGCATACTTTCAGTCTTCAACTATTCTCTGTCTTTTGAACAACTCGGTGAGTCTTTGATGCGTCAGCCTATTATATTTAGTCCTTACAATCTCCCCCTAGGCTGATGCACTCAAAGCAGTCTTCGAATTTCAAAATGGGCTGAATGATCACCACTTCTCGCAAATAACTTCTTTGCCAGAGCCATTCCCAAAACCTGCACGAACGACTGTGCGACAGTTGAGGCAGTTGTTTTGTTCACTTGCTTTTGTTCTTTTCTTCGGAGTTCGATCCGTAAAAAGATCATAATCAGCATCATTAAAATCATCATTATGTTGAGAATAGTTGTTAGGAGGAGGATTCCTAATAGCCTTTTTCTTTTGCAATATCGCTTTATGATGTTTGCTGATCGGTACTTTCTCTCTATCACTTTCGGTTTCTGAAGAGTGAACATCTCCTTCTTTATTTTCTTCTTGGAATACATTTTCTTGAAACGTATGTACATCGTGCTTTTCGACAATGATGACACTTGTTGCAACAGTGATGATTTGTTCTTCATCATCCATTGGTTAAGGAATGTTAGTTTGTTGCTCTTGAAAGTTCACGTAAATACAAGTATGCTAAAACTCATAAAACTTTGAAACTTTCCAATTTTTTCAATAAAACCTCCCTTTTATAAAACCTCGCGGTATGCGAGGAACCAAGCCTAATGTCTCACGGTACGCGGGAGGCCCTAATTTGCGTAAAAATCCCTAACTGATAATTAAAAAGAATTTGAAGGAAATTAGGAGAGATTTTCGATCATTCAGCCGTCTGGAGCAAGTGTTTTGGCGATTTGGAGGAGTAAGAAGTCAATCGAAGAGGAAAGTTGAAGACTTTGCTTCCGGGTTCGTTAGATTTAACATTTTCGGTTTCAAGTTTCGGTTTTTATCCTTTGTTTGAAACAATGTTCTTGTTTATTACTTCTATTTTAGTTGTTTTAAGCATGATCCTAGGCTAAAACATTGATACTGCCTGGGTCTTATGATGATTACTGCGTAAAGTTATGATTTTTACTAGTTTTGGATTCTATTTAACGGTTTAACGATCTTGTAACGAATCTTACGATATTGATTGTGATGTATATGCATGTTTAGATCTGATTTTTGTTTGGTTTTAATTTCGTACATTGATTGTGGATGTCTTCCAGCTTGATTAGCGTATCTAGGTCATAGATCATAGGATTTGTGGTTGTTTGTGGGGTTTTCTAGAGATAGTAGCCATTGGAGTTTTGGTTGAATGTTAATTAGAACTGGGTGTGTATCCTGTCTCAATACCCAAGAAGTGAGAGATAGTTGTTTAGTCTTAGTAATTAGGAATTCGAGTGTCAGTTGTCTGAGAGGAAGTTGGTATTAGGTGTCTAGTGATTATTGCTATTCTGAATCATAGTTCTTATCTTTAGATTATCCCGTGCATTCTTCGAATGTATTGTGGACAGTGAGACTGAAAGGTGATCTGTTTATTCGGGTACTTTATCATTGTTGGAGAGACCGAAAGGTAATCCACTATGTGGTTAGTTTATTACATCTTCCGGTTCCTTAGTTGGTGACACCCTGAGAGTGATTAGGGATCTACTAGGTAGTCTTGAGTTGTTTGCTTAGAAACCCAGATCCATCATAGTTTCCAGAACCAGTAGAAGTTATGCTTTGCAAGTAGGATTCCGACCTAGGTGGTATTCTTCCCATTCTCTGATTTTTTCCTTAGTCTTTACCTTGATAGCTTGAGTCATACTTTTTTTGATGCATTAGTAGTTAATCTTTAGTGTAATCAACCCCCAATCATCAATCTTTAGTCCTAGTCAGAGTATAGTATTAGTATTCAGTGTCTCTAGGGTTCGATATTCCGGTTTACCATTAAGCTGTGCTACACTTGACAGGTACAATTGCCTGTCCGTGCGGTTTAGTTGAAGGTACTCCATTTATTACTTAGGAGTCTAGGTTAGGTTTATTTAGTTTTTATATAGACCGTCTGGGCGACATCAAGTTTTTGGCAATAGCAATATTAGCTTTGACTAGTTCTTTTGTGTGATTTTTGGTTTACTTTCTTTCTTTTGTTTTTTTTTTAGTCTTAATTGTGTGTCTTTGTCTTCTGTGCTACTTATGTGTCCAATTTGAGTGTCTAACATAGGATCGAGTCTTTCTGTGTTTGAGTCTTTATTTGTTTTCTTTTATTCTTGTGTCAGTTTATGCACCACACTCGTTCGCAGAGATCACCACCATATTCTGCTTCTTTAGAGCCCGAACGAGAGCTGCACGAGCACACCCGCGACTTCTAGGATCGTTAGAAAGCATTCTGCAGAAACCAGGTACGTTCTACTAGCCCAATTCCCTTTCCTATCATGGGCGACGCTGACCCACCAGCGAGACGTACTGTGCACCAGAGGGCCAGTGTCAGGGCCACCGGGGCGAGATCTTCGAACACGCGCCCCGCTATTCTGAACGCCAATACATGGCAGATCCCGTCACATGTCATGAGCACGATCACTCATGCCACTCAATTTCATGGCCTTGAGGATGAGGATGCGCCGGGACATTTGTCCCGCTTCGTGCGGATATGTGATACCTTCAATATCACGGGTGTGTCTAAGGACGCTATCTACTTGCGTCTCTTCCCATTCTCGCTCTCTGGTCACGCATCTACTTGGCTTGACACCCTCCCTGACAATTCTATCACCACATGGGAGGATCTTCAAGCCAAGTTCTTCAAGAAGTACTATCCACCTTCTAGGGCCGCTCACCTTAGGGACCAGATCCATTCATTCCGGATGGACCCTGACGAGCCTTATCACATGGCCTGGGAGAGGTTCAACGCGCTGATGAGCCGATGCCCCAAACATGGTCTTTCTGACTGGGCAATTGTGGAGAAGTTCTATAATGGCCTCACTTTTGAGAAGCAGCAAATGTTCAACACAGCTGCGGGAGGCCATATCATGGATAAACTTGAGCCAGCTGAGTGTGAGGAGATGTTCGAGAGCTTTGCTCTGGCAAAACATCAGCAGCCATCTACTAGAACTTCCATTCCTAGTGCTAGAGCACCCGTCTCTTCTCCTAGAGGTGTGCATCAGGTCACTCCTAATACTAGCGTGGTTGCTGCACTCGCAACTATGGCTAATGAGATCAAGGAGATGAAGCTCAGTGCTCTTAGGTGTGAGGTGTGCAGGGGAGGCCATGACACCAGACATTGCCTCGTCAATCATCAGGAGCAGGTGGGTTTTGCTGGGAACCAGAACCAGAACCGAGGGTATAACAACTACAATAATTCTTTTGGCTCGGGGTGGAGATCTGGAAATAACCCGTCTGGGTTTAATGCTCGCCAGCATCAGTGTGGAGTAGGAGAAGCAGGTGCGAGTTCAGGAAGCAGCGTCAACACAAGGAAGATAGAAGAGATGATAGAGATTAGACACAGATGCTTGCCCACTTAGTCCAGCAGGACATGGACTCTACACAAAGACTTTATGCCCACGACACTTTATTGAAGAATCAGCAGTCGGCATTCCAGGATTTGCAACGCATGGTAGGAGACATCATGAAGAGCTTGAGGGACAGACAAGGAGGTCCATAATCAGGCCCCAATGCTTCAGTGACGGCTGTGTCGATCATGAGTCATAGAGAGGATGAGAGAGTAGAAGAGTAAGCCTCCCACGCTGCTGACTATGGCATTCCTTCGGTGGAAGAGGTGAAGAAGATTGATTGGAAAGCTCGTTTTGCTGAGATTGATGCTAGGATGTTAGAGGAGCCTGAGTTGAATGATGTGTCGACAAGGAGTAGAAGGGCAGAAGAGAAGGAGAGCCCACCGATAGTAGAAGAGAAGAGCCGGTGGACAAGGAGATAGAGATGGAGAAGCCTGCCGAGAAGGCAGAGGAGAAGAAGAGTGGGGGTGTGAGTAAGACCCCCGAGATTGACTTGAGTCGTGTTCCCTACCCAGCTCGCTTGTTGCCTCATAAACACGCTAGGGAATACGCTCACTTCCTTGATATGTTCAAACAACTCAAGGTCAATCTCCCATTTATAGAGGTCCTCCAACACATGCCTATGTATGGCAAGTTCCTCAAAGGTCTTCTTTCCAATAAGAAGAAGCTAGAGGGGATCTCTTAAGTCTAACCCTTTAGGGATTTTCAAGTAGATGTCACTTTTAAGCTTTTCATTCAAATATATGTGGTGCAACATCTATATGTTTTCTAAAGTCCTTCAAAGATTACGAGGCCGATTAAACATCTTAAGGTTATCGCATCCACTACATGGGAACACGTTTCCTCATAATCAACTTCTGGGATTTGGGAAAAACCTTGTTGTTACAAGTCATGCCTACATCGCATAATCTCATAAATTTCGGTACTTTTTATTTTAAAGACACCCATTTATAACCTATCGGTTTGACGTCTATGGTTGTTTGAACTACATGTCTAAAAACGTTTCGCTTGTCATGCAAATTTAATTCAGCCTTTTAGGCATCTTGCCATTTTGGGCTGTCATCTCTGTGTATGTACTCTTACAGAGTTTTAGATACGTAATCTTTTTCTTCGATTACATTTGTTACTATAGCATATGCAAATATTTAAAACACGTGTACTGCGTTGCAGATAATTTATTGAGATCTCATACTTGGTTGGTATATGAGTTTCTTCTGGAACTCCATTTTTCTCTTGTAGGGCATTATAATCTTCTTCTGGAATCGTATTAGTCTCTTCTAGGACATTTACCTCTTTTGGGGCTTTATCGCTTCTTTCTCCTCTGGGATTTTATCAATAACCTCTTCTAGGTTTTTTTTGTATAACCTCTTCTAGGTTTTAGACCAACTGCATTATTCTACTCTTTTTATTTTCATGGGTTTTTATGTTTGGAACCGATTTATTTCCTCAGTGTTTGTCTTTTTGAATGCATCAGATAATTCATTTGCTATTCTTTGCAAACGCATGACATATTAGACTTCAGACTCATATGAACCACTTCGGGGGTGATGATGATGCATTCAATGTTTTTGTTTTCATGTATTACCAGTCTTTCCTTTCTTTATCCAATCTCCCCTCTAAGGATGGGAATAATATCTTATTTAGACAGCATATTATGTTGTAAACATGTCCCATTCTAGTACATTATGGTGGTGGTATTGGTACATAGATCGCACTACAAAACTATTTATTGTTGAGACAAACTTAGTTCTCTTCCGGAGAACATTTGTACAAGGGATTACTTGTGATCAGTAGTTGGTTTTGAACTAATTAGTGCAGCGGTATGCCCTCATGTAGAAGATGGCAATTCGCATCTTATCAATAGTTGTCTAGCTATTAATTGTAATCGGGTAATTAGTAATTTAGTTAAAACTTATGTTTGAACATAATCTACTGAATGTTCAATATTTATCCCTATAGACATACAATAACCGGGCAGATGTTACATATAAGGTAGTTAAAATACTCACACGTGATCATATATATATGTATCTCTTAAGATCGTAAAATACTGAAAACGGTCCACATGGAGATTAACATGCCCGCATATGTCCTCTTGAGTTCTTCCCAAATATAAGAGGGATTCTTTATAGGAGTTCATTTTCGGAGAGCTTAAAGATTGATTTGCTGAGAGAACTCACTTCACTTGATAAGTCTTTTGGTAGCAAAAAAAATTAATTCCGGAGGATCTTCAATCAATGGATTCAACGGCGTGTTGAACCTGGTGGAAACAGACTCGACACATGACTTGTAGGTGAAACAAAGAGGATGAGACACAATCAACTATCAAACGATTTGTATTACTGATTAGCACCTTAGAATACAATACAATACGTTCAATAACTCGTCTATCACATGTCTGACCCGAATATTATTACAAAAACATCTATTTATAATAAAACAAAACGTATTCGGTGCGCCTAGGCCTGTACCGCATACTTCAAGTATTCAGAACCGCATATTTCAAGTATTCGGAACCGCATACTTCAAGTATTCAGAACCACATACTTTCAGTCTTCAACTATTCTCTGTCTTTTGAACTTTTGAACAACTCGGTGATTCTTTGATGCGTCAGCTTATTATATTTAGTCCTTACAATCTCCCCCTAGGCTGATGCACTCAAAGCAGTCTTCGAATTTCAAAATCGACTGAATGATCACCATCTCTCGCAAATAACTTCTTTGCCAAAGCGATTCCCAAACCCTTCACGAACGACTGCGCGGTAGTTGATGTAGTTGCTTTGTTCACTTGCTTTCGTTCTTTTCTTCGGAGTTCGATTTCCAAAAAGATCATAATCAGCATCATTAAAATCATCATTATGTTGAGAATAGTTGTTAGGAGGAGGATTCCCAATGGCCTTTATCTTTTGCAATATCGCTTTATGATGTTTGTTGATCGGTACTTTCTTTCTATCACTTTCGGTTTCTGAAGAGTGAACATCTCCTTCTTCATTTTCTTCTTGGAAGACATTTTCTTCAAACATATGTACATCGTTTGTTTCGGCAATGATGTCACTTGTTGCAACAGTGTTGATTTGTTCTTCATCATCCCTTGGATAAGGAATGTTAGTTTGTTGCTCCTGAAAGTTCACTTAAATACAAGTATGCTAAAACTCATAAAACTTTGAAACTTTCCAATTTTTTCAATAAAACCTCCCTTTTATAAAACCTCCCTTTCACGATTATTGAATCAAACAAGAACGGTCAATTTTTTGATGAAAAACAGAATAAACACAAAAGTAAGACAAAAACAAAATGACTCAAACTAAGTTAAAAACACAAAATCTTTTTGTTCTTTTCAGAAATAATAGACTAATTTAAACTACTTAAACTTGGTGATTTTTGAAATAAACTCTGTTATGCGATCATATCATTCTAGTGCAGACCAAAGCATACTTATTAGTCGTTCATTTTCTTATATAGGTCTCGGTGATTGCCAATATACAGTATCCTTCTAAACTCAAGATTTTATACCTCAGTTGACAAGCAAGCAGTGAATAAATTTGTCATGTTTTTTGGGTAATAATTATTCACGTCTTAGTGGGTCCCACACTCATATCTCAGAAACCTGCATTTAATTTGGTGTGACTTAGATGAGTTTTTGATGAACTGAACGGACCCCACAACTTGTCGGATAAACCTTCCCTTGATCATGATCTTTTGAGCACCTAACTAATAACTAATAGAGCATAACTAGCATGGGTTTATGAACTGTTCAGGAAATCTCTGACAAATTTGATTAAAAACATAGCACGACGGACTTACATGTTTAGAAATAGGAAATGCTCAGGGTCAGTGCACTACAGACTTACATACCTTAATAAGAGATTTCTTCCCAGTCACATATTCCCAAACATAAAAAAAATATATATACAAATATACTTATATGTACGTCTTTAGACATCTCTTTTTGGTGTATGACATTGCATATCTTTTCATTTATTCCTATAGCACGACATTGCGTGTCTTTTTGCTCAAAATTTCTGCTTTGCACTAGATTGAGTGTCTTTTACATTTTGCATGACTACGCATGTCTTTTATATACATAATATATACTATGACTTGCAACAAGTTAGCTCGCAACCCCTTTGTGAAGGGTCTCGGTTTGTGCAATCCAGAGATAGTATGTTCATCCAGTTCACAAATCTTTATGTTTAAGTGCTAAATTATGAACAGGAAAGCTTATTACACTCATCTATGAGATGTTCCCTACTACGAAAATGACATTTATGTTTAAGTGAAACACAATCATGTTGTCTATTTGGTTTTAGCAGAGCCTATCAACATATCACCCTAAGATCGTAATCTTTGTCAACTATAGGCCTTATATATGATCATCCAACCTCTAAAATGATGTACTGTTATTTCCCGTTAGACAGAGTTCTCAATTTTTCTCAATAATAAAGCACAACCTAAAGATAAAATCTGTTTGTATTTTTCTGTTTTTGATTTAGACATCAGACTAAGTAATAAATCAAATAAAAACTTAAAAATAAAATCTTTTGGTGTTTTTAGGAAATTTCTCCCCCTAAAATTTTCTTTTGTACACCTAATAAACAAATCAAAATTGTATCCTAAAAAAGATAAAATAAACAAAAAAAATATTTTTTTGACCGAACTTGTGACTCGCTAATCAAATCAAAACATTTTCAAACACTGAACCAAAAAATTGAATCTGGTCAGATCAAAGGATTTTGTAAAAACATCTTAAACATAATTGACATACTCAAAGCAAAGAGTACCATTAGTGACCGTACCTTTTATGCTGATCCTACCTCATTTATCTCTTGTAAAGGAAACATACCCTCCATCAAAGTGTTTGATATCAAGCAGTAGAGATATGTCCCGCATTATGTATCTGGAACAACCACAATCAATGTACCATATGTTGTTGACAGTCCTCATTGGCTATTCCTGCATGATTCAAGCAAGTTAGTTAGAGATAGGCACCCAAGCCATGGTGGTCCTGGGTATGCCCAAAGCATCAATGTAAGATACTTCCTGTAAGCACATATCCTTATCGTTCTCTAACACTGGTGATTCACCTGCTATTGATTTAGTTTTCCAAATTGGTGTAGGTTTAACAAACTTTTTGGTTGCTTGAGGAGTACCAACTTTAGGTTTCTCTTCCTGTTTAGGTTTTTTTACATTGCTTGTTTTCACGAAAAACCTTTTCTTTGTTCTTAGCAACATTCCAATCACCATCAGAAGGCTTAACTTTGTGATGCTTATTCTTCATTGCCTTAAGTTTTTCAACATTCATTGGCTTAGAATACTACTTTTCCCATGGTATAGCCCTCTGATTTTTAAAATAATAGGGCTCATAAGGACGATGTATGCAATTTCTTGCAATATGACCAGCTTTGCCACAAGTGTAGCATGTCCGTTTCCTAGCATAAGGAGCATATCCCGATATGTCAAACCATGATGATGACTATTGAGGAGAACCTGTGAAGTAACCTGCATTTTCACAGTTCCTAGAAAACCTTCTATCAAACACTTGGTCGTCATATCTATCACAAATTATGTGATTCGATCTAAAACAATTTCTATCATAATTTTTAACGTTTTGTTCAAAAACATGATGAAGAATATCAAATTTTGAATAAAATTCATTTTTGGTAAATCGTTGAGGCAATTGTTTAGAATTTGACGGACTTGTAGATGGTTTGCTATTTTCTCTATTAAGGTAACAGTTTTTATTCTTGACAAACTAATGATTTTTACCGTTGGCAATTTGTTTTTCTTCCTTTTCTAAAGTACCACTTTTAACAAATATGGATTTCAAAATCCCTTTCAACTTATCCCCTTTTGAAAAAGTACCACTGTTTAAACCAACATGTAAACTAGAATCAACAGAAGTAGCAAAATTTTGAAAACAAGACAAATTGTTTTTAAAAGACGCAGACTTAGACTAAAAAATGTGACCCTCCTCCTCATCATCACTCCCACATTCTTCCACTATGCCCTCTATGAATCCTGTTGCTGCACAAGACTTAGATGTGTTAGTAGCGTTCACACATTCTCATATAGGACTAGCAGTCACAGGTATTGACTGCTTGGATGATGAAGGTTGATCCAGCATACAGCCTACACCATAAACCACTTCTACATCTTCAAGTTTGTCACTGGGCATTGAATTAAAGTTTCCATTGAATGGATGTGATGTAGTGCGAAGCACACATCTTTATTCCTATTATTTTATTGCGTTTTTGATTAGTTTTGTGTTCGTTTTGAGTGGTTTAAGTCTGTATTTGAGTCCATTGTATATTTTTAGGAGCTCGTGTGGAATAGGAAGCTATATCGTGAAGAAACGGGGCAAGAAAGTGAAGCCAAGAAATAAAATCAAAAAATGATCAAAATTGGCCTCTCGCGGTACGCGAGAGAGAAAGAAGAAGTTCTCGCGGTACGCGAGGGAAGCTAGAAGCGGCTCGACTAATTTGTTCCTCGTGGTACGCATTCTGCAGCAACCAGGTACGTTCTACTAGCCCAATTCCATTTCCTATCACGGGTGACGTTGACCCACCAGCGAGACGTACCATGCACCAGAGGGCCAGTGACGGGGTCACCGGGGCGAGATCTTCGATCACACGCCCCGCTATTCCGAACGCCAATACATGGCAGATCACGTCACATGTCATGATCACGATCACACGCCCCGCTTCTGCGGATATGTGATACCTTCAATATCACGGGTGTGTCTAAGGACGCTATCTACTTGCGTCTCTTCCCATTCTGGCTCTCTGGTCGCGCATCTACTTGGCTTGACACCCTCCCCGATAATTCTATCACCACATGAGAGGATCTTCAAGCCAAGTTCTTCAAGAAGTACTATCCACCTTCAAGGGCCGCTCGCCTTAGGGACCAGATCCATTCGTTTTGGATGGACCCTGACGAGCCTTATCACATGGCCTGGGAGAGGTTCAACGCGCTATTGAGCCGATGCCCCAAACATGGTCTTTCTGGCTGGGCAATTGTGGAGAAGTTCTATAATGGCCTCACTTTTGAGAAGCAGCAAATGTTCAACACAGCTGCGGGAGGCCATATCATGGATAAACTTGAGCCAGCTGAGTGTGAGGATATGTTCGAGAGCTTTGCTCTGGCGGAAATCAGCAGCCATCTACTAGGACTTCCATTCCTAGTGCTAGAGCACCCGTCTCTTCTCCTAGAGGTGTGCATTAGGTCACTCCTGATACTAGCATGGTTGCTGCACTCGTAACTATGGCTAATGAGATCAAGGAGATGAAGCTCAGTGCTCTTAGGTGTGAGGTGTGCAGGGGAGGCCACGACACAAGAGATTGCCCCGTCAATCATCAGGAGTAGGTGAGTTTTGCTGGCAACCAGAACCAGAACCGAGGGTATAACAACTACAATAATTCTTTTGTCTCGGGGTGGAGATCTGGAAATAACCCGCCTGGGTTTAATGGTCGCCATCATCAGTATGGAGTAGGAGAAGCAGGTGCGAGTTCTAAAAGCAGGGTCAACACAAGGAAGCTAGAAGAGATGATAGAGAATCAGACACAGATGCTTGCCCACTTAGTCCAGCAGGACAGGGACGCTACGCAAAGACTGGATGCCCACGACACTTTATTGAAGAATCAGCAGTCGACATTCCATGATTTGCATCACACGGTAGGAGACATCGTGAAGAGCTTGAGGGACAGACAGGGAGGTCCATCTTTGGGTCCCAATGCTTCAGTGATCGCCGTGTCGATCATAAGTCATAGAGAGGAGGAGAGAGTAGAAGAGGAAGCCTCCCACGGTGCTGACTATGGCATTCCTTCGGTGGAAGAGGTGAAGAAGATTGATTAGAAAGCTCGATTTGCTGAGATTGATGCTAGGATGTTAGAGGAGCCCGAGTTGAATGTTGTGTCGACAAGGAGTAGAAGGGCAGAAGAGAAGGAGAGCCCATCGGTAATAGAAGAAGAGCCGGTGGACGAGGAGATAGAGATGGAGAAGCCTGCCGAGAAGACAGAGGAGAAGAAGAGTGGGGGTGTGAGTAAGACCCCTGAGATTGACTTGAGTCGTGTTCCCACCCAGCTCGCTTGTTGCCTCATAAACACGCTAGGGAATACGGTCACTTCCTTGATATGTTCAAACAACTCAAGGTTAATCTCCCATTTATAGAGGTCCTCCAGCACATGCCTAAGTATGGCAAGTTCCTCAAAGATCTTCTTTCTAATAAGAAGAAGCTAGAGGGGATCTCTGAAGTCTCACTTAGTGAGCAATGTTCTGCAGTGGTTCAAAACAAACCGCCAGAGAAATTGACGGATTCGAGTCGTTTCACGATCCCGTGTCTGCTTAGCGGTTTGCCCTTAAACCACGCGTTGGCTAACCTGGGTGCTAGCGTCAATCTGATGCCATATTCTATCTATAAGCAGCTAGACCTAGGTGAACCGCAGCCGACGCGCATAAGCATTTCCTTGGCTGACCGCTGAGTCAAGTATCCATGGGGAATTGTGGAGAATCTTTTAGTGAAAGTAGGCAAATTTGTCTTCCCCGTGAATTTCCTCATTCTAGATATGGAAGTGGATGACAAAGTCCCACTCATCCTAGGACGCCCGTTCCTACGTACCGCCAAGGCAATGATCGATGTCTTTGGCTGGAAACTCACACTTCGTGTGGGGGATGAGATGATCACATTCGATGCTATGAAACCTATGAAGGGGTCAACTGAGCAGAGCAATTCAGTTTGCATGATTGATGCCCTCATAGGTGACCATCGGGACTTTGGTCCAGAGGGAGAAATTGATGAACCCGCCCTTAACTTAGGAGAGATATCTGAATGGGCGTTGGAGTTGGAGAAGCTGTTAGATGAGCCGGATGAATGCGACGATGATGTGCCTAATGATCTGCTAGAGAAGATGGCAGAATTAGATGAGATCATAGGAAAAATCCCAAGTGTGGGGAAGTCTGAGGAGAGTGTAGAGGATCCTGAAGATCCGGTCGAGAGGTTAGAGGCCACACCTTTAGTGATATCACATATTGAGCCTTTGACCTTTACTTGTGTCCATGCTGAGGGGATAGAAGCCGAGTCATCCCCTAAATCTAGGCCGCCTAGTAAGAAACTTCGAGAGTTGAGTGAAACTTGTGATCTAGGGAGAGTGAAAATCCCAAGTGTGGGGAAGCCTAGGGGAGATAAGCTGTTGAGGTACTTGAAACAGGTTGTTTTCGGAACCGGGTAGATTAAAGTTGTGGTGGAAAGACTTGATTGGTGCATATGATAGAAGCTTGAAGTTTGATAGGAGTATGAGCTTGACGAGGCTGTGGAGAATCGGTAGACCGCGTAGGATGAAGGTGGTTCCGGTTAGGATCAAGGAGAAGCCTCCTGATAGGTTTGCTTGAGTCTTGGGCAAGTGCCCGGGATATAGAGTTTGTGTGCATTCTTTGGTTTGAGTCCGTGTCATTTTCTGTGATTTTCGGTATGTGTGTTTGTTTGTGTCATGTTTTACAGGAATTCGCGCTTGATTCGGTGAGGAAAATCATCGGGAACGAAGTTCCAGGTATGTTCTACATTGGTTTTATCATTGGAATGAGTTTTTAAGAAATTTGGGTAAAAAAATTTTAAATGATTAAAAAATTTTCTAAGTATAAAAGTTGGAAAAATCTCTTGACTTTCTGTTACCAGCAAGTCCCCGCGGTACGCGACGTGTTTCCTGGGTTCTCTCGTGGTACGCGACGGACAAAGGAAATGGCCGACCTAAATTTCATCTCCTCGCGGTACGCGAGGAGTGGGCATGGTTTTCTCGCGGTACGCGGGGCCTTCCTCGTTTCACCTTTCTTCCTTGTTTTCCCATGGTTTCCCACATCGTTCACCATATCCATCATTACCATTATCATTCACACCTCTATCCTCTATCCACCATCCATTATCACCATCATACCACCTCTATCATAATCCATCCATCATCATTCATCACATATCATCCATTACCACCATCATTCATCATCTATCCATCATCCATTCACCTTCATTTATGCCATCCGACCACCATGACCATGGGAGATTTTGAAGACCGTTCGTGACGATTGATCTATCTTGCTGTGGCATTGATGTCTATGTGTTTGCCACCCATTGAGTACGTTTCTCTGCTATATATCTTGAGTCTTTAAGTTTTAGTGAGTCAGTCGAGTTTTATTTTAAGTTTGAGTCAGTTTAATGTTGCGGGTTTGTTGTGAGGTTTATTTTGCAGGTATTATCATCTCGCCCGTACTCAATCTCCATTCGGGCGGGATCGATCAACACTTATATAAAGTTTGTAAAGGCAACCCGACAGTCTGTGGAGCCACGACCGAAATGCTATACGATGCACACAAGGATAAACGAAGCTGGATTTTTCTTCGAGAGCATATATCATTACCAGCTAAGTCGATTCCTATTTTTTTTTTTTTTTTTTTTTTAGTTGTGTCTTGCTTCACATTAAGGACAATGTGTCTTTCAAGTGTGGGGATGTGAGTGTCTAGTTTAGCTAGTTTGTTTTATTTTAAAAAAAATTCAAAAATACAAAAAAAATTAAAATTGTTTTTGAAAAATGTCCTTGGAAATAACTGCTTATACTTGAAAAATGATAGTACAATTGGATCTACTTGTTGAGTTTAAATGATATAAATAATAGAAAACGCGTCTAATTAGTGATATTTTGGTAGACCTAGCCAGTTTGAATAGCTTAAATAGCTTATGAGTGTTACTTAGGATTAATCACGTAATTAAATCATGAAATCGCGTGGGTACTCATCTTAGGGTGTCGGTAATACTGAAACTGTCAACATAGGGTGATAGGTACCACGTTAAGATAATATCTCTTTGTTTTTGAAGTTTTTGGCACACCATTCTCTTTTTATGAGAATAAATCTGAGTGTGGTGGCGCCCACATCTATAATTCATGAGCTTATTGGTTAGAATACTGAGTTTTGCTTATGTGTTACCCTCCGGGATGACCACTTGGAGAAAACATCCCTAAGTGATTCTTATGTGCTGTATTGATATGACTTAGTCTATGTGTTACCTTCCGGGATAGTTACTTGGTTGAAACGCCTCTAGATGAAGTTTAATTTGCTTATTAATGCTCATTATCATTCATTCATTCATTCATGATTTCATCTAATTTCTTAAACAAATAAATCTTAGTTTAACGTGGTAGGGTAAATCTATATGGTTTGATTCGTGCCTAAACATGACCGTGAAACGGGATTAGGTAGAGTTGTAACTTCTGAGTGTGGGTCACATAGGTTGATTGATATCTGTATAAAATGGAATTAGAACACATTACGGGGGCTAGATAGTTGGTGCTTGGGTTTAATCAGACAGAAATATTGATTGTTGCTTTTTAACGTGTGAGTATGTTTTGCTATTTGGTAATTGTGTTTCTTAAGTTAGATCTGAGTTATGATTCTATTGCAAAACTTTTTCGAGGATGAAAAAAGGTTAAGTGTGGGGATGTTTGATGTAGTGCGAAGCACACATCTTTATTCCTATTGTTTTAGTGCTTTTTTGATTAGTTTTGTGTTCGTTTTGAGTCGTTTAAGTCTGTATTTGAGTCTATTGTATATTTTCAGGAGCTCGTGTGGAATAGGAAGCTATATCGTGAAGAAACTGAGCAAGAAAGTGAAGCTAAGAAGTAAAAGCAAAAAATGGTGAAAATTGGCCTCTCGCGGTACGCGGGAGAGAAAGAAGAAGTTCTCGCGGTACGCGAGGGAAGCTATAAGCGGCCCGACTAATTTGTTCCTCGCGGTACACGAGGAACCAAGCCAAATGTCTCGCGGTACGCGATAGGCCCTAATTTGCGCAAAAAACCCTAATCGATAATTAAAAAGAATTTGAAGGCAATTAGGGGAGAAGTTCGATCATTCAGCCATCTGGAGCAAGTCTTTTGGCGATTTTGAGGAGTAAGAAGTCAATCGAAGAGGAAAGTTGAATACTTTGCTTCCGGGTTCGTTAGAGTTAACGTTTTCGGTTTGAAGTTTCAATTTTTATCCTTTGTTTGAAACCATGTTCTTGTTTATTACTTCTGTTTTAGTTGTTTTGAGCATGATCCTAGGCTAAAATATTGATACTGCCTGGGTCTTATGATGATTACTGCGTAAAGTTATGATTTTTACTGGTTTTGGATTCTATTTAATGGTTTAATGATCTTGTAACGAATCTTACGATATTGATTGTGATGTATATGCATGTTTATATATGATTTATGTTTGGTTTTAATTCCGTACATTGATTGTGGATGTCTTCCAGCTTGATTAGCGTATCTAGGTCATGGATCTTAGGATTTGTGGTTGTTTGTGTGGTTTGCTAGAGATAGTAGCCATAGGAGTTGTGGTTGAATGTTAAATAGAAATGAGTGTGTATCATGTCTCAATACCCGAGAAGTGAGAGATAGTCGTTTAGTCTTAGTCATTAGGAATCCGAGTGTCAGCTGTCTGAGAAGAAGTTGGTATTAGGTGTCTAGTGATTGTTGCTATTCTGAATCATAGTTCTTATCTTGAGATTACCCCATGCATTCTTCGAATGTATTGTGGACAGTGAGACTGAAAGGTGATCTATCTATTCGGGTACTTTATCATTGTTGGAGAGACCGAAAGGTAATCCACTATGTGGTTAGTTTATTACATCTTTCGGTTCCTTAGTTGGTGACACCCTGAGAGTGATTAGGGATCCACTAGGTAGTCTTGAGTTGTTTCCTTAGAAACCCAGATCCATCATAGTTTCCAGAACCGGTAGAAGTTGTGCTTTGCAAGTAGGATTCTGACCTAGGTGGTATTCTTCCCATTCTCTGATTTTTTCCTTAGTCTTTACCTTGATAGCTTGAGTCGTACTTTGTTTGCTGCATTAGTAGTTAATCTTTAGTGTAATCAACCCCCAATCATCAATCTTTAGTCCGAGTCAGAGTCTAGTATTAGTATTCAGTGTCTCTAGGGTTCGATATTCTGGTTTACTATTAAGTTGTGCTACAATTGATAAGTACACTTGTCTGTCAATGCGGTTTAGTCGAAGACACTCCATTTATTACTTAGGAGTCTAGGTTAGGTTTAGTTAGTTTTTATATAGACCGTCTGGGCGACATCAGGATGTTTAACGGGATGATAACCAATCCATGTATTCCCTTTCTTTCTGACTTGGAATTCTATCATGTCATACACCACTGATCGAGAATGTTCAATTTTCTCGATTGTTAGTTTGGTGTTTGCCAATTGAGTCACAACATCATTTAATTTTAAGCTAAGGTCTCCTATCCGTTTTAAGGCATCACGATAAAGACATTCCTTATTGCTAAAATCCAATTCAAGTTTTGAAAAATCATTTTTGCTTTGCTTCAATTTTATCTTTGAAAATCTTTTCTGATTGTTTGTGTTCTGAGTTGGAATATCTAAGCTTTGTTTTTTCTTGATTTAAGATATCGTTATCATGTTTGTAACGATTGACTTTCTCAATACAAATAGCAGAGCAAAGATCTTTGGTTACCTCAGTGTCGGTGACCTCAATCACGAAGGCATGATGTTGTTTCACTTCCAAATCTTGATCTTTATCACTCATGTCCTGTTGGCTCCAAGGTTGCAGAAGGCGCTAGGCGCTCACAGGGCGGTCGATTAGGGAGTTGCGAGTACTCGGACTAGGCGGGGAGTACTCGGACATGGTAAATTATAAAGAAAATAATTTTTGAGAGATTATATACATGTCAAATATATTAAGTTTACTAGTATATACTTAAAAGAACTCCCAAAATCAAAGTCAAAGAACCAAATCAACAGATATACAATTGCAAAATCGGTTAAGGTTAATGTAAAAGAAAATAATTTCATAAAATAATGTAAGAGAACCTTTGGTCCTCTGTTATTCACAACGCCATCTCCGGCGACAAAGTTAGAGAGTATATACAGTGGCAAAATCGAACCATTATGATGCAAATATGTCAAATCAGACCATTATAAAGCAAAATCGGACCATTATGAAGCAAAATCGGACCCTACTGTCAGTTTTATGACTTCATCGACCAAATCGGACCATATAAATCAAAACCAGATAATAGACCGCCTAGCCTGAGTTAGACTGCCTAGGCCCGAGTTAGACCGCCTGGGCTCGAGTTAGACCGAGTCCGAGTTTCTTAGGCCGAGTAGGGGGAAAGCGGTGCAGTAAATTGCCGAGGAGTGCCGCCTACGCCGAGTTTTGCAACAGTGGCTGGCTCACAAGTGCCTTTGATTCACCTGAAGTAGATGTACTAGCTCCAGCAATTTCAGAAACATCCATTGAACTGATATGATTAAGGTGACACTGTTTATCATCCATATCATAAGAGTACATAATAGAGATCAACTCACTCAAGGATGTTTGATACATATCATTGGTTCTCTTGATGGCAGTGCAATTGAAGTTTCAAGTTATTGGTAAAGAGTTGAGTAGCCTTTTATTGATTTCTCCCTTTGTCAACTCTATTTCAGCACTTTTCATCTCCGTCATCAAGTGCGTGAATCTATTGATTTGAGCTTCCAAATTTTCACCCCGAACATGATTGAACATATTAAACTTTTGCTTCAGTATATCCTTTCTACTTTCTCCCATGTCACAAGTTCACGTGGAAAAATAAGTAACAAAAAGTATTCACACCGGACACTTTGAAAAACCGTAAACTTTGAAAGACCGCAAACTATGAAAAACCGTAACTTTGTGAACCACAAACTTTGAAAACCGTAAACTTTCAAAACTGTATACTTTCAAGACAGTATACTTCAAGACCGTATACTTCAACACCGTATACTTTGCAGATGACGTTTTAACCGAATACTTCGATTAACAGCATGAAAGATCAAACAAACGACCCAATTCTTCAACAAACACGACAGAAACAAGGTCCAAAACCAGTGAATCTGTCCAGAAACTCTTCCAAAACAAACAAGTCTATTTATTCAAACGAAAACAGTAACTTTGATACCTCACGAGTCAAAGAAATCCGTTGTAAGCTTCACCGAATGAGCGCTAAGGCTCTGATACCAATTGTAAGGTCCGGATTCCTGACGATCTTCAATCAGCGGATTCAACGGCGTGTTGAACCTTGCGGAAACAGACTCGACACGTGACTTGTAGGTGAAACAAAGAGGACGAGACACAATCAACTATCAAACGATTTGTATTACTGAATAACACCTTAGAATACAGTACAATACGTTCAATAACTAGTCTATCACATGTCTGACCCGAATACTATTACAAAAACATCTATTTATAAAAAAACAAAAAGTATTCGGTGGGTCTGGGCCTGGGCCTGTACCGCATACTTCAAGTATTCGGAACCACATACTTTCAGTCTTCAACTATTCTCTGTCTTTTGAACTTCTAAACAACTCGGTGATTCTTTGATTCGTCAGCCTATTATATTTAGTCCTTACATGTTATATATATATATATATATATATATATATATATATATATATATATATGATGAACCCTCTCTTCCATAAGTTGTTTGTTCACCTCAATGGCCTCTGCTGGGGTCTACTTCTTCATTCCCTTCTTAGGTCTTTGGGGATATAGTGGAGGAGAGATTATGATGGTAGCATTCGATTGGAAGGAAGCCTTATTCCTATCATAGAATATCTCCTTTAGGTTAGTTGTCTTCAAATAATTTTGGCATCTAAAACCTATGAGAGGTAACTATTTTCCGCCAAATGGATTTTGGCATCTAGACTCCACGGGAGATAGTTATGCCTAGATATGCCGAGTGCACTTTGAAAATCTAAGTCTAGGTCAGGGAACATTTGGTGATTAAAGTCCTTAAAAATCTCGAAGTAAGACCGCCTTATAATTTGAAGAGTTAGAACTTTTTATATTTTAATTTTTTTTTAGAACGGCATGTCGGTTAGGATGTCGCTAACCCCACCTAACCCAGAGTTCAAGTCCTGCCACAGAGGGTGTTCCTGAAATTATGAAGTGCACCTTGTGAGGATTGAACCTGAGACCTCCACAGGAGGAAAGCCTTATGGCAAAACCCCCTGATTAACGGACCAAAGGCCTGATGGCTAGAAATTTATATATATCAAATAGCTCAAGACTCTAATCCATATATTTTGTTCAATTACTTACGTGTGAAAAAGAGAATGATGTATAAAGCTCAAGTGTGTTCATACTCATAATCTGATTTACATTATATAGTACAATACAATTGAAACTGAAAATCTATATCGTGAATGTGGGTTAATACCTATTCTGAAAATTGGGTTAAAGTCGGTAATAAATAACTGTGTTTATCAATAATCAATATAGCAAAGCACACCAATTGATTTTAAAATTTATTACTACAATATAGCAACAAACACATAATTATTACTATAAGCAAATTGTTTTAAATACTGCATACGAACTTGAGCCACAAATATTTTACTAACCTTATTTTATTAAATATATTCTTTTCTTTTAAACTAATTATATACTCGCAACGAAGTAACAATATATTTATTTATCTTTTCCATTCCTTTTGAGAAAGACGAAAATACATATGACATGCAAAAAAGACGTTGGTAAATAGTAAATACATCACTAACCATATTAATATATATCAGCCAATGTTGCACTATATTACTAATCAATGAATTATAATTTCCATCCTAACCGTCTCATTTATTTATTTAAACAAAGAATTAATTATAAAATAAAGAATCATTTAAAAACTCAGTCAATAAAGTTATTATCAACTCCACTGTAAATATATTCAATAAAGTTATTATCAACTCCACTGTAAATATATTTTGCTGAAATATCGATTAATTGCCAACCTTATTTTACAATATATTTATAACTGAATTAAACCTTCAAATAATATAATTAAAAAAATAGTGGTGGTGTGGTTCCAGTTAAATATATTTATAACTGAAATAAACCTTGAAATTCCAACGGACTACAACTACGTAACTTTTCAATTAAATAGAAAAACGCATTTTAAATAAGTTACATCTTTAAATAATTAAATTAAAAAAAAATATTAATGATTTGCTGGGGAATTAAACATAACCCACGAAGTCATCTTCCCCAATATTAGGCTTTTTAACGCTGCCGTAATCCCATCACCAAATACCCAAAAAACAAATCGACGGCCATTCAAAACATTTACAGTGGAATATTTAAAACACACAAGCATGATTCACGGAGGTTTATAGGGTCAGTTAAATTACGTGGGTTTGTAAAGAAATTGATAGCTTTGTGATCTCTGTGCCCTTCTGCCACCGGTGGCTCTGTTACTATCGAATGGGATTGAGACCGAGAGTTATAGGATAGGGTGTCCTCGATTGTGTTCCGATGGTTGAAGAGGAACCACGTGATGATGCTTTCACTACTACTTTGGGGATTTTTGTGGCTACAATGGTGAGCAAGGTGTTGATAACGTGTTGGAAATAAAGAGAGATGAGGAGAGAAAGTTTCATGTTTATTCATCACTATTCCAACTAATGCATACATCACATATATATATATATACAGGTACTAATCGTAACCGATGATGCATTATAAATAGGAGAATGATGATGCATTATGTTTGTCAATTATGATTATTTATAATAAGCTTATTACAGATGCTAAATTTGAAGATGATGTTAATTTACAAAATTATCCTTAGAATTATAAAGAGAGAAAAGGGTATTTTGGTCAAGATCGAGGTACAGTTTCTTATGCTCAGGTTCTTGATTTGTTGAATTTTTATAATATAATATTTTAGTTTCATAATATTTTATTCTTGGCCGTCAATTTACGACCACTCTTCATCACAAGATTCCTATATCAAAATCCATCGACAATTTCTTATTCTCAGCCCGGGTTTTTGATTTGTTAAATTCCTTTTTTTAATATTTTATTTTTATAACATTTTATTCTTTACAATTAATTTTTATCATATTTTGTTTTTCTATTATATTTATAAAATACAAATTATGAGTTTGTCATTGCCATGTGTTTATTTTTTTATGTGTTGATATAAATTTCATTCAAAAACGAGCTTTCGTTTTAATGTACAAGTCCCCTAAGCACGAACTTAAAAGTCGTCGAAGTTGCTTTAAGGTATCACTTTATTTTTTCTTCCTTCTACAACCTTTAAAATATGATATTTTATTGAATTTGGGATTTGCCGTTTTCATTTGCTTTTTTATAAGCGTTTCAATTTCCTTTTTTTTGTGGGATGAGTACGAGTCCATAGTCGTCGGGACCGAGTGTTACAAATTTTAACACTTAACCGATACCGGTCAAACATCGGCATCGGTATTCTTTTTATTCGATTGATGTAAAACACATGCCGATATCTTTTTACGCATGTAACGAGTTTATTTTTTTGGATTTCTCTTTCGTTTGTTATAGTGGGTGTCGGTTCGGTACAGGAACTGTAATGAATAGAACCGATACCGACCAGATTCCCGCCGTATAGTGTGTGGAAATCGCAACATTTAGACAACAAATTGAGAGAGGATTGAATAGTGTTTGTTTGATCCAATTAGTGGCTGCCAACTTCCTTTCTCTTTGTTTTTTATTTTATTTTAGACATTATATATACATGTTTTCAAAACAACCAAGTGACAAGAATGACCTCTAGCCTGACTGTAGCACCCTTCCCAGTGACCAAAGGACGCAGGTTATGTAGCGTTCTTTAATCCATTCAACCCATTAATAATCAAAGACAAAAATGAAGAAATAAGAACACGGATGAACACTATTGAATCATTCGTATATTCATAGAACCAACAATATGATACATGTGTTCATTGCCCTATATATACAAATACCTACAATGGATGAAACGACGTGATCCAGAAAACCTAAGATCGCATTCTTTCAAGACCATACAGTTTCTATCTTTCACATGTACACAAATGACCCCTACACTTACTAGTATAACATATTTGACACCTAAACATACTTTAGGCTAATTACACTTATGACCCGTTAAACTTGGATATGACAATTAAGGCTAACAGGTTCGAGTCTTTATACCCTCCTGTTAAAACCGGCTTTCCACTTTTTTTTGTTTTTTTGGTTCTTTATTACATTTTGTTTTAGATTTCTTTTTTATTAACATCTGTATCTACGTTTACGTTTAAATTTTCAACCCCATTAACGTTATCTTTAAAAGTTGGCTCGTGCCCCGCAGCAAAGCACGGGTGCAACTTGCTTGTTACAAACAATTAAATATGCCTCTCTCTTTGTCGGTGACAAATTTATTCTAACACGTGGGATATGTATATAAATAAAAATATGAAATATTAAAAAAAAAATCTTTTTAGGTAAAAACAAAAAAACCAAAGAGGTTGTGATGTAGTGGTTGAGGTGAGGTCTAAAGTCCCAAGAGACCCGGGTTCAATCCCTGTCACCACCATTAATTTCTGAGGCATACAAATAAGGCCTAGTTCTTAGACTGATACACAGGGTTTTAACCACGCCGATCCAGGGTACGAGCCTCGGCTCTCCCTCAAGACCGGAAAGGGCCGTATTAGGTGGGATTTTTCCTTGGATGCTCTCCAACTCTGACGCCAAATGGGCCCGGTTAAGACAACATTTTGGCCGGAGTTGGACGAGCCTCTCCCATATGATAGGGGGTGCGACATCATAACATTCAATGTTCGCCGTTAAAAAAAAATAAAAACAAAAAAGATTGATTCGATTTGTTATATTAGAAGTCCCCCAATATTTAAAAACATCTTTTTAGGTAAAAACAAAAAAGATTGATTCGATTTGTTATATTAGAAGTCCTCCTTTTTAGGGAGCTCTTTCACTCTGTGTTTGGTCTAGAAAGTTAAAATCTCCGATGACTTTTCAGACGGTGAAGCGTGTATCGGAATGCCTGGTCAAGCCACGGCACGACCTCTCACAAGATACTAAGCAACCCATATACTTCACCCCCTTTGAGCTAGCCTTTCTCAACCTCAACTACAGCCAAAAGGGTCTCCTCTTTGCAAAACCGGAGAGTCAAGATTTCTCTATAACCGCTTTCTTGGATGACCTCCGCCTCTCTCTCTCCGCCACCCTCACTCATTTCTACCCTCTCGCCGCCCGCTTAGCCACTCGAAAACAAGAAAACCCACCTTCGAATATCATCTACATTGACCCCGAAAACAGTCCCGGAGCCAAGTTTGTTTACGCTACCGTGGACGTAACTGTCTCCGACATTCTTACGTCGGGTGATGTACCCTCAGTTGTTCATTCATTCTTCGACCTTAATGATGCCATTAGCCATGATGGTCATGCACTGCCGTTGTTATCTGAAGGGGTTTAAGATATCAAAACCCTATATAAGAACTAAACGAACCGGATCTCCGGTTTAAGGGGTTTAGGCTATTAAAACCCAATGTAAGAACCAAACGAACCGGATCTCCGGTTTAAGGGGTTTAGGATATTAAAACCCAATGTAAAAACCAAACGAACCGGATCTCCGGTTTAAGGGGTTTAAGATATTAAAACCCAATATAAGAAACAAACGAACCGGATCTCTGGTTTAGGGACTTGAAGGGGATTAAGCAATCAAATGAACAATGGCAAACCTGCCGCGGCTGAGAGCCACCGGCCGCGGCTCACCAAGACCTGTGACCATCATCATGGCCACCTGCCGCGGCTGAGAAGCTTATGAATGGACGATCAGACCTGAGAGCCACCAATGGAGCCACCTGCCGCGGCTGAGAACCTGCCGCGGCTGAGAACCTGCCGCGGCTGAGAACCTGCCGCGGCTGAGAGTGTGCCGAACCATCAAAGCATACCCGTACATCGCTGAAGGTGTGCCGCGGCTGAAGGCATGCCACGGCTGAGAACCTGGCGCTACGGTTAAGAATCCTCCTCAGGAAAATCGAGTTTCTAAAGATGACGGCTATAAGTAAAAAACAAGGACGGAGCCAAAACCCAACCCCAGCCGCGGCTGAGGCCGTGCCGCGGCTCAAAGGGATCCTGACCGAAAGATGGACTCGTTTGACAACGGACGACAGCTCCCACTCAACACTAAGAAAATATCAAAGAAGTTGCGAGGGAAATAATCTCATACCAGAAAATAATACTAAATAACTAAGATAAAGTCCCATTGGGCATAAGAGTCAACTATAAAGACAACACCAATGGGGAAACCTGAACCCATGATAGAAAGAGGTCAGGTAAGAACCAGTAACACAAAAAGGGAAGTCAGCTAACAAGACAAGATATGTCAGGAACAGAACCTGTGTACAAGGAACACGGGTCAACTATATAGACAAAGGTAATTAAACACACCCTGAACTCTCTAAGCACGAAAGAGGAAATAACAGTCATATTAGCAGAAGCAGGGAAAGATGTTTGACTGCAGACAACCTATAATAGACATTCAGTCCAAACATCTTGACCATGGATACCTTATAAATAGTCTGGCCGATTTCAAAGGATGATTCAGGTTTTAACACACAGATTCACAATATCATAATTTACTCATCTCTTCTTTCTCACCTTTTACCTCCTACTATACACATACTTATTCTCACGCCGGAGGGTGGTCACGAGGAGAAAACCCCTTCTGCTCGTGGCGAGGCTCACGGTGTTTCCTGTTTTGCAGATCATCCTCTCAAGACCTGGAGATCCCGTTCGTTCTTCCAAGCCCAAGCCCAGAAGTCCCGTCTTAACCTGTCCATCCAGCACTGCTTCAAGACTTCCACCCCTAGGTGATAAGTTTTGTAGCAACATTTGGCGCCATCCGTGGGACAAAACAAAAAAAAAAAAAAAAAAAAACGATGGGCGAGGGCGAGGAAACTCCTCACAATGAAACCAGAAGTTATGGTGTCCTGTACCCAGACGGTAGCAATGTGATGTGCTAAAAAGTAGTTTAATAAAATTAACTAAATTAACCTAGTTCTAGACTCTAAGTAATACTCTAGACTCACTAAGACACACTAAACTACTAACCGGCAAGTGTACCGATCGACTCTAGTATAGCTAATGTAAGTCCGGATATCGAACCCACGAGACTCTATCGAATTACGTTAACGGCTCTATCTAGACTATGACTGACACTGACTGAACTAATTGTTTAATTGGTTGGAGGGGGGGTTTCTAAAAATCCTAAAAATGCAATTAAATTAAACTAAATTAACAAATACGAATTAACTTGGACTTTTACTCAGATGGTGGAAACACTACCTAGACTGGAATCCTGATTGCTTTTAGTAATGATTTTATCTGGAATTTGTTTACTATGGAACCGGGATCATAAAGTCATCACCCTTCAGGATATCTAAAGGACTCCTAACCCTTTTCAAGAGCACGCTATGAAACCCTAAAGGTTGTTTAGATTACCGGTTATTAGACTCTCTTTCAAGACACCTAACGGATTTATGAAAGTACCCTTAGAGGCTTACTCCCTTTCGAGACCTAAACCAAGGATAGAGTTGTTTTCTCGATTAGACTTGCTAGACAATAGCCAAAAGGTTCACTCCTAACAAGCTCCTACCTTTCAGTTTAATGACTTAGACCTAGCAATAATCTCGCACCTTTCAGCTATTGATGATTAGTAGAACACTTGCATTTATAAGATTACCAAATATTACTTCTAAGGTTTAATGGCCAATTTAACCCTAAAGATTGAAGATTTATTACGTGATATAGACACTCACCAAAATCTAAAACCTGGCAAGACTCTATTATGTGATAAAGACCGTCACCAAGAATCTCACGAAGCAATAAACAATATTCAAACAATATCAAATATGCAAACACATCTAATCAATAGAACAAATCACCTACAATTCATAAATAATCCATAAAATCCATAAATCCATAATAAAAATCAGAACTTTAGACAATCATTCATCTAGTCTAGGTAGTACGATAAATTTAGCCAATCAAGATCATTGAAAACATCAAGAATGAAGTATAATCAAGAACACAAAACATAGTTTAAAGAAAGAGACGAAAGTGAAGACACCCGAATGACACAAACGTGACCCGAATGATTCTCCCGACTTCAATCCTTCAACCAGCAGCTTCAAGAACTCAGAAACGCCTCCAACAATGCTCCAAAATCGCCCAAGGTTCTGCTCATTCGTAACTAGGGTTTAGGTTAAAACACACTTAAGTATTTATATGTTTTCCAAACCCAGCAGCTCAAAGTCTGGGCTCAACACACACTCGCGGGGCGCGATAAAATGCTCCATGTTAGTCGCGACCCGCGACCGTCTTCTTGGTGTCAGCACATTTAACAGTCTCTCGCCTCCCGCGAGAGACATTGAATCTATTGTCGCGGCCAGCCAGAAGACACTTTTCCAACACTTTCAACGCACTTCAGCTCCCGAGCACTCCAATACGTTCCAGGACTCGACTTTTTCATGTTTCAGCTTGTTTTCCTCACTTTTCAGCTATTTCTACGATTCAAGACCTGCAAAACGCAATTGATTAGAAGTACGCAAATTCTGACGAAAACCCAAACTAACACTAACGAAATTATACAAACTGTACACGATAAAAGAATGTATATTTCAATACATCAAATATCCCCACACTTACTCTTTTTTTCGTCCTCGAAAAAGAATCTATGCAAACGGAATCAGAGAGGAATAAATACTCGGATCAAAGTTATTTATACTTATTAAAAATTCAAAACTTGTGTTAGCCGCGATTGCAAATATATTTGTCCCCTTAAACCCAAATCCGGTTCCAAGCCCTTATCATGCAATTTAAGTTCAAATTCGGTCAATCTACCTAGGGTCTCACACTAGAAACCACAGTCCACCTAATCCCACCTCAAGCTTATAGAACAAAAGGAAACGATCATTGGACCACTTCCTAACCGTTTTATACTAAAATCAAGAGAATTTGAAATCAAAATCTTTTCTTTTTTTTTTTTTTTTTTTTCTTTTCTTGAGCATAGACCTTGCTTTACCTAACCCAGAGGCTGTCTCAATCAGAGTCATCATCCCCGAGAGTGACAACGTGAGCGTTGGTAATTTTGCAATTTTGTTTCGACACATCCCAGAGGCATTCTAAGTCAGAGTCACCATTCCCAACGAAGATTACGTAGGCCTGTGCTACTTTTCTTAGTTTCTAGCTCATTTTTTTTTTTCTTCAATAAATTCTAACAATTTTAGCTTATAACGGCATTCCTTATACTATTTTTGGCGGTTGCAATTTCCCATTTTCCCTAGATGAGAACCCACTAGTAGACCAACAATTAAGGTATATTTAGATCAAAGGAACCTAAAACCGAACCGTGCCTATTCACACATCATAAACTAGACACAAGCTCGACTATATTAATCTATATTATCATTATTTGAACCCGAACAAAAACCCTCTTTTCTATCATTTTCCGTTTTATTTTGCAAACTTCTTTATTCAAAAGACGTTTTTTTTTTTTTTTTTTTTTTTTTTTCCATAATAAATCAATGACTCGACTAACTAAGACTAACCAATTTATCCCATCCCCACACTTAAAGATTGCATTGTCCCTAATGCAAGAACGAGAAAACGACTCAAACTAACCACCTAAAACTAAAAACGAAATAAAATATACAAAATATACAATTGGAAAGACTTAGCTGAATATGCGAGACTGTCAATGTGCCAGTCAATTCCACATATACCCTCCAATCCGAACATGCTCAGCAAACAGTTCCTAACTCTCACACGAACGGAAGCGGCATCACAACACCAACCTATTCAATCAACCAACCATACCTCCCAAAATATAATACATAACCAAATTAAGTGCATTAGTTCAACTAACCAACCAACCCGATCCACCCAACCTGTTTAACAAATATTTAGAATATGAGTACAAACCAAAATATGAGGATGAAAACAGCATAAAAGAAATAAAACAATTGATACTAAATCTGCTTCTGCTGCATCCTCTTCACCACCATGCCACCCGCAACCTCAAACTTACCACTAAACAAACCAAACACAAGACTAATCTAGGACCCAACTCTAATCTATCACTAATCTAACTAAAAACTGAAATAGAAAAGCATAAAATACAAGAAATTGCAGGAAAACATACCTGAGAGTTGAAGTAAACAAGAAAAACTAGAACAATTCGGTTATGATCTTGAAACTTCCTTAAAGTCCGGTGTGAGTGGTGAAAGTGGTGATTTTTATGGTTAAAATCAGATGAGGGATGATGTGTGGGTGAAATGGGGGTGAAATTATGATAGAAAAGTGGCTGATTTCGAAGGTGAAGGGTGATGTTTGGCGGTTGTCGGCGAAATGGAAGAAGAAGTAGGTTAAAATGGCTGAAATTGGGGATTAAATGATTCACGCTGCAGATAGAGCTTCTCACGGGACGCGACCGGTAAACTTATGTCTTCGCTCCCCGCGACCGTGTTAAAATCCACTAGCGGGTAGCGAGTAATAAAACTATGTCTATCGCGCCCCGCGAGTATACGTTTTGCACAGAAAGTTTCGAAAGTTGGAAGGGTTTGTGCCTTAGAAAAAATTTCAATTATTCACCAAACCTCCCAAAACTCAACCCCAAAAATTTTCTAACACTGGAACTTACCTGGAAACTCGTTTTCTCGCCAATCGTTGCATCTCCTCGGTAATGAATTCCTGCAAGTGACTCGAAACACAGAAACAAAGACCGAAACACTACCAAAAACAACCATTGGCTACGAAAAATAATCGAAATAAATGAAAATACAAACGGTACAAACTCTACACTTGAGGCTTCCCTCAAAACTCTAACCGGTGGTATTTGGAATATCTTCGAGAGGAGTTACCTCCCTCTCGTTCTCGTCAATTGGGCCACCTAAATAGTGCTTCAACCTATGGCCGTTCACCTTCCATGACCCTCCACTAGCTTCATCGTATAACTCAACCGCACCATGCGGAAATACCTCTTTCACGACATAGGGTCCCGTCTACTTCGATTTCAACTTCCCGGGAAACAACTTAAACCTCGAATTGTAAAGGAGTACTTTATCACCAGCTTTAAACTCCTTCAACCCCTTAAGCTTCCTGTCGTGCAACGCCTTCGTTTTCTCTTTGATATTCCAAGAACGCTCATACGCCGCATCTCTAAGTGCTTCTAACTCATGAATTTGGAAAAACCTTCTCCTAGCTGTTTGAGTGAGGTCGAGATTGACGGTCTTTAGAGCCCAAAGCGCTCGGTGCTCCAATTCAACTGGGAGATGGCACGCTTTGCCATAGACAATCATGAATGGTGTGGTTCCTAAGGGTGTTTTGTAGGCGGTACGAAATGCCCACAACGCATCATCGAGTTTATCCGACCAATCCTTACGACTTTTCCCTACCGTTTTCTCTAGTATTCTCTTCACTCCCCGATTCGCATTCTCAACTTGACCGTTTGTTTGTGGATGGTACGCGGTAGACAAACGGTGTGTAACTCCATAACGCTCTAATGCCTTCTCCATTACGGCATTACAAAAATGTGTTCCTCGGTCACTAATAATGGCTTTGGGAATACCGAAACGAGTGAACAACTTTTTAAGGAATCTCACCACCGCTCGGGCATCGTTTGTAGGCAAAGCTTGAGCTTCAACCCATTTCGAAACGTAGTCTATTGCCACAAGGATGTACCTATTTCCACTAGAGGAGGGAAAAGGTCCCATGAAGTCAATGCCCCATACGTCAAAGATTTCAAGAACTTGAATAGGATTTTGGGGCATCTCATTCTTGGATGAGATATTGCCGGTACGTTGGCAAGCATCGCATGTCTTAACGAATTCTATAGCATCCTCGACTACTGTAGGCCAAAAGAAACCGCAATCAAAGACCTTTTGTGCGGTAGTGTGTGCACCATGATGACCACCCGTCAACCCCTCATGCACATGCCTCAGAATATCTAGGCCCTCTTCCTTACAAACACACCTCCTAAGAATACGGTCACCTCCTATCCTAAAAAGGTAAGGATCATCCCATATGTATTTCCTCGCATCCCTAAACAACTTCCTCTTTTGTTGGGCATTCATATCCTTCATGACATACCCATTGGCAAGATAATTTGCTAAGTCACTAAACCAAGGTAAACCCTCTTTCTCAGCCGCTACGAAATCTATGGATTCGTGAGGGAATCTATCTCCTATTGCCTCCTCACGAATCTCCTCCCTACTCGGATCCTCTAATCGTGAAAGATGGTCCGCCGCTACGTTTTCTGCTCCTTTCTTATCCTTAATTTCTATGTCAAACTCGGAAAGAAGAAGAATCCAACGTATAAGACGAGGCTTAGCGTCCTTCTTTTGGAAGAGATAACGCAAAGCTGCATGATCGGTGAACACTATGGTTTTTAAAAGCACGAGGTACGAACGAAACTTATCGAAAGCAAATACGACGGCTAGGAGTTCCTTCTCGGTGGTGGTGTAGTTCTCTTGCGCGTCGTTGAGGGTTTTACTCGCGTAATAGATCGGGTGAAAGTGGTTCTCCCGTCTTTGACCCAAGACCGCCCCGACCGCGTAATCGCTCGCGTCACACATGAGCTCAAATGGTAAGCTCCAATCGGGGGATACAAGGATGGGTGCACTCACTAGTTTCTCTTTAAGGAAGTCGAAGGCTTGAAGACACTCCTTGTCGAAGACAAAAGGGACATCTTTCTCAAGGAGTCGAGTCATGGGGCGAGTGATTTTGGAAAAATCCTTAATGAAACGCCTATAGAAACCCGCATGACCTAAGAAGCTACGAATCGATTTCACACTAGTCGGTGGAGGAAGCCTACTAATAGTATCTATTTTGGCTCTATCTACCTCTATACCGGACCTAGAAATCTTATGTCCTAAGACAATCCCCTCCGTAACCATGAAGTGACACTTCTCCCAATTAAGCATCAACTTCGTTTCAACACACCTCTTCATCATCCTAGCTAGGTTACCTAAACAATGATCAAACGAATCGCCATAGACCGAGAAATCATCCATAAAGACCTCCATCGAACTCTCAACCATATCTTGAAAAATGGCGATCATACATCGTTGGAAAGTAGCCGGAGCGTTACATAGTCCAAAAGGCATGCGTCGGTACGCATACGTGCCATATGGACATGTAAAGGTCGTTTTCTCTTGGTCCTCCGGCGCGATAGGAATTTGGAAGTAGCCGAAAAAACCATCAAGGAAACAATAAAATTGTTGCCCCGCGAGACGCTCTAGCATTTGGTCTATGAATGGGAGTGGGAAGTGGTCCTTCCGGGTAGCGTCATTGAGCTTACGGTAGTCAATACATACACGCCAACCGGTGACCGTACGCGAAGGAATGAGCTCGTTTTTCTCGTTAACGACAACAGTCATCCCCCCTTTCTTGGGGACGACTTGGGTAGGACTCACCCAAGAAGAATCGGATATCGGGTAAATCAAACCGGCTTCCATCAACTTCAACACCTCCTTCCTAACTACTTCCTTCATGTTGGGGTTTAGGCGTCTTTGTGGTTGCACCACCGGTTTAAATTCATCCTCCATGAGAATCCGGTGAGTACAAAAAGTAGGGCTAATCCCCTTAATATCGGACAACCTCTAAGCTATAGCCTCCTTGTGCTCTTTTAGCACCTCAATTAACTTCCCCTTCTCCTCCTCCGTCAATTTGGAAGAAATTATGACGGGCATACTAGAATTTTCTCCTAAGAAAGCGTACTCTAGATGTGACGGAAGGACCTTAAGCTCTAGGGGCGTAGTATCTACGGGTTTGCTCTCACTCTCGTCCCTAATCTCACATAGCTTTAAGGTTTCGGGAACCCAAGTCGGCTCTACTTCCTCACTCTCGTCATCCAACTCCTCGTCATCTACTCCCTCACTAACTAGATCGGCTCCACTAATGAAACCTATGCACTGATCAACGCACGATATGAAAGAATCTAAGAAGTAAACGGAGTGACACGGACCACTATAATCATCACTACCACCAGGGTGTTGCATAGCTCTATCTATCTCAAAGGTGACGATCTCATCTCCCGCACGAAGTGAAATCTTACCGTCAAAGACATCGATGATTGCCTTTGCGGTTCGGAGGAAAGGACGGCCTAGTATGATCGGAACTCTCTCGTCGGCCTCCATGTCTAAAACCACGAAATCTACGGGGAACACGAATTTATCTACCTTAACGAGCAAATTCTCTATGATTCCACGAGGATATTTTACCGAACGGTCGGCCAAGGACAACGACATGCGAGTAGGAGTAAGCTCACCTAGACCTAATTTCTCATAAAGAGAGAATGGCATCAAGTTGATGCTCGCACCTAAATCGGCTAAAGCGTGAGCGGGAGTGATGGTACCCCCGAATAAGCATGGAATGGTGAATGTACCCGGGTCGGTTAGTTTCTCTGGTAGCTTATTCAAGACCACCGCGGAACAACCTCCGGTCAAAGGAATGTTCGAAAACTCACCTATCCTATCCTTACGCTTGAGAAGGTCCTTAAGGAATTTGGCGTATTTGGGCATGGACTGTAAGGCCTCGATGAACGGAAGATTGATCTTCAATTGCTTGAACATCTCAAGAAATTTCCCATATTCCTTAGCATATTTTTGGTGCTTAAGGCGGGCAGGGTATGGGACGCGTGAATGATCAACTAACGGAGACGGCTTAACGACTATTGGTTGCTTCTCTACCCTCTTTTCCACTTGAGGTTCCTCGGTGTGTGCGGTACTTGCTGGGTCTAGCCTAATGTGCACCTTACCGGGAGCCTCCATCTCTATCTCCTCATCTACGGGTTCCTCATCCTCTACCTCTACACTCTCGGGTATCACTACCTCTCCTAAGGTCCTCCCACTACGGGTCGAGATTGCCTTCAATTGGCCGGAAGGGTTCGGCTTTGTGTTGCCCGAAAATTGACCGGGAGGTCGTTCTTGCAGCTGACGTGCAATGTCCCCGACCTGCCTTTGAAGGTCCAAGAAATTAGAATGGTTATTCTTGAGGTATGTAGCATGTTCTTCTAAGGTTCGTTGGGTGGACTGGTCCTTAACTAGAATTTGGGATAACATAGCTTTAATCTCGTCTAGACCACTACCCAAATCTTGATTTTTTGAACCTTGATTATTTGACCCCCCCCCCACTATTGAACTGACCTCCTGTATTTGAACCTGACCCTGAACTACCAAACTGACCCTGTTGATTTGAACCCCCACTTGAATAGAAACCTGGCCCCCTGCTTTGATACTGGCCTGATGGGAAACCAGGGGGATTACCAGAAGAGCGGAAATTATTATTATTACGCCAGTTAGAGTTATTATTAAATGGGTTAGTGGGACCTCGGTTTTGACCTGCGATGTACTCGACCTGTTCTAGGGTAAGTGTTGGACATTCTACGGTATCATGACCTCCCCTGCAAACCTCACACCTATCGACCTTTTTCTTAATTTCTAATAACTCTTTGGTGATATAATCAAGTTGAGATGCTACCTTGGAATCTGAGCTAACGTGGTTTACTCCTCGAGCGGCTGAGGGGGTACTAGTAACATGAATGGAATTCCTGCTGGTAGCACAATGATCGATATCAGCATGAGCAAAACTCTCAAAGAGATCATTACAGTCGGCCACCGATTTCTTGCCCATGAGATGGCCTCCTGCAGAGGTGTCGAATCGGGCCTTACACTCGGGGGTGAGACCATTGTAGAATTTCTCTACAAGTGCCCAATCAGACAACCCGTGTTGGGAACAACGTGAGAGCAGGGTTTGAAACCTCTCCCAAGCTAAGTGATAAGGTTCGTCAGACTCCATCCGGAACGAATGGATCTGATCACGAAGGCGAGACGCCTTAGCAGGTGGAAAATACTTAGCTAGGAAGGCATCCCTAAGTCCAGCCCATGTGGTAAAAGTACCTGCCGGCTGCGAATCAAGCCAAGTGGCTGCACGGCCAGCAAGTGAAAATGGGAAGACTTGGAGATAGCGGGCATCAAGGTTAACACCTTCGATGCCGAAGGTGTTGCAGAGGCGGGTGAGACGGTTGATGTGGGCGGGCGCATCCTCGTCATCACGACCGTGAAACTGACAAGAGTTGTTAATGGCGGTCATGATGTAGGACGGGATTTGCCAAGACTTGTCATTGGTGATTGCAGGAAGGATGATGGGTGAGTTAGCGGTATAACCCGCGGTGGAGCGTTGGTGGACAGTTTGGTTGTTGTCCATTTGGAAATAGTGTGGCGGACTCGGAGGACGGGAAGTAGGTGGGGAGCTATGGGGTGAAGACCTCGGTGTGAAGTCAAAGCTTGGTGGTAGTGATTGGGATGTAGAGTCAGAAAAGGCGAAAGATGAAGATGAAGGGGTACTAACCTTTAGAGAAAAAGACGAGAAGGAAGACTTGTCCGTAGGCGGCTTCGGCGGAGGTCCTTGTGAACGCGTACGGGGCATCCACTAAAAAAAAAAACAAGTAAGACGACTCTAAAAGATAATGACTAAATAAAAAAAAAATAATAAAAATAAAAAGACACTTAATTATTTAGACTCCTACGACTCAAACAAAGTAAATAGCACGTATGATGTCAATTAAGTCCAAACAAAGAAATTAACGCAATTGCCAGAGAGAGTCCCCGGCAACGGCGCCAAAAACTTGATGTGCTAAAAAGTAGTTTAATAAAATTAACTAAATTAACCTAGTTCTAGACTCTAAGTAATACTCTAGACTCACTAAGACACACTAAACTACTAACCGGCAAGTGTACCGATCGACTCTAGTATAGCTAATGTAAGTCCGGATATCGAACCCACGAGACTCTATCGAATTACGTTAACGGCTCTATCTAGACTATGACTGACACTGACTGAACTAATTGTTTAATTGGTTGGAGGGGGGGGTTTCTAAAAATCCTAAAAATGCAATTAAATTAAACTAAATTAACAAATACGAATTAACTTGGACTTTTACTCAGATGGTGGAAACACTACCTAGACTGGAATCCTGATTGCTTTTAGTAATGATTTTATCTGGAATTTGTTTACTATGGAACCGGGATCATAAAGTCATCACCCTTCAGGATATCTAAAGGACTCCTAACCCTTTTCAAGAGCACGCTATGAAACCCTAAAGGTTGTTTAGATTACCGGTTATTAGACTCTCTTTCAAGACACCTAACGGATTTATGAAAGTACCCTTAGAGGCTTACTCCCTTTCGAGACCTAAACCAAGGATAGAGTTGTTTTCTCGATTAGACTTGCTAGACAATAGCCAAAAGGTTCACTCCTAACAAGCTCCTACCTTTCAGTTTAATGACTTAGACCTAGCAATAATCTCGCACCTTTCAGCTATTGATGATTAGTAGAACACTTGCATTTATAAGATTACCAAATATTACTTCTAAGGTTTAATGGCCAATTTAACCCTAAAGATTGAAGATTTATTACGTGATATAGACACTCACCAAAATCTAAAACCTGGCAAGACTCTATTATGTGATAAAGACCGTCACCAAGAATCTCACGAAGCAATAAACAATATTCAAACAATATCAAATATGCAAACACATCTAATCAATAGAACAAATCACCTACAATTCATAAATAATCCATAAAATCCATAAATCCATAATAAAAATCAGAACTTTAGACAATCATTCATCTAGTCTATGTAGTACGATAAATTTAGCCAATCAAGATCATTGAAAACATCAAGAATGAAGTATAATCAAGAACACAAAACATAGTTTAAAGAAAGAGACGAAAGTGAAGACACCCGAATGACACAAACGTGACCCGAATGATTCTCCCGACTTCAATCCTTCAACCAGCAGCTTCAAGAACTCAGAAACGCCTCCAACAATGCTCCAAAATCGCCCAAGGTTCTGCTCATTCGTAACTAGGGTTTAGGTTAAAACACACTTAAGTATTTATATGTTTTCCAAACCCAGCAGCTCAAAGTCTGGGCTCAACACACACTCGCGGGGCGCGATAAAATGCTCCATGTTAGTCGCGACCCGCGACCGTCTTCTTGGTGTCAGCACATTTAACAGTCTCTCGCCTCCCGCGAGAGACATTGAATCTATTGTCGCGGCCCGCCAGAAGACACTTTTCCAACACTTTCAACGCACTTCAGCTCCCGAGCACTCCAATACGTTCCAGGACTCGACTTTTTCATGTTTCAGCTTGTTTTCCTCACTTTTCAGCTATTTCTACGATTCAAGACCTGCAAAACGCAATTGATTAGAAGTACGCAAATTCTGACGAAAACCCAAACTAACACTAACGAAATTATACAAACTGTACACGATAAAAGAATGTATATTTCAATACATCACAATGTTACCGGGGGGGAGGGAAGCAAGAACCCAAAGAGTCGTCTTAACGATTCTGAAAAACAAAGTACTGACAAGGTAGTCGTTACACCAGAGTTCTTACGACAGAACCGTCAACAGATCCTCGCTATGTTACAGGAGGAGGAAAAAGATCGCCAATTGAAAGAAATCCGAACCCGTCTAGAGTTCGGAGACAACGAGGATGACGACTCACTAAAGAAAAGCGAAGAAGAGAAGGATAAGCTACATAACACTGAGGTTGTGCATCAGGAGACAACCAAGAGGAAGAAAGATTTCGAAGATGACTACAGCAAACCATACCGACCGTCCACGGCGCGATCAAGATCCAAGTTTATCAACAAAATTGCAGAGTTTACTTTTCCCCCAAAACTAAAAATGCCATCAAACGTGGGGAAATACGATGGTTTGGGTGATCCAGATGACCATCTCGCAATTTTCATAGGTGCGGCCGAGGTGGAACAATGGTCTATCCCGGTGTGGTGTCACATGTTCATGCAGACGCTGACGGGAGCAGCGAGGGTATGGTTCGACAGTCTCCCAATCGGAGAGATAGGGAGCTTCGAGCAACTGGAAGATAGTTTCTTAAAGAACTTCAGCCAACAAAGAAGGTCCATAAAGGATCCAACAGAGTTGCACAACATTAAAAGGGGTGATTGTGAGTCAGTGGAAGATTTCATTACAAGATTCGTAAGAGAGAGCATGCAAGTCAAAGGAGCTGGAGAAGATATACGTATCTCAGCGTTTATTCATGGTGTTCGGAGCGAGCAGTTGGTGGAAAGATTCCATGAAAGCCGTCCAAAAACGGTGGAAGAAATGCTAGAGAGAGCAAAGGCGTTTGTACGAGGAAGAAAAGCGAGCAACCAACTGAAAGACCGCACACAAAAGAAGCCGTTGAATTGGGAAAACTCAAAGAAACAAGGACCACCAAAGATGTGGGATAAACCACATTCTCAACCGTGTTTTCAACAAAGGAACGTGGCGCCATCTCAGTTTTCAACACCACAAGGACATGTCGGCGGATCAACGGTTAGTCTTCCACCATTAACCAAGACACCAAGTGAAATTCTAGCAACCGAGAACGTCAACTTTGTGAAACCTGCACCAATGAGACCAGGCCCTAAGAAGGCCACCGACAAGTATTGTGAATTTCATAAAGATAGTGGGCACACCACTGATGAGTGTTTCTCCCTGAAAAGACAAATCGAATCAGCAATAAAAACAGGTAAATTGTCACACCTGTTGAAGGAGCTTAACGCAACACCTCATGCCGGCGGAAAGAGAAAGGAGATCCTAATGGTAAACCAACCATCAAGTAGTGCAGATGTGAAACGAAATAATGACCACATGGAGCCGTGGATGGAGCAAGAAATCAGTTTCCCTCCGATTAGAGGCGGAGATTTTGCTAGTGGCGCGCTTCATGTAACTGCTGACATTGCCGGTCATCAGGTACGAAGGGTTTATGTTGATACCGGAAGTGCATCCGAAATCATGTATGAACGTTGCTTCATGCAACTAGATGAAGAAGTACAGAAAGGCCTCGTCACACAAGTCCACCAGCTAACAGGCTTTTCCGGAGAAGTAGTGCAGCCGCTGGGCAAAATACAACTTCAGGTGACAATGGGGAACGAAATGGGAGGTCGTACGGTTCCAATGACCTTCCTCATAGTGCGCTCTCAGTCAAGCCACGACGTAATTTTGGGAAGGCCAGGTTTATGTGCACTTGGAGCAGTCATATCTACCGTTCACGCGGCAATCAAATTCCCAACCCCAGACGGTGTGGTAACTCTATTCTCAAGTAAGGAATGTAAAAGCATAAAAGCTATAGCGCCAGATGTTTCAAACAACACAGATGAGCAACACAATACGATGCTAAAGAAACCCTCAGACATGGTGGGGGGAATTAAGAGATACAGCGGAGCGGATAAGGTAACACGTTTGGACAGAGTAGATGTACCACGAAAATGTAACGGAGTCTAACTCCGAAAGTGCTATAAGTAATCAACACGCAAGGAACCATTGTAATCAATTTTGAAAGAAGGTGTACGCGAACACCAAAGATTGCATTCACATGTGGTTATTTCATACCCATTGTCGTAACCACAAAGACAACAATACCCAAAAGTCACCTGACCAAGTTCAGGTTGAAAAATAATCTAAGTCTTCCAGCCGCGACTGAAAAGACGAGTCACCTGACCAAGTTCAGGTTGAAAAATAATCTAAGTCTTCCAGCCGCGACTAGACAGACGAGTCACATAATCTAAGTCTTCCAGCCACGACTGGACAGACGAGTCACCTGACCAAGTTCAGGTTGAAAAATAATCTAAGTCTTCCAGCCGCGACTGGAAAGACGAGTCACCTGACCAAGTTCAGGTTGAAAAATAATCTAAGTCTTCCAGCCGCAACTGAAAAGACGAGTCACCTGACCAAGTTCAGGTTGAAAAATAATCTAAGTCTTCCAGCCGCGACTGGACAGACGAGTCACCTGACCAAGTTCAGGTTGAAAAATAATCTAAGTCTTCCAGCCGCGACTGGACAGACGAGTCAGCTGACCAAGTTCAGCTGAAAAATAATCTAAGTCTTCCAGCCGCGACTGGAAAGACGAGTTACCTGACCAAGTTCAGGTTGAAAAATAATCTAAGTCTTCCAGCCGCGACTGGAAAGACGAGTTACCTGACCAAGTTCAGGTTGAAAAATAATCTAAGTCTTCCAGCCGCCACTGGAAAGACGAGTCACTTGACCAAGTTCAGGTTGAAAAATAATCTAAGTCTTCCAGCCGCGACTGGAAAGACGAGTCACCTGACCAAGTTCAGGTTGAAAAATAATCTAAGTCTTCCAGCCGCGACTGAAAAGACGAGTCACCTGACCAAGTTCTGGTTGAAAAATAATCTAAGTCTTCCAGCCGCGACTGGACAGACGAGTCACCTGACCAAGTTCAGGTTGAAAAATAATCTAAGTCTTCCGGCCGCGACTGGACAGACGAGTCAGCTGACCAAGTTCAGCTGAAAAATAATCTAAGTCTTCCAGCCGCGACTGGAAAGACGAGTTACCTGACCAAGTTCAGGTTGAAAAATAATCTAAGCCTTCCAGCCGCGACTGGAAAGACGAGTTACCTGACCAAGTTCAGGTTGAAAAATAATTTAAGTCTTCCAGCCGCGACTGGAAAGACGAGTCACTTGACCAAGTTCAGGTTGAAAAATAATCTAAGTCTTCCAGCCGCGACTGGAAAGACGAGTCACCTGACAAAGTTAGGTTGAAAAATAATCTAAGTCTTCCAGCCGCGACTGAAAAGACGAGTCACCTGACCAAGTTCAGGTTGAAAAATAATCTAAGTCTTCCAGCCGCGACTGGACAGACGAGTCACCTGACCAAGTTCAGGTTGAAAAATAATCTAAGTCTTCCAGCCGCGACTGGACAGACGAGTCAGCTGACCAAGTTCAGCTGAAAAATAATCTAAGTCTTCCAGCCGCGACTGGAAAGACGAGTTACCTGACCAAGTTCAGGTTGAAAAATAATCTAAGCCTTCCAGCCGCGACTGGAAAGACGAGTTACCTGACCAAGTTCAGGTTGAAAAATAATCTAAGTCTTCTAGCCGCGACTGGAAAGACGAGTCACTTGACCAAGTTCAGGTTGAAAAATAATCTAAGTCTTCCAGCCGCGACTGGAAAGACGAGTCACCTGACCAAGTTCAGGTTGAAAAATAATCTAAGTCTTCCAGCCGCGACTGAAAAGACGAGTCACCTGACCAAGTTCAGGTTGAAAAATAATCTAAGTCTTCCAGCCGCGACTGGACAGACGAGTCACCTGACCAAGTTCAGGTTGAAAAATAATCTAAGTCTTCCAGCCGCGACTGGACAGACGAGTCAGCTGACCAAGTTCAGCTGAAAAATAATCTAAGTCTTCCAGCCGCGACTGGAAAGACGAGTTACCTGACCAAGTTCAGGTTGAAAAATAATCTAAGCCTTCCAGCCGCGACTGGAAAGACGAGTTACCTGACCAAGTTCAGGTTGAAAAATAATCTAAGTCTTCCAGCCGCGACTGGAAAGACGAGTCACCTGACCAAGTTCAGGTTGAAAAATAATCTAAGTCTTCCAGCCGCGACTGGAAAGACGAGTCACCTGACCAAGTTCAGGTTGAAAAATAATCTAAGTCTTCCAGCCGCGACTGAAAAGACGAGTCACCTGACCAAGTTCAGGTTGAAAAATAATCTAAGTCTTCCAGCCGCGACTGGAAAGACGAGTTACCTGACCAAGTTCAGGTTGAAAAATAATCTAAGTCTTCCAGCCGCGACTGGAAAGACGAGTCACTTGACCAAGTTCAGGTTGAAAAATAATCTAAGTCTTCCAGCCGCGACTGGAAAGACGAGTCACCTGACCAAGTTCAGGTTGAAAAATAATCTAAGTCTTTCAGCCGCGACTGGAAAGACGAGTCACCTGCCAAGTTTAGGTTGAAAAATAATCCAATATCATGGTATGAACACCATAATAATGGACTGGGGGGACATGAAGGGGTTTAAGATATCAAAACCCTATATAAGAACTAAACGAACCGGATCTCTGGTTTAAGGGGTTTAGGCTATTAAAACCCAATGTAAGAACCAAACGAACCGGATCTCCGGTTTAAGGGGTTTAGGATATTAAAACCCAATGTAAAAACCAAACGAACCGGATCTCCGGTTTAAGGGGTTTAAGATATTAAAACCCAATATAAGAAACAAACGAACCGGATCTCTGGTTTAGGGACTTGAAGGGGAATAAGCAATCAAATGAACAATGGCAAACCTGCCGCGGCTGAGAGCCACCGGCCGCGGCTCACCAAGACCTGTGACCATCATCATGGCCACCTGCCGCGGCTGAGAAGCTTATGAATGGACGATCAGACCTGAGAGCCACCAATGGAGCCACCTGCCGCGGCTGAGAACCTGCCGCGGCTGAGAGTGTGCCGAACCATTAAAGCATACCCGTACATCGCTGAAGGTGTGCCGCGGCTGAAGGCATGCCACGGCTGAGAACCTGGCGCTACGGTTAAGAATCCTCCTCAGGAAAATCGAGTTTCTAAAGATGACGGCTATAAGTAAAAAACAAGGACGGAGCCAAAACCCAACCCCAGCCGCGGCTGAGGCCGTGCCGCGGCTCAAAGGGATCCTGACCGAAAGATGGACTCGTTTGACAACGGACGACAGCTCCCACTCAACACTAAGAAAATATCAAAGAAGTTGCGAGGGAAATAATCTCATACCAGAAAATAATACTAAATAACTAAGATAAAGTCCCATTGGGCATAAGAGTCAACTATAAAGACAACACCAATGGGGAAACCTGAACCCATGATAGAAAGAGGTCAGGTAAGAACCAGTAACACAAAAAGGGAAGTCAGCTAACAAGACAAGATATGTCAGGAACAGAACCTGTGTACAAGGAACACGGGTCAACTATATAGACAAAGGTAATTAAACACACCCTGAACTCTCTAAGCATGAAAGAGGAAATAACAGTCATATTAGCAGAAGCAGGGAAAGATGTTTGACTGCAGACAACCTATAATAGACATTCAGTCCAAACATCTTGACCATGGATACCTTATAAATAGTCTGGCCGATTTCAAAGGATGATTCAGGTTTTAACACACAGATTCACAATATCATAATTTACTCATCTCTTCTTTCTCACCTTTTACCTCCTACTATACACATACTTATTCTCACGCCGGAGGGTGGTCACGAGGAGAAAACCCCTTCTGCTCGTGGCGAGGCTCACGGTGTTTCCTGTTTTGCAGATCATCCTCTCAAGACCTGGAGATCCCGTTCGTTCTTCCAAGCCCAAGCCCAGAAGTCCCGTCTTAACCTGTCCATCCAGCACTGCTTCAAGACTTCCACCCCTAGGTGATAAGTTTTGTAGCAACATTATCCATTCAGGTGACCGAGCTTACCGATGGAATCTTCATTGGTGGCTCTGTCAACCACATTCTCGCAGATGGAACATCTTTCTGGCATTTCATGTGTGCTTGGAGTGAAATATTCACATCTAAAGATCACGAAAATCATCATTTCATATCGCGTCCTCCGATATTCAAACGATGGGTCCTTGAAGGATCCCATTCTATAACAAATCTCCCCTTTACCGCTCATGATCAATCATCCATTGAACAATCCAAAAAACCACAACTTAAAGAGAGATTCTTCCACTTCTCCTCGGCTGCAGTCTCTAAACTCAAAGCAAAAGCAAACAAGGAATGCAACACGCAAAATATCTCAAGTTTACAGACAGTGTCCGCACTTTTGTGGAGGTGTGTAACTCGAGTTCGGCACCAAGCAAACGATAGTGAAACCGTTTGTAAACTACTTGTTAATAACCGTTGTAGGGTGAATCCGCCTTTGTCTGATGATTATTTTGGCAGTCCGGTTGATATAATTAGTGGAACAGCAACGGTTGAGGATCTAATGGCTCATGGGCTTAGATGGGCGGCATTGAGGATGCATTTAACGGTGTCGAACCACGACGATGCAGCAGTGAAAAAGTGGGTTGAGTCATGGTATAGAAACCCAGTAGTATACAAAAGGAATGGACTGTTCCATCCCAACACTACACACATTGGGAGTTCACCAAGGTTTGACATGTACGGGTGCGAATTTGGGTTGGGGAAGGCGCTTGCGGCTAGAAGTGGGTCCATGAACAAAGCGGACGGTAAAGTGACGATGTATCCAGGTAGGGAAGGAGGCGGTAGCATGGGCGTAGAAGTTTGCCTATTGCCAGAATATATGATGGAGCTTGAATGTGATGAAGAGTTCATAAGTGTTCTAAAGAGTAACTAAATGGTACGAATTAGAATAAGTGAAGGCCATGTTTGCTTTGGATACCTTCCGGAGACGTGACACTGACATGGCAAGGTGTTTTTCACGTTTTAATGATTCCATTACACACCGTCTAAGTTTGTATTTGAATTGTAAGGATACCTAGATCCATTTCTCATACATGTTTTATGATTTATTTTCGGTAACGGTTAATGTTACATTTTATGCGTGGTTTGATATTAATAACTAATATGGTCTGATCAAGAGATCGATTCCTTTATTTTAACAAGTACAATGTTAAGACTAAAACCCCCTAATTGATCTTATTAGTTTACATTAATTATATATAAGAAGTGTAACTATCAAATGATTACTTCCCAATATCCAACCATCTTAAAATTTGGTTTAGATTTTGTGTAATACTATTTATCTTATGAAATTAGATCAACTAAACATAAGTGTTATTACTACAAAATGGAAATATGCCAATTCTTAGTGATTATGTCCCAATATCCAACCATCTTAACCGAACCAAAACCGAATTAACCAAAAAAACAGACCCAAACTAAAAACCAACGGTTTGGTTTTATATTTTTTGAAAACCGAAAATTACGGTTCGGTTTCGGTTTTATATCTTTCAAAAACCGAAAAAACTTAACCGAACCGAACATATACATATTAACTTTAGTTATATATTGTGTAAATACACGTTTCATAGTATACTTATATTGTGTTGTGTGTTTGTATGTTAAAAATGTATACATATTTACGGTACACGTATTTGAATTAATAGTAGTTTATGATTTATATTTGTTTTTTGAATTTATAGATTATATATATTGTTTATTTTGATGTTGAGTATTTTTTAAGAAACTAATAATTTATCTATCTTAAGATATTTAAGCCAAAATGTGTGATAATAAGTTAACAAAAAGAAACAAAATTTAGGCTTAAAATTTCAAAACCAAGTTTATTATTTTGGGCCATTTTATTTTACCCAAAAAAATTCAAGCTTAATTGGTTTTAAAACCGGAAAAATTGAAACCGAGCCGAACCAATTGTAAAAACCGAAAACCGAACGGTTTTCAAAAAACCAAAAACCAAACTTTTAGTTTGAGGTTTGGTTTTACCCCAAAACCAACCATGCACGCCCCCTATCACTTGTATTATAATTCGAAAAACCGGTTATATAGCATCTTCATTTACTTAAGAAAAGTAGCAAGCCCTCATTTGTAGCAAAGGAATCTGATTCGAGGTACGGAATCTTGTTCTATAAAATTAAATAAATATATTAGTATCACCATAATAGAATCTCATTCCCGGTTTATTGGTAATTAAGGCTCCATATCTTCATCCAAGAATATCTAAAAAATAGAACCCAATGTATGTCGACATTATTACGAATGCAAGATGTTGTTTGTCGTAATTGAAAAGTCGCCACGAGTGGGGAACGGCAATAACTAAAAGATCCAGATGGACCCTTTATAAATATTTTTCACTATTTTCTATTTTTCTTAGTTTTTTTGAACGACAACACCTAAATATTATAGGATAATTGGGTTTTCCCGTGGCAACACCTAGAACATCCAGGCAGTCCACCATAGGAGGAACACCCCAAACTAGGTAAACCAACTGACCTGGCCACAGACTCTTTTTTTGTTGTTGTCAGGATTCGAACCCAAGAACTCCAATATGAGAATTCTTGGGGCTACCATTGCACCAAATGGTATGTTTTTGTTTGTTTTCTTGATAAACGATGTTTGTTATTTTATTTATTAAATGTGAATTTAATGCCACATATACACTGCATGTTAACTATGAAGTTATTTGTTTACATTTTAATTTGTTATGAAGCTCGATGTTAGTGTTAGTGTTCTTGCGACATATGCTATTGCAACCTACTTGTCGTTGTTGTTACTTGTTAATTTTCCACCAAAAGAAGGACTCAGTTGCCAAATGTTTGATATGAGTTTCTTGATTTAGATAAAAGATTATTTATGTTATAGTACGTAGGATCTAAAAATAAAATACGGATAAAAAGAATATATATATTTATTTTGTATAAATATATAGAAATTAACAATGCACAAGTAGAAATATTTATTTTGGTTTCAACCACTACTACACGAATAAGCAATTGCGACCGAAATTTGTGTCCGACAAAACCAGTCGCAAAATTAGGAACCGTATTAGTGACCGAACAAAAATTGGTCACAAAATTAACTAACGAAATATAATCGGTCGCAAAATTAGCAACTGAATTGTTTCGGTCGTAAAATAGTCGCAATTAAAGCGACCGGATATGTTTTGGTCGCATATACAGTCGCTAACTTTTTAAATAATAAAAAAAGAGAAATAAAAATAAATCTAGTCACAAAAACGGTCGTAAATATAGCTACCGACATTATTTCAGTCGCAAAATTAGTGACGGAACCAAAGTCGGTTGCCATTGCTGATTGCTGAGTGCCGATTTCATACCTCCATTGGTTTGTGGTGAGTGTTTGGAAAGTCCCAAGAGTACAACCTAGATGATATAGATATAGCACTAAATTGCCATCTGATTGTCGAGTGCCGATTTCAGGTCTGTAACTGTAATTGCTCCTACATATATTTGTTTACTTTCGATTCATATTAGTTACTTGTTTTGCTTTAGCTTTAAGTCATACACTTGCTGCAGTCGATTCGTACTAGTTGTTTATTTAATTTATACAATTACTTAGTTGCTTCATTGTGTTACCTATAGTCATAAGTGAATTGTTTTCTTCTCTTTATTAATAAGTTTGGTGATTCTTATTCAATTGCTTCATTCTTAACTTCCTCATCAACTAAATCAACTTGGTCTTTCACAATATGATTAAATAGGTGTGCTCGTTTGATCCTTCCTACCCACTGTTTTGTTTTTTGAATGTAAATTAATTTGATTAAGACTTCAAAAGATCATAACATGAAATAGATACTCCTAATTAATTTGTAGAGCAATCTTCTACGACAATGGAAGTTGAGGACGATGAAAAGTATTAACCGAACATTTTTAATGCTCCTAATTTTTTATTGTAAGGGGTCATAGGTACGAAAGACTTATATTGATTCTAATGGATTATAACTAGAGGTGCATAAAACGGTTTTTTAACCCAAACCGGTTCGAACCCGACCCGAACCGGTTTGGTCAACGGAAAGTCAAAACCGGTTTGGCCCTAAACCGGTTCGGGTTAACCCGGTTTGGAGGCAAGGAAATCTCTAACCTATTAAACCGGTTAGGGTTGGGTTGAAACCGGTTTGTGTGTTAAACCGGTTTTAATTAAAAAAATTGAATAAATTCAAATAAATTTGATATTTTTAATAAAAAATCAAAAAAAAATATAACAAATATAAAACATAAAGTGCAACGTTTATTAATATTTGAAAAGTTCAGAAATTAAAAAACATGACAAGATAAAATTATAAAATTATAAAACATTACAAATGACAATATATATTTTTATTTTTTGGAATATTGATTGATTAATCTTGTGCGTTGTCTTCGGAACTGGAGCTTCGTAGCCTTGCATTTTCGGCTAGTTCTTAATCGGTGACTGGTTCGGATATTCCAAGATCAACCTCGTTGTTGTGTATGATTTCTTCGGCTTAAAGTTCGTCTTCGAGAGAAGTTTGGTCTTGTATCCTATCCATCACATCCAAATGGTAATTTAAGCAAATGCAAATTTCCATCGCTAAGGGGGTAGGTCTAGTCCTTCGTATCGATAAGACCCTGCCACTAAAAGAAAACGCAGATTCCGAAGCTACCGTGGAAGCTTGGACGGTTAGTACATCACGGACCATGGCGGAAAGAATCGGAAACGAAGCTTCGTTTTTTTTCACCAAGCCAAAATATCAAACTCCTCAAAAATGGTAGGAGGCATAAATGCTAAAAAGTTTGTGCCAATATACCTTCCGAGTTCGCTACTCGGGGTGGTACCTCGAGCCGGTTTACTAAAGTCATTTAACATTTCGTTATATAAATTCAAATTAACATCTCTCGAGCTACCACTTGATGATGTACCCATTATATCATGTGGAGTCGGATTTATACCATATTTATGTAAATAAACATCAAATAAATCTTGTAAACATTTGTTAAAATATGTTTTTGTGCCTTGTGCAAAATGGATGTCTTTACTATCCAAATTCAAAGCGTAAGTAATTCTATCAATCAACGTTTCAACCCCGAAAACATTTATGGTAGGGTTTAATGCAGCGGCACAAGTTATAACGGGAGACATTTCTTTAAAATATTTTACTAATTTTTCTTTCATCGGTTCTATCATTTTTGTAAAAAAAGTGCTTTTATTTTCAAGTTCATACAACTTGTTAGCCATTAAATATATTTGTTTTAGAGTTAATGGACTTGTGGGATAATAAACACAGGATAAAAAAGTGGTGGCGGTTTTGAAAACTTCAAGCAAGTCGGTTACGTCTTTTAAAATGTCACAACTCGTAGACGGAAACTTTAGAATTTTACGACGAGGTTTTGAGGCAAGCATTTCATGAAATATTTCTAAAGTTTCTCTTTGTCGTAAAGCGCTATAAAACATATTATAAGTCGAATTCCATCTTGTCTCGACGTCCCAATTCGGACCTAAGCAAAGATTATTCGTTTCACGACAAAATCTAATATAATCATGGTATCTTTTTTTGTTACTAAAAATATCTTTAAGCATTAGTCGAAAATCATATGTTAAGTTTGAAACCTCTTCAATTGCAAGCCCGGTTTGCACCGCCAAGTTAATGATTTGTGAGACACACCGACTATGGAAAAAAACGCCGTTGCAAACCGGTTTATATTTAATTTTTAGTTTTTGAACCGCATTTGTATTATTAGATGCATTATCAAAAGAAATTGAAAAAAGTTTATTTTGTAATTTAAATTCGGTTATAACACCATCTAATATATAAAATAAATTGAACGACAATCCTTCTTGAATATTCAAACAAGTCAAACGCGATTGTACGCTTCATCATTTTCCACGTTTTGGGATCAACCCAATGCGCGGTAACGCAAAGGTACGAATCTGGTATACCATGTGGAGCCGACCAAACATCGGTGGTTAAGTTTACACCGGTTTTCAAATTTCCAAAACCCAAAATTTCTTTTTTTTTCCACATTTTTATACAATCTCGTCTAAGGGTGATGCGACTTACTTGATGATAACATAGTTGGAGTGTCTCTTGAATCATCCTTGTCAAGCGCGGATTGTCAAAGTGGTTGAACGACAATCCTTCTTGAATCACTAACCTCGCCATTCGATCTCAAACAATATTTGGATCAAAGTTCCAAATTCCTCCTTCGCTTGTCATCAAGGTTTGACCTTCACTTGGAATTCTCTTCAAGGACGGGCAAAATTTTTCCATATGCGTTTTCAAACTAGTGTTTGAATCTTTCCCCAAAAACGCACCACACATCTTGCACCGAACACGTTCCTTCCTGCTTGACAACAAACATAAATCGTAATTGCACCAAATTGCCGGATTTCTAGTTGTTGGTCGAATTTCCACAACGCTAACTTCGTTTGAGGAACCACCAACACTTGACATTGTTATTTTCTTCGAGAGAGTTTAGAGAGCGTTTTTGAGCGGTTTTAGAGATTTGAGAGTGTAAAGAGAGGTGTAATCAACCCTAAACACCCCCCACCTATTTATAGTGTTTTAAGGGTGCAAATGGGGCCAAAAAAAGACCAAATTCGACTCTAACGGCTATAAATCCGTTGAGTAACGGCTATTTTTTTTCATCGAAAAAACTGGTTTGAACCGGGTTGGGAGAACCGGTCCGTAACCCGGTGGGCTCCAGAATATGACAAATCGGTTTGTAATCGACGGTTTCACTCGGGTTTGAACCGGTTTAGGGTAAACCGGTTTAGTTTGAACCGGTTTTCGGGTTATGCCCGATTTGAAATTTCAAACCGGTTTTTTTGCCCATCTCTAATTATAATGATTTGTTTGGTTTTAATGTGTTATATTAATTATAGGTTCAACGGTTGAGTGAGAAAATAACACAACTACAACAAGAAAAAAATACATAAAGACTAGAGAAAGAAAAAGAAAGAGAAGAGAAACTCATAATAATTGAGCAAATTGAGGAAAATAAATTTGCAAATGCTGAAATGAAAGAGACAAACACTGAAATGAAAGAGGCAAATTGACTTCCTTTTGAAGTACACACCAAAAACTTTCTCAACTAGTTAGGTGTGTGATTTTTTTTGTTGAACATAGTTAATTCATATATTTTTTAAATGTTTCTGCACTTATCATTAGATACTTGGTTTAAATTAGTTTTTAATGTTTAAATATTTTATCATTTGTACAATTTTATGAATTTAATTATTTAATTTTGGGTATTTTTATTTTATAAATAGTAGAAATTCAAAAAAATAAACATTTTTTTCTACATATTTTTTGTGGCCAAAACGGTGGTTGCAAAGTTTGTCGCAAGTTTGAGACGAAACTTGGTTGCTAAACCGATCTCTAAATCGGTCGCAAAAAACGTAGTTGCCAAAATTGGTAGAGATTTTGGTCACAAATAGGTCGTAACTTCAGTCGCTAACACTTTAGTCGCGACAGTGGTCGCAAAAACGTCTGGTCGCAAACAGTTTCAGTCGCGGTTGTAGTTGCTAACATTTTGGTCACAAATTTTGTTGCGAAAAGTTTCGGTCGCAACTTTCGTCGCTAAAGGTTCAGTCACAAAATCAGTCTCAAAATGTTTGGTCACAAAATCGGTCGCAAAAAAGAATTCGGTCACAAATCAGTCGCAAAAGTTCAGTCACAAAATTGTTCGCTAACTTTGCAGCGGACATTCAGGTTGCAGTATCGGTCGCACTAAAATTTCGGTCGCAAAAAATGGCCGCAAACGTGATTAGCGACCAAGGTATAACCGAAAATCAAAATTAGTCGCAAAAAGGCATTCGCGGCCGTTTCCTGACCGTTTTGACGGTCACAAACGGTCGTTTTTGTAGTAGTGAACTTCAACTTTTACAGATTGGTATCATGTTTATTTCGAAAAATCCTTAAAATATCCTTATTAGTTTTCTTTCCCTAATTTGTCCCTTTGACTAATCCCTTCCAAAAATATCCCCTCGTATACCGTTGGAACCGACGGTATAACATGGTCGTAAGACGCTATTCTTAAACACCTACTGCCCGCCGCGTGTCCAAATCGTCGGTATCTTTATAACCACCGGCGCATCTGACAGTATTTTTTTTACTAAATTGTTGAGGTAGAATCTCATTTATTTATATAAAATCATTATTTTTTTCAAAAAGATTTTATTTTATTCAAATTGTTGAGGTAAATTTTTTTCAAACACCGTTGGACGACGGTATAACATGGTTGGATTTTTTCAAACACCGTCGCATTTTTCAAACACCAAATACCGTTGGATTTTTTTCAAACACCGTCGTCCGACCCTATATGTGGGGACATTTTCGGAAGAGATTAATCAAATGAATAGTTTGGAGGACAAGAAAAAGTAATAATGACATTCGGAAAATTTCTCTATTTATTTTACTTGATCTCATTTCCAAAAAGAATTTTTAAAAATTAAATACCCGGCTCTAACAACCTTCGATTGAACTCATTTCAGCGGCGTTAAAACTGGCTCGTCGAACTATAAACACAAATCCCTAAACCCTAAACCTTAAACCCTAAAGCTAAACCTTAAAGCTAAAACCTAAAAGCTAAAAACGCTAAAACCTAACGATATACCCTAAAACTAAACCCTAAAAGCTAAATCCTAAAAGGTAAACCCACAAACTTAAACCCTAAACCCTAAAACTAAATCTTAAAGTTAAAACCTAAAAAAACTAAACCCTAAATGCTAAAAACCAAAAGCTAAACCATAAAAGCTAAGATAACAAAGTTCGACGAGCCGGTTCCAATGCCGCTAGAATGAGTTCAATAGTAGTTCGTATGAGTCAGATATCGAGTTTTTAAAAATCCTTTTTATACTACTTAGATAAAATCTACTTTTTATTTGATTATCCCTCATATTATAAATTAGTAATACTAATGACAGAAGACCTATATATTCTTCATATCATCTTCCTTTTTGAGTCTAGAAACTTGGGTTACTGAATAGATCGCCATAACTATAAATGTATCTTTTTATAATGATAAAAAATAAGAACATGATATATATATATATATATATATATATATATTACAAAAAAAGTGACTATTAGAGACTAAAGTTTTAGGGACTGATTTATCAGTTGCTGGTGGTATTTGAGACTAATTTTACGCAACATATTTTAGTAACTAATAATCAGTCCCTAATATCAAGGCCCCTTATTTGAGACTAAATTTCAGTCGCAAATATGTTTGTGTTGTAAAGTTTTTTGGAGGGAAACTTATTGGCTACTTAATTTCAGTCCCTAATATATTCCCTGTATATGAATAATGACGCAAATGTGTTAAAGACTAATCTTCAGTCTCAAATATAGAGAGTGAATTCGGGACTAAAAATCATTCCTTCGTATTTTCAATACGAACTGAATTAGGGACTGATAATCAGTCTCGAACGCCTTTTGGTATAGGAAATGCTCAGTGACTAATTTTCAGTCTCCAAGTATGTTGCACATATAGTACCATTTGTTGGGAGGTATCGGAAGAGGTATCGGAAGAGGTATCGGAAGCTGAAAATTAGTGTCAAATCTTAGTTATACAGACGAAAGAACTAGTGACTGAAATTTAATATATAAAACTATAAATCAGTTATATAACACATGCATTGGGACTGCTTTTCAGTCCTTAAAGAAATTCGTTACGGGTTTTGAATAGATGTTTGGGACTGAATTAAATTGTATCGGAAGCCAATTTTCAGTTTGTAAAAGATAATCATTTAGAGACTAAAAAATAGTCACTGATAATACATAATAGGGATTAGTTTCTGACACTGATCTTCAGTCCCTAAAGAAACACTACTAGAAAATGGGGCAAATGTGACCGAAAATTGCGACCGAAATGCCGGTCGCAATATTAGCGACTGATTTGCGACCGAAATCTTAAAATTAGCGACCGCACAAGATCTGGTTGGAAAACAGTCGCAAATTTTGTGACCGCTCAGTTTCGGTCACAATTAAGTCACAGATTTTGCGACCGCTGAACTTCGGTCGCAATTCAGTCGCAAAAAACATAAAGTGATAATTAATCAAAATTAAATTATGAAGATCAATCGAAAGTAGGTCGTAAAATTTACGTCCTTTAAAGGTAATCACAAAATGTTAAAAGAAAAATAAAATTAATTATCGGTCGTAAAAAAATAAGTAATTTAAATGTAAGTTTAAAATACTCGTCACAAATCGATTGCAAGAAATGAAAAGAAATATAATTTAAAATTAGAGTGTGGGTGATTTATGGCCAACTAGGATCAATGGTCTACAATTAGGGTCAGGGATGATACTTTAAGGTCAATTAGGCCAATGATGGTGAATTAGGGTCGTTGATGCTCAATTATCATCATTGAAGGTCAACTACAGTGATTAATGCTCAACTAGGGTCAATGATGTTTAATTATGGACAATTATGATAAATTAGGGTCATTTATGCCCAGTTATTATGAATTAAGGTTGTTATGCTAAGTTGTCCTCATTGAAGGTCAAATAGGGTGATTGATGACCTACTAGGGCCAATGATGATACTTTAGAGCCAATTAGGCCCAATAATGGTGAATTAGGGTCGTTAATGCTCAATTATTATTATTAAAATTCACTTAGTGTCAATTGGGGGTAAATTTGGGGCGTATAGGGTTGTCGTTGTAACTTATATATACATATATATATATATATATATGTGTGTGTGTGTGTGTGTGTGTAGTTATGGACCATGATGAGCTTTATTATGTCATATTAGGTTTGAAAGCGTTAGATCAGGTTGTCGTAAGTCATACTAAATGATAATGGGCAGTAATAGATCATACATATTTTAATGGACGGTCAATCATGGTATAATTGAGCACATAATGCCCAATCTTAGTTATACATGTACATAAGTGATCAATTTATGGTTAGTGGCGTGAATCATTGTCAAGCACATTGAATGTAGGACAAATAATGGTCAATAGTGGTGAACCGTGGTCAAACATAGCGATACATAGTCAATCACATGCGTAAATGACCTATTAAGATTCTTTTTGTATCATTATTACGTATAATGATCTAATATGACTCTTAACAACCCATTATGACATTTACGACGTAATTTGACAAATTAAGTCAAATACAGTCAGTGTAGGTCAAGCTTGGTCTAGTATAGTGATACATACTTAATCATGCGGGTGTTTGACCAATTAAAACTTCAAATTTGAAATACTTATATACATATCTATAATATTATATGACGATTAAAACTTTAAAAATATAATACCTTTTATAAAATTTAAAAAGATTAATTCATGTTTAACAAACATGTTTTAAAATTACGCTTAAGTTTTATTTTCCAAATAAAATACGTATTTAAACTATTTTTATTATTTATTTAGCTTTTTAATTAAAATTTATAAATCATAAATTTAATTTTTTTTAATAGAAATTTAAAACTTACAACTAAATTTTAATTAATTTCCCCAAAATTAATTAATATGCTAGATTCTTCCCACCACTTATTTGATTTCCCTCCCATCATTTCTTTAATCTCCCTCTGAGTTTAATTTTTCCAAAATTTTATTATTCCCTCCCGTAACCCTAATTTCACTTCCCTCCCATTTATCTCCCGCTCCCTTAATTTCTTCTCTAGGTTTTTCTCACTCGATCCACCTCCCTTTCTATTCTCCATCCTTCTCAAAAACCCTAATTCAGGTGATTTGATAAGGAGCGGCCATGTTCCATGATTGGATTGGATTGGGGAGAACGTTTAATTAGGTCTGGAACACCGACACTTCAAAAATGAATCGTCACCTTTGCGTCTATGTTCCATGGTGATTTGGTCACGAGCGGCCATGTTCCCTGCTTGGTTTCTTTTCAACGAGTATGGTTAGTTTCTGAATTGCTCTTATGCGATATTACCAACTAGTACTTTTGATTGCATTGCGTTCATCTCCTATTTTGAAATATGAAATGCTAACTGGATCCATCTAATTCCAAATAGTAATATGTTTTTCCTTGAAATTGTTATCTATTTCATTATTTTCTTATTTCCATATCACAGTGGCTGCAAAATGTGGTATATGGTTATGGCATCACATTATTACAAGTGTTTGTGTCTGTTTTAAATTAGAATGACTATAAATTATGTACTTTGTGCCAATACAGATATGTACTAAAAAACCCAATTTTTCAATTTTGTTTGTAAATTGGTTGCAGTTTAGTATTGGGTTTTTTGGTGTCTTGCCAAATGCATAATATTTGGTATTTTCATATCGTTCAAGTTGGGCTTCTTTTTTTCTACTTCATGTTTATGTGTTTTAGTTCATTTGACCTTTGATGCATTGAAGTTATGGGATTTAGCAGGTTTTTAGGTCTCTTTTATCAACAGGGATGCATGGATGTTATAGGATTTAGATCATGATAATGCTCTTGTTAGCAGGTGTTTAGGACTCTTTTGAATATTAAAGTGGAGTGATACAATAATATGAGTAATTATTTTGGGTTTTTGTTTTGCATGTTTTTAGGCCTCTTTTGAATATCAAAGGGGAGTTCTCTATAGAGGGGTTTGAAGCATCTCTAATGACACCAAATGGTACTTTGGCTGACATACATATTCCTTTGTTAAACAATCAATGTAAAAAAAACAGGTACGATGTTCATATTTAACTTGATTGTATTGTAAATTTCCATTTTAAATAAATATTAGCATTATACTGTCATTAAACTATATCTAAAAGGATGAATTGAGTTTTTGGTGATGTTAATTTATAATATTTTAGTTTATGATTTATCTACGTATTTGTTCACTAAAATTTCCGATTAGGTTTGTGTTTAGAGCTTGATGTAGTTCTTGTTGATTATGCTTTAGTGTCTCAATTGATGCTATATGCTTGATCATTTCACTCTTTTGATTTCTTGTTATCTAGCGGGTTCCAGTTGGTGGTAGATATTATTTGGAATGAACTTAAGCGTGGATTTAGAAATGAAGATAGGTGAAAACTAAAAAGAACTTGATTTCTTAACGAGGGGTGATTGTTCTATTTTGATTTATTGGTTGTTAAACTTGAAGGTTGAGTGTGTAGTATGCTTATTTTTTACTACAAGCTTGTTGTTTTGGCAGTTTAGATTAAGAAAGTTTATTACATGAAAGTGTCATGCTTTTTGATCTATTAAAGATCCCTTGATTTGTTGGATTTTAGGCTACAAGATACAACCATGACTTTCTTCAATTGGATTATCTAGTTTTTATTTATCTGCTATGTCATTGGACTAGAGATGCTTATTTTGTATTTTTAAGCATTTCAGTTTGGCACACTTTGCCTTTTGATTTAGTCAGTTTACTTTTCAGCTTTATGATTTTGATATGGAATTTGAAGTTTTTATTCAAGGAATGTTTTCTGAATACATGATTATTATTTGCAACTTCTTTAAAGATGTATAAATTTATATATTTTCATTTGTCTCATATCTATTTTTCTCTCCAACTACAGTCATTGATATGGTGAATATGTATGAATACATTTTTGGCCATTCATTGGCTGATGCTTATAACCCTTTGGCCATTCAAGGTAATCAATTAACAGACCCATACTTGTTTGATTGGCATAAATGCATCTGTAATGGGATTTTAATGGCATTTTTTATTTGAGATTGTGAGTTAGTTTTTGAGTCGTATCAACAAACTCATGTTTCCTAGTCCCCACTAATTAAACTGATCAGTATTCATTTTTAGTTTTTAATCTCATGCTACTTGAATCTACTTAATCTGAAATTGCTTAATCGGTACATATAACTATAAATGTATGTTAGACCTGAGAATAGAGTTTAAGTTCAGCTTCTTATGTCTTTCCTTGTTTTGACTATCTTGCTTTCCAATTTCAATGTCTTTCCTTGTTTTGATACTTTTGGATTATAGAACTAAATGTAAACATTGTGTGTGATATTTTGTTCCTTGCAGGAAAACCGGTTTGGGTTAACCCGTTTGGACCAAACCGGTTCGGGTTGCCCAAAAACCGCCGGTTTGAAACCGGTTTGAGGATTTCTGAAGAAAATCGGGTTGGGACCGGTTTTGGCTAAACCGGGTTAGAAAACCGGTTTGAACCGTTTTTTTTAAATGAATTAAATAGCATTAAATATCATTAAATATCATTTATTAAATGAATTAAATAGCATTAAATAGCATTATATATCATTAATAGCATTAAATAACATTTATTAAATGAATTAAATAGCATTAACTATAATTAAATATCATTTATTAAATGAATTAAATAGCATTAAATAACATTAAATATCATTAAATAGCATTAAATAGCATTTATTAAATGATTTTTAAAAAACATAGTAATTAGCATTTATTAAATGATTTATTTAATTAAATCGAAAATTAAAAATATAATTTTTTTTTAAATAAAAACCGGTTAAACCGGTTTTTTAACCCAAACCGGTTTAAACCTACCCGAACCGGTTTGACCGGTTTACATATTTCCACCTCCAAAACCGGTTTAACCCGAACCGGTTTGGGCTCAAACCGGTTTTGACTTTTCGTTGACCAAACCGGTTCGGGTCGGTTTGAACCGGTTTGGGTTAAAAAACCGATTTGTGCACCTCTAGTGTGTGATCATCATTCCTAATGCTGACATAATCTTGTTTGTTTTTGGTTTTAGCTTATGGGTCTTCTTTGAATAAGTCAAAGTCAATTCAAGATGCAATGGAAGAAAGGATGTACTCATAATTTATTGAAATCTTTATAGAAATCTCTTTATTTGATTACCGTATTTTTTTAGGAATGTATGAATTTGTATCTTACTTTATGAAATTTTTGGATACATTTGGTTTGATTTGTATTTATATATTTCTGGAAATTTAAATAATTTTGTAAAGAAATTAAAAATATGTTTAAAAAAATTTCTATGTAATGGATTTGCGATTGATTTGCGACCAAAAATTGGTCGCAAAAGAGGTTAGTCGCAATTCGGTCGCTACAAGGTTGGTCGAAAATCAGTCGCAAAAGAGGGCGGTCATGAAAATTGTGACCGCAAGTCCGGTCGCTAAAATCAATCGCCAATCGCAACAGAGCATCACACACGGAGGCATATGTGACGGCCATTTCGGTCGCAAATGGGTATTTGCGATCGATTTGCGACTGAAAAAGCGGTCGTAATTGCCCAATTTTCTAGTAATGAAACACATTAGAGACTAAAATAATATGCTATCTGAGACTGATTTTCAGTCCTAACAACAAGGATATTAACGACTAAAATCGCATGTTACCAGGACTAATCCTCAGTCTTTAAAACGTCTTATTGGAGACTGATTTGATATGGAATCACGAATCTAAGTAAACATATCAGGGACAATATAAACATTTTTTGAGGACTGAGTTTCAGTCCCTAAAAGTACACATTAGGGATTGAAATATCTTATTATCCGAGACTAGTTTTCAGTCGCTAAATAAATATATTGGGGACTGAAATAACTTGGTATATGGGAGACAAATTAAGGATTGATTTTTTGTATTAGAGACTAACAATTAGTCTCTGTTGGTGACATACAATGGGGACTGATTTTCAGTTACTAACCTAACTATTTAGGACTAAGTATTCGTCATTGACTGGTGACTGGCGAAATCAGTCTCTGATAACCATTAAGTACTGATACGGGGGTATTATAGACTAAACTGTTAGTCCCAAATACCCTTCTTTTTTGTAGTGATATATATATATATATATATATATAAGGGATGGATATTTTGAAAAACCCACATGAATGGATATATATATATATATATATATATATATAAGGGATGGATATTTTGAAAAACCCACATGAATGGAGAAACCTTGAAAACTCTACCAAAAAACATGTTTAAAAAAAAATTAGGAATCATTTTAAGCAACTTTTATAAAATTTTCGTCAAAAAAAATAAAAAAAAACGCCGAGCGGTTTTTTTTTTAAAATGGACAAAAATCCCCTTTTTTGCGTAAAAAAAAATTACATATGTAAAAACACATGTTACATATGTAAAACAACTGAGAAGAATTTAAAAAAAAATTTATAAAAATATCTGTCGGCGTTTTTTTGATTTTTTTTAAAAGGTTTTGAAATTACATATAAAAGGTTTTCCAGAAAAAAAAACCTTGTAAAAATCCGATTTTTGGACAGTTTTTAAATGTTTTCACAACTAGGAGGGGTTTTCATCATATACATTCACTATATATATATATATATATAGGGGAAGGTTCCGCTAAGAAGTGGTTTTTCGCTAAGAAACGCTAAGAAGTGGGTCAAACGAACTCCGATTGAGCTTATTCGAGCGGCGTTGGAACCGTCTCATAGAACTCTAATCCGGACCCAAAAACCTAAACCCCCCTCCACCCGCACCCCCAAAAAACTAAACCCCCCCTTCAACCCCACCCCGAAAAGCCTAAAACCACCACCCCACCCCCCAAAAACCTAAACCCCCCACTCCACCCCCCCAAAAACCTAAACCCACCCTCACCCACCCCCAAAAACCTAAACCCCCACCCCCACCCCCCAAAAAAAACCTAAATCCTAAAATCTAAACCCTAAAAGCTAAACCCTAAGGCTAAACCCTAAGGCTAAATCCTAAGGCTAAAATCCTAAAATTCAACGCTAAGATCTAAACCCTAAAAGCTAAACTCTAAAAGCTAAGATGGTAGAGTTCGACGATACGGTTCCAACGCCGCTGGAATGAGCTCAATCCGAGTTCGTTTGATATCGTTTCTTAATGTTTTTGTCACTTCTTAGAGTTCTTAGCCGAAAACAACTTCTTATTTGATCCTCCCCCCTATATATATATGGGACGTATAAAATGAAAACCGTTGCTTATTGTGTAAACACTTAAACTCAATTCTAGCCACATATTATATTTTGAATATTTTATTTTGTGGCAATTATTAAATCTAGGTTTTTTATATTTAATTAAAAAAACACGTGGTTCATATTTTTCACAAGGGTATAAAAGTAATTACACTTTTTATTTATTTTTTATTTAAATCTGAATTTTCCTTTTTTTTATAAATATCTCTAGATCTATCAAACAAATGATGAACACGTTTTTTTACACCTGTGTAATAACAAACTAAACCTGTGTAACAATCAATATATATCCATATCCAGATCAATATGATTTTTAAAGAAACTATGTGTAAAACTAGTTTACACATATTTATAAATCAGAAAATTACATCCTGTTGTATACAAATATTTTTACGAAAAAAAATATATACACAAGGAAGCCGACTTTTACTCCGTCTTGAACCAAGATCTTCGATCCCTCGTGTGCTTGCTACCCCATCTAAAACCCATATACAAAAATCAATTCACATGAACAATGTTCAGAGACAATTTACATATGTATATACACATGAACAAAGACAATTTCATATATGTTCATATCATAATCAACATAAAAACATATGAAAAACAACTCTTTACACTTATGTAAATTCAGTTTACACATGTGTAAATTCAATTTAAACATGTGTAAATTAAAATGGTGGCTTTCCAAATCTGTACAAAAAACAAATTTATACATGTTCAGATCAGAATCAACATAACAACACATGAATAACAACTCTATACACTTGTGTAAATTCAGTTTACACGTGTATAAATTCAATTTAAACATGTGTAAATTAAAATTGGGGCTTTTCAAATCTGTATAAAAACCCTATTTTGTGGTTTAGACCCGTTTAAAATCATAAAGCCCCAATTTAAACCTCCTATATATAATGGTCTACTTCATGTTTAAAAACAAAAAATAAATGCAAACATTGGGGTTGTAAACTATAAATGGAGAATACCAGTGGAGCAAACACTCAAAAATTATTTTATTTTAATCAAAACATGAGTCATTTCCCGTTATCCACACTAGTTTTGAAATTAAATCCCTACTAAAAAAATGATTTTACACTTGTGTAAATTCGTTTTACACTTGTGTAAATTCATTTTACACTTGTGTAAATACATTTTACACTTGTGTAAAAAAATAAAAAATGAATCTAGAAAAAAAAAAACCCTCAAAATCAAGAGGGGATGACGTGGTTTTTTTTTTTCCAGATCCAAACCTTCAAACCTAGATTTGGTTTGTTACACTCTCAGATTTGAGATTAAAACAACTAGAAATACTTAATCTTCTATTCAAATTCAATATACTAACAAAATTAAAAATAAAACGATAAAGTTCTAAAATTTTATATACCACATCTGAAGCATGGCATGTAGCCTCAATTGCATACACTGCATCAAAAAAATTTAGAAATATAAAATTTCTAAAATCCATCTTGCTAAGTAATTAGCATTATAAGAGAAATACCACGATTTTAAAAAAAACCAAAAAACTAGAAATTACGCATAAAAAGGGGATGAAACAGATCTGACCTTGTTTCCCACACACAAGTGCAACCGTCTGACCTTCGTCCCCCAAAACCACCACGAGACGAAAATTGGCGGAAATCCTTAGTAGGAATCGGAGACCCGCGAGCCATGCCATGGATAATTGCATAGACACAAACACGATTCGTCGTTCCAGTTTGGGTTAGGTAGAGAGATGAGCGGGATCTAGGGTTTGGGTTGGGTAGAGAGAGATGAGCGGCCAGCGGTGGTGGATGGACGACATCGAGGTGTAGAGTGACCGATCAAACGGCATCACGTCGCCGTTTTGCTGCTGCTGCTGCTGGAAAAGGAGAGCGGCAACGATGGCATGTTCGTGAATAACATCATCAACGTTTTTCTTCTTTATGCGTTTGGAGTAGATTCTAGTTGATCTTGTTGATTTTTTTGAGAAACATATTCCCACTTTTTGATGATTTGTTGGTTTTCAATTCATTAGTTGAGGGAAAACTAGAGAAGATGGGGGTGTTTAGAAAGAGAGAGAGGGAGAGAACTGGTGGTGAAAGGGACAAAAGATAGAAATGAATAGATGACAAATTTAATAGAGAGAGAGTGGAGAAATTACCCAAATACCCCTACAGATTAAAAATAAATCAAAAAATCCTACAAATTAATGTGTGGTCTAGAATGGGTTTATAGGTTTACACAATAAGCAAGGGTTTTTATTTGATACGTCTCATATATATATATATATATATATATATATATATATATATATATATATATATATATATTAATCAAGTTAACCCATTAACTCAATCTCATCTATTATTGAAATTGATCCAATGACTAGTATTAAATTATGTTTCTTTAATAAAAAAGAGTAAATTACCGTTTACGTACATGTGGTTTACGTGATTTAACACAATGCGTCTCTAACACGAATTTTTAACGCTTTGAGTACCTGTGGTATACAATCTGTAACACTCTGAGCCTCTGGGCCTAACTTCGTTAAAAAATTCCGTTTAGTTTAGTTTCGACAGGGGCAAGACTAATATTCACCCGAAACTACTAAGTTCACACGAAACTACTAAGTTCACCCGAAACAACTAAAAATCCAATCTAAAATACATTATCACCAAGTAATCAATCCAAAATACATACGCAAAAAACAAATCGAAACTACCAACTTGACAAAAAAAAACCAATCGAAACTAATAACTTGACCAAAAAAAACCAATCGATGCTACCTGTCGTCCCCGCCATATTCAACCTGAAAGTTGAAGTCCCAGTTGAAAAGGAACTTCAACACGACCCTTACCCACACCTGAAGGTGAGTAGGGGTCCCGTACACCCGCATTCCGGATTCAAACACAAAAAAATTGTCAAAAATTGGACCGATCGAATGTCCGATTATTGACACAAAAAAGATCAAACACAAAATTGGTCAAAAATTGTACCTGTGACAGCCTGGTTGTCGATGATGGCATCCACTCGAAGAGGCATTGTCTAGGAAGACGGAGGACGGTGATTTTCGAAGAGAGGACGACGAGTTTCGATATGGGGGTGTGAGTTCAAATAGGGACAGGGGCTCAGAGTGAGAATTAGGGTTATAAAAAACTTAGTAGTTTCGGGTAAACTTAGTAGTTTCGGGTGAATATCAGTCTTGCCCCTATCGAAACTAAACTTAACGAAAAAAATTTAACAAAGTTAGGCCAAGGGCTCAGAGTGTTACAGATTGTATACCACATATACTCAAAGCGTTAAAAATTCGTGCTAGGGACGCATTGTGTTAAATCGTACAAACCACGTAGACGTAAACGGTAATTTACTCAATAAAAAATATGTGGCTGATATCAAACTAGGGACATTCAAGTCATTTTTACCCTCACCCCCATTTACCCTACCGGGCTATCCCCACCTCCCCTCATTTGACTGAGAAAACACACACACACGCTATCAAATCTTGAACGCTACCAAGCTTTTTATCAAATTCTTGTTGGAGAAGTCATCGGAAGTTGTCGTTGTTAAGAAACAGGAGTCGGTAAATCTAGAGCATCTGCGGATTTCCGTTAAGAGACACCGGTCGACCGCTGATTTCCTTCTCAATTCCATTTCGAAGCCTCCGGCGTCCTTCAAGAGACATCGGCCGGCCGTCATGAGACACCGACCGACCGATGATTTCCTTCTCAATTCCTATTCAGGTAATTTTCCTCGCCTCAGGCTTCAATCTCAACACAATCTAACCCTGGCCTTCACCGGCGACGCCCTTGCCGTTCCGTTTTCTAATACTTATTTTAATTTATTTCAGTGATTATCACTTGGCTTAGGGTTTTTACAATACTAGGGTTTTGATTTGTTACGAAAGGTAGATAACTTAGCATTAAAAAAAGTTAAAGAAGCTTTTATGTGAATTGATTCTACTGGATTTGAAATTTGGGTTCTGTTTGTGAATTGATTTAGAGACCAAATTAACTAATAGTTTGAAATTTGGGTTATTCTACTGGATTTGTATAAATTAATGTGTTGTCACTTGTAAAAAAATTAGGGTTCATTGTAAGTTTCAGCAATGAGGTTAGAAAAGGGATGGGTTTGTTCCTCTACTATATATCCTGGACATGGAATTCAGTTTGTATGGAATGATGAAAAGGTAGAAGTATTTTATGTGTGTATGGATTATTATTAAGCTTGATTACGGTAATCCACTTTACATCAATGTAACCCCCTATTACATTAGTGCCATCCCTTGTTACACCAATGTAATATCTCTGTTACATCTTATCCACATCTAGGGTTTGAATTTGATACAGATATAGAGGATAGAACACAAACTGTATTAAGCCGATTAATAAATATCTTTCATTTTTTTTGTAGAACTCAGTGGATTGATAATGCTACTCAATCTACCAATTCATTTTTGTCTGAGTTACATGGCCCTGATGCAACTGATGTGGCAGATGGAGCTGACTTGGTGGATGGTGAACCTTTCGTGGAGAATCAGAGCCCTTTTTATGACCCCTCTGGTTGGACCCCTATGGAAATAGAGGCTGCAACAGGGAGTTCAGAATGCATGACTATGGAACACTGATGTAGTGCGAAGCACACATCTTTATTCCTATTGTTTTGTGCGTTTTTGATAGTTTTGTGTTCGTTTTTAGCCGTTTAAGTCTGTATTTGAGTCTATTGTATGTTTACAGGTGCTCATGAAGATTATAAGTGAATACGTGAAGAAATCGAGCAAGAAAGAGAAGCCGGGAGTTTAAAAGTTAAAAAGTTGAAATTTCAAGGCCTCGCTGTATGCGAGAGGAAGAGACCATTGCCTCGCGGTACACGAGGGAAGCCAGAAGCGGCCGCGACTAATTTGTTCTTCGCGGTACGCGAGGAACCTAGCCCAACTTCTCGTGGTACGCGAGAGACAGGAAAATCGTGAAAAAGCCCAAATCGACTTTTAAATAGAATTTGATTGCAATTAGATTACAAGTTCGAATTCCAGCCATCTAGAGAAGAGCCAGAGGCGATTTTGGGAGTGATTAAGCATATTGGAAGCAAAAGGTTGAAGCTTTGGATCCGAGTTCATTGATTATAGCGTTCTAGGTTTCAAGATTCTTTGATTGCTATGTTTGATACCATGTTTCTGTCTTTTACTTCTGTTATGGATGTTTTTAGTATGATTCTTGGCTAGATCATTGATACTGTCTAGGTTTATAATGAATATTTGATAAAGTTACGATTTTTACTAGTTTTGGATATTATAGTATGGTTAATGATTTTGTAAAAGATCTTTATTTAATGATTGTGATGAATATGCATGCTTAGATCTGATATGTGTTTGATTATTGATTTCGTACGTTGATTGTGGATGTCTTCCAGCTTGATTAGCGTATCTAGGTCATAGACGTTAGGGTTTGTGGTTGTTTGTGTGGTTTGCTAGAGATAGTGATCCATAGAACTGAGTGTGTATTCTGTCTCAATACCCGAGAAGTGAGAGATAGTCGTTTAGTCTTCGTCATTAGGAATTCGAGTGTCAGCTGTATGGGAGGAAGTTGGTATTAGGTGGCTAGTGATTGTTGCTACTCTGAGTCATAGTTCTTATCTAGATATTACCCCGTGCATTCTTCGAATGTATGGTGGACAGTGAGACTGAAAGATGATCTGTCTATTCGGGTACTTTATCATTGTTGGAAAGACTGAAAGGTAATCCACTATCCGGTGAGTTATTACATCTTTAGGTTCCTTAGTTGGTGACACCCTGAGAGTGATTAGGGATCAACTAGGTAGTCTAGAGTTGTTTCCTTAAAAACCCAAATCCATCTTAGTTTCCAGAACCGGTAGAAGTTGTGCTTTGCAAGTAGGATTCCGACCTAGGTAGTATTCTTTCCATCATCTGATTTCTTCCTTAGTCTTGATCTTGATATTTTGAGTCGTTCTTAGTTTGTTGTATTCTTAGTTAATCTTTAGTGTAGTCAACCCCCCAGTTAGAGTCTAGTATTAGTATTCAGTGTCTCTAGGGATATTCAAGTTTACCATTAAACTGTGATACACTCGATAGGTACACTTGCCTGTCAGTGCAATCTAGTTCATATGTTTTCCATTTATTACTTAGGAGTCTAGATTAGGTTTTTATTCATAGTTTTTATAGATCGTTTGTGCGACATCAAGTTTTTGGCGCCGTTGCCGGGGACACTTGGCAATAGCAATATTAGCTTTGACTAGTTCTTTGTTTAATTTTTGCTTTGTTTTGTTTTTGAGTCTAAATTGTGTGTCTTTGTCTTCTGTGCTACTTGTGTGTCCTATCTGTGTGTCTAATATAGAATCGAGTATTTCTGTCTTGAGTCTTTATTTATTTTCTTTTATTCTTGTGCCATTTTATGCACCATACTCGTTCGCAGGGCTCACCACCATATTCTGCTTCTTTAGAGCTCGAACGAGAGCTGCACGAGCGCACCCGCGACTTGCGGGAGCGTTTGAAAGCATTCCGTAGCAACCAGGTACGTTCTACTAGCCCAATTCCATTTCCTAACATGGGCGACGCTAACCCACCAGCGAGACGTACAGTGCACCAGATGGCCAGTGACGGGGTCACCGGGGCCAGATCTTCGATCATACGCCCCGCTATTCCGAACACCAATACATGGCAGATCCCGTCACATGTCTTGAGCACGATCACTCATGCCACTCAATTTCATGGCATTGAGGATGAGGATGCACCCGGACATCTGTCCCGCTTCGTGCAGATATGTGATACCTTCAATATCACGGGTGTGTCTAAGGACGCTATCTACTTGCGTCTCTTCCCATTCTCGCTATCTGGTCACGCATCTACTTGGCTTGACACCCTTCCCGAAAATTCTATCACCACATGGGATGATCTTCAAGCCGAGTTCTTCAAGAAGTACTATCCACATTCTAGGGCCGCTCGCCTTCGGGATCATATCCATTCGTTCCGGATGCGTCCCGACGAGCCTTATCACATGGCCTGGGAGCGGTTCAACACGCTGTTGAGCCGATGCCCCCAGCATGGTCTTTCCGACTGGGCGATAGTGGAGAAGTTCTATAATGGTCTCACCTTTGAGAAACAAAAAATGTCCAACACAGCTGCAGGAGGCCATATCATGGATAAACTCAAGTCAGCCGAGTGTGAGGAGATGTTCGAGAGCTTTGCATCTACTAGGACTTCCATTCCTAGTGCTAGAGCACCAGCCTCTTCTCCAAAGGTGTGCATCAGGTCACTCCTGATACTAGCGTGGCTGCTGCACTCGCAGCAATGGCTAATGAGATCAAGGAACTCAAGCTCAGTGCTCTAAGGTGTGAGGTGTGCAAGGGAGGCCACGACACCAGAGATTGCCCCGTCAATCATTAGGAGCAGGTGTGTTTTGCTGGCAACCAGAACCAGAACCGAGGGTACAACAACAACAATACCTATGGATCGGGATGGAGATCTGGAAATAACCCGCCTGGGTTTAATGGTCGCCAGCATCAATATGGAGGAGGAGAAGCAGGAGCGAGCTCGGGAAGCAGTGTCAACACTAGGAAGATAGAGTATATGAAAGAGAATCAGACACATATACTTGCCCATCTAGTTCAGTAGGATAGGGACGCTAAGCAAAGACTGGATACCCACGACACTTTATTAAAGAATCAGCAGTCGGCATTTCAGGACTTGTAGCGCACGGTAGGAGACATCGCGAGGAGCTTAAAGGAGAAGCAGAGTGAAGCATCTGTGGCCTATAAAAGTTCTAACGCTTCAGTGATGGCCATGTCGATCTTGAGCAGTAGAGGGGAGGAGAGAGTAGAGAAGGAAGTCTCCCACGATGCCGACTATGGCATTCCATCAATTGAAGAGGTAAAGAAGGTTGATTGGAGAGCTCAGTTTGCTGAGATCGATGCTAGGATGCTAGAGGAGCCCGATTTAAATGTTGTGTCGACTAGGAGCATGAGAGCAGAAGAGAAGGAGAACCCACCGGTAGTAGAAGAAGAAGAGCCGGTGGATGAGGAGATAGTTATGGAGAAGCCTGCCGAGTGGGCGGAGGAGAAGAAGAGTGGGGGTGAGATTAAGACCCTCGAGATTGACTTGAGTCGTGTTCCCTATCCAACGCGCTTGCTGCTACATAAACACGCTAGGGAATACGGTCACTTCCTTGATATGTTCAAACAACACAAGGTCAATCTCCCATTTATAGAGGTCCTCTAGCATATGCCAAAGTATGTCAAGTTCCTCAAAGATCTTCTTTCCAACAAGAAGAAGCTAGATGGGATCTCTCAAGTCTCACTTAGTGAGCAATGTTCTATAGTGGTTCAGAATAAACTGCCAAAGAAACTGGCGGATTCGGGTCGTTTCACGATCCCGTGTCTGCTTGGCGGTTTGCCTCTAAACCACGCGTTGGCTGACCTGGGTGCTAGCGTCAATCTGATGCCATATTCTGTCTATAAGCAGCTAGACCTAGGTGAACCGCAACCTACGCGCATCAACATTTCCTTGGCTGACCGCTCAGTCAAGTATCCACGGGGAATTGTGGAGAATCTGTTAGTGAAAGTCGGAAAATTTGTATTCCCCGTGGATTTTGTCATCCTGGACTTAGATGCGGATGATAGAGTCCCATTCATCCTCGGGCGCCCATTCTTGCGCACCGCCAAGGCATTGATCGATGTCTTTGACGGAAAGCTCACACTTCGTGTGGGGGATGAGTCGGTCACCTTTGATGCCACAAAGTCCGTGAAGGATGTTGGCGAGCATAGCCATTCCGTGTGCATGCTTGATGCCTTCATGGACTACCATCAGGATTCTGATCCGTGTGAGAGAGAAGTCGATGAACCCGCCCCTAATATAGAAGAACCATCGGATTAGGCGGTAGAGCTAGAGGAGTTGTTAGATGCACCAGACGACTTCGGTGATGATATACCCAGTGATCTGCATGAGATGATGGCAGAGCTGGAGGAGATGATATGGCAAGCCCCATGTGTGGGGAAGTTGGTGGAAAGTGTAGAGGATTATGAGGATCCAGGCGAGAGGTTAGAGGTCACACCTTTAGTGATACCACATATTGAGCCTTTAACCTGTACTTGTGTCCATGCTGAGGGGATAGAAGCCGAGTCATCCCCTAAATCTAGGCCGCCCCGTAAGAAACTCAGAGAGTTGGGTGAGTTTGTTGATCTAGAGAGAGTGAAAACCCCAAGTGTGGGGATGTTTAGAGGTGACAACTTGCTAGGGTATTTGAACCGTGTTATCTTTGGACCTGGTAGGTTTAAGCTGTGGTGGAAGGAATTGATTGCTAAATATATGAGAGGTTTGAGTTTTGATAGAAGTAGGAGTTTGCTGCGGAATTGGAGGACCGGTAGACCGCGTAGGATGAAGGCGGTACCGGTTAGGATCAAGGAGAAGCCTCCTGATATGCTTGTTTGAGTCTCGGGTAGGTGCCCGAGATGTAGAGTTTGCATGCATTACTTGGTTTGAGTCCGTGTTTTTTTATTGTGTTTTTCGGTTTTTGTGGTTTGTTTGTGTCGTGTTTTGTAGGGATTCGCGATTGATTCGGTGAGGAAAATCATCAAGAATGAAGTTTTAGGTATTTTTACATATGTTTTTATGCTTGGAATAGGTTTTTATGGAATTTGGGTGAAAATGTTTTTAGGGGGTCAAAATTTTTTGAAGTATAAAAAACACAATTAACTTTCTTTGAAGGGCAACTCCTCGCGGTACACGAGACCCAGCCAGGAGTTCCTCGCGGTATGCGGAGGATAGAAAATGTGGCCGAGTTAAATACCAACTCCTCGTGGTACGCGAGGAGTGGCCCCTCGTTCCTCGCGGTACGCGGGGGAATCTTGTTTCGCTCCCTTTTCCTTTGTTTCCCATGGTTTTCCATACCCGTCACCACCACCGTCCACCACCTATCATTGACCGTTTATCACCACTCTCACCCACTATCATCACTACATCACATACACATAATCCATTATCATCCATCACTTCTAGCCATATCATTCACCGACCACCAACCATGTGGAACTTGAAACCGTTCGTAACCGTTGATCTACTTTGCTGTGGCTATTCTTGTCTATGTGTATGCCACCCATTGAGTATGTTTCTCTGCATGCTATCTATCTTGAGTCTTTAATTCTTAGTGAGTCAGTCGAGTCTTTTGATTTTAATTTGAGTCAGTTTAATGCAACGGGTTTGTTGTGAGGTTTATTTTGCAGGTTTTATCATTCCGCCCGTACTCAATCTCCATTCGGGCGGGATCGATTATCACTTATATGAAGTTTGTAAAGGCAACCCGGCAGTTTGTGCAACGGCGACCGAAATGATATACGGTGCACACAAGGATGAATGAAGCTTGATTTTCTTCGAGAGCATATATATTACCAACTAAGTCGATTCCTGTTTTTTATTTTTGCATTTTTATTTTTTAGTTGTGTCTTGCTTCACATTGAGAACAATGTGTCTTTCAAGTGTGGGGATGTGAGTATCTAGTTTAGTTAGTTTGTGACTTGTTTATAAAAATTCAAAAATACAAAAAAAATTAAATTTTTTTTGAAAAATGTCCTTGGAATAAATTGCTTATACTTGGAAAATGATAGTACAACTGGATCTATTTGTGAGTGTAAATGATTTAAATAATAGAAAACGCTTCTACTTGGTGATGTTTTGGTAGACTCAGCCAGTTTGAATAGCTTAAATAGCCTGTGAGTGTTACTTAGGATTAATCACTGAATTAAATCATGAAATCGTGTGGGTCCTCATCTTAGGGTATCGGTAATACTGAAACTGTTAACATAGGGTGACAGATACCACGTTAAGTTAATATCTATTTGTTTTTGAAATTTAGGCACACCATTCTCTTTTTATAAGAATAAATCCGAGTTTGGTGGCACCCACATCCATAATTCCATAATTTATTGAGCTTATTTGTTAGAATCTGAGTTTTGCTTATGTGTTACCCTCCGAGATGGCCACTTGGAGAAAACACCCATAAGTGATTCTTATGTGCTTCGTTGTTATGACTTAGTCTATGTGTTACCTTCCGAGATAGTGATTTGGTTAAAATGCCTCTAGATGAAGTTTAATTTGCTTATTAATGCTCATTATTATCCATTCATTCATGATTTCATCTAATTTCTGAAACAAATAAATCTTAGTTTAACGTGGTAGGGTAAATCTATATGGTTTAATCCGTGCCTAAACATGACCGTGAGACGGGATTAGGTTGAGCTGTAGCTTTTGAGTGTGAGTCACATAGGTTGATTGATAACTGTATAAATTGGAATTAGAACACATTACGGGGGCTAGAAAGTTGGTGCTTGGGTTTAATCGGACATAAATACTGATTATTGCTTTTTAACGCGTGGGTATGTTTTGCTAATTGGTAATTGATGTTTGTTAAGTTATATCTCAGTTCTGATTCCATTGCAGCTTTTTCGGGGACGAAAAAAGGTTAAGAGTGGTGATGTTTGATGTAGTGCGAAGCACACATCTTTATTCATATCGTTTTGTGCGTTTTTGATTAGTTTTGTGTTCGTTTTTAGTTGTTTAAGTATGTATTTGAGTCTATTGTATGTTTACAGGTGCTCGTGAAGATTACAAGTGAATACGTGAAGAAATCGAGCAAGAAAGAGAAGCCGGGAGTTTAAAATTTAAGAAGTTGAAATTTCAAGGCTTCGCGGTACGCGAGAGGAAGAGACCATTGCCTCGCGGTATGCGAGGGAAGCCAGAAGCGGCCGCGACTAATTTGTTCCTCGCGGTACGCGAGGAACCTAGCCCAACTTCTCGCGGTACGCGAGAGACAGGAAAATTGTGAATAAGCCCAAATTGACTTTTAAGTAGAATTTGATTGCAATTAGGTTACAAGTTCGAATTCCAGCCGTCTAGAGAAGAGCCAGAGGCGATTTTGGGAGTGAGGAAGCAGATTGGAAGAAAAAGGTTGAAGCTTTGGATCCGGGTTCGTTGATTATAGCGTTCTAGGTTTCAAGATTCGGTTTTTATTCTTTGATTGCTATGTTTGATACCATGTTTCTGTCTTTTACTTATGTTAAGGATGTTTTGAGTATGATTCTTGGCTAGATCATTGATACTGCCTAGGTTTATGATTAATATTTGATAAAGTTACGATTTTTACTAGTTTTGGATATTAAAGTATGGTTAATGATTTTGTAAAAGATCTTTATTTAATGATTGTGATGAATATGCATGCTTAGATCTGATATGTGTTTGATTATTGATTCCGTACGTTGATTGTGGATGTCTTCCAGCTTGATTAGCTTATCTAGGTCATAGACTTTAGGGTTTGTGATTGTTTGTGTGGTTTTCTAGAGATAGTGATCCATAGGAGTTGTGATTGAGTGTTATTTAGAACTGAGTGTGTATTCTGTCTCAATACCCGAGAAGTGAGAGATAGTCGTTTAGTCTTCGTCATTAGGAATCTGAGTGTCAGCTGTACGAGAGGAAGTTGGTATTAGGTGGCAAGTGACTGTTGCTACTCTGAGTCATAGTTCTTATCTAGATATTACCCCGTGCATTCTTCGAATGTATGGTGGACAGTGAGACTGAAAGATGATCTGTCTATTCGGGTACTTTATCATTGTTGGAAAGACTGAAAGGTAATCCACTATCCGGTGAGTTATTACATCTTTAGGTTCCTTAGTTGGTGACACCCTGAGAGTGATTAGGGATCCACTAGGTAGTCTAGAGTTGTTTCCTTAAAAACCCAAATCCATCTTAGTTTCCAGAACCGGTAGAAGTTGTGCTTTGCAAGTAGGATTCCGACCTAGGTAGTATTCTTCCCATCATCTGATTTCTTCCTTAGTCTTGATCTTGATATTTTGAGTCGTTCTTAGTTTGTTGTATTCTTAGTTAATCTTTAGTGTAGTCAACCCCCCCCAGTTAGAGTCTAGTATTAGTATTCAGTGTCTTTAGGGTTCGATATTCCGGTTTACCATAAAACTGTGCTACACTCGATAGGTACACTTGCCTGTCAGTGCAGTCTAGTTCATATGTTTTCCATTTATTACTTAGGAGTCTAGATTAGGTTTTTATTCATAGTTTTTATAGATCGTTTGTGCGACATCAAGTTTTTGGCGCCGTTGCCGGGGACACTTGGCAATAGCAATATTAGCTTTGACTAGTTCTTTGTTTAATTTTTGCTTTGTTTTGTTTTTGAGTCTAAATTGTGTGTCTTTGTCTTCTGTGCTACTTGTGTGTCCTATCTGTGTGTCTAATATAGAATCGAGTATTTCTGTCTTGAGTCTTTATTTATTTTCTTTTATTCTTGTGTCATTTTATGCACCATACTCGTTCGCAGGGCTCACCACCATATTCTGCTTCTTTAGAGCTCGAACGAGAGCTGCACGAGCGCACCCGCGACTTGCGGGAGCGTTTGAAAGCATTCCGTAGCAACCAGGTACGTTCTACTAGCCCAATTCCATTTCCTAACATGGGCGACGCTAACCCACCAGCGAGACGTACAGTGCACCAGATGGCTAGTGACGGGGTCACCGGGGCCAGATCTTCGATCATACGCCCCGCTATTCCGAACACCAATACATGGCAGATCCCGTCACATGTCTTGAGCACGATCACTCATGCCACTCAATTTCATGGCCTTGAGGTTGAGGATGCACCCGGACATCTGTCCCGCTTCGTGCAGATATGTGATACCTTCAATATCACGGGTGTGTCTAAGGACGCTATCTACTTGCGTCTCTTCCCATTCTCGCTATCTGGTCACGCATCTACTTGGCTTGACACCTTTCCCGACAATTCTATCACCACATGGGATGATCTTCAAGCCGAGTTCTTCAAGAAGTACTATCCACATTCTAGGCCGCTCGCCTTCGGGATCATATCCATTCATTCCGGATGCGTCCCGACGAGCCTTATCACATGGCCTGGGAGCGGTTCAACACGCTGTTGAGCCGATGCCCCCAACATGGTCTTTCCGACTGGGCGATAGTGGAGAAGTTCTATAATGGTCTCACCTTTGAGAAACAACAAATGTCCAACACAGCTGCAGGAGGCCATATCATGGATAAACTCAAGTCATCCGAGTGTGAGGAGATGTTCGAGAGCTTTGCATCTACTAGGACTTCCATTCCTAGTGCTAGAGTACCAGCCTCTTCTCCAAAGGTGTGCATCAGGTCACTCCTGATACTAGCGTGGCTGCTGCACTCGCAGCAATGGCTAATGAGATCAAGGAACTCAAGCTCAGTGCTCTAAGGTGTGAGGTGTGCAAGGGAGGCCACGACACCAGAGATTGCCCCGTCAATCATTAGGAGCAGGTGTGTTTTGCTGGCAACCAGAACCAGAACCGAGGGTACAACAACAACAATACCAATGGATCGGGATGGAGATCTGGAAATAACCCGCCTGGGTTTAATGGTCGCCAGCATCAATATGGAGGAGGAGAAGCAGGAGCGAGCTCGGGAAGCAGTGTCAACACTAGGAAGATAGAGTATATGAAAGAGAATCAGACACATATACTTGCCCATCTAGTTCAGTAGGATAGGGACGCTAAGCAAAGACTGGATACCCACGACACTTTATTAAAGAATCAGCAGTCGGCATTTCAGGACTTGTAGCGCACGGTAGGAGACATCGCGAGGAGCTTAAAGGAGAAGCAGAGTGAAGCATCTGTGGCCTATAAAAGTTCTAACGCTTCAGTGATGGCCATGTCGATCTTGAGCAGTAGAGGGGAGGAGAGAGTAGAGAAGGAAGTCTCCCACGATGCCGACTATGGCATTCCATCAATTGAAGAGGTAAAGAAGGTTGATTGGAGAGCTCAGTTTGCTGAGATCGATGCTAGGATGCTAGAGGAGCCCGATTTAAATGTTGTGTCGACTAGGAGCATGAGAGCAGAAGAGAAGGAGAACCCACCGGTAGTAGAAGAAGAAGAGCCGGTGGATGAGGAGATAGTTATGGAGAAGCCTGCCGAGTGGGCGGAGGAGAAGAAGAGTGGGGGTGAGATTAAGACCCTCGAGATTGACTTGAGTCGTGTTCCCTATCCAACGCGCTTGCTGCTACATAAACACGCTAGGGAATACGGTCACTTCCTTGATATGTTCAAACAACACAAGGTCAATCTCCCATTTATAGAGGTCCTCTAGCATATGCCAAAGTATGTCAAGTTCCTCAAAGATCTTCTTTCCAACAAGAAGAAGCTAGATGGGATCTCTCAAGTCTCACTTAGTGAGCAATGTTCTATAGTGGTTCAGAATAAACTGCCAAAGAAACTGGCGGATTCGGGTCGTTTCACGATCCCGTGTCTGCTTGGCGGTTTGCCTCTAAACCACGCGTTGGCTGACCTGGGTGCTAGCGTCAATCTGATGCCATATTCTGTCTATAAGCAGCTAGACCTAGGTGAACCGCAACCTACGCGCATCAACATTTCCTTGGCTGACCGCTCAGTCAAGTATCCACGGGGAATTGTGGAGAATCTGTTAGTGAAAGTCGGAAAATTTGTATTCCCCGTGGATTTTGTCATCCTGGACTTAGATGCGGATGATAGAGTCCCATTCATCCTCGGGCGCCCATTCTTGCGCACCGCCAAGGCATTGATCGATATCTTTGACGGAAAGCTCACACTTCGTGTGGGGGATGAGTCGGTCACCTTTGATGCCACAAATTCCGTGAAGGATGTTGGCGAGCATAGCCATTCCGTGTGCATGCTTGATGCCTTCATGGACTACCATTAGGATTCTGATCCGTGTGAGAGAGAAGTCGATGAACCTGCCCCTAATATAGAAGAACCATCGGATTAGGCGGTAGAGCTAGAGGAGTTGTTAGATGCACCGGACGACTTCGGTGATGATATACCCAGTGATCTGCATGAGATGATGGCAGAGCTGGAGGAGATGATATGGCAAGCCCCATGTGTGGGGAAGTTGGTGGAAAGTGTAGAGGATTATGAGGATCCAGGCGAGAGGTTAGAGGTCACACCTTTAGTGATACCACATATTGAGCCTTTAACCTGTACTTGTGTCCATGCTGAGGGGATAGAAGCCGAGTCATCCCCTAAATCTAGGCCGCCCCGTAAGAAACTCAGAGAGTTGGGTGAGTTTGTTGATCTAGAGAGAGTGAAAACCCCAAGTGTGGGGATGTTTAGAGGTGACAACTTGCTAGGGTATTTGAACCGTGTTATCTTTGGACCTGGTAGGTTTAAGCTGTGGTGGAAGGAATTGATTGCTAAATATATGAGAGGTTTGAGTTTTGATAGAAGTAGGAGTTTGCTGCGGAATTGGAGGACCGGTAGACCGCGTAGGATGAAGGCGGGTACCGGTTAGGATCAAGGAGAAGCCTCCTGATATGCTTGTTTGAGTCTCGGGTAGGTGCCCGAGATGTAGAGTTTGCATGCATTACTTGGTTTGAGTCCGTGTTTTTTTATTGTGTTTTTCGGTTTGTGTGGTTTGTTTGTGTCGTGTTTTGTAGGGATTCGTGATTGATTCGGTGAGGAAAATCATCAAGAATGAAGTTTTAGGTATTTTTACATATGTTTTTATGCTTGGAATAGGTTTTTATGGAATTTGGGTGAAAATGTTTTTAGGGGGTCAAAATTTTTCGAAGTATAAAAAACACAATTAACTTTCTTTGAAGGGCAACTCCTCGCGGTACACGAGACCCAGCCAGGAGTTCCTCGCGGTATGCGGAGGATAGAAAATGTGGCCGAGTTAAATACCAACTCCTCGTGGTACGCGAGGAGTGGCCCCTCGTTCCTCGCGGTACGCGGGGGAATCTTGTTTCGCTCCCTTTTCCTTTGTTTCCCATGGTTTTCCATACCCGTCACCACCACCGTCCACCACCTATCATTGACCGTTTATCACCACTCTCACCCACTATCATCACTACATCACATACACATAATCCATTATCATCCATCACTTCTAGCCATATCATTCACCGACCACCAACCATGTGGAACTTGAAACCGTTCGTAACCGTTGATCTACTTTGCTGTGGCTATTCTTGTCTATGTGTATGCCACCCATTGAGTATGTTTCTCTGCATGCTATCTATCTTGAGTCTTTAATTCTTAGTGAGTCAGTCGAGTCTTTTGATTTTAATTTGAGTCAGTTTAATGCAACGGGTTTGTTGTGAGGTTTATTTTGCAGGTTTTATCATTCCGCCCGTACTCAATCTCCATTCGGGCGGGATCGATTATCACTTATATGAAGTTGTAAAGGCAACCCGGCAGTTTGTGCAACGGCGACCGAAATGATATACGGTGCACACAAGGATGAATGAAGCTAGATTTTCTTCGAGAGCATATATATTACCAACTAAGTCGATTCCTGTTTTTTATTTTTGCATTTTTATTTTTTAGTTGTGTCTTGCTTCACATTGAGAACAATGTGTCTTTCAAGTGTGGGGATGTGAGTATCTAGTTTAGTTAGTTTGTGACTTGTTTATAAAAATTCAAAAATACAAAAAAAATTAAATTTTTTTTGAAAAATGTCCTTGGAATAAATTGCTTATACTTGGAAAATGATAGTACAACTGGATCTATTTGTGAGTGTAAATGATTTAAATAATAGAAAACGCTTCTACTTGGTGATGTTTTGGTAGACTCAGCCAGTTTGAATAGCTTAAATAGCCTGTGAGTGTTACTTAGGATTAATCACTGAATTAAATCATGAAATCGTGTGGGTCCTCATCTTAGGGTATCGGTAATACTGAAACTGTTAACATAGGGTGACAGATACCACGTTAAGTTAATATCTATTTGTTTTTGAAATTTAGGCACACCATTCTCTTTTTATAAGAATAAATCCGAGTTTGGTGGCACCCACATCCATAATTCCATAATTTATTGAGCTTATTTGTTAGAATCTGAGTTTTGCTTATGTGTTACCCTCCGAGATGGCCACTTGGAGAAAACACCCATAAGTGATTCTTATGTGCTTCGTTGTTATGACTTAGTCTATGTGTTACCTTCCGGGATAGTGATTTGGTTAAAATGCCTCTAGATGAAGTTTAATTTGCTTATTAATGCTCATTATTATCCATTCATTCATGATTTCATCTAATTTCTGAAACAAATAAATCTTAGTTTAACGTGGTAGGGTAAATCTATATGGTTTAATCCGTGCCTAAACATGACCGTGAGACGGGATTAGGTTGAGCTGTAGCTTTTGAGTGTGAGTCACATAGGTTGATTGATAACTGTATAAATTGGAATTAGAACACATTACGGGGGCTAGAAAGTTGGTGCTTGGGTTTAATCGGACATAAATACTGATTATTGCTTTTTAACGCGTGGGTATGTTTTGCTAATTGGTAATTGATGTTTGTTAAGTTATATCTCAGTTCTGATTCCATTGCAGCTTTTTCGGGGACGAAAAAAGGTTAAGAGTGGGGATGTTTGATGTAGTGCGAAGCACACATCTTTATTCATATTGTTTTGTGCGTTTTTGATTAGTTTTGTGTTCGTTTTTAGTTGTTTAAGTATGTATTTGAGTCTATTGTATGTTTACAGGTGCTCGTGAAGATTACAAGTGAATACGTGAAGAAATCGAGCAAGAAAGAGAAGCCGGGAGTTTAAAAGTTAAAAAGTTGAAATTTCAAGGCCTCGCGGTACGCGAGAGGAAGAGACCATTGCCTCGCGGTATGCGAGGGAAGCCAGAAGCGGCTGCGACTAATTTGTTCCCCGAGGTACGCGAGGAACCTAGCCCAACTTCTCGCGGTACGCGAGAGACAGGAAAATTGTGAATAAGCCCAAATTGACTTTTAAATAGAATTTGATTGCAATTAGGTTACAAGTTCGAATTCCAGCCGTCTAGAGAAGAGCCAGAGGCGATTTTGGGAGTGAGGAAGCAGATTGGAAGAAAAAGGTTGAAGCTTTGGATCCGGGTTCGTTGATTATAGCGTTCTAGGTTTCAAGATTCGATTTTTATTCTTTGATTGCTATGTTTGATACCATGTTTCTGTCTTTTACTTATGTTAAGGATGTTTTGAGTATGATTCTTGGCTAGATCATTGATACTGCCTAGGTTTATGATTAATATTTGATAAAGTTACGATTTTTACTAGTTTTGGATATTAAAGTATGGTTAATGATTTTGTAAAAGATCTTTATTTAATGATTGTGATGAATATGCATGCTTAGATCTGATATGTGTTTGATTATTGATTCCGTACGTTGATTGTGGATGTCTTCCAGCTTGATTAGCTTATCTAGGTCATAGACTTTAGGGTTTGTGATTGTTTGTGTGGTTTGCTAGAGATAGTGATCCATAGGAGTTGTGATTGAGTGTTATTTAGAACTGAGTGTGTATTCTGTCTCAATACCCGAGAAGTGAGAGATAGTCGTTTAGTCTTCGTCATTAGGAATCTGAGTGTCAGCTGTATGAGAGGAAGTTGGTATTAGGTGGCTAGTGACTGTTGCTACTCTGAGTCATAGTTCTTATCTAGATATTACCCCGTGCATTCTTCGAATGTATGGTGGACAGTGAGACTGAAAGATGATCTGTCTATTCGGGTACTTTATCATTGTTGGAAAGACTGAAAGGTAATCCACTATCCGGTGAGTTATTACATCTTTAGGTTCCTTAGTTGGTGACACCCTGAGAGTGATTAGGGATCCACTAGGTAGTCTAGAGTTGTTTCCTTAAAAACCCAAATCCATCTTAGTTTCCAGAACCGGTAGAAGTTGTGCTTTGCAAGTAGGATTCCGACCTAGGTAGTATTCTTCCCATCATCTGATTTCTTCCTTAGTATTGATCTTGATAGTTTGAGTCGTTCTTAGTTTGATGTATTCTTAGTTAATCTTTAGTGTAGTCAACCCCCAATCATCAATCTTTAGTCCGAGTCAGAATCTCGTATTAGTATTCAGTGTCTTTAGGGTTCGATATTCCGGTTTACCATAAAACTGTGCTACACTCGATAGGTACACTTGCCTATCAGTGCGGTCTAGTTCATAGGTTTTCCATTTATTACTTAAGAGTCTAGATTAGGTTTTTATTCATAGTTTTTATAGACCGTCTGGGCGACATCAAACATCATCTGAAACTAAGAAGCACATATACAGAAGTCGAGGTAGACCACATATTCTGATACTATATCATTTTATCTTCATGTTTCATTAAGAATAATATCAAATTTTTTATAATATTTTCATGGCTTTTGGCTTCATGTTTTTAGGATTATTCAGGAACTAGAGACTCATACGGTGAGCCTCAAGTGACTAGCTACCATAGAGGTTCCAGGGGACGGTTGACTACATCTGGTGAGTCATCATCATCTCTCTATCTTATTTTTTAAAAGAAAACAAAAAGAACAGGTAGGCAACAACAAGGGAGGTGGATTGTAATTATGGATGATGTACTTGTAAGTGTTGGGTGCTTGGATACAACTAATGTGGATAGAAACCATGAAAAGATGCAAACAGATAACAAGGAGGTAAGTAAGCTATTTAGGTAAATAGTCTACATATGAATTGGTGTTTTAATTTTATAATATACAAAGTAATAACATCATTTGATTATCTTTTATGTTGTATTTTTTAATTGGTATTTTTTTGTTTGGATTGAATGGATTGATGTAATTCTAATGGTTTATAGTAGTGTAATACTCATGTTACATCAATGTAATACCTTATGGTTTTATTAGTGTTGTTTTATACCAAAGTAAGTGTTCGTTACATTGATGTAATAACAGAAAATAAGGAGTATTACATTGATATAAGTTGTTTGAAGTTCCAGATTAATATGCGTTTTGTTTTTGCAATATGATTTACCTGTTTTGCAAAGTCATCTGATGAATTTTTGTTTTGGATTGACGGGATTGATGAAATGCTAATAGTTTACATTAGTGTAATACCACATGTTACATCAATGTAATTTCCCCCCTTATATTTCATCAGTGTCATTTTATTACATTGATGTAACTATGGACGTCCGGAAAAAAAATGACGAGACTGTAATGGAATTAAAGAGAAAAATGAGACGAGTTTAATGATGTAATTTTTATAAAAAAAATAACATAATATAAAAAAGTTATGAAAGTTTAAAAAAAAATTGGGGGAATCTTTTATAAAAAATGGATGGGGGAATGAAGTAGGTGGATAGGAGACACTTGGCACCTCCATATTAAATCTGATTATTTTGTAGGTTTGTTTAATGACCATAATACCCTTTTTATATTAAAAAAGAAGATGGACACATGGCTTTATCTTGTTCATTCACTTTTTTTTCAACCATTAGATTGGGTTAATACCATAAGTGTGAGTTAAAAAGGGAACCTTACTCTCTCTCTCTCTCTATATATATATATATAGAAAGATTACGCTAAAAAGTGAATTTTTGCTAAGAAACCTAAGAAACTGGGTCAAACGAACTCCGATTGAACTAATTCCAGCGAAGTTGGAACCGGATCGTCAAAATAAAGCCAAGAGCTAAACCCTTAAAGCTAAATCCTAAAACCTAAACGCTAAAGCTAAACCCTAAAAACTAAACCCAAAAACCTAACCACCCCACAAAAACCTAAATCTTCCAACCCTCCCCCCCTAAAAAAAAACCTAAATCTACCCACCCCACCCCTCAAAAAACCTAAATCCCCCACCCCTAAAAACTTAAATCCACCCCCTAAAAACCTAAACCCTACCCCACCCCCCAAAAACCTAAATCTCCCCACCCCCCGTTAAAAACCTCGACTAGCCGGTTTCAATGCTGCTGGAATGAGCTCAATCGGAGTTCGTTTGACCCGGTTTTGGTTAAAAAAAGAAATAATTTCTTAGGTTTTTTAGCGAAAATTCACTTCTTATTTGAACCTCCCCTATATATATATATAGGGGACGTATCGGTTGTAAACCTGAGTTGTTGTGAAAACCTTTAAACTCATTTCTAGCCACACATTCATTTTCCTTTATTTTTATTTGTAGATGACATTAAATCTATATTTTTTATTATTTTTTCTTTTTAAAATACCCCAAAAGGGTAAAAATGTAACTTTACATGATTTTTAAAATAAAAGTACACACTCTCTCTCTTCATTTCTCTCTTTAAATATCCAGATTAAACTTTTACAAATAATAAAATTGTGTAAAAACTCAATACACATGTGTAAAATAATCAAACACATCTTGAACCTAGATCCTTAAAACAAAAACTCAAGTTCACAATCCCTTCTTCTTCAAATCTTCAACCAAATAAAAAATACACAGTTACCAAATAAAAAATACAAAAGAATTATATGTAAAAAGAATCCTAAAACATAATTTTAACTCTCTCCAAGTTCGTTACACTTGTGTAAATTCAATCATATACACTTGCGTAAGTTTAGTTTACAATTTTGTAAATTCAGTTTACACATGTATAAATTCAGTTTACACATGTTTTAATTCAGTTTACACATCTGTAATAAACCCAGAACCAAATTCAAAGAATTAAAAAAAGTAATCTCCAAATATTCAACCATACACAGTTACCATGAACTGAAACAACTTTATCAAAAAATCCACTTCTTTATTCCTAATTTAAAAGTATGGATGTGTAAAAAGTTGATAGCCATTTTATAAGCGTAGAAGGAACGTTAACTGACATGACAACTCTGGGGTTGGTCTCACAAGCACGAGGTACAGAAAGTGCAGCACAATTTACCACTACATCAGGCTGCATTACAAGTTAAGATGACTTGCTTGAGAATGCCAGATACATATGTTGTAAAGAACTAGTACTAGATTGATTGATTGATTCATTCATTCTAAAAATTTAAACCTGATCATATAGCAGCTTAACTTGAAGATCAATAATCAGACTTGATTAAATAAAACAATTTGGCATTTCCAGATCTCAAAATTATATGACCATAACTGAATTTGGATTTCATTGCTTTATATATTCAAGAAATTGGTATCCCTAAAAATTATAAGATCTTTGTACCTGACCAAATTTGTGAGAGATGGAGTCAAAGCCTTGACCCGTTTGCAAGTCAAGTTGAAAGGGGCTAGCATTGAGGACATAAACACATGAATAATACCTATACATTAAACATGTGTAAAAACCTCTAAAGCAGAGAACAAAAACTTTTTATACTTGTGTAAATTCAGTTAACACATGTGTATTAATCAAATAAACATGTGTAAAAAGTATGTACACAAATCAAAAAACTATTCTAAAAGATATCATTATCAAATAAACAAAAAAAACTCAAAAAATAGAAACAGCAAAGGGATCTAATTAACCAATAAAAAATGTAAATTATACCTCATGCCTTTCTTCTTTGTCAAGATAAGATGCTATTGAATAAAGCATCATAGCCTCAACAGTGAGATCCATAGTGTTCCACCCAGTAATTCTTCTAAATCTCACGTTCTTTTCTTGCATATTTATAATTCAATCAACAATTATACTTCATATTTATAATTCAATCAACAATTCTTCTAAATCTCACCGAATGTAAATTATACCTCATACCTGGATGATTTAGGTGTATGCGTCCCCTAAATCAGAAGAATTTAGTACAAAAAATTTAACATAAAAAAATTAGTACAAAAAATCCAACACAAAAATTTAGTACAAAAATGTTATTACAAAACAGAAAAAAACCCACTTTTTTGTATTTTTTAGTTATTTTTTATATAGCAATATGGTACTCAAATTAAAGATAAAAAAATTCTTGATTTTATGGTGCAACTTAAAAAAAAATAATTTCGTATGAAAAAGTTATGGACATTTTAAAATAGTGAAGGAATTTGAAAAAAGTCAACAAAAGTGGCTATCTCCAAAATACCCCCACTTCACTCTTTTTTCCTACACTTTGATCTCAACCATTGATTACAAAAATAAAGAGCAAAGATTCCTTCTTAGGCTACTTAGAAAAAATCGTATTATTATTTGGTCCTCCCTCTCTCTCTCTCTCTCTCTATATATATATATATAAGATGTTATTTATAAATTATCAAATATTTGTAAATGTTTATAATTCGTCCATCTGATGTCATATGCAAAAAACTACACAAATGATGTGAAGATGATCAAAAGCATCAAGGTCAATGCCACAAATCGACCATGGATCAACGTTACCAAGATCCAAACAACAGAAGCATCAAGGTCGATGTCACGATCAAATAATGGATCCACTGAGGCAAATATGATTCAAACGACTAAACATTCAACCCACAAAATCCCCATGGTCGATATACGGTTCGACCTTTGGTCCGTATTAAATCTAAGCTTTTGATGATCAACAGATCCAAGTTCACGGACGATGAAGTATCAACTATTAAAATTCAAGATCGGAAACTAAGATATGGTAAATGATGCAAAAATCACGTGATAACTTTTATTTTTTAGAACGACGACAATATATAAACCACACATACTAACAAGTCGCAAGGGGGTGGAAAAACAAAACATTACAAAAAGTTTAGAGGATTTTGTAACCACTCATGAACTCACTTTATTTTACATTTACTCTTTCTACTACTAAACCATATAAATGAGAAATGCACCACTTCATCAAAGATAGTAAAATGTTTACTACGATCCCTCAAGAAAACCACTTCATTTCTAAACTTCCAAACAACCCACCATGTCACAAAAATAATAGCCTGATGTGCCATCATTTATACATGTTTTGCATGCATAATAATCCTCATATTATGGTACTAAGTGATTAATAACCTTGCAATTGATACTTAAAACGTTTATATTTCATAATTGCAGGTTATTCGGTGTTCTAAATATAAATCAAGATGAAATCAGTCAAAAACACAAGAAATCAAGCCTTTTGGAAGATCATTCCCGAGCTTTGACCCTCAATAAGTCAAAATTGGTCAACAACAAGTCAACAAGGAACTAAAAGACAAAGCAGGAGAGCAGGAAGGGCAATGCATGGTCATGCATCCCATTGCACGGCCGTGCAAACCCTTTCTTGCCCTCCAAGGACCCAGTACAATGTCCTGTGTACCCTGTTTGATTCCCCAGGTGTTTGCACGGCCGTGCATTGCTCATTTTGAGGCCTATAAATAGAGGGCTTGAGTTCTTGGTTTCACACACCACACCAGACCTAAAGACACTATCCAGAGAGAGTATTTTATAGTTTAGAGTAGAGAATAGAGAGTAGAGAGGCTCATCCTCTTTGTCCACAATAGGGGAGTCTACGAAACTCAGCGTTACGCTAGTTAGTATGACCATTTGTGGCTAAACTCTTTGTATTGCTAGGATGAAGATGAAGTTTGGTGCATGTTAATGTTTAACGTATTAATCTAGTGGTATTTTTATGTCTTTAACTATTCGTTCTTAAAACCACCTCTTGGTGGGCTTTTTATTGTTGTCTAAATCCGTCTTTATATTTGTGAGTGTTCTTGATTTTCAAGTGTAAGACCATAAAACCTTTTTAACTGACATCTTTTACAAGTAACATCTGTCCTCAAAGGACCTTAACAAGCCGGTAGACATTCCCATAGGAAATCTATTCACTTTCTGTTCATAAAACTTTCCTTAACGTGTTCATAATTTAACATATATTATGCCTTTGTTTATGTATATAAAAATATATTAAACCCTTGCCATAAAATATAACTTTTCTTTACTTAAAACATAGCTTGAATAAATATTATGCCTTTGTTTATGTATATAGAATATAATAAACGCTTGCCATAAATTGATATTTACTCTACTTAAAACGTGTATTTGTCTCTTTTAAACTTTTCACTAAAACATAACTTTCACGTTGTTTACTAATATAGAATATGTAATAAACAGTTTTACTAAGTATGCATACCACCCCTAAAGCAGGCAAAAGGGGATTAGAACTCACCTGGTATCTTAGCTGGAAAATCCTGCTCGAATCCTACACAATCTGGATGTTCGTAACAGTTCAAAGAATATGAGACTTAATGGTTTCACTACTTCTGATCAGTCGAAACTAAGTTAAGTTCGCCTCCCATAGACCTGGCGAACTTATCAAGGGAACTTGATAGTTTTGCTAGACATAGCTCAACGAACTAATCAAGCAACTTGAAAGTTTCGCTTGTGCAAGACCCGACGAACCTAATAAGTTCGCTAGAACAAGGTCCAGCGAACTTGTCAAGTTCGCCCTACACTGGCCTGGCGAATTTAGCAAGTTCGCCTGCGGGCTCTTCTTCCCCAACCAAACCCTAATTGCATGAAAATGGCGGCTGAATCTGAAACTGATCAAGACTCGAACTTTTTGCGTACAAAACGTTGGTTTTCTAATCATGAGTCTAGATCAATACTTTATTTTCAGTTTCATACGTAAAAAATCTTAGCTTTTTGGCTCAAACTCGTTCTAAAACAAAAACCCCAAAATGTGTAAAAACGCAGATCTAGGACGAATGGTTACCTGAAATCGCCTCATTTTCATTGCCTAGTGCTCACGAGACTGATGCCGACGAATCCTTGATGTCCGATCTCGATTCCGACACTTTTTCTCTCTACTTCTCTCTCTCTCTATAGAAAAATGATGCTCAATGGGAAATGAGGATAGAAAGGTGGAAGACTAGGGTTTTTAAGGCCCATGTCCTCCCCCTTCACTCGGCCCATCACGCACTAAGGTTAAGACTCAATGCCTATTTTGTCACTCCTCTTCTTGTTTTAAATCCCGTGCCCGATCTACACGTTCGAAATTCACGATGTTACACGCAGTAGCTGTTTCATCCGTCTACTGTAGTAGCGGTTTTACATCCGATTACCGAAGTAAACGTTCCATCCGTTTAACATACGTCTACCGTTGTAGCCGTCTAACATCCGTCTGCGTATAGTCGTCGTTTCATCCGTCTAACGTAGTAGCCGTTTCATCTGTCTACCGTAGTAGCCGCTTTACATCCATTTACTGAAGTAACCGTTTAATCCGTCCTACCATAGACAGAATTGTGATTTGTATATCTTATCACTGAAATGAAAAGTGCAGATCTCGTAATAGGAAATTGTGATATAAACAGGAAGCTAGTACTCAATTTACCATCAAAGTATTGGTACCAAATTGAATGCTTCGAAAAAGATGCATACTTAGATGAAATAACGTTTGAGAAAGTGATTGATTTACTTGAATTTCATACATTGAATAATGTATATGAACATAAGAAAGAAGGAGTACGTTCAGAGTTTGTCAAAATGAAGGAGGAAATTTTTTGATAACAAAAGAGAAAATCACACTTGAACATGATGCTGTTTCGGAAGCAATCAAATGGCCAGAAATACTCAAAGGATTCAAAAGCTTAAAAAACCTCCAAGGTTTATTGAAAAACAATATTCATATAACAATCAACTCCTCTAAACAATAAACCTAGTCCATATTTATAATATTTCAAGACCTAAAATAGGTAACAAAATATCATAGAAAAAAGGAAACAAATAAATTTGAATAACTAAAATATCCTTCATATCTTCAAACTTGTTCCACACTCCAAGTTTCCTTCCTCCACGCGGGTCGCAGATCAGGTCGGGTTGAGTCTGATTAATGGATCGGATGCCCCTGCATTATACTCCCCTTCTTGGAAAAGACTCAACTACGAGTCTTCTAAAAACCACCTGGATCGAAAGGAACATCAACCCACTCCTTATTCATTATCATCATGACCCTCCTAAACAGTTTAACTTCATGGTTCCTTTCGCCCGGCTTTGAACCCAAACAACCTGGGTCTATTGGGTTGCTAGGTCTCCTTCTCTCTGCCTCCTTCTCCCCGTCTTCGAAAAATATGAAACGCCCCAAACCGGGTACATCTCATAGTTGGCACAAAACATAATAACATAGTTCTTATACCGTAAATCAGAATCTAATACAGCGAAAGTCTTAAACTCAAATCATTCATAATGCAAAACATTTAAACATTTTTTTTGATACATAAATTATCGAAACAGGAAATGTCAATTTTCAGCACAGTAATCCGATGTCCATGCTGTCAAGCCTTCACGGCCCCACTACTTTGTCTTTGCTTTACCTTTAATACATGTCATGCATACTAAAAGTCAGCTAACGCTGGTGAGTTCTATCTTTACTTTAAACTAAAAAATTTCTGTTTAGGTAGCTTAGTTTTATAAAACTAAAATAAGATTTTCTTTCTCTATCTTTAAAACAAATACTTTAAAACTTTACAATGTTACAATTATAAAACTGTTGCATTTCTTGTCTTTCATAAAACTTTAACTTTGAGGAAACCTGCTAGGGTGTCCTCCTGTACTCTGTCCGACTATCGTTTCACTTGTACAGGACAAGTGACTTTAACATACTTTAACTATCACATATGGATCATGGCCCGAGGACCGGATTCCCTTTCTCGCTTACACCTCAGGGTAAGACTTTTACTTTAGCGCTGCCCACACCTCAGGGTGGGACTTTCTTTCTCGCTTGTAGTTCTATGCAAGACTCCTTTAGCATTGCTTACACCTCAGGGTAAGACTCCTTTAGCATTGCTTACACATCAGTGTAAGACTCCTTTAGCATTACTCACGCATCAAGGTGAGACTTCTACTTTAGCATGCCTGCACGACTTTCTACTATGCAACTACTATGCAATGCAATTACACTATTACACAAAATAGAAATGTAATCACATAAACTTTCATACAGACAAATAGCACATATTAACAGACAAGTATATAACATGGCATCTGCCACTGTCACTGTCACTATCGAGCTGTACTGAAGTACAACTCCTTTAACGTTCTTTACTTTAGCTCTTTTATTATCATTCAAAACTAGTTTAAAAGGTAATACTATACTCTTTATCTCTTTGTATTTCATTTTATAAAAATATATAATTCTTATAAAATATTCTTTAACTTTGAAAACTCTCTCTTTAACAGTATGCATGCCAGCCCAAAACCATTTTAGGAAAAAGGGGCAATAAGAACTCACCTGACTTCTACTGGGTTTATCTAACCTAGCAATGAAACTTTAAGCTAGGTGGGATGCTAACAAATCTGTTTCAAGAGTCACGAATTGAACAAGGTTATAACCTACATATTTCATCTGAAAACCTCTATGTCCGAAATCTTTTTCGGTCGAAACCCATCTCGGTCAAAATCTTTTTCGACCGAAAACTATCCAGTTAGAAATATCTTTTACTCAGTAACTATTTTGTTCGACATCTAACTTGGTTGAAATCTTTTTCGACCGAAAACTATCCACTTAGAAATATCTTTTACTCGGTAACTATTTCGTTTGAAATCTATCTCGGTCGAAATCTTTTTCGACCGAAAACTATCCAGTTAGAAATATCTTTTACTCAGTAACTATTTCGTTTGAAATCTCCCATCCGAGAACTATCTCGTTTGAAAACATCTGTCCGAAATCATGCTGTCAGACATATTTTTTGGATGAACAATAGTTTTCAGACCATTCATCGAGATTCGGACGATTCAACTGTTCTTGATCAAATTCTTCGTTTTTGATCCAAGTTCCAATCTTTTAATGTCCAAAACTTATATCTAGCTTCTATGAAGCTAGATACATACTTTTTATGCCAATTTATACGTAAAAATCCCGTCTTTACGTAAAACCACTTTAAAACCTAAAAACCCACTTTCAATCCAGAAGTCGATCCTGAGAACGATTTGATACCTGTTGTCATGTTAATCCTTCTTCCCCAACCCTCGGAGATGTTCCAGCAATGATTTAGAGCAACACAAAGGTCTCGAGTGTGGATCCTTGAAGCTTTCTCTCTCTAGCCTCTCTCTCTAGGTTTAAGGGTGAAGATGATGAATGTGGGAGAGGAGAGGTGAATAGACTTAACTCCCTCCCTCTCTTGCGTTTCCTCTGTCCAGCCCAAGGCCCAAATCCCACGAGCCAGTTATGTTTTCGTTACTTTCCAAATCTCGTTCATATATTTTATTCTCTGTTATTATTATTATTTTCAGAATGTTATAAGTCTACCCCCCTTAGGAAAGGTTTCGTCCTCGAAACCTGTCAATAGTCAAATAGGTGAGGGTACGAGTCCTGCATTTCCGCCTCAGTTTCCCAAGTAGCTTCCGACCCTTTGCGATGCCTCCATTATACCTTGACCAACTGAATTTCTTTATTCCATAATTTCTTCTCTTTTCTGTCTATTATGGCCACGAGTTCCTCCACATAATTGAGGTTATTTTCTACCTCGATATCATTAAGTGGCACGTGTGCTGACTCGTCAGCCAAGCACTTGCGCAAGTGCGACACGTGGAAGGTTGGGTGGATTCCACTCAACTCATTAGGTAATTCTAACCGGTAAGCAACTTCACCACCCCGTGCCAGTATCTTGAAAGGTCCGACAAATCTTGGACTTAACTTCCCTCTCTTTCTGAATCGTATAATCCCCTTCCAGGGAGATACCTTCAATAATACTTGGGATCCCCGACATTGAATTCGACCGGTCTCCGCCTCTTATCTGCGTAAGATTTGTGACGGTCCTGTGCTGCTTTCATTCTGGCCTTAATTTGGTCAAACTTTTCAGAGGTTGTTATGACTACATCTAAACTTCCCAACTCCTTCTACCCTATCTCACCCCAACAAATCGAGGTTCGGCATCTTCTCCTGTACAACATTTCATAAGGCGACATACCAATAGTGGCATGGTAGCTATTGTTGTAGGAGAATTATGCCAGAGGTAGGTGACTATCCCAACTGACACCAAAGTCTATAATGCATGTGCGTAGCATATCTTCCATCGTTTGGATGGTTCTCTCCGACTGACCATCAGTCTGTGGGTGATAAGCCGTTCTGATATTCAATCTCGTACCCATTGCCTCATGAAATCTTTTCCAGAACCGCGATGTGAATCGTGTGTCCCAGTCAGATACAATCGACAGTGGTACACCATGTCGAGTTACAACCACATTGATGAATACTTCTGCCAGCTTCTCAAATGAATACGTTTCACGGATCGGTAAGAAGTGTGCACTCTTTGTCAAACGATCCACTATAACCCAAATCGTATCATGGCCTTTAGCTGTGTGGGGCGGCTTTGTAAAAAAGTTCATGGTAAACCGCTCCCACTTCCATTCGGGTATTTCTAGAGGCTGAATCTTCCCGTATGGTTTTTGATGCTCGGCTTTAACCTGTGAGAAAATCAAACACTTACTCACGTATTCCGTCACGTCGTTCTTCATGTTGGGCCACCAATACTCTTTCTTCAAATCCGGATACATCTTCGTGGTTCCCGGGTGGATGGAATATCGAAACTTATGGGCCTCGTCGAGAACTTTGGCTCTAAGCTCTCCGCCCTTCGGTACCCATAACTAACATCTTTTACAAGTAACATCTGTCCCCAAAGCACCTTAACAAGCTGGTACACATTCCCGTAGAAAATCTATTCACTTTCTGTTCATAAAACTTTCCTTAACGCGTTCATAACTTAACATATATTATGCCTTTGTTTATGTATATAAAAATATATTAAACGCTTGCCATAAAATATAACTTTGCTTTATTTAAAATATAGCTTGAATATAAATTATGCCTTTGTTTGTGTATATAGAATATAATAAATGCTTGGCATAAATAGATATTTACTCTACCTAAAACGTACAGTTGGGTCTCATCACTAGGTATTCTCTTATTAAAACACTTATCTTATTATAAAAACAATTAGCGAAAGTTTTAATTAAAATAGTTTTATCTTTTTAACTCATTATCGTTCTTAACCTTAACTTACGAATGCATGCACACCACTCTGAGTAGCACCACTCCCAAGCCAAGATACCTCGTCATGTAAACCCACCTGTAAATAATCTAACGTATATACAAAGTCAGCTACGCTGAGTGAGTTCTAACAGTTTATATTAACAAGAAATGTTTCAATCATGGATATCATTTAATTGATCTCAGGAAATTAAAGTCTCGTATAAAACGGTTTGTCGTTTATTAACATATTGATAAATGACGTTATCTAATATTTCCATAAGAGTTCACCAACCCACGACTCATCCCATATCCATACCCCCAGCAAGTCTTACCGACTTGGATCGAGCTTACTACACTACTAACCCCTAATTTATCACACGTATCAACACACAATTCGGTAAACTTGACCAACCCCTAGACATAGACCCGACAAGTCCTAGTTAAGACTCTCCCAAGGTCTACTCACGCATCAGTCATAAACACGACATCGTTCCAACACAGTAGTCAATCAAATGCATCTGTGTTATTCATTGTTATTATCATGCTTTTTCGTTTCGTGATGATCGTTAGTGTCAGTGTTATTCATGGTCTGCCTATGAAACCTAGTAACAGGAGTACGACCTGCTCTTTTACCTCTTCCTCTTCCGACCATTATTACCTATACCCATAGATGTATGACATCAGAATTTGTATAACTGGTTATGATCTAGAAAATCAGAAATTAAACCAAGAATGTAATTAATTATCTGTTGTCTTGATATCACCCGTTATATTCATAATGATAACCAACACCTTAACCTACACCCTATGGCATTCCAGCTATTCTCAAAGCTCTTAGTTTAAGTCTAGATACTAATCTTTCCTATTAGTATCTAAATCCCTTAAACTGCGGCTCTGATACTAATTTGTCACACCCGTAATACAGGACAGTTATCTAACCAGAGTAGTACCTCCAACAGATATGTTCCCAGGAAAGAACGACGGGTCTAGGAGAGATTTATACACCGCTCTTTCCTTAGACAGAACATTCCGTTCGTCCTCTAACTACATACTTGGACCCTTTGCTCGTGAGTGTGCAAAAGATAAGAAGAAGAAAGTTGAAGGTAGTAGAGTGAAGCATGTAGAGATGATTGAGGAGAATGAGAAGTCTAAGAAAGCTCCAACTGCTCTTATGTCAAAATAACTAAGTAATTATGAGTGGGATGATGAAATTGAAAATGTTGAGAATGAGTTTGATGAAGCCCTGATGGCTGAAATAGAAGTCTCAAAGAAAACAGCTGAATTTGCAAGTGATTGTGCTTTGAAATCTGATGACAAAGGCAAAACAGCAATTTCTACTTTTGAGGAAAATTCATCTGATAGTGAGGTAACTTCTGTCAATGATTCATTCATATGTTCTTCTGACTGTATTGAGAAAATACAGAATTATCATGCATCAAACACATTCTTGATTGCTGAAAATGATAAATTGAAAAGGGTAAATAAGGAATAAAAACAAAATGAGGTTACCTACACCAGAAAAATCAATGCTTTGTTAAAAGATAACATGAACTTTAAAGAATACCTAAACAAAAGGATTTGTTAATCAAGGATCTTACAGACAAACTTATTGCTGCCTAATCCGATCTTATAAAAGAATGGGTTTTGATTTCTAAATGGGGTATGCAAAGAAAAATTTTAGAAAATTGTGTTGATAAGCAAGGAAGTTGTTTTATTAAAGATGGAGTTGGTTACAAGCGGTAACTCATCCTGATCATTTTGAACCGTTTCCTGAACCTCATGTTTTAAATGATTTACTTAGAGATGATAACTCTAATTTTCATGACTTATATGTTAGTGTAGCAAATAACACATGTCATGTATATGAGAATGTTTCAGTTGATGATGTGAGGAGTTTTAATGAATCCAATAAAGTTTGTGTGAGAGAGACAATAAGGGATTGTAGACAATTTGTGGTTGATACATGTATTGCAAACAAGTTTGTTAAGTCATGTGCTTACAATGTTTTTGATGATGTACACAGTCTTTCAGATTCTGATAGTTCATATGTTTCTGCTTGTTCTACTAACTCTGTGTGTGATGTTTCTGATTGTGTGTCTGAGGGTTCTTCTGATTCTACTTTCTTCGATAAAGTGGTGCCAGCGAGAGAGTATATTCCAATTCACAAAATGTCATGTCTAGCCAACGATGTCGTGTTAGATGAATTTGGAAATCCATTGATACAAGATTATGATCTTTCTCATGAGAGGCCAAAGAAAAATGATTTCATAGCTCCTGAAAATCACATCCTGACAAGTGAAAGGGAGAATGTGAAGCCTGTACAAATTAAAATCAGTACACCAACAAAGAGTAAAAATGTTTGTGGAAGGTCAAATCAAATGAATGTCAAAGGCAAATCAAATGATGTCAAAGATAAGTTCATTGATGTCAAAGATAAGCCCGTTCAAAGTAAAGGAAAGTCAGTAATAAGTCAGAGTTCAAAAGAGTGTGAGAAAGAAAAATCCGTGTTTGAAGTTGGCGAATGTTCAAAGTCAAAGTCAAAGACAAAGTCAAAGTTTAAAAGTCAAAATTGTTTCACTTGTGGTCAAGTTGGACATTTTGCTAGAAATTTCAAACACAAGTCAAGTGAGTCAAAGGTCAAAGGGTACAATACAAGAACAAAAAGCAAAATCAACAAGTGGTTCAAGAAAGCATATGTGAACGACAGTGTGTTTGAGTCCGGAGTGAATCATCGTTACAGTCGTGATTACCTGCTTTCTAAAGATCATAGTGAATTTTATTCTAATGCTTGTCATGATTATGTGCTACCTAATTTTGTGGACAAAAAGGTCCAAAATAGTCCAATATATGTGAAAAAGTCAGTCAAACCAAGCTATTTTGCTAAAGAAAAATTCAATAAGAAATATGGGAAAAATGTTGGTTGTTTTTGAAAAGTTAAAATTGAACAAACTTCACATATATCTGGAACAAAGAATGTTAAGAAAATTGTGAAACAAGTTGATGTAACTAATCAAAGTCAGCTTGGGTAAAAAATGATCTAGGTACTTGTTTCTCACTAATTCTATCTTAAAAATGTGCAGAGTCAAACCGAGAGGACTATTAATAATGCTTGGCATGTTGATAGCGGTTGCTCAAGACACATGACTGGACAAAGAGATATCTTAAACAATTTCCGATCTTTTGATGATGGTTTCATTGCGTTTGCTGGAAATAAAAAGGGTGGAAAGATCACTGGACAGGGAACAGTTTCAAATGATTTAATAACTCTTGAAAAGGTTAACTACGTGTCACAATTGGAGTATCTTCTTAGTGTGTTGCAAGTGTGCGATAAGGACATACCGGTTCACTTTACTGCAAAAGAATGCTTGTTTTTAAATCCAGGACTGATAATTCCTGAAGAAATGATTTTGATGCGTGCTCCAAGAAAGTTCAATACTTATGTGGTAGATATGAATGACCATTCAACATCAGTAAGTGTATCTTGCATGTTATCAAAAGCCACAGGCTCAGAATCATATTTGTGGCATCGGAGAATGGGTCATGTGAATCTGAAAAACATAAACAATCTGGTTTATAAAGATCTGGTGCGAGGTTTACCCAGAAAGGAATTTATAATTCAAGAAAGTTGTATGTCATGTGCAAAAGGAAAACAACACAAGAAATCCCATCCGAAGAAGACAGTGACAACGTTTACTCGACCTTTATTTCTTATTCATATGGATTTATTTGGTCCTGTTCGAGTAAAGAGTATTGCAAAGAAATCTTACTGTCTTGTTATCACAGATGATTTTACAAGATTTTCCTGGGTGTTCTTCCTTGCAACAAATGATGAAACACCTGAAACAATCATCGAATTTATAAAGCGAATTGAAAACATATGTGATAGCAAAGTGTCAATTATTTGCAGTGATAATGGAATAGAGTTTAAGAATAAACTAATAAATTTGTTTTGTGCAGAAAAAGGCATAACTCATCAATTTAGTGCAGCAAGAACTCCGCAACAAAATGGAGTGGCTGAAAGAAAGAACAAAACTTTAATTGAAGCTGCTCGTACAATGGTCGTGGATTCAAAATTGCCCATTATTTTTTGGGCTGAAGCAGTAAACACAACATGTTATGTGTTGAATAGAGTCCTCATGGTGAAACAACATACAAAGACTTCATATGAGTTGTTTTTCAAAAGAAAGTTGTATATCAAGTTTTTCAGAGCATTTGGATGTTCGTGCACGCTTCTAAATACACAAGATTTTTTGCCAAAGTTTGTTGCAGTTGGAGATGAATGTTATTTCTTGGGATACTCGTCTTATCAAAAGGCTTTCAGAGTTTATAATAAAAGAACAAAGATTGTTCAGGAATCGTATTAAGTGGAGTGGCAAGAGTCAACTATTTCTCCTGAGCAAAATGGGCCAGAATGGTTCTTTGATGCAGATATAATTTTCAAAACTTTTGATCAACAATCTCTATCTGATTCTGATGGTGCAAGTTCTTCAAATACAGTTGAGGAGTCAGTAACAAGGATTGATCAAACTGTTAACAATTTCTTGCTTGGTCCACAAAAAGTAATGATTCAAAGTGAAAACTCTGAAGATGTTACTAAATCTACACAAACACAAGAAGAGCAACTTGAAATTTCAACTACAAATGATGAAAGTGAAGTACAGGTTCCTGTTACTAATGATGAACCATTTATTTCTGAAGATCAGCTAGAAGTTTTCAATGTTCAAGCTGAGAATGATAGTCAATCAAACTCTTCAAGTGTTTCAAATGACCAATCACCAGAGTTAAATGACACTAGTATGCCAGAATCAGTTCAGGTTGAAGAAATTCCATCTCTTAGAATTCATTCAGCTCATCTTGTTGAGAATATTATTGGATCTATTGAAGAAGGTGTGAAAACAAGAAGCCAAACTGGAAACATTAATGCATGTCTATATTCGTGCTTCTTATCACAAGAAGAACCGAAGAATGTCACAATCGCACTTCGAGATTCAAATTGTATTGAAGCGATGCAAGAAGAGTTATTTCAATTTAAGAAGCTGAATGTGTGGCATCTTGTTGATCTTCCTGAAGTTAAGTACCCGATCGGTACAAAATGGGTTTTTCGCAACAAAAAGGATGATCGTGGCATTGTTGTTCGGAACAAGGCTCGACTTGTTGTACAAGGATTCTATCAGGAAGAAGGGTTGGATTATGATGATGTTTTTGCTCCTGTTACCCGAATTGAAGCTATTCGTATCTTTCTAGCCTACGCTTCATTCATGAAGTATATGGTTTATCAAATGGATGTGAAGACTTCATTTCTTTATAGGGTTGTAAAAGAAGAAATATATGTCAATCAACCACCTGGTTTTGAAGATCCTGATAATCCATTCCAGGTTTACAAACTCGATAAGGCATTGTATGGTTTACATCAAGTACCTCGTGCGTGGTATGAAACCTTGTCAACTCATCTTACAACAAATGGCTTCGTTCGTGGTACAATTGACAAGACATTGTTTTTGAAGAAGATTGATTCTGATATGTTGATAGTTCAAGTATATGTTGATGATATTATCTATGGGTCAACAAATGAAAATTTGTATCGTGAGTTTGAAACAGTCATGAAACTCAAATTTGAAGTGATTCTTATGGGTCAAATGCAATTTTTTTTCTTGGATTGCAGGTGGAACAATCTGATGCTGGAATACTCATTCACCAAGCAAAAATATGTTAAAGTCATTCTTACAAAATTCAACATGAGTGATTGTAAATCGGCTTCCACTCCCATTGCTCCTCATGAACCTCTCATAGTGGATTTATCTGGTGTTGATGTTAATCAAAAGATTTACCGTTCCATGATTGGTTCATTGATGTATCTGACAGCAAGTAGACCCGACATCATGTTTGCAATTTGTTCTTGTGCTCGATATCAGTCTGCTCCAAAAGAATCCCATGAATCAGCTATCAAAAGAATATTTTGGTATCTTAAGGGTCGAGTTAATCTTGGTCTATTGTATCCATCTGATTCCGATTTTCAATTTTATGCTTATACTTATAGTGATTATGGTGGTTGTAACTTAGACAGGAAATCTACATCTGGAGGTTGTCAATTTTTGGGGGAGCGGCTAATATCGTGGCAATGTAAGAAACAGACAAATGTGTCAACTTCAACTGCAGAGGCAAAATACACAGCTGCGTCTAGCTGTTGTTCACAAGTAATTTGGATTCAACATCAACTGTTGGACTTTGGAATTAATCTCTTGGAAACCCTAATTTACTGTGACAATGAGGCAATGCTAGGCATTGTGAAAAATCTAATCCAACACTCGAAAACAAAGCACATCGCCATCAGGTTACATTTTATTCGCGATTGTTTTGATATTGGTTTAATTAAGGTGGTCCACGTTGATACCTTAGAGCAAAAAGCTGACATTTTTACAAAAGTTTTTTCAACAGATCGGTTTAACTCTCTGGTAGAAATGTTGGGGATGATTTCTTTCTGATTTAAAAAAAAACGTTTAATAAAGTCAGTTATTTTGATTGAAAGACCGTATATGTTCCTCAAAAAGATTTTCTTTTAGTATTAAAATTTTGTTGAATTGTGGTTTATTTTGTGTTTTAGTAGTTTAAATAAATTGCATCACAATTTTAGGGGAAGAATAAAAGAAAATAAAAGTTTATGCTGAAAAAGAAAATATATGAATTAAATATGTGTGATGTTTATATGTGTGTGAATTTGTGAGAAATGATGTGACTAATTGACTTGAAAATAGGAAATGATAGTATATTTGTGTATTGAGCTTACGCATGAATTGGATATGATGGTGATATTGATTACAATTATTGATATGTTGGTAGGATCTGCATGTATAAATTAGACGATATTTGTGTGATTAACTAAATTGCAATCTGTGTGTTTTACCCACATCGAATATCGGTACTTTCATCATTCGAATGCAAAGTGAATCTAGTCATACCATGGGACTAGGATCTTGATGAGTTCTTAGCACAATTTTTTTGCTCTATTGACTATATCCGTCAAATATATGATTTAGAGTTAAACACCTTCATACAGCTGATGGTTCTGGTGAAAATCTCGGATGTAAACCAGGAAGTCAGTCTTTTTCGCCCTTTGAATCATTCGTGATTTCAATTGACATATCCAATATCTTACGGATATCCGCATACCCGAATGATTCATGATTCTTCATATATACTCTTCACAACTAATATGAATCAATATGAATCTGTACTATCTCAGAAACCAAGACAATGAATCAAAATGATTCTGAATCAATATGATTCCAATCAAATCCATTTGAATTATTTTTTCTGTGCTAAGAACGCTACCTTCATGCTGGAGATTGGATCATGATCTGGTGAAATTTTGTGTTGATTCTCAATTCTTTCCATCTTGATTATGGGGTACACATTGTATTGATTAATCTTACCTTAACTGTCACACAGTATCTGCTGAAACATGATGCATGAGTTTATATGGATTAATATACTGGCAATCAATGTTGAACTTAGTAGATCCTGACTTGATATGAAGTGTGATTAAGAGAGTGTGCATTTATGATCCTATGTCAATTCAGTTTATCAACATGTGAAAAGACTGGATTTTCTGAAAAAGTTTATGTGTGTGTTTTTGTTTTAGTATTTTGTATGAAGTATAAACTGTTTCTTCTTTGTTGCTTTTCTTATAGTTGAAAGTATTAAAAATTTTGGAACAGGTCTTAATGATATCAGGATTGGACAAATAAAAATAAAATTTGAAATTTCACAAGTAAAAACTTTTTGTCCAAAATTATTTTCAATCGAAAAATCGTATGCGAAAAGTTTTTTCATCCGAAATCTCAAAAGGTATATATATGTACTTTTCGATCGAAATCATTTCACCACCATTGTATGATTTTTCGAGTCTGTGTTTCGAATTTTATCAAGTATAGTGTTTTCGTGCGAAATCTTCGAGCGAAGTTGAAAGGGTTTTCAGGGTAAAGTTTCCGACATTGAGATATGTTTTTCTGGATCCTTAGAGTAAGATTAGATAGATCCATGGCTTTAGAATTTAAATATTTATGAATCGTCCGAAAACTTGTATGAATTGTCCGAAATCTTTGATGAATTGATTGAAATCTTTCTCGGATGGAAATGAAGTGTCTCCAATTGATTTGTCCGAAAAGGTTTTCGATCAGGTCTTATGTGAGTTTTCGTCCGAAAATCTTGGAGTTAGAAATTTTTTTGTAAAGAAATTGTTTTCGTTCGAAAAAAAGATGTTTTACAGGAGTTTTCGAGCAGGGGTTTTCGATCGAAAAAGTTTTCGGATAATAGTTTTCGATCGAAATCTTTGGAGTTGGCAAATTTTGAATTTTACCTGATTTGTGTTACTTGTCTTGAACAAATATGAACAAGTTAAAGTTCGAGGCAAGGCACAACATCTGTGCGTGTTTGATTGCTAGCACAAGAAAATCAAGTGGTTATGAAGAAATAGTTCGGTTTCTGAACAAAACACGAATTCTAACGGCCATATTAACACAAGTTACTGTTTATGAAAATCAAATTCGATAATTCTGGAACAATGTTGAATATAAACATGTTAACAAGGAGATCTGGATAGAAAGTACAGTTGGTGGAAAGAAGATTAAGATTACTGAACAAGTTGTAAGAGCGGTTCTTAATTTCATAGACAATGTCAGTTTTCCATACAGAATAAGCTACGCACGTGTGATGTAGATAATCAGAGAAATGTGTTATGAAGGAGATTTTCCAAGAAGGCAAGTGACAAAGACTTTATTAGGGAAACAGTGGAGGTACTTAGTACATGTATTCATTCATTGCCTTGGACCGAGGATAGGAGCATTTGATCAAATTGATGAAGTGTTCAATAGAGCTCTGGTTTGTCTGACAACTCATCGAAGATTCAATTTCTCAAGAATGATCTTTGAAGCTATGATTAATAATTTTGTGGGTCCAAGACAAAACAACAAGTTTCTACTCTATCCGAGATTCTTACAGATGATAATTAATACACTGTTGCCAGATCTTCCTAATGATGGGGTTGAGCTACCATTGGATCAAATGACAGAAACAATTTTTAGTAGTATGAACACCATAAGGAAGAAAAGTAAGTTTACTGGGACAGTGACACCTTTGTTTCCAAGCATGATTGAAGAGAATCCTGATCCCGAGTTTGGTGTAGAAGATGAATTGAATGATATTCAAGGTAGTGAAGTAGAGGATAATGATGGTAATGATAAGGATGATGAAGGTGGTGATAGGAATGTAGTTCAAGACAATCCTGAAGATGTTCAAGCACCTGTGATTATACCTGAAGTTATTACAGAGGTTGTGGTCGAGAAAGAAAAAGTTGATGAACCAGTTAAAGAAACAAAGAGAGTTCAAGAAAATGCAATTGTTGAAACACTAGAACTTCCAGCAACTACAACTGAAACTCCAATCAAAAGGAAAGCTACTGAATCTGAAAAGGACGTGCCTTCTAGACCTCCTCCGTCTAAAGGTATCGTGATTAAAGAACCAGAACAAAAGAGATTGAAGACTATAGCACAGAGGTACTCAGGAAAGGGAAAGGGTAAAGAAGTTCCAGATCTTGTTAAACAAAAGGCTTCTAAAGATTACAAATTGATGGATGAAGAGTTTCTAAACTTTGCAACTCAAGAAACTACAAATATTATAAGTCAACTGAAGACTCAAGTTTCAAATCTTCAAAGCAGAGAAGCTGCAAATGAAAGAGAAATTAGGGAGTTAAAGACAAGTGATTCCAAGAAACAAAAGCAGCTTGATGAGCAAGAAGTACAGATAGATAATTTGCAAAGCATTAAGATCTTGTCAAATGTCTTGGAATGTCTGTTTCAATTCCGAATGTCACTAGCCAACCCATGCAAGAGAATATAGAACAACAAGAACCTTCAACATTGAATCATTCACAACATACTGAATCTCCAATTAAAGGAGCTGATCTTTTTGGTTCACAAGATATGTTTGATGTTGATTCACTTATTAATCAACAAGGTGAAGGAATGGGGGTAGGAGATGAAGATAAGGAGAGGGAAGAAGATGAAAAAGAGGAAGATGAAGATGTTATTATTACAGATATCAAGAAAAATGATGCAGATCCTTCTGAAGATGATGATAGCAGTAGTGATGGATCTAGAGTTGGTGGTAGTGGAGCAAATAATGAAGAGTCAAGTGATGACAAAGATTCTGATGCAATTTATGAGAAACATGAATATGAGGAAAAACAAACGTATGTTGAATGTGACGGGAATGAAGTTGGAAGGTTGGATAAAGTAGTAGTTGAGAGAATTCCTTTCGATGAATTATTTGAAGAGAGTGAAACAGATGAAGCTCAAAAGGATTCTAATGTAAAGAAAGCTTCTTATGATAAAAGCTTCTGGTGGAAAATTAATGAAAAACCATCAACTGTTGAAAGAATTACACAAAGAATAAGGAATCCAAGAAAGGCTTTGATTGGATTGATCTTGGGTTGGAAATTTGATAGTGATAAGAAGATGTATGTGATCAAAAGGGTTTCTGGTGATATTCAATATTTTGATACTTTTCATAAATTACAGACACTACCAGTATGGGATATAAGATATCTGAGTCGTTTGAAGATGATTAACGAATCAAACAATACTCGAGCTTCTGCTTTTGAAGGACTTCTTAGGAATCAATGTAATCAAGATAGATTTACATTATTTCAGCCTTAAATTCCTATACGAAGAAAGATCAAGAAGAAATACAGAACAAATGAGAAGATCAAGTACAAATACATAGTCAAACCAGCTGATACTGTGATAGCTGTGTACATACCTGAAAGAAGAGAGAGCTTCATCAAGGATTTTGATAAGTGGTTTTATGATTCTTCATCACATGAAGCTGTTACTCAACAGAGGGGACTTCCAGAAGTCAGAATCTTTGATCTGATGGATCTATTTAGTTTTTCAGATGAAGATCTAAAGATTTTGTATTATAACTCGATTAAGTGTGATATGAGCTTGATGATAAAGAACGAAGCAAAATTGTATATGATAGTGGTGTCTCATTTTTTTGTCTCTAAGAGCCGAAGCTAGACTGATCAAGAAAAGGTTACATGATCTGGATTCAAAGAAAGTGAAGCCTGAGAAGAAGCCGGATGCATACAAGACATAGAACTTGGGATTCAATGGACTAGGGGGAGATTGTTGGAACCTAGTAGTCCATCGAATTCAAGTTTCTATTTTGATATGTGCTCAAGTGTAAAGTTTTCGAACGAAAACTTTAGGACGATCAGAGTTTTCGGACGAAATCTTATTACTATATATGTCTTGTATTTGAAAGCTAGTTAGAACATGAACTTGTATCTGATGTGTATCTCTGATTCAAAGTAGTGTATTACTGATTGTACTGATTCTCGAAGCGAATACAAGATGATGTTTTGTGATTATCTCAGTTTGATGGCGTATTATCTTAGATTCGTTGTTTGATTCGTCGGTTTTCGATCTGGGTCTCTTGAATTGATTTCGCCTTTTCAGGAGATTGTTCGTTATTGTGTTGCTTGGAATATTGCAGATCAAGGGGATTCACATAAATACAACATATTGCTCCTAGCAGGAACATATATTACTCTGGGCATAAAGTTCACGGAGAACGTGCCATCAACTCAGGCCTTACGGTTACACAAGAATATGCCCTCAGTTATCCCTATCTCAAAACACCTGTACATCTCCTGGAATGCCAACTACAAGCTAGTGGTTATCTGTGCTAAAAAAGATTTGAAAATATTTGGATTAACAAAAGGTTGGTGAGTTCATAAACAAATCATGTTTTCACAATCATATTTATCATACGAAACGACCATCCATCCCAATCCCACCCAGTGGCCAGACAAGGACCCTAAGCTTTATTATATACACTGAGACCTTTTGGCTACTGGCCACACAAGGACCAGTGTAAAAACAAGAGGATTAGTCTTGTCCCTCAGTCCCATCCCATTCCCGACTATAATAAGCGCTATTCACAGGTGTATATACATGGAAATCCAATAGGGATCCGACTCGTTTCGATAAAATCATTTCAAAACATTTTACATCGAGCATAGTTTAGAGGAACTCACCGTAAGCAGAATCTCCTTCTTTATCAAATATAACAATTAACACCTCGACAGAACCCTAATTAATGTTCATCATTATCATAATTAATAAACCTATCTTGGGTTTGCACAGGATAACCTCAGGGTGTTTAGAAACCTTACCTCGGTATTATCTACGGCAGTTTGCGAATGAATTGCTAGAAACCGGATCCTCGTACGTGGACCAGAGCTCGGGAATAGAATCACCAGTGTGTGTGTGTGTTTTAAATGGTGAAAAGATGGTGTAGAAATGGCTGAAGTCGAAGTTCTATTTATAGGGCAGAGATCACGGTTGTGACCGACCGTTACATATGGTGACGGTTTGTCACCTAATATGGGCGGCAAACGTAACGGACCATTACGCCCCGTGACAGTCCGTCATAGGGTTACACGTGTCAGGATTTCCCCGTTAGTCAGCATACACGTGTCATCTCCTGGTTCATTGTCGTGCTGCGCCCGTAACGCACCATTATGTCCTGTGACTGTCCGTCACCACCGTAACGGACCGTTATCTCCTTGTGACGGTCCGTCACAGTCACAAATTTTCCTATTTGTCATTTTTGGCCCTTGAACTTTTGAAACTTTGTACTTTTATCCCTTAGGCTTTTCTTTTGAATATTTTTAGTTTCTATAACACTTGGGAATTCTCCGGGTATTACAGTGAGGGTTTTGAGAAAATGAACATTCTGGCCCAATTTAACACCTGACTACGGAGCCAATGCACGGCCATGCAAAGGGATGCAGGGTCGTGCATTGCCCCTGTTTGACCAAGTTTGACTTTTTTTTTAAAGATTAATAGTTTAATTAATTAAAAAATATTTTTAATTAAAAGATAATAAAAAATAATTTAGATTTATTTAAAGTATTGTTAAAAATGATTAAAATAACTTGGTCGAAAGGGGTACAATAAAAAATTCCAATTTCACGGCAAAGTACTTAACTGTTTTGTTGTCTTTCAATTTCAGAGTATCGAGCTTGTCATTACCAAAAATAAAGGAGAATAAAAATTAAACACGTAAACTGTTCGAAAGCATCACGCTTATATAAAATAAATGCTTTCGAATGGCGGCACTTATATTCATTCGTTTCTCTTGACAAAATTTTCGCGGTCGCGATCCTTGAAAGTTCCTGCAAAGATAGATTAATTAACACAAGCACTAATATAAAAATAAAAATAAAAGTGAGAAGCAATAAAAAGGAAAATGAAGTTGGAATAAAACAAATAGAAAATAAAAATAAAAGAGAAAAATAAAGAAGAAAGAAAACAAAAAGAAAATAGAAATAGTCAATCCAACGACTTAGATCTTTCGTAAAATTACCGTGTCCCCGGAAACGGCGCCAAAAACTTGATAGGTGCTTTTATGTGTATATAAAAATATATATAAATACATCCCTGGTAATGACACCAAAAGCTTGATGCCAAATGCGAGAGATATAATATATATATATATATATATATATATATATATATATATTGTTAATGTTTGGTTTAGAGTTACACAAAATCAGGTTTTATGTTTATAAATTAAAATGATAAATAATTCACTAAATACACACACAATAGGCAAATGAACCTATCGTAGCGTAGTGTAGTCTGGGTAAGAACCAAGTATCGAACCATGGACACGGAATCCTTATTCAACCCTCGCTATTGTGTGACTAGGATAATAAGTTGAAAAAAGTGTTTTGTTTAAAAACAGGAAAAAGGAAAAGAAAGGTAATTAGGAATGTCATCTCATCTAAGGTGTTATTATGGTTGTAATCACTAGTTAATTAATTGTTATATTTTAGTAAGGTTGGTCAAAGTTACTAGTACTAACCCTTTCGATAGGGGAGTTAGTATTTCGTAATGAAACAGTGGATACGGTCGGCCAACTGTTCCTAATAACTATCGGGATCCTAACGGGGTCTCAAGTCTGTCGGTTGTCCAATGATTTATTAATCGGACTAAGATTATCCTCTCGACTGGTGCACGCCATTTCGTATAACTTCTTTTGAAAAGTTGGAATGCGCAACTTCCTCCGAATCTACTTTATGAATTATTGAACCTAACAATTTATATTCTTAAAACAATTGTCTTTACTTGTAAAAATATTTTAAATAAATATCGTTTTCCCTCCCAATATTGAATACTCGACTCCGCGGTCGGTTCGCCCTTGAATCCTAACACAAGCGAAGTAAAGTTACACCGACACGAACCACAAGGTCAGCTAAAACTCGAATAACTCGTTGAATACCCAAACCTTCAATCAACCCATAATGTTAAACCTATACTAACCGGGCCCTTGGTAGCACCAAGATTTGTATATAGACCATACAAACTCGAATAAGCTTCCCAAACAAGAAGTCTTGCTTAAGTAACTCACAAGATTTAAGATTATCAAGTTTGTTTAAAGATAACTTATTCTTGTCTTTTTAAGATAAATTAAAAGAAATACTTTAAGAACATAACATACTAAATATACTTCATTAATTAGACAAAGTTCAACCAAGCCAAGTAACGCAAGAGGACTAGCCATGAATGACCATACAAGTGACTCCACTAACCCTTAGACAATGTGTGGAAGTGATCCAACACCAAGGGAGAGTGGGTATAGGTTTCCACTTGTTTACTCGAATGAGAAAATCATTCCATTACAAAACTTAGAAAAGAAAAATAAACAAAAAAAAGCTAAAAATGGAACAAAACCGAAAGAGTTTCGGCCCTAGCAAAGTTCCAGGGCTTCCACTAACCCGATCTTGGACACCTAAATGTTTGGAATGAGCTTGCTATTTATAGGCAAAGATTTGGGTAATGCACGGCCGTGAAATGGGATGCACGGTTATGTAAAGTTGTAACACCTGGATAATTCCCAAATAAAGGCCAAAAGTGTCAAAAATGAAAGTTCAGGGGTTGAACTTTAATTCTCCAAAGTTAAGGGACTAAAAGTGAAAATTTTGAAAATAGAAGGGGTAGCGGATCGCTACCCTAAGCCTTAGTGGTCTGCTACGTGTGGACTAAGTAATGAACTGGGAGCTGACACGTGTCCCTGTGCCTCATCGCTTGGGATCTGACGTTTGGAAGGGTGGCGGACCGCCAGCCTTAACCTTAGCGGTCCGCTACGTGTTCGCTAAGCAAAATTTGCCGCCTCAAGGGGTGGCGGACCGCCACACCCTTGCTTAGCGGTCCGCTATGGGCCCGATGATCACCCTATAAATAGATGGACGAATTCAGTCCATTTCACACCACCACCACTTCACCACACACACACACACACACACACTAAGTTGGTTCTGGTCTGCTCTTGAAAGTCCGGTTTCTCGCTATTTCGTCCGTAAACTGCCGTATATAGTGCTGAGGTAAGGTTTCTTAACACCCTGAGGTTTCTTCGTGTAAACTTAGGATAGGGATATTGATTATGATAATGTCGGACAAGATTTAGGGTTCTGTCGAAGTGTTGATTATTATATTCAATACAGGAGGAGGTTCTGCTTGAGGTGAGTTCCTCTAAACTGTGCTCTATTAAATATTTTCTAAATGATTTTTATCTGAGATCCCAATACTATCCGTGCATATATGCTATAATAAGTACTTATAATGGCCATGATTGGGGTGGGACCTAGTGACAAGACTAATCCTCTGGTTTGAGATCTGGTACATATGGGACCAGCGCGCCGAAAGGTCTATGTATATATGTATGTTGTAGACTCAGAGTCCATACATGGTTACTGGGTGATAGATTGGAGGGAATGATCGTTAGACCCATGTGGGGAATTTCATTCTTGTATCAAAGATATTGTAAAGATGATTTTTTTTATGACCTCACCGGCGTTAAGCTGATCCAAAATGTTTTCAAAATATTTTTGAGCATAGGTGAACCCTAGCTGGTAGTTGGCATTCCAAGGGAGGTACAAATGTTGGATATAGGGATGACTGAGGGCAGGTCCTGTGTGACCATAACACCTGAATGAATGGCATTATTTTTCGTGAGTTATAAGTCCATAGTTTGTTATGTTGTATTTTTCCAGTCAGTCCCTATTGTACAAACTTTATGTTATGAAATAAAATAAGTTATGATATTAAGTCTTCTGATGTGTGTTTTTTTGGTATTAACGTCACAGTAACTAGAAGGCGACCTTCAACTAGTATGTAGTTATATGACGAATGGAATGTTCTGTCTAGGAAGGAGCGGTGTATAAATCTCTCCTAGACCCACCGCTCTTACCTGGGATCATATCTATTGGAGGTACTACTCTGGTTAGATGATTGGCCTGTGTTACGGGTGTGACAAGTTGGTATCAGAGCCGCGGTTTAAGGGATTTAGATACTAATGGGAAAGATTAGTATCTAGACTTTAACTAAAGAGCTCTGAGAATAGCTGGAATATCACAGGATATAGGTTGAAATGTTGATTATCATTATGAATATAACAAGAAATGTCGAGAAAACAGATATTAATTACATTCTTGGCCAAATGCCTTTAAATTCTGATTTTATGGATCATAACCGGTTATATGAATTCTAATATCATACATCTGTATATAGGTTGCAATGGTTGGAAGAGGAAGAGGTAGAGAAATAGGTCGAACTCCGGTCACTAGGAATCATAGGCAAACTAAAAATAATGCTGAGATTAACGATCATCACAAAACGAATGAGAACAACGATAACAACACGAATACTCATACTGAAGAAGTAATTATGTCTGAGGCACAGTTCCAAGATTTTGTGGCTACTGAGGTAACAAAAGCCTTGAGAAACACACTACCCGGACTGCTAGATGAAGTTCTTTCAAGAAGAATGGGTACTGGAACAGTTGGAGGAGGAAACAACAACAATACCAGAGGGGTAAATGGAAATGCTAATACTAGCTCAGTAACAAGAAATGAGAATCATGAAGGATGCAATTATAAATCCTTCGAAGGATGAAAACCCAAGCCATTTGACGGCAAGAAAGGAGCCATTGATACTACTCAATGGATTACAATGATGGAGGCCGTGATTAAGCTTAGTTAGTGCAGAAGCGATCAGGCAGTTAAGTTTGCTGCCAATTCCTTGGAAACCACAATATTGGAATGGTGGGAGTCTGTAAAACAAACCAGAGGGGAGCAAGCTTGAGGAGGAGTTTCAGCATTTGCAGGCTGGAACTATGACGCATCAGGAGTATGCGACCAAGTTTGATAAGATGTCTAAATTGGTGCCACATCTGGTGACAACCAAACCCCGAAGAATCAAACATCTTATCAAAGGTTTGCCACTAAAGGTACGAACCTTGGTGAAAACCTCTGCACCTTCGACAATGGATACAACTCTATTGTTGAGTGCCACAATTTATGATGATGTGGCAGCTCAAGAAGCCAAGGATAAAGCCGAGAAAACGGTTGAGATAAAACTAGTGGAAACAAAGAGGAAGAATGAGGAAATTATGTATTGGTTTAAACCAAGGAATTTTAAGTTCCCTAAGAGAGAGGGAAACAATTTCGTTAGAAATCCCCAAGAGATAAAATGCGGTAGATGCCAGAAGCTGGGGCATGTTACAACATATTGTCCATCTCTTAGATGTTTCAATTGTAACGAGATGGGACACATCTCAAGAAATTGTACCAAACCCACACCACAGAAGCCCGGAGGAGGGGCTAAAGGGCGAGTGTTTGTGATAGGCAAAGGAAAGAGAAACGATAATGCCAAGGTGGTGGCTGGTACGTTTCTAGTCAATGATATTTATGCTAAAATCCTGTTTGATACGGGAGCGAATAGAAGTTTTGTTTCAGATGCCTTTAGTTTGTATTTAGGCATGAAATCTACCGCACTTGAGCATGCTTACGTAGTTGAGATGGCAAGTGGTGAGCAAATTAGGATAACCAAATCGTATGCGAATTGCAAAATGACTCTAGGCAATGAAAATTCAGTGATTGAATTAATGCCAATTAGTATGAACAAGTACGATGTTATCGTTGAAATGGATTGGTTGAACCAATGCCATGCTCAGATCAATTGTGATCAAAGAACTATTAGGATTTGTAGGCCTAACAGAGAGTCTATGTTAATACAATGCGATAGTGATGAGAATAAGATTGAAACAATTTATGTAGCTAAGGCTAAGAAATGTGTGAATACTGGATGTAGTGTATTCGTAGTTCATTCTTTAGACTCTAAACCCGTACGTAAAATTGCGGACATTCCTATAGTATGCAATCAACTGGATGTATTTCCAGAAGAACTACATGGACTACCACCGGATAGACAAATCGAATTCCGAATCAACCTCATTCTATGAACTAAACCCGTAGCTAGAGCACCGTATCATCTAGCACCTTCCGAATTGAAAGAATTGATGAAGCTGATTCAAGAATTATTAGATAAAGGCTTTATACATCCAAGCACTTCACCCTGGGGAGCACCAGTCTTGTTTGTAAAGAAGAAAGATGGAAGCATGCAGATGTGCATAGATTATCGAGAACTAAACAAGCTCACTGTAAAGAACAAATATCCATTGCAAAGAATAGATGATTTGTTCGATCAGTTGCAAGAAGCTAAATACTTATCGAAAATTGATCTTAGATCAGGATACCACCAGTTAAAGGCACAGGAAAAAGATGTACCTAAGACTGCTTTTAGAACCCGATATGGACACTATGAATTCCTAGTTATGTCGTTCGGTCTAACTAATGCTCCCGCAGCATTTATGGACCTAATGAACCGAGTTTGTAAACCATTCTTGGACTCAATTAACTACCTTAACTGAAAAGGCAGTAAAATTTGAATGGAGTCAGAAGCAGGAAGAAGCAATCTAAACCCTTAAATAGAAACTTAGTTCAGCACCAATCTTAGCATTACCCGAAGGAAGTGATGACCTCGTCGTCTATTGGAAACACTATCTATATGGTACTAAGTGTGTAATATATACATACCATAAAAGTCTCCAACATGTATTCAATCAGAAGGACACTACTCCCGTGAATGCCCGCAAGGCTTCAAATGCTTTAAATGCGGAAGATGTGGGGTAAGACATACGGGTGAATGTCGGTTAGGGTCTAATCTGTGCTTTAAATGCGGCAAAACCGGACACTACTCCCGTGAATGCCCGCAAGGCTTCAAATGCTACAACTGTGGGGAGGGTGGACATATGAGCCGGGAATGCACCAAGCCCAGGATGGGTCAAGCCGGGAAAGGGAAAGGCCCGGAGAAGACAGAAGAGAGACCCCGAGCAAAGACTCGCGCCTATGCGCTGACGCAGGAATAGGCCAGAGCGGACCCCGATGTGGCGTCAGGTACGTTCGTCCTTGACAATACTTTTGTTTCTGTGTTATTTGATTCGGGTGCAAGTAAGAGTTTTATATCTGCGACTTTTTGTAAACGAGTGAAGTACACTGTCAGTAAACTAGAAAGGGCCTTTAGCGTAGAAACCGTTGAGGGTAGAACTGGGAGGGTGACTGATGTAGTTGACAATTCCACGATAAAAATAGAAGGTCATAGATTTCCCGTCAGGTTATTTGTCATGGTTTTGGGTGGGTTTGATGTCATGTTAGGAATGGATTGGCTAACTGCCAATGAAGCACAAATTATATGTAAACGAAAGATAATCCGACTCAAGACTCCGGACGGTAGCAAAGTCGAGGTTCTTGGAGATCGTGACGCCCCGATGCCAAACGTCATCTCGATGATTAAGGCAACAAATTACTTGAGGCGCGGATGCGAGGCTTATCTGGTGTACGTGATCGACAAGTGTAAGGAAGTGAAGGAACTAGACGATGTACCCGTGGTACGCGAGTACCCGGAGGTGTTTCCAGAGGATTTACCTGGGATACCACCCGACAGAGAGATCGAATTCCGAATCGACTTAGTACCAGATGCCCAGCCCGTGGCTAAGGCTCCATATCGACTAGTACCGGTGGAGATGAAAGAGTTAATGGCACAACTAGACGAGTTACTTGAGAAGGGATTTATCCAACCGAGCATCTCGCCGTGGGGTGCTCCGGTGTTGTTTGTGAAGAAGAAGGATGGTTCGATGAGAATGTGTATTGATTATCGTGAGTTGAACAAACGTACGGTGAAGAACAAGTACCCTTTACCAAGGATCGACGACCCGTTCGATCAATTACAGGGCGCAAGTTGGTTCTCAAAAATCGACCTCCGGTCCGGGTACCATCAGTTGAAGGTGAGGGAAGAAGACATACCGAAAACTGCATTTCGCACGCGTTATGGACATTTCGAGTTCCGCGTTATGTCTTTCGGATTGACGAACGCCCCCGCAGCGTTCTTGGATTTGATGAATAGGGTTTGTCGACCAATGCTGGATCGATCGATAATCGTGTTCATCGATGATATCCTCATCTACTCCAAGAATGAGGGTGATCACGCGTCTCACTTGAAGGAAGTATTGGAAGCTCTAAAGAAGGAAAAGTTGTATGCTAAGTTCTCCAAATGCGCGTTCTGGCTTAGGGAAGTCCAATTCCTAGGTCACGTCATTAACCCGAATGGTATTATGGTTGACCCAGCAAATATAGTGACGGTAAGGGAATGGAAAATTCCTAAGACGCCAACTGAAATCCGCAGTTTATTGGGATTGGCAGGCTACTATCGGAGATTCATCCAGAATTTCTCAAAAATAGCTTCGCCATTGACTAAGTTGACTCGGAAGGAGGTAAAGTACTAATGGGGTTCGAATCAGGATGAGGCGTTTAAGGAATTGAAGGAGAAACTAACCCAAGCTCCAGTCTTGGCCCTTCCCGAGGGCAATGAAGACTTAGTGGTATACTCTGACGCTTCGGGTCAGGGACTGGGATGCGTGTTGGTGCAACGCGGGAGAGTGATCGCGTATGCGTCCCGGCAGTTGAAGGTTCACGAAGCTAATTATCCGACTCACGATTTGGAACTTGCTGCTGTCGTATTCGCATTAAAAATCTGGAGGCACTACCTTTACGGGGTGAAGTTTACTATTTACTCCGACCAAAAAAGTTTGAAGTACTTCTTCGAACAAAAGGAACTTAATATGAGGCAGAGGCGATGGTTGGAACTGTTGAAAGACTATGACTGTGAAATAATGTACCACCCTAGAAAGGCAAACGTGGTGGCTGACGCTCTAATCCGAAAGGATGTGCCTACTCCTATTAGGGTGAAAGCTTGCCAGTTGGTGGTAACATCGGATGTGATGAGAGAAATTGAAAAGGCTCAAGATGAGACACTTAAAGAAGAAAACATAAAGAAGGAAATGATGGTTGGCCAACAGGACAAGTTAGAATATAACACCCTTGGTGTTAGGACACGTTTTGGACGGGTATGGATACCTATGGGTGGCGAGCTTAGAACCAAAATCTTGGATGAGGCTTATAAGTCTTGGTACTCTATCCATCCTGGTACCAATAAAATGTACCAAAATCTAAGAAAGGATTACTGGTGGCCTGGAATGAAGTACGAAGTGACAAAGTACGTAAGCAAGTGCTTGACTTGCTCGCAAGTAAAGGCCGAACACCAGAAACCGTATGGAAAGATTCAACCACTTGATATATCGGAATGGAAGTGGGAACACATTACCATGGACTTCATAACCAAGCTACCTCGCACAGCTAAAGGTCATGACACCATTTGGGTAATTGTGGACTGTTTAACGAAGAGTGCTCATTTCCTACCTATTCGCGAGACGATCTCGTCAGAAAGGTTAGCGGAAGTATTTATTAACGAAGTAGTAGCACGGCATGGGATGCCTTTGACGATCGTATCTGACCGGGACACACGATTCACATCGAGGTTCTGAAAAAGATTTCACGAGGCGATGGGCACGAGGCTTAATATCAGCACGGCATACCACCCACAAACGGATGGTCAGTCCGAAAGAACCATTCAAACATTGGAGGATATGCTTCGCGCTTGTATTATTGATTTTGGCGGCAGTTGGGACAGTCATCTGCCGTTAGCCGAATTCTCCTACAACAATAGTCATCACATGACGATAGGCATGCCGCCTTACGAAATGTTGTATGGGAGAAGATGTAGGACCCCGGTTTGTTGGGGTGAGATTGGACAGAAGGAATTAGGAAGTCTTGAAGTCGTAAGAGAAACATCGGAAAGGTTTGATTTGATCAAATCAAAGCACGAATGAAGGCCGCACAAGATCGTTAGAAGTCCTATGCGGATAAACGATGAAGGCCTATTAAGTTTGATGTGGGGGACAGAGTAATGTTGAAAGTGTCACCCTGGAAGGGAATCATACGATTCAGGAAGAGAGGAAAGTTAAGTCCGAGGTTTGTCGGACCATTCAGGATAATGGCACGGGTTGGTGAAGTCGCTTATCGGTTAGAGTTGCCTGATGAGCTAAGTGGGATTCATCCTACCTTCCGTGTATCACACTTACGAAAGTGTTTGGCGGATGAATCAGCTCACGTACCACTTATTGATATCGAGGTCGACAACAGCCTTAATTACATCGAAGAACCCGTGGCCATCATAGACAAGAAGGAGAAGCGTTTGCGTAATAAGATTATCCAATTGGTTAAAGTCCAATGGAAACACCAAAAGGGATTGGAAGCCACTTGGGAAACGGAGAAGAAAATGAGGGAGTCGTACCCTCATCTATTTGACTTATGATAGGTTTCGGGGATGAAACCTATTGTAAGGGGGTAGACTTGTAACATCCCAAAAATAAAACGACAGTTAAAATAACGGAATAAATGAACGAGGCATGTCGGGTCGGGCCGGATGGGTCGGCGGGCTGGAAGGGGAGCCTCCCCTATAAATAGCCAAGGTCACCAGCCATTTATCTCATTTGCACCTTTTAGAGAGAGAAACTGTAGAGAGAGAAAGTTGGCGGATCGACCCGAGATTTGAGAAGTGTGTTGCTCCAGAGCTCGTGAGAAGAACCTCCGGATCAGAAACTCGATTCAGGTAACGATCGGGCCTAAATATGAGTTTTTGTTCGTTTTTTGGTTTTTCGGGTTTTGGGTGAAAAAGTAACGTTTTCAATGATAAAACTGAAAGATAAACATAGATTTAAGTTCCTTAATGGAAAACGAACATTTTGAATGCAAACAGGTTCGGGATCTTGACGTGATCAGACCTGAATGCGAAAGTTAGGGTTTTGTGAAGAAACAGATCGTGCGTACTTGCACGGAGCAGGTCCTACGTACTTATCAAGTACGCAGGAAGAGGGCACTGCGTACTTATCAGGTACGCAGGAAGAGGGGCACTGCGTACTTATCAGGTACGCAGGAAGGGCACTGCGTACTTATCAAGTACGCAGGAAGAGGATCTTGCGTACTTATCAAGTACGCATGAAGCAGGGTCTGCGCACTTGCTAAGTGCGCAGGCATCAGGCTGGTTAAGTAAAGTTAGTATGTTTAGAAGGGTTAAACCATTAGAGTCGGTATTGGTCTGATGTGTATTTAACTAATCAATTCAGATCGGAAGTGACGTTGTTGGGCCTTGTTTAGGACAACCGAGACTAGCTTATAAGGTGAGTTCTAGAAGCCCACTTTTAAATGTTTTAATAATGTTTTTGGGCTGGTGTGCATACGTAACGATGTGACTATTTTATAAAACGATGTTTATGAATGTTGTATGTGACGTTTTATAAAATGATGTTTATGAACGATGTTTAGGAAGGAAGGGTTATGAAAGAAGTGTTTACGAAATATTTTGCCAAAAGAAGTTTATGAAGTTTATGAAGTGTTTATGAATGAATGAATGTTTTTAATAAAACGTACGAATGCTTTAACTGAAGTTTTGAACGATGTTTAGGAAGGTTGTATGTGACGTTTTATAAAATGATGTTTATGAACGATGTTTAGGAAGGAAGGGTTATGAAAGAAGTGTTTACGAAATATTTTTCCAAAAGAAGTTTATGAAGTGTTTATGAATGAATGAATGTTTTTAATAAAACGTACGAATGCTTTAACTGAAGTTTTGAAGTAAAAGAAGTGAAGGTTTACGAAAGTCACAAACGAACGAATCTACCAATATTCCTTAGGGAATGAAGGTTAAGGGTATGGGAAGTATGTTATGGGCCTTTACCTTTTAGGGGCCTTTGTGGCTGGCCAACTGTTGTACAACTGGGGCGATGACGGTCGCCAAGGGGATTATCGTGATCCTTGAAGTTTGGTACGATTTACCTTACGGGGTAGTCGTGCTTGAAGTTTGGTACGTGTCATCCTTGTGATGCCGTGCTTGAAGTAGTGTTGAATAACCTAAGTATCGGGCCCTAGGAGTTCTTCACCCGAAGGACAGTACGGTGATTGATGGGCCTAGTGGTGGTGATCTTTAGGTTATTCAGCCAGTATGTGACGTTTGAATTTGACGGTTACGAGAAGGCGTAGATTCGATATGTTCGTTGACTTATGTTTATGAAGTGTTATGTTTTGTTATTGCATTATTTTACGTACGCTTTTTATTAAATGAAGTGTGAAGTTATGTTTTTGGCAAATTATTTGAAGCTAAAGTTTTATGTTAAAACTAGAACTCACCAGCGTAGCTGACTTTTTAGTATGCACATTCAGGTTAAGGCAGGTTACGATGATGAAAGGTGATGCTGGGCGGCTTGATGAGTTACCCGGATGACATGAAGACTGGCATCCCGTTATGATTAGTTTACGTTATGTTTATGTATTAGGCTATGTTGCGCTTCCGCATGTTGAACAATGTAATGGTTATGTTTTAATGAAGTATTTTCCGCTGCGTTATTTTGATATTCAACTTTAAGAACTGTTTATAAATGAGTAAATCTAACAAGTGAGGCCTCCCGGGTTTGGGGCCTTACATTTGTTTACCCTAATCATAGTCTAGGGTTTTTATACTATAGGCTTTTTATCAGTTTAACCCTATTCCAGTATTCTAGGGTTTCACATAAGGCCCCATCTATGCATTTTACATATATGCACATTTATTCATGCATTTTAACCATGCATTTTCACATTCCCGGCTTCTATCTGCTGACATAAGTTGACATATGATGTTTGCGATATCATGATGGTCCCATACATTAGCTCCTATACTGGCCAGGCGTAAGGCAATGTATTTTACTTATCATGATACTCCCAACTATCACATGGAGCTTATCTCATACAATTTTCTGTCCACGTATATTCAAACATTTATGTTCTAGCACTAGAATTTAAACATACCTGCTTCCTTGGACGGCCTCGGATTGAATCCCTATTTATGTCATGAGCATTTATGGTTTGAGTTTAAGTACCCCTTCTGATACTTAAATCTATCAAACCGTGCTCTGATACCAACCTAAAACATCCTACTTATTTCTTATTTCATCAAAGTATTATATTGCGAAAAGCGGTCCAAGTTTGACAAAACCTTGCCATTAAATGGCTAAGGTATATTTTTCATTTATAATTATTGTTTTACAAAAGATGATATGATTACATCATACTATATAGGGATCTTTCAACTCCAATCATTCCGTCCACAGGAAGCTTCATTCCATGTGCCTCTTTCCTGTAGTGTTTGAAAAACGTTTTTGAATTAGCTTTCGCTAAGTAAGTACACTGCATCGTTCATTTCATTATGAACCCTTTAGGTTCTTATTATTGTTCACATTCTCTCGGGCTCTCGGTGCCCCCTTGACCATCTTTGGACGTACCTCCGATCACGGTATTTGTATATTTTTATGGGTGTGCTATCCCCCTCGCAACCATCTTAGGCCGTACCTTTGGTCCGAGTATTGACAAGGTTCTTATACTCGTCAGTATAGACCCCTCACATTTGTCACGAAGACTCATTCATTCCTCAGCCTCGTAGGCTTGGAATCCTTTACTTTTTCAGCCTCATAGGACTAGAGTTTTCTTTTCCTCAGCCCCGTAGGCTTGAAATCTTTTTAGTTCTCTTATTTATTATTTATTGAGATCCACCTTACAGGCCGGGTATCTCATTTTATTTGGGATGTTGAGTATCTTAGACTCATAGCCTCCCGAATGTATCAAGCATTTGTTTTCATTTCATGTATATGCTTGATTTATTTCCCCAACCAGTCCTCACCTTAAAATTTCATAACGGTTTCTTCACGATATATTAAAAGGGTTTATATATAGGAAGTACCAGCGGCATATCCACCGCCCCTTTAACATTTCGTGAGTACTCCGTTATTCCATTTTAGGGTTTAGACTCATTCCATCATATTCATTCATGTTCACACGTATTATCGTGCATTCACGTATTCATCATGCATTTCACACATTCATGCTCATCATGTTTTTCATGTATTCATATTCATCATTCATGATATACTTTCATTATATATTCATATTCGTCATATATTGTAAACTGGGGTGATTATCCTTCCAGAGTAGTACCTCCAAGAGAGATGTTCCCAGGAAAGAGTGACGGGTCTAGGATAGATTTATACACCACCCTTTCCTTAGACAGAACATTCCGTTTGTCAGATAACTACATACCGGTTGGAAGTTCTCCCGTACGTTTACTATAATTTCATTACTGTCTTTTAGTCTATACGCCAAAACATTCATAATGGTTTCGCCACGAAGTATCAAAGAGATTTATATATAGGAAGTACCAGCGGCGTATCCACCACCTCTTGGATACGTCGTGACTACTCCATTACTTTCGTTTAGTGTCTAGACTAATCCGTCATTACCCCGTACCCTCATTATATTTATAGCACATAACACATAACATTTAATCACATAATTCACATAATAGTGCCTAGGGTACATGTCCAGTGTACTTACATTGTCCTCGGGTAGTTTCTAAGTTCGTTCCTTGTTTTAAACGCTTCTCCGAACTCGAATCGTACTCGTAGCGTACCGCACTCACACTTAAACGCACCGCACCGAGTCTTCTAATCCTTCTCAGAGAGTGTGTGTGTGTTATGGTGTTGTGTGTGTTTGTTTGTGTCAATTGAACGACTCTAACATCTATTTATAGGCTGTTTTGGGACCCATGTCGGACCGACATGTCATCCCAAGTCGGCCCGAATTCCGCTAGAGTTGGTGACACGTGTTAAAACCTCTTTTTTTGCTTCTGCGGCACATATCGGACCGACATGTAATCCATATCGGTTCGACGTCTCCATATCGGACCGACGTGTAAATCAAATCGGTCTGACGTCCACATGTTGGACCGACGTGTAAACCATATCGTTCCGACGTGGGTGCTGAGTCATTAAAACACCTGTCAAAGCCTCATGAATTGTTTCAGCAACACATGTCGGACCGTTATGCTTAGGATATCGGTCCGACATACTTTATTTTCATATTCTCCTCGTCGAAACACCCCATTTTCATATATTATGGATCTCATAACTCCTTTTCTAGCCCGAGGTATGCTTACGCGAAGTTTTGGGCTATTTCCGGGCGAATAGTCTTCCCGTTTCGTACTCGGTTGGTTTCTTTGGCCACGTTTCTCAACCAACACATGCCCCATCTTATGTTTAGGAGTTTTGGGATGTTACATAAACCGCTCTCTTATCTTATCTTATCTTTCATCTATAAAAAAATTCCTTATCTTTCTTTCTTACAAAACGTTCAATTACATGAACCGTTACCGTTCTTATCTTTCTTTCTTACAAAACGTTCAATATATGAACCGTAACTGTTTTTATCTTTCTTACAAAACGTTCATTTACATAAACGTTACTATTCTTATCTTTCTTTGCAAACGTTTAAGTAATAAAATTCATTTATTATAAACGTCTAATTCTTGAGTATGCACACCACCCTAAAACAGTAAAATAGGGATTCTTGAACTCACCTGGATTTTTGGTTAACTGTGGAAACTAAAAAGCTTTCGGCTATACATGACATTGCTTAAACTTTGCTAGTGTCGGCAGATAGTGTCGGCTGATACTCTCTATTGTCACCCAATTGTGTTGACCAGGCAAATAGAGTGTCGCCCGATAATGTCGACCAGGCAAACAGGGTGTCCCCCGATAATGTTAACCAGGCAAATAGAATGTCGCCGACAGTGTCGACCAGGCACTCTGAGTGTCACCTGATCTTGCATTCAGGATTTAGGATGGCTGACTCTCTGACAGTCGACTTTCTGACAGCCGACTCGACAGCTGACTCTTCTGAAAGTCGACTCTCTGACAGCCGATTCTCCTGACAGTCGACTCTCTAATAGCCGACTCTCTTTTTCTTCCTCGCCGAGAGTCGCCACATGCAGGTGGTCGACTCTTGAAAGTCGGCATAAGAACATTGAGCATTTGCAGGTCTAATTTTTTATCCAAAACCTTAACTTTGAGGAACTTTCCTCCAAGAGTTGTCAAAGTCATTTTCTTCATGAGGGGGGTTGGTTTGAGAGACCTCAACTGTAGTTGCTTCAACACTAACAGAGGCAATTTCAGGCTCAGCCGTTTCATGTATTGTAGGGGCTTCAAAAATCTCCGCATCTTCTAATTCATAGACACCCTCACCATCCCTTTTAGGAAATTCAATCAACACATCCTCGCCTTCTTCATCCCACTCATCACCAGAGTCTATTTCTCCTTCCTCGATCTCTTCTAACGCTCCAATAATTGTTTCATTGGTCCAGTCCGGTTCTATGGATAGATCTTCCAAGACTTCTGCCACGGACTTACCCTTGTCACTTCCACCACCTGCTCCTTAGACTCCACTTGTGCCGTTGGTGTTACTGATAGTGAAGCTGAAACATCTTGTTGCTCACTACCAGCACCACCTGATGGGCCGACACCAGGATCTTTGTCTTGATCCTTATCTCCAGTTAGGTCAACGTGGTGATAGGTTTCCTCAGCTTGTTTGCTGGACTTCCCCTGAGCCCCAAGCTGGTTCAGAATTTTAGGTCCCTCCGGGTGGGTGTCGGATTGTTATCGTGTGTGTGTATCTTAGTCAACACAAGTGCAGAATCCTCGTGACTAGGTGGAACACTGTAAGACGACAAATTTAAACATGATAATAACAAGTATTCGTACTCAAAATACTCGGTCTATTAAAGCAACTGTTTACAATCACAAGTACAGATACCTGGAATGACAATAATACTGATATAGCCTAGACTCGAGCATACTTGTGTGTGTTATTACCACCGTGTGAAATGAAAAAACAGCCTGCCTATTTATAGACCTAGGTCATGCGTACTTGTAAGTACGCATGAATAATCTTCATGCTTACTTACATAAGTGCGCATGAGTAGTTGTGTACTTGAAAAATACATAGGAAGACTTTCCATGCCTATTTGTTTAGTACATAACTAAAATATACAACTTACATTACAAATGTAATATAGTACATGATCAAACAAAAGTAAATTACAACTCGATAAACAACAAGACAAACACAAATACATACAGATACATAAAGACTGACTTTTAGATAAACAAAAGTTTCAGCATTATCCAGAGTGCCTGTCACCAAAATATGCTTCTATAGACTCCCCCTTGACAGCAGCTCTGGATTTGTTCAGTCTTCTTATGTACTTCAAACTTGACCTCCACCGTCCAACCCTGACTTATAATCATAACAGAATTTTACCAACTTGTTGTAGCGGTTGGCTAGCAGCTTCGTCCACTCATCCGTGTGTATGCAGTATTTGTCAACCCATACTTCCAGATCTCGAACCGAAAAGTTGATGAAACATATTTCATCAAAAACCCTCACTATCTCCTTCAGACTGAGCTTCTCGATTATAACAGCCTTGCCGGTTACTGGGTCTACGTACCAGTACCATAGGTTTCCCAACACATCCTGAGGGATTTTCCTCAGTGGTATGTGAGACTCAGACAGTACGGGTTTGTAGACAAGCTTTTTCAAGAACTTGCATGTCACTGGATGTTTATGTTCTTTGTTTTTTACACGCATCGACATTCTTCAAAACTTCAAATTTCCCAGAGCGACCTTCCTTCTGTAATATCACCCAAAGACCTTTGGGTACTGCATATAGGGTTTCACCAATAAGTTCTCTGTTAGCCAGGTTAACAAGCTTGTACTTAGGTAGAGAGTTAAAGGCTTCAGCTGTCGTTTTAAGGTATTGAACCCCTCCAGATCGTTTAATAGCAAACAAACCTTTATCGTCTTCAAATCTTACAGACCGGATCATACCAGCAGCGCCATGTTTATCTGTGTATTATGGCTTGAACCAGGCGGCTTGCTGTGGCTTCTTGAACCACTCTTGAGGAACTCTCCTCCAAGAGTTGTCACAATCACTTTTTTCATGAGAGGGGTTGGTTTGGGAGACCTCAGCTGTAGTTGCTTCAACACTAACAGAGGTAATTTCAGGCTCAGCCATTTCATGTATTGTAGGGGCTTCAAAAATCTCCCCATCTTCTAATTCATAGACACCTTCACCATCCCCTTTAGGAAATTCAATCAACACATCCTCGCCTTCTTCATCCCACTCATCACCAGAGTATGTTTCTCCTTCCACGATCTCTTCTAATGCTCCAATCATTGTTTCATTGGTCAAGTCCGGTTATATGGATAGATCTTCCAAGACTTCTGCCACAGACTTGTCCTTGCCACTTCCACCACCTTCTTCTTCATGGGTAGACTCCCCTTATACCGCTGGTGTTACTGATAGTGAAGCTAAAACAGCTTGTGGCTCACTACCAGCACCACCTGATGGGCCGGCACCAGGATCTTTGTCTTGATCCTTATCACCAGTTAGGTCAACGTGGTGACAAGCTTCCTCAGCTTGTTTGCTGGACTCCCCCTGAGCCCCAAACTGGTTTAGAAGTTTTGTAACAATGTTCCTCTATTTGAATTAGCATTTGAGCTTCTAAAGTTTGCTTGTGACCTAGAACATTATCATTGAGTTTGAATTGCATTGTTTGAAGTTCCAGCAATGATTTGAGTTGTTCTTGAGTGCTGTGCCATTGGTTTCTTAACCTGGTGGTTTCATCAATGAGTGAGTTGATTTGTGCATGTTGTGCTTCAACTTGTGATTTGGAGTTAGCGGCCTCATTGAGTAAGGCTGCTACTTGAGATTCTAAGTAGGAGATGCGTGTCTATCTTAGATCAACTTCTCTGGCTGTTGACGCTTCACCCGTCTCATGAATTGTATAAGAAAATAGCTCAGAAAGATCAAAGTGATGACCCATATCACCAAACTCTATTGAGTGAGTCATGGGTGGTAAAGTGCCAGCAGTAACAGATACTGGCAGGGATGTTGTTGGGATCACAGTAGGTGCCGCTCTTGTTGCCACTATAATGGACTCGGACATTATAGGTAGGGGAGATCGGGATTGAAATAGCAGGAAGAGAGACTATATGTGGAGTCGCCTCTTATAAGGTAGGAACAATTACATGTGTAATTGTCTTTCGTTTGCGCTTGCTATATAATTGTGTTGGTACGTCAGGAGTTCTTTGAGCTTGAAAACGGGCATTGATTTCCTCCATGAACACATGCCATGGGCGATCTGATCTGAACTTCTTCCGACGTTCAACCATATGCGCCTCTTCAACCTCGCTTTCAGAACTCTCATCATTGAGTTGAAATTCACTATTAGAATTCTCCTTTCTTCGACGTTTGGAGGATGATTCAGGAAGAGACTCCTAATCATTCCTACGTGGATGCCTTTGATCGGGTGCATCATCGGAATCAGATGATTCGGTTATAGTTCTTTCAGAATCCGTTTCGTCCGCACCATCACCATTATCACCACACTTTCATCAGAATAATCATTACTAGAATCACCGTCACTGTGGTGCTCAACCTCCTCTTCATCTTGTGGTCCTTCATCTGAATGCTCGCTAGCTTCTTGTTCAGAATTAATGTTATACCATCTGTCATCAGCAGGGGCAATATACGCTTCATCGATTAAATGCCCAAACAGAGGTGTGTGAACATGTATTGGTTCCTCAGTTCCTGCTTTCATGAATTGCACAAATACCCTTTTATCCACATGTTTAACCTATAATCGATGTCGTATCTGTGGAAGATTCGACAAAAGGTGATTGATAAGCAGTTGGACAAAGCGAGGAAACAGAAGAAACCTAAATCTCCCAGCTGCGTCAATTTGCTCCAACATAGACTTGTAAATGTAGCGTGAGAAATTGTAGCCTCTGTTCAGTGAAAGACCAACATGGAAGAAGCAAGATCATGGCCCATGGCATCTTTTCCAGCCTTACGTGCAGATATACACATAATCATGATGTGTGCAAAATATCTCCACTGATATAGCAGCCATTCTTTCTTGTACGATGGGTAGTCTATCCTGCCAACATAACCCATTCGCTGCCTCTAACAGCCATCAATAACATACTCTTGATAGGTAGTACGATCTGTTGCTTGGTCATTGAATTGCAGAACTTGACGGATTGTGTCTTCAGAAATTGCTATCCGTTGATTAGCCATGGTAGCTCTAATTATGTTTGGAGTGGATCTGCAATCTATTTCCGCTGTGTCCCAGAACTGTTCAAGAAACAAGTTTGTTCTGAAAAATGATTTTCATTCAGGATTGAACATTTCTATCATATTAACAAGAAGTTCAAAATAGGTTCGATCAAATTCTTTGGTGAAAAGGTAGGCAAAATTATTATCCGTGTGAACTTTTACAAGTTCAATTAAGTGCTTTTCAGCACAGTCACAGATAAAGTGGTGACGAATTTCAATATGTTTTGTTTTGGAGTGTTTCACCGGGTTGTTTGTGATGGACATGGTGTCATTGTTGTCAATGAACAATGGAGTTCCAGTGTAGTTCAGGCCGCAGTCTCTCAATTGTTGTTGAATCCATAATATCTGAGAACAGCAGCTTGCAGCAGCAATGTATTCTGCTACACATGTTGATATAGAAAAATGTTGACTGCTTTTTACACTGCCAGGAGACCAGCCTGTCTCCTAAGAACTAACATCCACCCGAAGTTGACTTTCTATCGAGGTTGCAACCGCCATAATCAGAATCTGTGTAAGCTTTGAAATCAAATGACTGCTGCTTGGAGTACCACATACCCAATCGGGGTTTCCCTTTTAGGTATCTGAAGATTCTCTTTACAGCATTCAAATGAGATTCCTTCGGTTGTGACTGGAACCTCGAGCATAAGTATATGGCGAACATAATATCAGGTCTTCAAGTTGTGAGATACATAAGAGAACCGATCATCCCACGGTATAATTTACAATCCACGTTCTTTCCATCTTTATCTGGATGCAAACCATGATTGACTGGGATAGGTGTGCCATAAGTTGTACAATCATTCGTTTTGTATTTGGACAAAATGTCCTTCACATACTTAGTTTGATGTAGATAAATGCCATTCTCCCGTTGACTAAATTGCAGACCTAGGTGATTGTACAGATTGTGTGATATGCCAAGTTTATGATTTTATTTCCTTGAATGATTAGTTAGCCCCATCAGCTTAGGAGCCTTAGAACTAGATATTACCCGGATTAGATCCTCAGCGGTAGTTAATCACAATGGCCTTCATGACCAAGCTGCCTTGCATAGCTACGGTTTATGCCACCCATTCTGTGATTTGCTATCGGTATAGCTTATGGCAGGTTTCGAGGACGAAACCTATTGTAAGGAGGGTAGACTTGTAACATCCCGAGTTTTAGAGCACGAGAGAATTCACGAGGAATTAAAACTTAAATAAAAAGAAAGGAATCGGGCTTGGGCCGGGGTGTATGGGCCGAAAGGGGCAAGGGTCGGGCCCTTATAAGTCTCAAGACCAGCCCCAAACCCTCATTTGCAACACCATTTTCGGAATTCTAGAGAGAGAAAGCGAGAGAGAGCCTAGAGAGAGAAAGTCCCGGTTTTTGGACTAGAGCTTCAAGGATCGTTAGCAAGAGTCTCGTGAGTGTTTATCAACGAAAAGGAAGCGATTTCAGGTAACCATTTGTTCCAGATCTGCATTTTTATATTATATCGGGTTTTGAAGGAAAAATCAAGTAAAGGTTGGGTTTTTACGTTTAAAATGAAAACGAAGTATAGATCTAGACTCTCGGTTAGAAAACACAAGTTTTGAATGTAAAAAGTTCGGATCTTGACGATGTCAGATCTGCATGCGAGTTAGGGTTTTGTGGGGAAGAAGACTGGTCTGGGACATGTATCGAAACTAGGAGTTTCGATAGGTCTGCAGGTACCGAAACTAGGAGTTTCGATAGGTCTGCAGGTACCGAAACTAGGAGTTTCGATAGGTCTGCAGGTACCGAAACTAGGTAGTTTCGATAGGTCACATGTATCGAAACTAGGTAGTTTCGATAGTCAACATATGTCGAAACTAGGAGTTTCGATAGTCAGCATGTATAGGTCTGCAGGTACCGAAACTAGGAAGTTTCGATGAGTCTGATATGTGACGAATTTTTATGATTGTACAGATTGTGTGAGATTCCAGTAGGACATCCCCGCTAAGATACCAGGTGAGTTCTAATCCCCTTTTTGCCTTCTTTAGGGGTGGTATGCATACTTAGTGTAAAGTGTTTATTATATTTTATATATTATAAACTGAAGAGAAAAGCTATGTTTTAGTGAAAGGTTTAAAAGAGGCAAAAGTATGTTTTCAGCAAAGTAAGATATATCATTTGGCAAGCGTTTACTATATTTTTATATACATAAACAAAGGCATGATATATATGATAAGCTATGTTTTAGAAAGAAAGATATATCATTTGGCAAGCGTTTACTATATTTTTATATACATAAACAAAGGCATGATATATGTGCTAGTATGTTTTCAGTAAAGTAAGATATATCATTTGGCAAGCGTTTACTATATTTTCATATACATAAACAAAGGCATGATATATGTGCTAGTATGTTTTCAGTAAAGTAAGAAATATCATTTGGCAAGCGTTTACTATATTTTTATATACATAAACAAAGGCATGATATATATGATAAGCTATGTTTTAGAAAGAAAGATATATCATTTGGCAAGCGTTTACTATATTTTTATATACATAAACAAAGGCATGATATATGTGCTAGTATGTTTTCAGTAAAGTAAGATATATCATTTGGCAAGCGTTTACTATATTTTCATATACATAAACAAAGGCATGATATATGTGCTAGTATGTTTTCAGTAAAGTAAGATATATCATTTGGCAAGCGTTTACTATATTTTCATATACATAAACAAAGGCATGATATATATGATAAGCTATGTTTCAGAAAGTAAGATGTATTTTATGATAAGCTATGTTTCAGTAAAAGCAAAGATATATCATTTGGCAAGCGTTTACTATATTTTTATATACATAAACAAAGGCATGATATATGTTAAGTTATGAGCAAGATTTACAGAAATATTTATGAACAGTAAAGTGAACAGTTTTCCTTCGGGAATATGTACCAGCTATAAAGGTCCTTGGGACAGATGTTACTTGTACAAGATGTCAGATATGGGTTCTACCCATTAGTAAGAACCTTAGGGTTCGTTAACAGTTGTACAACTGGGATGAGTGACGGCGGTTGCTCGGGAGGTCCACGCAACCTCCCCTTAGCGTTAAGCGGTATTGTCGGTTCATGGACGTGAGCCATGGGGGCATTGACCAGGGTATTGTCGGTTCATGGATGAATCCATGGGGGCATTGACCAGGTACTCGTCGGTTCATGGATGAAAGCCATGGGGGCGGTACAGTAGTGACAAGGAATTGACGGATAAGCGGTATTGTCGGTTCATGGTCGTTGATCATGGGGGCATTGACCAGGTACTTGTCGGTTCATGGATGTAAGCCATGAGGGCAGTACAGTAAAGAGGAATTGACGGTTTATTATACGTTTTAAACTGTTTGAAAAGTAAAGTGTGTTAAGTTTAGCCTTAATGGCAGTATATATGTTTGAAAAGTAAAGTGTGTTAAGTTTAGCCTTAATGGCAGTATATATGTTTGAAAAGTAAAGTGTGTTAAGTTTAGCCTTAATGGCAGTATATATGTTTGAAAAGTAAAGTGTGTTAAGTTTAGCCTTAATGGCAGTATATATGTTTGAAAAGTAAAGTGTGTTAAGTTTAGCCTTATTGGCAGTATATGTGTTTTAGTAAATCTTTTGTAAAATTGATTTAAAGTAAACGTTAGAACTCACTCAGCGTTGCTGATTTTTAGTATGCATATCAGTTAAGTGCAGGTTTAGATGATGGATGTGGATGCTTGGGCTTAGAGAGAAGAGTTACCCGAAGATCAGTGTCTGGCATCCCGATTATGTTTATGTTATGTTTTAGCTTGACGTTGTTAAAGACAATTTGTATTAGACATGTTTATGTTTCCGCTGCGTATGTAAAGAAGATTAAATCGTTTCTGCTGTATTAATGAATGCCTTATGTTTAGAGTGCTATGTGTTGATGAGTAAATCCAATAAGTGAGGTCTCCCGGGATCGGGGCCTCACACTAGGAAGAATGACAATTCACCCATGTTGCTCATCTCAAACTTGGACTTCATCACTTGCTCGAATTCCTTACATATCTCTTCATTTGTAGACCGGAAGATGATGTCATCAAAATATACTTGCACAAGTAGAATATCACCTCCTGCTTTCAGTATGAAGAGAGTCGAATCAATTTGCCCTCGGTCGAAACCATTGAACAATAAATGCTTTTATAGAGTCTCATACCATGCCCTTGGTGCTTGATGAAGACCATAAAGTGCTTTATCTAGCTTGTATACTCTGTTAAGATGTTGCGAATCTTCAAAACCAGGTGGTTGAGTGACGTAGACATCTTCATGAACTTTTTTGTATTAGAAAGCACTCTTCACATCTAGTTGAAAGACTTTGAAGCCGACAAAGGAGGCATAAGCCAAGAACAGTCTTGTGGCTTCAAGTCTAGCAACTGGGGCATACACATCAGTGTAATCCAGTCCCTCTTGTTGGTAAAACCATTGAACAACCTGTAGGTCCCTCGGGTGTGGCGGATCGTCACATGCAAGTGGGTCTACTAATCGGACCGGGTGCGGAATGCCCGTGACTAGGTGGAGAGTCTTGCTAAACAAAGTAAACCGACAAGACACTTTAAACATTCTTTGTATTATAAACACTTGAAGGTTACAGAGAAAAGCACTGAATTTACAAGTCTGCGTATTTGCTATATTGCCTGCGTACTTAACTTCTGTCAACCTATCCTACTTATACCTGACCTGATGCCTGCGCACTTAGCAAGTGCACAGGGCAAAATGCTCTTGCGTACTTAACAAGTACGCAAAGGTATTCTTGCGTACTTGCTAAGTATGCAGGAGCTTTCTCCTGCGCACATGTAAGTGCGCAAAACACTTAGTAAGAAATGCAAAATTCAATATGTAAAAGTAAATACAACTCGATAAACTAATACATAAAGACTCTTACATACAAAGACAATTACAGACATGAAAATACAAACTAAGACTCTATCCAGAGTGTTGTCACATGAAAGTGCTTCAACAAACTCCCCCTTGACAACAGCTCGGGATCTTCATCGTCTTCAGTCTTCAATCTTCACAGCTCTTGATCTTCAGCTTCCATCTTCTTCTTGTAATCAAGGCAGAACTTAATCACCTTGTCGTATTTAGAAGTAAGGAGCTTTGTCCACTCATCCGTGTAGACGCAGTAGCGTTCTGCTAGTACCTCCAGATCTTTCACAGAAAAGTTGATGAAGCAGACTTAATCAAAAATTCTGATCAGTTCCTTTGGCACTATGTTCCCGCTCTCTGAACGTCCTATACCCATGATCACAGCCTCTCCCGTTTTTGGATCTACGTACCAGTACCACATGTCACCAAGAATATCCTGAGATAACTTGCTCAGGGGAATCTTAGTTTCACATCGCACTGGCTTGTATACCAATTTCTTTAAGTGCTTCTTAGTCACAGGATGTAAAGCGTGCTTATCCTTGATTCTCTTAGGCACCTGAGGCTTAAACATTTCAAAGTTCCCAGATCTTGCTTCACGCTGCAGAACCACCCACAAACCCATCGCCACTGCGTGATTGGAATGACCCAGCAGCTCTCGGTTTGCTAGGTTCACCAGGTCGTATTTGGGCAAGGAGTTGAACGCTTCACTGGTGGGTTTCAAGTATTGAACCCCGCCAGATCTTTTGATGGCGAACAACTGCTTGTCCTCCTCGAACCTTACAGCCAAGATCATCCCTGTTGCTCCGTGCTTGTCTATGATAGACGTCTTTTGCCACACAGGATCTGGACGCTTTGATGAGGTAGAAGGCATGTCTGTATCTTTCGATGCCTCTGGGTCCACTGGTTCAGGGTCAACTGGGGAGGCTTCAGTCGAGGCTTCTATATTACTAGCCTGCTCGACTGAACCTGCGTCGAGCGAAGCGTCGAAGGATGGAACTTCAAAGATCTCTCCATCTTCTAGCTTGTACTCTCCTTCCCCGTCACCCTTGGGAAACTCTATCACCACGTCTTCATGATCATCATTCCAGTCATCACCAGAGTCGATCTCTCCTTCTTCCAGATTAAGGAGAGAATCGATCTGTGTTTCCTTGGAATAGTCAGGCTCAAGATAAAGGATCTCATCATCAGATAAGTCCTTGAGCACATCAGCTGATGACTTCCCTTTATCACCACCACCAACAGAGGTATCGCCACCCTCTTGCTGAGTAGACTCCCCCTCAGCCATTGGAATAGCAGAGATGGGCACAATCGCCAAAGCTTGGTGCTCACCTCCACTAGAACCGGCTTCAGGATCCTTGTCTTTATCGTCATCCTTGGTCAAGTCGACTGGATGACAAGGCTCAGCACCAGTGGATTTCTTTTCTTTCTCTTTCTCTTTCTCTTTCTCTTTTTCTTTCTCTTTCTCCTTCTCTTTCTCTTTCTCCCCCTGAGCATCAAGCTTCTTGGTCAGTTGTGCAACTAATTTGACCATCGCTTCGTGCTCTTTTCTTTGCAAATCAAGCCTTAGCTCAAGTGACGTTCTGTGGCCTAGAATCATTTCATTTGTCTTCATTAACAGCTCATTCTGTGCCATTACGTTCTTCAGTCGCTCATTAGTCCCCGTTCTCTGGCTATGTAGAATCCTAACTTCATCGGCCAGTGAATTAATCTGTGCTTGTTGAGCATCAGATTCCTCATTTGACTTCTGAATAGTCTTCAGCAGTCCAGTAACTTGGGTTTCTAGCACATCGATCCTTGCCTCATTTGGATCAGGATGCCTAGACGATGACACTTCGACATTATGGATAGGGGAGGAGAAGATGGTACCAAAGTTAAACCCTTGTGAGAAATCTTGATAAGTGAAGGGTTGACTTGGAGGATCAATGGTGGGTGTTGGGATTTGGGATGAGATTATGGGAGTGGGTGTTAAGGTAGGGGTGATGGTGACAGACTCCGTAACAATTGGAGTAGTCACCGCCACCTGGACGGATGTAGTAGGGAGGGTCACCGTCACAGGAACCTCCTCTGTGACTGTCGTGACTGCCACGTCAGCTTGAACTTGTGGCCTTCTCCTCCTTCGGTGCAATTGCTGTTCTGGTTGGGTAGAGGCTGAATCTGGACTGGCAGCTGGAACCTGTACTTGCTGCACAGTCGGGACCTCTACTACCCTGGGGATAGCAACCTCTTGCCTATCTCCCCTGTTCTTATGAATTCGCTCTCTTCTATGTCTTTGTAGAGCAGCGTCAGAGTCAGATGTTGGCTCATATTCGCAGCTCGAGCTCTGTCGCTTTCTTTTGGAGGACGACGCAGGTAGGGTTACCTTAGCCGTTCTCCGTGGGTGTACCTGCGATGGTACGTCATCGGAATCAAAAGAATCTGATTCTGTTGCTTCTGAATCGGATTCCTCAGCACCACCATCACTGCCTTCGTCGTCTCCATCCTCAGACGATCCATCATCACTTTCCATTTCCTCCTGTTGTTGTTCCTATTGATCATCGGAGTGTTCACTCACTTCAGGCTCCGAGTCGTGGCTGTACCATCTCCAGTCTTCAGGTGCCACATATGCTTCATTTAGAAGGTGGCCAAAGAGTTCTGTATGCACAGGGGTAGGTTCTACACTGCCTGGCTTCAGAAATTGAGCAAATACTCTTTTGTCCACCCGCTTGACTTGCAGTCTCTCCCCTATAGCAGGAAGGTTTGGCAACGTGTCATCGATCAAGAGTTGCATAAACCTAGGGTACAATAAGAATCTAAACTTCTCCGCTGTGTTGATCTGGTCATTGATTGCTTTGAAGATGTAGCGCGAGAAGTTGTAGCCCCTATTAAGAGACAAGCCCACCATGGCTGCTGCAAGGTCATGACCCATGGCATCTTTACCAGCTTTCCTTGACGAGATGCACACGATCATGACGTGGGCGAAATACCTCCATTGGTCTAATACCCACATCTTTTTATAAGAAGCATAGTCCCTTGCTCCGACGTATCCCATTCTTTGCCTCCAACACCCATCCACAAAGTAGTCTGGATAGGCTGTCGGGTCGGTAGCAAGGTCTCTGAACTGCAGGACCCTTCTTATTGTATCTTCAGAAAAAGCGATAGCCTGACCAGCAACGGTAGCCCTTATGACATTGGGGGTTACCGTGCAGTCGTGCTCCGCCGTCTCCCAGAATTGTTCCAAGTAAGGTCTTGACACGGCGGGTCAGCTGAGATAGCATAGCTGACTCTTGAGAGGTTCAAGAAGTCAACTATCTCCCTATATTGCAATGCTGCACCTTTCTATTCGGGTTGAGTGTTCGCTAACAGGTTGAATTCGTTAGTAAACGCCCAAGCCATAATCTGCAAAAACACACATAAAGCATAATCAGAACAACACGTATCATTGGAAATGAATAGAAACGACTCAGTATAGCAGTTACTCTTTGAATTGAATTTCAGACTTCGGAATTTTTGCCAAGTGTTGGTCCTGCGTACTTAGCAAGTACGCAGGAGTTTGTTCTTGCGTACTTTACAAGTACGCATGAAGTGCTTCGTGCGTACTTGTTAAGTGCGCAGGAAATGCACTTGGCCAAAATTCCAGAAATTTCAACTGTCAATCAGAAGAGAAGCATTGTCGTGGATTATGGTCACCACAAGGTCGAAATACTTGATTAAGACCTATGGGACCACTATCCACCGCAACTAACCGCTAAACCCGTCAAATTTTGACCTAGATGACGACCCAGTTGAACCAGGGGGCAATCGAGGGTCAAGGGCAAAATCAAACCATGTTAAGGACAAATTATGAGTTAATAGGTTTCGATTAGTGATTATTAACAAGTTTTACGTCTTAATTTGTATTTAGAACACCAAAATAGGTCAACAATTTCACACTCAAACCGTCGATGAATCGGTTGAAAACATGTGATTTAGTGGATGATACGGACCAAGATTCTCAACAAGTAAATGTTAGATGATGATTAAACAATGAGCGGGACGAAGAATCCGGTTGGAACACTCGAAATTTTTGAGGAAAATGGTCGGAGGGAATATCACAGGAGAAATGGTTTGAAAGTGATAATCTAAAAAAAAATTTCTAAGTCCTGTATTTATACCCAACACATATTGGTCGTGCGTACTTACTAATTGCGCAGGACTTAACTCCTGCGTACTTACTAAGTACGCATGACGTAAGTCTTGCGTACTTGTTAAGTACGCAGGGTTTACCTCATGCGCACTTATCAAGTACGCAGAGACCCTTATGTGCTCACACTTTCAACTCAAATTATGAAGATTTCAAGTCAAATAACGAACAAGATAAAAATATTCAACCAGGAGGATTCAAATACAATTCAGGAAGGTTAAACACAAAAATATTTTTGGTTTTTCTGAATAAAATTGAACTATGCATAAACTTAAAATCTTTTTGATCTTTTCTAATAAAAATATACAAGTATTCACACAAACTATTTTTGATCAAAGACACGAGCAGAGGATCATATCAGGCTATCTTTTAGCAAAAACGATACAATATAAACATCAAGAATATGGGATCATGTCATGGATTACTATTTATTCATACGTAATAAGCACATAAACAAGTAATTCAAGTTGACAATATTATAAGATTTGAAACTATAAGCATCTTTGTATCACATTCTTGTGTATTAAGGTATTAATTATAAGATATACAACGTGTACCCCACTGATATGCTATACTAATGTGCACTATCTCAAGGCATCTAAGATTTTCCCAATGATTTTCTAAATTTTCAGAATGAAGCAACATCTATTAGCATAGGAAAATCAAGCAGAATCCATAAGGATTATCAGGAATCATAAGATTCAGACTCGAGTGATTCAGTTGTCTTTGTTTCATTTGATTTTCTTCATTGAATATCGGAATGATGATTCAGGATAATATATATGGTGATTGAATAAGGTAAGGGGATCCAACTTTTATTTGGATTTGATTTCAATGAATCAGGAATGATTTAAGGGTGAATACATGCTCAACAGTTAATGTAGAGACATGTCTTGATTCAATCTCTCATTGCATACTTTTGAGTATGGGTAGTGAGATGAACCGCATTAATTGTGCTAATGACATAACCCAAAACTGACCTCAAAAGAAAATTATTGCCAAAATCTAACATCCTATATCTGATAATGATCTTTTCTATTCTTTTACGCACACACACTTGCAAACATGGGTTCAAATCACAGTTGTAATTTAGATTTAGTTTCCACACTACTAGTGATTCAAAGAGGCATACAGCCTACTGAAAATTTAAATTACTTGTAAATAAGCAGATTAAAAACACAATAAGTTAAACAGTTAAGTAAACATGACGCAATCATTTACCATATGAGCAGTCTGTGACATTTAGATCATTTCTGATGTACTATAATTTCCTCTTTTCTCAAGTCAACTTTGAAATTTTCTCTATTTTCTATTTTTTTTGTTTTTGTTTTTGTAAAATTTTTGAAATCTAAAAGAACTATACAGAAAATTTAAAAAGAAATAAAGTTTAACTTCCATGAATTGAATTGAATTAAGAAAAATTAATTTTCACTTAGGATTGAACATTCCTATCAAGTTGACAAGATGCTCAAAACGGGATCGATCAAATGCCTTTGTGAAAAAGTCAGCAAGATTGTCATCCGTGTGAACTTTTACAAGTTCAATTAAATGCTTTTCAGCACAATCACGGATGAAATGATGGCGAATCTCTATATGTTTAGTTTTGGAATGTTTCACCGGGTTATTTGTGATGGACATTGTGGCATTGTTGTCAGTGAATAGAGGAGTTCCAGTGAAGTTTAAGCCGTAGTCTCTCAACTGCTGCTGAATCCACAGTATCTGAGAACAACTGCTCGCTGCAGCACTGTATTCTGCTTCACAGGTTGATACAGAAACCGTTGACTGCTTCTTACACTGCCAGGAGACCAGTCTGTCTCCTAAGAATTGACATCCACTAGAAGTTGACTTTCTTTCAAGGTTACAATCGCCATAATCTGAATCAGTGTAGGCTTTGAAGTCGAATGACTGCTGCTTAGAGTACCAAAGACCTAATCGGGGTTTCCCTTTCAGGTATCTGAAAATTTTCTTCACGGCTATCATATGTGATTCCTTCGGTTGAGACTGAAACCTTGAGCACAAGCACACAGCAAACATTATATCGGGTCTTGAAGCTGTGAGATACATAAGTGATCCGATCATCCCACGGTACAATCTGCTGTCTACATCCTTTCCATCTTTGTCGGGATGCAGACCGTGATTGACTAGGATAGGTGTGCCATAAGTACTGCTATCATTCATCTTGTATTTTGACAAGACGTCCTGCACTATTGGAGCATATTCTGGTGACAACGAGCTTGAAGGTTTTATGTCTTAGTCTTAGAGTCTTTGACTTGTATTTGATAGAATTGTTAGCAACAGTTAAAGGGGAGTCTGTTAGGACATGTTTTGTAACTGTTGATAAAATTATGTATAAGTTCTGCTAGAGGCGAACTTGTTGCCTATCAGAGGCGAACTTAATAAGTTCGCTTAAGTCTATCAGAGGCGAATTTATTAAGTTCGCTTAGCCTATTAGAGGCGAACTTAATAAGTTCGCCTAAGCACAGTGAAGCGAACTTGTTAAGTTCGCCTGGTGCAGAACTGTTGTCTATAAATAGGATATTTCAGCAGAAACAGAGTAGGGATACAAGACAGACTAGAGACTGAGAGAAATTCTGTAATCTTGTAAACTGATATCTTGGTGGAATACAAAGAGTTTATTTACACCGTTGTTGTTGATTGAGTTACACGAGCACGTTGATCATGGATTCCGCACGTTATCACCGTGTCGTACCGCGAGTCTAGAGATCCGTCACGCACCGAATTAGGGACCTACATGCACATACTTAGTTTGATGTAGATAAATGCCATCCTCTCTTTGACTGACTTGCAGACCCAGGAAGAACGACAATTCACCCATATTACTCATTTCAAATTTGGACTTCATCACCTGCTCGAATTCCCTACACATCCCTTCATTGGTAGATCCAAAGATAATGTCGTCGACGTATACTTGTACAAGAAGAATGTCACCTCCTGCTTTCCTAATGAAGAGAATCGAGTCAATCTGTCCACGGTCGAAACCATTAGACAGTAAATGCTTAGATAATGTCTCATACCATGCCCGCGGTGCTTGATGAAGACCATAAAGTGCTTTGTCGAGCTTATACACTTTATTGATATTATGCGGATCTTCAAAATCGGGAGGTTGAGTGACATAGACTTCTTCATGAACTTTACCATAAAGGAAAGCACTCTTCATATCAAGTTGATAGACCTTGAAGCCGATATATGTGGCATAAGCCAAGAACAGTCGAATGGCTTCAATTCTAGCAACTGGGGCATATACTTCCGTGTAATCCAAGCCCTCTTGCTGATAAAAACCCTGAACAACCAATCTTGCTTTGTTCTTCACAACAACATGACGATAATCCGTCTTGCACTTGAACACTCATCTGGTTCCAATTGGCTGAAAGCCTTTTGGTAAGTCAACCAAATCCCACACGTGCAACTTTTGGAATTGAGACAATTCATCTTGCATCGCCTCAATCCAGCAGTTGTCAGTGAGAGCCTCCTTCACATTCTTCGGCTCTAACTGGTACACGAATGCAACATGCAGACATGTTTCCATGACACACCAGTGTCAAGTATCTCTGTGTAAAGACTGGTGTTCTCAGTGATAGTTCGATGACGAGTCTGAACACTGGCATAAGGATCACCAATAATGTTGCCGATTGGATGATTCCTATGCACTCTCGTCTTCGATACAATCGGTTCCTGAATTTCTGGATCTAGATTCGTGATTAACTCCCCCATTTCCTGTGTTCTAGAGGAAGAAGATTCAATGTTAATTGGATCAGCTGGAGCTTCATTTCCTACAGTTGTGTTAGGATTGGCTTGAGCGTCATCTCCAACAACAAGAACATCTTCACTGTTATCACTGTCATGAGTTCCAGATGCAGATGCCGCATTGGAATCAGGAGTTACAATCGGTACAGTGGCACGAGTAGAGAAACTGGAGTCATTGCCGCCACCCAATAAATCATAAACATTTGCAGCGTCATCTGCAGATATATCAGGAAGATTGAATGACTTGAATAGCGCATCATAATCAAAACCCCAAGCTGGACCTGTTGGTTCGGGTGGAATGCTGTGTTTACTGCAATCCACTTCAAACCATTCCTCGACAGTACGAGTTCCTATATTGTACACTTTCTTGCAAGGCAAGTTGGCAACGTATCCTAAGAAGATGCCTTCCACTGCTTTTGCATGAAACTTGGACTGGCGGTCTTTGTACTGTAGCAACAACGAACAAGGACTACCGAAAGGAACTAGGTAATCAAGATTGGGAAGTCGATTGTTGATCAACTCGTAACAAGTCTTGTTGTGCCTCTTCACAACCAGAACTCTGTTTAAGACGTGACAAGCTGTATTAACGGCTTCTGCCCAGAAAGTGATAGGAAGCTTTGCATCCGACTGCATAGTCCTTGCAGTCTCAATCAGTGTTCTGTTCTTCCGTTCAGCAACTCCATTCTGCTGAGGCGTGTACGGTGCGCTGAATTCATGATGGATCCCTTTCTTGAGACAGAAAAGCTCCATCAAATTATTCTTGAACTCAGTTCCGTTGTCACTCCTAATTCTTCTAACTTTCAGCTTGCAAAGAGATTCCAAGCTCAGGATCAAATATTGAAGAATATCAGCAGTCTCGTCTTTAGTACCTAAGAAATGCACCCAAGAAAAACGTGAGAAATCATCAGTTACTACTAGACAGAACGACTTACCTCCAATACTCCTGATACTTATGGGGCCAAACAGATCCATGTGTAATAGCTCCAAAGGGGTATCAATAGAGTTTTGGAGCTTGGGCTTGTGAGACTTCCGTTGCTGTTTGCCCTTTTTACAAGGCATACAGTCATCTGCAACGGTAAACCTCAGCTTAGGAACCCCGGTTACCAAACCGTTTCGGACAAGATGATTCATTTTACGATACGAAATATGTCCGAGTTTCCTATCCCACAAGATGGAGTCAAGCTCTGTCGCTTTAGAAAGAAAACAGGTAGGAACTGATGAGGTGGTTGTTACCACGCTCATATCGATCTGATAGGTGTCGTTTGTTCTTGGCGCTCTCATCAGGATCCAATCTTCTGGAACTTCAAAGCCGGGTTTGAGAATTAGGCATTCTGACTTGTCAAACATCACCGAGTACTCCTTATCACACATTTGGGAGACACTCAACAGGTTATGCTTTAGCTGCTCGCAGAAGTTGACATTGTCAAAGCTGACACAACCGTTCAAAACCAGGCCTTGACACGTGATGCTGCCACCTTTTTCTCCGGCAAAGGCCACATAGCCACCTCTGAATGGTTTAACGTCTTGGAGCAGGGCCATGTTTCCTGTCATGTGCCTGGAACATTCACTATCTACATACCAGCGGTTAGAGATAGTACCCTTCGGACGTCCCTGCACGAGTCACAAAAGAATTAGTTAGATTTGGAGACCCAAGCCATTGTGGTCTTGGGTCGTCCATTCTTTTCAAAATAAACTACTTCCTTTAACTCACAGTCATGATGACTGTTCAAAATTGATGAATCTTTAGAAGAAATAGAACTAGATGATTGAGAAGTGTTGGATTTGGCAGTCCAGGATCTCTTTTGTTTCTTAACCGGAACAGGAGACTTTGGTTCAACTATAGCAGGTGAACTTGTGGAAGCTTCACCTGATTGAACTGAAGTCAGCTGTTCAAGCTTTCTCAACCTCATGTTCCGTCTCCTCCTCTGTGGCTTAGAGAGTCTTGCCACAGGTTTCTCACCAGTACGTGTACTACCAGAGGTAGATACACGAGGTACAGCAGGTTGCGTTACCTTTCTTGGAACAGATGGTTTAGCTTCAGATATGATCTTAGGCTTTACCATCGGTTTGACTGGTGGTTTCACCACATTTTGCTTTGGATGTTTGGGAGATGGTTTCACTGGTGGCGACCTGGGATAACAGCTGGTTGTGAAACAACAGGCCGTCTCCCTTGGTTCTTAGAAGGACAGTTCACAAAAATGTGACCAACCAAGCCACAGTGAAAACAGTTCCTCTTGTCTACATAAGTTCTCTTGTAAGGCTCATTAGATCTGGCCTTAGATAACTCAGCATTATGAGAAGGAGGAGTTGGTTTATGAACATTAGTCTGAACCTTACCAGTTTGGTTTTTGGGAGTATAATATTTTTCCAAATTTTCTTTATACCTAAGCCCATAGCGAGCTGAAAAAGCCTCTTTCTTTACTTGGTTAAGACTTTTATACCCCCCGTAAAGCATTACCTTTAGTTTATCATTTGTTTCAATGATGTCGGGTTCAGTTAAAATGCAGTTATCACCATTAGTGATAACGCTTTTCTTTACCTTTTGTTCAGTCAACAACTCCTCAGATAGTACTCCTTCAGGGCAAGAGTTAACCGACCCGTCTTTAGAAGAAGTAACAAACTCCTCACTAGATGTGGAGTTAGCCTTACTTGAGGATTCATCCTTTTTAGGGGAATCATCCTTATCAGAGGACTCATCTAAACAAGTGAGATCAATGTCTATTAAGCTATTGACAAACTTCCCGCTCACTGGTGGAGGAATGGCATTAGTACCCAAACCTAACCCATTCAGTTGTCTCACCGCAGGCTCGTAGTGTTCCACCACAAAGCGAGAGTTTTTCAACTTCTCATTAGTGCATTTTAACTGCAAGATCTCATTTTGCAGTTTGTTGATTTCATTGTTCCGTTTTTCTAACCCCCTGTATGCAACATCTAAGTGAAGCTGTTGATCACTTATTTTTAAAGAATATTCAGATTTTTCCTTTTTTAACGTTTCAATAGAATCTCTAAAACGTTTTTCATTTTCTTTATAGTTTAGAGCTGCCAAACTTAGGGGTTCGATTTTGTCTTGGAACCTAGAATTTTCCAGTTTTAGCCCTTGACATTTAGAACATGAAATAACAGAGAAAGGGTTAGAATCTACTTCAGACGATGAACTTGTTGCTTCTCCAATGGCCATGAGAGCAACAGCAGTGGTCGATTCTTCTTCATCAGCTACAGGAGCTTCCATTTCTTCAGCTTCCTTCACCTCCTCTGTAGCAGCAGTTGTAGATTCTTCTAGGTCAGCCATAGAAGCTTCTCTTTTCTCTGCTTCCATCATCTCTATGATCTCAGTCATAAGACCAACCTGGGTTTGTGCGATGATGGCATCCTCAAGATGAACACCCCAGTCAAAGCTGTCGTCCTGTTGTGCTACCAGTGCATTGGACGTTCCACTTTGGCTTTGATTGTGGTGGTTTGGATTGTTGTGGCCATGGCTGTTTCCTTGGCTGGGTCGGGTGAAACCAGAGGCAGGTGCTCTGTGTTTCTGACACTCACGAGCAAAGTGTCCATAGTTCAGACACTTGTAGCATTTGGCCTTGGATTTGTCAAACCCGACCTTGGCATTAGGATGCCCGCCAATAAACTTTCTTCCTGTTATGTTCAGGAAACGCTTGGCTATCCTCAATAGCATGGCCATATTCCATTGAATATCCATGTCCTCCATGTCATCAGGATGTACTTGATTAAAATCTTCTTCAATCGTCTCTGGATCAGTAAGCTTGCCACCTATGAAGTTTTCATATGCAAGCATGCAAGATGAGAATAATGCTACATGATCTTCAGCTATTCTGGCTATAGCTGAGTTGTTAGCTGAAGACGTAGCAGGAGGATTTCTTGAGGTATTTTGATGATGAGACCCCAACCCTGATCCTGAAGCATAGCAAGCATGACCACCACACCCAGTTGAGTGGTCTTCTTCAGTAGGATTTCTAGTGAAGAGGGCAATTCCAGAGCCCGATGACTTGGATGTAGAAGTCGTCCCGTGATACATAGAAGGGTCTTGTATCTGGGGTCTACCAGAGCTCTCCTTTCTTCTTAGGTTCACGTCATGAGCTTGAACCTTTCCTATTGCCTCTTCAACTGTCAGCTCATAGAATTTAGGATTTTCCCTCATCAGGGTTGTGTACATCTCAAATTTGGGTGGTAAAGCATCCAAAAACTTTTCCACCATCTCTTCATCCGGATACTTGAGTTCAAAAGCCTTCAACTCAGTCTGTAAATGATAGAATCTAGAGATGAAGTCATCTAAAGATTCGTTCTCTAAAAATCTGAAGCACTCATACTGCTTCCTGAGAAGATCCCTCTTACTCTTCTTGATGTCACTATTTCCTTCGAATCTCTTCTGTAAAGCTTTCCAGAGATCCTTAGAATTGTCATACCCTCGGAAACTGTGGAACAATTCCCGAGTTAATGCCATAGTGATTGAACCAAGTGCCTTCTTTTCACGATCATAAGCTTTCTTTTCTTCGTCAGAAAGCTTAGAGATAGGTTTGGGAATGGTTTCATCAAGATAGATGTGTGTGGGATGCTTATATCCCTCAAGGATTGGTATCCATAGTGATGAGTCGGTATACAAAATGCAGTGCTCAAAACGTGCTTTCCAGTTGGAATAGTCGTTCCCGTTCAGCAACTTTTGGTGGTTTCTGTGGTGTACCGATCTCATTATCATAATTCAACAGTTTTCCAAGATTCTGAAGATTCGACATAGTGAACACTTAGTCAAATTTCGGAAAAGTCAGACACAGTTGCGTACTTGGTTTTGGCCTTGCGTACTTGAGAAATAGTCTTGCGTATTTTGATTTCCTCTTGCGTACTTGTAAGTACGCAGGAGTAAATGTAAGTACGCAGGATATAACTTAAGTTCACACAAGTTCAGTCTTGTGCACTTATAAGTACGCAGGAGATAAGTCTTGCGTATTTAGTAAGTACGCACAAAACTGTACTTTTTGCCAGAAAAGGTAAGTACGCAGGATACTTTTTCAGCAACTTTCACCAAACTTTTCCGGTCACCTGAAACTCGCTGGAGATGGTAAAAATTCGTCCGATGATCAATGCAAATGAGCCAAAGGGTCAGAAACTTGTTTCTAACCAACCTTTGATGCTCAAAACACTCAAATACACAACAAAAATCAGTTTTTGAGTGATTTTTGCTTCTAAAATAGTTGTCAAGAGCTACCCCTATTTTATCACAAAAATCAACAAAAATACCTCTTTTTGCTTGTAAAAACTCTCCAAACTCACTCACAACACTCGAAATCAGGAGCAAGAGCTCTGATACCACTTGTAGGTCCCTCGGGTGTGGCGGATCGTCACATGCAAGTGGGTCTACTAGTCGGACCGGGTGCGGAATGCCCGTGACTAGGTGGAGAGTCTTGCTAAACAAAGTAAACCGACAAGACAAGACACTTTAAACGTTCTTTGTATTATAAACACTTGAAGGTTACAGAGAAAAGCACTGAATTTACAAGTCTGCGTATTTGCTATATTGTCTGCGTACTTAACTTCTGTCAACCTATCCTACTTATACCTGACCTGATGCCTGCGTACTTAGCAAGTGCGCAGGGCAAAATGCTCTTGCGTACTTAACAAGTACGCAAAGGTATTCTTGCGTACTTGCTAAGTACGCAGGAGCTTTCTCCTGCGCACATGTAAGTGCGCAAAACACTTGGTAAGAAATGAAACATTCAATATGTAAAAGTAAATACAACTCGATAAACTAATACATAAAGACTCTTACATACAAAGACAATTAGAGACATGAAAATACAAACTAAGACTCTATCCAGAGTGTTGTCACAGGAAAGTGCTTCAACACAACCAATCTAGCCTTTTTTTTCACCACAACATGTCGATCGTCTGTTTTGCACTTGAACACCCATCTGGTTCCTATTGGATGTACACCTTTTGGTAGGTCAACTAGATCCCACACATGCAACTTTTGAAATTGAGACAGCTCTTGTTGTATCGCCTCTATCCAACAGTTGTCAGCTAGAGCTTCCTTCACATTTTTTGGCTCTAGTTAGGATACGAGCAGCATGCAAACATGTTTCCATGATACTTGTCCTAAGAATCTCAGCATAAAGACTTGTATTTTCAGCAACGGTTATGCGATGAGTTTGAACACCGGCATTAGGATCATCAATGATGTTGTCGATTGGATGATTCCTATGAACTCTCGTCTCTGGTACAATGGGTTCTTGGATATTTGTTTCAAGGTTCATGCTCAACTCCCCCATATCATGTGTACCCGAAGAAGATTCTATGTTGATTGGATCAACTGGGGTTTCAATTCCTGCATGAGTGTTAGGATCAACTCGATCATCATTTGCTTCACCATTCGTATCCTTTTTAATGTCACTGTCGTGCGTCCCAGATGCAGATGCAGCATTGGAATTAGGAGTTGGAATAGGTACAATTGTTCTTGTTGAGAAATTGGAGTTGTCGCTGCCACTACTGTAACATCCCAAAAGTTTAGAAATTCTATGAGATTAAACACGTATTTATGAAATAACTAGGCTAATAAAAAGAAAATACTATCAGTTAATACAAAATGTAAGCTTGGGGATTTAAAGTGTAAAGTCCTATATGTGAAGGGGCAAAAAGGAAAAATTTCCATTTCTTATTACCTATAACATTACCACCTAATAACTTCAGCCGCCACCCCCATTTTCATGATCATCTTCATCGACCTGCAACCCGGTACCTCACCCCACCCCCTTTCGTCGAGCATCAAGCAACAAACGCCCTCACCACCTCCATTAAACCCTAATTCGACCAACACCTGTAATACCATGCTCATGGAAGACGCGAATGCCAGGCTCAACGTGAAAGACGACGACGAGTTCTAGATGAAGCTCGGAAGACCACTTCGGGGGCAGTTTACGGGTCTGTTTCGAACACAAGAAAGATACAAGGCCGCCGAATGGAGTAGGACGTCGATAATGGAGGTTGTACGAGTCCCACCATGGTAGGTGTCAGTACAGACGGTAGACGAAGACGATAGGCATGTGAGCTGCTGCCATAGCTCCGGCAGCAGCAGCGTGTTCATGTATGGCGACCCGAACGGCAGTTGACAGCAGCAGAAGGGTCTTGTAGCTTGACACAGTGGTTGTGTTTCACAACGAACGTCCATAGGGTGGCTGTCATGGCATGATGGTGGACGGTTAGTTATGGTTAATGGTTACGGTTCAGTGGAGGAGATGACGGGGATAATAGTGTTTTCAGGTACAACCACTGGTTAACGACAGTTATATTAGACTCACGGTAGTGAAGGGATGGTTTGTATGAGCATGCCGGTGGTGGTAGTGAGCTTCACGGCAGCAAGTGGTGGTGACCTCACGGTGGTCGTGCGGGTCTCATGTGGTGGTGACCGAGTTAGCATTATGGTGGTAATGGCTATGGGAGGTGAACGGTGGATGGTGGTGGTGCAAACAGTGGTTAAAGGCGGTGTCAAAGACGGTTTTATGGTCGGATGAAAGCTCACAGAGATGGCGATTGTCACACCCCGACCGACGGCGGAAACGTCGGGGCGGGACATGTAGACTGTTCATAAGCTCATGGTTTACTAAAGTTGTGATAATTAAACAATAACTTTCATTTCATATCTCAAGTAATCAAGTACAACTCTTACAAGGATAAAAATACATGAATAACTTTATTTAATTTTAAAACTAGGTCCTCAATCCTAAGTGAAGCGACTTGAAATCTTAACTCAAACACTGTACCTGAAACATGATAAAATGAGAGGGTCAACTATAAATAGTTGGTTAGCATACATAGGTTTTGACACCACAAGTAAAGTTCAAATGTTTTGTGTACAATTCATATGATGCATGGTTTATAAAGCATTTATGGAGAATCTAAGTTAAGCTAGATGCACAAATGAAACTTTGTAATTGAAGGGCATAACAACACATGTTATCCTAATGTAGGGCATAACAACACATGTTATCCTGATGTAAATGTAGGGCATAACAACACATGTTATCCTAATGTAGGGCCTAACAACACATGTTAGCCTGAAGTAATGTATTTGTGTTTGCACGTGTATATCATGTATATATAGCCTTAACAATTAGCATTCAAGCATAAAGCACAAATAAACACATATGATCATATTGTAGAATTGTACGTGTATAATTGCAAATAGTAATTGAATGAAATCATGTTTCACCCCAAATATGTAAATACGAAAAAGGGGCTATGTAAACTCACCTGTATTAGTGGTGTAGATAGCACGAGAAATAGGTAGCAAAGTGATTCTTTTGCAAATCACAAAGTTAACCTAGAGTGTAATGTATATGAATTTGAGTTAATAACATGCACAAGGTATAAGGCAAAGTCTAGGATTTAACGAGGTTAATAGTGCAGGGATTTATTTAGAAGGGTTTGTGTCATTTCATGAAATGAATGTGTATAAGTTGGGATTTGTTTGGATAAAAGTTTAATATAAAATGTAATTCCAAAGTATATATGAATTTAATAACCATTGACTTAGGGTTTAATTCAAATAAATAAATAAGTTAAATAAATTATTTTTATTTATTTATTTAGAATATTAAGTCTTTAAAAAGTAGTGTGGATTTATATTTATTTAAATATAATTTAAACTCTAATGGGTTATTAATGTGAAAAGATAATTAATTTAAATAAATAATTTCTTTTTATTTAATTATTTATGATAATGCGTCTCTAAAAAGAAACAAGGCGTGTAAATATTATATTAATATGTATTTAGGAAAATTATATTTATTTAACTAAGGTTTTAAAAAAATCTAAATAGATAATTGTTTGATTTATGAAATTCTTTAAAATGATAATGTATTCTATAAAAAAAAATCTTTACGCAAATTTTTATAGATAATACAAATGCTTCAAATAAAAATTTATAATTTCAATCAAAATAAGTTCCTTTATAATGTAAATGAGGTTTCAAAATCATTTAAACTGTAAAAATAATAGACTTCAATTAAATTTTGTTTATTTTTGCACAAGTTAGTTCTAAATGGCATTGGGTTTATAAAATAATTTTTATAAAATATTTAGGATGTTGAAACTGTCCAAAAAAAATAAATGAGGACCACCCGGCTCGAACCTGGGTGGATCCTTTATGACAGAAGCGACCTACCACTAGACCCAAGGGTTAGTGGTGCTAGAACCCGATTTTAATACTGTTTTAATGTGAAGTCAGAAGGGGAGACAGGTTTGGGTATTAATAGAAGGCAAAAAGGATACGGGCATGGGTTTCGAACCCGCAACCAAACGCGTAGGAGCCAAGTGACTTAACCGGTGTTTATGGAAAAATGCCTTGACAAAAGAGCGGGTGCGAAAATAGAAAACCCTTAATCCCCAAGTCCCTTCATCCCCAATGTGTAACCCAAAACCCTAGCCATGAAATTGATCCCGATTAAGCAACAGATCGGTACAACAGATATGGGGCTTTCAAACAAGAGGCAAAAACGATCAAATGTATGTAAGAATTACCTGGAACGAAAGCGTGAGGAGGACGAACGGCTGAAGCCTTCAGGTTCGAGTTCTTTGGATTGAATCGGGTTCCAGAGACGCGATGGGTAGAGATTGAGTGATCAGGGAGTGTCAAAGAGGTGTCGCGGAGGTGTGTGAGTAGATTATAGGCTCCAATTTCATTCAAAATGCTCGATTTGATCCGGACTTGTAGATGACAGCTGTCGGCATGATTTTCGTATTAAATGGGTTTAATTCGAGATGAATTGTGTCACGATTTGGGTTTGAATTTGTGCGAGTAACATCTGAGCATGATTTGCGGTCAATAAACGCATTAATTTCCTTGAATTGAAAACGAATTTGGTTTCGTTTGACTTTGAGTAGTCAAACGCGTGTGTGAATGAGTCCAGCTGTAAAATCCGTTAAATTGATCCGATAATTGAGTTGAGAATTCATCGGTGATCAATTAGTTATACAAGGCAAGTCCCATATTTCAAGTTTGATCGATCAAGGTGGACAATTGAAAGGAAAAATCGTCTCTGTTGACTTTCAGAAGTCAAAGGGGGGGGGTTAAGGTTCACAAATTTGAATAGGTTTAATTTAGGTGAAAAAGTTCAAATGGAAGGGGTCAAACTATTTATATTTATAACTTTATTTTTGTTTAGCATTTAATAAGAATTTCATAAAACTATATATATATATATAAATGATTTATTCAATGAAACCAAATATATACTTATGTTTATATTCGTAAACCAATATGTGTATGTGTATATTTTATAACTCGATTTCAAACTTTATTAAACTAAAAATTTTCTTATGAGGTTTAAATCCCAATACATGAATATATTTGTGTACATAATATGCTTGAATAGAATTTAAACGTAGTGTTTATAAATAAAAATAAAAATTATGGTCGTAAAAATCATGGATGTTACATTCTCCCCGTGTTAAGGGAATTTCGTCCCGAAATTTAATTATTGGAGGTTACTGAACCAAGAAAGGGATGAGGGCTCGGATTCTAAACGAGCCTTGACTGTTAGTTTGAGGAGTACAATCGATAATGATATTCAGGTCTGTTTTCTCAATGTCAGGCACGCATGATGATAGTGGATTTAGTTCAAGAGATTTAAGGAGAAAATTGTCGTAGAATATCTTAGACTCTAAAGGTGATATGCATTACTTGGAATGGACTTGATGGTAACTGGATGGTCACAGTTTATTTAAGATGTAATCTAACATGTTCATGAATTGTTAGGGGGAAAGAGATTTCACAAACATTGGCCCGTCAAACAACATAAAACTTTACGTGGCAAGAATAACGCTACTTCTGATTTTATGACAGGAACACTTATATATAGGAAGTACCAGCGGCGTATCCACCATGTCCTTATCATATCGCATTAGTATTGTTACTATATTCCACGATAGGTTTCATGTCATAACACACGACAGATTTCACTATGTCTTCCATGCGCTGGTTTTTATAATTACATGTGCACTCGTAATTATCCAAATCGTTGCATGGTCCACATAGTTCATCCCATTGTGTGTGGGGTCCAGGGGGTAACACAAAAACACTTAATTCGTAACTATTGCTTTCACATATGTGTTGCTAACAATAACTATGCCCATAGATAGTAGAGCCAATCAGGTACTAAAGAGTAATAACGTGGCATAATTTAGGGCTCCATAGCTTCCTCGTGTTTGAATGAGAATACGTCAAACCCCAAGTAGCTTTCATTGATAGGGTGAGTAGTCATGCTTTGTGTATGATGTACTTAGTCAATTGCAACAATGTAAACAATCTAATTCCGTGTATAATGTAAACACTAACGTTTCATATATGATCTAGTGTTAGGCATGTTGTAAGAAAATAGATTTCATGTATAGTGTGAACAATTTGGTATCATGTATAAGCAAATATGTATAATGTGATCACTCTAGTATTATGTATTTTATGAATGTGTATTGAGTCTCATGCGTATCGAAAACTATCGGATTTTGTAGGCGATCGGGTGTGTTACTTGGCGTTCATGTACAATGTAGGTAGATGAGTTTTAACTTTTAAATTCGTTAGTGCTTATATGGACGGTTAATGGCGAAATGATTCACTTTTTGAAGTTGGCTAGCAAGCTCAAGTTTATAGTGACAAACCGTAGTAGGTGTAAATAGTTCCGACAATGACAAAAATAACATAAAGGATTACAATGCGTAATTCATTCTAGACTAGATCCCTATTCAACTCCATCTTGCACTAGCTTCAATTGGTTTCATCTACTGCCTCGTCATTGACTTGAGTTTCGTTAGTGTTTATGTTGAAGGCACGCCCACGAGCACCACCTTGGTTTGCATTGGCTATCCTTGGGCATTGGTTTTTGAGGTGGTTTGGATTACCACATTCATAACAAGCACGCCCATTAGTAATGGCTGGTACAACTTGATTGGCAACTTGGTGATTGGCTCGGTTCCCTTGGTGGGTTTGACTAACATGTGATCTGGATTGACAAGTGTTCGCTACATGACCATACCTTCTACAATTGGCACACAGACGGCATGGCATGTTTGGGAAGTGGTGATAGTTGCACGTGTTGCACAGAGGGTTGTTGCCCGCATATGGTTTCTTATTATGGTTTTGGGCTAGGGGAGCTACTTGGTTGATTGGTACAGCAGGGGTAATGATAGCAAAGTTACGTTTCTTATTGAAGTGAGGAGGTTTGGGTTTGTCTTCCTTAGAAGGTTCAGAAGGGGCTGTTGAGTCAGTGACTTTCTTTGTGCCTTTCCTTGTTAGTGTACCCACCTTCACATGGTTATCGGTTAGTGTGGCAGCTAAGCGGATAGCGTCTTCAAGAGTGGCTGGATTTCTTCCTAGGACTGTATCTTGGATTTTCATGGGTAGACCACAGATGTACTTCTCAATACCCCGAGTCAGTGGAGTAACCATGTGGGGTACCAGAAGACTTAACTCATGGAAACGAGTTATGTAAGCTAAATTTTCACCACTGTCTTGGGTAAGATCCCAAAACTCAGCCTCCAACTTCTTCATTTCATTACGAGGACAAAATTCCTCGGTCATGAGTCTCTTAAATTCATCCCATGGCAAGGCCGTGGTTATATCCACACCCCGGTTTCTCTTCTCACCATTCCACCAAGTGAGCGCCCGTTTCTGAAAGACGCTGGTGGCATAGCGAACCCGGAGTTGGTCAGGGCAATCACTGTTGAGAAAAGTGCTTTCAATGCTTTCAAACCATTGAAGGAGGCCTGTAGCCCCTTCGGTACCATAGAACTTGATGGGGTTGCATGAGTTAAAGTGTTTGAAAGTGCATTGGGGTGGGTTGGCACCACCACCACCATTAGTTCCATGGGTGCCACTAATGGCTCCATTAGCTTGGGTGAGTTGAGTTACAAGTTGTGCAAGGATAGCAGTAATGTCGGTGTTGTTGTTGGTCACGGTAGCACGACGGGGAGGCATTCTACATATTTGCACAAGACAAGCAAAGATGTAAGAACTTATGAAAGTTGATTGAATTTAAAAGGGAACAAGATAATAGATGAAGTAGTAAATCATAATTTGGATCGTACTCGAATAGTGACATAATCACTTGAATACTATGACACATTAAGGTTAATTAAGCTCATATAACTTTCAAGGAGACATGCTTTAGCCTATAAGTAAACACTCATCCCGGGAATTCCCAGGAAATCATACGGATCCCTCGGTTGATTGTGATTTATATGAAATGCTTTCCTAGACAGAAAACCCAGAATACAGGTGTCACTCTTCCAGATTGCACATGTCCTCTACTAGTTAACAAAGTTTAAAACCCTAACGAGGTGTAAAAATAAGTTTTATGACGTCCCACATGCTGTGATGATGATGATTTTAGAGAAGGATTGAGGCTTAGGGTAAGGGAAAAGGTATTATTATTTTGGATTTATTGTTTAGATTACTCCTAGTAAGAAACGGGGTCTAGCAAATAATCATGTAGCACATAGCATGTAGTATATCATATAATCATAGAACATGGCAAAAACGGGTGTCCTAAGGTTATAGTCTAGGTCAAAGGTGTCTAATAACCTAATTCCCTATAACCAAGGATCTGATACCAATCTGTCACACCTCGACCGACGACGGAAATGTCGGGGCGGGACATGTAGACTGTTCATAAGCTCATGGTTTACTAAAGTTGTGATAATTAAACAATAACTTTCATTTCATATCTCAAGTAATCAAGTACAACTCTTACAAGGATAAAAATACATGAACAACTTTATTTAATTTTAAAACTAGGTCCTCAATCCTAAGTGAAGCGACTTGAAATCTTAACTCAAACACTGTACCTGAAACATGATAAAATGAGAGGGTCAACTATAAATAGTTGGTGAGCATACATAGGTTTTGACACCACAAGTAAAGTTCAAATGTTTTGTGTACAATTCATATGATGCATGGTTTATAAAACATTTATGGAGAATCTAAGTTAAGCTAGATGCACAAATGAAACTTTGTAATTGAAGGGCATAACAACACATGTTATCCTAATGTATGGCATAACAACACATGTTATCCTGATGTAAATGTAGGGCATAACAACACATGTTATCCTAATGTAGGGCCTAACAACACATGTTAGCCTGAAGTAATGTATTTGTGTTTGCACGTGTATATCATGTATATATAGCCTTAACAATTAGCATTCAAGCATAAAGCACAAATAAACACATATGATCATATTGTAGAATTGTACGTGTATAATTGCAAATAGTAATTGAATGAAATCATGTTTCACCCCAAATATGTAAATACGAAAAAGGGGCTATGTAAACTCACCTGTATTAGTGGTGTAGATAGCACGAGAAATAGGTAGCAAAGTGATTCTTTTGCAAATCACAAAGTTAACCTAGAGTGTAATGTATATGAATTTGAGTTAATAACATGCACAAGGTATAAGGCAAAGTCTAGGATTTAACGGGGTTAACAGTGCAGGGATTTATTCAAAAGGGTTTGTGTCATTTCATGAAATGAATGTGTATAAGTTGGGATTTGTTTGGATAAAAGTTTAATATAAAATGTAATTCCAAAGTATATATGAATTTAATAACCATTGACTTAGGGTTTAATTCAAATAAATAAATAAGTTAAATAAATTATTTTTATTTATTTATTTAGAATATTGAGTCTTTAAAAAGTAGTGTGGATTTATATTTATTTAAATATAATTTAAACTCTAATGGGTTATTAATTTGAAAAGATAATTAATTTAAATAAATAATTTCTTTTTATTTAATTATTTATGATAATGCGTCTCTAAAAAGAAACAAGGCGTGTAAATATATATATTAATATGTATTTAGGAAAATTATATTTATTTAAATAAGGTTTAAAAAAAATCTAAATAGATAATTGTTTGATTGATGAAATTCTTTAAAATGATAATGTATTCTATAAAAAAAAATCTTTACGCAAATTTTTATAGATAATACAAATGCTTCATATAAAAATTTATAATTTCAATCAAAATAAGTTCCTTTATAATGTAAATGAGGTTTCCAAAATCATTTAAACTGTAAAAATAATAGACTTCAATTAAATTTGGTTTATTTTTGCACAAGTTAGTTCTAAATGGCATTGGGTTTATAAAATAATTTTTATAAAATATTTAGGATGTTGAAACTGTCCAAAAAAAATAAATGAGGACCACCCGGCTCGAACCTGGGTGGACTTTTTATTACAGAAGCGACCTACCACTAGACCCAAGGGTTAGTGGTGCTAGAACCCGATTTTAATACTGTTTTAATGTGAAGTCAGAAGGGGAGACAGGTTTGGGTATTAATAGAAGGCAAAAAAGATACGGGCATGGGTTTCGAACCCGCAACCAAACGCGTAGGAGCCAAGTGACTTAACCGGTGTTTATGGGAAAATGCCTTGACAAAAGAGCGGGTGCGAAAATAGAAAACCCTTAATCCCCAAGTCCCTTCATCCCCAATGTGTAACCCAAAACCCTAGCCATGAAATTGATCCCGATTAAGCAACAGATCGGTACAACAGATATGGGGCTTTCAAACAAGAGGCAAAAACGATCAAATGTATGTAAGAATTACTTGGAACGAAAGCGTGAGGAGGACGAACGGCTGAAGCCTTCAGGTTCGAGTTCTTTGGATTGAATCAGGTTCCAGAGACGCGATGGGTAGAGATTGAGTGATCAGGGAGTGTCAGAGAGGTGTCGCGGAGGTGCGTGAGTAGATTATAGGCTCCAGTTTCATACAAAATGCTCGATTTGATCCGGACTTGTAGATGACAGCTGTCGGCATGATTTTCGTATTAAATGGGTTTAATTCGAGATGAATTGGGTCACAATTTGGGTTTGAATTTGTGCGAGTAACATCTGAGCATGATTTGCGGTCAATAAACGCATTAATTTCCTTGAATTGAAAATGAATTTGGTTTCGTTTGACTCTGAGTAGTCAAACGCGTGTGTGAATGAGTCCAGCTGTAAAATCCGTTAAATTGATCCGATAATTGAGCTGAGAATTCATCGATGATCAATTAGTTATACAAGGCAAGTCCCATATTTCGAGTTTGATCGATCAAGGTGGACAATTGAAAGGAAAAACAGACTCTGTTGACTTTCAGAAGTCAAAAGGGGGGGGGGGGGTTTAAGGTTCACAAATTTAAATAGGTTTAATTTAGGTGAAAAAGTTCAAATGGAAGGGGTCAAACTATTTATATTTATAACTTTATTTTTGTTTAGCATTTAATAAGAATTTCATAAAACTATATATATATATATAAAAAAATGATTTATTCAATGAAACCAAATATATACTTATGTTTATATCCGTAAACCAATATGTGTATGTGTATATTTTATAACTCGATTTCAAACTTTATTAAACTAAAAATTTTCTTACGAGGTTTAAATCCCAATACATGAATATATTTGTGTACATAATATGCTTGAATAGAATTTAAACGTAGTGTTTATAAATAAAAATAAAAATTATGGTCGAAAAAATCATGGATGTCACAGCGATGAGATAGAGCAGAACGTGAGGATGATAGTATGATGATGATGATCTATAATGATGATGATATGACGATGTTGATGATGATCTATGATGATGAAGATATGATGATGATGATAATGGTCACATAATGGTGGTTCTATGAAAACAAAGGTGATGATGATTTCACGGAATAATGACAACAAAAAGGTCGACGACAACGAGTTCCATTCGGGGTAACCGACGCGTCGAGACGAGTTTGAGGGCTTTCGAATCACCCGATTCGGAGTCTGTTTGACCTAGATACGAGCATGGTTAAAAGGAGCGGTTTGTGTCGGGTCTCGGTTATATTTTGGGATCGTGTTCGGGAAGGTATACCCTTTAAAACTTGTGGAACATTAATTTCTATTATTAGTCGGGTTACGAATAGCGTATTGAGGACGGATATCAAGGGCTTTATTTATAAATGTTAACCGACAAAGATTTATTATTGCCATTTGATAAAAGTATAGAAATATATTGATGCTAGAAGTTATAACTCATTTATGATAGATTATTGGTTATGATTTGGTAATGGAAATATACAATTTATATTGTCGGGCTTTAGATAAAAACAAACGGAACTCTGTCCTATTTCGTTAGAATTAGAGAAGTATATTTTTTTCTAGATGTCCCCATTACGGTATCGGTTGTTTGGGAAGAGAACCAGTTTAGGCGAACTTATCATGTTCAGCTGAAGCAAGGATAGCGAACTTAGCATGTTCGCCTAATGTAGTGGAGGTGAACTTATGGTAGCGAACTTATTAAGTTCGCTAGGTATGGATCAGGCGAACTTAGCCTAAGTTCGCCAGGTTGGTAAGAGGCGAACTTAGCCTTAAGTTCGCCTAAAACAGAACAAGTAACCCGTTAGAGTCGGGATTAGGTCTGATGTGTATTTAACTACCCAATTCAGATCGTACGTAACGTTGTTGGGCCTTCGACTAGTACAATGAGACTAGCTTATCAGGTGAGTTCTAGAAACCCTTCTTTAAGGACATTACGATGTTGATGGGCCTAGTGGTGGTGATCTTTAGGTTATTCCGCCAGTATGCGTTGTGTGGAATTGACGGTTACGAGAAGGCGCAGATTCGATATGTTCGTTGACTTATGTTTATGATGTTATGTTATGTTATTGCATGATTTCGTACGCTTTTATTAATGAAGTTAAATGATATGTTTTTGACAAATATTTGAAGTTAATGTTTTATGTAAAAGCTAGAACTCACCAGCGTAGCCGACTTTTTAGTATGCACATTCAGGTTAAGGACAGGTATGGAAGTTGAACAGTGATGCTTGGCTGGCGAAAGGAGTTACCCGGTTGATCATGAAGACTAGTATCCTGTTATGAGTTGTTTATGTTATGTTTATGTAATAGACAATGTTACGCTTCCGCATGTTGAACAATGTTATGTTATGTTTGAAATAAAATTTTCCGCTGCGTTATTTGATGTTCAGGTTTAAGAACTGTTTGTGAATGAGTAAATCCAACAAGTGAGACCTCACGGGTTTAGGGCCTTACAACTACAATATTGATACAAATTTACTGCATCTTTAGCAGATAGATCAGGAAGATTGAAAGACTTAAAGAGAGCATCATAATCGAATCCCCAAGCTGGACCTGTTGGTTCTGGTGGAGTGCTATATTTACTGCAATCCACTTCAAACCATTATTCGACAGAACGATTTTCAATATTTTACACTCTCTTGCATGGTGAATTGGCAACATATCCTAAGAAGATGCCATCCACCGCTTTTGCATGAAATTTGGATTTACGATCTTTATATTGTAACAATAATGAACATGGACTACCGAATGGGATTAGGTAGTCAAGATTGGGAGGTCGATTATTGATCAATTCATAACATGTTTTGTTGTGTCTTTTCACTACCAGGGCTCTATTCAAAACGTGACATGATGTATTAACTGCTTCCGCCCAAAAAGTTATTGGTAGTTTGGCATCTGACAGCATCGTCCTTGCAGTTTCAATTAAAGTTCTGTTCTTCCTTTCTGCAACTCCGTTCTGCTAAGGTGTATACGGCGCACTAAATTCATGACGAATACCCTTCTTTAAACAGAAAATCTCCATCATGTTGTTCTTGAATTTTGTGCCGTTGTTACTCCTTATTCTTCTAACCTTCAGCTTGCATAAAGATTCCACACTCAAGATCAGGTATTGAAGAATTTCAGCAGTCTCATCTTTAGTACCTAAAAAATGCACCCAAGAAAAACGTGAGTAGTCATCAGTTACTACCAGACAATATGACTTACCACCAATACTCCAAATACTTATGGGCCCAAACAAATCCATATGTAGGAGCTCCAAAGGGGTATCGATGGAGTTTTGGATCTTTGGCTTGTGGGATTTCCGTTGTTGTTTGCCCTTTTATAAGGCATACAATCATCTGCAACGACAAATCTCAGCTTAGGAATCCCAGTTACCAAACCGTTACGGACAAGATAATTCATTTTTCTATAATAAATGTGTCTGGGTTTCCTATGCCATTAGATTGAGTCAATTTCTGTTGCTTTGGTAAGTAAACACGTAGCAATTTATGAGGTGTTGTTGCTACGCTCATATCAATCTGATATGTGTCGTTTGTTCTTTGCGCACGCATCAGAATCCAATCTTCAGGAACCACGAAACCATGCTTGAGAACCAAGCATTTAGACTTGTCAAACATAACCGAGTACTCCTTGTCGCACATTTGAGAGACACTCAACATGTTATGCTTCAACTTCTCGCAATAGTTGACGTTGTCAAAGCTGATACATCCATTAGAAACCACGCCTTGACAAGTTATACTTCCTCCTTTTTCTCATGCAAAGGCGACATAGCCGCCTCTAAAAGATTTAACGTCTTGAAGCGGGGCCATGTTGCCTGTCATGTGGCGGGATCATCCACTATCAACATACCAACGGTTTGTAATACGTCCCTTCGGATGTCCCTGCACGAGTCAAAAGGAATTAATTAGATTTGGAGACCCAAGCCATTGTGGTCTTGGGTCGTCCGTTTTTTCTCAAAATAAACGACCTCTATTAACTCGCAATCATGATGGTAATGAGTTTCTTTCTCCAGACTTGTTTTTCTTGAACAATTGACTTGCTATTGTTAACCATAGGTGAACGAGTAGAGACTTCACCCGGTTTAATGAACTGTAGGTTGTGCTTGACCTGATGTTGATTGATTTTTGGGAGTATAATTTATATCAATGTTTTCTTGAAAATTCTTTCCCAATTTATTTGCAAATGTCTCTTTTTTTGCCTGCTTTATGGTTTTGAAACCACCATAAAGCATCATTTTTAATTTATAATTTGATTCGATTATATCAGACTCAGTTAAAATGCAGTTGTCACAATTAGTGACAAAGTTTTTTTTGTTGATTATGGGTTCATCAAGCAACTCTTATGAGACAACACCCTCGACTTTGTTGTCCTCAGAACATTCATCTGAATAAAACTCTTCACCAGTAGATGAATCACCCTTACCAGAAGATTCATCTAAAAAGGACAAATCAATGTTGACTGGCCCGTTGACAAACTCCCTGTTAACAGGTGGAGGAATGACATTAGTACCTAAACCTTTGCCATTCACTTGTCTTACGACAGACTCGTAGTGTTCCACCACAAAACGAGATTTTTTCAATTTTGCCACTTAACTTCAGAATCTCATTCTGTAGTTTGGCTATTTCAACATTCTTTTTCTTTAATTCTCTGTAGGCAACATCTAAATGAAATTGTTGTTCACTGATTTTAATCAAAAAATCTTGTTTATCTTTTCTAAGATTTTCAATATAATCGTTAAACTGTTTTTCATTTTCTTTGTAGTTTAGAGCTGCTCTACGTAGAGGTTCGAGTTGATCATGAATCCAATCATTCTTGGCTTTTAAGATTAAACAGTTAGCACAAGAAACAAAAACAAAAGAATTAGAATCTACCATAGTTGATGAACTGGATGCTTCTCCAATTGCCATTAGAGCGAATGCAGATTCTTGTTGATCAGCAGCAGTTACTTCCCTTTCTTCAGTTTTCATCATTTCAATGATTTCTGCCATCAACCCTATCTGAGTTTGTGAGACTATGGCATCTTCCATATGAACTCGCCAGTCAAAGTTATCATCATGTTGAACTACCGATGCATTAGATGATGCTCCTTGATTTTGACTGCGGTTGTTGTTGAAATTCTGGTTGCTTCCTGGACTTGGTCGAGTGAAACCTGATGCTGGTCCTTTATCCTTTTGACATTCTCTTGCAAAATGTCCAAAGTTCTGACACTTGTAGCACTTAGCCTTTGATTTATCAAATCCAACTTTAGCATTTGAATGTCCACCGATAAACTTTCTACCGGTTCTGTTCAAAAAAGTTTTGCTCTTCTCAAGATCATGGCCATATTCCATTGAATGTCCATATCTTCCATATCATCTGGATCCACTTGATTGAAATCTTCCTCGACTGTGTCAGGATCAGTTAGCGTCCCACCGATGAAGTTCTCATAGGCCAGCATGCATGATGAGAATAATGCCACATGATCTTCAGCAATTTTGGCAATAGTAGTTGTAGATGTAGATGTAGGACCTCTTGAGGAATGTTGATGGTATGAACCAGATCCTGATGCAGCAAAACATGTATGACCACCACAACCATTAGAATTTTCTTACTCCTGAGTAGGATTTTCGAAGAATAAAGCAATTCCAGAGCTAGATGTTTTTGCTATGGAAGAGGTTCCAAAGTACATTGACGGTTCCTGGACTAGAGGTCTGCTAGTGGTTTCTTTCTTTCTTAAGTTCATGTCATGTGCTTAAACCTAACCTATTGCTTCGTCAATGGTCATCTCATAGAACTTAGGGTTTTCTCTTAGTAAGGTTGTGTACATGTCAAACTTTGGTCGTTAAGCATCAAGAAACATTTCCACAAGTTCATCATCGGGATATTTCAATTCATAAGACTTAAGTTCACTCTTTAGATGATAGAATCTGGAGATAAGTTTGTCAATAGATTCATTCTCCAAGTATCTAAAACATTCATACTGTTTTCTCAACAGCTCCATCTTACTTTTCTTAACATCATTGTTTCCCTCAAACCGTTTCTGTAAAGCTATCCATAGATATTTAACTACTCATGAACAAAAGTGAGGGTGCGTACTTATAAGTGCGCATGAACAAATCAACTTCGCACAAGTTTGGTCTTGCGTACTTGTTAAATACGCATGAACAAGAATGGTCTTGCGTACTTAATAAGTGTGTATGATCAGAATAACTACGCACTAATTATGGCCTTGCGTACTTGTCTAAGTACGTATGAGTTGATAAGTACACAGGGTTGATAAGTACGCAGAAATCAGTAAGCAAAGTCATTTTTTAAACAAGTGCATCCACTTGTGTGATTAAATAGTGATCTGAACTGGTTATTGTGTATGAACAATGTGGTGTAATCAAAGAATCAGAATCTTGATTCTAATCAGCTTTTGACGAATGGATCATCCAAACAACAACACAAAGACGGATTTAGGGATTTTTCTAAGATGAACAAGTATATGAACAAGGTTCTGAAAATAACCAATGCAGATTCAATAGATGTGTAATCAGAACAACATTTTGTCGGAAAGTGTTCCTAACACACTCACAACACTCGGAAACAAGAGCATAGGCTCTGATACCACTTGTAGGTCCTTCCAGGTGGGTGTTGGATTGTTATCGTGTGTGTGTAGCCTAGTCAACACAAGTGTGGAATCCTTGTGACTAGATGGAACAATGTAAGACGACAAATGTAAACATGATAATAACAAGTATTCGTACTCAAAATACTCGGTCTATAAAAGCAACTGTTTACAATCACAAGTACAGACACTTGGAATGACAATAATACTGATATAGCCCAGACTCATGCATACTTGTGTGTGTGATTACCACCATGTGAAATGAGAAAACAGCCTGCCTATTTATAGACCTGGGTCATGCGTACTTGTAAGTACGCATGAACAATCTTCATGCGTACTTACCTAAGTTCGCATGACTAGTTGTGTACTTGACAAATACCCAGGAAGACTTTCCATGCGTATTTGTTTAGTACATAACTTAAACATATAACTTACATTACAAACGTCAGACAGTACATGATCAAACAAAAGTAAATTACAACTCGATAAACAACAAGACAAACACAAATACATACAGATTCATAAAGACTGACTTTTAGATTAAAAAAAAAAGCTTCAGCATTATCAAAAGTGCTTGTCACCAAAAGATGCTTCTACAACTTTTCATACGTAAAAATCCAATCTTTATGTGAAAAAATCACACAAACCCTAAAACCCATTTTTGAAGAAAAACTTAGATCTGAGGACGATCTATACCTCAAAACTCGTGTTTCTTTGTGTAGAATCGTTGTAGGATGCTAGAGAAATAGATGGAAGAACAAATCCAATCTTGATGGTGTCTCCTTTGAGCTTTCTCTCTCTCTCGAATACACGCTCTCTCTCTAGGGTTTTGAGTTGGAGAAGAAAATGAAGAAATGAGGAAGAGGAGCTGATTCCTCCTGTATATACATAGGCTATATCGACCCATTTGAGCCGAGCCCAAGCCCGCTCCCTACTTTTCATTAAACCCCCGCTTAATTTTCGATTTCGTTATTATTCTTTCCTTTAATTATTTCTGGATGTTACGGTAGTCAATCAAATGCTTAATACCGAAGCAATAACTTCACAACACAATAAATATCAATTACCACTTGCATGCAATTAAATTATACATAAATGCACACAACGATTACATTCGAAGGATTTTACCTGCCTCGTCAAAACTGTCCCTCATCAGGGTTACCCTCGTCAGGGTTTTCATCATACTACGAGCTCATCACTGTTGGGATTTTGTACATGGGTTTTAAATTAATTTTAGACAAACGGAAGGGTGAAATGTATACAACGATTTAAAACATTTTTCTATCTCCAACCAAGGATCCATTTGCATGTAACAAAAGAAATCATTAACAACCATAGGGTGTATAGAATTACAACCTTTTAGCGAAGTGGTTGAACAAGTTGATGTTGTGGATAAAGAACCGGGAGCTTCCCTCTACAAGTATCCAATTTTTCTTTTCAAGTGGTGCTAGCCATTCAACTCCAAAACCATCAAGCTGATATATGAAACTCATGAAACACTTTCATTAGATTCATATACACACACACATATATATATATATATAAGTGTTTTGGTGTAAAACCAAGTTAGGTTCTAATGCAAGTTTACCTCGAACTCTTATAGTTTTGCTTAGTGGTTATAAGTGTTTAATCCTCCTTTTATCCTTCAAAATCGAAAGAATCAAACCAACAAAAGATTGTTTTGATCTTCCGTTTATCAAGAAGAAATAGTGAACAAACTTCACAAGATTATTTTACACCTTTTTCACCAAATTACCACACATACATATCTACAATATATTCTTCTTGACCTTTCGAATTTCACTTTGAAAATATGGACTTTTCTGTATTTTCGAACAGCTCTCAAGCAAGATCAAAATGGATCAGATCCTTTTTAAAACCATGCCACCTTATTTGATAATCTATTCTTGTGGACATGGAAAAGACTTTTATGTACATGGGTATGGTTCACTTTTATAATCTATTATTTTGTCCATTCCTTTGATGGCCTTACTTCTCTTTTTCATCATCTATAATATATGGACAAAGAAAAGAAGGTATGACACACTTAATAGATTATTGAAGTACTTGTACTCAAGTATGGGATAGGTAATAAACAATTTATTATATCCACATCGATACATATATCTATGTATTTAAATAAAACGTTTTCATCTTAATATAAATACACATTTATATAAATTTTACATTTATATATGTAATGAAATAATTTCATTATCTAAACAATACATGTTTAGATGTAATACATACAGAAATATATATAATGATAAGTACAATCTTAGAATCACTTGCATTGAATCAAATATACATAAATATACATTTGTATACAATTCCATCTTACATATAATTTATGTCTCTACATAAACTATGTGAATTATGTAATAATTCTATCCCAAATATATAAACGCATTAACGTATGTTTAAGTAAATAACGTAGAGACGCAATTTATCATTAATAACTATTATTTACAATCGATATCAATCATACCAATTATTATTATTTCTCTAAATAATAATCATCATCATTTGGGATTATATATATATTATTATTATTTCAACTAAATAATAATATGTTTAATCTTGACTGAGTTGGTGACGTTTAAATATATTTAAACGCATTCTTGATAATTCTGCTCAGCGTGTGACCCTATATGATCATATGTTATTAGCAATGTTGTCATATGTCGTGTTTTGGGTATATAGATCCAACAATCTCCCAATTGTATAAGATTAGTTATACAACGTAAAGAGTGTAGTACGTCTAGCAACGCCCCACTCTCCCTAATGACATACGAAGAAGTGTCATCCACAATAGCTACCCGCCCTAAGCACATACGCTCAAGGTAATGGTATATGGTTACCAATCAATTATCCTTCTGTAATAGATATCCCGTTAAACATGAGACATGGATCATGGTTAATCTCATATTGTGTTCAACTATTCTTTTACCCGATTTAGAGTTAAAGTGATCAAGCAGACATTGTCGAACGAATCAACTTGGTTTGAGTGTGGCCACACATTTTTATCAGTTTGAGTCATCGAGGGGCCAGAGATGTCAACCTCTTATAGAATAAGGGAACAGATCCCATATTGACTACATATGTCTCTCACTATACTTCGCATTGTACCTAAAATGGCTCTTATGACTGCCTGGTTAAAGAGCAGCGAAAGACTAAATCAAAGCACAACACTTGGCATACTCAAGACCTAATATGCATCTCAGGTCTGAGGATACAAAAATAGTATCATTTTCAAAAACTCACTTATGACATTTAACCATGAAGTGATTTCGAAAGTGGGTCACGTCCAATATTTATTCTTTAATAAATATCCATGAATTTGGTTGCAACATCGTGCCTGTTTCATTTTCATGAAAAACGACCAATCCGATTCATAATAGTCTTAATTCAAAAGTTATCCCTACAACTTTGATCGACTATGGACATTTACAATAACATAGTTATTCATGGATTTAAACATGCTAATAAAGAACACAACTATTAATGAATATGGTATTCTCAGTATATCATACTAGATAGAGTAGTGTTGCTTATATGTTCCATATACCCAAATACTAACCTATAGATTAAGCCCATTGTGTATGATATTAACTGATGGCTTAACTTTCATTCTATAGTTAAGTTTAAACTTTTACTTTAGACTTTCTTGTGGTTAAAATGCCACGTCCCCTATTTCCCTTAGAACTCGTTCTAATTTAAGGATTTCTATCTTTCTAAAGAATATATAGTAATAATTGCTTCCTTTGGAACACCTTCCAACTTAAGAAAAATAGTGTATCTGCTTGCACATAATTGCTTCCTTTGGAACACCTTCCAACTTAAAAGTCTTGAAGATTTTAGTAATGCTTTTGATGTCGCCCAGACGGTCTATAAAAACTAACAAATAAACCAAACCTAGACTCCTAAGTAATAAAAGGAGTACATTTAACTAAACCGCACTGACAGGCAAGTGTACCTATCGAGTGTAGCACAGCTTAACAGTAAACCGGAATATCGAACCCTAGAGACATTGAATATTAATACTAGACTCTGACACGGACTAAAGATTGATTTGGTTTGGTGGGGTTTACTACACCACTGAATTAACTAAGGAATGCAGAACTAAGGTCGACTCAACTAACCAGACAAAGGACAAAGGTAATATCAAGAATGGGAAGAATATCACGTAGATCGGGATCCTACTTACAAAGCACAACTTCTATCGGTTATGGAAACTATAAGGTAATATCAAGAATGGGAAGAATAACTCACCGTATTGTTGGATCACTTCTCGGATATTTTCAACTATGATAAAGTACCCTAATAGACAGATTACCTCTCAGTCTCTTCGTCCACCAATACACTAGAAGAATCCACAGGGTAATCTCAAGATAACAACTATGACACGAATAACAACAATCACTAGACACCTAATACCGGCTTTCTCTCAGACAGCTGACACTCGGATTCCTAATGACGAAGACTAAACGACTAATCCTCACTTCTCGTGTATTAAACTAGGATACACATTCAATTCTAATCAGTAATCAATGACAATTCCTATGGCTACTAATTCTAGCAAACCACCCTAATCACAAACCCTAAGATCTATGATCAAGATATGAAGATCAAACTAGCAGACAACCACAATCAACGCAAGGAATTGAAATCAACCACACAATCAGACATGAGCATACATATTCATCACAATTATTAACTCAAAGATTGCTTACAAAATCATTAGTCCATTCAAAATAACCAAAACCGAAAAAAATCAATACTTTAACATGTATTCATCATGTGACCTAGGCAATATCAAAGTTCTAGCCTAGGATCATGCTTAAACAACTAAACAAAGAAGTAAAAACATAAACCATGGTATCAAACATCGCAATTAAATAATAAAAATCGAATCTTTAAACCTAGGACGTTATTACTAACGAACCCGGATCAAAAGCTTCAACCTTTTCTTCAAAAACCTCTTCTTTTCTCCCAAAATCGCCCCTTGGCTCTCTCCAGACGGCTAAGATACGAACTCCTCTCATAATGACAATCAAAATCTTTTTAATTTGAAAATCTAGGGTTTTGCGGAATTACGGTGTCTCGCGTACCGCGAGAGAACATGGTCCAGCCCTTCGCGTACCGCGAAGGGCAAAATAGTCGGGCTCCTCTCTGAGTTTCCTTGCGTACCGCGAGACTTTTCTTCTGGGCTTCTCACGTACCGCGAGATACTGATTTTTCACATTTTTCACTTTTGATCCTTGGGCTTTCATTCTCTTGCTCGATTTCTTCACGTATTCACTTGTATTCGTTACGAGCACCTGTAAACATAACAAAGACTCAATAATATACAAAAACGACTCAAACCAAATATAAAACTAAGTAAAAACGCACTAAAACAATAGAAATAAAGATGTGTGCTTTGCACTATATCAGCTTTACTGAATTTATTTGGTATTCTGCTCATCATGTTCTCTAGCATACGAGACTTTCGGTTAGCTTGCTCCTAAGTAAATATGAAAAGTCTATTTGCTAAAGAAAATGGAATATCATTATTACTTGTACTACCAACGTCATCTTATACTTGATAATATTCTCTAGAATTCTTATTTCTTGAATTTCTCAAGATTATATCGGAATGATTTTAGAGAATTTAAATCTTAAGGCATATTGATCCATTTTTAGTAGATCTTTAGTCCATGCTTATATGAACTCTAGGTCATCAATAACAGAACTTATTTCAAACTAGGATTTACTGTCCTCTAAGTTTGGAATTTTGTTCTGAGTTCAGTAATGGATAAGATTGATTATTCTACTATGCTACCACTAGCTTTCTTGAAACATCACATGTTATCTTTTGTAATTGACATAAGCAAAACATTTTAATCATTTGTCAAAATTGAGATAATATCTTTGAGAAAATCCTTGTTTCAATCCACAAGTGAAAACATGAACTTAGCACATGAATGTGAAGATACAAGGCTATACCTTGTAATCGTCCTCGCTAAGGTGTCTCATGAGAGAAACCGTTTTCACATAAATTTTTTCTGGGCATTATTCTAAATAATGTCATAACATATTCTAGAACGTTTCATACAAAATTTCGAAAAGATACTTTCCTTATGGCATAGGCCATAAGATCATGAAAACATGATTCACATTTGTGTATAAAACATGTGCATTTAAACTCACATGTTGATTGTCATATCGAAAATCTATTTTGCACATATGATTTGATGTTGCAAGAACATTTGACTAATAAAGTCAGACACTTGATTATAAGAACATGGAATGAATCTTCATATGTTCATATATTCATGCTATTTGTTAAATTCTCATTTTGAAATAGCGTGATGGTAGTTTGGTCAGATGACTTTGATCTACCACAAGTGGCAAGTGATTTAATTTACCATTTTCATGAACATGATATGTTTCATCAACAATCTTAACAACTTCTTACTTTGTCATAATAACTCTTTATTAATTACTAGTGTGAACCAGTGCTTTGCATATTAATGACTTCGAATCTTATTCGAGTTCTACATAGCTCCCACTTGTTATAAAAAGTCTATGAACATAACTCTATGAGACAGTAGACATAACATTTTGAATAGGTCTATTAAAATGCATTATGAATCGAGATTCTAGTTTGCATGAATGCTCACGTCTCACGTAGGTCTAGCAATACTAAACAATTAATGAGATAATCGTGAAACCCCCTTCTTTTGCATAACTAATTATGTTATCTCATTAAGCCTTTCTTTAGTGGTTACATGCTTAGCATGTATGCAGTAGAATATCATATTACAATCCTATAAAATCAAATGACTCATCGTCAAATCAAATTTTAGATGATCATGAGGTTTTAGTTTAGACGCTTGCATCAACATGCTTTTGTAATAAAACTTCATTTAGAAAACTCTTGAACAACTTCATGTATTTCAAGTTTATGTCTAAACAAGTAGACCTACAACTTTCTAACAACTTTGTAAGTTTAGTCACTGAAGTATAATTTTCTCTCTAAGTTGATACGATTTAATACAAGTACAACTTATTGTATCACATCACGTAACCTTTTTACCTTTACAGATAATATAGGTTATATCATACTAAGAATATATAAGCTATGCATGTGAACAACCGACAACAAGTCAATTCAAAATCCAATCCTCTTGGATATTGGTGATGTATGTCTTATTTAAAGTCTTAGTATGATTATGTTAGAGATTTTTCAGATTTAAGTCATACTCGAATTACTATATGGTATCTACTAAACTATCATTGTTTAAACATAAATATTTAAAATATGAATTTCACTAAAGAGATAAATCTCTAATGGAATATTCATATTAAAATAAGGTTTATACACATGGAAATTGAAATAAAACAACAAACTACTTTGTTCATTTAATTACAAGTTGTACGATAATAAAGTACACTTCGCTTGGAAGACAACTATTTGCTTCCGTTGCAGTGCATAAATCCAAAACTTGATATCGGTTTCTTACTACTTCTTGATTCTTGTACATTTCAATAAATGCCGGTTCAAGCAATAAGTATCACATACTTATAAATAGATAATAGTAAATAGTTCTATCACATGGATACTTGAAGCACTAATCTAACTGCCTTCATTTGTTTAAACTTCTTCAAATAGGATTGTAAGCTTTTTCTTTCAATGATTCATTTGATCATATGGCCACATGCAGTGGCGGATCTAGGAAAAAAATACAGGGGTATCTAAAATTTCGTTCAGGGGTATCTGGATACATAAAACGGTAAAAAAAAAATAAAAATCACGCTGCGCGTCGAAAATTCCCACTATGCGTCGAAAGTTGAGGGGTACCGAAAGATACCCCTGCCCTCCACATATATATCCGCCCCTGGCCACATGCCATATCTAGCTATTTTGTCTCCACAATTAGCTTGGTGTCTGACACCATTTGATACACTTCAAATTTGTCAATTGCCTTTAATTTAGATTTATTGATTTAACTCCTTAAATCTATTTATAAGTTATCAATATAAAAAATGCAACTTAATAACTGATCCTTCAACTAATTGGCATATTCAAGAAGCTTTTTGATGTCAAAACTTTCTAAACAATATATATGATACTAAAATAATAACTTTCAATTTATTCTCTCAGAATATCTTTCTATCAACATTTGCTACTTCAATTAAATCATCGAGATACTTCTAAAGTATAATGATTGTTTGATGAAGTTTCGTTAAATGTATAAGATCATAGATATATATAGTTTCCTTTCGTGCTTTAAGAACTATTCTTATAATACGATGCCAATCAAGGAAATTGAATCATATAGTTTTAATGTTTCAAAAGGATAGATCACCAAAGATAGAAGATTAACGTGTGATGTAGAATAAAATATCTACTAAAGTCTATGTTGGAATTCAGCGGTGATCAGTTTGGCTTTTTGTAAAAAAACGGGTTTTGACAGAGAAATTAATTAATTCAGTTAATTAATAAATACGGAGCGGAAAATAAAATCATAACTTATTTAACAGCACTGACAAACCGAACAGGATCTGGTTATGAACACGCAAAAAAAAAAAACAATTAATCTACTGATGAGATTAATTATACTTTAGTGGTTAATAATTAACCGGTTGAGACACCTAGGTACAACGAACCGAACGTGAGAGAATGAGTAGCGCTAGGGATGACCAGAACTTGCAAAGACAGGAGCAACCCGTTGCTAGCTGCTTCGGAATTTGCAAAAGAAAAAGAAATCGAATTATGTTTTCTTTCTTGTTTTGCGTCGACCGAACAAAAGACCAAAAAAAGAAAACAAAAATATGTTCTTCCACTTTTGCGGCTCTTTTGCTGCTCCAATACATTGTAGGTATTATTAGGTTATTATTATAATAATAATAATAATAAACCCTACTAATTGTTTTCGGGCCCATAGTCCAAAACGAGATGCAAAAGTTCGAAGCCATTTAATTGTTTTAATGAAAGATTAAAACAATATATATACAATTATTATTTATAAACTAGTATAAATAATAATTCGCGGCTAACGAATATATATAAAATATATCGTCCCGCTAACAGTTCGTAATTACCTGTTAAGCAGGTTAAGTGGATTTAATGTTCTCTGCCCTAGGTGTAACTCTTACGGGTCATAGCTCGGTCAGCCGCGTTGTCCATCGGGTCGGTCCATAAAATCCAACAATCTCCCACTTGGACGATCCACGATAAATCAACGCAAAAGTCAGCGGCGCTCTAGCTGCACATGGCTGCCCCTAACAAGGTATGACGCTTTAAAGTCATTAACCAAATATCTAGGTGTTAGTAACAGCTAACTAAAGCAAGACAATAGATTTATGGCAATAGTTGTCATTCATCCTTTCCGTATAAAACATCAATTGAATCAATGAGACATGGATTTAGTTCATTCTCATATGGAGTTCAATTATTATTGTTGTCACACCCCAACCGTGCATCTTAACCACGGGTGCGACTAAATTGACAAAAGAACACAATGGAATAAAGACATTTACTATTAAAGTTTCATAATATTAAAAAAAATCCCAATTACATAAGTTTCGAATTAAACCAAACAGATAACATATTCAAAAGACAAGCAACTTAAAATAAGATTCTTCAATTGATATCTAGGCAAATCCTATGTGATATTGACTTGACCTATCACGAGCTTAATCACCTGAAACATGTACGAAAAACAAGTGTCAACTAAAAATAGTTGGTGAGAAATCACAGGTTTAATAAAAGTATAAGTTTGGCAAAGGTGACAATTCATATTCCAAGATCATCATATAGCACGTAATAAAACAAACACATGATTAGCAAATCCAACCTAAAATGATGAGTAACGAATAAGTGGTACAACTCGCAAGTTGCACAAATAACGAATAAGATTTCCAACCAAAAGTTGTCCATAAAGTATATGCGGTTTCCATCCTATGGCCCATATCTGTACTACCGTTGGCTTGAAAGTTTCAAGTTAAGGATTTGCAAGTTTAACGTTTATCATGTTGTGTTCATTTACTCACATACATATATGATTCGCTTGCTTTAGAATTGTTTGAAAACGTGTTTTAATGCGTGCCAACGCGTACATGTTTCCCCCAAAACGATTTGAATAAAGTGGGGCTATGAAGTCTCACCTTGAAAGCTAGACGAGATAAGAAACTTGAACGAATAGACGAGATGAATCACGGACCAGACCCTAAACAAATAAATAAACCATTTTTAGGGTAGGTTCGATGGTTACGAGTGTTGATAGGCGGTTCGGGTCATAAGATTAAGAATTAGTTGCAAAAATAGAGTTTTAGTTGATTTTCAGATTTGGACAGCAAAGTAGCTGAACAGAAACGGGATTGTTAAAAATATCAAACGACGTCTAAAAATTATGAAATTTTACAAGGAATTAGTTTAAGTCGTTCCGAAGAATTTTCGTTTAGAAAGTTTTTCCATTTGAGACTCGGATCATAGCCAAAATAGTCCAACAATACAGAAGGTACTGAAAAAGGTTTCTGTCCCGTTTTGGCTACTACGGAGTCATACTTTTGAATTAGAAAACGATCCAATTATGGTTGGAAAGGAAATTCGACGAACTACGTCGTGAAAATTGAGTTTGCTCAGTTTAGATTAATTATGGTCAAGTTACGCTCAGTTAAATTCAGCACAGTTTCTGTCCAAAATCAATGGTTGCACTTAAGTGGTCCGTTTAGGGTTTTAAGATTACCGAACGCGCAAATAAAAATTAGACGAATGTTATTATGTTATTATAATACATAATATAATCAGATTAGGTTAGCCAAAACGTCCCGTGTCACCGGTCTAGCCATGATATTCAAAGAAGCGTTCTGGAGAATCACAGAATGCAATCGGCATAGCCGACACGAGCAAGCGGATTCTATATTTAATTAGCGTGTGAGTTCATATAAGTGATAATATAGAATAAATAACATGTTTTAAGTTAGCAAGAACATACTAAAGCATCGGCAGAGCCACTTTTGCAATAGTTGTCTTGAGGATTCGCAGAATGCGACGGCATAGCCGCCATTGCAAACGGGATCCTTTGTTTGTTAGTTGGTGATGTTAGCTTGATTTATTAGTTTGATTAAGATTATTAGAGGGTTTTTAGGGCTGAGGTTTCACATGATCAAGTGATCATGGATATAAAATAGAAAAAGATTGAGGGGATGAAGAAAGAATAAAATAAAAGACGGCATTCAACTTCGGAGGGTTACTTACTTGTTTGATCTTCAAAATCTTGGAATCCTCTAAGGGATTTTCGAAATCTTCAAGGATGGGAATGGATTTCACAACTTAGGAGGGGTTGGGAGTGTTTGAGGGAGAATTAGCAAAGAAAACAAGATCCTAAGCCTCATATTTATACTAATGGTTGAAGGGGTGTAAATATGGAATGTCTTGGAAAGCAATTTAGGGTTTTAGGGCCCTCAAATATGCGAAATTTTCCTCAATGGGGCTGGGTTTTTTGCGATTTCTTGCTTGGGCTAGGTCCAAGAGTAGGTGGGTTGGGTCCTAGCTTGATCCGGTTGAGTGCGCGCATTCGAAAATTGCGATTTTAAGCATTTCTAAGCGAAATTGGCAAATGTTTTCAACATTAAAGTTGATTGTCATAACAAAAAGAGTATGTTTAGCTAAAAAAATTTAAGTTAAAGTTACGTTATTCGCGTATAGTAGTTGGCGATCGGTGGGCGAGAAAACGGACTTTTTGATCGTTTTTTGAATTTCAGGATTTATTTAAGGAAAGTTTTGCAAACAAACTTTGTTTTAATTAAAGAAATGAATATTTTAAATATTTAAAACATAATTTAATGTCATGTTAAATGATTTTTCGGTCGTGGACGGTACGTAGTTAACGACGGTTTAAAAGGCGAACGATCGCACGAAAGTACTAACTAGTACTTTTAAGCATCAATTCACATTGAATGGGTTGTAAGAACATGTTTGAGATGTATGGGGGTGGTTCATGTGTATTTAATGTGTCATAAAGATCAATTAAGTCTACGTGCGATCAATGAATCACTCACAGATAAGTATAAGTCTTTGAAATCAAGCATAAACGTAATGTTTCACATGTGAACTAGTATTGTAACAACGTCTGAATAGGATTTCAAGTAAAATGAAATGTCATACGGATTTTCATTGATAAGTCTAGAATGAGTACAAGTAGTGAAAATCAGAAGTGTCACAGTCTCCCCTAGTTAAAATAATTTCGTCCCCGAAATTCAACTAGTAGAGGCTGTAGGGTCTAGAAAGAGATGAGGGTACTTATGTTTTATTTGGTCTTCACGTTCCCAGGTGAACTCAGGACCATGCTTGGCTTCCCAACGAACTTTCACGATAGGGATTCGGCTACGCTTGAGTTGCTTGACTTCACGGTCCATGATTTCAACGGGCTTTTCGACGAAATGCATAGAGTTGTCGATACGAACATCATCCAGAGGAACTTGAAGTGTGTCATCAGCAAGGCACCTTTTAAGGTTTGATACATGAAAAACGTCATGAACATTATAAAGTTCGGTTGGTAGCTTGAGTCTATAGGCTACTGGGCCAATCCTTTCAAGAATTTCGAATGGCCCAACGAACCTAGGGGCTAGCTTTCCCTTCTTCCCAAATCGGACAACACCTTTCCAGGGGGAAACCTTGAGTAAGACTCTATCACCGACTTGAAATTCAAGGGGCTTCCTACGGTTTTCAGCATAACTCTTTTGACGATCGCGAGAGGCCTTGAGTCTTTCTTGAATTTGAAGTATCTTGTCGATGGTTTCTTGAATGAGTTCGGGACCGGTGATTTGAGCGTCTCTGATCTCGGTCCAACACACCGGAGATCGACACTTCCTACCATATAGAGCCTCGAAAGGGGCGCACTTGATGCTCGTATGGTAACTATTGTTGTAAGAGAATTCGATGAGTGGCAAGTGTTGATCTCAACTTCCTCCAAAGTCAATCACACAAAAATGGAGCATGTCTTCCAAGGTCTGTATGGTCCTTTCACTTTGACCATCAGTCTAGGGATGGTAAGCTGTGCTAAGGTTCAAACGAGTTCCCAAAGCTTTCTGTAAAGATTGCCAGAATTGGGAGGTAAAACGGCTATCACGGTCGGAGATAATGGATAGAGGGACACCGTGACGTGTCATGACCTCATTGATATAGAGTCTGGAAAGCTTCTCCATTTTGTAGTCCTCACGGATTGGGAGAAAATGAGCGGATTTGGTTAAGCGGTCAACAATGACCCAGATGGAGTCATGACCACTAGAGGTTCGCGGAAGCTTAGTGATGAAGTCCATGGAAATTTGCTCCCATTTCCATTGTGGGATTTCGGGTTGTTGGAGAAGACCAGATGGTTTCTGGTGCTCAGCTTTAACTTTAGAGCAAGTAAGACACTTCCCTACATAGAGGGCGATGTCTTTCTTCATTCCTGGCCACCAATAAAACTCTTTCAAGTCGTGATACATCTTATCAGCACCGGGATGAACAGAATAACATGATTTATGTGCTTCATCAAGGATAAGGGTTCGGAGCTCACTTGAGTCGGGGATCCAAATTCGACCCATGAAGTAAAGGAGATCATCGGGTTTGGGTTCCAAGTGCTTTTCGACACCACAATCCAAATCCTTCTTCAACTCATCATTTGCAACAACTTGTTTTTGAGCTAGGAGGATCTTATCTTTGAGACTGGTTTGGACCAACATTCCCATGGCTCGCACACGGGTGGGTTTGATTCGGTCCTTACGGCTAAGGGCGTCAGCCACCATATTAGCTTTCCCCGGGTGGTAACGAATTTCGCAATCGTAGTCACTAAGTAATTCAACCCAACGTCGCTGCCTCATGTTGAGTTCTTTCTGGTTCAGAATATGTTGAAGGCTCTTGTGATCAGTAAAAACCACATATTTAGTGCCGTAGAGATAATGTCTCCAGATTTTCAAAGCAAAGACCACCGCACCCAACTCAAGGTCATGAGTGGTGTAGTTCTTTTCGTGAACCTTGAGTTGTCTGGATGCATAGGCTATGACCTTGTCTCGTTGCATCAACACGCAACCAAGACCTTGGTTTGAGGCATCACAGTATACAACGAAATCATCATTGCCATCGGGAAGACTTAGAATAGGGGAGTTGCACAATTTCTGCTTAAGAGTTTGGAACGCATCTTCTTGCTTTTGTTCCCAAACGAAAGGCTTATTTTTCTGAGTTAATGTAGTGAGAGGCAGGGCAATCTTCGAAAAGTTCGGGATGAATCTTCGATAATAACCCGCCAAACCCAGAAACGAACGGATCTCAGAGGGTGTGGATGGTGTACTCCAATTCTTGATAGCGGTGACTTTGGCTGGATCGACGTGTATACCCTGGTTATTGATCACGTGACCCAAGAAATGAATTTCTCTAAGCCATAATTCACACTTGGAGAATTTAGCATAAAGTTGTTCCTTCTTCAAGAGTTCCAAAATCAGCTTAAGGTGGGTTGTATGATCCTCTTTGGTTCGGGAGTAGATCAAGATGTCATCGATGAAGACAATGACAAATTGATCTAGGTAGGGTTTGCAGACACGGTTCATGAGGTCCATGAACACCGCGGGCGCATTGGTTAACCCAAAAGGCATAACCATGAACTCGTAGTGTCCATAACGAGTTCTAAAAGCAGTTTTGGGAATGTCCTCTTCATGGACTCGGAGTTGATGATACCCAGATCAGAGGTCAATCTTCGAGAAACAAGTTGCTCCTTGCAGTTGATCGAAAAGGTCATCGATCCTAGGTAGCGGGTAACGATTCTTGATGGTAAGCTTGTTTAGTTCACGGTAGTCGATGCACATGCGGAAGGACCCATCCTTCTTCTTGACAAAGAGAACCGGAGCTCCCCAAGGTGAGAAGCTCGGTCTAATGAATCCCTTGTCCAGCAGCTCTTGCAGTTGGCTAGATAGTTCTTGCATCTCAGAAGGGGCTAGGCGGTACGGAGATTTGGCAATGGGGTTAGCTCCCGGTAAAAGATCAATCCGAAATTCAACTTGTCGAGTTGGAGGGAGTCCATGCAAGTCATCAGGGAATACTTCCGGAAAATCTCGGATGATCGGTATATCTTGTAATTTCTTTTCTTCAGATTTCTCGACCACATGTGCCAAGAAAGCATAGTATCGCTTCCTTAAATATCTACGTGCCTTCATGTAGGAGATGAATTTCAAACCTTTGCAAGGTTTCTCTCCAAAGATTTTCAAGGTCTCACCGGATGGTAGAGGGATACGAATGAGTTTCTCCGAACAGTTGATTTCCGCATGATTGTGGGATAGCCAATCCATTCCCACGATGATATCAAAACTCCCAAGAGTGATGGGAATCAGGTCGATAGAGAATGTGTGATCGTTGAGAGTTAGAGCACAACCTCGGACAATGGAATGCACAACAGTTAGTTTGCCATCAGCTATTTCTATAGTATAAGAAGGTTCAAGAGCGGTACGACAAGTTTTAAGTAAAGGTTCAAATTCTAAGGAGACAAAGCTTTTATCCGCTCCGATATCAAATAAGATAGAGGCATAACGATTATTGATGAGAAACGTACCAGTAACCACGGCATTGTCATTTCTGGCCTCGGTTGCTCCTATGGCAAAAGTGCGAGCACGTGCACCTCGGTTATTGTTGTTAAGCTTCGGGCATTGGTTTTTGTAGTGATCAGGAGCACCACATTCATAACAGGCCCTACCATTGATGATGGCAGGAGTGGCAGTTTGGGTAGTAGCAGCCTTTTCAGCTACGCGACAAGCGTTAGCAAAATGACCAAGCCTTCCACATTTAGTGCACGAACGACATTGAACAGTAGTAGGGTGATGGTATTGACACCTTGCACACAGCGGGTGAGGTCCACTATATGGCTTCCTGCCAGGTGCAGGTCTAGGTGCTACTTGGGCAACAGGAACAGCTGGGATAACCATGGCAAAGCTTTTAGAGGTCTTTTGCTTCTTGTGGCGATACTCAGGCTTTTTCGCCACTTCCTCCTTAACTCTCTTGTCACCTTTCCTGAATAGAACTCCAGACTTAACTAGATCGTCCGTTAAGGACGCAGATAAACGAATAGCAGCTTCAAGTGTTGATGGGCTACTACCCATGACAGTACCCCGAATTTGAGGCGGAAGGCCTCCAATATAACGATCAATCATTCGGGTCAAGGGTGTGACCAGATGAGGGACTAGGATGCAGAGTTCATGAAAGTGTGTGGTGTACGCCTCACTCTCCCCACTATCCTGGGTAAGGTCCCACAGCTCAATCTCCAACGTCTTCATCTCATTGCTAGGACAGAACTCCTCGATCATAATTTCCTTGAGCTTATCCCAAGTCATAGCAAGAGCTCCTTCCCTACCTCGAATTTTCTTTTCAGCATTCCACCAAGTCAGTGCCCTCCTTTGGAAGGCACTTGAAGCATATTTTACCTTAAGTTCATCGGGGCAGTCACTCATCTCAAATGTGTTCTCCATGCCTTCAAACCATTGCAATAGCCCTGTCGCACCTTCACATCCAAGGTACTTGTGTGGGCTACAAGAGTTGAAGTGCTTGAAAGTACAAACACTCCCACTAGATCCTCCGGTGGAGTTATTGATTTGAGTGACAATAGTGGGTAAGACCGCAGCAAGTTGTTGAGTGAGCAGGGTGGCTATGGCGGTGGTTTCGGCGGAGGCTTCACTGGTGTTAGCCACGGTGTTATCAGGATCACGACGAGGAGGCATTCTACGAAAAAGAAATCATAAGTCGGTAGTTAGGATAGAAATTCAAGAATTAAAAGTGACAATATTTATAAATAAAATCACTCATTCATTAATATTAATGTCTTACAAGATAAATAAAACATATATTTAAAACATATATGTTGAATTACAAATGAAATATAAAGACAAAACTGACTAGTCAAAATTCAAGATTCGGATGAATGATACTAGTGAGACGTGTTTTAGCCTATAAGTGAGCACTCACTCCAAGGGTTCCCAGGTAAGTGCGACTCGTAACGAACGTGCCTCACTCACCCTTCCAGATTACACGTGTCTCTAGTATCACTATCCAAGCCTTTGATTTTGATGAGAACATTATGGATTGGGCCTTGCCCAAGAGTTGGATTCAGCTTCACAAGTCAGCTTTCTTTTCTTGAACAGGAGTTGGGCCTCAGAAGTGGTTCCAACATGGCTCTCTTGGTATTCGGATTCCGAATCACTTGATATGTTGATTACTTCAGGCTTCGGTGCAGGCCGGCTTGTCGCATCGGAGATTAACTCGGGCTTGACATTATGTTTCGAGGGTAGCAGGCTTCCAGAGAAAGATGATCGTGGTGAGATTAGCCTACTCCAACTAATTGGGCTTTGGGACCCATCATCGGAAATAAGGCTTGAATTGCTAGAGATGTCAGCAGAGTACGACGACATACAAAAGATAAGAGAGTTAGTGGATTAGAATTACATAAGCATATAAGTTTCAAAGGGGAGCTTAGGTTATAGTCTAAGTCAAATGGTTGCCTAATTCTCTATAACCACGGCTCTGATACCAATCTGTCACACCCCAACCGTGCATCTTAACCACGGGTGCGACTAAATTGACAAAAGAACACAATGGAATAAAGACATTTACTATTAAAGTTTCATAATATTAAAAAAATCCCAATTACATAAGTTTCGAATTAAACCAAACAGATAACATGTTCGAAAGACAAGCAACTTAAAATAAGATTCTTCAATTGATATCTAGAAAAATCCTATGTGATATTGACTTGACCTATCACGAGCTTAATCACCTGAAACATGTACGAAAAACAAGTGTCAACTAAAAATAGTTGGTGAGAAATCACAGGTTTAATAAAAGTATAAGTTTGGCAAAGGTGACAATTCATATTCCAAGATCATCATATAACACGTAATAAAACAAACACATGATTAGCAAATCCAACCTAAAATGATGAGTAACGAATAAGTGGTACAACTCGCAAGTTGCACAAATAACAAATAAGATTTTCAGCCAAAAGTTGTCCATAAAGTATATGCGGTTTCCATCCTATGGCCCATATCTGTACTACCGTTGGCTAGAAAGTTTCAAGTTAAAGATTTGCAAGTTTAACGTTTATCATGTTGTGTTCATTTACTCACATACATATATGATTCGCTTGTTTTAGAATTGTTTGAAAACGTGTTTTAATGCGTGCCAACGCGTAAATGTTTCCCCCAAAACGATTTGAATAAAGTGGGGCTATGAAGTCTCACCTTGAAAGCTAGACGAGATAAGAAACTTGAACGAATAGACGAGATGAATCACGGACCAGACCCTAAACAAATAAATAAACCATTTTTAGGGTAGGTTCGATGGTTACGAGTGTTAGATAGGCGGTTCGGGTCATAAGATTAAGAATTAGTTGCAAAAATAGAGTTTTAGTTGATTTTCAGATTTGGACAGCAAAGTAGCTGAACAGAAACGGGATTGTTAAAAATATCAAACGACGTATAAAAATTATAAAATTTTAAAGGGAATTAGTTTAAGTCGTTCCGAAGAAGTTTCGTTTAGAAAGTTTTTCCATTTGAGACTCGGATCATAGCCAAAATAGTCCAACAAGACAGAAGGTACTGAAAAAGGTTTCTGTTCCGTTTTGGCTACTACGGAGTCATACTTTTGAATTAGAAAACAATCCAATTATGGTTGGAAAGGAAATTCGACGAAATACGTCGTGGAAATTGAGTTTTCTCATTTTAGATTAATTATGGTCAAGTTACGCTCAGTTAAATTCAGCACAGTTTCTGTCCAAAATCAATGGTTGCATTTAAGTGGTCCGTTTAGGGTTTTAAGATTACCGAACGCGCAAATAAAAATTAGACGAATGTTATTATGTTATTATAATACATAATATAATCAGATTAGGTTAGCCAAAACATCCCGTGTCACCGGTCTAGCCATGATATTCACAGAAGCGTTCTGGAGAATCACAGAATGCAACCGGCATAGCCGACACGAGCAAGTGGATTCTATATTTAATTAGAGTGTGAGTTCATATAAGTGATAATATAGAATAAATAACATGTTTTAAGTTAGCAAGAACGTACTAAAGCATCGGCAGAGCCACTTTTGCAATAGTTGTCTTGAGGATTCGCAGAATGCGACGGCATAGCCGCCATTGCAAACGGGATCCTTTGTTTGTTAGTTGGTGATGTTAGCTTGATTTATTAGTTTGATTAAGATTATTAGAGGGTTTTTAGGGCTGAGGTTTCACATGATCAAGTGATCATGGATAGAAAATAGAAAAAGATTAAGGGGATGAAGAAAGAATAAAATAAAAAGACGGTATTCAACTTCGGATGGTTACTTACTTGTTTGATCCTCAAACTCTTGGAATCCTCTAAGGGATTTTCGAAATCTTCAAAGTTGTGAAGGGATTTCACAAATTAGGAGGGGTTGGGAGAGTTTGAGGGAGAATTAGCAAAGAAAACAAGATCTTAAGCCTCATATTTATACTAATGGTTGAAGGGGTGTAAATATGGAATGTCTTGGAAAGCAATTTAGGGTTTTAGGGCCCTCAAATATGTGAAAGTTTCCTCAATGGGGCTGGGTTTTTTGTGATTTCTTGCTTGGGCTAGGTCCAAGAGTAGGTGGGTTGGGTCCTAGCTTGATCCGGTTGAGTGCGCGCATTCGAAAATTGCGATTTTAAGCATTTCTAAGCGAAATTGGCAAATGTTTTCAACATTAAAGTTGATTGTCATAACAAAAAGAGTATGTTTAGCTAAAAACATTTAAGTTAAAGTTACGTTATTCGCGTATAGTAGTTAGCGATCGGTGGGCGAGAACACGGACTTTTTGATCGTTTTTCGAATTTTAGGATTTATTTAAGGAAAGTTTTGCAAACAAACTTTGTTTTAATTAAAGAAATGAATATTTTAAACATTTAAAACATAAATTAATGTCATGTTAAACGATTTGTCGGTCGTGGACGGTACGTAGTTAACGACGGTTTAAAAGGCGAACGATCGCACGAAAGTACTAACTAGTACTTTTAAGCATCAATTCACATTGAATGGGTTGTAAGAACATGTTTGAGATGTATGGGGGTGGTTCATGTGTATTTAATGTGTCATAAAGATCAATTAAGTCTACGTGCGATCCATGAATCAATCACAGATAAGTATAAGTCTTTGAAATCAAGCATAAACGTAATGTTTCACATGTGAACTTGTATTGTAACAACGTCTGAATAGGATTTCAAGTAAAATGAAATGTCATGCGGATTTTCCTTGATAAGTCTAGAATGAGTACAAGTAGTGAAAATCAGAAGTGTCACAATTGTTCTCGATCAAGAATCAAAGTGGTCCAATCAAACACACGGTAAGTTTGGGTAAGGCCTTACACTTCACCGGTTTGAATCAATGAGGGCGCCACGATGCCTATCTATTACATATAATGTAAGAGTACAGAATCCCTTATTGACTACATACAACTCCCACTGAACTTCAGAACTATTCCTAATCAAAGTCTTTATGACTGGCAGTTACGCGACAGCGTTTGACAGTGATTAAAGAATGGTTCTTGGTAAACGGCAGTTCTAGTACGTATCTCAGGTCAGAGGATACTAATGAGTATACCAATAGCAAAACATCTTGTGACAAAGATCCATGAAGATGATTTGATGCGAGTTACATCCAACGTCATTCAAAATGAGGCCTGTGAAGTTCGAAGTCAACTCCTTGAGCCAAAGTTCAGAAAAGTCTTAATTCAGAGACGTTCCCACGAGTCTGACCGACTACGGATAATTAAGAATACAAGATTCATGGATTAAACGTATTAAAATCGAACACAGTTATAAGAATTCAGAATTGCATTTAAATCAGTAAACCAAAAAGAATTCAAAAGTACAACTGTTTAATTGTTCACACATTCAAAATACTAAATCAAAACATATCACTAGCAAATCTAAGACCAATAGCAACTCTGTGAAGATCATGCTTGACCTGAGACATGGGCTTAGTAAACGGGTCCGCTAGGTTTTGATCTGTGTCTACTTTGCTTATCACGACGTCTCCACGTTCCACAATTTCCTGTATATAGTGGAACTTCCTTTGAATGTGCTTGGCTTTGTGATGAGATCTGGGCTCTTTGGCTTGAGCTATAGCACCTGTGTTATCACAAAGTATCTCGATTGGTTGGCGAATACTCGGAACCACATCGAGGTCAGTAATGAATTTCTTCATCCAAGCAGCTTCCTTAACAGCATCTGATGCGGCTATATACTCAGATTCGGTGGTTGAATTCGCCACTACACTCTGCTTGGAGCTTTTCCATGAGACAGCTCCTCCATTAAGAGTGAATACAAAACCTGACTGTGAGCGAGAGTCATCTCGGTCAGTTTGAAAGCTAGCATCAGTGTAACACCGTACAGTGAGCTCCTCTTTCACTCCTCCAAATATTAAAAACATGTCTTTGGTCCTTCTTAAGTACCTCAGGACGTTCTTGACTGCAGTCCAATGGGGAATGCCAGGACTTTGCTGGAAACGGCTGGTCATGCTTAAATCATACGAGACGTCAGGTCTAGTGCACAACATAGCATACATGATAGAACCAATCGCTGAGGCATATGGAATTGCTTCCATTTCCTTAATTTCAATGTCCGTGGAAGGAGATTGTGATTTGTTCAACACAGTGCCTTTAGTCATCGGAACACCTCCTTTCTTGGAGTTTTCCATCCTAAAGCGTGTCATCATTTTGTCCATGTAAGTACTCTGACTTAGCCCTAGAAGCCGCTTAGATCTATCCCTGTAGATCTTGATTCCTAGAATGTAAGCAGCTTCTCCAAGATCCTAACCATTGTTTGACTTTGTCAAGCACAGGGATGTTGTTTCCAATTATCAGTATATCATCCACATACAAGATGAGAAATGATGTAGTGCTCAACCAAATTCTTTGATTTTCTGATCAAAATGAAGATTCCAGCTTCGAGATGCTTGTTTAAGTCCATAAATGGACTTATTCAGTTTGCAGACCCTACTAGGATACTTTGGATTAACAAAACCGTCAGGCTGAACCATATAGACATCTTCAGAGAGATGTCCATTAAGAAAAGCGGTTTTGACATCCATTTACCATATCTCGTAATCATGGTACGCGGCTATGGCAAGCAGTATCCTGATCGATTTGATCATAGCAACGGGTGAGAAAGTTTCATCATAGTCAATACCTTGAGTTTGAGTGAAACCCTTTGCAACTAGCCATGCTTTGTAGGTTTGTACATTACCATGCATGTCGGTTTTTCTTTTGAAAATCCATTTGCTCCCTATTGCCCGAGAACCGAGGGGTAGTTCAATTAAGTCCCAGACCTTATTATCATGCATAGATTGCATCTCGGCGTTCATGGCTTCAAGCAATTTCTCGGATTCAGGATCTGAGATAGCAGATTTGTAGTTTGTAGGTTCGTCATTTGACTCAGCTACTAACAGGACTTTATAAGCTTCAAGATGCCATAGGTATCTATTAGGTTCTTTACGAGACCTGCTACTTCTGTGAACACTTGTGTTTATGTCTGATTCATCAGCAACAACTTCTTGTTGATCAGACGCTCCGACTTCCTCAGCGGTTGTTTGTGTTTTTCGAATTTCTTCAAGATCCATAATATTATTTACGGTTCCTCTATTTAGAAGATCTGCCTCGAGAAAGCGTCCTTTCCTTTTGATGGAAACAATGTTTGCATCAGGATGATAGAAATAATATCCGCTTTTGTTGTAGTAACCGACGAAAACAACTTTTTTGCCTCTGGGATCGAGCTTGTCATCAGAATCGCTGGTGACATATGCATCACATCCCCATACTCTAAGGTAAGACAAATTGGGTTTAGACCCGTGCCATATCTCATATGGGGTTTTGTCCACCTTCTTAGTCGGTGCCAGATTTACAAGGCGGGCGGCGGTCATAAGAGCATAACTCCAGAAGAAGTGAGGCAAGTTAGTTCTACACATCATCGATCGAACCGTATTAAGTAGGGTTCGATTTCTCCTCTCGCTCACGCCATTAAGTTGGGGTGTGCCAGGAGGAGTGGGCAGAGAAATAATTCCATGCTCCTTCAGATGATTAAGAAATTCTAAGCTGAGATACTCGCCACCTCGATCTGATCGAAGTGTCTTAATAGATTTATCGAGTTGTTTCTCTACTTCGTTTTGAAACTCTTTGAACTTTTCAAATGTTTCATGCTTGTGTTTCATAAGATAGACATAAGCATATCAACTATAATCGTCAATAAATGAAACGAAGTATCTTTCATGATTTCTAGACATGGTTCTGAAAGGGCCACACACATCAGTGTGTATAAGGCCTAGCAGATCCTTGGCTCGTTCACCAACATGCGTGAAGGGGTCCTTTGTGAGTTTGCCAGCTAAACAAGACTCGCAATTATCAAATGAGTCATGTCCGGTAGGTTCAAGAATTCCCTCGGATTGGAGTCTTTTAATGCGTGCCTTGCTTATGTGGCCAAGTCGACAATGTCATAGAAAAGTATCATTAATGCCAGATTTGATACGTTTAGAAAGATTATATATGTTATTGTCAGTTTGAACGTCAATCTCATAAATACCGTTTTGAGGTTTAGCCTCAAAATAAAAGATATCATTTAAGTAGGCAGAAATAGCAATACCATTAAAAACGTACTTAAATCCTTGTTCAAACAATAAAGAAACTGAAATAATGGTTCTGGTTAAACCAGGTGCAAACAAACAATTGTTTAAAATAACTACAAGGCCAGAAGGACATGAGAGATGATATGTTCCAGTTGCAAGAACTGGTACTCTTTTCCCATCACCAACGATGAGCTCCATGTCACCTTCTATTGGCTTCCTCCAACTTTTAGGCTCCTGCAAGACATTAATGATGTGGTATCCACATCCAGTATCAAATACCCATGTGTTGCTAGAAACAGTAAAATTTTCAATAACATAAATGAGAATACCTGAAGAGGTGCCCTCACCACTGACCCTCTGTAGCTTCAGCTTGGCTAGATATTCAGGACAATTATGTTTCTAGTGCCCCATTTTGTTGCATTCAAAGCATTGGCGCTCCTCAGGAGGGGGTGCTTTTAAAGCTTTCTTGTTATTGTTGGTGGCAGGCTTGGCAGCAACATTAACCTTCTTCTTGCCTTTGCTATTACAACCTCTTTTCTTGGGGTTAGGTTTTTTAACACCAGCAGATCTGACCATCAGAACTTGATTTTTCTTTCCTTGGATATTCATCTCGGCCGTTTTGAGCATACCATGTAGCTCGGCCACTGTCTTCTCCAAGCCATTCATGTTGAAATTCATTACGAATTGAGCATAGGAGCTTGGGAGAGAGTTTAAGCGGAAATCAGTAGCCATGTCATCCTTCATGGGATATCCAAGTTTGTTCATCTGGTCGATGTACCCTTTCATCTTAAGTACATGAGCACAAACAGGCGTGCCCTCTTGCATCGTGCAACGAATGAGCTGAGACATGGTTTCATAGGGTTCTTGTCGGGCTTGTTTCAGGAACATGCCCTTAAGTTGCTCAATCATGTCAAAGGCACTTAGGTCCTCCATGCTCTTTTGGAGCTCACGGGACATGCAGGCTAGCATAAGGCAGGCCACCTCAGTGGCATCATCTCTTTGTTTTTCCCAGACCTTACGAGCGGCAGCCGTGTTACCATCGGGTGCCTCAGGGACTGATGCATCGAGAACATAGAGCTTCTTGGCCATCTTGAGAACTATTCTCATATTGCACTGTCACGAGAGAAAGTTGGTGTTATCCAGCTTTTCAATCTCAAGGATAGACTTGAGAGCGAAGGAGTTATTAAGAGAGCGAAGGAGTTATTAGTATTATTATTTTCAGTAGACATCTGTCAAGATAAGCAAAGAAAATAAATTAGTATAAAGAAAGTGAAAAGTCCTTATTAATTTATGACCCAATTACAGAAATTAGAATAAGGAGTGGGAATTTAGCTAAATCAATCACTAATGGTAGATGTGGCATACATCATTAGTAAGTGGGTAACTAGACTGACAATTAGTGTCAATTGTGGAAAGATGCACAACTCTCGTGTATGAGGCCGCTAAGACAAGACATATCTATGCATTAATACGTTTAGCCTCATCTATGCCCACTTTTAATCTCTTGACAGCTGGGGCATGTAACAAGAGAGAAGTAATAGTCGTCCTAAAACAGGTACTTGCGGAAGGGCCGGATGTGTCAACGAAACCCTTGCGCCTTGGAAGGATAAACTACGCATCCATTGCGGTGCTGTGGCTCCAAACACCGATGTTTCGTTTTATGCTCCAAGTGTTCCTTATAATAGGATGGCATAGACCATTGGTTTTAAATATGGGTTCCAATTTTAGTGTTTACCGAATAGGGTCAAACACAACGAATGATTAAATCATACGTGTGTTGTAAAAGCCAGTTTTACTATTTAAAGTCATGACAAATTTATGAACTCTTTCATCTCTCAGGACACTTAATTTTAAATAACTTATTAAAACTAAGTTTGTCACGACTTGAATAACCAGTTAAAGTTAATAGTTGAAAACTATTAAGTTATAAGTTTTTCAAATTAAATTTAGTTTAAATTGCAAAACTTTAGCGGTTATTTATTTTATAAAAACAAGCCAGTTGTTATTTTTATAAAATTCTACAAGTTGTAAAATTAGAACTTGTGGTGACAGATTGTGACATTTTAAAACTTCTTTTAAAACGTTTGACGTTTAGTTGGTTTATTATAAATTTAAGTTATAAAAATTAAAAGCAACCATAAAGCAAATAAATATGTAAATCTTTTAGGGCCAAGTTTGTTTGATCTTGCTAGAGCCAGTTAGCAAGACCAAACGGGTCACGGGGTCCACAAAATTAAAACAACCACACGGATGGACTTCCGTGCATCTAGTCGTCTCGGATGACTCCCATTGAATCCATGATTCCTTTTGCGTCTTCAGATTTGTCTTCGGGTTTTTATTACATTACATAAAATAAAAAAAAACCTATTCTATTACAACTTTGAGCTATCAAAAGTGGACCAAAACCATAAAACCAAAAACTGAATAATAAACACAAACAACTCAATCACATGGGTCGGGCCAGATTTACATATTCAACACAATCACATACGGGCAATATATTTGGTCAAATAAAATAAAAATCGACCAAAGTAATAAATAAAAATATTGCACCAATAAACAAATCAGATCAGAAACTTCAAGATAGTTAAAGTTTGGGATTAATCTAACCGGTGAAACCAGACCGGTTCCGATTTACGTGCTATAACCCAGGCTCTGATACCACTGTTGGAATTCAGCGGTGATCAGTTTGACTTTTTGTAAAAAAACAGGTTTTGACAGAGAAATTAATTAATTCAGTTAATTAATAAATACGCAACGGAAAATAAAATAATAACTTATTTAACAACACTGACAAACCGAACAGGATCTGGTTATGAACACGCAAACACAAAAAAAAAAACAATTAATCTACTGATGAGATTAATTATACCTTAGTGGTTAATAATTAACCGGTTGAGACACCTAGGTACAATGAACCGATGCTAGATCACGAACCGAACGTGAGCGAACGGGTAGCGCTAGGGATGACCGGAACATGCAAAGACAGGAGCAACGCGTTGCTAGCTGCTTTGGAATTTGCAAAAGAAAAAGAAATCGAATTATGTTTTCTTTCTTGTTTTGCCTCGACCGAACAAAAGACCAAAAAAAGAAAACAAAAATATGTTCTTCCACTTTTGCGGCTATTTTGCTGCTCCAATACATTGTACGTATTATTAGGTTATTATAATAATAATAATAATAATAATAATAATAATAATAAACCCTACTAATTGTTTTCGGGTCCATAGTTCAAAATGAGATGCAAAAGTCCGAAGCCATTTAATTGTTTTAATGAAAGATTAAAACAATATATATATAATTATTATTTATAAACTAGTATAAATAATAATTCGCGTCCAACAAATATATATAAAATATATCGTCCCGCTAACAGTTCGTAATTACCAATTAAGCAGGTTAAGTGGATTTAATGTTCTCTGCCCTAGGTGTAACTCTTACGGGTCATAGCTCGGTCAGTCGCGTTGTCCATCGGGTCGGTCCATAAAATCTAACAGTCTAAGCATTAGTATTTTTAGTATTTAATCCTTCAACATTAACTACCCTTCAATTTTAATTATAAAATCATTAATTGGTTAAAGGCTAAGATCTGCATCGCTCTTAACCTCTCGGAAGTGGTTGTTCGCTGTTCCCGAAAGATCAAGTTGATAGGCAGGTTACGTTGACCAATTACATCTGCATGCAACTCTTAGATTTTATGGGATCATTTGATAACTTTTATCAATTTGGCATGTTTAATCCCATCGATGCCAACCCTTCCCCGAAATTGGTTGATCGCTGACTCCGAGGTCAAGTTTTAAGTCATCCTACTTTAAGACTGTGGAGGACGGCCCAAGACTGTCTTAGAAATCTCGAAACATCACCTTACCCCTCTACATGTCATCCAGGTGTTTGGCTGATGCTCTATCCACAAGAATGTCTATGCAACGTTCAATTGCCTTAAATAGGATGACTTTAACTTAAGTTTGAAAGGGTATGAATATATTTGTTATATATATATATATATATATATAGATATAAAGTAAAATCTAATTTTGGATAAAAAATATTTTATGTAACAAAATTTGCATGCACTAAATTTCGTTACATTTTATTAAATAAATTTTACTTATTAGTTTTTTTGTTATTATTAAAATCTTCATTTTAATGTTTACGACGCGTCGAACTTTAATATCCTATATTAGTTATTAGTATTAGTTTGAGCGCGTTCATACAAAACCATTTTAATTTTAATAAAATCTTTTATTGTTTACTTATCATTGAATTTCGATCAACAAATTAAAATCTCAAAATTTTATTATTTCCAAAAACTCAATTATGATATTATTTCCAAAAGTAATAACTCTTGCATTTTTACAAGTTCTTAAAATCTCAATTTTGTTAACTTGTTTAGTTTGATTCTAAATCATAGTTCTTTAAAATCTCCATTTTAACTAAACTTATTATTTGTGTTGAAACAATCCTTTAAAAATCATCATTTTAACCAAATTCATTATTTACGTTGTCACGTTAATATAAAATCGTTATCTAGCATGAAGATTCTATTCAACCACGCAAGATATAAACGCAAATAAATAAATGTGCATAACCAAGCCAAACTAATCGGTATTTGTGACCCAACACGAAGTGACCGGGTCAACCTAAGGGACAACAAATATCCTTGGTGCGATGAACTTTGAGCTCCCACTTACTTCAACATCTCGGTTTAGCAACGAACTCCTCGTGTCAAAAAATCTTCTTGATTTGGCGTCGTCTTGATTTTGTTACATTTAAAATAAAATATAAATTATACACTAGATACTTTTACATCCAAAAATAAACAAAATTAGAAGACTTAAAATTAGTTATTACATACCATATGAAATAATAACTTACAACCAAATCAAATTCCAACCACGCATCATAAAAGGTCTTATGGCTCGGTATGCACAAAACAACACAAACATATGAAAAATAATATATCAAAAATATATATAAAAAGTTGCTTTAAACAATATATATTTTTCTTAATTAAAAGAAGAACATATATTTTCTCGGTTTGAAATAATAAAACCGTTTGTCAGAAGTAATAAGATTTCTTAAGACTTGTAAAAGTGGCTCTGATACCACTGTTGAGATTTTGTACACGTGGTTTTAAATTAATTTTAGACAAACGGAAGAGTGAAACGTTTACTACGATTTAAAACATTTTTCTATCTCCCACCAAGGATCCATTTGCAAGTAATAAAGCAAATCATTAACAACCATAGGATGTATAGAATTACAACCTTTGTAGTGAAGTGGTTGAACAAGTTGATGTTGTGGATAAGGAACCGGGAGCTTCCCTCTACAAGTATCCACACTGAGCATTTTTCTTTTCAAGTGGTGCTAGCGATTCAACTCCAAAACCGTCAAGATGATAGATGAAACTCATGAAACACTTTAATTAGATTCATATATACACACACATATACATACATATATACATATATAAAAGTGTTTTGGTGTAAAACCAAGTTAGATTCTAATGCAAGTTTACCTCGAACTCTTATAGTTTTGCTTAGTGGTTATAAGTGTTTAATCCTCCTTTTATCCTTCAAAATCGAAAGAATCAAACCAACAGAAGATTGTTTTGATCTTCCGTTTATCAAGAAGAAATAGTGAACAAACTTCACAAGATTATATTACACCTTTTTCACCAAATTACCACACATACATATCTACCATATATGCTTCTTGGCCTTTCGAATTTCACTTTGAAAATATGGACTTTTCGGTCCAATTTTCGAACAGCCCTCAAGCAAGATAAAAAAGGATCAGATCCTTTTTAAAACCATGCCACCCTATTTGATAATCTATTCTTGTAGACATGGAAAAGACTTTTATGTATATGGGTATAGTTCACTTTTATAATCTATTATTTTGTCCATTCCTTTGATGGCCTTACTTCTCTTTTTCATCATCTATAATATATGGACAAAGAAAAGAAGGTATGACACACTTAAGAGATTATTGAAGTACTTGTACTCAAGTACGGGATAGGTAATAAACAATTTATTATATCCACATCGATACATATATCTATGTATTTACATAAAACCTTTTCATCTTAATATAAATACACATTTATATAAACTTTACATTTATATATGTAATGAAACAATTTCATTATCTAAACAAAACATGTTTAGATGTAATACATACAGAAATATATATAATTGTAATGAACCAAATTCCGGGTTTCGTTTTATATAAACAAATATTTCTAATTAATATTATGGTGAAAATAATATTTAGAAATAAGTTGAAACAAGTGGGTTTCAAGTTAGTATCGGGGTTACACTAGTTTTAGCTAGTTTTGGAATGAAAAGGGGAGAAAAGGAAAGTTGAGGGACTGAATATGTAATATGGCAAATCTGCCATATTTGACTATAGAAGTCAAAATTGAACTCATTTTGAGTTGTTGGGTCGTTCAAGAGGAAGAGGGGAGAAAACGGGATTGAAGCCAAAATCGTGCATTTGAAGCTTGAAACTTGAAGGTGTTGGCTCACACATCACCTCTCTAACATCAAGTAAGTGTTGATCATCCCTTTCCTCTCATTCTTGAGGTGTTCTTGGTGGGTTTTGATAGAAACTCGAATTTATGTATGCATGTGGTGAAATAGTGTTAGATTATTAATAATCTAGCTAAACTAAAGTTAAAGAATGATGATTAACATCTTAGAACCCTTTGATTTTGATTATGAGAAGTTAGGGTTCATATGGTGAAAATTGGGGGTATTTGGATCATAATGCTAGAATGTTGAATTAATGAAGATTAAGTGTTTTTAAGATGTTAGACACCTGAACAAACACCAAATTAACTTAATGATAATTTTTGAAAGAAGAATTAGTGTTAAGATTAAGTTAATGAAACTCAAGTAGGTGAGTTTGTGCTGAAAGAGGGTGTTTGGTTATGAGAATAACCCAAACGGGTCAATTTGGGTTGGAATTGGGAAATTGAGTTGTGAACTCAATTGTAATGAAATTTTGGTATATGTTAGATTACTAAACTAGGTATGTATGTTTAGGTAATCAAATTGTGGGTCTAGAAGGCGGAGCGGGATCTTCTAACCCGAAAGGTAAGTGCCTTTGCACTTACTTAGTTTTGATGATAAATGAGTTTTATGCATTGTTGTATGTATAATGTGTAAAGTTGCATAATTCGTTATGTGGTATGAATGAGCATAAAATTGTATGCATAATTGAAGGAATGTAGTTATAGTATTTATACTATAATGGATATGTTATTATGGAGTTATGGTCTATGAACCATAATGGATAGAATGGATATGGAGTTATGGTCTAAGTACCATAATGGATAGATTGGTTATGGAGTTATGATCTCGTATCCTTTGGGATATGAAGTTATGGCCTACGTGCCATAATGGAAATGGAAAAGTGATAATGAAACGATGAAAGTAACTTGTAGGTGATATACAAGTGTATGAAATCCTTAATTGGCCAAATGGGTGTTAACGGGTCAAATGGGTGAAAGGTGTGAAAACAAGTTGTGAATTTTGTGGATTATGTGTTATATTGTGCATAGTATGAATGATACATGAAATGAATTGATTATGCATAAGTGTACGTATGAATGTGAATATGGTTATAATACTATATTGAATATGTGGAGGTTATGATCAAAGAATCATAATGGAAAAGAGGAGGTTATGATCAAAGAATCATAATGGAAAAGGGGGAGGTTATGGTCAAAGAACCATAATGGAAATGTGGTAAGATCTTGGTCTATGTACCAAGATGAAGAGTGGAAAGAAAGTTATGACCTTTGTGTTATAAATGAAATGATAATGTAAAGAGTAAATAAAACTTGTAGGTGAAAAACAAGTGGTATGCAATCAAACATCGAAATGGGTGTTAACGGGTCAAATGGGTGAAAGGTGTGAAAACAAGTTGTGAATTTTGTGGATTATGTGTTATGTGATTGTGTGCATACTTGTGATATGATAAATTGTGAATGATTTAGTATGTACAAAGAATGAATGTAGTTATAGTGTTAACCTATAATGGTAATGGATCATGTGTTGATCATAAATGAAACGGAGTTATGGCCTTTGTGCCATAATGGAAATAGATCATGTGTTGATCATAATTGAAACTTGTAGTAAGAGTACAAGAATATGTAGCCTAAATGACAATTTGGGTGGAAACGGGTGAAATGGGTGAAAAGGGTGACAACAAGTTGTAAATATTTGTTGGTTATGTTTATCTCATAACTAATGGTGATATGTTTATATGGTTGTAGGAAAGGCTCCGAAGTAGTCCAAGTCAAGTCCAAGGCGTGAAGGGTTCTCGTATGCATTTTGGTATTTTGGGGATTTTTGGGGAAAACCCCCGTAGATGGATGTAAATTTGATACGCAAATGATGTTTTAGTGTATTTACTTGTTGTTGATGTGTTTTTGGTCAAAACCCAAGTGTTGGGAATTTTTAGTGTCTTGAAAAATGGAAAAAGTTGGAAAAATGGTTAAGTACGCGAGGGGGTGACCAGGGGATGTCGAGCTACGCGACGGGTAAAAAAAAAAAAAAGAAAAAAAAAATTTCCTGGGTTTAAGTCTTCCGCGCGTTAAAGTTTTGTTGTTTTTAAAAAAGTGGTGTGTTTCAACTTGGTATCAGAGCAATGGTTTAAGGGATTTGGTGTGGTGGCACCAAACTCAAACCGGATGCTCTTGATATGGGGGAAAATGATACGAGAATCCATGAAGAACTTGACTAAGACTCGGAGCTTACGGAAACGAAAGGTTAGTAATGATTTGATAAGGTGGTTATGTATATGGTGTTTATGTATATGTATGAATGATTGGTAAAGTGTTATGTGTACCGAAACTTGTCTTGTGATTTGTTATATGAATATGATAATTGCAATTGGGCATAACGCATTATTAAACATGTCTGGCCAATATGATTAATAAGACGAGATGTGCAAGAGCTTTTATGATAACCATATGACAATGAACATTAGCAAGGAGTAGGTGAAGGTGGTTATATGTGTATGTATGTATATGGATGATTAGATGGGGGTAATACATATACACATAGATAAGATATAGTGCCTTAACCAGTGGGTAGATTAAAGACCTATAAGTAGGTAGAACATCTACAACTTAGTTAAAAAATTGGTCGGGGAGACTAAGGGGCACTTGTGTAAGTAAAAGAAATGGGGGATGAAAGTCATCTTAAGGACTCAAGTATGTTAGAGTCTAGACGTGTATCACCTCGTGGGTGGTGAGGAACATGGAATAGGTTGGGAGAAAAAGAATGCATCAATCTAGCGGAGAATGGCTAGAGCTTTCTATCATGTTGTATCGATCTTCCTTCAAGGAAGATAGGGCTCTTTGAGGTGATCCTTGGGAGGAACAGTGTGAAGCCTAGAGAGCGGGAAGAACTACGGTTGGTGAACCGAAGTGGAAGGAAAACCTTGTTTTCACAAGAGGGTTCGTGGTGTGCGAACCAAAGGAGTTAAAGGGTAAGAGTTAATAGCTGATTAATCAACGATGAATCACTATGATGGTCTTGTCTTTTGAAGCAATCCATTGTGATTGGTAGAGGGCGTATTACGCACGATGAGTCGACTCCGGGACGTGGCGGAGGATTTGTGAATTATTCTTCGTGAGGAGAAAGGCATAAAGGCGTGAAGGCACATGCATCGGGGGAATTCAAGAGATAACATTGAATTACCATCGATTACAAGCCATGGTGGGTGGCATAGTGGAAGAGTTCCTTCATGTGCAGTGGACAGCAAAGGTGATCAATAAGATTTCGGGCAAGTGTTTTATGACTGGTCGAAGTCGCTCGAATCTTGGAATCATCGAAGAAATGTAGATAGATCGGGTTTCTCGATGCTATTTGTTGACGTTATAAAGGGGATCCTTGAGTATAGGAGTACAAATCAGGTGGAGTCAATTATTAAATGCGCAAGGAAAGGTTGAACACAGGAGATAAGTGGAAAACGAAGAGTAAGTGAGAAGTGGCTTCGTGAAAGCCGAAACATTCTAGCTGAGCTAGAAACCCTTTATGGGAAGAAATGCCGGACATTGCTATATGTCTGGAGGATAACACAAATGGGGAGAAAATTTGAAATTTGCTTAGGCCTATGGGTCACGCATTTCTAATCACCATAGTCATGACTGAAGCTTTTCGATCGTTGTGTTCGATGAAAGGCTAAGCAGATCGGTGGATTCGGACGATCATCATTAAGGGTGTCATAATGTTGATGTTTACATGTTTTAATAACATGAGGTTGTGGATGAAACGATCACATGGATTTTGATCCGATGATTGTAAAAGAGGTGTTGGGTTACTTAGTAACCATATCATTGTCTAGTATGATAAAGGGGTGACGTGTTAATCTGTTCTCATTAGAGACAGTGAAACACGAGGTATACGAACTGGTGTATATACATGGCTTGTGCCATTGACATCAACCAGGGATATAAAAGGGATACTTAGTATTCCAGTTGAGAAAGAGGATTTGATAAGGGTCATTGAACCTGTGTGCTTTGTTCTAAAGCACATAAACTTTTCGGTGGAAAGGGAAAATGGAAGAGTGCGTATTGTCACTGACAGTCGGTGGTAGGATAAAACTGACTAAAGGTCTCGCGGTATGTGGACTTTTTGGTCAAGGGGTAAATGTTAAAATGTACATTGTACGCAAACGGTGATATACATAGGTGAAATATGTATATAAAGGGGTGAAATGTACATAGGTGGAATGTGTACATAAATGGTGGTTGAAGTCCTAGAACTTCATAAATGATGTTGGAAGTCTTTTGGACTTCACAATCGGTGTTTAAAAACGAAGTTTTCGAACTTCAAAGGTGGATTCGGTGATTGAAATCCTTAAATCTCAAAGGATGACTTATGATTAAGTCAATGGAGATACTTAGGGTGTTTGGGTCACGGATAGGGATCTTCCTTCCAGTGTTGTAAAAGAGGATTCAAGTAAGGAAGTTGTCGTATCCTTACTTGAGGAGGTCGCATACTTTATCGGTTAAGAATGGGTGAGTTGAAGACTCGAGCTTCAAAGGGTGTTATGTATGGGCATTAGGATCCTCGAACCCCAAGAGGTATGAATTTGAGACCTTGAGTCTCAATGGGTTGATTGGTAAGGAAGTTTTGAAATTTCCATGTAAGAGGTGGGTGGCGTGGGATTAGAACTTGGATTTCCTTAGTTGTCAAACGTGTTGACTACTCGTATAAAGTGGTTCAAAAATCCAAGTATCCCATGGTTAGGAGTGTTGAAATTCAAGTGGAAACTTGACGTTATAAAAGTTTTCCTTTGAAATGAGTGGACTCCATAATACATTTTTACGTGACCATACATGAAAGCGTTACGAGGATAGAACTGTTGTTATTTCATATGGTGAAGATGAGATAAATGATAAACGTTTCGTCTAAATGAATCAGTGACTATCTTAGATAGTGGGCGAACTAATTGGTGCAAAAAGTAGACAAACTGCATATCGTTGTCAAAGGAACCATTAAAGTCGGAGATAACCTTAGGGGAGTAACGAGGGCGTATAGAGTTACTACATTAAAGTGAAGTCATTCATGATGACAATTTCATCGTCTCTTATTGACGAAATTCGAGAGGCTTAAATGTTAGCACTTGGTGGTGACTTGAAGAAAGAGCGGATGGTTGCTTATGTTGATAAGCTTGGTGAAAATAGCATGGGCTTGAAGACATGCTTTGATAGGATTTGGATTCCTAGGTTGTCAAGTGTTTTGACAACTATTTTGGATGAAGCGCATAAATCCAAATATTCTATCCATCCGGGTGTCACAAAGATGTTTTATGATTTGAGGTGTCATTTTTGGTGGCCGGGTATGAGGCGTGATGTTGTTAAGTATGTTGAGAGGTGTCTCACGTGCTTAAGAGTAAAGGCGGCGCAAGATCGCCAAAAGTCCTATGCGGATAATAGGAAGCGGGCGATTGAGTTTCAAGTGGGGGACTTTGTGCTTTTGAAGGTCTCTCCTTGGAAATGGGTGATACGGTTTAGGAAACAGGGGAAGTTAAGCCCACGTTTCGTCGGACCGTTTAAGGTGATAGTAAGGGTGGGTGCGGTAGCTTATCGTTTGGAGCTACCGGAGGGACTAAGTAGACTTCATAGCACGTTTCATGTATCTCATTTGCGAAAATTTTGACGGATGAATCTACTTTGTCCCATTGGATGATATTGTATTGGATGATAAGTTGATTTATGTTGGGGAAACAGTGGCAATCTTGGTTAGAAAGTTGATGCGTTTACGCATTAAAGAGATTAGCCGAGTTTTGGCAAGGTGGAAACATAAGAAAGGAGCGGAAATGACTTGGGAAAAACGAGGAAGAAATGCTCAAATGTTATCCGAACCTTTTTATGTGAAGTCGGGTTTCGGGGACGAAACCCAAATAAGGGGAGGTGATTTGTAACGAACCAAATTCCGGGTTTCGTTTTATATAAACAAATATTTCTAATTAATATTATGGTGAAAATAATATTTAGAAATAAGTTGAAACAAGTGGGTTTCAAGTTAGTATCGGGGTTACACTAGTTTTAGCTAGTTTTGGAATGAAAAGGGGAGAAAAGGAAAGTTGAGGGACTGAATATGTAATATGGCAAATCTGCCATATTTGACTATAGAAGTCAAAATTGAACTCATTTTGAGTTGTTGGGTCGTTCAAGAGGAAGAGGGGAGAAAACGGGATTGAAGCCAAAATCGTGCATTTGAAGCTTGAAACTTGAAGGTGTTGGCTCACACATCACCTCTCTAACATCAAGTAAGTGTTGATCATCCCTTTCCTCTCATTCTTGAGGTGTTCTTGGTGGGTTTTGATAGAAACTCGAATTTATGTATGCATGTGGTGAAATAGTGTTAGATTATTAATAATCTAGCTAAACTAAAGTTAAAGAATGATGATTAACATCTTAGAACCCTTTGATTTTGATTATGAGAAGTTAGGGTTCATATGGTGAAAATTGGGGGTATTTGGATCATAATGCTAGAATGTTGAATTAATGAAGATTAAGTGTTTTTAAGATGTTAGACACCTGAACAAACACCAAATTAACTTAATGATAATTTTTGAAAGAAGAATTAGTGTTAAGATTAAGTTAATGAAACTCAAGTAGGTGAGTTTGTGGTGAAAGAGGGTGTTTGGTTATGAGAATAACCCAAACGGGTCAATTTGGGTTGGAATTGGGAAATTGAGTTGTGAACTCAATTGTAATGAAATTTTGGTATATGTTAGATTACTAAACTAGGTATGTATGTTTAGGTAATCAAATTGTGGGTCTAGAAGGCGGAGCGGGATCTTCTAACCCGAAAGGTAAGTGCCTTTGCACTTACTTAGTTTTGATGATAAATGAGTTTTATGCATTGTTGTATGTATAATGTGTAAAGTTGCATAATTCGTTATGTGGTATGAATGAGCATAAAATTGTATGCATAATTGAAGGAATGTAGTTATAGTATTTATACTATAATGGATATGTTATTATGGAGTTATGGTCTATGAACCATAATGGATAGAATGGATATGGAATTATGGTCTAAGTACCATAATGGATAGATTGGTTATGGAGTTATGATCTCGTATCCTTTGGGATATGAAGTTATGGCCTACGTGCCATAATGGAAATGGAAAAGTGATAATGAAACGATGAAAGTAACTTGTAGGTGATATACAAGTGTATGAAATGCTTAATTGGCCAAATGGGTGTTAACGGGTCAAATGGGTGAAAGGTGTGAAAACAAATTGTGAATTTTGTGGATTATGTGTTATATTGTGCATAGTATGAATGATACATGAAATGAATTGATTATGCATAAGTGTACGTATGAATGTGAATATGGTTATAATACTATATTGAATATGTGGAGGTTATGATCAAAGAATCATAATGGAAAAGAGGAGGTTATGATCAAAGAATCATAATGGAAAAGGGGGAGGTTATGGTCAAAGAACCATAATGGAAATGTGGTAAGATCTTGGTCTATGTACCAAGATGAAGAATGGAAAGAAAGTTATGACCTTTGTGTTATAAATGAAATGATAATGTAAAGAGTAAATAAAACTTGTAGGTGAAAAACAAGTGGTATGCAATCAAACATCGAAATGGGTGTTAACGGGTCAAATGGGTGAAAGGTGTGAAAACAAGTTGTGAATTTTGTGGATTATGTGTTATGTGATTGTGTGCATACTTGTGATATGATAAATTGTGAATGATTTAGTATGTATAAAGAATGAATGTAGTTATAGTGTTAACCTATAATGGTAATGGATCATGTGTTGATCATAAATGAAACGGAGTTATGGCCTTTGTGCCATAATGAAAATAGATCATGTGTTGATCATAATTGAAACTTGTAGTAAGAGTACAAGAATATGTAGCCTAAATGACAATTTGGGTGGAAACGGATGAAATGGGTGAAAAGGGTGACAACAAGTTGTAAATACTTGTTGGTTATGTTTATCTCATAACTAATGGTGATATGTTTATATGGTTGTAGGAAAGGCTCCGAAGTAGTCCAAGTCAAGTCCAAGGCGTGAAGGGTTCTCGTATGCATTTTGGTATTTTGGGGATTTTTGGGGAAAACCCCCGTAGATGGATGTAAATTTGATACGCAAATGATGTTTTAGTGTATTTACTTATTGTTGATGTGTTTTTGGTCAAAACCCAAGTGTTGGGAATTTTTAGTGTCTTGAAAAATGGAAAAAGTTAAAAAAATGGTTAAGTGCTGAAACCTACAGAAAATCTGTAGAAACTTTCTGTGAAAAGAGGCCCCTCGCGCAACGCGAGGGGGGTGACCAGGGGATGTCGCGCTACGCGACGGGTAAAAAAAAAAAATACAAAAAAAAAAAAAATTTCTTGGGTTTAAGTCTTTCGCGCGTTAAAGTTTTGTTGTTTTTAAAAAAGTGGTGTGTTTCAATAATGATAAGAAATATATATAATGATAAGTACAATCTTAGAATCACTTGCATTGAATCAAATATACATAAATCAACATTTGTATACAATTCCATCTTACATATAATTTATGTCTCTACATAAACTATGTGAATTATGTAATAATTCTATCCCAAATATATAAACGCATTAACGTATGTTTAAGTAAATAACGTAGAGACGCAATTTATAATTAATAAGTATTATTTACAATCGATATCAATCATACCAATTATTATTATTTCTCTAAATAATAATCATCATCATTTGGGATTATATATATATATTATTATTATTTCAACTAAATAATAATATGTTTAATCTTGACTGAGTTGGTGACGTTTAAATATATTTAAACGCATTCTTGATAATTCTGCTCAGTGTGTGACCATATAGGATCATATGTTATTAGCAATGTTGTTATATGTCGTGTCTTGGGTATATAGACCCAACAATCACTGCCCCCAAAGGGCACTGTCACCTTTAGTGACCACCCGAAGGACCCCGTCCTTCACATCGTCATTTGTCGTGTCACAGGGACGACGACGCAAGCACACACAACATCAAACAAGTAACATATAACATCATACTAGCATTTACTGTGACTCATTAACTAAGCATGAACCACACGTGTAATCTCGTGCTAAAACATTCTACAAGAATCCTCTAGCGTCTAAGTTCATTACCCGAGCCACCCCAATCAATCATTACATGATACCCAAGTATCGTACCGACTATCAGTCCACGCGACCTACAGACCCCACATAGACCGTTAAGTTCGTTTTATAACCTTTGACTTAAAAAACTCCTCAGGTTTAATCAAAACTTGTAACACGTTCGATTAATAGAATAAAACACGCAGGTACGTACGATAGCCCCAAAATAGTAAAAATAGTAAAGAGGGGATTAGAAACTCACAGGTTACACGGAATCCAGATCCTTGCTCAACACCCCGATCACTCGCTGAAAACCCAAACTTGTCAAACGTATGATCCAAGATCAGAATATGTTCTAACCGTACGTCGAATAATGTATGATCCAAGTTATATATATTTAATAGATAAAAATAATATTTTTCGTCTACTCGTCCCCGTAATTGTAACACCAAAAAATTTTCACCCAGTTTTAGCTTTCAAAATCACGCGTAAGTAGGTCCCATATAATGCTCTTTGACAAAACAACACATGCTAACTACATTGAAATGAAAACGACATAGTTTGATTTAAAATGACCGGCCAATACTCCCACAATCAACCATGAGTTTCAACAATTGACAAGTCAACTACGACAGTTTGACTTAACCCTTGTTTAGACGTCATCTAAAACAAAACATAAGTTTTACCACCTTAATTACATCCATTTATACATCCAAAGGGTTTAAGCACCCATAGCATCAAACGTTCTTCGAATGAGAATCCGAAGCTTGAAACAGACCCGAGGCTAGACCGAAGCTTTTCCTACATAAAAACACCCAAATAAAACAATCATTAACAATGATAGACACCCCTTTATGACCCTTTACAAGTTAATGCCTTAATTCGGGTCTAAACTCCACTTTTCGAAAACATTTCAGCGCAAAACAGTGGGATTTCAACGCATTATCACCTATCTCGGCGTATGATACGCCACAGCGTATAAAACGCCCTTAAGCAAGGTATGCCAGCCTGATGTCGGCGTACCAAAAACCCATCACGACAAGGTATTAATTTATTATACGGTATCAGTTGATACCGTATAAACAATATAACCCCAAATAGAAATACTTTATCGAAATTTTATGAAAAGCAAATTTTCAATCAGAACGCTGACCCGTGCGGGTCAAAACCTCACCCGGTCGGGCTGATACGTGTAAAAATGAATCAGATCTGTGACCCGAGCGGGTTAAAACCTATAAGGCCCCAAACCCGGGAGTCCTCATTCGTTGGATTTAATCATTCACAAATAGTTCTTAAACTTGAATATCAAATAATGCAGCGGAAAATTTCGTTCGAACATAACGTCAACATTGTTAAACATGCGGAAGCGTGAACGTTGTCTAAAACATAAATACATCATAACTAAAACATATCGGGAGATGTACTAACTCACAAGATTGTTGGATCACTTCTCAGGTATTTCCAACTATGATAAAGTACCCTAATAGACAGATTACCTCTTAGTCTCACTCTCTACCAATACATTCAAGGAATGCACGGGGTAATCTCAAGATAACAACTATGACACGAATAGCAACAATCACTAGACACCTTGTGATAGGGTGCGAAAGCACACGTCTTTATTCCTTTGTTTTAATGTGTTCTAAGTAGTTTTATATTAGTTTTGAGTCAATTTTATGTACATTTGAGTCGTTGGTCTTATTTGTAGGAGCTCGGGAATATTAATGAAGAATACATGAAGAAAACGAGCGAAGAAACGAAGCCCGGAAAAGTCCAAAGATCAAAAGATAATTTTCTGAAATTTAGGTCTCTCGCGGTACGCGAGAGACGAGTGTAATAATTCTCGCGGTACGCGGGAAACTCCAGGAATCCGCCCGACTATTTTGGTCCTCGCGGTACGCGAGGATCCAGTCAACATTCTCTCGCGGTACGCGAGAGGGCCGTTTTCCGCAAAACCCTAATTTTCTAAATTAAAAAGATTTAAACGGCCATTATGAAAAAGTGGGATTAAAAGCCGTTCCAGGGAAGAAAAGAGGCGATTTTGGGAGTTTGGAAGTCAATTGAAGCTGAAGATTAAAGCTTTGGATTCCGGGTTCGTAGTTATACGTTCTAGGTTTTAAAGACTTGATTTTTATCCTTGATTTTATGTTTTGAACCTATGGATCTTGCTATTTGCTTCTGTGTGTGCTACTTGTGTGCTACTTGTGAGTCTTTATTCTGTTTAGACGTAGTAGCCATAGAAAACCTAGTTAATTACTGATTAGAAGTGAATGTGTGTCCTAGTTCAATACCCGAGAGGTGAGAATTAGTCGTTTAGTCTTCGTCATTAGGAATCCGAGTGTCAGCTGTCTGAGAGGAAGTTGGTATTAGGTGTCTAGTGATAGTTGCTATCCGAATCATAGTATCCATTCTAGAACTACCCCATGCATTCCTTGAGTGTATGGTAAGCGGTGAGACTGAGAGGTAATCCGTTTATTAGGGTACTTGTCATAGTAGGAAATACCCGAGAGGTGATCCGATCATCTGGTGAGTTAATATCCTTAGGTTGTCTTCTGGTCACATCCCGAGACCGAGAGTGATCGGGAATCCACTAGATATCTTTTAGGTGTTATATCTTTAGAAACCCAGATCCAACCTAGTTCCAAAACCGATAGAAGTTGAGCTTTACACATAGGATTCCGACCTAGGTAGTGACTTCTCCATTCTTGATTTCATCTTTAGTTTACTCTTGATAGCTTGAATTGTCCTTAGTTTATTGCATTCTTAGTTAATCTTTAGTGTAGTAAACCCCCCAATCAATTAATCATATTAAGTCCTAGTTAGAGTCTAATTTAGTTATTCAGTGTCTTTTGGGTTCGATATCCGGACTTCGTTAGGCTATATTGCATTGATCGGTACACTTGCCGGTTGTGTGGTCTAGTTTTAGGTCGAGTCTAGGTTTTATAAATTTAAAGCTAGAGAGTCTAGATTAGGTTTTATTTGATAGTTTTTATAGACCGTCTGGACGACATCAAGTTTTTGGCGCCGTTGCCGGGGACACTTGGCAATAGCAATATTAGCTTTGACTAGTTCTTTGTTTGATTTTTGGTTTATTTGAGTCTTTTGTTTTCTTTTGAGTCTTGTGTGCTACTTGTGAGTCTTTATTCTGTTTCCTTCTTAGAGTCTTTCTGTTTATGCCCAATACTCGTTTTCAAGGATCACCATCTTTTGCAGCTTTTCAAGAGCCCGAACGAGAGCTTCACGAGCGCACCCGCGACTTTCGGGAGCGTTTAGAGGAGCTGGTTAAACCAAAGGTACGTCCTACTAGCCGAGTTCCATTTCCTACTATGGGCGACGCTGATCCTCCAGCGAGGCGTACAGTACACCAGAGGGCCAGTGAGGGGGTCACGGGCGCGAGATCTTCGATCACACGTCCCACTATACCGAACACCAATTCGTGGCAGATCCCATCACATGTCATGAGTACGATCACTCATGCCACTCAATTCCATGGCCTCGAGGATGAGGATGCACCCGGACATTTGTCCCGCTTCGCGCGGATATGTGATACATTTAATATCACGGGTGTATCTAAGGACGCAATCTACTTGCGTCTCTTTCCATTCTCTCTTTCTGGGCGTGCATCTACTTGGCTCGACACTCTTCCCGACAATTCTATCACCACATGGGAGGATCTCGAAGCCAAGTTCTTCAAGAAATACTTTCCACCTTCCAGGGCCGCTCGCCTTCGGGACCAGATCCATTCGTTTCGGATGGATCCCGACGAGCCTTACCATATGGCCTGGGAGCGGTTCAACGCGCTGTTGAGCCGATGTCCCCAGCACGGTCTCCTCGACTGGGCACTAGTGGAGAAGTTCTATAATGGCCTCACCTTCGAGACGCAGCAAATGTTCAACACAGCTGCAGGAGGCCATATCATGGATAAACTCGAGCCTGAGGAGTGCGAGGATATGTTCGAGAGCTTCGCTCAAGCCGAACAGCAGCACCCACGTTCTGTTAGGGATTCCATCCCTACTGCTAGGTCACACGCCTCTTCTCCTAGAGGTGTGCATCAGGTCACTCCTGATACTAGCGTGGCTGCTGCCCTCGCCTCGATGGCGAATGAGATAAAGGAGCTCAAGCTCAATGCTTTGAGGTGTCAGGTGTGCAGGGGAGGACACGACACCCGAGATTGCCCGGTAAATAATCAAGAGCATGTGAGCTATGCTGGCAACCAATACCAGAACCGAAATTACAACAATTCTAATACTTTTGGTTCGGGATGGAGATCTGGATTCACTGGTCGTCAGCAACAGTATGGAGGAGCAGAAGAAGGAGCGAGTTCTGGGAGCACTGTTGGGTCACGAAGGATTGAGGAGATGATGGAGACTCAGACACAGTTGCTTGCCCAGCTGGTGCAGAATAACAAGGATGCTCGGCTAAGACTGGATAGCCATGACACTTTGATGAAGAATCAGCAATCGGCGTTCCAGGATTTGCAACGCACGGTAGGAGACATTGCTAGGAGCATACATGATAGACAAGGAAGCCCTTCTACGGGCCCGAACGCTTCAGTGATGGCCGTGTCTATAGAGAGTGTGGAGAGTAAAGTGGTTGAAGAGGTTGACCCCCACTCTAAGGAGCATAATATTCCCTCAGTGGAGGAGGTGAACAAGATTGACTGGGAAGCTCGATTTGCTGAGATCGATGCTAGGATGCTAAAAGAGACCGAGTCGAATGCTGTTTCGACGAGGAGCATGATAGAGAAGGAGGATGAGAGCCCACCGGTAGTAGTAGAAGAAGAGCCGGTGGAGGAGGAGATAGTGGTTGAGGTGCCTACCAAGAAGGCACAGGAGAAGAAGAAGGGGGTGGAGATGAAGTCCCCCGAGATTGACTTGAGTCGTATTCCTTATCCCGCACGTGTGTTGCCACATAAACACGCTAAGGAATACGGTCACTTCCTTGATATGTTCAAACAACTCAAGGTCAATCTCCCGTTTGTAGAGGTCCTCCAGCATATGCCCAAATATGCCAAGTTCTTAAAAGGCCTTCTTTCCAACAAAAAAAAACTTGAGGAGGTCTCTGGAGTCTCACTTGGTGAGCAATGCTCGGCAGTGGTGCAAAATCATTTGCCAGAAAAGTTGTCTGATTCGGGTCGGTTCACGATCCCGTGCTTGTTGGGCAACCTACCATTACACCACGCGTTGGCCGACCTAGGTGCTAGCATCAATTTGATGCCCTATTCATTGTACAAGCAGCTGGACCTAGGTGAACCACAACCAACGCGCATGAGCATTTCCTTGGCTGACCGCTCAGTCAAGTATCCACGGGGAATAGTGGAAAATCTATTAGTGAAAGTGGGCAATTTTGTTTTCCCCGTGGATTTTGTGATTCTAGATATGGAGGTGGATGACAAGGTCCCACTCATCTTAGGGCGCCCGTTCCTACGGACCGCAAAGGCGATGATTGATGTCTTTGACGGGAAGCTCACACTTCGTGTGGGGGATGAGGTCCTTACATTCAATGCTGTAGAGTCCGGGAAGGATGTTGGCGAGCACAGCCACTCCGTGTGCATGCTCGATTCTTTCATGGACCACCATTGGGACCCCGATCCGGTGATAGAAGTAGGTGAACCCGCCCCGAATATAGAAGAACCATATGATTGGGCGTTGGAGTTAGAAAGGTTGTTAGGGGAGCCGGATGATTACGGTGATGATGAGATGCCCGATGATGTACTGAACATAATGGCTGAATTTGAAGATGTCATGGGCAAAACCCCAAGTGTGGGGAAGTTAGTAGATATCGTGGAGGATCCCTATGATGATCCTGGTGAGAGTGAAGAAGCCATACCGCTGAAAATATCTATTCCTGAACCTTCACATGTCCTCACCCTTGTTTGTGCTGAGGGGAGAATTGAAAAACCGACCCCAAATTCTAATCCCCCTAGATCTAGGCCACCACGTAAGAGAATCCGCGAGTCGAGAGAGGTAGATTTGAAGATGGAGCAAACCCCAAGTGTGGGGATATGTAAAGATGACAGTACACTCGGTTATTTGAACAATGTTATCTTCGGTCCGGGTAGGTCTAAGTTGTGGTGGAAGGACTGGATTGCTACATGTGATATGAGTTTAATGTTTGAGAGTAGTAGTTGTTTGCTAGAGGTATGGAGGACCCGGAGGCCGCGCAGGATGAAGGCGGTACCGGTTAGGATCAAGGAGAAGCCCCCTGATAGGCTTGCTTGAGTCATGGGCAAGTGCCCGGGATGTAGAGTTTGTATGATTTCATTGGGTTGAGTCCGTGTCTTTTCCTTTGTTTGTCGGTTTGTGTTTTGTTTGTGTCAAGTTTTGCAGGAATCCATGCTTGATTCGGTAAGGAAAATCGTCGGGAATGAAGCCCCAGGTATAGTTACATATGTTTTTATGCTTGGGATAGGTTTTTAGTGAGTTTGGGTGAAACAAGATCTTAAATGACCAAAAATATTCTAAGTATAAAACTTGAAAATTTTTCAAAACTTTCTGTCAACGACACCCTCCCGCGGTATGCGAAGAACGAGAGGGAAATATCTCGCGCTACGCGGGAGACAAAGAACAAGGCCGGCCGACTTGTTTGTACCTCGCGGTACGCGAGGTGTGGCCGCCTTGCTTCTCGCGGTACGCGGGGGAGTCCTGTTTTCACCCTACTTCCTTGTTTTCCATGTTCTTCACATCCATCACCACCACTCTCATCAAAATCATCATACATCAACATAATCCCCTATCACCATCCATTTCCACAATTATCATTATCATCTATCATCATCATCTACTACCATTCACTTCATTCACCGACCACCATGACCATGGGAAACTAGAAACTGTTTATGACCGATGTTCGACCTTGCTGTGGTATTCATGTCTATGTGTTTGCCACACGTTGAGTATGTTTTCTCTGCATCTATCTATCTTGAGTCTTTTAAGTGTCTAGTTGAGTTAGTAGTTGAGTTATTATTTGAGTCAGTTTAATGCTGCGGGTATGTTTAGTTTATTTTGCAGGTTTTATCATTCTGTCCGTACTCAATCTCCATTCGGGCGGGTTTGATGATTACCATTACTATCTTGTAAAGGAAACCCAACAGCTGATGTGTAACCGCGACCAAAATGCTATACGGTGCACACACAAGGAAGAACGAAGCTGCATATTAGTTTGCATCTACATTACCAGCTAAGTCGATTCCTGTTCCTTTTTTTTCTTGTTTTATTTTTGCATTTTTATTTTTAGTTTTGTTTTGCTTCACATTGAGGACAATGTGTCTTTCAAGTGTGGGGATGTGAGTGTTTAGCTAGTTTGTCTTGTTTATAAAAAATTCAAAAATACAAAAAAAAAAAAAAATTTAATTAAAAAATTTGAAAAATGTTCTTGAAAATAATTGCATATATTTGGAAAATGATAGTAGAACTGGATCTATTTATGAGTTTAAAAGATTAAATAATTGAAAACGTGTCTAATTAGTGATGTTTTGGTAGACCCAGCTAACTAGTAGAGCTTAAATATCCTGTTTGTGTTATTTAGGATTAATCACAGAATAAAATCATGATATCTTGTGGGTATTCATCTTAGAGTAATGGTAATACTGAAACTGTCAATATAGGGTGATAGGTACCACGATTAAGTTAAAATTTAAAGGTTTTTGAAATTTTTTATGGCACACCATTCTCTTTTTATGAGAATAAATCCGAGTTTCGGTGGCGCCCGCATTCCATAATCCATGTTATTCCATAATTTATGACCTATACTGAGTTTTGCTTATGTGTTACCCTTTGGGATAGCGACTTGGAGGATACACCCCTAAGTAAGATTTATGTGCTTCATTGATAGAATGTAGTCTATGTGTTACCCTCCGGGATAGTGACTTGGTTGAAACGCCTCTAGACGAAAGTTCTTTTGCTTATTATGCTCATTATCATCCATTCATTCATGATTTCATCTGATTTCTAAAAACCTGTAAATAGTAGTTTAACGTGGTAGGGTAAATCTATATGGTTTAATCCGTGCCTAAACATGACCTTGAGACGGGATTAGGTAGAGCTGTAACTTCTAAGTGTGAGTCACATAGATTGATTGATATGTTGTATAAAATGGATTTAGAACACGTAACGGGGGCTTGAAAGTTAGTGCTTGGGTTTAATCGGACAGAAATACTAATTGTTGCTTTTTAACACGTGAGTATGTTTTGAAAATTGAAATTTATGTTTGTTGAGTTAGATGCCAGTTATGATTCCATTTGCAGATTTTTCGAGGACGAAAAAAGGTTAAGTGTGGGGATATTTGATAGGGTGCGAAAGCACACGTCTTTATTCCTTTGTTTTAATGTGTTCTAAGTAGTTTTATATTAGTTTTGAGTCAATTTTATGTACATTTGAGTCGTTGGTCTTATTTGTAGGAGCTCGGGAATATTAATGAAGAATACATGAAGAAAACGAGCGAAGAAACGAAGCCCGGAAAAGTCCAAAGATCAAAAGATAATTTTCTGAAATTTAGGTCTCTCGCGGTACGCGAGAGACGAGTGTAATAATTCTCGCGGTACGCGGGAAACTCCAGGAATCCGCCCGACTATTTTGGTCCTCGCGGTACGCGAGGATCCAGTCAACATTCTCTCGCGGTACGCGAGAGGGCCGTTTTCCGCAAAACCCTAATTTTCTAAATTAAAAAGATTTAAACGGCCATTATGAAAAAGTGGGATTAAAAGCCGTTCCAGGGAAGAAAAGAGGCGATTTTGGGAGTTTGGAAGTCAATTGAAGCTGAAGATTAAAGCTTTGGATTCCGGGTTCGTAGTTATACGTTCTAGGTTTTAAAGACTTGATTTTTATCCTTGATTTTATGTTTTGAACCTATGGATCTTGCTATTTGCTTCTGTGTAGATGTTCTTAGTATGATTCTAGGCTAGATCCTTGATCTACCTAGGTCAATATGATGATTATGTGTTAAAGTTTCGATTTTTATTCGGTTTTTGGATTTGAATGTTGGATTTATGATTTAGTAAAGGTTTGAGTTTGTTTATGTGTGATGTTAGTGCATGTTTAATTCTGATTATGTGGTTGATTATGCTTTTCTGCGTTGATTGTGGTTGTCTGCCAGTTTGATCTTCGTTTCTGGTTCATAGACTTTAGGGTTTGTGAGTTAGAGTGGTGTCTAGACGTAGTAGCCATAGAAAACCTAGTTAATTACTGATTAGAAGTGAATGTGTGTCCTAGTTCAATACCCGAGAGGTGAGAATTAGTCGTTTAGTCTTCGTCATTAGGAATCCGAGTGTCAGCTGTCTGAGAGGAAGTTGGTATTAGGTGTCTAGTGATAGTTGCTATCCGAATCATAGTATCCATTCTAGAACTACCCCATGCATTCCTTGAGTGTATGGTAAGCGGTGAGACTGAGAGGTAATCCGTTTATTAGGGTACTTGTCATAGTAGGAAATACCCGAGAGGTGATCCGATCATCTGGTGAGTTAATATCCTTAGGTTGTCTTCTGGTCACATCCCGAGACCGAGAGTGATCGGGAATCCACTAGATATCTTTTAGGTGTTATATCTTTAGAAACCCAGATCCAACCTAGTTCCAAAACCGATAGAAGTTGAGCTTTACACATAGGATTCCGACCTAGGTAGTGACTTCTCCATTCTTGATTTCATCTTTAGTTTACTCTTGATAGCTTGAATTGTCCTTAGTTTATTGCATTCTTAGTTAATCTTTAGTGTAGTAAACCCCCCAATCAATTAATCATATTAAGTCCTAGTTAGAGTCTAATTTAGTTATTCAGTGTCTTTTGGGTTCGATATCCGGACTTCGTTAGGCTATATTGCATTGATCGGTACACTTGCCGGTTGTGTGGTCTAGTTTTAGGTCGAGTCTAGGTTTTATAAATTTAAAGCTAGAGAGTCTAGATTAGGTTTTATTTGATAGTTTTTATAGACCGTCTGGACGACATCACCTTGTACCGTCTTCCTCTCAGACAGCTGATACACGGATTCCTAATGACGAAGACTAAACGACTATTTCTCACCTCTCAGGTATTTGAACTAGGATACACACTCAACTCTAATCAGCAATCCATGAAAATTCCTATGGCTACTATGTCTAGCAAACCACCCTAATCACAAACCCTCGGATCTATGACCAAGATACGCTAATCAAACTGGCAGATGTAACACCCAGTATTTCAGGTCATTATCCATATTCATAATGGCACGTTCGTATTTTATATTTGTTAGGAGTATTATCTTTGACATGGTATTGTCAGAAGTCTATCAAAGGAACTTATATCAAAATAGTAATTGATAAGAATTACTAGAAAAATAAACAGTGATAACCCGCAAGGTACGGTCGTCGGTGATCGATAAGAATTTTATTCTAGTAAAAGTCTAGGGACACGCTTTAATGTAAACACATAAATATTGGTGACTAAACTTTTATAAAGGTTGATATAAAAATAATTGTTACATGTCTCAAGTTGTTTTTATGTGTATCCAATATATTATAGTTAAAATAATAACTATGACGGGTTAACTAGTAGTTTATGGAAACTAGTCAAAACCACCCAAAATCATATAAGTAATTAATCGTTTAAAAGATTTACACCAAGTATTAGATTACGAGATCACCTGCCGGGTAAACACTACCTCTTTTTCCTATCCCATTTTCGGTCAAGCAAAGTGTAACTAAACTCATTCCTTTACAATGGAACTAAGATCTAATCATATAAATAGAATAATGATAACAATGATATAGCTCATGATTAAAACCTCAAGCAAAAGTCCAACCCCCCATCCCTCACCCTTACTCACGGCATCACCACCATCACCCACTACTAATTATTTTGCTATGTTTCACACTCCACTCCAAAAACCCATGCCTTGTTATGATGACTACTCATAAATGCTAAAACCTTACATTATCTAACTATATAATAAAGCATTAGAAAGAAGAACAAGAGACTTCTCTTGTTCTCCCTCCTACCTACGGCACACACAAACACACATTTGCACACACACTTTGCATCTTCAATCCTAGAACTCAAGTATAGAGAAGATAGCTAGAAGCCTGGGAGATTGAAGGAAGATTGGAGCTAGGAGTCGGGTCTTGATAGCAAAAGAACACCCACCATTTTCTACTAACGAATCCCCACCTAGCTTGTCTAGTGGTAAGAAACCGACACCAAACTCTAGTTCCATCTCTATTTTCTTGATCTAAGCATATTGTTCACCCTAATAAACAAAGGATTTACAAGATTCAAGAAAATTATTATAAAGCTTAACTTATTTAGTTAGAAATTTAAGTTTGGTGTAAAAATATATATAAGGGCCGAAATTTTTGTAATATATATACATGATTTATTGTTTTGATGATTTTGCGACAAGTGATAGCATAATTTCATGGTTTCAAGATTTAAAACTATAATATATACATGTGTATGGGACGAGATATACATGTGCAAATGTAAACATGCTTAATTTGATTAAATAATCTAGAAATGAGTAAGTACATGCATACATAGATGAAAATAGAAACGTGTATATATATATACATCCTTGCGTATATGTTCTTGTTGAAACATTTGATGATCAAAGAAAAGGGTTAGAGAAAAAGGTATGATTAACATTTAACAAGTAAAATATGACTAAATATATGTATGCGTGAATTTGTGGTCATCAAACTTGGAGATATAAACATATATATATATATATATACATTAATTTGATTAAATGATTTGGGATGGTCTAATGGTAAATTTAGTATATATATATATATATATATATATATATATATATATATATATATGGGGATGTATTTTAGATGCTAGAATGAATATGTTAATAAATCATAGATTAGTTAAAGGTCTAACTTAATACATGATGAAAAAGTAAAATATGCATGTAAATATATATATGGAAGTCATGATATATGTTCACAAATAACGGGAAACTTGTTAAATCAAAATGAGAATTGAAACGACTAAATAAATGAAATCATATATATTTAGAACTTGTTGATAACATGGAACCTAGACACAAGAAATGAAAGCTAAAGACGTTCGGTTTAAGGATAAATAATAGTGTGTTATCATGAAACATGTTTAAATATATATTGAATTTTTGAACTATAATTATATTTGTGTGCATAGATTAGTACAAATAAATGCATGTTAAATGTAAACAAGTTAATAAATGTCGTTCGGAACAAGTAATTGCATGTGGACGTGCTAACATGGTTTATGTGCTTGTAGAATTAATGACATACTTAGTACAAACTTGAACGATATTTGTGGTTTATATAATTATTGATAAGAAATAATTATATGATGATACATGGACTACAATAAGAATATATTATAAGATGTTGCAAAAATAATATTTATTTTTGATAAACGTAACAAGTCACCAATATGGAAATATAATATTTTTTTCCAGAAAATAAATAAAGCGTCTAGACTAGAATAATAATCACCAACGAGTCGTCATGAGAAAACAATGTTTTAAATAAACAAAGACAAACTTAACAGGAATAGTTAAGTTGGGTGAACAACTTGCGTTTAAGACGGGTAGTCTTAACACATTAGTACCCTTGTGTGATTAGGGTACGGATAGACAAGAACTATTAGCACAAGGTTATTTGCTAGGATTTCATCGGACACAAGGTGAGTTCACGGCCCCCTTTTAACTTTTTAATGTTTTGTAAACATCGGGGGGAGAAACATACTTACTTTTTATGTTTGAAAACATGAATTACATTTGCTTACAAGTTTGACATCATGAACATTCAGGTCTAACTCCTTGTGAGTTTCACTAATTCCCCTTTTTCTAAGTTTTTGAAATGATTTGGGGTGGAAACATACTTGTAAAAGACTTTTTTGTGTAAATGAATTGAACTAATGATCTGACCGTATGTGTGTATTGAGGGAAAAGTAAAGCGCTTAAAGTCCTCTGAATAAGTTAGTAACCATTAGCTATTTTAGCCCGGGATTATATGGATAGTACTATTGGGGGTGACGCCTCCGGTCATGGTTAGTCGCGCTAACCAGGGGTCAAAAGGGCCAAATGACCGCATATTGTCTTACTCGCAAAAAGGCGAGGGGGAGGCACAAAAGGTCGGGGTTTGGTTACGGTCTCGTACATTACATACTATTTTGTATTCCTTGTAAGCTTACAAATGGGGTTAATAGATCGGATTAGTATTCAAATTCATTGTTAATACATGCAAAAGGGTTCTGATCAGGTTAAAGTGATCAGGTTTTAAGCAAAAGAGTTCTGATCAGGTTAAAGTGATCAGGTTTTATACAAAAGAGTTCTGATCAGGTTAAAGTGATCAGGTTTTAAACAAAAGAGTTCTGATCAGGTTAAAGTGATCAGGTTTTAAGCAAAAGAGTTCTGATCAGGTTAAAGTGATCAGGTTTTATACAAAAGAGTTCTGATCAGGTTAAAGTGATCAGGTTTTAAACAAAAGAGTTCTGATCAGGTTAAAGTGATCAGGTTTTAAGCAAAAGAGTTCTGATCAGGTTAAAGTGATCAGGTTTTATACAAAAGAGTTCTGATCAGGTTAAAGTGATCAGGTTTTAAACAAAAGAGTTCTGATCAGGTTAAAGTGATCAGGTTTTAAGCAAAAGGATTCTGATCAGGTTAAAGTGATCAGGTTTTAAGCAAAAGAGTTCTGATCAGGTTAAAGTGATCAGGTTTTATACAAAAGAGTTCTGATCAGGTTAAAGTGATCAGGTTTTAAACAAAAGAGTTCTGATCAGGTTAAAGTGATCAGGTTTTAAGCAAAAGAGTTCTGATCAGGTTAAAATGATCAGGTTTTAAACAAAAGAGTTCTGATCAGGTTAAAGTGGTCAGGTTTTAAACAAAAGAGTTCTGATCAGGTTAAAGTGATCAGGTTTTAAACAAAAGAGTTTTTGATCAGAAAATGATCATGTTTAAACATTGGATTCATGACGGTTAAGTCATGGTAATGTTTTCAAAGGAAAAACTACATATTTTATGACGGTAAAGTCATGGACATGTTTTCAAATGAAAACTACTCATTATTATGACGGTTAAGTCATGTATAGTTTTTTGGGGAAAACTACTTAGTTTTATGACGGTAAAGTCATGTACATGTTTTTGGGAAGAACTATAAGCACTGATATAACTAACTCTGTGAACTCACCAACCTTTGTGTTGACACTTTCAAGTATGTTTCTCAGGTAACCTTTAGCTATGACGCGGTTGGAATATGCTAGCTATGTTGGATCAATTTCCTAGTAGCTGGAAAGACGTAGAATATCAAGTCTCAAGTCTATCGTTGATCTAGAAGAACTTAGATCATAGTATTACTTAGTTTAGTAATTATATATGTAATCAAGTCTTAAAAATCACAATTACCGCTTCCGCTATCGTGTAATGAACCAATCGTTGCAACCTGTATTTATTTATTATTTCAAATAAATTTGGGGTGTGACAGATTGGTATCAGAGCAATGGTTTTAGCGAATTAGGTTTCCTTAGTGATACCTAGGCTCTAACCAGACTCATTTAGGGACCAATATTTCTAATACTTGCATCACACTAAGAACCCCCAAGACTTGAGTATAGAAATTCCAACCGTTGCCGAACAATTCGTGTAGACTATTAGTGTATGAAGTTACACTAGGGTATCATTAGCTACACTAATACAATTACATGACACATGTAATGAATACTTAAACACATACAACAATGTGGAAATAATAAACACCTACAACATGTTACTGTTCGGATTACGAGTCAAGAATAACGGGTACTCAGCATACTACAACCTTAGAAGATCGAGTTACGAGCTGAGCTTGGACGACGACGGCAGCGATCGTCAGTTACCGATCTTGGTATCACAACAAGCTGAACCCGTACCAGAATCTGTACCTATACCTGCACCACAACTACTCCAGCCATGGAGGCGACTATCTTTCTAACATATTTGCGGTATAAATACTCTCCTTCATAAGTTGCCGGATCGGATGCCTAGAATTTCGCCATGAGATATGGCAGACGGGATTACCCGGACAGAAGGGAACCCAAGATGGATGAGCAGGACTAAACGGGAGAGAACCATACGGGTCAAGAGACCCAGACATTCATCAGGATCATGTGGATCCGTAAGTACATACATACTTGGAGCATGAGCTGCTCGATAATCATTTGAGGATCTCTGCCCTACACATAGTGCCTGACTTTCATACGCATTTTAATTCTGAGACACTGGTAGTGTCTCTCTACCATTAGTCTCATCCGACAACATCCATATTCGGCAGATTCATGAGTATTGGTACACATAATTAAGAGTAATCCGATAAAACAATACACACTCCTGTACAAATGTGCAAACGCAATCTAATGATCATTTCAAATCCCTTTTGATTAAAAGCTAGGGATAGGGGAAACACTACAGGGATCAGGCAAGGCAAATTATCATTACGGGTGCACACGTAATCATAATTTGCAGTGCATGGGAGCTTTATTGAGTCTTGCTGTCTAAGCTGATGATCAACCCATGTTCTCAATCACTTGATTAAGGATTGGATCTTAACAAATCAGACTTCTCAATTAGGTGCTCACAAAGCATTCTCCTAGTTTTGGAGGAACGAGAGAAATTCAAATTGAATTCAACCAATCCTTAGTAAATCCTGAACGACGAAGGAATTCGCACATTCATTCTTTGAGATTCTACTTGTCAGGAATGCTTCAAATTGAGCGTTACCACAACTAACACTTACAATAATTGCACAATTATTGTGGGAGATTATAGCGTAATCTCATAATCCATCATACAGTTCAATCTCACAATTGCTTTAAAGTTACGCCAAGAGTGTTAGGCACTAACTTCAGTAATGGGGCAGGATATTATTCTGACCCGCATACACATGGCACCTATGGATATTGTGGAAGCTCGACATGAGACAAGTAGGTAATCGGACATTTCAAAATATCGGTCAAACAGGGTTGCTCTCGCAGCCATTGACATTCAATATACCTTTAAGTCTAACTATTCTCTCGGTAATGGATAAGCCGGGGTTGATGCTCAAGCGAATGCCAAAGAAACCTAAGTGTGGATTAACGACTATTGTCGCACTAACAGGGAAACGACATGCAAAACTCTTAAAGGAGTCCCAAATGCGGAATTTCATGCTAATCTCATTAGTTCGTGATATGCATAAGGGACGTAAGCTCGAGCTATTCACAACAGGCCACTGTCCACAAAGAGTTGAGAAGAATAATTTATTACTCTTTTGTACTCGCATTTTCCCAAAGTTCATCTTGATGGATGGATCCCAGATTTTAGCCTAGAAGAGAGGTGTGATCGCATCTTTCACTCCTAGTTTTCTATAATTGGGAAGCTCTAGAGCATCTATTGTTAAGAAATGATCTCTTGGAGTAGGCTCAATTAGAATACAAAAGTCTCGACGTTCAACACTCATTACCTCAAGCTTATCCTTGTGCTAAGGATTTTGAGGCTATAACCTGAATGAGTGGAATACGTAATGGTAAGTCACCAAAGTACCATTCAAACCCTAAGGAAGTGCAGACACACTGAATGACTACAAGATGGCAATTGTAAAACTCCCAAAACGTCTCAGCCAACTTAATGGGTTGACAAACCCATAGCCCATTTTAGGGAAAGCACTAATTCGATGAGACCATTTTCATAGTATTACTATTCATTCCCTCAGCTAGACGGAATGTGAATATTCCAAACAAACATCGAACTTCGTATGGCTTACATACTTTGAAGGTATGGTAGTCGAGACAGGAGTTTTCATATCAGGACGCTACAACCCAAAGACTAGTCTGCCTCGAAAGGTAGTGCAGGCAAAGGGGTAAAGTGGTGATTAGACTCGACGTTCGCAAATAAGAGCTCCCAAGGAACATCAAATCTTAGCTCCATGAAGGCACATGGAGAGGAAAATCCTAGAAAACGTGAAACCTGAAATAAGAGAAAAGTCTTAGTCCGGGAAAATGCTTTCGAAAAGCATAAGAGGGACAAACTTAAAAGTTTCATTTTCGTACGGTGTCATTACTACCCAATATTCAACTAAAACTTGGACACTTCGTCGAGTAATTCTTTCCTAAGATCTATAGAGATCTGCTTTTGTGACAAAGTGCGTAGACGAATAGAGGGTATGTGTCAAAATACGCTCAAGATTCGCAGGCACCATTCCTTTCATTACCAGGAATGAGCATCACATAACCCTACCATATTGAGGGTAACCAAATAAACGGGTTCTTGCACGTATAATATTGTTAGTCGGAGAAGTATTCGCTTTGCTTTCGAATACTGACTACCAAGTAAATGGAATCAAGCAATTGAAGCCTAAGTTGGATGATACAGATATAATTTGGGTACCAGGTATCGGCAGCCTATGTGGGAGGTTATGGATGAAGTCCATAAGCCCAAGTACTCCGTTCATCCAGAATCGAATGAAACGTATAAGGACCCCGAGGAACTCCATTATGTGGCCAAACATGAGAGGAGAAATTGCTATTTGTGTTGGGAGATACCCAACAGTACAAGCAGAATGTTAGGAATCAACTGAGTAATCACAACAACCTCATATTCCTCAATGGAAATGGGAGGAGGATTCCCTGGATTTCATTACAAAGCTACCCAAAACACATAGCGGCTATGATATAATACGGGTAATTATCAGTCGTTTTACGAAATCCGCTCACTCCCTACCAATAAAGGAGACAGATAAAAGTAAGAAGCGTGCGAGGCTAAATATTAAGGAAATTAAGGCTAAGCATGGTATGCCAGTTTCCATTTTCTCTAAAAGGGACAGTCGATTCATGTCAAGAACCTGGCAGTCTGTACAAGAAGCCTTGGGCACACGCCTTTACACGAGCACTGCATATCATCCCCAGATGAACGGTCAAGGTAAAAGGACCATCCAAACTTAAAAAGATGTGCTCCGTGCATGCGTAATTGATTTCAGAGGAAATAGGGATACTCATTGCCGTTGGCTGAGTTTTCATATAATTAAAAACTACCATACCAGCATTAAAGCCGCTCCGTTGAGGCTTTGGATGGTTGTAAGTGTCGCCCATCGCTATGTTGGGCAGAGGTTGGCGAAAATCAATTGACTGGTCCTGATATTGGCTAGCAAACCATGGACAAGATCGTCGAAATCAAAGATCGTCCGAAAGCCACTAGAGACAGTCAAAAGAGAGTTGTGCTAGCGACAGACGAAAGAGAGTCGTGCTAGCAACAGACGAAAGCCATTAGAATTCCAAGTGGAAAACAAAGTCATGTTGAAGGTCTCACCTTGGGAAGGAGTTGCAAGATTTGGCAACCGTGACAAGCTTAACCGTAGGTACGTTGAACCATTTGAAATTTTGGCTAGGGTTGGCCTTGTAGCATACAAACTCAAGATGCCACAAGAACTAAGAAATGCACATGATACGTTTCATGTATCAAATCTCAAGAAGTGTTTATCAGACGAGACATTAATTATATCGCCTGATGAGATTCACATAGATAACAAGCTACACTTCATTGAGGAACCGATTGAAGTCACTGATTAGGAGGTTCAGAAAACAAGGCGTAGCCGGGTTAAATTGGTTAAGGTACGTTGGAATTCAAAGCGCGGCCCCGAGTATACGTGGGAGCGGGAAGATAAAATGAAAGCCAAGTACACGTCCTTGTTCACGAACACGCCAAGTAAAGATGACAAGAACTGAATTTCGGGACGAAATTCTCTTTACTATGGGGAGAATGTAACACCCAGTATTTCAGGTCATTATCCATATTCATAATGACACGTTCGTATTTTATATTTGTTAGGAGTATTATCTTTGACATGGTATGGTCAGAAGTCTAGCAAAGGAACTTATATCAAAATAGTAATTGATAAGAATTACTAGAAAAATAAACAGTGATAACCCGCAAGGTACGGTCGTCGGTGATCGATAAGAATTTTATTCTAGTAAAAGTCTAGGGACACGCTTTAATGTAAACACATAAATATTGGTGACTAAACTTTTATAAAGGTTAATATAAAAATAATTGTTACATGTCTCAAGTTGTTTTTATGTGTATCCTATATATTATAGTTAAAATAATAACTATGTCGGGTTAACTAGTAGTTTATGGAAACTAGTCAAAACCACCCAAAATCATATAAGTAATTAATCGTTTAAAAGATTTACACCAAGTATTAGATTACGAGATCACCTGCCGGGTAAACACTACCTCTTTTTCCTATCCCATTTTCGGTCAAGCAAAGTGTAACTAAACTCATTCCTTTACAATGGAACTAAGATCTAATCATATAAATAGAATAATGATAACAATGATATAGCTCATGATTAAAACCTCAAGCAAAAGTCCAACCCCCCATCCCTCACCCTTACTCACGGCATCACCACCATCACCCACTACTAATTATTTTGCTATGTTTCACACTCCACTCCAAAAACCCATGCCTTGTTATGATGACTACTCATAAATGCTAAAACCTTACATTATCTAACTATATAATAAAGCATTAGAAAGAAGAACAAGAGACTTCTCTTGTTCTCCCTCCCACCTACGGCACACACAAACACACATTTGCACACACACTTTGCATCTTCAATCCTAGAACTCAAGTATAGAGAAGATAGCTAGAAGCCTGGGAGATTCAAGGAAGATTGGAGCTAGGAGTCGGGTCTTGATAGCAAAAGAACACCCACCATTTTCTACTAACGAATCCCCACCTAGCTTGTCTAGTGGTAAGAAACCGACACCAAACTCTAGTTCCATCTCTATTTTCTTGATCTAAGCATATTGTTCACCCTAATAAACAAAGGATTTACAAGATTCAAGGAAATTATTATAAAGCTTAACTTATTTAGTTAGAAATTTAAGTTTGGTGTAAAAATATATATAAGGGCCGAAATTTGGTAATATATATACATGATTTATTGTTTTTATGATTTTGCGACAAGTGATAGCATAATTTCATGGTTTCAAGATTTAAAACTATAATATATACATGTGTATGGGACGAGATATACATGTGCAAATGTAAACATGCTTAATTTGATTAAATAATCTAGAAATGAGTAAGTACATGCATACATAGATGAAGATAGAAACGTGTATATGTATATACATCCTTGCGTATATGTTCTTGTTGAAACATTTGATGATCAAAGAAAAGGGTTAGAGAAAAAGGTATGATTAACATTTAACAAGTAAAATATGACTAAATATATGTATGCGTGAATTTGTGGTCATCAAACTTGGAGATATAAACATATATATATATATATATATATATATATATATACATTAATTTGATTAAATGATTTGGGATGGTCTAATGGTAAATTTAGTATATATATAATGAATATGTTAATAAATCATAGATTAGTTAAAGGTCTAACTTAATACATGATGAAAAAGTAAAATATGCATGTAAATATATATATGGAAGTCATGATATATGTTCACAAATAACGGGAAACTTGTTAAATCAAAATGAGATATGAAACGACTAAATAAATGAAATCATATATATTTAGAACTTGTTGATAACATGGAACCTAGACACAAGAAATGAAAGCTAAAGACGTTCGGTTTAAGGATAAATAATAGTGTGTTATCATGAAACATGTTTAAATATATATTGAATTGTTGAACTATAATTATATTTGTGTGCATAGATTAGTACAAATAAATGCATGTTAAATGTAAACAAGTTAATAAATGTCGTTCGGAACAAGTAATTGCATGTGGACGTGCTAACATGGTTTATGTGCTTGTAGAATTAATGACATACTTAGTACAAACTTGAACGATATTTGTGGTTTATATAATTATTGATAAGAAATAATTATATGATGATACATGGACTACAATAAGAATATATTATAAGATGTTGCAAAAATAATATTTATTTTTGATAAACGTAACAAGTCACCAATATGGAAATATAATATTTTTTTCCAGAAAATAAATAAAGCGTCTAGACTGGAATAATAATCACCAACGAGTCATCATGAGAAAACAATGTTTTAAATAAACAAAGACGAACTTAACAGGAATAGTTAAGTTGGGTGAACAACTTGCGTTTAAGAAGGGTAGTCTTAACACATTAGTACCCTTGTGTGATTAGGGTACGGATAGACAAGAACTATTAGCACAAGGTTATTTGCTAGGATTTCATCGGACACAAGGTGAGTTCACGGCCCCCTTTTAACTTTTTAATGTTTTGTAAACATCGGGGGGAGAAACATACTTACTTTTTATGTTTGAAAACATGAATTACATTTGCTTACAAGTTTGACATCATGAACATTCAGGTCTAACTCCTTGTGAGTTTCACTAATTCCCCTTTTTCTAAGTTTTTGAAATGATTTGGGATGGAAACATACTTGTAAAAGACTTTTGTGTATAAATGAATTGAACTAATGATCTGACCGTATGTGTGTATTGAGGGAAAAGTAAAGCGCTTAAAGTCCTCTTAATAAGTTAGAAACCATTAGCTATTTTAGCCCGGGATTATACGGATAGTACTATTGGGGGTGACGCCTCCGGTCATGGTTAGTCGCGCTAACCAGGGGTCAAAAGGGCCGAATGACCGCATATTGTCTTACTCGCAAAAAGGCGAGGGGGAGGCACAAAAGGTCGGGGTTTGGTTACGGTCTCGTACATTACATACTATTTTGTATTCCTTGCAAGCTTACAAATGGGGTTAATAGATCGGATTAGTATTCAAATTCATTGATAATACATGCAAAAGGGTTCTGATCAGGTTAAAGTGATCAGGTTTTAAGCAAAAGAGTTTTGATCAGGTTAAAGTGATCAGGTTTTATACAAAAGAGTTCTGATCAGGTTAAAGTGATCAGGTTTTAAACAAAAGAGTTCTGATCAGGTTAAAGTGATCAGGTTTTAAGCAAAAGAGTTCTGATCAGGTTAAAGTGATCAGGTTTTATACAAAAGAGTTCTGATCAGGTTAAAGTGATCAGGTTTTAAACAAAAGAGTTCTGATCAGGTTAAAGTGATCAGGTTTTAAGCAAAAGGATTCTGATCAGGTTAAAGTGATCAGGTTTTAAGCAAAAGAGTTCTGATCAGGTTAAAGTGATCAGGTTTTATACAAAAGAGTTCTGATCAGGTTAAAGTGATCAGGTTTTAAACAAAAGAGTTCTGATCAGGTTAAAGTGATCAGATTTTAAGCAAAAGAGTTCTGATCAGGTTAAAGTGATCAGGTTTTAAACAAAAGAGTTCTGATCAGGTTAAAGTGGTCAGGTTTTAAACAAAAGAGTTCTGATCATGTTAAAGTGATCAGGTTTTAAACAAAAGAGTTTTTGATCAGAAAATGATCATGTTTAAACATTGGATTCATGACGGTTAAGTCAAGGTAATGTTTTCAAAGGAAAAACTACATATTTTATGACGGTAAAGTCATGGACATGTTTTCAAATGAAAACTACTCATTATTATGACGGTTAAGTCATGTATAGTTTTTCGGGGAAAACTACTTAGTTTTATGACGGTAAAGTCATGTACATGTTTTTGGGAAGAACTATAAGCACTGATATAACTAACTCTGTGAACTCACCAACCTTTGTGTTGACACTTTCAAGTATGTTTCTCAGGTAACCTTTAGCTATGGCGCGGTTGGAATATGCTAGCTATGTTGGATCAATTTCCTAGTAGCTGGAAAGACGTAGAATATCAAGTCTCAAGTCTATCGTTGATCTAGAAGAACTTAGATCATAGTATTACTTAGTTTAGTAATTATATATGTAATCAAGTCTTAAAAATCACAATTACCGCTTCCGCTATCGTGTAATGAACCAATCGTTGCAACCTGTATTTATTTATTATTTCAAATAAATTTGGGGTGTGACAGCAGACAACAACAATCAACGCAAGGAATTGAAATCAAACACAATATCAGATTTAAACATGCAATAACATCATAATTATCAACTCAAGATTCTTTATAAAATCATAAACCCATTAATTTAATCCAAAAACCGATAAAAATAAAACTTTAACAAGTATTCAACGTTAAACCTAGGTAATATCAAAGTTTTAGCTAAGAATCATAACCAAACACATCAAAACAGAAGTATAAGCAGAATTCATGGTATCAAACATCCAAATCAAAGATAAAAATCCAATCTTGCAAACCTAGAACGTTAAACTACGAACCCTGGATCCAAAGATTCAACCTTTAGCCTTCAATTGACTTCCCATCTCCCAAAATAGCCTCTGGTCTCTCTAGACGGCTAAGATACGAACTCCTCTCATAATGGCAATCAAAATCTTTTTAATTTGAAAATCTAGAGTTTCGCGGAAATTAGAGCTCCCGCGTACCACGAGACATTTAGGTTAGGTTCCTCGCGTACCGCGAGGAACAAAATAGTCGCGACCGCATTTGGCTTCCCTCGCGTACCGCGAGATTCTTGGTCTCCACTCTTCGCGTATCGCGAAGGACCTATTTTCTTCATTTTTCACTTTTGATCCCTGGACTTTCTTCCGGCTTCGTTCACTTGCTCGGTTTCTTCGTATATTCCCTTATAATCTACACGAGCACCTGCAAACAAGACATAGACTCAATACAGACTTAAATGAATAAAAACAGACGGAAAACTAATAAAAAACGCACAAAACACTAGGAATAAGGTTGTGTGTTTTGCATTACATCAAACATCCTCACACTTAACCCTTTTTCTTCCTCGAAAAAGCTGCAAATGGAATCATAACTCAGATCTAACTTAACAAACATCAATTACCAATTAGTAAAATATACTCACGCGTTAAAAAGCAATAATCAGTATTTCTGTCCGATTAAACCCAAGCACCAACTATCAAGCCCCCGTAATGTGTTCTAATATTCTTTACCAAGCATATCAATCAAAATTTACAGGTTTTTTAGAAATCAGATGATCAATGAATGAATGGATGGAATATAAGCAATAATCAAATGTATGAATCAACCTCACTTAGTGGTGCGTCTCCCAGGTTACCATCCCAGAAGGTAGCACATAGGTTGCCGTTTATCAATTAAGCACATAAGAATAACTTAGAGGCGTTTCTCCAAGTAGCTATCCCGGAGGGTAACACATAAGCAACACTCAATATTCTAATCAAATAAGCTCATGAATTATGGAATTTATGGATGCGGGCGCCACCAAACTCATATTTATTCTCATAAAAAGAGAGTGGTGTGCCAAGAAATTTCAAAAACCTCTAAATTTTAACTTAATGTGGTACCTATCAACCTATTTTGACAGTTTTAGTATTACTAATACTCTAAGATGAATACCCAAAAGATATCATGAATTAATTTCAATTATTAATCTCGTTTAACACAATCAGGCTATTTAAGCTCTACTAGCTAACTAGGTCTACCAAAACATCACTAATTAGACATGTTTTCTATTGTTTATTCTTTTTAAAATCCCAAATAGATCCAGTTGTACTATCATTTTTCAAGTATAAGCAGTTATTTTCAAGGACATTTTTTAATTTATTTTTTATTATTTTTTTGTATTTTTGAATTTTTATAAACAAGACAAACTAGCTAAACTAGAAACTCACATCCCCACACTTGAAAGACACATTGTCCTCAATGTGAAACAAAACACAACTAAAAATAATAATAAAAGGAAAACAAAAACAGGAAGCGACTTAGCTGGTAATGTGATGCAACAAATGTGCAGCTTTGTTCTTCCATGTGTGCACCGTATAGTATTTCGGTTGCGGATGCATAAACTGTCGGGTTGCCTTTACAAACTTCAAATAAGTGATAATCAACCCCGCCCGAATGGAGATTGAGTACGGGCGGGATGATAAAACCTGCAAAATAAACCTCACAACAAACTAGCAACATTAAATTGCCTCAAATAAAAAATAAAGACTCGACTGACTCAAACTCACTAAGAATTAAAGACTCAAGATAGATAGATGCAAAAAAACATATTCGATGGGTGGCAAACACATAGACATGAATGCCACATCAAGGTAGGTCATCGTTCACGAACGGTTTCAAGTTTAACATGGTAGTGGTGGTGGTATGGTATGAATGGTAATGGATGGTAGATGATCCATGGTAGATGAAGAATGGTGGTGTAGTGGATGATGGGTGGTGGTGGATGGTAGTAGTGGTGAATGACGGTGTGCGGTGAGGGATACCATGGAAAACAAGGAAGAAAGGCACTTCCAGGGGTGCCCCGCGCACCGCGAAGAATATGCGGCCACTCCTCGCGTACCACGAGGGAGTGGCATTTAAGCCGGCAATGTCTTTTTTCTCTCGCATGCCGCGAGAAACCTCAAACACACCCACGCGTACCGCGAGTGACCTCTTGTGACAGAAAGTTAAGGGGGTTTTTATACTTAGAAAATTTTTCACCCCTTAACTTCTTCTCACCCAAATTCCAATAGAAACCTATTCCAAGCATAAAAACCAATGTAAAAATACCTGACTCTTCATTCCTGATGATTTTCCTCACCGAATCAAGCGCGAATTCCTGCAAAACATGACACAAACAAAACACACAAACCGAAAAACACAAAAATTGACACGGACTCAACCCAAGTAATGCAAACAAACTCTACATCTCGGGCACTTGCCCGAGATTCATGCCAGCCTATCAGGAGGCTTCTCCTTAATCCTAACCGGCACCTCCTTCATCCTACGGGCCTACCGATCCTCCAACTCTTCAACATCCTCATACTCTAATCAAACAGTGGACCTATATCACTCAGGTCCTTCCACCACAGCTTATACCTACCCGATCCGAAGATGATACGCATCAAACATCCTAGCAGCTTCTAACCCCTCGACGTCCCCACACCTAGGGTTTACATTACCCTAAACTCACATAGATCTTTCAACACACGGGTTCTCTTACGGGGTGGCCTAGACTTAGGGGTACTAGAATTATGCCTTGGCTCAGGAATTCTCCCCTCAGAATGAGCAACTATGGTGGGAAAAGGCTTGGGTAAGCATATTTCTAAGGATGTCACTTCTAAGCCTCCACCAGGATCTCCGGGATCCTCTACAACTGTAATATCCATGATTTTCTGATATTACTTATTTTAATTTATACAACAATGATACCTCATTTCAATCTTGCACCTACCACATTAAGCATTATTTTAACGTGTATTAATTCAAAGTTTCATCTTTACTTTAACATATTATTTTCCTAGTACATATGTAGATAAATGTATAAACTACATATATATATATATATGAATAAATACTTATAAAAAAAAATTTAGGTAAGCAAATACATTTATACAACCTATTTTGTAAATTAATCCACATAATAATGTTGGTTTAGTTTTAAGCAAAAAAATATATTTATGTGTATAAACATAATTAATGTTATAAAGTTTATGAAAAAGAAACCAACTTATATTAAAGTTTCAAAGGAATAAAATCAAGGAGACCTAGTTTGAACCTCTTGAAACCCCCACCCCCCCCCACCTTTGATTTTGACCCCATCATTCCCAATTTTTTTACCCCATTCATACACATTGATCTATTTTGACTTTTGAAAAGACAAACATTTTCAAATCCTTGCAAATTAAAATTTAAAATCGATCAAATCCGAATGCTACGGACTTAACTTGTATACCTGAGGGATTTTCAACCGAATTTCAAACCAATTATCATAAAAATTTGACAATTACAGCGGGCAGATTCAAATTCAAACGCGTTTTGACTTTCATAGTCAAAGCCGAGCCAAATCAATTCAATTCCACGAAATTGAAACGCGTTATTACCCGTGGATCTCTCCCTGACAATACTCGGATGTTTACAACCCAAAATCATGACTTAATTCATCGTGAAACGAACGAATTGATCCGTATATCATTCCGACAGATGGCACCTTCCAAATTCAAATCAAATTGGTCGTTTAGGACGAAATTAAACGTCAAGGATCACTCCTACACCTTTGTATGTCCCCTCACAAACTCTTTAAACGCACACACGCACCCCATTTCACTTCTGGACCCCGATCAAGCATCAAGAACAACGGGTCTGTCTTTCCAGCCGCTCTCACTCGTCCCTTCACCAAATCAAGTAAGTGTTACGTCATTAGTTTCGTATTGTGATACATTCCATTAGCCCTCTAACAATTCGTACTGCCAAAATGTATCGAGTTCAATTGGGATTGGAGTTCTTGGCCTGCTCATACGAGTTCGATTGGGTTTCTATGTCGATTTCGTTTAACGTATTTAAGTTTGTGGGTTTAGTGTTACACCAGCGAAACCACCTGGTCCGGCCGGTAAGCCGCTGCACCTCCGAACCAGGTGGCGTGGGTTCAAAACCCACCATCAACGTCTTTTTTTGGTTTTATCCAATACCGGATCCGGTCCCTGCCACAGGTGTGTTTAACACGTTTTAAAATCACTCCCTTAACATGGTTGGACCCCTGGTTCAATGGTTAAACGCTTGTACGCGCCTAAGACCAACCCGGGTTCTATCCCGATTCCCTACAAATCTTTTTAAAACAGTTTTTAACACTCAAAAAGTTTATTAAAAAAATCACTTTATAAAAACCTATACCACTTAGAACAGATTTGTACGATAATATACAATCTTAAACGTAAAAGCAATATTTGTACACATTTTATTGTTTAAAACCTCATTTTACATAAATTGTGAAAAGACTTTAAACCACATTATCATGAAAAAAATTTTTATAAACCTTTGTTATTTGTTTGGGTTTAAACCCTATTTAAACAAATAAAACATTTTCTAGATATATACTAGTATATATATTTACGTCAAAAAAGAGATAAATAAAAAAGGAATAAAATTATTTAAACTATTTATCTATTTAGGTTAAAAATCCATTTAAGGATTTAAACTATATATAGTATCATTTCTAGAAATTTTTATACTAATATTACATTTTTGACACATTATTATAAATAAATAAATAAAATAAATTGTTTTATTAAATAAATATAATATCCCGCAACTTTTAAAGACACACTATTTTAAATAAATAAAAGAAATTTATTTATTTAAATTATTTGAATCCCAAGACAATTATATTATACTTTGGACCTGCACCTTTTATTCAATTACTTACATACCTCATTTACTTGAGATGACACAACTTTTTGTACAATTCCACACACATCAAAACCCGTTGAAACCTAGACTTCGCCTTAGATTTTGTGCATGTTATTAATTCAATTTCATATAATTCAATCTAGGGAAACTTTGTGATTTGCAATTCACTCGTGCTACCTATTGCTCGTATTAGCTACACAACCAACACCGGTGAGTATTACATAGCCCCTTTTACTCTTTTACATTTTTTGGGGTGAAACATGAACTCTATACACACAATTGTTTACATTTACATAGACTACACAAACACAAATCCTCTTTACATTCATGTATGCAAAATTTGAGCTTTATGTTTGAGTGATAGGTGTGTTAACTGTTTGTGTGCAATTTATGTGCAATCATTAACTATTCAAGCCAACGGTTAACAATGATAGATCTATTGAGTCTAACAAACCCACCCAGATTGGGGTGATTGTTACCGACAACACAATTTGCATGCTAGTTACAAAGGTTTGATTGTACTTTGGTTATACAATAGTTGCTCCCCATAAATGCCTTATTTTATCATGTTATGTAAGGATTTGTTTATTCACATCTAAATACTATCTATGTACAACCCCATGTATGCTCATCAACTTTTTAGTTGACTTTATTTTATTCATGTTTCAGGTGCTAATGTGTGAGTTTGATCAAGACATTCTACACTTAAGTTGGGACTTAGTTAAATTTAAACAAAGAATATTATGTATTTCATTTACGTACTTGTTTGAATTTGGTTGTGTTTGATTTATTTGAAACGAAATTTGATGATTAATATACTACAATTTAGTCAACCTTGAGCTCGTGAACAGTCTACATGTCCCGCCCCGACGTTTTCATCGTCGGTTGGGGTGTGACAGATTGGTATCAGAGCCTGGGTTATAGGGAATTAGGTTATTAGACACTCTTGACCTAGACTATAACCTTAGGACACCCATACTATGCCATGCTACTACATGCTATATGATTATTTCTTATGTGAATAATTTTACATGTTACTAAATAATTACATCATATGATACAGTACTTAATAGTCTATGTGTCACATTACCTGCCAACTTTTGTCTTCTATTCAATGCTACCTATTTGATTTATTTAAAGTGCTATCCTAAGTTTTCCACACACACTCATACACACTTAGTTCTTCATACACCCTTAATCTCACACACAAAATATCACCACCTCTTGTGAACAAAAAAATTTAAACTATTGGGCCTAATGTCCAACAATAATAAACTAAGAAGCCCATCTATCCTCCAAGAAGAAGAAGCCACTAAAATGCATAAAACCTTACTTTTGGTCCTCAAAGCCCAGCCCACAACAATTCTCATCATGACCATGAGCCCAATAATAGTGTTATTAATACATGATGACTGGAAGAGTGTGTAGGCCCATGAGGGATTCTGGCTAAGGAAAGACAGGGTACTTAAGTGTGTCTTAGTGACCCACCCCTCTTTCCTGGGAATTCTCCTCAGGGATGCATTGCTTATAGGTCAAGTGTATTTCTAAAATACTATTGTGAAGGCTCGGTGTTATGACTAGTCAAAATCTAAACCTATGAGAATTCCTATATTTAACACTCAGTATTTTATATTCACTTAGAACCTTTTCGTTGTTTCTCTGCTAGACATGGACTCCTACTCTCCTTCCTCCCCAGTATACCGTCCCGGAGCAGAGTCTGATTGGGAAGAAGACAGCAGGTCACCCGTGTATCGGTCACCACCACCCCCAGCTGCCAGGCCAAGGTTTGATGTAAGGGCAGATTGGGCTAGGAACACCTGCCTAAGACTTCGAACACCTAGATCACCCCCATTAAGAGACCCGTATCTGGTGCCCGACCCGTATCATCCTAACCCTTGGGTAAGGCATACCATGGCACCCAATAGTGCTATGGGAATTCCAATCAATGACATTCACCAATATGTGAGGACCGCAGAATTTGAGAAGCAAAGGATGGAGCATAAGGTAAAGCACGACTTGCAAGGACAAAGAATGGATAGCCTAGCAAACCAATTAGGGTACCAAAAGGAATTAATCTCCATCCTCGAAAAAGAAATACTGGAACATTGCACAGAGACAGCTAAAGTCGAGGCCAGATCAGTTACCCGAGTGACCATAGCGGTGCTCGTCTTAGGGATTATTCTCCTTCTAGTGGAAAGCTACAAGAGACGTTAACAAAATTATTTTCCATTATTTATTTTCTTTAAAATTTTCAGTTTGAGAACCATTTCCCTATGTTTTGAGTAATGTTTAACATCTCAGCATTTAATTAATTTTATATATTTTAACTCTAAAGTTATTATTAATTGATTTGACTCGTTGAGTGTGAATCACACCCATCATATTTTCATCAAGATTTCCCAAGTATCACCTTCTTCATTCAATAAGATATAGTACATTACCAACAATCTCCTTCGTAAACAACTCATCCTACTAGATTTAAACAACCTCGTTATTTTCAAACCAAATGTTTATCAAACTTTTAGATAGTATCAAAAATATAAATTTTCCATAAACCTTTTCACCTTATAAGGAAACTTAATATGACCTGTCTTATAAAAGCAGTATTTCAAATTGATAAATAATTATGACTTTTCTTGTTAAATCAATTATTTCTAAACCTTGGTTAAATTAATATACAACTACTTGTTTATCCATTGTAAATCAGGGGTTAAGTTATTTAACCACCATTTCTTAAATATTTTTTTAAAAAGGCTTCGTGTAATTATCTATTATCCAACCCATTAATTTCACCCTCCTATCCATCTACGAACTACTTCTTAATTACAAACAAATATTCATAAACACATTACTCGGAATATTTTCAGAACCTCCTCATGACCCTACACCTTTAATAATGCATGAGTGTACTTGCCACATCAAGAGATGACCCATTTCGCGTAGACGTTAACCATCCCTACAAACCTTAACGAGATTTACAAAGCCAGAACCTAACTACCACATTATACATGAACGCCAAACAACACGCTTATCCACAACACTCTATCACATACAAAACTCGTTAGTATACATCGCACTCGAAATTCAATAACTTACGTATGCACGTTCACAATACACACAACACGATCACATAATACATGAAACTTAGTTGTTTGTAATATACATATACTAAATCGATCACATGATACATAACAATCGTTTATTTGGTACATAATACTAGACTGACCACATTGAACATGAGACTTATTTGGTTACAAAATACATGATACTAAGTTGGTAACATCATACGTGAAATTCATTTCTTGCAATATACATGGTACTACATTGTTTGCAATACACATGAAAGCTTATTGATTTACAAAATACATAATGCTAAGTTATTCACGTTACACATGAAACCTATTTGGTTACAAGCTACATGACACTAGACTATACATGAAACTTGAGTGTTACATCATACATGGAACTAAGTTGCTTACAATTGTCACAATTGATTGATCACAATATACGCGAAGCATGGTCATACACTTTGTTCACCAAGCTTGAAAATCATAACACCCTGAAACTACGCGGGGTTTGACGTATTCTTGTTCAAACACGAGGAAGCTGTAGCACTTTAAAACAACTCGGTGTTTGACGTATTCTTGTTCAAACACGAATAAACTATGGAACTTTAAGTTATACTACCTTACTACCCTTTAGTTGCTAACCGATCTGCCTATGTAGGGACATAGTTACTTATTAGCAACTCATATGTGAAAACAATAGACACGAACTAAGTATTTTATGCCCATTTTGATCCACATACAACGGAAGGATCTATACGGACCATGTAGTGATTCAAGTAATTACGGGTGCACACGTAATTATAAAAATCAGTGCTTGGAAAACATAGTAAATTCTATTGTGTGTTATGACCTAAAACTTATCATGATATGTAACACCGAAACTGATGTGATATGTCGAGGGCGTGGTGGATACGCCGATGGTACTTCCTATATATAAGTGCTCTATCATATTATCACAAATAACGTTGTTCGTATCATGTGAAGTTTTGACCTAGGCCTATGTTTGTGAACTCTCTTATCCACTGAGAACTTCTGAGCATATTAGACTACACCTTAGCCAAACCCTGATCATCAAATTTCCATCAAATCTATTCCAAGTAATGCATTTCACCTTTAGAATCCAAATGATTATTTGACAGTTCTGCTCCTTAAATCCACTTCAAAACTAAATTCGTTATCATCAGTTATATCCAACCTTGAATGTCAAAATCTGTCTTGTCACCAGTTATACTCCTTAAACCAACTGCCATAACACATTGAGAACCCAAAACTCTCACCTCTTTCCCGATTCAGTAGCCTCCACTAGTTCAATTTCGGGATGAAATTCCCTCAACATGGGGATACTGTAGCATCCATGATTTTCTGACATTACTTATTTTAATTTATACAACAATGATACCTTATTTCAATCTCGCACCTACCACATTAAGCATTATTTTAACGTGTATTAATTCAAAGTTTCATCTTTACTTTAACATATTATTTTCCTAGTACATATGTAGATAAATGTATAAACTACATATATATATATATATATATATATATATATATGAATAAATACTTATAAAAAAAATTTTAGGTAAGCAAATACATTTATACAACCTATTTTGTAAATTAATCCACATAATAATGTTGGTTTAGTTTTAAGCAAAAAAAAATATTTATGTGTATAAACATAATTAATTTTATAAAGTTTATGAAATAGAAACCAACTTATATTAAAGTTTCAAAGGAATAAAATCAAGGAGACCTAGTTTGAACCTCTTGAAACCCCCCCCCCACCTTTGATTTTGACCCCATCATTCCTAATTTTTTTACCCCATTCATACACATTGATCTATTTTGACTTTTGAAAAGTCAAACATTTTCAAATCCTTGCAAATTAACATTTAAAATTGATCAAATCCGAATGCTACAGACTTACCTTGTATACCTGAGGGATTTTCAATCGAATTTCAAACCAATTATCATACCAATTCGACAATTATAGCGGGCAGATTCAAATTCAAACACGTTTTGACTTTCATAGTCAAAGCCGAGCCAAATCAATTCAATTCCACGAAATTGAAACGCGTTATTACCCGTGGATCTCTCCCTGACAATACTCGCATATTTACAACCCAAAATCATGACTCAATTCATCGCGAAACGAACGAATTGATCCGTATATCATTCCGACAGCTGGCACCTTCCAAATTCAAATCAAATTGGTTGTTTAGGATGAAATTAAACGTCAAGGATCACTCCTACACCTGTGTATGTCCCCTCACAAACTCTCTAAACGCACACACGCACCCCATTTCACTTCTGGACCCCGATCAAGCATCAAGAACAGCGGGTCTGTCTTTCCAACCGCTCTCACTCGTCCCTTCACCAAATCAAGTAAGTGTTACGTCATTAGTTTCGTATTGTGATACATTCCATTAGCACTCTAACAATTCGTACTGCAAAAATGTATCGAGTTCAAATGGGATTGGAGTTCTTGGCCTGCTCATACGAGTTCGATTGGGTTTCTATGTCGATTTAGTTTAACGTATTTAAGTTTGTGGGTTTAGTGTTACACCAGCGAAACCACCTGGTCCGGCCGGTAAGCCGCTGCACCGCCGAACCAGGTGGCGTGGGTTCGAAACCCACCATCAAAGTCTGTTTTTGGTTTTAACCAATACCGGACCCGGTCCCTGCCACAGGTGTGTTTAACACGTTTTAAAATCACTCCCTTAACACGGTTGGACCCCTGGTTCAATGGTTAAACGCTTGTACGCGCCCAGGACCAACCCGGGTTCTATCCCGATTCGCTACAAATCTTTTTAAAACAGTTTTTAACACTCAAAAAGTTTATTAAAAATTCACTTTATAAAAACCTATACCACTTAGAACAGATTTGTACGATAATATTCAATCTTAAACGTAAAACCAATATTTGTACATATTTTATTGTTTAAAACCTCATTTTTTATGTAAAAATCATTTAAAAACTATTTTAAGCTTAATTATAAAACAAAGTAATTTAAATACCTAATTCCACATAAATTGTGAAAAGACTTTAAACCACATTATCAAGAAACAAATTTTTATAAACCTTTGTTATTTGTTAGGGTTTAAACCCTATTTAAACAAATTAACCTTTTCTAAATATATACTTGTATATATATTTACGTCAAAAAAGAGATAAATAAAAAGGAATAAAATTATTTAAACTATTTATCTATTTAGGTTAAAAATCCATTTAAGGATTTAAACTATATATAGTATCATTTCTAGAAATTTTTATACTAATATATATTTACACTACATTTTTCACACATTATTATAAATAAATAAATAAAATAAATTGTTTTATTAAATAAATATAATATCCCGCAACTTTTAAAGACACACTATTTTAAATAAATAAAAGAAATTTATTTATTTAAATTATTTGAATCCTAAGACAATTATATTATACTTTGGACCTGCACCTTTTATTCAATTACTTACATACCTCATTTACGTGAGATGACACAACATTTTGTGCAATTCCACACACATCAAAACCCGTTGAACCCTAGACTTCGCCTTAGATTTTGTGCATGTTATTAATTCAAATTCATATAATTCAATCTAGGGAAACTTTGTGATTTGCAATTCACTCGTGCTACCTATTGCTCGTATTAGCTACACAACCAACACCGGTGAGTATTACATAGCCCCTTGTACTCTTTTACACTTTTTGGGGTGAAACATGAACTCTATACACACAATTGTTTACATTTACATAGACTACACAAACACAAATCTTCTTTACATTCATGTATGCAAAATTTGAGCTTTATGTTTGAGTGGTAGGTGTGTTAACTTTTTGTGTGCAATTAATGTGCAATCATTAACTATTCAAGCCGACGGTTAACAATGATAGATCTATTGAGTCTGACAAACCCACCCAGATTGGGGTGATTGTTACTGACAACACAATTTGCATGCTAGTTACAAAGGTTTGATTGTACTTTGGTTACACAATAGTTGCTCCCCATAAATGCCTTATTTTATCATGTTATGTAAGGATTTGTTTATTCACATCTAAATACTATCTATGTACAACCCCATGTACGCTCACCAACTTTTTAGTTGACTTTATTTTATTCTTGTTTCAGGTGCTAATGTGTGAGTTTGATCAAGACATGCTACACTTAAGTTGGGACTTAGTTAAATTTAAACAAAGAATATTATGTATTTCATTTACGTACTTATTTGAATTTGGTTGTGTTGAATTATTTGAAGTTAAACTTGATGATTAAAATATTGAAATCTAGTCAACCTTGTGCTCATGAACAGTCTGCATGTCCCGCCCCGACGTTTTCGTCGTCGGTTGGGGTGTGACAACAACCTCCACCAATTTCCCCACAATTAGGGTTTTACCTATGATTTCTTCGAATTCTGCCATCATCTCTAGCAGATCATCAGGCACCTCATCACCGTAATCGTCCGACTCATCTAAAAATCCATCTTACTCTACCGCCCACTCAGATGGTTCTTCTAAATTAGGGGCGAGTTCACCTACTTCTATCTCTGGATCAGAGTCCCAATGGTTGTCCGTGAAGGCCTCAAGCATGCACACGGAGTGGCTATGCTTGCCAACATCCATCTCGGACTTAGCAGTATCGAATGTGATCATCTCATCCCCCACACGGAGTGTGAGTTTTCCATAAAAGACATCGATCATCGCCTTGGCGGTACATAGGAACGGGCGTCCTAGGATGAGTGGAACTCTATCATCCACTTCCATGTCCAAAATGACGAAATCCACGGGGAAAACAAACTTAGCTACTTTCACTAACAGATTCTCCACAATTCCCCGTGGATACTTGACTGAGCGGTCAGCCAAGGAAATGCTCATGCTCGTCGGCTACAGTTCACCTAGGTCCAACTGTTTATAGATAGAATATGGCATCAGATTGATGCTAGCACCAAGGTCGGCCAACGCGTGGTGCGAGTGCAAACTGCCTAGGAGACGCGGGATCGCGAAACGACCCGAATCTCCCAATTTCTCGGGCAGCTTGTTCTGCACCACAGCAGAACATTGCTCACTAAGTGAGACTTCAAAGATCCCTCCTAGTTTCTTCTTGTTGGAAAGAAGATCTTTGAGGAACTTGCCATACTTAGGTATATGCTGGAGGACCTCTATGAATGGGAGATTGACTTTGAGTTGTCTAAACATATTAAGGAAAGTACCGTATTCCCTAGCGTTCTTATATGGCAGTACGCGCGCTGGCTAGGGAACACGACTCAGGTCAATCTCGGGGGACTTCATCTTCCATTCCTTCTTCTTCTCCACTGCCCTCTCGGCAGGCTTCTCCTCTGCCCTCTCGGCAGGCTTCTCCTCTACTATCTCCTCGTCCACCGACTCTTCAAGTGTCTCCTCCATCTCCGGCTCTTCACGCATCTTAGCATCGATCACAGCAAATCGAGCTCTCCAATCTACCTTCTTCACTTCCTCTACCGAAGGTATGCCATACTCAATGGAGTGGTAGTAATCCTCTACAACCTCTTTCTTCTCCACACTCTTAACTGACACGGCCATCACTGAAGCATTTGGGTCTGAAGATGGACCTCTTTGTCTACCCTTCAGGCTCTGAGCGATGTCTCCTACCATGCGTTGTAAATCCTGGAATGCTGACTGCTGATTTTTCAATAGAGTGTCGTGGCTATCCATTCTTTGCCTCGTGTCCTTGTCTTGCTGGACTAAGTGGGGAAGCAGTTGTGTCTGATTCTCGAGCATCTATTCGATTTTTTTGTATCCAGTCTCTCCTCCATACTGCTGCTGGCGACCATTAAATCCAGGCGGGTTATTTCCAGATCTCCATCCCGAGCCATAAGTATTGTTGTTATTATACCCCTCGGTTCTGGTACTGGTTGCCAGCATAGCTCACATGCTCCTGATTATTTACGAGGCAATCTCGGGTGTCGTGGCCTCCCCTGCACACTTGACACCGCTGTGCACTGAGCTTCAGCTCCTTAATCTCGTTAGCCATTAAGGCTAGTGCAGCAGCCACGCTAGTTTCAGGAGTGACCTGATGCACCCCTCTATGAGAAGAGGCGGGTGCTCTAGCAGTAGGAATGGAATTCCTAACAGAATGTGGATGCTGTTGTTCGGCTTGAGCGAAGCTCTTGAACATTTTCTCGCACTCATCAGGCTCGAGTCTTTCCATGAAATGACCTCCCGCAGTTGTGTTGAACAGTTGCTGCTTCTCGAAAGTGAGGCCATTATAGAACTTCTCCACCAGCGCCCAGTCGGAAGACCGTTCTGAGGGCATCGGCTCAACAGCGCGTTGAACCGCTCCCAGGCCATGTGATAGGGCTCGTCGGGGTCCATCCGGAACTATTGGATATGGTCCCTAAGGCGAGTGGCCCTGGAAGGTGGATAGTACTTCTTGAAGAACTTGGCTTCGAGATCCTCCCATGTGGTGATAGAATTGTCTGGGAGAGTGTCGAGCCAAGTAGATGCACGCCCAGAGAAGGAGAATGGGAAGAGACGCAAGTAGATAGCGTCCTTAAACACACCCGTGATATTGAATGTATCACATATCCGCGCGAAGCGGGACAAATGCCCGGGTGCATCCTCATCCTCGAGGCCATGGAATTGAATGGCATGAGTGATCGTACTAATGACATGTGATGGGATCTGGCAAGAATTGGTGTTCGGTATAGTGGGGCGTGTGATCGAAGATCTCATGCCCGTGACCCCATCACTGGACCTCTGGTGTACTTTACGCCTCGCTGGTGGGTCAGCGTCGCCCATTTGTGGAAAGGGGATTGGGCTAGTAGGACGTACTTGGGTGTTGCACAATGCTTTCAAACGCTCCCGGAAGTCGTGGGTGCGCTCGTGTAGCTCTCGCTCTGGCTCTAGGATAGCTGAATAAGGTGGTAATCCCTGCGAGCGAGTATGGTGCATAAACAGAAAGACTCTAGAAGGAAACAGAACAAAGACTCAAAGACACAAAGAAAGACTCGATTTTAAATTAGACACTCAGATAAGACTCACTAGTAGCACACAAGACTCGACAGAAAACAAAACAAACCAAAACTCACTAACAGAACTAGTCAAAGCGAATATTGCTATTGCCAAGTATCCCCAGCAACGGCGCCAAAAACTTGATGTCGCCCAGACGATCTATAAAAACTAAAAAATAAACCTAACCTAGACTCCTAAGTAATAAAAGGAGTACCTTCAACTAAACCGCACTGACAGGCAAGTGTACCTATCGAGTGTAGCACAGCTTAACGGTAAACCGAGTTATCGAACCCTAGAGACACTATGTAACAATACTAGACTCTGACACGGACTAAAGATTGATTTGGTTTGGGGAGTTTACTACACTAAATATTAAACTAAGGAATGAAGCAAACTAAGGTCGACTCAACTAACCAGACAAGAACTAAGAAGAAATCAAGAGATGGGAAGAATACTACCTAGGTCAGAATCCTACTTGCAAAGCACAACTTCTATCGGTTCTGGAAACTAAGATGGATCTGGGTTTCTAAATATGACAACTAAAGATTGCCTAGTGGATCCCTAAACACTCTCAGGGTGTCACCAACTAAGGAACCTAAAGATGTACTAACTCACTAGATTGTTAGATCACTTCTCAGGTATTTCCAACTATGATAAAGTACCCTAATAGACATATTACCTCTTAGCCTCACTGTCTACCAATACATCAAGGAATGCACGGGGTAATCTCAAGATAACAACTATGACACGAATAGCAACAATCACTAGACACCTAGTACCGGCTTGCTCTCAGACAGCTGACACTCGGATTCCTAATGACGAAGACTAAACGACTAATTCTCACCTCTCAGGTATTTGAACAAGGATACACACTCAACTCTAATCAGCAATCAATGATAATTCCTATGGCTACTCCGTCTAGCAAACCACCCTAATCATAAACCCTCAGATCTATGACCAAGATACGCTAATCAAACTGGCAGACAACCACAATCAACGGAAGGAATTGAAATCAAACACAAGATCAGATTTAAACATGCAATAATATCACAATTATCAACTCAAGATTCTTTACAAAATCATAAACCCATTAATTTAATCCAAAAACCGATAAAAATCAAACTTTAACAAGTATTCATCGTTAGACCAAGGCAATATCAAAGTTTTAGCCAAGAATCATAACCAAACACATCAAAACAGAAGTATAAGCAGAATTCATGGTATCAAACATCCAAATCAAAGATAAAAATCCAATCTTGCAAACCTAGAACGTAAAACTACGAACCCGGGATCCAAAGATTCAAGCTTTAGCCTTCAATTGACTTCCAATCTCCTAAAATCGCCTCTGGTCTCTCTCTAGACGGCTAAGATACGAACTCCTCTCATAATGGCAATCAAAATCTTTTTAATTTGAAAATCTAGGGTTTTGCGGAAATGAGAGCTCCCGCGTACCCCAAGACATTTGGGTTAGGTTCCTCGCGTAGCGCGAGGAACAAAATTATCGCGGACGCATTTGGCTTCCCTCACGTAACGCGAGATTCTTGGTCTCCACTCTTCGCGTACCGCGAAGGACCAATTTTCTTCATTTTACACTTTTGATCCCTGGACTTTCTAATGTCTTCGTTCTCTTGTTCGGTTTCTTCGTATATTTCCTTGTAATCTTCACGAGCACCTGCAAACAAGATATAGACTCAAATACAGACTTAAACGAATAAAAACAGACGCAAAACTAATCAAAAACACATAAAACATTAGGAATAAAGATGTGTGCTTTGCACTACATCAACATCTAAAGGGTTTAAGCACCCATTGCATCAAAACGTTCTTCCAATGAGAATCTGAAGCTTGAAACATGACCCGAGGCTAGACCGGAGCTTTTCCTACATAAAAACACCCAAACAAAACAACTATTAGCAATGATAGACACCCATTATGACCCTTTATAATTTAATGCCCTAACTCAGGTCCAAACGCCACTTTTCGGAAACATTTTAGTACAAAACAATGGGATTTCAGCGCCTTATCGCCTATCCCGGCGTATGATACGCCACAACATATAAAACACCCTTAAGCAAGGTATGCCAGCCTGATGTCGGCGTACCAAATACCCATCATGATAAGGTATTAATTTATTATACGGTATTAGTTGATACCGTATAAACAATACAACCCCAAATAGAAATACTTTATCAAAATTTTATGAAAAGCAAATTTTCAATCAGAACGCTGACCCGGGCGGCTAAAAACCTCACCCCGGTCGGGCTGATATGTGTAAAATGAATCAGATTTGTGACCCGGGCGGGTCAAAACCCCACCCGGTCGGGCTGAAATGTTTCCAGACTCAAAACTTCTAATTTATTAGCATACACTTGTGAGGTTCAGAACCTCAAACAGACACTTACTTGTGAGATTCCTTGATCTCAAACTTCATTCATAGTTGTGTGGTTCTTTTGACCACAAGTACTAACTAATCTTGTGAGATTCTAAGGACCTCAAACACCACAAAATGACTGTGTGAAGTTCATGACCTCAATAACTACCGTGTGAGGTTCTTAGACTTCAAACTTCTTTATATGAGGTTCTAAAAGACCTCAATGCCACAACACGACCTTGTGAAGGTCATGACCTCAAATTACTTTCGGGTGAGGTTCTTTGGCTTCAAGCAACAACGACAATAGTGAAGTTCAAAGACTTCAAGCTACAACGACACAAGTGAAGTTCAGTCACTTCAAAAGACAACGACATAAGTGAGGTTCATGACCTCAATTCCACCAATTGCATTTTACTCTGAATCTTAGCACATAATAGTCAAATTACACCAAATCACCACACTTTACATATTAGTTTGACTCATACTACACTAAGTCAAATTACAACAAAAAATCACATCTAGTTTGACTTTTACCACACAAGTTAATTTTACACAAATACACCATATAAGTTTATTAACTTAATTCATCAATCAATAAGGCGAGGTTCCTAGACATCGAACACCAACTCTTTAACATACAAAAAAATATACACAACTACACACATGACACCAAACAAACTTTATAACCCATCCATTATTTACCGACACGTGGGATTCAAAAGATCCCAATTTCACCCTTTCCATTTGTGAAGTTCAAGGACTTCAAACCGCTATTTCACCCTACCATTATATTCAACAGAGACATACAATAACTCCATAAAATTCATAAGTAATTCTATAACTCTGATCACCATACGACATTGTGAGGTTCATAGACCTCAAGAACCCACCCTTTGCACATATGATAATTAACAATATAAACAAGTATATCAAATACATGCATTTACTACCAATTATCATTACTAAGTAAATGCAATGCACTTACCTTTTGCTAAAGATGATCCCACTTGATCCTCCAGGCTAGCTCCTTTACTACTTGATCACCTATACGACCCATTTATAATTAGTAATCCATAGATCACCAATTGACACCCAACACGCCTTTGTGATCCAAATGACCCGTTTGACTTATAATAGTCAAACTTTCAAACCCATCAATTCACCATCTATGTTCACCATAAGCTAATGCTCACTAATTTAAACTTGACTTATAATTCTTTATATTAAACAAGTAAACCTTGTAATTCTCTCAAGTTTTCTACTAAACATTTTGGTTTAGGCATTTAATCAAACACCTTATGGGCATAACATTAAATCACCATTCAACATTCAAATTTTAAGGATTTCACCCAATGTTATGTCTATTATCACCATAGACACTTACCAACCTTCAATTTATCAATATGACATCCCAAATTAAAAACCCCCAATTTACAACTCAAGAACCCTAGTATATGAATCATCAAATTAGATGATTCTAAGATGTTATACACCTCACACCACCCTTAGTTATGCTAGATAACAGGTTAAAACAAGTTATCTATCGTCAAATTCACTCAATTCAGCCCCAAACTGTTTATACCAAAACCCACCAAGAACACCCTCAATGGTGGATTCTAAATATGAAAAGCACTTACTTGATTGTTTGGAAGAAGATAATTGCACCATAATCAACTGGTTTCACATATACGTTCTTGATTTGTGATTATCTCCTCTTCTCCTTTGCTCCTCTCTCTCTCAATTGCGACACATACACACACTGAAGTGTGTTGTGTCGCCATTTTATTCCCCACCCAAATCAGGTTTAGGTGAAATACAAAATCAGTCCCTGAAGTTGCAAAATTGACCCCTTACACCAAAACTAGCCATTTCCACCTTTTGTAACTTGCCTTCTACTTTCATTTTTTTTATTTATTTACACCCCATAATATTATGTAGAAAAATAATATTATCTTTTAGATTTTGGTTTGTTACAGTAATATCACGTGGGGTCAACGTAACGACCAAGTTATTTATAATATTTAATGGAGGTTGAACATGCTGAACATTACATGATAACATAAAATAAATATAATAAGATAAAATAGAATAACTTCCAATGAGTATCTTCATTTGAATTGTTTACGAGTTACATCAACCTTAGGATTTTCATGTGCCATGACTGGACGGTTTTGGGTTGCATCAACGTTATCGTTTTGTGAGTTCACAACCTTTACACCTTCCAGCTCCGTTTTCTGAGTTGAATAACTCTTTTGTTTTCGTTTTTGACGTTTCAATGATCCTGTCTGAAACGATCGAATAGAAGATTGTGATTGGCTTCCTGGAGGGGTGTCAGGAACAACTTGACTCTCAGGATATAATTCTTGAAAAGAACGAATGATAGCTTCAACGTATTCAGGAGAGTCACCCATTTGTGCTTGTTAAAAGAGATATGAGATGAAAAACTAAAGACATGTGTTGTCTATATAGAGTGTTGACAATAAATAAAAATAAAGTTAAAATAAAAATAAAGTTTAAATGTCATTAAAATTTAAGAAACAAACATTTCATTATTATAGAAATAAAACAATATATAGGTTGACAAGAACACAACAATTTCATTAAAAAATTACAACCAAAAAAACTTAAACATAAGTTGAGAAAAACAAAAAAAAATATATAAAAATCTAACATGGCAAACAACGCCAGAAATAAATCTGATTAGCCTTAAACCACCGGTATGACATACATTTCTATTTAACATCTACATTTATATTAAGTGGTTTACCAATTACTAGATGCTCCATTAGCATACAAACAAGCACCCCTTCATTACCAACCAAGTCGTCATGTGACTGAACAAATTCGTCATTAGCTTCGTACGACATGATACGGACTCTGATTAATCGTTTAATTAATTTTAATTATGTTTTAATCTTATTTTAATTATGTTTTAATCTTAGGTTTAATTATGTTTTAATCATACATTTTAATGTTACTAAAACATATCATACATAATCGAACTTAATTATAAAACACATATTACATTAATATTGAAGATACGACATATACGAACTTCATAAAAGGACTTAATAATAAAAATACGACACAAATTATTAAACACACATATTACATTTGTTGACTAAGGTTCATTAAGATCAAAGTCAAATTTTTGTGATGTCTGACCTGTTGTATCGACGACATAATCCCAAAAAATTTGAGGATCGACATAAACATTTGGCTGGGTTTGATTGTTGGTTCTTCTGGCTCTCGACCTAGATGACAGTTGTGATGGCATCATCTTATTACAACTGTCATGTGAATGCCTTTCAGTATGACACCGGCTGCAAAATGGCGGTGATACAACCTCTCCAACAGAAGGTATACGTCTATTTTCATGTGGTCGACCGACCTGTCTTTGATTCATGAGTGGTGGGTGAATTGAAATATAGTCGTCTGGTATCTCCCATTCTGATTGATCTAGAAGAGGATTTACCGTCTCTTGATACGTCCCATGATAAAACTCTGCTCAAAACCAATTCAAAGCCCAATGATTATAGTCGGTTTGATTTAGATATCTCGAAGCACAAATTACATGACCACATGGTAAACCCGAGAATTGCCACTGTTTACAGGTACAAGTTCTGCTCAAAACCAATACAAGTTAGATATACGTCTGCAACCTCAAACTTGTCTTGATCAATACAGATAACTCTCCATGTCCCACTTTTTGTAATTCTTTTAGAAATTTTACCCTGACCCGTACTAAGTAAGTGCATGTTGATTGCTAGCTGTTAAAAGAAATAAGCCGAAGAAAAATTAGTAATTGACACCTATATGAGAAATTATAATTTTGATAAAAGTTATTACCTCCAACCTGTCGACGATTAAAGTACCATTTCTTTAAGTTTTTACGAAAGAATTCAATAAGTTTAATTATTGGTAGTTTTCGGGCATTTACCGACAAGGCGTTGATGTACTCTGCACTGTTAGATGTCATGACATTATAGCGTTGTCCAGAACAGTGTGCTCTAGCCCATTTTTCAAAACCGATATTGAAGTCGGAAATTAGTCTTCCATCATAAACATTAAAATTTTTTTAGACCTAGCCTTTAAGTGTAAGTTCATCATAAGATGCTGACAGCAGAGCCTATGATAAGCATGTGGAAAGACGTCCCTAATTTCTAGAGAAATTAATGCAGCCCTATCTGATATGAGCGCCAAATTTGGATTTTCACTAATACAATCCTTAAGTCTTGATAAAAATCCCTAATTTCTTGACACCAATTGATGCAGTCCATGATTTACCACTCTCAGTTTTACCAACACCGTATGCGATGGGCAGGATCTGATTGTTTCCATCCATGCCTACCGCCAGAAACATGGTTCCCAAAAACTTTCCTTTTAAATGTGTTACATCTATAATTATCAACGGCCGCAAATAACCGACAAAACTTTGAATCTGTATCAAAATATTTATATTAATTTTTTTCAAACAATGAAAAATAAAATAAATAAACAGGGTAATTTAAAAAATATACTTACCGCCACACCAATAGCGATAAAAAAAACATCTCAAATCTTCCTGCTGCGTTCGTTAATGTGTGGGTAACTATACCAGGGTTCGTCTTTTTCAAATTATGACAGTAAACTGAGAGTCTGGCAAATGAATCCTCAGGGGAACCCGTCAACAGTTCAAGTACGAAAGATTTTGCTCTCCAACCTTTAGAATAAGATATATCAATTTTGTATTTCTCTTTAATATCAGTAACAATATCTTTCGACCGGTATATCCTCCCGCTATCTTTCAGTTAATCTTTTATCAAGTGACCAAATACCTTTTTATTTGCTTGACGGATATGAGGATATGCCTGAGTCCTTGAACATGTGTGTTGATATTTAAAGTATCTCACATGGAAAATGTCGGTGTTTTCAATCACATACGCTCTTATACGCCACTCGCAACCATCATTAAGACATGAAGCCTCGAATCTGGTTTTCGAAGTTTTGTCAACTTTATATTCGAAACATTGAGTAATGCGAATCTTACCGAGTTCGAGTTTTAATTCTTCTTTGCAGTTAAAAAACTCACCCTCCGAAAAACGTGAAAAGTGATACTTCTGGAATTTTACTTCGTTGCTTGTAGGATCAGTCAATGATTCAGGCATCGATCAAAAAATGTCAGGTGGAACATTAGACTCGGATGAAGACACTGAAACTTTATAATCAAATTGTGTTTCATTAAACTCATGTTCATATTTATTTAATGTTGGCAAAGTTGAACTACTACCAACACCAGATTCTTTAGTAACGTACAAAGAAAACATTTGATTTGGGTCATTCAAAACAACATTTACAAAATATAAAATATCATTATTATCTAATATATCAATTGAATGTGTGTAAGTAGACATTTTATAAGAAAATCATATGACATTTTTAAACCCACATCTTTCATAAATAAGATTTTTATTGAAACGTAACTAATATTCGTAGGTAGACAAAAAACATGAAGCAAACATTTATTTTGTAGAGGAAAATACTCTTTAACACCGTTAACAAACTCCTATTTTTCACCGCTAAATAATATAATATTACAAGACATTACTAAAAAATTAGTTGTAATTGGGTGAGGTTTATGAGAGAAGTTTGATGGTAAAATGATAATTTGGATAAGTTTATGAGAGTGGGAGAAGTTTGATGACAAATTGGATGAAGTTTGATGATAAATTTATGGGTGAGGATTGGTTGAGAAAAATGAAAGGTAGAGAGTGATATAAATATTTGTTTGAAAATAATATTTAATTTAATTAAATATAAATTAAAATAATGAAGTATCGGTTGGTAAAAAAAATTAATTATTATATTAAAAATTCAATTTTTTTAAATTAATTAAGATAAAAAAAATACATAGACTATAATTTAAAAAAATGGTGAAATTTTGTCATATTTTATCTCCATGGAGAAATTTTGTTGTTCTTTTTTTTAAATTTTTTTGGGAGTGAAATATTGAAAAATTTGCTGGCAAAATTTTGAATTTTTGGCGAAATTAATCCCTAATATTTCGCTCATAGCGAAAATTTGGCATATTATTTTTTGTTTTTTTGACACATGCAACACCTAATTAGTTAGATATTTTAGTAAAGTTAAAAAAAATTGACTATTTTGGTAATACTCATTGGTTAAATGGTTGTTTTGGTGGTTATCCTAAAAAAATGGTAGGATCGTACTATCAATTTGGTAAAGTAAAAACTGAGAAAAGGTGTAGCTAGAGAAAACACAAATACAAATTATTAATTTTATTGTTTCTCTTGCAATAATTGTTTTCTAAAGACTTTCCAAAACCAAATATTTCCATAAAGAGTTCTAATCCATGAACATCATACAAACCATTCACCGATAATAATTATTGTTTTAGATAAAAACACATGAACAAAACAAACTTTGGACACTCTAAGCCTCTTAGTTCATCATTAGAGCACTCATCAACTCCTCGTCGGATTCAATATTCTTCATATATTCCGGCAAAAGGCAAACCTCCACGTCCATGCTCCCGCCACCCTCCCGCCCCGGATACATCGTTATCTTCCCGTCGAGTTTGTTCGTGCACCCACTTCGAGCGGCCACCGCTTTCCCCAACCCAAATTCACACCCGTACATGTCAAATCTCGGTGAGCTCCCAACGTGCACCATGTTTGGATTACCAATTTTTTTCATTTTATATATCACGGGACTTCTAATCCATGACTCCACAGTTTCCTTAATCGCGTTATCATCGTGGTTTATCACGGCTTCGTATAGCCGAAAAGCCGCCCAACCTAGACCACGAGCCAACAAATCCCCCACACTTGCTTTTCCCGTTACAAATTGAACAGGGTTACCCAAATAATCATCGGATAAAGGTGGGTTTAACCTACGCCGGGTAGAAACCATCAATGAACAAGGGGTTTCACTGTCGTTTGGTAGACATCGCGCACGGGTGATACACCTCCATAAAACCGCGATCACGGCTTGTAAACTTGAAATCTTATTCGTATTGCATTCGGAATTTGCTTTTGCTTTGAGTTTGGATATAGCGGTTAATGAGAAACTGAAGAATCGCTCTTTATACGTTTGAATTTCTAATCGTTCGATAAATTGATCATGATGGGTGTAGGGGATGTTGATAATAGGATCAGATCCATCCAGAACCCATCGTTTGAGAACCGGAGGACGAGAAACCGAGCCATGGTATTGTCCTCCCGATCTGTATATTTCACTCCAAGTAGCCATGAAATGCCAGAAAGAGGTTCCGTCAGCCACCATGTGGTTGACGGAGCCTCCGATGAATATTCCATCAATAAGCTCGGTCACCTAAAGAAAATTTTTTAGAAATACACAATTTTGATGATAAGACATGGTTTTTAGATGGGTTTTGAAGATTTAGTTGAACTATTGGATGTAAACATTGAAATGAAAGTAAATAGGATAAGTGAACATTAACTTTGTTAATTTTGTATTATTATTTTTGTTGTTCACATCCGTTAGTTCAACCAGCGAACCACCACCTGCATTGTTCACATCCGTTATAGAAACCATCAAAAATTCAAAATCCACCTATAAACTTCAAAATTTTGGTCACCTGAATGGATAACACCGGCAGCGTGTGACCATCATGGGAAATGGCTTCATTAAGATCGAAAAACGAATGAACAAGCGAAGGTACGTCGGGTGGCGTAAGCACCTCGGACACCGTAGCGTCCGCGGTTGCGTAAATAAACTTGACGCCAGGGGTGTTTGCCGGGTCTAAGTAGATGATATATGAAGGTGGGTTTTCTTGTTTTCGAGTGGTGAAACGGGCGGCTAGCGGGTAGAAGTGAGTGAGGGTGGCCGAGAGGGAGTGTTGGAGGTCATTCAAGAAAGTAGTTATGGAGAAATCTTGGGTTTCCAGTGATGGTGGTTTTGCGAAAAGGAGACCTTTTTGGCTGTATTTGACGTTGAGCCATAACAGCTCAAAAGGAGTGAAGTGGATAGGCTGCTTTGCCTCCGGTGAGAGGTCGCCGATTGGTTTGATGAAGCATTCTGAAATGAGTTTCACCGATGGAGAACTCATTGACGGCTGGCTGGCTCAACCCACCAAGTTATGACTTATCTTTGTCGATGCGAAAGGACAAAGACTAAAATGACCAACCGATCACAATCAGGCCCATTCATCGTAACATCTATATATTGGAATACTACATATTAAATATTAATATTAAATAAATAATATAAATGAAATTTATTCACAATCGACCACCAACCATCTTAGACCTACAATAATTGATGTTTATTACTATTTTTTTATTAAAAGAAAACTCCCATCATACTAGACATGTTGATTATTTAAGTGTAAAAGAGTCTGACCGGGTAGACTAGTAAACTGATGGATGATCGGTTTCGTAACCGGTCTAGTTTTTAAAATATTGTTAAAAACATGATTTATGGTTTTGTTTTGTCAATTTCTAGATTGACGATCAAATTTTACTTAAAACAGTGTTTGGATAATTTTAACGGTAAAACGATTAACTAAGTGAATTTTCAATTCTCAAGGGATAATATCATAAAAAAAACTACATAGTTTTTATAAAATAATCCTCCAACTTAAGTTTGGTATATTAAACTTCCTAAACATTTCCAGAAAATACAAAAATGTTTCTTAACACATTTTTGATATATTAATTAAAGTCACTAAACTTCGCTTATGAATTTTTTTTAAATAAGGCAAATTGGTTTTTTAATAATCCAAACTATGATTAATTGGCGGATAATAAAACAAACTAACAGTTTGACTGGTGTTAATTTTAACTTTCATTTTTGTTGTCAATGACAGTCACAGTATCATTATTATTATAGATTTACACTTTCATGGTATCAACTTTTCTAGAAATTCGGTATCGGTATTTTCAATATCGGTATCAATCTGGTACTAGTACGATACCGATCTCATCCCTACACTCATGTCCGTTTGATCATGGTTAATGCTAAATTTATACCAATAATTACATGATATTTAAGGGATGTGATGGTGACTCAAGATCAATCAAATTAATTAAAAACTTTTCTATGGTTATGCCTTCTAGAAACATTTAGTTTTTCTTTCATTTTTTACTTTATATTACTTATTTTCTTGGTATAATGATAACCACGAATAAAAATTGAAAGAATTGGTGGAACGTCCGAGAGGAATCAAAGATAGTCTGGTGGATGTTCGATTTTTTGACAAAAAAGCGATCTTGATTTTAAAACATGATTTTGTAAGAGTTAACTTCTATTAATTTTTACCTTTTTATATTTAATTATTATACTTTAACCACATTCAAATCATCTACCCGTCTTGCCAACAAACAAACAAAATTAAAGATGGTAAGATGGACGAGTTGGTTAACATTTTAAAATGAGTCTGTCAGGTTAGATTGAGTTAAAAGAATTTAAAAACAAAAATATAAACATTGGTACCTTGATCTATGGAACAGAAACCCTCATCCTGAGATGATCAGCAAGGTCAGTTAGGTCAAATGTGCCCCTTATATTCAAGAAAATCAATGTCATGAAACCAAAATTATAACTAAAAACCATGTAATTAAGTTTTTGTTAATCAGCTTGATTAGTTCTACCTAGAAAATGATTTATCGTATGTACTCGTGTGTGTTAGTGCTCCAATTGAAGACATAAATCCGTGGTCTTTTTTTTAAATAAAATCTATAAAATAAAAGTGATAAAAAAAATAAATAAAGAATAAAAGAAAAGAAAAAAGTAAAGTAAACTTTACATTACAATAATTGTCCTTTAGGGCTAAAAGACAATAATGCCCCTGAATTAACAGAAATATTTAACTAAATTTAGTCAAAAGGACAAGAAATGAAAAAGAACTTTTTAAATAAAGGACAGTAATAAAAGTAAAAGTTTTAAATGATACATTCCATAATTTTGAAAAATATAAAAGACAAAAGTTGTAAATTAGTCTATAAGAAAAAATGTGGTATTTATTGAGTATGGCTTTGAAAATAATAATAATAATAATAAATTCTTTTTAACGTTCAACGGTCAAAAATTTAAAACCCAACGGCTATCTCCTCTTCTCCTTCCCATGAAAATTTTCACGCCCAACCCACTCACGCCCCTTTCATACGTGAAGGGGGTGGTGTTCCACACCCTTCACGCCTCCATTCACGCCCGCAGCGGTTGATCTAAGTATTAATTACATCAATGGACGCATGTTCGAATCCTGTTACACTTTTTATTTTTGGTTTCTTTTGTTTGTTTTTTTAATTTTCTTTTTTCAGGTTTTATTGTATTTTTTCCAATTTTCTTTCTTTACTTTTTCAACCGGATTTTTTAAAGGTTTTTTTTTCCAATTTCCTTTTTTATTTTTTTGGGTTATTGGATTTTAATAATCCCACATTTTACCAATTGGCCAATAATAATCTCAACTGAGAATATTCTTACCACTAGTCCCTACTTTCAAACTATCTTGTTACATTGGACTCCCCGTTAAAAAAACTTAACGCCGTTAGATTTTATATGGCGTGGACATCTGCAAACCACAGGAAAGTCGAGCCAAGCTAGCAGTGGTCTCGTGGTGGGTTTTGAATTGGCTCTGGTGGTGTTTAACTGGTCTCGTTAAACACTACCGTTATCTCTGTTTGGACTTGCCTGACCAACGAGACTAGTTAAACACCACCAAAGCCAATTTCAAAACCCACCACGAGACCACTGCTAGCTTGGCTCGACTTTCCGGCAGTTTGCAGATGTCCACGCCATATAAAATCTAACGGCGTTAAGTTTTTTTAACGGGAAGTCCAATGTAACAAAATAGTTTGAAAGTAGGGACTAGTGGTAAGAATATTCTCAGTTGGGATTATTATTGGCCAATTGGTAAAAGGTGGGATTATTAAAATCCAATAACCCTATTTTTTTTTCCTAGATTTTTTTGGTTTTTTTTTTTTAATATTTCTCTTATTTTTACACTATAAACTTTAACATTGTTGTTGTATTAACATTTCAAGATATACAACCGCGAATTACAACACCGCCGCGAAGCGCGGGTTATTATACTAGTTTTCTATAAATTCAATGTTTTAACACAAAATTATTTATTGATTTAAGATTAGTTTTTTTAAGGCGACTTTTTTAAACCCCTATCCATCGGGAGCAGCCCGGGTGTTACTGTGAGTAATGGATGTCTTTCCCAATGGGTTGTAACCGCAGCGGACTCGAACCCCGGACCCACCTAGGAGGAAACCCACAACTGAAAAAACCCCTGGCTCAACCTAGAACAATTTGTCTCAAACGAGACTCAAATCCATGACCTTCTATTTGGAAAAACCCCCTGGCTCAACCTAGAACAATTTGTCCCCCAGCTACCACTCCACCAGAACGCTTTGTGGTGATTTAAGATCAGTTATTTTATATAAAATTCATTTATTTTTCTTCATCATTTCCTCAATTATTGCACATGCTATCATCACCACCATCAAGCATGCGCTTTTGTCGAAGTGCGCCATCACCACAAATATAAACATCAAACAATTTTTTTTAAACCTTGCATTTCAATAACAAAAACAAGCAGGACCAACTAGTAAGGTACTATATGGCCCAGAAAATCCAAAAAACATACAGGAAAAAGGGCAAAACAAAGAAGAAAAATACAAAATAAACTATGTCTATAATTGCACCATTCCAAAGAGTGAAGTTTTGTCTTTTTAACCCTTAAGAATCCGGGATCTCCTCCACAATGATTTGGATAGAAATTTTTTTATTTTCAAATACCATTTTGTTTCACGCCTTCCAAATAACCCAAGTTAAAAGAACCACGGCTTGAACCAATCTTTTTGTTGAAGTCAAATGTCCGAGTAGTCTTATGCAAGTCTATTAGACACAAATGTAATTAATAAATGTTAAAGGTAGTTTATGTAAATATGGGTTAGTATATAACCCCTCTTCTTGTAAACCCTAATTAACAATTATCAATACAACAAACACAATTACACACACTTTACGGTGTTTATCTTGGTATCAGAGCCAAGCCACCGTCAACAACCACGCCACCGCCACACGTCGTTACAACACCGCTATAACACCGCTGTCGGATCCCACCTTCGGGGCTAGTTTCTTATCCCGATCGTTACAAATCGATCTCCAAAGCACTATATTTCTATCGGATTGGTTTCTGCTTTGGATCTCAATTTTAGTTGAAAAAATTGCGTTTTCAGATTAGGCTTTTGAAAAACTTCAACCGGCGACACTCTTCAACCTGCGACATTCAACTACGGCGACACTCTTTTTGAACGAAAGTTCAACTTGTCGACACTAGCAGCGACACTGCTAGTGACATTACCGGCGACATTGTCAGCGACCTTTCAGGCGACACTACTTCCAAGAGACACTTAGCATGACATCAATTCTTGCTTTTTCAGCAATCGAAAGTGCGTCCTACAACTCTCACAAGTTCGCCTTCACTTTCTCTCCTACAAACTATGGCTATTGTAAGACCATGATTTAGCCTTTCTTGATTACCAACAACTTATTTGGATACATCGATGGTTCCGTCCAATGCCCGAGTCCCACCTTTGCCACTAACTTTGATGCAGCTCCTACGGTCACATCTAATCCCAACTATCAGTCCTGGTTCGTCAATGATGCTCACGTTCGTATGATCATTATTTCAACTTGTAAGACTCATGTTTTATTAAGCATGGCCAACATGATTATTTATCTAAATATTAAAGTGATCAATTGATTTATTTATTATTAACATATGGCTAGTAATTAGTCGATGAGCCTAATTACTCTTAATGAGCCATTAATGTGTTTCTCCTTGGGTGTACTTATATATAAAGAGAGTTTATTAGAGAGAACTAAATAATGATCATTCAATTACTATCACCACTAAATCGTCCCTATCTCTACAGTAACCGTGAGTTCTCATGAACTCACCTTAGCCATCCTAACCGTACACCCTAAACGGTAACCCGATCTTCCTAGCGGATCATGACGTCTTCCCTCTCTGCGGTTAGCTTATCATGTATTTAATTATATTATTGTTTTCCTCTAACATGTTCAAGAATTGATCAACATGTGGTATCAGAACGTATGTTGATTAATCAGTTCTTGTTTCATTCCCTAAACTGAAATTAAAATCGGAGAACATTTTTGTGTTAAAACCGTATGAAAAATCGTGCTAATCTGTTTCACGATTTTCTGTTTTGTAAATATATCACGTTTTTGATCTCCTAAAATCGAGATCCATTAAGTTGTTCGAAATCGGTCAAAATAATGTTTCAAGATTTCGATTCTAGACTTAAATCTGATAATGATCAAGAACAGTTTCTTATGTTCTTCAAACTGTTCTTGATAGATCAATCCTAAAATTGATGAAAAATCCCTTATTTTGGATTAAAACTGGATTTGATTCTGTTTTCCTAAAAAAGTGCAACTTAATCCCTAAGATTTCAAAATTTTATTATTATTTTAATTATTTGAACTTATTCGGAGATATACTAAAACACTTTAAATATTTTTTTTTGAAATCAGAATATATTCAAATCCGTAAATTTTCGCACATGCCTTATCAGCTTTAATTTAACGGTTTATGTTCACGGGTATTTTATGTTTACGGGTATTCTAGTTTATGGGTATTCTCGTTCACGGGTATCTCAGTTCATGGGTATCTCAGTTCACGGGTATTTTAGTTTACGGTTTAAGTTCACGGGTTTAACTTCACGGTTTATGTTCATAGAGCAGTGAACCTTAATGGAGCCGTGAACCCTTACCTGACCGTGAACCTTTACTGGAGCCGTGTACTCTACCATAACCGTGAACCCTAATGGATCCGTGAACATTACCTGAACCGTGAACCCTTACCTGAGCCGTGAACCTTTACTTGAGCCGTAAACTCTACCATAACCGTGAACCCTAATGGAGCCGTGAACCTAGCCTTATATGTGCCTAAAATTCCTCTCGGGGCTCCGCCCCGAACCATGGGCGGGGGCGCGCTGCCCCCGCAACCCCCAGCGAACTCATGCTTTTGTTTTGTTAAAACCTTAAACTTAAATGTTTTACAAAACCTTAAAAACTTACTTGAATAACACCTAAAGCTTCACTTATGCCCAAAGGTGATGTGATGCATGTGTAAATGTATTCAAATTTAATTAAGTATTATCACTTAGTGCATATCATGATATTAACTAATTGTTTTGTTAGAATCTTGTACTTTACAAAACCTTAAATTAGAAAAACATGATCAACTTAAATAAAACCTAAAGTTTCACTTCTGCACAAAGGTGATGTGTCACGCTCGTAAAGTTATTTAAGTCTAATTAAGCACTAGTTCGTCTAAAATACATGAATGTTTCTACTTCTGCCCAAAGGTGATGTGTTACATTTGTGTTCCGCGAACCTAATTATGTGCATAGTAAACAAATGTCTCACTTCTATCCAAAGATGATGTGTTACATTTTTATTGCACATACTTACTATTTACACTTAAATTGTTCCTAATGCTTAAACAATTGGTCATTAACCAAAGTGAACGCCCGTTGTTTAAGTAGAACCTAATTAATCTATTATTTTGGTGTTATAATAGATTATATCACATCTTCATAAAATAATTGTTCTTAAGTAGAGCCTTATTTAATTTATTATTTCTGTCTGCCTTAGTTTATTACCCCATAGATTACTCTAAGTTCTTCTTTAGCTATTTGTACCTTATTTTCACTCTAGCTTTTAAGATGAGTTTTGCTTAATTAAGGGTTTCCATAAATATTTGCTCTTATTGAGTCTTGATTATCCCTTAAGACATGACACTCCTGCTGCTCTTTCTGATAAAAGTACTACAGAAGAAAAACTAGTGCATAAGAAATAGGATAAATGAAACACAATGTATTTTATGGTTGTGACAATCCGGACTTTTCAAGTTAACCCCGTTAACAAATCTAGTTAAATACTAACCTATTTAACCTCACCACAAACCTCAGGGACTAATTCTTTCGTCATTTAAACTAAAACAACAAGGACTAGTGGTGTAATTAACTAAAACTCAATTCTGTTGAGTTTTAGAGTCAAAATTTAGTACACTTTGTTCCTGTTGACTTTTATAAGTCAAACCCGTTGCTCCTTTGATTTAAATTCGCAAGTATTAACTCAAATCTATTCAAATTCAAAGTTGTAACGCATAGTGATGATTATGGCGATCATCAGTGAATCATTTACACACATTATTACTCGCGAATTAATCCCATTAAGGCTATTAAACCCGTAATCGTCGAAACCCCCTCAATCATGATCAAATTCGCTTGAATTATCTATGATTCTCACCAATTGAACGCCTACGCACCTCATTCGAACTCCCCTGAAGAAATTACACACACCAAGTTCGCCGGAAACGCAGCAGGAGACTCCGGGGACCAACCCATCGAAATCACGGCTCCGTTTTAGTCGAACACCTACAATTCGATATCAATTTTGGTAATTGGTCTCACCCTTAGTTTCGTTTATGTCCTTAAATTGAAAGCCCTATGGTTAATTGGGCTTATTTCACCAATTTAAACAAGAACCGATTCTAGGGTTCTTAATATTTACAGTTTAATCGAACTCCATTGCAGACTCAATTTAAATCCAATTAAATTATACCATTAGCTTCGCAATCTTCAACCCTGTGAAAGCCCTTTGCTAATTCAAACTTATAACATCAATCCGATCACAACCCGTAATCTAGGGTTCATCGCAGACGGGGTAATCGAATCCTAATCTAGACACAGTTATAATTCAATTAATATATACGCCTAGATTCGCAATCCTCTGCTTGACTAGAGCCCTATGATTTCAAACCATTTCATTACCTGATTCAATCAAATTCAAACTGTGTTCATAAACTAGGGTTTCGGCCCTAGTTTCTATAATTAAACGATATTAAGCACATTATTTTTGCAATCAAACACACACAGAGGATCGCAAACCTTCGTATAACAAAACCCCTATGCTCTCAGTTTCGATTGAAGTCAAAATCGGGAGTATTGGGACGGGTTTCGATCTTGAGTGCATATGGGGGGGGGGGAACCACTGGAATTGTATGTTTTAAACATTCCAGTCCAGATATCATCGCGATACCCTAGCGGGCGGACTTGGTTAAACCTTATGACCCATACGCAGGAGACCCGGGTTCGAGTCCGGTCTCCTGCATCTTTATTTTTGGAGCTTTTCCACTTTATTATTTTTATAAAAATCAATCCCTATATTATTATATTATTATATTAAAATGTTTTGAGCCCGTAAATCACCCGTAGGCTAGGGTTAGTTTTATAACCCGTGTTTAATATCATTCCCACTTTTAAAATAATATATGTTTATATTATTTTCAAACCACAACTTCGTATAAAACGATATGTTTATATTATTTTCAACCCGTGACTCCTATTATAAAATAATATATATTTATATATTATATCGCCTCGTTTATAAAACTCGTGTAACGTTTCAGGCTAATTAATAATATAATTATTTATATTATTTACTCACGTTCATATACTCGAATAAAAATAATAAGCTTATTATTTTTGTCACGCAATTTAATTATTTATGTTACTTCTCTAAACATAAAAATAATATAATAAGTTATATTATTTTCCTAGACTTCTAGTTAATGACAAAACGCTCGAATATATTTATTATATATTATTTTATCATTCATCGCGTAACATATATATCTTAATTTCTAATTAAAGAATCTTTATTCCCGTGGACACGTTCGTCTACTCTTGATTACTAGAGCGTTTCATTTAGGACGTTCCTCATTCTGTGTTGTCGTCACATATTCCATTGTAACACTAACTGTTATACTTGTAATTTTAGGGCATACGTAAGCCGTTACAGGCTAACACTCGTGATTTCAATCTTATTCTAGTGTGAACCTACCTACGCCGTTCAGGTGAATTTTCACGGCCCCTTTTACCTTTTAACAATTTGGGGAGAAAACATGACGTAAATGTTTTTGGTTATGTAATTCATATATGTTATCACTTGTTTAACTATGCGTACACATCTATCATTAAGTCCACACATCGGACCGTTAATATGAACATAGCGAGGTAACTTGAGTAGTACTACTGGGTTTGACAAACCTCACCCGCGTTAGTCGCGCTAACCCTACTGGATGTCGAACATGTGTAGTCTTGACCTAAAAATGCACCATGGTTGATAGGCCTAGTGGGAGGCAAAACATAAACAGTCAGATGTCGGTTGCGAGCGCATTAGTTAACATGCTTATGGGTTAGCTACCTACTGATTTATATATTGAATGTACATTAACCTATTGAACTTTGTTGCAAACTGAAACATGCGAACTTACCAACCTCGTTTTGACATTTTCTTACATGTTTCTCAAGTCGCTTAAGATAAGGCACAGGTGCACGCATAGGGCATGCATGGAGGCTTATGATTTATTTATAAAATAATATTGTTGAATTGCTTGTACTTTATCTTTGGACTTTGTTTGGACTGAACACTTTGGGACTTTTCTTGGGCTCGTTTGTTTTGCGCATTTACTTTCGTTTTACGCTTCCTCACTTACTTTGATCATTTTTGATATATTTTCATTTTAGTCCCATATAGAGTCGTTCAATGTAACTAATGACTGAGATCCTGGTTTGTTACTTCCCAAACGGTAAAACTCCGTTAGTTGAAATTGGGGGTGTGACAGATTGGTATCAGACCCAGGTTATAGAGAACTAGGATTGCATACTAGACTATAACCTCACACATTAGTTACATATCATAAGCGTTATGTATTGGCACTTATGTATTACGTTACATGATCATGTCGTCAACCCCACCACCATCACCTATGGCACTTATCTTATCATCCCTAGAGCCCAAAAGGCGCCGGACTAGTTCTAGTGATAACTCGGTGGAGCATGGTGAACCAAGTAGTGCACAAGTAAGGAACACAACACTTAATTGGAGTGCATATCTGAAGATGATCCAAAGGTGGATCGAGATGGGAAATGTTCCATCACCCTACTTTGGTTCCACTTCCTTATCCTCTACTTTGCCAAGCTTGCCATGCACCATGGAACAAGCTTTTGCAGGTTTTGTGTTTGTCATAACTAAGGAGTTAAAAGCGATGAAAGAAGCCACTGATGAGATACCCGGCATTCTAGAACGACTGCCACAAATGGAAGAAAATAAGGAGCAAATAGAGCATCTGACCACTGAACTAGCAGCAACGGATCAGGTCCATAACCTTTTGGTGGATCGGGTTACACATTTGGATACGAGGGTGGACACCTCGGACCATGATGTAGGAGGGATTCTGGAGAGAGTGACTCATTTGGAAGCCCAACTATAAGTAGCAGACCATGTTGCTGAAGGACTTCGAGAGAGAGAGTGACCCACTTAGAAGCCCAATTACAATCAGCCCTATTTCCAGAAGACATTCCACTTTCGGACAAGGAGGAGGAGCCCTTTGAGGATGAGCCCTTAGAGGAGGAGCCACCCGAGGAGGAACCGGTGGAGATCGACGATGCACAATCATACTTTTCTTCCGATGACGAGGATGCTTGATGATCCTTCTATTCTATCTTTCCTTTTCATTCATGCTTCGTTTATGTTATTTCTCTTTTCAAACCTAGATGGGTAAGGTTGTTCCCATTCAATAAAAGCATGAGAAGTTTAATGTTTGATTTATTTATTTTGTAGCCTTACAATTTATTTAATTTTCAAAATGTTAGATGTTGTATTTCCTTACTTGTACATAAATAGTGTTTAATATGCGATATATTTCTCATTGTTTTGTATTTGTGAATGTGAAGAATCATATCGGGAAGAGGGCCTGGAGGTCGTGCTGGTGGCCGAGGTACCATCAACATGACAGCAGCTGAGCTGGCGGCACTAATCAACGATAGTGTGGCTGAGGCTCTAGCAGCACAGAATGCTGCAGGTAAATGCTATAACCATTTGACAAGTGAGGTCAATTCATCTCTCAAAGCGCCTTTCCCAAGCTTTATAACCCCGATGCTATATTATGTTTCTAAATCCAGGTTAGTAGAATCAGCAACCAGCCTGCACCTTCAAAACATTTATGGACTGCAAGGCCCACGCCTTTAGTGGAGCTGAAGGAGCTGTCGAACTATTCCATTGGTTCAAAAAAGAAGAATCGGTATTTGCCATGTGCAACTGCCCATTGGCCAATCAGGTCAAGTTCGCTTCTGGAACTTTGGAGGCCCGACTCTCACTTAGTGGAATGCACAGGTCCAGATGTTGGGTTTGGCTATGGCCAATGCACTGCCATGGGAGGAGTTTAAGACAATGATTAAGGAGGAGTACTGTCCTCGGGATGAAATTCAAAAGTTGGAAGGAGAATTCTGGAACCTAAAGATGGAAGGTTCAGAAATTGAAATTTATACCACTCGTTCCCATGAGCTTGCTACCATGTGCCCACATATGGTGACTCGTGATTACAAGAGGATTGAGCTGTATATTGGAGGTCTAGTGCCACATATTCAAAGTATGGTTACTTCGTCCAACCCTACTACCATCCAGTAGACTATCAGACTTGCCCACAAGCTAACTGACCAGGCGGTAACTCAAGGGACTCTACCCCCGAGGGGTTCAGTTTCTAAAGCTACTGATAATCATAAGCGCAAGTTTGATCACAACTCCAACTCTCATTCCAACTCCAAGGGACCCAAGTTTAATCAACCACAGCAGCAGCAACGTAGGTTTGAGCCTACTAAGAACTCCAACCAGACGACCTCTTCAGGTCAAAATCAAGGTGGTTATGTGGGAGGAGCCCCCAAGTGCAACAAGTACAATTACCACCATGTCGGTGCTTGTAACCGTTGTCAACATTGTGGCAAGATGGGCCACGCTGCAAAAGATTATAGAGTTGATCTTCAGAATAAACAACCATTCCGACCACAAGGGTGCATAGGAGGATGTTTTCAGTGCGGTAAGGAGGGACATTTTCAGAGGGATTGTCCTCAGTCGAAGAGGGGTGGTAATGAAAATGGTAATGGAAATGGTAACGGTAACGACACTAATCAGGGCAACAATGGTAACAACGGCAATCAAGGAAACAACAATGGTGGCAATAATGCCAATAATGGAGGGAATGGGGCGAAAGGACGAGCATTCGTGCTAGGATCTGGAGAAGCTCGATATGATCATAATGTGGTCACCGGTAAGTTTCTCTTAAACAATTATTTTGCTTCTGTCCTATTTCATACCGGTGCTGATAGAAGTTTTATATCTAAGAAGCTTAGTGATATAATAAAAGGAACCCCAACTCTGTTAGAAACTAAGTATATAATAGAGATAACTGATGGCCAAATAATTGAAGCAACCCACATTCTTAAGGGTTGTAAGCTTGAGCTGGCTAGTCATATACTTGATATCAAACTCATGCCGGTCACACTTGGTAGTTTTGATGTAATTGTTGGTATGGATTGGTTATCTAAAAACCAAGCTGAAATTGTCTGTCGTGAGAAAATTGTTCGCATTGCTCTCCCTAGTGGAGAAATCCTATCCGTTCAAGGTGAAAAGAGTGGTGCAGTCGTTGGCATCATATCATTCATGAAAGCGCATAAGTGCCTGCGTAAAAGTCATACTGCTATTCTGGCGCTCGTTGCTAAACAACCATCAGAAGAGAAGAAAATTGATGATATTCCCATCGTTCGTGATTTTCTGGAAGTGTTTCCCGAAGACTTGCCTTGTCTGCCACCACACCGTCAAGTTGAATTCCAAATCGATCTAGCACTCGGAGCGGCACCGATCGCTCGGGCACCTTATAGACTAGCACCTAGCGAATTGCAAGAGCTATCTACTCAGTTACATGATTTTTTGGATAAAGGTTTCATCTGACCTAGCTCATCGCCATGGGGAGCTCCGGTCCTGTTTTTCAAGAAGAAGAACGGGACTTTCCGTATGTGTATCGACTACCGTGAACTGAATAAAGTCACAATCAAGAATCGTTATCCTCTGCCTAGTATAGATGATCTCTTTGATCAACTCCAAGAATCAAGTTTCTATTCCAAAATAGATCTTAGGTTCGGTTACCATCAATTGAGAGTCTGAGATGTGGATATCTCTAAGATTGCTTTCAGGATAAGGTATGACCACTACGAGTTTATGGTCATGCCTTTCGGATCGGATTTACCAACGCACCCGTGGTGTTCATGGACCTCATGAACCGTGTGTGTAAACCGTACCTTGATCAATTTGTCATCGTTTTCATCGATGCCATTCTCATTTATTCTAAGAACAAGGAGGAACATGAGGAACAACTACATTTAATCCTGGAATTACTTAAAAAGGAGCAGCTATATGCTAAGTTTTCTGAGTGTGAATTCTGGATCCGGGAAGTTCAATTCTTAGGACATGTGGTTAACGAGAAGGGAATACATGTCGATCCATCAAATATAGAAGCCATCAAGAATTGGGCAGCACCGACGACTCCGACTGAGGTGCGACAATTTCTGGGGTTGGCTGGATATTACCATCGATTCATCGAGGGATTCTCTAAGATTGCACAACCCCTCACTACCTTAACTCAAAAGGGTAAAGCCTACAACTGGGGCAATAACCAAGAGTCAGCATTCCAGCTCCTTAAGCAGAAACTTTTGCAGTGCACCTATTCTAGCTCTTCCAAAAGGAACGGATGATTTTGTAGTGTATTGTGACGCATCCATTCAGGGTCTGGGTTGTGTTCTAATGCAACGAGAAAAGGTGATCGCATATGCTTCGCGTCAACTAAAGATTCACAAGAAAAACTACACTACTCATGACCTAGAGTTGGGAGCCGTAGTTTTCGCACTTAAGATATGGAGACATTACTTGTACGGTACCAAGTGCACTATGTACACCGATCACAAGAGTCTTCAGCATATATTCGAACAAAAAGAGCTGAACATGAGACAACGTTGTTGGGTCGAACTCTTGAATGATTATGACTATGAGATCTGGTATCATCCGGGTAAGGCTAATGTTGTAGCTGATGCCCTAAGTCGAAAGGAAACCAAGCCCAAACGAGTTCGAGCATTACAACTTACTATCCACCCCAGATTACCTGACAAAATCCGTAGTGCTCAACTCGAAGCCTTGGAAAAGGAGAACCTACTGCTGGAAGGTACGTGCGGTATGGAAGCACAACTCGAGGTCAAATCTGACAGTATTCACTACTTCGCCGAACGAATATGGGTTCCAGTATTCGGGAACTTAAGGGAACTATTCATGGATGAGGCTCATAAATCTCGTTATTCTATTCATCCAGGTTCCGACAAGATGTACCATGATCTAAAGGTGCTGTATTGGTGGCCAAAGATGAAGGCCGATATAGCCACCTATGTGAGCAAGTGCCTGACTTGCGCGAAGGTCAAAGTTGAATATCAAAAGCCTTCTGGTCTTCTCCAACAACCAGAGATTCCCATGTGGAAATGGGAGCAGATATCCATGGACTTTATCATAAAATTGCCACGAACTCCTACCGGATGTGATACCATCTGGGTAATCGTTGATTGTTTAACAAATTCCGCTCACTTCTTAGCAATCAAGGAAACCGACAAAATGGATAAACTTACTCGTATTTACTTTAAAGAAGTGGTCTCTCGGCACGAGGTGCCAATCTCTATCATTTCGGATCGTGATGCACGATTCACCTCTCGTTTCTGGCAGTCGTTACATGAAGCTTTAGGCACGCGTCTAGATATGAGCACAGCATACCATCCTCAAACTGATGGCCAGACAGAACATACTATTCAAACTCTGGAGGACATGCTACGAGCTTGTGTGATTGATTTCAGTAACACTTGGGAGTCTTACCTACCGTTGGTGGAGTTCTCCTACAACAACAGTTATCACACTAGTATCAAGGCAGCTCCATTTGAAGCATTATATGAACGAAAATGTCGTTCTCCTATTTGTTAGGCCGAAGTTGGGGATACTCAACTTACAGGTCCTGAACTCATACTTGAAACTTCTGAGAAAATCATTCAAATTAGAAACCGTATGGCAGCAGCTCGTGACCGTCAAAAGAGCTATGCCGAAAAGCGTCGTAAACCGTTAGAATTTCAAGTAGGGGATATGGTTTTGTTAAAAGTCTCACCTTGGATGGGTGTCATTCGTTTTGGGAAACGAGGAAAGCTGAATCCTTGTCATGTTGGACCATTCAAGATAGTGAAGATAATTGGTCTAGTAGCGTATCAACTGGACCTACCTGAAGGACTTAGTAGTGTACACAACGTCTTTCACATCTCAAACTTGAAGAAATGTCTAGCAGACGAGTCACTCGCGGTTCCTCTTGAGGAACTACACATCAATGAACAGTTGCGTTTCATTGAAGAACCCGTGAAAATTATGGATAGGGAAGTCAAAACGTTAAAACGCAGTAAAATCCCTATTGTTAGAGTCCGTTGGAACTCGAAACGCGGACCGGAATTCATGTGGGAGCGTAAGGATCAGATGATGTGCAAATATCCTAATCTGTTCAAGCAATCCACGTCAAATAATTAAGGTACTAATCTAATTTTCGGATGAAAATTCTTTCAACTAGGGGATGATGTGATACCTAGGAAATTTTTTTTTATTATTTTAATTTTCTGGACGAAAATTCTTTCAATTAGGGGATGATGTGATAATCCGGACTTTTCAGGTTAACCCCGTTAACAAATCTAGTTAAATACTAACCTATTTAACCTCACCACAAACCTCAGGGATTAATTCTGTCATCATTTAAACAAAAACTACAAGGACTAGTGGTGTAATTAACTAAAACTCAATTCTGTTGACTTTTAGAGTCAAAATTTATTACACTTGTTCCTGTTGACTTTTATAAGTCAAACCCGTTTCCCCTTTGATTCAAATTCGCAAGTATAAACTTAAATCTATTCGAATTCAAAGTTGTACGCATAGTGATGATTATGGCGATCATCAGTGTATCATTTACACACATTATTACTCGCGAATTAATCCCATTAAGGCTATCAAACCCGTAACCGTCGAAACCCCCTCAATCATGATCAAATTTGCTTGAATTATCTGTTATTCTCATGAATTGAACGCCTGCGCACCTCATTCGAACTCCCGTGAAGCAATTGCACACACCAAGTTCTCCGGAAACGCAGCAGGAGACGCCAGGGACCAACCCATCGAAATCACGGCTCCGTTTTAGTCGAGCACCTACAATCCGATATCAATTTTGGTAATTGGTCTCACCCTTAGTTTCGTTTATGTCCTTAAATTGAAAGCCCAATGGTTAACTGGGCTTATTTCACCAATTCAAACAAGGACCGATTATAGGGTTCTTAATATTTACAGTTTAATCGAAATCCATTGCAGACTCAATTTAAATCCAATTAAATTATACCATTAGCTTTGCAATCTTCACCCCTGTGAAAGCCTTTGCTAATTCAAACTTATAACATAAATCCGATCACAACCCGTAATCTAGAGTTTATCGCAGACCGGGTAATCAAACACTAGTCTAGACACAGTTATAATTCAATTAATCTATACGCCTAGATTCGTAATCCTCTGATTGACTAGAGCCCTATGATTTCAAACCATTTCATTACCTGATTCAAACAAATTCAAACTGTGTTCATAAACTAGGGTTTCGACCCTAGTTTCTATAATTAAACGATATTAAGCACGTTATTTTTGCAATCAAACACACACAGAGGATCGCAAACCTTCGTATAACAAAACCCCTATGCCCTCAGTTTCGATGGAAGTCTAAATCAAGAGTATTGGGACGGGTTTCGATCTTGAGTGCATAGGGGCGGGGGGAACCACTGGAATTGTATGTTTTAAACATTCCAGTCCGGATATCATCGCGATACCCTGGTGAGCGGACTTGGTTAAACCTTATGACCCATACGCAGGAGACCCGGGTTCGAGTCCGGTCTCCTGTATCTTTATTTTTGGAGCTTTTCCACTTTACTATTTTTATAAAAATCAATCCCTATATTATTATATTAAAAAATTTTGAGCCCGTAAATCACCCGTAGGCTATGGTTTAGTTTTATAACCCGTATTTAATATCATTCCCACTTTTAAAATAATATATGTTTATATTATTTTCAAACCTTGACTTCGTATAAAACGATATGTTTATATTATTTTCAACCCGTGACTCATATTATAAAATAATATATATTTATATATTATATCGCCTCGTTTTTAAACTCGTGTAACGTTTCAAGCTAATTATATGTATAATTATTTATATTATTTACTCACGTTCATATCCTCGAATAAAAATAATAAACTTATTATTTTTGTGACGCAATTAAATTATTTATGTTACTTCGCTATACTTAAAAATAATATAATATATTATATTATTTTCCTAGACTTCTAGTTAATGACAAAACGCTCGAATATATTTATTATATATTATTTTGTCATTCGTCGCGTAACGTATATATCTTAATTTCTAATTAAAGAATCCTTATTCCCGTGGACACGTTCGTCTACTCTTGATTACTAGAGCGTTTCTTTTAGATCGTTCCTCATTCCGTGTTGTTGTCACATATTCCATTGTAACCCTAATTGTTATACTTGTAATTCTAGGGCATACGTAAGTCGTTGCAGGCTAACACTCGTGATTTCAATCTTATTCTAGTGTGAACTTACCTAAGCCGTTCATGTGAGTTTTCACGGCCCCTTTTACTGTTTTACAATTTGGGGGGAGAAAACATGAGGTAAACGTTTTTGGTTATGTAATTTATATATGTTATCACTTGTTTAACTATGCGTACACATCTATCACTAAGTACTCACATCGGACCCTTAATATGAACATAGCGATGTAAGTTGAGTAGTACTACTGGGTTTGACAAACCTCACCCGCGTTAGTCGCGCTAACCCGGCTGGATGTCGAACAGGTGCAGTCTTGACCTAAACATGCACCAGTTAACATGGTTATGGGTTAGCTACCTACTGATTTATATATTGAATGTACATTAACCTATTGAACTTTGTTGCAAACTGAAACCTGTGAACTCACCAACCTCGTGTTGACATTTTCTTACATGTTTTCTCAAGTCGCTTAAGATAAGGCACAGGTGCATGCATAGGGCATGCATGGAGTCTTATGATTTATTTATAAAATAATATTGTTGAATTTCTTGTACTTTATCTTTGGACTTTGTTTGGACTGAACACTTTGGGACTTTTCTTGGGCGCGTTTGTTTTGCGCATTTACTTTCGTTTTACGCTTCCGCACTTACTTTGATCATTTATGATATATTTTCATTTTAGTCCCATATAGAGTCGTTCAATGTAACTAATGACTGAGATCCTGGTTTGTCACTTCCCAAACGGTAAAACTCCGTTAGTTGAAATTGGGGGTGTGACAATGGTAATTAAGAACTCCTTTCATGATTGCTATCAAGGGAGCTATTCCCGATTCTGAAATTCCTAAGACTAATCTATTCTCTGTGGAAATGGAAGAATTAAAATAATTCCTAAGACACATGCAAACATTCTAATTCTAAATAAAAGGTTAAGTGGCATCCGTGAACACGTCATAATATCACTCACATGACCCATAAACTAAGGGCTTGTACATGGAAATCAGTGAAGTTTTTCAGTGCGTACATAATAATTTTTCCACTAGTACGATTAGTTACCTGAAAAATCAAATATAACTCTCATAAGTACCAAAGGAAAATGAGTGTATTGATAGCAACATACGTAAAGGAAAAGGAAATCCTAAAATGGAAAAACCGGATGTTTTTCACCTCACTACCACTAAACCTAAAAAGAGGAAGAAAAGTTACTATAGAGAGGATAGTTCTAAGGTCCAGAAATAAAATACAAGTACTACGTCCAGCTCTAAGTTATCCAAGGAGAAGTCTCACTGCAAAAATATGTCATTATACTAGGCATAAGCAATGAGCCCATCCATAAGCCAATGGACTAGTTGGCTAAGATAAGTAATCACTGATTAAGTATTTTTGAGTCCGCTAATATTAATATTGCAATCAACACATGATACGTTGAGTCTAGTTCTATACGTTTTCTTACCATAATTCAACTAATAATTAACATGAGAAGTTAGTGGTGGATTTAAATGGGCTATATAGAACCATGAAATAATTGATCTTTGTATTAGGCCAAAAAAAGTCATCATTAACTTAAACTCGCATATTATTGGTTATCATTGCCTGGATAGAAACCTTTATGAAAGAGAACTAGCTGATACAATAAACTTTCACAATTTTTGTTATCATGAAAATGAAAATTTAACAAAAGATAAATTAGATCTATCCACTTCATTCATTAAGACCAAATTTTATGAGAAATCATGACAAGGTCGATGCAGGATGAATTGTTACCAAATCTCATTCTTAGTGACTTTAAATCATGTGTTAAATGCCCTAAATATCAAATGACTAAGGGAATAAATGAGGGTCCACCAGAAGTTATCCCAAATGGAATATTCGGACATAATTCATTTATCATTTAGAAGAATATTTGTTTGTCTCTAAAATTTCTTATGAAATTTTGGACGATAAGGAAATCAAGTCTAAAATATATGAAAGGTTCCCACGTCACGTGCATCATTGAAACTTGTCATGTGTAGTTCCTAGAGACCTCAAAGATCAGTGGGAGCACCGGGTGTCCTAATTATAGCTTGTGAAAGTTGCAAGAGGTGGGGGAGTGACAACTTGATCTTACCTCAAATTACACAGAGACCTCAAAGATTAGTGGGAGCACCGAGTGTCCTAATTATAGCTTGCAAAAGTTGTAAGAGGTGGGGGAGTGACAACTTGATCTTACCTCAAATTACACTTCTTGTACACGACATTGCTCCATCACAACTTGTCTCCTTAGAATCTAATGCTACTCCTAACAAAGTCTCATAGATGCTAATATGTGGGGAAACTTAGATTTCTTACCAAAACTAAAGTAATACTCAATAAGAGAAACTAACATAAACATCATTAAGTTGTTTCTCTATTAGAATCTATTTGTTTTCTAATGTTAGATACAATGTTGACCATAAGCATGCTAAATTACTTAACATTTCTAAGTCAGTGGGAGTAGTAAAAGTCCTTATAATGACTTGCCAGGAGTACAAGAGGTGGGGGGGGGGAGACTCGTTAAATTTAACTCCGAATTTAGCTCCTATTACACCTCTTGTACACCATACTGCATCAACTCCTACACACTTAGAAACTAATGTTGCTCCTAATATACATGAAAATGAAAGCACCTAACCAAGAGCTAATCTATAAACTTGGAACTCCTAATAATCAACTCAGGAGGTCATCTAGGTCTAAAAGTCCTACTAACTTTGATGATTATGTATCCTACCTGACTGAAATGGATGTTGGAAAGTTTACCGATCCTACTTCTTCTAATTAAGCCATTAGCATCAATCAATCTTCTAAATGGAATAAAGCTATTATTAGCAAGCCTGAATAACATTTGGTATTTGGTTGAATTACCTAAAGGGTGTTCATAACTAAACTAAATCCGAATGGAAAGGCACAATTAATTGCTAAAGGTTATGCTTAAGAAGGAATAAATTATCAAAGAACCTTCTTACCTGTTTTTACAAAAGAGTTCTTTGAGGATCATTACTGTTCTAGTAGCTTACAATAACTTAAAGCTACATTAGATGGACATTAAAACAACTTTCCCTAACATTGACCTACATGTTCATAAAATAACCTGAAAAGTTCTAAGCTGAAGGTTAAGAACACTTATTCTGTAAGTCAATGAAATCCACGTATGGGTTTATTAAAATCATAATGCAACTCTCTTCATCAACAACTAAGTGAATTTGTACACCTACCTTATGATGAGTGGGGGCACTAATGCAAACTTGTCGTTATATAGATGACATTCTTTTGACAAGTATATGTTACATTAGTCAAAACATTGATTACTCATATTTTGACATGAAGGATCTCAGAGATGCCTCTTAAGTGATATGTATCAAAATACACTGAGATAGATCCAATGGGACATTAGTTTCATCCCATAAGTTTTAAACTAAGCGGATCCTTACACGTGTAACATTTAAATTGTTCTCCTTTAGAGGCTAATAGGATAAATGAAAATTGTTTCATTATGCTTCATTAATTAGAAGCCTTATGAAGGTTAAAGTCTATACTCGTTTAGATATTGCCCACATTGCTGAACACTAGACTACTCTAGATTATTGTGAAACATCTAATGGAATATTACAATTTCTTTAACAAACGAGAGACTATAATTTAAAGAAGAAGTAAGAACTTAAAACAATTGACTACTCTTTTTCTAACTTTGTTGTATTCCAAGGTAATAAAATGTCAATTTCTGGGTATATCCTTATGTCAGCAGACAGACCTATCTCATGGAGGAGTCATAAGGAACTGTTAACAACAACCTAAGTTTCAGTGACATAATATGTTGCTGATCACAACATAATTGTCACTAAATGTTGTTGGAAAATTTATCAGTATATTCATAATTTAGTAACTCCACATAAATATCATATCGAAGACTTATTGTGATAAGTCAGCTACCCTTGCTTCTCGAATAGTAACAGTTCGAGCGGAGCTGCATTAAATTTCGATACGAAATTATTGTTCGCTAGTGAACAAGTAGAGGAAACTAAATTTTTGTATCTAATACATTCATGATATGCTAATGGATCCAAATAACTAAAGGTCTATCACCCATAAGTCTTATGTAAGCGCTTATAATTAAGACATGTTTACTAATGACCATACATAATTGCATATCGTACTATGAATGATTAATTATTAAAATTTCTTCACTTATTTGAATTTTTTTGTCTCTAGATATGTTTATACATGCCTAATGACATATAGACACTAATTATACAAATCAACATTAAAGGGCTTATTTGTCAATTTGATCCTAAGTTCACTTAAGTTTTAAATTTGCATTGTAGTATGACTAATGGTGGTCTTGAGTCGAATGATGAATCAATAACTGTATTTCTCTGCTACAGTTACAGTTTATAACTAAAATGAGTATTAAATCTGATCAGACTTACTAATGCTCATAATAAATGATCACTCGGCCAAGTGAGAGAATGTAAGACTCACGTTTTATTAAGTATGGCCAACGTGATTATTTATCTAATTATTAAAGTGAGCAATTGATTTATCACCACTGAATCGTCCCACTCTCTCCCGAAACCGTGATTTCTCACGAACTCACCTTAGCCATCCTAACCGTACACCCTAAACGGAAACCCGATCTTCCTAGCGGATCATGACGTCTTCCCTTTCTGCGGTTAGCTTATCAAGTATTCAATTATATTATTGTTTTCCTTTAACATGTTCAAGAATTGATCAATACAACTGTCTCTGAAGCCTCCTTTCCCATGTTCTGGGAACCACTTGCTCGAGCTTATGCTTCCCACACCGCCTCAAGGCAATACACGCTTAAGACACAACTTCTTAAGCTTCAGATGAAAGGGGATGAAACACTTCTCACCGATCTCAGGCATGCACAAGATTATGCCTCTTCAGTTACCAACATTGGAGAACGAGTCAAAGACAAGGATCTGGTTCTATTTGTCATTTCTGGACTTCATGAGGAATACAATTGCCTCAAGACCACTTTACTTGCCCGTGCTTCTTCACTTGCTTTTAGTGAACTTTATGGGCTTCTAACTGATCATTGTTGACATAGCCACCATAGCTCACTGCTACTGCTTTTTACTACAACTTTATCTCAGAGACTGCAACAACTTCAATATCTCTAACAAATGGCATCTCAAATCGGTTATCAATTGATGCTGAAAATCTATGCTGCTACTTCATACCCGTAAGCATTTTACAGTGCCCGTCATCTAACAAATCGAAACAACAACTATAGAAGACGTTGGGGGCTCTTATCGTGGAAACAATAACACAACCTACAACAATGCTAACAGAGGTCGTGGTCACATTCAATTCTCTTGGGCCTCTGCATAAAACATTGTGTACGATACCTGCAACAGATGTGGCATTGGGCAAATTCCATCGGACTACCCTAATCGTGATCCGTAATCCCCAGATACAGGAGATAACAGTCATGTCACACCAGACTTAGCAAGCCTCGACAATTCTGAGGCGTATCATGGTAAGGATTTCCTCCATGTTGGTGATGATAAAGGACTTCCTATTCTCCATATTGGCTCTTCCAAAATTCACTCCAAACACACACTTCTTTTAATATATCTGATATCATGCATGTTCCTGATATTAAAAAGAATGTTTTGTCTATTCTAAAATTTTGTTTAGATAACAATGTCTTCTTTGAATTTCACTCTTCTTTCTTTGTTGTGAAGGATGACTCTAGACGCATTATCCCCCTATTGGCCCCGGTGAACATGGTCTCTACACTCTCCGTCTTCCGCATCTTCACACAAAAAATAAGGTCGCTTTTTTCTGCTACACGGGCTTCTTCAACCGTCTGACATCAAAGGCTTGGTCATCCACATGACCGTCTCTTTCAATTTATGCTTTCCAGTTATTCTCTTCCCATTAATACTAAATCGCACTCTATTTCCTGTGCGGCTTGTCCTATAGGCAAGTCCACTAAAACACATTTACCTACTTCTAATTTTCGCAGTTCCAATTTCTTTGATTTATTATATTGATATGTGAGGGGCCTTGCCCCGGTTTTATCAACTGATGGTCACTGTTATTTTATGTTGTGTGTTGATCATTTTTCTCGTTATATGTTGATTTTGCCATTACTAATTTCGTTTCCATGATTTAACGTCAATTTAGTACAAAAATCAAACAAGTTCAAACTGACTGGGGGTGAATTTAGACCATTGGCCACCTTTTTTACCACACTTGGTATTCACCGTCTCTACTGTCCCCCACACAAGCGAACATAATGGCTTCGTTATACGCCGCCATCACCATGTTGTCAAAACCGGCCTCACCCTTCTTCAATCGCATGTTCCTAATCATTTTTGGCATTTTGCTTTCGACATTACTATTTATCTAATTAATCGCATGCCCTCTCGGACATCCTCAAACAAATCTCCAATCCAAATTCTCTTCCGTAAACAACCCGACTACTATTTTCTCTGCATCTTTGGTTGCCAATGCTTTCATTATCTCTGGCCGTATAATCCACACAAAATGGATTTTTGGTCCACCCCCTGCATTTTCCTTGGATACAGTCCCAAACACCATGGCTATAGATGTCTTGATCCTAAAACAGATCGGATCTACATTGCCCGTCGTTCGTTTTTATTACATCCTAAAATTTATATCAAACACGAAAGACGGGTGTCAGGGTAAATAAATAGGGGATTTGAATAAAAGAACAAGGGGCTTGAGGTGAAGCGGGCCTTGGGCCGGGCTTGGGAAACACAAGGAGAAGAGTAGGGTAAAACCCTACTCACCTCTCCACCCTCTCATTCATCATCTTCACCCCCACATCTTAGAAAGAGAAAGTAGAGAGAGAAAGCTTAAAGATCACCATTGTTGGCCTTCATCTCGTGTCAAGGATCGTAGCTAAACATTGCTGGAGGTTAGGGAAGGAAGAATCAAGCATCAACAGGTAACAAACAACCTCGGATCCGAGTTTTCTATTTTGAAATGGGTATCAGGGTTTTCATGGGTTTGCAAGTAGGATTCCGACCTAGGTAGTATTCTTCTCATTCCTTGTATTTCCCCGAGTTCTTGTCTGATAGTTAGAGTCGATCTTTAGTTCTGCATTATTAGTATAATCAGTAGTGTAGAAAACCCCCCAACCAAATCATCTTTAGTCCGAGTCAGAGTCTAGTTTAGTTATAGTAGTGTCTCTAGGGTTCGATAATCTGGTTTACCATTAAGCTGTGCTACACTCGATAGGTACACTTTCCTGTCAGTGCGGTTTAGTTCATAGGTACTCCATTTATTATTTAGGAGTCTAGGTTAGGTTTATGTATTAGTTTTTATAGACCGTCTGGGCGAATTCATGTTTTTAGCGCCGTTGCCGGGGACACTTGGCAATAGCAACATTAGCTTTGACTAGTTCTTTTTCTGATTTTGGGTTTGTTTTGTTTGTGAGTCTTAATTGTGTGCCTTTGTCTTATCTGCTACTTGTGTGTCCTATCTGAGTGTCTAATATAGGATTGAGTCATTCTGTTTTTGAGTCTTTATTTTGTTTCTTTTGATTTTTGTGTGTCAGTTTATGCAACGTACTCGTTCGCTGGGATCGCCACAATATTCAACTTACGAAGAGCCCGAACGAGAGCTTCACGAACGCACCAGCGACTTTCGGGGGCGTTTGAAAACTTTATGCACAACCCAGGTATGTTCTACTAGCCCAGTTTTTTTTCCTAATATGGGAGACGCTGACCCACCAGCGAGACATACCGTGCACCAGAGAGCTAGTGATAGGGCCACCAGGGCGCGATCTTTGATCGCCCGCCCCGCCATTCCTAATACAAACACTTGGCAGGTCCCATCACATGTCATGTCATGAGTACGATCACTCATTCTACTCAGTATCATGGCCTCGAGGATGAGGATGCACCCGGAAATATGTCCCGCTTTGTGTGCATATGTGATACCTTTAATATCACGGGTGTTGTAGGTCCTGAGTAGAACTGTAGACACAGATCTGCGGAGAAATCCTTCAAACAGTCCAGATCGAGAGGCGAAATCTCTAGATCCGGTATCACTCTCGAATCAGAAATGGGTAGAGACGGGTGCGGGAATCACATACACGAACAGAAACATATGAAAATGAAAAGAACAGATAATTGAAAGCATAAAACGTATGATTCTTTGATTGAAATGAAAATAAACGCTCGATCATACACTAACAATTAGTCTCACCCCAGGGTGAGCTCCCCCTGGGGTGGTGATTCCCTCTACAGACACACTCACTCCTAATGGGTATTCTACTATATATAGGAGGCCTCATGTGCCTTGTTTTCCAAGTCACCTGCCAAACAGGCCTGAAAAACAGGCATCGAAACTAGGTAGTTTCGATTGAACAAAAGTTCAACCGAAACTACTAGTTTCGATAATGTAGTTTCTATTGATAGCATCAGTCTCATTTCTATACCCAACAATCTCCCCCTAGACTGATGCTATCAAATCTTGTCCGACTCTGTCTTTCGTCTTCATAGAATGACTGATGATCCAAAGCCTTTCGTTGTGATTCTCCCCCTCAAGTGTAGACCCTCCTATCTTGTAGGCAAATGATAAAGGTTTGAATCCCAAGTATTTAGCAGTAAATAACCATCTTTCTACAAGGATTCTTGACATTCTTGAACACTTAATCAACTTTTTCCTTCTCTCCCCCTAAAAAAAGGTCAATTTCAAGCAAAGGCTCACTTTGTATTGCATCTTCATAACTCTGCTGATAATTTGAAGTCTTTCGTGGTAATTCTCCCCCTGAAATGTAGACCCTCCTATTTCTAGGCAAAAGATAAGGGATCGAATCAGCATGTAATCAACAACTCATGATCCGGTTTGTCACAAGTATGCTTGACTTTGTTACCCGCTGCCCAAACTTGAACTTTGATTAAAGGAATTACGGCTGAATCAGGCAGAACATCATGTATATTGCCGAAGAAACGAAATTTTCGAAAACCCGAAAAAGGTTGTCTCCAAGTTTTCTTCCAAAACTCCCCTCCTTCTATGCAATATCCTGTTAAAAAATTTATCCAAGAAAATTTCCAAAAAACTCTTTTTTTTTTTTGGAAAGTACTTGAATAGTTCTGCCTGTAGTTTCAATAGGCTCTACTTCAATCGAAACAAGGCTAGTTTCGATAGAGGCAGTATCGAAACAAGAAGTTTCGATAGAGAGATTCTTCAATCGAAACTAGTAGTTTCGATAGGAGATTCTTCAATCGAAACTAGTAGTTTCGATACCCTCTAGTTTTGATAGCCTAGTTTCGACAGCCTAGTTTCGATGTCTTCTACTTCTGATTTAGGGCAACACCAGTAGTTTCGATAGAAAATGTTCAGCCACCACATAGTTTTGATTAACCATCTTCAACCTTCAGCTACTTCGATACCCCCAATCCAGGTCTGAAAAATGCTTCAAAAGCCTTACATCTTCAGATTTTGAGAGTGGAAATGTAGAACAGCAGTCACGAACCTGCTACACATCGATTTCTTCAAGTTTAACGTCTCAATGGCGGGTTTTTCTTGATTTTGAGCAGATTCGAGAGCAATAAGAGCCACCATGGCTCTGATACCACTTGTAGGTCCTGAGCAGACCTGAAAGAACAGATATGCGGAGAAATTCTTCAAACAGTTCGGATCGAGAGGCGGAATCTCTGGATCCGGTATCACTCTCGAATCAGAAATGGTAGAGACGGGTGCGGGAATCACAAACACGAACAGAAATATATGAAAATGAAAAAGAACAGCTAATTGAAAGCATAAAAAGAAGTTTCGATAGAGAGATTCTTCAATCGAAACTAGTAGTTTCGATAGGAGATTATTCAATCGAAACTAGTAGTTTCGATACCCTCTAGTTTTGATAGCCTAGTTTCGACAGCCTAGTTTCGATGTCTTCTACTTCTGATTTAGGGCAACACCAGTAGTTTCGATAGAAAATGTTCAGCCACCACATAGTTTTGATTAACCATCTTCAACCTTCAGCTACTTCGATACCCCCAATCCAGGTCTGAAAAATGCTTCAAAAGCCTTACATCTTCAGATTTTGAGAGTGGAAATGTAGAACAGCAGTCACGAACCTGCTACACATCGATTTCTTCAAGTTTAACGTCTCAATGGCGGGTTTTTCTTGATTTTGAGCAGATTCGAGAGCAATAAGAGCCACCATGGCTCTGATACCACTTGTAGGTCCTGAGCAGACCTGAAAGAACAGATATGCGGAGAAATTCTTCAAACAGTTCGGATCGAGAGGCGGAATCTCTGGATCCGGTATCACTCTCGAATCAGAAATGGTAGAGACGGGTGCGGGAATCACAAACACGAACAGAAATATATGAAAATGAAAAAGAACAGCTAATTGAAAGCATAAAAAACGTATGATTATTTGATTGAAATGAAAATAAACGCTCGATCATACACTAACAATTAGTCTCACCCCAGGGTGAGCTCCCCCTGGGGTGGTGATTCCCTCTACATATATAGGAGGCCTCATGTGCCTTGTTTTCCAAGCCACCTGCCAAATAGGCCTGAAAAACAGGCATCGAAACTAGGTAGTTTCGATTGAACAAATGTTCAACCGAAACTACTAGTTTCGATACTGTAGTTTCTATTGACAGCATCAGTCTCATTTCTATACCCAACAGGTGTATCTAAGAATGCAGTCTACTTACGTCTCTATCCATTCTCGCTCTCTTGGCGTGCTTCCACTTGGCTTGACACCCTCCCTGACAATTCTATCACCACATGGGAGGCCTTGCAAACCAAGTTTCTGAAAAAGTACTATCCACCTTCTAGGGCCGCTCGCCTTAGGGACCAAATCCACTCCTTCTGGATGGACCCTGATGAGCCTTATCACATGGCCTGGGAGCGGTTCAACGCGTCGTTGAGCCGATGTCCCCAGCATGGTCTTTCTGACTAAGCGATTGTGGAGAAGTTCTATAATGGCCTTACCTTCGAGAAGCAGCAAATGTTCAACACAGCTGCGGGAGGCCATATCTTGGATAAACTGGAGCCAGTTGAGTGTGAAGAGATGTTCGAGAGCTTTGCTCTGGCAGAACAATAGCGTCCATCTACTAGGACTTCCATTCCTAGTGCTAGGGCACCCGCCTCTTCTCCTTGAGGTGTGTATCAGGTCAACCCTGATACTAGCGTGGCTACTGCACTCGCAAAGATGGTGAATGAGATTAAGGATCTGAAGTTGAGTGCTCAATGGTGTGAGGTGTGTAGAGGATGCCACGACACCAGGGACTGCCCCGTCAGTCATCAAGAGCAGGTGCACTTTACGGGTAACCAGAACCGAGGGTATAATAACTATAATAACTCTTATGGCTCGGGATGGAGATCTGGAAATTACCCGCCTTTGTTTAATGCCCGCTCTAATAAGAAAAGTGGAGGTGAAGCAGGACCAAGTGGAGGAAGCATTGTCAACACGAAGAAAATTGAAGAGATGTTGGAGACACAGACACAAATGCTGGCTTACTTGGTGGTGAAGGATAAGGAGACTCAACAGCGATTGGATGCTCATGATACCTTACTAAAGAATCAGCAATCAACATTCATGGATCTGCAACGTACGGTAGTAGACATCGCTAAGAGTTTGAAGGAGAAGCAGGGAGAAGCATCTGATGTTTATAAGAGTTCTAATGCTTCGGTGATGGCCGTGTCGACTAGGAGTCTAAGAATAGAGGAGGAAGAAGTAGTGGAGACTGTTATTGATACATTGATTTCTAATGTAGAGGAAGTCTCCCACAACACTATTCATCACATTCCGTCATAGGAAGAGGTGAGGAAGATAGATTGGAGAGCCCACTTTGCTAAGATCGAGGATAGGATGGTAGAGGAGCCACCGGTAGAAGAGGAAGAGCCGATGGACGAGGAGATACTGGTTGAAAAGCCTGCCAAGAAGACAGAGGAGAAGAATGAGGGGGTGGAGATGAAGACCCCCGAGATTGACCTTAGCCGTGTTCCCTACCCAGCGCGCTTGCTGCCACATTAGTATGCTAGGGTATACGGTAACTTCCTTGACATGTTCAAACAACTTAAGGTCAATCTCCCATTCACAGAGGTCCTCCAGCATATGCCTAAGTATGGCAAGTTCTTAAAAGATCTTCTTTCCAACAAGAAGAAGCTAGAGGAGGTCTCTAAAGTCTCACTAAGTGAGCGACGTTATACGGTGGTTCAGAACAAACTACCAGAGAAACTGGCAAATCCGTGTCACTTCACGATCCCGTGTCTGCTTGGCGGTTTGCCCTTGAACCACGCGTTGGCCAACCTAGGTGCTAGCATCAATCTGATGACATATTCCATATATAAGCATATATGGAATAGTGAGAATAGTGGAGAATCTTTTAGTGAACCAATCTGACGCGCATGAGCACATCCTTGGCTGATCGTTCAGTCAAGTATCCATGGGAAATAGTGGAAAATCTTTTAGTGATAGTTGACAAATTCGTCTTCCCCGTGGATTTTGTCATTCTTGACATGGATGTGGATGATAGAGTCCCGCTCATCCTCAGGTGCCCGTTTCTGCGCACCGCCAAGGCATTGATCGATGTCTTTGATGGAAAGCTCACACTTCGTTTGGGGGATGAGTCTGTTACATTCGATGCTGTGAAGTTCGTGAAGGAGGCTGGTGAGCAGAGACACTCCGTGAGCATGATTGATGCCTTCATGGACTATCATCGGGACTCTGATCTAGAGGATGTAGTTGGTGAACCTACCCCGGAATCTGGAGAGTTATCTGAGTGAGCGTTAAAGTTGGAGGAGTTGTTGAATGCACCAGATGAATACAGTGATGATGTACCTGATGATCTACTGGAGATAATGGCAGAGTTAGATGCAATCATAGGCAAAATCCCAAGTGTGGGGATGGTGGAGAGTGTAGAAGAACCGGGAGATCCGGGTGAGTTTGTAGAGGTCACACCATTAGAAACACCTATGCTCAAAGCTTTGCCCATCACCATTGTTCATTTCGAGGGGAAAACTGCTGAGCCGACCCCTGATTCTATAATACCTAAGTCTAGATCACCCCGTAAGAGAACCTGAGAGTTAATTGATTTAGGTGATTTTGGAAGAATGCAAACCCCAAGTGTGGGGACGTCTAGGGGTGATAAATTACTTGGTTATTTGAGCCATGTCATCTTCGGACCGGGTAGGTATAAGTTGTGGTGGAAGGACCTGATTGATTGATAGAGGTTCAATTTTTTATGAGTGTGTTGATGAGGTGGAGGACCGGTAGACCTCGCAGGATGAGGGCGGTACCAGTTAGGATCAAGGAGAAGCCTCCTGATAGGCTTTTTTGAGTCTCGGGTAAGTGCCCGGGATGTATAGTTTGTATATTTCTTGATTCTATGTCCGTGTCATTTTTGTGTTTTTCGGTATGTGTGCTTTGTTTGTGTCATGTCTTGTAGAGATTCGAGCTTGATTCGGTGAGAAAAATCGTCAGGAACGAAGTTGCAGGTATGTTTATATTGGATTTTATCATTGGAATGGTTTTTAATGGATTTGGGGGAAAAAGTTTTTAAGGGGGTCAAACTATTTCTACGTATAAAAACCCATTAACTTTCTGTCACCATGGTCCCCTCGCGGTACGCGAGAATTTGATGTTGTTTTCTCGCGGTACGCGACAGGGCAAGAAATGTGCCGGCTTAAATGCCACTTCCTCGCGGTACGCAAGGAGTGGCCGCTTATTCTTCGCGGTACGCGGGGGAGCCTTGTGTCACTCCCACTTCTTTGTTTCCCATGATTTCCCATACCCGTTACCACCACCGTCCACCACCTATCATTATACATCCACTACCACCATTATCTTTCTTCATCAGCCACCATATCATCCATCGTCTCACTATCAAACCACATCATCTACGACTACACTAGCATGGGAAACTTAAAAACCATTCGTAACCGATGCTTCACCTTGATTTTGGCATTCATGTTTATGTGTTTGCCACTCATCGAGTATGTTTCCCTGCTATCCATCTTGAGTCTTAGTGATTCAGTTGTAATATCCTGGATTTCCCGACCCATTTCATAGACATTTATTTAAGGTAAATCTTTTATACTTAAAACTTATATATATGTGTATATATATATATATATATATAAAACATATGTATATATAAACTCTTGAAATTTTAATAAGCTTGTAAACTCATTTTAATTATTTAAATTTCTAAACAAACAAACCATATATTCATTTTATAAAAGTTTACATCAAATGAGAAAACTTGTTAAACTCATTATAGAAACCTCGGGGACCAAAACTGCCATTTTTCCGAAACCTATTTTAAACTTGAAATACCTTTTAAACAGAAAATGTTAAAACTGGGAAACCACAAGGACCTGTTTTGCAATTTCACTAAACTTCTGAAACCAAAAACGGTCCCAGGTTCGACTCCCGCTAACACCCGGTTTTGAGCTCGATTTATCCGAAATCGCGTTTCCATCCAAATTCAATGAACCTCGGGCTTCCTTTCGCGCATGCGACCTTGCCTCGAGGTGTATCAATGCTCGGATCTAACTTTAACCACGCGTATTTTGAATTCAAACTCGTTTTCTTACAACCGTAAACCCCTCAACGGTACCACCATTAAATGACGAATTTGACTATAAAAACCGGTTGGAACCCATAAACGACAACACACTCTATCTTCCCATTCCCTTATTTCCATCAAATCGCGCCTACACTGCTCGATGGGATCTCCGGTCAGTCGCTCAAGAGTTGGTACCCGTTCTCACTCATCTCGGCACCTTATCAAGTAATTTCGATGGCCATCTTCTTCGTTTTCATCATCTAATCAAAAGCCCTCTGTCAATTTACGAAGACAGAGGGATAATTGTGGTGTATTTTATGATCTAGTTTCTAGGGTTCATATCAATTTGGGGGCCAATCTGAGTCATCGTTTAAAAGATTTCCATTTCTTAGTAAACACAAATGAGGCAGTAGTCGAGATGGTTTAAGCGTGTGTGTGTGTCTGTGAACCGGGCGACCCGGGTTCGAATCCGGTTAGCCCAGTTTTGCTCTTTTCATTTTTTTTAGCCCTTTAAACAACCTTTAAATCTTGTAATTATTTTTATAAATTCTGTTAAACTTATATAAACTTAAAAACGATTTTTTTTTCACTTTTTGCATTTCAGAAACATTTTATTTATTTAAACCTAATTGAAACTTATAAATTTTAAATCTTTAAAATTAGTTTTAAAATACTTGAAAGCTATAAAAATACTCCTAACTTTAAAAAAAACTTATATATTATCTTAGAGTAATATGAACTTATGAACTTGTGTATTCTTACAAAACTTATATTTAAGTAAAAGCTTACTTATTTAATTGATTTGAAACAGGAAAATAAATATACTCTACCTAAAACCAAAACTTATGAAATAAATAAACTTTATATTTATTTAACTCAAGACTTATTTATTTATTCAAATTAGAACAAGAAAATGAATATATTTTATTTATAAGTTTCATAAAACTTAAATGGAAGCTTTAATTTAAAACATTTATAAAATTATAAATGTAAAATACTTATAAATGTATAAGTATTAATTGTTACTTAAACTACATTTTTAAACATTATTTATTTAATCTTATAACTACAACTTTCAAACATCATTTATTTACAAGTCAATACTTTAATAAATCTTGTACGACTTATAGTGATTATTCTAAATGAGATAATTATTCTTGTAGATAATAAATTATTTACTCTTTGAATAATTTCTAATAACCCTTAACCATTATTTATTCTTTAAATGTTATTAATAATCCTTAATAATTACATATTCTTTAAATACTTATAATTTATCCTTACAATAATTATTGGATACATTAAATAATTATTATAAATCTTTAATAATTATTTAGTCTTTCATTTAATTATTACTTCATCTTCATTTATGAATATTTAGAAAACTATTTGGATTATTATTATAAGACTTCTATATAATTATTTTAATGATTATTCTAATCTACAAACTTATGAAACTTTGATATTCAAGTCTTGTGACATTCATTCAAAACCTTTATTATAAAGTTGGGTTAAACTTGATTTAAACTTCATAAACACAATCAACCCCATTGGAACCCTAGCAAAATCCTAAATTCTTAGAACCTTTGTCTTAGACTTATGGAAATAAACTTGAAACTTTAGACTTATATTCTTAGGCTTATTGCGAGGGCATTCTCCCTCAAAGTCTTGCAAACTTACTCCTATTCGGATACTCTTCATCATCCAAGTGAGTATACTTAGCCCCTTTTTCCTTTCATGCTTTTGAGGTGAACATGTTCACAATTCTTAAACTTATACAATTCTTGTACAACTATGACTACGTGTTTATTCTTATGTTAAACTTGAGACTTGTATGCTTAGATTAAACTTAAAACTAGCACATTCATTAGCTTTGATCAAGCCGATAGTAACAATGATAGATCTATTGCATTTGACCAATCCACCTTGAATGATTGACCCCTTCGGGGTGGAGCCCTTGGTGTTTGTTACTATATTAAACTTTAAACTTGAGACTTATAAGGGTAACCTGCGGGTTATGCCTAAACTTGGTTGGAGGGTTGATGTGCACAATGTCTAACATGCTTGTTTTCTCACACTTACATTATAGAATGCATGAATCATAGTGAATTGTAATACTTTTCAAATACTTGTTAAACTGTGTCAAAACCTTTGTATCTCACCAACTATTTTGTAGTTGACAGATTCTTTCACATGTTTCAGGTTTACATCATGAGACTTATTCGTGATCACATAGGATGCTTTGGACCTAGACTACTTAAATTAAATGTTGTATTCGTATTATTCTTCCTTATATTGAATCTTAAATTATTTATTAATGAAATATTGAAACTTTAATAGTCAACCTTGTGCTATTGAACAACCGCGTCCGCCCCGACGTATAATCCGCCGTCGGTTGGGGTGTGACAGATTGGTATCAGAGCCTTGGTTATAGGGAATTAGGTTATTAGACACATGACCTAGACTATAACTTAGGAGACCCAAACATGAGTTATCTCATGTCCTTTACTAGGAAATTCTCTCCTCATTCTATTCTTAAATCTTATACGTGAACGCTTGGAGATTCTACGATTCTACTTACCTACGTACTACAAGAGGCTACTACATCGAGGACACGTTCTTAGGCTTTAAGTATAAGCCACCACTAAACTCTCGTCAAGAATATTTAAGTTCTAGATAATGTGTGAGAACTTGTGCGGACCGGAAGGGTGAATACCTGTATTCTGGGAAATTCTGTCAAGGAAAGCATTTCGTATAAATCCAAATCAACCGTTGGACCCGTATGCTTTCCTGGGAATTCTTGGGATAAGTATTCACTTATAGGAATGCATGACTTCTCTAAAACATTAGTGAGCTTAGATCTCCCTTGATATGTCAAAGTACTTACTTAGTGATATGCACTAAACGAGTACTATCTCAAACACTATCTACTTCATAAATTCATGATTCAAAAACTTTCCTCTATAATCTTTATTCTATGATTCTTAAGTCCCGTCTTGTCACATGACAGCATGCTTACTCGTCATGACCTGAAGGAGTTACCTTCAAGGAGAAATTCTTACGAAATTATACTTAAAAACTACATACATAAACTTATGTTTATAGATACTACCCAATAAACTTCGTGGTCGTTGTAATACAACCCTTAAAACTATGTATTACTCTACAAATTCTCCTATAAAGCTTCATTATTTTATAAATATGACACCTAAGAGGTAACCCTTGTATTCTTACCTTACCTCCTTGACACTTAACCAAGTTTCATTTGATAACTAACTCAAAACTTTCGTTACACTTTTATACATCTCAAAACTTTCATACGTCCTTAAACTTCATGATCCTTGTAATACCAGCAAATTTAAAACCATGTATTACCCTACAAGTCCTTTTACAAACTTCATTACTTTGTAAACTTGACACCTAAGGAGAAACTCTTGTGTTTTCATCACTCAAAACTTCATTTGATGATCTACTCAAACTTTGTTACACATTTATATATCTCAAAACTTTCATTACATCCTTAAAACTTACACATCACCGTTTCTTGTAAACAAAACTTAACGTCTTCTAAACCTAAAGTACATTAACAAAGGGATTAGTAACCTGATCATTTTCCCGCAAGGGAAGAAGCCTACCATAGAATAAACAAGTTCCACGTTTAAGACTCTAAACCCACAATGAACCTTGACATAGTACCATAAGACCCAAACATCGGTGACAACAACTGAGAGAAGTTATAGGCCCATGAGGAAGTTTTGGCTAGGGAAATAGGATACATAAGTGAGTCCTCGTGACCACCCCTTCTTCCGGGAATCCTCTTCATTAGCCCATCAACTTCCAATTAAAAACTATTTTTGAAAATATTACTGTGATAACTCAGTATTATGAATAAAAATATTTTGAACATATTTAATCAACTTACTTGCATATTTTAATTTCCCGTTTAAATTGCAAGGGCTAGAAGTCCCAATTTTGAAACATCTAAATGGAAACTATTTTGAAATTTCATCTTGTCATCATTTACTAGTTTAACTTTCCTTTCATCATTGTAAACTTAACACACCTACCCAAACACTTTCGTCAAAAGCAACTTACGTTAGTACTTGAAATAATCAACAACGTTGCATTAAATTATAAAAATCCTAAGTGACACGTGTACCTGAGGAATAAATCTTGAACAAATCTTCTAATTCGTAAGCACTTTTTCAAAAACAACCCGATTTACGAATCATTACCCTAAACAACCATGACCCTTACTTCTTGTGTAGACTTAACACTTGTAAACTTGACCAACTTTTCGCTTGACAATCACACCTATCTTTATAAATCTTACTCGTACTACTTATTGATGCCTAACTCGTCGTTTGTGAACATCTTAATTACATTCTATACAAAAGAAAACTATACTTTCTATTATGAACCAAGATAAATCATTTGTAAACACACTATCATAAACCTTATCGAAACTTTTCCCGTCACCCTATGCTTGGAGACTTTCCTCATTCAAACTCTTGTCACGTAAAAGACTTACTATAAATCACAACGGGGACTAAAAGCTTAAATACACATTGTTAAAACATTAAACTTCGTATACGCAACAATGAGGTCAGAGACTTTTGAGTCATGTAAAACTTGTACAAATACTCAATCCCGTGTTCTTAAAACTAAAAATGATCAATAAAGGGTCATGTAAAGCTTAATACTGAAACTTGAAACTCAACTGACTTATCCTATTTTCAAACTTATACTTGGATTCTTAGTCTTGAAAACTTTGTGTGTCCATCCTAACCAAACCCTATGAGACTTGATAAACGTACATTCTATATATACGAGAAAACTTCACTCTTGATACTAGACACTAGCAGGAAGGGGGACATTACTCTCTTTAGCAAAGTACATCCCTGACTCCTATATAAACCAAACATCGGGATCCACTAACCTTCTGGACAACTCGAATCTTCTGTGAGAAAGCGTGTAACGGTTAATCCTGTTCCAAACGTTGTCCCACACCTCTCTTAAACACTAGAGTATTTAGATAACCACTTTATACTCAAAACGTAATCGTATACTTCTATACACTGAAGCTAAACTAAGAGACTTAAAGGCTATTCTATGTTTGACGTATTCTTGTTCAAACACAATTTAAACTATTCTATGTTTGACGTATTCTTGTTCAAACACAATTTAAACTATTCTATGTTTGACGTATTCTTGTTCAAACACAATTTAAACTATTCTATGTTTGACGCATTCTTGATCAAACACAATTTAAACTATTCTATGTTCGAAGTATCCTTGTTCAAACACAATTTAAACTATTCTATGTTTGACGCATCCTTGATCAAACACAATTTAAACTATTATATGTTGACGTATTCTTGTTCAAACACAATTTGAGCTACCCCATGTTTGACGTATTCTTATTCAAGCATGATGAACGCATGAGACTTTAAACTACTCCATGTTTGACGTATTCTTGTTCAAACATGATGAACGCATGAGACTTTAAACTACTCCATGTTTGACGTATTCTTGTTCAAACATGATAGACTACTCCATGTTTGACGTATTCTTGTTCAAACATGATGAACGTATGAGACTTTAAACTACTCCATGTTTGGCGTATTCTTGTTCAAACATGATGAACGTATAAGACTTTAAGCTACTCCATGTTTGACATATGCTTGTTCAAACACGATGGACGTATAAGACTTTAAGCTGCTCCATGTTTGACGTATGCTTGTTCAAACACGATGGACGTATAAGACTTTAAACTATTCCATGTTTGACGTATGCTTATTCAAACATGATGAACGTATAAGACTTTTAAACTACTCAAGGTTTGATGTATTCTTGATCAAACCTGAGGAAAGTGTAAAGACTTTAAACTACTCAATGATTGAAGTATTCTTAATCAATCACGAGGAAACTTTGAAACTCTAAATCTTGTCACATTCTTCTCTTTAATTATTGAATGACGCTACTCTCTAAGGGACTCGTTAATCAATGATCACTCTTATGTGGAAACTTTAGTCGTGTGTTAAACAAATTCTTGTACTCTTTCTTGATCCACACACAAACGGAAGGACCTATGCGGACTATGCGACGATTTGAATGCTTGCGGGTGCACACGTAAGTACGAAAATCAGCGTATGGAAAGACAGAGCAAACTCTGTCGTGTGCTACAATCTAAGACTTATCGTAAAAGGGAGCCACGGAACTTAGGTACCATAGCAATCCTTAGACGTATTAGTCTACAAACTCAAATTATTGAACTATCATCGAATCCATCCTGAGTGATACATCTCACTTTAAATCTTGGATAGAAATTCAACAATCATCTTCTCCAATGTTTTTTAAAACGAATCTTCATCTATCTGAATAGAACTATATGTTCTTAGGGAAACTCTTGATAACCATATGCATTGAAAACTTAGAAACTCAAACAAAAATCTCAATCCTATGGATACTTTCCCTTTAAGAAATCAAAACGTAACCCAGTGTTTACTTGGGAACATAAAGTACATTTTCTCGTTATCCTTGCACGTATCATAAGATTAAATCCTCAACTAAATCCTTCTACTTTAATTTCAGGACGAAATTTTCCTAAAGTAGGGGAGACTGTAATATCCTGGATTTCCCGACCCATTTCATAGACATTTATTTAAGGTAAATCTTTTATACTTAAAACTTATATATATATGTATATATATATATATAAAACATATGTATATATAAACTCTTGAAATTTTAATAAGCTTGTAAACTCATTTTAATTATTTAAATTTCTAAACAAACAAACCATATATTCATTTTATAAAAGTTTACATCAAATGAGAAAACTTGTTAAACTCATTATAGAAACCTCGGGGACCAAAACTGCCATTTTTCTGAAACCTATTTTAAACTTGAAATACCTTTTAAACAGAAAATGTTAAAACTGGGAAACCACAAGGACATGTTTTGCAATTTCACTAAACTTCTGAAACCAAAAACGGTCCCAGGTTCGACTCCCGCTAACACTCGGTTTTCAGCTCGATTTATCCGAAATCGCGTTTCCGTCCAAATTCAATGAACCTCGGGCTTCCTTTCGCGCATGCGACCTTGCCTCGAGGTGTATCAATGCTCGGATCCAACTTTAACCACGCGTATTTCGAATTCAAACTCGTTTTCTTACAACCGTAAACCCCCCAACGGTACCACCATTAAATGACGAATTTGACTATAAAAACCGGTTGGAACCCATAAACGACAACACACTCTATCTTCCCATTCCCTTATTTCCATCAAATCGCGCCTACACTGCTCGATGGGATCTCCGATCAGTCGCTCAAGAGTTGGTACCCGTTCTCACTCATCTCGGTAACTTATCAGGTAATTTCGATGACCATCTTCTTCGTTTTCATCATCTAATCAAAAGCCCTCTGTCAATCTACGAAGACAGAGGGATAATTGTGGTGTATTTAAGGATCTAGTTTCTTGGGTTCATATTAATTTGGGGCCAATCTGAGTCATCGTTTAAAAGATTTCCATTTCTTAGTAAACACAAATGAGGCAGTAGTCGAGATGGTTTAAGCGTGTGTGTGTGTCTGTGAACCGGGCGACCCGGGTTCGAATCCGGTTAGCCTAGTTTTGCTCCTTTCATTTTTTTAGCCCTTTAAACAACCTTTAAATCTTGTAATTATTTTTATAAATTCTGTTAAACTTATATAAACTTAAAAACGATTTTTTTTTTCACTTTTTGCATTTCAGAAACATTTTATTTATTTAAACCTAATTGAAACTTATAAATTTTAAATCTTTAAAATTAGTTTTAAAATACTTGAAAGCTATAAAAATACTCCTAACTTTTAAAAAAAAAACTTATATATTATCTTAGAGTAATATGAACTTATGAACTTGTGTATTCTTACAAAACTTATATTTAAGTAAAAGCTTACTTATTTAATTGATTTGAAACAGGAAAATAAATATACTCTACCTAAAACCAAAACTTATGAAATAAATAAACTTTATATTTATTTAACTCAAGACTTATTTATTTATTCAAATTAGAACAAGAAAATGAATATATTTTATTTATAAGTTTCATAAAACTTAAATGGAAGCTTTAATTTAAAACATTTATAAAATTATAAATGTAAAATACTTATAAATGTATAAGTATTAATTGTTACTTAAACTACATTTTTAAACATTATTTATTTAATCTTATAACTACAACTTTCAAACATCATTTATTTACAAGTCAATACTTTAATAAATCTTGTACGACTTATAGTGATTATTCTAAATGAGATAATTATTCTTGTAGATAATAAATTATTTACTCTTTGAATAATTTCTAATAACCCTTAACCATTATTTATTCTTTAAATGTTATTAATAATCCTTAATAATTACATATTCTTTAAATACTTATAATTTATCCTTACAATAATTATTGGTAAACTTTAATAATTATCCATACTTTAAATAATTATTATAAATCTTTAATAATTATTTAGTCTTTCATTTAATTATTATTTCAACTTCATTTATGAATATTTAGAAAACTATTTGGATTATTATTATAAGACTTCTATATAATTATTTTAATGATTATTCTAATCTACAAACTTATGAAATTTTGATATTCAAGTCTTGTGACATTCATTCAAAACCTTTATTATAAAGTTGGGTTAAACTTGATTTAAACTTCATAAACACAATCAACCCCATTGAAACCCTAGCCAAATCCTGAAATCTTAGAACCTTTGTCTTAGACTTATGGAAATAAACTTGAAACTTTAGACTTATATTCTTAGGCTTATTGCGAGGGTATTCTCCCTCAAAGTCATGCACACTTACTCCTATTCGGATACTCTTCATCATCCAAGTGAGTATATTTAGCCCCTTTTTCCTTTCATTCTTTTGGGGTGAAACATGTTCACAATTTTTAAACTTATACAATTCTTGTACAACAATGACTACGTGTTTATTCTTATGTTAAACTTGAGACTTGTATGCTTAGATTAAACTTAAAACTAGCACATTCATTAGCTTTGTTCAAGCCGATAGTAACAATGATAGATCTATTGCATTTGAGATAATCATGTTCTTTAATTGTGCTTGCAGATACATTTGAATAGTCAGGCTAAACACATAGTTATAGAAAAAAGGGATGAACCATAACGATATGTATCCGCCACTCTCTGCTATCGCTTCTTCCTCACCCAAGAGTTTGAAGATTTGGGTACCAAAGATCAAGATCGGGGCCAAGATGGTCAAGGTAATCAAGTCAATGATCCATGATCGTTGCAAGTAAATGCCCATCATGTGGTGTTGGCCGGCTCCAAATGATTGTCCACAAAGCGTTTCGGTTGCACTGGACATTCCTAACTGAAACAGAAAGAAAAATGGTCAATACTAATGAGTAAAGACAAAAGACTCGGAAATTTTTTTTGGTTATAGGTGGTTTTGCAACTATTCATGGCTTATAGGTGGATTTTGAAGTTTTCATGGTTTTTATGTGATCAGCTAGCGGATGTGAATAGTAAAGGTGGTGATCTGCTAGTTAATTGCTAGATCAATTGTCACGTCCGCTACATGCAGTAGCTAGAACGATGAAAACTTCAAAACCTACTTAGAAACCGTGACCTATAATATATTTTTTTTTCCAAATACTCGGTTCCCTCTACATTTCACTAGTAAAGAGTTGACTTTTTGGACTAAATTAAAAGACTATGCCAACTTACAAGTATTCCGTTGATAAATCGGACGCTGAGTGTTTGAACAAGTGCGTAGTCGGCAAGATCTATGTCTGTGACACGACCGATAAATGACTGGGTGACAACGACAGTTCCGAATGCAGAAACCCTTGATATGATGCTTGGCAATGCAACCCTCCATATCTTTTTCGATTCGTTCCATATCCTTTGTTTTAGATCATCTTCCTCTTCATCATGTTCATATCGAAGAAGCTTTGTGTCGATCCCATCATCCATCCTGAAACCAAGAAACTATAAACAGTTCAATGATGGTGAAATTTCAGTTTTTCTTATAATGGAAAACAAGGTGGCCATAGGGCGGATATAAATGGTGGTTGGTAGGGGCGTACATTAATAACCAACATTAAGGACAGTTAACTGTTTATTGGATTGGATCTGGATTTTAAAAAATTGCTGTCAGAAACATTAATAACCAAAATTAAGGCTTTCAACACCAAATGTGTCAACGTGGGATGATAACCGAGCAGGGTTTATTGAGCTAGTCGAGTTTGTTTTTTTTTTTTTTTTGAAATATTTCTTTATTCCTATGGTAGTGGTACTTGAGCCCATGACCTACTCAAACCTTGGTGTTCGTAGAGAATTTTCCTCTACACTTGGCCACCAACCCCAATAGCTACTCAGGTTTGTTCTATTTGAGTTTTTATCAAGTTTGAGCTCGAAACTTATAACGAGTCAAACTCGAGCTTATAATGACTCGGCATGAGTTTTTATCAAGTCCAAGCGTTAGGCCTGAAACAACTGTGGTTTTAAAATAAAATAATAAATAATAGAGAAAACTTGACACAGTACTAATCTAGTTTTTTATTTGTTTCATTTTCGTCATTTAAACTTTTGTGTTTCATTAAGCTCACTTAAGTTTCATATGTTATTCTAATCTTGCGTAATTACCAAGTTAACATGTTACTATTTTTTGTATTCTTTTATCGAAACGGTGAAAATGTTGGTTTACTCTTTTTTTTATTTCATTTTCGCCGTATCAATATAATGAAAAGTAATATGGTAATTGCACCAAATTGAAAAATCATGTGAAAGTTAAGTGACTTTAATAAACAAAAAATATTATGTAATTAAAATAGAACACAAAATAAATTAGGTTAATATTCTGTAAGGTTACCCTTAAATTATAATAATAACAAAGATAATAAATAAATAAAATATATATAATAACAAAATAAAAAATATGTGTTGACCTAATGAACCAAACTACGAAACATGACTCGTTAGAACCTGAATATAGTTTACCTCGTCCGGTTCTCAATTCTAATAAACTAGGTTATCCGGTTCCGGTCCGGTCGGGTTCTGTCTGGTTCTGACATTGAACCTCAACGATAAGCGCAGTAAGTTTCGGTTTCCATTCGATTTTCCTTGATTCATAACTCAATAATCGGACAAACATCCTTGAATTGCAGCTATTAAATCCTTTCGTTGACCGCCTCTAGCTACTTGAACACCACCGTTGTCTACCATTGAAACCGCCACATACCCATCGACTTGTTGTTTGCAATTGGTTCGACACTACACCGGCTGACTATTTTGTTATACAATGTACAAAAACAAACCTTTACTAAGTTGCTCACCTTCTCTATTTGCAATTAGCTAAAAGTAAACCTTGAGAGAAAAATAAAAATATAAAATGAATTTTTTTTTAGCGATGGATTGAAAATCAAGACTGAAATGGTGAATAACATCGAACAAAGATTGAATAATATGTAACTGTAGAATTATGTTAAATCTGGAGGTTGGAACACCATGCGTATGAACTTCAGTTAATATTCTTCTGTATAGCACACGCATTCACGTAACTTTTATTGAAAATATTAAACTAAAAATAGTAGTTTGGGTCATTTGTGTCATTCTTAGAAAGTTAGTTTTAAAGTCTTGTGTAATTTGTATAAGTGCAAGGGGTCCTTATGTCAATACTCAAACTTGGAAACTGAAATTAGGCAAAAGGACGCGTCGTTTAGATGTGGCGTCGTTTATAATTAGGGTTATAAGAATCCTTGAAACCGTATGTATTTAGGGTGTTGAATGTATGAACAATTCGAACGATTTGCAGCAAGTATCACAAATTAATTGTTCATTTTCATCCGGTTTTGATCTTTGAATACCAACATTTAGTATAAGAGCGTCAGAATTAATCGATCAAGAGGGAGACATCGACGATTGTTCTTATACGAATCATCAGAGAAGTCAGCGTTTGATTCAATCATTCTTCACTTATGATTGTCCATCTTCGATCAAAGGAAACACAGACGACTGCGCTTTGATCAGAAGCATTGGTTAGGCGGATCTTTTGAATCAGAAGTAACGATCAGAAGAAGAAAATTCAGAAATCATCGATCAAATAGAAGCAAAACTGAAATCAGGTATTGTTTGTTTTTGTTTTTGCAATCATCGTGAAAGGGAAACCACAAACAGTGATAGATTATTCTGGAATAATCACAAGAGGGTGTCGTTGAATCGCAAGCAAGACATCAAACTTTGTTTTGGTATGAAAAGGATTAACGATTTCAGGACAGAAGGATAAAAGGCAGACGATTGGTTCTCGAATTACAGGGTTATCCATGGCTGTTCGTGCGTAAGGCAATATTTGAGACACTTTTGGTGCTGGGCGTATCAAAGGGAACCAAGACCAGAAGCAAGAAATTGAAACAGATTGAAGGGGTGTCCAGAAGTTAAAATCAAAGAAACTTAAAGGGTTGTATTCTTTTGCAAGTCTGAACATCGATAGGAGGAGTAATCAGAAATTCCCAGTCAGATAAGTATCTCTTTTACCATCATACTGCATGATTTCAAATTAGCAAGTCCGAACCTGTGGTTCATACAGCAAGTCAAACCGTGTAGTTCATAGCAAGTCCGAACCCGTGGTTCATACAGCAAGTCAAACCGAACACTTGCGGTTCATAGCAAGTTAAACCGAATCCTAGTGATTAAAAGCAAGTCAAAACTGAATCTTTAAGATTCATAGCAAGTCCCGAACCTTTTAGGTTCAAATAGCAAGTTAGAACTTTTTGGTTCAATTAACCTAGAAGTAAGTAGAACCATCTTTGGTTCAAATTTAGCAAGTAGCAAGTTAGAAACATTGTGATTCAATTAAGAAGAGCAAGTAGCAACTTTGAATCATAACATTTCAAATTAGCAAGTATAGACCAAAATTTTGGTCAAAGCAAGTTACTATCGGCCAAGCAAGTCAAATCCGATTAAGCAAGAGTCTGATCAGCAAGTGGGTCAGAACCAGATTTGCAAGTTGGTCAGGAGCATGCAAGAATCTGATTAGCAAGTGGGTCAGGAGTACGCAAGAATCTGATTAGCAAGTGGGTTAGAACCTGATTAGCAAGAGGAAATCAAGAAAGCAAGGAAACATGATTGGAAAAGAAGACAACAAGCATGATGACACATCAAGCAATACGACAGTTCATGAGTAAGGAAATGTTTCACTTCAATGTCCTAAACTGGATGAAACAAATTATACTACTTGGGCATTGTTGATGGAAACAAACTTGAAGACCTATAGTCTTTGGGAAGTGGTTGATGCAAAGGAAGCAGTGGATGAGAAGAAAGATCACACAACTAAGGCAATGATCTTTCAAACATTGTCTCAGGATGTGTTAATGCAAGTTGCATTATACTCGACTGCAAATACGATCGCGTGTCGAAGCGCAATCAAAAATATATCTAAAACCAGGTTACTAGCTACGTTAAACTATAGTATAGAAAAGTAGGGGTGTCGAATCCATAGGGAATTCGTGGAAATGCCTTTCTTAAATTCACGTAACCGATTCTACTAAAACTGGAAATTGACTGCTTTTAGAAAACTTAAACTAGCAAAAACAACTTTGTTTGATTGTAAAACGATTGGAGAAAAGGTAATCACTTCCGGGATTCAAGTTCAACAGAATAACAAACGACTTAGGTTTAACTAGTTTGACTTCACTAAACGTGACACTAACATTTTTAATTAAAGTGATAGATGTGAGACAATCTTTTAAGACTCGTTCGTCCACCCAACTACCAATTCACAAATGCAAGCAAGTACAAATGAACCAAATAGCTAATGATGCAAGAAAACTGGAAACAAATGGCAATTCAGACAACTTCAACACAAGCGAACAGTTTAATTTAATTAAAAGCACATGTATTCAAGTCTTTCACACAAGCACACAAATCAAAACAATAGAAAAACCCAAACTTTATGTTTCACTGAGACGAACCATCCACCCGGAAGTAATCACGAGTGAATTAGCAACTCATGACCATGATTGTATCTTCAAAAACTAACCTAAAATCTTCAATATTGAATGGAATGATGAAACGAATGATTACACACCCTAAAAATAGGCCTCAAAGCTCTGGGATTCGTCCAAGCGAAGTGTCTCTTCGAAACCCTAAAAAATATTGTTTAAATATGCCCAAAAATCTCAATATCCTGACTTTGCAGCGCCCCGGGTGTATCATACGTTGGTTATACACTGCCCTCTTTCTGCCTACGCTGCCTATACGCTGGTCCAAATACGTTGCCCGGCGTATCATACGCCTAACCCGGCGTATCATACGCTCAAGGCCAAACTTAACCTCATATTCAAATCCGGCTCGTCGAGGCACCCCAAATCCATATATGATGGGCTCCGTAACTCATTTTCTAGCTCGAGATATTCCCTTTCCAAGTTCTGGACTCTGGAAATTCTTGTTTAGGCTCCATCTTTTGCATAGTTTCACCTTTAGCTCCTCTTACTTTCTCCCAGATGCCTTCAAAACATGCGTTTAAGTTCCAAACACATGTAGACCGTAATATACTCAAAGTCATTGCATTCAACACACATGACTCACTAATAATGCAATATTAAACACGTATAAACACACACAAACACCCACTCATCACATCCCTATACTTGACTTTTGTTTGCCCTCAAGCAAAGCTTGTTCGTTATTGTCCAACCATCATTAACAATTACACTTCACAAATCCCTGACCAGTTTTCAGCTAAGGTCCAAAGTCATACCCAACTCACAAGACTTACCACAATCAATAGATTTACACCTAGCAAGTAAAAAATATTATACACTATTTAAAACCAAAATATCTAACCAAGCCTAACATGATTAAGGTTTTCCTCATACATCACTCCACTCAGTTTGTATCTGGACTAGCAAAAGTAGTGCCAGAATATATATGGAACACTCAGACCACTAATGAAATATCATTATCATAAGCTTTCATATCAATCATAACTCAACCAAATAACACAAACTGTGCCCAAATCAAGAGGTCTTTTATGGGTTGTAATGTTAGGCTTAGGTTAAGGGTATGGAATTGGGAATTTAAAGTGGCTTGGGTGAGCGGAATCCAACTAAGTTACTTATTCATTCAAACAATTACAACTATTCAACTCTCTACTTTGGGTAAACATGACCCATTACCCAATTACACTCTTATTTCTTTGAACTATGAACTATCAAACACACTTGGGTAAGAGTTGACCCATTAGTAATATTTTTGTATTTTCCTCAAACAAAATTTCTTATATAATATCTCAACTGCAACTACAAAAATTATCTACCATAAACTCCAACTTAATTGAATTCTAACTCACGGGTTTAAAAATAAAAAAGGCTAAAATGGGGTTCGGGCTAATGTTGTGGGTATGGAAAACGAAAGGATATAGGCTCAAATTTGGCTTCTAAGGGATATTGTACGGGTTTGGAAAACAAAAGAAAAGGTTTAAACAAAGGGTTCATCATACCGCCTCTATCATATTCATGCAACAATTTGGTTCATGATCTTGAAATGTATCATATACGCATGTTCTAAAATGATGCAACATTATGGTAAACACACCTGAAACGAAAATGAGCAAATAATCCTAAATATGTTCTATACTCAATATCAAGGCTCAAAATCTCACAAAAACGATGGTAAAGGGTACAGATGTGAAAGCATGCATGAAGGTCCACTATCTACCATGTTACCTCCGATTAGACATTTTTACCAAATTTCTGAAAAATGCTAGCTAGGCTACTTTATCGTGAAACTTAAGAGTATAACCATGACTAAGGACCTAGACCTATGTTACAGTAGGTAAAATGTTGGTGATTTACATTGAAAATCCGGTTTTCAAACACAATTGAACCTGCTCGGGACATTTTGCAATTTTTTTTTAAAATTCTCCATTTTTCAACTTTTCACCAACTTTCACACACTTCCACTTTGTTCCCCCATCCCCACACTTGGGGTACATTTTACTCAATGTATATTCTCAACAATGGGATTCCAGAATCAACTTACTTTATCATCACTGCCCAATTCACAAACTCCCACATGCTACCTCAAGTACCCACGGGTGATAAGACTCAATAACAAACAACTAAAACTAAAACACCCAAAATAAATATAAAATAAATAAAACAAACAAAATAAAACTAAGAAAGAGCACATGACCTGTTTATGTCCTCATGTCTAGGTCCTTGTGTGCATAGAGTAAACTCCTAAACTCATTTTCGTAGAAATCACGGTCGCATTTAGCGTATGTAACAAGCCTTTTAAACCAGCCCAAGTGGACGAGTGAAGTCTCATGAGGGTTTCTAGTGAACACACCCACAAAGTTCATGTTGCCTCCATGAGCCTTCCCCACACTTGTGTCTTACTATATTGACAAGGAACTGAAACAAAAACACAAACAAAACAAAAACAAAAAACAAAACAAAAACAAAAAACAAAACAAATGTAAACAACCGGGTTTCCTCCCGTTTAGCACTAAGTTTTTTAAAGTCTTCATCCAGACCGTACATGATTTAGATCTTATGGTGGTTAGAACACAAATTCCTTTCCAACTACTACCTCACCTGCTCGGTTGTCCTTTCCATTCAAATTTAGCGTCCTCGTATGTTCCACAGCACGGAACTCTTCCTCATCTCTCATTTCCCAAGACTCACCAGTGTCATATGAATGCCTAACAAACTTGGGAGGTTTCTTTTACCTAGCCGGTAATTCTGATGACTTCGTGTTCGACTTAGTATAACTACTTGAACTTTCCACCTGTTGCTTCCATGGTGGCTTTTCTACTTGCACTCCCGCTTCCCCACACTTGGCGATTTCTGCATCTACCGCCTCATTCATCCCCTTTAGCTTAAACTAGTCAAGAACAAAGCCTTTATCGTTTGTGCCACCCTAATCCGCTTTCGACTGAAGCGGACATTTGTTAGTAGCACCTGTTTTGGAACATTTAACTTTACTGAAATAAGTAAAAGAATTTGAAATAATATCTAAGTTAAACTCACGATTGCCAAATGTCATGCTTACTATGTTGTCTCTATAGTTGATCTGAGCATTGGCAGTTGCCAAAAATGGTCTTCCAAGGATGACCCTCGCTTTCTTCTTCTTAACAGTCGGTGCGTAATCAAGCACCATATAATCTTCGGGGTAATAGAATTCCCCAACCTGCACCGCAACTCCTCTAATCATACCCCGACAACATTTCCATGTCATATCTGTTAACACCACGGTGGTGTCAACTTGCTGTAGAGGACCAAAGTCAGACCGGTCATACAGGCTTCCTGGAAGTATGCTGACACTCAACCCATAATCTAACAAGGCTTGATCAATCTTCAATCCCCTAACTTTAACTGGGATAATGGGTTCTCCTTGCTCAACTTCATCTTCTGATCACTCCCTTCACCGTCTTAGTGGGTACTCGCCGCGCTAACATATGCATTCTTTGAACTCGAGGAGCTGGCTCCTTGATGTTGAGGGTTTAACTTTGTGTCACTTGGTAGTTGCCCCTGTGGTCTCCCTGCCACTTCAGCTAACTTCCCAGCCAGTTGTCCCAGTTTTCTCTCAAATGATTCACTGGTCTTGATTTGGATCTCTCTATCTTGTTCAATCCTTTTTAGGGATTCCATGATACCTACAAATTGCGAGTCATTACTAGCTGCAGGTCTGTTTTGTTGGTTTCCCTGTTATTGGAACTGTTGGGATTGATTCTGTTGATAGTTACTCTGCTGATAGCCCCCTTGTTGGTATCCCTGATTGCCTTGATTCCTTTTATAACCGCCCTGATTGTATCCTTGATGGCGGTTCTGGTATTGCTGTTGATTTCCACCCTGCACATCCGAACCCTAAAAGTTAGGATTAAGCTGATTAGATGCATTACCATACCTGAGATTTGGATGATTTCTGAGTCTTGGATGGTAATGTGTTGCATTCATGTCCTGATGCTTTCTCTCCCCACCAATCCGATTCACTTCTTTCTCCTTTTCTTGCTCCCTCGGGCAGTTTGCCAAAGTATGGCCCAATTCATAACATCCGTCACACACCGGATATTTTGTGAGACATTCGCCACCTCTTTACCTCCCATTCTACCAAGACGTGCCATTTGAATTTCCATGGCATCCAACTATTTCTGTGTTTCATTGTCAACTGCCTTTACTGATGAACCCGTCTTTGTCCTCGTCTTTGCATGAGCTTACCTTTTCGATGTCATACACATCCTCTCTAAAATGGCCCAGTCATCATCTTCATGATTGTAGAAGAATGAACCATTGCTTATTGAGTTCACATCTCTCATGTCTTCGAGAAACATACCATCATAAAATGCTTGAATAAGCACCCACTTCTCAATACCGTGGTGTGGACAGTTTCTCAACATTTCTTTGAATCTCTTGAATGCCTCATAGAAAGGCTCTCCAGATTGTTGCCGAAAATTTCTTATTGTTGCCATGGCTTCATTGGTCTTATGTGGTGGGAAGTACTCATCCAATAGCTGCTGTTGTAACTCTGCCCATGTGGCAAAGCTAGCATATGGTAGAGAAAGGAACCATTGCTTTGCCCTATCCTTTAGTGAAAACCGGAAGAGCACTAGTTTCAGCTCATCTGCGGTGATCCCCTGACCATCCATAGTTCAACATGTAGCCTCATACTTAGATAAATGTGTGTAGGGTTCCTCAGTAGCTCTCCTAAAGAAGTGTGGGAGGATCCCTAGACATCCAGGTCGGATCTCAAATGCATTCCCCCTGCGAACTGGTGGTATGACGGGAGAAGCATTCAAAGCTATAGCATGGCGTAATGACTATCCACCCCTTGATCTTATCTGGCTGAATTTCTGTTTCTTGGTTGTTCCTCTCTAATGTTTTGACGGTTCCCTTGAGGTTGCCTATACCGATTTTCTCGATCCATGTTACCCAAATTACCTTGTCGGTTGTTCCTCGGTTGATACCCAAATTCTGTCCGTAGTGGTCGCTGTACCCAACCATCAACTCCATCAAATCTTTGATTTCTGGGAGGGAATGCCTCCTGATGGCTCAAATCATACCATTCTTCTTCCTAATCCCAATTATCACGTTGAGAACCAGTTGTGGGTGATGACTGCGTCCCGATGACAACAGCTCATCATCACCATAATATGAATAGTACGGAAGGTTGTTTTGGGGTTGATATGGATGGTTACGAAATAGTGGTTGTGGTGGAGGTAGTTGGTTTGGTGGCGGTTAGTTTTGTGGTGGTTTTTGAGGGGTGATTGCTTGTAACAATCCAAATTCTGAGAAAATACGAGCTAAAGGACTAAAAATGTCATTAGATGAAACCCTAGCGGTTGAAATGACCTTTTATTAAAGTAGAAGGGTTAGAATACGTTGGACTTAAAGTCCGGAGACTGAAAAGGGTAATTCTGAAATCTGGATAGACGCCGGACCGAAATTATCCTTCCCATCGGTCCGAAATGAGCCAAGGGTCAGATATCGGACCGACGCCAGTTGGATAACGGTCCGATAACTGCCTTGCACCGCAATTCCTAGTGATGAAACGTGTTGGATGACTCACCATTGAGATCTGACACGTGTAAAACAAATATCGGACCGACATAAAAGCATAGCGGTCCGCTATGTCCATAACGGACCGATGTCTACTACATAACGGTCCGCTATGTTCTCCAAACCAATAAGTCGCCTCACTTAGATGTCGAACCTACATCGCCGGGGATAACGTTCCGACATGGGTGGCAATCCAGCCTATAAATAGATGGTGTTGGCTGTTCATTTGAAAACACAAAACCATCATCTCCACTACTATCACACACGCATACCGAGGAGATTGAGGTGACGGTTACAAGCGCGGTGGTTACGAGTGCGGTACGCTGCAAGAACAGTTCGAGTTCGGAGAAACGTTTAAGCGAGGAACGAACTTAGGAACTACCAAGAATAAAGTAAGTATATTGGACCCGTACCCTAGACACGATATGTAAATTATGTGATTAAATGATATGTGTTATGTGTTATGTGTTATTTGTATGACGAGGGTACGGGGTGATAACGAATTAGTCTAAACACTAAACGGGAATAATGGAGTAGTCACGACGTATCCAAGGGGTGGTGGATACACCGCTGGTACTTCCTATATATAAACCTCTTCGATATTTCGTGGCGAAACCATTATGAACGTTTAGGGTTATAGACTAAAAGATAAAATGAAATATAGTAAACGTACGAGAGAACTTACGACCGGTATGTAGTTATCTGACAAACGGAATGTTCTGTCTAAGGAAAGAGTGGTGTATAAATATCTCCTAGACCCGTCATTCTTTCCGGGGAACATCTCTATTGGAGGTACTACTCTGGAAGGATAATCACCCTAGTTTACAATATATGACAAATATGAATATATGGTGAAAATAAATCATGCATAATAAATATGAGTACATGAAGTACATGATGAGCATGAATATGTGAAATGCATGATGATTACGTGAATGTACGATGATACGTGTAAACAGGAATGAGTATGATGGAACGAGTCTTACCCCTAAAATGAAATAATGGAGTACTCATGAAGTGTTAAAGGGGTGGTGGATACGCCGCTGGTACTTCCTATATATAAACCCTTTTAATGCAGCGTGGAGAAACCGTTACGAAATTTTAATGTAAGGACTAGTTTGGAAGGTAAATCAAGCATATACGTGAAATGAATCAAATGCTTGATACATTTGGGAGGCTATGAGTCTAAGATACTCAAGGTCCCAAATGAAATGAGATACCCGGCCAGTACGGTGGATCTTAATAAATAAAGAAGAGAACTAAAGAGAACTCTAGGCCTACGGGGCTGAAGGAGAAAAGATTCCAAGCCTACGGGGCTGTGGAATGAATGAGTCTTCATGACAAATGCGATGGGTCTATACTGACGAGTATAAGAACCTTGCCAATACTCGAACGGAGGTACGGCTTAAGATGGTTACGAGGGGTTAGCACACTCATAAAATATACGAATACCGTGATGGGAGGTACGTCCGAAGATGGTCACGGGGGCACCGAGAGCCCGAGAAAACGTGAACAATAATAAGAACCTAAAGGGTTCATAAATGAAAGGAAAAGATGCAGTGTACTTACTTAGCGAAAGCTAATTCAAAAACATTTTCTAAACACCGTAGGAAAGAAGCACGTGGAATGACGCGTCCTGAGGACGGAGCAGTCGGAGTTAGAGATCCCTATGTAAAATTGTGTAACTACATTTTCTTTTGTAACACAATGATATTATAAATGAAAAGTTACCTTAGCCATTTAATGGCAAGGTTTTTGTCAAACTGGGACCATTTTTCGCAATATAATGCTCTGATAAAGTAAGAATTAAGTAGGATGTTTCAGGTTGGTATCAGAGCACAGTTTGAGGGATTTAAGTATCAGAAGGGGTACTTAAACTCAAACCATAAGTGCTCATGATATAAATAGGGATTCAGCTATACGCTAGTCCAAATACGCTGCCCGACGTATCATACGCCTAACCCGGCGTATCATACGTTCAAGGCCAAACTTAACCTCATATTCAAATCCGGCTCGTCCATATATTAGGGGCCCCGTAACTCATTTTCTAGCTCGAGATATGCCCATTCCAAGTTCGGGACTCTAGAACTTCCTATTTAGGCACCATCTTTTGCATAGTTTCACCTTTAGCTCCTCTTACTTTCTCCCAGATGCCTTCAAAACATGCGTTTAAGTTCCAAACACCTGTAGACCATAATATACTCAAAGTCATTGCATTCAACACACATGACTCACTAATAATGCAATATTAAACAAGTATAAACACACATAAACACCAACTCATCACATCCCCACACTTGACTTTTGTTTGCCGTCAAGCAAAGCTCGTTCATTATTGTCCAACCATCATTAACAATTACACTTCACAAATCCCTGACCAGTTTTCAGCTAAGGTCCAAAGTCATACCCAACTCACAAGACTTACTACAGTCAATAGATTTACACCTAGCAAGTAAAAAATATTATACACTATTTAAAACCAAAATATCTAACCAAGCCTAACATGCTTCAGGTTTTCCTCAAACATGCAATCACACCTCTCACAATGTTCACTCCACTCAGTTTGTATCTGGACTAGCAAAAGTAGTGCTAGAATATATATGGAAAACTCAGACCACTAATGAAATATCATTATCATAAGCTTTCATATCAATCATAACTCCACCAAATAACACAAACTGTGCACAAATTAAGAGGTCTTTTATGGGTTCTAATGTTGGGATTAGGTTAAGGGTATGGGATTGGGAATTTAAAGCGGGTTGGGTGTGCGGAATCCAACTAAGTTACTTATTCATTCAAACAATTACAACTATTCAACTCTCTACTTTGGGTAAACATGACCCATTACACAATTACGCTCTTATTTCTTTGAACTATGAACTATTAAACACACTTGGGTAAGAGTTGACCCATTACTAATATTTTTGTATTTTTCTCAAAACAAATTTCTTATATAATATCTCAATTGCAACTACAAAAATTATCTACCATAAACTCCAACTTAATTGAATTACAACTCACGGGTTTAAAAATAAAAAAAGCTAAAAAGGGGTTCGAGCTAATGTTGTGGGTATGGCAAACGAAAGGATATAGGCTCAAATTTGGCTTCTAAGGGATATTGTACGGGTATGGAAAACAAAAGAAAAGGTTTAAACAAAGGGGTTCATCATACTGCCTCTATCATATTCATGTAACAATTCGGTTCATGATCTTGAAATGTATCATATACGCAAGTTCTAAAATGATGCAACATTATGGTAAACACATCTGAAAAGAAAATGAGCAAATAATCCTAAATATGTTCTATACTCAATATCAAGGCTCAAAATCTCACAAAAACGGTAGTAAAGGGTACAGATGTAAAAGCATGCATGAAGGTCCACTATCTACCATGTTACCCCCGATTAGACATTTTTACCAAATTTCTGAAAAACGCTTGCTAGGCTACTTTATCGTGCAACTTAAGAGTATAACCATGACTAAGGACCTAGACCTATGTTCCAGTAGGTAAAATGTTGGTGATTTACATTGAAAATCCAGTTTTCAAACACAATTGAACCTGCTCGTGACATTTTGCAAATCTTTTTAAAATTCTCCATTTTTTAACTTTTCACCAACTTTCACACACTTACACTTTGTTCCCCCATCCCCACACTTGGGGAACATTTTACTCAATGTATATTCTCGACAATGGGATTCCCGAATCAACTTACTTTATCATCACTGCCCAATTCACAAACTCCCACAGGCTATCTCAAGTACCCACGGGTGATAAGACTCAATAACAAACAACTAAAACTAAAACACCCAAAATAAATATAAAATAAATAAAACAAACAAAATAAAACTAAGAAAGAGCACATGACCTGTTTATGTCCTCATGTCTAGGTCCTCGTGTGCATAGAGTAAACTCCTAAACTCATTTTCGTAGGAATCACGGTTGCATTTAGCGTATGTAACAAGCCTTTTAAACCAGCCCAAGTGGACGAGTGAAGTCTCATGAGGGTTTCTAGTGAACACACCCACAAAGTTCATGCTGCCTCCATGAGCCTTCCCCACACTTGTGTCTTACTATATTGACAAGGAACTGAAACAAAAACACAAACAAAACAAAAACAAATGTAAACAATTTGGTTGCCTCACGTTTAGCGCTAAGTTTTTTAAAGTCTTCAGCCAGACCGTACATGATTTAGATCTTATGGTGGTTGGAACACAAATTCCTTTCCAACTACTACCTCACCTACTCGGTTTTCCTTTCCATTCAACTTTAGCGTCCTCATATGTTCCACAGCACGGAACTCTTCCTCATCTCTCATTTCCCAAGACTCACCAATCTCATATGAATGCCTTACAAACTTGGGAGGTTTCTTTTACCTAGCCGGTAATTCTGATGACTTCGTGTTCGGCTTAGTATAACTACTTGAACTTTCCACCTGTTGCTTCCATGGTGGCTTTTCTACTTGCACTCCCGCTTCCCCACACTTGGCGATTTCTGCATCTACCGCCTCATTCATCCCCTTTAGCTTAAACTAGTCAAGAACAAAGCCTTTATCATATGTGCCACCCTCATCCCCTTTCGACTGAAGCGGACATTTGTTAGTAGCACCTGTTTTGGAACATTTAACTTTACAGAAATAAGTAAAAGAATTTGAAATAATATCTAAGTTAAACTCATGGTTGCCAAATGTCATGCTTACTATGTTGTCTCTACCGTTGATCTGAGCATTGGCATTTGCCAAAAATGGTCTTCCAAGGATGACCCTCGCTTTCTTCTACTTCACAGTCGGTGCGTAATCAAGCACCATAAAATCTTCAGGGTAATAGAATTCCCCAACCTGCATCGCAACTCCTCTAATCATACCCCGACAACATTTCCATTTCAAATCCGCTAACACCACGGTTGTGTCAACTTGCTGTAGAGGACCAAATTTAGACCGGTCATACAGGCTTCCTAGTAGTAAGCTGACACTCGACCCATAATCTATCAAGGCTTGATCAATATTCAATCCCCCAACTTTAACTGGGATAATGGGTTCTCCTTGCTCACCTTCATCTTCCGAGTCACTCCCTTCACCGTCATGGTGGGTACTCGCCGCGCTAACATATGCATTCTTTAAACTCGAGGAGCTGGCTCCTTGATGTTGAGGGTTTAACTTTGTGTCACTTGGTAGTTGCCCCTGTGGTCTCCCTGCCACTTCAGCTAACTTCTCAGCCAGTTGTCCCATTTTTCTGTCAAAGGATTCATTGGTCTTGATTTGGATATCTCTATCTTGTTCAATCCTTTTCAGGGATTCCATGATACCTGCAAATTGCGAGTCATTACTAGCTGCAGGTCTGTTTTGTTGGTTTCCCTGTTATTGGAACTGTTGGGATTGATTCTGTTGATAGTTACTCTGCTGATAGCCCCCTTGTTGGTATCCCTGATTGCCTTGATTCCTTTTATAACTGCCCTGATTGTATCCTTGCTGGCAGTTCTTGTATTGCTGTTGATTTCCACCCTGCACATCCGAACCCTAAAAGTTAGGATTAAGCTGATTAGATGCATTACCATACCTGAGATTTGGATGATTTCTGAGTCCTGGATGGTAATGTGTTGCATTCATGTCATGATGCTTTCTCTCCCCACCAATCCGATTCACCTCTTCTGCCTTTCCTTGCTCCCTCGGGCAGTTTGCCAAAGTATGGCCCAATTCATCACATCCGTCACACACCAGATATTTTGTGAGACATTTGCCACCTCTTTACCTCCCATTATACCAAGACATGCCATTTGAATTTCCATGGCATCCAACTGTTTCTGTGTTTCATAGTCAACTGCCTTTACTGATGAACCCGTCTTTGTTCTCCTGTTTACATGCGCTTGCATTTTCGATGTCGTACACATCCTCTCTAAAATGGCCCAGTCATCATTTTCATGATTATAGAAGAATGAACCATTGCTTATTGAGTTCACATCTCTCACGTCTTCGGGCAACAAACCATCATAAAATGCTCGAATAAGCACCCACATCTTAATATCGTGGTGTGGGTAGTTTCTCAACATTTCTTTGAATCTCTTGAATGCCTCATAGAAAGGCTCTCTAGATTGTTGCCGAAAATTTCTTATTGTTGCCCTGGCTTCATTGGTCTTATGTGGCGGGAAGTACTCATCCAATAGCCGCTGTTGTAACTCTGCCCAGGTGGAAATGCTAGCAGATGGTAAAGAAAGGAACCATTGCTTTGCCCTATCCTTTAGTGAAAACTGGAAGAGCACCAGTTTCACCTCATCTGCTGTGAACCCCTGACCATCGATGGTCCCACATGTATCCTCACACTCAGATAAATGTTTGTAGGGTTCCTCAGTAGCTCTCCCAAAGAAGTGTGGGAGGATCCCTAGACATCCAGGTCATATCTCAAATGCATTCCCCATACGAACTGGTGGTATGACGGGAGAAGAATTCAAAGCTATTGCAGGGCGGAAATGACTATCCAACCCTTGATCTTATCTGGTTGGGTTTATGTTTCTTGGTTGTTCATCTCTAAAGTTTTGACGGTTCCCTTGAGGTTGCCTATACCAATTTTCTTGATCCATGTTACCCAAATTACCTTGTCGGTTGTTCCTCGGTTGATACCCAAATTCTGTCCGTAGGGGTGGATGTACCCATCCATCAACTCCATCAAATCTCTTATTTCTAGGAGGGGATGCCTCCTGATGGCTCAAGTCATACCATTCTTCTTCCTCATCCCAGTTCTCACGTTGAGAACCATGTTTGGGTGATGACTGCGTCCCGATGACAACAGCTCATCATCACCATAATATGAATAGTATGGAAGGTTGTTTTGGGGTTGGTATGGATGGTTACGAAATAGTGGTTGTGGTGGAGGTAGTTGGTTTGGTGGCGGTTAGTTTTGTGGTGGTTTTTGGGGGTGATTGCTTGTAACAACCCAAATTCTGAGAAAATACGAGCTAAAGGACTAAAAATGTCATTAGATGAAACCCTAGCGGTTAAAATGACCTTTTATTAAAGTAGAAGGGTTAGAATACGTTGGACTTAAAGTCCGGAGACTGAAAAGGGTAATTCTGAAATCTGGAAGGACGTCGGACCGAAATTATCCTTCCCATCTGTCCGAAATGAGCCAAGGGTCAGATATCGGACCGACGCCAGTTGGATAACGGTCCGATAACCGCCTTGCGCCGCAATTCCTAGTGATGAAACGTGTTGGATGACTCACTATTGAGATCTGACGCGTGTAAAACAAATATCGGACAGACATAAAAGCATAGCGGTCCGCTATGTCCATAACGGACCGATGTCTACTACATAACGGTCCGCTATGTGCTCGCCAAACCAATAAGCCGCCTCACTTGGATGTCGGGCCGACATCGCCAGGGATAACGGTCCGACATGGATGGCAATCCAGCATATAAATAGATGGTGTTGGTCGTTCATTTGAAAACACAAAACCATCATCACCACTATTAACACACACGCATACCGAGGAGATTGAGGTGACGGTTACAAGCGCGATGGTTAAGAGTGTGGTACGTTGCAAGAACAGTTCGAGTTCGGAGAAACGTTTAAGCGAGGAACGAACTTAGGAACTACCAAGAATAAAGTAAGTATATTGGACCCGTACCCTAGACACGATTATGTAAATTATGTGATTAAATGATATGTGTTATGTGTTATGTGTATGACGAGGGTATGGGGTGATGACGAATTAGTCTAAACACTAAACGGGAATAATGGAGTTGTCACGACGTATCCAAGGGGTGGTGGATATGCCGCTGGTACTTCCTATATATAAACCTCTTCGATATTTCGTGGTGAAACCATTATGAACGTTTAGAGTTATAGACTAAAAGAGAAAATGAAATATAGTAAACGTACGAGAGAACTTACGACTGGTATGCAGTTATCTGACAAACGGAATGTTCTGTCTAAGGAAAGAGTGGTGTATAAATATCTCCTAGACCCGTCATTCTTTCCGCGAAACATCTCTGTTGGAGGTACTACTCTAGAAAGGATAATCACCCCAGTTTACAATATATGACAAATATAAATATATGGTGAAAATATATCATGCATAATGAATATGAGTACATGAAGTACATGATGAGCATGAATATGTGAAATGCATGATGAATACGTGAATGCACGATGATACGTGTAAACAGGAATGAATATTATGGAACAAGTCTTAACCCTAAAATGAAATAACGGAGTACTCACGAAGTGTTAAAGGGGTGGTGGATACGCCGCTGGTACTTCCTATTTATAAACCCTTTTAATGCAGCATATACGTGAAATGAATCAAATGCTTGATACATTTGGGAGGTTATGAGTCTAAGATACTCAAGGTCCCAAATGAAATGAGATACCCGGCCAGTAAGGTGGATCTTAATAAATAAAGAAGAGAACTAAAGAGAACTCCAGGCCTACGGGTTGAAGGAGAAAGGATTCCAAGCCTACGGGGCTGTGGAATGAATGAGTCTTCGTGACAAATGCGAGGGGTCTATACCGACGAGTATAAGAACCTTGTCAATACTTGGACCGGAGGTACGGCCTAAGATGGTTACGAGGGAGTTAGCACACTCATAAAATATACGAATACCGTGATCGGTGGTACGTCCGAAGATGGTCACGGGGGAACCGAGAGCCCGAGAAAACGTGTACTTACTTAGCGAAAACTAGTTCAAAAACATTTTCTAAACACCGCAGGAAAGAAGCACGTGGAATGACGCTTCCTGAGGACGGAGCAGTCGGAGTTAGAGATCCCTATGTAAAATGATGTAATTACATTTTCTTTTGTAAAACAATGATATTATAAATGAAAAAGTTACCTTATCCATTTAATGGCAAGGTTTTTGTCAAACTAGGACCATTTTCCGCAATATAATGCTCTGATAAAGTAAGAATTAAGTAGGATGTTTCAGGTTGGTATCAGAGCACGGTTTGGGGGATTTAAGTATCAGAAGGGGTACTTAAACTCAAACCATAAGTGCTCATGATATAAATAGGGATTCAATCCGAGGTCGTCCAAGGAAGCATGTATATTTAAGTTCCAGCGCTTAAACAGAAATGTATGAATATACGTAGGCAAAAATTTGTATGAGATAAGCTCCATGTGATAGTTGGGAGTATCATGATAAGTAACATACATTGCCTTATGCCTAGCTAGTATTGGAGCTAATGTATGGGACCATCATGATGTCTCAAACATCATATGATAACTTATCCGAGCAGATAGTAAGTCGGGAATGTGATTATGCATGATTAAAATGAATGAATGAATGTGCATATGTGTACAATGCATAGATGGGGCCTTATGTGAAACCCTAGAATATTGGAGTAGGGTTAAACTGATAAAAGGCCTATAGTATAAAAACCCTAGACTATGATTAGGGTAAACAAATGAGAGATTAAATGACATCATGTTTCAGCAAATGGCTGAACATCAAAACGACGAGATACGTGATGAAGGGAGTCACAGGAGATATGAATCTCCACATCATGATGAAAACGAAGTTGAGCAAGTCCTGAAGAATATCCGGAAACAAATCACAATATAAGTAGGAAAGGCAATTGATGCAAACTTCCCGATTCTACAAGCTGAACTACAGAGCTGGTTTGAAAACCATAAAGAAGTTACTCATAATAGAGAAGGAGGAAATCCAAAAGTTGATATGAAGTCAACTCATTGTACATACAAGGATTCATGACATGCAAACCTTTAGAGTTTAAGGGAGCTGTTAATCCCTTAGAAATTCAGAGGTGGATTGCCTCAATAGAAAGGGCATTCGATACATGCCACTGTGAAAAAGAAGATGAAGTCACCTTCGCTACCAACCTATTAAAAGAGTGAGCTGATGATTGGTGGGGAGTAGTGAAAAGAGAAAAAGGTAGAGATAAAATTATGGAAATGAGTTGGGAAGAGTTCAAAGATCTCTTCTTAAAAAACTATTGCCCCCGAGCGGCAATTGAAAAAATTACTGAGGAGTTTCTTCAACTCCGTCAGACAACAGAGACGGTAGATGAAATCACGGGGATTTTCTTTTACAAGGCTAGATTCTGTCCAGCTTTGTTGACAACCCCGGAGATGTGGATGACGAGATACCATCTCATTTAAAAAAAAGAGATTAGAGAGTTTATTTATCCATCCAAGTGCGCAAACTTGGAGGAGATGATTGATTGGGCTCGGGAACGCGAAACTGAGCTCAAGAGACAAGCTGAGCGAGACGGGAGGAGGAAAGGAGAAATTTATCCTTCTCCTATGCCTCTTAAGAGGTTTAAGTTTAGTAAACCGGGAGGTGGTTCCTCCTAAAGGAAAAGTATCCAAATCTGCAAGACTTGTGGGAGAAGGCACCCAGGGTAGTGTCGATTCAATTCCACGACTTGCAACAAATGTGGAAAGGCAGGACATACTGCATTGCAGTGTATGAGTGGAACCAGATTGTGCTACAACTGTTATAAAGCAAGACATTTTAGCAGAGAATGTCCTGAGTTAAAATTTCAGACGCAAAAGACCGGGGAAGGGTCAAGAGTAGCAGAAAATGAAGTTAAAAGGATCGAGGCTCCGAAGCCAAAGGGAAGGGATTTTCAGATCACTACAGAGGAAGCGAAAGATGTTCCTGATGTTGTATCAGGTACATTCCTCTTGAATTCCCTACCTACTTGTGTTTTATTTGATACAGGAGCTAGTCGATCATTTATTTCTTTAAAATATGTGAACTCTAGAAAGTTCAATAGAAGTAGGTTGGCTAAGGTATTAGAAGTCGAAATCGCAAGTGATCGAAATTGCGTAGTGACTGAAATATGCCGAGATTGCCGACTACTGATAGAGGAAGAAGAATATTCCATCGACTTAATTCCAATACCGATGCAAGAATTAGACATGATCATTGGAATGGACTGGTTATCTTCGCATGTTGCAATGATTATATGCAATGAGAAGATTGTACGATTCATGACGCCTATAGGAAAGGAAGTTAGTATCATAGGTGAACGACAGAACCATATCACGATATGTACAATGCCCAAAATAAGTAGCTACGTGAGACAAGGTCATCAAGCCTTCTTAGCCTACGCAGCTGATGTAAAGATGAAAGGGAAAGAACTGGATCAAGTTCCAGTAGTAAAATAATACTGGAATAGGGTGAGATGTGGCGTCGTTTGTAATTAGGGTTATAAGAAACCTTGAAACCGTATGTATTTGGGGTGTTTAATGTATGAACAATTCGAACGATTTGCAGCAAGTATCACAAATTAATTGTTCATTTTCATCCGGTTTTGATCTTTGAATACCAATAACTTTTGCTCTACAGGCTAAATTATAAATTCAATGTTTGACTATTTTGACCTACAAATATAATTTTGTCATCCTGTATAACTTACCCAATCCATCTCATTAAAGCACCTCCAATGGAGGTGTGAAGATGAGTATATGGACAAAAAAATTCCAAAAGGCGTGTTGGAGAAGTTGTTTGTGGTTGCGTTTATCCGGCCTCGTCTGGAATTTCAAACGGAGACAAATAGGTAGTGGTGTGCCCCTCTTTATTAGATCAATTGTAATTATAGATAATAGAAGGTAGTTTGTGTAAATATGGTTATAGTATATAACCAGCTCTTGTAACCTAATTCCCTATACATTTTCAATACAATTTACAATTACACACTTAAGGTGTTTCACTTAGTATCAGAGTGACATTGGCTCTACTATCGCCGTCGATCACAACCGGAGCCTACAAAGCTCCACAGCTGCAATCTACATCACCGGAGCATACTGTCACACCCCAACCGACGGCGGAAACGTCGGGGCGGGACATGAAGACTATTCATGAGCACATGGTTGACTAAGTTTTAATATATTAAATCATCACATTTAAATTCAAACCAAACAAATATCCAACAAGGTACATGAATTTCAAAATACATAACAAGTTTCGTTTATTATCTAGGTCCACAGCTTAAGTGTAGTAAACTTGAGCAATCTCAAACATTCGTACCTGCAACATGGTTAAAACAATGTCAACTAAAAAGTTGGTGAGCATACGTAGGTTTTGGCTCTAAATAGTATCATTGTGTTTTGTGCATACAATCCATACAAATCATGGTTAATAAGTCCTATATGGAGAGTTACTATTGTGAAACCAAATTGTACAATCAAACCTTTGTAACTAGAATGCAAAAACCAAAATGTGTTGTCGGTAACAATCACCCTACCTGCGTGGGTTTGTCAGACTCAATAGATCTATCATTGTTAAACGTCGGCTTGTGTAGTTAATGATTGTACATGTAAATTGCACATAAAATTGTAGTTTGCACACCTAGTACTCAAGCATAAGGCTCAAATTGCACACATGAATGTACGGTGGAATTGTATTGTGTAATTTGTAACATTGTATACTTGAAACTCATGTTCCACCCCAAAAATGTAAAAAGGGGTTATGTAAACTCACTTGTATCAAATTATAGTAGTTAACACGAGTTATGGATAACACAAGTGATTTGCTAATAACTAGGTTTGACCTATAGTGAAATAGTATAAATTTGGATTAATAATATGCACAATGTCTAAGGCAATTCTAAGGCTTCAACGGGAGTGAGTGTAGGGACTTGTACAAAGGGTTAGTATATACGTTTGTGTTTGCATTTGAATAAAAAATGTAAGTTCAAATTTAATAGTGAAAGACTTATGGTTTAATTTGAACAATGAACTAAAATAGTAATAAAATTCTTTTTATTTATTTAACTAAAAAGAAGTAGTGTGGAATTATATTTATTCAAACATAATTTAAATAAATAAATTTATTTTATTTATTTGTTTATGAAAATGTATCAAGAAATATGGTAAATATATATTAGTATATAAATAGATTGTGTAGGTTTTGAATAAAATAATTATATATATACTTTTTATTTAAAATTTATTTCTTTTTAATCCACTAGAAAATATTAAATAATTAGTTTAAAATTTCCAAGTTGATAATTTGGTTTATGAAACAATTCCCAGGACTTGGGGTTTTATAAAATAATTTTTATAAATGGATTTGCGTTTAAACAGAATTTATATTAAAATGATTTAAAAAATAGAACTGATCAAGGGACACACGACCGTGCCAAAGTAGAGCACGACCGTACTTAGGCTCGGGACGTGACCGTGTCTCGTCAGGAGGCACAACCATGCTTGGAGTAAGGGCACGACCGTGCAAAGGGATGAGCACGACCGTGTCTGGTTTTCTCCAGAAAACAAATTTACTAGATCTTGCATTAAAAAGGGTTGGATTCATGGGGCTCTCAAAGAATGAATGTTGGCGAATGTAACCATGTAATTTAATTGAATTGAGGTCGTGTCTAGGGTGTAGTTCGATTAAAACGTATATGTCACGAACCCTAGGATCGATTCACGTTAAATTCGATGTTGTAAGCCCCAATTGGGTTAGGGCTTTCCATCTACAGATGAAAATGAAAGCGTAGGTGTGATTTATTACCTTAAACGATCTCGAATTGGTGGGTGCGACCAAAAGGAGTTCCGACTTGATCTCCGACGACTCCGGCTTCGTCTCCGACCAAATTGATGTCTGCAACCGCTTCTGAGAGTTGCGAATGAGGTGTGGGAATGTTCATTTGTGTGAATGTCTGTAAGGTCTCAAACTCGGGAGGCCTCACTTGTTGGATTTACTCATTCACAAACAGTTATTAAACTTGAATATCAAATAACGCAGCAGAATCATTCATTCATCATAATTAAAACTTGTTCATACATGCGGAAGCGTAACGTTATCAAATACATAAACATAACATAAACAACTTATAACGGGATGCCAGTCTTCATATCATCCGGGTAACTCTTTTCGCTTGCCAAGCATCACCGTCCATCATCATAACCTGCCCTTAACCTGAATATGCATCCTAAAAAGTCAGCTACGCTGGTGAGTTCAAGCTTTACATAAAACCTTAACATAAAAATTTTGCCAAAAACATAACATACATTTGTTTAACAAAAGCGTACGTAAAACATGCAATAACTTAACATCATCGTAACATAACATCATAACTTAAGTCAACATGAACCGAATCTGCACCTTCTCGTAACCGTCAATTCCATACATCGCATACCAGCGGATGAACTTAAGGCTCGTTACCTCTAAGCCATCCGTCACAGGGTCCCCTAAGGCTCGTTACCTCTAGGTGGACCAAACATATGTCTCCTAAGGCTCGTTACCTCTAGGTAGACCAAACATACGTCTCCTAAGGCTCATTACCTCTAGGTAGACCAAACATACGTCCCCTAAGGCTCGTTACCTCTAGGTGGACCAAACATACGTCTCCTAAGGCTCGTTACCTCTAGGAAGACCAAACATAATTTAGGCACTATTTCCCCGCAAGGAATAGTACCTTCCATTGGGATCCCGGTAATCCCATGGGTGACCGTCGTCACCCCATCATCAACCAGTTGTACAACCGTTAGCCAGCCACAAAGGCCCCCCGTAAGGTGAGGCCAATACATACATACCTTAGCTCCCGTAGGAACTCGTGGCAGATTCGTTCATTCGTGACTTTCATAAAACCTTTACCTCTTTTTAGTTAAAGCATTCGTACGTTTTTTTAAACGAAACATCATCTCTTTCGTAAACCTTTCGTAAACTTCATTTGGCAAAACATTTCATAAACATCATCCCGTAAACATCATTTCATAAACATCTCATCGTAAACATCGTTTCGTAAACATCATTTCAAAACATCATTCCGTATGTATGCACACCAGCCCAAACATTTAATTAAAACATTTAAAGAAGGGCTTCTAGAACTCACCTTATAAGCTAGTCTCGGTTTTCCTAAACAAAGGCCCAACAACGTCACTTATGATCTGAATTGATTAGTTAAATACACATCAGACCAATACCGACTCTAACGGTTTAACCATTCTAAACATACTAACTTACTTAACCTGCCTGGTGCCTGCGCACTTAGCAAGTGCGTAGACCGTGCTGCCTGCGCACTTAGCAAGTGCGCAGACCCTGCTGCCTGCACACTTAGCAAGTGCGCAGACCCCTCTTCCTGCGTACTTAGCAAGTGCACAGACCCCTTTTCATGCGTACTTGATAACTACGCAGGACCTGCTCCGTGCGCACTTGACCTGTTTCTTCACAAAACCCTAACTTTCGCATTCAGGTCTGATCTCGTCAAGATCTCGAACCTGTTTGCATCCAAAACGTTCGTTTTCCATTAAGGAACTCAAATCTATGTTTATCTTTCAGTTTCATCCGTAAAAACGTTGCCTTTTCACCCAAAACCCGAAAAACCCAAAAACGAACTAAAACTCAGATTTAGGTCAGATCGTTACCTGAATCGAGCTTCTGATTCAGAGGTTCTTCTCACGAGTTATGGAGTAACACTTTGCTGAAATCTCGGGTCGATCCACCAACTTTCTCTCTCTACGGTTTCTCTCTCTAGAACTTACAAATGTGAGAAATGGTGGAGAGTCTAAGCTATTTATAGGGGAGGCTCCCCTTCTAGCACGCCGGCCCATCCGACCCGACCCGACATGCCTCGTTCATTTATTTCGTCATTTTAACTGTCGTTTTATTTTTGGGATGTTACAAGTCTACCCCCTTACAATAGGTTTCGTCCCCGAAACCTATCATAAGTCAAATAGATGAGGTTACGACTCCCTCATTTCCTTCTCTGTTTCCCAAGTGGCTTCCGATCCCTTTCGATGTTTCCATTGGACTTTAACCAATTGGATAATCTTATTACGCAAACGCTTCTCCTTCTTGTCTAAGATGGCCACGGGTTCTTCGATGTAATTAAGGCTGTTGTCGACCTCGGTGTCGGTAAGTGGTACGTGAGCCGATTCATCCGACAAACACTTTCGCAAGTGTGATACATGGAAGGTAGGATGAACCCACTTAACTCATCAGGCAACTCTAACCGATAAGCGACTTCACCAACCCGCGCCATTATCCTGAATGGTCCGACAAACCTCGGACTTAACTTTCCTCTCTTCCTGAATCGTATGATCCCTTTCCAGGGTGACACTTTCAACATTACTCTGTCCCCAACATCAAACTCAATAGGCCTTCGTCGTTTATCCGCGTAGGATTTCTGATGATCTTGAGCGGCCTTCATTCTTGCTTTGATTTGATCAAACCGTTCCGATGTTTCTCTTACGACTTCAAGACTTCCTAATTCCTTCTGTCCAATCTCACCCCAACAAACCGGGGTCCTACATCTTCTCCCATACAACATTTCGTAAGGCGGCAAGCCTATCGTCGTGTGATGACTATTGTTGTAGGAGAATTCGGCTAACGACAGATGACTGTCCCAACTGCCGCAAAAATCGATAATACAAGCACAAAGCATATCCTCCAATGTCTGAATGGTCCTTTCAGACTGACCATCCGTTTGTGGGTGGTATGCCGTGCTGATATTAAGCCTCGTGCCCATCGCCTCGTGAAATCTTTTCCAGAACCTCGATGTGAATCGTGTGTCCCGGTCAGATACGATCGTCAAAGGCATCCCATGCCGTGCTACTACTTCGTTAATAAATACTTCCGCTAACCTTTCCAATGAGAATGTCTCGCGAATAGGTAGGAAATGAGCACTCTTCGTTAAACGGTCCACAATTACCCAAATGGTGTCATGACCTTTAGCTGTGCGTGGTAGCTTGGTTATGAAGTCCATGGTAATGTGTTCCCACTTCCATTCCGGTATATCAAATGGTTGGATCTTTCCATACGGTTTCTGGTGTTCGGCCTTTACTTGTGAGCAAGTCAAGCACTTGCTTACATACTTTGCCACCTTATATTTCATCTCAGGCCACCAGTATTCCTTTCTCAGATCTTGGTACATTTTATTGGTGCCAGGATGGATAGAGTATCGAGACTTATGAGCCTCATCCAAGATTTTGGTTCTAAGCTCGCCACTCATAGGTATCCATACCCGTCCAAAACGTGTCCTAACTCCAAAGGTGTTATATTCCAACTTGTCCCGTTGGCCAACCATCCTTTCCTTCTTTATGTTTTCTTCTTTAAGTGCCTCATCTTGAGCCTTTTCAATTTCTCTCATCACATCCGATGTTACCACCAACTGGCAAGCTTTCACTCTAATAGGAGTAGGCACATCCTTTCGGCTTAGAGCGTCAGCCACCACGTTTGCCTTTCCAGGATGGTACATGATCTCACAGTCATAATCCTTCAGGAGTTCCAACCATCGTCTCTGCCTCATATTAAGCTCCTTTTGTTCGAAGAAATACTTCAAACTTTTGTGGTCGGAGTAAATAGTAAACTTCACCCCGTAAAGGTAGTGCCTCCAGATTTTCAACGCGAATACGACAGCAGTAAGTTCCAAATCATGGGTTGGATAATTAGCTTCGTGAACCTTCAACTGTCGTGACGCATACGCGATCACTCTTCCGCATTGCATCAACACGCATCCCAATCCCTGACCCGAAGCGTCAGAGTATACCACTAAGTCTTCATTACCCTCGGGAAGGGCCAAGACTGGAGCTTGGGTTAGCCTCTTCTTCAATTCCTTAAACGCCTCATCTTGGGTCGAACCCCATTCATACTTAACCTCTTTCCGAGTCAACTTTGTCAACGGCGAAGCTATTTTCGAAAAATCCTGGATGAATCTCCGATAGTAGCCTACCAATCCCAAGAAACTGCGGATTTCAGTTGGCGTCTTAGGAATATTCCATTCCTTTACCATCACTATCTTTGCTGGGTCAACCATAATGCTGTTCGGGTTAATGACGTGACCTAGGAATTGGACTTCCCTAAGCCAGAACGCGCATTTGGAGAACTTAGCATACAACTTTTCCTTTTTCAGAGCCTCCAACACCTTCTTTAAGTGACATGCGTGATCACCCTCATTCTTGGAGTAGATGAGGATATCATCGATGAACACAATTACCAATCGGTCCAGCATCGGTCGACAAACACTTTTCAGCAAATCCATGAACGCTGCGGGGGCATTCGTCAATCCAAAAGACATTACGCGGAACTCGAAATGTCCATAACGCGTGCGAAATGCAGTTTTCGGTATGTCTTCTTCCCTCACCTTCAACTGATGGTACCCGGACCGAAGGTCGATTTTTGAGAACCAACTTGCGCCCTGTAATTGATCGAGTAGGTCATCGATCCTTGGTAAAGGGTACTTGTTCTTCACTGTACGTTTGTTCAACTCGCGATAATCAATACACATTCTCATCGAACCGTCTTTCTTCTTCACAAACAACACCGGAGCACCCAACGGCGAAATGCTCGGTTGGATAAATCCTTTCTCAAGTAACTCGTCTAGTTGTTCCATTAACTCTTTCATCTCGAATGGTGCTAGTCGATATGGAGCTTTAGCCACGGGCTGGGCATCTGGTACTAAGTCGATTCGAAATTCAATCTCTCTGTCGAGTGGTATCCCAGGCCAATCCTCTGGAAACACCTCCGGGTACTCGCGTACCACGGGTACATCGTCTAGCTCCTTCACTTCCTTACACTCGTCAATTACGTACACCAGATAAGCCTCGCATCCGCACCTCAAGTAATCTGTTGCCTTAATCATCGAGATGACGTTTGGCATCGAGGCGTCACGATCCCCAAGAACCTCGACTTTGCTACCGTCCGGAGCCTTGAGTCGGATTATTTTTCGTTTACATATAATTTGTGCTTCATTGGCAGTTAGCCAATCCATTCCTAACACGACATCGAACCCTCCCAAAACCATAACAAACAACCTGACAGGGAACTTATGACCTTCTATTTTTATCGTGGAGTTGTCAACTACATCGGTCACTCTCGCAGTTCTACCCTCAGCGGTTTCTACGCTAAAGGCCCTTTCTAACTTACTCACAGTGTACTTCACTCGTTTACAAAAAGTCACAGATATGAAACTCTTACTGGCACCCGAATCAAATAACACAGAAAACAAGAGTGTTGTCAAGGATAAACGTACCAGACGCCACGTCAGGATCTGCCCTGGCTTGTTCTTGCGTTAGTGCGTACGCACGAGTCTTTGCTCGGGGCCTCTCTTCTTTCTTTTCCGGGCCTTTCCCTTTCCCGACTTCACCCATTCTGGGCTTGGTACATTCCTGGCTCATATGACCGCTTTCACCACAATTATAACATTTAATGCCTTGCCTGCATTCCCGGGAGTAGTGCCCAGTCTTGCCACATTTGTAGCACAGATTTGTCCCTATCCGACATTCACCTGTATGTCTCACCCCACATCTTCCACAGACTGCCGTCTCGCCTACCCTGGCCTGTTTGTCCCGAGCCCCAAACAACTTCCCACCCGATCGCTTAGCGGGAAAACTCAGCTTCTTTTTGGGCTCTTCAATGGCAACGACATTCAGTGCCAGATCATCAAATACCACTCCGCTCAGTTCTACTACCGAATCGTAGGTAGTAGGGGCGTTTGCTTTAACATAGGTGCGGACCTGGTCTGGCAGCCCTTGAATGTAGCATGCAATCTTTCTTTCCTCAGTCGTGACAAGATGTGGCACCAGACGTGCCAGTTCATTGAACCTGGTGGTGTACTGCCGGTGCGTCATGCTCCCGGCCTTCAAACCCAGAAATTCCCTCTCTACCTTCTCAATCTCGTTCCTTGGGCAGAAATTTTTGATCACCAAAGTTTTCAAGTCAGCCCACACCATCGTATCCACAACCTCGCTCCATTTTACTTGACGTACACCTTCCCACCAATGGGATGCTTCCTCTCTCAAGGAGTTAGCAGCAAATTTTACAACGATGAATGGCAGCTTCCATACGGATCACCCAATCAAACGTAGTCACCGCGTCTTTCTTTCCAGTGAGGACCGGTGGGTCACATGCTTTAAGTGACTTGTAGTCGCATCCGCGTGCAGGCGGTTCGTTGTCGGTATCATTGTTCTGGGCACCAGTTGCCGCGCTAGACCCACCTTCCCATTAACCTTCTTCAATGCTTCGGCTAACAGACCTGGCAGAGAAGTCTTCATCAACTCGGTGAACTATCGAGCTATAGCTGCTCTCACTTCTAGTTCAAAAGTGAAAGGTTGTTCTTAAACCAGTGTCTGCTCAGTTCCATGCACACTAACCACCGGTTCAGTGTGAACACTTCCTTCTTCACTATACTCTTGGCGCGCAAGGGTCCTGTCACGCCCACCATTTCGACCGCCGGTACGACCCCCACCACGCCTTCCGTTTCCTCTTCTTGCCATTTTGTTCTATAAGACAAGAATCCAATGTCATCACGCTAGTTAACAAATAAAATTCAATAAGTACTGTAAGATGTTAATATACACTGGCCATCTGCAATTAACCATTACACTACCTCTCGATTTCTATTTGACCACCTTTATGATTCCATCAGAACACAAGTCCTTACCTAACCCTTTCTAAGGCATACTATACATGTAAGTATATATACTACCTTCATACCTGATGCTGTGGCTCGAGTTACCCGTACTGGCATCCGCTTTCGGTCCCATTCACAGTTTAAGTTCAGACACTGGGAGTGTCCGAATCTCTCAAACTATTGCTCTGATACCAACTTGTAAGGTCCCAAACCCGGGAGGCCTCACTTGTTGGGTTTACTCATTCACAAACAGTTATTAAACTTGAATATCAAATAACGCAGCGGAATCATTCATTCATCATAATTAAAACTTGTTCATACATGCGGAAGCGTAACGTTATCAAATACATAAACATAACATAAACAACTTATAATGGGATGCCAGTCTTCATATCATCCGGGTAACTCTTTTCTCTTGCCAAGCATCACCGTCCATCATCATAACCTGCCCTTAACCTAAATGTGCATACTAAAAACTCAGCTACGCTGGTGAGTTCTAGCTTTACATAAAACCTTAACATAAACATTTTGCCAAAAACATAACATACATTTGTTTAACAAAAGCGTACGTAAAACATGCAATAACTTAACATCATCATAACATAACATCATAACTTAAGTCAACATGAACCGAATCTGCGCCTTCTCGTAACCGTCAATTCCATACATCGCATACCAGCGGATGAACTTAAGGCTCGTTACCTCTAAGCCATCCGTCACACAGGTCCCCTAAGGCTCGTTACCTCTAGGTGGACCAAATATATGTCTCCTAAGGCTCGTTACCTCTAGGTAGACCAAACATACGTCTCCTAAGGCTCGTTACCTCTAGGTAGACCAAATATACGTCCCCTAAGGCTCGTTACCTCTGGGTGGACCAAACATACGTCTCCTAAGGCTCGTTACCTCTAGGTACACCAAACATAACTTAGGCACTATTTCCACGCAAGGAATAGTACCTTCCATTGGGATCCCGGTAATCCCATGGGTGACCGTCGTCACCCCATCCTCAACCAGTTGTATAACCGTTAGTCAGCCACAAAGGCCCCCCGTAAGGTGAGGCCAATACATACATACATACATACCTTAGCTCCCGTAGGAACTCGTGGCAGATTCGTTCATTCATGACTTTCATAAAACCTTTACCTCTTTTTAGTTAAAGCATTCGTATGTTCTATTAAACGAAACATCATCTCTTTCGTAAACCTTTCGTAAACTTCATTTGGCAAAACATTTCATAAACATCATTCCGTAAACATCATTTCGTAAACATCTCATCGTAAACATCATTTCGTAAACATCATTTCAAAACATCATTCCATATGTATGCACACCAGCCCAAACATTTAATTAAAACATTTAAAGAAGGGCTTCTAGAACGCACCTTAAAAGCTAGTCTCGGTTGTCCTAAACAAAGGCCCAACAACGTCACTTCTGATCTGAATTGATTAGTTAAATACACATCAGACCAATACCGATTCTAACGGTTTAACCATTCTAAACATACTAACTTACTTAACCTGCCTGGTGCCTGCGCACTTAGCAAGTGCGCAGACCCTGCTGCCTGCGCACTTAGCAAGTGCGCAGACCCTGCTGCCTGCGCACTTAGCAAGTGCACAGACCCCTCTTCCTGCGTACTTGATAAGTACGCAGGACCTGCTCCGTGCGCAGTTGGTAAGTGCGCACGACCTGTTTCTTCGTAAAACCCTAACTTCGCATTCAGGTCTGATCTCGTCAAGATCTCGAACCTGTTTGCATCCAAAACATTTGTTTTCCATTAAGGAACTCAAATCTATGTTTATCTTTCAGTTTCATCCGTAAAAATGTTGCCTTTTCACCCAAAACCCGAAAAACCCAAAAACGAACTAAAACTCAGATTTTGGTCAGATCGTTACCTGAATCGAGCTTCTGATCCGGAGGTTCTTCTCACGAGTTATGGAGTAACACTATGCTGAAATCTCGGGTCGATCCGCCAACTTTCTCTCTCTACAGTTTCTCTCTCTAGAACTTACAAATGAGAGAAATGGTGGAGAGTCTAAGCTATTTATAGGGGAGACTCCCCTTCTAGCCCGCCGGCCCATCCGACCCGACCCGACATGCCTCGTTCATTTATTTCATCATTTTAACTGTCTTTTTATTTTTGGGATGTTACAATGTCACACCAAATGATCGAATTCGATAGAAGTGGGGAGGGGCAATGGCAGGCGGTTAGAAACGGCTTAACGATATCCTGAATAATCAATGTTGAACTATGGCTCCGAATTCAAACATTTTGAGGCATTACGGATTGAGTTTGCGTCCTGACTGTGCATGAGGCACGACCGTGTCTGGAATTAGGCACGACCGTGCTTGGGCACTTGGCGTGGCCGTGCTCGTGCACTGGCGCGACTGTGCTCGTGCACTGGCGCGACCGTGTCTTCTTATGTTTTGATTATATATAGAAATAATCCTTGTAGTTTGGTGTTTGAGTTTTGAGGAATGGCATAATTAGCCCCTGGGGTTGTGATTTGGATAACTTGGACTAACTGGACTAGTTGTGTTTGTGCAAGATAACAGAACTTGAGTTAATGGAGTTATCCCTAAATAGTCGGATGTCACATCATACATATATATATGTATTTTTGTAAGGCTAAAAGATAAATTTGTATGAATGAAATTTTGAGCTTAATACACTTTGTAATTATGGTAAATATGACACAATGAAATTAACCAGAATTGGAGTTGAAATGTTGTTATTGCACAAAACAAAAAATAAGAAAATCATGGATGTTACAGTATCCCCTAGTTGAGGGAATTTCATCCCGAAATTCAACTAGTTGAAGCTACTGTCTCAGGGAAAAAATGTGGGTACTTAGGCTTCATTTGGTCCTCTCGTTCCAAAATAAACTCGGGACCGCGTCTAGAATCCCAACGAACTTTGACTGTTGGTTTGGGGAGTACGATTGATAATAAGGTTTAGTTATGATACTCAAAGTCAGGCATGAATGATGATTGTGAGTTTAGTTTTGAAATGAACTTAAGGAGAAAATCTGTCGAATAATAATTTGGATCCTAAAGGTGAAATGCATTACATGGAATGGATTTGATGGGAATTTGATGATTAGGATTTGTTTTATATTGTAGTCTAATATGCTCAAGAATTGTTAGTGGATAAGGGATTTCACAAACATTGGCCTAGGTCAAAACTTCACGTGACACAAACAACGCTACTTCCGGTAATGTGACAAAGCACTTATATATAGGAAGTAACATCGACGTATCCACCATGCCCTTCTCATATCACATTAGTCCCGTTGCTATACATCACGATAGGTTTTAGATCATTACACATGATAGAATTTACTATGTTTTCCCATGCGCTGATTTTCATAATTACGTGTGCACCAGTAATTACACGAATCGTCGCATGGTCCGTATAGATCGTTCTATTGTGGGTAGGTCAAGGGAGGTCAAAAAATTCTTTAGTTCGTATATATTGTTTTCACGTATGTGTTGCTAATGGATAACTGTGTTCCTAGATAGTAAGGTCAATCAGGAAAGCTAAGGACTAAAAATGTAGTATATCCTAAGGTTCCATGGCTTACTCGTGTTTGAACAAGAATACGTCAAACCCCGAGTAGTTTCAAAATGTTACAGCTTCCTCGTGTTTGAACAAGAATACGTCAAACCCCGAGTAGCTACAAAGTGTTATAGCTTTCAACTTTAGTGAATAAAGTGTGTGATCATGGCTAGCATAAAATGTGATAAGTCAATTGTAACAATTTTAAACAATTTAGTCCCATGTATAATGTTAACACTCAAGCTTCATGTCTGGTCTAATGTTATGTACCTTGTAAACAAATAGGTTCCATGTATAATGTGAATAGTGTAGTACCATTTATATAGTAACCAATGAGTCTTATGTATGAGGTGAACAATTTAATATTTATGTATTTGTAAGCAATCAAGTTTTCATGTATAATGTAAACAACTAAATATCATGTATCATGTGATCAATCTTATATTATGTATATTGTGATCAACTATGTTTCGTGTATCATGTAATCAATCTTATATTATGTATATTGTGATCACCTAAGTTTCGTGTATCATGTAATCAATCTTGTATCATGTATGTTGTAAACATCTGAGTTTCATGTATAATGTAATCAATCCTGTATCATGTATGTTGTAAACAACTGAGTTGCATGTATCATGTAATCAATCATGTATCATGTATATTGTAAACAATTGGGTTTTATGTATCATGTAATCAATCGTATATCATGTATGTTGTAAACAACTGAGTTTCATGTATAATGTAATCAATCTTGTATCATGTATATTGTAAACAATTGAGATTGCATGTATCATGTAATCAATCATGTATCATGTATATTGTAAACAACTGAGTTTCATGTGTATTGTGGACGTTCAGGTGTAAGCTATTGAATCTTTTGAGTAACGTAAACTATCGAATTCTATAAATGGTCGAGTGTTGCGGACAAGCGTGTTCATGTATAATGTGGGTAGTTGGGTTTTCAATCTTCTTTGGGGTTTATATGGATGGATTGTGCCTACGCGGAATGATTTATCTCTTGAAGTGGTAAGTACACTCATACATTATCAAATGTGCAAGATGACGAGGAGTTCCTGAAAATATTCTGATTAATGTGCTTACGAATAACTGATTTTGTTTGTAAATAAATAAGTAATTATAATTTATTCTTGTTTGTACATAAATAAGATGGTGGAACTAATGAATTGAATAATCTAAATAAATGGAAAATTTTTAGGAAATCCCTTTTTTTATTAAATTTTAATTATCATAACGGGAATGTTTCCAAAAAAAAAATAATGGCTAGATTATTTTATAATTAAGTCAAGGTTTGATAATAATAAAATTTTACGAAAACAGAAGTCATGATTTATTTAGATAATGTTTTATAAAACTAGTCGTGCTTAAATTTTCTTTCGAAGTAAAAAGATCCGTTGAAAAATTTTTATATTCCAAATAATATTTATAAACTAAGGGCTTGATTGATGCTTTGCTTGAACAAAATAACGGTGTTGTTGAAATAATTGAAATGATTAGTTTGTAAGGGAGACTTAGGTACGCGTACTAATTTACCATGAATGAGAAGGTGATCTTGATGAAAATATAACGGTAATATTGAATCAACGAATAATGGCATTAAAGTTGTAAAATAAAATTTATCATAGATGATAAAATGTCAAAAGCTTAATCCAAACATAAGGTAGCGGTTTCAAACGGAAATTTAATGACAAAAGTAGAACAATCCAGCTAGCGTCTCAGGTAGCTCTCAATGAGGAAACAGATGAGCACCAAGACGAACATTGCTATGGACACTCGGATAGCAAACTGGGCCTCAGCTCTTGCTGCTTCTATGCGTGCAATAAGTATATCCCTGTCTTCTTCCAGGCTTGCAGTTTTCTTCTCCTGGCATCACACTTGATTTCCTAGGATGTCAATCCCTTGTCCTAGCAGATCATGTCTTATTCAATGCTCCATCCCTTGTCTCACAAACGCTGAGGTTCTCACGTATTGGTGGATGGCATCAAATGGGACTCCCATAGCACTACTGGGTGCCATGGTTTGCCTTGCCCTTGGGTCAGGGTGATAGGGGTCGGGGTCTCTCATAGGGGGTGGTAACTGGTTGTGTAGATGGGGTGCCTGATACGGGTTTCTTGATGGAGGTGATCCAAATGTTCGAAGTCTCGGTCCAGTGTTCCTGATCCAATCTACCCTTATGTAAAAACTTGACCTAGCAGCTGAGGGTGTTGGTGACCGATAGCCTGGTGATCCATTGTTTTCTTCTTGATCGTACTCTGCTCCGGGGTAGTATACCGGGGAGGGAGGAGAGTATGAGTCCATGTCTAGCAGAAAAGAAGGGAAAAGATTGTAAGTGGTATATAGAAATATACTAAGTGTTAAATATGGGAGCTTTCAGAGTTTGACTAGTCACGACACCGGGTCTTCAAAATAATATTTTAGAAGTAACATTTGACCTATAAGTAGTGTATACATGGAGAGAATTCCCAGAAAAGAGGGGTGGGTCACAAAGGACACTAAGTACCCGGTCCTTCCTTATCCAGAATCTCTCATGGTCTATACACACTCTTCCATCCATCATGTACTACTAACACTATCGTTTGGGCTCATGGTCATGATGAGAATCATTATGGATCGGGCTTTAAGGCCCAAAGGTGGGGTTTATTTACTCCAGCATGCTTCATCTTCTTAGAGGGTAAGTGGGCACCTTAGTTTCTTATTAATGGGCATGAGGCCCAATGGGTTGGGTTTTATTAACAAAAGATGATGGTGTTATAGTGTGTAAGGATGAGGGTGTATAAAGACTTTAGGTATGGATAAGTGTATGGGAAAACTTAGGATAACCCTTAATGGAATCAAATAGGTAGCATGTATATAGCAATTTTATTAGCACATGAGTATCAAGTTGTGTAGTACATAGGCTATCATGTATTGTATCATGCGGTGTAATACCTAGGATATCATGTAAGATAATCATACAAAGTATTAAACGTGTAGCATTTAGTAATGTGGCAAATACCATGTAACATAGAGCATGGCATACGATGGGTGTCCTAAGGTTATAGTCTAGGTCATGTGTGTCTAATAACCTAATTCCCTATAACCAAGGCTCTGATACCAATCTGTCACACCCCAACCGACGGCGGAACGTCGGGGCGGAACATGGAGACTGTTCATGAGCACATGGTTGACTAAGTTGTAATATATTAAATCAACACATTTAAATTCAAACCAAACAAATATCTAACAAGGTACATGAATTTCAAAATATATAACAAGTTCCTTTATTATCTAGGTCCACAACTTAAGTGTAGTAAACTTGATCAATCCCAAACATTCGTACCTGAAACATGGTTAAAACAATGTCAACTAAAAAGTTGGTGAGCAAACATAGGTTTTGGCTCTAAATAGTATCATTGTGTTTTGTGCATACAATCCATACAAATCATGGATAATAAGGCCTATATGGAGATTTACTATTGTGAAACCAAATTATGCAATCAAACATTTGTAACTAGTATGCAAAAACCAAAATGTGTTGTCGGTAACAATCACCCTACCTGGGTGGGTTTGTCAGACTCGATAGATTAATCATTGTTAACCGTCGGCTTGTGTAGTTAATGATTGTACATGTAAATTGCACAAAAAATTGTAGTTTGTACACCTAGTACTCAAGCATAAGGCTCAAATTGCACACATGAATGTAGGGTGGAATTGTATTGTGTAATTTGTAACATTGTACTCTTGAAACTCATGTTCCACCCCAAACATTAGTAACATTGTACTCTTGGATAACACAAGTGATTTGCTAATCACTAGGTTTGACCTAGAGTGAAACAGTATAAATTTGGATTAATAATATGCACAATGTCTAAGGTAATTCTAAAGCTTCAACGGGAGTGAGTGTAGGGACGCTGTATACGTTTGTGTTTGCATTTGAATGAAAAATGTAAGTTCAAATTTAATAATGAAAGACTTATGGTTTAATATGAACAATTAACTAAAATAGTAATAAAATTCTTTTTATTTATTTAACTAAAAAGAAGTAGTGTGAAATTATATTTATTCAAACATAATTTAAATAAATAATTTTATTTTATTATTTGTTTATGAAAATGTGTCACGAAATATAGTAAATATATATTAGTATATAAATAGATTGTGTAGGTTTTGAATAAAATAATTATATATAAACTTTTTATTTAAAATTTATTTCTTTATAATCCACTAGGAAAGATTAAATAATTGGTTTAAAATTTCCAAGTTGATAATTTGGTTTATGAAACAATTCCCGAGACTTGGGGTTTTATAAAATAATTTTTATAATGGGATTTACGTTTAAACAGAATTTATATTAAAATGATTAAAAAAAAGAAACTTATCAAAGGACACACGACCGTGCCAAAGTAAGTCACGATCGTGCTTAGGCTCAGGACGCGACCGCGTCTCGTCAGGAGGCACAACCATGCTTGGAGTAAGGGCACGACCGTGCTAAGGGATGAGCACGACCGTGTCTGGTTTTCTCTAGAAAACAAATTGACTAGATCTTGCATTAAAAATGGTTGGATTCATGGGGCTCTCAAAGAATGAATGTTTGCGAATGTAACCATGTAATTTAATTGAAGTGAGGTCGTGTCTAGGGTGTAGTTCGATTAAAACGTATATGTCGCGAACCCTAGGATCGATTCACGTTAAATTCGATGTTGTAAGCCCCATTGGGTTAGGGCTTTCCGTCTACAGATGAAAACGAATGCGTAGGTGTGATTTGTTACCTTAAACGATCTCAAATTGGTGGGGTGCGACCAAACGGAGTTCCGACTTGATCTCCGATGACTCCGGCTTCGTCTCCGACCAAATTGATGTGTGCAACCGCTTCTGAGAGGTGCGAATGAGGTGTGGGAATGTTCGTTTGTGTGAATGTCATACCAAATGATCCAATTCGATAGAAGTGGGGAGGGGTTTCGACGGTTATGGCTTAGAATCCATAATTGGAACTGATTCGAGTTAATTGGCATTGACAGGCGGTTAGAAACGGGCTAATGATATCCGGAATAATCAATGTTGAATTATGGTTGCGAATTCGAACGTTTTGAGGCGTTACGGATTGAGTTTGCGTCCTGACTGTGCATGAGGCACGATCGTGTCTGGAATTAGGCACGACCGTCCTTGGGCACTTGGCGCGACCGTGCTCGTGCACTGGCGCGACCGTGTCTACTTGAGTTTTGATTATATACAGAGATAATCCTTGTAGTTTGGTGATTGAGTTTTGAGGAATGGCAGAATTAGTCCCTGGGGTTTGTGATTTGGATAACTTGGACTAACTGGACTAGTTGTGTTTGTGCGAGATAACAGAACTTGAGTTAATGGAGTTGTCTCTAAATAGTCGGATGTCACATCATACATATATATATATATGTGTGTGTGTTTTTGTAAGGCTAAAAGATAAATTTGTATGAATGAAATTTTGAGTTTAATACACTTTTGTAAGTATGGTTAATGTGACACAATGAAATTAACCAGAATTGGAGTTGAAATGTTGTTATTGCACAAAACAAAGAATAAGAAAATCATGGATGTTACATTTACAAAGCTCTGCCTTTCTCGTTGTTTCTACTCTGGTTCATATAAATCATCGTTTTCCGCCTCTCTGTTGTGACTCATTGCCACTTCTACGCAGCCGCCTCTACACAGACTGGGTAACCCTAATTTGCTTACAATCGCAAGTACCAGCAATCGCAAGTACTACCAATCGCAAATACATCCAATCATAAGTTCATCCAATCGCAAGTACTACCAATCGCAAGTTCATCTAATCGCAAGTAAAGTCTGTTTTAGCAAAATTTTACAATGGCCACAATCGCCATTATCTCACCACAAAAGAAAGTGATGTAGTGCAAAGCACACATCTTTATTCCTATTATTTTCATGCGTTTTAGTTAGTTTTACCATTGTTTTGAGTCGTTTTTGTTTCCTATTGAGTCTTTGTTGTGTTTATCGGAGCTCGTGTGGATTACAAGTCAATACATGAAGATATCGAGCACGAGAAGAAAGCCGGGAGAAATAAAGTAAAAAAAGTTGGAAAATTACTCTCTCGCGGTACGCGAAGCTAGAAATGCGCCTAATTGTTTTGTTCCTAGCAGTACGCGAGGAACTCAAGACCATCTCTCACGTTACGCGAGAGGCCGTAAATCCATGAAAAAGCCCTAAATGTCAAATTAAAGGAATTAAAATGCCATTAGGTTAGAGGTCGGAGTTTTTAGCCGTCTGGAGAGGTTCTTTGGGCGATTTGGAGGTGGAAGAAGGCATTCAAGGTCAAAGGTTGGAGCTTTGGAGATCGAATTGGTTAGAAATCATTAGTTCGGTTTACGATTCTCTTACTTGTGTCTTTGATCAGTTTGTTTGAGATTCTATTTGGATCAAATACTTCTATATTTCTGGTTTTAGGCATATTTCTTGGCTAAACACTTAATATTGCCTAGGTTATTGATGAATACTTAGTAAAGTTATGATTTTTATTGGTTTTTGGTTACTTTGAATAGATTAATGGTTTTGTAAAGATCTTGGATTAATATTTATGATGTTTATGCAAGTTTAGATCTTTTCTATAATTGATCATCGTTCCATATGCTGCCCGTTGGATGTCTTCCAGTTATAGTTGCATATTTTAGATCATTGACTATGTGTTGTGATTGTTTTGTGGTTTGCTACACGTAGTATTCCATAGGAACGGTGATTGAGAGTAAATTTGATCTGAGTGTTCTTCTTATCTCGATACCCGAAAGGTGAGAGGTAATAGGTTAGTCTTCGTATTAGGATTCCGAGCGTTAACTGTCTGAGAGGAAATTGCCTTAGGTTCTTAGTAATTGTTTCTAGTCCGAGTAATAGTGTGTTGATCTGAGATTACTCCGTGCATCTTTGATGTATTGTGGATAGTGAGACGGAAAAGTGATCTGCCTTTTGGGTACATTATCATTGTTGGAGAGACTAAAAGGTAATCCGACCATCTGGTGAATTACTACATCTTTAGGTTCCATAGTTGGTGACACCCTGAGAGTGATTAGGGATCTACTAGGTTGTCTAGAGCTGTTATCCTTAGATACCCAGATCTATCATAGTTTCCAGAACCTATAGAAGTTGAGCATTACAAGTAGGATTCCGACCTAGGTAGTGTTCTTGTCATTCCTGATATTTCCCAAGTCTTTGTCTTGATAGTTAGAGTCGATCTTTAGTATTTTGCATTATTAGTTAATCAGTAGTGTAGAAACCCCCCCCCCCCACCCCAATCAATCATCTTTAGTCCGAGTCAGAGTCTAGTTTAGCTATAGTAGTGTCTCTAGGGTTAGATAATCCGGTTTACCGTTAAGCTGTGCTACACTCGATAGGTACACTTGCCTGTCAGTGCGGTTTAGTTCTTAGGTACTCCATTTATTAATTAGGAGTCTAGATTAGGTTTTTATTCATACTTTTTACAGATCATTTGGGTTTCCTAATATGGGCCGCGCTGACCCACGAGCGAGACGTTGTACCCTAGAGAGCCAGTGATGGGGCCACCAGGGCGCGATCTTCGATCGCCCACCCCGCTATTCCTAATACAGATACTTGGCAGATCCTTTCACATGTTATGAGTAAGATCACTCATGCTACTCAATTTCATGGCCTCAAGGATGAGGATGCACCGGACATCTGTCCCGCTTCGCGCGCATATGTGATACCTTCAATAACACTGGTGTATCTAAGGACGCAATCTACTTGCGTCTCTTTCCATTATCGCTCTCTGGGCGTGCCTCCACTTGGCTTGACACCCTCCCCGATAGTTCTATCACCACATGGGAGGACTTGTACGCCAAGTTTCTAAAAAAGTACTATCCACCTTCCAGGGCCGCTCACCTTAAGGACCAAATCCACTCCTTCCGGATGGACCCTGACGAGCCTTATCAAATGGCCTGGGAGCGGTTCAACGCGCTGTTGAGCCGATGTCCCCAACATGGTCTTTCTAACTAGGCGATTGTGGAGAAGTTCTATAATGGCCTCACTTTCGAGAAGCATCAAATGTTCAACACAGCTGCGGGAGGCCATATCATGGATAAACTAGAGCCTGCTGAATGAGTGGAGATGTTCGAGAGCTTCGCTCTCACTGAGTAATATAGGCCATCTACTAGGACTTCCATTTCTAGTGCTAGAGCGCCCGCCTCTTATCCTAGAGGTGTGCATCAGGTCAACCTGATACTAGCGTGGCTGCTGCACTCGCAACGATGGCGAATGAGATCAAAGAGCTAAAGCTGAGTGCTCAAAGGTGTGATGTATGCAGGGGAGGCCACGACACCAGGGACTGCCCTGTCAGTCAGCAGGAGCAGGTGAACTTTGCCGGCAACCAGAACCGAGGGTATAATAATAATTATAACAATTCTTTTGGCTCGAGATGGAGATCTGGAAACAACCCGCCTGGGTTTAATGCCGGCTCTAATCAGTATGGAGGAAGTGAAGCAGGAGCGAGTTCTGGGAGCAGTTCTTGGGATAAGGAGATTGAAGAGATGCTAGAGAACCAGACTCAGATGCTCTCTCATTTAGTGTAGAAGGATAAGGAGACTCAGCAGAAATTGGATGCGCATGACACTTTACTGAAGAATCAGCAATCGGCGTTCATGGATCTGCAACGCAAGGTAGTGGACATCGCTAAGAGTTTGAAGGAAAAGCAGGGAGAAGCATCTGCGGCTTATAAGAGTTCTAATGCTTCAGTGATGGTCGTGTCTACTATAACACCTGCCAAAATCCCGATCTCAATTTCTGCCCGGAACTTATAAGAAATAACGGGAGTTAATGAAAACCCAAAAAGGGCAGAAAATAAATTTGAAAATTCTGAAAGTTAGGAGATATCAGACCGACTTGAAATTGATATCGGACCGATATGGGAAGAGGTTAAACGACGGACCGACATGGTCTAGAAAACGGTCCGCAATGCATAACCCTGGAAACCCTCTGCATCAGACATGTGTCGAGACACGAGTAGGGCATACGTCAGCATGTCGAATGCGTGGATGGATGTCGGACCGACATGGCTTGCCTACTCGGTCCGACATGGACGTGTGGCACTCCGGAATTGTATGGCTACCACGTGGCGCGCATGCGGGACAATGGAGGCATATCAGACCGATATCCCCTTGGATAACGGTCCGACTTGAGGCCATTATCAGCCTATAAATAGAGGAGCATTGGCATTTCATTTTCCACACCTTCACTCTCGAACCTCCTCTGCTCCCGAGCCTTTCTCGAGCCCTCCAGCCATTCCAACTCCCGAGCCGCTCCTCCCGGTTTCTTCCGACGTTCGCTTATCAACCGGACTCGAGTATTTAAGAGTCGAAGAAACCCGAGGAACTCATAGAAGTGCAAGTTAAGGTGCTAGAGCCCTAAGAATCAACTATAAGAGCTACTTAGCACTAAGATTATTATCCTTCAATCTCTGACTTCAAACTAAAGGTGAATACTCGACTATATCAAAGATACACGTTCTCATGGTGAGAACGAGCTTTTCAAAACGATTTATAAGACGTGATTGTGCTATAGGCACCTTCACGCAAAACGATCAAACGAATTACGTTTACGAAAAGGGCAAAACACGATAATTAAATATTTACTCATAATAGTCCCAGAACTAGGGATTGAGTTCAATCCCTGTGGACAAGATTAAATCCCAAATTTAGGTGTTCTACCCCTGGGGTTATGATTACCCAAGAAGTGTACGTAAAGTTTGATCAAATATTTATACTCGCTCCGGATCCAGTTGGGCCGGGCGGGGTTGGCTTGTATGTCGGGCGATTGTGTAAAACGCAGATGTGCCAGTTTGGCGGCGTAGCCCTCGAGTACTTGTCCAATGTATACAAATGGATAAATCAGAAGAAGGTGATGTGATCACTAGAATCCACCTATGAAATGTTTAACTGTTTAATTAAACTGTTTTGCCATGTTTATGAAAATGATTTGAGGTCATAAAGTATTCACCATCATGTAGTTGACGTTCATTTTCAAATGTTTTTAGGAAAAGAATGAAATGGACTCATCATACCGGGACCGGCTACGGCCTAAGTCCCGATTACAGTTTTGTTTCACAGCCGGGTCAGGCCACACACCTAGACCCGGTGCAACCGAATATATGTTATTACAGATCATGCATTGCACAGGAAGACCCTGAAGAGTAAACAAGGTTTAGGTGACCGAAGGACTACTTTTTTCTTAGGAAGATTAGCTCCTTGTAATCCTACTGACTTTGCGTCAGAGTTTTGATTTGAAATGTACAAAAGATCGGGGTTTCAAACCCAGATAATTAAATAAAGATAATATTTGTCTACACGAAGAGATTTCGGTATTTACAAAACCAACCTTTGAGGTTGAGATGAAACGATCTATTTTCAAGCTTTATTCCGCTGCACAAAAACAAACTATGAAATCAAAGCAGGTACAGAAAGTGCCAACATTTGTCGCAACCCGGTAACATCCCGGGGGTGCCCGGGGCGGGGTGTGACATTGGTTGGTATCAGAGATAGAGGTTTTAGAGAATTAGATACTTGGGTTTAGTATCTAAGCTCTAACCAAATTAAGCAATGACTTGCCTACTAAGCAAAAGTAGGTAGACACTTGCCTTTAAGCTGATAGTGTCGAAACATGGAGGTAGTATTATGTCAGGAGGACAAGGATACCATAGCTACTATAACTCTAAAGTTACTGTTGAACAAGAATCAATGGCAAAATCTTACGCGCCCATGGAAGTAGGAAAATTCTCATGGTATCAAACTTTACCAAAGGCTCCAATAAAGGAGGAATACGAATCAGTTCACCTGAGCCAAATCGGTGGCTCTGACTTTAGTAACTGGAGATGTACACCACCACATTACCCAGTACCTCATCCACCAAACTACTCTTCACCTCAAACACCTCCACCACCCATGTATCCCCCTTCCACAAATCAATATGAGGCAGGGTCTAGCAAGAGGGCCACTAAACCTTTAATGAGGGTGAAAAAACCTGTTGAGAAGCTATCCATCACAGGAGCTAGTTTAGAGGAAATATATAAAAATCTGGAGAACTACGGAAGTTCCGAATCCAAAGGATTCCTTCCTCTACCTCCAGTGGAAGCCTATTCACAACAATCAACCAGTTATGAACCGTTTGCTAATTACCTCAACTATCCTATCATATCGGGTCCATACATGAGTAATAATTCGGACACCGACGAAAATTATGCTAACACAAGTTCCATAAGAGCCTACTCCAGAAGTTCTGGATCGTACATCGATTATGCAAATCATCCACAGTTCATGGATCCCTATATCCAGGATGAATACGATCTTATGGCTGGATTTGAGGCCATATTTGACGATCCTAACACTATACCTGAGGAATTTAGCCCACGAGCTACCTTGAAACATAAACCTACTACCACCTACGATAATGTCTACAACGACATAGTCTTAGGACTAAGAGACCCTCCACCAAAATTTGGATATCTCGCATCCACACCAGGATCTCCAATAGAGTGTCTCAATCGGTCGCTTCGCGAAACCGATCAAGTCAAGAAAGAGCTTATCTTTACTAGGGAGGTATTGATAGAGAGCAAGAAGGATCTATCAAAGGCCAAAAAGAAGTTAGCCCAAAAGGACAAGGAGCATAAGTCCTTCGCCATAAGAATTTGGTTTCAAGGGAAAAGCTTGATGAAGGATGCCAAGAGCGTGGTCAAGAAATAGGTGTCATACTATCGTTTTTATGTTATTTTTATGCAACCCAAATAAAATCTTATAATCATTTTACCCTATTAATAAAAGTATTTATTTTCCTTTCATTTTTCTAGAATGGCAGGAAAGGGAAAAGGACCTAACTTCATTCGTAAGTACGCACCACCTGGAAATAGCGAATGAAACACAAACTCAACCGAATCCTATTCTGGAACAAATTCCGAATACACTAGCGGAACCTTTCAAAATCTAGGGGAAATAGAACCATCCAAAAATTTCTATGAAACCCCAATGAGCTATTACGCCACTCCAACACTCGAAAGCTATAACCAAACCTACGTAAACAATTATAGCTACCTAGAGAAACCACCCGAAATCCCGTATGAACACCACTACACTTTGGAAGGTGAGGAAAGGGTTGACTCCAACAGACCCTATGGAACTTACCATTCCACCAATCCTACTCCAATCCATACTCCCCGGACTAACGAGGAAACCTCGGGAGAAGAAAGGATTGCAGCAATGCAAGCTCGCATAGCTAAATTAGAAAGGATTGAAGCTGAAAAAGACGCGAAGATCGCTGCTCTACAACAAGCGTTGATTAGAGCTAGGGGTCGTTAGAATATGTCTTATCTATGTTATTTCCGCATTGTATTTTGAAGTTTGAAAATAATAAAAATGTTGTATTTTCCTTATCAAAAAGATCTTCGAATTCTAATGAATATTATGTCTTTCGTCTAGAATGTCAATAAGAACTGGACCATCCACACATACGCGTGGACGAAAGAAACAAGTTGAAGAGGCCTTAGAAAAAGAGGCCCGAGCTGCAGAAATGCAGAAAATGATAAACAAAAGGAATTGAGGATGCAATTCCAACAATGCTAGAGGCATTTGAAAAGGCTCAGGCTGCCAAAGCCAAGGCCAAAAATAAAGGAAAAGAAAAGAAGCATACGCTTCATAATTCTGAGCATAACGAATCAAGACACACTATTTCCGTAAGAAGGGAACATTCAAAAACTCATACCCATCAAAGTTCAAAAACCAAGAGAACCCAAAATGAGGAACACTATTCCTCAAGTGACAGCTCTGCGGACAATTATAAGCCGCGTCACAAAAAGATTAGACATATGGGTTGCTCATATAAGACTTTCCAAGCTTGTAAGCCCTATGCATTCCTTGGAAAGGAAGGCGGAGTAGCAACACTACGATGGATAGAAAAGACAGAATCAATCTTGGCCATAAGTAAATGTGCCGAAGAAGACAAGGTCCTCTATGCCTCTAACCTCTTCAAGAACTTTGCTCTTGAATGGTGGAACGCCCTGGTATCCGCCAAAGGAAGAAAAAGGGCATATGAGATGAGTTGGGACTCATTTAAAGACTGAGTCAAGAGAAAATTCTGTCCTATCAATGAAATAGCGCAAAGAGAACAAAAATTCTTGAACCTAAGAATAGTTGGCTCTAACCATCAAGATTACATGACCAAGCTGCTAGAATATGCACGGCTAGTGCCGCATCTAGCTAAGCCTGAATCCAATCTCATAAAAAGATACATCTATGGGCTGGTCAGTGAGATCCGTGATATGGTAAATATTTCAAAACCTAAGACCATCGATGATGCCATGGATCTAGGTGCTCAATTAACGGACGGTATGGTCTGAACCTTGGAGGAAAATATGAAAAAACAAACCTTCAACCGAGGGAAGGTAGACTTCAAAAAGACCAATCCAGGTTCTAGCACAAAGGAAAGACAACCTAGTTCTTCCGAGTGCAAAACATGCAAGAAAAGGCATTCAGGAAAATGTCTACTTCTTATCACCTGCCCTAAATGCAAGTGTACGGGCTATCACAACAATCAGTGTCCGCGAAGGAAACTTGTCACATGCTACAACTGTGGCAAGACCGGGCACTACAGGAACGAACGGCCACCGAAACTAAGAAGAATGCTAGAGTGTTTCGCTTAAAATCCAAAGAAGCTGCCAATATGACTGATGTCATATACGGTACTTTTCTTGTCAATAATGCTTATGCTAAGGTGCTTTTTGACTCTAGGGCAACCCAAAGCTTTATAGATCATAAGTTCTGTAAACTAGTTAATAAGCCCTTAGCTAAGCTAGACAAAACTTACCAAGTATAAACCGCGAATGGAGACCTGATCCTATTCTCCAAATCTTTGAATGGTTGTTCAATTACGTTATCTGGACACGTCATACCCATACAACTCTTGCCAATGGATTTGGCTGGCTTCGATATAGTCCTTGGAATGGATTGGTTAGAAACTATCCAGGCCCATATCCTCTACGACTCAAAAGCCATTGAAGTACGCACACCTTCAGGAGAAGTATTGATAATTAAAGGAGACGAATCAACCAACCCTGTTGGTTTGGTATCTATAATAAAAGCAACAAAGTATCTACGAAAGGGATGCATTGCTTATCTCATATTCGTAACCACCTGCAATACCGAGCAAGAACTAAAGGATGTACCAATTGTCTCCGAATACCCTGATCTCTTCCCTGAAGATTTACCTGGAACACCGCCAGATCGGGAAGTTGAGTTTCGGATAAATATCGTACCAGGCACAGCTCCGATAGCCAAAGCCCCCTGCAGATTAGCTACTACCGAGATGGCTGAATTAAAGAAATAACTCAATGAGTTATTGGAGAAAGGATTTATAAGACCAAGTTCCTCACCATGGGGAGCTCCGGTACTTTTTGTAAAGAAGAAGTACTGATCGATGAGGATGTGTATAGATTATCGGGAATTGAACAAGGTTACGATCAAGAACCGGTATCCACTTCCAAGAATCGACGATCTGTTTGATCAGCTCCAAGGAGCAAGATGTTTTTTCCAAAATAGACCTGCGATCAGGATATCATCAGTTGAAAGTCCAGGAAGATGACATATCTAAAACTGCGTTCAGAACTAGATATGGTCACTTTGAGTTCACGGTTATGCCGTTCGGACTTACAAATGCTCCCGCAGCTTTCATGGATATGATGAACCGATTCTGTAAACCCTACTTGGATAAATTTGTAATCGTGTTCATAGAAGATATACTTATCTACTCCAAAAGTGAGGAAGATCATGGCAACAATCTAAGGACGATACTTGAACTATTGAGAAACAAGGAACTTTACGCCAAATTCTCTAAGTGTGAATTTTGGTTGTCAAAGGTACAATTTCTCGGTCACGTCATAGATGAGAAAGGAATTCAAGTGATCCAGTTAAGATTGAGGCTATATCCAATTGGGAAGTCCCAAAGACACCAACCAAAGTGAAAACCTTCCTCGGTTTGGCAGGATATTACCGAAGGTTTATTAAGGACTTCTCAAGGATCGTCGTTCCTTTTATTGCACTAACCCGAAAGGCAATCAAATATGAATGGGGTCCAAAGCAGGATGAGGCATTTGATATTCTAAAGAAGTAATTAACTCAAGCACCAATTCTATCATTGCCCGAAGGCAACGAAGGTTTTGTAGTCTTCTATGATGCATCACACACTGGTTTAGGATGTGTATTGATGCAAGGAAACACAGTCATCGCTTATGCATCTGGACAACTTAAGACTCACGAAAAGAACTATACGACTCATGACCTGGAGTTAGGTGCCATAATCTTCGCGCTGAAATTATGGAGACACTATCTCTATGGAGTCAAATTCACGATTTTCACAGACTACAAGAGTCTAAAGTATGTCTTCGGCCAGAAAGAGCTGAACATGAGACAAGGACGATGGATGGAAGTCCTAAGAGACTATGACTGCGAGATATGTTATCATGAGGTCAAGGCTAACGTAGTAGCCGACGCATTGAGTCGAAAAGAACATGAAAAACCAAAGCGAGTACGTGCCCTAAGACTCGACCTGCAGGTCAGTCTTATTTCTCATATCAAACAGGCACAGAAATCAGCCTTGAAAGAGGCAAACCTCGAAAACAAGGGGATGATAGGAAGGACTGAACAACTCATCAAAGGAAATGACGACATCCTTAGAATGGATAAGCGAATATGGGTTCCAATCTATGGAAATCTCCGAGGATAAATTCTCGTGGAAGCCCATAAGTGCAAGTACACAATGCACCCCGGTGGTGATAAGATGTACAAAAATCTGAAACCAGAATACTGGTGGATCGGCATGAAAAAGCACATAGCCGAGTATGTAGCCAAATGTCTAACATGTTCCAAGGTTAAAGCCGAACACCAAAAGCCATCTGGGCTATTGTAACAACTTGAGTTGCTAGTGTGGAAATGGGAAATGATCACCATAGATTACACGGTGGTGATAAGATGTACAAAAATCTGAAACTAAACTTCCCTAAACCAGTTAAGGAAATTACACAATATGGGTTATCGTTGATCGTTTAACCAAATTCGCACATTTCCTACCAATGAAGGAAACTTTTAGCACGGAGGAAACTTTTAGCATGGATAAACTGGCCCAATTATACGTTACCAAGCTAGTATCTTTACACGGAGTGCCGTTATCCATCGTATCAGATAGAGACAGTCGATTCATGTCTCGATTCTGGCAGAGCTTCCAAAAAGCTCTCAGAACTCGTTTAAACCTTAGCACTGCATACCATCCTCAAACGGATGGACAGAGCAAGAGGACAATCCAAACCTTGGAGGATATGCTTTGAGCATGTGTTATTGACCTAGGAGGAAGTTGGGACGACCACTTACCTCTGATGGAATTCTCTTACAATAACAGCTACCACACAAGTATACAGGTTGCACCATTTGAAGCCTTGTATGGCAGAAAATGCAGAACTCCCATGTGTTGGGCTGAAGTAGGGGAAAACTAGTTGTCAGGACCAGAGATAGTCCAGGAAACCACTGATAAGATATTACAAATCAGGGAAAGATTAAAACGGCTCGTGATTGCCATAAAAGTTATGCCAACAAAAGGCGAAAGCCGTTAGAATTTAACGTTGGGGACAATGTTTTACTTAAGGTTTCACCTTGGAAAGGTGTGGTACGATTCGGAATGAAAGGGAAGCTGAGCCCTAGGTTTGTTGGGCCATTTAAAATCCTAGAACGAATCAGACCTGTGGCATAACGATTGGAATTGCCGATAGAGATGAGTGGAGTACACGATGTGTTCCATGTCTCCAACCTGCGTAAATGCTTAGCAGATGAAACCTTAGCCATGCTATTACAAGATGTAGTAGTGGATGAAAGGCTTAAGTTTGTGGAACAACCGTTAAAACTTGAGGACCGACAGGAATAGAAATTGAAACGGAAGAAACTTGTATTGGTCAAGGTGAGATGGAATTCCAGACGTGGACCTGCGTACATGTGGGAACTAGAGTCCGAAATGAAAAAGAAATACCCACACTTATTCAGAAAGTAATCTCGAGGACGAGATTTCAAAAAAGTTGGGGATGATATAACACCTGCCAAAATCCCGATCACAATTTCTGCCCGGAACTTATAAGATATAACGGGAGTTAATGAAAACTCAAAAAGGTCAGAAAATAAATTTGGAAATTCTGAAAGTTAGGAGATATCGGACCGACATGAGATTGATATCGGTCCGATATGAGAAGAGGTTAAATGTCGGACCGACATGGTTTAGAAAACGGTCCACAATGCATAACCCTAGAAACCCTCTGCACCAGACACGTGTTGAGACACGTGTAGGGCATGCTTCAGTGGATGGATGTCGGGCCGACATGGCTTGCCTACTCGGTCCGACATGAACGAGTGGCACTCTGGAATTGCATGGCTGCCACGTGGCACGCATGCGGGACAATGGAGGCATATCGGACCGATATCCTCCCGGATAACGGTCCGAATTGAGGCCATTATCAACCAATATGTTGAAGCACTTTCCTGTGACAAACACTCTGGATAGATAGAGTCTTAGTCTTAGGTTGTCTTGTCTTGTTTGTAATTGTCTTTGTATGTAAGTCTTTATGTATTAGTTTATCGAGTTGTATTTACTTTTACATATTGAATGTTGCTAAATTCTCTAAGTGTTTTGCACACTTGTAAGTGCACAGGAGAAAGCTCATGCGTACTTAGCAAGTACGCAAGAATAAATTTGCGTACTTGCTAAGTACGTAAGAGCATTTTGCCCTGCGCACTTGCTAAGTGCGCAGGCATTAGGTCTTGTATAAATAGGATAGGTTGACAGAAGTTAAGTACGCAGGCATTATAGCAAATACGCAGATTGTAATCTCAGTGCTTTTCTCTATAACCTTCAAGTGTTTATAATACAAAGAACGTTTAAAGTGTTTTCTCTTGTCGGTTTACTTTGTTTAGCTAGACTCTCCGCCTAGTCACGAGCATTCCGCACCCGGTCCGACTAGTAGACCCACTTGCATGTGACGATCCGCCACACCAGAGGGACCTACACAATAAATAGAGGAGCATTGGCATTTCATTTTCCACACCTTCACTCTCGAACCTCAACTGCTCCTAAGCCTTTCTCGATCCCTCCAGCCGTCCCGACTCCCGAGCATCTCCTCACGATTCGACCGATGTTTGCTTATCAACCGGACTCGAGCATTTAAGAGCCGAAGAAACCCGAGGAACTCATAGAAGTGCAAGTTAAGGTGCTAGAGCCCTAAGAGTTAACTCTAAGAGCTACTTAGCACTAATATTATTATCCTTCGATCTCCGACTTCAAACTAAAGGTGAATACTCGTCTATATCAAAGATACACGTTCTCATGGTGAGAACGAGCTTTTCAAAACAATTTATAAGACGTGATTGTGCTATAGGAACCTTCACGCAAAATGATCAAACGATTTACGTTTACGAAAAGGGCAAAACACGATAATTAAATATTTACTCATAATAGTCCTAGAATTAGGGATTGAGTTCAATCCCTATGGATAAGATTAAATCCCAGAATTAGGGGTTCTACCCCTGGGGATATGATTACCCAAAAAGTGTACGTAAAGTTTGATCAAATATTTATACTCGCTCCGGATCTAGTTGGGTCGGGCAGGGTTGGCTTGTATGTCGAGTGATTGCGTAAAACACAGATGTGTCAGTTTGGCCGCGTAGCCCCCAAGTACTTGTCCAATGTATACTAATGGATAAATCGGAAGAGAGTGATGTGATCACTAGAATCCACCCATGAAATGTTTAACTGTTTAATTAAACTGTTTTGCCATGTTTATGAAAATAATTAGAGGTCATAAATTATTCACCAGCATGTAGCTGATGTTCATTTTCAAATGTTTTAGGAAAAGAATGAAATGACCTCATCATACCAGGACCGACTATGGCCTAAGTCTCGATGACAGTTTTGTTACACAGCCGAGTCAGGCCACACACCTAGACCGGTGCAACCGAATATATGTTATTACAGGTCATGCATTGCACAGAAAGACCCTGAAGAGTAAACAAGGTTTAGGTGACCGAAGGACAACGTTTTCCTTAGGTAGATTAGCTCCTTGTAATCCTACTGACTTTGCATCAGAGTTTTGATTTGAAATGTACAAACAATCTAGTTTTCAAACCCTGATATTTAAATAAAGATAATCTTTGTCTACACGACGAGATTTCGGTATTTACAGAACCAACCTTTGAGGTTGAGATGAAACGATCCATTTTCAAACATTATTCCGCTGCACAAAAACAAACTATGAAATCAAAGCAGATACAAAAAGTGCCTACTGACGTCGCAGCCCGGTAACATCCCGAGGGTGCCCGAGGCGGGGTGTGACATCTACTAGGAGTCATAGGATAGAAGAGAGAGAGGAGCCACCGGTAGAAGAGGAAGAGCCGGTGGATGAGGAGATAGTGGTTGAGAAGCCTGCCTAGAAAGCAGAGGAGAAGAAGAAGGGGGTGGAGATGAAGACCCCCGAGATTGACCTTAGCCGTGTTCCCTACCCAATGCGCTTGCTGCCTCACAAATATGCTAGGGAATACAGTAACTTCCTTAACATGTTCAAACAACTTAAGGTCAATCTTCCATTCATAGAGGTCCTCCAGCATATGCCTAAGTATGGCAAGTTCTTAAAAGATCTTCTTTCCATCAAGAAGAAGCTAGAGTAGGTCTCTAAAGTCTCACTAAGTGAGTGATATTCTGTGGTGGTTCAGAACAAACTGCCAGAGAAACTGCCAATCCAGGTAACTTCACGATCTCGTGTCTGCTTGCCGGTTTGCCCTTGAATCACGTGTTGGCCGACCTAGGTTCAAGCATCAATCTGATGTCATATTCCATATATAAGCAGATGGACCTAGAAGAACCGAAGCCGACGCGCATAAGCATATCCTTGGCTGACCGTCCAGTCAAGTATCCACGAGGAATAGTGTAGATACTTTTAGTGAAAGTTGACAAATTCATCTTCCCCGTGGATTTTGTCATTCTTGACATGGATGTGGATGATAGAGTCCCGCTCATCCTAGGACGCCCGTTCCTATGTACCGCCAAGGCATTGATCGATGTCTTTGACGGGAAGCTCACACTTCGTGTGGGGGATGAGTCTGTTATCTTTGATGTTGTGAAGTCCGTGAAGGGGGCTAATGAACAAAGCCATTCTGTGTTCATGATTGATGCCTTTATGGACTACCATGGGGATTCTAATCTAGTAGAGGATGTTGTTGGTGAAACCGCCCCGAATTAGGAGAGTTATCTGATTGGGCATTGTGAGCTGGATGAAGACGGCGGTGAGGTGCCTAGTGATCTGCAAGAGATGATGGCAGAGCTGGAGGAGATTGTAGGCAAAACCCCAAGTGTGGGGATGGTAGAGAAGATAGAGGATCCCGATGATCCGAGTGACAGGCTAGAGGTCATACCATTAGAGATACCTATCCCTAAGCCCCGTCCATTCTTGTTGTTCGTTCTGAGGGGAGAACTACTGAGCCAATCCCTAGTTTTAGTTCCCCTAAGTCTAGGCCACCCCGTAAGAGAACCTGGGAGTCGAGTGATGTATGTGAGTTGATAAAAGAGCAAACCCCAAGTGTGAGGACGTTTAGGAGTGAGAAACTGCTTGGGGTACTTAATCCAGGTTATCTTTGGACCTGGCAGGTTTAAGTTATGGTGGAAAGACCTACGTGATAGAGGTGTAGCAGTTGGTATTTGTTTGTTGCTATGGAGAGTTGGTATACCACGCAGGATGAAGGCGGTGCCGGTAAGGATTAAGGAGAAGCCTCCTAATAGGCTTGTTTGAGTCTCGGGAAAGTTCCCGGGATGTAGAGTTTGTATAAAGTTCTTGGTTTAAGTCCGTGTCATTTTTTTGTTTTTTTCGGTATGTGTGTGTTTTGTAGGGATTCGCGCTTGATTCGGTGAGGAAAATCATCAGAAACGAAGTTCCGGTATATTTTACATTGGTTTTTATCATTGGAACGGGTTTTAATTGAATCTGGGAGAAAAACGTTTTGAGGGGTAAAAAAATTTTCTGTGTATAAAAACCCTCTTAACTTTCTGTCACCATGGGTCTCTCGCGGTACGCGAAACAAAAAAGAAACTCCCTCGCGGTACGTGAGGGACAAGTATTTTGGCCGGCTTAATTTGTGTCGCCTCGCGGTACGCGAGGAGTGCTGCCTATTCCTTCGCGGTACGTGGGAGAATCCTAGATCCTTCCAAATCCCTTTGTTTCCCATGGTTTCCTATCCACATTCCATCCATTACATCACCACTACTCATCATCCATCATCTATCACCATCACCCACCACCGTCACTAACTATCATCCACTACCATACCATCTCTATCATCATCATCCAATTCATCTTCATCATCCAATCCTACCATAGTCACCATGAGAAACTTAAAAAAAAAACCGCTCGTTCTATGTTGAATTCACCTTACTTGTGGCATTCATGTCTATGTGTTTGTCACGCTTCGGGTACATGTTCCTGTCTTCTGTCATGAGTCTTAGTCGAGTCAGTTAAGTCTTTCATTTTACTATGAGTCTGTAATTTGAGTCAGTTTAATGTTGTGGGTTTGTGTGAGCTTATCTGTGCAGGTATTGATCGCTCCGTCCGTACTCAATCTCCATTCGGGCAGGGTTGATTCTCATCTTATTTATTTTGTAAAAGCAACCCGACAGTCGTTTGTGCAACTGTGACCGAAATGCTATACGGTGCACAAAAGGAAGAGTAAAGTTGGACCATTCACTGCTACATTACCAGCTAAGTCGATTCCTTTTATTTTTATCTTTTTATTTTCCTGTGTTTCTCACTTCACATTGGGGACAATGTTTGTTTCAAGTGTGGGGATGGGACTACGTTTAGTGAGTCTAGTGTCTAGGTGTCACACCCCGACCGATGGCGGAATCATCGAGGCGGACATTGGAATGATTGTTCAAAAGCACATGATAACTAAAATGTTGCATAATTCATTAATTTAATTATTCAAGTACAATACAAATTCAAATAACCTAGTCTATTTCAAAACATTGATTTAATTAACTAGGTCCATAAGTTCTTAAGTGGTAGAATCTTCAGCAAACAATCACATATCCAAACCTGAAACATTATTTAAATCAAGTGTCAACTATAAAGTTGGTGAGTACATAAGTTTAGTGGAACCGATAAATAGTAGATAAAAACGTTTTGCAACTCATTGTTTATCTTGTTAAACATAGCATATATGGTTGTATCATTTATCTAAGCACAATTCAAACCTTGATTGACGCGCTTGAACATAGCACAACAGCTAGGTCCGGTATGTTTGAATATAGTTACCCACTATATCCGATATGTTTGAATATAACACGCGGCTATATACGAGTATGCAGTAATAAACACCCTAACCGGGTGGGCTGGTCAGGCACAATAGATCTATTAATATAACTGTTGGTTTTCTTGTGTTTAAAGCAAATGATTGTACACCCAATATAATAAGCATATAATCCACATGAATACCACGTATAAACAATTTGATTGAGTAGCATGAAATAATGTTTCACCCCAAAGTATGTAAAAATGTAAAATAGGGGCTATATAACTCACCTTGCTAGCGGATGTTTTAATCCACGAGTGCGGGTGATAAGGATGTTGAAAACTAAGCACGATGAAATCCTATGTAGATAAATATGTATTATTATATGTTTGTATATGTGTATTCGTATTTAAATGTGTATAGGTTTATAATAACATTTCTTAAAATTATTTGTATAAAATATTGTAGTAAAATAATAATGATTTTTAGTAAAATTTAACATCTAAAAATATATATTTAATCTTGTTAAATATTTATATTTTTAAACAAGTAGATATTATATTTATAAAAATTTCTATTTTGTTTATTTATATTATCATTATTATATATATATATATATATATATATATATTTTCTTTTATGAATTAAAACTTATTTAAACAACTTTATAAAATATAGGGTTTGTTATTTATTATTTTAAAACTTTGATGGGTTAAATATGTGTAACGAAAAATGGTTTAATTGTTTCCAAAATAAACGAACGAGTCAACCAACTCGTAATAGTTTTCATTGTATAGGGAAAATATTAAAATAAGATAAAATAATAAAATAAAAACAGAAGAAAAATGGGTTGGGCTGGAGGCCACTAGATTCGAACCCGCGATCTAAGACTCAAACACACACACGCATAACCAGCCGGGCTATCGCCCATCGCTGGTTATGTGTATGTTGTTTAATACTTAACCATATGTGCAAAACAGGTCGCTGGTCCTCGGCAACCGGTAAACCAGTGTCCGAGACATTGGTTTGCCCGGTGATCGACGGTCTGAGGCCAAGATTTCGATTGGGATAGTTGGCCAGTCGATAACAGAAGATAAAGAAACGAGTTTGAGGCTTCTTACTTGGTCGCAAAGGGTCGAACGGCAGGGCCTTAAATCCGAAAATACCAAGATCGGGACAACACGGCTCGGGACGAATTGGACCCTAAAAATCTGGTCACAGCTTCTCTCAGAGGTGACGAACACAATGGTAGTTTCAATTTTGAGTGAGAGTGGGTGAAGAGGGGATGGCGAGCTCGTGCAGTTCCGATAATGGCTATTTATAGCCGAGCTTGATCCTGATAATGAGACAAGCAATTGAGCATGTTCAAACACTCGTCTGGACGAGACGAAACTGTCGAGCCATCTTTTAGGCGTGGAGGTCTACTGTCGGGGCCAATTGCGCGGCGTGGACTTTCGGCCACAAACACGATCACACTTTTCGTATATTTAAACGACAAATTGGTCGGGGGCTTATGCTCGCGTGGGGACGACGAGGTCAGGGAGACCAATTTCGGCTGTCGAGGTGCCGGGGATAGGCGTGTCGAGTGGGTCGCCAGAAAATAGCTCGGACCGCCGGTCAATGGGGAAGACAGCCGGAATTGCGAATTAGGATTTGGCAATTTTGGTCCCTGGAGTTTACTTCTAAATCTATTTGGTCCCTGAGATAATTACGGATGAGTCCTTGTGGTTTGATTTGTCCACATTTAGTCCCTTAACTGATTTCTGTTTTAAAACCTTGTAGTTTAATTATTTTCAAAATAGACCCTTAACTTTTATGAAAATAATTAATTAAATTTCTTTTTAATTTCAATTATATTTTATAAACTTATATTATTATTATAAATATATTTTTATAAAAGTTAATTATTATTTAGATAGATTATCATATTTATATATGAACTTTTTAATTTAGGTTTTTATATAAGTTTAAACCTCATAAAATTTTAATTATTTTAAATCCATAAAATAAAAATATATATTTTGTACAAGATTAAATAAAAACACTTGCATTTCATTTAATAGAAAATGATTACATGATATATATTACAAAAGCGTAAATTAAAAACCCGAAATGTCATAGTCTCCCCATGTTAAAGGAATTTCGCCCCGAAATTCAACTAGTGGAGGCTATGAAAAGAGATGCGGATATTTGGTCTTCACGTTCCCAAGTGAACTCGGGTCCACGTTTAGACTCCCAACGGACCTTGACAATGGGGATGCGGCTACGCTTGAGTTTCTTGACTTCACGGTCCACGATTTCCACGGGTTTTTCAACAAAGTGCATTTTTTCGTCAATACGCACTTCATCAAGAGGGATGTGAAGATTCTCGTCGGCTAGGCACTTTTTCAAATTAGATACGTGAAAAGTCGGATGGACGTTGCTGAGCTCTGAAGGAAGATCGAGTTTGTAGGCCACTTTCCCTACCCTTTCGAGTATCTTGAATGGACCCACATATCGAGGTGCAAGTTTTCCTTTCTTTCCAAATCGGACTACGCCTTTCCAAGGTGGTACCTTTAGAAGAACCATATCCCCAACTTGAAATTCCAAGGGTTTTCGTCGTTTATCGGCATAGCTCTTTTGCCGACTCCTTGCTACTCGAATGTTGTCACGAATAAGAGAGATTTTATCGGTGGTCTCTTGGATAAGCTCGGGACCGGTGATTTGTGCTTCACCAATTTCGTTCCAACAAATCGGTGAATGACATTTTCGTCCATAAAGAGCTTTAAACGGTGCCATGTTAATACTTGTGTAGTAGCTGTTGTTGTAGGAAAATTCGATCAGTGGTATGCGAGAATTCCAATTGCCGCCAAAGTCAATGACACAAGCTCTAAGCATATCCTAGAGAGTTTGGATTGTTCGCTCGGTTTGTCCATCAGTTTGGGGATGGTAAGTCGTGCTTAAATCCAAACGAGTACCAAGCGCCGATTGTAATGATTGCCAAAATCGGGAAGTAAAACGCGAATCACGATCGGAGATGATGTTCAATGGGATTCCGTGACGACTTACGATCTCATCAATGTAGATCCGAGCCAATTTCTCGACTCGATAGTCCTCATGAATAGGCAAGAAATGAGCAGACTTTGTGAGTCGATCGATAATAACCCAGATACTATCGTGCCCACTAGAAGTGCGTGGGAGTTTTGTGATAAAGTCCATAGCAAGGTTCTCCCACTTCCACATGGGAATTTCAGGTTGTTCGAGGAGTCCGGAAGGCTTCTGGTGTTCGGCCTTTACTTTAGAACAAGTTAAGCATTTTGCCACAAAGAGGGAAATATCCTTTTTCATGCCGGCCCCAAATATTGTTGACGAAGACCCATGTACATCTTATCAGCTCTGGGATGTACCAAATATCGAGTTTTGTGGGACTCGTTCATCAAAAGCATACGAAGGTTGTCGCGATAGGGAATCCAGATACGATCCAAGTAATACAATAGGCCGTTGGCTTTGGTTTCTAGCAAGTGTTCTACACCACATGCCATTTCTTAGTACATGTTTCCCTTGGTAACCGAGGTGTGTTGTGCTTGGAGAATGCGGGCTTGGATATCGTTATGAATATGAACACTATGAAGCATGATACGTTCCTTACGACTCAAGGCGTCGGCTACAACATTTGCTTTGCCGGGGTGGTAGCGAATCTCGCAGTCGTAGTCGTTAAGAAGTTCGACCCATCGTCGTTGCGTCATATTAAGTTCTTTTTTATTGAAAATATGGTGGAGACTTTGGTGGTCGGTGAAAACCACGCATTTGGTGCCATAAAGATAGTGTCTCCAAATTTTCAAGGCGAAAACGACAGCACCCAGCTTGAGATCATGGGTCGTATAGTTCTTCTCATGGATTTTGAGCTGACGTGACGCGTATGCAATTACTTGACCACGCTGCATAAGAACACAACCAAGACCTTGGTTGGATGCATCGCAGTAAACGACGAAGTCGTCATTACCACTAGGAAGAGTTAGAACAGGAGCGTTGCAGAGCTTGTGCTTGAGAGTTTGAAAATCTTCCTCTTGTTTGGGTCCCCACTCGTAAGGTTTACCTTTGTGAGTCAAGGCAGTGAGCGGAACCGCAATCTTGGAGAAATTTGAGATGAAGCGACGATAGTAACCCGCTAGTCCAAGGAAGGAACGAATCTCGGTAGGAGTCTTAGGAGTACTCCAATTCTTTACCGCTTCGATTTTTGCCGGGTCCACATGAATCCCCTTATCGTTGACTATGTGTCCCAAAAATTGAACCTCTTTTAGCCAGAATTCACACTTGGAGAACTTGGCGTATAGTTTTTCTTTCTTCAAGAGCTCCAAAATCAAACGAAGATGTTGTTCATGTTTCGCTTTCATTTTAGAATAGATGAGAATGTCGTCAATGAAAACGATCACGAACTTGTCCAAATAAGGTTTGCATACACGGTTCATGAGATCCATGAAAATCGCAGGTGCATTAGTCAAGCCAAAAGGCATGACCATGAACTCGTAGTGACCATATCTAGTCCGAAAGGCAGTCTTCGGAATGTCTTCATCGAGAACACGAAGTTGATGGTATCCATAACGAAGGTCAATCTTGGAGAAACATGTTGAACCTTGAAGTTGATCGAAAAGATCGTCGATACAGGGTAAAGGATAACGGTTCTTGATTGTAAGCTTGTTGAGTTCACGATAATCAATGCACATTCGAAACGATCCATCCTTTTTCTTTACGAACTGCACGGGAGCACCCCAAGGTGAATGGCTTGGTCGGATGAATCCTTTGGATGAGAGTTCTTGTAATTGACTTGCGAGTTCTTGCATCTTGGAAGGTGCAAGACAATAGGGAGCTTTTGCCACGGGAGTTGCTCCGGGCATAAGGTCAATACGAAACTCTACTTGTCTAGGGGGAGGAAGACCGGGTAAATCCTCGAGGAATACCTCGGGAAAGTCTTGAATGATCGGAATATCTTGCAATTTCTTACCTTTGTCTTTCGTGTCAACTACGTGGGCCAAGAAGGCAACGTACTTTTTCCGCAAGTACTTTTGTGCCAATGTGCAAGACATGAGTTGAAGACCACGACACGGATTTTCACCGAAAATAACTAACATGTCGCCCGAAGGGAGAGGTATACGAATGCACTTTTCGTAGCAAATAACCTCGGCATGGTGCTTGGATAACCAGTCCATGCCAATTATAATATCGAAGCTTCCCAATTGCATTAAAAGGAGATCAACAGAGAACTCATGATTATTAAGCTCGAGATTGCAGTCGCGGATAACAAAATTTATAGTAATAGATTTTCCGTTTGCTATCTCCACGGAATAAGAATTGTCAAGTTTCGTTCTTTGTTTAGCAAGTCAAGATACAAAGGTAAGAGACACAAAACTCCTATCGGCACCGATATCAAATAAAATGGATGCATAATGATTGTTTACGAGAAACGTACCGTTTATCACATCGTTGTTTGCTTGTGCCTCATTAGCGTTTATATTAAACGCTGGTCCTTGAGGACCACCTTGATGATGAAGTTTTGGGCATCGGTCACGGAAATGGTTTGGGTCTCCACATTCGTAACATGCCCGACTATTGAGAGGTGCCGGATAGTTTGGACGGTTGGCTGGAGCAGCTTGATGGACGGGAGGACGGGTACGGCAAGTAGTGACCACGTGCCCATATCGTCCGCAGCTTGAACACAATCGGCATGGTAATTTGACAGGATGATGATACTTGCAGGTCTGACATAGGGGATTTGGACCCAAATAAGGTTTCGGGTTTTGACCTAAAGGGGCCATTTGAATAGCAGGTACGGTGGGAGTTACGGCTGTGAAGTTTTGACCCTTTCGTTTCTTGTTGCGGTTAGAAGACTCAGGCTTTACATCATTGACGGCCGCAAGAGTAGAAACAACCTTCTTGGAACCCTTTCTTGTTAAGGTTCCGGCTTTGACGTGGTTGTCGGATAGCGTAGCGGATAGACGAATAGCAGCTTCAAGTGTAGGAGGATTGCTTCCTAACACAGCATCCTGAATTTGCATAGGCAGCCCGCCTATGTATTTTTCAATTTCCCGAGCAAGGGGAGTGATCATTAGAGGTACCAGTAGGCTCAGCTCTTGAAATCGGGTGGTGTATGCCAGATTATCCCCGCTGTCTTGGGCAAGATCCCAAAACTCAGTCTTGAGTTTCCTCATTTCATTTCGAGGACAGAATTCATCAGTCATGGCTTTCTTCAGATCATCCCATGATAAAGATGTAGCAACCTCAACACCACGAGTGCGTTTCTCACCGTTCCACCAGGTGAGGGCTCTCTTTTGTACACTTGTGGCATAGCGAACCCGAAGATTATCGGGACAGTCACTGTTTAGGAATGTGCTTTCCATGCTTTCAAACCATTGTAGTAGGCCGGTAGCACCTTCAGTCCCGTAAAATTTTGTAGGGTTGCACGAGTTAAAGTGCTTAAACGTGCATTGAGGCGGGTTGGTACCACCGTTTCCTTGGATGTTGTGAGACCCGTCACTGTTGTTATTGGCTTGGGTCATTTGTCCTACCAGTTGGGCAAGAAGAGCAGCAAGATCCGGGTTGGAAGTGCTAGAGTTTGCACGTCGAGGAGGCATTCTAACACCATAAGAAAAGACAATGATATTTTAGATAAAATGGGTATACATGAGCTATAGTGGGAATAATGTAAGCGGAAAATGCGGGATTCATCATGTCGCGTGCCAATGTATGTGTATTTATTCAAGGTTGATGGGGAAAAATAAGCCATCTATTCCGGGTAGGAGATGATGTCATAGATCATTATTCGCGTAATAGGAATTGTCGGGATTCGCATGCACTACAAATCGTTATTGTGATTTGTTTTGCATGTTCATCTAGTTCTTCCTATCTTACTATAATGTCCCCAAAATTTTAAGTTTAGGTTCGGATCGTATTCTTGCGAATACAATGACTTATCAACGTTAAGTAATCCTCAAAACTTTCAAGGAGACATGTTTTAGCCTATAGGTAAACACTCACTTCAGGAATTCCCAGGAAAGCATACGGGTCCGTTTATTTTAATTTATACGAAATGCTTTCCTAGACAGAAAACCCAATGTACAGGTGTCACCCTTCCAGATTGCACATGTCCTTTACTGGTTTCAAGAAATTAAGTCGTTGACGAGATTTTCAAGATTTTAAGAGACTTGAGAGTCTATGAGTATAAAATGTGTAGGAATGTTGCAAATAGTATGGGAAGAGTATGGATAAGGATGGGTAGTGTATTTGTTTGCATACGTTTGTTTGTCAAATGTGTATGTAAAGTATGTATTATGTGTTTTAAAGCCTTGTATGTATGTGTATAAGCCTTGTATGTATGTGTATAAGTTTCAAGTACCAAACTTGGGGAAATTCAAATAATACCTAACTACAAATATAGCAGATAATCATTTAGCACGTAACACATAAAAGGGAGTCCTAGGGTTATAGTCTAGGTCATTGTGTCTAATAACCTAATTCCCTATAACCATGGCTCTGATACCAATCTGTCACACCCCGACCGATGGCGGAATCATCGAGGCGGACATTGGAATGATTGTTCAAAAGCACATGATAACTAAAATGTTGCATAATTCATTAATTTAATTAAAGACAACAAACATTCAAGTACAATACAAATTCAAATAACCTAGTCTATTTCAAAACATTGATTTAATTAACTAGGTCCATAAGTTCTTAAGTGGTAGAATCTTCAGCAAGCAATCACATATCCAAACCTGAAACATTATTTAAATCAAGTGTCAACTATAAAGTTGGTGAGTACATAGGTTTAGTGGAACCGATAAATAGTAGATAAAAACGTTTTGCAACTCATTGTTTATCTTGTTAAACATAGCATATATGGTTGTATCATTTATCTAAGCACAATTCAAACCTTGATTGACGCGCTTGAACATAGCACAACAGCTAGGTCCGGTATGTTTGAATATAGTTACCCACTATATCCGATATGTTTGAATATAACACGCGCGCGATATCCGAGTATGCAGTAATAAACACCCTAACCGGATGGGCTGGTCAGGCACAATAGATCTATTAATATTACTGTTGGTTTTCTTGTGTTTAAAGCAAATGATTGTACACCCAAGATAATAAGCATATAATCCACATGAATAACACGTATAAACAATTTGATTGAGTAGCATGAAATAATGTCTCACCCCAAAGTATGTAAAAATATAAAATAGGGGCTATGTAACTCACCTTGCTAGCGGATGTTTTAATCCACGAGTACGGGTGATAAGGATGTTGAAAACTAAGCACGATGAAATCCTATGTAGACAAATATGTATTATTGTATGTTTGTATATGTGTATTCGTATTTAAATGTGTATAGGTTTATAATAAAATTCCTTAAAATTATTTGTATAAAATATTGTAGTAAAATAATAATGATTTTTAGTAAAATTTAACATCTAAAAATATATATTTAATCTTGTTAAATATTTATATTTTTAAACAAGTAGATATTATATTTATAAAAATTTCTATTTTGTTTATTTATATTATCATTATTATATATATATATATATATATATATATATTTTCTTTTATGAATTAAAACTCATTTAAACAAGTTTATAAAATATAAGGTTTGTTATTTATTATTTTAAAACATTGACGGGTTAAATATGTGTAACGAAAAATGGTTTAATTGTTTCCAAAATAAACGAACGACTCAACCAACTCGTAATAGTTTTCATTGTATAGGGAAAATATTAAAATAAGATAAAATAATAAAATAAAAACAGAAGAAAAATGGATTGGGCCGGAGGCCACAAGATTCGAACCCGCGATCTAAGACTCAAACACACACACGCATAACCAGCCGGGCTATCGCCCATCACTGGTTATGTGTATGTTGTTTAATACTTAACCATATGTGCAAAACAGGTCGCTGGTTCTCGGCAACCGACAAACCAGTGTCCGAGACATTGGTTTGCCCGGTGATCGACGGTCTGAGGCTGAGATTTCGATTGGGATAGTTGGCCAGTCGATAACAGAAGATAAAGAAACGAGTTTGAGGCTTCTTACTTGGTCGCAAAGGGTCGAACGGCAGGGCCTTAAATCCGAAAATACCAAGATCGGGACAACACGGCTCGGGACGAATTGGACCCTAAAAATCTGGTCACAACTTCTCTCAGAGGTGACGAACACAATGGTAGTTTCAATTTTGAGTGAGAGTGGGTGAAGAGGGGATGGCGAGCTCGTGCAGGTCCGATAATGGCTATTTATAGCCGAGCTTGATCCTGATAATGAGACAAGAAATTGAGCATGTCCAAACACTCGTCTGGACGAGACGAAACCGTCGAGCCATCTTTCAGGCGTGGAGGTCTACTGTCGGGGCCAATTGCGCGGCGTGGACTTTCGGCTACAAACACGATCACACTTTTCGTATGTTTAAACGACAAATTGGTCGGGGGCTTATGCTCGCGTAGGGACGACGAGGTCAGGGAGACCAATTTCGGCTGTCGAGGTGCAGGGGACAGGCGTGTCGAGTGGGTCGCCGGAAAATAGCTCGGACCGCCGGTCAATGGAGAAGACAGCCGGAATTGCGAATTAGGATTTGGCAATTTTGGTCCCTGGAGTTTACTTCTAAATCTATTTGGTCCCTGAGATAATTACGGATGAGTCCTTGTGGTTTGATTTGTCCACATTTAGTCTCTTAACTGATTTCTGTTTTAAAACCTTGTAGTTTAATTATTTTCAAAATAGACCCTTAACTTTTATGAAAATAATTAATTAAAATTCTTTTTAATTTCAATTATATTTTATAAACTTATATTATTATTATAAATATATTTTTATAAAAGTTAATTATTATTTAGATAGATTATCATATTTATATATGAACTTTTTAATTTAGGTTTTTATATAAATTTTTATATAAGTTTAAACCTCATAAAATTTTAATTATTTTAAATCCATAAAATAAAAATATATATTTTGTACAAGATTAAATAAAAACACTTGTATTTCATTTAATAGAAAATGATTACATGATATATATTACAAAAGCGTAAATTAAAAACCCGAAATGTCACACTAGGTTTGTTTTCTATTATAAAAATACAAAAATACAAAAGAATTGAAATAAAAATTTGAAAAAATGTTCTTCGAAATCAAAAGTTGTGCATAGTAAATGAAAATGATAGTACAACTTGACCTGCTTGTTGAGTTTTAAATGAACAAATAATCGAAAACGCGTCTGAATTGTGATGTTTTGGTAGATCCAGCCAGCTAGTAGAGCTTAAATAGCATGTTTGTGTTGTTGAGGTTAATAATTGAATTAAAATCATGATATCTTGTGGGTATCGGTAATACTGAAACTGTCAACATAGGGTGATAGGTACCACGTTAAGTTAAAATTTAGAGGTTTTTGAAATTTCTTAGCACACCACTCTCTTTTTATGAGAATAAATCCGAGTTTCGGTGGCGCCCGCATCCATATTCTATATACTTGAGCTTATTTGATTAGAAATCTAAGTTTCACCTACGTGTCACACGTCGGGTTCCAGCCTAATTGAAACACCACTAGGTTGATTCTTATATGCTTCACTGATTAGGACTGTAGTCTATGTGTTACCTTCCGGAATAGTAACTTGGTTGAAACGCCTCTAGAAGAAAGTTCATCTATTTAATTTAATTCTCAGTTCATCCATTCATTCATTGATCATCTTAATTTCTAAAAACCTGTAAATTTTAGTTTAACGTGGAGGGTGAAATCTATATGGTTTAATCCGTTCCTACACATGACCGTGAGACGGGATTAGATAGAGCTGTAGCTTTTGAGTGTGAGTCTCATAGATAGATTGATTGATAGCATGGTAATATGAATTAGAACATTAAACGGGGGCTTGAAAGCTGGTGGTTGGGTTTAGTCGGACAGAAATTGTGATTGTTTCTTTTTAACGCGTGAGTATGTTTGTGCAAATTGATTAATTGAGATTGTTAAGCTATGTCCAGTTATGATTCCATTACAGACCTTTTCAGGGACGAAAAAATGTTAAGTGTGGGGATGTTTGATGTAGTGCGAAGCACACATCTTTATTCCTATTGTTTTCGTGTGTTTTAGTTAGTTTTACCTTTGTTTTGAGTCGTTTTTGTTTCCTATTAAGTCTTTTTTGTGTTTACAGGAGCTCAAGTGGATTACAAGTCAATACATGAAGATATCGAGCATGAGAAGAAAGCCGGGAGAAATAAAGTAAAAAAAGTTGAAAAATTACTCTCTCGCGGTACGTGAAGGGAGAGCCACAATCTCTCGCGGTACACGAGGGAAGCCAGAAGCGCGCTCGACTATTTTGTTCCTCGCGGTACACGAGGAACTCAAGACCATCTCTCGCGATACGCGAGAGGCCATAAATCCGTGAAAAAGCCCTAAATTGCAAATTAAAGGAATTAGAATGCCATTAGGTTAGAGGTTGGAGTTTTTAGCCATCTCGAGAGGTTCTTTGGGCGATTTGGAGGTGGAAGAAGGCAATCAAGGTCAAAGGTTGGAGCTTTGGAGATCGAATTGGTTAGAAATCATTAGTTCGGTTTACGATTCTCTTACTCGTGTCTTTGATCAGTTTGTTTGAGATTATGTTTGGATCAAATACTTCTGTGTTTCTAGTTTTAAGCATGTTTCTTGGCTAAACACTTAATACTTCCTAGGTTATTGATGAATACTTAGTAAAGTTATGATTTTTATCGGTTTTTGGTTACATTGAATGAATTAATGATTTTATAAAGATCTTGGATTGATATTTATGATGTTTATGCATGTTTAGATCTGTTCTATAATTGATTATCGTTCCATATGATGCATGTTGGATGTCTTCCAGTTATAGTTGCATATTTTAGATCATTGACTGTGTGTTGTGATTGTTTTGTGGTTTGCTAGATGTAGTATTCCATAGGAACGGTGATTTAGAGTAGATTTGATCTTAGTGTTCTTCTTATCTAGACACCTGAAAGGTGAGAGGTAATCGATTAGTCTTCGTATTAGGATTCCGAGTGTTAACTGTCTGAGAGGAAGTTGGCTTAGGTTCTTAGTAATTGTTACTAGTTCGAGTCATAGTGTGTTGATCTGAGATTACCCATTGCATCTTCGATGTATTGTGGACAATGAGACTGAAAGGTGATCTGTCTTTTGGGTACATTATCATTGTTGGAGAGACTGAAAGGTAATCCGACCATCTGGTGAGTTACTACATCTTTAGGTTGCTTAGTTGGTGACACCCTGAGAGTGATTAGGGATCTACTAGGTTGTCTAGAGCTGTTATCCTTAGATACCCAGATCCATCATAGTTTCCAGAAACGATAGAAGTTGAGCTTTGTATGTAGGATTCTGACCTAGATAGTGTTCTTGTCATTCCTGATATTTCCCAAGTCTTTGTCTTGATAGTTAGAGTCGATCTTTAGTATTCTGCATTATTAGTTAATCAGTAGTGTAGAACCCCCCCCCCCCAAATCAATCATCTTTAGTCCGAGTCAGAGTCTAGTTTAGCTATAGTAGTGTCTCTAGGGTTCGTTAATCTGGTTTACCATTAAGCTGTGCTACACTCGATTGGTACACTTACCTGTCAGTGCGGTTTAGTTCATAGGTACTCCATTTATTACTTAGGAGTCTAGATTAGGTTTTTTTTTCATAGTTTTTATAGACCGTCTAGGCGACATCAAAAAGCTTCACACAACTCTCACAAGTTTGCTTTCACTCTATACCCATGAACTATGGCTACTGGAAAAATCATGCTTTAGCTTTCCTTATTACCAACAATCTCTTTGGATATGTCGACTGCTCCATTCTGTGTCTTGAACGCTCCATTGCAACAACTTCTGGTGACACCTCGGCTATTACAACCAACCCTAACTATACCACATGGCTCCACAATTATTCCCATGTACGAATGATCATCATTTCCACAATCTATGAAGCATCATTCTCTCATGTTCAAGGCATAATAGGCCGTGAACTATGGCTTTCCCTTGAACGGGCTTATGCTCCTCACACTACTTCCAGGGAGTTCACGCTTAAGACACAACTTCTTAAGCTTCAAATGAAAGGAGATGAAACTCCCCTCACCTATCTCGGTCATTCTCAACACTATGCAACTACATTGGCTAACATTGGAGAAACTGTCAAAGACAAAGATCTTGTTCTCTATGTCATCACCGGGCTACGTGAGGAATACAATGGCCTCAAATCCACAATACTTGCCGGTTCACCTACATTGACCTTTGCTGAACTTTATTGTAACATCCATGATTTTCCGGTATCATTTTTACTTTATTTTATTTTATTCTATTCAATTATGACATCCTATTTCAATTTCATATTTTTCCAAGACCATAAGCCTCATACGTCATTAAATCAAATAATAAATAAGTTTATACTTTCTTTTTTTTTTGCAAACACAGTTCTATTAGATAAATTAAAACCAAAGAAAAAGGATTCAAACAATTTTATAAAATGTTTATAAAGCAATAAAACAAGTTAGTGACCAATAAATTTATAAAGATTTTTTTTTTAGTTTTAACCAAGAACATTTCGTTGATGTATTCATATATATATATATATATATATATATGTATGTATGTATGTATGTATATACATAGTTACTTTTAACAAATTATCTTTTCCCTTGAACCCTCCCAAATTGCTTTGGACCAACACATGAACCCTTAAGTTGAACCCATTAACCCCAAATTTTGAGCCTATTCATTCTATTTTTGACTAAGTTTGACTTTGAAAGTCAAACAATCCAAAATTCAGAGAATTCAAAGCTGTTATCGATCAATTCCGACTGTTATGGATATTCTTTAATTCCCAATTCAAATGTAGACCAGTTACAAGTCCTAATTACACCTCGATCCAACTTGTTACGCGATTTATTTCGAAATTCAAAAGGTTTGACTTCACAAAGTCAAATCGTATCAATCTAACATTCAATTTGTGAAATCTACACGTTTCAATCCCGCAAATCACGCACAAACAGTTTACACACGTACCCAAACCGAAATCGCGACCCAAAGAATTATGCGTAATCGTTGTCAACAGTTGTCCCTCGCAAGAACCAACTCGAATCAAGTACTTTCGATAAAACAAATCAAATCAATTCGTCCCTGCACCATCACACAACTCGTTACAACTTTCCCCAACCTCTAATCAGTGTGCATATCACTCTTGGAACCCGATCGAACTCCAAGAACATCGAAACGAAAGCTCCACTCGACCGTCCTACACACGCAATCATTCCATGTAATCTTTACTTCATTAGCTTCATTTTGATCTGAGGAATAAAAGCCCAATGTTTTTGGAATCGATTAATAACGAATCGGACTAACATGGAGTTAGGGTTTGGACGGGAACATTTTTGGGAGGGAGACGATCTGGGGTTGGATGTTAAAATGATTTCGTGTCTAAGATTAACCAAGGCATAAGCCCAGCTCCAATGGTTAAGACTCTAATCCCACTTTCGAAAGGTCGCGGGTTCTAAGCCCACACCCGCAACCTTTTTGTTCCATATTATTAACTGGACCCGACCCCTTTCTCTTGCATGTTAAAATTAATTCAATTCAGTTCTAGTTCAATAGTCAGTCTCTGGTCCAGTGGTAAATGCTCGAGGCTTTCATAGAGCAGACCCGGGTTCGACCCGGGCAAGCCTCATTCATTTTTAAAAACTGTTTTTACCACTCTATATGTTAAAAAAATTATTTTATAAAAACCCTTAGCATTTAGATCGGATAAAATCAATAACTTGCGGTTTTACGACATAAAATAATTAACCTTGGAATTTAAATGATTTGAAAAACCTTATTTTTATTATAAAGATCATTTAAAAGTTTTAATTTAAATTTAATTATTAACTTACAAAACCAAGCATTTAAGTTACCTATTTTATAAAAATTGTGTAAAGATTTTTATAAAATGCATTATCATTATTTGAAACGAATTCCTTAAAAAAATATTATAAATCATCTCTCCATTAATTATCTACTTAGGATTTAATTCGTATTCAAACAAATATAATTTTCTAAATTTGGTACATATATATTTTCAATTCCATTGTTTCCTTTTGAGACACTTTATTTAATAAATAAAAAAAAATTTTAATGTTTTACACTGACAATCCATTTGGAGTTAAAATTATATTTAGTATAATTTCCTAAATATATATATACTAATATATATTTTCAAGATTGTTTTGGTACACTATTATAATATTAAATAAATAAATAAAAAGAATTTATTTATTTAATTTACACCCTAAGTTAATTATTATTTTCATTAAATTCATATACTAGAAATTACATTTTATATTAAGTTTTAATGCAAGTGCAAACAACAACTTATGCGCATCCTTTTTCATGAAATGTACTTTTATACAAATCCGTATACTCAATCCCGTTAAACTCTAGACATTGCCTTAGAGAATTGTGTATATTATTAATTCATATACATTACACTCTAGGTTAGCTTTGTGAATTGCAAAAGAATCACTTTTGCTATTTGTTGCTCGTGCTATCTACACCATTAATACAAGTGAGTATTATATAGCCCATTTTCACACGTTTACACTTTTTGGGGTAAAACATGAACTCTATACATACAATTGTTTACATTTACACAAACTACACAAACACAAATCCTCTTTACATTCATGTGTGCAAATTTGAGCTTTATGTTTGAGTACTAGGTGTGTTAACTGTTTGTGTGCAATTTATGTGCAATCATTAACTATTCAAGCCGACGGTAAACAATGATAGATCTATTGAGTTTGACAAACCCACCCAGATTGGGGTGATTGTTACCGACAACACAATTTGCATGCTAGTTACAAAGGTTTGATTGTACTTTAGTTACACAATAGTTGCTCTCCATAAATGCCTTATTTTATCATGTTATGTAAGGATGTGTTTATTCACATCTATATATACTACCTATTTACGAATCTGTGTATACTCACCAACTTTTTAGTTTACCTTATTTTATTCATGTTTCAGGTGCTAATGTGTGAGTTGATCAAGATATGCTACACTTAAGTTTGGACTTAGTTAAATTTAAACAAAGAATATTATGTATTTCATTTACATACTTATTTGAATTTGTTTATATTTGATTTGTTTGAAATGAAATTTGGATGATTAATATATTGCAATCTAGTCAACCTTGTGCTCATGAACAGTCTACATGTCCCGCCCCGACGTATTGCGCCGTCGGTTGGGGTGTGACAGATTGGTATCAGAGCCAGGTTATAGGGAATTAGGTTATTAGACACTTTTGACCTAGACTATAAGCTTAGGACATCCACAATATGCCATGCTACTATATGATTACATGATTAATACTTGTATGAATATTTTTACATGTTATCCTAAGTAATTTCAATACATGCTACAATACTTAATAGTTTATATGTCACACTACTTGATAACTCTTGTGCTTACGTTCATTACTATCTACATGCCACCTATGTGTTTCATTAAGTGATATCCTAAGCTTTAAACACACACACATACACACCAAATTCTCCGTACACCTTTTAACTCACACACATGATACCATCACCTCTTGTGAACAAAGACTTAAACTTTTGGGCCTAATACCCATTAATAATAAACTAAGAGGCCCATCTATCCTCCAAGAAGAAGAAGCCCACTGAAATGCATAAACCTTACTTTCGGGCCACAAGGCCCGGTCCATAACAATTCTCATCATAACCATGAGTCCAACAATAGTGTTATTAGTACATGATGGCTGGAAGAGTGTGTAGGCCCATGAGGGATTCTGGCTAAGGAAAGACAAGGTACTTAAGTGTGTCTTAGTGACCCACCCCTCTTTCCTGAGAATTCTCTTCAGGGATGTATTGCTTATAGGTCAAGTGTATTTCTAAAATACTATTGTGGAGACTCGGTGTTATGACTAGTCAAACTCTAAACCTATGGGAACTCCTATATTTAACACTCAGTATTTCAATATCACTTACAACCTTTTCATTGTTTCTCTGCTAGACATGGACTCCTACTCTCTTTCCTCCCCGGTTCACCGGCCTGGAGCAGAGTCTGATTGGGAAGAAGACATCGGGACACCCGTGTATCGGTCACCAACACCCCCCGCTGCTAGACCTAGGTTTGATGTGAGGGCAGACTGGATTAGGAACACCGACCCAAGACTTCGAACATCTGAATCACCCCCACCCAGAAACCCGTATCGGACACCCCATCTTCACAATCAATTACCACCCCCACTAAGAGACCCATATCTAATGCCCGACCCATACCATCCTAACCCTTGGGTAAGGCATACCATGGCACCCACTAGTGCTATGGGAACTCCAACCAATGACATTCACCAATATGTAAGGACCTCAGAGTTTGAGAGGCAAAGGATGGAGCACGAGGTAATACACAACTTGCAAGGACAAAGAATGGATAGCCTAGCAAACCAATTAGGGTACCAAAAGGAGTTAATCTCCATCCTCGAAAAAGAAATACTAGAGAATCGAACGAAAACAGCTAGAGCTGAAGCCAGATCAGCTACCCGAGTGACCATAACGGTGCTCGTCTTGGGAATTATCTTCCATCTATTGGAAAGCTACCAGAGACGTTAACAGAAATTTTTATTGTCTTTAAATTTTCAGTTTGATAACCATTTCCCTATGTTTTGAGTAATGTTTAACATTTCAGCATTTAATAAATTTTATATATTCCGACTCTAAAATTATTATTCATTGATTTGACACGTTGAATGTGAATTGCACCCATCATATTTTTATCAAAAATTTTCCAAGTATCACCTTCTTCATTTACCACAATTTAGTACACTATCGACAATCTCCTTCGTAAACAAATCATACTATTATTAGATTTAAACAAGCTCGTTATTTTGTTCAAACAAAAATTTTATCAAACTTTTAGATAATATCTGAAACATAAATTTTCTATAAACATTTTCACCTTGTAAGAAAACTTAATACAACCTATTTTATAAAAGCATTATTTCAAATTGATAAATAATTATGACTTGTTCTCGTTAAATTAATTTTTTCTAAATCTTGGCTAAATTAATATACAACTACTTGTTTAGCCATTAATTCCTCCTAAAAATATTCTCCTTATAATAATTAAAAATTTTAATGAAAAGGTTTTCCTATAGATTGTCCAATTATTTAGATTATTCAAACTCATTAGTTTCACTACCTTATTTATCTACAAACAAGAACAAATTACAATCACCTATATACCAACAAAAAAATCAGTTATTCGTAAACACATTACTCAGAATGCTTGCAGAGCCTCCTCGTTATCTTTCACCTTCAGTAGTATATGAGTGTACTTGCCACTTCAAGAGATGACCCATTTCGCGTAAACGTTAACCATCCCTACAAACCTCAACGAGATTTAAAGAACTAGAACCTAACTACCACATCCTACATGAACGTAAAACAACACGCTTGTCCGCAACACTCAATCACATGCAAAACTCATTAGTATATGCTACACATGAAGTTCGATAACTTACACGTCCACAAGATGCACGCACGCTCACATAATAGATCGGATTGATCACATAACCCATGAAACTTAGTTTATGTGCAAATCACAATTTACTGGATTGATCACATAACTCATGAAACTTATTTGGTTACAAAGTACAGGATACTACACAATTATTGGTTTACACAATACATGATACTATGTTGTTAACACTATACATTCATTTCTGACAATACACATGATACTACGTTTTGTACAATACACATGAAAGCTTATTGATTTACAAAATACATTATGCTAAGTTGTTCACGTTACACATGAAACCTATTTGATTACAAGCTACGTGACACTAGACCATACATGAAACTTGAGTGCTACATTATACATGAAACTAAATTGTTTACAATTGTTGCAATTGATTGAATACATTAAACACAGGGCATGGTTATACACTTTGTTCACGAAAGTTGAAAACCATAACACATTGAAGCTACTCGGGGTTTGACGTATTCTTGTTCAGACATGAGAAAGCTGTAACACTTTAAAACAATTCGATGTTTGACGTGTTCTTGTTCAAACACGAGTAAACTATGGAACTCTAGGATATACTACTTTATTACCCTTTAGTTGCTAACTGACCTGCCTACCTAAAGACATAGTTACTTTTTAGCAATTCTTATGTGAAAACAATAGATATGAACTGAGTGAAATTATGCCTCTCTTGACCCGCACACAACGGAAGGATCTATACAGACCATGCGATGATTTGAGTAATTACGGGTGCACACGGAATTATAAAAATCAGCGCATTGAAAAACATAGTGAATTTTTTGTGTGTTGTGACCTAACATGATATGTAACAACGAAACTGACGTGATATGACAAGGGCATGGTGGATACGCCGATGGTACTTCCTATATATAAGTGCTCTGTCATATTATCAGAGGTAGCGTTGTTCGTGTCACGTGAAGTTTTGACCTAAACCAATAGTAGTGAAATCTCTTGTCCATTGACAATGTTTGAGCATACATTTTAAACAAACCTTGATCATCAAGTTCCCATCAAACCCATTTCTGCATTTAGAATCCAAACCATTATTCAACAGCTTATCCCCTTAACCCTCTTCAAATTAAATCCACCACAAAACTAAATTCAATATCCTTATTCATATCCAACCTTAACTATCAGAAGTTGTGTCTTGCCACCTATTATACTCCTTAAACTAACAGTCAGAACACATTTAGAAACCAAAAGCCTTACCTGATTCAGTAGATTACACTAGCAAAATTTCGGGACGAAATTCCCTCAACATGGGGATACTGTAACATCCATGATTTTTCGGTATCATTTTTACTCTATTTTATTTTATTCTATTCAATTATGACATCCTATTTCAATTTCATATTTGTCCAAGACCATAAGCCTCATACGTCATTAAATCAAATAATAAATAGGTTTATACTTTCTTTTTTTTTTGCAAACACAATTCTATTAGATAAATTAAAACCAAAGAAAAAGGATTCAAACAATTTTATAAAATGTTTATAAAGCAATAAAACAAGTTAGTGACCAATAAATTTATAAAGATTTTTTTTAGTTTTAACCAAGTACATTTCGTTGATGTATTCATATATAAATATATATATATATATATATGTATGTATGTATGTATGTATGCATGCATGCATGTATGTATGTATGTATGTATGTATGTATGTATGTATATACATAGTTACTTTTAACAAATTATCTTTTCCCTTGAACCCTCCCAAATTGCTTTGGACCAACACATGAACCCTTAAGTTGAACCCATTAACCCCAAATTTTGACCCCATTCATTCTATTTTTTACTAGGTTTGACTTTAAAAGTCAAATAATCCAAAATTCATAGAATTCGAAGATGTTATCGATCAATTCCAACTGTTACGGACATTCTTTAATTCCCAATTCAAATGTAGACTAGTTACAAGTCCTAATTAAACCTCGATCCAACTTGTTATGCGATTTATTTCGAAATTCGAAAGGTTTGACTTCGCAAAGTCAAACAGTATCAATCTAACATTCAATTTGTGAAATCTACGCGTTTCAATCCCGCAAATCACGCACAATTAGTTTACACACGTACCCAAACCGAAAACGCGACCCAATTCAGTGCTTAATTGTCGAGAATTATGCGTAATCGGTGTCAACAATTGTCACCCGCAAGAACCAAGTCGAATCAAGTACTTTCGATAAAACAAATCAAATCAATTCGTCCCTGCACCATCACACAACTCGTTAAAACTTTCCCCAACCTCTAATCAGTCTGCATATCACTCCTGGAACCCGATCAAACTCCAAGAACATTGAAACGAAAGCTCCACTCGACCGTCCTACACACGCAATCATTCCAGGTAATCTTTACTTCATTAGCTTCGTTTTGATCTGAGGATTAAAAGCCTTATGTTTTTGGAATCGATTAATAACGAATCGGACTAACTTGGAGTTAGGGTTTGGACGGGAACGTTTTTGGGAGGGAGACGATCTGGGGTTGGATGTTAAAATGATTTCGTGTCTAAGATTAACCAAGGCATAAGCCCAGCTCCAATGGTTAAGACTGTAATCCCACTTTCGAAAGGTCGCGGGTTCTAAATCCACACCCGCAACCTTTTTGTTCCATATTCTTAACTGGACCCGACCCCTTTCTCTTGCATGTTAAAATGAATTCAATTCAGTTCTAGTTCAATAGTCAGTCTCTGGTCCAGTGGTAAATGCTCGAGGCCTTCATAGGGCAGACCCGAGTTCGACCCGGGCAAGCCTCATTCATTTTTAAAAACCGTTTTTACCATTCTATATGTTAAAAAAAAATTATTTTATAAAAACCCTTAGCATTTAGATCGGATAAAATCAATAACTTGCGGTTTTACGACATAAAATAATTAACCTTGGAATTTAAATGATTTGAAAAACCTTATTTTTATTATAAAGATTATTTAAAAGTTTTAATTTAAATTTAATTATTAACTTACAAAACCAAGCATTTAAGTTACCTATTTTATAAAAATTGTGTAAAGATCTTTATAAAATGCATTATCATTATTTGAAACGAATTCCTTAAAAACAATATTATAAATCATCTCTCCATTAATTATCTACTTAGGATTTAATTCGTATTCAAACAAATATAATTTTCTAAATTTGATACATATATATTTTCAATTCCATTGTTTCCTTTTGAGACACTTTATTTAATAAATAAAAAAAATATTTTTAATGTTTTACATTGACAATCCATTTGGAGTTAAAATTATATTTAGTATAATTTCCTAAATATATATATACTAATATATATTTTCAAGATTGTTTTGGCATATTATTATAATATTAAATAAATAAACAAATAAATAAAAAGAATTTATTTATTTAATTTACACCCTAAGTCAATTACTATTTTCATTAAATTCATATACTAGAACTTACATTTTATATTAAGTTTTAATGCAAGTGCAAACACCAACTTACGCGCATCTTTTTCATGAAATGTACTCTTGTACAAATCCGTACACTCAATCCCGTTAAACTCTAGACATTGCCTTAGACAATTGTGCATATTATTAATTCATATACATTACACTCTAGGTTAGCTTTGTGAATTGTAAAAGAATCAGTTTTGCTATTTGTTGCTCGTGCTATCAACACCATTAATACAGGTGAGTATTACATAGCCCCTTTTCACACTTTTACACTTTTTGGGGTGAAAAATAAACTCTATACATACAATTGTTTACATTTACACAAACTACACAAACACAAATCCTCTTTACATTCATGTGTGCAAATTTGAGCTTTATGTTTGAGTACTAGGTGTGTTAACTGTTTGTGTGCAATTTATGTGCAATCATTAACTATTCAAGCCGACGATAAACAATGATAGATCTATTGAGTCTGACAAACCCACCCAGATTGGGGTGATTGTTACCGACAACACAATTTGCATGCTAGTTACAAAGGTTTGATTGTACTTTAGTTACACAATAGTTGCTCCCCATAAATGCCTTATTTTATCATGTTATGTAAGGATGTGTTTATTCACATGTATATATACTACCTATGTACAAACATGTGTATGCTCACCAACTTTTTAGTTGACCTTATTTTATTCATGTTTCAGGTGCTAATGTGTGAGTTGATCAAGATATGCTATACTTAAGTTTGGACTTAGTTAAAATTAAACAAAGAATATTATGTATTTCATTTACATACTTGTTTGAATTTGGTTATGTTTGATTTGTTTGAAATGAAATTTGGATGATTAATATATTGCAATCTAGTCAACCTTGTGCTCATGAACACTCTACATGTCCCACCCCGACGTATTCCGCCGTCGGTTAGGGTGTGACATTTATGGTCTTCTAAGTGACCATGATTATATGGTCACCAAACCATCACAATTTGCTGACCCCACAGCCTTCACCGCCACTGCCAACCACTCTCAGTCTCCACAACAGATGCATGCTCTTTAGCAGATGGCATCACAACTTGGCTATCAACTCATGCCTAATGTCGTAACTGCCTCAAAACCCCCGCAGTCCTTCTATGGTGCTCATTCCTCAAACAATTGTGGAAATTTTGGTCGAGGACGACGGGGATCTTACCATGGAGGCTATAACAACTACAACAATAGTAGGGGTCGCGGTCGTGTTGATAACCGCAGTCAGATCAGTTGGACTTCTGCTCAAAACAACGTCTATGGCTCCCAAACAATGGTCCAAACTGTGATTCTTCCATGTTTCGTGCTAACCATACAACTAATTTTGAAAATGCACGTTCAGTTTCTGGTGACAACCGTTCTGCTGCTTGTAGCACCTAGTATCCAGACACTAGAGCCAACATGGCACCAGACTTATCCAACCTTGACATCTCAGAGACTTATAGTGGTAACGACTCACTCCATGTTGGTAATGGTAAGGGAATTCTTATTCTTCACGTTTGTTCATCAAAATTCACATCTCCAAACCAAACTCTTTCCATCTTTCACATTCTCCATGTTCCTGATATTAAAATGAATCTCTTATCTGTTCAACAATTCTGTTTAGATAATAATGCTTTGAATTTCACTTTCTCTACTTTGTTGTGAAGGACGAGTCTACATGCACTATCCTTCTCACTGGCCCAAGTGAACAAAGCCTCTACTCTCTTCGCCTTCCTCAGCTCAAGTCCATCAATAAGACCACCTTCTCTGCTGTTCGGACTTCCTCCACTGTTTGGCATAGAAGACTTGGTCATCCTCATCAGCGTCTCTTCAATTTTATGCTTTCCAGATTTTATTTACCTGTTACTTCTAAATTTCATTATGTTTCTTGTACTGCTTGTCATTTGGGCAAGTCTTTAAAACTGTCATTACCCAATGCTATATTTCATAATATAACTTTTCTTGATTTAATTTATTGTGATGTTTGGGGCTCTGCAGCTGTGCTATCTTTTGACGACCACCGTTATTTCATGCTTTGTGTTGACCATTATTCTCGTTATATCTGGAATATTTTTTAAATCACAAGTCTTATGTGTTCTCTACTTTTAAAAATTTTGTTACAATAGATGAACGTCAATTTAATGCAAAAATCAAGAATGTTCAAACCATGGTTGCAGAAGTGTCGACTGGGGAGTTGCGAGTACTCGGCCTAGTTGTGGAGTACTCGGGGAGTACTCAGACATGGAAAATTACAAAGAAATTAATTTTCAGGAAATTATATATATGTTAAATAGATAAGTGTACTAATATTTATAACAAAATACATGAATATCAATATGAATAAAAAAGATACATGTTCAAATAGTAAAGTATTTCAAAAATTGATATTCATTCTTTAATATTATAGACATAGTAGGCATTTAATTCTCGTCTTTCAATGTATCTCCGTGAAAAACAACGAAAATCCAACAAGAATCGGTGAAAAACAGCGAAAATCCGAGTTGATCCGAGTTGGACCGATTCCGAGTAATGTTGACCAAATTGAAGAAAAGCGCCTCCGCACCCTACCGAGTACCGAGTACTCGGTCGAGTTTTACAACACTCTTCAAACTAACCGGGGTGGCAAATTTCGTCCATTGACATCCTTCTTCACTTCACTTGGCATCATTCACAAACTCTCGTGCCCACACACAAGTGAACAAAAGGGCATCGTCGAACGTCGACATCGCCAGGTTGTTGAAACTGACCTTACATTTCTGGCTCGGTGGTCCGTTCCTCAACGTTTCTAGCACTTTACTTTTGACACAGTCGTTTATCTCATAAATAGAATGCCATCTAAAACAACCTCCCGCATTTCACCATCCGAACACCTCTCCAATCGTTCGCCTGATTTTACATTCCTTCGAGTGTTTTGTTGTTAATGCTTTCCTCATCTTTGACTATAAAATCGTCACAAGATGGATCTTCGCAACATGTGTCTTTCTGGGCTACGGTCCCTCTTATCATGGCTATCCTTGCTTTAATCCGTCCACGTACCGGATCTATATAGCTCGCCATGTCCTCTTTAATGAGGATCACTTTCCTTTTGCCAAACCACCTCCTCCAACTCCTTCCAAACCCTATACCTCCTTCTCTGATTTCACAACTTTTCCTTATGATCTTGCTGAACCATCATCTCCTACAACTTCTCAAACAACTCCACCACCTTCTCCTCAATATTCACCTCCGTCGTCTTAATCCTCAACTCCGTTTCCTCCCAATCTTCTATACCATCTCCTCCTCCACATCCTCGTACTCGTCCTCCAAATCTCCGTCAAAATCCTAAACCTTGTGTTCCTTATAGTCCTTCCGCCAATCACGTGTCCACATATCCCAGTCCTACATATGAGCTATCTTCCTTTACCATTGCAAACCAACATCCGGAGTGGTTCTCTATCTTGCCAATACACAACAATGGCTTCTTCATCAACTGGACGTCCACAATGCCTTTCTTACATGGTGATCTCCAGGAGACGGTCTTCCTACGACAGCCACAAGGATTTGTTGATCCTCAATGTCCAGATCATGTCTGCTTACTACACAAGTCTTTATATGGTCTTCGACTGGCTCCTCGGGCATGGTTTGATCGCCTGTCTCTAGCTCTTCACAAGCTCGGGTTTCAAGGATCCTAAATCGATCCTTCCCTGTTTACATACAAGTCTGGCAAAACAATCATGTATACTCTGGTCTATGTTGATGACATCATTGTCACTGGTAACAACGCTAGTGTTGTGAACACTCTGATCAAGCAGCTCAGCCATGCTTTTGCCCTTAAAGACCTATGCAATATTGACTACTTCCTAGGTGTTGAAATAGTGCGCCTTGGCCGTGACATCTTAATGTCTCAACGAAAGTATATAACGGGTTCTTCAACATGCTGGTCCAAACAAGTCTCATCTCCTATGAGCACCTCACAAGTGTTATCCCTCTGAGACAATCCTTTATTCTCAGAACCAGCACGGTATTGCCAAATTGTTAGCGCCCTTCAATGTCACTCTTGCACGGCCAGATATTGCCTTTGCAGTCAACAAAGTCTGCCAATACATGCATGCGCCTCTGACAATGACTGGTCTGCCGTCAAATGCATACTGCAGTACTTAAATGACACCTTACATCATGGCTCACAATTCTTGGTGAAGAGCAAATGGCTTCATTTAACGCCAAAAATAGATGCACGTTAATGTAAAGGATGAAATGTGCAAATAAGTTTAAACATAAAAGACAATTTCTGATATTAACTTAATTTAATAACGAAATCTGAAATTTGGTATACATATAAAAGACAAAAAGTGTAATTTGTTCTTTTATTAACGAAAAAAGACGACTTTACCCTCAAATGAGGGGCACATGATCACACTTAACATCTGAAATTGACAAACGTTAATCCAACTCCAAAGGATGAAACGTAAAAATTTTCTGAACATAAAGGACAAAACCTGTAATTTCAGTTAATTAACATAAATTTAAATTTGGTAAATAAGTAAATGACCTAAAATATAATTTACTCTAAAATGTATTACAAATTACAAGAGGTTATGTTTCAAAAATTAGTAGTTTTTTTATGGAAACATAAATTAGTTGTTAAAACCAACCAGTAGGCTACATGGCTTAATAATTATCCCAAGGACAAATTATCTCACATGTCTATTTTACAAAACATTAGTCCGTCCATAACTCATGTATTACAGCACCAGAAAGCAAAATGCTCATCTTTGCGGTTATTACCAACAAGACCTCCACATTGTAAACAAACAAAGCTACTTCCATCAGAGAATGCATCCACCATTACTTGTTTTCTCCCACTTTCAGTCAGTATAGATGTTCCACCACCATCAAGCTCCAAGTTTGAAGATGGCCATGGGGATTCTTCTGCTTCAGCTATTGCACATTCAGCAAACAAGGATGCCAGCTCATCAGCAGCATCACTTTCATATCTTTTCTTCATGTAAACCTCTTTTGCTCGGTTTAGGGCTTCAAACGCAGCCGTTTCACCTCCGGTGCCTTTCATAGCCATCACCACCTGTTAAACAAGAAATAATCATACGTTGTTCATGTCGTTTTTAAATATTTATGGACAAACCACTGTAATGTATTGATTATCCATACATTTTTTTGATTGTCATTTTTACATTAATATTTCATGACTAAATTACTTAGATTTGGTCTTTGCTAGGGTTGCTGTTCTTACTTTGTACTTAGGTCGCCTTTAGTCGTAAGGGTTGGCGTTAGATGCTTATCCCTAGTTTGCCTTTAGTATTAGTTGTGCTTTTTATTAGTTCAAGTCTGCCTCTAATGCTAGCCGTCTCATTACTTTTTATTACTATACTATTATGACCTCATGCTCTTTTATCTTATGTTATTTCTAAATTTTTGTTAGTTTTACTTCTTTCTCCCTTGTTGCCTAATTTTCTCAGGATTTGGTGGTGTTTTCTTGAGCCGAGGGTCTCTTCTGAGTGTAGCCTCTCTATCCCTTGAGATAGGGGTAATGTTTGTCCTTATCCCACCCTCCCCAGACCCCACTTTGGTGTGAGATTTTACTGGGTATGTTTGTTTGTTTTTGTAACTGAAAATTTGATAAAAATATAACTTGTTCCAAATATCACATAATTTGAAATTTAATAAACTTGAAGAGTTAAACTTCACATCATTTATAACAAATTGAAAATACAACTACTAATACAAACAGATAAATCTATACCTAATAAATAAGAACTTTTGCGCCACATATCACAATTCTGTGAGTCCAAGATTCTTTTTCCCACTTATTTTTTCTCAATCCCGGTATTATAAATACACATCGATCACATATATAATTAGTAACTATTTAAAATACTTTCAATCATATCTTATCTCAAAATATCATTTTATAATTTCCAAAACTTCACTACTAACTATATAATATTTCCTTTATTCAATCTGTGTCACAGGTTTCTAACCTAATAACTAATATATTAATATAAATCTTTTGAAAGCAAGGGAAGGGCGTCTGAGTACACAAAGTTAACCACCTGAAAAAAAAATGAAGTTACTCTATAAGGTCTTGTGTGCTCATGTACAGTAGAATCAAGAGCAATTCAAGAGGTAACAATCTTATCAAGTATTCCACAAAATAAGTTCTTTGCTATAAAACTTTACTGTTTAGAAACTGAGGGAGTGGTTCACAGATTTTTTAATTTTTAGAAGGAATTACAAATGGATTTTGAAAGAAATGGAATTGAAATTAAAATTAGAAATGAATTGGAGTATGAAAGAATTAGAATCTGGCAATCTGCCAAAGGAATTGTAAATAAAATTTGTTAAGTGAATTGGAGTTTGAGGGAATTGGAATCCTTCAAAGGAATTGGAGTTTGTAACTTTTAGAACAGAAATAAAATTAAACAAATTGGGATTTTAACTTTTAGAACAGACAGTTGATTAGAAATTCGATAACATCTGTGGAAAATTAATGATAAGAACAATACACATATATGAATTCGATTTTTAACAGGGAAATCGAGAACTAGAAACAAGTTTTACGAACTGATAGAATGAAAGTAGTTGAATTAGAAAACAGGAATTACCGCTTGAAGAGCTTGGGAAGGTTTGCCTTGATGAAGGAGCTGGCGAGCTAGTGTGAGCAATCTTCTAGCAAATTCAATTTGTCCGGAAATCGGAGCATCGGAGTCAATCATATCCGCATCCATGGCATATCGACGACGACGAAGTGTCTTTGCGTTAGGTTTTGTTTGTGTTTCTGATTTTGACCCAACCAAGCCGAGACTCTTCTAGCAATTTCTGGAGGTGCGTTTCATTTTCAAATTTCAATTCCGGGTTATAAATTTTGTTTTAAAATATAAATATAAATATAAATATAAATTTAGGGTTATTAAGGCTATATGTAATGGTATGTAAGCGTGAGCCACGACAACCCCACATCACACGTACATCACGCCCCTCTTTTGTGAGAGGACGTAGAGGGGCTCATCGTGATTGTGCTCACAGACATTAGGGTAAGGGGTAATACCCATGTGATTATGGTGTCATGTGATAATAAAGTGCACGTCACGTGACGTCACGTCAGATTCTGGAAAAATCACACCATAATCACATGGCAAGGGGTATAACCATGTGATTGTGGTGGTGTGATAATTTAATGTTTATTTTTGAATTTTTATTTAAATAAAATTAAACATAATAAAATAATATTCATTAATAAAATAAAATTACATTAATAAAAAAAAATTAAATTAATTAAAAAAAAACATAACCAAAACCTACAGGATACCATGACGTTCTTTGATCTCCTTTTGTTTTTTTTCAATCAAAAAACGTTGGGCGGTTGTTAGTGACTCAAGATCGATACCAAGAATTTCGATCTCTTGTTTTGTTCGTTTCCAATCCATCCTCTCGTCTTGGGCGTTGTTAAATCTTGTCATTTGTTCGACCATTTTCTCGCCGATTTTGTCGTGTCTTGAAACCGATCCCGAGCTTGAGCCCGAGCCCGATTCTTGGGTTTTTGCTTTTTTCTTCCCAATCGGACGGGGTATTTCCACGTCTTCCGGTGCATCTATGTTTAGGTCGTACTTAGATCTACCATCGGAATCGCCCGGACTAGCGTCGATGTCGGTTGATGTTCTTTTTTTGGACGAGCCGGTTCGAGTGGGGGCAATGTATAGTGTTTGCCACTTTGGCGAATTCCTACAAATCTCCCAATATTGAATTGGTGTTTCGCCACCATGGTCGTCTTTAAACCGGACCGTTGCTCTCGTCAAAATATCGGCATCGCTCTCACCGCTTCTTCGATCCCGCAAAACTTCCTGATAGATCCCGTGGAACTTTACCACCTTCCCATTTATATGAGTCCATTTTGAACTCAATTGGTCCAAACTTCGGTAACCGGGCGGTACACCCATAAAAGATTCATATTTTTCTTGAACCCTTGTCCATAATGTTTTTTTTTGTTTTGGGCGTTGCCTACAAAAAACAAATATTCAAATTAATAATCATAAAAATAAAAAATGGAAAGTTTTAAAAAATACAAAACCAAAATTATTGTTACCAATTATTGGATCCTCCGAGACGTCTATAAACGCCTTAACCAAGAATAGTGGCTCGTCTTTTTCCCACTTTTTTTTTTTTGTATTCGTCCGGCTAGAAGTCTCTTGCGAAACCTTCTTCTTTCCTTTTTTTCGTGAGACATTTAGATTTTCGTCCACGGTTTCTTGTGGCATTTCTTGAGTTTCGGGTACAAATTCTAGTGGTGTACCCGGTTGAGACATTTGGGGTTGGTAGTTAAACATTTGAAAGTTCGGGTTTGGTACGAAGTTTGGGTTGGATAGGAAGTTTGGGTTGGGTTGGAAGTTTGGGTTGGGTTGAAAGTTGGGGTTGGCCCTAAACGCGTTATCACGAGCCGCGTATTGAGCCCAAAAGTGTTGGTTCTGGTTCGGGTCGTTACTCATTTTTGAGTTGGGGATATTAGAAATGAGTATAGAAGATTAGTAAGTTTTGGTAGAAAATGAGTGTAAATATTATGAAGTAAAATTGAGTATTTATAGTGAGTAAAAATAAAAATTATTAATATTATTATTTTAATTTAAATTCTAACGGATATATTACCGTTGAACGGCTACAAAAGTCGAATACTCGCGTGAGAAATATCACGTATGAAAATGACAGCGTGATTTTTTTTTTGAGGGGGCGGTGTGCCTTGGGTATCACGGCGTGATTCCTATTGCCACATAGGATCACGCCACCCATCACGTGGGTATACCGAATAGCCTTAGGCATAAAATGGTTTTAAAGATTCAATCTCTCATCCAACCAAACTACCAAACCTCTTCGTGTGTCATTTTTTTTTAATTCAATATCTAATTTAATAAATAATTTGATTTTTTTTAAATAACTTATTCGGTAAATTTTTTAAAAAAACTAAATACGTAGTCTTATTTTTTTCTGAATATTCCGGTATAACTTTAATGAAAACAAAGTTATTTTAAAAAAAAATTATTTCATAAGTGATTTTGACACATGTTTGGATACATTTCGAATGATAAGTATTTGTTTAAAAAATTAATACTAATTGATTAAAAACAATTAAAACTTTTTTTAAAAGTCCACTCACCCCTCTACCCTCACTTGACCATTAGGGTGGAAGGCGTCCAGCTTGGGTTATCACGGGTTGACGGTAACACCGCCACCACCGTGTGAACCCGTGAAGGAAGCCGGAACAGGTAGGAGAAAGTTGTGTGTAGTACATTTGTATTTTCGAATTTTGGTTTGTTTCAAAACTAAAATATCTCAAGTTTTTTTATTTTATTTTATTATTAAACTGTTTAATTATGTAATCTTAAACCTACATTCTATAAAAAATTAAATTAGTGTTTAACTAATTAAATAGTATTTTAAATTTTATTTAACTATTTTTTTAAATTATGTTTTAGAGTTTCCCCCCTTGTGTTTTAGGGCTCCTCATTTATTTAACTATTGTTTTTAAATGCTAGGGTAGTTTGGGGTTTCACCCATTGGGTTTAGAGTAAAAAAGAACATGACGTTGTATTTGTGTAATAGTGTTATTAAAAAAATGATTTGCATTGATTTTGGCGGAGTTAATTGGGTTAACACGATAATAGTGGGTTAACAATGGATCCTTACCATATATATAAAAATATATACATATATATATAGGGGGGAAATCAAATAAAAAGTAGTTTTTCGCTAATAAATCTAAGAAATGACAAAAACATTAAGAAACGATATCAAACGAACTCTGATTGAGCTAATTTCAGCAGCGTTGGAACCTTCTCGTCGAACTCTACCATCTTAGCTTTTAGGGTTTAGCTTTTAAGGTTTAGATTTAATGTTTGAATTTTAGGGTTTTAGCCTTATGGTTTAGCCTTAGGTTTTAGCTTTTAGAGTTTAGATTTTATGGTTTAGGTTTTTTTTTAGGGGGGGGGGTTAGGTTTTTTTTTTTGAAGGGGGGGTTAGGGTTTTTTTTTTAGGGGGGGGGGGGTAGGGGTGCTGGTTTTAGGCTTTTCGGGGTAGGGTTGGAGGAGGGTTTAGGTTTTTGGGGGTGCGGGTGGAGGGGGGTTTAGGTTTTTGGGTCCGGGTTAGGGTTCGATGAGACGGTTCCAACACCGCTGGAATGAGCTCAATTGGAGTTCGTTTGACCCACTTCTTAGTGGAACCGTCCCATATATATATATATATATATATTATAATACATATTTGAAGGATAGAAAGATAATTTCACCAAAAAGTCTTAAATTTAAGACTTTGACAACTCTTAAAGTGTAACATCCGAAATTTTCTTATACGGGTTGTTATAGCTAACGAATGACCCGAGCCTCTTGTTTATGCGACGGTTAACGAGGGTTTTCACGGGAGACTCTATGAATGAAATTAAAAGGGGCCCGATTAGCCAAACGGAGAACGGTTCGGGATCGGAATGAATGAGACAGAAACGGCAGGGGCAAGTAACGAAAATAGTGGCCATTTAAAAGCCACTATTATGCGCAACCCTAAGCCATTCGGATATGGGACTTGCGATGGTAACCAGGAAGAAAGGAGAGGGGAAGGACGATTGGAAGATAAGGGTTCATACCGGTTTCGAGCAAATACTCCACGTAAAGCCACGATAATCCTCGTATATTCCTTGTATGCTTATGTTTATGTAGTTAGCAGGAAAAACCCAATTAGGGTTGTGGTTGGTTTGCTTGGCCGTGAGCGACGAAGAAGGGGAGGGCTGAGATGGCGGTGGCCGGTGACGGGGTGATAGTCGTAGGTGGAGGCGTATGGAGGGGTACAGTGGTGAACCGTAGGGTGGTGCCCGGTTGGTGGAACGGCCGGTTGCCGAGAGAAAGAGAGCTGGAGGGTGGGGGGTTCAGATGGACGACGAAGGGGCAGTGGTGGTGCGTAGCGCTGCCGGAGTTAACGGTGGAGGTGATTCACGGTGGCGGACAACGGGGAGATAGTGGTTGTTGTGTTCCGACGTGAAAGCGGACCCGGTTATGGTTCTCGTGGCAAGGAAGATGATGGGAGCGTGATGGTGGTATGAGGGTGATACACGATGGTGGTTCACGATAATGAACGAGGAGAAGAACGGAGTCGGGTCACACCCGATAGGGTTTTGCGAGTCTAAGGTTTTGCATGGCAAGGTGTAGACGCGCATGGGTGTTTTTGGGTCGTGTACGTGGGACCTATGAAACGAGGGTTTTGCATGGCACGTGAACATGCGTGTATGCGGGTTCCGGACGAGGTCCAGAGTAACCCGGGTTAAGCGGTTACGTGGGTTAGGGTTTCTACATGGACATAAGAGAGATGTGAGGATGAAACGAGTATCGGGCATATCTATGCCTTTGCGTAATGGACACATGTTTAGAACGTTCTCTGACTATGTGATTATACGTTTGGCAGGTTAGGGTCGAGCGTGAACGGGCGGAGTGCAGAGCAAGGGTTTGGATTTGCCTCGTAACAGTGAGTTTCTAATCCCTTACTATTAAACGTGTTACTGTTTTTGGGGCTATCGTACATACATGCAAGAGGTGTTTACTATATTAAACAAGTTAAGAGTTTTGAGATTAACCCGATGTGTTTCGTAAACTAAACCCTTCATTAATTATTCGGAGGGTCTAAGGGGTGTTAGTGTAATTATGGGAGCTAGGGTTAAAAGAGCTAGTGATGTGTGTGTCGTGTTAAGCGGATAGTCGGGGTGAGTCGGGATATAAGCTAAACGCTTATGTGTGCGAGTAGGATATGTTATCCTAGTGCTAGGTGTAGTTAATGTGTCATGTAAATGAAGAGTGATGTTATATGCTTTATATTTGTGTTGTGTTTGCATCGTTGTCTTTATGACACGGCAAACGGGATTGTGAAGGACGAAGTCCTTCGGGAAGTCACCAAAGGTGACAATACTGAGCAGGTTAATGATGAGCTCGAGGTGTGTCGAACGCCCTAACGAGGGTAACCCTGACTAGGGTGTAGTGATCAGGTATGTGTTTGTATGCATATATATGTGTTAAATTGCATACAAGTGTTGAGTTATATTTAATGTGTGTGAGATGATATTAATATGGTGAGTAGATGATATTAATGTGGTGTGTAGAGTTTGATTGACCGTTGTGTCAGGATAAGGATACCGTGTTTACAATTGTGTGTTAGTTGGCTTGTGAGAGTCTTGGTTAGGGATGGTTAAGTCGGTGTCTAGAGGTTGGTCGAGGTAACCAGTGTTTGGTTAATGTGTGTGGTAAATTTTGAGTTATCAGAGTGGTAAGCTCGATCCATGTCGGACAGACTTGTAACAATCCGACTTTTCATGTTAACTCCGTTAACAATCCCATTAAATATTCGGTTAAAAACTTAACCCTGTTAACTAAATCCAGTTAAATATCTAACCCCAGGGGCCAATTCTGTCAGTTTTGTATCTCAAACTTCAGGGACTGAATCTGCCAACTCCTAAAACCCAATAAATTGACTTCCCAAAGTCAAAATCAACGAATTTAACTCCGGTTGACTTTTTGGAAAGTCAAAGACGTTTCAATTGACCCAAATTCCAATCGAGAATTGATCAAATCGTAACAGAAGTTCATGTTAATGACATTCGCGACTCCATCAATGCATTAATCATCACCATTACACCAAATTAATTATCATAATGCGAATTCATGTTATAACCGTCGAAACCCACCTCTATTCCAAACGAATTCGATCATTTGGTCTGTTATCCTCTAAATTCATCATTTGCGCACCTCTATCACACCTCTCAGAAACAATTCCACACACCAACACGAGTAGAGACGAAGCTGGAGCCGTCGGGGACCAAAACCACCGAAGTCGGAGTCCATTTAGTTGAGCACCCTCAATTCGACATCATATCTGGTAATTTCTTATACCTATAGATTCGTTTCAGTCCCTAAATCAAAAGCCCCATGATTAATTGGGCTTACATTATCGGAATCATCATGATCCGATACCTAGGGTTCTTGTAAAACCAGTTTAACCGATCACCACCGTAGACCCTGTTTAAATCCAATTAACTTACATCATAAGACTCGTAATCACTGGTTTAACAAAAGCCCTATGCCAATTCAAATTTGTATTATCGAATTTACCAAGATAAAAGATCTAGGGTTCATGAGTTTTCTGGTTAATCGAATCCTAATCTACACCAGTTTTAAATCCAATTAATTTATACCAACAGATTCGTAATGCTCTTATGAGTAAAAGCCCCATCATTCTAACAAGTTGTAACATCAGAATAATTCGATTTGATTTTGAGTTCATATCTAGGGTTACGAGATTCCAAATCAAGAATTAACCGACCCAGACTCATTGTTTTTGAAATTAAACTCTCACACATGTTCACAAAACCCCGATAAACAAAACCCCTATGAACCTTGGATCTATCGTAATCGAAATCGAATGAATCGGGACTGATCTAATCTCGGCTTCGATGGGATATTAGAACACAGGGGAGTTAGTGAATAAAACAAATTCAAATCGGATTCTGTTTCGATAGCCTAGCGGCCGGGACTGGTTAGAGCTGTGTGGGAGAGACCCGGGTTCGAGACCGGGCTCCCACATTTTATTTTTGGGGCATTTTTATTACATTTAACTATTAAAATTCAAACTCTATATTATTATAATATTATATTAATGTGCTTTAGCCCGAAAAACTACCCGTAGGCTCGGGTTTAATTTATGAATCCATTTTATTATTTTTCCCACTTTTATAAATAATATATTTATGTTATTATCAAATAAAAATAATATATTTATATTATTTTCAAACAGTAACTTCGTATAAAATAATATGTTTATATTATTTTCAACCCGTGACTAATCTTATTAAATAATATATATGTTTATATTATGTCGTATCGTTTCATATCTCGTGTGATGTTTCAAACCAATTAATAATATAATTGTTATATTATTTACCCACGTTTATATACTCGATTAAAAATAATATATTTATTATTTTTCCTCACAAATGACTATTTTAGTTAATCCTTCGAACCTTAAAATAATATATTAAATTATATTATTTTTCTAACTTTTGTAAACGACTTTAACGTACGAATGTATTTATTTAATTATTATTCGTTATTAACGTACGACGCGTAACGATTCGACCTTAATTATTATATTAGGATATATATATATATATATATAATTCCGTAGACACGTTCGTCTACTCTTAAATCCCTAGAATGCGTCAAGGCGTTCAATCTTCCGTGTCGTCGTCACAAATCCCATCGTGTCCCTAACTTATGTGTTATAATTATAGGGCATATGTAAGCCGTGCAGGCTAACACTTGAGATTCTAAATCTCATACTTGTGTGATACTACCTACTACGCAACGCAGGTGAGTTTCACGGCCCCTTTTACTATTTTTATTTGGGGGAGAAAACATGTCACAACCTTTTTTGGTTTATTGTAATTCATATGATATCTCTGTTGAGGCTAAGCGTAACACACTATCATGAAAAGTCCTCACACACATCGGACCGTTAATATGGTATGAACGAGGTAATTTTGGTAGTACTACTGGGTTTGACAAACCCCACCCGTGTTAGTCGCGCTAACTCGATTGGAGGTCGAACGGGTGTTATATTGACCTTAACACATTAGTCAGAGTTGATAGACCTGGCTGGAGGCAAACAAACAAACACACTGTCAGTTTCGGTTGCGAGCGCTTTAGAAAAACATGAATATAGGCATGCAACCTATTGATATGCATATTGAATGTACATAATCCGTAAACGTTTTACTTTAAATGATTGAAACCTGTGAACTCACCAACCTAGTGTTGACTCGTTTTCTTACATGTTTTCTCAGGTTGGCACTCAGGATCACGTTAAGTCATGCATGTGTCTTGGACTCCAATTGAAATAATTATCTACCGAATAATATTTATGTTTTGTTTGTAATTGGACTTGGGCGCGTTTTTTTTTTGCGCATTTACTTTCGTTTAACGCTTCCGCATATACACTCTGAACCTTTATCTTTTATGTTATTACATTTCAAGTCCCATATAGTGTCGTTTGAAGTAACTGATGTCTGAGATCCTGGTTGGTCACCCTCCAAAACGGTAAAACTCAGTTAGTGGAATTTGGGGTGTGACAGATTGGTATCAGAGCCATTGGTTATAGAGAACTAGGACTGCATTCTAGACTATAGCCACACACATTAGTTACTTGGCATAGACACTTACTCCTTATGTTTCAGGAATTATGTCTACAACACCATCTTCACCACCTACCAATCAGGAACATGACATTCCTGCCATTGCATCACCGGAGCCCAAGAGGCGTAGGCTTGAGCCCATTGATAACTCTATTGTGTATGGAGAGCCCATGCATATCCGGAATGGGAGTGACTGGGATTGGTACCCCGGTTTACTGAGCAAATGGGTTAGACAGGAACGAGTTCCATCACCGTACTTTGGAGCTTCATCATCATCAGGACCACGTTTACCATTACTACCTTGTCACTTGGAGCAAGCCCTTGCAGCATTTGTAGCAACTATGGATCGAGAGATCCGGAATATGAGAGACGCAGCAGGAGCGATCACAGGTCTGTTAAGAGGAGAGAAACAAACGGATCATAGGATAGACCTGCTAGTAGCAGAACTGGCAGGCACTGACCGCTTGCATAATGCATTAGTGGACGAGGTAAGGGCGTTGCAGGCTAGAGTGAATGCACTCGAGGAGGCTGAAGTAGAATCTCAGGAAAGAATTGGAGAGTTAGAGATTCAACTTGCAGCAGCTCTAGAGCCAGCTGAAATACCCGATTTTGAGCCTGAGGATGAGCCCGAGAAAGTAGAGGAGGATGATGCTGAGTCAGCCATCTCATCCACCGGCAGTGGAGCTTGATATTCCATTCTATTCTATCTTATCTTAATTTGTCATTTCTCTATGTTTCAAATAAAAACCTAAATGGGTAAGGATGTTCCCATTCCAATAAAATCTTAGTGAACTGTTTGAGTTGAACTATTTATTCTATGGCCTTATGATTTAAGTTAGCCTTGTACTAAAATCATAAACCTGCATGTCTTTACACATCTCCTTCTGTTTGCTTACACTTGAATGATGTTAATATGCGATATAGTTACTCATTTCTTGTGTTTGTGAATATGAAGAATCATGGCCGGACGTGAACGTGGCGGTCGCAACGGTGGTCGCGGAAATATCAATCTGACACCAGCCGAACTGGTCGCGTTAATTAATGACAGTGTTGCTGAAGCCTTAGCAGCACACATTGCAGGTAAACCTGTCAACCGTTAACTCTAGACAACCAACTGTACACATTTATTCCACTCTTTCCTAAACCCAACCTACTCTTTCTAATCCAGGGCAAGCGAACAATCCACAGAACAATCAGCATGTCTGTACCTTCAAGACATTTATGGACTGCAAGCCCCACACATTCAGTGGAGCTGAGGGAGCTGTCAGATTACTCCGATGGTTTGAAAAGATTGAATCTGTGTTCTCCATGTGTAACTGCCCTGTGGCCGACCGAGTCAAATTTGCATCGGGAACTCTAGAGGGTCCTGCCCTCACATGGTGGAATGCACAGGTCCAGATGCTAGGTCTGGACATGGCCAATGCATCACCATGGGAAGATTTCAAGATCCTGATGAAGGAAGAGTACTGTCCCAGGGATGAAATTCAGAAACTCGAGGGAGAATTCTGGAATCTGAAAATGGAGGGTTCTGAAATAGAACTTTACACCACTCGCTCGCATGAATTAGCGGGGATGTGTCCTCACATGGTCACACCACCCTACAAGAGAATTGAAATGTTCATCAGTGGATTAGTACCACAAATCCAGAGCATGGTTACTTCATCCAACCCCACTACCATTCAACAAACCATCCGTCTTGCTCACAAACTGACGGACCAAGCCGTTACCCAAGGGACACTACCTCCCAGGAAGTCGGCATCCAAGTCTACTGACAACAACAAGAGGAAATTTGACAGTAGCAATAACAATATAGGATTTCAGCCAAATCAATCACAGCAACAACAACAGCGTAGGTTTGAACCTACGAAGAACTTCAACCAGTCGACCTCTTCGGGTCAGCATCAAAGTGGTTATATTGGGAGACACCCCAGGTGTAACAAATGTAATTACCACCACCTCGGTTCTTGTGACAAAAACCGTTGCCAGCGGTGTGGCAAGGTGGGGCATGCTGCCAAAGACTGCAGAGGGGAATTACAAGCCAAGCAGCCTTTCCAACAACCGGGTTTTACCAAAGGTTGTTTTGAATGTCGAAAAGAGGGACACTTCCGGAAGGATTGTCCACAATTAAAGAAGGGTGACATCGACAACAACAACAACCACCAAAACAATAATAACAACCTGGGCAATAATGCAGGGAATGGTGCAAAGGGGCGAGCCTTTGTGCTCGGATCCGGAAAAGCTCGTTATGACCACGACGTGGTTACCGGTAAGTTCCTTCTAAACAACTATTTTGCTTCTGTACTATTTGACACTGATGCTGATAGGAATTCCATGACTAATAAACTTAGCAACCTACTAAGAAAAACCCCAACCCTGTTAGAAAACAGATACACCATAGAAATAACCAACGGACAAATAATAGAAGCAACCCATGATCTTAAGGGTTGTAAACTTGAACTGACTAGTCATAAATGTGACTTTGATCTCATGCCGGTCACACTCGGTAGTTTCGACATAATTGTCGGAATGGACTGATTATCTAAGAATCAGGCTGAGGTTATCTGTCGCGAGATAATCGTTCGCTTTCCTCTTCCTAATGGAGAAACCCTCTCCGTCCAAGGCGAAAGGAGTGGTGCTGTTATAGGCATCATATCCTTCATGAAGGCACAAATAATAGTCTCACTTACCTCTAGTGGAGTCCTCCTACATTAATGATTATCACACAATTATCAAGGCAGCACCATTCGAAGCATTGTACGGACGTAAATGCCATCTCTTATCTGTTGGACTGAAATTGGGGATAGCCAACTTACAAGTCCCGAACTTGTATTCGAAACCTCTGAAAAGATAGTTCAAATCCGAAACTGTATGGCGGCAACTCGTGATCGTTAAAAGAGCTACACCGATAAGCGTCGTAAACCGTTAGAATTTCAAATAGGCAACATGTTTCTATTCAAAGTCTCACCTTGAAAAGGTGTAATTCGCTTCGGGAAACGAGGCAAACTAAATGCCCGTTATGTTGGACCATTCAAGATAGTGAAGAGAATTGGCCCAGTAGCGTATCAACTGGACCTACCTGAAGGACTTAGTGGTGTACATGATGTCTTTCATGTCTCGAACTTGAAGAAATGTCTAGCAGACGAAACACTCGCGGTTCCTCTTGAGGAACTACAAATCGATGAACAACTACGGTTCGTTGAAGAACCGATAACAATCATGGATAGGGAAATCAAAACGTTAAAACGCAGTAAAATCCCTATTGTCAGAGTTCGTTGGAACTTGAAACGCGGACCGAAATTCACGTGGGAGCGCGAGGATAAGATGATACGCAAGTATCTGCATCTGTTCAAGCAATCCACTTCAAACTCTTAAGGTACTATTCTAATTTTCGGGACGAAAATTCTTTCAACTAGGGGATGATGTGACACCTGGGAAATTTTTTTTTTATTTAATTTTCGGGACGAAAATTCTTTCAACTAGGGGATGATGTGACAATCCGACTTTTCATGTTAACTCCGTTAACAATCCCATTAAATATTCGGTTAAAAACTTAACCCTGTTAACTAAATCCAGTTAAATATCTAACCCTAGGGGCCAATTCTGTCAGTTTTGTATCTCAAACTTTAGGGACTGAATCTGCCAACTCCTAAAACCCAATCAATTGACTTCCCAAAGTCAAAATCAACGAATTTAACTCCGGTTGACTTTTTGGAAAGTCAAAGACGTTTCAATTGACCCAAATTCCAATCGAGAATTGATCAAATCGTAACAAAAGTTCATGTTAGTGACATTCGCGACTCCATCAATGCATTAATCATCACCATTACACCAAATTAATTATCATAATGTGAATTCATGTTATAACCGTCGAAACCCACCTCTATTCCATACGAATTCGATCATTTGGTCTGTTATCCTCTAAATTCATCATCTGCGCACCTCTATCACACCTCTCAGAAACAATTCCACACACCAACACGAGTAGAGACGAAGCCGGAGCCGTCGGGGACCAAAACCACCGAAGTCGGAGTCCATTTAGTTGAGCACCCTCAATTCGACATCATATCTGGTAATTTCTTAAACCTATAGATTCGTTTCAGTCCCTAAATCAAAAGCCCCATGATTAATTGGGCTTACATTATCGGAATCATCATGATCCGATACCTAGGGTTCTTGTAAAACCAGTTTAACCGATCACCACCCTAGACCCTGTTTAAATCCAATTAACTTACATCATAAGACTCGTAATCACTGGTTTAACAAAAGCCCTATGCCAATTCAAATCTGTATTATCGAATTTACCAAGATCAAAGATCTAGGGTTCATGAGTTTTCTGGTTAATCGAATCCTAATCTACACCAGTTTTAAATCCAATTAATTTATACCAACAGATTCGTAATGCTCTTATGAGTAAAAGCCCCATCATTCTAACAAGTTGTAACATCAGAATAATTCGATTTGGTTTTGAGTTCATATCTAGGGTTACGAGATTCCAAATCAAGAATTAACCGACCCAGACTCGTTGTTTTTTAAATTAAACTCTCACACATGTTCACAAAACCCCGATAAACAAAACCCCTATGAACCTTGGATCTATCGTAATCGAAATCGAATGAATCGGGACTGATCTAATCTCGGCTTCGATGGGATATTAGAACACAGGGGAGTTAGTGAATAAAACAAATTCAAATCGGATTCTGTTTCGATAGCCTAGCGGCCGGGACTGGTTAGAGCTGTGTGGGAGAGACCCGGGTTCGAGACCGGGCTCCCACATTTTATTTTTGGGGCATTTTTATTACATTTAACTATTAAAATTCAAACTCTATATTATTATAATATTATATTAATGTGCTTTAGCCCGAAAAACTACCCGTAGGCTCGGGTTTAATTTATGAATCCATTTTATTATTTTTCCCACTTTTATAAATAATATATTTATGTTATTATCAAATAAAAATAATATATTTATATTATTTTCAAACAGTAACTTCGTATAAAATAATATGTTTATATTATTTTCAACCCGTGATTAATCTTATTAAATAATATATATGTTTATATTATGTCGTATCGTTTCATATCTCGTGTGATGTTTCAAATCAATTAATAATATAATTGTTATATTATTTACCCACGTGTATATACTCGATTAAAAATAATATATTTATTATTTTTTCACACAAATGACTATTTTAGTTAATCCTTCGAACCTTAAAATAATATATTAAATTATATTATTTTTCTAACTTTTGTAAACGACTTTAACGTACGAATGTATTTATTTAATTATTATTCGTTATTAACGTACGACGCGTAACGATTCGACCTTAATTATTATATTAGGATATATATATATATATATATATATATATTCCGTAGACACGTTCGTCTACTCTTAAATCCCTAGAATGCGTCAAGGCGTTCAATCTTCCGTGTCATCGTCACAAATCCCATCGTGTCCCTAACTTATGTGTTATAATTATAGGGCATACGTAAGCCGTGCAGGCTAACACTTGAGATTCTAAATCTCATACTTGTGTGATACTACCTACTACGCAACGCAGGTGAGTTTCACGGCCCCTTTTACTGTTTTTATTTGGGGGAGAAAACATGTCACAACCTTTTTTGGTTTATTGTAATTCATATGATATCTCTGTTGAGGCTAAGCGTAACACACTATCATGAAAAGTCCTCACACACATCGGACCGTTAATATGGTATGAACGAGGTAATTTTGGTAGTACTACTGGGTTTGACAAACCCCACCCGTGTTAGTCGCGCTAACTCGATTGGAGGTCGAACGGGTGTTATATTGACCTTAACACATTAGTCAGAGTTGATAGACCTGGCTGGAGGCAAACAAACAAACACACTGTCAGTTTCGGTTGCGAGCGCTTTAGAAAAACATGAATATAGGCATGCAACCTATTGATATGCATATTGAATGTACATAATCCGTAAACGTTTTACTTTAAATGATTGAAACCTGTGAACTCACCAACCTAGTGTTGACTCGTTTTCTTACATGTTTTCTCAGGTTGGCACTCAGGATCACGTTAAGTCATGCATGTGTCTTGGACTCCAATTGAAATAATTATCTACCGAATAATATTTATGTTTTGTTTGTAATTGGACTTGGGCGCGTTGTTTTTGCGCATTTACTTTCGTTTAACGCTTCCGCATATTCACTCTGAACCTTTATCTTTTATGTTATTACATTTCAAGTCCCATATAGTATCGTTTGAAGTAACTGATGTCTGAGATCCTGGTTGGTCACCCTCCAAAACGGTAAAACTCTGTTAGTGGAATTTGGGGGTGTGACAAGACTTACTGAGTTAAAATGGTGGGTTGAGTCTAGGGTGGTGAATCTTTTGGGATATCATAAGATAACACGGGTTATCTATATGATGATAATTTATAAAACTATTTTATAAGGACCGGAGGGTATTGAGTGGAGATAAATATTAATTTGTGACGAGTTGGTTTTTATTTAAATTAAACTATTATAACTCACTCAGCGTAGCTGACTTTGTGTGTACGTTAGATTGTGTTGCAGGTGAGCTTTGGGGTCGACGTATCTTATCTTGGGAGCGGTGCTACTCGGATTGGTGTGTAGGCATTCGTGAGGTAAACTTATTGACGATAACGACATTAAAAATTTAATTATTGTTTTTGAAAGACTTCCGCTGTAGTTTGATTAATAACACGAGTATTTTAAAGAAAATACATAGTAATGAGAACCAACTGTAGGATGTCAGTTTTGGGGTCTTCATAAAGCAAGATGTACTACTCATAAAGCTATTAAAATTCCCCCCACCATTTCAAACGCGACTTATATTCCTGCTGCTATCCTCAAACACTAATTTTGTTCGTTCTATAATGCCTCTCCCTCCCCACCATCGCCTCACCTCTCCCTCGCCCCCGATTCTCCCTCCCCCAAAAACACAAGCGATGCGGCAGTGACAAAAGGGGATGACGACGACTGCTTCAACCCTTTCTTCTACCTTTTTCTGCTTACTTCTCCGGCGATCCTCTCATCTTCATCCTTTTGTAAAAACAAAGGTACGATTCGGTTTAGTTTTAATCTGCGGTTGGCGCTTCTGTTGTTTAACTTGTACAAAACTGCAATTCAGTAGTGTTAGGGCACACAAACCATGAGAGACGGAAATGATAGATCTGGATTTAAGGGTTCGCTTGCCAAACAATCGTCACCATGGAGTTGTTTCGTTCCTTGACTATTGTCACAGTCACAGGTATATTATTGACCTTCAACATTGCTTTTTAATTTTTGTTTTCATCTGATATAAAATATTTATGTTTGCTCTTCTTTACGAATCTAAGCTTTTAAATCTGTTTATGAACCCTAATTTTGTCTGTTCTGTAATAGTTTTAGATGTTCCTATATTTGGGTGTTTTTTGAAATTTTGTATATGTTCTTGATGAGTTTCTTAATTTGTATTTTATTTGCTCACACAAGATGTTACATAAATAAAATTTTGGAATACAATTTTTTTTAAACCACTCGACGCTTTTTTGATTTTTTTCAAAAGTGATGAAATTAAATATAGAAGCTATCCCAAAAATGAAAAAAAAAATTTACCAATGTTTGTCAAACATCCTATTTACCACAATAAATATGTGACCAGAAATTGATTTTTTGATTTACACATTTAAAGTTGATTCACATTTAATCATTATATATATCATATATGTATATATATATATAGGAAAATGATCAAATGTGAACCAACTTTAAATGTGTAAATCAAAAAAATTAATCTTGACCACATATTTAATATAATTAATAGGATGTTTGACTTTTTGGGAATATATTAAAATAAGAAGAAAATAAATCTGTGGTCAGAATTTGGTTTTTTGCTTGCTCACACCTCAGGGTGAGACTTTCTACTTGGCTTGCTCACACCTCGGGGTGAGACTTCTACTTTGCTTGTCTACAGGACTTTCTACTATGCAACTACTATCCAATTATACTATGTCACATAATATAATGCTATTGAAACACATAACACATAGACAAATAACACATATTAACACATAAGTATATAATATGACATCTGTCACTGTCACTATCAAGCTACACCGAAGTGCAGCTTCTTTACCATTCTTTACTTTAACTCTTTACTTTCTTTAAAACTCGTTTCAAAGATAGTACTTTACTCTTTAACACTTTCTCTTGTCTCTTTATAAAAATATATAATTCTTATAAAAATATTTTAACTTTTAAAATTATCTTTTTAACAGTATGCATGCCAGCCCAAAACCATTAGGAAAAAGGGCAATAAGAACTCATCTGACTTCTACAGAATTATCTCACTCAACAATGAAACTTCAAGCTAGGTGGATTGCTAACTAATATGTCAAAAGGTCATGAACTAGACATGTCAATATATAAGACATTTCGTCCGAAAACCTACTGCCATAAATCTTTTTCGGCCGAAATCTATTTCGGACGAAATCTCTTTCGACCGAAAAATCCTCTGTTCAAAAACGTTTTCTATTTAATAGCTGTTTCGTTCGAAAACATTTGTCCAAAAAAAAACTATTTCGGTCGAAATCTTTTTCAACCGAAAACTATTTCATTATAAAACGTTCTGTCTGAAAACTATTTCGGTCAAAATCTTTTTCGACCGAAAACTATTTCGTTTGAAAGTATTCTGTCCGAAAACTATCTATGTGCGAAATACTTTTCGAACGGGTCAGAGTTTTCGGACCATTCATCACGTTTTCGGACGATTCATCTATTCTTGGCCAAAATCATCATTTTTTATCCAAGTTCCAATATTTTTACGTCCAAAACTTATATATTGCTTCCATGAAGCTAGATCCATGCTTTTTAGGCCAATTCATACGTAAAAATTCTAGCTTTGACCGGAACCCACTTAAAACCCTAATATCTGTTTTAAACCCGAAAACCCAATTCAGTGAGGGTTGTTACCTTGCTTGTCGATTGATTCTTTCTTCCTTGATTGTCAGCAACATCCAGTGATGATCTCGGCTAGAATCGCAATATCGGGTGTGGTTTTGAATCTCTCTCTCTCTCTCCAAGAAAAGGTGGAGATAATGAAATGGGGAAGGTTGGTTGGAGGACTAGGTTTAACCCTTCCCCTTTGCACCTCACGAGCCCATGTCGAGGCCCAAACTCCCGAGCCCGTTACTCATTATTATCCTTTACATTATTCTATCCGTTAAACGTCTTTATTGATTTGTAGAAAATTCAGGACGTTACAAGTCTACCCCTCTTACGAAAGGTTTCGTCCTCGAAACCTGTCCAAGTCAAACAGATGAGGGTACGACTCATTCATCTCTGTCTCAGTCTCCCAAGTAGCTTCCGATCCCTTACGATGCCTCCACTGTACTTTGACTAACTGAATAATCTTATTTCTCAAACGTTTCTCTTTCTTGTCTAATATGGCCATGGGTTCTTCAACATAGTTGAGACTGTTGTCTACCTTGATGTCGTTAAGTGGCACGTGTGTTGATTGGTCAGCTAGAGACTTGCGCAATTGTGACACGTGGAAGGTAGGGTGGATTCCACTCAACTCATTAGGCAATTCCAGTTGGTAAGCAACCTCACCAACCCGTGCTAGTATATTGAATGGTCCGACAAACCTCGGACTTAATTTCCCTTCTTTCCTGAATTGTACAATCCCCTTCTAGGGAGATACCTTCATCAGTACCTGATCCCCGACATTGAATTCGATAGGTCTCTGCCTCTTATCCGCGTAAGACTTTTAACGATCTTGTGCTACTTTCATACGAGCTTTTATTTGGTTGAATTTTTCAGAGGTTACTGTGACTACCTCTAAGCTTCCCAGCAGTTTCTGTCCTATCTCACCCTAACAGAACGGGGTTCAGCATCTTCTACCGTACAACATTTTGAAAGGCGGCATACCAATAGTGGCGTGGAATCTGTTGTTGTAGGAGAATTCTGTCAGAGGTAGGTAACTATCCCAACTACCACCAAAGTCTATAATACAAGCACAGAGCATATCCTCCAACGTTTGGATGGTCCTCTCCGACTGACCATCCGTCTGTGGGAGATAAGTCATGCTGATATTCAATCTCGTAGCCATTACCTCATGAAATCTTTTCTAGAACCGCGATGTAAATCGTGTGTACCGGCCGGATACAATTGACAACGGCACACCATGTCGAGTCATAATTTCATTGATAAATACGTCTGCTAGTTTCTCAGATGAATACGTTTCATGGATCGGTAAGAAGTGTGCACTCTTTGTCAAACGATCCACCACTACCCAAATAGTATCATGGCCTTTAGCCATGTGAGGTAGCTTTGTAATAAAGTCCATGGTGATACGTAACCACTTTCATTCAGGTATGTCTAGAGGCCAGTCCTTTCTGTATGGCTTTTGTTGTTCGACCTTAACATGTGAGCAAGTCAGACACTTACTCACATATTCTGTCACATCATTCTTCATGTTAGGCCACCAATACTCTTTCTTTAAATCTTGATACATTTTCGTGGTTCCCGGGTGGACGGAATATCGAGACTTATGGGCCTCTTCAAGCACTTTAACCCTATGCTCTCCGCCCTTCATTACCCACAAACGTCCACATCTGGTCCTCACTCCATGAGTGTTTATCTCTAACTTTACCTGTTGACCGACCATTCGTTCTTTCTTTATGTTCTCATCCTTGAATGCTTATGTCTGTGCTCTTTCTAACTCTGTTATAAAATCTGGTGTCACTAACAATTGATATGCTTTCACCCTAATAGGAGTTCGATGCTCCTTTCGGCTTAAGGAGTGGGCAACCACATTCGCTTTTACCGGGTGGTATAGGATTTCACAGTCATAATCCTTTAATAGTTCCAACCACCGTCTATGTCGCATATTCAAGTCTTTCTGCTCGAAGAAATACTTCAAGCTGTTCTGATATGATAAATGGTGCATTTCACTCCTTATAGGTAGTGCCTCCAAATCTTCAATGCGAAGACAACTATCGTGAGCTCCAGATCGTGAGTCGGGTAGTTGACTTCGTGAACCTTCAACTTTCGTGACGCATACGCGATCACCTTTCCCCTCTACATCAATACACATCCTAGCCCTTGACCTGAAGTGTTAGAATATACCACCAGGTCCTCGTTACCGTCGGTAGTGCCAACACTTGGGCTTGGGTCAACTTCTTCTTTAACTCTCCAAATGCTTCAGACTGAGCCTGGCCCCATTCGCACTTTACTTCTTTGCGTGTCAACTTTGTTAGAGGTGAAGCTAACTTCGAGAAGTCCGGAATGAACCTTCGATAGTAGCCTGCCAATCCCAGAAAACTTCAAAACTCAGTCGGCGTCTTCGGAATTTCCCATTCTTTTACTGCCGTGATCTTTATCGGGTCAACGATAATGCCATCTGCGTTGATAACGTGACCTAAGAATTGGACTTCCTTAAGCCAGAACACGCATTTGGAGAGTTTGTCATACAACTTCTCTTTTCTGTAGCGCCTCTAGTATCTCTCGTAGGTGGCAAGCATGATCACCCTCACTCTTTGAATAAATGAGTATATCATCAATGAAAACTATCACCGATCTATCCAACATCGACCTGCACACCTGGTTCATCACACTCATGAATGCTGCTGGAGCATTCGCCAAACCAGAAGACATCACGCGGAATTCGTAATGGGCATACCGCGTGTGAAAAGCCGGCTTTGGAATATCCTTTTCCCTTACCTTTAACTAGTGATACCCCGGCCGCAAGTCAATTTTGGAGAACCATCTCGCGCCTTGCAGCTGGTAGAACGGATCATCGATCCTGGGTAGCGGGTATTTGTTTTTTACTGTACGTTTATTCAACTTCCTATAGTCGATGCACACTCTCATGGCACCATCTTTCTTCTTTACAAACAGCATCGAAGCACCCCATGGAGAAATGCTCGGTCTGATAAAACCTTTATCCAAAAGCTCTTCTAACTGTATCATTAGCTCTTTCATCTCCAGAGGCGCAAGTCGGTATGGTGCTTTAGCCACGGGTTGGGCACTGGCACTAAATCTATCTGGAACTCTATCTCCCGATCGGGTGGTAATCCAGGCAAGTCCTCAGGAAAAACCTCCAGAAAATTACACACCACGGGTATATCTTTCAATTCTTTTACTTTCACATCAGGGTCTATTAAATACGCCAGTTAGGCCTTGCATCCGCGCCTTATGTACTTCTCTGCCTTTACCATCGATATGACGTTCGTTAACGAGCCGTCGTAATCCCCGTAAACCAAAATCTCGCTACCCTCCGGAGCTTGGAGCTGAACTATCTTTCATCTACATACTATCAGGGCTTCGTTGGCAGCTAACCAATCTATACCCAAGACTATATCAAATCCTCCCATGGTCATAACATACAACCTAACCGGGAATCTATAGCCACGTATCTTTATCGTGCAATTGTCTACTAGTTCAATCACTCTCATGGTTTTACCCACAACAATCTCTACATTAAAAGCATGCTCTATTCTAGTAACTTTACATTTCATTATTTTACATATAGATGATGATATAAAACTCCTACTGCCACCAGAATCAAATAATACTGAGAAAAAGGTGTTGTCAAGGATGAACGTACCTTACACAACATCCGGGTCTCCTCTAGCTTCCTCTTGTGTTAGGGCATATGCTCGGGTCCTTTCCTTTGGCTTCTATGCCTCCCTTCCTTTCTCGGTGCCAACAACTTTGGGTTGACGACAGTCCTTGGCCATGTAGCCAGGAGTCCCACAGTTAAAGCATGCTAGTGCTCCGGGGCATTCTTGAGAATAATGCGTAGTCTTTCCGCACCAGTAGCAGATGTTCAGACCCACACGACACTCTCCATAGTGCTTCCTTCCACACTTATCACAATCATTCCCATCCTTAATTCTCATCTTTTTCGCGTCCGAGCTCGCCCACTATTTTGTTGGCCGTTAACGGCACACGTCACTTGTTTCTCAGTAGGTAGTGGGTCCGCGGATTCGAAGTCATCATAAACTATCCCAGCAAGTGTCACCACAGATTCAAAACTGGTAGGGGCATTGGCTTTCACATGTACCCAAACTTTCTGTGGCAACCCTTTGATATAGTACCTGATCCTTTTGTCCTTAGTGTCCACTAGATGTGGGACCAACTGAGCCAACTCATTCTATTTTGAGATATACTGGCAATGAGACATACTTCCAGCACAGAGCCCCAAGAACTCTCTCTCAACCCTGTCAATCTAGTTCTATGGACATAACTTTGTGATTATCAGCTTTTTCATGTCATCCTATTTCAACCTCTGAATAGACCTCTAGAGGACTTGGTCTGCTGAATAGACCTCCACCAGCTCAATGCCTCATTACGAGTGAGCGGCAAACTTGACCGCCTGATCCTCGCATCACTCACTAATATTGATACGTCGTTCATCCTCTTAATCCACTCGAAAGTGGCAACAACATTTTTCCTTCCATCAAACTTCGGCGGGTCACATCCCCAAAAATATTTATAGTTGTAGCCTCGGGCTGCCACATCAAAATCAGAATCGTCACTATCAGTGACTTCAGTCCTCTTACTACATTCCTTTTTCTTTTCTTTCTTCTTTATGCCAAACTCTTTAAGAGCCTCTGCCAGTGCTTTCGTGTAGATCCAATCCATCATTGTGCGCATCATTCTGAGCTGACACATGATTCCAACTTTCATTATTCTCCACATGCACCGATTCAGTCTCGTTGTGGGAGTGTTCGCTTTCCTCTGCACGTGCTTAATTACCAGACGGTCTGCCTCGACGACCAGTATGACCACCTCTCTTTGCTCTAGCCATACGTAACTAACTGCAAACAAGGAACACTCGTGTCATCATGATAAGTAATAATTTAGAATACCTCGAGTAATGTAAATTACTAATTACAGAGACCGGTATGCAATTACTATTTTACTTTACTACTCGGGTTCTGAACATTCCCTGTCAGGCTAACGATTGTATCCAAGTTCAGGTCCCTACGTTAAGGCACAACTATCTATTGTCTATGCTAAGGCATGTACACTGTACTTTTTATGCTAAAGCGTTTACTATCTACTTTCTGTACTAAGGCATTATTGTCTATGTTCTAACTTAGGACATTGACTACCTTCCTTTAACTACCTTTCCATGGATGGGCTGCTCAGACTGACATTCCTTTCCTTCTTTTCCTTGTCCCATTTTCAGTTTAAGTTCAGACATTATCGCAATATTTTGAATCTCTCAAACTATGTCTCTGATACCAACTTGAAACGCCCCAAACCGGGTACATCTCATAGTTGGCACAAAACATAACAAACATAGTTCTTAAACTAGAAATCAGAATCTATTACATTGGAAGTCTTTAATTCAAAACATTTATAATCCAATAACATAAATCATTATTTGAAACATAAACTATCGGGAATGAAAATGTTAGTTTTCAGCACCACAACCCGATGTCCATGTTATCCAGCCCTCACAACTCCTTTACTCATTCCTTCCTCTTACTCTTACTACCTGTCATGCATACTAAAAAGTCAGCTAACGCTGATGAGTTCTATCTTTACTTTTAAACTGAAAACTTTCTTTTGGTAGCTTAGTTTTATAAAAATAAAATAAGCTTTTCTCTCTCTATCTTTAAATCACTTTAACTTTACTTTGAAACTTTACGTCGTTACAATTATAAAACTGTTACGTTACTATTTTTCATTAAAACATTACTTTGAGGAAACCCGTTAAGGTGTCCTCCTTTACTCTTTGCAACTTTGCATTTCACCCGTACAGGACAAGTGACTGTAAAAAACTTTAACTTTCACATTTGGATCAATGTCAGAGGATAAGATCCCTTTTCTCGCTTACACCTCTGGGTAAGACTTTTAATTTTCTATGCCCATGCCTGGGGTGGGACTTTCTTGCTTACACCTAAGTGTAAGACTCATTTGCCTGCTCACACCTCAGGGTGAGACTTTCTACTTTGCTTTCTCACACCTCAGGGTGAGACTTCTACTTTGTTTGCCTGCAAGAATTTTTACTTTGAAACTACAATGCAATTATACTACGTCACATAATATAATGCCAACGAAACACATAACACTTAGATAAATAACACATAAGCATATAATATTGCATTTGTCAATGTCACTGTAAAGCTACACCGAAGTGCAGCTTCTTTACCATTCTTTACTTTAACTCTTTACTTTCTTTAAAACTCGTTTCAAAGATAGTACTTTACTCTTTAACACTTTCTCTTCTCTCTTTATAAAAATATATAATTCTTATAAAAATATACTTTAACTTTCAAAACTATCTCTTTAACAGTATGCATGCCAGCCCAAAACCATTAGGAAAAAGGTCAATAAGAACTCACCTGACTTCTACAGAATTATCTCACTCAGCAATGAACCTTCAAGCTAGGTGGGATGCTAACTGATATGTCCAAAGGTCACGAACTAGACATGTCAATAGATAAGACATTTGGTCCGAAAACATACTGCCCGAAATCTTTTCGGTTGAAATCTCTTTCGGTCGAAAACTATTTTGACTGAAAACTCCTCTGCTAAAAAACGTCTTCTATTCAATAGCTATTTCGTTCGAAAACATTTGTCCGAAAAAAAACTATTTCGGTCGAAATCTTTTTTGACCGAAAACTATTTCATTCTAAAACATTTTGTCTTAAACCTATTTCGGTCGAAATCTTTTTCGACTGAAAACTATTTCGTTTGAAAGTATTTTGTCCGAAAACTATCTGAGTCCGAAATACTTTTCGGACGGGTCAGATTTTTCGGACCATTCATCACGTTTTCGGACCATTTTTCTGTTCTTGGCCAATATCGTCGTTTTTTATCCAAGTTCCAATCTTTCTACGTCCAAAACTTATATCTAGCTTCCATGAAGCTAGATCCATGTTTTTTAGGCCAATTCATACGTAAAATTTCTAGCTTTGATCGGAACCCACTTAAAACCCTAATATCCGTTTTAAAACCGCAAACCGGATTCAGAGAGGGTTGTTACCTTGATTGTGGATTGATTCCTTCTCCCTTGATTGTTAGCAAAGTCCAATGATGATCTCGGCAAGAATCGCAATCTCGGGTATTGTTTTGAATCTCTCTCTAGTTTTTCTCTCTATGAAAATGTGGAGATGATGAAGTGGGAAGGTGGGGTGGAGGACCAGGTTTAGCCCTTCCGCTTTGAGCCTCACGAGCCCATGCCGAGGACCAAACTCCCGAGACCGTTACTCATTATTATCCTTTACATTATTCTATCCGTTAAACGTATTTATTAATTTGCAGAAAATTCAGGATGTTATGTAACACTCGGATAATTCCCAAGTTTTATTGGGGCTAAAGGTGTCAAAATGAAAAGTTCGAGGGTTGAATTATACGTTCTCCAAAGATGGAGGACTAAAATTGAAAAATCTGAAAATGGAAGGGATAGCGGACCGCTATCTTACACCTTAGCGGTCCGCTATGTGAAGAGGAAGGGATGAACCGGCTGACGACACGTATCCTATGACTCACCGGTTAGAAATCTGACGCGTGGTATGATAGAAGACCGACTAGATAGACCATAACGGTCTGCCGACCATAAAAAGAGGGACGACCCACTAGAAATACGACGCGTGTAGGGCTAACGCAAGCAGGGTGATAGTGGACCGCTATCCCCCTGTATAAGGGTCCGCTATGGTCCGTTTTCACCCTATAAATAGATTGCTCGAGCCCGGCCATTTGCACACGTAAAACACTCCCACAAACACACACTAAGCTCTGGTGTCTCGAGTCCCAAGGTCCTGGTCCACTCTCGAAAGTCCGGTTTCCCGTAATTCATCCGCAAAACTGCCGTTGATAGTGCCGAGGTAAGGTTTTCGAACACCCTGAGGTTCCTATGTGTAAACCTAAGGTAGAAATGTTGATTATGATAATGTCGAATATGATTTAAGGTTCTATTGAGGTGTTGATTATTATATTGATTCAGAAGGAGGTTCTGCTTGAGGTGAGTTTCTCTGAACTGTGCTCTACAAAATGTTGTTTTTTGTAAATGATTTTGTCTGAGATCCCAATATCATTCGTATATATATTCTATAATAAGTACTTATTTTGGTCATGATTGGGTGGGACTGACGGGCGAGACTGATTGTCACACCCCAACCGACGACGGAATACGTCGGGGCGGAACATGTAGACTGTTCAAAAGCTCAAGGTTTGCTAAAGTTTAAATAATTAACCAACCAATTTCATGTTGCAAATAAACATAAATCCAACAATACAAGGAAAATAGAAATACATAAATAGTCTCTTTAATTTAAATTCTAGGTCATCGGTCCTAAGTGAAGCATCTTGTATGTATTCTCAAGCATTAGTACCTGAAACATGATGAAAACGAGGTCAACTAAAAGTTGGTGAGCATACATAGGTTTTGACACATAACCAAGTGTAAAGTGTTTTATACAATTCATACGATACACGTGTATAAGGCATTTATGGAGAATCTATAGTTAAACTAAGTGTGTACAATCAAACCTTGTGACAGAGGCATAACACGCAGGTTACCCTAATGTAAAGTCGGTAACAAACACCCTAACCGGGTGGGTTTGTCAGACTCAATAGATCTATCAATGTTAACCGTTGGCTTGTACGGAGTTAATGATTGCACTAAAGTCATGTATATGTAGTCTTAACTCATAGCATTCAAGCATAAAGCACATAACACATAATATCATATTATTGAATTGTATTTTAAGTTTGCAAAAAGTTTCAAAAGTAAATCATGTTTCACCCCAAAAGTACAAAATAAAAAGGGGGCTATGTAAACTCACTTGAATCAAGAGTGTAGCTAGCACGCGAGTCTAGGTGGCAAAACGATCCTTGTAACTCACCACGTTAACCTAGTGTATAATGTGTATTGAGTTAATAGTGAGTACAAAAGCCTATGTCCAAGTCTAGGGTTTAACGGGTTTTGATGTGTGTGGGTTGGTACAAATAGATTTGTGTTATTCCATGTAAAGGCATACTATGTTTAAATACAAATTTAATGTGTATTATGAGTTCAAGGTTTATATGTATGAACATAATAATCACCGACGTAGGGTTGGGTTTAAATAAAATAATTAATTTTATTTAATTGTGAAAAATATGTTAACATATATATAGAGTGTAAATATATATATGTGTTTAGGAAAAGAATTCCTACTTATGTGAATAGTGTTTAATTTAAATAAATGAAATAAATAATTTCATTTATTTTAATGAACTAAATAAATAAATAATTTTTATTCATTTATTTGTAAAAAATATGTTAGAATATATATGTTTGGAAAAAAAAAAGATTTCTACTTATACGAATAGTGTTTAATGTAAACAAATAGATAAAATAAATAATTTCATTTATTTACATGATTAAATTAAATAAATAAATAATTTTTATTTATTTTTTTGTGAAAAAAATGTTAAAATATATAGATTGTATATATATATGTTTAGAAAAAGGAATTTCTACTTAAGCGGATAGTGTTTTATTTAAATAAACAAAATAAATAAATAATTTCATTTATTTAAATAAACTAAATGAATAATTTTTACTTTATTTATCGTCAAAAAATATATACTAGTTTGCTTTAATGAGTTAACATTTTATAAACTTTTATAAAGTTTATTTAGAAATTAATTTTTTGATATTTAAAGTGTTTGTTTTAATTATTTTAATACACAATTTGAACAAAAATTCGTAATAAAACTGAATTTATATTGAAAATTTACAAATTTGGTTTTATTCTGTTACAAATAGTGTAAGGTTTATAAAAATATTTTTTATAAAATTTTTGAAGCTGTAAAACAGGTTTTAAAAATTTAAACAGACCACCCGGCTCAAACCCGGGTGGCTTCTGTACCAGGCATTCGTCTCAACCACCGGACCAGGGGGCTAACCCGTGTTATGGACTGGCTTCGATTTGTATATAGCCAGTTCAGTTCAAGAGGCCGGGTCTGGTTTTGAGTCACGCGCAAAAAGGCCGGCCGGACATGGGCCGTGGGTTTTGGTTTGTGGGTTTCGAACCCTCGCCACCCGGTTCAATGGTGCAGTGTCTTAACAAGTTGAGCCGGGTGGTTCGCTGGTCTAAATGGAACGACGGTTATTTAAATATGAATATGAGTCCGACTCCGTTCAAAGGACATGCGCAAAAAGGAGTTGACCTGTTTAAGGCTTAGGGGGGGGGGTTCGAACCTTGGCCACCTGGTCTGATGGTGCAGTGACTAAACCATTCAGACCAGGTGGTCTCGCTGGTTAACCATGAAATCCAAAAAGGTTTATACACACCTTCGTTTAAAATTTAGTTTCAGACTTTCGATTTAAACCGGTGACGAACCCTAATTCCAAAATCGAATTTGATTCCCTCTGCCATCGAGAATTGGCAGAGGGCTTTCGATACTCAATGGCTTACGAGTCTAATGACCTAAGTCGTACCTGAAATGATGAAGGATCGAGTGTGCACGACCGAGATACAGGAAACGTTGATCTTGGTACTCGAGGAGCGTCTAGGCTTTAAATGGATTACGATTTCGGCTTCTAAGCGTTTGAATAGTGTCATATGATAGTGTGTGGGTATATTAATTTGATTAATTCCACTTTAATTACCCGATTCGATTTAAAAGGCAAGTGCAAGCTGTTGGAATTTGTTTACGCGACATTGGTTGGAATATGAATGAATTGAGTCGCGAATCAGGGTTGAATACATTAGGGAATCGTCCGCGCGTGATTTGTGGAATCAATTACACGTCAATTACACAAACCGATTGGATATGGATACGGGTTTGACTATGAGAAGTCAAATTCTTTTGAAATTGGAATTGACCGCGTAATCGGTCGAATTTGTTTGATGTTTGGGCCTGAGCTGGGTTGTTTGTTGTGTGTGTGATCACAGAAGTCCAAACTAACTAGGATTTGGTCGTAGGCAGCCTTGGATTATCACGAGATGGGCTCTTTTGACTTTTGAAAGTCAATCGGTTCATATGGGAGTCAAAATAGATATTAAGAGTCAAAATTTGAAAGTGTAGGTTCAATGCTTGACAGTTCAAATTGTTTAGGGTTCAATTAATTGTAGAATTCTTGTAATTTGGGTGTAAATGTGTATATACACATGTATGTCTAACTATATATATATATATATATACACACATATATATGGGGATTTTAAAACAAACGCGGGGTGGAATTTGTGAATCTGCATTTGATAAATGTAACCATTTCACTAAGGCTGGAGTTCATACATGCTTTATTGTACCAAAATGAAAACGTGAAAAAAATCAGAAAGGTTACAGTATCCCCATGTTGAGGGAATTTTGTCCCGAAATTCTAGCTAGTTGAGGCGACTGTATCAGCAAAGAGGTGAGGGTACTTGAGCTTCATTTGGTCCTCACGTTCCCAAGTGAATTCAGGTCCACGCTTAGATTCCCATCGTACCTTGACAATAGGGATACGGCTTCTCTTGAGTTGTTTGATCTCGCGACCCATGATCTCCACCGGTCTCTCCACAAAGTGCATCGTTTCGTCAATGCGCACATCGTCGAGAGGTATATGGAGATTCTCATCAGTAAGACATTTCTTTAGGTTGGACACGTGGAAAGTAGGATGTACATTAGCAAGTGATGGAGGTAATTCGAGTTTGTAATCCACTTTCCCGATCCTTTCGAGGATCTTGAATGGACCCACATAGCGAGGTGCTAGTTTACCCTTCTTCCTGAAGCGAATCACCCCCTTCCAAGGAGATACCTTTAGAAGTACAAGATCACTGACTTGAAATTCCAAGGGTTTACGTCTCTTGTCGGCATAGCTCTTTTGCCGACTCCTTGCTACTTGAATGTTGTTGCGGATCTGTAGGATCTTGTCGGACGTTTCTTGGATTAATTCGGGACCGGTGATTTGTGATTCACCAATCTCGTTCCAACAGATAGGAGAGCGACACTTCCGACCATAGAGAGCTTCAAATGGAGCCATGTTGATGCTTGTGTGGTAGCTATTGTTGTAAGAGAACTCAATGAGGGATAGATGTGAATCCAATTGCCACCAAAATCAATTACACAAGCTCTAAGCATGTCCTCGAGCGTCTGGATTGTTCGCTCGGTCTGACCATCAGTTTGGGGATGGTAAGCCGTGCTTAAATCCAAGCGTGTACCAAGAGCAGTTTGGAGGGATTGCCAAAAGCGGGAGGTGAAACGAGCATCCCTATCAGATATTATGTTAAGCGGGACACCATGACGACTCACACTTTTGTCAATGTAGATCCGGGCTAGTTTCTCTACCCGATAGTCTTCTCGGATGGGTAGGAAGTGAGCTGATTTGGTAAGACGGTCAATAATCACCCAAATACTATCATAACCTCTAGAAGTACGAGGGAGTTTGGTAATGAAGTCCATGGCTAGGTTTTCCCATTTCCACACTGGAATTTCCGGTTGTTCAAGTAAACCAGAAGGACGTTGATGTTCAGCTTTGACTTTGGAGCAAGTTAGACATTTTGTGACATATAGTGCAATGTCTTTCTTCATCCCGGGCCACCAGTATTGTTGGTGAAGACCCTTGTACATTTTATCAGCCCCGGGATGGACAGAGTATCGAGTTTTGTGTGCCTCGTTCATAAGGACTGCGCGAAGGTCATCACGATCGGGGACCCAGATACGATTCAAGTAATAGAGGAGGCCATTAGGTTTGGTTTCTAATAGGAGTTCAACACCACATGACATTTCGTTATACAGATTACCCTCGGTGACCGAGACGTGTTGAGCTCCTAAGATGCGATTTTGAATATCAGTTTGAATCCTAACACAATGAAGCATAATGTGGTCCTTACGACTCAAGGCATCGGCCACAACATTCGCTTAACCGGGATGGTACCGAATCTCGCAGTCGTAGTCGTTAAGGAGCTCGAGCCAACGCCGTTGCCTCATGTTGAGTTCTTTCTGATTGAAGATGTGTTGGAGACTTTTGTGGTCAGTGAACACCACACATTTCGTGCCACAGAGATAATGTCTCCAAATCTTTAATGCGAAGACGACCGTACCCAACTCAAGATCGTGCGTCGTATAATTCTTTTCGTGAATTTTAAGTTGTCTTGATGCATAAGCGATCACTTTGCCCCGTTGCATGAGAACACAACCGAGACCTTGGTTTGTTGCATCTCAGTAGACCACCAGATCATCGTTGCCATCAGGAAGAGTGAGAATAGGAGCATTGCACAATTTTTGCTTGAGGAGTTGGAAGGCTTCCTCTTGTTTTGGTCCCCACTCATAGTGTTTACCCTAGTGGGTCAAGGCCGTGAGAGGGACATCAATCTTGGAAATGTTTGAGATGAAACGACGGTAATAACCAGCAAGACCAAGAAATGAACGAACTTCGGTAGGGGTCTTAGGGGTACTCCAGTTCTTAACGGCTTCGATTTTTGCGGGATCAACATGAATTCCCTTTTCGTTGACAATATGACCCAAAAATTGAACTTCCTTTAGCCAAAATTCACACTTGGAGAACTTAGCATATAGTTGTTCTTTTCTTAAAAGGTCTAAAACCAACTTAAGGTGTTGTTCATGATCTGATTTGGTCTTGGAGTAGATCAATATGTCGTCAATGAAAACGATCATGAATTTATCTAGGTATGGTTTGCATACGCGATTCATGAGATCCATGAAAACCGCTGGGGCATTGGTTAGCCTAAAAGGCATAACCATAAATTCGTAGTGACCGTATCTTGTACGAAAGACAGTCTTCGGAATATCCTCCTCTTGTACACGAAGTTGGTGATATCCGGATCGAAGATCAATCTTCGAGAATTAGGTGGAACCTTGGAGTTGATCAAAGAGATCATCAATCCTAGGCAAATGATAACAGTTCTTGATGGTAAGTTTATTGAGTTCGCGGTAGTCAATACACATCCGAAATGAGCCATCTTTCTTCTTCACGAATAGGACGGGTGCACCCCATGGTGAATGACTGGGACGAATGAAACCTTTATCGGAAAGTTCTTGAAGCTGACTTGCAAGTTCTTTTATTTCAGAAGGTGCTAGGCGGTATGGAGCTTTAGCCACATGATTAGCTCTGGGTACAAGGTCGATACGAAACTCGACTTGACGAACGGGTGGAAGACCGAATAGATCTTAAGGAAATACTTCGGGAAAGTCACAAATGATGGGGATGTCTTGAACGTTCTTCTCTTGGTCCTTCTTTTGAATGATATGGGCTAGAAAGGCCACATACTTCTTCCGTAAGTACTTTCGGGCCGTAGTGCACGACATGAGCTTAAGCCCACTACACGGTTTCTTACCAAAAACCTTTAATGTATCACCCGAGGGGAGAGGAATTCGGATGCACTTCTCGAAACAAACGACCTCGACATGATGACTAGATAGCCAATCCATACCTATGATGATATCAAAGCTTCCAAGTTGCATAGGTATGAGGTTGATGGGAAAATTCATTAAGTTCGATGACACAATCGCGGATAATGGAGTCAATGATGATGGGGTTTCCATCCGCTACTTCAACGGTAAACATTTTCTCTAACTTAGTTCGGTTTTTAGCAAGCAAAGGTTCAAAATTAAGTGAAACAAAACTCTTATCGGCACCGGTATCAAATAGTATGGAAGCATACTGGTTATTAACGAGGAACGTACCGTTGACCACATCATTGTTGGCCTGGGCCTCATTAGCGTTTATGTTGAAAGCACGCCCTCTAGCTCCACCTTGATTTGGGTTGATAAGTTTTGGGCATCGGTTTCGGAAGTGGTTTGGGTTACCACATTCAAAGCAAGCATTCCCATTAGTGATAGTTGGAACCCCTTTGTTTCCCTGGTTAACTGTATTGCCGGGTGGTTTGACCCTGCAGGTGCTGGCTAAATGCCCATATCTTCCACAGCTGGCACATATCCGACACGGTAGGTTTGGGAAATGATGGTAATTGCACGTGTTGCATAAGGGCTGCTGCCCACATAATGTTTCTTGGCTAAATTTTGAGTCATAGGAGCAACCTGATTGACTGGGGCAGCTGGGGTAACAACAGCAAAGTTCCTAGTCTTTCGTTTCTTGTTGTTGGAGATAGGTTCGAGTTTGATCCCTTTGGAGGGCTCAAAAGGTGTTGCCGTGTCTAGGACTTTCTTAGCACCCTTCCTTGTTAGCGTACCCGCCTTTACATGGTTATCGGTTAATGTGGCAGATAGGCGGATGGCATCTTCAAGGGTAGCTGGGTTCCTCCCCAAAACAATGTCTTGAATCTTCATCGGCAGACCACCGATGTACTTTTCAATACCCCGTGCCAAAGGTGTGACCATATGAGGTACTAGGAGGCTTAGCTCATGGAAACGGGTGGTGTAGGCTAAACTTTCACCACTATCTTGGGCAAGATCCCAAAATTCGGCCTCTAACTTCTTCATTTCATTGCGAGGACAGAACTCCTCGGTCATGAGTCGTTTGACCTCATCCCACGGCAAGGCCATTGCCACATCTATGCCCCTATTCCTCTTTTTACCATTCCACCAAGTGAGCGCTCGTTTTTGGAAGACGCTGGTGGCATAGCGGACCCGGAGGTTGTCGGGACAATCACTGTTGAGAAAAGTGCTTTCAATGCTCTCGAACCATTGCAAGAGACCCGTTGGCTCCTTCAGTGACATAAAACTTAGTGGGGTTGCACGAGTTAAAGTGCTTGAAAGTACATTGTGGTGGGTTGGCACCACCACCCCCATTAGTTCCGTGGGTACCACTAATGGCTCCATTAGCTTGGGTGAGTTGAGTTACAAGTTGTGCAAGGATAGCAACAATGTCGGTGTTGTTGTTGGTCACGGTAGCACGACGGGGAGACATTCTACAGATTTGCACAAGACAATAAAAGATGTAAGAACTTATAAAAGTTGATTGAATTTAAAAGGGAATAAAATAATATATGAAGTAGTAAATCATAGTTTGGATTGTACTCAAATAGTGACATAATCACCTGAATACTATGACACATTAAGGTTAATTAAACTCATATAATTTTCAAGGAGACGTACTTTAGCCTATAAGTAAACACTCATTCCGGGAATTCCCAGGAAAGCATACGGGTCCCTCAGTTGATTGGGATTTATACGAAATGTTTTCCTAGACAGAAAACTCAGAATACAGGTGTCACCCTTCCAGATTGCACATGTCCTCTAATAATTAACAAAGTTTAAAACCTTAACGAGGAAGTAAAGGAATTCTATAGATTTAAATTCATCAAGTTTCCACATGCTATGATGATGATGACAAAGAAGTAGGTAAGAAGGTTATGAGGCTTAGGGTATGGGTAGGGATATTGTTTATTTAATTTATTATTTAAGTATAGTCTAATAATTCATGAATTTTAACAAATAAAGTATCAAAATAAGCAAGTAACACATAGCATATAGCATATCATATAATCATAGAGCATGGCAATTGTGGGTGTCCTAAGGTTATAGTCTAGGTCAAAGGTGTCTAATAACCTAATTCCCTATAACCAAGGCTCTGATACCAATCTGTCACACCCCAACCGACGGCGGAATACGTCGGGGCGGGACATGTAGACTGTTCAAAAGCTCAAGGTTTACTAAAGTTTAAATATTTAACCAACCAATTTCATGTCACAAATAAACATAAATCCAACAATACAAGGAAAATAGAAATACATAAATAGTCTCTTTAATTTAAATTCTAGGTCATCGGTCCTAAGTGAAGCATCTTGTACTTATTCTCAAGCATTAGTACCTGAAACATGATGAAAACGAGGTCAACTAAAAGTTGGTGAGCATACATAGGTTTTGACACATAACCAAGTTTAAAGTGTTTTATACAATTCATACGATACACGTGTATAAGGCATTTATGGAGAATCTATAGTTAAACTAAGTGTGTACAATCAAACCTTGTGACCGAGGCATAACACGCAGGTTACCCTAATGTAAAGTCGGTAACAAACACCCTAACCGGGTGGGTTTGTCAGACTCAATAGATCTATCAATGTTAACCGTTGGCTTGTACGGAGTTAATTATTACACTAAAGTCATGTATATGTAGTCTTAACTCATAGCATTCAAGCATAAAGCACATAACACATAATATCATATTATTGAATTGTATTTTAAGTCTATGCAAAAAGTTTCAAAAGTAAATCATGTTTCACCCCAAAAGTACAAAATAAAAAGGGGGCTATGTAAACTCACTTGAATCAAGAGTGTAGCTAGCACGCGAGTCTAGGTGGCAAAACGATCCTTGTAACTCACCACGTTAACCTAGTGTATAATGTGTATTGAGTTAACAGTGAGTAGAAAAGCCTATGTCTAAGTCTAGGGTTTAACGGGTTTTGATGTGTGTGGGTTCGTACAAATAGATTTGTGTTATTCCATGTAAAGGCATACTATGTTTAAATACGAATTTAATGTGTATTATGAGTTCAAGGTGTATATGTATGAACTTAATAGTAACCGACGTAGGGTTGTGTTTAAATAAAATAATTAATTTTATTTAATTGTGAAAAATATGTTAACATATATATAGAGTGTAAATATATATATGTGTTTAGGAAAAGAATTCCTACTTATGTGAATAGTGTTCAATTTAAATAAATGAAATAAATAATTTCATTTATTTGAATGAACTAAATAAATAAATAATTTTTATTCATTTATTTGTGAAAAATATGTTAGAATATATATGTTTGAAAAAAAAGATTTCTACTTATACGAATAGTGTTTAATGTAAACAAATAGATAAAATAATAAATTCCATTTATTTACATGATTAAATTAAATAAATAAATAATTTTTATTTATTTGTAAAAAATATGTTAAAATATATAGATTGTATATATATATGTTTAGAAAAAGAATTTCTACTTAAGTGGATAGTGTTTTATTTAAATAAATAAAATAAATAAATAATTTTATTTATTTAAATAAACTAAATGAATAATTTTTATTTTATTTATCATCAAAAAATATATACTAGTTTGCTTTAATGAGTTAACATTTTATAAACTTTTATAAATTTTATTGTTTTTATTTAGAAATTAATTTTTGATATTTAAAGTTTTTATTTTAATTATTTTAATACACAATTTGAACAAAAATTCATAATAAAACTGAATTTATATTGAAAGTTTACAAATCTGGTTTTATTCTGTTACAAATAGTGTAAGGTTTATAAAAATATTTTTTATAAAATTTTTGAAGCTGTAAAACAGGTTTTAAAAATTTAAACAAACCACCTGGCTCGAACCCAGGTGGCTTTTGTACCAGGCATTCGTCTCAACCACCGGACCAGGGGGCTAACCCGTGTTATGGACTGGCTTAAATTTGTATATAGCCAGTTCGGTTCAAGAGGCCGGGTCTGGTTTTGAGTCACGCGCAAAAAGGCCGGCCAGACATGGGCCGTGGGTTATGGTTTGTGGGTTTCGAACCCACACCACCCGGTTCAATGGTGCAGTGTCTTAACCAGTTGAGCCGGGTGGTTCGCTGGTCTAAATGGAACGACGGTTATTTAAATATGAATGTGAGTCCGAGTCCGTTTAAAGGACATGCGTAAAAAGAAGCCGACCGGTTTAAGGCTTGGGGGGGTTTCGAACCCTGGCCACCTGGTCTGATGGTGCAGTGACTAAACCATTCAGACTAGGTGGTCTCGCTGGTTAACCATCAAATCCAAAAAGGTTTATACACACCTTCGTTTAAAATTTAGTTTCAGACTTTCGATTTAAACCGGTGACGAACCCTAATTCCAAAATCGAATTCGATTCCCTCTGCCATCGAGAATTGGCAGAGGGCTTTCGATACTCAATGGCTTACGAGTCTAATGACCTAAGTCGTACCTGAAATGATGAAGGATCGAGTGTGCACGACCGAGATGCAGGAAACGTTGATCTTGGTACTTGAGGAGCGTCTAGGCTTGAAATGGATTACGATTTCGGCTTCTAAGCGTTTGAATAGTGTCGTATGATAGTTTGTGGGTATATTAATTTGATTAATTCCACTTTAATTACCCGATTCGATTTAAAAGTCAAGTGCAAGCTGTCGGAATATGTTTACGTGACATTGGTTGGAATATGAATTAATTGAGTCGCGAATTAGGGTTGAATACATTAGGGAATCGTCCGCACGTGATTTGTGGAATCCATTACGCGTCATTTACACAAACCGATTGGATATGGATACGGGTTTGACTATGAGAAGTCAAATTCTTTTGAAATTGGAATTGACCGCGTAATCGGTCGAATTGGTTTGATGTTTGGGCCTGAGCTGGGCATAAGCAGTCAAGTTCAGGGGACGGAGTTCAAGGCGAGTAGTCTCTGGAAGTAGGTTCATCCCCCTCTTGGTTGGCGATGGCCAGGTCTTTTGTCGTTCGTTGTGTGTGATCACAGAAGTCCAAACTAACTAGGATTTGGTCGTAGGCAGCCTTGGATTATCACGAGATGGGCTCTTTGTCTTTTGAAAGTCAACCGGTTCATATGGGAGTCAAAATAGATATTAAGAGTCAAAATTTGAAAGTGTGGGTTCAATGCTTGACAGTTCAAATTGTTTAGGGTTCAATTAATTGTAGAATTCTTGTAATTTGGGTGTAAATGTATATATACACATGCATGTCTAACTATATATATATATACATATATATATGGGGATTTTAAAACAAACGCGGGGTGGAATTTGTGAATCTGCATTTGATAAATGTAACCATTTCACTAAGGCTGGAGTTCATACATGCTTTATTGTACCAAAATGAAAACGTGAAAAAAATCAGAAAGGTTACACTGATCCTCTCGTATTTGGACGGACTTGTATCCGGAAACCAGGGAGTCGCCTGTATATATATATATATATATATATATATATATATGTTATAGACTCAGAACCCGAGTAAAGCTGAGGTTACTGGGTGATGGATTGGGATGGATGATTATTACACCCAGACCAGAGTAAAGCGGAGGTCCTCGGGTATCTTGTATCGTGGATACAAGTTATGAAAATACTATTTTGTTTATGAACTCACCAGCTTTGTGATGATACAAATGTTTTCAAATGTTCTTTAGCACAGGTGACCACTAGCTTGTAATTAGCCTTCTAAGGGATGTACAAGTGTTTTGAGATAGGGATGACTGAGGGCAAGTTCTTGTGTAACCGTAAGGCCTGAGTGGATGGCACGTTCTCCGTGAACTATAAGTCCAGAGCTATATGTGTTCCTATTAGGAACAACATGTTGTATTTACCAGTCAGTCCTTATTGTAAAACAATATTACGTATGAAATGAAACAATTATGACTTTTAGGTCTTCCGATGTGTGTTTTTGGTATCAATGTTACAGTAACTAGAAGGAGACTTTCTGACTGGTATGTAGTTATATGACAAACGGAATGTTCTGTCTAAGGAAAGAATGGTGTATAAGTCCTTCCTAGACCCGTCGTTCTTTCCTGGAAACATATGTGTTGGAGGTACTACTCTAGTTAGATAACTGTCTTGTGTTACGGGTGTGACAAGTTGGTTTCCGAGCCACAGTTTAAGGGATTTAGATACTAATAGGAATTAGTATCTAGACTTAAACTAAGAGCTCTAAGAATAGCTGGAATGCCATATGGAATAGGTTAAGACGTTGATTATCATTACGAATATAACAGGCGATACCAACAGAACAGATAATTAATTACATTCTTGGCCAAATGTCTTTAATTTCTGATTTTCTGGATCATAGACGGTTATATGAATTCTGATGTCATACATCTGTGTGTTTAGGTAACAATGGTTGGAAGAGGAAGAGGTCGAACTCCAGTTACTAGGTCTCATAAGCAGACTGATAATAACACCGATATTAACGATCATCATGATACAAATGAAAATGATAATAACATGAATCCTCATGCTGAAGAGGGTGTTATGTCTGAGGCCCAATTCCAAGATGTTGTGGCCAGTGAGGTAACAAAGGCACTAAGAACAGCGTTACCTGGATTATTAGATGAGGTCCTTACAAGGAGGATGGGTACTGGAACTGCTGGAGGAGGAAGCAATAATAATGGAGGCACAAATGGAAACGCCAATACTAGTTCTGCAATGAGAACTGAGAATCATGAAGGATGTAATTATAAGTCATTCGGAGGATGTAAACCCAAGCCATTTGACAGCAAGAAGGGATCCATTGATGCTACACAATTGATCAAAAAGATGGAAGCAGTTATCAAGCATAGTGAATGAAGGAGCGATCAGGCAGTCAAGTTTGCTGCCAATTCTTTAGAAACCACAACATTGGATTGGTTGGAAGAAGTGAAACAAGCCAGAGGGGAACAAGCTGTTGATAACATGAAATGGAACGAGTTCAAGGAACTAGTTCTACAACGATTCTGTCCTCAAAACGAGCTTGACAAGATTGAGGAAGAATTTCAGCATCTCGAGGCTGGAACCATGACGCATCAAGAGTATGCGACAAAGTTTGATGAGATGTCAAAACTGGTGCCACATCTGGTGACACCTGAGTCTAGAAGGATTAAGCACTTTATTTGATGTTTGCCACTAAAGGTGCGTACCTTAGTGAAAACCTCCGCACCTCAAATGATGGATGCTGCCTTGTCATTTAGTGCTACAATTTATGATGATGTGGTAGCACAAGAAGCCAAGGAGATGGCTGAGAAAGCGGTTGATGTAAAGCCTGTGGAAACATAAAGGAAAAGTGAGGAAGTCATGTATCAGTCCAAACCGAAAAGTTTTAAGTTCCCTAGGAGAGAGGGAAACAATGGGGCAAGAGGTTCCCAAGAAGTAAGATGCAGCAAATGTCAGAAACCGGGACATGTTTCATCATATTGTCCATCTCTGAAATGTTATAATTGTAATGATATGGGACATATAGCAAGAAATTATACTAAACCCATCCAACAGAAGCCTAAAGAAGGGGCAAAAGGACGGGTGTTTGTGATAGGTGAAGGAAAGAGGAACGACAATGCCAAAGTGGTAGCTAGTACGTTCCTAGTTAACAATATTTTTGCTAAATTCATGTTTGATACATGAGCGAATAGAAGTTTTGTTTCAGATGCCTTTAGTTTTCATTTAGGCATGAAACCAACTCTACTTGAGTGTGCTTACGTAGTTGAGACGGCAAGTGTTGAACAGATTAGGATAACCGAATTGTATGTGAATTGCAAGATGACTCTAGGCAATGAGAATTAAATGATTGAATTAATGCCAATGAGTATGAGCAAGTACAATGTAATCATTGGGATGGATTGGTTAAACCAATGCCATGCTCAGATCGATTGTGATCAACGGACTGTTAGGATTTGTAGGCCTAACGGAGAGTCTGTGTTGATACAATGCGATAGTGATAAGAATAAGATTAAAACTATTTCTGTAGCTAAGTCTAATAAATGTGTAAATACATGATGTAGTGTATTCATAATTTATGCTTTAGAATCTAAACCTGAACGGCAAATTGCGGACATTCCTGTAGTATGTGATCACCTGGATGTATTTCCGGAAGAACTAACTGGTCTTCCACCAGATAGACAAATCGAATTCCAAATCAACCTCATACCTGGAGCCAAACCCGTAGCTAAAGCACCATATCGTCTAGCACCTTCTGAATTGAAAGAACTGATGAAGCAAATCCAAGAATTATTGGATAGAGGTTTTATACGTCCAGGTACTTCGCCCTGGGGAGCACCAGTATTGTTCGTAAAGAAGAAAGATGGAAGCATGCGGATGTGCATAGATTATCGAGAATTGAATAAACTCACTATGAAGAAAAAATATCCATTACCAAGAATAGATGATTTGTTCGATCAGTTGCAAGGAGCTAGATACTTCTCGAAAATTGATCTTAGATCTGGATATCACCAGTTAAAGGTACAAGAATAAGATGTACCTAAGACTGCCTTTATGACCTGATATGGACACTAAGTATTTTTGGTTATGTCATTAGGTCTAGCAAATGCTCCTGCAACATTTATGGACCTAATGAACCGAGTCTGTAAACCATTCTTGGATAAATTCGTTATAGTGTTCATAGATGATATCCTTATCTATTCTCGAACTTGGGAAGAACATGCCAAACATCTTCAGATAATATTGGAAACTCTTAGAAGAGAGAAGTTGTATGCTAAGTTTTCCAAATGCGAGTTTTGGAAACAAGATGTACAGTTTCTAGGACATGTTATAAATCATCAAGGGATTCAAGTAGATCCAGCCAAAATCGAAGCAATTATGAAGTGGGAAGTTCCAAAGACACCAACTGAAGGTCGAAGCTTTCTTGGTTTAGCCAGATACTATCGAAGGTTTATACAAGATTTATCCAAAATCGCTACTCCAATAACTTATTTAACCCAGAAAGCAGTAAAGTTCGAATGGTGTTAGAAACAAGAAGAAGCATTCAATACACTTAAACAAAAACTTAGTAGTGCACCTATCTTATCATTACCGGAAGGGAACGATGACTTCATCATCTATTGTGATGCTTCCCGTACTGGCCTAGGCTGTGTATTGATGCAGCGAGATAAGGTGATAGCCTACGCATCACGGCAACTTAGAGTTCATGAGAAGAACTATACCACACATGATCTAGAACTTGGTGTCATAGTGTTTGCTATAAAAATCTGGAAACACTATCTATATGGCACTAAGTTTGTGATATATACAGACCATAAAAGTCTCTAGCATATATTCAATCAGAGGGAATTGAATATGAGGCAGAGAAGATGGATGGAACTCATTAATGACTATGATTGTGAGATCAAATACCATCCCGGGGAAGGCTAATGTTGTTGCAGATGCATTAAGTCGGAATGAAAGAATCAAGCCTATCAAGATAAGAGCCTTAAGCCTAGAAATTAAGATAGACTGGATGGATCAGATCAAGGAAATTCAAATTCAAGCACTACAAGAAGATAACATCAAGAAGGAACAAATGGTTGGTAAGGAGAAATTACTAATCCAAGGCGATGATGGAATATTACGATTTGGAAGTAGAATTTGGATTCCCAGACTTGAAGAAATAAAAATGAAAGTGATGGATGAAGCTCACAAATCCAAATACTCGATACATCCTTGAGCTGATAAAATGTACAAAGGATTGAAGACTCATTATTGGTGGCCGAACATGAAGAGATCTATACCTCAGTATATAGAGAAATGTCTGACTTATCTTCAAGTCAAGATTGAACATCAGAAACATACAGGTCAACTGCAACAGTTGGAAATACCTGTGTGGAAATGGGATAGGATTACTATAGACTTTGTCATGAAACTGCCGAGAACCCAGAAAAGGCATGATTCTATTTGGGTTGTGGTTGATAGGCTATCCAAATCGGCACACTTTATTCCTATTAATGAGAATTATTCAATGGAGAAGTTAGCCCGTCTATGTATCAATGAAATCGTGAGCCACCATGGTATACCGATATCTATTATCTCTGATAGAGATAGTCGATTCACATCTATATTCTGGACTAGTTTCTTGACAGAGTTGGGAACTCGAATTAATATGGGTACAACATATCACCCTCAAACCGACAGTCAAAGTGAAAGAACAATCCAAACCCCATAGGATATGCTGAGAGCTTGTGCAATTGAAGTTGGAGGGAGTTGCGATAATCATCTACCACTGAATGAATTTTGATACAACAATAGTTACCATTCGAGTATAAAATCTGCACCTTTTGAGGTATTATACGGCAAGAAATGCAGAACTCCAATTTGTTGGACGGAAGTTGGAGATAGCCAACTATCTGGACCAGAGATCTTACAGGAAAAAACTGATAAGATAGTCCAAATCAAACAACAGTTGAGAGCTGCACAAGATCGATAGAAGAATTATGCAGATAAACGTCGACGGCCGTTAGAATTTCAAGTAGGCAACTATGTGATGTTGAAAGTTTCACCATGGAAAGGTGTTGTACGTTTCAGAAGACGTGGAAAGCTAGGGCCAAGATATATTGGACCCTACAAAATCATAGATGGAGTTGGAACCGTAGCATACAAGCTTGAATTGCCCGAAGCATTGCAAGGTATACATAACACGTTCCACGTGTCATGTCTACGCAAGTGCTTAGCAGACCCCGATCAGGAAATCACATTAGATGATGTGCATGTTGATGATAAGCTCCAATTCACCGAACAACCCATTAAAATCTTAGGAACACAAGATCGAAATCTCAGGAAGAAAACCATACCAATGGTTCGGGTACAATGGAAAGGGCGGAAAGGTGCCGATCAAACTTAGGAACTAAAAGAATAGATGAAATCTAGGTATCCTCATTTATTTGAATGATGTTGAATTTCGAGGATGAAATTCTTTTAAGTAGGGGAGATTTGAAATACTCGGATAATTCCCAAATAATATAGGGGCTAAAGGTGTCAAAATGAAAAGTTCAAAGGTTGAATTATACGTTCTCCTAAGATGGAGGACCAAAATTGAAAAATCTGAAAATGGAAGGGGATAGCGGACCGCTATTTTACACCTTAGCGGTCCGCTATGTGTAAAGGAAAGGATGAACCGGGTGATGACACGTGTCGTGTGACTCACCGGTTAGAAATATGGCGCGTGATACGATAGCGGACCGACTAGACAGACCATAACGGTCCGCCGGCCGCAAAAAGAGGGACGGCCTACTAGAAATACGACACATGTAGGGCTGACGCAAGCAGGGTGATGGCGAACCGTTATCCCCCTGTATAACGGTCAGCTATGGGCCCGTTTTCACCCTATAAATAGATGGCTCGAGCCCAGCCATTTGCACACACAAAACACTCCCACAAACACACACTAAGCTCTGGTGGCTCGAGTCCCAAGGTCCCGGTCCACTCTTGAAAGTCCGATTTCCCGTAATTCATCTGCAAAACTGTCGTAGATAGTGCCGAGGTAAGGTATCCGAACACCCTGAGGTTCCTTTGTGTAAACCTAAAATAGAAATGTTGATTATGATAATGTCGGATATGATTTAGGGTTCTATTGAGGTGTTGATTATTATATTCATTCAGAAGGAGGTTCTACTTGAAGTGAGTTCCTCTTAACTGTTCTCTACAAAATGTTGTTTTTTGTAAAAGATTTTGTCTGAGATCCCAATATCATCCGTATATATATATATATATATATATCCTATAATAAGTACTTATTATGGCCATGATTGGGTGGGACTGACGGGCGAGACTGATCCTTTCGTATTTGGCCAGACTTGTATTCGGAAGCCAAGGAGTCATCTATATATATATATATATATATATATATATATATGTTGTAGACTCAGAACCCGAGTAAAGCTGAGGTTACTGGGTGATGGATTGGGATGGATGATTATTAGACCCTGACCCGAGTAAAGTTGAGGTTCTGGGGTATCTTGTATCATGGATACAAGTTATGAAAATACGATTTTGTTTATGAACTCACCAGCCTTGTGTTGATCCAAATGTTTTCTAATATTTTTTAGCAGAGGTGACCACTAGCTTGTAGTTGGCATTCCAGGAGATGTACATGTGTTTTGAGATAGGGATGATTGAGGGTAGGTTCTTATGTAGCTGTAAGTGTAGGTCCACACGGGTCTTCTATGGATCTAATTCGAGACGTGACGTGTATCAAGCATACGGAGTGCTGAATCCAACATACGCATGATCGTGTAAACAAGACATTCACAAAGACTAGAATCAACACAAGATGTAAATAATATTCTATTTTATTTCCACCAAACTTTGAGTTTACAGAACTTAAACACAAATTCCAAAAGCTTCTTAAACTAACATGTAAACTCCTATTTATAGACTCACAGCCATGCAGGCGAACTTAACAAGTTCGCCTAAACTAGGCCTAGGCGAACTTGTTAAGTTCGCTAATAACAAAACTTAACTAAAACTTACAAAAACATAAATACATAGAAGATCTAATCTATTACAAGGCCTATTGTCACAAATCTATGTCCTAACAAACTCCCCCTTGATAATAGCTTGATCATCTGTCTTCATGTTGAACTCTTCCAATTCTCTGGTAGTTTACTCCCTGCACACACTCCATGTTTGATGCAAATCTCCAATACTCTCTTATACTGCAACCCTTGCTCATGCCATTTATCAGTAAACATAATCTCTTTTCTCTTTAACATGTGCTGGTCTTTCTTTGAGAAGTTAATAAGGTTCATAGCATCATATAAACAAGCTATGACTTTATTGTCTTGATCTTCAATCTTAGCCTCTGAAGTGTTCACATATACATACCACCATTTCATATTACCCAGACAATCTTGTGGTATTTTCTTCAAAGGTATCTTCTTTACAACTTTGACTGGTTTAAACTTGTAGTTCCAGATCAACTTACCAGTTTTAGAATCAGTACTCTTTACTCTCTTGCCCTTTTGTAGTTTCAGCTTATCATATTTCCCTGAACTACCTTCCAATCTAATCAACCTTATTATAGCCTCGGCAATACCATTCTTTGAATTGTTGATTAAGGATTTAGTTGCCAAACCATTCAGCTCGCATCTAGGCAAAGTATTAAAATTCCTAAGTCTTGGTTTCAGATATTGAACACCATCAGATCTTTTTAAGGCAAATAGATTGATTTCTTCATCAAAGAACCAACTGATAATTCTACCAACACACCTATCTTTATTCACATACTTTTCTTTTAGAACAATTGGTGATGGTGACTTGGGTAACACTTTTTTACAGCTTTTTACCATCTCTAACCATTTTTCTTTCGTCATACCTATATCCTTATACATCACAGGTTCTTCAGTAGTCTTTGACTGAGCATTATTTGGGTTAGAATCAGGCATTGTGACATCTTCAGTAGAGTCCATAGAGTCAACCATTCCATCAGAAGTTACTTCAGGAATAACATCATCTAGGATGAAGTCAAAAGGCACATTAAGACCATCACAACCTTCATAAATCAAACTTGTTGTATCTTTGGTAATTTCCACTTCTACTATCTCTCCTTCTTCTATCTCTGAGTTAATTTCCTAATCTTCTAAGTCATCAAACAACTCATCTATACCATCTAAGCAGTCTATGTTTCCAGCTTCATCAAGATCATAATCATCTTTAAATAATTCTAGAAGCAATACTTCTTCATTCTCTCCTGTAATTTTATCACCAGAAGCTTCAACTTGATTTGAAGTAGACTCCCCCTGAAACTGAGATATCGGAGCAACATCAGTGTATTGACGATCACCCTTGTTTCCACTGGGATCATTATCTTTATTGTCATTTCTTTGAACTGCCTCTGTATGACAAGCATCTTTAATTACTACAGGCATCTCCCCCTGAGCGTCAATACGCTCTATCAATTGTGAGATTAGAATCTGCATCTCAGAGATCTGCTTGCTTCGAGATTGAAGAGTTTGTTCCCTCTGAAAATCATTTGCCCTTAATACATCTACTTGACCTTGAAGACCCACCACTTGAGCTTCTATGCAAGAGACTTTGCCTTATAGAGCATCAATTTAAGCATCCTTCGAGGAACTAGACGGACCAGCTTGTGAAGAAGTAGGCGGATGAAGTGGAGCAGGAGTACCTTGGGGTGAAGTAGAATGAGACGGATGTGGTGATACAATCAAAGAATCGACAAAATCCAAGTCATCAGCTACTCGAGTATTTGCAGCAGCAGTCATGGAAGCAGATAATAGCTTATGTGACTTTGGAGTAGGAACATAATCAGAATCAGAAGACGATTCATCTCTTAACGATCTTTTTCCAAGTGCTTTTCCAGGAGGAAGACCCCGAACAGACTTGCGTCTTGGTTTAGTAGCAACAGACTTTAATCTTTTACCAGCATTTGCTGATGGAATAGTAGCAAGTTTAGCATAATGATCTGGATCAAAGTCCTGTGTAGCTTCAGAATCAGTATCAGATTCAACATCATTAGCTTTTTCAGATGAGCTTGTGCTAGTATCACTAACTTGACCTTCTTGTCACTAACTTGACCTTCTTGATTTGCTTGTGGTGAATGTACTTGTTCTTCATTATCAATATTCTCATTTTCTGCTTGTTGATCAACATTGACATCAACATGAACCTCCTCATGAACCTCTAAATTAAGTTCTATCACATTATCTTGAGCAACATCATGAACTTGTACATTAACTTATTCTGGTTGTACTTCAGGTGCAACTTGTTGTGGTTGAGGTTGCTGTTGAATTTGCGGTTGCGGTTGTTGTTGTTGTTGAACCTCTTCTTGATGAATCCAATTATTATTTGGAGGAGCAACATAATCAGGATTAATCAAGTGACTAAACAAAGGAGTTGTAACAGGAATCAGGGCTGGATTTTGTTGCTTGATGTTATTACAATCAGTGAAAATCCTTTTGGTCATTGGAGTGAGAGTAAGACGCTGTTGTAACTGAGGTAGATTAGGTTTAAGATGATTCAGAATCATTTATAGAAAACCTCGGATACATAGGAAATCCTTGACCAGCCGGTGGAGTAATATGTGAAACGATCTCCTTATAAAAATAATGAGCAAAGTTGAACCCTTTGTTCAATGTAAGAGCCACCATTGCAGATTGTAATGAGGTCTTCAAACCATCAGCTCCAGATTTCCTAGGAGAAAGACATTGAATAATGACGTGCATAAAGTATCTCCATTGTCCTACTAGATCACCCTTCCTTGCTTGTGTATCATTAGCTCTTCCTCTGTAACCCATCCTTTGAAAACAACCCATAATCAATGTAGAAGGTAAACCCAAAGGTTCTTCATCATTTCCTCCAAGATGTAGAGATTGACGAATAGTATTAACAGATATTGCTACTTCCGTGTTGTTGACAGTAGCTCTAATAACATTCGGATCCACAGTACAGTCATGTTGTGCAGTATCCCAGAACTGTTGAATGTAATTCAGGCTGATGTAGGGATTTACTGAAACAACAACACTTATCCTTGATCTATTAAGAAAGTTAATGATTTCTTGGTAATTCACCGCTTCAGATAAATTTGAATCCACCAATGCCACTTGGTTATGTTTATATTCAACTCGACGATCCATCTGTAAAAATGACATAGCAAAAATCACACACAAAACATGTTAAAACACGATATAAACAAAAAAATGAAAAACAAAACAAAATAAAAAAATGCTAAGTCAAAATCACTTCTGTCCTCTGAGGCGAACTTATTAAGTTCGCTTAGAGTTGCAAGAGGCGAAGTTAATAAGTTTGCCTGAGCAAGTTCGCTCCAAGCTCAGAAAACCAACAGAAATCAAAAACCTCCCAATCACTGAAATCCAATGTTAAAAACGAACACCACATGATCAAAACCACTCGATGAACCTTTATCAATCATCAATTTCAAGCATTAAACATATTAGATCAAGGTTTAGATCTAAAACCAGTCGAGACGAACTAAACCATAACCTAGATCAGAAAACGGCTTGATTTGAATGATTCAATGGATAAAAGGACCTGATTCTACCTTGGTTTGATGCGCAAATCCTTGAATAACCAGAAAATAGAAACCACAACTCAAAGTCAAACACTCTGTTAACACCGAGAACAAGTTTGCTTAAAACGAAATAAGTTCGTTTCAGACAAGTTTTATGAGAATATGAACAAGTTCGCTTCAGATAAACAATATAAGCTTCAGTCTTAAGTTCGCTTACCAGGCGAACTTAACCTAGGCGAACACAATAAGTTCGCTTCTTCTTCATACTAGAAAAAAATTTGAACTTTCAACCTTCTAGACTTCTCTCTCTCAATTTTCTTTGTCAATCACCTGGAACTTGTATCCGATCCAATCCCAAACTCTTTAAAAAAAATTGGAATTCTCACGGAAGCATGACAGAAAATCTTTTTGAATTTTATCTATACAAACTTGAAAACACATATTTTTGTTAAACACCATGAGTCAGAAGATCATATCAGTATATATGATATATCAATCACACATTTTGGATATAAAATCCGTATAACAAGGTAATTGATATCCTACGCCATTCTTTCAAGTCTTGACCAATCAAACCAATATCTTTCATGTTTATCAAACTCTATCTTTTTCAGACTTTCATATATTGCATGTAATGATACGCGATAAACATTCAAAGAAAACAGGATCAGGCTATGACAAACAAATTTAAATTGTCAATATTATAGGAGTGGAAACTAAAAGCATCTCATTCCCACTTTCTTGTGAGTTAAGGTACAATTTAAGTATGAAATACAACGTGTACCCCACTAGTATGCCAACAAAAAGTAAATTGAGACTTATGCAAAGATAAGATCAATCTCTAGGATGAAACTATCTCAATTAGCACAGGAAAAGAAAAAGATCCCGAAGGATATAAGGAATCAGAATGATTCAATGTCTTGGCTTATATATGTGGAATCATAAGATTCAGGTACGTGAATCCAACTGTTATCTGGATTATGAATTCAATGGAATCAGTAAAAATGATGTATCAATATGATCCAAGGGCGTATATGTTCCAACAGATGTTGTAAGAAACATATCTTATTTCAACATCACATTGCATGTTTTTCAGGGCATGGGCAGTGAAGTGAACTGAAAAATTGTGCTAATCAATATAGTCCGATACTGGTCTCATGAAACACTTTAAGCCTCATATTCTATATCTGATAATGATCTTTTAACACACACACCCAGGAATAAAATGGGTTCAAATCACAGTTGCAACATATGCAATTTTTTTTTCACACTACTAATGGTTCAAAGACGCTTTTAGTCTATTGACAAGATAAATTATATGCATACACAACACTATCATCTCCTATTTGTGCAGTCTTTGAAGTTTAGATCAAAACATATATAATTCAGATATATTGAATAAACACAAATCACCAACCACTCAATCTATGGTCATGTATGAATGAATATCTACTGATGTACTATCATTTCTTCTAATGCTCAAATGATGCCAATTTTAAGATTTTTTCAATTTGTTTTGAACTTTTTATAAATAAAAAAATTTTTAACAGTAAATTGAAATGCAGAAATGAAAGAAAGTAGTTAAAAAAATAAAAATAAACCTCCATGAGAATTATTTTGAAAAAAAATTATTCGGGATTGATCATACCAATCATCTTTATCAGAAATTCAAACCTTGTGCGATCAAATGCCTTGGTGAACAAATCTGCAAGATTGTCATCAGTATGAACTTTCACCGGCTCAATCAACTTTTTATCTGCACAATCACGAATAAAATGATATATAATTTCAATGTGCTTTGTTTTACTGTGCTTAACTGGATTATTTGTTATAGAAATTGTGGCATTATTATCAATGAACATGGGGGGTGCAAGTGAAATTCAAACCATAGTCTCTTAATTGTTGTTGAATCCATAAAATTTGTGAACAGCAACTTGCAGCAGCGATGTATTATGCTTCACATGTTGAAATTGAGACAGTAGTCTGCTTTTTACATTGCCATGTGTCACACCCCCAATTCCACTAACGGAGTTTTACCGTTTTGGAAGGAGACAACCAGGATCTCAGACATCAGTTACTTCAAACGACACTACATGGGACTTGAAATGTAATAACATAGAAGATCAAGGTTCAGAGTGTATATGCGGAAGCGTTAAACGAAAGTAAATGTGCAAAACAACGAGCCCAAATCCAAATAAAAACGAAACATAAAGATTATTCAATAGATAATTATTTCAATTGTAGTCCAAGGCACATGCATGACTTAACGTGATCCTGAGTGTCAACCTGAGAAAACATGTAAGAAAACGAGTCAACACTAGGTTGGTGAGTTCACAGGTTTCAATCATTTCAAATAAAGCATTTGCGGATTATATACATTCAATATGTATATCAATAGGTTGCATACCTATATTCATGTTTTGCTAAAGCGCTCGCAACCGAAACTGACAGTGTGTTTGTTTGTTTGCCTCCAGTCAGGTCTATCAACTCTGACTAATGTGTTACGGTCAATATAACACCTGTTCGACCTCCAATCGAGTTAGCGCGACTAACGCGAGTGGGGTTTGTCAAACCCAGTAGTACTACCAAAATTACCTCGTTCATACCATATTAACGGTCCGATGTGTGTGAGGACTTTTCATGATAGTGTGTTACGCTTAGCCTCAACAGTGATATCATATGAATTACAATAACCCAAAAAGGGTTGTGACATGTTTTCTCCCCCAAATGAAAACAGTAAAAGGGGCCGTGAAACTCACCTGCGTTGTGTAGTAGGTAGTATCACACAAGTATGAGATTTGAAATCTCAAGTGTTAGCTCGCATGGCTTACGTATGCCCTAGAATTATAAACATCTAAGTTAGAGACGAATGGGATTTGAAAGACAACACAGAAGTTAGAATATCTTAACGCTTTCTAAGGATTTAAGAGTAGACGAACGTGTCTACGAAATTATATAAATTTCTTAATATAATCATTAAGGGAAAAGCGTTACGTGTTGTACGTTAATAACGAATAATAAATAAATAAATAAATACATTCATATGTTAAAGTTGTTTACAAAAGTTAGAAAAATAATATAATTTAATATATTATTTTTAGGTTCGTATGATTAATAATAATCATTGTGGTAAAAATAATAAATATATTATTTTTAATCGAAGTAATAAACGCGAGTAAATAATATAACTAATTATATTGTTTTTAGTTTAAACGTCACACAAGGTAATTAAACGAGTTGAAATAATATAAAAATATATATTATTTAATAGGATTTGTCACGGGTTAAAAATAATAAAAATATATTATTTTATACGAAGTTACGGTTTGAAAATAATAGGTTATAAAACCAAACCCGAGCCTGTGGGTTGTTTCTCGGGCTAAAACATATTTATATAATAATATACTATTATAGGAAAAGATTTTATAATTAATTAATGATTAAAAATAAATAAAAACCAAAACAGGGGGGAGGGAGACTCGAACCCGGGTTTCCTCCCTGTATGCATACGTGAATAACCAGTCCGCCCGCTAGGGTCATCGCAACATGATTCGGATCTAAAAGGTTTTAATCAATAACTCCAGGGGGTTCTTCCCCCTTATGCAATCGATCCCAAACCAGTCCCAAATCCCTCGAATTCGATAACGATCAATCAAATCAGCAAAGGTGTTTTGTTAGCTGAGTTTATGCAAGTCTGTAGGTGAGGTTTAATTGAAGTTATAACAAGTTTAGGATCGTTTAATTAAGGATTTATTGACCGAAAAATTTAGTTATGAACACAGTATCAAATCGATCAAATTGGATGATAGAAATCGATGAAATCATGGGGCTTTTATACTTTAGGATGTTACGAAACTGATGATACAATTTAACTGGATTTAAACAGGGTTTAGAGTTGAATTCGATTAAACCCGTTTCGCATGAACCCTAGAATTTAGATCATATTCAATTCGATAATGCATGCCTCTCAAAGCATAGGGCTTTTGATCTAGACGTCGAGACGAGTCTGTGGACGTGATAAATTTCAGTATTTGTTATCGAATTGATATGGTTCGATTAAACCCGAAAGTAAATGAACCCTAGAATTGGTTCACGTTGAGTTCGATAATGTAAGCCCTGGAATTGATAGGGCTTTTGATTTATGAAATGAGACGAAAATAAGACTGTAAACAATTACCAGAATGCGATTCGAATTGATGGGGATCGAGTAAAACAGTTCCGACTTGTACGGGTTTGATCTCCGGCGACTTCTGTTATGATTCCGGTCAAATTGAGACGTGCAAAGGTTCCGGAGGTATGCGATTAACGTGTGAGATAGCTCGAATTGTAAAAATCATACGCGAATTTACCTATTTTGATGAAGGGGTCGACGGTTTCGACCGGATTGGTTTCATTAGCCATTAATTGGCTTAATTCGTGATTGATGGGGCTGTTAATGGTCGTGATGATTGTTGTTAAAGATATGGACGTTTTTCAGTTACAATATCAAACGAGAATTGATAGTGGGATTCGAAATTGGAATCAAAGGATTACGGTTTTGATTCCTAGAAGTCAGCAGGAAACAAATTCGTTTGATTTTGACTTTGAAAAGTCAACTGATAGAGTTTTGGGACTTGGCAGATTCAGTCCCTGAAGTTTCATGTGAATTGGAGTTTTAGAGTTTGACAGAATTAGCCCTTGCGGTTTGTATAGAGTTAAGAACTAGTTTGTTTGACTTTCAAAAGTCAACAGAATAGAAATTTGACTTTGCAAAGTCAACAGATTTGATTTATGAGTATTTACATAACTAGTCCTTGTAGTTAGAGTTTGAAGGAATGATAGAAACAGTCCCTGAAGTTTGAGTTTGGGTTACAAAGGTTAGGATTTAACTAGAATAGTTAACAGAGTTGGACTAAAAAGTCCGGATTGTCACACCATGACCCAAGAAGATTACCCAGAAATTGGCAACCTCCTGTTGTAGATTTCTTGTCCAAACAACAACCTCCAAAATCTGAGTCAGTATATGCATTAAATTAAAAACTAGAACCATGCGGAAACCATAATCCTAATCTCGGTTTCCCTTTCAGGTACCCAAAAATATGTTTGACTGCAATCAAATGTAATTCCTTTGGTTTTGCTTGAAATCTGGAACAAAGACACATGACAAACATTATATCTGGCCTTGATGCAGTTAAGAACATGAGAGATTCAATCATTGCCCTATACAAGCGGCTGTCAATATCCTTTCCTTTCGGGTCTGGATTCATCTTATGATTTACCGGAATCAGAGTGTCATATGGGGTACAGTCTTCCATTTTGAACCGACTCAAAATGTCTTTCACATATTTTGACTGATGTATAAAGAAACCATTCTCTTTTTGATTAACTTGTAATCCTAAAATGAACGACAACTCTCCCATAGTGGACATTTCAAATTTCAACTTCATTACACTCTCAAACTCTTTGCATAACTCTTTGTTTGTTGAGCCAAATATAATATCATCCACGTAGATCTGAACCATCAGGTAATCTTCCCCTGCTTTCTTTATGAACAAGGTGGAATCAATTTGACCACGATCGAAACCATTGTCCAATGAAGACCGTAAAGAGCCTTATCTAGCTTGAATACTTTTGAAGGATACAATGGATCCTGAAACCCCGGTGGTTGACAAACATAAACTTCCTCTTTCACCTTGCCATACAAGAAAGCACTTTTGACATCCAGTTGATAAAACTTGAAACCTTTGAATGAAGCAAAAGCTAAAAACAAACGAATTGCTTCCAGCCGTGCTACAGGTGCGTACACCTCAGTGTAATCAATTACCTCTTGTTGATTAAAGCCCTGTACGACTAATCTTGCTTTGTTTCTTACCACGACACCACGATCATCCTTTTACATTTGTAAACCCACTTGGTGCCAATCGGATGCATTCCCTTTGGTAAATCAACTAAATTCCACACCTTTAGCTTATCAAATTGAGCAAGCTCTTCCTGCATTGCTTCTATCCAGTTGTTGTCTTGTAAAGCCATCTCCACATTTTTAGGTTCTACCTGAGAAATAAAACAAGAATGTAAGCAAACATCAATTACTCCAGTATCTCTAATGTATGAACATAAACAAGTATTTTCAGTTAAAGAACGAGTTTGAACTCCATCTTGCAAATTCCTAATGATATTCTTCACCGGATGATGTTTGAGTTCTTTTATGGATGCCACCTCCGGAACAGGTAGAATATCAACTTGAGAAGTATCTGATTGAGAAGATTGATTAACTGTTATCTCTAAATCTAAATTTGTAGAAATCTCCCCCTGAACATGTGTTGTGTTGGATGAATCATCAACAATTAATGGATCTGCCAAAGAATCTTGAAAAATTTCTTCATCATCCTCACTATCAGTCTCGTGAGTTCCCGAACTCGATGTAGCATCCAGATCAGGGTGAACTGATGATGATGGAACGGAATATGGAACCGTTGATTTTGGAGTTAACCCACAATCTTGGTCACCTTGACATGAATTGTATAGTAAAGAAACTTCTTCATCAGATAAGTCAGGAGCAAAGTTAAAAGACTTGAACAAGTTGTCATAATCAAATGCCCACTCTAGACCAACCGCCTTCTGGGGAATAGATCGATTAGAACAATCGATATGAAAACCATTCTTCGACCTGTTGTGTTACCTTGTTAAACACTCTTTTATTCAACGAATTGGCAACATAACCCATAAAAATTCCTTCGATCGCCTTTCGCTAAACTTAGTAGAAACATCCCGAATCTTCAAAAGAGTACACGGATTTCTAAAAGGAAGAAGATAATTCAAATTAGGCTTTCGACCATTTAACAACTCATAACACGTCTTGTTGTGTCGCTTGACGGTCAGAACACGATTCAGGACATGGCATGCCGTATTCACAGCTTCGGCCAAAAAAGTAGCCGGTAGCTTAGAATCTGCCAACATAGTTCTAGCTGCCTCAATCAGAGTTCTATTCTTTCGCTCAAAAACACCGTTCTGTTGAGGAACATATGGCGCGCTAAATTCATGATGTATACCCTTTTGTAAACAAAAGAGTCCCATCTTGCCATTCTTAAATTCACTGCCATTGTCACTTCTGATACACTTAACTTTCTGATTCAAAAGACTCTCCAACCCAAGAATTAAGTATTGAACTGTCTCTGCCGTTTCAGACTTTGTTGCCAAAAACTTAACCCATGAGAATCTTGAGAAATCGTCCGTTACCACCAGACAGTACAATTTACCTCCAATGCTTCGAATACTTATCGGTCCGAACAGATCCATATGCAGTAACTCCAAAGGAGTGACAATAGAATTTTGTTTCTTGGATTTGTGAGACTTCCTGTGTTGCTTGCCCTTCTTTCAAGGAATGCAGTCATCAGGCACAGCAAATTTCATTTTAAGGATACCAGAAACCAAATCATTCTTCTCCAAATAATTCATTTTTCTAAAGTTGATATTTGCTAGCTTCCGATGCCAAAGAATAGAGTCAGATTCAGATGCTTTTGAGAGCAAACATGTAGGAATTGAATCCGTTGTTGTAGCAACACTCATGTCTAAAACATATGTGCCATTTCTTCTCGAAGCCTTCATCAGAATCCATTCTTTAGGTATTTCAAATCCCGGCATCAGAATATAGCATTCAGCATTATTAAAATGAAATAAAAATTTCTTATCACACACTTGAGATACACTGAGTAGATTATGTTCGAGTTGCTCAACATAATTGACTTTCTCAAACTTCACCTTTTCATTTTTTAACGTTCCTTGACCTGTTATGTACCCACCTTTATTACCCGCAAAAGGGACATAACCTCCATCAATTTCAATAACATCTTCAAGCAAACGAATGTTTCCTATCATATGTCGGGAACAACCATTATCCACACACCATTTGTTGTTGATAGTCTTCCTTAGTTGACCCTACACAAACAAAGGAAATCAGTTAGAAACGGGGACCCAAGCCTTTGTGGTCTTGGGTCTTCCATTAGCATCAAAATAAACAACCTCAAGCAATTCACAGTCTCTATTATCATCTACCCTTAGCGATTTAGGCAAATCAGAATCAGACATTTTGGATTTTGAAACATTCTTTTTCTTATCAAAAATTGATTGATTTTGAAATTCAGATTCAAATTGATCATTTTCCAAAAGTTTTCTTAACCGTCTGTTCCTTCTCCGCCTTTGAGGTCTTGAAAGTTTGACCTCAGGTTGTGAATTCTTTGTGAATCCAACTTTAGGATTCTTAATGAACTAATGAAAAACACCATTCTTTCTAACACCATATTGGACAAACTCTGGTTTAGAATAAAAAAATCTATCATGAACATGTTGTGTCATCTCTCTCTTAAACCCAAAAGGTTTAGGAACATGCTGATTAGACACATTTCCCTTAACAGATTGTTTCATCACATTATCAGATGTAGGCTTTCCCACTATCGGTCTTTGCAGAATCTTCACACCTTTTGATTTACAATGAACAACAGCAGGTGTAACTTTTTCTGAAATAAGAAAATTCTTCTCTTTGTTCTTGTAAGGACAATATAATACGATATATCCCACTTCATTACAATGAAAACAAACTCTCTTATCCTTGTATTCTCTGATGTAAGGAATCTTTGTTGAAGTTGTGGAACTTCCTGATGAATACTCCTCAGTCGATTTAGCATCACTACCTCCTTGCTTCTTTGGAACATACATCTTTCTGAATGGTTCACCAACATAAGTCTTTGAAACTGAAGACTGACTGTCTTTGGTTTTTGCCACATTCACTTTTTGCTTAATGAAATCACTTGTTGATTTATTTTCAACCTTTGAAACTTCCTTCTTGATATCACCAGCACTAATAAAACCACTTTTAGACAAAATTGGTGAAATAGTTGGTTGTTCAACTTCATCGGGCTCTGTAAGAATACATCGATCTCTTGTGACTTGTTTTACCACTTTTGTTTCATCAAACTTCACATCTTTAGGAACACCATCAATTTTCTGAGAATTAAATATCTCATCATCACTATCAGAATCATATATCATTTTTTCTCATGTGACTGGATTAATCTTTAATACCGTCTTAGGATTAATATCCTCTTCAATAATGATCTCTGGTTCTACAACATAATTTCCATTAAATGGTGGAGGAGCAAATCCAATTCCAGTTGTTCTTTTAACAGGATCAGCATTTTCATTGAAATAACCCAACAATAGTGATGAACTTCCAAAACATTCCAGTTTTCAATGTAATCTGATCACCTCTACTTCTTTATCTGAAATTTCTTTGTTTTTCTCAGCAATAATTTCATTTCTCTTTTCAATCTCAGCATAAGCCATATCCAACCGATATGCTTGCTCCTTAATCTTCAAAGTTCAAGAATTAATGCCTTTCTTGAGTGATTCAATTCTTTCAATACACAACTTATCATTGTCCTTTAATTTCTGATTCACTGAGTGCATCGATTTCATATCACAAATCAAGATTGTGTTATCATCCATGACTTTCATCATTTTGTCCTTCACCAAAACACAGTTAGAACAATATATATTACAGATAACATCTTTTACCTTTGATGGATCTGACATGTCTGCCATGAAGACTTTAGCAGTTGGAATCTCCTCAGTCTTCTCAGATACTCTTTTAGTCAACAAAATCTCATCCTCAGATACACTTGTTGTAGACACATTTTCTTCAGAATGAACTTCATCAGCACTATCAGTATCAATTTCTTCTGTAATGACATTCTCAGAAGATTCATCATTCTGACTGTTGACTTCACTCCCTGAACTTTCACTATCACTGGAACTTTCATCTTCAGATGTCTCATTAGTATGAATTTCAGCCACAAACGCTTGACTCACAGCACCAACTAGATCTTCTAAATGAATTCCCTAGTCATAGTTATCATCTCCTTGAGTAACCAAAGCAGATGATGTTGAAACATTTGTTGAATTTCCAGAACCACTTGAACTTTGTTGATTTATGTTACTTTGATAATTCTTGTTCTTCTTTTAAGAATCAAACTCAACTTTTGGCTTATTACATTCTTTAGCAAAGTGACCATATTCTTGACAGTTGTAACATCGAACTTTAGTCTTGTCAAAACCCATTCTTGTTCTGTTGTTTGATCCAATGTACTTCCTTCCAGACTTCTTAAGAAAATCCTTTGCTTGTCTCATCAACATTGCCATATTCCACTGAATATGCATTTCTTCTAGATCAGTCGGATCAATTTGACGATAATCTTCTTTAATTGCTTCTGGATCATGAATCTTTCCTCCAATAAAATTTTCATATGAAGCAATAAAAGATGAAAACATTGCTATATAATCATCAGCTACCCTTTGAGTCACATGATGTGAATTCACTGGTTGTGATCCAGGAGAATTTGATGTAGTTGCAGAGAAACCAGATTGAATAGAACACCCAGAACCATTTTCATTTGAGTTTTCTTGAGCATCTCCTAAAAACAAAGCAACTCCGGGTCCAGATTTTCCAGATGTTTTGGCAAAATACATTGATGGATCTTGCATGTGTTCCATATTGGTTTCCTTTTTCTTTAAGTTCAGATCATGAGATTGAATTTTTCCAAGAACATCTTCAAGTGACATTGTCTTATATTTTTCATTTTCTTTGATGAGAACAGTATACACATCAAATTTTGATGGTAAAGCTTCCAGAAACTTGTCATTTATCTCTTCAGGTTCATAAACAACCTTTGCACTTGCTAATTCACTCAGCAGATGATAAAATCTTGTAGGCAGATCATCCAAATTCTCATTCTGAAAGTGTTTGAATACCAAAAACTGTTTCTTCAGTAATTCTTTACGACTTTTCTTCACATCCAAACTACCTTCACATCTCTTCTGTAAAGCTTTCCATAATTGTTTGGAAGATTTAAACTGCTTGAAACCATGATAAATTTCTTTTGACAATGACATTGAAATACTCGCCATTGCCTTCTTTTCACGATCAAATAACAGCTTTTCTTTAGTTGTTAAAGCAGATACAGAGTTTGGAACATTATCACTATCCATCCATGAATAAGTCGGATGAGTATATCCTTCTAGAATAGGAATCCATAAACTTGTATCAGTGAATGAAACAAATTGATCAAAACAATCTTTCTAGTTAGGATAATCAGCAAGACTTAGCAACTTTGGCGGTTTCTGAGAAGTACCAATTTCATTGTCATAGTTGAACATGTTTGTAACCTGCACCATGTTAGCCATAACAACAAATATATGCAAAATATCACAAGAAAACAGAATTGAAACAAATTTACCCTCAAGCGAACTTGTTAAGTTCGCCTAAATCTATCCTTAAGCGAACTTATAAGTTCGCCTAAACAAAAACTTAGAATAAGTTCGCCTCTTAAGTTAGTCTGTAACTGAATTTGTGTTAAGTTCGCCTATTTCATCTCAAAACTTTCAGGAAGATGAATTCTTCAGCCAAAACACGAACTTGAAACCTCAAAAATCATCATAACTTGCTGAATTGATTGAATTTGATGAAATTAAACCATAGGATTGAATATAATATGAATTAGACCACTTTGAACGGATCAGTTTCTTCAAAACCCACTCCAAATTGATGCAATCAGCCTCAAAATATTCTCAAGAACATATAAAATCCATGGAAATGAAAGATGATAAAAAATTCAGTCTTTTTAGTGTCATATCATACACAAACCGTCAGAAATCAATCACAAATCATGAGCACGATGCTATGATACCACATGTAGGTCCACACGGGTCTTCTATGGATCTAACTCAAGACGTGAAGTGTATCAAGCATACGGAGTGCGGAATTCAACGTACGCATGATCGTGTAAACAAGACATTCACAAAGACTAGAATCAACACAAGATGTAAATAATACTCTCTTTTATTTCCACCAAACTTTGAGTTTACAGAACTTTAACACAAATTGCAAAAGCTTCTTAAACTAACATGTAAACTCCTATTTATAGACTCACAGCCATGCAGGCGAACTTAACAAGTTCGCCTAAACTAGGCCTAGGCGAAACTTGTTAAGTTTGCCTATAACAAAACTTAACTAAAACTTACAAAAACATAAAGACATAGAAGATCTAATCTATTACAAGGGCTATTGTCACAAATCTATGTCCTAACAGTAATGCCTGAGTGGATGGCACGTTCTCCGTGAACTATAAGTCCAGAGCTATATGTGTTCCTGATAGGAACAATATATTGTATTTACCACTCAGTCCTTATTGTAAAACAATATTACATAAGAAATGAAATAGTTATGACTTTTAAGTCATCCGATGTGTGTTTTTGGTATCAACGTCACAGTAACTTGAAGGCAACCTTCTAACCGGTATGTAGTTATCTAAAAAATGTAATGTTCTGTCTAAGGAAAGAGCGGTGTATAAATCCCTCCTGGACTCGTCATTATTTCCTGGAAACATATATGTTGGAGGTACTACTCTGGTTAGATAACTGTCATGTTATACGGGTGTGACACGTTACATCATGACCGACTCTTGATGCTTGATTTCTCTTTCCCGTGACTTTCTCGCTCTAGTCCGATCGCCTCTCTCACTCTCTCTAGTTTCGCTGGAAAAGTGGGAAGTGAGGAGGAGTTGCGGGTGGCGGCTAGTTAAGCCCCTTCCTTCCCTCTTAGTTTCGCTCCCCCTTGCTCTCTTTAGTCGCCGATGTCTTTCCTGTTTTATTCCTTTTATTTCCTGAGCCTCGTTCGTAAATTCTTATTTCTTATTATTATTTTCGGGGTGTTACAAGTCTACCCCCATAAAAAGGTTTCGTCCTCGAAAACTTTCTTAAGTCAAACTGATGACGGTACGACTCCTTCATTTCTGCCTCTGTCTCCCTAGTAGCTTCTGACCCTTTACGATGTTTCCATTGTACTTTAACCAACTGAATCACTTTTTTCGTAGCTTTTTCTCTTTTCTGTCTAGTATGGCCATGGGTTCTTCAATGTAATTGAGGCTATTATCTACCTCAGTGTCATTAAGTGGCATGTGCGCTGATTCATCAGCTAGACACTTGCGCAAGTGTGACACGTGGAAAGTAGAGTGGATCCAACTCAACTCATCAGGAAAATCTAGCCAATAAGCAACTAAACCAACCCATGCCAGAATTTTGAAAGGTCTGATAATCGTTGGACTTAATTTCCCCTTTTCCTGAACCGTATAATCCCTTTCCAGGGGGATACTTTCAACAATACCTGATCCCCGACATTGAACTATATGGGTCTCCCCTATTATCCGTGTAAAACTTTTCACGATCTTGCATTGCTTTCATTCGGGCTTTAATCTGGTCAAACTAATCAGAGGTTGACGTGACTACCTCCAAGTTTCCCAGCTCTTTCTGTCCTGTCTTGCCCCTATCGACCGGGGTTTGGCATTTTCTACCGTACAGCATTGCATAAGGCGGCATACCAATAGTGGCGTGGTAGCTATTCTCATAGGATAATTCTGCCATAGGTAGGTGACTATCCCAACTGTCACCAAAGTCTATAATGTAAGTGCGGAGCATATCCTCCAGCGTTTGGATAGTCCTCTCCGACCGACCATCCGTCTGTGCGTGATAAGCCGTTCTTATATTCAATCTCGTACCCATTGCGTCATGAAATCTTTTCCAAAACCTCGATTTGAATCGTGTGTCCCGGTCAGATACAATCGACATTGGTACACCATGTCAAGCGACTATCTCCCTAATGAATACTTCTGCCAGCTTCTCGGACCGGGAAGAAGTGTGCATTCTTTGTCAAGCGATCCACTATTACCCGAATCGTATCATGACCCTTAGCTGTGCGAGGCAACTTTGTAATGAAGTCCATGATAATACAATCTCGTTTCCATTCAGATATGTCCAGATGCTGGATCTTCCCGTATGGATTCTAATGTTCGGCCTTAACCTGTGAGCAAGTCAAATACTTAATCACGTATTTTGTCACATCATTCTTCATGTTAGGCCACTAGTACTCTTTCTTCAAATCATGATACATCTTTGTGGTTCCCGGGTGGATGGAATATCGAGACTTATGGGCTTCGTCAAGTAATTTGGCTCTAAGCTCTCCGCCCTTCGGTACCCACATACGACCACATCAAGTCCTCACTCCATGACTGTTCGCCTCTAACTTTATCTGCTAACCTACCATTCGTTCTTTCTTTATATTCTCTTCCTTTAGTGCTTCTGTTTGTGCCTTCTCTAGCACTGTCATAAAATCTGGGGTTATTACTAAATGGGTACGCTTTCACCTTAATAGGAGGATGATTTTCCTTTCGACTTAGGGTTTCGGCAACCACATTCGCCTTTATCGGGTGGTATAGGATCTCACGGTCAAAATCCTTTAATAGCTTCAACCACTGCCTCTGTCGCATGTTCAAGTCTTTCTACTCCAAAAAATACTTCAAGCTCTTTTGATCCGAATAAATAGTGCATTTTACTCCGTAGAGGTAATGCCTCCAAATCTCCAATGCGAAGACAACTACAGCGAGCTCAAGTTCGTGGGTCGGGTAGTTGACCTCGTGAACCTTTAGCTATCGTGACGCATACGTGATCACCTTTCCCCTCTACATCAATACACATCCTAACCCTTGACCTGAAGCGTGGGAATATAGTACCAGGTCCTCGTTACCCTCGGGTAGTGCCAACATTGGGGCTTGGGTCAACTCCTTCTTTAGCTCTGCAAATGCTTCAGACTAAGCCTGACCCCATTCGCACTTTACTTTTTTGCGTGTTAACTTTGTTAGAGGCGAAGCTATTTTCTAGAAGTCCAGGATGAACCTTTCATAGTATCCTGCCAATCCCAGAAAACTTCGAATTTCAGTCGGCGTCTTCGGAATTACCCAATCTCTCACTGTCGTGATCTTTGCCGGGTCGACCATAATGTCGTCTTAGGAAATGAACTTCCTTAAGCCAGAACGAGCACTTAGAAAATTTGGCATACAACTTTTCTCTTTGTAACGTCTCTAGTACCTCTCGTAGGTGACAGGAATGGTCACATTCGCTTTTCGAATATATGAGTATGTCATCTATGAATATTATCACTGAACTATCCAACATCGGTCTGCACACCTGTAACACCCAAAAATTTCAACCAATTTTAACTTTCAATGCACGCGGAATTTAGGTCCCATAAACGCCCATGACAAAACAACACATGTTATTCACAACAAAATGATGTCATAACTTTCTTTATAACGTTCGACCAGCATCTCAAAACGATGACAAGTTTCAATATCTAAGAGATGACTCAAACAAGTTTAATGAACCCCAATCAATGAGTTCTAACTCCAACCATTAACATACAACAAACATAATGAGAATCTAATTCCACTACTAACCGTAACCCGAGACTCCAAACCAGAGCTTTACTTACAAAACGCCATGCATAACACCATTAGTAATGATATACAACCTTCCTTAGACCCCCGAGGGTTAAACCCATGCAAATACCCCAAAAATGGGAAGTTTTAAAGAAACAAAATTTCTAACATGGCCATGTGCATAACTTGACATGGCCATGTGCACCTGATGCTCACAACAATTCCAGACATGGCCATGTGTATACTCACATAACCATGTCCACCTGATGAACTAAAATTTCTAACATGGCCATGTGCAGAATCAGACATGGCCATGTCCACCTGCAGCAAATTTTAGTTTTCCACCTTTTCGACCCTCCCAACTAGACCCCTGGTCGTTATAAGCAACCAACAACATTTTATGAATGTTTTAAACTCCTCATACAAGAACCACAACTCGTTTTTACCCCTTATCCAATCCGAATCATTCATTATTATTTGGAGTCTTTGACTACAAGCTTACCACCCGAGTTTACCAAAATCGTTAAGTTATGTCATTGAGTAATTGACTCCAAGACCGACATTTAGACAAGTATTGACATCATACAAGTCCTATTATTATATGAACAAGGAGAAACGTGTTTATCTGTTCTCATCCAGAGACAGTGAAGCACGGTGCTTATAAAATGGTGTATACATGGCTTATGCTATTGACATCAACCGGGGTACAAGGGAATACTTAGTGTTCCAGTTGTGAAAGTGTTCAATAAGAGCTATTTTGCTCGAGTGCTTCGTCTTGAAGTACACTAACCTTTCTGTGGAAAGAAGGATAAAAGATTACGCGTGGGCACTAATTATTGTCAGGGATAGAACAAAGTAACCTAGGGTCCCATGGTTCGTGGACTTTATGGTTCGGGTGTATAAATCGTTAATTGTTCGTGGGTGGTCGTATAATCGTCAATAGTCATTTCTATGTTCGAAACAAGGTTGTTTAAGCTTAATATGGTCGTGAGCTTCTTGAAATTTTTTTAGAATGAGAGATTCTTCTTTGAATTTGTTGGGTGTGCCATTTTGGCTTCGATGAAATCCGGTTTTAGATGATATGGTGGACTCTGAAGGCATCCTGTTGACCCGTCAAAGATTGAAATAGTTGAGGGGTAAATGGTGTTTGAAGTCTTAGAACTTGACAATTGGTGAATGGGCCACGGTTAGGGATTTACCTTCCAAGGCTGTGAAAGAAGGATCGTGTGAGACAGTTACCATGCCCTCACTAGGAAAGTTGTATGCAGGTGATGTGATCTTTACATTCCAATAGTATGAAACATTTGAGACCTTAAATCTCAATGGAAGGATTGGTGTGGAGATTATAGAACTTCCAATTATGAGGTGGAAGAAGAAATAGTCAAGGATGTTGACAAATGTCTCGTTGGCTTGTGGACTGGAGCCAAACACTAATGGAAGGTCATGTGGGAAGCCTCAACGGCTTCATATACCTATGTGTGGTAGGAGAAACTTGTAGTAGTTTGACTGCAAGAGTATTTGGAAACGGTGGAAACATGTATCGTTTTGGAGAGTGGTGGGTCTTTCGACCGTGGAGTATGCATATCATATTCTTAGAGGAAGCCTAATTTTATGAATGATCAAAGAATGTCAATTTTGTGGAGGGTATGATAAGGCATGGAATAACCGTATCTTTTAAGTTAGAACGAAATATGGGCTTCACTTGTCCATGTAGAGGAATCAGGTGATTATTTTACCATTAGTCGGGAGACATGGTGTCATCTTATCCATATTTATGGATATTGATGTACCATTGTATGATTTGCTAGATGGTGGACAGTGTCGAGCACCGATTAATTTGGTGGAATTGATTATCGGGAGTCTGGAATCAATGGTGCGATCCAAGACTTATTGTAGAAGATCTTGTAAGTGGGCACGATTGCAAATCCGCTCAATATGTGACAAAAAACCCTAGTTGAATATAGGGAGAAGGTGTGTTAATAGTCAAGTTGGAACTTGGTGCTATCAAAGTTTTCCCTTGAATTGGGGGTGTTTCGGGTTGGAAAACATGGGAGACTAATCCCCGTTTTGTTTGGGTCGTCCAACTTATGGACTTTAATGGTGTGGATTTCCAATTGGAGTTACCTGAGGAGTCGATTATACTCCATGAAACATTTCACATGGTCCACTAACGGAAATGTTTGGCGGGAGAAGTTGTTGTTGTTTCTCATAGTGTGTGTAAGGTTGTTGTTTTGAACCTAGTAGAAGAACCAGTGGCTATCTTAGATAGTAGAGAGAATTAATTATGAAATGATGGATCTACCATGTATTGTTCCTTGAAACCACAATGAATGGTGGGGGTGACCTTGAGAAAATATAGAGGAGTGGGTTTCGGGGACGAAACCTAAAGTTATGGGGGAATATTTGTAACGAACCAATTCTCCAGTTATTATTATAATATGTTTTCATATTATAGGGGTTGTAGCTAAATTAAATGGAAGTTAGAGGTGACTTGCAAAGTTGGAAATTATCTAGTTTGGGTGAAAAAGAGCCAAATTGCAAGTACAAGGGCTGGATTGTAAATAAAACAAAATCATATTTATGGGGGTGTCAACACACACACTTTTTGTGTGTGTGTGTCGCAAATCAGAGAGGAGAAAAGAGAGCTGGTGGCTTAATCAAGAAATTGAATTATGGAAGCTTGCATGCTCGGTTTTGGAGGTCTTGGTGTAATCCTCATCTTCCAAACATCTGGTGTAAGCAATCTTCCATCTTTGAATCTTCTTCAATGGTGTTCTTGGTGAATTTTGATAAAAATCAAGTTTGAGACAGAATTGGTGGTTGATTATGGTTATTAACTTGTTATCTAGCTTAGCTAAGGATGTTGGGAGGTGATTAACATCCTAGAATCATCTATTTTGATGATTCAAGATTTGGGGTTCTTGAGGATGATTTGGGGGTTTTCGTTTGATTGATGTTTAAATGATAAATTGAGGTTGGGTAAGTGTCTAGGGAGTTGATAAACACATTTTTATGAAAGAAACCTCATTCAATTTTATAAATTGAAATTTAGGGTTCTTGAGAACCTAATTGGGGGTTTTCTAAATTGGGGTGTTTGATTGATGTTTGAAAGGTGTATGATGTTGTGGTGTGTCTATGAACACTAAACCTAATATAAACCACAATCTTGATGGGTGAATTATGATATTTAATGTTGGATGAAATTGGGTGATTCCTTAAAGGGTCAATATGGGTTGAAAGGGTGAATGGGGTGTTGGAGGTTTGGTTAAGGTAGTAATAACCAAACTAAGTTGGAATCTTGATTATTAAATCATAGAGGTGCGTTGAGTGTCAATTGATGATCTTTGGATACTAATTGTAAATGGGTCATATAGGTAATCAAGTGGCAAGGAAGCTAGCTTGGAGGATCAAGCAGGTCATGTTTAGCAAAGGTAAGTGCTTTGCGCTTACTTAGTAATGATAGGTGGTAGCAAAATAAACATACTTGATATTCATGTTAATTGTGTTAAATATCATATGTGCAATATATGTTTGTTGATTGGTAGATTTGCATATGCGGATGTATGCAAGGTGTTGGTGTTTGAGGCTCATAAACCTCACAAGGTAGTATGGTGGTTAAAATCTTTGAATTACTTTCGTGTCTAAGTATTATAATTGTATGACTATGTTAAGGGTTGGGGTGAAAAATAGGTTGAAGTCTTTGAACTTCATAAACGGAAAGGGTGGGTTTGGGGTCGTTGAATCCCACATGTTGGTAAATTATGTATGATTTATAAAGGTGAATTGATAACGTGTGTGACACTTGTTTGTATGTTTAGAGTCGGTAATTGGAGTCTAAGAACCCCACTCGTTGTAATTGAGGTCATGAACCTCACATGTATTGTTGTTATTGTTTGAAGACTTTGAACTTCATTAGTTGTAATATTGCACTTACTTAGTAATGTTAGAAGTAAGTTACTTGTTGATTGTAAATAGTATGTTTAATTACAAATGGAATGATTGTGTTTGTATGCAAAGGATAGTATGGATTGTGTGCCTTGTGTGGTTATGTCTATAGATATATGATAAAGGTTGGTATTGAGGTCTAAGAACTTCACTTGTAAAACTTGAAGTCATGAACTTCATTAAAGGTGGATGTAAATGAGGTCTAAGAATCTCACAAGTAAGTGTTTGTTTGAGGTTCCGAACCTCACAAGTGTATGCTAATAAATTAGAAGTTTTAAGCCTTGCATTATATCAGCCCAACTGGGTGGGGTTTTGACCCGCCCAGGTCACATATCTGATTCATTTTACACATATCAGCCCGACCGGGTGAGATTTTGACCCGCCCGGGTCAGCGTTCTGATTGAAAATTTGCTTTTCATAAAATTTCAATAAAGTATTTCTATTTGGGGTTGTATTGTTTATACGGTATCAACTGATACCGTATAATAAATTAATACCTTGTCGTGATGGGTTTTTGGTACACTGACATCAGGCTGGCATACCTTGCTTAAGGGCGTTTTATACGTTGTGGCGTATCATATGCCGGGATAGGCGATAATGCGTTGAAAACCCTCTGTTTTGCGCTGAAATAAATCCGAAAAGTGTCGTTTTGACCCGGGTTGAGGTATTAACTTGTAAAGGGTCCTAAGGGGTGTCTATCATTATTAATGTTTGTTTTGTTTGGTTGTTTTATGTAGGAAAAGCTCCGGTCTAGTCTCGGGTCTCGCTTCAAACTTTGGATTCTCATTTGATGAATTGTTGGTGCAACCGTTGTAAGCTTAAGCCTCCTTAGGAGTGCTTAAACCTTTTGAATGCATAAATGAATATAGTTAAGTAGTAGAATCTTGTTTTGAACTTGTAAACGTCTAAACCAAGGTTAAGTCAAACCGTCATAGTCGACTTGTCAGTTGTTGAGATTTGTCGTTGTTTTGAGATCTTTGGCGATCTTTTTAAACCAAATATTGGTGTTGTCTTTTCATTAGAGTTAACATGTGTTGTTTTGTCAAAGAGCATTAATGGGACCTACTTCCGCCGGTGTCTTGAAAGTTAAAAATCGATCGAAAGTTTTGGGTATTACAGTCAGGGACTCAGAGTGTTAGGGGTGCACTGAATTTGTTAAGACCATCAAACCTCAGGGACGAAAACTGCAGTTTACTCTTAGTTTAAAGATAAGATTTGAAGACCTTTCGTATAATTGAAACTAATCTAGGAAGATGTTATTTTTTTTTAACGACCAACAAAACTTTATTAAAAATAGTAGTGAGTTACCAGGAAAATAACCCACAGATACAATACGAGAGAAAGAGACTATCTATCTAAAAACCAAGCAGTAAGGGGAATACTAAGCACAAAAACAACCACCCATAATACTGAACAAACCAAGCTACATGAAGTTAAACTTTCTCAAATCATCCCAATCTAGGAAGATGTTATATTTATGGATATCAAGTTAAATTCACTTGCAACTCATTTGAACTTTCTTATAAAAATTATTTTTTTGTAAATATAAACTCTAGACATCTTATACACATATAAAAGTGTTTATAATTAATCTATAGGACTTGTAGTTTAGCGGTATTAAGTTGTGTATGTAATGATGTTCTTCCAAAATGGTTGAGGGTTCTAGTTCCACGGCTCTATCCGTGATCGTTCTTGGCTATGGCAATTATTGGACGTGGTGGGCCCATTTAACTTTTATTCTTTTTTTCTTGCAATTTAAATTATGTTTATAAAAAATAGGTAGAATTACATATATTCTCTATTTTCAACCCTAATTATATATATACCCAATCCAAAACTTAAATTACATATATCTCCCTATTTTATAAAATTAGTCTTTTAACCTTACAAGAAATACGACTATTTTTTTCCATTGATCACAACCCTAACCTTCTGATTCCCGCATCCGATCGATTCCAACATCTAGCGTCGCTTTTGATCGATTTCATCATCAAGTTAGGTATATTTGTAATTATGAAGGGGATACACATAAATAAAATTCCGAGCTGGGTATATATGTAATTAATGAAGTTTTTAGAAAGATATATGTAACTGCCCTAAAAAATATATATTATCTTATCTTATCTTACTATTATAATAAACAAAAATCTTTCATTGTCACTTGACATATTCTTACTCTTCAACATGTCATATGGTAAGTTTTTAGATAATCTAAATTCTTTACTCTATTCTAGAAAGTTAATTTGAATTAAATATAGAGAATGAAACTGAAATATTTCCTTATGAAGAATGTGTGAAACCCAAAAACTATTCCACCGTTGACGATAATTTTTTAACTACGATTTAATATTTAATATAGAAAATAACTTATTTCGGATTAGATTAATTTTATTTTCTAATTTAGGTTCTTGAGTTTGAAATTCTGACAAACAAACCTAATAAAAAAATAAATTTATTTTATTTGAAAGCAAAAGGTGGTTGGATTCCGACGTCAATTCAAAATAGTCCAAGTTATATATAATAGTTCTTCGTCATATTTTAATTATTTTATATTATAAGTTAGTAATTTATAATAAAAAATAATGAATTTATAATAAGGTGTTTAAGCTCATATAAGTTAGTAATCCTTTATCTAATAAAAGAATAAATTTTGCTTGTTGTTTTGTGGTTAAGCCTCACATTCATTTCCCACATAAGGTCGTTACCCATCAAAACTACATCATTTTAATTAAATCTCATTAAAATTAATTATCTTTTTCTTTATTCAACTACCTTCATCATTTTTGGACCATTATTCTTCTAATCCATATCCATATCCAATTTAGTTAAAAAGTGAAACACGTTAGAAGGAAAATCAATTTATGAAAATGTAACATTTTTAATTTATTATATGATGTTTCAAATTTAAGGTGGTTGTTATTTTTTTTTTTAGATAAATTGTTACTTTTATATACATTATTTTATCTTATTTATTGTTTAAAGTTACTAACTATATAGTTTATCTAAGATTTTATCACTTTCAATAAAAATACATTTAACTTATAGTTAAATATTTATACTAATGAATATACATAACTAAATAATTATCGTAGTATTTTCTTATACGAAAACTAATAAAACAAAAAAAAACAAATTTCGTCGCTTTTTTATATATCAAACTTTAAAAAATGCATTCTATAAGAAAAGAGAATGTAAGAGATTTTCGATCGAAAACTATTCCACAATAAAATTTAGTTCATATTTTTATATTGCAAATTGTTTTAAACACCGAAAGATTCATTTAGACGAAACTAATGTATGTAGCAGTAATAAAGGAATAAAGATTCCAAAATGACGAAGGTAGATTTGAATATGATAAGAAGAGATTTGATCAATTTTAATGAGATTTAATCAAAACGACGTATTTTGTATTATCTAAAATTAAAACTAGAGAGATGCTGAAATTATTAATCTTAGATAAAGATGGTAAACTTACCAATACAATATTAAATGTTGTATAAAAATAAGTATTTGGAGATTTGTGAAATACAAATGTAACTTTTATTTTTTTATTATTATATTTAATACATAATTTCGGTCATAAGAAATATTTTGAGATTTATGAATTATATCGTTTTCATTATTTAAACCCGTGTAATATACGGATTTTTAAGCTAGTATATATATAATATATATATATATATATATATATATATATAAACTTATAAAAGGTTTATAAAATATATAACTATACAAACTTTTATACGATAAATTTGTTGATTTATAACAATAAAGTATAAGAACTTCTATTTTTCCTTTGTAAAATTTTAGAGTTTCTTTTAAGAATTTTAATAAGATTTAAGATTTTGAATATTGTAAGGCCCCGATACCGGGAAACCTCACTTGTTGGATTTACACATAAACATATAGCTCAATACTAGATTCTCATAAAAATTAAAACTTTCATGCAGCGGAATTCGTTACATAGCTTAAACATAAAAATCTCAACCAATTAAAACTTTAAACATCATTGTCTATAACATCATTCATAACATAGATCAGGAAGTCAGTCTCGACTCTCGAGTCGAGCAGCCAATCGCCTACCTAGCCAGCTCATGATCATCATATTTGTTTCTTTCCTTTATTGCCTGATATGCATACTAAAAGTCAGCTAACACTGGTGAGTTCTAGTTTTATCATTTAAGTAATCATCATACGTTTTCGTTCATTTGTCATCTTTAATCATAATGTACTTATATAAACATAGAGTGTATTCATTTTATTTAAGCACATAGATACATACATCATCATCATTATTGTAAGTGCTATATTAAACATAGAGCGTATTCATTTTGTTTAAGTACATACATTATCATCATTACTGTAAGTGCTATATTAAACACACATCGTATTCATTTTGTTTAAGCATCCAAGTTTTATACATTCGTCTACCGAAGTAGCCGTCATAACTTCTGTCTATCGTCATAGATTGTTTCATCCGTCTACCGAAGTAGCTGTTTCTCATCCGTTTACCGAATTAACCATTTCTACCTTACTACCGTCGTAGTCCGTTTAACATACAGTCTACCGTCATAGTCCGTTTAACATACAGTCTACCGTCATAGTCCGTTTAACATACAGTCTACCGTCGTAGCTGTCTAACATCCATCTGCCACACGCGGTGTAACAATCCGTACTTCCATCTAGCGTCATAGCCGTTTCATCTGTCTACCGTAGTTGGCTTTTCTCATCCGTTTACCGAAGTAACTGTTTCTACCGTACTACCATTGTAGTCCGTTTCTCCCGTCTACCGAAGTAGCTGTTTCGTTCATCTACCGAAAAAGTCGTTTCATATGTCTACCGAAGTAGCTGTCACATAATCACATATTACACGTATAGTTCTTTAAGGCATTAATATCCGTTTGATTTAAACAAACGTTTCACCATTCATTAGATTAATCTATTAGTATGATCAATCTCTTCATTCTTTAAATCTATTTACCATGTGGGCAATCGTTTCATCATTTACTTTGTTGGCACATTTACACGTTTTGCCCCTTGTATACTTTGCACGTTATACGTAAGCCCTTTGTATACTTTATCATTCATGTTGGCACATTGACACATTTAGTCACATAATACATCCTTATTCATATAGGCATGTAATTATACTTAGCTTATTTCATACTTTAATATTTAGCTCGTTTAGCCATAAAAACCTTTTCATCATAAGAGTATGCACCCCAACTCAAAATCGCAGACAAAAGGGATTTAGAACTCACCTTGTTGTCGGTTTTCTGTTTGTACTTACTATACTTCGGCTAGACAAGTTCTACGTGATCTGTACGAATCCAATACGTGAAATTGGTTAAACATTTGTTAGTGTCGCCTATAGTGCCACCATAGGCAGTGTCTCTTGAGCATTAGTGTCGCCAACACTAGAGTCGTCTGACAGTGTCGTCAGGGATTAGTGTCACTAATGTCGTCCATTTGTGTCGTTCTTGTAATGTCACGAAGTGATATTGGCGACACTCCTTAGTGTCGTTTATGTGTAAACAGTGTCGCCCGCTTAGTGTCGTCTATTTGAGGATCATCATCTTCAAGTGGCGGTGACTAGTGTTGCCTCAAGAAATAGTGTCGCCCATTAGTGTCGGCACTTGAAGATCTTCATTTTCAGGCTAATTTTTTATCCAAAATAGTAATTTTTTACGTACAAATTGTTTATCTAGCTTCCATGAAGCTAGATCTGGATTTTGTTCATCTTTTAACACGTAAAGATTCAACCTTTAAGGTGAAAACCCTAGTTTTACCCTAAAAACCCATTTAAAAAAACTACGATTTCAGGTTGGATCCATACCTCAAAGATATCATTTGTTGGTTTTTTCTTGCTCTATAACATTGGAGAAGAAGCTTGTGACTGGTCTTGAAGCTCAAAAACAAGTTTGGTAACTCTCTCTCTCTCTCTCTACAAGCTCTCTTTTTCTCTCTCTATGGGTTCTTGATGAAGATGATGAATGATAGAGCAATGGAGGCTGATCAGGCCTTAGCTAGGGTTAAAGGAAAACCCTAGTGGGCCAAGCCCACACATACAAGCCCATAATCCCTCCTTTATTTCTTTATTTTGGCACAACCCATAAGTGTCGGGTTTTTGGGTGTTACAAGTGTACCCACCTTATTAGAGGTTTCGTCCTCGAAACTTATTATACGTTCAACAGGTGCGGGTACGATTACTTCATTTCCTTTTCACTTTCCCATGTTGCTTCTGAACCTTTTCTATGTCTCCATGAATTTTAAGCAGTTGTATCACTTTATTTCTTAACTGTTTCTCTTTTCGGTCCAATATTGCTACCGGTTCTTCTATGTAGTTCAAACGGGTGTCTACTTCTATATCCATGAGTGGCACGTGCGTTGATTCATCAGCTAAACACTTTCGCAAGTGTGACACGTGGAATGTAGGTTGTATTCCACTCAGTTCATGCGGTAAGTCTAGCCTGTAGGCCACCTCCCCAACCCGGGCCAATATTCCAAACGGTCTAGTGAACCTCGAACTAAGCTTCCATCTTTTTCGAAAACGAATAATTCCCTTCCATGGGGATACTTTTAGCATTACTTTATCCCTAACATTAAATTCAGTAGGCCTACGCCTTTGATATGTCATAATTTATACATGTTTTTCATGCATAATTATCTCAATAATTATCACACTTTTAGGCATTTTGATAAGAATTGATACTTAATTCATTCCTTTTTTAAATAAAAGGATAATTAACCTTTGATTACAAAAATATGAAGAAATCAATCAAAATCAAAGGGAAATTAACACCTGGAAGCCAAATAAACGTTCATGCACCCAAGGAGTCTTCACAAGAAGAAAAAAGTCAACAAAAAGTCAAAAGAAGGCTTTGCACGGTCGTGCATCCCATTGCACGGCCATGCAAAGTGGTGCCACGTGCCCAAGCCTGTCAAAAGCTGCCAGAGTCCACACGTGCAAGAAAAGGGTACTTTGCACAACCGTGCATTCCAATGCACAGACGTGCATTGCCCAAATCTTTTCCTATAAATAGCAAGCTCATTCCAAGCATTTAGGTGTTCAAGATCGGGTTCGTGGAAGCCCTGGTTCTTTGCTAGGGCCGAAACTCTCTTGGTTTTTTTTCATTTTTAGCTTTTTCTTCTTTGTTTATTTCCCTTTTCTAGTTTTATAATATGGAATGATTCTTCTTATTCAAGTAAACAAGAAGTAACCTATACCCACTCTCCCTAGGTGTAGATCAATTCTATACATGATCTAAGGGTTAGTGGAGTCACTTGTATGGTCATTCGTGGCTAGTCTCTTGCGTTATTTGGGTTGGTTGAACTTTGTCTAATTAATGAAGTTATTTAGTATGTTATTTTCTTAAAGTCTTTCTTTTAATTTATCTTAAAAAGAGAAGAATAAGTAATCTTTAAACCAACTTAATAATATTAAATCTTGTGAGTTACTTAAGCAAGACAGATTGGGAAGCTTATTCGAGATTGTACGGTCTATATACAAATCTTGGTGCTACCAAGGGCTCGGTTAGTATAGGTTTAACATTGTGGGTTGATTGGAGGTTTGAGTATTCAACGAGTCATTCGAATCTTAGCTGGACCTTGTGGTTCGTGTCAATGTAACTTTACTTCACTTGTGTTGGTACTCAAAGGCGAACCGACCGCGGGAGTCAAGTATCGAACCTTGAGAAGGAAAGTTATATTTATTTAAAATATTTTTACAAGTAAAGACAACTATTTTAAGAATATAATTTGTTAGGTCCGCGCTTCATAAAGTAGCTTTGGAGGGGGCTGCGCATTCCAACTTTCCAAAGAAGCTACACGACATGGTATGTCACACCCCGGTCGGCGGCGGATTAAACGCCGGGGCTGACGCGGTTGTTCATAAGCACATGATCATCTATTATTAAATGACAATATTTATTCATCAACTTAAAATCATCCGTTACATAGGGAATGGAAAATGAAACGTTCAAAACATAACATAATTTAAATTTAACTAGGTCCAAGTCCTAGATGAGCAGGTAGGGTCCTCAAATGGGTGCACCTGAAACATGTGAGTAAATGTCAACTACAAGTAGTTGGTGAGTAACATAGGTTTTGACACTAACAAAAGTTTAGTAAAAATGATTTGAAATTCAATATTGTTCAAAGCGTAACTATGACATAAATGTGAAAACATACAAAGTTCCAAGCGTACAATTCAATCCGTAGTAAATGGAAAACTGGTAAGTACAATCCCACTGATTGTGTTTTGGAAAAATAGTAATATGGTACACACAAAACCCGCCAAGGTTCGTGTTAACTGGAATCGGATTCCCCTATAAATGATCATGTTAGGTACTACCTTAGGCCTGGGTAGCAGGTTAATGAATATACTAGAATGAACACATGTAATGGTCACCAAGTAGTTTAAGACATAAAGCACTTAGTAAATAGCATGAGAACATTGGTATTGAATTTGGTAAGCATGGTAAGTAAACATGTTCCACCCCGAGTATTTGTAAACAATAGTAAAAAGAAAGGGGGCTATGAACTCACTTGTATTGAAGCTAGAGTTGGTATGAATAGGTCTCGTGAGGATTTCTCACAATGAACCTACATAGATAATGATACTCTAAATTTAATGTGTGTCTAAATGGAATTGAGGAAATATTGGGACTGTAGGGTTTCATGGGACTTGGGATTGGATATGGGACTTGTACAAGTTTGAAGAACAATATATATTGGTAAGGATAGGTTAATACTAATTAGAGTTAATTAGAAACCTTAATATATGGGTTTTGTAAAGATAATAAATTGTTTGAATTTATATAGTTATTATGAAATGATTAAACAAATGGATTATGAAATCGATAAAGGTTTATATTATTCTAAGAACAATAAATTATGGATTGGATTGCTAGTACGTTTAGTATAAAATTATTCTAAAATAATTAGTAAATAATTTAAAAGACTTAAATAATTGTTTTAGGTAAATAAGATAATTATTTTAAATTACTACAATATTTTCTTTTACTGAAATGGTAAATAAAAGTGTATTAAATAGGTAGTAATATAAGTAAGCTCCAAATGAAATAAACTTGCATAATTATAAATCTAAAAATAATTATTTAAGTATCTCCATAATTTAGGGTAATTATACTCACCAAGATAATTGTTTATAGGTTCTAATAATAATTTAGACATTATAGCTGTGTAACAAAATAAATAATTTAGTTAATTTGTCTAACCATTTATTTATTTGAGATTTTATAAGTGGTTTATTGTATTATTAATAAAATAGTAACAATATATAAATTTGTATTTTCTGCTTTTATATAAAAGAAATCTTACAGAATATATATTTTTTTTTTGGAATTTTTAATTATAAAATAATGCATTTAAATAATTAAACAAAAATAAAATCCCAAAACTGGGTCCAACCGGAATCGAACCCGTGACCAGAGCCGGGTCACAACACACACACACATTAACCATCAGACCAGGACATGATGCCTTGGTCTTAACCGGTTTCGATTTAGTATTAACACACGACCCCAGCCATCATCTTCCCCATTCCCAAACCCGTAAACCCTAGCCTCATAATCCACTCGATTGACCAACTGTTCGAGCCCGAAATCATGGGGTTATTGACCCTCATACTAATACGATTTATTTGACACTAGCATTACCTGAAATGGTTGAGTGGCGAAGGAGAAAGGCTCGAAGAACTGATTCGGGTTTTCCGACTAAATTCTGAGCTCCGGAGACGATAAGCGAGTGATTTAAGGATGTAGGGAGTTCGTATTGAGTGTCGTCGATGGATTGGGGTACCTATTTATACACAATTTGTGCGGGAACGAATCGATCGATTAAATGAGCCTTCAATGAGTTTCGGTTACTAGTTCAACCACGATGGGTTCATAAAAACTCAATTACTCGAAGGAGATGGATCGATCGCGTGGTATGAACGTTTAGCCGGTTTCTTTTAAGCGTGATAATGCCTCAGGGATGAGTTCACGATTGTGGCTTCGGAACCAGTCTTGAGCGGGTTTCGAACCCATGACTGAAAAGAGGAAGGGGGAAATCCGGTTTTGGCAAAACAGGCCCCTGGCCTTTCATAGTTTTATCATTTTATGTAGAAACCTTTATTTTTAATTGGAATTAAGTTTCAGGAATTTACATTATCAACCCTGTACTTTTATAAATGTAAGGCCCTTTCCCGGGTGACCTCACTTGTTGGATTTACTCATAAACATAGCCATAAATACTGAACTTAAATTTAAAACATTCATCATTCAATTACATTACATAACAGCGGAAGTCTTAACAATTAAAAACACAACATTGTCTTAACAAACAAAAGTGGGATGTCAGTCTTGTGCCGGGTAACCTTCACGCCATCGCACGACCTTTTCTTCCTTTACCTGAAATGTATACTAAAAGTCAGCTAACGCTGGTGAGTTCTAGTTTAATGCGATTTGATATAAACATTCTTTTCTTTACTTTATAAGTATGCATTACTGTATAGTCATTCATATAAATACGTATTCAGAACTTTTGTCTTTCTTTCATCTTTCTTTTCTGTATCTTTGTGATTTCATATATATATATATATATATATATATATATATGCATTCACCCTTTTCTTTCTTTTCTTTCTTTCTTTACTTTCATGGGTCATACTATATAAGGGTGATCAACCCGTCATTTTGCTTACGAATGTCACAAAGAAAATCGCCGTGGTCCATCGTCATGGCCCACCTATACTTACAACCGTCCGGCAACAAGTACCGTCCGTCATTTTATTCTTACAACCGTCCGGCAACCTTTGTCCGTCCGTCATGACTTACAACCGTCCTACCGTCGTAGGCTGTAATTCGCCCGTCTACCCGAAGGTATCCGTTTCCCATGCGACTATTATTTATACAACCGTTCTACTATAACATGCCAATTGCTTCGACCGTCCATTAATGGCATTCGTACGTCCTAGCTGATGAAGGAACGCACTTGTCCCGGTTGTAAAATAATCACATGGTCGTCCGTCTACCGAAGTAGTCGTTATCATCGAAGCGTCCATAACATTTTCTGTACTTGGCAAGCAATATATACATGGATATAAAGCAGGATTTCATTCTCACATGTTATGCCATTCATTCATTTCATTCTTTGCAAGCAATATATACATGGATATAAAGCAGGATTTCATTCTTTCATATTGTGTTATACTTTCATTCATTCTTTATAATCATGCTTTTCATTCTTTATTCATAATTTCTCTTTCATGTATAGGTATATATATATATACTTGTATAACACATATGATCACATTGACATTCATAACATTTATTCACTTAGTGTATACATCTCAGCCCCAAAACATTTGAAAACATTTGCACATAACATAGAAGGGGGCACATAGAACTCACCTGATGAGTAGTTTCTGTAATACACTAAGCTGGCTACTGGGCTTCACTAATGTCACTCACGATCTGTATAATAAAGTCATACACATAAGATGGTGCTCCTAGATGACACTAGACATTACTATGCTTGAACATAGTAGTTTCGATTGATTAGCTAATATCGAAACTTGGTAGTTTCGATAGGTTGTTTCTGTCGAAACTTAGTAGTTTCGATAGGTAGTTTCGATAGGTAGTTTCGATAGGTAGTTTCGATAGGTAGTTTCGATAAGTAGTTTCGATAAGTAACTTATGTATTATCTTAGCTTCGGATCGGGGGCTCATATCGAAACTATGGTAGTTTCGATTGGGTCTGCATATATCGAAACTAAGTAGTTTCGATGGGTCTGCACTCATCGCCTTCCCCAAAAATCCGAATGTTCTGCATGCGAATCTGATCATGTCGATATCTAAGTTTTCTTTGATCAAAACGTTCGTTTTTCATTCTAGATGCTATACCTAAGCTCACTTTCAAGTTTCATCCGCAAAATCGTTTTCTTTTTAGCCAAAACCCGAAAACTCCCAAAACGAACAAAAACTCATAATGTGATCGAATCGTTACCTGGATTGGATTTCTGATTCAGAGGATATGATCACGAGAATAGCAGCAACGTTCTCCTGAATTCTCGAGTTGATCCGTCACTTTCTCTCTCTAGACCCGAGCTCTCCTTTCTCTCTCTAAAAGCTGCGTGAGTTGGGGAAATGAGCAGGGAAGAGGGCTGCCTTGCCTCTTATGTGCATGGGCTTCCCTCGGCCCATTGAAGCCGGGCCTAGGCCTGCTCCCTTTTTGTTTAAATATTCCAACTAAATCACCGGTCTCGCTATATTTATTCGTTTTATTATTTTTAGGATGTTACAAGTCTACCCTCCTTAAAGAGGTTTCGTCCTCGAAACTGTTCATACGTTAAACAATTGAGGGTATAGTCCCCTCATCTCATCTTCTTTTTCCCACGTAGCTTCTGACCCTTTTCTGTGCTTCCATTGTATCTTGACTAACGGTATCGACTTATTGCGTAGTCGTTTCTCAGCTCGGTCAAGAATGGCTATTGGTTCCTCTACATAATTTAGACTGTTATCCACTTCGATCTCGTCGTAAGGTATGTGAGCTGTGTCGTCAGCTAGGCACTTGCGTAAGTGCGACACGTGGAACGTAGGGTGTATTCCACTAAGCTCGACGGGTAGGTCGAGTCTGTAAGCAACTTGACCCACTCTTGCTAAAATCTTGAAAGGTCCGACAAACCTTGGACTTAGTTTGCCACGCTTTCTGAACCGAATGATTCCTTTCCACGGTGATACTTTCAACAGTACCATGTCCCCTACTTGAAACTCTAAATCCCTCATTCTCTTATCCGCGTACGATTTCTGTCTGTCTTTTGCGGCTTTCATACGAGCCTTGATTTGATCAAATTTCTCAGAAGTAGCTTTGACCACTTCGAGACTTGCAAAATCCTTCTGTCCAATTTCCCCCCAACAAACCGGGGTCCTACATTTCCTCCCATACAACATTTCAAATGGCGGCATGCCAATAGTCGAGTGATAGCTGTTGTTATATGAAAATTCTGCCAATGGTAAATGGCTGTCCCAACTCCCACCGAAGTCAATGATACAGGCCCGGAGCATGTCCTCCAAGGTCTGAATGGCCCTTTCCGATTGTCCATCGGTTTGGGGGTGGTAAGCGGTGCTGATGTTCAGTCTAGTGCCCATTGCTTCGTTGAATTTCTTCCAAAACCTTGACGTGAATCTAGTATCCCTGTCGGACACAATCGACAGCGGCATACCATGTCTGCTCACAATTTCCTTGATAAATATTTCTGCTAGCTTTTCAGAAGAAGAAGTTTCTCGTATTGGCAAGAAGTGAGCACTCTTCGTCAAGCGGTCGATGATCACCCAAATGGTATCATTGCCTTTAGCTGTTCGCGGTAGCTTGGTAATGAAGTCCATTGTGATCTCTTCCCACTTCCATTCCGGTATTGGTAAAGGTTGCATTTTACCGCATGGTTTTTGGTGCTCGGCCTTAACTAGAGAACACGTTAGGCACTTGCTCACGTATTCTGTCACATCTTTCTTCATGCCAGGCCACCAGTATTCTTTCTTCAAGTCTTGATACATTTTGTTTGTCCCGGGGTGGATAGAATAGCGAGACTTATGGGCCTCATCGAGTATTTTGGCTCTAAGCTCACCAATCTTAGGTATCTACATCCGGCCAAACCTAGTTCGTACTCCGTATGCATTCGCATCTAAGTCCCCTTGTTGTCCTACTATTCTTTCCCGTTTCACATTTATTTCTAACAATGTTTCATCTTGTGCCTTTGATATTTCACCCATTAAGTCTGGCGTTATAATCAACTGACACGCTTTGATCCGGATAGGTGCCGATTCTTCCTTTTTACTTAAAACGTCAGCCACTACGTTTGCCTTGCCTGGATGGTACAATATCTCACAGTCATAGTCTTTCAGTAGCTCTAACCATCTTCTTTGCCTCATGTTTAGTTCCTTTTGTTCGAAAAAGTATTTCAAGCTTTTGTGATCGGAGTAGATGGTGCATTTAACTCCATACAAGTAGTGTCTCCATATTTTCAACGCGAAAACTACTGCTGCTAATTCTAGATCGTGTGTTGGGTAGTTAACTTCATGAACCTTTAGTTGCCGCGATGCATAAGCAATTACCTTTCCTCGTTGCATGAGTACGCACCCTAAACCCTGCCCTGAAGCGTCAGAGTAGACTACTAAGTCTTCATTTCCCTCCGGTAGTGTTAAGACGGGGGCTTGAGTTAATCGTGTCTTAAGTTCCTCAAACGCGTTGTTTTGGGTTGGACCCCATTCATATTTTACTTCCTTCCGTGTCAGTTTGGTTAGCGGCGAGGCAATTCTTGAGAAATCTTAGATGAACCTTCGATAGTAGCCTGCCAACCCTAGAAAGCTTCGTATCTCTGTTGGTGTCTTTGGGATGTTCCATTCCTTTACTGTCTCGATCTTTGCAGGATCCACCATGATGTCGTTTGGGTTTATTACATGACCTAGGAATTGGACTTCCCTAAGCCAGAACGCGCATTTGGATAATTTTGCGTACAATTTTTCCTGCTTTAGCACCTCCAGAACCTCTCTTAGGTGACAGTGGTGATCACCCTCGCTTTTTGAATACACCAGTATGTCATCTATAAAGACTATCACCGATCGATCCAACGTTGGTCGACATACTCTATTCATCAAATCCATGAACGCTGCTGGTGCGTTGGTCAATTCGAAGGACATCACGAGAAACTTATAATGTCCATAACGCGTGCGAAACGCGGTCTTTGGTACGTCTTCTTCTCTTACTTTCAACTGATGGTAACCCGACCTAAGATCGATCTTTGAGAACCAACTCGCACCTTGCAGTTGATCAAAAAGGTCGTCTATTCTAGGTAGTGGGTATTTGTTCTTTACTGTTCTCTTGTTCAATTCGCGGTAGTCGATGCACATGCGCATGCTGCCGTCCTTCTTCTTCACAAATAGTACCGGAGCGCCCCATGGTGAGATGCTCGGCCTAATAAATCCTTTCTCGGTTAGTTCCTCTAGTTGGGACATCAATTCTTTCATTTCTGACGGAGCCGATCGGTAGGGGGCTTTGGCAACGGGCTCAGCTCCTGGCAGTAAATCAATCTGAAATTCTATTTCCCGATCGGGTGGCAACCCCGGTAGATCCTCAGGGAATACTTCCGGAAAATTGCACACCACGGGTACATTTTTGAGTTCTTTCGTTTTCATTCTATCGTCTATAACATATGCCAGATAAGCTTCGCAGCCGCGCCTCATGTAACTTTCGGCCTTAATCATCGAGATGACGTTCGGCATTGTGCAATTCCAATCCCCATAAACCGTAATTGGACTGCCGCTAGGACCTTTGAGGTGTATCCTCTTACGTTTACATATGATTTGAGCTTCGTTGGCAGCTAGCCAATCCATACCCAATACTATATCGAATCCTCCTAAGGTGAGAAGGAATAATCTAGAAGGAAATTTATGACCCTCTATTTCTATTATGCAATCCTCTGTTACTTGGAATACTGCCGAATTTTTACCAATGGCAGTTTGTACACTAAAGGCCTTTACTACTGTGTTGATAGTGCAATTCAGTTTTCGACTAAAGGCATTTGATATAAAGCTTTTACTAGCACCCGAGTCAAATAATATAGCCGCATGTTCATCATTAACTAGGAACGTACCTGACACAACATCAGGATTTCCCCTTGCTTCCTCCTCAGTCAGGGCGTAAGCTCGAGTCCTAGTCTTTGGTTGTTCCTGTTCCTTTTCTTTTCCCGAACCAGATTGTCTGGCTTTTCTGCAATCCTTAGTCAGGTGACCAAACAGTCCACATACTTGGCATTTAGTGTCTCTCAAGCAGTCACGAGAGTAGTGCCCCGCTTTCCCACACCTGTAACATGTGGTGGAGCCGACCCGGCACTCGCCAAAATGTTGCCTTCCACATTTCTTGCAGTTTCATATTTGTCCGACCTTGGTTTCTTATTTTCAGTTATTACGTTCCCTCTTCCGGTGCCTCTAGACGGGTTCTCCCACTTTCTCTTTTGGGTTTCTGTTGGTGGGTCCTCATTGGCATAATCGTCGTAGACGATTCCGCTCAGATTCACTACCGACTCGAAGGTCGAGGGTAAGTTGGCTTTCACGTGGACACGGACCCTTTGAGGTAGGCCCTTCACATAATACTTGATCATTCGCTCTTCTGTCTCCACCAGGTGGGGTACCAGCTGTGCCAACTCATTGAATCTAGAAGTATACTGGCGGTGTGTCTTGTTGCCAGCTTTAAGGTTTAGGAATTCATTTTCCACTCGATCAATTTCGTTCTGGGGACAGAACTTTTGAATTACCAGCTTTTTCAGTTCTTCCCATGTCATTCTTGCAAGAGCGTTTGGGGACTTTGTCCTCTGGATGTTCCTCCACCAACCTAGGGCCTCGTTGGTGAAAGAATGAGCAACATATTTAACAGCCTGGTCTGGTCGACACTCGCTGATGTTGATTACAGCACTCATCCTCTCAATCCATTCAAGCGTTGCCACTGAATCTTTGCTCCCATCGAACTTGGGTGGGTCTCCGTCCTTGAAACCTTTGTAAGTGCACCCACGATTGCTCGATCCAATCTTTATTTCATCCCCATCACTGTCATATACTTTCTCTTCATTGTCTCCTTCATCCTCCTCCTTACTTTTCTTTATTGCCTCGGATAGTAGATCAGGCAATACCTTCTTCAAAGTGAGCACAACTTCACGGGCAATAGCATTCCTGACTTCAGGTTCCAACTGTATAGGCCCTGGACTATCGTTCCCAGTTGGTGTCACATCTGTTTCGTGCACACTCTCAGTGTGTTCTGCGTGTACACTCTCTTCCTCTTCCTGTCTTTGTTTCAATGGAGGTCTACCTACTCGGCCAGTGCGACCGCCTCGACGTCCCGTTCTTCCTCCACCAGCCATAATCCTTAATTTCCTGATAGTTATAAAGGGAATACATCAATGTCATTTCTTCAGATCATAGTTTGGAACAGTACGAGCAAGGTAAATTCTTAATTACAGTGACCGGTTTGTGATTACTAATTTACATTGCTTTTCGGGTTCGAAACTCTTCAAATCAGTCGTGGCATTAACATCTATTTGTTCTAAGTTAAGGTATCTATTCCTATGCAAGAGCATTAACTTTATGACTTACTTACCGTGCTAGCGTTGGCGTTGGTTACCCATACTGACATCCGTGCGTTGGTCCCATAATCAGTTTGAGTTTAGACATTTAGGGATGTCTAAATCTCTCAAACTATTGCTCTGATACCAACTTGTAAGGCCCCTTTCCCGGGTGACCTCACTTGTTGGATTTACTCATAAACATAGCCATAAATACTGAACTTAAATTTAAAACATTCATCATTCAATTACATTACATAACAGCGGAAGTCTTAACAATTAAAAACACAACATTGTCTTAACAAACAAAAGTGGGATGTCAGTCTTGTGCCGGGTAACCTTCACGCCATCGCACGACCTTTTCTTCCTTTACCTGAAATGTATACTAAAAGTCAGCTAACGCTGGTGAGTTCTAGTTTAATGCGATTTGATATAAACATTCTTTTCTTTACTTTATAAGTATGCATTACTGTATAGTCATTCATATAAATACGTATTCAGAACTTTTGTCTTTCTTTCATCTTTCTTTTCTGTATCTTTGTGATTTCATATATATATATATATGCATTCACCCTTTTCTTTCTTTTCTTTCTTTCTTTACTTTCATGGGTCATACTATATAAGGGTGATCAACCCGTCATTTTGCTTACGAATGTCACAAAGACAATCGCCGTGGTCCATCGTCATGGACCACCTATACTTATAACCGTCCGGCAACAAGTGCCGTCCGTCATTTTATTCTTACAACCGTCCGGCAACCTTTGTCCGTCCGTCATGACTTACAACCGTCCTACCGTCGTAGGCCGTAATTCGCCCGTCTACCCGAAGGTATCCGTTTCCCATGCGACTATTATTTATACAACCGTTCTACTATAACATGCCAATTGCTTCGACCGTCCATTAATGGCATTCGTACGTCCTAGCTGATGAAGGAACGCACTTGTCCCGGTTGTAAAATAATCACATGGTCGTCCGTCTACCGAAGTAGCCGTTATCATCGAAGCGTCCATAACATTTTCTGTACTTGGCAAGCAATATATACATGGATATAAAGCAGGATTTCATTCTCACATGTTATGCCATTCATTCATTTCATTCTTTGTAAGCAATATATACATGGATATAAAGCAGGATTTCATTCTTTCATATTGTGTTATACTTTCATTCATTCTTTATAATCATGCTTTTCATTCTTTATTCATAATTTCTCTTTCATGTATAGGTATATATATATATACTTGTATAACACATATGATCACATTGACATTCATAACATTTATTCACTTAGTGTATACATCTCAGCCCCAAAACATTTGAAAACATTTGCACATAACATAGAAGGGGGCACATAGAACTCCCCTGATGAGTAGTTTCTGTAATACACTAAGCTGGCTACTGGGCTTCACTAATGTCACTCACGATCTGTATAATAAAGTCATACACATAAGATGGTGCTCCTAGATGACACTAGACATTACTATGCTTGAACATAGTAGTTTCGATTGATTAGCTAATATCGAAACTTGGTAGTTTCGATAGGTTGTTTCTGTCAAAACTTAGTAGTTTCGATAGGTAGTTTCGATAGATAGTTTCGATAGGTAGTTTCGATAGGTAGTTTCGATAGGTAGTTTCGATAGGTAGTTTCGATAGGTAGTTTCGATAGGTAGTTTCGATAAGTAGTTTCGATAAGTAACTTATGTATTATCTTAGCTTCGGATCGGGGGCTCATATCGAAACTATGGTAGTTTCGATTGGGTCTGCATATATCGAAACTAAGTAGTTTCGATGGGTCTGCACTCATCGCCTTCCCCAAAAATCCGAATGTTCTGCATGCGAATCTGATCATGTCGATATCTAAGTTTTCTTTGATCAAAACGTTCGTTTTTCATTCTAGATGCTATACCTAAGCTCACTTTCAAGTTTCATCCGCAAAATCGTTGTCTTTTTAGCCAAAACCCGAAAACTCCCAAAACGAACAAAAACTCATAATGTGATCGAATCGTTACCTGGATTGGATTTCTGATTCAGAGGAAATTTCGTCCCGAAATTGATTAGGAAGAGGGTCCTGGAAATAGATGTGGGTATTTGGCCTTCATTTGATCCCCACGTTCCCAAGTGAACTCAGGGCCACGTTTGGATTCCCATCGAACCTTAACGATTGGAATTCGACTTCGCTTGAGTTGCTTAACTTCTCGTTCCATGATCTCGACGGGCTTCTCCACGAAGTGCATAGTTTCGTCAATGTGAATCTCGTCGAGTGGTATGTGGAGATTCTCGTCAGCTAAGCATTTCTTTAAGTTCGAGACATGAAATGTCGGATGAACGTTACTGAGTCCTTCGGGTAGGTCCAACTTATAGGCTACTTTTCCAATCCGCTCAAGGATTTTAAAAGGGCCCACGAATCTTGGCGCAAGTTTCCCTTTCTTTCCAAAACGAACTACGCCTTTCCAAGGGGATACCTTGAGAAGAACCAGATCGCCAACCTGAAATTCTAAGGGTTTTCGACGTTTGTCGGCATAGCTCTTTTGCCGACTTCTTGCTGCTAGAAGGTTGTCTCGGATTAACATTATCTTGTCGGAAGTCTCTTGAATCAGTTCAGGACCAGTGATTTATGATTCACCGATTTCCGCCTAGCAGACAGGAGAGCGGCACTTCCGACCATAAAGTGCTTCAAAAGGAGCCATGTTAATGCTTGTGTGATAACTGTTGTTGTATGAGAACTCGACTAGGGGTAGGTGTAAATCCCAGTTTCCCTTGAAGTCAATGACACAGGCTCTAAGCATATCTTCGTGGGTTTGAATCGTTCGATCGGACTGACCATCGATTTGCGGATGGTAAGTCGTACTAAGATTCAGCTGAGTGCCTAAGGCTGATTGTAAGGATTGCCAGAAACGAGAGGTGAATCGTCCATCACGATCAGAAATAATGTTGAGAGGTACACCGTGACGACTAACGATCTCATCAATATAGATTCGAGCTAATTTCTCGACTCGGTAGTCCTCACGTATGGGTATGAAATGAGCAGATTTTGTCAAGCGGTCGATGATTACCCAAATGCTATTATGCCCACGAGATGTTTGTGGGAGTTTGGTTATAAAATCCATGGCAATACACTCCCATTTCCACACGGGAATCTCGGGTTGTTCAAGTAATCCGGATGGGCGCTGGTGCTCGGCTTTAACCTTTAAACAAGTAAGGCATTTGGACACATAGAGGGCAATGTCCTTCTTCATACCTGGCCACCAGTATTGGGTACGGAGATCCATGTACATTTTGTCTGCACCAGGATGCACAGAATAGCGAGTCTTGTGAGCCTCGTTCATGATAAAGATACGAAGGTTGTCACGGTCCGGAATCCAGATACGATTTAGAAAGTAAAGTAATCCATTGGGTTTGGTTTCAAGTTGGAGTTCAGCACCACATGACATTTCATTGTACATGTTTCCTTCAGTGACAGAAAGATGTTGTGCTTCTAGGATGCGAGTTTGAATATCATTTTGGATTCAGATGCTGTGGATCTTGATAGGTTCCTTACGGCTAAGAGCATCAGCCACTACATTCTCCTTACTAGGATGATAACGAATATTACAGTCATAGTCATTTAGGAGTTCAACCCAACGCCTTTACCTCATGTTGAGTTCCTTTTGGTTGAAAATGTGTTGGAGACTCTTATGATCGGTGTAAATCTCACATTTGGTACCATATAGGTAATGTCTCCAAATTTTAAGAGCAAATACGACCGCACCCAACTCAAGATCGTGCGTCGTATAATTCTTCTCATGGATTTTGAGTTGTCGGGACGCATAAGCAATCACTTTTCCCCGCTGCATTAGTACACAACCAAGGCCTAAATGGGAAGCGTCACAGTAAACGACAAAGTCTTCGGTTCCATCAGGAAGAGTCAGGATAGGAGCCTCACACAGTTTCTGTTTCAGGGTTTGAAAGGCTTCCTCTTGTTTTGGTCCCCACTCGTAGGGTTTTCCTTTGTGAGTTAAGGTTGTGAGTGGTACCGCGATCTTTGAAAAGTTTGCTATGAAACGACGATAATAGCCCGCTAAACCAAGAAACGAGCGGACTTCGGTAGGGGTCTTTGGAGCTTGCCAGTTCTTTACCGCCTCAATCTTAGCGGGATCTATGTGAATACCCTTCTCGTTGACTATGTGTCCCAAGAATTGGACTTCCTTTAGCCAAAATTCACATTTGGAGAACTTAGCGTATAATTGCTCCTTCTTCAATAGGTCCAAAACCAAACGCAAGTGTTCCTCATGTTCTGCTTTTGATTTTGAATAGATGAGAATGTCGTCAATGAAAACGATTACAAACTTGTCCAAGTACGGCTTGCACACTCGGTTCATAAGATCCATGAATACTGCGGGTGCATTGGATAGTCCGAATGGCATAACCATGAACTCGTAATGACCATATCTTGTACGAAAGGCTGTCTTGGGGATATCGGATTCGAGGACTCGTTACTGGTGATAACCAGAACGAAGATCAATCTTAGAGAAATAAGTCGAGCCTTGAAGTTGATCAAATAAATCGTCAATCCTCGGAAGTGGATAACGGTTCTTCACGGTAAGCTTGTTAAGTTCCCGATAGTCGATGCACATTCTGAAAGAACCATCCTTTTTTTGACAAATAAAACAGGTGCTCCCCAAGGGGACACGCTAGGACGAATAAATCCTTTGTCAGAAAGTTCTCAAAGTTGACTTGAAAGTACCTGCATCTCTGATGGTGCAAGACGATAAGGTGACTTAGCCACGGGGTTTGCTCCTGGTACTAAGTCAATACGAAATTCGACTTGACGTATAGGAGGAAGACCAGGTAAATCTTCGGGAAAAACTTCAAGATAGTCCTTGATTACGGGGATGTCTTGGAGACTCTTGTCTTTGCCTTTTCGTTCCACAATATGTGCCAAGAATGCCACACATTTCTTTCGTAAATACTTATGTGCGGTAGTGCAAGACATGAGCTTGAGTCCTTTCGACGGCTTCTCACCATAGACGTTCAAAATGTCGCCCGAGTCAAGTGGGATACGAATGTACTTGTCAAAACAGACGACTTCAGCATGGTGCTTGGTCAGCCAGTCCATGCCTACTATGATGTCAAAACCTCCGAGGGCCATAGGAATAAGATTGATTGAAAAGTCATGATCGTTCAAGGTTAAGGTACAATCTCTAATGATGGTGTCACATGAAACAGAATAACCATCCGCTACTAAAATATCAAAGGGTTTGTCTAACTTAGCTCGACTCATAGCGAGTTGTAGTTCAAATTCGAAGGACACGAAACTCCTATCGGAACCAGTATCAAATAGAATGGAAGCATATTGTTGATTAATTGGGTACGTACCGTTCACCACATCGTTGTTGGCTTGTGCCTCATTGGCATTGATGTTGAAGACACGTCCTCGAGCTACGGGGTTTGCATTCCCCTGATTCATATTTCCCCGATTCATATTCCCCTGGTTCCTGTTTCCCTGAATCATGTTACCTTGGTTCCCGTTCCCCTGTATCATGCTGCCTTGATTCATGTTGGCTTGGTTCACATTGACCAACCTAGGGCAACGGTCCCTTAAATGATTTGGGTCTCCACACTCGTAACAAGCACGACCCTGAGCGAAAGCAGTAGGAACAGGAACAGCAGTTTGATTAGCTTGGTAGGCTCGGGGAGCAGTACGACAGATGTTAGCCGTATGCCCAAAACGTCCACAATTGGTGCATAGACGACATGGCATGTAGGTAGTATGATGGAGCTGGCAGGTGTTACACAGAGGTAGAGTCCCCACATAAGGCTTGTTGTTGGGGTTGTAGGCAGTAGGGGCCACTTGGGCTAGAGGAGCAGTAGGAGTGATGATGGCGAAGTTCCTGCCTTTCCTCTTTTTGCCATTGAAGGAGGACTCAGCTTTGGTTTCCTTGGTGGTTTCAGTGGTGGGTTTTTCAATGACTTTCTTAGCACCCTTCTTGGACAAAGTCCCTGCCTTAACGTGGTTATCTGATAGTGTGGCAGCTAAACGAATAGCTTCTTCAAGAGTGGCTGGGTTACTACCCAACACGGTATCCTGAATCTGCATGGGCAAACCGTTGATGTACTTCTCAATGGCTCGGGAGAGAGGAGTGACCATATGGGGTACTAGTAGGCTAAGCTCATGAAAGCGGGTGGTATAGGCAAGGCTTTCACCACTATCTTGTTTGAGATCCCAGAATTCGGCTTCTAGTTTCTTGACCTCATTACGGGGGCAAAACTCATCGGTCATGAGTGCTTTCACATCGGCCCAAGGCAAGGCTAGTGCAACTTCTATCCCACGGTTACGCTTTTCTCCATTCCACCATGTTAGTGCCCTCTTCTGGAAGACACTAGTAGCATAACGAACCTTCAGGTTCTCAGGACAGTCAGCATTGATGAAAGTCCCCTCAATGCTTTCAAACCATTGGAGAAGTCCAGTAGCTCCTTCGTTCCCATAAAACTTGGTGGGGTTGCAGGAGTTAAAGTGTTTGAATGTACACGCGGGATTCCTTGGTGCAGCATTCTGGTTCAGTTGATTGACCATAGTTGGTAGGATTGTAGCCATTTGCTAAATGATCCTATCGGTAAGGTTGTGCCTACGCTCATGACGGGGAGGCATTCTACAAACGGGTGAATAAAAAGTTCATAAGATGTGAATCATGTACAAGAGTTTGCAATTTAATCATGAGATATTAGGTGAAACATAGATGGTACCATATTGGGCACATTGGCTTATCAAGGTATTTTAAGTCTTTCTAATGTTTGAGAAGTCATGCTTTAGCCTATAAGTGGACACTCATCCCAAGAATTCACAGGAAAGCATAACTGGTCCATCGGTTGATTTGGATTTATACGAAATGCTTTCCTAGACAGAATTCCTAGAATACAGGCATCCACCCTTCCGGATTGCACAAGTTCTCATTCATTAGTTAGAACTTACGTACATTTGACGAGAGTTTCATTCGGATTAGGCTATTAAGTCTAATGTGTAAGTTTCATGTAGTTCAAGTAGTTCAAAATAGTTTCATGTAGACTCTTGAATGTCGTAGTTCATGGAGTTGTATCAGGTAATCAAAAATAGATAGATGTAGGTAAGCATGCATAATAAAGATAGTGTGGAGTTCCTAATAAAAGACACGAGTTAAACTCATGTTTGGGACTCCTAGGTTATAGTCTAGGTCATGTGTCTAATAACCTAATTCCCTATAACCATGGCTCTGATACCAATCTGTCACACCCCGGCCGGCGGCGGATTAAACGCCGGGGCTGACGCGGTTGTTCATAAGCACATGATCATCTATTATTAAATGACAATATTTATTCATCAACTTAAAATCATCCGTTACATAGGGAATGGAAAATGAAACGTTCAAAACATAACATAATTTAAATTTAACTAGGTCCAAGTCCTAGATGAGCAGGTAGGGTCCTCAAATGGGTGCACCTGAAACATGCGAGTAAATGTCAACTACAAGTAGTTGGTGAGTAACATAGGTTTTGACACTAACAAAATTTTAGTAAAAATGATTTGAAATTCAATATTGTTCAAAGCGTAACTATGGCATAAATGTGAAAACATACAAAGTTCCAAGCGTACAATTCAATCCGTAGTAAATGGAAAACTGGTAAGTACAATCCCACTGATTGTGTTTTGGAAAAATAGTAATATGGTACACACAAAACCCGCCAAGGTTCGTGTTAACTGGAATCGGATTCCCCTATAAATGATCATGTTAGGTACTACCTTAGGCCTGGGTAGCAGGTTAATGAATGTACTAGCATGAACACATGTAATGGTCACGAAGTAGTTTAAGACATAAAGCACTTAGTAAATAGCATGAGAACATTGGTATTGAATTTGGTAAGCATGGTAAGTAAACATGTTCCACCCCGAGTATTTGTAAACAATAGTAAAAAGAAAGGGGGCTATGAACTCACTTGTATTGAAGCTAGAGTTGGTATGAATAGGTCTCGTGAGGATTTCTCACAATGAACCTACATAGATAATGATACTCTAAATTTAATGTGTGTCTAAATGGAATTGAGGAAATATTGGGACTGTAGGGTTTCATGGGACTTGGGATTGGATATGGGACTTGTACAAGTTTGAAGAACAATATATATTGGTAAGGATAGGTTAATACTAATTAGAGTTAATTAGAAACCTTAATATATGGGTTTTGTAAAGATAATAAATTGTTTGAATTTATATAGTTATTATGAAATGATTAAACAAATGGATTATGAAATCGATAAAGGTTTATATTATTCTAAGAACAATAAATTATGGATTGGATTGCTAGTACGTTTAGTATAAAATTATTCTAAAATAATTAGTAAATAATTTAAAAGACTTAAATAATTGTTTTAGGTAAATAAGATAATTATTTTAAATTACTACAATATTTTCTTTTACTGAAATGGTAAATAAAAGTGTATTAAATAGGTAGTAATATAAGTAAGCTCCAAATGAAATAAACTTGCATAATTATAAATCTAAAAATAATTATTTAAGTATCTCCATAATTTAGGGTAATTATACTCACCAAGATAATTGTTTATAGGTTCTAATAATAATTTAGACATTATAGCTGTGTAACAAAATAAATAATTTAGTTAATTTGTCTAACCATTTATTTATTTGAGATTTTATAAGTGGTTTATTGTATTATTAATAAAATAGTAACAATATATAAATTTGTATTTTCTGCTTTTATATAAAAGAAATCTTACAGAATATATATATTTTTTTTTGGAATTTTTAATTATAAAATAATGCATTTAAATAATTAAACAAAAATAAAATCCCAAAACTGGGTCCAACCGGAATCGAACCCGTGACCAGAGCCGGGTCACAACACACACACACATTAACCATCAGACCAGGACATGATGCCTTGGTCTTAACCGGTTTCGATTTAGTATTAACACACAACCCCAGCCATCATCTTCCCCATTCCCAAACCCATAAACCCTAGCCTCATAATCCACCCGATTGGCCAACTGTTCGAGCCCGAAATCATGGGGTTATTGACCCTCATACTAATACGATTTATTTGACACTAGCATTACCTGAAATGGTTGAGTGGCGAAGGACAAAGGCTCGAAGAACTGATTCGGGTTTTCCGACTAAATTCCGAGCTCCGGAGACGATAAGCGAGTGATTTAAGGATGTAGGGAGTTCGTATTGAGTGTCGTCGATGGATTGGGGTACGTATTTATACACAATTTGTGCGGGAACGAATCGATCGATTAAATGAGCCTTCAATGGCTTTCGGTTACTAGTTCAACCACGATGGGTTCATAAAAAACTCAATTACTCGAAGGAGATGGATCGATCGCGTGGTATGAACGTTTAGCCGGTTTCTTTTAAGCGTGATAATGCCTCAGGGATGAGTTCACGATTGTGGCTTCGGAACCAGTCTTGAGCGGGTTTCGAACCCATGACTGAAAAGAGAAAGGGGAAATCCGGGTTTGGCAAAACAGGCCCCTGGCCTTTCATAGTTTTATCATTTTGTGTAGAAACCTTTATTTTTAATTGGAATTAAGTTTCAGGAATTTACATTATCAACCCTGTACTTTTATAAAGTATGGAATCATTAAATTCAGAACTTTTTATAAAATCATTTGAATCATTTAGTTAAAATTAAAGGTTATAATAATAATAAAAATGTAATTTACTAACTAAGATTAATTAAGACACATAAATCCAATTATTTATTTGTTATTAATGGATTTGAAATAATTGCATAAATATATTTATATAATTAAAATGGTTTTATTTCTACTAATTCCCATTTACTTAAAAGAAAAATATTAAGTAATTAATACAATCTTTCAATTATAATTTGGTATTTTTATAAATATGTGTGTTAATATATTTATGTAGGTTTTGAAATATATGTATATATATTTATTTAGTAGAGTAATAATAAATACTTATATAATTTCTTTAAATAAGTATCTATCATTTTGTAATAATGGTATTCAATGCATGCATGTATAAATACATTAGGTAATTTATTGTAATTGATAGATGTACCCATAAAATAAAGAAATTACAATGCCGGACAAGTTCAAATAAAGGTTGGAATTTCTTGGAGATTACATGGTATATCCGACAACGGAACTCCCAGTCAACAGGATAATCTTAATCCGAATAATAAATCACGGGACAGTCGATGGACTTGAGACCCCGTTAGGATCCCGAGAATTATTAGGAATAGTTGGTTGACCGTATCCATTGTTCCGTTACGATATACCAACTCCCCTATCGAAAACGTTAGTACTAGTAACTTTGACCAACCTTACTAAAATATAACATTAATTAAGAAGTTGAAACAACCAGAGTAACACCTTAAATGAGATGATATTTCTAATTACTTTTCTTTTCCTTTTTCCTTCTTTTAAACAAAACCCCATCCAACTTCTATCTCGGCCAAATAATATCAAGGGTTGAGTAAGGAATCCTTTTCCATGGTTCGATACTTGGTTTTTATCCAGACTATACTACGTTGCGATAGGTTCACTTGCCTATTGTGTGTGTATTTAGTTGAAGTAATTATCATTTTCATTTATAAATTTAAAACCTGATTTTGTGTAACTCTAAACCGAACATTAAAAATATATATTATATCACTCGCATTTGACATCACGTTTTTGGTGTCATTACCAGGGATATGTTTATATATATATATACATACATAAAACACACGTTAGCCTTCTGATATGTCCTAAATTATACATGTTTTGCATGCATAATAATCATCATATTATGGTACTAATTGAATAAAAGCCTTGCAATTGATGCTCAAATCGTTTATATTTTATAATTGCAGGATAAACGGTATTCCAAAAGAAACAGAGCGAAAACAACCTAAAAACATCAAGAAATCAAGCTTTTGGAAGAACCATGCCTGAGCTTTAACCCCCCAAGAAAGTCAAAATTGGTCAACACCAGTCAATAAGCAGCAAAAAGACAAAACATGGAGCAGGAGGGGGATGCACGGTCGTGCATCCTATTGCACGGTCATGTAAAGCCCTTCCTTTCTCCCCTAGCATTCCTATACCCTGCCATGTGTACCTTTTGATTCCCTAGGTGTTGCACACCCGTGCAAACCAATGCACGACCATGCATTGCTCAATTTAGGGCCTATAAATAGATGGCTTGGGTCTTTCATTCAAGACACGCCTTAACACCATTCCAGAGAGAAAGACACACTCATATAGTGTGTAGCTGTAGTTTAGAGTGGAGAGTAGAGAGGCTCTTCCGGTTTATTCGCAATAGGGGAGCCTATGAAACTCAGCATTATGCTAGTTCGTATGGCCATTCATGGCTAAACCCTCTGTATTGCTTGGGTGAAGATGAAGTTTGGTGTATGTTAATATTTAACTTATTACTCTAATGGTATGTTTATGTTCTTTAATTATTCGCACTTAAAACCATCTTCATGATGGACGTTTTATTATTATCTAAATTATTCTTTACACTTGTGAGCGTTCTTGATGTTAACCGTAAAACCTTTGTAATCAAACTTCTCTTGAAACTTGTACGTCTTTATTGAAGCGAATTTTGATAAACCAAAGCTTGGTTAATATTAATAAGACTGTACGTCTTATGAAACCAAGAGTTGGTGAACATATGTTGGGAACGGTATCTCTTTATACATGGTTCCATTGTTGCATCGCATGACGGTGAATAAAGTCTAATCACTCTTTTAATAAAAATAAAGGTGTTTAAGTTTGATGTCTTAAACCAACTCGGAGGTAGATCTTAAGCATACGAATGTATGGATCTATTAATGAGTTAAGGCTAATGATGTCCCTGACTGGGAGTCTTACTATTTTATTATTAAAGTGCATAATTCATGAACCAAATGTTGTGATAATAAGGCTCTAGCGGTATACCGTTCACACATTTGTATTAGTCATGCCATCGGATTAGTTAACATAACATTATCATATACCAAGCGGATTCGAAGACCAAAGCAATACTCGTTGTGATCTGATTATTCTCGAGCTATTTACTTTCCTGTTATTTACTTTTCTGCTATTTACATTTCTGTTACACACTTCACACACATTTTACATTTTATGCTATTTACTTTTCCGTCATTTACTTTTCTGCTTCACAAGCACACAACACCCACTCACTAATTAAACCGGATACACGATAACAAACGTTGAGTATTGAAACTCGACCGTGTCCATTGATTCGATACTTGGTTCTTAATAGGTGCACTTGCCTATTGTATGTGTTTTAAGTTTGAGTATTTATCATTTTATAAATTTAAAACCCGATATTGTGAAACCATAAAGAAAATATATATATATATACACTTATAACACAATCACATCAAGTTTTTGGCGCCGTTGCCGGGGACACAATGATTTCAAGAAAGATTCGAGTTAACGGATTAGTCTTTTTAACCTTAACATTTTCCATCTGTTTTTCTGATACGTTTGTTTCAAGTAGTGTATGATCCATAGCTCCACTACTGGTTTATATCAACCTTTAGCTGAGCCCGAAATATTCTTTCACCGCCAATTACGAGAAAGACGTACCAAGAAAATGGCCGTAGAAAACCGCACTATTTCCGACTTTTGCAAGACTGTCACTTGAAGCCTTGGGATCTAGCATCACAAGGCCGATAGTTGACGCTAACAACTTTGAGATCAAATCACATGCCATTCATATGATCCAATCATCATGTACTTTCCATGGATTGCCCGATGAAGATCCCCATGCCCACATTGCAAGTTTCCTCAAAATTTGTGACTCTTTCAAATTGAACGGAGTTTCGAATGACGCTATTCGACTCCGAATGTTTCCCTTTTCCTTAAGGGAACGAGCTAAGGCATGGCTGAATTCTCTTCCTACCAGGTCAATCACTACATGGGATGATCTAGCTCAAAAATCCTTTTCGAAATATTTCCCACCATCAAAAACTGCGAAATTGAGAAATGATATTTCCACTTTCGCTCAAGAAGATGGTGAGTCACTATATGAATCATGGAAACGTTTCAAGGACATGTTGAGGAAATGCCCTCACTATGGGCTAGAAGTTTGGATACAAGTATTATCATTCTACGATGGGTTGAACAATCAAGCTTGTTAGACACCCGACGCTACTACATGTGGTATTTTTGGAAACAAGATACCACAAGAAGCTTACAACCTAATTGAAGAAATAGCTATAAACAGCTATCAATGGTACAATCCGAGAAGTAACAAGGAAGCCAGGCAAGGTGTTCACTCTATTGATACTGTCACTTCACTTTCTGCTCAAGTAGACGCCCTCACCACTCGACTCGGTCAATTTAGCAAGGGCAAGATAAATGCTGAAACTGTTGGAGAAACAAAAAACACCACTATGTAAGTCGAGCAAGTTGACTTTATCAGAACCAATCGCCTACAAAACAACCCCTACAGCAACACTTATAATCCTGGATAGAGGAACCATCCGAATTTCAGCTGGAAGGATAACAACAACCAAGGACCATTTGGTTTTGGGTAACAACAATTTCAACAAAGGCAACCTCAAAACTTTCAGCCTCGTCAACAATTCTAAGGAACTAACAAGCCAAGTTACGGGTTAAGTCTAGAGGACGCAGTAACTAAGTTGATAACTACAACTGAAAGTCAAGCCCTCTTAGTAGATGCTCGTCACAAGCAATATGAGGAAAATTTTAATCTACACGAAGATGAATTTAGGACACAGAAAGCAAATCTATAATCCATTGAAATACAATTGGGACAGATAGTAAAACTCTTATCTGAAAGACATCTATGATGTCTTCCAGGCAACACTGAACCTAATCTAAAGGCAAATGCTAGTGCTATCACTCTCAAAAACAATAAAGTTTATCCAGAACCGCAAATGCCAGAGGAAGAAGAAGTTCATACACCACCACCAAAGGAGATATTCACTGGAGTTCTACTTCGCCCACCTACCATGGAAACAACCACACAAGAATTACTATCAAAAGAAACTTCACAACCCACTCTAGTGAACACTCTTATTAAGATTTCAACGAGAACTAAGGTGTGCACTCCTGAGAATGTGCCACCAACTGAACGAACAAAGAGAACTTTCAAGCCATACATACCTTACCTAGGAAGATTGGTGAAGCAAAGGACTGGCGAACAATATGAGAAATTCATCGAGCTCTTGAGCCAAATCCATGTTAACCTACCTTTCCTGGATATAAAACAGCAAATGCCAAAGTATGGATGATTCTTGAAGGATTTTCTCACTAACAAGATAAACATGGAAGAAACAGTTAAAAGAACTAACGAATGCGTCGCACTCATCGAACGATGCCTTCCGAAGAAACTCGCTGACCTCAGAAAATTTTCTCTATCATGTTCTATCAGACCGCTACCTTTAACTTTCACTCTCGCTGATCTAGGAGCAAGTGTGAACGTAATGCCATATAACATGTTCAAAAAGTTAAAAATTGGGAATCCACAACCTGTCAATGCAACTATCGAACTTGCAAATGGAACTATCAAGTCTCCTATGGGAGTCACTGAGAATTTACTGGTAAAAGTCGGCAAGTTTGGCTTCCTTGTCGACTTCATGGTATTAGAAATGGGGCCCGACCACTCTGTGCCTTTGATTTTGGGACGCCCATTTTTAGCCACTACTAGAGCAGTCATCTACGTGAACGAAGGTATTCTGACACTTCGTGTTGGAAAACAATCGGTAACATACAACATCGGGGGTAACGAATGTTTATCCAATTATCCCTTTTAAATTGCATATTTCATAGATTCTAATATGGACTACCAACTGAAGAAAGCTAGAGAAATCAACAAAGGAAAGAAACCCGACCTTGGAAAGGACCTCAACAACACAAACTAGATTGATAACTACAGGGATCAGCAGCCAAAATTAACAAGGAAAAGGACTTTAAAGGAAGGAATAGGAGATACGGGGGAGATCCAAACCCCCATCCAAAGATAGACTGATGAAGCACGTACGGGTCCAGCCAACGACCCTTAAATAAACGTGGCGCTTCCGGGAGGCAACCCGATGATCAATAATAAATTAAGAAGTTGGTGCATATGGCAGAATACATGAACTTCAGGTTTGTCTACAAGTTTAAAGTTTCTTGTACTTCCGCCTTCAGGTATGCCTTCTCGATACTAGGACCCTAGTAGCTTAACTACTATCTTTTATTTTTCGTTTTCATTTTATGTTTTTCTTTGTGTGTCAAATAGCATAACATCACCAAGTAGTCTCTCTATTTCTTTGAGGAGTTTCGCTCCACCTCTACAAGTTTGGGCGTCGAAAATCCACATCAAGTTTTTGAGATTTGATGAAGTTTTTGGCGTAACATTGACGATAGCTGCAAGCATTGGCCATAGGTTATACACCGAATTGACCCGGGGAGTACCAGTTTCTTTTCCCTTAAAACTTCATGCATTTAACTTCATGCATAGAACTCCATTACAAGCATTTGTACATTAAGGGTAATGTACAATTTTAAGTGTGGGGTGGGAAAATGAGATTCAAGACAAACTTGTTTCCTAAAAGCAGTAAAACTAAACTTGTGATTTTTTATCAATTTGACTAAAACTTTATTTTTACCTAAACTTGTTTTCCTTAAAAACCCTAAAAATTTTGAAAAACCCTAAAAAGAATATAAACCTCTTTGAGTTCACGCTTAAATAAACTAAAAGTAATAAATGGAAACATGTCAAGTAGAAACAAATGGATTTTATGCATAACAAATACTAAACCCTATCCCATCCATTTTTCATGTGAGAATAATCTGAGCCTTTCACGAGCATTACTATCATATTGGCGCATGCTCCTTCGTTTGGTATATTGAGTGTTTTTCGAATAAATTTTATGAATAATTAGAACTTGTATGACTTATACTTATCAAGACCATGAACTAGTAATTACATGAAAATGATTGAGGCACTTAGGACTTTATTACCCTTTTACTATCCTTAATCAAAACCAAAAAATAAAAAATATCCGCCTAGATAGCTCTCTGAGCCTTAGCATTTTCTTTTCTACTACCCATTATCCATTTATCCCAAACCAGCGTTCGTAAACACCGTTTATTGGCTAACTGTTTTCAAGATGGAGAATCATTAGTTTATCTTATTTCGTTATTTCAAGTATGCAACAGTTAAGACAATTCGAAAAGAATCTGACTCATTCAAGGAATTTGAGTATACAAAAATAAGTGGATATATTAGGAAGAAACAGCCGAATGATCTGCAAGGAAGATATTGAAAAATATTTCAAGGAAATTGAGGAAAAGGATTTATTGAATAATCAGTCTTGATGTTTATGTTCTTTAAAAAAAGAGAGTGAAGTTGGTTTTTTACCGGTTAGACATTAAAGAGATGGAATGCATTCTTTTGGTTTTATTTTGCTTTCTTGAATTTATTTTGCAAAGCCTAGATTACCGCCCGAACTCTGAGAAAAAGTGTTTGAAGAAACATCCGATGTAAGAAAATGGTGGCACAAGCAAGAACAATTACCACCATTTTGCGGCTTGTCAAAATGTGCCACCAAAAGAAGAGCCAAAAGATATGGAAAATGTGTAAAATGTGGCAACTGGAGCCACAATGGAAAGTGCAGTAAGAATCAAACTTATTCCCAACATGAGTATACGCATCTGATCAAAGTAGGTGCTATTAGGTTACAAACCTAAAGAACCACACGGAAAGGTAGTAATATGTATCACGCAGTAAGGGAAGAGTTGATATGATAAGAAGTATCGGTCTTGGCAATCTGGCCATAAACGAGCCCTCGGATTAGTTATACCCTCATTATCTAGGTACTATAGAGGGAGCCACTAGTATTTTCCAATCTTAAGCTAAGCAGCCTTAGCCATGTATCCTACATTAGCTGCAACCCTTTAAAACCTTTTGAACCTCTAAAAACCCAAAAAGATTTTCACTTTCACCATTTATTTTCTTTTAGCCACATTACAACCCTTTTTAAGTCCTTTTGATTCATGCATAGTGATATGTCGTAAATTATACATATTTTGCATTCATAACTCTACCCATATTCATCACAATTATTAACTAAATGATGGGAATTAATACTTAATCCATTCATTTGTGTTACAACAGGATAATTACCCTTGATGTGCAAAAACGTGAAGAAATCACTCAAAATCAAGGGAAAATCAGCATCCGGAAGTCAATTGAACGAACCTGGACCCAGGAAGTCAAAAAGTCAACAGGGAGCAGAAGAGGGAAATGCATGGCCGTGCATTGCCTTGCACGACCGTGCAAACCCCATTCTGGCTCCTTGTACTCCCTAAAGCTGCCAGATTCCGCATGTGAAAAAAGGGTACTTTGCACGCCCGTGCATTGCCAAAATATTTTCCTATAAATAGCAAGCTAATTCTAGTGTTTTAGGTGTCCAAGACCAAGGGTTATGAAGGCCCTAGTGCTCTGCTAGAGCAGAAACTCTCTCGTTTTTGGTTTTTTTTAGCTTTTCTTTGTTTATTTTATGTTTTTAGTCTTGTAATATAAAATGATTCTTCTCGTTCGAGTAAACAAGAGGCAATCTATACCCACTCTCCCTTGGTGTTGGAACACTCCCACACATTGTCTAAGGGTTAGTGAAGTCACTTGTATGGTCATTCATGGCTAGTCCTCTTGCGTTACTTGGGTTGGTTGAACTTTAATTAATTAATGAAGTATTTTTAGTATGTTGTATTCTTAAAGTCTTTCTTTTATTTTGATCTTAAAAAAACAAGAATAAGTGATCTTTAAACCAACTTGATAATCTTAAATCTTGTAAGTTTCTTGAGTAAGACATCTTGTTTAGGAAGCTTATTCGAGTTTGTATGGTCTATACAAATCTTGGTGATACCAAGAGCCCGGTTAGGATAGATTTAATATTATGGGTTGATTGGAGTTTTGGGTATTCAACGAGTCGTTCGAGTCCTAACTGGACCTTGTGGTTCGTGTCGGTATTTCTTTGTTTCTCTTCTGTTAGCTTGCAGAGGACTTCTAGCAGGAGTCATGGAGCTTGATTTTGAGGATAAAAGTTATATTTATTTAAAATATTATTATAAGTAAAGACAACCATTTTAAGAATATAAAATGTTAGGTCCAAAAGTTCATAAAGTAGCTTTGGAGGAAGTTGCGCATTCCGACTTTCCAAAAGAAGTCACATGACATGGTGTACGCCTGTCGATAGGATAATCTTAGTCCGAATAATAGCTCACGGGACAGCCGACGGACTTGAGACCCTGTTAGGATCCCGAGAATTATTAGGAACAGTTGGCCGACTGTATCCACTTTTCCGTTACGAACTACTAACTCCCCCATAGAAAGGGTTAATATTAGTAACTATGACCAACCTTACTAAAATACAACGTTACTTAACAACTTATAACAACCGAAGCAACATCTTAAGCAAGAAAACATTTCTAATTACGTTTCTTATCCTTTTTACTTTCTTTTAAACAAAACCCATTTTCCAACTTATTATCTTAGTCAGACAATAGCGAGGGTTGAGTAAGGAATCCGTGTCCATGGTTCGATACTTAGTTCTTACCCAGACTATACTACACTGCGATACGTACACTTGCCTATTGTTTGTGTGTTTAGTTGAAGTATTTATCATTTTAATTTATAAATTTAAAACCTGATTTTGTGTAACTCTAAACTGAACATTAATTATATCTCTCGTATTTGGCATCAAGTTTTTGGAGTCATTACCAGGGATGTATTTATATGTTTATAATTTCGACACTAAAACACGCTATCAAGTTTTTGGAGCCATTAATAGGACCTTAGTAGCTTAACTACTACCTGTTATTTCCGTTTTCTGTTTTCATGTTTTTCTATGTGTGTCAAGTAGCATGGAATCACCAAGTAGTTTCTCTATTTCTTTGAGGAGTTCCACTCCACCTCTACAAGTTTGGACGCCGACAAACCACATCAAATGTATGAGAGATTTGATAGAATTTTTTGGCGTAACATTGACGACAGTCGCAAGCGTTGGCCATAGGTTATACACCGAACTGACCAGGGGAGTACCGGTTTTCTTTCGCATAAAACTTCATGCATTTAAATTCCTGCATAGCATTTCATTACATGGATTTCTATATTGAGGGCAATGCACAGTTTTTAGTGTGGGTGGGAATTAGAGATTCAGGACAAACGTGTTTCCTCAAAGCAGTAAAACTAAACTCGTGATTTTGTACCCATTTGACTAAAACCTTATTTTAATCAAAAACTTATCTTTCTAAAAACCCTAAAAATCTAAACCTCTTTGAGTACGCGCTTAAATAAACTAAAAAGGAATAAATGGAAACATAGCAAGTAGAAATAAATGAATATTGTGCATAACAATTCACTAAACCCTATCCCATCCATTTTTCAGGTGAGAATAGTCTGAGCCTTTTCACGGGCATTATTATCATCATTATTTGCATGCTCTTTCGTTTGGTATACTGAGTGTTTTTTTATCGGATTTTATGCATAATTAGAACTTATGTGACTTAGATATATCAAGACCATGAACTAGTAGTTTTATGGAAATGATTGAGGCACCTAGGACTTTATTACCCCTATATACTATCCTTAAACCCAAAATTCCAAAAAAGAATACCCGCCTAGATAGCCCTTTGAGCCTTAGCCTTTTCGTTTCTACTACCCACATTTATCACCAAACCAGCTTTTTGTAAACATCAGTTATTGGCTAACTGTCTTCAAGATGGAGGATTATTAGTTTATCTTATGTCATTATTTCAAATATGTAACCGTTAAGACAATTTGGAAAGGATTTGTTTTACTCAAAGAATTGGAATATACAGAAGAAAGTTGATGTATTAGGAAGAAACAGTCGAACGATCTACAAAGAAGATATGAAAAAATTATTTCAAGGAAATTGAGGAAAAGGATTTATTGACAAGTCAGTCTTGATGTTTAAAAAAAAAGAAAAAGAAAAAAGAGAGAATTTGGTCTTTTACCGGTTAGACCTAAAAGAGCTGGATATGCATTCTTTCGATTTCAATTTGCTTTCTTGTATTCATTTCGCAAAGCCTGAATTATCGCCCGAACTCTTAGAAAAAGTTTTCAAAGCAACAAGTGATGTATGAAAATGGTGGCACAAGCAAGAACAACTACCACCATTTTGCGGCTTGTTAAAAAGCGCCGCCAAAAGAAGAGCCAAGAGATATGGCAAATGTGTGAAGTGTGGCAACTAGAGCCACGATGGAAAATGTAGCAAGAATCAAACTTATTCCCAACATGAGTATACGCATTTGATCAAAGTAGGTGCTATTTGGTTACATGCCAAAAGAATCATTTGGAAAGGCAGTAATGTGTACTACGAAGTGAGGGAAGAGTTGAACATGATAAGAAGTATCGGTCTTGGCAATCGGACCATAAACGAGCCCTCAGATTAGTTATACCCTCGTTATCTGAGTACTGTAGAGGGACCCACTAGTGTTTTCTATCTTAGGCCATGAAGTCGTAGATGTGTGTTCCACGTTAGCTGCAGCCCTTAAAACCCAAAAAGATTTTCATTTTCACACTTTATTTTCTTTTAGCCAGATTACAACCCTTTTAAGTTCCCTTGATTGATGCATATTACTTAGTTAGTTGGTGGAGACTTGATTTGCATACAAGTTTATGACCATTGCATAATTCGATTCGAACTTGAGTGTTCTGCTTAACTTACATTATCCATATATATATATATATATATATATATAACCCTAGAGTTGAGTGAACATTGTAAGGAGTGAAGGATTATGCATAATTGAAGTACTAGTAGGCTTGTCATTAATTCCATCATCCCAAAATAGAAAATCCCAAAAATAAAATAAGCGACTCATGAGTTAACCCGGAGTCTCCAATTACTTGGAGCTCCCTTACCTTTTGTAAAGTTTTTAGTTATGGGTCTGATCATGCATGAGTTGGCTTGAGGGCAAGCAAAGTTTACGTGTGGGGTATTATGATATGCCCTAAATTATACATGTTTTGCATGCATAATAATCCTCATATTATGGTATTAATTGAATAATTACCTTGCAATTGATACTTAAAACGTTAATATTTCATAATTGCAGGTTATTCGGTGTCCTGATATAAACAAAGCTAAAACCAATCAAAAACACCAAGAAATCAAGCCTTTTGTAAGATTATTCCCGAGCTTTGACCCCCAAGAAGTCAAAATTGGTCAACGCAAGTCAACAAGCAGCTAAAAGACAAGACAGGGGAGCTGACAGGGCATTGCACCATGCATGGCCGTGCATTCCATGTCTTGCTCCCCAAGGCCCAGTACACTGTCCTGTGTACCCTGTTTGATTCCTGAGGTGTTTGCACGCCCGTGCAAACCAATGCATGGCCGTGCATTGCTCATTTGGAGGCCTATAAATAGATGGCTTGAGTTCTTCATTTGACACACCTTTCCATAACTCAAGACACTATTCTAGAGAGAGTATTTCGTAGTTAAAGTAGAGAGTAGAGAGGCTCCTTCTCTTTGTCCACAATAAGGGAGCCTACGAAACTCAGCGTTACGCTAGTTAGTATGGCCATTCGTGGCTAAACTCTTTGTATTGCTAGGGTGAAGATGAAGTTTAGTGTATGTTAATGTTTAACATATTAATCTAGTGGTATGTTTATGTCTTTAATTATTCACTCTTAAAATCACTTTCTAGGTGGGCTTTTTATTAACTAAACTTGTCTTTACACTTGTGAGTGTTCTTGATTTTAAAGTGTCTGACCGTAAAACCTTTTTAATCAAACTTCTCTTGAAACTTGTACGTCTTTATACAAGTAGATTTTGATAAGTCAAGGCTTGGTTAATATTAATAAGGTCGTACGTCTTTATGCGAACTTGTTATGAGACCAAGAATTGGTGAACTCACGTTGGGAACGGTACGTCTTTATACATAGTCCCATTGTTGCACCGCCTTCCAGTGAAAAAAGTCTAATCATTCTTTTATTAATAATACTTAAGCATTTAAGTTCGATGTCTTAAACCAACTTGGAGATAGCATTCAAAGAGTTGAGGGTAACGTTGTCCCTAGCGGCAATCATTACCATTTTATTATTAAAGATTATAATTCGTGAACCAAATGTTGTAAGAATGAGGCTCTAGCGTTGTACCGTTCACACATTTGTATTAGTCATACCACCGGATTAGTCAACATAACATTATCATATACCAAGCGGATTCGAAGCCCAAAGCCATACTCTTCGTAACTTGATCATCTTCGAGATATTTATTTTCCTGCTATTTACTATTATGTTATTTACATTTCTGTTACACACTTCACGAACATTTTTTACTTTTCTATCATTTACTTTACCGTCATTTACTTTTCTGTCATTTACTTTTCTGATTCACAAGCACACAAAACCCACTCATTAATTAAACCGGCTAAACGATAACAAAAGTTGAGTATTGGAACTCGACCGTGTCCATTGGTTCGATACTTGGTTCTTACATGAACTATATTACGCTACGGTAGGTACACTTGCCTATTTGTGTGTTTAGTTTGAGTATTTATCATTTTATAAATTTAAAATCTGATCTCGTGAAACCATTTCTAAAACAAATATATATTTATATATTTTACCTATATATCACACACGCTATCACATACTACTTAGTTAGTTGGTGGTGACTTGGTTTGCATACAAGCTTATGACTATTGCATAATTCGATTCGAACTTGAGTGTTCTTCTTGACTTACATTATCCATATATGTAACCCAAGAGTTGAGTGAACATTGTGAGGAGTGAAAGAGTATGCATAATTGAAGCTCTAGTAGGTTTGTCATGGATTCCATCATCCTAAAAATAGAAAAAACACAAAAATAGAATAAGCGACTCATATGTTTTCCGAAGTCTCCACTTACTTGGAACTTCTTTTCTTTTCTTAAGTTTTATTTTATGGGTCTGATCATGCATGAGTTTGCTTGAGGACAAGCAAAGTCTAAGTGTAGCGTATTATGATCGATCCTAAATTATACATTTTTTGCATGCATAATAATCCCCATATTATGGTACTAATTGAATAAAAGACTTGCAATTGATGCTTAAATCGTTTATATTTTATAATTACATGATAAACGGTATTCCAAAAGAAACAGATCTAAAATAACCTAAAAACATCATGAAATCAAGCTTTTGGAAGGACCATGCCCAAGCTTTGACCCCCCAACAAAGTCAAAATTGGTCAACACTAGTCAACAAGCAGCAAAAAGATAAAACAGGGAGCAGGATGGGGATGCACGGTCGTGCATCCCATTGCACGGTCGTGCAAAGCCCTTCCTTGCTCCCTAAGCACTCCCGTACCCTGCCATGTGTAACTTTTGATTCCCTGGGTGTTTGCACGCCTGTGCAGACCAATGAACGGTCGTGCATTGCTGATTTTGGGGCCTATAAATAGATGGCTTCGGTTCTTCATTCAAGAGAGAAAGACACACTCATGTAGTGCGTAGCTATAGTTTAAAGTAGAGAGTAGAGAGGCTATTCCGCTTTGTTCGCAATAGGGGAGCCTACGGAACTCAGCATTATGCTAGTTTTCCCTTTGTATTGCTTGGGTGAAGATGAAGTTTGGTGTATGTTAATGTTTAACTTATTAGTCTAATGGTATGTTTATGTTCTTTAATTATTCGCTCTTAAAACCATCTTCATGATGGACTTTTTATTATTATCTAAATTAGTCTTTACACTTGTGAGCATTCTTGATTTTAAAGTGTAAGAACGTAAAACCTTTTTAATCAAACTTCTCTTAAAACTTGTACGTCTTTATACAAACAGATTTTGATAAGCCAAAGCTTGGTTAATATTGATAAGATCGTACGTATTGATACGAGCTTATTATGAAACCAAGAGTTAGTGAACTCACGTTGGGAACGATACGTGTTTATACATGGTCTCATTGTTGCATCGCATCCCGGTTAACAAAGTCTAATCATTCTTTTAATAAAATTAAAGGTGTTTAAGTTTGATGTCTTAAACCAACCTGGAGGTAGATCTTAAGCATACAAATGTACGGATCTATTAACGAGTTGAGGGTAATGATGTCCCTGATTGAGAGTCTTACTATTTTATTATTAAAGAGAATAATTCGTGAACTAAATGTTGTTATAAGGAGGCTCTAGCGGTTTACCGTTCACACATTTGTATTAGTCATGCCATCGGATTAGTTAACATAACATTTTCATATACCAAGCGGATTCGAAGCCCAAAGCAATACTCGTTGTGATCTGATTATTCTCGGGCTATTTATTTTCCTGTTATTTACTATTCTTCTATTTACATTTCTGTTACACACTTCACGCATATTTTACATTTTCTGTTATTTTACTTTACCGTCATTTACTTTTCTGTCATTTACTTTTCTGTCATTTACTTTTCTGCTTCACAAGCACATAACACTCACTCACTAATTAAACCGGCTAAACGATAACAAACGTTGAGTATTATTACTCGACCGTCTCCATTGGTACGATACTTGGTTCTTACCTAAACTATATTACGCTGCGATAGGTGCACTTGCCTATTGTGTGTGTTTTAAGTTTGAGTATTTATCATTTTATAAATTTAAAACCCGATCTCGTGAAACCATAAAGAAAATATATATATATATATATATATATATATATATATATACACACACACTTATAACACAACCGCATCACCTTCTATCCTGATATGATTTATGTATATCTTAAGCGGCTTCATTCGGGCTTTGATCTAGTCGAACTTTTTGGAAGTAGTCTTAACAACTTCAAGACTCCCTAGTTCCTTCTGGCCAATATCTCCTTAACATAATGACGTTCTACATCTCCTGCCATGCAAAATCTCGTATGGCGGCATACCAATAGTTGCATGGTAACTATTGTTATACGAGAATTCCGCCAATGGTAAGTGGCTATCCCAACTCCCGCCAAAATCAATAATGCATGCAGAAAGCATGTCCTTGAGGGTTTGGATGGTCCTTTCGGACTGACCATCCATTTGAGGATGATTTGTTGTGCTGATATTCAATTGGGTACCCATCGCCTCATGAAATCTTTTCCAGAATCGCCATGTGAATCGCGTGTCCTGGTCGGATACTATCGACAACGGCATCCCATGGCGAGCCACTATTTCATTGATGAACATTTATGCCAACTTCTCAGACGTAAAAGTTTCACAGATGGATAAGAAGTGAGCACTTCTCATCAAGCGGCCCATGATTACCCAAATAGCGTCATTACCCTGCGTCGTACGATGTAACTTAGTTATGAAATCCATGGTAATTTGTTCCCACTTCCACTCGGGTATCTCCAACGGTTGCATCATACCACAAGGTTTCTGATGTTCTGCCTTCACTTGTAGACAAGTAAGGCATTTGCCCACATATTCAGTAACTTCGTTTTTCATTCCCGGCCACCAATAACCATTCTTTAAGTCCTGGTACATCTTGGTAGCACCCGGATGGATAGAGTAGTGAAACTTTTGAGCCTCGTCAAGAACTGTGGCTCTAAGTTCACCACCCATGGGTACCCATATGCGACCGAATCGGGTCTTTACACCCAATGTGTTTACTTCCAACTTCTCTTGTCACCCGACCATCCTTTCCCTTTTAATATTCTCATCTTTAAGTGCTTCGTTTTGAGCATGTTCTATTTTGGTTATAAGATCCGGTGTCACTATAAGCTGATACGCTTTCACCCTAATAGGAGTAGTTGTCTCATTTCAGCTTAAGGCGTCAGCTACCACATTTACCTTCCCCGGATGATACAGAATTTCACAGTCTTAATCTTTCAACAATTCTAACCAACGCCTCTGTCTCATATTCAACTCCTTTTGCTCGAAGAAATACTTAAGACTTTTGTGATCGGAGTAAATTGTGCATTTGACTCCGTAGAGGTAGTGCCTCCATATTTTGGGTGAGAAGACAACTGTCGCGAGCTCAAGGTCGTGAGTCAGGTAGTTAACTTCGTGAGTCTTTAGTTGCCGTGACGCATACGTGATCACCTTTCCTCGTTGCATTAGCATACAACATAGTCCTTGACCCGAAGCATAAGAATAGACTACAAGGTCTTCATTGCCGTCAGACAGGGCCAATACTGGAGCTTGTGTCAACCTCTTCTTCAATTCTTCAAATGCCTCAATATGAGCCTGACCCCATTCATATTTAACCTCTTTACGTGTCAGTTTTGTTAAAGGCGAGGCTTTTCTCGAGAAGTCCTAGATGAACCTTCGGTAGTAGCCACCCCCAGAAAAACTCCGCACTTCTGCCAGATTTTTTGGGTCTTCCCATTCCTGTACTATCAGAATCTTTGCCGGGTTAACCATAATGCCATTCGCATTAATGACATGGCCTAGGTATTGAACTTACCTTAGCCATAACGCGTATTTGGTGAACTTGGTATACAACTTCTTCTTCTTCAATGTTTTCAATACCTCCCTTAGATGACATGCATGATCGCCCTGGCTTTTGGAGTAAATAAAGATGTCGTCAAAAAATACAATCACCGATCAATCTAGCCTCGGGCGGCACACCTGATTCATCAGATCCATAAATGTCGTAGGAGCGTTCGTCAAGCCAAATGACATTACAAGGAATTCATAATGCCTGTATCATGTACGAACTGTTGTATTCGACACATCCTCTTCTCGTACTTTTAGCCGGTGATAACCTGACCTAAGATAGACCTTTGAGAACCAACTTGCGCCTCGCAATTGGTCAAAGAGATCATCTATTATGGGTAACGGGTATTTATTATTTATCTTTCTCTTATTCAACTCTCTGTAGTCTATGCACATTCTCATCGAGCCATCTTTCTTCTTTACAAACAGCACCAGAGCACCCCAAGGTGAAATTCTCGGTCTGATGAAACCTTTTGCGTGAAGTTCTTCCAGTTGGGTCATCAATTCTTTCATCTCGGATGGATCTAGTCTGTAAGGTGCCTTGGCAAAGGGTTGGACCCCTGACATTACATCAATTTAGAATTCTATTTTCCGATCGGGTGGCACTCCAGGTAAGTCCTCAGGGAACACCTATAGGAAGTTGCACACCACGGGTACATCTTTTATCACTATAACTTCTTTCTCGTGGTTTATAACATAACCCAGGAAGGCCTCGCATCTGCGCCTCATGTAACTTTCTTCCTTAATCATTGAGATGATGTTTGACATCGAGATATCTTTATCTCCATAGATAACGACTTCGCTCCCATCCGACGACTTGAGATGAATCCTCTTTCATTTGCATAAGATCTGGGCTTTGTTGGCTGCGAGCCAATCCATTCCCAACACCACATAGAATCCTCCTAAGGCTATGACGAATAACCTAGCAGGGAATCTACAGCCATATATGCCTATGGTGCAATTTTCTATAGCCTCTATTACTTTCGTGTTTCTACCAATGGTAATTTCTGTGTTAAAGGCAGGTTTTATCTTTGAGATGGGGCATTTCAGTTTATTGCAAAATGTAGAAGCTATGAAACTCTTTGTTGCTCAAGAATCAAACAGTACTGAAGCATAGATGTTATTGATAAGAAACGTACCTGACACCACGTCAGGATTTCCACGGGGCTTCTTCTTGAGTAATGGCATAGGCTCTAGTTCTAGCTCTTGGTGCCTCATTATCCTTAACCTCACCGCAATTCCCTTTTCTAGTCTCATTCTGTGATGGCTTCCTACAGTCTCTGGTCGTGTGACCAGTCCTTCCACATTTTTGGCATTGGGCCATGCTTAAACAGTCACGAGAGTAATGCCCAGTTTTTCCACATCGGTAGCATAGGTTTGTGCCAATGCGACACTCCCTTGTGTGACTGTGACCACACTTGTTGCACCTATTCAGTACTTCATCCTGTGCTTTCTTGCTTTTCTGTTCAGACCACCCATCACTCTACCTTTTGTTGTAACTAGGCTATTTCTTTGGGTTCTCAGAAGGGAAAGGCCCTTCAGCAGATACATCATCAAATATCCAACCACTCAGAGCTACTATAGCCTCATAAGTGTCAGGTATGTTGGCCTTCACGATAGTGCGGACTCTTGGAGGCAGTTTCTGAACATAGCACTTAATTCTTCTATCTTCAGTGCTCACTAGATGGGGAACCAATTGAGTCAGCTCATTAAACTTTGAAGTGAACTGCCTGTGGGTCATGCTCCCAGCCTGAAACTCTACAAACTCAGCTTCTACCTTGTCAACCTCATTTTGAGGACAAAATTTCTAGATTACCAACTGTTTCATATCCTCCCAAGTCATCTTTTTCATTGCTTCTTTATTCTAGCCTTCTTTACATTCGCTCACCAACTTAGCACCTCGAATGCGAATGAGTGAGCGTCGAATTTCACAGCTTGATCCTCCCGGCACTCGCTGATCTTAAAGACCGTGCTTATCTGATCGATCTAGTAGTAGGAAGCTATGGCGTCCTTTCGGCCATCAAAAGTTAGGGGATCACATCCCCTGAAGGATTTGTAGTTACAGCCATTCCTCGGCTCATCATCAGAGTCATCATTCTGGTTATCCCTGACTCTTTTATCCCTTCCTCTAGCCTCTCCCCCTAGAGTCCCGTTCTTTTCCATTTCAACTTCTTTCATTGCATCTTTCAGAGCTGTAGGCAGAGTGGCTTTAAGAATTGCAGCCACTTCCTCAGCGATAGCATCCCGGACTTCTGGTTCCAAAGTTGGTTTCTTATAGTATCCAGCACTTGGGTTAGTTGTGCTCTTTTCGTTTGCATTTGCATCGGTTTCGTGGGATTTGTATGCTTCGATGGAAGGTTCGCTTTGCATCGATGGTGCATGATCGGTAGGTCCTGTTTGTCCTTCTCTAGCCATAACTAGTTCTATCTGCAAAAAGGGAAAACATTAGTGTCATCTTGATAGGTTATTATTTAGAACACCTCGAGTACTTTAAATTACTAATTACATATACCGGTATGAAATTACTAATTTAGTTTACTACTCGGGTTCTGAACATTTCCCATCAGGAATAACATTCGCATTACACCTTCTTACACTTCATCTTAAATGCATTTAATGACTACTGTCCATGTGTACTACTTGTACTAAGACCTTTATCATTTAAAGTCATTGTTTACCGTTGTGGCGTGGCTGGTGTAGTGGCTACCTGAACTGAATTTCCTGCTTTGGTTCCATTCACAGTCTAAGTTCAGACACTTTGGATGTCTGAATCTCTCAAACTATTGCTCTGATACCAACTTTTAAGGCCTCGATACCGAAAAAACCTCACTTGTTGGATTTACACATAAACATATACCTCAATACTAGATTCTCGTAAAAATTAAAATTTTCATGTAGCGGAATTCTTTACATAGCTTAAAATAAAATTTTCAACCAACTAAAACTTTAAACATCATTGTTTATAACATCATTCATAACATAGATCGGGAAGTCAGTCTCGAGTCGAGCAGCCAATCGCCTATCCAGCCATCCCATGATCAGCATATTTGTTTAGTTCCTTTATCACCTGAGATGCATACTAAAAGTCAGCTAACGCCGGTGAGTTCTAGTTTTATCATTTAAGTAATCATCATAAGTTTTCGTTCATTTGTCATCTTTAATCATAATGTACTTATATAAACATAGAGCTTATTCATTTTGTTTAAGCACATAGATACATACATCATCATCATCATTACTGTAAGTGCTATATTAAACATAGAGCGTATTCATTTTGTTTAAGCACATAAATACATACGTTATCATCATTACTGTAAGTGCTATATTAAACATAGAGTGTATTCATTTTGTTTAAGCACATAAATACATACATCATCATCATTACTGTAAGTTCTATATTAAACATACAGCTTATCCATTTTGTTTAAGCACCCAAGTTTCATTCATTCATCTACCGAAATAGCCGTCATAACTTTTGTCTATCATCATAGTCGTTTCATTCGTCTACCGAAGTATCCGTTTCTCATCCGTTTACCAAAGTAACCGTTTCTACCGTACTACCATCTGTGACACCCAGTATTTCAAGTCAAAAGCCATGTTCATTTTAGCACGCTCATATTTTATATTTCCTGGTTTATTATTTTGACATAGTATTGTCAAGGAGTCTTGCAAAGGAAAACACATATTGTCTTAGTAATTTTAAGAATTACTAGGAAATAAACAATGATAACCCGCAAGGTACATTCGTTGGTGATTAACAAGATTTTATTTAAATAAAGTCTAGTGACGCTTTATAATATAAAAACTAAAATATTGGTGACTAAACTATTAAAAGTTGACGTCTAAATGTTTATTACATGAAGTAAAGTTATTTTTTATGTGAAAACGTATATGTTATAGTTAAAGTAATAACTAGGTCAGGTTTAACTAGTAGGCTATTAAAACTAATCAAGGTACACAATATATATAAGTTTTTAATCATAAAAGGTCATACACCGGGTATATGATCACGGGATCACCTACCGGGCTTACACTACCTAAATACCATCTAGTAATCATTGGAATGATTACAAGTGATGTGACAAGACCCAACCCCCCACCCTACCCCCTATTTCGGCCAAGCATGGCCTAGTGGGGGCCACCCACTTGTCTTTTTCCATATATACCATACTTGCGTCATAAGAACCATCCCTACTCGAGTGTGAATTAAGCAAGGGTCAAATCCGTCATCTCATATCATGATTAGCAATGATGATAGTGTATTAGACACTCCAACTCTCCTTTTTCTCTCTATATATTCGATCCATACACACACACACTTACTTCTTTCAAAAATTCAAGAACAAGTCCTCTAGAGAGTTTTAGCTAAGGAATTGGAGATCCAAGGAGTCTTTGAAGGATTAAGGGTCGGTTTTGCTAGAGTATCAAATCTCTACCATTTTCTACCCATGAATCTTAACCTAGCTTGACTAGTGGTATGAAACCGACACCAATCTCTAGATTTATCTTTATTTTCTTAAATAAAGCATGTTGTTCATCTTGATAACCCAAGAGATTTGAAAAGTTAAAGAGTTTTTATAAAAGTTTAACTTATTAAGTTTAAAAGCTATGTTTTGTATAAATATATATATATATATATATATATATATATATATATATATATATATATATATTAGTTGAAATTTGGTATATATATATGGGTGTATTTTTGATGTTTTGATGATTATGATAATGAGTTATAGATTAGTAAAAAGTATAAATCACACTTAATGAAAAATATAGGTAGATACATGAAGGAATGGTGATTATATGAATATATATGTGGATATTGTTGTTGACCATATGATATTAAGATTTAAAACAAGAAAAACTAAAATATGTATACATATATATATAGGCCGAGATATACATGTTTGATTTGATTTGATTAAGTATATGGATACATGTATAAGGATTGTAATTTGTATATGAATCTATGTATAGATGTTCTTGTTTGAGCATTTGATGAATAAAGGGAAATATTAACTTGAGAAGTACGGTTAATACATCAAAAAGTGAAATATATATGTAAATACATATATAAAATCATAGGAAACATATAGATATATGTGTGTATTTAAAGTTTGGTAACTTGGAAAATTGTTAAGTATAACATTGTGTGTTCATATAAAGAGATCAAAATAAGTATAAATATGCATGATCATAGTTGTTAAATAAGTGTATGTATGCATGTTTAGAAACCGGACTATATATATATAAGTGGGTGCATGATCCTAAGTTGTAGAACTTGGAAAAATTAGAAATAATATGCATGTATATATATATATATATATATATATATATATATATATATATATATATGGAAGTCAAGATATATGGAGAGTTTTAGCTAAGGAATTAGATATCTAAGGAGTCTTTGAAGGATTAAGGGTCGGTTTTGCTAGAGTATCAAATCTCTACCATTTTTTACCTGTGAATCTTCACCTAGCTTGACTATTGGTATGAAACCAACACCAATCTCTAGATTCATCTTTATTTTCTTTAATAAAGCATGTTGTTCATCTTGATAACCCAAGAGATTTGAAAAGTTAAAGAGTTTTTATAAAAGTTCAACTTATTAAGTTTAAAAGCTATGTTTTTTATAAATATATATATATATATATATATATATATATATATTAGTTGAAATTTGGTATATATATATAGGTGTATTTTTGATGTTTTGATAATTATGATAATGAGTTATAGATTAGTAAAAAGTATAAATCACACTTAATGAAAAATATAGGAAGATACATGAAGGAATCGTGATTGTATGAATATATATGTCGATATTGTTGTTGACTATATGATATTAAGATTTAAAACAAGAAAAACTAAAATATGTGTACATATATACATGCATGTATACATGTTTGATTTGATTTGATTTGATTAAGTATATGGATACATGTATAATGATTGTAATTTGTATATGTATCTATGTATACATGTTCTTGTTTGAGCATTTGATGAATAAAGGGAAATATTAACTTGAGAAGTATGGTTAATACTTGAAAAAGTGAAATATATATGTAAATACATATATAAAATCATAGGAAACATATAGATATATGTGTGTATTAAAGTTTGGTAACTTAGAAAATTGTTAAGTATAGGATTGTGTGTTCATATAAAGACATCAAAATAAGTATAAATATGCATGATCATAGTTGTTAAATAAGTGTATGTATGCATGTTTAGAAACCAGACTATATATATATATATATATATATATATATATATATATATATATATATATATATATATATATATAAGTGGGTGCATGATCCTAAGTTGTAGAACTAGGAAAAATTAGAAATAATATGCATGTAAATATATATATATATATATGGAAGTCATGATATATATATGTGAACGATGGAAAAATTGTTAACTCGGAATGAGTAATGAATTAGCTAAATGATTGAAATCCTATATATAACTTGTTTACAGTTGATAACATGGAATATTAATATGGGTACATAAGATCGAAAAATAAATAGATGATCACCTATTAATGTGAAACACATATAAGTATATGTTGAAATGTTGGAAATACTTGTATGCATATATTGGTATAAATAAATGCATGTTGAATAAAAACAAGTTAATAAATGTCGTTCGGAACAAGTATTTGTATGCGGACGTGTTAACATAGTTTATGTGCACGTAGGAAAATTGACATGCGTAGAACATACTTGGACGATATTTGTGATTATTATATAATTATTGGTAAGAAATAATTATATGGTTATACGTGATCATAATATAAATATATTATGAGCTATCGCAAAAATAATATTTATTTTTGGAACACATAACAAGTCACCAATATGGAAACATGATATTTTCTCGGAAAATATATAAGCGTCTAGACTAGAATAATAATCACCAACGAGTCGTCACATGAAAACAGTGTTTTAATAAACAAAGACGTACTTAACGGGATTCGTTAAGTCAGGTGAACAAGTTGCATTTAAGACGGATAGTCTTAACAGCTTAGTACCCTTGTGTGATTAGGGTACGGATAGGCAGGAACGATTAGCACATTTTTAATTGCTAGGGTTTCATCAGACACAAGGTGAGTTCACGACCCCTTTTATCTTTTTACTGTTTTGTAAACGCCGGGGGAGAAAATACTTACTTAATATTTTTGAAAACATGAATACTCTAGTTTAACTCCTTGTGAGTTACACTGTCCCCCTTTTCTAGTTCTGAAATTTTTGGGGAGGAAAACATATTTGTAACGGTTTTCATATAATGAAAGAACAAAGAACAGACAGTATGTTTACATGAGGAACAATAGAGCGCTAAAAGTCCCCGGAACAACAATAACATTTTGTAACCATTAGCTATGGTCTTAGCCTGGGATTATGTGAATAGTGGGGGTGACACCCCGGGTCATGGGTAGTCGTGCTAACCAGGGGTCCATATGGCCAATTGACCACATATCGTCTTATTCTCGTGTTATAGCGAGGGAGGGGCATTCATTTGTCATGGTTTGGTTACGGTATCATGTATTAACATATTATTATTTGTATTCCTAGCTAGTTTACAAATGAGGTCTGTCAGTCGTTCATTCATGGTTCAATGCGTTGGGTATTTATAAAGGGTTTAATGGGTCGGTTAAGTACCCATGGTTCAATGTATTGGTTACTCATTAAAACTACTTATTTTTATGACGGTTAAGTCATGTATACGTTTTCGGGGAAAACTACTTATTTTTATGACGGTTAAGTCATGTATACGTTTTTGGGGAAAACTACTTATTTTTTATGACGGTTAAGTCATGTATACGTTTTCGGGGAAAATTACTTATTTTTATGACGGTTAAGTCATGTATACGTTTTCGGTGAAAACTACTTATTTTATGATGGTTAAGTCATGTGCATGTTTTTGGGGAAACTACTTATTTTATAACGGTAATGTCATGTGGATGTTTTCAGGTGAAAACTACTTATTTTTATGATAGTTAAGTCATGTATATGTTTTCGGTGAAAACTATTTATTTTATGACGGTTAGGTCATGTACATGTTTTCGGGGAAAACTACTTGCACTGAAACAACCAATTCTGTGAACTCACCAACCTTTGTGTTGGGACTTTCAAGTATGTTTCTCAGGTAACCCTTAGTCATGCGCGGTTGGAATAGGCTAGCTATGCGGGATTAATTTCTAGTAACTGGAAGGGCATAGAGTATCAAGTCTCAAGTCTATCGTTGATCTAGAAGAACTTAGATCATTGTATTTCTTAGTTTTAGTAATTGTATATGTAATCAAGTCTTAGAAATCACTTTTACAGCTTCCGCTATCATGTAATGAACCAATCGTTGCAACATTTATTTATTTAGTAAGTAAATAAATTTGGGGGTGTGACACCGTCATAGTCCGTTTGTTGAAGCACTTTTGTGTGACAGACACTCTGTATAGTGTCTTAGCTTTTGTACTTGTCTTGTATGTATTAGTCTTTGTATGTTAGTGTCTGTATGTATTAGTTATCGAGTTGTAATTACTAATGCATGTTATTGTTGTCTAATTACTCTAAGTGTTTTGCGCACTTAGCATGTGCGCAGGAATTACTTCCTGCGTACTTAGCACGTACGCAAGAATACTCTGCGTATTTCTAAGTACACATGAACAATTTGCCCTGCGCACTTGTTAAGTGCGCAGAGATCAAGTCTAGTATAAATAGAATAGATTGACAGAATTTATGTACGCAGACATTTGCACTCAGTAGTATTCTCTCTGTAACCTTCAAGTTTATAATAGACGGAGTTTGAAAGTGATTTCGTTATCGGTTTACTCTGTGTTGCTTGATTCTCCACCTAGTCACGGGCATTCCGCACCCGGTCCGACTAGTCACACACCCACACATAATGATCCGAGACACCCGGGGACCTACAAGTGGTATCAGAGCTTAGCTCTTGATTTCGAGTGTTGTGAGTGTGTTAGGAGCGTCTTCTACACATCCTACAAAGATTTTGCAAGCAAAAGTGGGTGTTTTTGTTGATTTTTGTGATAAAATAGGGGTAGCTCTTGACCACTATTTTAAAAGCAAAAATCACTCAAAAAACTGACTTTTGTTGTGTATTTGAGTGTTTTGAGCATCAAAGATGTCACACCCCAACCGACGGCGGAAACGTCGGGGCGGGACATGTAGACTGTTCATAAGCTCATGGTTTGTTAAAGTTGTAATATTTAAACAATAAGTTTCATTTCATAAATCAAGTAATCAATTACATCATTTACAAAAATTAAAGAATACATAAATCTCCTTATTAAAATTTAAGATTAGGTCCTCAACCCTAAGTGATGTAGCTTGAATCATAACTCAAACAACTGTACCTGAAACATGATAAAATGAGAGGGTCAACTATAAATAGTTGGTGAGCATACATAGGTTTTTGACACCACAAGTAAAGTTCAAATGTTTTGTGTACAATTCATATGATGCATGGTTTATAAAGCATTTATGGAGAATCTAAGTTAAGCTAGATGCACGAATGAAACTTTGTAATTGAAGGGCATAACAACACATGTTATCCTAATGTAGGGCATAACAACATATGTTATCCTGATGTAAATGTAGGGCATAACAACATATGTTATCCTAATGTAGGGCATAACAACACATGTTATCCTAATGTAGGGCATAACAACACATGTTAGCCTAAAGTAATGTATTTGTGTTTGCACGTGTATATCATGTATATGTTGCCTTAACAATTAGCATTCAAGCATAAAGCACAAATAAACACATATGATCATATTGTAGAATTGTACTTGTGTAATTGTAAACAGTGTTTGAATGTAATCACGTTTCACCCCAAATATGTAAATAAGAAAAAGGGGATATGTAAACTCACTTGATTCAAAGGTGTAGCTAGCACGGGAGACTAGATAGCAAAATGATCCTTGAAATCTTACAATGCTAACCTAGTGTGCAAACTATGTTGAGTTAATAATGTGTGCAAAAATCTATGTCAAATTCTAGGATTGAATTGGATGTGTGTACAAAAAGTTGTATAGGAGCGTAGGAAATTGTGGTTTGTACTTGAAAAAGTGTTGTATAAAATAAACGATTTGAAATAAATATTTTAATTAGTGTTTGGGTTTGAATAACTAAATAACTTAAATAATTGTTATTTATTTATTTAGTTATAAAAATAATGTGAGAAATGTATTTATTCAAATATGATTTAAACAATTATCTTTATTTTATTTATTATTTATAAAAATGTGTAACTAAAAATGATACATAAAATTAATGTTAATTATGCATTTAAATCCTAAGTGAGTTGTAAATGTAAATACATAAATAACAAATAAATTTATTTATTTATCATTTAAAATAGGTATGTTAGAATAATTAAATTTAATTAAAAATAGACATGTTCTTTTCTTTTAGAAAATGAAAAAAAAACTATATATATATTTAGGTATAGTTTTATTTGTTTTAACTATATAACTTAAATTTTATAAAACCTTGTAAAAAGTATTTATAAATCTTTGTCACCAAACAAAAAAATTTATAAAGTTAAGTAAATAAATTACCAAAAAAAATGTATAATTCAATTTGAGTTCTTAACAATTAAATTTGTAAAAATAGTGATTCTGATGCTAAAAATTGTAAACCTTGATTCATTCTGTTCGAAATAATGTAGGATTTATGAAAATAATTTTTATACAATTTTTGGAGCTTTAAATTGGTGTTTTTAAAAAAAAACGGCCCACCCGGTTCGAACCCGGGTGGCTGCTGTGCGAGGCACCCGTCCAAACCATCAGACTGAGGGAGCATAACCCGGACCAGAAATATCCTTAACATGAATTTTATAGAAAGCCGAGTATGGGTTTTAGGCATGCGAAAAAGAAAACTGGGCAGTGGGTTATGGGTTTCGAACCCATAACCATGCGTGTATAGGTCAAGGGTCATAACCGACTGAGATGAGCTTAAAGCCTTGACTGGTAGCTCATGTGTAATCCTTTTAACACAGAACCCCTTTACCGTCTCGTTCCCCAAATCGAACAGTTTATGAACCCTAAACTCGATAGAGTTCGATACCCTCTGTCCTTACGAATTGGCAGAGGGCTTCCATTTAGAAATGAATTACGAACAATATGACATAAATTTTACCTGATTTGACGTGGGGGTGAGAGCACACGATAGCGTCAAAGGACCTGCTGTTCCAGGCACTCGTTAGGCGTTATGAAGTGAAATGTGAATCGATGGAGGGTTGGGAGAGTTGGTACAGGTCTATGCGAATGTGTGTGTTGATCTAATTCGTTCAATTCTATCTTAATAGCATGATTCGATTAGTCGTTTGAATACGGTGTGTGTCGAGTGAATTACGCATAAAAATTGAACGAGTGTGAATGAATTGAGTCATGATATGGGTCTGAATACATATGAGATTGATTAGGGCGTGATTTACGGACTCTAACGCGTCTAAATTTCTGGATTTGGAAACGAATTTACTCAGTTTGACTTGGGATTGTCAAACTTAGTTTGAAATTCGAATTCTAACGTGTCTTGGATCAAATTAGTACACTTTACGTGTTTAGGGAGGTTCGAAAAACGGTTATCCGCAATCAAAGAGCATGAATCATTGTACCTTGATAATTTGGTAAAGAAATTTGGATCTGGTTGACTTTTCAAGGTCAAGTCTTGAAGAATGTGGGTCTTGTTGACTTCTCTAGGTCAAAATTTGGGGAAAATGTCAAATTTTAAACGTGGAAGGGGGGGGGGGGGGTTTCAAGCTTGTAAGTCCAAAGGTTGAAAACAAGTTATACTAAAATTTAAAAAAAAATAGTTTTTATAAAAGCTTGTAAACTAAACATCATTTGTTTTATTTTTTTACTATTTTATATAGATATTTCATTTTTATAATATTACTAGTTATCTAAAATGGTTTATATAATTATATATATTTATACATATATATACTTATAATTGAGTACATGTGTATATATAGATATATATATATATATATATATATATATATATATATATATATAAAGAGATGTTAATACAAAGTATATGTTTATTTACATACATAAGTTATATGTATAATAGAAAATAATATGTTATTGTAAGGTTTAAATTTTGAATAGAAATAATAGTTAATGTGACTCATTGAGTGAGGCAAGTACGGGATTCAAACGGAGTGTCATAAAAGAATGAATAAATATATAAATAGATAAGTTAAAATAGTACCGGAAAATCATGGATGTTACAGTATCCCCACGTTGAGGGAATTTCATCCCGAAATTGAACTAGTGGAGTCTACTGAATCAGGAAAGAGATATGGATACTTGAGCTTCATTTGATCCTTACGTTCCCAAGCAAACTCTGGGCTACGTTTGGATCCTCAATGAACTTTGAATATTGGGTTGCGGAGTACGATTGATAACAAGATTCAGGTGTGTTTCTCAAGGTCAGGTATGAATGATGATAATGACCTTAGATTTAAAATGAGCTTAAGGAGGAAAACTGTTGAATAATAATTTGGACTATGAAGGTGAAAAGCATTTCTTGGTATAGGTTTGATGGGAAATTTGATAATTATGATTTGCCTAATATGCTCAAGAATTGTCAGTAGATAAGAGATTTCACAACTATTGGTCTAGGTCAAAACGACATAAAACTTTACGTGACACGAATAACGCTACTTCTGATAATATGACAGGAACACTTATATATAGGAAGTACCAGCGGCGTATCCACCATGTCCTTATCATGTCACATTAGTTTTGTTACTATATCCCACGATAGGTTTCATGTCATAACACACGACAGATTTCACTATGTCTTCCATGCGCTGATTTTTATAATTACGTGTGCACCCGTAATTATCCAAATCGTTGCATGGTCCACATAGTTCATCCCATTGTGTGTGGGGTCCAGGAGGTAACACAAAAACACTTAATTCATAACTATTGCTTGCATGTATGTGTTGCTAACAATAACTATGTCCATAGATAGTAGAGCCAATCAGGCACTAAAGAGTAATAACGTGGCATAATTTAGGGTTTCATAGCTTCCTCGTGTTTGAACAAGAATACGTCAAACCCCGAGTAGCTTTCATGGATGGGGTGGATAGTCATGCCTTGTGTATGATGTACTTAGTCAATTGCAACAATGTAAACAATCTAATTCCGTGTATAATGTAAACACTCATGTTTCATATATGATCTAGTGTTAGGCCTGTTGTAAGCAAATAGGTTTCATTTATAGTGTGAACAATTTGGTATCATGTATAAGAAAATATGTATAATGTGATCACTCTAGTATTATGTATTTTATGAATGTGTATTGAGTCTCATGTGTATCGGAAACTATCGGATTTTGTAGGCGATCAGATGTGTTACTTGGCGTTCATGCACAATGTAGGTAGATGAGTTTTAACCTTTAAATTCATTAATGGAGAAATGATTCACTTTCTGAAGTTGGCTAGCAAGCTCAAGTTTATAGTGACAAACCGTAGTAGGTGTAAATAGTTCCAACAATGACAAAGATAACATAAAGGATTACAATGCATAATTTATTCCAGACTAGATCCCTATTCGACTCCATCTTGCACTGGCTTCAAATGGTTTCATCTATTGCCTCGGCATTGACTTGAGTTTTGTTAGTGTTTATGTTGAAGGCACGCCCACGAGCACCACCTTGGTTTGCATTGGCTATTCTTGGGCATTGGTTTTTGAAGTGGTTTGGATTACCACATTCATAACAAGCACGCCCATTAGTAATGGCTGGTACAACTTGATTGGCAGCTTGGTGATTGGCTCGGTTCCCTTGGTGGATTTGACTAACATGTGATCTGGATTGACAAGTGTTCGCTACATGACCATACCTTCCACAATTGGCACATAGAGGGCATGGCATGTTTGGGAAGTAGTGATAGTTGCACGTGTTGCACAGAGGGTTGTTGCCCGCATATGGTTTCTTATTCTGGTTTTGGGCTAGGGGGGCTACTTGGTTGATTGGTACAGCAGGGGTAATGACAGCAAAGTTACGTTTCTTATTGGAGTTAGGAGGTTTGGGTTTGTCTTCCTGAGAGGGTTCAAAAGAGGCTGTTGAGTCAGTGACTTTCTTTGTGCCTTTCCTTGTTAGTGTACCCGCCTTCACATGGTTATCGGTTAATATGGCAGCTAAGCGGATAGCGTCTTCAAGAGTGGCTGGATTTCTTCCTAGGACTGTATCTTGGATTTTCATGGGTAGACCACAGATGTAATTCTCAATACCCCGAGCCAGTGGAGTGACCATGTGGGGTACCAGAAGACTTAACTCATGGAAACGAGTTGTGTAAGCTAAACTTTCACCACTATCTTGGGTAAGATCCCAAAACTCAGCCTCCAACTTCTTCATTTCATTACGAGGATAGAATTCCTCGGTCATGAGTCTCTTAACTTCATCCCATGGCAAGGCCATGGTCACATCCACACCCCGGTTTCTCTTCTCACCATTCCACCAAGTGAGCGCCCGTTTCTGAAAGACGCTGGTGGCATAGCGAACCCGGAGATGGTCAGGGCAATCACTGTTGAGAAAAGTGCTTTCAAACCATTGAAGGAGACCCGTAGCCCCTTCGGTACCATAGAACTTGGCGGGGTTGCATGAGTTAAAGTGTTTGAAAGTGCATTGGGGTGGGTTGGCACCACCACCACCATTAGTTCCATGGGTACCACTAATGGCTCCATTAGCTTGGGTGAGTTGAGTTACAAGTTGTGCAAGGATAGCAGCAATGTCGGTGTTGTTGTTGGTCACGGTAGCACGACGGGGAGGCATTCTACAGATTTGCACAAGACAAGAAAAGATGTAAGAACTTATGAAAGTTGATTGAATTTAAAGGGAACAAAAATTTAGATGAAGTAGTGAATCATAGTTTGGATCGTACTCGAATAGTGACATAATCACTTGAATATTATGACACATTAAGGTTAATTAAGCTCATATAACTTTCAAGGAGACATGCTTTAGCTTATAAGTAAACACTCATCCCGGGAATTCCCAGGAAAGCATACGGATCCCTCGGTTGATTGGGATTTATATGAAATGTTTTCCTAGACAGAAAACCCAGAATACAGGTGTCACCCTTCCAGATTGCACATGTCCTCTAATAATTAACAAAGTTTAAAACCTTAACGAGGAAGTAAAGAAATTCGATAGATTTAAATCCATGAAGTTTCCACATGTTATGATGATGATGACAGAGAAGTAGGAAAGAAAGCTATAAGGCTTAGGGTATGGGTAGGGATATTGTTTATTTAATTTATTATTTAAGTATAGTCTAATAAGTCATGAATTTTAACAAATAGGGTATCAAAATGAAATAAATATTAATATAATAAGCAAGTAACACATGGCATGTAGCATATCATATAATCATAGAACATGACATTAATGGGTGTCCTAAGGTTATAGTCTAGGTCAAAGGTATCTAATAACCTAATTCCCTATAATTAAGGCTCTGATACCAATCTGTCACACCCCAACCGACGGCGGAAACGTCGGGGCGGGACATGTAGACTGTTCATAAGATCATGGTTTGCTAAAGTTGTAATATTTAAACAATAAGTTACATTTCATAACTCAAGTAATCAATTACATCATTTACAAGAATTAAAGAATACATAAATCTCCATATTAAAATTTAAGACTAGGTCCTCAACCTTAAGTGATGTAGCTTGAATCATAACTCAAACAACTGTACCTGAAACATGATAAAATGAGAGGGTCAACTATAAATAGTTGGTGAGCATACATAGGTTTTTGACACCACAAGTAAAGTTCAAATGTTTTGTGTACAATTCATATGATGCATGGTTTATAAAACATTTATGGAGAATCTAAGTTAAGCTAGATGCACGAATGAAACTTTGTAATTGTAGGGCATAACAACACATGTTATACTAATGTAGGGCATAACAACATATGTTATCCTGATGTAAATGTAGGGCATAACCACACATGTTATCCTAACGTAGGGCATAACAACACATGTTATCCTAATGTAGGGCATAACAACACATGTTAGCCTAAAGTAATGTATTTGTGTTTGCACGTGTATATCATGTATATGTAGCCTTAAACAATTAGCATTCAAGCATAAAGCACAAATAAACACATATGATCATATTGTAGAATTGTACTTGTGTAATTGTAAACAGTGTTTGAATGTAATCACGTTTCACCCTAAATATGTAAATAAGAAAAAGGGGGCTATGTAAACTCATTTGATTCAAAGGTGTAGCTAGCACGCGAGACTAGATAGCAAAATGATCCTTGAAATCTTACAATGCTAACCTAGTGTGCAAACTATGTTGAGTTAATAATGTGTGCCAAAATCTATGTCAAATTCTAAGATTGAATTGGATGTGTGTACAAAGAGTTGTATAGGAGCGTAGGAAATTGTGGTTTGTACTTGAAAAAGTGTTGTATAAAATAAACGATTTGAAATAAATAGTTTAAAAATATTTTAATTAGGGTTTGGGTTTGAATAACTAAATAACTTAAATAATTGTTATTTATTTATTTAGTTATAAAAATAATGTGAGAAATGTATTTATTCAAATATGATTTAAACAATTATCTTTATTTTATTTATTATTTATAAAAATGTGTAACTAAAAATGATACATAAAATTAATGTTAATTATGCATTTAAATCCTAAATGAGTTGTAAATGTAAATACATAAATAATAAATAAATTTATTTATTTATTTATCATTTAAAATAGGTATGTTAGAATAATTAAATTTAATTAAAAATAGACATGTTCTTTTCTTTTAGAAAATGAAAAAAAAACTATATATATTTAGGTATAGTTTTATTTGTTTTAACTATATAACTTAAATTTTATAAAACCTTGTAAAAAGTATTTATAAATCTTTGTCACAAAACAAAAAAAATTATAAAGTTAAGTAAATAAATTACCTAAAAAAATGTATAATTCAATTTGAGTTCTTAACAATTAAATTTGTAAAAATAGTAATTCTGATGCTAAAAATTGTAAACCTTGATTCATTCTGTTCGAAATAATTTTGGATTTATAAAAATAATTTTTATACAATTTTTGGAGCTTTAAATTGGTGTTTTTAAAAAAAAACAGCCCACCCGGTTCGAACCCGGGTTGCTGCTGTGCGAGGCACCCGTCCAAACCATCAGACTGAGGGAGCGTCCCTGCTTAAACCCGGACCAGAAATATCCTTAACATGAATTTTATAGAAAGCCGGGTCTGGGTTTTAGGCATGCGAAAAAGAAAACTGGGCGGTGGGTTATGGGTTTCGAACCCGTAACCATGCGTGTATAGGTCAAGGGTCATAACCAACTGAGCTGGGCTTAAAGCCTTGACAGGTAGCTCATGTGTAATCCTTTTAACACAGAACCCCTTTACCGTCTCGTTCCCCAAATCGAACAGTTTATGAACCCTAAACTCGATAGAGTTCGATACCCTCTGTCCTTACGAATTAGCAGAGGGCTTCCATTTAGAAATGAATTACGAACAATATGACATAAATTTTACCTGATTTGACGTGGGGGTGAGAGCACACGATAGCGTCAAAGGACCTGCTGTTCCAGGCACTCGTTAGGCGTTATGAATTGAAATGCGAATCGATGGAGGGTTGGGAGAGTTGGTACAGGTCTATGCGAAGGTGTGTGTTGATCTAATTCGTTCAATTCTATCTTAATAGCATGATTCGATTAGTCGTTTGAATACGGTGCGTGTCGAGTGAATTACGCGTAAAAATTGAACGAGTGTGAATGAATTGAGTCATGATATGGGTCTGAATACATATGAGATTGATTAGGGCGTGATTTACGGACTCTAACGCGTCTAAATTTCTGGATTTGGAAACGAATTTACTCAGTTTGACTTGGGATTGTCAAACTTAGTTTGAAATTCGAATTCTAACGTGTCTTGGATCAAATTAGTACACTTTACGTGTTTAGGGAGGTTCGGAAAATGGTTATCCGTAATCAAAGAGCATGAATCATTGTACCTTGATAATTTGGTAAAGAAATTTAGATCCGGTTGACTTTTCAAGGTCAAGTCTTGAAGAATGTGGCTCTTGTTGACTTCTCTAGGTCAAAATTTGGGGTAAATGTCAAATTTTAAACGTGGAGGGGGGGGGGGTGGGTTCAAGCTTGTAAGTCCAAAGATTCAAAACAACTTATACTTAAATTTTGAAAAAAAATAGTTTTTATAAAAGCTTTTAAACTAAACATCATTTGTTTTATTTTTTTACTATTTTATATAGAGATTTCATTTTTATAATATTACTAGTTATCTAAAATGGTTTATATAATTATATATATTTATACATATATATACTTATAATTGAGTACATATATATATATATATATATAAAGAGATGTTAATACAAAGTATATGTTTATTTACATACATAAGTTATATGTATAATAGAAAACACAATGTTATTGTAAGGTTTAAATTTTGAATAGAAATAATAGTTAATGTGACTCATTGAGTGAGGCAAGTACGGGATTCAAACGGAGTGTCCTAAAAGAATGAATAAATATATAATAAGATAAGTTAAAATAGTACCGGGAAATCATGGATGTTACAAAGGTTGGTTAGAAACGAATTACTGACCCTTTGGTTCATTTTGTTTGGTCATATCTTCAATTTCTTCTGTCTCCGGTGTGATTCCAGTGACCGAAAAAGTTGGTGAGGGTTGGTGAAAAAGTGACCTGCGTACTTACCATTTTTGGCAACAAGTACAGTCTTGTTGCATACTTACCAAGTGCGCAATACCATATTTGCTGCGTACTTAAGTGATCTCCTACGTACTTATCATTTTCTCCTGCATACTTGTCAAGTACGCAAGAGCAAATTCTAAATACGCAAGACAAGATTTTTTAAGTGCGCAAGGCCAGAGTCATGTGCGCAAGTTGTTTTGACTTTTCTGAAATTTGACTAAGTGTCACACTATGGCAAATCTTCAGAACCTCGGTAACCTACTTAATTATGACAATGAAATTGGAACCCCGCAAAAACCGCCAAAGTTGCTTAATGTAAATGATTATTCAAATTGGAAAGCACGCTTTGAACATTATATCTCATATACTGATTCTTCACTTTGGATACCCATTCTAGAGGGTTATAAGCATCCCACATATACATATCTTGATGAGGAAGTTCCCAAGCCTATCTCCAAACTTGATGAAGAAGAAAGGAAAGTTTATGACAAAGAGAAGAAGGCACACGAATCTATTACTATGTCCTTGACCAGGGAGTTATTCCACAGCTTTAGAGGATATGATAACTCCAAGAATCTATGGAAGGCATTGTAGAAAAGATTTGAAGGGATCAGTGACACAAGAAGAGCAAAAGAGATCTTCTGAGAAACAAGTATGAGTGCTTCAGATATCTGGAGAATGAATCTACTGATGAACTTATATGTAGATTCTATCATCTTTAAACTGAGTTAAAAGCTTTTGAGCTAAAGTATCCTGATAAGGAATTAGTTGAAAATTTTCTGGATGCTTTACCACCAAAGTTTGAGATGTATACCACTCTGCTGAGAGAGAACCCGAAGTTCTATGAGATGACAATTGAAGAAGCAATCGGTAAGGTTCAAGCTCACGATATGGACCTGAAAAGAAAGGAAAGCTCAGGAAGACCTCAAATCCAAGACCCTTCTATGTATTATGGGACGTCTTCCACATCTAAATCATCTGGTTCTGGTATCACCGTATTCTCAGGGAACTCTAATGAAGAAGATAACTAGAATGGTTGTGGTGGTCATACATGCTTTACAGCATATGGATCTGGTTCTACCACCAACATCCCTCAAGAAATCATCCCTCTACATCTTCAGCTAACCAGACTGCTATAGCCAAGATAGCTGAAGATCATGTAGCATTATTTTCATCGTGTATGCTTGCCTATGAGAACTTCATTGGTGGCAAGCTTATAGATCCTGAGACAATTGAAGAAGATTTTAATCAGGTGGATCCATATGACATGGAGGACATGAATATTCAGTGGAATATGGCCATGATCTTGAGAAGGGCCAAGCATTTCCTGAACAGAACTGGCTGAAAGTTTATTGGTGGGCATGGAGGACATGGATAGTCAGAACTTTGGACACTTTGCTCGTGAATGTCAGAATGACAAAGCACCTGCCTTGGGATTCACAAGACCAAGGCAGGGAAACAACCAAGGAAACAATCAAGGGTACAACTCTAACAACCGCAATCAAAGTCAAGGTGGAACGTCCAATGCATTGGTGGCTCAATAGGATGAAAGCTTTGATTGGGGTGTTCATTTGGAGGATGCCCTTATTGCACAAACACAGGTTGGGCTAATGGCTGAGATGATGGAGATGATGGAAGCAGAAGAACGGGAAGCGTCTGTAGCTGACCAAGAGGAGTCTACAACTGCCTTTGCCCTCATGGCTATTGGGGAAGCATCAAGTTCGTCAACTGAGGTAGACTCTAATTCTTTTGTTGCTATTTCATGTTCCAAATGTCTTGGCTTGAAAGAAGAAAATTCTAAGCTTCAAGACAAAGTCGAACCCCTTCGTATTGCAGTGTTAAGCTAAAAGGAAAATGAAAAATGTTACAAAGATTCAATTGAAACTTTAAAGAAAGAAAAACGTGATTTTTCAATTAAAATCAGTGAACAACAGTTTCATTTGGATGTTGCATACAAGGGGTTAGAAAAGAGAAATAATGAAATTACCAAGCTACAGAATGAGGTCTTACAGTTGAAAGGTAATATTGAGAAGTTGAAAAATTCTCGTTTTGTGGTGGAACACTACGAATCAGTAGTGAGGCAAGTGAATGGCTTAGGGCTGGGTACTAATGCCATTACTCCACCAGTTAGCGGGAAATTTGTCAACGGCTTAATTGATATTGATTTGTCTTGCCTTGATGAGTCCTCAAGTCAGGATGATTCCTCAAGTAAGGCTGACTCTGCATCTAATGAAGAGTTCTTTACTGCTTCTGATGATGGGTCTGAGAACACCTGCCCTGAAGGAGTAGTCTCTAAGGAATTGCTAGGTGAACAGAAAGTTAATAAAAACATTATCACTGATAGTGATAATTGTATATGGCCTGAACCCGATATCATTGAATAAAATGAAAAATTAAAAGTGATGCTTTATGCGGAATATAAAAACATTAATCAAGTTAAGAAAGAAGCTTTTTCAGCTCATTTTGGGCTTGGTTATCAAGAAAATTTGCAAAAATATTATATTCCCAAAAACCAATCATCATCGGGTCAAACTCATGTTCACCAAACAAATTCTCCTGTTCATCATGCTGAGTCACCAAACATCAAATCAAATTAGCCTTACATGAGGACTTACAAAGAAAAGAGAACATGCTTTTAATGTGGTATGGTTGGTCACATTCTTGTGAACTGTCCTACTAAGAACCAAGGGAAACGGCCAATTGTTTCACAACCGGCTGTTATCCCTAAGTCACCACTAATGAAGCATTCCAAAAGTCCAAAAGCAAATGTGGTGAAACCACCAGTAAAACCAATGGTAAATCCAAAGATCACATCTGAGGCTAAACCATCTGTTTCAAAAAGGGGAAAGCTACCTGCTAAACCTTGTGCATCTACCTCTGGTAGTGCACCAACTGGTGAGAAACCTGTGGTGAAACTCTCTAAGCCACAGAGGAGAAGAAGGAACAAGAGATTGAGAAGCTGGAACAACTGGTTGGAATTCAATCAGGTGAAGCTTCCACTAGTTCACCTGTTGCTGTTGACTGCAAGCCTACTGTTCCAGTTAAGAAGAAGAAGAGGTCCTGGAATAACAAATCTAAAATTTCTCATTCTCCTAGTCCCAAATCTTCTAAAGATTCATCCATTTTTGACAGTCACGACTGTGAATTAATTGAGGTTGTTTATTTTGAGAAAGACGGACGACCCAAGACCACTATGGCTTGGGTCTCCAAATCTAATTAATTTCTTGTGACTCGTGCAAGGACATCTGACGGGTACTATCTCTAATCGTTGGTATGTAGATAGTGGATGCTCCCGGCACATGACAGGCAGCATGGCCCTGCTTCAAGATGTAAAACCATTCAGAGGCGGCTATATGGCCTTTGCTGGAGAGAAAGGCGGTAGTATCACGTGTCAAGGCGTGGTTTCAAATGGTTGTGTCAGCTTCGACAACGTCAACTACTGCGGGCAGTTAAAGCAAAACATGTTGAGTGTCTCCCAGATGTGTGACAAAGAGTACTCGGTTATGTTTGACAAGACTGAATGCATGATTATGAAACATGGTTTTAAGGTTCCTGAAGACTGGATTCTGATGTGAGCGACAAGGACAAATGATACCTATCAGATCGACATGAGCGTGGCAAAAACCACATCATCAGTTGCTACTTGTTTGCTTACCAAAGCGACAGAGCTTGACTCTATCTTGTGGCATAGGAAACTCGGACACATTTCTTATCGAAAAAATGAATCATCTTGTCCGAAACGGTTTGGTAACCGGTGTTCCTAGCTGAGATTTACTGTTGTAAATGACTGTATGCCTTGTAAAAAGGGCAAACAGCAACAGAAGTCTCACAAGCCCAAGCTTCAAAACTCCATCGATACTCCTTTGGAGCTATTACATATGGATCTGTTTGGCCCCATAAGTATCAGGAGTATTGGAGGTAAGTCATACTGTCTGGTTGTAACTGATTATTTCTCACGTTTTTCTTGGGTGCATTTTTTAGGTACAAAGGACAAAACTGCTGACATTCTTCAATACCTGATCCTGAGCTTGGAATCTCTTTGCAAGTTGAAGGTTAGAAGAATAAGGAGTGATAACGGAACTGAATTCAAGAATAATTTGATGGAACTTTTCTGTCTCAAGAAGGGGAACCGTCACGAATTTAGTGCCACATACACACCTCAGCAGAATGGAGTTGCAGAACGTAAGAACAGAACCTTGATTGATACTACAAGGACAATGCTGTCAGATGCAAAGCTTCCTGTCACTTTTTAGGCCGAAGCAGTTAATACAGCTTGTCACGTCTTGAACAGAGTTCTGGTTGTGAAGAGGCGCAACAAGACTTGCTATGAGTTGATCAACAATCGCCTCCCAATCTTGACTATCTAGTTCCTTTTGGTAGTCCATGTTCCTTATTGCTACAATACAAAGACCGCAAGTCTAAGTTTCATGTAAAAGCAGTGGAAGGCATCTTCTTAGGATATGTTGCCAACTCGCCTTGCAAGAGAGTGTACAATATAGGAACTCGTACTATCGAGGAATGGTTTGAAGTGGATTGCAGTAAACACAGCATTCTACCAGAACCAACTGGTCCAGCTTGGGGTTTTGATTATGATGCGCTATTCAAATCTTTCAACCTTCCTGTTTTGTCTGCCGATGATGCCGTAAATGTGTATGAATTATTTGGTGGCAGTGATGACTCTAGTTTCTCAACCCGTGCAACTGTACCGATTGTAACTCCCGATTCCAATGATGTGTCTGCATCTAGAACTCATGATAGTGATAACATTGAAGGTGTTCATGTTGACGGAAATGACGCTCAAGCTAATCCTAACACTCGTGTAGGAAATGAAGCTCCAGCTGATCTAATCAACATTGAATTTTCTTCTTCTGGAACACAGGATATGGGGGAGTTGAGCACGAACCTCGATTCAGAAATTCAGGAACCGAATGTACCAGAGACGAGAGTGCATAAGAATCATCCAATTGATAACATTATTGGTGATCCTCATCTCGGTGTTCAAACTCGTCATAGAACCATTGCTGAGAACACCAGTTTGTACTTTGAGATACTTGACACTGGTGTCATGGAAAAATGTTTGCATGATGCATTCGTGTCCTGGTTAGAGCCGAAGAATGTGAAGGAGGCTCTCACTGACAACTGCTGGATTGAGGCGATGCAAGAAGAACTGTCTCAATTCCAAAAGTTGCATGTGTGGGATTTGGTTGACTTGCCAAGAGGCGTACAACCAATTGGAACCAGATGAGTGTTCAAGTGCAAGACGTATGATCGTCATGTTGTAGTGAAGAATAAAGCAAGGTTGGTTGTTCAGGGTTTTTATCAACAAGAGGGCTTGGATTACACAGAAGTATATGCCCCAGTTGCTAGACTTGAGGCCATTCGACTGTTTCTGGCTTATGCCTCCTATGTCGGCTTCAAGGTCTATCAACTTGATGTGAAGAGTGCTTTCCTGTATGGAAAGGTTCATGAAGAGGTCTATGTCACTCAACCTCCTGACTTTGAAGATCCGCATAATATCAATAAAGTGTATAAGCTCGACAAAGCACTTTATGGTCTTCATCAAGCACCTCGGGCATGGTTTGAGACATTATCAAAACATCTACTGTCAAATGGTTTCGACCGTGGACAGATTGACCCGACCCTCTTCATTCGGAAAGCAGGAGGTGATATTCTTCTTGTACAACTGTATGTCTACGACATTATCTTTGGGTCTACAAATGAAGAGATGTGTAGGGAATTCGAACAGGTGATGAAGTCCAAGTTTGAGATGAGTAACATGGGTGAGTTGTCATTCTTCCTGGGTCTGCAAGTCAGTCAAAGAGAGGATGGCATTTATCTGCATTAAACTAAGTATGTGCAAGAAATCTTGTCAAAATACAAGATGAATGATAACAGTACTTATGGCACACCTATCCCCGTCAATCGTGGTCTGCATCCAGACAAAGATGGAAAGAATGTGGATTGCAAATTGTACCGTGTAATGATCGGATCTCTTATGTATCTCACAACTTCAAGGCCCGACATAATGTATGCCGTATGCTTGTTCTCAAGGTTTTAGTCACAACCGAAGGAGTCTCATATGATAGTTGTCAAGAGGATATTCAGATACTTGAAAGGGAAATCCCGATTGGATCTTTGGTACTCAAAGCAGCAGTCATTTGACTTCAAATCCTATTCTGATTCAGACTATGGCGGTTGTAACCTTGGTGGATGTCAATTCTTGGGAGACAGACTGGTTTCCTAGTAGTGTAAGAAGCAGTCAATGGTTTCTGTCTCAACATGTGAAGCAGAGTACATTGTTGCAGCTAGCGGTTGTTCTCAGATATTGTGGATTTAGCAGTAATTGGGAGACTACGGCTTAAACTTCACTAGAACTCCACAGTTCATTGACAACAATGCCACCATGTCCATCACAAACAACCCGGTGAAACATTCCAAAACTAAACATATTGAAATTCGCCGTCATTGCATCCGTGATTATGCTGAAAAGCATCTCATTGAACTTGTAAAGGTTCACATGGATGACAACTTTGCTGACCTTTTCACTAAGGCGTTTGATCGAACCCGCTTTGAACATCTTGTCAACTTGATAAGAATGTTCAATCCAGAGTGAAAACTTGTTTTTCTTAAATCAATTCAATTCATGAAAGTTAAAGTTTATATCTTTTAAGTTTTCTGTATAGTTCTTTTACTTTTCAAATATTTTACAAAAATCCAAACAAAATAGAAAATGGAGAAAATTTCAAAGTTATCTTGAGAAAAGAGGAAATGATAGTACATCAGTAATGATCTAAACGCCATAGACTGCTCATTTGAGAAATGATTGCGTCATGCTTACTTGATTGTTTAAATTGTTGTGTTTTTAATCTACTCATTTACAAGTTATTTGAATTGCCAGTAGCTGTAGATGTCTTTGAATCACTAGTAGTGTGGAAACTAAATCTAGACTACAACTGTGATTTGAACCGCGTGTGTAAAAGAATACAAAAAGATCATTATCAGAGAAAGTATGTAAGATTTTAGCAAATATTTTCTTAAGAGACCAGTTTCGGGTTATGTCTTTAGCACAATTACTGCGGTTCATCTCACTGCCCATACTCACAAGTATGCAATGAGAGATTGAATCAAGACATGTCTTTACATCAACCGTTGAGCATGTATTCACCTTTGAATCATACATGGTTCATTGAAATCAAATCCAGATAAAAGTTGGATCACCTTACCTAAATCCTCAGACTCTATATCTATTAACCTGAATTATCATATGATATTCATAGAAGAAAATTCAATCAAACCAAGACATCTGAATCACTCGATTCTAAATCTTATGATTCTTGATAATCCTTATGGATTCTGCTTGATTTTTTCTGTGCTAAACGATGTAACTTCATTCTGGAGATTTGAAAATCTTTGGAAAAAATCTTAGATGCCTTGAGATAGTGCAAGTTACATTTCTGTAACATATCAGTGGGGTACACGTTGTATATCTTAAAATTAAAACCTTAACACACAAGAATGTGATACAAAGATGCTTATGGTTTTAAATCTTATAATATTGCCAACTTGAATTACTTGTTTATGCGCTTATTACGTATGAATAAATTGTAATCCATGACATGATCCCATATTCTTTGACGTTTATCTTGTATTATTTTTGCTATAGTTTAGCCTGATGTGATCCTCTGCTCATGTCATTGAACAAAAATAGTGTGTGTATATAGTTGTATATTTCTATCTAGAAAAGATCAAAAAGATTCTAAGTTTGTGTACAGTTCAATTTTAATCAGAAATGCCAAAAATATTTGGGTTTAACCTTCTTGAATTGACTTTGAATCCTCTTGATTGAATGTGTTTATCTTGTTCATTATTTGACTTGAAATCTTCATAATTTGAGTTGAAAGTTTGATCACACAAGGGTCTATGCGTAATTATTAAGTGCGCATGAGGTAAACCCTGCGTACTTAACAAGTACGCAAGACATAAGTCATGCGTACTTAGTAAGTACGCAGGAGTTAAGTGCTGCGCACTTAACAAGTACGCACGACCAGTTTGTGTTGGGTATATATACAGCAGTTAGAATTTTACTTGGGTTTCATCTCATTTTAAACGTTTCACACTGTTGAATACCTCCTGCTCCTTTTCACTCAAGATTTTCGTGTGTTCCTAATCGATTTTTAATCCCGATCTTTGTTTCATCTTCACCTTACTAATCTTTAGTGAGAATCTCAGTCCATTCCACCCGTTACATCTCTGCTTATTGACAGATTCTTTAAGTTCTTGATAGTGAAACTTTAAATGATTTTGGTTGTTCTACATGAAAATTTAGACCTAAAACTTGTTAGTAGTCACTAATCGAAACTTATTGACTCCTAAATTATCTATATCAGGGTTTGATTTTGCTTTTGACCCCTTGTTTGACTATAGTCTACCGTCGGACCAAGGCTAGGTCAAAATGGACGAGTTTAACAACTCCTTACTGTTGATAGTGGTTCCATAGGTCCTAATCATGTATCTCGACCTTGTGGTGCCTAATCCACAGCAATGCCTCACATCAATTGAATTTTGAAATTTAAAATTTGGCTAAGTGAAAGTTCCTGCGCACTTAACAAGTACGCAAGAAGTAATTCATGCGTACTTGCTAAGTACGCAAGTACTAACCCCTGCGTACTTGCTAAGTACGCAGGAAGGACACTTGTGAAAAATTTCTAAGTTTGAAATTCAGTTCATTGTGTAGTTGCTATATCAAGTCATGTTTGATTCATTTCCAATGATGCTTCTTGTTCTTATTGTGTTTATTGTTTGTTTTTGCAGTGATGGCTCGTGCATTTACCAGTGAATTCAATCTACTGGCTCTAACACAGCCCGAGTGGAAGGGTGATGCACTTCAATATAGGGAGATCATCGACTTCCTGAACCGATCGAAGATCAGCTATGCCATCTCTGCTGATCCTATTGTCTCAAGACCGTATCTGGAGTAATTCTGGGAATCTGCTGATCACGATTGTACAGTAACCCCAAACGCCATTAGGGCTACTGTAGCAGGTCATGATATTGCTATTTCTGAAGACACCATCAGACGCGTGCTACAGTTTAGGGACCCATCAACTGATTCAATGAGTTACCCTGACTACTTCGTTGATGGATGCTGGAGGCAAAGGATGGGGTATGTCGGTACCATGTACTACTCCTCGTACAAGAAGATGTGGGTACTTGATCAATGGCGTTACTTCGCGCACGTCCTGGTCATGTGCCTGTCTGCTAGAAAGGCGGGAAAGGATTCCATGGGGCATGACTTGGCAGCTGCAATAGTTGCCCTCTCTCTTAACAAGGGTTATAACTTTTCAAAATATATCTACAAGTCTATCACCGATCAGATCAATACTTTTGATAGGTTTAGATTTCTATTATACCCTCATTTCATGCTGCTGTTGATTAATAATGTTGTACCTAATCTACCGGCAATTGGAGAGAGACTTCAAGTCAAACGAGTGGCCAAGAGAGTTTTCTCACTGTTCTTAACGCCAGGCAGTGTAGAACCTACCCCTGAGCATACTCCTCTCTTTGGACACCTGATCAATGAAGCATATGTGGCCCCTGCTGACCTCAGATGGTATAGTGCCGAGTCTGCGCCTGAACTCAGTCAACACAGTGACGAACAACAGGAAGAAGAGGAAGTTGGATCTGAAGATGAAATGTCTGAAGATGAAATGTGTGAAGAAGAAGGAGATGAAGGACAGGGAGTTGGAGGTGCTGAAGATTCCGACTCTGAATCGACTGAGTCAGATTCCTCTGATTCTGATGATGCACCGTCCCAGGCACACCCAAGAAGATTGACGAATGTGACCCTTCCCGAGTCATCTTCCAAGAGAAAGCGACAAGAGACTAGCAGTGAATACGAACCCGATTCTGATTCGGACACTACTATACAGAGACGCAGAAGAGAAAGTATAAATAAGCAATGGGGGGATAGGCCGCAACAAGCTATCCTTCGTGATGTAGAAGTCAGTGCTTAGAGGCAAGCACATGTAACGGCTGCGAGTACTGATTCCACTTCTACCTCACCTTCACAACAGCTTTACAGGCGACAGCGGAGGAGGCCACGTGTAACACCTGTTGTGGCTATCACTGCTATCACAGAGGAGGTTCCTGTGATAGTGTCCCTCCCAGTGCAATCTGTCCAAATGACGGTGACAACTCCTATTCTAACTGAGTCTGTCACCATCACCCCTACCACCATCCAATCAACCATCATCCCTACCTCAATCCCCACAACCACTCTTAAACACATCACTGAACCATTTCATGAGTTAGATTTTACTCATGGATTTGATTTTGATGAAATCTTCACCTTCCCAACTCATCAAGCCGAAGCATCGTCTTCCAAGGACCTGATCCTCGTGATACACGGATCACTACCCTAGAAACTCAAGTAGCGAGTCTTCTTGAAATGTTACAGAAATCAAGAGAAGAATCTGACAAGCAACAGGGCCAGATAAACTCTTTAATTGATGAAGTAGCCGCGTTGAAGAAACAGTGGGCGGCTGATGACAAGCAGCGGTTAGAGCATGACACTATGGTGAAATTGGTCTATGATATGGCCAAGACGCTTGCTGCTCAGGGGGAGAAGTTGAAGGAGCTGTTGGAGAAGCAACCACCTAAGCCTAGCAGTGAAGAGGCTTGTCACTTAGTTGATCTGACTAAGGGTGATGATCAGGACAAGGATCCTGAAGCCGGACCAAGCGGAAGTGAGCAGCAATCGTCGGCTTGGGCGATTGTTCCCATTGCTGTTGTGCCTATGGTTGAGGGGGAGTCCACTTAGAGTGAAGGTGGAGGTGATGCTTTAGGTGACAATAAAGGAAAGTCGGTGGCTAACATTCTGAAAGATCTATCTGACGACGTGTCGGATGATGTGATCTTATTCTTAGAGCCAGACTATTCCAAAAGAAGCACAGATCGAGGCTCTCTGCAATCTGGAAGAGGGAGAGATCGACTCTGGTGATGACTGGGATGAGGAAGATGATGATGTGGTAATCGAAGTTCCCAAGGGCGACGGGGAAGGAGAGCATGAGTTTGAAGATGGAGAGATCTTCGAAATTCCATCCTTTGAATCTCATCTTGACACAGGTTCAGTCGAGCCTGCTAGTACTGTTGAGGTGTCGACTGAAGCCTCCCCTGCCGACCCTACACCTGTGGATCCAGAGGCACAGAAAGACAAACATATGCCTACAAGTTCATCGAAGGATCCGACTCCTGTCTGGCAAAAGACTTCAATCATAGACAAACACGGAGCGACAAGGATGATCTTAGCTGTGAAGTTCGAGGAGGATAAGAAGTTGTTTGGAATCAAGCGAGCTGGGGGGTTCAATACTTGAAACCAACCAGCGAAGCTTTCAACTCCTTGCCAAGATACGACCTCGTGAACCTAGTAAACCGAGAGCTGCTAGGTAACTCAAATCACGCAGTAGCGATGGGTTTGTGGCAGGTTCTATAGCGAAATGTAAGATCTGGAAAATGCAAAATGTTTAAGCCTCAAGTGCCCAAGTGAGTCAGGGACAAGAACGCTAGACATCCTGTGACTAATAAAAGCTTAAAGAAACTGGTATACAAGCCAGTGTTGTGTGAAACCAAGATTCCCTTGAGCAAGTTATCTCAGGATATCCTCGGTAACATATGGTACTGGTACGTAGATCCTAAATAGGGCGAGGCAGTGGTGATTGGAAAGGTGTGGTCCGATAGTGGAAGCTTAGTGCCAAGGGAACTGATCAGAGTGTTTGACGAAGTCTGCTTCATAAACTTCTCTATGAAAGATCTGGAGGCGCTAGCTGACAAGTACTGCATGTAAACGGATGAGTGGACAAAGTTCTTTGCTTCTAAATATGACAAGGTGATCAAGTTCTGCCTTGACTACAAGAAGAAGATGGAAGCTAAAGCTGGGGAGCAATGAAGACCGAAGACAATCCAGAGCTGTTGTCAAGGGGGATTTTGTTGAAGCACTTTTGTGTGACAGACACTCTGGATAGTGTCTTAGCTTTTGTACTTGTCTTGTATGTATTAGTCTTTGTATGTTAGTGTCTGTATGTATTAGTTATCGAGTTGTAATTACTAATGCAAGTTATTTTTGTCTAATTTCTCTAAGTGTTTTGCGCACTTAGCATGTGCGTAGGAATTACTTCCAGCGTACTTAGCAAGTACGCAAGAATACTCTGCGTACTTGCTAAGTATGCATGAACAATTTGCCCTGCGCACTTGTTAAGTGCGCAGAGATCAGACCTAGTATAAATAGAATAGGTTGACAGAATTTATGTACGCAGACATTTGCACTCAGTAGTATTCTCTCTGTAACCTTCAAGTTTATAATAGACAGAGTTTGAAAGTGATTTCGTTGTCGGTTTACTATGTGTTGCTTTATTCTCCACCTAGTCACACACACCCACACTTAACGATCCAAGACACCCGGGGACCTACACCGTTTAACATACAGTCTACTGTCATAGTCCGTTTAACATACAGTCTACCGTCGTAGCTGTCTAAAAGCCTTCTGACACACGTGGTGTAACAGTCTGTACTTCCATCTACCATCGTAGCCGTTTCATCCGTCTACCGTAGTAGCCGTTTCTCATCCGTTTACCGAAGTAACCATTTCTACGGTACTACCGTCGTAGTCCGTTTCTCCCGTCTACCGAAGTAGGCGTTTCGTCCGTCTACTGAAGTAGCCATTTCGTATGTCTACCGAAATAGCTGTCACATAATCGCGTATTACACGTATCATTCTTTAAGTCATTAACATCTGTTTTCCATTTAGACAATCGTTTCATCATTCATTAGATTAATCTATTAGTATGATCAATCTCTTTATTCTTTACATCCGTTTACCACGTGGGCAACTGTTTCATCATTTACCTTGTTCGCAAGTTTACACATTTTGCCCCTTTTATACTTTAACTATGGTGGCACGTTATACGTAAGCCCTTTATATACTTTATCATTCATATTGGCACATTGACACATTTAGTCACATAATACATCCTCATTCATATAGGCACGTAATTATACTTTTATTTCATACTTTATTATTTAGCATGTTTAGCCATAAAAACATTTTCATCATAAGAGTATGCACCACAGCCCAAAATCATAGACAAAATGGGACTTAGAACTCACCTGGTTGTCGGTTTTCTATTTGTACTTACTATACTTCGGCTAGACAAGTGCTACGTGATATGTACGAATCCAATACATGAAATCGGTTAAACACTTGTTAGTGTCGCCACAGGAAGTGTCTCCTGAGCATTAGTGTCGCCAACACTAGAGTCGTCCGACAGTGTCGCCAGGGATCAGTGTCGTCTGATCAGTATCGCAAGAACTTTCATTCTAGACTTAATGTTGTCCATTAGTGTCGTTCTTGTAGTGTCGCCAAGTGATATTGGCGACATACTTTAGTGTCGTTTATGTGCAATGTGACACTGTTTAGTGTCGCTCACTTAGTGTTGTCTATTTAAGGATCATCATCTTCAAGTGGCCGCGACTAGTGTTGCCCATTAGTGTTGACACTTGAAGATCTTCACTTTCAGGCTCATTTTTTTATCCAAGATTGTAACTTTTTACGTTCAAATCGTTTATCTAGCTTCCATGAAGTTAGATCTGGGCTTTGTTCATGTTTTAACACGTAAAGATTCGACCTTTAAGGTGAAAACCCTAGTTTACCCCAAAAACCCATTTTATAAAAAAAAATTGAGATTTTAGGTTAGATCCATACATCAAAGATATTGTTTCTTGGTGTTTTCTTGCTCTATAACAATGGAGAAGATGCTTGTCACTTATCTTGAAGCTCAAAAATGAGTTTGGTAACTTTCTCTCTCTACGTGTTCTTGATGAAGATGACAAATGATGGAGTAATGGAGGCTAATCAGGCCTTAGCTAGGGTTGAAGGAAAACCCTAGTGGGCCAAGCCCACACATACAAGCATATAATCCCTCCTTTATTTCTTTATTTCGGCCCGACCCATAAGTGTCGGGTTTTCGGGTGTTACAAATATATTTAACAACTTGTAAAATTTAAGAATTTTAATAAACATTGTGAATATCAAATTTAAAATTTTTACCTATTATTTTAAAATTAAAAAACATTCACCTCCCACAAATTACTATAAGTACGACCCTTATCTTTTTTTTCACACCTTCAACTCTTTTCAAACATTTATCTTTCAATTATTCTCCCGTTATAAAGCTATTTAAAGAGCATGAGGTTGAATAGTAAGAATAGGGTTTTACAACATTATAAGCCGTGGGTACAAGTTGATTACCTTTTCTTCTTGTTTGTCCACCTTTTGCCTCATTTCTTGTTTCCTATAATCCTCACACAATTATGAACTCAAATTCGCTCATGAATTTGCTAAACCAAGGAACTCTTAATTATTTTGAAACACCACACCAAATTCTACAAAATCCAAACCAATTTCCACACTCGCTCCGTTAGGGTCAAATACCTATTTTACGCCAACTTTTTTAAATCAAGTAACTTTTATATACTTCAATATATTTTTTAAATTACACCATGAACCGATAATTTTTTTTCTCTTAGTTTGATGTGGTATTGTTATATTTTAGAAAGTGTCATTTTAAAAATCGATGCCTCGTGCGACAAATGGTGAGCCTAAACCTGATACAATAGTGCACCTAAACCGGTTACAAACGATATGTCTAAACTTATTAAAACAGTATGCCTAACATTACAATTGTGTGTCTAAAATGAACTATGTGATTGAAATAGTGAGTCCAAACCATTACAATGGTGTGTCTAAGATGTCCACACATGAACAACCTATGTGACTATAATTGCATGTCCACACCATTAGAACAACGTGCCTAAAATCATTGTAAGTTACTTGACGCATATAACCTCGTTCTAAAATACATATGTCGCATTTGGGATCCTTTGTACCCTTTGCGCACAAAATTACTTTGTATACTAACATAACAGTATATGCCTCACCTCAGTCCCAGACATTGATTAATCGTGACTAACGGTACAAAAACACACAACGGAAACTAAAACCTCAGGCTTTTCATTCATATAAACATTGTCTTACAAATGATAATCAATTGTTATATCATGTCTACTAGTTCCTATCAAGGACCTGTGCACATTCTCTCTATGTGTGTTGAAAAACTAAAACTTGCCTGAAATATGAAAGGAACCAGCTTCTGTTATGATTTCATACTTTTGTATTACATCTAACTAGATACTTGATGTTCAGATCACAATAACCTTTAAGGCTACTCCATTTTGTCAATCTGCTGACTTTTAATGGCGGTATGTTATAGTGTTACCATAATAACTTGTGGAGTTACAATAAGTTTGTTATTTCATTTTCTACTTTGTTACCCTGACTGTCTACTTTTGATGTGCATTTCATGTTGAAAAGCTTTTTAAAGATGAGGCTACCGAACAAAAGGGTGAACGAGCCCATATGGTGAGATTTTTTAAATCTATTATTAATCTTATAATCTTTGTTGTCAAAAGCGCACCAGGCGCAACCTTGTCGCCTCGCTTCAAAAACCCCATTTTGAGGCGAAATTTGGGCTAAAAATCTTCTAAACAGGTCTGAAACAATAACGCTAGCTGTAAACAAGCATGGAATCAACCTAAAACAGCCTAAACTGGGTGATGCTTGGATAAAACCTTAACGAGTCAATTCATCATGGGTTCTAATATTCTTAAAGCTTTCACGGATGCTGGCTGGGATGGCTGTCTAGATGACCGTCGATCCACCGGAGGATTTGCCATATACATGGGTTCTAATCTTATATCCTGGATTGCTCGCAAACAGAAAACTGTATCTCGGTCATCTACCGAATTTGAATACAAAGCTCTTGTTGCACAGTGGCTGAATTAACATGGTTGGAAGCCTTATGTAAGGCCCCAAACCCGGAGGCCACACATGTTGGATTTACTCATAAACAAATAATTCTTAAACTTGAATATCAAACAACGCAGCGGAGATTTCATTCAAACATAAAGTAAACTTGTTCAACATTCAAAGTCATAAACATTGTCTTAACATAGCCGTAAACATAAACATAAACGTAACGGGATGCCCGTCTTCATAATCAGTCGAGTAACTCTTCTCGCTTGCCAAGCATCACCGTCCAACATCCATAATTGTCCTTAACCTGAATGTGTATACTAAAAGTCAGCTACGCTGGTGAATTCTAGCTTTACATAAAACATTAACTTCAAATATTTTGCCAAAACATAACATTCAAACTTTTGCAAATAAAATCGTACGTCAACATGCAATAACATAACATAAACATAAACATAAGTCAACAAATATATCGAATCTGCCCCTTCTCGTAACCGTCAATTCCAACTTCAAACACGGTGCTTCGTAAAGCACACGTGCCAAACTTTAAGCACGGTGATTTGTAAAGCACGCGTACCAAACTTTAAGCACGGTACTTCATAGAGCACGGGTACCAAACTTTAAGCACGGCGTCCCAATGGATAGCACGTACGAAACTTCAAGCACCGTACCCCACAGAGCACAAGTACCAAACTTCAAGGATCACGGTAATCCCGTTGATGACTGTCGTCGCCCCTCTTCCCCCCAGTTGTACAATCGTTGGCCAGCCACAAATGATCCTATAAAGGTATGGCCCATACATAACATACATACTTTGATTCTCGAAGGAATCATGGAAGATTCGTTCATTTTGTCACTTTCATAAAAGCCTTTAATTCTTTTACATCACTTCAGTTAAAGCATTTGTACGTTTTGTTAAATAACATATCATTGGTAAACACTTCGTAAACTTCTTTGGCAAAACATTTCCTAAACACATTTCAAACTTCACTTTTCAAAACATCTTTCGTAAACATCATTTCATAAAACATCACTTCGTAAGTATGCATACTAGCCCAAAACATTATTGAAACATTAAAAGAAGGGCTCTAGAACTTACCTGACAAGCTAGCTTCGGATGCCCTAACAAACGTCCAACATGCGTCACACACGATATAAATTGATTAGTTTAATAAACATCAGACCTATCTCGACACTAAGCGAACATGCTCATAGCGAACTTAACAGGTTCGCTACAATAATGCTTCAGCGAACATACCCAGTGAACACACCAGATTCGCTTGTCTCAAGTTCTCCAAGTGACAGCCAACGAACTTCGCAGTTTCGCTGCCGGCCACAAGTTCACTCCCACCAGCCCAAGTTCGCATGCGTGACTGCCTTCTTCCCCAAGAACCCTAAGTTCTTGCATGCGGATTTGATCTCATCAAGACCCAAACTTTATACGTTCAAAACGTTAGTTTTTCATTTTAGAAGCCAGATCTAGGTTTATTTTGAAGTTTCACACATAAAAATGTCGACTTTTTACCCAAAACCGGAAAAACCCAAAAAGAACTAAATCACGGATTCAGATCAGATTGTCACTTGTATCGAGCTTCTGATTCGGAGGTTCTTCTCACGAGTAATGGATACACAAGCTGGTGTGATCTTGAGCTGAACCGACACTTTCTCTCTCTACGGTTTCTCTCTCTAAGTTTGTGAAATTTGGGAGAAAAGGGTTGGCTAAGGTATTTATAGGGAAGGCTCCTATCCCTATTTCGGCCCATCTAATGCGGCCCAACGCGCGGCCCGAGCCCAACGAGTCTCGTTCGTTATGTTCATCACGTATCAAAACCCGTTATTATTATTGTCGTTATATTTTAGATGTTAAACCTTACTGACAGAACTTGGGGCGGTCGCAAACTCGGCTCCAACTCTTTGGTATGATAACCTTTGAGCAACTTATCTAGCAGCCAATCATGTGTTTCATGGTAGAACGAAGCACATTGAAGTTGATTTTCACTTCGTCGGAGAAAAAGTTGCCCAAGGAAAACTACGCATACAATTCATATCTACTGAAGATATTGCAGACATATTCACAAAACATCTTTCAACACACATATTCAGTTTTCTACGTTCCTAGCTACAGGTCGTTCCCCGATCTTAGCTTGTGGGGGAATATTAGACACAAATGTAATTAGTGATAGTTAGAGGTAGATTATGTAAATATAGGTTTTATATAAACCCTCTCCATTGTAAACCCTAATTACTAAATTATCAATTGATGTCGTCCAGACGGTCTATAAAATAAATAACAAAACCTAACCTAGACTCCTAAGTAATAAATGGAGTACCTTCAAACTAAACCGCACTGACGGGCAAGTGTACCTATCGAGTGTAGCACAACTTAATGGTAAACCGGAATATCGAGCCCTAGAGACACTACTATAACTATACTAGACTCGGACTCGGACTAAAGATTGATTGATGGGGGGGTTTACTAAACTAATGTTTAGACTAATAATGTAGAAAACAAGGTCGACTCTAGCTATCAAGGTAAAGCACTAAGGAAATATCAGGAATGGGAAGAATACCACCAAGTTCGGAATCCTATTTGCAAAGTACAACTTCTACTGGTTCTGGAAACTATCATGGATCTGGGTTTCTAAGGAAACAGCTCTATACTACCTAGTGGATCCCTAATCACTCTCAGGGTGTCACCAACTAAGGAACCTAAAGGTGTAACTCACCAGATAGTGGATTACCTTTCGGTCTCTCCAACAATGACAATGTACACAAAAGACAGATCACCTTTCAGTCTCACTATCCACAATACATTCGAAGAATGCACGGGGTAATCTCAGGATAACAACTATGACTTAGAATAGCAACAATCACTAGACACCTAAACCAACTTCCTCTCAGACAGTTGACACTCGGATTCCTAATGACGAAGACTAAACGTCTATCTCTCACTTCTCGGGTATTGAGATAGGATACACACTCAATCTAATATGTACTCAATCATAATTCCTATGGTTACTACGTCTAGCAAACCACACAAACAATCACAAACCCTAAAGTCTATAACCTAGATACGCTATTCAAACTAGAAGACATCCACAAACAACGTACGGAATTATAATCAATCACACATCAGATTAAAGAATGCTATATCATCATATTTATTAACTAAGATTCTTTAAAAAATCACTAAACCATCAATTATAACCAAAACCCAATAAAAATCTGAAACTTTAATACGTATTCATCGTAACCTAGGCAGTATCAAGGTTTTAGCCTACGATCATACTCAAAACATCCATGACAGAAGTAATTAAGCAAAACATAGTATCAAACACGGAAATCAAACACAAAGATACAAACTTGAAAACCTAAAACGCTGATACAACGAACCAGGAATCCAAAGTTCGGATCTTTGCTCTTCAATTCCTCTTCCTACTCCCAAAATCGCCCTTGGACTCTCTCTAGACGGCAGAATAATCAATCCCTTAAAGAATGGATATCAAATTCTATTTAAATTCAACCAAGGGTTTTTTCTCGGAAATCAGGTCTCTCGCGTACCGCGAGACACACAACCCGGCCCTTCGCGTACCGCAAGGGTCAAAATAGTCGCCGCCGAATTTTAGTTTCCTCGCGTACCGCGAGACTTGGTGGTTATCCATTCGCGTACCGCAAGTGTGACATCCGGACTTTTAGGATTAACTCCGTTAACAAATCCAGTTAATTCTTAACCTAATTAACTCATTACAAACCTCAGAGACTAATTCTATTAATATTTAAACTAAAATTATAGGGACTAGTTGTGTAATTAACCTAAATCCAATTCAGTTGACTTTAAAAGTCAAATTTGAATGAGATTAGTTCCTGTTGACTTTTATAAGTCAAACCATTCTTGTTCTTGATCCAAATTCATGACCATAACTTCCTAACCGTTCGAATTCAAGTCTGGAATAAGTGGCATTGATGATCTCGAATTTCTACTAATCATTTCCATATGTTATAGTGCGTTAATGATTGTGAATTAAGATCCCAAACCGAAACCGTCGACCCCATTGACGTTTACCGTCGAATTCAAGCAAATCCGCTATCATTTCACAGTCTAACACCCTACACATCTCAAACGAGTTCCTCTGAGTCTTTTGCACACATCATCTTCACCGAAGATGCAACAGGAGACACCGGGGACCAACTTGTCGGAATCACGAGGGTGAACTACTTGAACTCCATCAATTCGAACTTGATTCAGGTACCTAATCACACCTACAGTTTCGTTTTCATCCCTAGATCAAAATCCCTAACCTAATTGAGACCTGTAACATCGAATTGGTTGAGAACCGATTCTAGGGTTCATCGTTTAAATGATCTAATTCAACCCTAACCTATACTCGATTTCAATCAAATTGAACCTCAGGAATAGATCGCAATGTCCTAATCATCGAAAGCCCATGAATCCAACCTGAAACGTTATAAGATTTAGTCAATTTGATTCTTTATCAAACCTAGGGTTTTCGAATTCAAAAAAATGAAATTTACGACCTTAAACTCGATGGTTTTGCAATTGAAATCACCCACAGATTCGAAATACCCCGATTATCAAAACCCCTATGTCTGTTGGTTCAATCAAAATCGAATTCGTTGGCTTTGGGTGGAGTTTGGATCCGGATCGCGATGGGGGGGAAGGAACTCAGGGACTTGTATATTAAAACCTATCTGAATCAATCTAGTGTGCGATTACCCTAGCGGGTGAAGCGGTTAAGGTGTTGGGCTTGTGTGGGAGAGATCCGGGTTCGAGTCTCTCCACCTGTTTTCTTTTTAAACATTTTTTAAAGCATTATTTTAATGTAAAAACTATCCCTATATTATTATATTAATATATTAATATGTTTTAGCCTCGCAAAACGCCCGTAGGCTCGGGTTTGGTTTGTAAACCATATTCATGAAAAATACCCACTTTTAAAATAATATATTTATATTATTTTCAAACCAAGACTTCGAACAAAATAATATATTTATATTATTTTCAATCCGTGACCCCAATTAAAAATAATACATATTTAAATATTATTTTGCCACATTTATAAACATTGTCAGACGTTTCAAACTATTAAATAATATAATTATTTATATTATTTACCCACGGTTACATACTCAAATAAAAATAATATATTTATTATTTTATCACATAAATGATGATTTTATTAATCCAACGAACTTAAAATAATATAATAAATTATATTATTTTCTTAGGTCATTGTTAAATGGTACAAACGTATGAATGTTTATTAAATAATATTATATTCGTAGTTAGAGATGTTCGACGTGAAATGCTTTTATCTTAATAATTATATTAAGAATTACTTATTCCCGTGGACACGTTCGTCTACTCGTTTATCCTTAGGATGATTTAAGACATTCAAATCTTCTGTGTCGTCATCACAAATCTCATTGTATCCCTAATTGTTATGTGTATAATTATAGGGCATACGTAAGCCGTTGCAAGCTAACACTTGTGGTCCCAATTGCATCCTTGTATGGTGATATCTACTCGTACACAACTCAGGTGAGTTTTCACGGCCCCTTTTACTTGTTTTCCTATTGGGGGAGAAATATGCACACAGACAAACATTCTTTCACTTGTTTTTACCGTTGGGGAGAAACATGCATACAAACGAGCATTCTTTTACTTGTTTTCCTGTTGCGGAGAAACATGCATACAAACATCATTTTACTTGTTTTCCCGTTGGGGGGAAACATGCATACAAACGAATATAATTTTTACTTGTTTTCCCGTTGGGGAGAAACATGGTTGCAGACAAACATCCTTATACTTGTTTTTTCGTCGGGGAGAAACATGTATACAAACAAACATGGATCACATAGTATTTCACTACCACTTGTGTACTTAAGCGTAAACACTATCATGAAAGTCCTCACATCGAACCGTTAATATGGACTTAGCGAGGTAATTTGAGTAGTACTACTGGGTTTGACAAACCCCACCCGGGCTAGTCGCGCAAGCACGATTGGAGGTCGAACAGGTGTAGATTGGCCTAAACATATTAGTCAGAGTTGATAGACCTGGCTGGAGGCAAACAAACCAACAAACAGTCAGTTTCGGTTGCGAGCGCTTAGAGTAACTTGTACATTGTCTAGCTAGCAATAGGTGTGACTTATGTATGTGGATCCTGCAAACACACAAACAGTTTATTTACTTACAAACATGTGAACTCACCAACCTCGTGTTGACACTTTTTCTTACATGTTTCTCAGGTCGCTAAGGCACATGTTTCACACTTAGGACATGCATGGAGTCCTACTGTCATTGCATTCTTATGCAAACATTTAAAACGATTCACTTGCTTTTATTAAACTAAACTTGGGCGCATTTGTTTTTGCGGAGTAACTAATTGACATAAACCGCTTTCGCATTTAACTCTGAACTTTTATGATATTTCAATTATGTCCCATATAGTGTTGTTTGATGTAACTAATGACTGAGATCCTAGTTTGTCACATGCCAAATGGTAAAACTCAGTTAGTGGAATTTGGGGGTGTGACGGATTGGTATCAGAGCCATTGGTTATAAAGAACTAGGATTGCATACTAGACTATAACCGCATACATGCATTAGTTACCCGACACAGACACTCATACATGATACACATGGTATCCATACATACATTGCATTGCAGGCATGATGACAACATCCATATCACCCTCTTCTGACGAGGAACACATCATTTTCTTTGCATCATCATTCCCCGTGGCGACACTCAGGGAATCACCAAAACAAAATCCACTCCCGTCCGAGGGTAGCAAGACGGAGCCTTCAGAGGAGTCTCTCACACCACCATCATCTGTCGGGTATGGTGGGCCTTCTCAGGACCATGTTAGGGACGACACCCAGCACTGGCACATATATCTTTAGGAGTTGGGTTCGTCGTAGGCGAGTCCCTCCTACACCCACTAGCATCAATACTCCGATCTCACTAGCTTTACTCTGCTTCAAGCTCGAAACCGTGGACCTCGCTTGAGGTACGCCATGTGAAGGCAGACTGTTGCACACATTATTGCAGAATCCATTGACACATAGTTGTCATCACTTTTCCCGAGCCGTGGGCTCGCGCTTTGGTCGATATCCTGTTCAAGAAAGATTGACCACAAGGTTGAGAACGGCTTACTTATTGCATACACAAACCCACTATATCCTCGCTTTGGTCGAGTCCCTCCTACACCCACTAGCATCAATACTCCGATCTCACTAGCTTTACTCTGCTTCAAGCTCGAAACCGTGGACCTCGCTTGAGGTACGCCATGTGAAGGCAGACTGTTGCACACATTATTGCAGAATCCATTGACACATAGTTGTCATCACTTTTCCCGAGCCGTGGGCTCGCGCTTTGGTCGATATCCTGTTCAAGAAAGATTGACCACAAGGTTGAGAACGGCTTACTTATTGCATACACAAACCCTATCATGACTCAGTTGGAAGGATGACTACTTTGCTTCTTCCAGTAACGCATATCCATGAACTAGTCTCACCTCTCGAAGTCGTATTTCATGTGCATGTTTGTTTCATGTGCATGTTCCCATCTACAATCCACTGGATTGGACTCCTGTATTGTGTTTCAATTCGAGTGAATACTCGGATCAAAAGATTCCTGACTAATCATCCTGATATGAGTTCTAATTGACCAACTTATGGTTGATGAATGAGCCTTTCAATGACTTATCGTCTCTAACAACACTCTGTACTCGGCAATATAAATTGAGGGACATTTTGACATAGGACAGGGAGAAGCTAGGGTGAGCATGCAAAGCAAATTATCATTTCGGGTGCACACGTAATAGTAATTTGAGGTGCATGTAAGTCCTCGTGAAACCTAGTGTGTGGATAAATGGTCCTAATTTGTGCCTTACAGACTTAAGTTTCCACTATCTGTAGAAATTCTCATAACCGGCACAAACGACCGTTTAGTATCGTTAAACATGTTCAACAATTGATAGACGCGACTATCAGATTGAAGATGTTACACTGAACTATCATCAATAGGATCCATCATTTTATTTCACTCATGTAAGAGTCTTAGTGAACTTAAGACTCTCATCCAGACTTGATCAATGGAACCACCTAGATTGAAACTCTAGTAGAACCTCATGGTAAACCACCGACTCCAACTATGTACACAGAATTTGAGGAATTCCTTCTAAACAAACACGTTATTCCTTACACTCCAACAATAAATTCCATAAGCTTGACATTGACCTCATGCCAGTCACACTCGGTAGTTTCGATGTAATTATCAGTATGGATTGGTTATCTAAGAACCAAGCCGAGATTACCTTTCAAGAAAGCACAAAAGTGTCATACTGTCTAAGGCGAAAAGAGTGGTGCTGTCGTGGGCATCATATCTTTCATGAAAGCACAAAAGTGTCTACGTAATGGTCATATTGCCATTCTGGCTCTCGTCGCCGAGCAGCCATCCGAGGAGAAGAAGATTGATGATATCCCGATCGTTCGTGATTATCCGAAAGTATTTCCTGAAGACCTGCCTGGTCTTCCACCACATCGCCCGAGCAAAGTCGAATTCCAAATCGATCTAGTACCCGGAGCAGTGCCTATTGCTCGGCCACCCTACAGACTTGCACCCAGTGAATTACAAGAACTATCTACACAACTGCAAGAGTTGTTGGATAAAGGTTTCATCCCACCTAGCTCATAGCCATGGGGAACTCCAGTCCTATTCGTCAAGAAGAAAGACGGGATTTTCCACATGCGCATTGATTACCGTGAGCTAAACAAAGTAACCATCAAGAACCGTTATCCTTTAACCCGCATCGATGATTTGTTTGAAAAACTCTAGGGATCAAGCTTCTATTCCAAGATAGATCTTAGATCCGGTTATCATCGGTTGAGAGTCCAAGACGAAGACATCTCAAAGACGGCATTCAGAACTAGGTATAGTCACTACGAATTCATGGTCATGCCATTTGGATTGACCAAGGCACCCGCGGTATTCATGGATCTCATGAACCGTGTGTGTAAACCGTACCTTGATCAATTCGTCATCGTCTTCATTGATGACATCCTAATCTATTCCAAGAATAGGGATGAACCTGAGGAACACCTACGTTTGATTCTGGAATTACTGAGACAAGAGCAATTGTATGCTAAACTTTCTAAGTGCGAATTTTGGATTCGTGAAGTGCAATTCCTAGGACATGTAGTCAATGAGAAGGAAATACATGCCGATCCATCTAAGATAGAAGTCATCAAGAATTGGGCGGCACCGACAACTCCGACAGAGGTGCGACAATTTCTGGGATTGGCTGGCTGTTACCGTCGTTTCATCAAGGGATTCTCCAACATTGCTCAACCCCTCACTGCTCTAACTCAAAAGGGTAAACCCTACAACTGGGGTGACACCCAGGAGTCAGCGTTTCAACTGCTTAAACAGAAACTCTGCAGTGCACCTATCCTATCTCTCCCGGAAGGAACGGATGACTTTGTAGTGTACTGTGATGCATCCATTCAAGGTCTTGGTTGTGTACTCATGCAACGCGAGAAAGTGATCGCATACGCTTCTCGTCAACTGAAAATCCATGATAAAAACTACATGACTTTTGACTTAGAGTTGGGAGCCGTGGTATTTGCACTAAAGATATGGAGACATTACTTGTATGGTACCAAGTGCACTATTTATACCGATCGCAAGAGCCTTCAACATATTTTTGAACAGAGATAGTTGAACATGCGACAACGCCGTTGGGTCAAACTCTTGAACGACTATGACTGTGCAATCAGATACCATCCGGGTAAGGCTAATGTGGTAGCCGACGCCCTAAGCCGTAAGGACACCAAACCTAAACGAGTTCGAGCATTACAGCTCACTATCCACCCTGGACTACCTGATCAGATCCATAGTGCTCAAAGCCCTAAAAGAGGAGAATCTACCATTGTAATCCACGCGTGATATGGAGAAACAACTTGAGGTTAAATCGGACGGTATGCACTATTTCGCAGAGCGAATATGGGTTCCAAAGTACGGGAACATAAGGGAACTTGTAATGGATGAATCTCACAAATCTCGCTATTCTATTCATCCTAGTTCTGATAAAATGTATCCTGGCCTAAAGGTTCTTTATTGGTGACCGAACATGAAAGCTGATATAGCCACCTATGTTAGCAAGTGTCTGACCTACTCAAAAGTCAAATTCGAGTACCAAAAACCTTCTGGTTTGCTCCAATAACCGGAAATTCCGATGTGGAAATGGGAGCAGATTTCCATGGATTTTATTACCAAACTACCATGAACTTCTAGCGGATGCGACACCATCAGGGTGATCGTAGATCGTTTGAAGAAGTCCGCTCACTTCCTAGCAATCAAAGAGACTGGTAAGACGGAGAAACTTACTCATATTTACTTGAAGGAAGTAGTCTCTCGGCACGGAGTGCCAATTTCTATCATTTCGAATCGTGACGCTCGATTCACATCACGTTTTTGGCAATCTTTACAAAAAGCTTTAGGCACGCGTCTAGATATGACCACAGCGTACTATCCTCAAACAGATGGCCAAACGGAACGTACAATTCAAACCTTAGAGGATATGCTACGAGCTTGTGTGATCGATTTCGGTAACACTTGGGAATCCCACCTACCTCTGGTGGAGTTCTCCTACAATAACAGTTATCACACTAGAATCAAGGCAACACCATTCGAGGCATTATACGGACGAAAATGCTGATCTCCTATCTGTTGGGCTAAAGTTGGGGATAGCCAACTTACAGGTCCTGAACTTGTATTCGAAACCTCTGAAAAGATTGTTCAAATTAAAAACCGTATGGCGGTAGCTCGGGATCGACAAAAGGGCTATGCCGATAAGCGTCGTAAGTCGTTAGAATTTCAAGTAGGCAACATGGTTCTACTAAAAGTCTCACCTTGGAAAGGTGTGATTCGCTTCGGGAAACGAGGCAAACTGAACCCTCGTTATGTTGGACCAGTCATAATAGTGAAGAGAATTGGCCCAATAGCATATCAACTGGACCTACTAGAAGGACTGAGTGGTGTACACGATGTATTTCATGTCTCGAACTTGAAGAAATGTCTAGCAGACGAGACACTCGTTGTTCCTCTTGAGGAACTGCACAACGATGAGAAATTGCGTTTCATCGAAGAACCGATAGAAATCATGGATAGGGAAGTCAAAACGCTCAAATGCAGTAAAATCCGAATTGTCAGAGTTCGTTGGAACTCAAAACGCGGACCGAAATTCACATGGGAGTGCGAGGACCAGATGATGCGCAAGTATCTTCATCTGTTTAAGCACTCTACGTCGTACACTTAAGGTACTATTATAATTTCCGGGACGAAAATTCTTTCAACTAGGGGATGATGTGACACCCAGAAATTTTTTTTATTCTAATTTTCGAGACGAAAATTCTTTCAACTAGGGGATGATGTGACATCCGGACTTTTAGGATTAACTCCGTTAACAAATCAAGTTAATTCTTAACCTAATTAACTCATTACAAACCTCAGAGACTAATTCTATTAATATTTAAACTAAAATTGCAGGGACTAGTTGTGTAAATCCAATTCAGTTGACTTTAAAAGTCAAATTTGAATGAGATTAGTTCCTGTTGACTTTTACAAGTCAAACCATTCTTGTTCTTGATCCAAATTCGCGACCATAACTTCCTAACCGTTCGAATTCAAGTCTGGAATAAGTGGCATTGATGATCTCGAATTTCTACTAATCATTTCCATACGTTATAGTGCGTTAATGATTGTGAATTAAGATCCCAAACCGAAACCGTCAACCCCATTGACGTTTACCGTCGAATTCAAGCAAATCTGCTATCATTTCACAGTCTAACACCCTACGCATCTCAAACGAGTTCCTCTGAGTCTTTTGCACACATCATCTTCGCCGGAGATGCAGTAGGAGACGTCGAGGACTAACTCTTCGGATTCACGACAGTGAACTACTCAAACTCCATCAATTCGAACTTGATTCAGGTACCTAATCACACCTACAGTTTCGTTTTCATCCCTAGATCAAAATCCCTAACCTAATTGAGACCTATAACATCGAATTGGTTGAGAACCGATTCTAGGGTTCATCGTTTAAACGATCTAATCGAACCCTAACCTATACTCGATTTCAATCAAATTAAACCATAGGAATAGTTCACAATGTCCAAATCATCGAAAGCCCCATGAATCCAACCCGAAACATTATAATATTTAGTCAATTAGATTCTTGATCAAACCTAGGGTTTTCGAATTCAAAAACATGAAATTTAAGACCTTAAACTCGATGGTTTTGCAATTGAAATCACCCACAGATTCAGAATACCCCGATTATCAAAACCCCTATATCTGTTGGTTCAATCAAAATCGAATTCGTTGGCTTTGGGTGGAGTTTGGATCCGGATCGCGATGGGGGGGAAGGAACTCAGGGACTTGTATATTAAAACCTATCCGAACCAATCTAGTGTGTGATTACCCTAGCGGGTGAATGGGTTAAGGTGTTGGGCTTATGTGGGAGAGACCCGGGTTCGAGTCTCTCCACCTATTTTCTTTTTAAATATTTTTTAAAGCATTATTTTAATGTAAAAACTATCCCTATATTATTATATTAATATATTAATATATTTTAGCCTCGCAAAACGTCGTAGGCTCGGGTTTGGTTTGTAAACCATATTCACTAAAAATACCCACTTTTAAAATAATATATTTATATTATTTTCAAACCATGACTTCAAACAAAATAATATATTTATATTATTTTCAATCCGTGACCCCAATTAAAAATAATATATATTTAAATATTATTTTGATACGTTTATAAACATTGTGAGACGTTTCAAACTATTAAATAATATAATTATTTATATTATTTACCCACGGTTACATTCTCGAATAAAAATAATATATTTATTATTTTATCACATAAATGATGATTTTATTAATCCTATGAACTTAAAATAATATAATAAATTATTTTATTTTCTTAGGCCATTGTTAAATGGTACAAACGTACGAATGTTTATTAAATAACATTATATTCGTAGTTAGAGACGTTTGACACAAAACGCTTTTATCTTAATAATTATATTAAGAATTCCTTATTCCCGTGGACACGTTCATCTACTCGTTGATCATTAGGATGTTTTAAGACATTCAAATCTTTCGTTTCGTCGTCACAAATCCATTGTATCCCTAATTGTTATGTGTATAATTATAGGGCATACGTAAGCCGTTGCAGGCTAACACTTGTGGTCCCAATTGCATCCTTGTGTGATGATATCTACTCGTACACAACTCAGGTGAGTTTTCACGGCCCCTTTTTACTTGTTTTCCTATTAGGGAAGAAACATGAACACAGACAAACATTCTTTCACTTGTTTTCCCGTTGGGGAGAAACATGCATACAAACGAGCATTCTTTTACTTGTTTTCCCGTTGGGGAGAAACATGCATACAAACATCATTTTACTTGTTTTCCCGTTGGGGAGAAACATGCATACAAACGAACATCATTTTTACTTGTTTTCCCGTTGGGGAGAAACATGCTTGCAGACAAACATCCTTATACTTGTTTTTCTATCGGGGAGAAACATGTATACAAACAAACATGGATCACATAGTATTTCACTACCACTTGTGTACTTAAGCGTAAACACTATCATGAAAGTCCTCACATCGAACCGTGAATATGGACTTAGCGAGGTAATTTGAGTAGTACTACTGGGTTTGACAAACCCCACCCGGGCTAGTCGCGCTAGCACGATTGGAGGTCGAACGGGTGTAGATTGGCCTAAACGTATTAGTCAGAGTTGATAGACCTGGCCGGAGGCAAACAAACAAACAAACAATTAGTTTAGGTTGCGAGCGCTTAGAGTAACTTGTACACTGTCTAGATAGAAATAAGCGTGACTTACGTATATGGATCCTGCAAACACACAAACAGTTTATTTACTTACAAACCTGTGAACTCACCAACATCGTGTTGACACTTTTTCTTACATGTTTCTCAGGTCGCTAAGGCACAGGTTGCACACCTAGGACATGCATGGAGTCCTATTGTCATTGCATTTTTATGCAAACATTTAAAACGATTCACTTGCTTTTATTAAACTAAACTTGGGCGCGTTTGTTTTGCGCAGTAACTATTTGACATAAACCGCTTCCGCATTTAACTCTGAACTTTTATGATATTTCATTTATGTCCCATATAATGACGTTTGATGTAACTAATGATTGAGATCGTGGTTTGTCACACGGCAAACGGTAAAACTCCGTTAGTGGAATTTGGGGGTGTGATTGCGAGGGAATGAAAATCCAACATTTTCACTTTTAATCCTTGAGCTTTCTTCTCTTGCTCGGTTTCTTCAGGATATAGCTTCCTATTCCACACGAGCTCCTGAAAATATACAATAGACTCAAATACAGACTTAAACGACTCAAAACGAATATAAAACTAAGTAAAACGCACGAAAACAATAGGAACGGTCCGACAAACCTCGGACTTAACTTTCCTCTTTTCCTAAATCCTATGATTCCTTTCCGGGGTGACACTTTCAACAACACTCGTTCCCCCACGTTAAATTCAATAGGACTTCGCCGCTTATCCGCATAGGATTCTGGCGATCTTGCGCGGCCTTTATTCGTGCCTTGATTTGATCAAGTCTTTCCAATGTATCTTTAACAACTTCGAGACTTCCCAATTCCTTCTGTCCCATTTCACCCCAACAGACCGGGGTCCTGCATCTCCTCCCATACAACATCTCATAACGCGGCATGCCTATCGTCGCGTTATAACTATTGTTATAGGAGAACTCGGCTAATAGCAGGTGACTGTCCCAACTACCGCCGAAATCTGTGATACAAGCACGAAGCATATCTTCTAGCATTTGAATGGTCCTCTTAGACTGACCATCCGTTTGTAGGTGGTATGTTGTGCTGATACTTAACCTTGTGCCCATCGCTTCATGAAATCTTTTCTAGAACCTCGATGTGAATCGTGTGTCCCGGTCAGATACAATCGACAAAGGCACCCCATGTCATACTTCAAATTTTGTGATAAATACTTTCGCTAACCTTTCCGACTAGAACGTCTCTCGAATAGGTAGGAAATGAGCACTCTTCATCAAACGGTCCACAATTACCCAAATGGTGTCATGACCTGTAACTGTATGGGGTAACTTGGTTATGAAGTCCATGGTAACGTGTTCTCACTTCCATTCCGGTATCTCAAGGGGTTGAATCTTTCCATACGGCTTCTGGTGTTCGGCCTTTACCTGTGAGCAAGTCAAGCACTTGCTAACGTACTTTGTGTCATTTTTCTTCATTCCAAGCCACCAGTAATCCTTCCTCAGGTCTTGGTACATCTTAGTGGCACCGGGATGGATAGAGTAGCGAGACTTATGAGCCTCATCAAGGATTTTGGTTCTAAGTTCGCCGCCCATGGGTATGCATACCCGTCCAAAAGGTGTTCTTACCCCAAGGGTATTATATTCCAACTTTTCTTGTTGACCAACCATTCTTTCCTTCTTTATATTCTCTTCCTTAAGTGCTTCGACTTGAGCCTTCTCAATCTTAGTCATAACATCCGGTGTCACCACCAGTTGGCAAGCTTTCACCCTAATAGGAGTTGGCACGTTGTTTCAGCTTAGAGCGTCGGCCACCACGTTTGCTTTCCCATGATGATATATGATTTCACAATCATAAACCTTTAAGAGTCCTAAGCATCGTCTCTCCTTCATATTCAGTTTCTCCTGTTCGAAGAAGTATTTCAAACTTTTCTCGTTGGAGTATATGGTAAACTTCACTCTGTAGAGGTAGTGCCTCCAGATTTTTAATGCAAACACGACGGCGGCAAGTTCCAAATCATGGTTCGGGTCATTGACTTCATGAACTTTTAGTTGCCGCGACGCGTACAAAATCACCCTCCCACGTTGCATCAATACACACCCTCATGGAACCATCCATCTCTTTCACAAACAGCATTGGGGCACCCCAAGGTGAGATGCTCGGTCTGATAAATCGCTTCTCCAATAACTCGTCTAATTGTGTCATTAGCTCTTTCATCTCCATAGGTGCTAGTCGATATGGAGCCTTGGCCACGGGTTGGGCATCTTGTAACACCTGCCAGTTTAAGGTCCCAAGATTTGTCGAGAATATTTATATGAAATGACAGGAAATATCAGGAGACCCGGAAGATAGAAATAAATTAAGAATTCTGAAATTCGTAGGGTAGCGAACCACTACCTACTAGTTAACGCTCTGCTACATGCTCAATATTTCTGCCGCCGAAAGGCGTAGCGGACCACTATGCTTTGGAAAGTGAAGAAAGGGCTGATTCCAACAGACCCTATGGAACTTACCATTCCACTAATCCTACTCCAATCAATACTACCAAGGTTAATGAAGAAAGAATTGCAGCTATAAAAGCCCAAATAGCCGAATTGGAGAGGATAGAAGCAGAAAAAGACGCAAAGATCGCCGCTCTACAACAAGCGTTGATTAGAGCTAGAGGACATTAAGATATAAAACTATGTATCGTCTATGTTATTTTCATCTACTGTATTGTATTTTAAATTGTGGAACAATAAAAACCTTGTATTTCTTTTATTAAGATATCTTCAAAATATAACAAATACTACGTTTTCTCGTTTAGAATGTCAATGAGGACCGGACCCTCCACTAACACAAGAGGGAAAAAAACAAGCTGATGATGCCTTAGAGCAAGAGGCTTAGGCTGCTGAGATGCAAAAACTTATTAGCAAAGGAATTTAGGACGCAATTCCATCTATTCTCAAGGTTTTGAAAAGGCTCAGGCTGCTAACCCGAATTCAAATCATAACTCTGAGCACAACGAGTCAAATCATACTGTTTTCTGTGAGAAAGGAGCACACAAAGACTCACACCCATCAAAGTTCCAAGACTAAGAGGACCTGCAACAAGGAACACTACTCTTCGAGTGATAGTTCCGTAGAAAGTTACAGACCTCGTCATAAGAGGAACAAGCAACTAGGCTACCCCTACAAAACTTTCCAGGCTTGTAAGCCATATGACTTCTTGGGTAAAGAAGGAGGAGTCGCTGCACATTGATAGATCCAAAAGACTGAGTCAGTCTTGGCCATTAAGCAAATGCGTTGAGGAAGACAAAGCCCTATTCGCCTCTAACCTATTCACGAATTTTGCTTTAGAATGGTGGAACGCACTGGTTTCCGCCAAAGGGTGAGATAGGGCATACCGAATGAGCTGGAGCTCGTTCAAGGATAGAGTCAAAAGAAAATTCTGCCCGATTAATGAAGTCGAGCAGAGAGAGCATAAATTTCTGAACATAAGGATGGTTGGCTCTAACCATCTGGACTACATGGCCAAGATGTTGGAGTACGCACGACTAGGACCACATCTAGCCACTCCAGAATCTAATCTTATTAAGAGATACATCTATAGATTAGTCAGTGAAATCCGGGACATGGTTAAAGTCTCTAAGCCTTAGACCCTCGATGACGCCATAGATTTAGGCGCTTAACTAACAGACGAAATGGTCCGAACCTTGGAGGAGAATAGGAAGAAGGAAACCTCCAACAAAGGGAAACTTGATCACAAAAGGCCTAACCGAGCCTTCAGCCCGAAGGAAGGGCAATTTAGTTTCCCCGAATGCAAAACCTGTAGAAGGAGGAATCTTGGAAAATGTTGATATCTCACACCGACACCGTGCCCTGACTGCAAGAGCACAGGTTATCAAACTAACCAATGCCCCCGAAAAAAGCCAGTCACATGTTATAACTGTAAGGAAACTGGGCACTATAAAAGTGAATGCACAAAACCAAAAGATGTCGGTGGTTGAAACCAAAAATAATGCACGGGCATTCCACTCGAACGCCAAAGAGGCTGCCAAGATGACCGATGTCATATACGGTACATTTCTTGTCGATAGCACTTATGCTAAGGTGCTATTTGACTCTGGGGCAACCCAAAGTTTTATAGATCATAAATTCTGTAAATTAGTAAATAAACCCTTAGCTAAGCTAGACAAAACGTACCAAGTCGAAACCGCGAACGGAGATTTGATTCAAGCCTCCGAATCCTTGAATGACTATTCAATTTCTCTATCCGGACATGTCATACCTGTACAACTTCTACCAATGGAATTGGCGGGTTTCTACATAGTCCTTGGAATGGATTGGTTAGCGACTAACCAAGCCCATATCCTTTGCGACAAGAAGGCGATTTGTGGAATACGTGTATGTAACGAGGTTGAAGCGTTTCCAGAATCATGTTTGTCAACCGAGGGTTATTGAAGTGGTCAAACGACAAAGTTTCTTGAATCACGAACTTCGCCATTCGATCTTAAACCATATTTACGTCGTAATGAAATATTTGACCGTCACTACCCAATTGTGTTTGTTCGGAGTCATCCGTCGTCGCCTTCAACGCCTTGCAAAATTTATTAACAATGTGCTTCTTTAAACTTGAGTTTGATTCTTTACTTAAAAAAGTGCCACAAAACTTGCAACGAGCCTTTTGAGACCCGTCACTAAACTCAACCAAACCCCAATTGCACCAAATTTCTTGATTCCTAGTATGCGGAATCACCCGAACAACAGTTGGTGATTGAGCAACAGATGATTGTGATTGTGTCTGAGCCATTGCGAGTAGAAAGTCGGGAATGAGAGTTAAACGAGTATTTTTGCGTTTTTTTCGCTCGGTTTTGCGTTTTCAAGTTGGGTACTCAACGAATTTATCAAACATCTATTTATACTAACTTAGGGGCTAAACTACAAAAAAGGTCAAAATTCGGCTCCAACGGTAATATTACCGTTAAAAACGGCTTTTAAAAAAAACGTGTTTAATGGCTAGAACCGGGTAGGAACCGGTTCTAGCCGGGTCCAGGTAAGAACCGGTCGAGTGCAAAAATCTAGGAACCGGCGGGTACAATCGGGTAGTAACCGGTTCTTGTTTCGGCCGGGTAGAAACCGGAACCTGTTCGGGCCGGTTCCGGTTCCGAAAAAGGTTTTTTTGTGCAAGTCTACCCTAATCTTATTACCAAAGGCGCAAAAATTTTAAGTTGAGTTGCAGACTTGCAGTTGATTTAAGCCTGCTAATTGTAAAGAGTCCAACTAAAGTTGGAATTATTAGCCCATGTGATGTGTAAAGCCCAAAACCCATCCGCCATTTCCAGCTTTCCCGGTTACAGTTTGGCCCTAATTCCTTCTAAACTGATACACTCACACACGTAGCAACGACACGGCCGGAGGTTTCTTCAGGCGAACTCTGGTAAGATCACTTCTTCTACGGATCAAAATCGGTTCAGATCTGTAATTTCATTTACAAGCTCCATAGAGAAAACCTGTTACTGTCTGTGATTAAACTAATCAATTTAATTCGCAAATCAGTGTTTGCACAAGTTTATATGCTCTTTATCGCGTGTGTGGAACCATTAGGTATTTACTAGCGTTGTTTTTATGATCCAAAACCAGGTGTTGGCTGTTATACCATCAGAAACCCTAGAAACAAGAATCTTAAAACCCTAATTTTGTTGTTTTTCATCATTGTTTGCTGGACCTGTGCACATTCTCTCTCTCTCTCTCTCTGTGTGTGTTGAAAATCTAAAACCTGCCTGAAATATGAAAGGAAACAGCTTCTATTATGATTTCCTACTTTTGTATTACATCTAACTAGATACTTGATGTTCAGATCTCAATTACCTTCAAGGCTACTGCATTTTGTCTATCTGCTGACTTTTAATGGCGGTATGTTACAGTGTTCATGATAACTTGTGGAGTTACTATAAGTTTGTTATTTCATTTTCTATTTGGTTACCCTGCCTGTCTACTTTTGATGTGCATTTCAGGTTGAAAAGCTTTTTAAAGATGAGGCTACCGAAGAAAAGGGTGAACGAGCCCGTATGGTGAGCTTTTTGAAATCTATTATCAATCTTATAATCTATGTTGTCAAAAGCGCACCAGGCGCAGCCTTGTCGCCTCACTTCAAAAACCCCATTTTCAGGCCAAAATCCGGCTAAAAATCTTCTGAACAGGTCTGAAACAATTACACTAGTCCTAAACAAGCCTGGAATCAACCTAAAACAGCCTAAACTAGCCCAAAACAAGCCTAAAACTTGTCTAAAACCCCTAAAAATGGTATTTTTATACTATTCACGTTGCTTAAAAAAAGCCCTCGCTTTTTAAGCGCCTTGCGCCTAGTCTCCGGGCGACGCCTATGCCCCTTGACTGCCCCTATACACTTTGACAACATAACTTATAATTTCTTTGCTCATCTGCACTTGTTATGGTAGCAACTTGCCTTTTTTTTGCAAATAATTATTACTGATTTATTGGATGCAATTTATCTTCATGATTTAGGCATCCTTTGTTGGAGCCATGGCAATAGCTGACTTGGTCAAAACAACCTTAGGGCCTAAAGGAATGGTATGTCTTTTTTCTTTTTTTTCCCTTTTGTAACATGTGTAATTCAGCTAGTAGATTTTGATCTGCATATTTGTCTAATTAAATTATTTTTTAATTGTTCCTTTTTTGCAGGATAAAATATTACAGTCTACAGGTAGAGGACACAGTGTCACTGTCACTAATGATGGTGCCACTATCTTAAAGTCCCTTCATATTGACAACCCAGCTGCTAAGGTCCTTATTGGTATCCTTTGAATAGTAATAGCATTTTGCCACTGGGTGGTAAGAAAAGCTTCATATGTTTGTTGTTATCTAATATAATCACCAAGGAGGTGGTGAAGGGTGCTCTGAACTTGAGATTTTTCACAAAAAAGTTTAACAAAGTTTGTCAAGTTTCTTAATTTAAAAATTAGACATCTCAAAAGTGCAAGATGATGAAGTGGGTGATGGGACTACTTCAGTGGTAGTTTTGGCTGGTGAACTTTTGAGGGAAGCTGAAAAGTTAGTAGGATCAAAAATTCATCCAATGACAATAATCTCAGGTTTCATTTATGCTTTTTCTTCTCTTTGTATTCTGGGTTCAGTTTTTTCTCAGTTTCTAAATGTGTGTATTTGTGGTAAAATGCTTGGTCACGTTTTCAGGTTACCGGATGGCTGCTGACTGTGCTCGTAGAGCTTTGCTGGACAGGGTCAAAGACAATAAAGATGATGCAGGTTGTTATTGCGGACATCAGTTACACCTGTTCACCATTTCATATTGTGATATTGCATTTATAGTTTTATTTTGGTCACTTAAAATATTTACAAATCTGAGTACATTTATTTTCATTTTAATGTTAATGGCTCGTAAAAGCAGGGTTTCAGTACATTTATGTATTCCAGGCATATGTTAAATTAAATTTATTGATATTTTTTTCGTGTTCATGCAGAGAAATTCAGGTCAGATTTGATGAGGATTGCTATGACCACTTTGAGTTCAAAAATTCTGTCACAGGACAAGGAACATTTTGCAAAATTGGCCGTTGATGCTGTTATGAGGCTAAAAGTGAGTTTTTGGCTTTATTTAACGACTATAAAAGTGGATACATGTTTTCTTGACTTGAAAGGGGCAAAATTTAACATCATAACATGCGTTGATGCCATCATTTCTTTTCTGAAAATATTCATTAGTAGTTACTGATAATTTCATTGAATATGTCAGGGAAGCACAAACTTGGAATCGATCCAAATCATCAAGAAAGCTGGAGGTTCACTAAAGGATTCTTTTTTGGATGAGGGGTAAGTCAAATAACCTTATTCTTATTCTCTTCTTTTATGATTATTGATTAATATGAAACAGAGTTTATATAAGAAGATGATACCCCAAATATAATTGGTATCACATTTTTATGCAGATTTATTCTAGACAAAAAGATTGGTCTTGGGCAACCAAAACGTATAGAAAATGCAAACATATTGGTTGCAAATACAGCAATGGACACAGATAAAGTAAAAATCTATGGAGCACGTGTTCGGGTAGATTCAATGGCCAAAGTTGCTCAAATCGAAGGAGCAGAAAAAGAAAAAATGAGAGAAAAAGTGCAAAAGATAATTGGTCATGGGATTAACTGCTTTGTTAACAGACAACTAATTTACAATTTCCCTGAGGAATTGTTTGCTGATGCTGGCATTCTTGCAATTGAGCATGCTGATTTTGATGGCATTGAACGCCTTGCTTTAGTTACTGGTGGTGAAATAGCATCAACTTTTGATAATCCAGAATCTGTTAAACTTGGGCACTGCAAACTCATTGAGGAAATTATGATTGGCGAGGATAAGTTGATCCACTTTTCGGGTGTTGAAATGGGTCAGGCTTGTACGATTGTTTTGAGAGGAGCAAGGTATGCCATGCATATATTTTTAAATTTATTTATCTAATGACGTAATGCACTTTTCACATTACTATTAAGCAATATTCTCATCATATTCAAATTTATTTGAGTCTTCCTTGAGGTATTGATAATTTCGAACTTGCCATGGTAGTAGGCTAAAATGTTTGTTTTGGTAGTGTTTGTGTGATTTTGAATTAGCATATTCAAATAAGAAACTGTAATAAAATATGCTGCAGGAGATGGTTTCTAAATGTGTTTCTGTTTGAAATTGTAATGATTTGTTGAAGTATTCCACAAATTCTGATTATTTAAGAAACTAATAGATAAAATGCTAAGAAGTCATTATTTAAAAATATTTTTTAAGTATTCATATTTGAAAGTATCACAATGTATTTTTTATTAGTTTTAAAAATATACTTGTTAATAATTTATTCATTAACTAGTTTTTTTATGTTATTAGTTCATTTTGTATTAGCGTTATTAACAACAAAAATGTGGGGGAAAAAATAGGGTAATTATGTGATTTTATATTTCTTAAAGAACCCAATTTGTTGCAGCAAGTTTGAAACTAATTATCCAAAACTAATTATTTGATTGTTTATTCTTCTTATCTGCTACGGTGATTTAGATTTCTGACACTAGTAGTGATACTAATAATTCCTATATTTTGGTTGCAGCTTCCATGTTCTTGATGAAGCAGAAAGATCGTTGCATGATGCCTTGTGTGTTCTGTCTCAAACAGTAAACGACAGCAGGGTTCTCTTAGGTGGAGGATGGCCTGAAATGGTGATGGCAAAGGCAGTGGATGAGCTGGCACGAAAGACACCTGGCAAAAAATCTCACGCCATTGAGGCTTTCTCGCGTGCCCTCATTGCAATCCCAACAACTATTGCTGACAATGCTGGTTTAGACAGTGCTGAGTTAGTAGCTCAACTTCGTGCTGAGCACCACAAGGAGCATAGCAATGCAGGGATTGATGTGATTATTGGCTCCGTAAGTGAATTCAACCGTTTAATTTAAATTGTTTTAAGTTCTATAATAGATTTCCGTCCAATAAACTAGCATATAACCCTTAATCGCCAAACTGCATTATTTGCACATTCCTATAACTGTGCGCGTTATGGGGTAACATTGACATTTAGCTATGATACAATGTGTTTGGTTAATGGTTACGCTGATGGTTGGATTTTGTGCAGGTTGGAGATATGTCAGAGCTTGGAATATCAGAGGCATTTAAGGTGAAGCAGGCTGTATTGCTCTCTGCAACTGAAGCTGCAGAAATGATTCTGAGGGTGGATGAAATCATCACCTGTGCACCCAGGAGGCGAGAAGATAGAATGTGAACACATTGTAGTAGGTCCCATCGACCCATTGGTTAATGTGCTCATCAGACTAGTGGATTGGGTTGGGTTGGGTTTGGTTTTCAGTTTACTTAAAACTTAAAGTTTTGTTTGGTGGTTTGCTGTAGCAAAATGTTGCATTATGTCATCTGTGTTTTTCTGTTCTCTTTTATTTGGAAGGGGGACTGAATCTTGAACTATTGTCATGTATCCAGCCTGTGTTTCTTTTTTAAACTGTTGAGGTACCCATCTTGTTAACGACTAACCGAGTATTCTCAACTATGAGTGGCAAAACAGATGAGTCGGATCTGTTTGTATAATGGGTTGGGTTGGGTTGGGTTGGGTTGGGTTGGAGGGTGGTGCTTATTGGTTTGGTGGTTATTGTGGCTGGACAAGTTTAATAAGAATATTATTAAGAACTAGGAACAATCAAGAAAGGTTGAATATGCAGTAAAAATCATATGCACAACATTTTCTTTATTGTGCACACCCATGTGTATTTTCAGAAGGCATATATGTATGCATGACAAGTGTTGGAATCACACTTTTTTTTACATATAGCTAATAGTTATTCAAAACATTGTAAAATAATTTTTTTTCTTTGGGTTACAATATTAATATCGATGCTATGTATTTTAATTTGGGGTGGCTTGTATCGTAGACAAGATTAAGGAGGTGAGATTGAGGTGGTTTGGCTATGTGAAGAGGAGACAGTTGGCGGCGTTAGTAAGAATCGTGGAGAGCATCTAAATGGAGGGGAGGAGCAAACGCATGCCCAAACTGACTTGGGATGAGTGAATTAGGCGTGATTTGCTAGACTTACATTTATTTGAGGACATGATCGAGGACAAGAGTTCGTGGAGACGTATGATAAAGGTTATGTATTTATAGAAGAGTGTATAGAGTACTTCTAGACTTACTTAGAGGCTTATATGCACTTTCTAGAGGATTGATACTACCTTAATCATGTCACCCTCCTCTTTTACCTACCATTGTTGTAGTCTGTCTCCTCATTATGTGATGTCAGTAGTTTACTGTTATTATTGATAGTTTTTGTTTTGCTATTCCTTTTATTTCTATGTGACATTATATTCTATGTGGTTATTATATTTACAGGTCAAGATAAGGTTTGTGAAGCCGAGGGTCTCATCGGGTGCAACCTCTTTATCATACTTGTAGAGGATAGGTTTTGCCCCCACCCCACCCCACCCTACCCTCCCCAAACCCTACCTCTATGTCATGGAGTGATCTTCCAACTCTCGTGCGACACTTAGATTTTGATCTAAGTTAAGCCTTTGTCCCGGTTATGTAGTAATTCAAGTAATGTGTTGTTGAAGCGTACAAGTTACGATCAAATAAATCTTTGTATTGCTTACAAGAACAAGTGTGCAAGAAGCTTTTACAAGGCTAAGAGTTGTGGGTTATGTGGGGTAATCTCAAATGAGACCAACATCACCTATTTATACTAGTAGGATGTTGGTTCTAGATGCTTCCTATTCTAGTTGCTTCTTACAAGAAATTACACAACTAATCTAGAGTGATCCTACTAAATATCTTGAGCATTTAGGGCTGATCTAGAGGGTTCTAATCAGCCTTCTTTGATCCAGATTTGTCCAGCCATTTCCCATCATTTTCAAGGCCTTTCTAGATCGTTCTGGGCTGCACCATTTGTCTAGAGTTTGGCAGCCCTTTTCGACATTTTCCAGCAGCTTCTGTGGCCTTTCAAGGCTGTTTTAGAACATCTCCAAGGTGTCAGGCTGGTCCAGAGACTTCGAGGCTGTTCCGGGCAGCCTTAGATGCTCCTAAACGTGTCCGGAACCTTCCGGAACTCGGGTGTTGCGACCTGAATTTAGGCGGGTCGTGACATTCTCCCCCACCTAAATCCACGACGTCCTCTTCATGTTTGTGCGACACGCCCTTGTTTCGTTCACGTCTCATTTTAACAGATGCGCGTAGTGATGAGCTTGTGCCTGGTCTTGTTTTGGAACCAAACTCGAGTTGTATTGTTGTCATTACCATACCTTGTCGTCTAGTGTCTGACTCCAAGTTGACCGTGTAAGTTTGTCATGCGTTCATGATGCAAAATTTGTTTGCGAATGGTATGGGAAATGTTGATTCTTTTGTGAAGAAATCTTGGCCAAGCACGGACTTGTGGTCTTGTATTGGTACTACGGAAAGGTCTATCCTGCCTTACCATTTCCTGATCGTGGCTTTGACGCCGTATACCATCCCTTTTATTGGTTGGATGAGTCCATTCGCGGACTTTATATTCGCATCTTGTTTTGTTATTCGCACACCAAGCCTTATGGCTTCGTCTGTTGAAACGAAATTATGGCTTGCTCCCGTGTCAACCAATGCTTTTACGGGTCTCCCGTTTACAACCATGTTGGCAAGTTGAAGTCCTTCTGTCGACTTCCTTTCTGGTTTTGTGGTTCTTAATTCCAACTTGCCCTTGGGCTTTCTCACGTTATGCTTTGGCTTGGACGTTTGTTGTGTGTTCAGAGTATTGAAGTGTCGTAGTTGCATGGACCCCAAACATGTTTCTGCTTACCAACGGATGGTGTTGGTTTAGCCTTCTTGACTTTTGGAGTGATCATGTTAGCACTGTTGCTCGTGCTATCGAATTCCTTGTTGTTGTTGTTGTTCACCTTTGCTTCTGATTCAGCAAAGTTTTTATGAGAGCTTTGGAACTCGTTGTGTACCTCGTTTCGTAGCCTATCGATCTCCCTTTTGATCATGGCTTGCAACTCGAGGCATATGAATTTGATGGCAACTTTGAAGTCCTCTCTGAGTCCATCTAACTCAGTTTGCAATGTTCCCAAAGCTTCTAGCTTCTCCAAGGAACAATCGATTAATATTCCGAGTTGTGTGACCGATGCTTCAACATTAGCCATCCTTTTGTCTAAGGACCCAACCAAATCCTTAGATGTGCCTTTGTCTTTCTTAGCTTCTTGTCGGGTCTCGTTATGATCATGTGTTTCCTCTTTGCTAGCGACGTTCTCTTTGTTCACTGTTCCTTTCTTGCTTTTCTTGTTCGCCATCCCAATGAACAGTTCTGGCTCTGATACCACTTGTCACGTAGTGATCTTCCAACTCTCGTGCGACACTTAGATTCCGATCTAAGTTAAGCCTTTGTCCCGGTTATGTAGTAATTCAAGTAATGTGTTGTAGAAGCGTACATGTTACGATCAAATAAATCTTTGTATTGCTTACAAAAACAAGTGTACAAGAAACATTTATAAGGCTAAGAGTTGTGGGTTATGTGGGATAATCTGAAATGAGACCAACATCACCTATTTATACCAGTAGGTTGTTGGTTCTAGATGCTTCCTATTCTAGTTGCTTCTTACAAGAAATTACACAACTAATCTAGAGTGACCCTATTAAATATCTTGAGCATTTAGGGATGATCTAGAGGGTTCTAATCAGCCTTCTTTGATCCAGATTTGTCCAGCCATTTTCCACCATTTTCAAGGCCCTTCTAGATCGTTCCGGGGCTGTACCATTTGTCCAGAGTTAGAACATCTCCAAGGTGCCGGGCTGGTCCAGAGACTTTGAGGCTGTTTCGGGCAGCCTTAGATGCTCCTAAGAGGATTTTACTAGGTACGTTTCGTTTCGTTTGGTTTGGTTGGTATTTTAATTTGGGGTGTGACTTTTTTAAAATTGAAAGCAAAGATATGTTTAAGATATTTGTTATTCAAATTTGGTTTAGTTGGACCAAATCAAACGAATTTCTAATTTTAGGGTTCTACATTAAAACCATAATATCAAATCCAATATTGTTTATGGATACGGCGAGGGTATAAATTCCCCCTCTTGCTCTTATCCATCTATTATATCATTACCCGTTTCACTCCCCCTTTCTTCTTCCTCTGTATTTTCCTCTTTCCAGCGATTTGATACTCTAGCTGAGTTGTTGTTCATGGTGTTTGTTTCTCATAAGAGTGAAAAGTCCAGCAAGGGAGAAGGATCATCAGTGACGGATATTGCTGTAAAGTGGAAAGAGTCCGACTATGAAGCCTTTCTATCCTATTATGGTATTTTGCCTTACTGGAAACCAGGGTTCCAATCTCCGAGCCGTCATGCCTTTAATGGTTGAGACAATCCTTGAGACCGGTGAGATCGATGACTGAATCTGTTTCACCTAGGTGCATCTCTCCTGGTATACAATTCAGATAAATTCCATGGTTCTTTTGGTTTCTCCATTATCGACTCACCGCCACAGATTTCTCAGCCTTGATATAAACCTTGGCCACTGCCACGAGGGCTTCCATGGTATGAGGAATGCCATTTGGTCCATGTAAACGCCTAATCAGATGATCGTCTCATACCCCATTAATAAAACCTGAAATTATAAGATATTCGGTGGCGCCATCAATCTATAAACTCTCCAGATTGTACCGTACCGGGAATTGCTCTACCGTTTCACCGTCCCTGCGACGGATGTGAAGGATTTATGTTTTATCCCTTGTATGACGTTTTTTTTTACTAAACTGTTGCATTAATTTTTCTAATTAATTCCTCAAAATCATCAATACCCCCTACTGGCAAACTATCAAACCACAAACTAGTCGCACCAAAAAGGGTTTGTACAAACATATGGCACCACACCGGAATGGACCACTGTTCGATCTCGCCTACACTAACAAACACGTTAACATGATCGCCTGGAAATGTTGAGCCATCGTATTTCCCCACAGTGGAGGGCATCTTCAACTTTGCCGAGAAATCCGCTTACGCGATGCGCTTGGTAAACTTAGACTGGGAGATAAGGGCGTGAGGCGATATGGTCTGGTAAAATCATCGTCAACCCCCCCCCCCCCCCCCGCCGCCACTATCCTCCAGTTGATGCACGAGGGATGCTGTTAATCCGCCACCAGACCCCCCTCAATACTTATCGAGACAGGCGTGGTAAAGCGAGGAAGCATGCGATCAAACGGGGTTGCGGGCATGCCATTATGGTAAGAAAGACGAGTTCGAACACTGGCTAATTGAGACTCCGGTAGCCATTGTTCATATTGTTGCATATATCGCTGCTGTTCCACCCACCAATCGTTAGGCGGAAGGAGTGGTAAATGATATTGTGCAAAAGGAAAAGGGGCAAAAGCAGGTTGTCCTTGAGGTATAACGGAAAAGGTGGAAGGTTCTATGTCGGTAGTTGAGAAGAGGATCCTATAGGGGCGGATGATTGAACCCAACGGCTTGAGAAAGGAAGTTGGAAGGGCCTAGATGTAGGCGGAAAATTGGTGCTACGTGAGGTGTGTGCAATACACCTTCACTAAGTGTGTAAGTTTGTGATCCTACCGGCTGAGACACGGAAATCGGCGGGACAGATGCGGTCGGCAATGCTAGATCCGATTCCGAAGAGTGATGTTCCAATTCGTCCTTCGAGTCTTCCTTAAATACAGGTGTGAGTGGGATTCTCCCTCCAAATGAAGAAACTGTAGAGACGAGAACCATAGAGAGGGGGGGGGGAGTGGAGCTAAGTATCTAGGATGAGGAACAAAAAAAGTAGGAGTAGAAGTAGCCATGGATGTATCGGAAAAAGGAGTGAGAAATCTAGCTCGTTCGACCACTAGATGGCGCAATGTTAACGCTAATCTCGATCTGTGGTTGATCCAGAGATCCAACGCTAATAAGTTTCTCCGATTAATCCTTGACTAGCAACTCCTCTATTCCTAATCGAGTTCTTTGCAAAAGAAAACGCGCGTTAAGGCGTCACAGGAAGGGAATAATCTCTGTAATCACCCTCTGACGCGAGAATCAGTTTTTTTTTCAAAGGTGATGAAATAGAGAAGATGATGTGTGAGTGAGAGTGTGTGTGGGTTTGAAGCATACCTGGTGTTTTCCTTTCTCTCCTTTATATACCGTTGGAGTAGGATTTTTCCACCTTGGTTGCGTGAGGGTTGTGGGGCCCCTCAGTAGAGTCACACAAATGTCTTCCTTGGCTCGTATTGATGGACACGACATCTTTGCATCTAGGGCGGGCATGTGGCCTTAACTCTTTTTGTGATCCCCATTGGGATCTGGCCTTATCTATTGATGGACCACTCTTAAATCGATGTTGGGCTGTTTTTCGGCCTTTCCTCTTCAAATATATTTTTACGAATCATGACTTGGAATAAAATATTTCCAAACAATGTAAGCGAACAAATGAAAAAACAAATATGTAAATAATACTCCGTGTTTCATCACATCAAACTTTAGCCCCTATATATTCTTTCAGCTCGCAACATTCAAATTTACTTTATTTATTTTAGAATAATACACTTAACAACTTACCTTTTCTGTATTAATTCCGTGGAATAGCAACAAACTAATATAAATTTATAAAAAAATTGTTTACCTCCTAAATTGATACTTTTAACATCTTGGAAGATCGGATTGGCTTCCAACTAATGTTGGGTACTTGGGGTTAGTGGTGTACAAATCGGTTATTTTTTACCTGAACCGGTTCAAACCGAACCGAACCGAACGAACCGGTTTGGGTTGACCATGGTCAAAATCGGTTTGTCCATAAACCGGTTCGGTTCAAACTGGGTTACAAGACCAAAATACCCAAACCTATTAAACCGGTTAGGGTCGGGTATGACCGGTTTACCCTTTAAACCGGTTTAAACCGGTTTTTTATAAAAAAAATAAAAAAATTCAATAAAATTCAATATAATTAAAAAAAATATATAACAAATATAAAACATAAAGTTCAACGTTTCTTGATATTTGGGAACTTCGTTTGAGGAAGCACCAATACTACTTGCCATGGTTTTTTTTAGAGAGTTTAGAGCGAGTTTAGGGAGCGTTTAAAGAGCGGTTTTAGAGATTAGAGAGTGTAGAGAGATGTGTGATTAAACCTAAACACCCCCAGCCATTTATAGTGATTTATGGGTGCAAATGGGGCCAAAAAAGGGCCAAAAAGCTCTCAAACGGCTATATTCCCATTGTATAACGGCTATACATTTTTCAGCAAAAAAACCAGTTTGAACCGGTTTAAAAGTCGGTTTCTGAACCGGTTTAGAGGAACCGGTACCTAACCCGGTCAGCATCAGGAAAGGTCAAACCGGTTTGTAACCTCCGGTTTTCTTCGGGTTTGAACCGGTTTAAGGTAAACCGGTTTATGGCGAACCGGTTTTCGGGTACTTGGGGTCAAGTGAGTCCGGGAACTTTTTTTTTTAATGTTATTTAGTATTCAATACTTGTTTTCATGTGTGATATATAAAGAGTGACCTGATTCACTACACATATTTGAAAGTGACCATTGGATCCGCCACTGCTTTTAACTAGGGCCAATTTAGACGAAAGCGATATGGACTTAAATTCCAATTCACGAGTTGGTTAGATTTGTGATGAAGACCTAGAAACCAGGTTTCATTTGTTTGCCACATAAAAGACGTATATCCAACATACATAACACAAAAATGTGCTACAAAGAAATTAAGTCGTGTTCCATCCTTGCTACATATCGCGACTAGATACCCAAAATTAATTCCAGGGTCATAATTATAGTTGATAGTCTTGATATCATTACAAATACATCAAGGTTCTCATACTTAATTAGGGTTATTAATCAAAATCACAAAAAAAACCAAACTTCACAAGTACTTTCCCCACAATTTATCTAGTCAAGGCGAAAATGACTCAAATTAACATTATATTAAGTTGAAGGGCATTCCTAGCAAGATAAGCTTCTAGTGCATGGTAACTAGCAGCATCTACCTCTTGCTGCACCCTCTCATTCTCAGCAATCTGCACTTTCATTTCCAAATGGTATGCAATTAATCACTTGGATTACTCTTATTCTTAATCAAATAATTAAACATCAGTGTTCTTACCGTCAAGCGAAGGATTGTGTTGTCATGTTCAAGCTCAATCTCCTGTTGCAGTTGAAGATCAAGAAAGTAAGATATCAGAACGAAAGGGAAACTAGATAAGTTTCGGTATTGTTTGATTAATAATGTTAGTGATTTTTTTTTATAAATGTTAAAATTAAGCAACTTAAATGGAACATATATAAAACTTGATTACTATTTAGTGATTATTATTTTTAAGTATAAGTGTAGAAGGTAATCGTAAAAAAAATCAATGAATAATAAATCAAATTCCCTAATTGTTCCATTTAGATCATGGTGAAAAATTCTATAACAAATATTAAGAGTTGAGTGGTTTTTATAGTTAAGCTACTTCATGGCCGGATATCATTAGGCTAATACGTGCTAATTAGGAACCTTTTATCAAAACTAAATTAAGATTAAATAGTAAGACATGTAAACATAAAAAGTAACGACTTACCCTTTTCTGCAAGTATTCGATTTCTTCAAGTATCTTTGTCATGCTATTGATCAAACAAGATGACAACGTCAGTAAAAAGATCTCTTCATTATTTTATTTTATTTTCTTTCCAAAACCACAATATATTTCTTTTGTTCCTTTAAATACAAACAATATATTTACATATATACTAAATAAGTAACTGGTTACGTCACGTGTCACGTGAGGCTTTGATTATTTTTTTCGCTTATTTTTTCTTAATTAATAATTATTTAATATTTTCTTACTAACTATTTAATATTCTTTATTAATTTCTAAATTTTCATTACTATTTAATGTTTCCTTTATAATTCCTAAATTTTCATTACTAACTATTTAATATTTCTTTATTAAACATGTATAAAACACAGATTTCGAACCTAGTTTTATGTAACATATAAGAATTTTTTAAAATCAGTTATGCCATCATCCAGTCTTTGAGCCAGGTTCAACTAGTAGTGTGGTTGGTTTGATAACTAGTCCGGTTTTCGAAACATCATAATATATATAATATATATATATATATTATATAATAAATAAAGGTTTCTTATGTCACATGTCACATTCATATTCATTCTAATCATTTTTTTCTCGCATCTCCCTCTTATTAAATACACTTCTGTCTTTTCAAAAATAATGTATTTGTAAAGAAATTACTAATTATACTAATAAAACACATTTATTTTAAATTATCTCTTATTATAAGAAACTTTGAAATCTAATTATAGATAGTTATTATATCATTAATCAAATGAATTTAATATAAATTAACATTTATCAGTTACATAAAAAATTAATACCCAGTTGAAATTTTTTTAAAAAAAAATTAACTTAATAAAATTTATAACTGTCACGTTAAAGTACATTTCTTTAAAAATATATTTTGACGAGTGTATAACATATTACATTTTATTTTATTCAACCAGTGTAATACACGGGTTTATTCAAGCCGTATAATACACAAGTTTTTAAAGACATAAATTTTATTACTAAATATATAAAATTACATTTATTCAACCTGTATAATACACATGATTCTAACCTAGTAATATAATATATATGAGATTTGAATGTGAAAGATGTCTCAATTAAGTTTTATTCATAAGTCTTTGGCACTAAAATCATTTGGATTTGAGATTTGTTAAATTGGTCGGACCAAAAGTAACCAAGATGTATTGAACTACTTAAAACTTAATTAAGTAGTTTATTAAAAGAAAGAAGTCATTACTCATTAGATTAATAATATAATATTTGAAATCATAATCAATAATTTAATCATTTATATAATTCTACAATTTCATGAAAATGTTGTTGAATTCCGTTTTAGTTTTGACCCAAATTCATTTGGATGATCTTTTTTTTTGAACGGTCAATGAATACTATATGTCCGGTCACCCGCAATAGGCCACCCACGCCCGCGAACGCAGACAGCGGTGGTGACCCTGCCCGCCCACCATTCCAAGGGAAATCCACCACCTGAAGGTCCACTGTGGTAAAACTCCTGGGCCACCTGATAATATTTTGCATCAAGTGAGAGTCGAACCAATGACCTCCACATTGGAAGGTCATTGAAGTGTCTTCTCCCAAACCAGTTGATCTAGGACTCATTGACTCGTTTGGATGATCTAGTGGCCCATTTACTTATTCAAACACGTGGGGGGTTAATGTTACAATATGATTACCTTTTTTGACCTGATCCTTGCGATTGCTTTCTCGAGTCTCGTTTCCAGCTGCTTCATGTCGTTCAAGTTCAAAGAATCCAATCTTTCACCTTTAAGCTGCCTGGAATAATAAAAAATAAAATATAACATAAAAAAACTGCATGAACAAAAACACCAAATTATATATATATATATATATATATATATATATCCAATTTTGTGAGAGCCATGAACAGTAACCCGCTGCTTAACAAGGGCCCGGCGAGTTTTGTTTTTCCAGCTTTTGGTATATAACATATATATGTGTCACTACTACAAAAACAGGCATTTGCTACGGTCAAATCCGTAGCAAACACCCATTTTGCTACGGATTTGATCTGTAGCTACAAGTCTCGTCGCCAATACTTCACGCCCCATCCCCACCCCACGCCCCACGCCCCACCCCCACCCCACGCCCCCTTCCTCACCCCACGCCACAAAGGGGGAGGTGTTCCATGCCCTTCACATGGGCTCTCATGTCGGTATATCTCATGCCCCTAGTGTTAAGTATATAATAACAAATGGAACTATTGATGTACATTTTATTAATTAGTTTTAATTGTTTTTAGTATTTATTTTATTGATTTTGCTACGAATTTTATTAAACTATGTCCTGAATATTTATTTTGTCAGATTTGCTACGGGTTTTGCTACCGATAATATTAAAATATTTTTTTAGTATTTGTTTTCTCGATTTTGCTATGGATTTTGCTACGTCTTTTCCTAAATTATTTTAATTATTTTTTTTAATATATATTTGCTACGGATTTTGCTACCGGCTTTATTAACATATATTATAATATTAATTTTCTTGATTTTGCGATGGAATTTGCTAGGGATTTTGCTATGGATTTCGATTGCGATGGAATACCGTAGCTAACTGTATTCGTAGCTAATCCGTAGCTAATTCGTAGCAAAATTTGCAACCGATTATATCTGTAGCAAAAATCCATAGCAAATGCGTGTTTTTGTATTAGTGTGTGGAAGGACGGTCTAAATAAGAATGGGTCTTCCATACCCACCTCCCCACCAACGTCACCCGTGTTCGAATCCCAAGCCCCATGCGTTTCCGGTTTGCTGACCTCAGCAATACCCTGTGCTGACGTCAGCAATACCCTGTGCTGACGTCATAATTTTTAAAAAACAAAAAAAAAACTTAAAAATTTAATTCTTTTTAAATTTTTATAATTAATTTTGGGCTATAACTTATAAAATATTATGCTTATTTATTTATTTATAGTTTTTTTTCCATTTTTAATATTTTAGTTTTAAGTTTTTTTATTGACATTATTTTTAACCACTGCGTCTACGTTTCTATTTAAATATTGTTATAATTTTTAGTTTTATTTTTTTAATACTTTAGTTTTAGGTTTCTTTTTTATTAACGTTATTTTTAACATTGCGTGTACGTTTTTATTTAAATTTTATTAAAAATCGGTCTGCTCCGCAGCGGAGTGAGGGTATAACCCACTAATTATATATACAAACTCACACCTGTTAGAAATTTGAAGTATATCTATCTGCTGGCGAAGCTTCTTCGACTCCTGTAGGTAAAACTGCACGCACAAAAACACGAAATTATAATATTTATTTAGAGTGAGGATTATTTTATAAAAAATGCATTGAAGTATTAATTTAAGGTAGTCATTACAACAAATATACATAGTAGTGGAATGTTTATGAAAAATTGTTGCAAACAAATAAATAGCAATAATATTTGTCACATGTAAAGAATGTAATATATTGAAGATCTTACTTGAGCATTAATCTCTTCACGTGTGCAAGTGTTTGATTCACCGGACTTTGTGTTCTTGTACTTGTCTATTGTTGACATCATGCTGTTGGATCAAATACATGCAATGAGTCCAAACTAACAAAGATTAAGTAATTGCTACCATAACTTGAACCAGTTTCTTTTAGTTACCAGACCTTCATTTCATGCATGCTTGATACATACATACATACATGATGCATGCATGCATACATACATGCATACAAACACGCAAGCTAGGTTTTTTTTACCCCTGTGTTGATGATCTGTAGGTGTCTAAAAGTGGAAAGACAGAACACCAATGTATGTTAAGGAAGAAAACTCAGAAGTCATAATTAGTTTCCAATTTATGTTTCCAACACAAACTTCTATTAGCATGCAAGGCTTCTGCAAAAGCAAAAAGCTTTTGATTACCATTGTGGTAGTGATAGTGGACTTGCACCAAAAAGGAAACTATCACTAAGAATTTGTAGTTCCAAATACTTAAAAAATAATTACCTTTTTTTTATTCTAATATGAATATGTTTGGATGGCTATTTCTGTGTGTGTTTGTAATAATACATAATTTGTAACATGAGTAAGCAAGTTTTTATGGTTTCATACTAAAAAACAATACAAGAATGTGTGTTCACTGCTACACAAAGCAATATCAGTCCATAATATAGCGGTTGCATAAATAGATAAAACTAGGGTTCATAACTTTTTGCACCAAAAGCTAAAACTAGGGTTAACTTTTTGGTGCAAAGACAATTCCAAATATAAATAAAAGTGCTTAGGCCATAGTTATCAAAAGCGAGAGCCTTGTGCGTCTAGGCGCAATTTTAAAGCGATGCGCGATAAATGCGTTCTGATTTTAAGACGAGCGCCTTGTGAAGCTGAAGAATATTTTGGTACTTTACATAGAATATTTTGTTATTCAAGTTTTGGAATTACATTTGAATCTTGACTATTTTAAAACTTTCGGTACTAATCAGGTCATATTAAATGTTATATAAAAGCTTTTTTTTATTTTATTGAAGAATAATATTATTTTTAAGTATAGATTCCTTTCATTTAAGTACGTTTTTTTTCTTCAGACCCTCGTTTTTTTGCGCCTTGTGCCTAGGCCCCAGGCAAGGCCTTGAGTGCGCCTAGCGCCTTTGACAATTTTGGCTTAGGCTTTAGTTTTCATATAACGTTCTTTTAAATACTTATATTTTTGACGGTTTATTAATAATTCAAATCACATGTTTAAATGTACTTAATGGTAAGTAAATCTTGATCACAAGTAAAAGTTTTGTCATTGAATAGTAAGTGTTCAAACAATCTACTTGTAGGTTAATTATTTGTAACCTAACAACTAATTAAAAGAAAGCTCCTTTATGGTGTTATGTTTACATTCTAGAAAATAAATTAGTAACCTACCAATGTATTTGATGGTTAGAAAACTGGTTCATTATAATATTTGACTTAAGAGTAAAATGTGCAGCTAAATGAAATTCAAATGATCAGGAAAATTACTTGTGACTAGCATACTCGTAGAGGCGTCCTCGCGGGGAGAACACAGTCACCGCGATTTCAGCATCGCAAAGAACCGAAAGCTCACAAGCTTTCTTGAAAAGCACATTCCTCCTCTTGCAGAAGGTCACCTGTCGAGTCGTATCGCTTTCAATCCTTTTGATATCTATCTTTCCTCTACCCATGTTTAATTTTGCCTGTTATTACATATACACACCAATCATTGATTAAATGCATATAAGTAATATTGAAAGATATAGATGATAAGAAAAAGTTAATTATATATACATCCCCAAAATTTAAGGTGATCTAAACACATATCAAGATTAAACCAATTTTTTTATTATTTTAAAATCCTCCTTCATAGGAACAAAACAAATGATTGTAAATGCATAACATCTACTGAACTAGATTTTGATGCTATAATTACCAATCATTTGGTTGGAAAGTAGCCATTAATTGAAGAAAATTATCAATCTATATAAATACTAGAAATTAATTGCAACTTAGGGTTTTCTTTTTCTTTAAGAAAACAATCTTTTTGTTAAGACATGATAAAGACTATGGTTAAATATCTAACTTTACGAAACCAAAAAGAAAAGCAAACAAACACACACACACACTCACAACTCTCTTTCTTTCTCTCTAGATCTGTTGTAGTATGGCCAAACCGATGAAATTCAGAAACAAGGTCTTCCATGCTGTATTGTTTTATGAAACTATACAAGTACCCTTTCCAATAAAATGATCAATTAAGTAATCAACCAGTCCCTCTTTACTTTCCAGATGATAGGAATTTATTACAAGAAAGTATAGTAGAAGATATAGAATCTGTATGAACATGTAAATGGGTATATAAACAAACCAAAAACAGTACCTTTAATTTGAAGAAGAAACACCACCCCTTTCAAGAAAACCACCGATCTCTCTTCAATGGAAGGTGCAGTAGTCTTAAAAACCCTAAAAGGCATCATTACACGTGTCAAACTTTCCTTGGTGCACACAAATACATATTTTCATAATTCATCATGGTACATGTTTGAATTATTAATTACCGGACAAGAATCATTTCCCAATTATTAATAGTTATGAATAGTATACATATCATTCCTCATATTTAATTTTGTGACACCACGTCATATCACCACCCTTCTACATTCTTCATTCTTTTATTCTAGCAACACTACTAGAAAAACGGAGAAATCTGTCGGTGAGACTTTTTACCGACGAGAATCCATCAGTTATAGTATGTCCGAAATATGGACATTGGTAATTTGATTACCGACGAATGTTACCGAGTGATTACCGTCTTACCAACATGTTTAAGAATCTGAAACTTTCCATATTACTCGACTCACGTTCTTTAAAAAAACAAATTGTTTAGTTAACATTTTATTAGTTTAAAACTTATAATAATTCATTTTTTAAATTAATTTAAAATTTATAACAATTCATTTTTATAAATTAACTTAAAACTTATAACAATTCATTTTTTTAAATTAATTTAAATTTGTAATAATCTTTTTTTTAAATTAATTTAAATTTACGAAAATGTATAAATAATTAAAAATTAATCGTAAATCAAAATTATATAATTATACATTTAAATACAATATATGTTTGAAATATAAATAAAAGGAAAAACTAGGTAAACGATATTTGTAACTCTTCTCACAGACCACGTCCAAACAACGATGTGCCATTTTTGAATACTGAAAGGATCTAAGTCGAGTACCTCTCATAGTTGGCAAACATAACATAAACATAGTTCTTAAACCTTGAATAAACATAAAAATCAACAACGGAAGTCTTTACATTTTCAGAGTTAATTAAAACTTTTAGTTCAACATTGTTCGACATTCATAACATTAAAACTATTGGGATGTCAGCCTTAGTCAGCAGTAGCCAGCAACCATCCATTCCTACTTGATCAGCCTCAAGCATGCTTCTTTCCTTTGCTACCTGATGTGTATACTAAAACAGTCAGCTAACGCTGGTGAGTTCAAGTTTTTCTTTAACGCTATAAAAATGTTTTCTTAAAGAAAACGTTCGTTAAACATATATATTATATTATACACATAATACATTAACATCTTTCTTTCTTCTTTCAAATACATATGTATTTACTTTATGCTCTTTTATTTAAGTTATACATTAACGTCTACAATCTGTTTTCATCTGTAAGTGTCTATGTGTCCCCGAAAGGACCGGGGCAGGTGTTATTCCCTAAGGCTCAACGTACAAAGGCCGACACCTCCCCTCTGTGTTCCCGAATGAACTTCTTTTCGCAGGTATTGTTCCCTAAGCCTCAACGTCCAAATGCTAATACCCACTTTCTGTGCCCCCAAGCGGGCTAGAGTAACCGTCGTTACTCACCTTAACCAGTTGTAGAACATCCTCGTTACAGTGCCCTGCCGAGCACTGTCCCGATTTTTTTCATGACACGTCATGGTCTCGGTCCGTGACGCGACATCGGCTTCGGGTAGCATTAGTCACTAGGACTATACCACTACCTCAAGACTTGCTACTATGCTTAGGGTATCACTAGCCTCTAGGACTACGCTACTATCCCAAGTCTTTTCTTATCTGGGTCTCATACTCTGATAGATTTAGACAATGTATTTGACTTATTCTTCTTCTCTTTGTTTATAACACATATAGTAATATAAATCATTCTTTCTTATCTTTCTGTTTATAAAACATACAGTTAAATAAACCATTCTTTCTGTTTATAAAACATATAGTTGAATAAATCATTCTTTCTTACAAAACGTTCATTTACATAAACCATTAATGTTCTTTATCTTTCTTTGCAAACGTTTAAGTAATAAAATACATTTATTATAAACGTCTAATTATTGAGTATGCACACCACCCTAAAACAGTAAAATATGTATTCTTGAACTCACCTGATTTTCTTAAGAGTCAACTCACTCATTAAGAACTTCAAGCTAGGTGGAGGCAAAGGGAGATGTTCAAGAGTCACGAACTAGACAAATTAACACCAAGTCATTTCGTCCAAAAACTCGATGTCCGGAATCTTTTTCGACCGAAATCTTTTTCGACCGAAATCTATTTCGTTCGAAATGTCTTACTTCCCATAATCATTTCGTTCGAAAACATCATGTCCGAAAACTATTTCGGTCGAATTCTTTTTCGACCGAAAACTATTTCATTTGAAAATATTCTGTCTGAAAACTTTTTGGTCGAAATCTTTTTTGACCGAAAACTATTTCGTTTGAAAGTGTTGTGTCCGAAAACTATCTATTTTCGGACGGGCCAAAGTTTTCGGACCATTCATGAAGTTTTAAGACGATTCATCTGTTCTTGGCCAAAATCATCGTTTTTTATTGAAGTTTGAATCTTTTTACGTCCAAAACTCATATCTAGCTTTCAAGAAGCTAGATATATACTTTTTAGTTCAATTCGTATGTAAAAATCACGTCTTTGATTGAAACACACTTAAAACCCTAAAACTCCCTTTTTCAAACTAAAAGTCAGATTCTAAAGCGTTTAGTTACTTGTTTCTCGCGTGATTCTTCTTCTCCTCCGATTATTGGTAATGCTCCAGCAATGATCTCGGGCTAAGGTGACAGTCTCGGTTGATGTTTTGGAGCCTTCTCTCTCTAACTTCCTCCTTTCTCTCTCTAAGTGTGTAAATGATGAAGATGATGAATGGGTGGGGGAGGGTGGCGGTTATGGCTTGTAGCCCCTCCCTCTTTCCTTCCTTATTCGGCCCAAGCTCGATCCCGTCGAGCCCATCCTCGTTTTCCTTTTCTTTATTCCTTTACGAGACCCGTTCTCTTTTACTTAACATCATTTTTGACCTTCACGCCTTCTATATTTTCGGGATGTTACAAATACATGGAGGTTGCCATTTTTAGGCTTGAGAGAGACTCCGTAGTTACCATATTGGCTATTTATAGAAAATCTTAACACTTCTTTTTTGTTGCATTTTTTAGAAAGAACCGGCTGTTATAATTTTTAGGCTTAATAGAGACTCCATGGTTACCTTTAGCCGCTGTCTCGCTTCCATGTAACATCCCAAATTTATCTACTACTTAAAAACACGAGGTTCCGTTTAGGACGAAGGATATCGAGATCGAAAGCATGGCACGATGGTTGAACTACTAGTAAGATTAAAAGCTGGAAATGTAATTACTTCATAGATAGAGGGGGGCAAAATGAAAATTTATCAAAACCTAAATCCTATTTCTTCTTTAACAACCGCCACCCCCCCCATTTCCATTTCCATTTTCATTTTCTTCCTCCTAGTCACCTGCAACTCAAGACCAATGCACCACCCTCACCTCCATCACAAACCCTAAAAATCACCCATTCCCGATGTAACCTCCATTCGGTTTTCATAAGGATGCGGGTTAGTCAGAAATGAGTTAGAGAGGGAGGGTGTTAGCAGGTGGTAAACAGTGGCGGTGCAGCGAAAATAATGGTGGGTAGCGGTGGAAGAATGGTGGTGTGGCTATATCAGTTTCACGATAGGGTTTACGGTCACCCAATAGTGGCGAAAACAAGCGTGTGAGCTGCTGTCGGAGCTCGCATGTTGCAAGTTACGCAAGGATGAACTGTACGAACTTCACGTGAGGAGACGGTGGTGGTACGTACGACAGATAGCGGTGGCGGTACGAGCAGGTGCGCGGTGATGGTTCATCTCTGGTGAATTGCAGCCCGGTGGTGATAAGGTTATGACAGTGGAAAGGTTGTTAAATCTACGAGATGGTATGAGCTTCCCGGTCGAGGTACGAGTGGTTGTTAGCATACTGTTTCGGGTGATGGTGGTTAGCCATGGTGGTGTAGTGCCCAGTAGAGATGGTACTAGTGACAGTGGTATTAGGCTTCACGGAGGTGGTGGTTGTAGTATCAAGTGTCAAGGTCAAGATGGTGGTGGCCGGTGGTGGTTCCGTGGCAGTGGTTGTGGTGTTTTATATAACGAAAACGTGTAGAATAGAGGAGGATGTAACCGGCGCGTCGAGTCGAGTTCGTGGACTTTTGAATCACCCGATTTGGATTTCGTACGGTCAAGTTACGGGTACGGTTCAGCTTCATATTCTAGACACCGCGTCGTGGAGGTACATTTCTTAAACCCCTGGTTAGCGACTGTTGAGTAAAAGTCTGGAACGCAAGTTCAGGCAAGACCCGGGTTAACTTTCGACTGTCCGAGCCGACTGTCCGGGTCGACTGTCGACTGTCCGGGTCGACTGTCGACTGTCCGGGTCGACTGTCGACTGTCCGGGTCGACTGTCGACTGTCCGGGTCGACTGTCGACTGTCCGGGTCGACTGTTCGGTTGAATTTTCAACGAGACTTAGGATCCTAGCGACATTTAGATGAGTTTTGATGGCTTTTGTGTGTTAACTTCGTGCAGATCGTTTAACACCAGTTTTAGCTTATACATCCCGACTCAGGATAGTTGTTGGCAGACATATGAGTTTTAATCCCATTTTTTGTCTGCTTTAGGGTTGGTGTGCATACTTAATGTAAATCGTTTATTACATATTTTATATTAATAAACAATGTGAAAAGCTATGTATTAGTGTACAGTTTAATAGGGCCAAATGTACGTTTTGAGCAAAGTATACATGTATTATTGGAAAACGTTTACTATATTTTCATATACATAAGCAAATGGATAATATATGTATTAGAATTTTCAATTAAAGAAAGATATATCTTTATGACAAGTGTTTACTTTATTTTTATATACATAAACAAATGCATGATATATGTGTTAAGCTATATTTCAATAAAAGCAAAGGTATTTATGGCAAGCGTTTACTATATTTTCATATACATAAACAAAGGCATAATACATGTTAAAGTTAAAGAAAGTTGTATGAACTATAAGTGAATAGTTTTCCTATGGGAAAGTGTACCAGCTTGTTAAAGTCATTGGGACAGATGTTACTTGTACAAGATGTCAAATATGGGTTGAGCCCATTAGTAAGAACCTTTGGGTTTGTTAACGGTTGTACAACTAGGATGAGTGACGGCGGTTGCTCGGGAGGTCCACACAACCTCCCCTTAGAGTAAAGCGGTATTGTCGGTTCATAGTCGCTGATCATGGGGACATTGACCAGGGGATTGTTGGTTCATGGACATGAGCCATGGGAGTATTGACCAGGTACTTGTCGGTTCATGTACGTGAGTCATTAGGGCGGTACAGTAGTGACAACGGAATTGACGGATAAGCGGTATTGTCGGTTCATGGCTGTTGGCCATGGGGGCATTGACCAGGTACTTGTTGGTTCATGGAAGTGAGCCGTGAGGGTTGTACAGTGTAAAGGAATTGACGGTTGATGCATGTTTTAAAACAGTTATGAAAAATGAAGTTTGTAAAGTTTTGCCTTATTTGTAGTATATATGTATTAGTAATTCTTTTGTATGATTGATTTAAAGTAAACATTAGAACTCACTCGTGCTGATTTTTAGTATGCACATCAGTTAAATGTAGGTGGCAGTAAATGGATGTGTATGCTTGGCTTGGCAAGAAGAGTTACCCGAAGATCAGTGTCTTGCATCCGGTTTATGTTTATGTTTTTGTTATTTAAGACAAGTTTCAGTTTGTATTTTGACAAGTTGTGTTAGACATGTTATGCTTCCGCTGTTATGTTGAAAGTTTAAATCGTTTACGCTGCTAAGTGATGAATGTTTTATGTTTAAGTGCTATGTGTTGATGAGTAAATCCAATATGTGAGGTCTCCCGGGTTTGGGGCCTTACAAGTTGGTATGAGAGCCATAGTTTGAGATATTTGGACATCCCAGATTTCCAGACTTAAATTAAGAATGGGACCATGTTGCGGATGCCAGTAACAGGTAACTCAAGCCAAAGCATCAGAAGCGTATAGTAAGTAACGTTTTCTTTCCCTGTTTAGAGTGTCAAGATAAGAATGTAGGCTTTAGTGGAATTATGAAAGTGAATAATTAGAAAACGAGAAGTGATATAATGGTTAATTGCATATGGCCTGTGTATATTAACATCTTACTTTACTTATTGTGTTCTACCTTTTCCCTAGCATGATGAAATTAAATTCCTTTGTTCCCTATCTTTCAGTGAGGTACGTTACAGGCTCTTAACTATGTTATGGCAAGTTCAAGTTATTGTTCCTTACCTAGTAGTTAGCCCCATTAACTTAGATGCCTTGGAATTAGAGATTTGCCCCGGTTAGACTCTCAATGATAGTTAATCATAATGGACTTCATGACCAAGCTGCCTCGCTTAGCTACGGTTTATGCCATCCATTCAGTGATTGCTATCAGTATAGCTTATGGCAGGTTTCGAGGACAAAACCTGTTGTAAGGAGGGTAGATTTGTAACATCCAAAATTTATCTACTACTTAAAAACACGAGGTTCCGTTTAGGACGAAGGATGTCGAGATCAAAAGCATGGCACGATGGTTGAAAGACTAGTTAGATTAAAAGCTGGAAATGTAATTACTTCATAGATAGAGGGGGCAAAATGAAAATTTATCAAAACCTAAATCCTATTTCTTCTTTAACAGCCGCCACCCCCATTACCTTTTCGTTTTCTTCCTCATATTCACCTGCAACTCAAGACCAATGCACCACCCTCACCTCCCTCTCAAACCCTAAAAATCACCCATTCCCGATGTAACCTCCATTCGGTTTTTGTAAGGAATGAGCTCACAAGATCATGGCAACCTCATCGGCTGCGGGTTAGTCGGAAATGAGTTGGAGAGAGAGGGTGTTAACGGGTGGTAAAAGGTGGCGACACAGTGGAAATAATGGTGGGTATCGGTGGAGGAATGGTGGTAGTGGCAATATCAGTTTCATGACATGGTTTACGGTCACCCAACAGTGGCGGAAATAAGTGTGTGAGCTGCTTCCATAGCTTCGGCAGCAACTGGGGAGGCTCGCATGTTACAGGTTACGCAAGGATGGTACTGTGCGAACTTCACGAGAGGAGACTGTGGTGGTACGTACGGCGGATAGTGGTGGCGGTACGAGCTTCCCGGTGGAGGTACCGGTGGTGATAAGGTTATGATAGTGGAAAGGTTGTTAAATCTACGAGATGGGTATGAGCTTCCCGGTGGAGGTACGTGTGGTTGTTAGCAGACTTTTTCGGGTGATGGTGGTAAGCCATGGTGTAGTGCCTAGTAGGGATGGTAGTAGTGATGGTGGTTTTAGGCTTCACAAAGGTGGTGGTAGTAGTATAAAGTGTCAAGGGCAAGATCGTGGTGGCCGGTGGTGGTTCCGTGGCAGTGGTTGTGGTGTTTTATATAACGGAAACGGGTAGAATTGAGGAGGATGTAACCGGCGTGTCGAGACAAGCTCGCGGACTTTTGAATCACCCGATTCGGAGTCCGTACGGTCAAGTTACGGGGACGGTTCAGGTTCATATTCTAGACACCGTGTCGTGGAGGTACATTTCTTAAACCCCTGGTTAGCGACTGTTGAGTAAAAGTCCGGAACGCAAGTTTCGGCAAGAGCTGGGTCGACTCTCGACTATCCGGGTCGACCGTCAACTATCCGGGCCGACTGTCGACTGTCCAGGTCGATTGTGACTGTCCGATCCGACGGGTCGACAGTTCGGTTGACTTTTCGACGAGACTTAGGATCCTAGCGACAGTTAGATGAGTTTTGATGGTTTTCGTGTGTTAACTTTTGTGCAGATCGTTTAGCACCAGTTTTAGCTTATACATCCCGATCAGGATAGTTGTTGGCAGACCGGTGAGTTCTAATCACCTTTTTTGCCTGCTTTAGGGGTGGTGTGCATAATTAGTGTAAAACGTTTATTACATATTTTTTTTATAAACAATGTGAAAAGCTATGATTTAGTGTACAGTTTAAAAGAGGCAAATGTACATTTTGAGCAAAGTGTATCTGTATTATTAGCAAGCGTTTACTATATTTTCATATACATAAACAAAGACATAATATATGTATTAGCATTTTCATGTAAAGCAAGATATATCTTTATGACAAGCATTTACTATATTTTTATATACATAAACAAATGCATGATATATGTGTTAAGCTATATTTCAGTAAAAGCAAAGGTATTTATGGAAAGCGTTTACTATTTTTTCATATACATAAACAAAGGCATAATACATGTTAAAGTTATGATCAAGTTAAAGAAAGTTATATGAACTGTAAGTGAATAGTTTTCCTACCGAAAAGTGTACCAGCTTGTTAAGGTCCTTGGGACAGATATTATTACTTGTACAAGATGTTAGATATGGGTTGAGCCCATTAGTAAGAACCTTTGGTTTCGTTAACGGTTATACAACTAGGATGAGTGATGGCGGTTTCTCAGGAGGTCCACGCAACCTCCCCTTATCGTAAAGCGGTATTGTCAGTTCATGGTCGCTGATCATGGGGGCATTGACTAGGTACTCGTCGGTTCATGGACGTGAGCCATGGGGGCATTGACCAAGTACTCGTCGGTTCATGGACGTGAGCCATGAGGGCGGTATAGTAGTGATAAGGGAATTGACGGATAAGCGGTGTGGTCAGTTCATGGCCGTTGGCCATGGAGGCATTGACCAGGTATTTGTCGGTTCATGAACGATAGCCATGAGGGCAGTACAGTGTAAAGGAATTGAGGGTTATTGCATGTTTTAAAACAGTTGTGAAAAGTAAAGTATGTAATGTTTTGCCTTATTGGTAGTATATATGTATTAGTAATTCTTTTGTATGATTGATTAAAAGTAAACGTTAGAACTCACTCAGCGTTGCTGATTTTTAATATGCACATCAGTTAAATGTAGGTGTTAGGTGATGGATGTGGATACTTGGTTTGGCGAGAAGAGTTACCCGAAGATCAGTGTCTGGTATCCAGTTTATGTTGTTTAAAACAAGTTTTAGTTTGTAATTTAACAAGTTGTGTTAGACATCTTATGCTTTCGCTGTTATGTTGAAAGTTTAAATCGTTTTCGCTGCTAAGTGATAAATGTTTTATGTATAAGTGCTGTGTTGATGAGTAAATCCAATACGTGAGGCCTCCCGAGTTTGGGGCCTTACATTCCCGGTGTTTGCGGATTTTCTGGTTTTGTCAGTTTACGGGTTGGTGTACTCGGTTGCTGTCAGGTTTCAGTTTTGCGGGTGTTTTTATGGGTGGGTCTGAAGGAGTTCAGATTTACAGATGATTCGTGGTTAGATCTGAAAAGGTTCAGTTCTGTGAAGATTCGTGTATCAAGATCTAGCAACTGGAATCGGGGTTCCAGCAGTGATTATCAGTGGTAATCTCCAAGTGAAATTAGTGGCAATCAGCGAGTATTATCGGTGGTGATTTTTAACATCTTTTAAACGATGAATTACGGCTGCGATATTGATGCTTAAATGACTGTAACGAGTGGTGATTATCAATTAACGGAACCTAGACATCAAGGGTGATGAAACCAAGGTTAAACATGGTGGTTGGTCATGACGTAAAAGAATAATTAGAAAACGCATTAAAGGTTATGTAAAACCCGAAAACGAAAAAAAAATCAGTGAAAAAAGGCAAAAGAAAGTGAAATTAAAACATGGGTATGTGAAATTTTAAAGTTTTATTAAAAATAAGGGCTTAATAGTCATTCTATAGATTATTTTTTAATAAAGTAAATTAAAATGGTTAAATTTGATATTTTATAATTAAGGAAGAGGATACATGTATTTTGATTTTGAGATAATTATATATATATATATATATATATATATATATATATATAATTAAGCAAGTTTAAGTTTGTAAGAAAATATATAAAATTCTCCCTATTTAATAAGTTTTTGTTAGTTTTACCTACCGTAACCAATGGAACAATGATGGATATGTATTTAAAAATATTAATTTTATTTTTTCATCCCTACTTGCCACCTTCAAGACTACTTTATTTATTTCGACTCTTTACCACAAAGTATTTTGGTGTAGTGGTAGCTTCATGACTTTCCAAATAGAAGGTCATGGGTTCGGTCTCGCTTAGGACAAATTGTTTCAGGTTGAGCCAGTGGGTTTTCCCAGTTGTGCCTTTCCTCCTAAGTGGGTCCCGATTCGAGGCCGCAATGGTTACAACCATTAAGAAAGTCATGCATTACTCACAGGAACACCCGGGCTGCTTCTGAAGGGAGTAGGAGTTTAAGAAAGTTGTCTTTCTTTCAAAAAAAATTTATTTCGACCCTTTCTTTCTCCTTTTCCATGGTAATTTTTTAATAATAACTATTACATTTTCTAAAATAAATACATTAAAACTTGCGATTTGATTGTAATTCTTTTCCATGGTCATAATCATAGTTGATAATCTTGATATCATTACAAATACATCAAGGTTTTCATACTTAACTAGGGTCATAAATCGAAATCACACAAAACCAAACTTCACCGAGTACTTTTTCCCACAATATATCTAGTCAAGGTGCAAATGACTAAGGTTAACATTACATTGAAACTACACGTTAATTTGTTATTCTTCAACCATCATGTACGGTGCCATTTGAGTGAAAGTTCACCTGAAAAACAAAAATATTATTAGTATGATGGCTAGAATCTTCCACAGTCCCACTATAACATATATATTATAGTGTATTTTTTGCATTTTAATTAATAACTAAATACACAAATTAATCTATAATTAATAATACTAAACTGCAATCATGACCGTTGAAACATCGGAAGTGTTTTATTATTTATACCAGATGCGCAGGGACTTGCTCGGAGAGGGGGTAGTAGGGATACCATCGAAAGGCCCCATTATATTAAGTTGAAGGGCGCTCCTAGCAAGATAATCTTCTATTGCATGGTAACCATCATCTTCTACCTCATGATGCATCCTCTCCTTTTCAGCAATCTGCAATTTCCAAATATGTACAATATATCACTTGGGTGACTATATTGTTCTTACAAAAATTTATCAAATTATCGGTCCAATCTTACGTTCAAGCGAAGGATTGTATTGTTATGTTCAAGCTCGATATCCTGTTGCAGTTGAAGATCGATCGTGAAAGTAAGAGATCAAATCGAAAGGGAAATTGAATGATCTCCGAATTTAGGAAAAGAAATGTGGTTTTATGTGTCCAAATTAATATAATAGCCTTGTGATGATACTAATTACTTAGCATACTTTGTTTAAAGTTTAACTCCACATTCCAAGTACAAAAAGCACTCAAGTATTGTTTCATTGCTATGAAGTTTATTATAAATGTTAAAACCAAGTAATCTAAATAGAACATATATAAAAGCTCACTACTGTATTATTGGTTATTTGTATAACCTAATGTAGAAGGTAATTATGAAGAAAAAATAACTAAATAAAAACCAATTTCATAAATGTTTCATTTAGGTCATTTTAAACTCGTGCAAAATTTCACAATAAATACTAAAACTTGAGTGGTTATATATCATAGGAACGGATCCTGTACAAAACATATTTCACATGAGAAGTATAGGAAACAATGAGGTGACGACACGTATACGTCTGTGTGTCCGTGCGTGTGTACATGCATTTACTGATCGACCCAACATTGTGTTTACGAGATGTATATGAAGAGACTTACTTTTACAATCTAATCGGTTATTGATCGAGATGGTAGGATACCATTATACGTACTTAATTAGGAACCTTTTATTAGTTGAAACTAAATTAAGAACAATAAAAAATGCAAACATGACTTACCCTTTCCTGCAGGGATTTGGTTTCTACAAGTATCTTGTCATTCTGTTGATGATCAAACAAGATGACAACATTAGTAAAAATAAAAGAAAATTTATACATTCTCCTAACCATAAACGATGACACCCCACCTTGATCCTCTCAACTAGATCTTTCTTATCTTGATGTCACTACTTGTTTTGATCTTGTTATCAGAAACATAATTTGAACTTTAATTTGTTTAAGATGATATAACATTGACTGAAATTAAAATTGAAAGATAATAAAAAGTGGAAAAAATAATCAAATCTCTTCTTAATATAAACTAGTTTTTTCACCCGCGATATGCGGCATGAGTTTGATCGTTATCAGTTCGACTCGTTTGCAGGGATAAAACTTACGTTGAAACGTAGACTCGGTATAATCTACGATACCAAAAAAAATGCTCGATTTTGAATACAAACGTTAATAATTTATTTAAATCGGAACGCTGACAAAAAAACCTAAAAAAAACCGCTCATTCCGTTTAAAAAAAATAATTTAACGAATAAAAGTTATTACAGAAAAATGAAATTATTAAAAAAATTAAATGGATTAAAAGTGCATATTATATACGGTATGAGGGTTGAAAATTTTTTTTTGAAATGACACGTGTCTCCACAAATTTGAAAGTTTTTGTCAACTAGCAAAATGTTGTGTTGTATATCACTTTTCTCAAAAAAATCTCCATTATATATATGTTTTATTTTCCTTTTAAAAAATAATATATTTCTAATATATTATTTAAATTTTCTATAGTATATAAATATATTTTGAATTAAATATGACGTCATAAGAACCGGTCCGACAAGTCTGATTTTCAAGCAAAAATCACAAAGATGCATGTATACGTATTGAACTACTTAAATCTCAATTAAGTACTTTATTTAAAAAATAAGTCATAATTTTAATATTATAATATTTGAAATCTTAACAAATAATTTAATTATTTATATTAGAATTCTACAATTTCATGAAAAAATGTTGTTAACGTTACCTTCATAGACCTGACCCTTGAGATTGCTTTCTCAAGTCTCGTTTCAAGCTGCTTCAGTTCCTTCAACTTCAAAGAATCCAATCCTTCACCTTTCAGGTGCCTGAAATAATTAAATAAATAAATAAACATAAAAAAACTACATGTTAAACCCTTAAATTTATATACACACACCTCTTATAAATTTGAAGCATATCTATCTGCTGGCGAAGCTTCTTCGACTCCTGTTGGTAAAACTGCATGCATAAAATTAAACACGAAATTATAATATTTATTTAGAGTGAGAATTATTTTATTAAAAATGCTTTGAAGTATTAATTTAAGGTAGTCATTACAACACATGATCGTGGGATTTTTATTAAAATTTGTTGCAACAAATAAACAAACAAACAAATAAATAATAATAATAATATTAATTTGTCACATTTAAAGAGTATAAAATGTTGAAGATCTTACTTGAGCATTAATCTCTTCAGGTGTGCAAGTGTTTGATTCACTGGAATTCTTGTACTTGTCTATAGTTGAGTTCATGCTGTTGGATCAAATACATGCAGTCAGTTAAAACTAGCAGAGATTATAAGTAGTTTTTTTTATTATTTTTTTTTATAAGTAATTGCTACCATAATTAACCTGAACCAGTTTTTTTTAGTTGCCAGACCTTCATGAAAAATGCATGATGCACACAAACAAGTAGATACATATATAGATACATAAATGCATGCATACAAGCTAGGGTTATATATTTTACCCTTCTGTTCTGTAGGTGGTCTAGAAGACCATTGTGTGTTAAGGAAAATAACTCAGAAGTCATAATTAATTTCCAATTTAGGTTTCCAACACAAACTTCTATTAGCATGCAAGGCTTCTGCAAATACAAAAGGCTTTTGATTACCATTGTGGTACTGATAGTGGACTTGCACCAAAAAGGAAACTATTACCAATAACTTGCTGTTCCAAATACTTACAAAATAATTACTTTTTTTTATTCTAATATGAATATGTTATAAGTTTGTATGGCTATTTCTGAGCGTGTTTGCAATAATACATAATTTGTAACATGAGTAATCAATTTTTTTATAGTATGTGTGTTGGAAATTAAATAGCTAAAACTATGGTTTATAACTTTTGGGTGCTAACATCATTCACATTAGTTTTCTTATCTCCATCCCTGTACTTAAGTTAAAAGTTATATTTATCTCAAAATTTTATACATCTTTTACAAACCTCGTACATCTCCATCATTTCTATCTCTATTTAACTAAATAATATTTAATTATTTTTTTTTCTCTTTCTTGCAATCACAAAATACAAAGAAAAAGGATGGTGAGTGAATTATTAGTCCCAACATATGAGGAATGAAAACTAAGTTCCTAAATTCGATCACGTACATTTAGTGAATGAGATCAGGTGTCAAATTATGTGAAAACCATTAAATTTTCCTTAAACTACAGGGAAGGGATTGATACGGGAAATGAAATGTGAATGCTTTAAGACAATTTCAAATATAAACATACACAAATCTTCTTAGAGCACCTACAAACAAAATTTTGTTCTCGACACCATCACGTCATGTTACATCAGTTTTTAAATATATTTGAATCATAACGACAAACAAACCACAACAATATACGTGTCTTTACAATTATATTTATATTTTTTAGTTGAGTACCGCTTCTTACACTAATATTTCGTAACTAAATTATTTATTTTAATAAACTATTTTTTAATTTAAACAAAAATGGGAAAGATTGGAAATGTGAGAAGACATGGCTCATCCTTTTGGGAGCATCCTTCTACAAGACCTCATTTTGCTTTTTTAACAAAGACGTGAACAAGTTTAAAGTGTGTAACAAGTTTTCAAAATCAAGTTTAATAGTTAGTAAATCTTGATCACAAGTAAAAGTTTTTGTCATAGAATAGTAGGCGTTCAAACAATCTACTTGTTAATTATTTGTATAACCACCAAAAACTAATTAAGAAAAGCTTATTTGGTGTAATATGGTGTTATGTTTGCATTTTATAAAATAAAGCAGTTAGTTAGCATTGTATCTGTTGCAGCTAAATGAAAAAGCAAATTAACATCAAGAAAATTACTTTCGACTAGCATACTCGTGGAGGCGTCCTCGCTGGGAGAAGACGATCACCGCGATTTCAGCATCGCATAGAACCGAAAGCTCGCAAGCTTTCTTGAAAAGCCCACCCCTCCTCTTGCAGAAGGTCACCTGTCGAGATGTATCGTTCTCGATCCTTTTGATCTCGATCTTTCCTCTACCCATGTTTAACTTAATTTGCCTGTTATAGATGAGAAAAGAAAGAGTTAATTAAACATACACCCCCATGATCTAAGTTGATCTAAAACACATGATACCAAGATATGAAACAAAAAAATCTTGAATCCTCAATCATAGGAACAAAACACATGATTTTAAATGCATAACAACATCTAGTGAACTAGATCTTGATACTCTGACCAATCATTTGGCTGTAAAAGTATCAATCTATAATTCATAAAGACTAGAAATTGCAAACTTAGGGTTTTCTTTTTCATTCAAAAATAAAACTTCTTGTTAAAATTCTAACTTCATAGACCACCTTTGAAGAAGAAACCTACATCACACCTTACAAGAAAACCACCTCTCTAATTTGATTGATCTCCTTCAAAGGAATGTGTACTATGTAGTCTTGAAAACCCTAAAAACCATTTACCATCCCTAGGATCACATCATGTTGTATAGGCAGCTGGCCAAGATAAGGACATGTTACTATAAATGATAGGCATAATGAGGGTTGTGCAGAAATGTAACGTGGGTTGGATTCAACCCTAAATTGTCTTACTTTTCATTTTACTTTTATACCCTTCTCTTTATTATCTATTTACTTGCAAACCATCATGTACTACTCATGCTGCATGCACAACCTACACTTTCTTGCATTATAGGGGTTGTACAAACCAGTCGTAAATGCATATCAAGATCCAAGATATTAGATACCCTCGTTAAACAAATAATGAACACTATACTATATGATTTCATGCTTTTTTTTAAAGTATGCGGAACTATTATTAGTAAAACCCTAAAAACCAAAATGCTCATCATATATGCATAGGGTATAAGCCTTCTATGCATAGCTCTTTTTTTTTTTTTTTTTTTCTAATTCACCTATATTCATATTTTTGTCTTTTTATGATTAAGTATTTTATTATTATAATTAATTTTGAATTTATTTTGTTTTTCCAATATGACTTTTAAAATATAATGTTTTATGAAATTACGAATATACTGTTGCGACGTACGTATTTTTATTTACGTTTCGATATAAATTTCATTTGAAACAGAATTGCGTGTAATAATGTACAAGTCATCAAAGCACAAACGTACGAGCCGTCAATGCTGCTTCAATGTTTATATTTTTTTTTATAGTTTTTTTTGTTTTTCACTTACAACTTTTAAAATATGATGTTTTATAAAATTTCAAGTTCGACGTTGCGACATGCCTATTTTTATCTACGTCTCGACATGAATTTTCGTAATGTCATTTTTAAGTCGACCGGTTGTTTTAAACGTTTTTTTTAAACCGTTCCGTTTTTTAAAACGTTCAACGCTCATCTCCAAATATACCGATATGGTGTGTTTTTTTTTTCTTTTCATGGTTTTACGCTCCCATTGTAACGTGGTGTTCCGTCTTTTTTTCATAAAGTTTCGAATATTATCAGCAACGCCCAGGTTTCGTTTTTTTACATAAAGTTACGTATGTTATCAATCTCTACTTCTACGCGCGAATTCGTGACACCATCTCAACGTTAATTTTTTTCGCGACTATAGGCCCCCGCCGCAACGCGGGGGTCAAAATACTAGTTATAACCAAAACAGAACTCCACCCCCAAGCTAGAGGCTTGGGGAGGCCCAAAGTATACAAAGCTTAGCCACTGAGTGACCACGCCAAAATTACATTAAGCCACCTATTAAATTAGGGATAGTTGAAACGAGCTTCAATCCTCCCAACAAATATTTCCCATCTTAGCTCTACATATAATTAATCCAAAGGTATGATAATTCTTTGATTTGCGCCACACAATAATGATCTGACGTTATCTTGTCTTCAAAAATCTTCTTGTTCCGAGCTAACCATAAGCACCACATTGTTGTATGTACTATGTCATGTATTGATTTCTTTTTTTTTCATTGTAAGTTGAAGTTCCTCTGCTTGACTGAGCACCTCCTTGATTGTGACCAAAGTAGATGGAACTGGTAGCTTACAACATCTCCATATTTGCCACCATATTGATCTTGCAAAGCTACATGTGGCCATTAGATGATTTACACTTTCTTCACCGATCCCATAGTTAATACATGTCGTGTCCACTATTGGAGCTCCTCTGCAAGCCAAAGCATCCATAGTCGCTATTCTTCCATCCACTGCTCTCCACATGAAAATTCTAACTTTTGGTGATACCCACGAGTTCCACCTGAATTCCTGGCAAGAAAAAACTTCTCCACGTGCGTCTTCTAACTCTTTTCTGACCGAGCTCACTTTTAACTCCTCATCGACTTTCTTCCATCCCCATACGTCCTCTTTCTGATTTAACCAAACATGTGGCAATAAAGCAGTTAAATGATTAAGTTGAGAATGAAATAGTCCCGGTAGAGTACCCCTAACCTTTGACAATAAAGCAATATGATTTCATGCATGACTCAGAGGGTGTGCATATTATAAGTATTGAATCATTGAGTAAGAGAACACGAATGAAAGTAGCTTATATAGGTTCAAATAATAATTAGTCTCTTTATAAATTGAAAAGAGCAAAAGTTCTTTTATAATATATATATACACGCTAATAAATAAAAATCGTAGGAGGATACTTGTCACTTTCTGGTGCATACTCAACATGTTTTTCTCGTCTCTCTCCTATTAAATAAATTTATATTTTTAAATATTTAATATAAATATAATTATGGATACTTATTGTTTAATTATGGATAATTATATATCATTAACCAAATAAATTTTAGATGAATTAACATTTATCAACTACATAATAAAATTTAATACCCAATTGAAAAAAAAATGTTCTAAAAATTAACTTAACTTAACAGAATTTATAACTGTCACGTCAAAATACATTTTTTTAAATACATATTTTGACGACTGTATGTGTTAATAGATTATATTACACGGGTTTTTAAAGGCATAAAGTTTTTATTACTAAGTATATAACAATACATTTATTCAACCCGTATAATACACATGATTCTAACCTAGTATATATACATATATAGGGGAAGATTCCGCTAAAAAGTGAATTTTCGCTAAGAAACCTAAGAAACTGGGTCAAACGAACTCCGATTGAACTAATTTCAGCGGCGTTGGAACCGACTCGTCAAAATAAAGCCTAGAGCTAAACCCTAAAAGCTAAAGGCTCAAGCTAAACCCTAAAAGGTAAACCCAAAACCTAACCACCCCACCCCCCAAAACCTAAATCCTTCAACCCCTACCCCCCAAAAATCTAAACCTACCCACCCCACCCCCTAAAAAACCTAAATCCCCCCACCCCCAAAAACCTAAACCCCACCCCCACCCCGCAAAAACCTAAATCCTCCCATCCCCGAAAAACCACGACGAGTCGGGTTCAACGCCGCTGGAATGAGCTCAGTCAGAGTCCGTTTGACCCGGTTTCAGTTAAAAAAGAAATCATTTCTTAGGTTTCTTAGCAAAAATTCACTTCTTATTTGAACCTCCCCCTATATTGGGGAGGGTTATTTTACAAGTCAAAAAAGTGTAAAAAGTCGTTTAAAAACCCCACCACCCCCCCCCCCCAAAAAAAAGCCTAAAACCTCCACCCCACACCCCAAAACCTAACCCCCACCCCGAAAAACCAAAAAACCCCACCCCTACCCCCAAAAACTTAAACCCTTACAAAAAATCCGAAAAACTCTTCTAAAAAACCACCACCACCCCCAAAAAGCTTAAACCCCCAACCCAACCCCCCCCCCCCCAAAAACTTAACCCCCACCCCACCCCACCCCCAAAAACCTAAAAACCCCACCCTCCAAAAGCCTAAATCCTAAAAACTAAACCCTAAGAAAAAAACTAAACCCTATAAGCTAAGATCGTAGAGTTCGACGAGACGGTTCAACGCTGCCGAAATGAGTAAAATCGGAGTTCGTATGAGCCGGAACCTCACACTATATATATATATATATATATATATACATATATATGGGAGTGTTCAATGCAGAACAAAGATTTTTGCGAGAACATAGAGAACTAATCAGAACCACTCAATTTTATTTAATTTTAAAACACAATATACGAGAACTAATCTCGTATATTGTGTAGGTGAGTATGTGAAAAATGTAAGTAAATATTTAGAACACAAATTATGTTTAGGTGAAAATGAATGGTTCAAATGTATTTTTTTTCTCATCTTCACTAACACATAGATTTTCGTTACACCTAAGCGATTCACTTGTTTCCTTATGTGTAGGATAAATTTTGTTATGTGTAGGATACGTTTTGTTATGTGCTGGATAAATTTCATATGTGTAGGATAAATTTTATTATGTCTAGGATAAGTTTCATTATGTTTTGATTAATTTCAACTAGTTAACATGAAAGAAGAGAGTAGGGGGATGATAATTTTTAACGTGTGTATGATAATTTTTGTTTCAACAAATTAGTTGAAGAGAGAATAGATAATTTTTAACGTGTGTCGAGTAAGCTTTGATATGTGTAGAATAAATATTGAGAACTTAATATATTCATATGCATTTTTTTCAAGTTCGGCTACACATGTGTATATGTAAGTGTATGTGTAGGTATATGCCAATACGTGTAGGATAATCTTTGTTTCAACTAATTAATTGGAAATATTAAAGAAAAACTAATTAAATGAGATAAGAGAGAGAAACAAACTAGTTAGAGAGAAATTAATTAACTAATTAATTAATTAGTGAGATAAATTTTTTAATATTTACCATTATAACATTTTCATTTAAATTAAACATTTTAAAATTGAATAAAAATGAGTGGTTCTGATTAGTTCTCTATGTTCTTGCAAAAAACTTTGTTCTGAATTGAACCCTCCCCTATATATATATATATATATATATATATATATATATATATATATATATATATATATATATATATATATATATCGGGGAGGGTTCCAGAGAAAATCACATAGTTAGGCGAAAACCACTAAAAAAACCAATTTTATGATAATATTTATTTTTTATTTTTATTTATTTATAAAAGTATTAATGTAATATTACAAAATTTAACCAAAAAACCTAACCCTCCCATTGTAAGACCCGACCCCGGCATCCTACAGTTGGTTCTCATAACGGGTTATTTCCTTGAAAATACTCATTTTAGATATATTAAACTACAGCGGAAGTCTTTCTAAAAACATTAATTATTATTTAATATTATTAAGTTACCTCACGAATGCTTGCACACCAATCCGAGTAGCACCGCTCCCAAGCCAAGATATGTTAACGCCACGCTTACCTGCAAAACAATCTGTCGTACACACAAAGTCAGCTACGCTGAGTGGGTTCTAAAAGCCAACTAGTCACAAAAGTTATTTGAACTTTACTCGGGACCCACGGTCCTTATAAAATAGGTCCACAATTCATTAACAAATAGATAACCTCTTTTATCACACGATATCCCATAATAGTTCATTATCCAAAACTCATTCCATAATAATAATAATCACGCACTCTCATCGACATAGTTCGAACTTACTACACTAATAACTCATACTCAAGTACACGTATTAACTTGACACGAGGTTAACACAACAAATCCCTAGACATCAACTTACTCAGCCTTGACGAAGGCTCTTACAAATCAACTGACATAACAGTTGTAAGCACCACATCACAATCCTGACTCAGTGGTCAATCTAACTCTACTCACCACATTAATACTATCTCATTCACAATAAATATAACTCAGAGCTTTTATGCAAATTAACTCAATTATATAAGCACACAAACACATAACTCATCACTGCACCCTCGTCAGGGTTACCCTCATCAGGGCGTTCGACACACCCCGAGCTCATCACTGTCCTGTTGGACATCGTCACCTTTGGTGACCTCCCGAAGGACCTCGTCCTTCACAAATACCGTTTGCCGTGTCATAAAGATGACGACGCAAACACATCACCCGCCATGCCACAAGGACAACGACATACAAACACATAACTCAATTATAAACATGTAATAGCACACTACACGTATATAACTTGTTAACTACACCTGCACCTCACACATAGCATTAGAAAAATACATATATCCTACATGTAGTCATAAGCGTTTAGCTTATATCCCGACTAGCCCTTAACACAATACCCTACTACTATAGCAACACACGTAGCTCTGCACTAGGAACTCACTGGTAATACCACATCCGAATCCGAGCTCTGCACTACGCATAATCGCTTGAACCCCGAACCTGTCAAACGTATGATCACACGATCAGGACACGTTTTAAACATGCGTTGGATAACGGGTAACAATATAATAAGACCCCGAGTCCCATCTGTTTGTCAATCCAACTCCATGAAACCCTAATCCACATATCTACTCGAACCGGGTTACCCTGGACCCTGTCAGGAACCCGCATGCATATACATGTAGTATGCAAAATCTTAGTCTCACGGATTATGCGTATGCGAGCTGAGACCCCCATGCATGTCCAAACCACTATGCCAACCCTAAGCTCGTCGAACCCTTATCAGGTGTGATCCCGACCCCATCCGTCTCTCCGTTCATTACCGTGAGTCACCACCACCGTGTGTCACCAACGGCTTCCGTCCTCCGCCGTCCACTACCTTGGAGCACCACCACCTTCACTGTCATCTCTCTTTCCCTCAGCCATTGGCCTCCTCGTCACCCCGCCAACACCATCGTGCTGCCGCCCTAGCTCGACCACATCTACCGTCGTTGTTCCGGCTACTCCCGAACCGCCACCTCAACCGGTTATCATCGGCTACAGCCGTGAACCACCATGGCCCATCACTAAGCGTTGCCACCCGCTTCACACCACTCCTCCTTATTCCGTCACAATAACCACCGGCCGTCCCAAAACCCTAGTCTAAAGATCCAAGCAAACCAAACACGTAGTAATGAAAAGAATGAGAGCAGGGATTACCTTGTCGTGATACAGGTTCGCATGGTTGAAACCCCACCTCGAGCTCGTCCTATCCCCGACATCTTCTTCCCTCCCGGTTCTCCTCACTGTCGTACGCACACAAGTCCCCCTAGGCCGATTATGGCCTAGGTTTTCCATTAAGTGGCTTTTAAACCTCTAAGAGTTTCATTCGGGTCCTTGCATTTTCGTACTCGCGTGTTTTGGTCTTGAACCTTCTTTTAACGTCCAATTGTGTCACTCCCTGTAGTTAAACGCACCCCATATGAAAACCTTCACCCTTGCTCTTAGATAAAAAGGGTTCGGGTTGCTCACAAACCCGCACCATTGACATATGAATTTTTCAGGATGTTACAAGTCTACCCTCCTTAAAAGAGGATTCGTCCTCGAATCCTTTGTCGGCACAAACCAATACAACACATCTATCCGCTCTCACACGTGCACCAAATTCATTCGGTGTCAAACATTTGCCTTCTCGATATTAGCTTTCATTACCTTTCTTTGCAACACGATCATCCTGGGCGTTCAATAGAATCATCTTTGTTGCCCGTTTTCAACTTTGAGACATGTAGATTTCACCAACACGTTCCCTAACCTTTTGCCTTTTCAGCCATTAGTCAAACGGTTGCATCTGCCACTATTGCTTTCCCGACATTTACTAGAAGTTGCCTTTCATGATCGTTGTAGGATCGTGAAAGTACAAGATGGTTCTGTTCTTAGTTAAAATTGGCGGAAACAATAACAACTACACAAGTATAATCGAGTAAACAGAAAGAATACTTATAAGAAAACTTTTGTATTAAGCTTTTGCAAATAAACGATTACAAATGAAAACTCAATAAAAAGGCACACATACAATGAAGTGTTTACACAGTATTTATACTCACTTAGAATCAATACAGACCCTTGATTCTAAGGATCAGATCTAACACAGACCGTTGATCTTTTGTATATAGCTAACTATGACAAGTTTAGTTTAAACTAGCTAACTTTATTGAAGCGTCTTCTTTATGCATTATTACTTGCATGCTTGGAGAAGAGCATTGTTGTCTGTCATTGGTTGCACCATTGAGGTTCCTTTTGCTTTGAGTGTGTCAGTAGCTTTTGTAGAAAGTTGTCAGTGACGCTTGGCATGGATAGTCAGCTGCAACGATTTATCTTCAAGGCACAGGGCTGTCAGCAGTATGGATGATGATCAGCAGCAAGATGTGACCATCCAAAGCTGCTGATGATTTGCCTATCAGCAGCATCAAGTGTTGATGCTGCTGAGAAGCCTATCCGCAGCAACTTTGGTCTTCAGCAGATAAGGCTATCCGTAGCAGATTTGTTGGTCAGCAGCAAACTCTGAGATCAGCAGCATTTGTACTTAGAGAATTTTGTAGCCATCAGTCTTTATTTCTACAAACTCCCCCTAGACTGATGCTACCAAAACTCTCTTACTGCTTTTGTTGCTGAAGATTTTGCATGTTTCTGACTATCCTTTCAACCTCATATCCTCTCTGGTCCATGCTGGGATTGTTAAGAGGAAGCTCAGATAGAGTCTTGATGTCTTTGCTTGCCATTTTGAAGATAGCCTTGCTTGAACACCTCATCTTCTATCCTTTAACATCTGTCAGTGTGAATTCATCCTTGTCAGCATTGTAGGACCAGCTGATGAATGGAGAGTGGGATTGCATAGGTTTGACATCAATGATTTCATATTTGCTGGGGTTGAAGTAATGTTTGATTACCAACAATAGATCCCCTTCATTCTCAGGCTCATTGGCTTCACCCAGCTCCATCATTCTTCTTAGATCAGAATCTGGAAGCTGTAGTACCTCATCAACAGATGTATAAATTGATCTTTTAGCTTCTTTCCTGCCCCTGAACACTTCAAACCGCTGGTCTTGAGGGCTGTATGACCATCTGATTATTTCTCTTGAGTCTTCTGGTTTGGAAGTGGGTTTGTTTTTCTTTTTGGGAGGTTGTTAATGAGTAGGAGCTGGGTGTGAGGATTTGGACTTTGAGGGAGGAGATGAGGGAGGTCTAGGATGGAGAGTGGAAGGTTGTTGGATTGAGGAAGTGTTGGGTGAGAGAGAAGGCTTGGGTTTCTTTGTTTTCCTTTCTTCTTGAATGATTCCCCTTTTCTTGGAGCCTTTCTTCTCCAATCTTTCTTCCTCATCCTTCTTGACTTTAAAATAGAGGGCTTGCAGGTTCATGAAATTCATGGGACCTAGCCTCTTTCCACTCTCTCCTCTAGCCTTAAGGAAGTCAATCATGATCTTCCTTTCTTCATGGGTTCTTTGATTCAAGGCAATGGTCTTTTTGGACTTTTGTTTGGCTTTTTCTTCTTCTTCAGCCTTCTTCTTCTTTGCTAATTGACGCTGCTGACCCATGAAGGCTCTGTAGATTTCTTTATTTGATAGTTTCTCAAGGTAGTCTGCATCCTCACCTTGAGAAACTAGATCCTTTACCCACTCCTCTCTCATTTCTTTGGCTAGTTCAGAATCAGTTATTCTGAACTTAGCCTCTTCCTTCTTCTTCTTCTTCTCTATCTCTTCTTCTTCTTTGTTGAATTATTCCTGTAGTTGAAGAGCAAGAGCTTCATCTTCTTCAATTTGATAAACTCCAAGAATCTTTACTTTCAGATCATCCAGCTGTTTTGCATATAGCTGGATTTGTTGTTCCCTGAGGAGAATGACTATGAGTCTATCTTGAGCTTTCTTTGTTTCAGCCATCTCCTCTTCTTCTCTTCTTCTTCTTTCTTCCTTTTCTTTCTTCTCTCTTAGCAACCTCTCTTCATCTTCTTTGGTCATAACTCCCTTTCCCTTATCTTTGTTGGATGCCTCTGCTTCGGCTTCACTGATCACAACAGCAGATGATTGTGCTGCTGTTGGAATCTAAGCCTCAGCTTCATTGGCAATTTGGGGAATGGATAAGGGAGGGGAACTTACTTCATCTTCTTCCCATTCCATACCTGTCACATCCTTCCATGCCTCTTTCATTTTTTCCTCTTCTCTTCTTTTTGATTCTTCTTCTGTGTTCAGTCTGACTGTTGGAGAAGAGAGAAAGGATAGGTCTGAGTCAGATCCAGATTCCTCCTTATACAAAGAAGCCTTGATGATCTTGATCATTTCTTAACTTTCTATGGAGTTGACAGACCTTGTGCAGGAAGGCTGAAGGTAGGAGCAAGATCTCCTTGATGTTGATTGTTAGAGAAGATCCATTGCTCATGAAGAAGGTGAAGTCATGGGAGTCAGTGCTTATCCATCCTTGCATTTTGACATCCCTGACCATTCTATTGTACAGGAATCTTCTCCAGCACAGAACTTCTTCTTCAGTGAGAAGACTGCTCCTTATTATTTCAAGTCTTCTAGGAGTCAGTCTTCTTTCTGCTGCTGTTGAAGATTCAGGATAGGCTACCCTTTTTGCTGCTTGTATTTGTCTTTCAAAGTTGGGTAGATTATCCTCCATCAAGTCATAGAACCTGCCAATAGCAAGTTCTGCTGAGAGGTCCGTAGAGTTGTTAATGCATTGTAGATGGTATTGGTGAAGGACTTGGATGCTGTTGAGAAAGTCCTAGTTTAGCTCTTCTACTCCTCCAAACTCCCAACCAATCCAGAACCTCTCAGACTTTCCATCATACCCCCAAGATAGTATTGTGTCAAACTCTAGTTGTGTTGAAGTCAGTGAAAATTGGGGGGGGTAGTGGATTGACTTATGATGGCTGCTGCTTCAGGAATGATGCTGAAAGATGTATATGTTTGATCTATGTCTTTAGCATCAGTCAGCATCTCATCAACAGCCCTGACGACTAACTTCCAGTCTTGAGATGTCTCTTCGTCTTCGTCATCTGAAGCTGGCAAGTCGTGAACCTGTACAAAAGCTGGCTTGAAAAGTGTGCTTTGAAATACAGCCTGCTCTTGAATCCAATCGTCAAAACTGTCTGAGTCTTCCTTCATTGGGACCATCTCCTCCTTTTTGGTTGCATCAGTGGACAAATAAGCATCAGTTTGGGTGCCCACTGATACAAGAGAGGGAGTAGGCACAGTTGGGCATTGATGGGCTTCATGCATAGAGACTTGGTGTCTTAGTTTGGACACTTCAGCCTCTAGCATAGCCACCCTGGCCGTCAATTCCAAGTTATGAAGTTGCAGTATGTCCTCATCCACAGTTGTGGAATCCTTAGATCTAGATGGGGCCTTAGGCCTGGCCTCTGCATCCCCATCACCCATGGTTTCTTGGTGCTTGGGATTCCTCTCAGTGAGGGGAGTTTCCAAGGAAGCATCCTCACTGTGAGTTGTCGTGGTTGAGGTCTTAGCGATGTTGTCACTGTCCTCCTGGTCATTTGATGGACCAGCAGTAGTGACAGCCTCTTCCACATCCACTCTGTCATAACTCCTAGAGTGGACCTTCAGGGTAGGAGAACTTGGGTTGGGTGTGTTGGAAGCAAGATCAATCAGTACTTCCGAGATAGTGGTAGTTGAAGAAGGTACATCATCTTGATTAGGTTCCTCAACACTTAAGTTCAGAAGAGAAAGGAGTGGCTCATGGGTTTGCTCTATGGATCCGGGATGTGATCCTGATCCTAATAGAGAGACATCCGAAGGAGTCTCCCTAATAATGTGGCTATCCCTTATGATATTCTCACCAGAATGTTGTGATTCTGAGTGAGGGCTGTTAGGTTAGGTTTGGGCCTTGGAGGCAAGAGAAGATGGAGTTCTCTTGCCCCTTTTCCTGGTATATGTCGTTGCAACCGGGGCCCTCTGTTCCGGTTGAACGATAACATCCAAAACAGGAGTAAGTAATTTTTGTACATGTGCATCCTTAGTAGTATGCACAGGGGTTCGAATTGTGGAAGCAGACTGTTGTTCAGGATGTGAGGTGGAGGGTGTGGGATCAGTATCAGCTGGGATTGCTGAACTGTCACCTGGGGTACTTTATATGTTCAGCATTGTAGATAACAATGGAACATTGACCCCTGAGAACTTTTTGGAAACAGTTCTCATGCTTTGAAAAATATTATTTTTATGTCCCAACATGATGTAGATTCTTGCAGGTTTTGAAAGTTCTTTTAGTTCTTGATTGAAAACCTCCTACAAGAATCTTGGGTACATAAAAAATTGTTGCTTTGCACCCTCTTGAAGGTTATATCTCAAACCCTCAAAGACGAGGTGTGCAAAGTTGAAGCCTAGGTTAGTGACCATACCATTGAAGGCAGAGGCAAGTGCGGAGCTCACCTGATGCCATCCACTCCTCTTCTGAGATATGCATTGGAGAAGAGTGTGGCAGAGATACTTCCATGGAGGGCCCATCAGCGCCTTCTCGATCGTATACTCGGTCTGATTTCCAGTGTATCCAATGGATAAAAAGGTCCTCATGTATTCGTCCTTCGATTATGAGATGGCTACTCCCTCATCCTGAAGCTTAAGATGTTTTCTAAGTGTGGCTTCCGAGATGGTGACGTCCTTGCCGTCTGCCTTGGCTTTGATTTGGGGAATCCCCTGTTCGGTAGAGTAGACGGCGGTACTCCAGAAATCCTCCATATGAGGGATATATATGGTAGGGTTGGTTGTAAGGGCAAAATAGATCTTTGATCGACATAAGAAGTCGATCATATCATTGAAACCTTCGGATTTCTTTCCCTTGGTAAGGTATGCTGTTAGGTTATGGTATGGGGAGAACTTATCGTCAGGTTATTGATGTCTGCCATTGTTGTTTGATTTGGAGGGAAGGTTTGAAGGTTTAAGAATATGGAAGGCTTTGAATGTGGTGGGGACTTGAGAGAAAGTGATGTGGGTTTAGGGTGAAATTGGAGGTGAAGAGGTGGTAAGGAAATTTGATTTGTTCTTATAACGGCAGAGGAGGGAAAAAGCAAAATGACTTGCAGTACAACCTAATTCACCTTTTACTGTTACAGCTGTAATACACCGAGGCAGTCATGGTAAAGACTGACGTTGATTTTTATAGCGGGTAAAAGTTAATTTGGACTTAAATTTACCCATCAGCAGCAAACTTGGTTGCTGTGGATGAATAATCCTGTCCGCTTCAAACTTGGTTGCTGTGGAAGGTTAAGTCTGTCAGCAGCAAACTCATCTGCTGCTGATGGATTTAATAATCCGCAGCAAGGATGTTGCTGACAGTCTTAAAGAAATCCGCAGGAAACCTGTTCCTACTGATTACTTAAAGCAGTCAGCTGCAAATCTTTTGCTGCTGAAGATTAAACCTATCAGCAGTTAACTCATCTGCTGCTAATGGATTTAATAGTCCGCAGCAAGGATGTTGCTACTGACAGTCTTAAGGATATCCGCAGGAAACCTGTTCCTGCTGATAACTTAAAGCAGTCAGTTGCAAATCTTTTGCTGTTGAAGATTAAACATGTCAGCAGCTGAAGGACAAAAATGCTGCTGACTTATAACTTTTATTTACAACATAAAACAAAACACATTTTAAAATAGAATTTTTAGAGATAGATTTTAATCAAAGTTCATCATACCAATAGATTCAACTAAATATTTAAATCTAGCTTCACCAAAAGGTTTTGTAAACAAATCAGCATATTGCTCATTCGTATGAACTTTGGTTAAAATAATCCTCTTTTTCTCAGCTTGATCTCTTATGAAATGATACCTGATGTCAATGTGCTTTGTATTTGAGTGCTGCATCGGATTGTTTGTGATTGAGATAGCACTCATCTTGTCAATGTGAATTGGAGTTGCCATGAAAGTCATTCCATAATCCAACATTTGATTTTGTATCCAGATGACTTGTGCACAGCAACTTGAAGCTGCAATGTATTCTGCTTAAGCTGTAGAAGTTGAAACACATGCTTGCTTCTTGCACTGCCATGAAATCTTTCTCCCTCCCAGAAACTGACATCCCCCTGAAGTGGACTTTTTATCCAAGTTGCATCCCCCATAGTCACTGTCAGTGTATGCATACAAATTAAACATGTCATTTTTAGAGTACCGTAGCCCAAGTCTTGAGGCACCCTTTAGGTATCTAAAGATTCTCTTGACGGCTTGAAGATGTGAAACTTTTGGAGCTGCTTGAAATCTTGCACAGAGACATACTGCAAACATGATATCTAGCCTTGAGGCAGTGAGATACATGAGAGACCCTATCATTGCACGGTACTGATGTTGATCAGTGTCTTGGCCATCTTTGTCTGGATTCAGCTGATGATGCACTTGCATAGGGGTTCTTGCAGCAGAGCAGTCAGCCATTTTGAATCTTTCCAAAATGCTCTTTACATATTTGGATTGGCTGATGAAGATTCCATTTGGGACCTGTTTGACTTGTAGACCCAAGAAGAAATTTAGTTCACCCATTGAAATCATTTCAAACTTTGAGTGCATCAGAATCTCAAAGTCTTTGCACAGCTGTTTCCTTGTTGATCCAAAGATGATATCATCAACATAAATTTGAACTAGTAAGATTTCTCCCCCTTCATCTTTGATAAACAAGGTCTGGTCAATGGCACCTCTTCTGAAGTTGTTGCTTAGTAGATATCCTGAAAAGGTTTCATACCAGGCTCTTGGTGCCTGATGTAGGCCATACAGAGCTTTGTCTAGTTTGAACACTTGAGTAGGATGTACAGGATCTATAAAGCCTGGAGGCTATTTGACGTATACTTTCTCACCAATCTTTCCATACAGAAAGGCACTTTTTACATCCATTTGATAGACAGTGACATTCTTGGATGCAGCATATGCCAGGAAGATTCTGATGGCCTCCAGCCTGGCAACAAGAGCAAAGACTTCATCATAGTCAATTTCTTCTTCTTGAGTGTAGCCTTGAGCTACAAGTCTGGCTTTGTTCTTGACTACAATGCCTCTCTCGTCTTGCTTGTTCCTGAAAACCCATCGTGTGCCAATATCATATTTACTTGGTGGAAGATCAACAAGTTTCCAGACATCCTGCCTCTTGAATTACAGCAATTCTTCCTGCATTGCCTCAATCCAGCTGGTGTGTTTGAGTGCTTCATCTATCTTATTGGTTTCCACCTGAGATAGGAAACATGAAAACAAGCATACATTGGCCTCGTGAGATTTGCTTCTTGTGAGAACTCCTTGGTGGACTTGGCCAATAATATTTTCATGAGGATGTTCTTTGTGGATCTTTTGAGCTGGTACCACCTCCAGCTGTATCCCTTGCTCCAGATTGCTTTGATTTTGATCAGGGGTCTCTTCATTCATGGTGGAAGAGTCTTCAACATCATTAGCCACATCAATATTTTCAGCAATAGCATTATCAGCATCTACAGCATTTACCGAAGAGTCTTCATTTAGATTTTCAGTTTCAGTCAGGCTGCTGCTGGTTACATTAGACAGTCTTGTGCCGGCTTCACTTGCTTCAATTGCTTCCGCAACTGATGGAGGGTCAATTGATTGTCTTCTCATACTGATAGAAGATTTGGGAAAATCCAGTCTGTAGTCAGTGGATGAAGTGGAGGCAGGTGTTTGTGTAGACGTAGACTCCATATTTGAGAAGGTGAGAGGCTCAAATATTTGGGAGAAGGAGTCTATGTCAAAGAGCCAGTTTGGACCTTTTCCTTGCTCACAGACAATGTGTTCTCTACATTCCACATTTGCTGATTCTTCCACAATTCTTGTTCTTGAATTGAATACTCTGTAGTTTGATTGAGAGGAATATCCCACAAAGTATCCTTCATCAGATTTGTCACCAAACTTAGGAAGAACCCCATGTGTGATGAGAATGGTGCATGGACACCCAAAAGGTTTTAGAAACCCAATGTAGGGAACTCTTTGAAACCAAAGTTCATAGGGTGTCTTATTGAGGGGTTTGACAATTAGAACTCTGTTTTGCACATAACAGGCTGTGCTAACTGCTTCTGCCCAGAATGTGAGTGGCAGTTTTGAGTTAGCCAACATAGATCTTGCTGACTCAATAAGAGTTCTGTTTCTTCTTTCAGCAACTCCATTTTGTTGAGGAGTTCTTGGAGCACTGTATTGTCTCTCTATCCCCTTGCTTTCACAAAAACAGTTTAAAGTGTGGTTTTTAAACTCTGTGCCCTGATCACACCTTATGATTTTCACCTTTTGATTGCTTTGATTTTCTACCCTCAGAATGTAGGATTTGAGAATTTCAGCAGTTTCATCTTTAGTTCTCAAGAAGTATACCCAAGAGAATCTGGTGTAGTCATCTGTTATCACCAGACAGTATGACTTTTTGCCCGTTGACATGACATTTGTAGGACCGAAGAGATCCATATGCAGTAGTTGCAGTGGAGTGTCATTTGTATTCAAGCTCTTGGGCTTGTGAGAACTATTGTGTTGCTTCCCCTTTAAGCATGCAATGCAGTGGTCTTCCAGATGAAATTCTTTGTCAGGAATCCCTCTAACAAGATTATTCTTCACCAATTTGTTAATAGTTTTGATATTAACATGACTTAATCTCCTGTGCCAGAGAGCTGATTCATCAACTGAGGCTTTTGATAAAAAGCAAGAAACACTCCCAGATGGAGTGACTTCATTCATGTCCAGTACATAGAGATTTTCTTTTCTCTGAGCGGTTAATAAAATGCTTTCTGGAGGGGGTGTGGATAAGCCTGGAGACAGTACAAAGCATTCTTTATCTGTGAAGAGCATCCAATGCTTTTGGTCACAGACCTGTGAAACACTCATGAGATTGAAGTCCAATTCTTTGACATAGTTGACCTTATAAATGCTCATCCTTTCGTTGGACACAGTTCCTTGTCCAGTAATGGATCCTCCCTTTGAGTCACTTCCAAAGGCAACATATCCTCCATTGAAATGTCTGAAGTTGGAGAGGATGGATCTGTTGACTGTCATGTGCCTGGAACAACCATTGTCTACCACCCAGGTGTTATTCTTGTGACCTGGCTGTCCCTACACATGATAGATTTCTAATTAGTAGGAGGAACCCAAGAGTCTGCAGACTTGAAAATGATGGTTGTTAGTTTATCCTTTTCAGTATGTTTGCAGTCAATGGAACCAATGATAATGCTTTGAGATGGTTTGGCTTTCCATTGCTTTGTTGGTGATTTTCTAGTTTTCCTCACATTGTCAGCAGCGGATTTTGCTACTGATGTTTCTGGTTTGTTAACAGTAGATCCTGCTGCTGATAGCTTTGCTGAAGTGGCAGCATTCTTTGCTGCTGAAGGCTTTGCCTTGGATTTTGTCTTATTAGCAGTGGACACTCTTGCTCCTGATGGCTTTGCCTTATCAGCAGCAGATTTTTCTGGGGAGGATTTTAGCTTATCAGCAGCAGACTTGGTTGCTGCTGAAAGCTTCTGCTTTATTTTCTTGGGCTTCACTTGACTACCAACATTTTTTCTAGCTGCTGATGGTTTAACAATCGATGTATGCTGATCCTTTTTTACCTTTTGTCTTTGAGGGGCTTGATGAAGGATCTGGTTGAAGGGATTAAACTTACAATTTGTAGCAAAGTGGTATGATTCACCACAAATGATGCAAGTTTGTTGAGATTTAGGCAGCTTCACTCTTGGGGGAATAGAGATTCCCTGAACTTAGTTGCTTTGACCTCATAGCTTCTTACCTTCTTGTTTTTGTTAGTCTTTTCAAAGACATGCTGTTTTGAATTTCTTTGGTATTCCAGGTAATGAAAAGCAGGTGCTGGCAGCGTGGTTATATCTACCACACACAAAGCATGATCTTGCCAGTTTGTCTCTTGAAAGGTAGACATAGTCCTTTCTTTGGAACAGATCCTTGAAGTTCCATGGATGAGCTTTGTTATGTTCAAAAGTGGCTTCTTCTAGGGTCTTTTGAACATATGGAACTTTTTCTTCAGGCGTATGACATATATCAAACACCTTCCTCTTTGTGATCGGCTTTGACTGAGGCTTGGGGTTTGTGGGTCCTGATGTCTCTCCCTTTTCTATGTTTAGCTTTCTTCCATCTAGAGGATAGCTGATCTTGATCTGTTTGAATGGGACAGGGGCTGGAATAGCTGGAATAACAGCAGGAACTTCAACTCTATTCAGAACAGCTACAGATGGGGCTGCACTAGTTTCATCATGGTCTGAGTAGGTTGACTCAGATTCCGATGAGGTAGTGCAGTCTTCGACGAAAGGTTCATCCGTTGAAGGATCAAGGTTTCGGTTTGCAGTGTCAAGATTTGCAACACTGAAGCTTGGTTCATGAATGGCAATATAGTCAGCAGGAGGAGGAACAGTTTTGTACTGATCATTGTTATACCCAAGTCCAGTCTTCACCTTCTCATGGACTTGAATATCTAAAAGTCTTTGTAACTTTTTGGAGGAAAATTCATATTTTTCAACATGAACTTTCTGTTCTGCCAGTTCAGCTCTGGTAGCTTTTAGTTTGACCAGTAGATCATCAATCTGAGTTTCAAGATTAGTTTGTTCGTGTTTTAACAATGAAATCTCTTTCTTAAGGCAGTTAATCTTTTCTTTATAAGTATTTTCAACCTTTTTGAACTCAGATTTCATCTGATGAAACTCTTCATTTTGATCTATAAGGTTTTGGATATGCTTTCTATAACCCAAAACTTTATCAATACAGGCTTGAGAGCAAAGATGTTCAAATACCTGAGGTGGTATCTCTGTAGTGTCTGCCATAAGAGCTTGATTGTTGACAGGCAGCTCTTCATACTGGAAGCTCCACTCGAAATCAGAAGTTCCAACAGTTGCACAGGCTGCAGTTTGAACTGGGTTGGGCTTGGTGAGCTTGTCTTGACTAAGGAGTAGCTGTATTTGCTCTTGGTGCCTTGCATTCTCTAGCAAAGTGACCCAGTAGGTTACAGTTGTAACATCTTAGTTTGCTTTTATCCAAGCCAACTCTGGTGTTGGAGTTGTTACTTGGAATGGGTCTTCCGGTTCTAGAGTAGAACCTTATTGCTCTTATAGAGAGCATGGCATACGAGTGCTGTATGTCCATTTCTTCTAATTCATCTGGATGAAAGCATTCCAGATCCTCCTTGATAAAGGACATGTTGCTTGAGTTTTCAGAAACAAAAGCAGCAGAGGTTGATGTTTGAGGAGGAGCTTCTAGGAGAAATGGTGAGGTGTTTGTTTGGGAGGTTGGAGTTTGTGGATGGGTGACAATGGGAGGATAGTAGTTGCTGGAACTAGGAACTGAGTGGTCGGAGTGAAGCGCAGATGAGATGGTGGAGGAAGAAAAGGCTGATTGATGATTGGAGCTCCTTTCCTTGGCTTGAATCATTTCTAATTCATATGTTTTCAGCATGCCAAAGAGTTCTGTCATCTGGAGAGTTTTGAATTCTCCGTTCTTATAGACACTGTATATAGTGTCCAGCAGCTTGGGAGAGATCTGATAAAATTTTTGAGAATATCTTCATTCTCTAGCTTTACTTTGGAGCACTGCAGTTCTCCCACCAGGTAAGTGTACCTGTTATACAAAACGGTTAGTGACTCACCTTCCTTCCATACGAAGTTTTCGTATTGCTGTTTCAGGACGTCCCTTCTGTTTTCTTTGACTTCCTCAGAGCCAGCAAACATCTTCTCAAGAGCCTCCCACAGCTCTTTAGCAGTTTTGTAACTTCTGAAGTTATGAAAAACTTCATTTGGAAGGCACATTTGGATAGCTCCTAGTGCCTTGAAGTCCACCTCCATCTTCTTTATGTCCTCTTCTGAATACTTGGAGGGCTCCTTCAGAACTAGTGGTCCTCCAAAGTCAGCAGAAGCCACCATGGGAGTGTAGGGTCCATCCCTGATGGATTTCCACATTCCGTACTCCTGATAACAGAAAAAGCTTTCCATGCGATTCTTCCACATGTCGTAGTCTTCCCCAGATACCAATCTTGGTGGTCGGTTGATGCTGCCGATGTCTTCAAATCCATTGCTCTATGCCATCTTTGTTTTTGTGATTTTGGGTGACTTGATTGAAGAGAGTTTAGAATAGAACCAGAAGTGATTAAACAAGTGTGAGTTTGTTTAATCTGGGCCAAAGCTCTGATACCACTTGTAGGATCGTGAAAGTACAAGATGGTTTTGTTCTTAGTTGAAATTGGCGGAAACAATAACAACTACACAAGTATAATCGAGTAAACAGAAAGAATACTTATAAGAACACTGTTGTATTAAGCTTTTGCAAATAAACGGTTACAAATGAAAACTCAATCAAAAGGAACACATAAAATGAAGTGTTTACACAGTATTTATACTCACTTAGAATCAAGACAGACCCTTGATTCTAAGGATCAGATCTAACACAGACCGTTGATCTTTTGTATATAGCTAACTATGACAAGTTTAGTTTAAACTAGCTAACTTTATTGAAGCGTCTTCTTTATGCATTATTACTTGCATGCTTGGAGAAGAGCATTGTTTTCCGTCATTGGTTGCACCATTGAGGTTCCTTCTGCTTTGAGTGTGTCAGTAGCTTTTGCAGAAAGTTGTCAGTGACGCTTGGCATGGATAGTCAGCTGCAACGATTTATCTTCAAGGCACAGGGCTGTCAGCAGCAAGGATGATGATCAGCAGCAAGATGTGACCATCCAAAGCTGCTGATGATTTGCCTATCAGCAGCATCAAGTGTTGATGCTGTTGAGAAGCCTATCTGCAGCAACTTTGGTCTTTAGCAGATAAGGCTATCCGCAGCAGATTTGTTGGTCAGCAGCAAACTCTGAGATCAGCAGCATTTGTACTTAGAGAATTTTGTAGCCATCAGTCTTTATTTCTACAATCGCCTTGATTACTAACCCTTTCACGAGGGTTCCACTGTCATTGTCCGTTGACAATACCTTTTCGCTATTAATGTTCTTAACCGCATCGTACGTACCATCCCTAGTACTACATAGCACAATACTTCCAATTGCCCACTCAATTGTCACATTGCATTCCCGCTCACATGCACAATTGCTTATATCTTGTATAATTCGAATGGTATCGTCATTCCAACGGTCACCTCTCCAAGTAGGCTCCCTACCTTTAACAAATGGATTCATTCGTCGTCCTTCCAAAGCGAAGTCGTCATACTTCTCGCCTCATACCTTGATCACCGTCCTGCGATGATTTCTCAAACTCAAGCCCGCTGTCCTACACATAATACCTTGATCACCGTCCTGTGATGATTTCTCAAACTCAAGCCCGATGTCCTACCCATAAGGGTATTTCTTTTGCCCCTGTTAGATGACCTCTAAGAGCTTATGCAAGTTACATGGTCTCTACCAAATTTCTCTACCATCGTATCTCTTTACTTTATTATCATGCATTCAATATGTCCCTTAAGTATGTGCATACACCCAACACTAGGGTCACCTCCATCAGCTATCGACGTTTCTCAAAGAGCATTTGGTACCGAGTACCGGTACCGATACCGTACCGATAGACTCGGTACCGATATCGATACCCACTTTTCCATAAATTCGGTACCGGTACCAGTACCGAAAAAGATGAATATTTTGTAACAAATACAGGTACCGTACTGAACCGGTACTGTACCGATAAATTCGGTACCAGTACCGGTACCCATTTTTCTATAAATTCGGTACCGGTTTGGTACCGATATCATCCCTAGTTCACTTACCACCTTCATGTCTGTTACAAAAGCCAAACACTTGCTTCACTTGAATGCACCACCGGAGCTCACTTTAAGCTAGTCTTAAATTTACCAGCGTAGGCATCTCCTTCCCATTCACTTACGTGTACTTCTGCACTAACCTCTCTGGAGTTTCACCTTCCTCATGGTTGCTCTATCATTACCAAGCGATCACCGACTGCGTCTCATTTATCACGTACGAACATGACGATCGTCTGCTCACAAACTTCAGCTATTTGTCGTCTTGTCCAGGGAAAACATCCCCATTTCTCTTTTTCCTCACATAGACTTAATCATTCTTATGGAACGTGTTCCATGAAGGTCCTTCGTCACCTGGTTAACTTCGTGCTGAAATCTTCAGCGTCATCACCTTGATCTCACCATAAACATTTCTGGTCAAGTGTCCACGTAAATGCTTTCATCATCTACTCTCACATCTCCGCCCAATGGCTTCGTGCTCCGAATTCCCCGAGATATAAGCATAGGCATCTCATAAGAGCACCCCACCGATCGTCTAGAATGACGTCAAAACTACTCGCATCACCTCAATGTATCGACATCGAGAAAATCGTCAAGATAGAAATACTATACTTGAGCACACAGACCCCCCCCCCCCCCGTCCTATGCACGACTAAGCGTGTACTACAAGGACACACACCGACACACACACACATATCTACGGAACATACCATTTTCTACTCATGTACTAGAAATACCAAACTCTAAACACATACGCACACACACTGCTAGGTCTGAGTAAATCTACGTGCATACAATATGACCTCGTCATTTATAGACCCACAAACTCCTGAACTCCACCTTCTATTCATTACAATGGTAGCCCCTACCACACGTTATCACATACTCACACAGAGTTCACATGGTCGTACCCCACACGGGTCGTACCAATGTTTCAAGACGACACACTACTCTGTCTAGACACAAGACCTCACCTTAAACATTCATACACGTAAGATATAAAAATATCACAATTTCCCACAGGTCCTCGTTGTGAACATTTACACCTACTAAAGATGTATCATCATAACTCCCCACAGGACCCCGTCCTGAATATTCGCACAAGGTGCAATGCACCCATTGCACTTCAAACATCACCTAGACATTAACACATGGGTGACACTATCTTAAGACCGTAGACAGATAAATTCAAAACTCATGTCTATACAAGTCTACTCACACCACCTAATCAACCGTGCTCTAGTTATCACAACAAAGATCACATTTAATGCTAACTCGCATCATTTAGAATGCAATCACACAATCACACCATACCGCACATATTCCATTACTGTAAACACAATCATACACCGTCACAAACACAATTATCAATAAATATGTTCAAATCACCATGGGGTAAGACTCACAATAAATGTCAAAAATCAAATAGTTAATATTTGAATTAAGCATCACACCACGTAAACGTCTAATCAGTCATAACGTCAAATCATCCCGAAATCTCTCGTGACAACTGCCACACTAACAAATCATCAAGCAATCGAGCATCCCAAACATTGCCCGCCAAATCACTGATAGACCACGTCAGGTGCATCAGACGTATCCTCCTCCTGTTCCTCCGGACATAGAGCTCTCATAGCCATCGCAAGTGTTTGATCTCTCGACCATGCAGGTCCACATTATGGAGGGAAATTACGCACTGGCGACACCGCCCTCCTTTTCCATCCGGTCATTCGGTTCACAACACCACGCGGTATTCCGCCATCCTCAGCTCTAGTCATACTTGGCGTGGTAAGCGCCAACACTTCTCCTAACTCACTGGAAGTTCCATCTGCAGCCACCGTCGGCTTGACTTTTGGATCTGTATTACTTTTAGTAAGAGTTCCACTCTTGCCCAATCTCGTACGCTTTGTCTTAGACACCTAATCCTACTCAAGAAAGAACGTCAGAGTGATTACTATGGGTACAAATTTTAGAATATGAGGGTAATCATAGACTGCCAAATCACAGTGATCAAATGCAATTTGGTGGTCCTCATTACTACTCGGATTCTAAACCTTTCCCATCATACTCACACTAACCTTCTACCTTTCACACACACCGGATGCACATGCATCCCACACAACTCACCTAGCACCTCCCAATAATCTAGCAAATCGTCACGTTTATTACCATTGCACACCACACATGGTTACACACAAAATCGTTAAACCATGCCGACACATCAAACTATCACAAATGGTTACAATTAGTTCTACTCCAAAAAACATAATCTCACCTAATCATACCACACAACTCCACGTAGTGTTACACTACACAATTAACCCCCTAACAATAAATGTATAACTCAAAAGACGTACCTCTTGGCTCGCGGTTACTCGTGGTGGCATTCGTTTCACCCTCGTCCCATTTTCAGTTTAAGTTAAGGTATTTTATTTTTATAAAAAAACCGATTTTCTATTAAACCACGGCTCTGATACCAACTTGTAAGACCCGACCCGGGCATCCTACAGTTGGTTCTTATAACGGGTTATTCTCTTGAAAATACTCATTTTAGATATATTAAACTACAGCGGAAGTCTTTCTAAAAACATTAATTACTATTTAATGTTATTAAGTTACCTCACGAATGCTTGCACACTGTAAAACAATCTGTCGTACACACAAAGTCAGCTACGCTGAGTGAGTTCTAATAATTTAATTTAATTACAAGCCAACTCGTCACAAAAGTTATTTGAACTTTACTCAGGACCCACGGTCCTTATAAAATAGGTCCACAATTCATTAACAAATAGATAACCCCTGTTATCACACGATATCCCATAATAGTTCATTACCCAAGACTCATCCCATAATAATAATAATCCCGCAGTCTCATCGACATAGGTCAAACTTACTACACTAATAACTCATACTCAAGTACACGTATTAACTCGACACTTGGTTAACACAACAAATCCCTAGACATCAACTTACTGAACCTTGACCAAGGCTCTTACAAATCAACTGACATAACAGTTGTAAGCACCACATCACAATCCTGACACAACGGTCAATCTAACTCTACTCACCACATTAATACTATCTCATGCACAATAAATATAACTCAACGCTTGTATGAAAATTAACGCAAATATATAAGCACACAAACACATACCTAATCACTGCACCCTCGTCGGGGCGTTCGACACACCCCGAGCTCATCACTGTCATGTTGGACATCGTCACCTTTGGTGACCTCCCGAAGGACCTTGTCCTTCACAAATCCCGTTTTCCGTGTCATAAAGATGACGATGTAAACACATCACCTGTCGTGCCACAAGGACAACGACATACAAACACACAACTCAATTATAAACATGTAATAGCACACTACGCGTATATGACTTGTTAACTACACCTGCACCTCACACATAGCATTAGAACAATACATATATCCTACATGTAGTCATAAGCGTTTAGCTTATATCCCGACTCACCCCGACTAGCCCTTAACACAATACCGTACTACTATAGCAACACACGTACAAATACTATGCCTCATTATTCAAGTAAATACCATGTACATGCATACTCGTGACACCTCCTAGTCGTACTCGTACGACCTGTAAATACAATCCCGACTTACCCCTATTAGGTCACTATACGGTCCACGACCGTTTACCCACCTTTAACCTACACATCTTAAGGACAATGCACACTACAAAAAAATAAGGGTATTTGGGACTAAAATTTTAGTCTCTAATTCCCCTGTATCAGTATTTAATGGTTATCAAAGACTGATTTCGCTAGTCCCTAGTCAGTGACGGATACTTAGTCCTAAATAGTTAGATTAGTAACTGAAAATTACTCCCCATTGCATGTCACCAACATGGACTAATAGTTAGTCTCTGATACAAAAAATTAGTCCTTAATTTGTCCCCCGAATACCACGTTATTTCAGTCCCCAATACATTTATTTAGCCATTGAAAATCAGTTTCAGATAATAAGATATTTAAATCCCTAATGTGTAACTTTAGGGACTAACACTCAGTATTCCAAAAATGTCTATATTGTCCCAGATATGTTTCATTAGGTTCGTGATTCCATATCAAATCAGTCTCCAATAAGATGTTTTAATGACTGAGGATTAGTCCCGGTACCACGTGATTTCAGTCGTTAATATCCTTGTTGTGGGGACTGAAAACATGTCTCAGATAACATATTAATTTAGTCCCTAATATATTTCTAATGTGTTTCTGTTAAAGACAGAAAATGAGTTTTTGATACCATTTTTATTTAGTCCCTACTATATTTCTTTCATCAACTAAAACAGTTTCTAATACAATATCATTTCATTCTCAATGTATTCATACAACAATATCATAACAATTCAATTCAAAACATTAAAAACAATAACCAATTCGAACAGTATAAACAATGCTTTTGATTAATTCTAAACTATAAAACAATATTCGATGAACCAAATAATAAAATAAAAAACAATAAGTCTTAACTAGCATCCTAGAGTGGGTCGTCGATGTCGCTGAGTTGTACATCGGAACTATTGGCTCCATCACTTGCAAGTAAGGATATTGTGCTCTCAAATTCCGGAAACTTTGAAATCGTGAACATTGACATTCTTTCATCTTGTTCATCTGTTTGTCTTTGTTCACTGATTCAATGTAGGAGCAGCACTACCACCAAAGAGAGAATTAGTTTGTAGACGAAACAACTGCAATTCTTTATTCATTTGCAGTTTATATAGAAGTAAATAGTAAGAGTTGACAACAAACCTGAACCATAATAGGATTAGGATCAGAAGTTGCAGACGAAGCGGCTGCACTTCTTTATTCATTTGTCAGTTTATATATAAGTAAATAGTAAGAGTTGACAACAAACCTAAACCATAATAGGATTAGGACAAGAAGAGGATACGTAAACATCAGACCTAACCTTTACAGAAGATGCAGCCTGAAATGTTTACCATAATCAGTTGTAGATATCTTTTATTTTGTTGCAAATAGAAAAACAAAATGACACACGAGAGACTGACCAATACAAAGTGAAGAACATAGGGAGAGTTAGCATTTTGATAGTATCTTTAAGAGAGGCTAACATGTAGATGTTGCAAATCTCATTGTTTCAAGCAGCCAAGTTATTGTTTTTTAACTCAAACCTCAAATTTTCGCTTAAAGCTATTTATGGATGTAACACATAAGTTGGACTTGAAGTCTTGAATTCATTTGACAAAACTTGAGATTAAAATTTCAATAAGAATAGATCATATCTCATGGATTCATAACACCACACCTGCATTTATCAACAATAACAACCAGATCAAACAGGATGTAATGAGAGAATGAAAAATAGAACGAAACACTTTCAAACTCTTATGAGCATATTGTTTTTTGAAACAAGCTTCAATTTGCTTACTCAACAATTTCAAGCACCTCATAACAGTTCATTAACTTAAATAGCCCAACATAAAGAAAACTTCAAACAGCCTCAAAACAGCGCTTTGATGTATTAGAACTAGTAAGCAAATAGTAAGTATTAATAAGCAATACCATACACGTTTTATTCATGACATATATGTAATTACTAATTAAGCACATATTAAACTCAAAGCCCATCTAAAGACTAAGTTCTAAACTCATAAGTATGTCTGACAAATGGGCGGGTCAAATGATACGGATCAAAATGGGTCGTTTTTATTAAAAAAAATATATCAAGTTGAATAATAAATATAATCCAAATATCAGTATTATTCATAAATATAAACGTATTAAATATTAAGATTATTCATAAATATAAACGTATTAAATATCAAGATTACTAACGCAAATATCATGATTAAATTACAAACGTTGGTTTATCTCAGGAATAGGTGGCGTGTTGTCAAACAAAAAACTTTTTAAATTATTAACTACACCTTAAAAAGCGTACCCTTCTCTCTGCTTTCTTCATTGCAGCTTAAAACTATTTTCCTATCCGCCGATTAAAACCATTTTCCTTTCTGCCACCGTTAACTCCGGCATAAAAGTGCCGTTAACGCCGCCTGCATAACCGTCGCCTGAAAAAGGTTTAAAAAACAATACTCACTAAATGGTAATGGGAATGTGTATTTCTATAACTATTGAAACATGAAACTCCTATTAATCTAATTCGCAATCCCAAAATATAACTAAACCAAACACCACACATGTTAAATATTTGCTGCTTTTGGATCTCCATCTTTGCTTAAATATAACAAGACATAGTTGCATAGTAATCAAATGTGAGCAATTAGTAAAGGCTACAGAAAGCCTTTTAATTGTAGTTTCCTTCACAATATTTCATTAATAAAGGCTACTGAAAATAATAAAATCAAAACACTTGATCAATACATTCAAGTATAAGATCAATGACTATGTGAACTTGCAAAGTAACACATCTGATTTTTGGGGGGCAAAAGGTGATGTAATTTACCTTCTGTTGTTTTTCTTAAGTCAAAGTCACCTCCACAAATCGACCCACTCATAAATGAATAGATCAAAATCACCTCCACCTATAACATTTTAACACCCTTGTTGCAACACAAAAATAATGCCTGACGTGGTACATATGTAAACACCAACAAGAACTGTATTAATAGTCTCGCAGTTAATTTTGAATACAACATTAACATTCTGCATGCAAATACTTTCTTACCCTAAGTCGATAAGAATCAAAAGTAAATATGAATGCATTTGCATCCTCCACCATTTGATCTGAATACCCTCGAAGGCAAGTAAGTTCCTTCACCTACACAACTACAATCTGTGCCACCAAATCATATTAACAAATCCAACAAAATCCATGACCAAATGACATTTAAAACGTAATTTATGAAAATAAATCCAATAATCTCCATAACCAAATCACAAAATCAAGGGTTTCATACATGACAAATTGACAAGTAAAACTTATAGTAATTTCTGATAGATTACAGGAAAGAACAAAGGCATTCACACCAAGAAGAGGGCTAAGTCATGATCTTGGTTATGACCTCTGTTAAAATGGTAAAAAGATTTACAAAAACCTAATTAATCTCACAAGGCTGTTGAACTAGACCAAAGGGGCTGCTGAATGAGGATGAATCGGCTGCGGAACGAAGATGAAGGGGCTGCTCCATTGCGGTGATTGTGGGCAACCATTCACGGGAATCGATCGATCTAGATTGAGAGAGAAAGAGATAGCACCGATTGGATTGGGGATGGGGACGGGGGAGATGTCAATTGTGTTTGGAGGGAAACTAAAAATTTTGGGGATTTGTCTGTGATTTAGGGGGGAAATTGGTTTTGGTGATGAAAACTTAAAAAAAATAGTTAATAAATTAATTTTTTTTTTCGAAAAGCAGTTATATAAATTAATTAAAAACGTATATAAAAATAATATCTATACTATATATACTATATAATAAATAAAGGTTTTTGTATGCCACGTGTCGCCACTATATTCAATCTTATCATTTTTTTCCCGCCTCTCTCTCTTATTAAATGCACCCATATCTTTTAATAAATTACTAATTATAATAATAAAACACATTTATTTTAAATTATCCTTTATTATAAAAAAAACTTTGAAATCTAATTATGTAATTTTTATTTTCAATCAAATAGTAAATGAAAGTCAAATTACATTAAATAGTAATTGACGTATTTCCGAAACCCAATTATATATTATTTTTTTACATATTTTGAATTTTTTTATATCCTTAGTATACAGTAATATATTTTTACACTTTTAAAATAAATAAATAAAATTTGAGAAATTTACGTATTGATATTTTTCGCCCGTGTGTATTACACGGGGTCTAAGCTAGTTCATAATAAAAGTTACAAAACGTAATTTTAAACTTATAATTTATATATCTTAGTTATAAATACAAAAGGTTTTAATAAATAATTTTTATTTAGTTATAATAAAAAAATATATTTTTATTATTTGTATAGAATGAAAACATCATTCTTTTTGTTGTATTATAAGTTTCAATTATATATGTTATTATGATTTGTATATTTCAACTAAACTGACCATGATCGACTAAATTTGACTATGATTGACTTTTTGATCATGATTAACTACTTTTAACCAAACTAGACCGTGGTTAACTAATTTCAGTTGTGATTGATCATGGTTGTAGACGTTTATGTGTCATACTATGTAATAATGAATTGTCATTGAGCATTGTTAACTAAGTTCAGTTGGGTCGACATCAAATGTTGGAGCAGCATAGAGAATTAACATCCATTGTTTCCCATGCACATAAGTGTTTGTGATGTCGAACAGTTTAGGAGGGATATGATTAGGTTTGAAATCGATATAAGGAGGGAAAAAAAATTTAGTTAACCATCAATCACCCTAATAGACCATTAATGGCCCTTACCAATCATTATTTACTCTAAATGAACGTCAATGCCACTAACTGAACATCAATAACTTTAACTAACTATCATTGACCGTAACTGACCATCAATGAACAAAATTGACCAATAGACTCTAATTGACCCTAATTGATAATCAATGGCTATAATTGACCCTACTTGACCATAAATAACGATATTAACTACCATAGTCCATAAATGGTTATCAATAACTATAAATTGAAATTCATTAACTGTAATTGGCCATCAACAGCCCTAATCAACCAATGATAACCCTAATTGCTCAAGAATGACCCTAATTGATCATCAACGGCTCTACTTGACTATTAATAGCTCTAACTGATCAACATTGATCCTAGCTTGCCATAACTAGCACTATTTGACCATTAATAACATATGACTTAATGGTCTAATGGTATGGTGCTTACTCCTCACAAAAGTAGTGTGAGTTCAAATACTTATAACTACAAGGTTATGTGGTATTTAGATTTAAAATGTTGATGTTAAAAAAAATAAAATTAACCATCAATAACCCTAATTAACTATCAACTACCCTAAATGTTTATCAATGACTTTAATTAACCATCACCGACTATAATTGACCATCAATGACTCCAATTGACAGTCATTGACTAATAATGACCCTAAATGATCGTAATTGGCCAATAATGACCCTAATTGAGCACGAATGAACCTAATTGACCATAAATGATCCTAATTGATAATTAGTGGCTCTAACTAGCCATCTTTTACCTTAAATGTCTACCACATACCCTAATTAACCATCATGGACCCTAAGTGACAATCATTAACCCTAATTCAAGAACATTTGCCCTCATTGGCCATATGTTACAATAATTCATCGTACTTGTCCCTAATTGACCAATATTGGCCATACTTAACAATCGTTGACCAATAATGACCCTAATTGACCATTAACTATCTTAATTGACTATCATTGACCAATAATGCAATAACCGATCATGAATGACCCTAATTGACAATCAATGACCTAATTAGCTATCACTGACTTTAATTGACCAACACCAACCCTAATAGGCTACTAGTGACCCTAATTAACCATCTACAACCTTTATTAACCATTAAGGAATATAATTGATCAACATTAACCCTGATTGACCATCAATTATCATTATTAACCTTACATAACCATAGTCTCTAATATATTTCCTTGAAATGGTAGAATAGACGGCGATTATTGGAGACTGAAAATCAGTCCCTAATTTTACCATCTACAAAACATTTTGGAGACTGAATATCATTCCCTAATTCGATCCATTTTAGAATATTAAGAGCTGATTTTCAGTCTCTAATATGATACCTCCTTATTAGAGACTAAAAAGTAACTAACATAAGTCGTAAAAAAAAAATAAGTCCCCGATACCATCCATAACTAGTAAATTAGTATTGGATATTATATATTTCAAGACGATACATCAGTCGCAGTATTAGTCGCTGACGGTTGAATTGACAATGACGTATAAGAGACTGAAAAATAATCTTTAATCATTTTCTATTCAAAATGCATTCGAGACTAACTATCAGTCCCTCATAAGTTCTCTTACAAGAATTGTTAGGACTGAATTTCAGTCTCTAATATAACTCCTCGAAATGGTAGAATTTGTGTCGTGTATTAGAGATTGAATATCAGTCCCTGTTTATTTCATTTGCAAAACTCTTAGAAAACAAAATTTTAGTTTCAAATAAGGTCACTTACAAGATGTTTGAGACTAATTTCCAGTCTCTATTACTTCCCTTAAAATGGTAGAACTTGAGCCAATTAAGTAGATAGTAAAAATCAGTCATTAATCCTTTCATATATAAAAGGCGTTAAAGACTGAATATCAGTCCTTAATTCAATCCATTTTTTGGAATATTAAGAACTGATTTTCAGTCTCTAACATGTTCCCTCAATATTAGAGACTGAAGACTAGTCGCCCTTACATTTGCACCATTTTTCATTACAGAAGGAATGAATTTGGGACTGAAATTTAGTCACGAAAAAGTTTTCCTCCAAAACCTCATATTACCTATACATATTTGTGTCAGAAATTTAGTCTCAAATAAGGTGAAAAAAATATTAGCGACTAATTATCAGTCACTAACATAAGTCGCATAAAAATTAGTCCCCAATATTATCAGTAACTGATAAATCAGTCATAGATATTATGTATTCAAGACTGATATATCTGTCCCGGATAGTTTAGTCTCTAATGTTCACTTTTTTTTTGTAGTGGCATAGTCCCTTAGCCCCATCTTTCAGTACTTATATTCGTAAACTCATCGGGTTAGACCCCAAAGCTTGATACACATTTAATGTAATAAAACACAACTTGAAAGTATGTACGATAGCCCCAAAAACGTTAAAAACGTTTTAAAAGAGGGGATTAGGAACTCACCGGTTATACCGCGTCCGAATCCTAACTCTGCACCACGCGTACTCGCTCGAACCCCGAACTTGTCAAACGTATGATCACACGATCATGATAGGTTTTAAACATACGTTGGATAACAGGTAACAATATAAAAAGACCCCGAGTCCTATGTATTTGTCAATCCAACTCCATGAAACCCTAATCCACGTGTCTACGCCGTCCAATACCTTGGAGTGTGATCCCGACTCCATCTGTCTCTTCATTCATTATCGTGAGTCACCATCGACTTCCGTCCTCCGCCGTCCACTACCTTGGAGCACCACCACCTTCACTGTCATCTCTTTTTCTCTTCGCCATCGGCCTCCTCGTCACCCCGCCAACATTATTGTGCCGCCACCCTAGCTCGACCCCATCTACTGTCGTTGTTCTGGCTACTCCTGAACCACCACCTCAACTTGTTGTCATCGGCTACAACCGTGAACCACCATGGCCCATCGCCAAGCGCTGCCACCTGCTTCACACCACTCCTCCTTATTCCGTCACCATAACCACCTGCCGTCCCGAAACCCTAGTCTAAAGATCCATGCAAACCGAACACGTAGTAAGGAAAAGAATGAGAGCAGGGATTACCTTGTCATGATACGGGTTCGCATAGTTGAAACCCCACCTCGAGCTCCTCCGATCCCCGACATCTTCTTCCCTCCCGGTTCTCCTTGCTGTCGTACGCACACAAGTCCCCCTAGGCCGATTATGGCCTAGGGTTTCCATTAAGTGGCTTTTGAACCTCCAAGAGTTTCATTCGGGTCCTTGCATTTCCGTACTCGCGTGTTTTGGTCTTGAACTTTCTTTTAACGTCCAATTGTGTCGTTCCCGGTAGTTAAACGCACCCCTTATGAAAAACCTTCACCCTTGCTCTAAGGGTTCGGGTTGCTCACAAACCCGCACCATTGACATATGAATTTTTTGGGATGTTACACCCATACACCCCAAAAACCTAACCCCCCACCCCGAAAACCTAAACCCCCACCCCGAAAAACCTAACCCCCCGCCACCGCCACTACCCAAAAACCTAAACCCCCCCACCCCCACCCTAACGTCCAATTGTGTCGTTCCCGGTAGTTAAACGCACCCCCTATGAAAAACCTTCACCCTTGCTCTAAGGGTTCGTGTTGCTCACAAACTCGCACCATTGACATATGAATTTCCGGGGATGTTACACCCATACACCCCAAAAACCTAACCCTCCACCCCGAAAACCTAAACCCCCACCCCGAAAAACCTAACCCCCGCCACCGCCACTACCCAAAAACCTAAACCCCCACCCCCCACCCCCACCCCCACCCACCCCCACCCCCACCCCCACCCCCACCCACCCCCAAAAACCTAACTACCTCCCTCCAAAAACCTAACCTAAAAGCTAAACCTAAAAACTTAACACTAAAAGCTAAACTAAACCCAAAAAACTAAAACATAAATCTAAACCGACTATTTTTTCGAGTTTTTTTATGAAACGAGAGAAACATTTTGGTTTTTTTAGTATTTTTAGGTTTTAGTTTTCTTTTGTTTTATTATTTTTTAATATTTTTTTGAGGGTTTTTTTTTCTTTACAAAAAATGTACCATTATTTACGAAAATATAATTAATGAGTAGTTTATTGGGTCTCTCATTAAAAAAGTTTTCTTATGATCACACACACATATATATATATATATATATAAATATTTTGTGAAATAAATTCTTGAGTTTGTTAATCATTTTTCACAATCAATTCACATATTTGTATGTATTTGGAAAAGAACATAGTACATAACTCGATCACATCTTCCTATTATAATAAAGGAACATATTACTTTGCCATGTGGCCTTTTTTAAGGCATCCATTGCCACGTGTCACGCTATTAACCAACCTAATTCTAACTCGCGGGTCAACCAAATACTAACTCGCGGGTCATATTACCCATTTGAAACTTCATCCGGATCCATTTCTTTATCTCATCCCTCACGTTTCCACACATAGATGGTTTTTACTTTGAAGATAGCTTCATCCAGATCCATTTCTTTATCTCATCCCTCACGGTTCCACACATGGATGGTTTTTACTTTGAAAATAGCTTTGTACGAACGCTCCATCCATCCTCCGTTCCAAACCTATCTTACTATTACGACGCTCCATCCGTTCAAGAACTATACCAACTCGATTCAACCTATTATTTGACCTGTTGATTTGCCCTAACTCTACTTCTCATGATTTCGTCGGATGCATCTGATTCAAATATGTTAAAATCAACAAAATGATTTGCCCTAACTCTACTTCTGACGATTTGGTAAAGCTGCATCTGATTCATCAAGGTAATATCAACAAATTGATTTGCCCTAACTCTACTTCTGACGATCTCGTCCGATGTATATGATTCATCAAGGTAATATCAACAAATTGTTCTTATTTCTTTGGTTAATTGATTATTGTTATTGTTTCATGTGTATGTCTAAACATCGGACGAATCTTTTTGATTTTGAAATTTAAAAATAATCTGGTTGAAACTAATACAAAGGTAATACACCACATGAATGTGTATATTGAAGCAGGACAAGTTCTCATGTTTCATGATTCACAATTTTGGGGAGATGGATGATGATTTTTGAAGGTCATTATAGTGATTGGAGATTCAGAATCATTAATTACGGATACTATGTAACTTCAAACTTTTCGTTTGACTTATTTTTTTGACTTTCAAATCCATTAATTACGGATACTAATTACAATATAAGTACGTGTTTGGGACATTTAGTTATATATTGATAAAGATTCTTTCCTTTTGCAGATACTAATTAACAATGGTTATTTTAGGGTAAAATTGATTTCTGTAAAGGAAACGATTCAATCAATCTGTTTCAATCTTCAGCATAAACATGAATATTTTTATTCATCTAAATCATTCAAATTTTCGTCTAAACATGGTAAGTAACGGTCTGTCTCAATCATCCCGAAAATCTTACCCTAAAATTACTCTTACCACGATGGGTATTTATTAAGGATTAGCAATTCTAATTCTTTCGGTCTGTTGTTCTTCAAAACAAGGATTATCGGTTGACGGACGAAAACGCCTCTGCTTTCTTTCTCTTCAAGTCAAGTAAGTTTATATTATTCATTAATTTGATTACAACATGTGTATGGGTTTGCACTTCATGATTTTTCAGTTGGTGATTTATGAAGAAAAAAACATGAAACATCGGTAGCTGTTTTATGATTTTGAAGAAGTCAAACCCTGTTTTATTCATTGCTCCTCTTGAAAGTATATGGATAAAAGTATAAATCCATGTAACATTTTGAACGGTCAAAAAAGGTGTATAAAAAAAGATTTTTCTAAAAGTTTTGAAAAGTCAGTTGGTTTAACTTAAACACAAAAAAATGTTAACTTTTGACTAATTTACACTATTCAACGCCTAAAATGTTAATTTTCAATAATTAATGGATTTTTTATTCTGTTTTCTTTGAGGGGCACTAACAACAAAAGAAGTTGCTCTCCACGCAAGTACTAATTTTTGTTTTGAGGGCCACTAACAAAAAAAGTAATGTATAACTTGCTTTACACACTTAGTAAAATTAAAAAAAAAACTACTTATTGGTTTACCATACAATTCTACCATTTTCGTCTTTTCTTAACAGCTTAATGAAGTCAAATTTGATTACCATGTTGAATGAACTGGATGCTAAAGATTATGATTTTACAATAAAAGTTCGCGTAATAAGAATGTGGAGAAATGTCAATAAAAAGAATCCCAAAGATTCTTATTCAATCGAGATGATTGTCGTTGATGAACAGGTTATTCTATTTCATAATTTTTTTCTCTCTTTTCCTAATCTTATTTTATGTATTATTAGTAAAAAAAGGATTATTATTTATTAAAGATTCTCAATAACTTGCTTTCAGGGTACAAGAATGCATGCAACTTGCCAAAGTAAATGGTTTAGTGTTTTTGAGAAGTTTTTTGAACAAGGAGCCTGTTTAAAAATACAATGTCCAACTCTTGGTTCGAACTTTGCTAATTTTAAGTTCATCGACAATCCGCACAAACTTTGCATCTTTAACAAAACAAAAATCGTTAAATGCGATGATTTGTTTGGATCATTTTATGGATTTCGATTCACCCATTTCACATCCATTAAGGATAAATCTGCTCCTGAAAACGAAACAATCGGTTAGTGTATATTTATTATATCTTAAAAATTACAAAATTGTTAGTGCATATCTCTATTTTAAATTTTAAATATTATTACTGTATATAAGTGTTTCGTTTTTTAAGGATGAATATTTAAATATTTTTAATTTTTTATAGATGTTATCGGGTCTGTTGTAAGGTGTTTCGATACTGCTAAGAAAGTTGGGTTTCATGGAATGGAATGCAAGAGAAGGACTATGCAAATTGAGGATCCAGAGTTTGCAATCTATTATTTAAATTTAATTTAATTTTTTTATTTGCTTGTTATTCAACTTACTAAATTATTTTGTTACAGGGGAAATTCTATATATGTTACTTTATTTGATGAGTATGAAGAACAGTTTTCGAAATACACATCAGAAAACAAAGATGTTACAACAATTGTTATCATTCTACAGTTTGGGAGATTGCAGTGGTTTGGTGGTACTTCAGTTGCTGTATTTAAATCAATATATTGTGGTGTTTTTTTTTGTCATCTATTATATATAGATTTTTTTCACTTTTTCTATTTTTTTCTTTTAGGTAAGCCTTATGTTTCTAATACTTACAAGGTTACTAGACTTTTCGTTAATGATGATATTGATGAAATCAACTTATTTAAGAAAAGGTATTCTTATTTTATTTTATTTAAATATTATTTATATTCTATTTATATATAATTTCTTTAATATTAAAATTCTTATAAATTACTCTTTGTTTAACAGTTTACTTGACAAACCTGAAAAAGAAACATCATCAACTTCTCGCCGTGCAAGTTCATCATTGTTCTATTCATTGCGTGACGAGTTTCTTAATAACAATGATTTCAAGAAAGTTGCAGAAGTCATTGAAATTGTGGAAGTGTGTTTATTTGTTTTAATTTTAAATATTTGTATAATTTAAAATAAACATATTAAAACATTAAATACTAACAATATTGTATACGCTATACAGGTAAAGTCTGTGGTAATTCTTGCGACAATCAAGTACGTGGAGCAACATTTTGATTGGTATTATGAGGCATGCATTAGGTGTTCAAAGAAGGTTTTAAGAAAAGTAATTACTATTCCCAAAGGTGATGGCTCAGATGAGTTTGAGGAACAAAATGTTTTTGAATGTCTAACTCCTAAATGTGCACAAGAAGCTGTATCTGCTGAACCAAGGTTTTAAAATCATATTTTCACCTTTGTCTCTTTTATTAGTCTATTCAAAAAGGAAGATTTAATAATGCTATAAAATAATATTAATTTCATTTTTTTTCCCTTAAAAGGATTAAGCTTGGCATTCGAGTCCAAGATGCTACGGGAATGATATCTCTTACTTTATTTGATGGTGAGGCTAACAGAATTTTTCGAAAATCAACTAAAGAATTTCTTGAAAAGTATTTGGAGGTATTTTTTTTATTTCTCTGTTTTTTCATATAATTATTGTTTTGAATATTATTTTTTAAATATAATTTATAATCTTGTCATTTACAGGGTGGTTATAATAGATTATTGCCTGATGAATTTTATGATTTGATGGATAAGAAGTATGCTTTCAAGATCGAAATCACTGACTTCAATCTAAAGACCGGTAAGCAAGTTTACACCATTGCTAAAATGACAGATGATTCATCAATTATTGGAGAGCTGGAAATTTTTTTTACCTCAAATGAGGTAATTAATAACATTCTATTCCTTTTTTAAAGCTTAGCTATTGCATATTAAATAAATAACATTGGAATATGTCACATTTAATTGTTTTATTGTTAAATATAGGTTGATGATTATGCTTCAATGAATGCTATGTCAGTTGATGTGCAATCACAAGAAACGGTTAATATCTTTTTAAAATATATATTTTGATTACTTTTAAAATTACACGTGCTTAACTGTTTGCATTACTCTTACGAATTTATTACTAACAACTTACCGGAATTTATTTTTAGGATGTTGTTTCTTTCTGTGGTGATAACGGCACACCGATATCCGATCTTGACAAAAACCCAGGCAAGCGTCCATGTTTGAATGAAAAGAAGGATACATTCAAAGCTGATAACGAGTTAAAGCGCAGTCTCTGTCATATTTATGACGTTGATGAAGAAGTTAGCTTTTCAGCTATGAAAGCTCGCCCAAGTTCAAATGCCAGTCTCAAACAAGATGGCAAGTTTAAACTTTTGACCCCAAAGTTAGAGAAATAATTCTTTTTTCATTTTCATCAAATATTTATTTGTGTTTTTGAACTTTGTTCCATGTTTGTGTTTTGTTGAATTTTGATTTTTCTATGGATGACAACTATTGCTTATTGTTAATCACTTTGGTATTAATTGAATTATTGTTGCTTAATAATATTATTGTTACATTTTTAGCCGTATCGAATTAAGACAATGTTATACATTTACATGTTATAAATTTTTTATTAGATCTTCGACAATAATTGATTCTTATATACAAACTTGAAATTTCTTTCCCTTTTAAAACCAACATATATTATTAACTTTATTTTTTTATGATTTTATCTTCATCTTACAAAAATTATTTCATGAATCACTCAGATGCAAATATTTTAGTTAATGATGCTGCTGTGACAAGAAACCTAAGAAAACAATGTTTAGATATGAGGAAAATGAAGCATCTCGGTACTCCACCGGTTCTTACATGTTTAACTACATTTCACCATCCAAACATCAAACAAAATTCAAATAGTAAGTTTTTTCTAATAATATTAATTTATTCCTACTGCTATGTCATTTGTAATATTAAAACTTACTTATGGATGCAATTTATAATTTTCACATTCTTTGAATAATTTATAACTTCCCTTTGTAGTTGGTGTACAAGGAATACCGTTTTCCAATTATTCCAATGGTATGAACAAATTGCATTTAAATAAATAAAGATTCTTTATTTTATGACATTATTTGAATACTTACATTTTTTAATCAACGTTTCAGTTTCCAATACAAACTATTCAAAAACTGCTGCTAAAGAGAAGCGGAATTTGAGGAAACAATATTTGGATAGCAAAAAAACAAGGAATACCGTCTCTACACTATCCACAATTGAATCTTCATCAACCATGCAACTTCAAGATATCAAACATGGTTCGAATAAACCACCCTGTATAATATTTTTAAATCTTAATTGGATTTCAAGATATATAATATTTTTATATTTGACTTCTTTTCCAATTTAATGTGAATATTTTTTGTATTGTTAATATTCAATATATATTCTTATATATGTTTGATAAATTAACTACATTTGCTGTTACACTTACTTTTATCTTTTCTAATTGTTTTACAACTTCAGATATCAACATGGTCTATAATGACGCTAAAGACAGGCGGAGATTAAGAAAACAATATTTAGATTCGAAAAAATCTAACACCCAGTCTACATTACTCAATAGTAAGATTTATTATTTTTATCACGCAATTATTAAACAACAATAAATATGAAACCTTACTTAGCTAAATAATTAAGCGGCCTTAAGTATTTTATTATTATTCTATTCTGCAGCAGGTGCAGGAAATGTTAAGCGAAAGTCGATGTTAATTGATAATGCAACGCCAATTGTGTTTGACAAAGAAAATGTCACCACACATATATCCATACCCTATCCAAATCATGGCGTACAGTTTATCGATAGAAATAGAGACATGCGAAGTCCGTTATCAAACATTACTATCGGTACGTATTTTTTGTAATTGTTATTCCTAATAAATAAACAACGTGTTTATGCTTAATTTGATTACCTATAACGTGTTTTATTTGAATGTGTTTCAGATATGTCTACTTTTAATGGCAACAGAATAACAAATGAATCAGACATCCTACATTGTTACAATCATTCTAAAGTACTGTCAAATAGCAATACCTCTACATTCACTCCAATTTCAGCATCGAGCACGCGACCGTCAAGAACTCGGAAGTTAAAGAGAAATACTTTAAACATACCTCCTTTTCCTAATATGGACTTAACACTTCAAGAAGAAGTTATTGATGGTCAAATTATTAAAAACAACTTTGCAGCAATATCAAAAGGTACACAATAGTATTATATTTTTTTGAAGTGTTTTGTTTATTATTTATAAGAATAACAAAATTCAAAGTATAACAACTAATTATGTTTATAAATCAATATTTCCACAGATTACTTGGATCATGGAGAACAAAGTGTTATATGTAAAATGTGTAATGCTAAATTATGGTCAGATGAAGTCGTTAAAGGGGCAAAACCTGCACATAAATCAAGTTATTCTTTGTGTTGTGCTTATGGTAAAGTTCAGCTTCCTGAATATAAACAAGCGCCTACAAACTTGATTAACCTTTATCGCTCTGGAGATTCTAAAAGCAATTTCTTCATCAAGAGCATTCGCCGTTACAATTCAATTTTCTCATTCACATCCATGGGTGGCAAGATTGACAGATCAATCAACAGAGGTAGCACTCCATCCATATTCAGGTTGAGCGGTCAAAATTACCATTGTATGGGAAGTCTTCTACCTTCAAATGGATCGAAACCTAAATTCTCTCAGCTCTACATATATGATACTGAGAACGAAATTTCAAATAGGCAAATCGCTGTTGGGTATGTCTTCACAATCATTAACTATTCATATCATTTTATTTCATTCCATTCGTTAAATATTAACTAATATATAAATATTTGTCAATTTTGTTAAATTATATTACAGTCAATCAAAAAATGGAACTACATCAACTTCAGAAATTTTAGATCTTCAAATTATACACGAACTGAAGGTTATGTTAGATTCGGAAAATGAGTTGGTTAAAAGTTACAGGATGGTAAGAGATTGTTTTCATAACAACCCTCAGGTTGACTTAAAGCTACGACTAATTGGAAAAAGGCAGCAAGACGGACGGACATATAATCTGCCTACTGCTTCTGAAGTTGCCGCATTAATAGTCGGAGACATTGGCGATTCATTTGAGAGCCGAGATATAATTGTAAAAACTCAATCTGGAGCTCTAAAACGTATAAGTGAATTGCATCCTTCGTATCTGGCTCTTCAGTATCCATTGTTGTTTCCGTACGGTGATGATGGTTACAGAGTAGACATTCCCCATAGAGATGTAACAGATTCAATGAAAGGTAAAAGACAAAACTGTACAATGAGGGAATTCTTTGCTTACAGAATTCAAGACAGAGTTAATAGTTTTTCGTTGATCTTAAATGCAAGAAGGCTATTTCAACAATTTTTAGTTGATGCATATACAATGATTGAAAGCGAGAGATTATACTTCATCCGTAGGCAACAACAGATTCTCAGATGTGAATCATATGAGAATCTTCGTAATGCACAGAAGAATGGAAATACCGATATTTCTAACGTTGGGCAACGTGTCATATTGCCTTCTTCTTTTACTGGTGGTGCGCGGTACATGATGCAAAACTATTTAGATGCCATGTCTCTATGCAAGTGGTTTGGATATCCAGACTTTTTCATAACAATAACATGTAACCCAAAATGGCCAGAGGTTAAAAGGTTTCTAAAAGACAGAACAATCAAACCGGAAGACAGGCCTGATATATTATGCAGACTGTTTAAAATAAAACTTGACTCATTTGTTAAAGATTTAAAGGAGAATGCGATATTGGGTCAAGTTCAAGCAGGTATGTTAATTTTTATATCTATTACTTATATACTTTTTTAAAATATTAAGAGCTGACCAAGAAGGTTTTTTTTATCTATGTAGTTGTTTATACAGTCGAGTTTCAGAAGCGTGGATTGCCACATGCTCATGTGTGTTTGTTTATGCACCCCGACCATAAGCTTCCAACAGTTGAATATATTGATCCAATTATTTCAGTTGAAATTCCGGAAAAAAATGAAGATCCAGAACTATATTCACTTGTAAAGGAGTTCATGATTCATGGACCTTGTGGTAATCACAATTTGAATTGTCCATGCATGATCGATAATAAGTGCTCAAAAAAGTTTCCTAAGAGATTTTGTGCTAATACTACTATTGATGGAGATGGTTTTCCTATTTATCGAAGACGAGATTATGGTACGTTTGTCGAAAAGTCTGGGGTGAAATTAGACAACAGAAGTGTTGTTCCATATAACAAGTTGCTTTTAAAAAGGTATCAAGCTCATATCAATGTTGAGTGGTGCAATCAAGCTGGTTCCATTAAATATTTGTTCAAATATATTAACAAAGGACCTGATAGAGCTACTCTTTTACTTGAACAAAGTAACAAAGAAGATGATAATAATGAGGTTGTTGATGAGATACAAGAATATTATGATTGTAGATATCTATCTGCATGTGAAGCAACATGGCGTATATTCTCATTCGATATTCATTATAGAACTCCTTCTGTTATGAGGCTTCCTTTTCATCTTCCAGGACAACAACAAGTTGTATATGGTGCAGATGATGATATTGAGAATGTCCTTACAAAAGAATCTGTTGCTTCATCAATGTTTTTGTCTTGGATGAAGTGTAATGCAACTAATGATAAAGCAAGAAAACTCACTTATGTGGAATTCCCTACACAGTTTGTTTGGAAGAAAAAAGAGCGATCATGGGAACCAAGGAGAAGAGGCTTCTCGATAGGTCGGATTCATTCAGTTTCACCTTCTCTTGGTGAAGCCTATTTTTTAAGAATACTTTTAAACAAAGTAAGAGGTCCAATATCATTTGAAGAAATACTCACAGTGAATGGACATAAGTGTTCTACTTTTAGAGATGCATGTTATAAGCTTGGACTTTTAGATGATGACACGGAATATATTGAAGCAATCGAAGAAGCAAGTCATTCAGGATCCGGATATTTTTTACGCAGTTTATTTGCCACGATGCTCCTTTCTGGAAGTCTTTCTCGACCGGATTTCGTATGGCAAAATACATGGAAATTCTTATCAGATGGTATTCTTTACAAACAACAACTTCTTTTAAAATATCCAGGTATGATCTTTATGTCGTCATTAACAAATAATATTTTTTACTTAAAACTATGTGTTCTATTATTTTATCTAACATGCTGCACATTAATTTAAAATTTAATAATCTACTATGTTTGTTGATTCACTATGATATGTTATTTCTTTATGTCACTATTTTTAATTGTTTTTTACAATTTACAGGTTTATCACTAACCGACGATCGTATACAAAATCTGACTTTGTTTGAAATTGAAAAGCTTTTGCTTCGTAACAGTTCAAGCCTTCGAAGGTTTCCATCAATGCCTTATCCTGATAATGATTCAATATCATCTTCAAACAATCGACTAATTACTGAAGAGCTATCTTATGACAGAAATAATTTGCAGACTGAATTTGATAGCCTTTTAGTTTCATTAACAGATGAACAAAGAAGTGTATTTGAGGAAATCATGAATGCTGTTAAACATAATAAAGGAGGAGTTTTTTTTGTTTATGGTTATGGTGGAACTGGTAAAACGTTTCTCTGGAGGACTTTATCGGCAGCAATAAGATGTAAAGGTCAGATAGTTTTAAATGTTGCCTCAAGTGGCATTGCATCGTTGCTATTGACCGGAGGAAGGACAGCACATTCAAGATTTCTAATTCCATTAAATTTGAATGAGGTTTCTCTTTGTTATATCAAGCCAGGTAGCGACGTTGCCCATTTGCTACAGCAAGCAAGCTTGATTATTTGGGACGAAGCACCAATGATACATAAGCATGCATTCGAAGCCTTGGACAGAACTATGAAGGACATACTAATGTCTGATGAGAAAAACAACTCTGAAATGATGTTTGGAGGTAAAGTGGTTGTTTTCGGAGGAGACTTTAGACAAATTCTACCTGTGATTCCAAATGGAAGCAGAAATGAAATTGTGAATGCCTGCTTAAGTTCCTCCTACATTTGGAAAACATGTAGAGTTCTTAAGTTAACAAAAAACATGAGGTTAAGTATAGGTAGCGAAGCATCCAATATTGAACAAACAAAGATGTTTTCAAACTGGCTATTGGATTTGGGAGAAGGAAAAGTTGGTGATGTTACTGATGGTGAGTCAATTATCGATATACCTGAAGATATTCTAATTACTAATTCAGTTGATCCTATATCTGCTTTAATTGACTTTATCTACCCTTCAATTCTTGAAAATTTCAAAAATCTAAATTTCTTTCAAGAAAGAGCAATATTGGCACCGACAAATGAAGTTGTTCAAGATATTAATGATAGGTTGCTATCATTATTTCCTGGGGAGGAAAAGGAGTACTTAAGCAGTGATACTATTTGCCAGTCAGATTTTGTTCAAGATAACTTTGATGAAAGTTTATACTCACCTGATGTTTTAAATGGACTTAAACTATCAGGTTTGCCAAATCATAAGTTAGTTTTGAAAGTTGGTGTTCCAGTAATGTTACTAAGAAACATTGACCAGAAATGTGGCTTATGTAATGGCACTAGACTACAGATGATTTCTCTTGGTAACCGGGTTATAGAAGCGGAAATTATATCTGGCAGTAATATTGGTACCCGCACTTTTATCCCACGACTTAGTTTGACACCTTCTGACAAGAGGATTCCTTTCAAGTTTAAAATAAGACAGTTTCCACTAGCTGTATGTTTCGCCATGACTATAAACAAGAGTCAAGGACAATCATTATCCAGGGTTGGATTGTATTTGAAACATCCGGTGTTTACCCATGGTCAGTTGTATGTTGCATTGTCGAGGGTTAAAAGTAGAGAAGGTTTAAAGCTATTAATAATTGATAAAGAGGGGAAAGTTACTAACAAAACAACAAATGTCATATATAAAGAAGTATTCGGCAATGTATGAAATATTGTTGTAACTTTTACATTGTTCATTATTGTATCTATCGATATGCAATTTAAATAATCTTATTATTATATTACAATTGAGTCATTTTTATCTTTTTGGTTGTTCAGCCCGTGTATTACACGGGTTTATAACCTAGTTCAAAGGTATAGGAACACATGTTCCTAGACTTCAATATATGGCTCTAATTAAACACGGGGGGTGGATGGAACTATGTAAGGTATCATTTAAAGGTATCATTTAAAACGTGCAACATAAACACCCTTTTGGCTAGAATTTAAGTTCAATATACGTACGTAGTAGTAGGGGCGGACTTATGCTTATCGGAGGGGGTTTATAGGAACCCCCCCGAGTTTCAAAATTATAGTGTAACGCTAGGTAAAAAAACTGGGGTGAACCCCTTAAAAAATTGTCGGGTGAACCCCTTACAAAGTTTACCAAGTGGTGTAATGGTTTAGGCTTTGTATTATAACATGGAGGTTGTGGGTTCGAATTCCTTCACCCACATTTTATAAAACCTTTTTTTAGCTGGTTACGTATGGTGGGCCAGGCCCTTTAATTTGTTTCTTGTTTTTTGTTGGGCTTCACTTGGGCTGTACTATGGAATAGAAATTAGGAATAGATTTTTGTTGGGCTTCACTTGGGCTGTACTAGATAATAGAAATTAGGAATAGATACATCGAGCCATCAAGAGTGAATGAGAAATTAGGGAAAAAAACAAGAAGACTCAGCGCTAGCGTGACCTGCTGCTGCCGAGTTCTTAGATATGCGAACTTGTAAGTTCGCCTAAGCATCTTTAGGAGCGAACTTGTTAAGTTCGCCTATGGTACTGTGGGCATTTGTGTTTCCCTATAAATAGGTGTTTACAAGTCTTAGAGAATAACTTTAAGACCTTAGAGATTAGAAGTCAAGAACTGAGAGAGCTTGTAAACAGTGTTTGTGGAGTGAAATACAAAGCGTTTATTTACACCGTGTTGTTGATTGGATTACACGTTGCACGTTGATCATGGATTCCGCGCGTTATCACCGTGTTGTACCGCGGGTCTAGAAGATCCGTTACGCCCCAAGGGACCTACAGTTTGTTAATGGTTTATGAACTTGAGCATGTTTAGGTCATACTTAGCATACCAGTTGTTTGATGGAATGCTTGAACCAAAACCCACTTTAATCAAAGTTGTAATCTCGTATGATTAGGCCTCAAATTTTTTCTTCACTTTAGGCATCCAAAATGGTTGAGCCGTCCCTTCCCGACCCGACCCGAACAATCGAACCGAACCGAACCGAAATTTTTTATGTCCGACGTTATGAAATTGGAGCATTTAAAAACAGTGAACCCCCTGGAAAAAATTCCTGGATCCGCCACTGCGTAGTAAACCCCCTAACACACACATATATACACATATATGTATATATGTGTGTGTTTTAAGATATATGCTACAACATAATTTTTGAAGTATATTGAATTAAATGGCCGAGAATTCTAAGTCTTTACTCAAATTATGGATTAATAATAATAATTGTGAACATTAATTAACTTGTAAATTTAACAAATAATTTTATAGTATTTTTTATAATAAATAACTAAGTTAAATATAAAAGAAGATTGCTAACTTATAAATTGAAATTAAAATAAGTTAATAACAGTTTCATTTAAACATGTACTAAAAATGAAATAAATACAATTTAATAAAAAATATTTTAGAAAAATCTTCTTATTCTAATGAATCACTAACTCACCTTTACATGTGTCATTTTCTTATCCACTCCACTTTTGTTTTTTCCGCCTAAATGTTGAAGCAATTCCTCCTCCTCCCTACCTCCCTCCCCCTACCCATACCCCTCCCCCTCTCTCTCCCTCTCTCTGTCCCCCGTGATTTTAGGTCTGTATTCTTGGAGATGGAAATCGACCGCAAAATCATCCAGAATCCACACCTAATTGAAAGGATTAGCTCGATTTATAAATGCCCCAATAGAGGGGACACAGAAAAAACGTCAGCCTTCATCTTCAATTTTCGATCTCCCCATCTCTGTTTCTGTTGTACACAATTAAGTTCATCCTTCTTATTTGACTTATCAATCCATATTATGTGAACGAATTGTATGTTAACCCTAAGTTTATGATGTGTTTTGGTTGTCAATGAAATTAAGTTATCCTGTAATGGGTATGTTGTGTATCACTTTTTCTTCATTTATTTCATCTGCATATTTTGTATTTTGGAGCATTATCTGAATTTTAACTAATAATTTTGATATATTGGTTCCTTGATAATTTGTAACATTCGTAAAATCCCGACACACGTAATTGGGCCAAAAAGATTAAATGATAAAGACGGTGGGCTAATAGGAAGGTGGGCTTGGGCATTGCATGGAGGAAAGGAAAGGATAAACCCTAGCCTCCTCATGATCAGCCACCTTTACCATCAAACACCTAAAACGTTTAGAGAAAGAGAAAGAGAGGATTCTAGAGATAGAAAGTCAAGATCCAATCTCTTTTGCTCCCAGATTGTTCCCAAGTTGTTTCTCTAGTGATAGTGAAGAAGAATACACGAACAAACGTCTAGTTTGAGGTAAGAATCGAACCCGAATCTCTATTTTCTGTTTGAAATGGGTTTTGGGGTAAAACTAGGGTTTTCATCTCAAATGCAAAGGTTTTACTTGATAATGGACAAACAAAGACCAGATCTATTTGTGTTCAAACTTGGATTGAAAAATTGGCATGTTAGGGTTTTGTGTTCATGTGGCGACCTATTTCATTTGACGACACTAATTGGGGAAGACAGAGTGTGGATCCCGAGGTTTGCCAATGATTGGTGACACGTGTCTCAAGCGACACTAATAGTGTCGCCAAAGCTATTTGGCGACACTAGGGTGAACGACACTAAGTCCAGAACGCAAGTTCTGTTGACCCTAATAGTGTGCCTCACGACACTTATAGTGTGTCTGGCGACTAGGGCTGTAAATGAGCCGAGCCGAGCTAAGACAAGCTCAAGCTCAAGCTCGGCTTGTGAAAAGTTCGAGCCGAGTCAGCTGGGCTCGAAAAGTTGAGCTCTCGAGTCGTGAAAAGCTTGAGACAGCTCGATAGTTTAAAAAAAATTGTTTTTATTTATTTTTGTATTTTTGTGGACATTTTGATATATATATATATATATATATGAAAGAAAAAAAAACATTATTAGAACAAATAAAATAGTATTAAGGTTGTAAACAAAAAAAATGATTAATTTTTATTTTTTTTAAAGATCGAGAGACAACAAGGAAAATTCAAAATATTATATGTATTATTTTTGTTTTTTTCAACTCTTTTATATGTTAGTTATTATTATGGTTATTATTATGTAAGGCCTCAAACCCGGGAGGCCCCACTTGTTGGAGTTACTCATTCACAAACAGTTCTTAAACATGAATATCAAATAACGCAGCGGAAAACTTCATTCATTCATCATAATTAAAACTTGTTCATACATGCGGAAGCGTAAACATAGTTTAAAACATATTTACATCATAACTAAACATAACGGGATGCCAGTCTTCATGATCAGCCGGGTAACTCTTCTCGCTTGCCAAGCATCACCGTCCATCCTCATAACCTACCTTAACCTGAATGTGCACACTTAAAAACGTCAGCTACGCTGGTGAGCTCTAGTTTTAACATAAAACCTTAACTTCAAATAAATTGCCAAAAACATCACTTCGTACTTCATTTAATAAAAAGCGTACGTAAAATAATGCAATAACAAACATAACACTTCATAAGTCAACGAACATATAGAATCTGCGCCTTCTCGTAACCGTCAAATCCAAACGTTACATACTGGTTGAATAACTTAAGGATCACCACCACTAGGCCCATCATCACCGTACTGTCCTTCGGGTGAGGAACTCCTAGGGCCCGATACTTAGGTAATCTAACCCTTCAAGCACGGCGTCCCAAAGGATAGCGCGTACCAAACTTCAAGCACTGCGCCCCGTCGGGCGCAAGTACCAAACTTCAAGCACGACTACCCCGTAAGGTAAATCGTACCAAACTTCAAGGATCACGATAATCCCCTTGGTGACCGTCATCACCCCAGTTGTACAACAGTTGGCCAGCCACAGAGGCCCCTAAAAGGTAAAGGCCCATAACATCCTTCCCATCCCTTAACCTTCATTCCCTAAGGAATATTGGCAGATTCGTTCGTTTGTGACTTTCGTAAACCTTCGCTTCTTTTACTTCAAAAACTTCAGTTAAAGCATTCGTACGTTTTATTAAAAACATTCTCTTCGTTAAAACACTTCGTAAACTTCTTTTGGCAAAATATTTCATAAACACTTCCTTCATAAACATCATTTTATAAAACGTTACATACTTCCTTCGTAAACATCATTTTATAAAACGTTACATACAACCTTCGTAAACATCATTTTATAAAACGTTACATACAACCTTCGTAAATATCGTTTCATAAACATCGTTTTATAAAATGTTACATACAACCTTCGTAAACATCATTTTATAAAACGTTACATACAACCTTCGTAAATATCGTTTCATAAACATCGTTTCATAAACATCGTTTTATAAAATCATCACGTGTGCACACCAGCCCAAAAACATTATTAAAACATTTAAAAGAGGGCTTCTAGAACTCACCTTATAAGCTAGTCTCGGTTGTCCTAACAAAGGTCCAACAACTTCACTTCCGATCTGAATTGATTAGTTAAATGCACATCAGACCAATACCGACTCTAACGGTTTAACCATTCTAACATACTGACTTTACTTAATCAGTTCTGATGTCTGCACATATCGAAACTAGGTAGTTTCGATGGAGTCTGCACATATCGAAACTATGTAGTTTCGATGGACCTGCACTTATCGAAACTTGTAGTTTCGATGGACCTGCACATATCGAAACTAGTAGTTTCGATGGACCTGCACATATCGAAACTTGTAGTTTCGATTGACCTGCACATATCGAAACTTGTAGTTTCGATGGACCTGCACATATCGAAACTTGTAGTTTCGATGGACCTGCACAGATTGTCTTCCCAAAAATCCGAAGCTTTTGCATGCGAGTCTGATCGAGTCAGTATCTCAACTTTTCTTAGATCAAAACGTTCGGTTTTCATTCTAGATGCTATACCTAAGCTCATTTTTAAGTTCCATCCGCAAAAGCGTTGCCTTTTTAGCCAAAACCCGAAAATCCCAAAAACGAACAAAAACTCAGATTTAGGTCGGATCTTTACCTGAATCGAGCTTCTGATCCGGAGGTTCTTCTCACGAGTTATGGAGCAACACACTTCTCAAATCTCGGGTCGATCCGACAACTTTCTCTCTCTACGGTTTCTCTCTCTAGAAGTTGCAAATGAGAGAAATGGGTTGTGACCTTGGCTATTTATAGGGGAGGCTCCCCTTCTAGCCCATCAGACCCGACCCGACATGCTTCGTTCGTTTATTTCGTCATTTTAACCGTTGTTTTATTTTTGGGATGTTACAAGTCTACCCCCCTTACAATAGGTTTCGTCCCCGAAACCTATCATAAGTCAAATAGATGAGGGTACGACTCCCTCATTTCCTTCTCCGTTTCCCAAGTGGCTTCCGATCCCTTCCGATGTTTCCATTGGACTTTAACCAATTGGATAACCTTATTACGCAACCGCTTCTCCTTCCTGTCTAAGATGGCCACGGGTTCTTCGATGTAATTAAGGCTGTTGTCGACCTCGATGTCGGTAAGTGGTACGTGAGCCGATTCATCCGCCAAACACTTTCGCAAGTGTGATACATGGAAGGTAGGATGAATCCCACTTAACTCATCAGGCAACTCCAACCGATAAGCGACTTCCCCAACCCGTGCCATTATCCTGAACGGTCCGACAAACCTCGGACTTAACTTTCCTCTCTTCCTGAATCGTATGATTCCCTTCCAGGGCGACACTTTCAACCTTACTCTATCCCCAACATCAAACTTGATAGGCCTTCGTCGTCTATCCGCATAGGATTTCTGGCGATCTTGTGCGGCCTTCATTCGAGCTTTGATTTGATCAAACCTTTCCGACGTTTCTTTTATGACTTCCAGACTTCCTAACTCCTTCCGTCCAATCTCACCCCAACAAACTGGGGTCCTGCATCCTCTACCATACAACATTTCGTAAGGCGGCATGCCTATAGTCGTGTGATGACTATTGTTGTAGGAGAATTCGGCTAACGGCAGATGACTGTCCCAACTGCCACCAAAGTCGATAATACAAGCACGGAGCATATCTTCCAATGTCTGAATGGTCCTTTCGGACTGACCATCCGTTTGCGGGTGGTATGCTGTGCTGATATTAAGCCTCGTGCCCATCGCTTCGTGAAATCTTTTCCAGAACCTCGATGTGAATCGTGTGTCCCGGTCGGATACTATCGTCAAAGGCATCCCATGCCGTGCTACTACTTCGTTAATAAATACTTCCGCTAACCTTTCCGACGAGAACGTCTCGCGAATAGGTAGGAAATGAGCACTCTTTGTTAATCGGTCCACAATTACCCAAATGGTGTCATGACTTTTAGCTGTGCGAGGTAGCTTGGTTATGAAGTCCATGGTAATGTGTTCCCACTTCCATTCTGGTATATCAAGTGGTTGAATCTTTCCATACGGTTTCTGGTGTTCAGCCTTTACTTGCGAGCAAGTCAAGCACTTGCTTACATACTTTGTTACATCACATTTCATTCCAGGCCACCAGTAGTCCTTCTTCAGGTCTTGGTACATTTTGTTGGTACCGGGATGGATAGAGTAACGAGACTTATGAGCCTCATCCAAGATTTTGGTTCTAAGCTCGCCACCCATAGGTATCCATACCCGTCCATAACGCGTTCTAACACCAAGGGTGTTATATTCCAACTTGTCCCGTTGATAGATTCTTATGTAGTCTTGACTATACCTCTCTTGTTCTTGATAGACGTTATCTTTTTCAGCATCGTACATCCCTAGTCGGTCTTTCACATCTAACCGTTAGGGTTCTTATATCGTCATTCTATGTGAAATGTCTTATCAAACTCGGAGTCGTCCACAGAAGACTCCATGGCCATAATTTCCACTCCTCGTTAAGGTTATCTACCTTGCCATCTGGACGGTTACTATCGATCGTCTCTCGACTATTTGGATCATTGTGTATACCTCATAAGCTGTCCATGGTGCATTCGTCCTTGAAGGACCATACCATGCCATTCTCGAATGAATCATACCATGCATTTCTCGAATGAATCATACCATGCCGTTCTCGAATGAATCATACCATGCCGTTCTCGAATGAATCATACCATGCCGTTCTCGAATGAATCATACCATGCCGTTCTCGAATGAATCATACCATCCCGAATGATTCCTACTATCAAGTTCTTGAAGGTACCGTACCATCTTATTCCCGAAGGAACCACATCGTCTCGTTCCCTAAGGAACCGTATCGCTTCGTCCCCTAAGGAACCGTATCGCTTCGTTCCCTAAGGAACCGTATCGCTTCGTTCCCGTAGGAACCATATCGCTTCGTTCCCGTAGGAACCGTATCAGGTATCCCCCAAACATATGAGGTATCCCTTATCACACTCAACTTGCCGGGAAGGTATTCATTCAGATGGAACACTAGTCGCTCGAACTTTTCATTCATATTTTCATACACAATCTCCTTCTAGTCTATCTTTCAAGCGTACTTGTCAGGTTTTACATTTCACATCATCAATTTGTGGTACCCCTTCTTCTGTCATACCCTTTGACGGTCTTAGGGATGGGCATCCCATCTGACAGACAATAAATATTCTCTAGCTACTCGTTTCCATTAGCCTTTTCTGCATGCATTTCTTCTAAAGTCACATTCGTTGGTCTTACTATGGATAAATGACACGTACGATGACACTTGTACTTTCATTTCCTTTCTAGTTTCAATGGGTCCCTCAACGGCTTTCCAATTCTAGCAACCCTCGCGGCTATTGATTAGACTCAGCCCTAGTAGAGCGTTCTCTGAGTCGCCTTTAATTTCTTCTTAGTGCCACTACCTTACTTCACATTGTTGGTCAAAACTTGTCTTTCACATTCATTCTAGACCAACAATCCTTGGGTCAGATCTGGTTTGATTTGGTTTAGTCTGCACGCCCTAATTAACATCGTGGTTCCCGTCTCTTGTTGTTGTTGGTATACCTATTTTCTCGTTTCAGTAGATACTCTTATTAGTTGTCTTGGATTGTCTTCTACATGGAAAGATGCCATTTGTGCATTCATGCACTCATATATTATTTGGACATACACTTGTGTGGTTATTTCCTTCGTGCTCATGCATACTTCAACAGTAGACCGATTCTTATTCACCATAACGTTTTTGTGCTAAGCGTAGTCCACCCTAGCTCCTTGGCATCCTTCATACGTATGCTCGTCTGACTTAGGTAAACCGAAGTTTCATTCCTCCTTATCTTGTCCGTGGCTCGTACTCGTTGACATCATTCACCTTTGTAAGGTATACCATCTCTGACATCGTTACTATTACTAATGATGTTCATCAATCTCTTTAAATCGCTACTCGTGTGACTAACATCTCATAGTCGTGGTTGAGTAATTGGATCAACTCTGATACGTAAGCATTAATCAACACCATAAAATTCGCTATCATGCACGTGCACCTGTAAATTCACAATTTCGCGGATCCAAACGAAATTGCCAATTTACCTTACTCGAGCATTCTAGTTCCTCTTATAACACTTCATAATACTCGCGTCTCTTCAAAGTTGAGATTTTGTCCCGGTATACTCCTCGACACTTCTTACCACTTCCGCGCTAAGTCCACACAACAGAGGACATCTCGCATCACACTCGTACGGTCTCATGCGCACTACCTTCCGGTTCCGCAAGAACACTTGCCTCTTTATTATAAACTTGGTGGGCGGGAATCCTACCGTGTTGTCCGGTACCACTCCCACCACGCCTTCCGCCTATTTTACTCTCCATTACGTTCTAAAAGACAAGGAATCCAATGTCATCACGCTAGTTAACAAATAAAATTCAATAAGTACTGTAAGATGTTAATATACACTGGCCATCTGTAATTAACCATTACACTACCTTTCGATTTCTATTTGACCACCTTTGTGATTTCATCAGAACACAAGTCCTTACTTAACCCTTTCTAAGGCATACTACATACACATACTCTACTTTTCATACATGATGCTGTGGCTCGAGTTACCCGTACTGGCATCCGCTTTCGGTCCCATTCAAAGTTTAAGTTCAGACACTGGGAGTGTCCGAATCTCTCAAACTATTGCTCTGATACCAACTTGTAAGGCCCCAAACCCGGGAGGCCCCACTTGTTGGATTTACTCATTCACAAACAGTTCTTAAACATGAATATCAAATAACGCAGCGGAAAACTTCATTCATTCATCATAATTAAAACTTGTTCATACATGCGGAAGCGTAAACATAGTTTAAAACATATTTACATCATAACTAAACATAACGGGATGCCAGTCTTCATGATCAGCCGGGTAACTCTTCTCGCTTGCCAAGCATCACCGTCCATCCTCATAACCTACCTTAACCTGAATGTGCACACTTAAAAACGTCAGCTACGCTGGTGAGCTCTAGTTTTAACATAAAACCTTAACTTCAAATAAATTGCCAAAAACATCACTTCGTACTTCATTTAATAAAAAGCGTACGTAAAATAATGCAATAACAAACATAACACTTCATAAGTCAACGAACATATAGAATCTGCGCCTTCTCGTAACCGTCAAATCCAAACGTTACATACTGGTTGAATAACTTAAGGATCACCACCACTAGGCCCATCATCACCGTACTGTCCTTCGGGTGAGGAACTCCTAGGGCCCGATACTTAGGTAATCCAACCCTTCAAGCACGGCGTCCCAAAGGATAGCGCGTACCAAACTTCAAGCACTGCGCCCCGTCGGGCGCAAGTACCAAACTTCAAGCACGACTACCCCGTAAGGTAAATCGTACCAAACTTCAAGGATCACGATAATCCCCTTGGTGACCGTCATCACCCCAGTTGTACAACAGTTGGCCAGCCACAGAGGCCCCTAAAAGGTAAAGGCCCATAACATCCTTCCCATCCCTTAACCTTCATTCCCTAAGGAATATTGGCAGATTAGTTCGTTTGTGACTTTCGTAAACCTTCGCTTCTTTTACTTCAAAAACTTCAGTTAAAGCATTCGTACGTTTTATTAAAAACATTCTCTTCGTTAAAACACTTCGTAAACTTCTTTTGGCAAAATATTTCATAAACACTTCCTTCATAAACATCATTTTATAAAACGTTACATACTTCCTTCGTAAACATCATTTTATAAAACATTACATACAACCTTCGTAAACATCATTTTATAAAACGTTACATACAACCTTCGTAAATATCGTTTCATAAACATCGTTTTATAAAATGTTACATACAACCTTCGTAAACATCATTTTATAAAACGTTACATACAACCTTCGTAAATATCGTTTCATAAACATCGTTTCATAAACATCGTTTTATAAAATCATCACGTGTGCACACCAGCCCAAAAACATTATTAAAACATTTAAAAGAGGGCTTCTAGAACTCACCTTATAAGCTAGTCTCGGTTGTCCTAACAAAGGTCCAACAACTTCACTTCCGATCTGAATTGATTAGTTAAATGCACATCAGACCAATACCGACTCTAACAGTTTAACCATTCTAACATACTGACTTTACTTAATCAGTTCTGATGTCTGCACATATCGAAACTAGGTAGTTTCGATGGAGTCTGCACATATCGAAACTATGTAGTTTCGATGGACCTGCACTTATCGAAACTTGTAGTTTCGATGGACCTGCACATATCGAAACTAGTAGTTTCGATGGACCTGCACATATCGAAACTTGTAGTTTCGATTGACCTGCACATATCGAAACTTGTAGTTTCGATGGACCTGCACATATCAAAACTTGTAGTTTCGATGGACCTGCACAGATTGTCTTCCCAAAAATCCGAAGCTTTTGCATGCGAGTCTGATCGAGTCAGTATCTCAACTTTTCTTAGATCAAAACGTTCGGTTTTCATTCTAGATGCTATACCTAAGCTCATTTTTAAGTTCCATCCGCAAAATCGTTGCCTTTTTAGCCAAAACCCGAAAATCCCAAAAACGAACAAAAACTCAGATTTAGGTCGGATCGTTACCTGAATCGAGCTTCTGATCCGGAGGTTCTTCTCACGAGTTATGGAGCAACACACTTCTCAAATCTCGGGTCGATCCGACAACTTTCTCTCTCTACGGTTTCTCTCTCTAGAAGTTGCAAATGAGAGAAATGGGTTGTGACCTTGGCTATTTATAGGGGAGGCTCCCCTTCTAGCCCATCAGACCCGACCCGACATGCTTCGTTCGTTTATTTCGTCATTTTAACCGTCGTTTTATTTTTGGGATGTTACATATTAATCTTCGTTTTTTACACGAGCCAAACGAGCAAGGCACAAGCGAGCAAACGAGCAAATTATCGAGCGAGCCACAAGCCGAGCCTACCATGACTCAAGCTCAGCTCGTTTTTAACCGAGCTTTTTTCAAGCCAAACTTTTTTTGAGCGAGCCACGAGCATTTTGAACAGCCCTACTGGCGACACTGCCTTGGAGACACTGATCATATGCCTAGCGAAACTGCCCAGGCAACACTCAGGCGACACTGTCTAGGCGACGCTAGCAAGATTGATAGAATTCGCGTGTTGACTTATATACAGATTGCCGATTGTTTAGTACGCCATTGTTAATTAGACGTCCAACTCAGGTTACTTACAGACTACCGGGTGAGTCAAGAATCCCTCTTTACTTGTTTCTATGGTGATGCGCATACTCAAACGAAATGACGAATGTATGAAATGATTGTGAATGGAACGTTATGAAAGGAATGTTCTATGAAACAATAATGTTTATGAAAGGAATGTTTTACGAAACAAGAATGTTTATGAAATGGAACGGTTATGAAAGGAATGTTTTACAAAACAAGAATGTTTATGAAATGGAATGTTTTACGAAATAAGAATGTTTATGAAATGAAAGGTTTACGAAAGAAATGGTTTATAAAATGAAGGAAATGGTTTTATAAATGAGTGGAACGTTTAATGAAAAGAAAATGACAAATGTTTTAAAGAAGTCATTACATGTCTAATATGTTAAATGAACGATTTGATGAAAGAAGTATGGGGATATACATTCCCAGACTTATGGTAGTTTATGGGAAAGCCATTGCGGCATAAGCACAGCAGGGGTAGTGCCTATGTAGTCTACCAATAGTATTACAGTTGTATAACTGGAGATGGGAGTGGCAATGGTCACTCAGGGTTAACGTGACTCGTAAAGGTTAAATGAATGATCCGACGGTGTTGTGGACGTAAGTGCCATACTCGTCGAAGTACCTTATGGACTTATGAGTCATAAGGGCGATGAAAGAACTAGAAATGTATTATCAGCCTTCGTGTAGTGAAGCCTTAGAGACAATAATGAATGAAATGAACGAAATGAATGATGACATAGATTTAGACGATAAATGTATGACATAGACGAATGATAAATGACTTAAATGAATGATAAAGGGTGAATAGATGTTCCGTTAAACTATGTGTTTGACCATGATTGAATGATTGAACGAATGAAAAATGAATGATAAGCCATGTTTTCTTATAAATGATTTAAACCCTAATGAATGAACGCACGATAAAACCATTTTCCTAAAATGAATGAAAGACTTGAACTCACCAGAGTTAGCTGACTTTTAGTATGCATGTCAGGTTAAGGATAAAGAAAAACAATCTATCGAGGACTTGTGTCCTCGTATCGACGCCATTATACTTCAATTGATCTATGGTACTATTTCTAATGATCCACTTCATACGATTCAGAGACTAGATTCAACCACGGCTTAGGCTTGACAAGCCCTAGCCAATATTTTTTAAGACAACCGTAACTCTCGGGCCTTCTACCTTGAACACAAATTCTCCAACACCAAACTTGACACTTTCCCAAATGTCACTGCATACTGTTAAGCCTTTAAAGTTCTCTCCTACCAATTTGCCAACATTGATGCTCCGATTACGAACCAATTTGCGGGTCTCATTGAACAATTCAACGAGGTGGCTATGCTGATTCAATAAACCACCCCATTACTAGACTTTTATGAGGTACGCTTGAAGCTTATTATCGAGGAAACAAGGAAATCCAGTTAGGCCACCATCGCTGCTACTGCTGGCGGAACATCTATGCACACGACGTTCAAACAACCCGTGCAACTGCGGCATGACCAATCGACGCAAGCCGCCTCCAACGCCAACTTCGTACCGAGACTATGTGTAACATCCCGAAAATAGTAATAAGAAATAAGAATTTACAAAAAAGGCTCGGGAAATAAAGGGAATAAAACGGGAAAGACATCGAGGACTAAAGAGAGCAAGGGGGAGCGAAACTAAGAGGGAAGGGGAGGGGCTTAACTAGCCGCCACCTCCAACTCCTCCTCGTTTCCCACTTTTCCAGCGAAACTAGAGAGAGAGAGAGGCGATCAGACTAGAGAAAGAAAGTCATGGGAAAGAGAAATCAAGCATCAAGAGTCGGTCATCATGTAACGTCCCAAATTTTCTGCAAAATCAATAAAGACGTTTAACGGATAGGATAACGTAAAGGATAATAATGAGTAACGGGCTCGGGAGTTTGGGCTTCGGCATTGGCTCGTGAGGCACAAAGGGGAAGGGTTAAACCTAGTCCTCCACCCCACCTTCCCCACTTCATCATCTCCACCTTTTCTAAGAGAGAAAACTAGAGAGAGAGAGATTCAAAACCACACCTGAGATTGCGATTCTTGCTGAGATCATCACTGGACGTTGCTGACAATCAAGGGAGAATGAATCAATCGACAAGCAAGGTAACAACCCTCTCTGGCCGAGGATGGTATTGACTGCTGAGGATGGTAATGACTGCTGGCACTGATAAAGGCAGAGAAGTATATGAGACGTGGATGCGAGGCCTACCTGGCCTATGTGATAGACAAAGATATAAAAGTGAAAGAGTTTATAGACGTACCCATGGTGTGTAATTTTTTTGTGGTGTTCCTTGAGGACTTGCCTAGATTACCGCCCAATCAAGAGACAGAGTTCCATATAGACTTAGTGCCAGATGCCCAGCCAATGGCTAAAGCACCGTACCGACTTGCGCCTCTAGAGATGAAAGAGCTGATGACACAGTTAGAAGAGCTTCTGGATAAAGGTTTTATCCAACTGAGCATTTCTCCTTGGGGTGCTCTAGTTCTGTTTGTAAAGAAAAAAGAAGGTGCCATGAGAATGTGCATTGATTATAGAGAGTTGAATAAGTATACGATAAAGAAAAAATACCCGCTACCTAGGATCGATGATCTGTTAGACCAACTACAAGGCACAAAATGGTTTTCCAAGATCGAGATGCGGTCGGGGTATCATCAGTTAAACGTAAGAGAAGAGGAGATACCGAAAACAGCGTTTCACAATGCAATATGGATATTATGAATTTCACGTGATGTCTTTCGGTTTGACTGATGAATCAAGTGTTGTAATGAACCGACTTTCAGGTTTACCCCATAATATTATAATATTTATATTGTAAGGGGGTATATTTATATCAAATAAAGTGGGAGGCATTTTGTAAAGATGGAAATACCTAGTTTTGGGTACAAGGAGTCATTTTAATAGATGGAGGGGTTGTTTTGTATTTAACACAAACTCATTTTTTGTTAAATATCACGATAAAGCATAAACACACACTTGTGTGTGTTTCTTGCGAATTTTGCAAGAGAAGATGAGGAGGAGGACCCAAAACCCGAAACTGATGATTTGCACGTGGAACTTAGATGATTTGGAGTAATCATCCTCTTCAAGATTGCTAGTAAGTATCATCTTCTTCATCTCAATCACCATCTATGGTGTTCTTGAGCAAAAAGACCCAATTGGGTCAATTGGTGTTGTGATTTGGGTTTAATGTCATTTATAAACCTTAATCTAGTATGATTAATGTTGGAGAATCATGTTTTATATGATTATAACACCTAATTTGATGTTTGAAAAATTAGGGTTCTTGAGGTGAAATTGGGGGTTTTCGAAATTGAGGTTGTTTGGATGGTAATTTGGGTTGGTAAGTGTTTGTGGTGTGATTAAACACATAACCAAGTAATAACCCTCAATCTATTTGGTGATTTAAGAAATTGGGAGTTTGGGTGGAACCCAAACGATTCAAAATGGGTGAATGATTGTGTAGGGAGGTTAAAACTTGTTTAAGGTGTAATTAGTCAAGTTTAGAATGGGTATAATTCATAAGGTCTAGGGTGGATGTTAGACCTTAATTGTAAATGGTGAATTGGTGGATTGAAAGTTTGACTATTATGGGTCAAACGGGTCATTTGGGTTGAAATGTGGTATTTGGGTGTTGGGGGTTTGATTAAGGTCAAGTTAATCAACCTAAGCTAGGGTCTTGATCTTTAGATCATAAAGGTGTGTTGGGTGTCAATTGGTGATCATTGGATTACTAATTGTAAATGGGTTGTACAGGTGATCAAGTAGTAAGGAAGCTAGCATGGAGGATCAAGCGGGATCATATTTGGCAAAGGTAAGTGCTTTGCACTTACTTAGTAATGATATGTGGTCGTAATTGCACATATTTGATTTAAATGTTGGTTGTTCAAATATCTATATGTGTTTATTTGTATGTTGGAAATTAAGGAGATTGCATATGGTGAAAATATGCAAGGGTGGGTGCATGGTGTTTGAGGTCTAAGAACCTCGGCTTGTTGTTTGATGAATTAAGTTAATAAACTTATATGGTGTATTGTTGTAAAATTGACTTGTGTGGTAAAAGTCAAACTGGTATGCATAATTTAGTTTGAAATTGGTGTAGTTGACTATGTGGTATATAGTCAAATTAAAATGTAGAATATGATAAATTGGTGTAGTTAACTATGTGGTATATAGTTAAACTAAAAAGTAGAATGTGGTAAGTTGATGTAATTGACTTATGTTTGTGTATGGTCAAACTAGATGTGGTAAATTGGTGTAATTGACTTATGTGGTGTAAAGTCAAACTAAATGTGGTAATTCAGAGTAATTGACTTATGTGGTATATAAGTTAAACCATTGTGGAATAATGGTGAATTGGTGTAACTTGACTTAATGTGGTATAAGTCAAACCATTGTGGAATAATGGTGAAATAGGTGTAAATTGACTTATGTGGTATATAAGTCAAACCATTGTGGATTAATGGTGAAATTGGTGTAAATTGACTTATGTGGTATATAAGTCAAACCATTGTGAAATAATGCTGAAATGTTGTAAATTGACTTAATGTGGTATAAGTCAAACTATTGTGGAATAATGGTGAATTAGTATAATAATAGGGCTTGTATGATGTCAATACTTGTCTAAATGTCGGTCTTGGAGTCAATTACTCAATGACATAACTTAACGAGTGTGGTATACTCAGGTGGTAAGCTTGTAGTCAAAGACTCCAAATAATAACGAATGATTCAGATTGGATAAGGGGTAAAAACGAGTTGTGGTTCTCGTATGAGAAGTTTAAAACATTCACAAAATGTTGTTAGCTGCTTATAACGACCGGGGGTCGAGTTGGGGGGATAGAAAAGGTGGAAAAACTAAAATTTGCTGCAGGTGGACATGGCCATGTCTGATTCTGCACATGGCCATGTCAAAAAATTTAGTTCATCAGGCGGACATGGTTATGTGAGTCTACACATGGCCATGTCTGGAAATTGTTGTGGGCATGCACATGGCCATGTCAGAAATTTTATTTCTTCAAAACTTCCCATTTTTGGGGTATTTGCTTGGGTTTAACCCTTGGGGGTCTAAGGAAGGTTGTATATCATTACTAATGGTGTTATGCAAGGCGTTTTGCTGGTAAAGCTCCGGTTTGGAGTCTCGGGTTACGCTTCGTGGTGGAATTGGATTCTCATTCGGTTTGTTGTATTTAATGGTTGGATTTAGAACTCATTGATTGGGGTTCATTAAACTTGTTTGAGTCATCTCTTAGATATTGAAACTTTTCATCGCATTGAGATGTCGGTCGAACGTTTTAAAATAAGTTATGTCGTCATTTTGTTGTGAATAGCATATGTTGTTTTGTCAAGGGCGTTTATGGGACCTAAATTCTGCGTGCGTTGAAAGTTAAAATTGGTTGAAAATTTTGGGTGTTACAACTTGGTATCAGAGCAATGTTTTGAGGGATTCGGGTGTGCAGGACACTGAACTCAAACTTATTTGCTCTTGATAAGATGGGTGTAATGAGAATCCAACGAAGGCATGACCGAGACTCGGAGCTTAAGGGTGAAAGGTTAGTAATGATTATTGTCGTTGGTCATTATAATTGGTGTCCAAGGTGAATTATGTGTGCCGAAACTTGTCTTGGGGTTATCACATGGGGACAATGAATATACTTAGGCATAGTATATTACTAATCATGTCTGGCCAGGATGATTAGTATGTAACATGTCTACGTGTTTTCATGGTGGCTATGTAATAATAACCATCACCAAGGAGTAAGTGAAGGTGATTATATATGTATTTATATATATATATATATATATATATATAGATGTAGATATACTTATATACATATAGGAGTATAACTTAAGATAGATTCCTATAGTTATGCTTATACACGTATGATGAGTTGATCGTTTTAACACAGTCGGGGAATGACTGACGGAGACGGATGTTAGTAGGCAGAAATAGTCGATGAGAGTTGTCTTAAAGACTCATGTAAGAAAAAGTCTACGCGTGTATTGCCTCGGATATGGGGAGTAGCATGGAGTTATTTGGGAGAATTAGAAAGCAACATTCTAGTGGGGGATGGCTAAACATTTCTATCTTGTCATGTTAATCTTCATTCAAGGAAGATAGGGCTCTTTGAGGCAAGCCTTTGGAAGAAACGTATGAAGCCTAAGGAGCGAGAGGAACAACTTTTTCGAATTAAGGAAAAAGAAAACCTTGTTCCACAAGGGGTTCGTGGCGTGCGAACCAAAGGAGTTAATTAGAGGTGGTTTATTTGTTGGTTAGTCAACGACGAATCACTATAATGGTATTGGCTTCGGAAGCAATCCATTGTGATTGGTCGAATAGAGTATGATTCGCGGTGAGTCTACTCCGGGACATGGTGGAGAATTGGTTGGGAGTTCTCCGTAAGGAGAAAAGCTTAATGGCGTGAAGGCATGGCGTCGAGGTAAATTCATGAGGCATTTTTGGAATGTTTCTATCCATAAGCCGTTGTGGATCCTGCAAATGGGAGTTTTCTTCACGTACGTTAGAAGGGTGGATTAATCAAAGATTGTGGGCATATTGTAGGACTAAGTGTGGTCTTGCCCAAATCTTGGAATATCGGAGGGAATGAAGATAGATCGGCTTTCTCGATGATATCGGTTGATTTATAGAGTGGTTTCTCCTTCATGGTGTACAACTTGGGTGGAGTTAATTATTATTTGATGCAAGGATACCAAACTCGGGAAACTAGTGGGGTGTGAGGAGGAGTTAGTGGTGGCTTCAAGGAAGCCAAATATTCTAGCTGAGCTAGAAATCTCTTTGGGGAGTCAATACTTGTTGTTACCATATATGTGGGGAGATACAGGTGGAATGATAGGACACACTACGTCATAGTGTTCTAGTCCTAATCATGCGTGCTTCAATGTTTACAAATCAGGACACATTTGAAGTGAATGTCCCGAGTTAAAGCACACGAATGAAAGGGGGAGAAAATAGACATTTTAAGGCGGTCGAGCCGAACATTTCTAACTACCAAAGACGAGACTGAATTCTTTTGGTATAATTGTCGGATGAGATTATATTGTGAATCGGTGGATTCGGAGGCGATCAACATTGCAGGTTTCATAATGTTTACGATTCTATGAATTAATAATTGAAGGATGTGGGTGAAACAATCACATGGATTGGAGTCCTACGATTGTAGTGGAAATTGTGTGGTTACCTAGTAACCGTATCAATGCCGTGTATGACTAAAAGGTGATGTGTCTACCCGTTTTCGCCTAGAGACGGTAAAATACGTGGAGCATGAATTGGTGTATGCCTGGCTCATGCCATTGACACCAACCGGAGTAATGGAATACTTGATGTTCCAGTTGTAAAGATGTTCATGAGGGTTCTGTACACGAATGTCTCCTCTTGGGTTGTAACCGTTCTCTTGAGGAAAAGAAGAATGGAAGAATGTATACGTACAATTGTCGGGTTTGAACAGGTGTCTAAGTCCTAGTTCAACAATGAAGGTAGAGGAAGACGTTATCCCATGAATGGTATCATTTCCATTATGAATACTATGGGGTCGCGGGTGTAACTTTCTGGCTTATTAGAAGTTACGCAGTTTATGTGGATCAATGTGAAAGGTGCGTAGACCCATGTATGCTAATACGGTGGTCGTTTATTCGATGATAGTCTTTTTTATCTTCGAAGCAAGTCGTTCAAACTCATTATCTTCCTGAGTTTTCTGAAATTCCCTGAAAGAGAGGCTTTTCTTCGGAATGATTTGGTGTGCCATTTTGGCTTTGGGTGGAAATTCATTTTAGAATAAGGCGGTGAATTCTAAAAACTTATATGTTGACCCGAAAATGATTGAGGTAATCAAGGGTAAATTGTGTTTGGAGTCTTAGAACTTCATAAGTGGCATTAGAAGTCTTAGAACTTCACAACGGTGATTGAAAATGAAGTCTTTGAACTTCAAATGGGAGAATTTTGAGGGGGGCGTTAGAAGGTTGAGTTAAAGTCCTCGAACTTCATCGGTGTTCTTGAAGTCTTCGAACTTCATGGGTGTTCTTGAAGTCCTTGGACTTCTTGGGTGAAGAACGAGACTAATAGGTCTCCTGGGTTATTGTATATTCGTTTTTAGAGATTAACTTTTGGTGGATGAGGATGTAAAGAGGCACAATCAAGTGTGTGGTTATAAGTGTCTCACTTGCCTACGGGTTAAGGCCAAATACCAAAAGGGAACCTATTCTTCTAAGTGGTCGGAGAACTTAGGTTCAAGAAGTGTGTGATACGACATGGTACATCCGTACCTGTTGAGTCGGATTGAGGTGTTAGTTTCTTCTTCGATTTGGAGGAAATCAGATGACTAATTACCATTAGTTGAAAGATGGTGTCATCTTATCTACCATTTGAGTATTCATATTCGATTGAATGAATTACTAAATGGTGAACGGTGTCGAATACCGTTTGGTTAGGTGCTATTGGTTGTAGTGAAACTAAGAATCATGGCGTTATTCAGGAAGTAGCGTGATAGATCTTGTATATTGAGTGTGATTGAAAAATTCACTCAAGGTGGATAGAAGACCCTAAATAGATTTAGAGATGAGGTGTATTGAATTTCAAATAGGGAACTTTGGCGATATAAAAGTTTCCCTTATAAAGGGGGTGTATCGGGTTCGAAAACGTGGGAGGCCAAGTCCCCGTTTTGTTCGACCATTCAGACCTCACTTTAGTTTATAAAGTGGTATGCCGTAAGGAGTTACTTGGGGGATCGTGTAGAATCCATGATACATTCCTCATGGTTCATCCACGGGAATGCGTGGCGAGGGAAGTGGATGTTGCTTCTCATAGCGGTGTTGAGAAGGATGATGAATGATCATCTAGAGGAACCGGTGGCTACCTTAGGTAGCAAGGTGAAACGCTTGTGGTATAAGCGGAACAAAGCATTGGTTCAGCGAGATCATTAGATAAGGGACGGAAACTACTCGGGAATCAAAGGATAGGTACTCGAGTGTTACCCTAATATTTTGGTGGATCGGGTTTCGGGGACGAAACCCAAAATTAGGGGGAGTGATTTGTAACGAACCGACTTTCTGGTTTACCCCATAATATTATAATATTTATATTGTAAGGAGGTATATTTATATAAACTAAAGTGGGAGGCACTTTGTAAAGATGGAAATACCTAGTTTTGGGTACAAGGAGTCATTTTGATAGATGGAGGGGCTGTTTTGTATTTAACACAACTTAATTTGTGTTAAATATCATGATCAGGCAAAAACACACACTTGTGTGTGTTTCTTCCGTATTTTGCAAGAGAAGAAGAGGAGGAGGACCCAAAACCCGAAACTGATGATTTGCATTTTGGAACTTGGATGATTTGGAGTGATCATCCTCTTCAAGATTGCTAGTAAGTATCATCTTTCTCATCTCAATCACCATCTATGGTGTTCTTGAGCAAAAAAAACCCAATTCGGTCAATTGGTGTTGTGGTTTGGGTTTAATGTCGTTTATAATCCTTAATCTAGTATGATTAATGTTGGAGAATCATGTTTTACATGATTATAACACCTAATTTGATGTTTGAAAAATTAGGGTTCTTCAGGTGAAATTGGGGGTTTTCGAAATTGAGGTTCTTTGGATGGTAATTTGGGGTTGGTAAGTGTTTGTGGTGTGATTAAACACATAACCAAGTAATAACCCTCAATCTATTTGGTGATTTAAGAAATTGGGAGTTTAGGTGGAACCCAAACGTCAAAATGGGTGAATGATTGTGTAGGGAGGTTAAAACTTGTTTAAGGTGTAATTTGTCAAGTTTAGAATGGGTATAATTCATAAGGTCTAGGGTGGATGTTAGACCTTAATTGTAAATGGTGAATTGGTGGATTGAAAGTTTGACTATTATGGGTCAAACGGGTCATTTGGGTTGAAATGTGGTATTTGGGTGTTGGGGGTTTGATTAAGGTCAAGTTAATCAACCTAAGCTAGGGTCTTGATCTTTATATCATAAAGGTGTGTTGGGTGTCAATTGGTGATCATTGGATTACTAATTGTAAATGGGTTGTACAGGTGATCAAGTAGTAAGGAAGCTAGCATGGAGGATCAAGCGGGATCATATTTGGCAAAGGTAAGTGCTTTGCACTTACTTAGTAATGATATGTGGTGGTATTTGCACATATTTGATTTAATTGCACGAAGTTTGTAGCATCGAATGTAAGAAACTCATCCCCCACACAAAGTGTGAGTTTCCCATCAAAGACATCAATCATCGCCTTGGCGGTACGTAGGAACGAGCATCCTAGGATGAGTGGGACTCTATCATCCACCTACATGTCCTGGATGATGAAATCCATGGGGAATACAAACTTACCTACTTTTACTAACAGATTTTTCACAAATCCCTGTGGATACTTGACTGAGCTGTCAGCCAAGAAAATGCTCATGCGCGTAGGCCGCGGTTCACCTAAGTCTAGCTGCTTATAGATAGAATATGGCATCAAATTGATGCTAGCACCTAGGTCGGCCAACGCGTGGTGCAAGGGCAAACTGCCTAGGAGACACGGAATCGTGAAACGACCCGAATCTCCCAATTTCTCCGGAAGTTTGTTCTGTACCACAGAAGAACATTGCTCACTAAGTGAGACTTCAGAGATCCCTCCTAGTTTCTTCTTGTTGGAAAGAAGATATTTGAGGAACTTGCCATACTTAGGCATATGCTGGAGGACCTCTATGAATGGGAGATTGGCCTTGAGTTGTTTGAAAATATCAAGGAAAGTACCGTATTCCCTAGCGTGCTTATGTGGCAAAACACGTGCTGGATAGGGGATACGACTCTGGTCAATCTCGGGGGACTTCATCTCCTCCCCCTTCTTCTTCTCCACTGCCCTCTCGGCAGGCTTCTCCATCTCTATCTCTTCATCCACCGGCTCTTCTTCTTCTAAAATCGGGGGGCTCTCCTTCTCTTCGGCCCTATGACTTCTTGTCGACACAACTTTTAACTCGGGCTCCTCCATCATCCTAGCATTGATCTCAGCAAATCGAGCTCTCCAGTCTACCTTATTCACTTCCTCTACCGAAGTTATGCCATACTCAATGGAGTGGGAGTCATCCTTTACAACCTCTTTCTTCTCCACACTCCTAACAGACACGACCATCACTGAAGCGTTAGAATTCTTATAGGCCGCAGATGCTTCACTCTGCCTTTCCTTCAAGCTCCTCGCGATGTCTCCTACCGTGCGCTGCAAATCCTGGAATACCGACTGCTGATTCTTCAACAAGGTGTCATGGCTATCCAATCTCTGCCTAGCATCCCTGTCATTCTGGACCAGGTGGGCAAGCATTTGTGTCTGGTTCTCAATCATCTCCTCTATCTTCTTGGTGTCGACACTGCTTCCCGAGCTAGCTCCTCCTTCTCCTCCTTGCTCTTGCTGGCGGCCATTAAACCCAGGCGGGTTATTTCCAGATCTCCATCCCGAGCCAAATGATTTATTGTAGTTGTATCCTCGGTTTTGGTATTGGTTGCCAGCACAGCTCACGTGCTCCTGATTATTTACGAGGCAATCTCGGGTGTCATGGCCTCCTCTGCACACTTGACACCTCTGAGCACTGAGCTTCAGCTCCTTAATCTCGTTAGCCATTGAGGCGAGTGCAGCAGCCATGCTAGTATCAGGTGTGACCTGATGCACACCTCTAGGAGAAGAGGCAGGTGCTCTAGCACTATGAGTGGAAGTCCTAGTAGATGGATACTGCTGTTCGGCTTGAGAGAAGCTCTCGAACGTCTCCTCGCACTCATCAGGCTCGAGTCTCTCCATGATATGGCCTCCCGCAGCTGTATTGAACATTTGTTGCTTCTCGAAGGTGAGACCATTGTAGAATTTCTCCACTAGCGCCCAGTCGGAAAGACCGTGCTGGGGACATCGGCTCAACAGCACGTTGAACCGCTCCCAGGCCATGTGATAGGGCTCGTCAGGATCCATCCGGAATTAATGGATTTGGTCCCTAAGGCGAGCAGCCCTGGAAGGTGGATAGTACTTCTAGAAGAACTTGGCTTCGAGATCCTCCCATGTGGTGATAGAATTGTCTGGGAGAGTGTCGAGCCAAGTAGATGCACGACCAGACAGGGAGAATGGGAAGAGACGCAAGTAGATTGCGTCCTTAGATACACCCGTGAGATTGAAAGTATCACATATGCGCGCAAAGCGGGACACATGTCCGGGTGCATCCTCATCCTCGAGGCCATATAATTGGGTGGCGTAAGTGGTCGTACTCATGACATGTGATGGGATCTGCCAAGAATTGGTGTTCGGTATAGTGGGGCGTGTGATCAAAGATCTCACGCCCGTGACCCCATCACTGGCCCTCTGGTGTACTATATGCCTCGATGGTGGGTCAGCGTCGCCCATTTGTGGAAAGGGGATTGGGCTATTAGGACGTACCTGGGTGCTGCACAATGCCTTCAAACACTCCCGAAAGTCGCGGGTGAGCTCGTGAAGCTCTTGTTCGGGCTCTGAAAAAGCTACAAAAGATGGTGATCCCTGGGAACGAGTGTGGTGCATAAACAGAAAGAATCTAGAAGGAAACAGAACAAAGACTCAAAGACGCACAAAAAGACTCGATTCTAAATTAGACACTCAGATAAGACTCACAAGTAGCACAAAAGACAAGCACACAAAATTAATACTCAAAATCAAAACAAACCAAAACGCACTAAAAGAACTAGTCAAAGATAATATTGCTATTGCCAAGTGTTCCCGGCAACGGCGCCAAGAACTTGATGTCACCCAGACGGTCTATATAAAAACTAACAAAACCTAACCTAGACTCCTAAGTAATAATAGGAATACCTATGAACCAAACCGCACTGACAGGCAAGAGTACCTATCGAGTGTAGCACAGCTTAACGGTAAACCGAGTTATCGAACCCTAGAGACACTACGAAACAAAACTAGACTCTGACTCGGACTAAAGATTGATTTGGTTTGGGGGGTTTACTACACTACTGAATTAAACTAGGGATGCAGCAAACTAGAACGACTCAACTAACCAGACAAAGGACAAAGGTGAAATCAGAAATGGGAAGAATATCACCTAGGTCGGAATCCTACTTGCAAAGCACAACTTCTATCGGTGATGGAAACTATAATGGATCTGGGTTTATAAGGAAACAACTCAAGACAGCCTAGTGGATCCCTAATCACTCTCAGGGTGTCACCAACTAAGGAACCTAAAGATGTACTAACTCACCAGAATGTTGGATCACTTCTCGGGTATTTCCAACTATGATAAAGTACCCTAACAGACAGATTACCTCTCAGTCTCACTGTCCACCAATACACTCGAAGAATGCACGGGGTAATCTCAAGATAACAATTATGACCCGAATAGCAACAATCACTAGACACCTAATATCGGCTTCCTCTCAGACAGCTGACACTCGGATTCCTAATGACGAAGACCAAACGACTAATTCTCACCTCTCGGGTATTGAAATAGGATACACATTCAATTCTAATCAGCAATCAATGACAACTCCTATGGTTACTACGTCTAGCAAACCACCCTAATCACAAACCCTAAGATCTATTACCAAGATACGCTAATCAAACTTGCAGACAACCATAATCAACGCAAGGAATTGAAATCAAACACAAGATCAGATCTAAACATGCAATAACATCACAATAATCAACTCAAAGATTCTCTACAAAATCATAAACCCATAAATTGAATCCAAAAACCAATAAAAATCAAAAATTTAACAAGTATTCATCATGTGACCTAGGCAATATATAAGTTCTAGCCTAGAATTATGCTTAAACAACCAAAACAAGAGTAATAAACAAGATTCATGGTTTCAAACAATCAAATCAAAGATAAAAATTCAAACTTTAACACCTAGAACGCTTAAACAACGAACCCGGATTCAAAAGCTTCAAACTTTAACTCCACTTAACCTCAAATCACCCAAAATTGCCTCTAAACCCTCTCTGGACGGCTATATTTCGAACTCCCCTCATAATGGCTATCAAAATCTATTGAAATCAAAAATAGGGTTTTTCTCGGAAAATATCTCTCTCGCGTACCGCGAGAGTTTTGGGTTGGGTTCCTCGCGTACCGCGAGGAACAAAATAGTCGCAGCGACTTCTGGATCCCCTCGCGTACCGCGAGATTCTTGGTATCCACTCTTCGCGTACCACGCGAATGACCTATTTTCTTCATTTTTCACTTTTGATCCTCAGCTTTCATTCTCTTGCTCGATTTCTTCACATACTCACTTGTAATCTTAACGAGCACCTGCAAATATACAATAGACTCAAATACAGACTTAAACGAATAAAAACAAACACAAAACGAATCAAAAACGCACAAAACACTAGGAATAAAGATGTGTGCTTTGCACTACATCAATGATCATTGGATTACTCATTGTAAATGGGTTGTACATGTGATCAAGTAGTAAGGAAGCTAGCGTGGAGGATCAAGCGGGATCATCTTTTGAAAAGGGAAGTGCTTTGCACTTACTTAGTAATGATAGGTGGTGGTAATTGCACATATTTGATTTACATGTTGGTTGTTCAAATATCTATATGTGTTTTAATTGTATGTTGGAAATGAAGGAGATTGCATATGGTGAAAATATGCAAGGGTGGGTGCGTGGTGTTTGAGGTCTAAGAACCTCGCCTTGTTGTTTGATGAAATAAGTTAATAAACTTATATGGTGTATTGGTGTAAAATTGACTTGTGTGGTAAAAGTCAAACTTGTATGCATAATGTAGTTTGAAATTGGTGTAGTTGACTATGTGATATATAGTCAAACTAAAAAGTAGAATGTGGTAATTTGATGTAATTGACTTATGTGGTGTATGGTCAAACTAGATGTGGTAAATTGGTGTAATTGACCTATGTGGTCTAAAGTCAAACTAAATGTGGTAATTCAGAGTAATTGACTTATGTGGTATATAAGTTAAACCATTGTGGAATAATGGTGAATTGGTGTAAATTGACTTAATGTGGTATAAGTCAAACCATTGTGGAATAATGGTGAAATTGGTGTAAATTGACTTATGTGGTATATAAGTCAAACCATTGTGGAATAATGGTGAAATTGATGTAAATTGACATATATGGTATATAAGTCAAACCATTGTGGAATAATGGTGAAATGTTGTAAATTGACTTAATGTATTGATTCGGCTACTAAGTAACCGAACACCTCTTTACAATCGTTGGACTCAATCCACATGATTGTTTCATCCATAACCTCAAAATAACACATCACGAAAACATCAACTCATGATACCCCCAACGTTGATCGCCTCCAAAGCCACTGATCTACCAAGCTCCTCACCCGATAAAAAGGATCAAAGGACATCATTCTCGTCTGTGGAATTAGAAATGTCCGACTCGAAGGCTTTGAAATTTTCTATTTTCTCCCCTTCTCCACCTTGTGCTTTAGCTCAAGGCATTCACTTCGAATGACCCGATTTGCGATTGTAGCACACGGTATAAGGACTATAACACTATGGGATAGTGTGTCCCATCATTCTTCATTCGAGTTACTTTCCACACCTTCAACGATACTAAGTATTGCCTCCACAAAAGGTTTCTAGCTCGGCTAGAATATTTGGCTTTCATGAAGTCACCGCTCAATTCCTCCTTATACTACACATTTCTTCCATTTGTGATCTCTCCTTGCCACATTTATTAATCAACTCCATCTGAGTTGTACACCACACGTAAAAATCCGCTCTAGCGTCAATGGATATCATCGAGAAAACAGATCCATCCTCTTTCCTTCCTTGACTCCAAGATCCGAGCAAGACTATGACTAGTCATAAAACATGCTCGTATCAAGTTGATTGTCTCCACTATCTTCTATACGGGAAGGAACTCCTCAGTTAAACGACCCAACACGGCTTGCAGTCTAAGGTATTTTAGGGTCACCTCATGAATTCTCTCGATGCATTGCCTTCACACTTCTCTTCTTTCTCCTCACGAAGAACTTCCCACCAATTCCGCCATGTCCCGAAGTTGACTCACCGCAATTAGTACTCCCTTCTCCGAGCCACCTTGGCTCACTCCTAAGCCAATCTCACTCTGGTGATGCATCGTTGATAAATCATCGGTTCAACCTCGCCAATTTTACGCCTTTGGTTTGTGCACCACAACTCCTTGTGAAAACAAAGTTTCCTTCCTGCTAGATTCACTGATCGAAGTTCCTCCCGATCCGTAAGCTTCATACGGTTCCTTTACATGATCGCCTCAATATGAAATATCTTCCTTGTAGGTAGTTTGACACGACAAAATAGAAAGTTCTAGTCATCTTCCACTAGGATGTTGCTTTCTAGTTCCCTCCGCCAATCCTATGCTCCTCACCACCCCCGAGGTGATACACACGTAGGCTCTATCGTACCTGAGTCCTTAAGATAATTCCCATCCACAAATTTCATCTACTAACACCTAACCCCGTTAGTCATTCCCCGACTATGTTATGTTTAAATTGTAGTTGTTCTACCTACGTATAGGCCTCTAGTCATACTCTATAAGGCTCTATCTCCTAACTACGTGTATATATAATCACCCCCACATAATCACCTAATATACATACAATACATACATATATATCCACATATACACACCTTCACCTAATCCTTGTTAATGTTCATTATTGTATGGTTATCATAAGGGCACTTACACATGTTATCTTACGAATCACATTGGCCAGGCATGATTGGTAACATAATATGCATAATTGCATTTGTCATCTCCGTATAATAAATCCCAAGAAAAGTTTCAGCACACATAATTCATGTTGCACACCAATTATAACGACCAACGACATTTATCATTACTAACCTTTCGCCTTTAAGCCCCGAGTCTCGGTCAAGTCTTCACTAGATTCTCATTGCACCCACCCATATCAAGAGCAAATAAGTTTCAGTTCAGTGTCTCGCACACCCGAATCCCTCAAAGCATTGCTCTGATACCAAGTTGTAACACCCAAAACTTTCGACCGATTTTTAACATTCAAGACACCAGCGAAAGTAGGTCCCATTAATGCTCTTTGACAAAACAATACATGTTAACTCTAATAAAAAGACAACACCAATATTTAGTTTAAAAAGACCGCCAAAGATCTCAAAACAACGACAAATCTCAACAACTGACAAGTCGACTATGAAGGACTTAACCTTGGTTTAGACGTTTACAAGTTCAAAACAACATTCTACTACTTAACTATATTCATTTATGCATTCAAAAGGTTTAAGCACTTCTAAGGAGGCTTAAGCGTACAACGGTTGCACCAACAGTTCATCAAATGAGAATCCAAAGCTTGAAGCGCGACCCGAGACTAAACCGGAGCTTTTCCTACCTAAAACACCCAAACAAAACAAACATTAATAATGATAGACACCCCTTAGGACCCTTTACAAGTTAATACCTCAACTCGGGTCAAAACGGCACTTTCGGGTTTATTTCAGCGCAAAACAATGGGTTTTCTGCGCATTATTGCCTATCCCGGCGTATGATACGCCACATCGTATAAAACGCCCTTAAGCAAGGTATGCCTGCCAGCCTGATGTCGACGTACCAAAAACCCATCACGACAAGGTATTAATTTATTATACGGTATCAGTTGATACCGTATAAACAATACAACCCCAAATAGAAATACTTTCACAAAATTTTATGAAAAGCAAATTTTCAATCAGAACGCTAACCCGAACGGGTCAAAATCTCACACGGTCGGGTTGATATGTGTAAAATGAATCAGATCTGTAACCCAGACGGGTCAAAACCCCACTCGGTCTGCCTGATATATTGCAAGTCTCAAAACTTCTAATTTATTAGCATACACTTGTGAGGTTCGAAACCTCAAACAAACACTTACTTGTGAGATTCCTTGATCTCAAACTTAATTCATGCTTATGTGGTTCTTTTGACCACAAGTACTAACTAATCTTGTGAGATTCTTAGACCTCATTTACATCCACCTTTAATGAAGTTCTTGACTTCAAGTTTTACAAGTGAAGTTCTTAGACCTCAATACCAACCTTTACCATATATCTATACACATAAACACACAAGGCACATAATCCATACTATCCTTTGCATACAAACACAATCATTCCATTTGTAATTAAACTTACTATTTACAATCAACAACAAGTAACTTACTTCTAACATTACTAAATAAGTGCAATATTACAACTAATGAAGTTCAAAGTCTTCAAACAATAACAACAATACATGTGAGGTTCATGACCTCAATTACAACGAATGGGGTTCTTAGACTCGAATTTCCCACTCTAAACATACAAACAAGTGTCACACGTGTTATCAATTCACCTTTATAATTCATATATAATTTACCAACATGTGGGATTCAAAGACCCCAAACCCACCACTTTCCGCTTATGAAGTTCAAAGACTTCAACCTATTTTTCACTCCAACCCTTAACATAGTCATACAATTATAATACTTCGACACGAAAGTAATTCAAAGATTTTAACCACCATACTACCTTGTGAGGTTTATGAGCATCAAACACCTTAAACACCAACACCTTGCATACATCCCCATATGCAAATCTACCAATCAACAAACATATATTGCACATATGATATTTAACACAATTAACATGAATATCAAGTATGTGTATTTTGCTACCACCTATCATTACTAAGTAAGCGCAAAACACTTACCTTTGCTAAACATGACCCGCTTGATCCTCCAAGCTAGCTTCCTTGACACATGATTACCTATATGGCCCATTTACAATTAGTAATCCAAAGATCATCAACTGACACCCAACGCACCTCTATGATTAATATTCAAGATTCCAACTTAGTTTGGTTATTACTACCTTAACCAAACCTCCAACACCCCATTCACCCTTTCAACCCATATTGACCCGTTAAGGAATCATCCAATTTCATCCAACATATGAAATATCATAATTCACCCATCAAGATTGTGGTTTATATTTGGTTTAGTGTTCATAGACACACCACAACATTATACACCTTTCAAACATCAATCAAACACCCCAATTTAGAAAACCCCCAGTTAGGTTTTCAGGAACCCTAAATTTCAATTTATAAAATTCGATGAGGTTTCTTTCATAAAAATGTGTCTATCAACTCCCTAGACACTTAACCAACCTCAATTTATCATTTAAACATCAATCAAATGAAAACCCCCAAATCATCCTCAATAACCCTAAATCTTGAATTATCAAATTAGATGATTCTAGGATGTTAATCACCTCCCAACATCCTTAGCTAAGCTAGATAACAAGTTAATAACCATAATCAACCACCAATTCAGTCTCAAACTTGATTTTTATCAAAATTCACTAAGAACACTATTGAAGAATATTCAAAGATGGAAGATTGCTTACACTAGATGTTTGGAAGATGAGGATTACACCAAGACCTCCAAAACCGAGCATGCAAGCTTCCAGAATTTGATTTCTTGATCAAGCCACCATATTCTATCTTTTCTCCTCTCTGATTTGCGACACACACACAAAAAGTGTGTGTGTCGACACCCCCATACCCACATAAATGTGATTTTGTTTTATTTACAATCCAGCCCATGTACTTGCAATTTGGCTCTTTTTCACCCAAACTAGATAATTTCCAACTTTGCAACTCACCTCTATCTTCCATTTAATATAGCTACACCCCCTATAATATGAAAACATATTATAATAATTACTGGAGAATGGGTTCGTTACAAATATTCCCCCCTAACTTTGGGTTTCGTTCCCGAAACCCGCCATCACATACTCCACTTAGGGTAGCAGTTCAACATTACTCCTCTATATTTTCTCAAGGTCACTCCCACCATTCATTGTGCTTTCATGGAACAATACATGGTAGATCCATCATTGCATAATTAATTCTCTCTACTATCTAAGATAGCCACTAGTTCTTCTACTAGGTTCAAAACAACAACCTTACACACACTATGAGAAGCAACAACAACTTTTCCCGCCAAACATTTAAGTGAGTGGACCACGTGAAATGTTTCATGGAGTATACTCGACTCCTTGGGTAACTCCAATTAGAAATCCACACCATTAAAGTCCATAAGTTGGATGACCCAAACAAAACGGGGATTAGCCTCCCACGTTTTCCAACCCGAAACACCCCCTATTCAAGGGGAAACTTTGATAGCACCAAGTTCCAACTTGAATATTAACACACCTCCTCCCTATATTCGACTAGGGTTTTCTGTCACATCTTGAGGGGATTAGCAATCGTGCCCACTTACAAGATCTTCTACAATAAGTCTTGGATCGCACCATTGATTCCAGACTCCCGATAATCAATTCCACCAAATTAATCGGTGCTCGACACCGTCCACCATCTAGAAAATCATACAATGGTACATCAAAATCCATAAATATGGATAAGATGACACCATGTCTCCTGACTAACGGTAAAATAATCACCTGATTCCTCTACATGGACAAGTGAAGCCGATATTTCATTCTAACTTAAAAGATACGGTTATTCCATACCTTATCATACCCTCCACAAAATTGACATTCTTTGATCATTCATAAAATTAGGCTTCCTCTAAGAATAGGATATGCATACTCCCCGGTCGAAAGACCCGCCACTATCCAAAACGATACATGTTTCCACCGTTTCCAAATACTCTTGCAGTCAAACTACTACAAGTTTCTCCTACCAAGCATAGGTATATGAAGCCGTTGAGGCTTCCCACGCGATGTTCCTTTAGTGTTTGGCTTCAGTCCACAAGCCAACGAGACATTTGTCAACATCCTTGACTATGTCTTCTTCCACCTCATAATTGGAAGTTCCATAACCTCCACACCAATCCTTCCATTGAGATTTAAGGTCTCAAATGTTTCATACTGTTAGAATTTAAAAATCCCATCACCTGCATACAACTTTCCTAGTGAGGGCATGGTAACTGTCTCACACGATCCCTCTTTCACAACCTTAGAAGGAAAATCCCTAACCGTGACCCATTCACCAATTGTGAAGTTCTAAGACTTCAAACACCATTTACCCTTCGACTATTTCAATCTTTGATGGGTCAACAGGGATTCCTTCAGAGTCCACCATATCATCCAAAACCGGATTTTACCGAAGCCAAAATGGCACACCCGACAAATTCAAAGAAGAATCTCTCATTCAAAAAAATTTTCAAGAAGCTCACGACCATATTAAGCTTAAACAACCTTGTTTTGAACATAGAAATGACAATCGATATACTACCACCCACGAAAAATTATCGATTTATACACCCGAACCATAAAGTCCACGAACCATGGGTCCCTAGGTTACATTGTTCTATCTCCGACAATAATTAGTGCCGCGCCGACGCGCAATCTTTTATCCTTCTTTCCACAAAAAGGTTGGTGTACTTCAAGACGAAGCACTCGAGCAAAATAGCTCTTATTGAACACTTTCACAACTGGAACACTAAGTATTCCCTTGTACCCCGGTTGATGTCAATAGCATAAGCCATGTATACACCATTTTATACGCCTCGTGCTACACTATCTCTGGATGAGAACAGATAAACACGTTTCTCCTTGTTCATCAGCTATATTGATTCGGCTACTAAGTAATCGAACACCTCTTTACAATCATTGGACTTAATCCACATTATTGTTTCATCCATAACCTCGAAATATCACATCACGAAAACATCAACTCATGATACCCCCAACGTTGATCGCCTCCAAAGCCACTGATCTACCAAGCTCCTCACCCGATAAAAAGGATCAAAGGACATCATTCTCGTCTGTGGAATTAGAAATGTCCGACTCGAAGGCTTTGAAATTTTCTATTTTCTCCCCTTCTCCACCTTGTGCTTTAGCTCAAGGCATTCACTTCGAATGACCCAAATTGTAACAATTGTAGCACACGTTGTAAGGACTATAACACTATGGGATAGTGTGTCCCATCATTCTCCATTCGAGTTACTTTCCACACCTTCAACGATACTAAGTATTGCCTCCACAAAAGGTTTCTAGCTCGGCTAGAATATTTGGCTTTCATGAAGTCACCGCTCAATTCCTCCTTATACTACACATTTCTTCCATTTGTGATCTCTCCTTGCCACATTTATTAATCAACTCCATCTGAGTTGTACACCACACGTAAAAATCCGCTCTAGCGTCAATGGATAGCATCGAGAAAACAGATCCATCCTCTTTCCTTCCGTGACTCCAAGATCCGAACAAGACTACGACTAGTCATAAAACATGCTCGTATCCAGTTGATTGTCTCCACTATCTTCTATACGGGAAGGAACTCCTCAGTTAAACGACCCAACACGGCTTGCAGTCTAAGGTATTTTAGGGTCACCTATTGAATTCCCTCGATGCATTGCCTTCACAATTCTCTTCTTTCTCCTCACGAGGAACTTCCCACCAATTCCGCCATGTCCCGGAGTTGACTCACCGCAATTAGCACTCCCTTATCCGAGCCACCTTGGCTCACTCCTAAGCCAATCTCACTCTGGTGATGCATCGTTGATAAATCATCGGTTCAACCTTACCAATTTTACGCCTTTGGTTTGTGCACAACAACTCCTTATGAAAACAAAGTTTCCTTCCTGCTAGATTCACCGATCGAAGTTCCTCCCGATCCGTAAGCTTCATATGGTTCCTTTACATGATCGCCTCAATATGAAATATCTTCCTTGTAGGTAGATTGGCACGACAAGATAGAAAGTTCTAGCCATCTTCCACTAGGATATTGCTTTCTAGTTCCCTCCGCCAATCCTATGCTCCTCACCACCCCCAAGGTGATACATGTGTATACTCTATCGTACCTGGGTTCTTAAGATAATTCCCATCCACAAATTTCATCTACTAACACCTAACCCCGTTAGTCATTCCCCCACTATGTTATGTTTAAATTGTAGTTGTTCTACCTACGTATAGGCTTCTAATCCTACTCTATAAGGCTCTATCTCCCAACTACGTGTATATATAATCACCCCCGCATAATCACCCAATATATATACAATACATACTAATGTATTTCAAAGCACACATCTTTATTTCATTTCTTTAGTGCGTCTTTAGATAGTTTTATCTTTGTTTTGAGTCGTTTTGATGTACATTTGAGTCTATTGTATGTTTCCAGGTGCTCGTATGAATTACATGTGAATATGTGAAGAAACCGAGCAAGAGAAGAAAGTCCAAGGTTCAAAATGCAAAAAGTGAGATTTGCAGACCTTCGCGGTACGCGAGAGAAGAAGAGAAATTCTTCGCGGTACGCGAGGATTTCCAGAATCAGCCGCGACTAAATTGTCCTTCGCAGTACGCGTAGGACTTGGGATTATTTCTCGCGGTACGCGAGGGACCTAATTTTCGTAAAACCCTAGATTTCGATTTTAAATAGATTTTTATGCCCATTCTTTTGGGAGTTCGATTTCTTGCCATCCAGAGAGAGTTAGAAGGTGATTTTTAGGTGTATGAAGTAGCTTTGAAGCTAAAGGATCAAGCTTTGGATTCCGGGTTCGTTATATGAGCGTTCTAGGTTTTCAAGATTCGATCTTTGTGTTTAAATTCTGTGTTTGAAACCATGTTTTGTTCTTATTACTTATGTTTGAATGTTTTGAGAATGATTCTAGGCTAAAACTTATATATTGCCTAGGTCACATGATGAATACTTGTTAAAGTTTCAGTTTTTATTCGGTTTTTGGATTCACTTAATGGATTTATGATTTTGTAAAAGATCTTGAGTTGATTATTGTGATGTTATTGCATGTTTAGATCTGATCTTGTGTTTGATTTCAATTCATTGCGTTGATTGTGGTTGTCTGGCAGTTTAATCTTCGTATCTTGCTCACAGATCTTAGGGTTTGTGATTAGGGTGGTTTGCTAGACGTAGTAGCCATAGGAATTGTCTTTGATTGCTGATTAGAATTAAATATGTATCCTAGTTCAATACCCGAGAGGTGAGAATTAGTCATTTAGTCTTCGTCATTAGGAATCCGAGTGTCAGCTGTCTGAGAGGAAGCCGGTATTAGGTGTCTAGTGATTGTTGCTATTCGTGTCATAGATGTTATCTTGAGATTACCCCGTGCATTCTTTGAGTGTATTGGTGGACGGAGAGACTGATAGGTAATCTGTTTATTAGGGTACTTGGTCATAGTTGGAAATACCTGAGAAGTGATCCAACAATCTGGTGAGTTATTACATCTGTAGGTTCCTTAGTTGGTGACACCCTGAGAGTGATTAGGGATCCACTAGGCTTTCTAGAGTTGTTTCATTAGAAACCCATATCCATTATAGTTTTCAGAACCGATAGAAGTTGTGTTTTGCAATTAGGATTCCGACCTATGTGATATTCTTCCCATCTCTTGATTTCATATTAGTACTTTCATCCTGATAGTTGAGTCGTTCGAGTTTTCTGCATTCCTTAGTTTAATAGTTTTGTAGTAAACCCCCCAAACCAAATCAATCTTTAGTATGAGTCAGAGTCTAGTATTAGTATTCAGTGTCTCTAGGGTTCGATATTCCGGTTTACCATTAAGATGTGCTACACTCGATAGGTACACTTTCCTGTCAGTGCGGTCTAGTTCATAGGTTTTCCATTTATTACTTAGGAGTCTAGGTTAGGTTTTTATTTTAGTTTTATAGACCGTCTGGACGACATCAAGTTTTTGGCGCCGTTGCCGGGGACACTTGGCAATAGTAATATTAACTCTGATTAGTTCTTTGTTTGATATTTAGTTTAATGGAGTCTTTACTTTTCTTTTGAGTCTTGTTCGTGTGCTTGTCTTCTGTGCTACTTGTGTGTCTAACTTAGGACCGAGTCTTTCTGTCTTTGAGTCTTTTCTTTCTCTCTTATATTGTGTCTTTCTGTTTATGAACCATACTCGTTTGCAGGGATCACCATCTTTTGCAGTTTTTTCAGAGCCCGAACAAGAGCTTCACGAGTGCACCCGCGACTTCCTGGAGTGTTTGAAAGCATTGTGCTGCACCCAGGTACATCCTACTATCCCAATCCCATTTCCTACTATGGGCGACGCTGACCCACCAGCGAGACGTACTGTGCACCAGAGGGTCAGTGATGGGGTCACGGGCGTGAGATCTTCGATCACTCGCCCCACTATTCTGAACACCAATACATGGCATATCCCATCACATGTTATGAGCACGATCACTCATGCCACCCAATTTCATGGCCTTGAGGATGAGGATGCACCCGGACATTTGTCCCGCTTTGCACGGATTTGTGATACATTCAATATCACGGGTGTGTCTAAGGACGCTATCTACTTGCATCGCTTCCCATTCTCACTCTCTGGTCGCGCATCTACTTGGCTTGACACCCTTCCCGACAATTCTATCACCACATGGGAGGATCTTCAAGCCAAATTCTACAAGAAGTACTATCCACCTTCCAGGGCCGCCCGCCTTCGGGACCAAATCCATTCGTTCCGGATGGACCCTGACAAGCCTTATCACATGGCCTGGGAGCGATTTAACACGCTGTTAAGCCGATGTCCTCAGCACGGTCTTTCCGACTAGGTGCTAGTGGAGAAGTTCTATAATGGTCTCACTTTTGAGAAGCAGCAAATGTTCAACACAGTTGCGGGAGGTCATATCATGGAGAGACTCAAGCCTGATGAGTGCGAGGAAATGTTCGAGAGCTTCGCTCAAGTCAAACAACAACATCCACATTATGTTAGGAATTCCATTCCTACTGCTAGAGCACCTGCCTCTTCTCCTAGAGGTGTGCATTTGGTCACTCCTGAGACTAGCGTGGCTGCTGCACTCGCCTCAATGGCTAACGAGATTAAGGAGCTGAAACTCAGTGCTAAACGGTGTCAAGTGTGCAGGGGAGGCCACGACACCCGAGATTGCCCCATAAATAATCAAGAGCATGTGAGCTATGCTGGAAACCAGTACCAGAACCGAGGGTATAATAACAACAATACTTATGGCTGGGGATGGAGATCTAGAAATAACCCGCCTAGGTTTATAGTTCGTCAGTAGCAGTATGGAGGAGGAGAGGCTGGAGCGAGCTAGGGAAGCAGTGTCAATACAAGAAAGATCGAAGAGATGCTCGAGAATCAGACACAACTACGTGCCCACTTAGTCCAACAAGATAAGGACACGAGGCAAAGACTGGATAGCCACAACACTCTAATGAAGAATCAGCAGTCGGCATTCCAGGAATTGCAACGCACGGCAGGAGACATCGCTCAGAGCCTAAAGGGTAGACAAGGAGGCCCATCTTCGGGCTCAAATGCTTCAGTGATGGCTGTGTCAGTTAGGAGTGTGGAGAAGAAAGATGTTGTAGAGGATGACTCCCACTCCATTGAGTATGGATACCTTCGGTAGAGGAAATGAAGAAGATAGACTGGAGAGCTCGATTTGCTGAGATCGATGCTAGGATGCTAGAGGAGTTTGAGTCGAAAGTTGTGTCGACAAGAAGTCATAGGGCATAAGAGAAGGAAACCCCACCGGTTGTAGAAGAAGAAGAGCCGGTGGATGAAGAGATAGAGATGGAGAAGCCTGCCGAGAGGGCAGTTGAGAAGAAGAAGGGGTAGAGATGAAGTCCCCCGGGGTTGACTTGAGTCGTATTCCTTACCCAGCGCACGTACTGCCATATAAGAATACTAGGGAATAAGGTACCTTCCTTGATATGTTTAAAGGTCAATCTTCCGTTTATAGAGGTCCTCCAGCACATGCCTAAGTATGGCAAATTTATTAAAGATCTTCTTTCCAACAAGAAGAAGCTAGGGGGATCTCTGAAGTCTCACTTAGTGAGCAATGTTCTGCTGTGGTGCAGAACAAACTTCCGGAGAAGATGGAGGATTCGGGTCGGTTCACGATCCCGTGTCTTTTTGGCGGTTTGCATCTAAACCACGCGTTGGCTGTTCTGGGTGCTAGCATTAATCTGATGCCATATTTTGTTTATAAGCAGCTAGACCTAGGTGAACTGCAGCCGACGCGCATGAGCATTTTCTTGGCTGACCGCTCAGTCAAGTATCCACAGGGAATTATGGAGAATCTTTTAGTGAAAGTCGGTAAGTTTGTATTCCCCATGGATTTCGTCATCCTAGATATGGAGGTAGATGACAAAGTCCCACTAATTCTAGGACCCGTTCCTACGGACCGCCAATGCAATGATTGATGTATTCGACGGGAAACTCACACTTCGTGTGGGGGATGAGTCTATTACTTTCGATGCTATGAAACCCGTGGAGGATGTTGGCGAGCATAGCCATTCCGTATGCATTCTTGATGCCTTCATATGTAACCATCGGGACTATGATCCAGAGAGAGATTTATGAACCTGCCCCTAACTTAGGAGAAATATCTGAATGGGCGTTGGAGATGGAGAGATTGTTAGATGAGCCGGATGAGTACGACGATGAGGTGCCTGATGATCTGCTGGAGAAGATGGTAGAATTTGATGGGATCATAGGAAGAACCCCAAGTGTGGGGAAATTGGTGAAGGTTGTTGAGGATCTCGATGATCTAGGTGAAGGTTTAGAGGTCCCATTTATAGAAAATCTTATTCCTGAACTGTTACTTAGCCCCATTGTTCTTTCTAGGGGGGAGAGCTGCTGAGCCGACCCCTAGTTCTGACTACCCTAGGTCTAGGCCGCCTCGTAAGAGAAACCGTACCGTCATAGAGTATCCGATTTTAGGTTGCTGCAACCCCCAAGTGTGGGGAGGTTTACGAGTGATAAGCTACTTGGTTATTTGAGTCATATTATCTTCGGACCGGGTAGGTATAAGCTGTGGTGGAAGGATTTGAGTGCTACATTTAATATGAGTTCAATGTTTGATAGGAGTATGAGGTTGTTAGGTATTTGGAGGACCGGTAGACCGCGTAGGATGAAGGCGGTACCGGTTAGGATTAAGGAAAAGCCTCCTGATAGGCTTGTTTGAGTCTCGGGCAAGTGCCTGGGATGTAGAGTTTGTGTGCATTACTTGGTTTGAGTCCGTGTCTTTTTCTGTGTTTTTCGGTATGTGTGTTTTGTTTGTGTCATGTTTTACAGGAATTCGCGCTTGATTCGGTGAGGAAAATCGTCAGGAATGAAGTTCCAGTTATTTTTACATTTGTTTTTATGCTGGGAATAGGTTTTTATGGAATTTGGGTGAAAAAAGTTTGAGGGGTCAAAAATTTTCTAAGTAGAAAAACCCTCAAAACTTTCTGTCACCAGAGGCTCCTCGCGGTACGCGAGAGATTGTACCCTGTTCCTCACGGTACGCGAAGGATAGAAACAGGGGCCAGCATAAAGGCCGCTCCCTCGCGGTACGCGAGGGGTGGCAGCCTGATGCTTCGCGGTACGCGGGGCTATCCTGGAATTGCCCTTCTTCCTTGTTTTCCATGGTTTTCCCCATCCACCACATCCACTACCACCATCATCATACCACCTCCATATCATTCACCATCCACCACGACCATGAGGAACTTGAAACCGTTCGTGATCGATGACCGACCTTGCTGTGGCATTCATGTCTATGTGTTTGCCACCCATTGAGTACGTTTCTCTGCATGCTATCTATCTTGGGTCTTTTAATTTTTAGTTGAGTTATTCGAGTTTTTTTTTATTTAATTTGAGTCAGTTTAATGCTGCGGGTTTGTGGTGTTTATTTTGCAGGTTTTATCATTCTGCCCATACTCAATCTCCATTCGGGCGGGATCGATTATCACTTATATGAAGTTTGTAAAGGCAACCCGGCAGTCTGTGCAACCGTGACCGAAATGATATACGGTGCACACAAGAGGATGAAGGAAGCTGGATATATTCATGCTACATTACAAGCTAAGTCGCTTCCTTCCTGTTTTTTTTTGTTTTTATTTTTGCAATTTTATTTTTAGTTGTGTTTTGCTTCACATTGAGGACAATGTGTTTTTCAAGTATGGGGATGTGAGTGTTTAATTGAGTCTAGTTTGTCTTGTTTATAAAAATTCAAAAATACAAAAAAGAATAAAAATTTTAAAAAATGTCCTTGAAAATAACTGCTTATACTTGGAAAATGATAGTACAACTGGATCTTATTTGGGTTTAAATGATATAAATAATTGAAAACGTGTTTAATTAGTGATGTTTTGGTAGACCCAGCCAGCTTGAATAGCTTAAATATCTTGTTTCTGTTGTTTAGGAAATAATTGATTAAAATCATGATATCTTAAGGGTATTCATCTTAGGGTGTCGGTAATACTGAAACTATCAACATAGGGTGATAGGTACCATAGTTAAGTTAAAATTTAGAGGTTTTTGAAATTTTTTGGCACACCACTCTCTTTTTATGAGAATAAATCCGAGTTTTAGTGGCGCCCGCATCCATAAATCCATAATTCTTGAGCTTATTTAATTGAAATCTAAGTTTCGCCTACGTGTCACAAGTCGGGTTCCAGCCTGATTGAAACACCACTGGGTTGATTCTTATGTGCTTCTTTGATATGATTTAGTCTATGTGTTACCTTCTGGGATAGTGACTTGGTTGAAACGCCTCTAGATGAAGTTTAATTTGCTTATTAATGCTCATTATCATCCATTCATTCATGATTTCATCTGATTTCTAAAAACCTGTAAAATTTAGTTTAATGTGGTAGGGTAAATCTATATGGTTTAATCTGTGCCTAAACATGACCGTGAGACGGGATTAGGTGTAGCTGTAACTTCTGAGTGTGAGTCACATAGGTTGATTGACATCTGTATAAATTGGAATTAGAACACGTAACGGAGGCTTGAAAGTTGGTGCTTGGGTTTAATCAGACAGAAATACTGATTATTGCTTTTTAACGCGTTAGTATATTTTGCAAATTGGTAAATGATGTCTGTTAAGTTAGATGCCAGTTATGATTCCATTGCAGCTTTTTCGAGGACGAAAAAAGGTTAAGTGTGGGGATATTTGATGTAGTGCAAAGCACACATATTTATTTCATTGCTTTAGTGCGTCTTTAGATAGTTTTATCTTTGTTTTGAGTCGTTTTGATGTACATTTGAGTCTATTGTATGTTTTCTAGTGCTCGTATGAATTACAAGTGAATATGTGAAGAAACCGAGCAAGAGAAGAAAGTCCAAGGTTCAAAGTGCAAAAAGTGAGATTTTTCAGACCTTCGCGGTACGCGAAAGAAGGAGAGAAATTGTTCGCGGTACGAGAGGATTTCCATAATCAGCCACGACTAAATTTTCCTTCGCGGTACGTGAAGGACTTGGGATTATTTCTCGCAGTACGCGAGGGACCTAATTTCCGCAAAACCCTATATTTCGATTCTAAATAGATTTTTATGCCCATTCTTTTGGGAGTTCGATTGCTTGTCGTCCAGAGAGAGTTAGAAGGCGTTTTTGGGTGTAGGAAGCAGCTTTGAAGCTAAAGGATCAAGCTTTGGATTCCGGGTTCGTTATATGAGCGTTCTAGGTTTTCAAGATTCGATCTTTGTGTTAAAATTCTGTGTTTGAAACCATGTTTTGTTCTTATTACTTCTATTAGGTGTCTAGTGATTGTTGCTATTCGTGTCATAGATGTTATCTTGAGATTACCCCTTGCATTCTTTGAGTGTATTGGTGGACGGAGAGACTGATAGGTAATCTGTTTATTAGGGTACTTGGTCATAGTTGGAAATACCTGAGAAGTGATCCAACAATCTGGTGAGTTATTACATCTGTAGGTTCCTTAGTTGGTGACACCCTGAGAGTGATTAGGGATCCACTAGGCTTTCTAGAGTTGTTTCATTAAAAACCCATATCCATTATAGTTTTCAGAACCGATAGAAGTTGTGTTTTGCAAGTAGGATTCCGACCTATGTGATATTCTTCCCATCTCTTGATTTCATATTAGTACTTTCATCCTGATAGTTGAGTCGTTCGAGTTTTCTGCATTCCTTAGTTTAATAGTTTTGTAGTAAACCCCCCAAACCAAATCAATCTTTAGTATGAGTCAGAGTCTAGTATTAGTATTCAGTGTCTCTAGGGTTCGATATTCCGGTTTACCATTAAGATGTGCTACACTCGATAGGTACACTTTCCTGTCAGTGCGGTCTAGTTCATAGGTTTTCCATTTATTACTTAGGAGTCTAGGTTAGGTTTTTATTTTAGTTTTATAGACCGTCTGGAAGACATCACATACATATATATCCACATATACACACCTTCACCTAATCCTTGTTAATGTTCATTATTGTATGGTTATCATAAGGGCACTTACACATGTTATCTTACGAATCACACTGGCCAGGCATGATTGGAAACATAATATTCATAATTGCATTTGTCATCTCCGTATAATAAATCCCAAGAAAAGTTTCAGCACACATAATTCACCTTGGACACCAATTATAACGACCAACGACATTTATCATTACTAACCTTTCGCCTTTAAGCTCCGAGTCTCGGTCAAGTCTTCACTGGATTCTCATTGCACCCACCCATATCAAGAACAAATAAGTTTCAGTTCAGTGTCTCGCACACCCGAATCCCTCAAACAATTGCTCTGATACCAAGTTGTAACACCCATAACTTTTGACCGATTTTTAATTTTCAAGACACCAGCAGAAGTAGGTCCCATTAATGCTCTTTGAGAAAACAACACACGTTAGAAATACTTTATCAAAATTTTATGAAAAGCAAATTTTCAATCAGAACGCTAACCCCGACGGGTCAAAACCTCACCCGGTCGGGCTGATATGTGTAAAATGAATCAGATCTGTGACCCGGGCGGGTCAAAACCCCACCTGGTCTGGCTGATATATTGCTAGGCTCAAAACTTCTAATTTATTAGCATACACTTATGAGGTTCAGAACCTCAAACAAACACTTACTTTGTGAGATTCCTTGATCTCAAACTTCATTCATACTTGTGTGGTTCTTTTGACCACAAGTACTAACTAATCTTGTGAGATTCTTAGACCTCATTTACATCTACCTTTAATGAAGTTCATGACTTCAAGTTTTACAAGTGAAGTTCTTAGACCTCAATACCAACCTTTATCATATATCTATACACATAAACACACAAGGAACATAATCCATACTATCCTTTGCATACAAACACAATCATTCCATTTGTAATTAAACATATTATTTACAATCAACAACAAGTAACTTACTTCTAACATTACTAAGTAAGCATGATATTACAACTAATAAAGTTCAAAGTCTTCAAACAATAAAAACAATACATGTGAGGTTCATGACCTCAATTACAACGAGTGGGGTTCTTAGACTCCTTTTACCGACTCTAAACATACAAACAAGTGTCACACACGTTATCAATTCACCTTTATAATTCAAACATAATTTACCAACATGTGGGATTCAAAGACCCCAAACCCACCCCTTTCCGTTTATGAAGTTCAAAGACTTCAACCTATTTTTCACCCCAACCCTTAACATAGTCATACAATTATAATACTTAGACACAAAAGTAATTCAAAGATTTTAACCACCATACTACCTTGTGAGGTTTATGAGCCTCAAATACCTTAAACACCAACACCTTGCATACATCCCCATATGCAAATCTACCAATCAACAAACATATATTGCACATATGATATTTAACACAATTAACATGACTATCAAGTATGTGTATTTTGCTACCACCTATCATTACTAAGTAAGCGCAAAGCACTTACCTTTGCTAAACATGACCCGCTTGATCCTCCAAGCTAGCTTCCTTGCCACTTGATTACCTATATGGCCCATTTACAATTAGTAATCCAAAGATCATCAATTGACACCCAACGCACCTCTATGATTTAATAATCAAGATTCCAACTTAGTTTGGTTATTACTACCTTAACCAAACCTCCAACACCCCATTCACCCTTTCAACCCATATTTACCCGTTAAGGAATCACCCAATTTCATCCAACAATAAATATCATAATTCACCCATCAAGATTGTGGTTTATATTTGGTTTAGTGTTCATAGACACACCACAACATCATACACCTTTCAAACATCAATCAAACACCCCAATTTAGAAAACCCCCAATTAGGTTCTCAAGAACCCTAAATTTCAATTTATAAAATTGGATGAGGTTTCTTTTATAAAAATGTGTATATCAACTCCCTAGACACTTACTCAACCTCAATTTATCATTCAAACATCAATCAAACTAAAACCCCCAAATCATACTCATGAACCCTAAATCTTGAATCATCAAATTAGATTATTCTAGAATGTTAATCACCTCCCAACATCCTTAGCTAAGCTAGATAACAAGTTAATAACCATAATCAACCACCAATTCAGTCTCAAACTTGATTTTTATCAAAATTCACCAAGAACCCCATTAAAGAAGATTCAAAGATGGAAGATTGCTTATACTAGATGTTTGGAAGATGAGGATTACATCAAGACCTCCAAAACCGAGCATGCAAGGTTCCAGAATTCGATTTCTTGATCAAGCCACCATATTCTCTCTTTTCTCCTTTCTGATTTGCGACACACACACAAAAAGTGTGTGTGTTGACACCCCCATACCCACATAAATGTGATTTTGTTTTATTTACAATCCAGGCCCTGTACTTACACTTTGGCTCTTTTTCACCCAAACTAGATAATTTCCAACCTTGCAACTCACCTCTAACTTCCATTTAATTTAGCTACACCCCCTATAATATGAAAATATATTATAATAATAACTGGAGAATTGGTTCATTACACTGACGTTATATTTCTTAACGCTTTTAATCCAATTCACTAACTTCGTTAAGTTTTTTCAATTAATTATTGTTAAATGACCAAAACACCCCTCTTTTTCCCCCACTCCACCAAAAGTCGTAGCCGTCGCCGCCACCGGCCGACCACCACCGCATCGGTCAAACGAAGGAGGAGAGGGTGCTTTAAGGATCAAGCTACGAACTTCGGCGAGAAAACTTGGGTTCCGACGAAGTTCCGACAACCCCGTTTTTCTGGTAGGGACTCCAGTGAAGGAGGTCCTTCGGGTGATCAGAAAGCAGAAGGAGTTCTGGCAATGACTCCAGCAACCCCGTTTTTCTGGCAAGGTCTCCACCACCGTTAATTTGGTTGTACCGATTATCCCCTTTGGGCTTGTGCATGACCCTAAGACTAGTCAATTTAGGTTTCCGGCGAAGTCCCTAGCCCCCTACCAGAGAATCGGACACAACAGGAGTTTGGTGGAACGAATCAGATGTGGATCAAGCGGGATTGGAGGAATCGGAGGTGGGATTGGGGGAATCCACGATTTTTTATGGATTCGTGGAAGAAATTGAGTAACGACGGAGATGGGGGTGGTGTCAGGTGGTGTGTCGGCAGGTGGGGATGGCGACAGGTGGTTGGGGGTGGTGGCAGGTGGTCGGCCGGTGGTGGTGGCGGCGGCGGCCGGTGGTGGTGGTGGTGGTGAATGGGGAAGAAGATGGGTATTTTAGTCATTTAACAAGAAATTACCTGAAAAAACTTAACGTAGTTAGTGAATTGGACTAAAAGCATTAAGAAATATAACTTCAGGGACTCAGAGTGTTATGGGTACATTGAACCTGTTAAAACCATCAAACATCAGGGACGAAAATTACAGTTTACTCTTAAACTAATAAATAAATATTTTAGTGAGACACGTGTCATTTTCTGATGCATCATTAACATGTTTTTACCGCCTCTGTTATTATAACATTAACCAAATTAATTTAATATAAATTAACATTTATCAACTACATAAAAAAAATTAATACCCAATTGAAAAAAATGTTTTAAAAATTAACTTAACAGAATTTATAACTGTCATGTCAAATTAAATGTTTTAAAAACATATTTTAACTAGTGTATGTGTTAACAGATTACAATTACATTTTATTTTATTCAATACGTGTAATACACGGGTTTTTAAACACATAAATTTTTTATTACTAAGTATATATAACATTACATTTATTTAACCCGTGTAATACACAACCACTGAATCGGTCCAACCAATGACGGTTTAACCCGTACAAACCAAATCATTGAACGGTCCGTGTCCATCCGGCTGGTCCAGTTTGGTTTCAACAAAACTGGCATTTGATATTAACCGTAAAGGTTATTCAAGCTAACAATTAGGTATTTTATTTATGTTGATAAGATGAATGGCACTATCTTCATACCAAGAATAATATATGGATTGTTATTTTTCATCGTCTTAATATACATAGATGTGTTGTGGGAAGAAGGTTGGAGAACATTTGGAAAACAAAAAAGATGTGGTTGTGAGTTGGGTTTGTTGCTAAGTAGGTGATATACAGTTCTTCAACCAGGCCACCAGTTCTTCAACCAATTGTTGTTAAGTCTTGTAGTTGTTTCCTTCAGCCTCAACTCAACCTGTAGATCATTAATTTAACTAGATTTATTATGTGCCATTCAACTTAAACCATGCAAACAATAAAAACTACCAACGGGTCGCTGTGAGTTGTGTTTTTTTTATCTCAAATGGGTCGAGTTAAAAACTTTTACCTAAAAGGAGGTCGAAATCCGCTTCATGTGTAATTTTAATGTATACAAACTCCTAAAATGGTTTAATAGAAGTTTTGGAATTGTATTGTTAACAATTTTTGTAATCTTGCTTAACGCGTTAACCTATACTATATGGAGTTAACTGCAATTTGCACCCCTGTGGTTTAGGGGCGCTGACAGATTGTCACCATGTTTAAAACAAAGTGCAATTTACACCCTGGTGGTAAAGTTTCTCTTTCATTTTGCACCCCTCCGTCAAATATCCATCCATTCTGCCTTCCAGCTATGCATGAAATGTCTCTTTTACCCATCCAAACACCCCTATTAGATCCATAATATCATCATGTCAACATCATGTATCATTCAACTCATCTATACCTTCGATCTAAGTTCAACTTCAACCAATTACTCATGATAAATCCTATTCAACATGTCGCTCGAAGACCACCTCCGGCATGCTAAAATTTCCCCAAATTTGGGTGATTTTCAGTTTTCATTTTGTTTCTGCCTTAATTATAAATCGCCCTGTATAACATCATCCTACATTAAAAGATCAGCTTTAAATTGTTATATTTATCTTCTCCATCATCAATACCCTAAACTCCAAAGAAAAGATTTTGTTTTTACAAGAAAGGGATACCTAAAGGCAGTGAAATTGAAAAAGGATTTAGTGGTAGCCATTGAAGCAGCAGCAAACAAGCACTGAAACAATCTTGTCTGACCCGACAACCCAAAATCAAAGGATTTTCGTGTGATCAGAAAGCAAAAGGAAGACATCCGGTACAGCCCCCTCTTGTCTGACCTCCTGGAGAACGATTTTATACAAGGATCGGTGACTACTCATGGGACGCAAAGTTCTCAGGGAACAAAGCCTAAAGCGGATTCCATGACGGAACGACCTGCTCCTCAAGAACCCCATATCCCGATGGGGTGTCTCCGCCGCTCAACCTTTCGGGTGGCCATGATCAGCCCACTGGTATTGGATCTATCCCCGACCAAAATTTGGGGTCTGGTTCTCCTCAAAATGAGACAAGGAGGTATGAAGAGGTGTTTGAGCCAAGATTACTACTTTACCCTTCTTCTAAACGACAGAATGGATGGATATTTAACGGAGGGGTGCAAAATGAAAGAGAAACTTTACCACTGGGTGTAAATTGCACTTTGTTTTAAACATGGTAGCAACCTGTCAGCGCCCCTAAACCACAGGGGTGCAAATTGCAGTTAACTCTACTATATAATAAATAAATGTTTTTCATGCTACGTGTCGCCTCCATATTCATTCTCATCATTTTTTCCCGTCTCTCTCTCTGATTAAATACACCTCTATCTTTTAATAATAATATATTTTAAAGAAAATACTAATTATACTAATAAAACACATTTATTTTAAATTATTTCTTATTATAAGAAACTTTGAAATCTAATTATGTAACTTTTATTTTCAATCAAATAGTAAATGAAAATCAAATTACATTAAATAGTAATTAGTGTATTTTCGATACCCAATTATATATTAATTTTTACAGATTTTGTATTTTGTTTTCTATCCTTAGTATATGTAATACATTTTTACACCTATAAAATATATACATAAAGATTTAAGGATTTTATGTATTGATATTTTTTACCCTGTGTGTACTACACAGGAATCTAACCTAGTTATTTATAAAAAGAAGTTTAAAATAAAGGACAAAAGGTTTCCGAATCAAACTTGACCCATTTTGTTTTCGAGGAAACTCACGGGTCCCAACAATACCTACTAACCAATGGCCAATGGGTCAAGTAAAATGTAGTTTGCGTTACGTAGTCAGGTGGCCTTCAAGGGGTTATAGCCTAGAGGCAGAAATCGATGGAAGCTGTATTCGAACCCAAGACCTCTGCTAATCACAAAATCTCTGATGTGTATGGTTTCCCTTGTTCTTGGTCAAAACCAAGTTTACAAGAGAGAGAAGTTCTTCCACTTGTTTAGTTTTCTTCCTTTGATCTTTCGCCCGGTTATATAAAAGAACACATCTATATTCTATCCCCACACAGGCTAATGGTTTCCTGAACCAATACTCAATTATGAACTGTTTAACTGTTAAATAACGGTCAATTTTTATATCAAACAAAAAAGAACCATGTGTTGGCCTATATCTTACCTTTTATGATTCAAGACAGCCTTCTAAAAACTCTTCCAAAGTCTTGTTCATTCTCCTCAAGTTCATCCCCACCGGTAAAAACCACAATCATACAATCATTAATTTTGCACCCAAACAAGGTCCTCCGTAACCCGTAACCAAAATGGAGTACAGGTCAATTCGCAAGCTAGACATCAGTTTTGATTCGATGTTTAGCTTGAAACAAACAACGGAAAATAAAAAGTTCAACGGGCCGAATGTTCCAGAAATCGCCAGTTGATCATTTGTTTCTTGCGGTCGTGCTTGTAACATCTTCTATCTCTACATCGATCATTTGTTTTTGATTCTTCATCTTAATTCTTCATCTTTGTTGTAACTTTCTTTTTCTGGTTTTTTTATTTATAGTCGACAAAAGGAAAAAAGAAAAACACAACAAAGAAAATAACGCAAACGGAAAAACATAAGTGTTACATAGTACTGATCTTTTTCTAGAATTTTAATGATTCTTAATGCTAACAAAAATAAGAAACGGAAAATCAGCGCCTACAACAGTAAAAAGCTAATTCTTACCCTTCATCATCTTATTGACAATATCACTGATTGCAAGGTAGGATGAGTAGTCAGAGACGGAATGCTCAACGAGCCGAATGTTCCAGAAATCGCCAGTGAGGGTAGTGCGTCCATGGTTGGAAAGGTAGGGATGTGTTTCAAACATCTTGATATTTGTCTGAGCCATGGCTGCCATTGCTTCGAAGAGGGGTGGAAGAGCGCGAGCTGTGGAGCTTAACCTGAAGGCAAAAGGAAAAAGGGATGCTTTGTCTGCCAAGCAGGTAGGGGCGGTTGGTAGAGTAGCTGGGGTCTGGATGTGCACAATGATGTGATTGGAGGTGATTCCATGAGCAGGACAGTCAGCTAACGTGCCAGAACCTTCGAAATATGCAGCTGCAGAGGCTGCAACATTCTTAACTTGGGCAAACCAAGCAAGAGATGTATCCATAGAGAGAAAACCCTCGACTTTTTCGAGGTCATCTTTGCTAACTTGAGTACCTTTCAGCAAAGGACTCATTGAGTTTAGCATCGGCTTCACATGGGTACTGGAGGCCGGACGAGACAAGAGACCAACAATCTTTAGGACCGCGGGTGACAGAAGCAGGAAATGAATGTTGACCAAAAACAGTGGCATTAGCAGCAACGGGAGTATGAGCTCCTAACTTTGGGTAGGTGGGCTGGGCAGCGTTGATTACAGAATTAAGATGCTCAAGAAGAGCAAGAATGCCGGGAACATTAGGCAGGGTGCAGGAGGTGACATGATCACGAATAAAAGCACTGCAGCGATGAGGGCCAGCTGGGACAGGGAGAGCGGGATAGACTCTTCCATAAGTTGGAATCTAGGGCTGTGAGGAACACAAAGTCTGGAACAGTGGGATAAGAGGGCCAACAATTGGCAAACTCTCAACAGGATAGGCATCTAAGAAACGAAACAAGAACTCGTGGTCCGTGGGGTTCAAAGCGGCAACGTTGTGGCCAGCGCGCAGACACTGGATCCAAAAGACGATACCGTAGAGGCGGAGGATGTAAGGGTGGAAGTTAGGGGCGTTCCTCTTGAAATAGAAGTTATCAGCTAAATTGTAGTTTAGGTGAAGGACATAATCCATCATGAGGGAGGAAAGGATGTAAGAGCTAATATTCTTCCTAGAGTAATAAATATGGAGTTCTTTATATGGAGAAAGGATGTTTTGTTCCCCAAATTCAGAGGTTTGATCAGTAGCACTCTTGAACCTTTTCGGATACATAGTACTGATTCACAATAGATGCAACAAAATTAACTTAATAGCAGGAGTTTTGATGTCAAATTCAATCCAAGAAACTAGTTTCTGATACGAATATACCAAAACAACTAAAATGATGTAAACCCTAATGATCTTGACTGAGAAACGAAGATTAAAGAATGGAATTAGCTGGTATGCATCTACAAAGGAGATTTTGAGAAGAAGAAGTACCTGAGAGAGAATTTGTTAGGGTTTAAGTTGAGTGAAAGAAGATGAAACGATCGAACTTGAAAGGAGATTATGAACGGCTATGTTAATTAAAAAAAATTAATTTTCTAAAACTCAAACCCTAAAAATAGTCACTCAAATCTCCATATTTTATCACACCATTTTTAATCATTTCTCTCAAATTCCGACCCATATTTTTAATCAATTCTCTCCCTCAATTTTTATTATATAGTTTATCATACGATAATCATCAAGTTCAGACGATTTATTTAATAACGGAGTTCAGGATACAAATCACGATAATTTTTATTTTCTCTAAAGAGTTGTTCAAGCCACGCTAGATAATCAAGCTGAAGATTCTACAAGCTCAAGAAATTATTTAAAAAGAGATCGTGAAGCTACACATGATTGTCTCGTGTAAGATTACTTATATGATAATCCAATTTATGGGGATGAGGCGTTTAAACAAGATTTCGTATGCAAAGACAACTATTCCTACAAATAGTTGGTGATATAGATAGAAACTTTGAATATCTTCAAACAACTTTCGATGCTAGATGGAAAAGGAGCTTTACTTATCCACCTAGTGATAAATGAAAATGGTTCAAGGCAGCACGAGAAGCGGTAAGAAAGGGCGTATAACGAGCTTTTGGTGTCTTAAAAGGTCGCTGGGCTATAGTTCGACCGCCTACACATGCAATGCGGCCTTCCAAAATTAGAAATGCAATGTACGCTTGTATTATATTACACAATATGATTTTGAAAGACGAATGTGTTGCAACATATCTTGATCACGTTGAACATCCTCCAACCGATGAAGAAGTTGATGATGATATCCTTATTTAATTGTGTTGCTAAAAGACCCACAATGGTATTCGATCAGATATCGTGAAACATATTTTAAACGCCTAACGCCTATCACATTGACGTCTAGTAAGATTTTTTATGTTTTTTTGTTTTGTGTTGTAATATTTTTTAAATTAATGAAATGTTGTTTTATATTTATTTTTATATTTTAAATTAATATTATATTTTTATTATTTACATTAATATTATATTTTTTATTAGTTTTTAATTTATTTAATTAATCTAAAAATGGTTTAGGAATGAGAAATATAGACACCATAGGTTTAGATATGGGAGGGTCGGGATGTAAAAATATGATGTTTCACCGACATGGAGAAGAGAGAGGTTAGTGATGGGATGGGACGAGAGATTATGCCCTCAATCCTAATAGAGTAAATCCACATTAGTATAAATGTATATTGTAGACTAGGTTAGAAACTCATGTTTTAAATGGATTTGTAGGTCCAGATTTCAATCGGAAATCACTCAAAAGATCTATTACACACACACAGGCGGAAACTGTGTGTATGGTGGTGAAACAGAGGGTAGAAACAGAATTGGTGAAGATAAACAGGCAAACCACACAGGAATCAATACAAGTATGATATGAAATTGTAAGAACAACAGATGAAATAACTCCAAATGTGTATTTATTCAGAAAACTGTGAAAGAGAGAATTTCAGGGTTATAGTCGCTATCCATACCCTAAACATTCTCAAACTAGGCTATTTATAGTAAGTTGACAGTCATCGAAACTATGCTCACCGAAACTAGTAATTTCGGTTGAGCATTTACAAATGAAAGAACCTCCTGTCGAAACTTCCTATCTATCGAAACTACTAGTTTCGACTGAACAAACCTCAATCAAAACTAGGTAGTTTCGATGGCCCAGACTTAGAATAAAAACAGGAAATTACATAAAATGAAATTACAAGTAAACAAAACTTAACTAAACATTGTTCAAAGAAATACATTGATGACAAAAGCTTATACAAATATAAGACTCTACAATCTCCCCCTAAGCTGCTGCATCAATGTCTTCAACTCTCTCTAAGCAGTTGGCCCTTGACTTGGTTTCTGAAAGTGAGGTTTTGCATTACTAGTCACCACCCTTTAATATGCCTTGGCATCATCTTCGTCATCTTCACTAAAGATCTTGATAGGGTTGTTGAATAACACTTCAAGATCCTCAGGTTGAAATTTTAGTAACTCCATGGTCTCAAAAATACTGGTGTCTTCCATTCCTTCACACTCAATCACTGCACTTCCAATGGTAGAGTTGTAAAACCATTTTCTAAAATTCTGAAGCTGCACAGGTACAGATCGTGGCAGTATTATGGATTTGACAGTTTCTGTCAGCTTGTACCTAAGGCTTACCCAAGGCCTTTGAGTTCTAGGATGAATTCTAGTCTTGGAGATAACTCTTCTTGGTTTAGCAGTGGTCATGGATCTGAAATCATTGAAGGTCTGATTTCTCAAGAAGGTCTCAAAATCCCTTGCATTGCCCACATTTCCAGGGGTTTGTAGAGGTAGCTTGGCAAGGGTTCTTAAATCATATTTAGGGAGGGAGCTGAAGTCATGAGGAGACTTGAAGTGCTCTACTCCTCCTTTGTATCTTCTGACTATGAAAAGTGAGCGTTCTTTGTCGTACTTCCACCCGACTGGAGGCCTTTTTAATTCTTGATACTCAGCAAACCACTCATAGTGCTTTGGTGGTTCCTGAGCTTGCATCTCTTTGAACCAAGACATTCTAGGGTCTGAGGCCTGGATGGATGGAGTATTTGTTCCTGTTGCAGTTGGTGTTTCTGTTGGAGCTTCCTCAGTTGTGCATGTTGGCCCAACAGTGTTTACAGGCTCAACAAAGGTCACAGTGACATTTTGATCCTCTAGCTCATTATATGATGGAGCATCAAATTCATTTCCATCTTCAGTGAAATACCTGAGCTTATCTCCCTGTTCTTCACCTAAGGTAACAATTTCAGGATAATCTTCAATTGTTCCAAAGTCATCAACTTGCTTTAGTAGTTCATCCAGCTCATGAACCGATCCAACTTCTTCTGCATCAAGAATAACAACATCAACACTTGATTCTTTTACTTTTCCTCTTTCTCTTGTGGCTCTCCTTTCACTAGCTAATGGGAGATCATAATCAATTTCTTCAATTTTTACTTCCATAGATTCCTTTGTCTTGGAAACTTGGCCAGTGAAGATTGTTAATGCAGACTGAGGATTTGTAACAAAGGCAGGAGAAGAGGGTCCACCAGCATAAATGGTCCCCCCTGAGCTGTGGAAGGGGTTCCTTGTTGAGAATATTTAACCATTGAAGCCTTGATTTGCTCAACAATATCAGATAAAGCTTTAAAATCTTGTTGTTGTTGAGAGATTATCTTTTGTTGGGTTTCAAGTTGAGTCTACTAAACATCAAGTTGGGTATGTAAGCCTCCAACTTCCAGCCTAAGATCTTTTACTTCTTCCTTGCACTCTCTTAGTTCAGTCTTCATATCCTCTATCACTTTATCTTGTTTTGTTACTGTTTCCTATAACCTTTTTACCTCCAGGCTTAGGGTTTTAACTCTTGGAACTGATGGTGATAGGTCAGGAGCAGGGGATGCAGGTGGTGTAGGAACAGGTGTATGTTGTGGAGATGGTTGTGGTGGGGGTGGTGGAACATGAGTAGGTGACTGAGTGGGTGTTAGATGTTCTGGAATGTCAAACAGTGATTCTGAAGAAGAGGTCAAAGACTCCAGCCCGGTCTTGATTTTCTTTGCTAGGGGTTCTTCTAATTTGTAATCGGACTCGAAATCAGCTAGTCTCTTGGAGGAGGATGCAGGAGGCTCAGTTTGCTCATTATGTTCTGACTCATAGTCCGACTGATCATATTTTGTACCGTAAATGCCTTCGTCCAAGGTTTCACTTGACTCAGCTTCATCATGTGCTTCTGCTTCTATGTTTTCAACGGGTTGCTCTTCAACCACAGGCTCAAGATTCTCTATCAGTTGATCAATGAAAGGAGCTTCCAAGATAGGTTGTTCAACATCTTGCTCTATGTGTTGTTCAACTTCAACATCCGACTCTTGGTTCCCTTGACCCTGTTCTGCCTCTTCTTCTTCTTCAGATGATGATGATTCAATGACTTCATCAGGATCGATATCATGGACTACACGTTCTACTTCTCCAATCACATGCCCAAAGAGTGGAATGTCCACAACTATCCTGTTCGATCTTAAACTAGAACTCTTTATATAACTGAGGGTCTTGGCTATCATATGATCAAGAACAGGTCCTTCTTGTTGAAGATTTGGTAGAATGTGGTTTGTAGAAATCTTGGGTACACGAGAAATTTGTCTCTTACTCTTCCAGAGAGATTCTCTATAAGTTGTTTGAATACCAATCCAGAAAAGTTATAATCCCTTCCATTGATCAAGCCAAGAATAGCAGATGCCATCATGGCATTGGCAGAGTCAAATCCACCTTTTCTGATTGACATGCAGTGAATGAATACATGCATAATATACCTCCATTGAGGGGCAAGGAAATTCTTTGTGATCTGCTCACTTTTAAACTCATCTAGGTGACCTATTCTTCTGAAACATTCTCTGATGTAGAAACTAGGAAATTCCACAGGGGCTTCATGATTATCACCAAACTGCAGTACCTCTCTTATGGTGCCTTAGAAAATAGAACTTCTTGGTTGTACACAGTAGCTCTTATGTGATCCACATTGTTGATGGATACTCTTGCAGCAGTGGCCTAGAATTGCCTGATTGTGGCTTCAAAAATGGGCAAGTTGTGACTTATAGCAAAGCTCACATTAGAGTTAGCCAGAAAATTGAGCACAGGTATAAATCCCTCACTCTTGGGATCAGCAACATTAAGAAAGGCACAGATATTGTGCTTCTTCACAAATAGAAGATCCATATCTGTCAGAAACAAAAAACTATCAAAAATCAGTCCAACTCTTAGAAAATATTTTAGAAAAGCCTTGCCGAAACTACTAGTTTCGGGTGAAGAAAGCATATCGAAACTACATAGTTTCGGGCCAAAGACTTGGTCAAAATTACAAAGTTTCGGGCAGCAAAGGGTATCAAAACAACTACTTTCGATAGAAACCTGTTCAAATTCTGAGAGACTCATTTTAAAACCAAAACACCCTTTAATCGAAACAACTAGTTTCGATACCTGAATTCTGGACAGATATACAAGCATTCAAAAAGCAGAAAAAGCCAAGTTAAAACTATATACAGATTATCAAACAATAAACAGAAATAAAAAGAATGGTAAAGTTCGCCTGAGGTGTCGAAACTCCGTCTTACCAAGAGTTTTTGATGTAATCTGCAAAATTAAACATAGAAGAATGAGATATCAACAATGGTGAGTTTATAAACAAGATTTGAACACAAAACGACCAAGATTATGAAGATTTAGTCGTAAAACTCTCAGAATTGAAACCCTAGGTCCGACATTTTTATAAAATCGCACACATATGAATAGAAATCAGTACCTGATGATGAAGACGACGGAGGAATCAGATAAGATATACTGATTTCGCAAACTTAGACCGATGAATCTCGAGCTTTTGTGTGTGAAAACGAAAGTGAAAAGGGTTTCGGAGAGTGAGAGTGAGAATGAGCATGCGAAGGAGTCTGATTATGAAGACATTTAATTTTGAGCTTAACAAAGGACCAAAATGCCCCTGTCAAAACTACTAGTTTCGATAGGGCAAAGTAGTTTCGGGTGGGAGGTAGTTTAGGGTGGTTTGAGTAGTTTCGGTGGAATGTTGTTTCAGGTGACATGAGATACTTGAACATAGACAAAGGAAAAACTATCATATGTACACAATTTAAACAAGCTAATAAGGAAGATTAATAAATTTATAATAAAAAAATAACAGTAAAAGCAATAAAAGATATAAACACTTAGCCTTGGAAAAGATCCAACGTCAGATCATGTCTGGTCAAAACCCTTGAAACACTTCATTTTTCCACTCAGCTACTGTGAATCCCTGAAGATAGCCGATATTTGTGCAAGATAAACCTGAACATTTACTTGTACAATGATTTCATGTGATTAAGTGGTACCATTTGAGCACGAAACACGGCGTAACCACATTTTAAAATAAAATGGTTTTGAAAGCCTATCAATCCACAAGAAATACCCGCATTCATCTTATCATCTCTTACAAGTTAACCAGGGTACCATCTTGGTAAGTCAAAATCGCCGCCAAAAGTAAAATAAGATCCAACTGGATATCAGAAGTTGTAAAAAGAAAAATATCCAAGTGTATATTAAAAAGGTACGAACATTCTATGTCTTTGCGTAAGCAAAACAGAAGAAGTTGTAAAATTATCCAAGCGGATAGGAAAAGGTTGAACACCCGAGATCTTTGCGTAAGCAAAATAGACGGGGTCAAATCATCCAAGTGGATGGGAAAAAGATGAACTCCCGAGATCTTTGCGTAAGCAAAACAGACGAGGTCATCGGCGCTAACTTTTGTTACTTTGACGGTCACCTGGCGCATGAATCAGAATCCAACACGTAAGCCTATATCTGATTGAATCGGTTTTCTTAGCTTAAAATGGGTTAGATGTTTCATAAATGGGTTCAAAAACACGTGTACGATTGAGAATTATGTTTTCACACTACTAAAGAGTTATAACCATATGTCGGGCCTACCGGCTATACCTTAGTAAGCACCATCGCTTGTGGTCCATTCTATGTTCAAGAAGTGTGATCAGACTCTATCATTTCTCACGAGGTCGGATCCGATTTTCCTGAAACAAAACATGATACTTACAGTGAGTTTTTCTTAAGCAAACAATAAACAAATAAAATATTTTCTTTTCTTTTTTACTATGCAAAGCAAATCTTTTTCTTACTAACTACAAATTCCAATTTATCGCCCAAAAGTTTTGCTTTCACAAACTGAAAAAAGAAACAACTATACAGAAAAATAAAATCTTTTTGGAAATCTTCCCGATTAACAAGTTTAAATAGAAGAGACAATATGCACAAGGGTTACTGAAAATTGATCATGCCGAGCATCTCCACCAATTTCTCAAATCAGGCAGAATCAAATGCTTTTGTAAAGATGTCGGCGGTTTACTTGTCAGTTTTGACTTCAACAATTTTGATATGTTTCTTTTCGACACAGTCACGGATGAAGTGATGTTTGATCTCAATGTGTTTGGTTTTTGAATGCTGAACGTGATTTTTAGTGATATGGGGAACGGTGGTGTTATCACACAGGATAAGGGTTTCATGGAAGGTGATCCCGTAATCAAGCATTTGATGGTGGATCCACGTTACTTGGGAACAACAAAGGGTTGCGGCAACGTATTCGGCTTCGGCTGTGGATTGGGAAACGGTGGTTTGTTTCTTACATTGCCAGGAGACGAGGCGGCTGCCAAGGAACTGACAACCCCCCGAAGTGGATTTTCAGTCTAAGTTGCATCCCCCGTAGTCTGAATCTGAATATGCCAAAAGATCAAACAAGTTATTTTTGGGATACTAAAGCCCAAGTTTTGGCTTGTACTTCAAATATCTTAAAATACGTTTGACTGCAGTTAAATGAGATAGTTTAGGATTAGCCTGAAAGCGTGCACACAAGCACACTGCGAACATGATGTCTGGTCTGCTGGCAGTGAGATACATGAGAGATCCTATTATTGAGCGATATAGGTGTTGATCAACACTTTCACCATCTAAATCAGAAGACAGACAGTGTCGAACTTCCACGGGAGTCTTGTAAGGATGAGATTCAGTCATTTTGAACTTGGTCAGTATTTCTTTGACATACTTCTCTTGATGGATAAGAATTCCTGACTCAGACTGATCTACTTGCAAACCAAGAAAGAACTTCATTTCTCCCATAGAACTCATTTCAAACTTAGAACGCATCACTTCCTCGAACTCTTTACATAACCGAGGATTTGTGAATCCAAAAATGATATCATCAACATAGATTTGCACCAAAATGGTATCCGCACCATCCTTTCGTTTGAACAAGGTTTGGTCAATAGCCCTTCGTGTGAAACCATTATCAAGCAGATGCTTAGAAAACGTCTCATACCACGCACGAGGTGCTTGATAAAGACCGTACAATGCCTTGTCAAGTTTGTAAACTCTGTTAGGATAGTTTGGATCAATGAAACCCGGTGGCTGCTTGACATAAACTTCCTCTTGAACTTTTCCATACATAAATGTGCTTTTGACATCCATCTGATGAATTGTGAAGTCCATATAGGCTGCATATGCGAGAAACATTCTGATGGCTTCCAAGCGAGCCACTGGTGCAAAGGCTTCCTCAAAGTCAATCCCTTCTTCTTGTTAAACCCCTGAACCACCAAGCGAGCTTTGTTACGAATCACGATTCCCCTTCGTCCTTCTTGTTACGAAATACTCAACGAGTGCCGATTTGGACTTTGTTCTTTGGAAGGTCTACCAGATTCCACACATGTAACTTGTTGAACTGTGGAAATTCTTCCTGCATGGCCTCTACCCAACTATTCTCAAGCAAAGCAGCTTTGATATTCTTAGGTTCAACTTTAGATATGAAGCAAGTGAAGAGACCGTCATTCATTGCTTCGGTGGCACTACTAGTTCGGACTCCCACATTTAGTGGACCAATGATGTTGTCTGTAGGATGATCCTTGTGAATTCTCAACTGTGGAATCTCATCCTCTTCCAAGTGGTCATCCATATTGGTAATGTTGTTGTTAGGAAGATCAACTTCCTCATTAATAGGACCTTCAACAGATGATTGTGGAGCAACATCCACTATTGGAGGAGTTTCTTCCTCAACAGTTTCACTTGTTGCCACAGAGTCCGAAGAATCTTGAGTGGATGATGAAGAGGAGCTTGAAGCAGTAGAGGTACCTAGGATATTCACAGACATAAGAGGATTAGCTGAGACAGATATGTTAGTGAAATCAGGAAGATTAAATAATTTAAACAAAGAATCGACATCAAAAAGCCAATCAGGACCGTCCCCAGCGTCCGTATGATTGCTTTCACGCCAGTTGATATCAATGGACTCCAGCACAATCCTTTGTCTCTTGTTGTAAACATGAAAAGCTCTTTGGTTAGAGGAATAGCCCATTAAATAGCACTCATCCGCTTTGGCTTTAAACTTGTTCAGCTGATCAGAAGTATTCAGCATTGTGCAAACACACCCAAACTTCCTGAAGAAATCAATAACAGGCTTGCCCTTGTACATAATTTCATAAGGTGTCTTGTTGCAAATTTTGGTGATGAGAACTTGATTTTGTACAAAACATGCGGTATTGACTGCCTCGGCCCAGAACGTGACAGGAAGCTTAGAATAAACGATCATAGTTCTTGCTGCTTCTATCAACGTATGATTTCTTCGTTCAGCTACACCATTTGTTGTGGAGTACGAGGTGCACTGAATTGCCAAGAGATACCCTTACTTTCATAGAAAGAATCTAGAATGGCATTCTTGAACTCTGTGCCATGATCACTATGAATAGTCTTCACACTTAGATTGAACATATTCTCGATTTGTAACAGATGAATCTTCAGAGTCTCTGGCGCCTCATCTTTCTTTGCCAGGAAGAATACCCAAGTAAACCGAGAGAAGTCATCGGTTACCACCAAGCAATAGGATTTCCTTCCATGACACTCATAGGACCGAAGAGATCCATGTGAAGCAATTGTAGAGGTGAGTCAATGGAATTGGTGGTTTTGGGCTTGTGAGATGATTTGTGTTTCTTGCCCTTGGAACAGGGAAGACAATGTTCCACGGGTGAAAAGTCTTTTGCCTTACCAGGGAACAATAGGAACTAGACAAATACAGATTTTGATTGATTCTGGTTCGACCCACAATTTCCTAGACTTAAAATTAGCCTCTAAGCTGCAATGTCTAACTAAGAAATTGTCATTACTGAAGGTGACTGTGGTAAATGGGAAGGGATTGGAATGTAACCAGTTGTGTAAGGATTTTCAATGGCTAATGCAGGGGGCTTGGTTCAAAACTGATGTGCTGTTATTGCCTTTAGATAACTATGATATGGTCTTAGGAATTCAATGGCTGCAATCCTTAAATGACATAGTTTGGAATTTTAAAGATTTGACCATGCAATTCAAGGCTGATTCTAAGGTCATTATATTGAAAGGCATTAATCATAATGGAGTCTCTTTATGTTCTGTTAAGAAGTTGTCAAGTATGATGGGTAAAAATGGGCCTATGGTACAACTACAACTCTTAAGTATGCAGTTAGACAAGGATGATCCTTTCAACATCAGGCAACATTAAGTGATATGCAGCCGGATGTGGATGTAACAGCCTTGTTACAAGAATATGATGATGTATTCCAAACTCCTACAACATTACCCCCTGATAGAAGTTGCAATCATAAAATCCAGTTAATTGATGAAGCAATCACTATTAACCAAAGAGCATACAGATAACCAATGGGTCAAAAGGATGTTATAGAAAAGATGGTTCAAGAGATGTTATATATGGGAACTATCCGGCACAGTGTAAGCTCTTTTGCCTCACCGGTAGTTTTGGTAAAAAAGAAAGATAGTTCATGGAGGCTTTGTGTGGATTACAGAAAATTAAATGACCAGACTGTGAAAAATAGGTTTCCTATCCCACTGATTGAGGAATTGTTGGAGGAATTGGGAGGTGCATAAGTCTATTCTAAACTGGATCTAAGATCTGGTTATCACCAGATCAGAATGCATGCACAGGATATTCACAAAACTGCGTTTCGAACCCATTTGAGTTTTTGGTCCTTCCATTTGGGCTAACAAATGCTCCAGCAATGTTTCAAGGCCTTATGAATTCTGTGTTTCAAAAACTACTCAGAAAGACTGTATGAATTTTTTTGATGATGTACTGGTCTATAGTAAAAGTATGCAGCAGCATGTTAAAGATTTAAGGGAAGTACTACAACTGTTTAGAGAAAACCAATTGTACGCCAAAAGGTCAAAGTGCAGTTTTGTTGGGTCCAAGGTTGAATATTTGGGCCATGTAATTTCTAAAATTGGTGTCTCTACTAATCCATCTAAAATTGAAGCTATTAAGAATTGGCCTCCTCCTAATACTGTCAAATAACTTCGAGGGTTTCTGGGCTTAACAGGTTATTACAGAAGATTCATATCTTCTTATGGTTCTATTGCTAAACCATTGACAAATTTGTTACAGAAAGATGCATTTTTTTGGTCCAATGAAGCTCAAAAGGCCTTTGAAATCTTGAAAGCAGCATTAATGCAAGCACCAGTATTGGCGTTACCTGATTGGTCCCAAAAATTTATTGTTGAAACTGATGCCAGCTCAAAAGGCTTTGGTGCAGTTTTGATGCAGGGCAATCATCCCATTGCCTTTGTTAGCAAGGCTTTATCTGCTGAACAGTGTGCTCTTTCTGTCTATGAAAAGGAGTTACAAGCAATTTTGTTAGCTGTTAAACACCGGCACCAGTACCTGATTTTGAAGCATTTCACTATTAGAACAGACCAGAAAAGTCTTAAACATTTGTTAGAGCAGAGAATTACTACTCCCTTGCATCACACATGGCTAAGTAAATTGATGGGGTATGATTATCACATTATGTATAAGAAAGGTGTGGAGAACACTGCTGCAGATTCCCTATCTAGAGTTCATGGGGCTACTTTGTTTCAGATGGCTATTTCTTCTTATGACCCTCTTCTATTACAACAGATCAAGACGCATTGGGCACAAGATGTTGCAGCTCAACAATTAACTCAAAGACTGTCGCATGGGGAAATAATTAAGCATCTTAATTGGGACGGTACCTTGTTCACCAGGAAGAAAAAATTATGGATTGGGAAAGATTAGTATTTAAGACAAGCGATTTTAGCTTTGTGTCATGCTTCTCCTTTGGGGGTCATTCCGGGGTGCAACCCACTTTACAAAGATTTAGAGATATATTTTATTAGAAGGGAGCTGCCAAAGACATTAAGCAATTGATTAAAACGTGTGATATTTGTTTGAAGGCAAAGTATGAGCCTGTGGCTAAACCTGGTTTATTGAACCCTTTACATGTCCCTCAATCCATTTTCACTGATGTCACTATGGATTTTATAAGTGGTCTTCCAAAGTCTGGGGGCAAAGATACCATTCTGAATATGGCCATTTCCTACCCTTAAAGCATCCATTTACAACAGTCGAGGTGGCTCAACTAGTCTTGGATAATATGTTCAAGTTACATGGTTGTCCTCAAACCATAGTCGCTGATAGAGATCCCTTGTTTTTAAGCATGTTCTGGAAGGAGTTTTTGAGGTTACAAAGCAATGATCAGTTTCTCTCTACGGCGTACCACCCACAAACTGATGGGCAGACGAAAGTTTTGAACAGATGTTTAGAAACATATCTGAGGTGCATGGTTATGTCTGCACCTACAACCTGGTTACAGTGAATCTCATTGGCTGAGTGGTGGTATAATACCACCTGGCATTCTGCCATCAAAATGACACCTTTCAAAGCCTTGTATCTTGTTGATGCTTCAATGCACTTGCCCCATATTCCGTGTGATACAGATGTTGCAACCTTGGAAGATTGGTTTAAAAATAGGGAAGCATTGATTTCAACTTTAAAACAATCATTGGAGAAGGCCAGAAATAGGATGAAGCAGTTTGCTGATCTTAAAAGGAGCGAAAGAAATTTTCAGGTTGGGGATTGGGTGTACCTAAAATTGCAGCCATATGTGCAGACTTCTTTACGGCTGCATAGATATTCAAAGCTATCTCAAAAATACTATGGACCATTTTTAATCACTAAGAAGATTGGGGCTGCTGCCTACACTTTAGATCTTCCTACGAACTCTTAATTGCATCCTACTTTTCATGTTTTTCTGTTAAAGAAGGCTTATGGTCCTCCTACACAGCAAATTCAGTTACCTAACTCAGATGTACCAGTGTTGCAACCTCTAACCATTTTGGACAGGAAGTTCGCTAGACAAGGTAACCGGCCTGTGGTTAAATTGTTGGTTCAATGGAAAGAATTGCCCATACATGATTCTACTTGGGAGATTGCTAGTGACTTCATGGCCAGATACCCGTCTTCAAAATTTATTCTTAAGGACAAGAATCTTAAAGGGTGGAGTATTGTTACATGTCATTTTAGAATAATAAGAAATAAATAAGTGAGGGGGTTATTTGTAAACTTTGAATAGTTCAGGGCTCTTTGTGGATTGAATAAAATAAATATTAAATAGTTAGTAATGAAGAAAAAATAAGCGGGAAAAATAATCTTGGGCTCATAGAATTATGAAACGTGACACAACCAGCTACTTATTTATTAGATATAGATTTGATGTTTTTGAGAAAGTACAGTTTATGGGACATTGTAACGCCTGTGAATTGAGTTCTCATAATAAATCAACTCAACTGCTTCATGAACAAACAAAACAAAAAGGATATTTTTGAATATACATTCTCAATATAGAAGAATCTGATTTTTTTTAAGAAAGGCAAATTTCTTTACTCATGTGGGACTTGAACCCAATACCTCCAAACCTAGGTGTTCCAAGAGGCTTTGCCTCTGTCACTGGGTTACCAAGCCTAGTGATAAGAAGAATCTGATTATTTTATGTTTTTAATGAAAAATTAAAAAATAAATTAAATAACCCTGCCCACTAACTGTCGTACGGCCTCTGGAATTCGTGACGCACACTTGTTTGACCTAGTCGTGGACAAATTAGCGTTTTTGGTTTTTGCATTTGTAATTTTAAGAGTTAATCATTGGAATTTCATGCTTCTTTATGCCACAAAATTATGTAAGTACGCCTGGTGTGACAAATCATAGCAAATACTTGCTTTTCCAAAAATAAGCATAAGGATGCATATTCAAGAGTTGTTTTTATAAATAATCAAGACTTTGTTCACTATTCCTATTTCAAAAGACTAGCATAACCATACACAAATCCATGAATAGATGCTCAAATCATGAGTTTTCTAACATAATAAAATCAAACATCTACAAGTCTTGAATAAATAATCAAACCTTCAAACACACAAAACCATTGAATAATAATCATGAAAATGCTATAACATTAACATAATCATTTCCAATAATCCATAATATCATCAAAGGTTAAATAAACTTCATCTCAATCAAAGTTATAATAAGAATTTAGCTCATCATGAGCACAAAAACAACATACAAGCTTGAAATAGTTACAAAGTTCATGGTTAAACCAAGAAGAATCAAACCCCTCTGAAAGAAACATCTGTTGTTTATATAAGAAACATCAAGCACGGTTGTGATTTTTGGGAGGCACGACCGTGCCTCTAAGCAAGGCTCATGCTTGGTTGGTGGCACGGTTGTGCATGAGGCTGAGACGCCCCAACTCCCGGGTTGCCTCGTATGTTGGATATACTCTTTAGCATCATAATTTATTAACAGAAAGGATTTCTTTATTGCAGCGGAAACATAATGTACAAACAGATAAAGGAAATATACAATATTTGTTTATAGCTATCTCTAATTTGGATGTCAGTCTTATCGGTTCAAGTAGCTTTCATCTGTCTTAAATCCTTTCCTACCTCTTTGGAACTTACAATGACCTACAAGCTAAAATGTGTCAGCTTACGCTGGTGAGTTCTATCTTTATCTTTTACGGAATAGTAATCCGGTATTTGAAACAATTTCATAAAAACATTTCTTTTCTTTCTTCTTCTTTCTTCTTGTGTCCTAACTAATAGGACTCTTTCTTCTTCTTTCTTCTTGTGTCCTAATTAATAGGACTCTTTCTTCTTCTTAATGCTTGTGTGGTGACAATGCCTATAGGACTATTGCTCACAAGACTCCTTACTTATACTTGTATTGTTACAACACTTCTTTCTAGTATTAGCATGGTGATTACCATACCATATATGTATAGGTAATATACATAGATTCATTTACTTTCTACTCTTTACTTTACATTTTTATAATATATATATTTACATATATATTTCTAAGTGACAAGCCACAAAGGCACTGTCGGGGGTCCCTCCTCTGTGGATACCAATGAACGTACAGCTCAAGGTATTTACCACTAGTCACGAGAATTGTCCTTTCGTGGCCCCAGTATTCATGTCGTATTGATTGTCCTTACCTGGCCGACATATGAATACTGTTGGGACTTCGTTGTGTCTTTATCCACCGACCTAAGTTCCTCTTAGACTTATGAGAAATACGTACGTGGATAAGCGTGACCGCAGCCGTAGGCCTACCACTAGTAATTTCTCATTAGCCTAGCCTCATTGAGTCTTACATACACTATACAGTGGGATCCTATATCTTTCTCCCACAAGGGACTAAACTTTCTTATTGGTTATATTGCCACTTATGGCATAACCCCTCTTTAGACCATGAGGTCAAAACATTCTTTAGGGTGACATTAGATGTCAAATCCTTGATCTTAAATGTCCAAACATTTTAAAATATTTAAAAGTTTCCTTTAAAAGCGTACTGACTCCGTATGTTAAAAACATTTGAAGTCAGAGCCTCATGAAATTTTCATAAACTTTACCCTAGCTCGTATGCACGCCCAAAATAGTAAAATATTTAAAAGTGGGCATTATAGAACTCACCTCTAGCGTTACTTCCTCTTTGTTTAACTCCTAGGCTCAAAACAGCACGCCTCGATGCTTGACTATAACCCTAGTTCATTATTATAGCACTTAGACATGCATATTTAGCTTAACGGAATTAACCGAACTTTACTAGAGCTAGTCGGAACCTTACCTCATTACTATCTATGGCTATTTGATACGAAAGATCGGAGAACTGGACTTGGAAACGTGAACCGGGGCTTCAGGGAATGTTTATCAAGGTAATGAGTGTGTTTCGGTAGGTGTGTGCGTGTGTTGGATGTCTTAAAACCGAGCTCATGGTTGATCTATTTATAGGCTGCTCTTCGGGTTCATGTTGGACCGTTATACATATGGATGTCGGTATGACATCCATATGAGGCGGCTTATTTGCTTGGTGAGTACATAGAGGACAGCTATGTTCATGGATGTCGGTCCGTTATGGGCATAGCGGACCATTTGCGGGTGGGATATCGGTCCGATATCCATATTGCGGCGCGTCGGACCGTTATGGGTCTAATGTCGGTCCGCTATCGACCTTCCACGCGTCAGACTTAAGTGATTAGTCACCCGACACGTGTCACCTCCTTAGAGATATCTTGCGCCCTACCTAGCGGACCGTTATCCTTATGATATCGGACCGACATTGTCCATCTTTCACCATTTTTTTATTTTCAGCCCTTGTTCTTTAGGGTGTTGCTTGTTCTAGCCCTTGGTTTTATTATTTTATTTTTTTAAAATAGGGGTGTTACCAATCTACCCCCCTTATAAAGGTTTCATCCTCGAAACCTGTTATTGTCTAAATAGGAAAGGATATGTCTTCATCATATCAGCTTCTGTTTCCCATTTGGCTTCTGATCCTTTTCTGTGTTGCCACTGCACTTTTACAAGTTTGACAACTTTGTTTCTTAACTGCCTTTCTTTTTGGTAGAGGATAGCCACAGGTTGTTTAATATAATTTAATTTTTCATCTACTTGTATATCAATTAATGGCACGTGAGAGGTTTCATCTGCTAAGCATTTTCGCAAGTGCGATACATGGAACGTTGGATAAATTCCATGTAATTCTTCAGGCAGATCTAACCGATATGCCACCTCTCCTACCCGTGCTAATATTTGGAAAAGTCCAATAAATCGTGGACTTAACTTACCTCTTTTCCACAATCTTATTATTCCTTTCCAGGGAGATAATTTTAGCATAACGTAGTCCCCTTCCTGGAATTCAATAGGTCGACGTCTCTTATCAGCATAAGATTTTTGTCGATCCTGAGCAGTCTTCATACGTTCTTTTATCTGTTTTAATTTCTTAGTTGTAGATTGGACTATTTCTAAGGTACCTAATTCTTTTTGTCCAACCTCACCCCAGCATACAGGAGTTCTGCATTTTCTATCGTACAACATTTCATATGGGGGCATTCCTATGCTGGTGTGATAATTGTTATTATATGAAAACTCTGCCAAGGGTAAATGACTATCCCAACTTCCTCCAAAGTCGAAAATACAAGCACAAAGCATATCCTCAAGAGTTTGAATGGTTCTTTCAGATTGACCATCAGTTTGAGGATGGTATGTTGTACTAATATTTAGTCTTGTTCCAATGGCTTCATGAAATTTCTTCCAGAATCTTGATGTAAACCTAGTGTCTTTGTCTGAGATAATCGACACAGGTACACCATGACGTACTACAACCTCATTAATAAATACTTTGGCTAACTTTTCAGAGGTAAAAGTCTCACGTATAGGCAAGAAGTGAGCACTTTTCGTTAGCCGATCTACAATCACACAAATGGTATCATAACCTTTAGCTCTACGTGGTAGCTTAGTTATGAAATCCATGGTGATGTGTTCCCATTTCCATTCGGGAATCTCTAGAGGTTGCATTCTTCCATAGGGCTTTTGGTGTTCAGCCTGGACTTGTGAACAAGGTAGGCATTTAGCCACATATTTCATTATATCAAACTTCATACCTTGCCACCAATAGTCCTTCTTTAGGTCTTGGTACATCTTTGTGGTACCTAGATGAATTGAATAGCGGGACTTGTGTGCTTCATTTAGTACTTTAGTTCTAAGTCCGCCTTCAGTGGGTATCCACATTCTACCAAACCTGGTTCTAACACCATAGGTGTTGAATTCTAACTTCTCTTGTTGTCCTACCATCCGTTCTTTCCTTACTTTTTCTTCTTTTAAAGCCTCAGACTGAGCTTTCTCAATTTGTGTCATGAAGTCAGGTGTGACTATTAATTGACATGCTTTTACCCTGATAGGAGAGTGTTCCTCTTTTCTACTCAGGGCATCGTCCACTACATTAGCTTTCCCTGGATGGTACAGGATTTCACAATCGTAATCTTTTATTAGTTCTAGCCATCATTTTTGCCTCATATTCAGATCTTTTTGTTCAAAGAAATACTTTAAACTTTTGTGACCTGAATAAATGGTACACTTAACTCCGTAGAGATAGTGTCTCCATATCTTTAAGGTAAAACCCACTGCAGCTAGCTCTAAATCATATGCTGGGTAGTTAACTTCATGGGGTTTAAGCTGACGTGAAGCATAAGCAATAGCTTTGCCTTTTTGCATAAGCACACACCCCAGACCCTGATATGAAGCACCTGAGTAAACTACCAAATCTTCGGTCCTTTCCGGAAAAATTAATACCGGAGCTTGGGTTAACCTTTTCTTTAATTCTTGAAACGAATTTTCTTGCTCCTCGTTCCAAGCAAACTTCGTTTCTTTCTTAGTAAGCTTTGTCAATGGTGAAGCAATTTTAGAGAAATATTTTATAAATCTCCTGTAGTATCCAGCTAAACTTAAGAAACTGCGAATTTCTGTAGGCGTCTTTGGCGGATTCCATTTCATGATTTCTTCTACCTTTGACGGATCTACCATAATACCTTCTGCGTTTATCACATGGCCTAAGAATTGAACTTCTCTAAGCCAAAACGCATATTTTGAGAAATTTTCATATAGTCGTTCCCTTTTCAGTGTCTCTAACACTTCTCTGAGATGACATGTATGATCGCCTTCATTCTTAAAATAGATCAAGATGTCGTCTATGAAAACTAAGACTGATCGATCTAACATCGGTCGACATACCCAATTCATCAAATCCATGAACGCTGCTGGAGCATTCGTTAATCCAAACGACATTACGAGAAACTCGTAGTGCCCATATCTTGTCCGGAAGGCTGTCTTCGGTATGTCTTGTTCTCTTACTTTCAATTGGTGATACCCATATATTTTTGAAAACCAACTTGCTCCTTGCAACTGGTCAAATAAGTCATCGATTCTGGGTAATGGATACTTATTCTTAATTGTGAGCTTATTCAGCTCCCGGTAATCTATGCACATTCTCATACTACCATATTTCTTCTTAACAAATAGCACCGGCGCACCCCAAGGGGATATACTGGGCCTAATGAATCCTTTATTTAATAGTTCTTGTAATTGAGCCATTAATTCTTTCATTTCTGATTGAGCCAATCGGTATGGTGCCTTAGCGACGGGCTGGGCTCCTGGAACTAAGTCAATCTAAAATTCTATCTCTCAATCTGGTGGTATTCCAGGTAAATCCTCAGGAAATACCTCCAGAAAATTACACACTACGGGCACATCTTTCATTTCTTTTACTTTAACTTTCTCATCAATGACATAGGCCAAATAAGCCTCGCATCCTCGCTTTATACATTTCTCAGCCTTAATCATCAAAATGATATTAGGCATAGAGCCTTCTTTGTCTCCATGTATCATGATTGAGTTGCCATCAGGAGCTTTAAGATGAACTAGCTTATTCTTACATATAATTTGAGCTTCGTTGGCTACTAGCCAGTCCATTCCTAAAATTACATCAAATCCTCCAAATGTTAAGAGGAATAACTTAGCTGGAAACTTATAACCTTCAAGTTCTATTAAACAATCATCAATTGCTTCTATAATTGTTGTGGACTTGCCAATGGTAGTCTCCACCTTAAACTTTTCATTTATTTTTCTTATTGGGTTCTTTAATTTTTTACTAAATGAAGTACTTATGAAACTTCGATTTGCTCCAGAATCAAATAGAATAGACGCGTTAACATCATTGATTCGGAACGTACCTGACACAACGTCAGGATTCTTATTTGCCTCTCCTTGTGTAAGAGCATAAGCTCTTGTCTTTGTTTTCGTGTTTTCTGCTTCCTTTCCTTTATCTTTTCCAGACCCTTCAGCCTTGGTCTGATTACAATCTTTGGCAGAATGTCCCATCTTTCCACAAGTTTGACATTTTGATCTTCGGGCAATTAAAACAAAAATGTCCCGACTTGCCACACGTATAGCATAAGTTGGATCCTGCTTTACATTCCCCAAAGCGCTTCTTTCCACACTTCTTGCAGGCATCTATCCCTTCAAATCTGACTTTTTTATCATTAGGTCCTGATAAATTCTTACCAGACCTTTTGGTAGAACTATTCCATTTCTTTTGAGGTTCTGTTTTCACAGGTTCCTCAGCTGCCACATCATCATAAACTACTCCACTTAAGTCGACGACTTCGTCAAATGTCTTAGGAGCATTTGCCTTGATATAGGTACAGACTTTCTGAAGAAGTCCTTGAATGTAGCATTTGATTCTTCTCTCTTCAGTAGTAACCAAGTGAGGTACCAACTGAGCTAAATCATTAAAGCGGGATGTATACTAGCGATGTGTTCTATTGCCGGCCTTAAGTGTCAAGAACTCAGATTCAACTTTATCAATTTCGTTCTGAGGACAGAAATTTTTTATAATGAGTTCTTTCAGTTCATTCCACTTCATATTCTTAATAGCCTCGGCTGATTTAGAATGTCGAACAGTTATCCACCGGCTGACAGCTTCCTCTGTAAAAGAATGAGCAACAAACTTTATCGCTTGGTCTTCGCGGAATTCACTCATATTGCTCACTTCTTCCATTAGAGTAATCTAGTGACAGGCATCAATGGCGTCCTTTCTGCCATCCAGTTTAGGTGGATCGCAGTCTTTGAATGCCTTATAATTGCACCCGTGTCTGGGCCTGATATCTGAGTCACTATCTGACTCATAATGCCTTCTTCTACCCCTATTCGGATTATCTTCGGGGTTTCCTTCCTTCAGTAGTTCTTTTAATTCATTCTTGGAGTCTTGCAATGCTTTAGACAAAGCTTTAGGTAGAGTGGCTTGTAATACCAATCCTACCTCTTCAGCTATCGCCTTTCTTACTGTAAGTTCTAGGGTAAATCATTCAGATTCATTATTGACATGTGACATATGTTCTTCATGTTCTGACTCGGCATAGGATGCATGTTCAGAGTGTTCTTCAAATTGTTGTCTACGAATAGGTGGTCGGCATTGACCTCTACCACGTCCTCTACCTCGTCCTTTTATAACGGCCATTTAAAGAGTATCTGAAAGAATATCATTATTTAGGTCAGGCAATAGTTCAGAATTCTACTTGTAACGCAAATTATTAATGACAGTGGCCAGTTGTAATTAATAGCTTGCTTTACTTTCGATTTCAAAACATTCCCTTCCCATAATAACTGGAATGGAATCGAATCCTATCTAATTTCTAAGATGTAGGCTACTTGTACTGACATCCGTTGCTAAGAATTTCTTTCCAGTTTAAGTCCAGACATTAATGGATGTCTGAATCTCTTAAACTCGGGTTGCCTCGTATGTTGGATTTACTCTTTAGCATCATAATTTATTAACGGAAAGGATTTCTTTTATTGCAACGGAAACATATTGTACAAATAGATAAAGGAAATATACAATATTTGTTTATAGCTATCTCTAATTTGGAGGTCAATCTTGTCGGTTCAAGTAGCTTTCATCTGTCTTAAATCCTTTCATGCCTCTTTGGAACTTAACCTGACATACAAGCTAAAACATGTCAGCTTACGCTAGTGAGTTCTATCTTTATCTTTTACCGAATTTTTACCGAATAGTAATCCGATATTTGAAACAATTTCATAAAAACATTTCTTTTCTTTCTTCTTCTTTCTTCTTGTGTCCTAATTAATAGGACTCTTTCTTCTTCTTTCTTCTTGTGTCCTAATTAATTGGACTCTTTCTTCTTCTTAATGCTTGTGTGATGGCAATGCCCATAGGACTATTGCTCACAAGACTCCTTATTTATACTTGTTTTGTTACAACACTTCTTTCTAGTATTAGCATGGTGATTACCATACCATATATGTATAGGTAATATACATAGATTCATTTACTTTCTACTCTTTACTTTACATTTTTATAATATATATATATATTCACATATATATTTCTAAGTGACAAGCCACAAAGGCACTGTCGGGGGTCCCTCCTCTGTGGATACCAATGAACGTGCAGCTCAAGGTATTTACCACTAGTCACGAGAATTATCCTTTCGTGACCCCGGTATTCATGTCGTATTGATCGTCCTTACCCGACTGACATATGAATACTGTTGGGACTTCGGTGTGTCTTTATCCACCGAACTAAGTTCCTCTTAGACTTACGAGAAATACGTACGTGGATAAGCGTGACCGCAACCGTAGGCCTACCACTAGTAATTTCTCATTAGCTGGCCTCAAAGTGATCGTCATCATTTGAGTCTTACATACACTGTGCAGTGGGATCCTCTATCTTTATCCCACAGGGGACTAAACTTTCTTATTGGTTATATTGCCACTTGTGGCATAACCCCTCTTTAGACCATGAGGTCAAAACATTCTTTAGAGTGACATTAGATGTCAAATCCTTGATCTTTAATGTCCAAACATTTTAAAATATTTAAAAGTTTCCTTTAAAAGTGTACTGACTCCGTATGTTAAAAACATTTGAAGTTAGAGCCTCATGAAATTTTCATAAACTTTACCTTAGCTCGTCTGCCAGCCCAAAATAGTAAAATATTTAAAAGTGAGCGTTATAGAACCCACCTCTAGCGTTACTTACTCTTTGTTTAACTCCTAGACTCAAAACTGCACGCCTCAGTGCTTGACTATAACGCTATTTCATTATTATAGCACTTAGAAATGCGTATTTAGCTTAACAGAATTAACCGAACTTTACAAGAGCTAGTCGGAACCTTACCTTGTTACTATTTACGGCTATTTGATGCGAAAGATCGGAGAACTGGACTTGGAAACGTGAACCGGGGCTTTGGGGCACGTTTATCGAGGTAATGTGTGTTTTCTGTAGGTGTGTGAGTGTGTTGGATGTCTATCTATTTATAGGCTACTCGTCGGGTTCATGTCAAACCGTTATACATATGGATGTCAGTCCGACATCCATATGAGGCGGCTTATTTGCTTGGTGAGTACATAGCGGACCGCTATGTTCATGGATGTCGGTCCGTTATGGGAATAGCGGACCGTTTGCGGCTGGGATATCGGCCCAATATCCATATTGCGGCGCGTTAGACCGTTATGGGTCTAATGTCGGTCTGCTATCGACCTTCCACACGTCAGACTTAAGTGATTAGTCACCCCACCCGTGTCACCTCCTGAGGGATTTCTTGCGCCCTACATAACGGACCGTTATCCTTATGATGTCGGTCCGACATTGTCCATCTTTCACCATTTTTCATTTTCAGCCCTTGTTTTTTAGGGTGTTGCTTGTTCTGGCCCTTGGGTTTATTATTTTATTTTTTTAAAATAGGGGTGTTACAGAGGCGAAGACCGATCCACAATTTCTATTGGTTCTTCGATGCCCAAGGATCACTATTCACTATTCAGGGGGCGATCTCAAGACTAGGCACGGGCTATGGCGCTGTCGGGGTCATGTATGCACAGGCTAGGGTTTTGAGTGTGCGAGGATCTGAAGAAGGATGGAGGGTCGTGACCATGCCTAGTAAGGAGGCATGATCGTGCGTTGTAAAGAGGCATGATCGTGATTTCCTTCAATACGCTCAGAACCTTCAAGTTTCTTCAACAATCCTCAAAAATATCACAAAACTTCACCCAAACATGGAAATTACAATTAATGCAATTAAGTGTCGATTCTCATGAAATTTCCAATAAACGTGCATCAAACAGGGGTAAAATCGTGCAGTAAAGATGTGTAATTTTAAGCACATCAATGAGCCATATAAGCATGTTCGAGATCTCTTGATTTCATATAAGGAATTGTATTGAAATGATTCTATCTATACATGTCAAGTATTGGGTATCGATATAAAATGTGTCTATGTATGTTGACTATAACTGGTCAACGGGTCGGGACTAACAACCAAGACAATAAAGGCATGTGATACAAAGGTAAATAAATCTTACACATCTTTTATGGTTTTAAATCCCTTATTTATAAACAAATAAAGTTATGATAAGTATGAGGATTACATGTTCTAAAGGTTGTTAAGATTTACAATAGTTAGTGTTGAAGCAAGAATTACATGATGGTAGTAGTACTCTGGTAGGTTGTAATATTCCACTAGTGGTAAAACTATTGTATTTCACAATATTGAAATGTGATACGAAGTGACTTTGAATTACCAAGGTTGTTATGGTAAAGAATGTTGAAGGTTGAAAACCACTAGGGAATATAAGGGAATGGAGTCATAAATTTGTGGATAACCCATTAGGTTGTAAATGGAGTTATGAATGTTATAATATAACCTATATAATGCAAAGGAGTTTCCTAGTTGATATATGACCCATCTAATTGACTTTGCGAATCATAAGTTTGTAAGTTACATAAATCTTGTTGATTAATGTAAGCCATGTATTACATGAATGGAGTATGTGGCTAAATATGTTTGGAAACATGTTACTAATCTACTAAGCATATAAATGACAAGTACAAAGGTGTTATCGGGTTGTGAGGAATTAGATTGGCTTGTTAAAGGTTAAAAATGGATTTTAGTAGTTATAGGGGTGTATGATACGCCACTTGGCATATCATATGTTGGTTTCATAGGGATTATACCCCCGAATGTACTATCTACACCAAGTTAAAACGCCAAACAAGTCAAAGGTTTTAGTGTTGTTTGATCCGTATTCACATTTTTTTTTTAGTTTTTGTGTTGTTGATCTGTTATGTGTAATTGTGTTATATATACATGTTGTTACATAACAATTATAATCTTATATGTTGCATTTGCTTAGGTAAAGCTCACGTTTAGGATGGTAAATGACGATCAAGGCCTCGATACACACAAGAACATCACGTTTTGGAGTCCGGTCTTCTGTAAATGTTTTCAATGGTTTTAATGTTGATGTTAACTATTAAACTAAGGTTTCTAGATTCTAATGTTTTGTAAGAATGAGATATGACACCTTGGTGATAAAACCGAACTTGTGTAAAGGATGGAAATTTTGGGACCTACTTTTCCACAATTAAAATATAATACCGGGTCTTTTCAATTTAGGGTGCTACATTTTACAAAGGAAAAAAGAAATTTTCTTAGGGTCTGTTTGGTATGATTGATGTCGCCTAGACGGTCTATATAAAAACTAATAAAACCTAACCTAGACTCCTAAGTAATAAATGGAGTACCTTCGACTAAACCGCACTGACAGGAAAGTGTACCTATCGAGTGTAGCACAGCTTAATGGCAAGCCGGAATATCGAACCCTAGAGACACTACTATAACTATACTAGACTCTGACTTGGACTAAAGATTGATGATTGGGAGGGTTGACTACACTAAAGATTAACTACTAATGCAGCAAACAAAGGCGACTCAAACTATCAAGATCAAGATTAAGGAAGAAATCAGAGATGGGAAGAATACTACCTAGGTCGGAATCCTACTTGCAATGCATAACTTCTACCGGTTCTCGAAACTAAGATGGATTTGGGTTTCTAAGGAAACAACTCTAGACAACCTAGTGGATCCCTAATCACTCTCAGGGTGTCAGCAACTAAGGAACCTAAAGATGTAATAAACTCACCAGATAGTGGATTACCTTTCGGTCTCTCCAACAATGATAAAGTACCCGAATAGACAGATTACCTCTCAGTCTCACTGTCCACCATACATTCGAAGAATGCACGGGGTAATCTCAAGATAAGAACTATGACTCAGAATAGCAACAATCACTAGACACCTAATACCAACTTCCTCTCAGACAGCTGACACTCGGATTCCTAATGACGAAGACTAAACGACTACCTCTCACTTCTCGGGTATTGAGACAGGATACACACTCAAGTCTAATTAACATTCAACCACAACTCCTATGGATCACTATCTCTAGCAAACCACACAAACAATCACAAATCCTAAGATCTATGACCTAGATACGCTAATCAAGCCGGAAGACATCCACAATCAACGTACGGAATCAATAATCAAACACCAAACAGATCTAAGCATGCATATACATCACAATTAATAAATCAAGATCTTTTACAAAATCATTAACCATCAAATAGAATCCAAAACGAGTAAAAATCTTAACTTTATGCAGTATTCATCATAAACCTAGGCAGTACCAATGTTCAAGCCAAGAATCATACTCAAAACAACTATAACATAAGTAAAAGACAGAAACATGGAATCAAACATAGCAATCAAAGAATAAAAATCGAATCTTGAAACCTAGAACGCTATTACTAACGAACCCGGATCCAAAGCTTCAACCTTTGGCTTCCAATCTGCTTCCTCTCTCCCAAAATCGCCCTTAGTCTCTCTCTAGACGGCTAGAATTCGAACTTCTATCATAATGGCATTAGAAAACCTAATATAATCGATTAGGGCTTTTTTCACGAATTACGGGTCTCTCGCGTACCGCGAGAGACTGGCTATGTTTACTCGCGTACCGCGAGGGACAATTTAGTCGCGGCCGGATTTCCTTTCCCTCGCGTACCGCGAGGCTCCTCTCTCTTTCTCTCGTGTACCGCGAGGCCTCAAAATTTCAGTATTTCTCTTTTAAATCTTCCGGCTTCATTCTCTTGCTCGATTTCTTCATGTATTCACTTATAATCTTCACGAGCACCTGTAATATACAATAGACTCAAATACAGACTTAAACGACTCAAAGCTAACACAAAACTAATCAAAAACGAATGAAAACACTAGGAATAAATATGTGTGCTTCGCACTAAATCAATGATGTAATGGAATAGACTAGGGAATGGAATGGGCGAGTGAATGGAATTGACAAGGGAAAGAAATAAATCATTACCATTCCATTGTCCTGTTTGGTTATCCTATTGGAATTGAATGAATCATTACTTTGTGTTGTTTGGTATGCGAGAAAAGACGAAGGAATAGAATACAATTCATTAAAAATGACAAAAATACCCCTACCTCAAAGTAAAGAAAATTTACCAATTTTCACAACATTATCCAATTAAAAATTATAATAAATTTATATTATGAAAATAAAATATTTTTAACTAAGAAAAGTTAAAAATCATCCAAAGGAAGTAAAATCAAATAGAAGTACTTATACATATGCATATGACAATATATTCACAGTTAGATTTATCGTAATTTTAATATAAATACACATTGATTGATTTGAGAAAGGTTTGGGAAATCATTGATTGATTTGAGAAAGCTTCGGAGGAAATCACTCGAGATTAGGCAAAAATAGAGAAAAAAAATTAAAAAAGAGGAAAGGAATAAGAAAAAAACCCGGGGTGGAAAGAATGGTTTGGATGGTTTTTGAAGGAAAAATGACATTCCATGTGTAATAGGGTATTTCATTCCATTGACCAACCAAACATTCCTTATTTTCATTACCTTTGAATGGGTTATTCCATTTCCTCCTTCATTACCTCATACCAAACATACACTTAGAGTGTGTTTGGGATTGCTTATTTAACTCCAAAAATGTTTTTTTTTTTATCAAAAATGCTTATTAACTTATGACTTTTCTGAAAGGAGTTTTTAAAAAAAGTGTTTGGATTAGCTTTTGTGGTGGAAAAAGCCAATAAGTCAATAAGTTGTTTTTTAAAAAGTGTTTGGCTTAGCTTATTCATGTAAAATGACCAAAAAAGACATTCTTTTATATTTAAAACCATGTTATACTTTGAGGGTATTTGAGATTGCTTATTTACATATACTATTATATACTTAACAATTTTTTTGGACAAAAATATAATTTAAAAAAAAATACAAAATATATAATATAAATTTCTTTTACAAATTTTATAATTTCTTGATTAAACCATAATAATATTACGTTCATACAAATTGTAAATAATTCATAAAAAATACCAAAATTATTATATGAATTGAACTATGAAAATTATTACGTTCATACAAATTTCTTGATTAGACCATAATAATTTTGAATTCTATAACAACTCGTGGTGTCCAGATAATAAATTCTACTTGGTTTGGTTAAATTGATAAATTATATGAATTAAACTAAATGATGAATTAAAACCAAATTATTACATACAACAATTTTACAATAAAAAAATCGATTAATGCAAAACAGGTATAATACAAAAAAAATAGATTAATGAAAAACATGTATAATGCAAAACTGAAACAAAATAGTTTTAACTTTGGTCTCAATTATCTTCTTCCCCAAACAAAATCGTGACCCAAAACCCTAAAATTGGATTCTTGTTTACACCAGGAACGAACAGGGGATGACGCGAATTAGGTTCAAAGCATGGAACGAAAGCTTACCTTGAATTTCACTTCGAAAAAGAAGCAAAACGATGCTGAAACAGGGACGATTACTTGTGAATTCAACGGCGGTGTGTTGGCCAATAGGGACGATTACTTGTGATTTGCACAACAAAGGAGTTTTATATTTATTGTATGGTAAAGGGTGGGTAGATTGCTAATTTTATGTTCAAAAGTTCATAAAATTTTTAAAAAGCCAGGATTTGTGATTTTTGGAAAACAACTTTTTAAAACTTATCAAAAATCCTAAATAAAAAGGACTTTTATCCATGTCAAACACTTTTTTGACTTATTGGCTTTTTAAAAAAGTTAATAAATCATCTTCAAACTCAATCCCAAACCCCCCCTTAGTTTTATTGGTATAAATTATTAATAAATTTAATTTAGAAAAAGTCTAATAAGTTTGCATATTTTTAAATCTTATAAGCCTTTTATAAGTTTATATATAAAATATAAATTTTAATATGTGTAATTGTGTGTCTTCTAGAAATCAAATACAAAAATGTTTCTCATCATATTCTCACGTCTTAGGATCTTAAGAAAATACATATATTTTTTTACAAGGGGGCTCGATTTTAAAATTCGTTTTAATTTCCAAAAAAGGTTCAGTGGGCCTTGTGGTTAGAGGTATACAAATCGGGTATTCTCAAGAACCGGTTCCTGTTCCGGTTTCAGGTCCGGTTCTTGGTTGAAAACCGGACCCTATGTACCGGTTCCAGGTATTCAAGAACCGGTTCCGGTAATTCAAGTCGGTATTTCAAGAACCTATTTTCGGCTATTCGAAAAACTTAGTTAAGCATATAAATACATTAATTAAACATATAAATAACTAACTTAAAAAGTCAAATAATATTAAAAACTTAAAATGTTATAAAATAGATAAATGTTTACCATAGTTAAACATATATTCCAGATGCAGTTCCATCAGTTTTGACTGAACCACCAATTAAAGAATAATTAGTGTCACACCCCAACCGACGGCGGAACGTCGGGGCGGGACATGTAGACTGTTCATGAGCACAAGGTTGACTAAATTGAAATATATTAATCATTCAAATTCATTGCAAATGTTCATGACAAAACAAAATCAAACCAAGTACATAAAATGAAATACATAATCCTTTATTAAAATTATCTAGGTCCAAAACTTATGTGTAGCAAGTCTTGATCAAAATCACACATTAGCACCTGAAACATGAATAAAATATGGTCAACTAAAAAGTTGGTGAGCATACACAGGTTTATACATAAATAGTGTATAGATGTAAATAATCAAATCCTTACATAACATGATAAAATAAGGCATTTATAGGGAGCAACTACTGTGTTACCAGAGTACAATCAAACCTTTGTAACTAGCATGCAAATTGTGTTGTCGGTAACAATCACCCCAATCTGGGTGGGTTTGTCAGACTCAATAGATCTATCAGTGTTACCGTTGGCTTGTACAGAGTTAATGGTTGCACGAGTATGTCATGTATATGTAGTTCAACTCATCGCATTCAAGCACAAAAGCACAAATTACACAAGTAGTCATAACGTAGAATTGTATATTGTAATTGTAAATAGTTTTCAATGCAAATCATGTTTCACCCCAAAATGTACAAAAATGAAAAAGGGGTTATGAGACTCACCTGAATCAAAGGTGTAGCTAGCACGCGAGACTAGGTAGCAAAATGATCCTTGTAACTCCCCACGCTATCCTAGTGTGTAATGCATATGGAATTAATAGCGTGTACAAAAGTCTATGTCTAAGCCTAGGATTGGATTGGATGTGTGTACGAAGGGTTTGAGTTGTAGTTTGGAAGGAAGTATGTAGGTTATTGTGTTTGCACTTGAATTGGTGTTTTTATAAATTGAAAGTTTGAAATGAATAGTTTAAATGGTTGAAGTTAGGGTTTGGGTTTGAATAACTAAATAAAATTTAAATAGTTGTTATTTATTTATTTAGTTATAAAAATAGTGTGTGTATTATATTAAATATAAATTAAATAAATATTTTTTTTACTTTATTTATTTATTTATAAAGATGTGTAGATATAAAGTTGTGTAAATAATTTTGATGTATAAAGCTTAAAACTAAATATATATTTAACTTTGTAGGTTATAATAAATATATATATATATATATATGTTTATTTATCATTTAGAAATAAATAAAGTTGACATTTTATAACTTTATAAAAAGGAAATGTTTTCAATTGGAAATTAATTTAAATATTAAAATTTCTGTTTTAAAATTTTAATATACAAGTTTAACAACTAAATTCGTAATAAAACTGAATTTATATTGAAAATTAATAAATCTGGTTTTATTCTGTTACAAATATTGTAAGGTTTATAAAAATAATTTTTATAAAATTTTTGGAGCTTTACAAATCAGTTTAAAAAATATAGGTAGTCCACCCGGTTCGAACCCGGGTGGCCACTGTGTGTCATGAGTTCTAACCACCAGACCGAGGGGTGTATCATGTTATAGGGCTGGTTTATTTTGAATTTAACAAGATCAATACAGGCGGTCGGGTCTGGCGAGGCATGCGTAAAAAGAACCACCGAGTGTGGGTTTCGAACTCGGAACCATGCGTGTAGGGGCAAGGAAGCATAACCGTTTGAACTGAATTTAAATTCTTGACAGAAGGTACGTGTGAAACGTTTTTAAACACTAAACCCCAACCCATCTCCTTCCCCAATCGTATTCCCGAAAACCCTAGCCTGAGAATCAACCCGATAAGCAACAGATCAAAACTATGATCATGGGGCTTTCGATCTCTTGTTTAAAACGATCACAAAGGCATAAGAATCACATGGTTTGGTGCAGTAACGAAGGAGAACCGCTAGAGTCTAGGTTCCAGAATTTCTTGAGCTCGACGGATTTCCAGAGAGTTAATGAGACGCGAAGAAGAGTTCCGTGAGTTTGAATGGGATTCAACGAAGATGTGTGGCTGTATTAATTCGTTTAATTTTGTCTTAATTACTCGATTCGATTTCAAAAGGCAAGCATAAAATGTCGGGATCCTTTTACGCGTAATCAGTTCGGTTTTGGATGAATTGAGACGGGATTTGGGACTGAATACACATACCATTAATCAAAGCATGATTTACAGGTTTAAAACGCGTCTGATTACTTGATTGAGGATTGAATTGAGCGCAGTTTGACTTTGTGAGGTCAAACTGTCTAGAATTTGCAATTAGCCGCGTGTATTGTTAAATTGAAAGGTCTTGACGAGTTAGGTGGGATCGATAGATGTTTACTCACTCAAGGAAAGTTGAAAACGAACGAATGGTTCCATTTTGGAAGTTTGGATTACCCAAATTTGACCCTGTTGACAATAAAAAGTCAAAGCAGGTTGAGTTTGTGAGTGGGAGGTTCAAAATTTTAGGATTTAGGGTTCTTGGGGTTAAAAGGTTCAAACTGATTTATTTAAAATTGTACGTGTGAATATTTACAATTAATCATGCCTTTCTACTATTTATAAAAATTACTATTATTATTATTATTATTTTATACTCTATAACATGATGTAAGGATATATATTTAATAATATAATAATATGTTAGTGTGTAAGGTTGAGAGCTTAAATTGATATGTTTTTAAATGTGACATATTGTACAGAACCGGTACGGAGTTGAATTGGATTGTGAACTGAACTAAAAATTATATCATAAAAGTCATGGATGTTACAATCTCCCATGTTAAGGGATTTCGTCCCGAAATTTAACTAGTTGGGGCGACTGCATCAGCAAAGAGATGGGGGTACTTGAGCTTCATTTGGTCCTCTCGTTCTCAAGTAAACTCAGGACCACGTTTTGATTCCCAACGAACTTTAACAATAGGGATACGGCTTCGTTTGAGCTGCTTGATCTCACGATCCATGATTTCTACTGGTCTATCAACGAAGTGCATCGTTTCGTCAATGCGCACGTCGTCAAGAGGTATATGGAGATTCTCATCAGCAAGGCATTTCTTCATATTAGACACATGAAATGTAGGATGCACATTGCCAAGTGATGGAGGTAACTCGAGTTTGTAAGCCACTTTTTCGATCCTTTCAAGGATCTTGAATGGACCCACATAGCGAGGTGCTAACTTGCCTTTCTTTCCAAAACGGATCACACCCTTCCACGGAGACACCTTTAGAAGAACCAGGTCACCGACTTGGAATTCCAAGGGTTTTCGTCGTTTGTCGGCATAACTCTTTTGCCGACTCCTCGCTACTCGAATGTTGTCATGGATTTGGATAATCTTGTCAGATGTTTCTTGAATTAGCTCGGGACCGGTGATTTGTGCTTCACCAATCTCGTTCCAACATATAGGAGAACGACACTTACGACCATAGAGAGCTTCAAATGGAGCCATGTTGATACTTGTGTGGTAGCTATTGTTGTAAGAGAACTCAATTAGGGATAGATGTGAATCCCAATTACCACCAAAGTCAATAACGCATGCTCTAAGCATGTCCTCAAGAGTTTGAATTGTACGCTCGGTCTGACCATCCGTTTGAGGATGGTAAGCCGTACTCAAATCCAATTGTACGCTCGGTCCCCCCTAAACTTTAACTTAATGTAACTTTAACCCCTTAGGGTTTCATCACATGATTATTTCAACCTTTATACTTGTATTTCTTTGAATATTGGGGTGTTACAAATCTACCTCCCTTACAAAGGTTTCGTCCTCAAAACCTGATACTTACTCAAATAAGTATGGATAAGATTGCCTCATCTCTTCCTCTATCTCCCATGTGGCTTCAGACCCCTTTCGATATTGCCACTGAACTTTCACTTGCTTGACCACTTTATTCTGTAATCTCTTTTCTTTATAGTTGAGTATAGCCGCTTGCTTCTCGACATAATTCAATCTTTCATCTACCTCTATATCATTCAGTGGTACATGAGAGGTTTCGTCTGCCAAACACTTTCGCTAGTGTGATACATGAAATGTCGAGTGAATTGCACTCAACTCTTCTGGCAATTCCAGTGTATAAGCAACTTTCCCTACTCGAGCCATAATCTTAGATGGTCCAATAAATCTTGGACTCAACTTCCCTCTCTTTCTGAATCTAATGATTCCTTTCCATGAAGCTACTTTCAACAGAACAAAATCTCCAACTTGAAATTCTATGGGCCTTCGCCTTTTATCTGCATAAGACTTCTGTCTGTCCTGTGCGGCTTTTAGGCGAGCTCTAATCTGATCTAACTTTACACCTGTTGCTTGGACAATTTCTTTGCTTCCAAGTTCTTTTTGTCCAACCTATCCCCAACATATGGGAGTTCTACATCTTCTTCTGTATAACATTTCGTATGGTGGCATGCCAATACTTGCATGATAACTATTGTTATACGAGAATTCCACCAAAGGTAGATGACTATCCCAACTTCCACTGAAGTCAACAATGCAAGCACGCAGCATATCCTCAAGTGTTTGAATCGTTCTTTCACTTTGACCATCCGTCTGAGGATGATATGCCGTGCTAATCAATAACTTAGTTCCCATTTTTCGTGGAGTTTCTTCCAGAAACGCGACGTGAAACGTGTATCTCTGTCAGGTACAATTGAAACCGGCATTCCATGCCGTGAAACAATTTCTTTGATAAATGCTTCTGCTAACCTTTCTGAAGAGTAAGTCTCACGTATTAGTAAAAAGTGAGCACTCTTAGTTAGTCTATCAACTATCACCCATATGGTATCACAACCTTTAGCTGTTTTCGATAGCTTAGTTATGAAGTCCATAGTGATATGTTCCCATTTTCATTCTGGAATATCTAGTGGTTGTAATCTGCCATAAGGTTTCTGATGCTCTGCTTTGACTTGAGAACAAGTCAAGCATTTAGCCACATATTTCATGATATCGAATTTCATACCGGGCCACCAATAATCTTGGCATAGATCTTGGTACATCTTTGTAGTACCCGTATGAATTGAATATCGTGACTTATGAGCTTCATCCAGAATCTTAACGCTAAATTCACCCATGCGTGGTATCCACATACGACCGAATCGAATCGTAATTCTATACTTATTTTCTTCCAAATATTTCTCTTGTCTAGTCATTCTCCCCTTTTTAACATTTTCTGCTTTCAATGCGTCTATCTGGACATTCCTGATATGAGTCATAAAGTCAGGAATTACAACTAACTTATACGACTTCACCCTAATAGGAGGATGCTCTTCCTTACGGCTTAGGGCATCTGCCACTACATTGGCTTTCCCGGGGTGATATAGGATTTCACAATCATAATCCTTTATCAGCTCTAACCACCTTCGCTGCCTCATATTCAGATCTTTTTGCTCAAAGAAATACTTTAAGCTTTTACGATCTGTGTAGATTGTGCAGTTAAATCCATATAGATAATGCCTCCATATTTTAAGTGCAAAAACTACTGCAGCTAATTCTAAATCATGGGTCGGGTAGTTAATTTCACTGGGTTTGAGTTACCGTGAAGCATAGGCTATAACCGGACCAAAATATACATGGGAGAGTGAGGACCAGATGATGCGTAAGTATCCTCGTCTGTTCAAGCACTCCACGACAAACACATAAGGTACTATTTAATTTTCAGGACGAAAATTCTTTCAACTAGGGGATGATGTGACACCCCAGAATTTTTTTATTATTTAAATTTTCGGAATAAAAATTCTTTCAACTAGGGGATGATGTGACATCCGGCTATTTGGAGTTAACACCGTTAACAAACTTCGAAATCTCTCCCGGGCTCAGTTAGTACAGTTAACTCAATTACAAACCTCAAGGACTATTTCTGTCGATATCCAAACTCAAACACACCTAAAATCACAAGGATCAAAGTTGTAATTACCCTAAACTGATTTGTTTGACTTTTTAAAGTCAAAATCGAGTTCCTTTGATTCAATTCAATCCGTAACCCCCACGATTGTCCAAATTCGTGACAGAAATCCATTGTAATGATAATGTCGTTCATTATTGAAGCAATTAACACCGTCTTTAACCCGAATTAAAACCAATAATAAGTAGTAAAGCCGTAACGTCAACCATCGTCTTGCGCACAAATCCGACCATGTCAATCATTATTCTCTCAAATTGAAGGCCTGCATACACGAGACGCATTCATCAGAAACAATTACATACGTCAATTCCATCAGAGACGAAGTAGTTATAACCGGAGATCAAACTCGCGCAAGTCGGAACCCATTTACCCGATCACCTTCAATACGACGTCCATTATGGTAATCAATCATGTCCATACCTTCGTTTTTACTCCCAGATGAAAAGCCCTATGCCAATTAGGGCTTACAGCATCGAAATTAACAAGAACCCGATTCTAGGGTTCTTAGGAAAACGTCTTAGTCGAACACCATAACAGACACGATTTCAAACTAATTAATTGATATGGTTAGTTTCGCAATATTCCAATTATTAATAGCCCTATGAATCTAACCTCTACGGGTATCGAATTGACCAAGATCAAATATCTAGGGTTCGTGAGTTTCCTGTTCAATCGAATCCTAACCCTCACACGTTTTAAATCAAATTAATTTATTCTAACAGATTCGAAATTTCAATTTTGTTAAAAGCCCTATGATTCTATCAAGTCCTAATATCAGAATCCTTCAATTTGATTCTAAGTTTAACCTAGGGTTTTTCTGCATTTCAGAACAGAAATAAACGAGCTTTAACATGTTGTTTTTGCAATTAAATACACCTACAAACCCGGTTTGGATCGATAATCAAAACCCTCAAACCCTTGTCTCAAATCACTGTCGAAATTGTTGGATTTGGGGCTAGTTTGGTCCGGAATCGTGTAAAGGGGAAGAACACCCTAGAGTTCTTTATTAAAATCACCCTGAACCAGATTAACATCGCGATGGCCTAGCGGCTGGACTGGTTAAAGGCTTGAGCATACACACAGGAGACCGGTTCCTGTGTTATTTTTTTTGAAGCTTTTTATGTGATTAATTAATATAAAAATCTTTTCCATTATTATTATAATGTGATAATAAAATGTTTTGAAATCGGAAATCACCCGTAGGCTCGGGTTTGGTTTTATGACTTATAATCATTTTTCCACTTTTAAAATGATATACTTATATTACTTTCAAGACACGACTCTGTATAAAATATTATGGTTATATTATTTCCAACCCGTGACCCCAACTAAAAATAATATATTTAAATATTATTTCACCTCGTTTATTGATATCGTGTAACGTTCCAAACTAAATAATAATATAATTGTTCATATTATTTACACACGTTATTATCCTCGAATAAAAATAATACATTTATTATTTTTGCCACGTATTTGATTATTGTGCTTTTTCTCCGAACTTAAAATAATATAATAAAGTATATTATTTTCTTAGGTCATTGTTAAATGGCACAAACGCGCGAATATATATATATTTTTAATTAATACCCTTCGTAATTGGAGACGTTCGACACGAAACGTATTTTATTGATATTAATAAATTCTTATTCCCGTGGAAATGTTCGCCTACTCGTTGATCCTAAGTATATTCTAGGACGTCCTAATCTTCCGTGTCATCGTCACAAATCCCATATGTCCCTAACTTATGTGTTTATAATTCTAGGACATACGTAAGCCGTGAAGGCTAACACTTGAGATTTCAAATCTCATACTTGTGTGATACTACCTACTACGCAACGCAGGTGAGTTTCACGGCCCCTTTTTACTTGTTTTACTATTGGGGGAGAAACATGCTTACACACAAACTTATTTTACTTGTTATTCCTGTTAAGGAGAAACAAACATGTACACAAACTATCATACTTTTACTTGTTTTCCCCGTGGGGGAGAAACAGGTACGCAGACAAACATTATTTTACATGTTTTTCCCGTTGGGGGAAAAAACATGACACAACTATTTTAGATTATTGTAATTCATATGTTATTACTGTTGGGGCTAAGCGTGACACACTATCACAGAAAGTCCTCATCATACATCGAACCGTTAATATAGATCTTAGCGAGGTAATGTTTAGTAGTACTATCGGGTTTGACAAATCACACCCGCGTTAGTCGCGCTAACTCGATTGGAGATCGAACGGGTGAAATGTTAGCCTATTCACATTTGCCAGAGTTGATAGACCTGGCAGGAGGCATATAAACACAAACAGTCAGCTTCGGTTGCGAGCGCTTTAGTAAGACTCCATAGGCTAGCTACCTATAGATATGCATATTGAATGTACATAATCTGGCAAACACTCTCTTATTGTAAACTTGAAACCTGTGAACTCACCAACCTCGTGTTGACACTTTTTCTTACATGTTTCTCAGGTCGCTAAGGCACAGGTTGCACACTTAGGATATGCATGGAGTCCTACTGTCATATCATCCATTTCAAACATTTGAAACAGTTTACTTATTTACATTGATTGACGCCTATTGCGTGTAATTACTTTTGATTTCATATTAATGTTTACGCTTCCACATTAACTCTGAACTTTTATGTTTTGACATTTCAAGTCCCATATAGTGTCGTTTAATGTAACTAATGACTGAGATCCTGGTGTGTCACCTTCCAAACGGTAAAACTCCGTTAGTGGAATTTGGGGGTGTGACAGATTGGTATCAGAGCCAGGTTATTGAGAACTAGGATTGCATACTAGACTATAACCTCACACATTAGTTACACGACACAGACACTTATACGTGATACATATAGCAACTATACATTGCAGTGCAGGCATGTTAATACCATCTGTATCACCCTCAGTTGGTGAGGCACACATCATTTTCATTGCATCATCATTCCCAGTGACGACACTCGGGGAATCGCTAGAACATCATCCACTCCCGTCCGAGGGCAGCGAGACGGAGCCTTCGGAGGAGTCACTTGCATCACCGTCACCCGTTGGGCATGGTGGGATTTCTCAGGTCCATGTTATGGACGGCACTCAGCACTAACGCATATCTCTTTGGGAGTTGGGATCGTCGGAGGCGAGTCCCTACTGTACCCGCCAGCAACAATATTGCACCCAATATTGCAGAATCCATTGACATGTAGATGTCATTACTTTCCCGAGCCTTGGGCTCGCATCTTTGTTCGATATTCTGTTGAGAATAGATTGACCACAAATCTGAGAACGCATTGCTCAATGCATACTCAAACTCTATCTTGACTCAATTGAAAGGACGGCTACTTTGCCTCTTCCTGTAACTTGTATTCATGAATTAGTTGCATTTCTCGAAGTCGCATTTCATGTACATGTTTGTTACATGTCCTCATTTACAAATCCGCTGGATTGGACTCCTGTATTGTGTTTCACTCGAGTGAATACTCAGAGCAAACCATCCTCGACTACTCATCCCGATATGAGTTCTAATTGATCAAAGTATAGTTGATGACTAAGCTTTTCGATGACTTATCATATCTGACAACACTATGTACTCAACAATATAACCTAAAGGACATTATGACACAAGACAGGGAGAACAAGGGTGAGCATGCGAAGCAAATTATCATTACGGGTGCACACGTAATAGTAATTTGAGGTGCATGTAAGTCCTGGTGAAGCCTAGTGTGTGGATAAATGGTCCTAATCAGTGATCTACAAACTTAAACTTCCACTGTCAGTAGAAGTTCTTGTAACCCGCTCAACGACTAGTTGGTATCGTTAAACTCGTTCAACAGTTGATAGACGCGACTATCAGGTTGAAGATGTTTACGGACACACAGAACTATCATTAATGGAATCCATCATGTTATTTTCACCCATGGAAGAGTCCTAGTGACCTTACGACTCTCATTCAAACTTGATCAAGGAAACAATCTCGATTGAAACTTTAATAGAACCTCATGGTAAACCCACCGACTCCAACTTTGTATGCAGGAAATTGTGGAATCCTTTCTAAGCTAACACGTTTTCCCTTACGCTCCAACAATAAATCTCATTCGACCTTATTGCCTTATCCGATGACTAATCCTTAGTCTAATACGAATTATACCCAACATATTCAATCCTGTAAACGAATTTCTTTCTTCACGAAATGATCCCGCTGATCCAATGACATTAGGAAATGAAGATTTAACCTAACCAACCATCAGTTGAACGTAATTACTTAAACATACATCCTATCTCTTAAGCTACTGGAATCGATATCTCATTAGACTTTTCTTTCCTACATGTGAACCTCTTCCCTTAGCCTATGCATTGGCTGACACTTGCTTTATAAGCGCGGGTCTCACTAGAAGTCTCAGCATGATTTCACAAATTCCATATTAGTGTGTAGTGCTCCAACTCTATTAAAAGCCAAGTATACTATTGAGATAGCAGACGCTCAGAAAATCGAAACAACTCGCATTCTTACAGATGTAAACTAGTATTGGTTAGTCATAAACTTGACATTGAGCTTCTGCCAGTTACACTTGGCAGTTTCGACCTTATTGTCGATATGAATTGGTTATCCAAGAACCAACCTGAGGCCATCTGTTGTGACAAAAATGTTTGCCTTCCTCTCCTTAGAATGGAAATCCTTTCTGTCCAAGGCAAAAGGAGTGGTGCAGTCGTTGGCATCATATCCTTCATGAAAGCACAGAAATGTCTTCGAAAAGGTCATACTACTATTTTGAAACTCGTCACCAAGCAGTCATCTGAGGAGAAGAAAATTGATGATATACCAATCGTATGTAACTATCCGGAAGTATTTCCCGAGGAATTGCCTAGTCTACCACCGCATCGTCTAGTAGAGATTCAAATCGAGCAGCGCCGATTGCTCGGGCACCTTACAGACTGGCACCCAGTGAATTGCAAGAGCTATCCACTCAGCTACAAGAGTTGTTGTATAAAGGTTTCATCCAACCTAGCTCATCGCCATGGGGAGCTCTAGTCCCATTCGTCAAGAGGAAAGACAGGACTTTCCGCATGTGCATCGACTACCGTGAGCTGAACAAAGTAACTATCAAGAATCATCATCCTCCACCCCGTATAAATGATCTGTTTAATCAACTCCAAGGATCAAGTTTCTATTCCAAAATAGATCTTAGTTTCGGCTACCATCAGTTAAGAGTCCGAGAAGAGGATATCTCTAAGACGGTATTTAGAACGAGGTACGGCCATTACGAGTTTATGGTCATGCATTTCGGGTTAACCAACGCACCTGCGGTATTCATGGACCTCATGGACCGTGTGTGTAAGCCTTACCTTGACCAATTCGTTATCGTTTTCATCGACGACATCCTCATTTATTCCAAGAACAAGGAAGAACATGAGGAACATCTACGACTAATTTTGGAATTACTTAAGCGAGAACAACTGTATGCTAAGTTTTCCAAGTGTGAATTCTGGATCCGGGAAGTTCAGTTTCTAAGGCAGGTGGTTAACGAGAAAGGAATACATGTCGACCCATCAAAGATAGAAGCCATCAAGAATTGGGCAGCACCGACGACTCCGACTGAGGTGCGACAATTTCTGGGATTGGCTGGATATTACCGTCGATTCATTGAAGGATTTTCAAAAAATTGCACAACCTCTCACTGCCTTAACTCAAAAGGGTAAAGCCAATAATTGGGGCGATAACCAAGAGTCAGCATTCCAACACCTCAAACAGAAACTTTGCAGTGCACCCATTTTAGCTCTTCCGGAAGGAACGGATGATTTTGTAGTGTATTGTGATGCATCTATTCAAGGTCTGGGTTGTATATTAATGCAACGCGAAAAGTTTATCGCATACGCTTCACGTCAACTAACGATCCACGAGAGAAACTACACCACTCATGACTTAGAGTTGGGAGTCGTAGTCTTCGCACTTAAGATATGGAGACATTACTTGTACGGTACCAAATGCACCATCTACACCGATCACAAGAGTCTTCAGCACATCTTTGAGCAGAAAGAGTTGAACATGCGACAACGTCGTTGGGTCGAACTCTTAAACGATTATAACTGTGCGATCCGATATCACCCGGGTAAAGCTAACGTTGTAGCTGATGCCCTAAGTCGAAAGGAAACGAAACCCAAACGAGATCGAGCATTACAGCTTACTATTCACCCCGGATTACCTGACAGAATCCGTAGTGCTCAACTCGAAGCCTTGAAAGAAGAGAATCTACCGCCGGAAGGTACACGCGGTATGTGTCACACCCCGGCCGGCGACGGATTAAACGCCGGGGCTGACGCGGTTGTTCATAAGCACATGATCATCTATTAAATATGATAATATTTATTATCCAAATTAAAAGCATCCGTTATATAGGAAAATGAAACGTTCAAAACATAATTTAAATTAAACTAGGTCCAAGTCCTAGGTGAGCAAGTAGTCCTCAAACAGGTGCACCTGAAACATGTAAGTAACTGTCAACTACAAGTAGTTGGTGAGATACACAGGTTTTGACACCAAAGAGTTAGTATAGATTACAATTCAATATGTTCAACGCATGTCTAAAGCATATATGTGAGAACATACAAGGTTCCAAGCGTACAATTCAAGCCTGATAAAAGAAAACTAGATACGCAATCCCATTGATTTCCATTTTAAAAAGGGAGCAAGCGGATACTCCAAGTTATAGTTGATACCCAACAAAACCCGCCAAGGTCTTGTGGTAAGTTATAGTTTCAGTTTCCCATATAAATGATCATGTTAAGTACTACCTTAGGCTTGGGCTGCAAGTTAATGAATGTACTGGCATGAAACACATGCAATGGTCACCAAATAGTTCAAATATAAAGCATAAAGATCAAGCACAAGATATATTGAATTGTTTAAATAGATAAAGTTGATAACATGTTTCACCCCAAAAGCAAAACAGTAAAAAGGGGCTATGTAAACTCACATTGGTTCGGTAGCTTGAAATCACAAGTACGTGACGTTGCACAAGTTGTTTAGCTAACCACAAAGTTAACCTATGTTTGCATTTATATATGTATCAATGATATGCTCAAAAGATTTAGGTAGTAACGGTTGAGCTAGGTTGAATGAGTACGTATCTATTGGTTGGGAATAATGTGTTTGCTAATAAGAAACTAATATGTTTGTTTAATAATAAAAGTAATATGATCGTTAATACAGGGTTGAATACAAGTTTATATATATATATATATATATGAATAGTTATTTTGTGAATAAGTATTTAAATAATATTTACTTGAATATATACGTAATTAGATTAATAGTTTATACGTTTTAATTAATTAATTAGTTAAATGGACAATAAAAGAGTATAGATTATACTAAATAATTCTATATTAAAAGTAGTTAATAAATGTTTTAATTAAAACGGTTGTATAGTTCCTTAATTAGTTTTTATTTCTCTAAAACTATTAAATAATTTTTTAAGGTTAATAATTTGGTTCATAAAAATATTCCGAGCCTCGGGAGTTGTATAAAATAATTTTTAAAAGAAAAATGTTGCTAAAATTCGGTTTAAAAACAATAAGAAAAACATTGCAGACCACGGGACTCGAACCCGGGTCTTCTCGGAAACAACCAGACTCATAAACCACTAGACCAGTTGCCTGGTAGTGGTTTAGAAATGGGTTTAAATAGTTTTAACAGAAAGGATAAGAGAAGCCAGGTTCCATGCGCGAAAAAGGAAAAATGAGGCGTGGGACTGGTTTCGAACTCGCGACCTTCGCCTTATGAGACGAACGACTTAACCGGTTGACCTGGGCTTGAACATTGGTTTTAAACAGATGCGGAATCGTTTTAACCAACAACCCGCACTTCGTCTTCTTCCCCAACCCGTAACCCAAAACCTAGCCCTCAAATTGATTCGATTCGACATTAATCGATCGCGAGTTTAAGGGGCTTTTGAAGCCTGGATCAAACCGAAACTATGGGCATCGAAAATACCTGAAATGGTGACGTAAGGGAGGAGAACGACGGCGTGAAATGGTTCGGAATTCGCCGAGCTTGACCGGGCTCCTGTCATGTGCTCAGACCAAATTTTGAGTTCAGGGACTTTGGGGTGAATGTCTCGAAGGTATGGCACTCGATTTATAGGCTCAATTTCAAGTTTAATGCACGAATTGAAGTTAGGTTTGATTGAGGACGGATACGGAACGATTAAGGGTTAACACTCTTGATTCCCATTAAATTGAACGATGGTTGGCATTCGAAAATCGTTGTATGACATTTATGCATGATCAGTACAAGTTATTACACTCGAAATCGCTAGATCGGGATCGAAATCGACCACGGTTGACTTTCTTGAGTCAAAGTCGACGAGGGGGAGGGGGGGTAATCCGGATTCGCACCGAAGTCCCTGATGTTTCACAAGTTTGTCATTGTGTATAAACTTACGTTTTAAGTGGGATTAAAGTTTCAGAAATTACAAAACGAACCCCTGTACTTTTATAAATAAAATAAAATTACTAAATCTCCTAAATTATAAAATCTAATAAGTGTTGTACATCAATGTTATAAAGATGAAAATGTAATTTATTAAATAGAGTTTATAAAGAAATATAAACCCTAATAATTTTTATTATTTACTTTTTTTTTGTAAATTGTTTATTTATAAACATATGTGTGTATATGTATAGTTTTAGAAATGACTTAGTATGTACCTATATATTTATGGAATAGGATGCTGACAATTATTTACAAAGCATATAACATAAATATTTATTACTTATGAACTTGAGGTAGGTAATTAAGGTTCTTCATAAATGCGATTCACCAAAATAATGAACTTACATTGCCGGAAAAGTTAAAATAAAAGCAGGAAATTTCCTGGAGATTACAGTCTCCCCTACTTTAGAAAATTTTGTCCCGAAATTGATTAGGAAGAGGGTCCTGGAAACAGATGTGGGTATTTGGCTTTCATTTGATCCTCACGTTCCCAGGTGAACTCAGGGCCACGTTTGGATTCCCACCGAACCTTAACAATTGGAATGCGACTTCGCTTGAGTTGCTTAACTTCTCGGTCCATGATCTCCACGGGCTTCTCCACGAAGTGCATTGTTTCGTCAATGTGAACCTCGTCAAGTGGTATGTGGAGATTCTTGTCAGCTAAGCATTTATTTAGGTTTGAGACATGAAATGTTGGATGAACGTTACTGAGTCCTTCAGGTAGATCCAATTTGTAGGCTACCTTCCCAATCCGCTCAAGGATTTTAAAAGGACCTACGAATCTTGGAGCAAGTTTCCCTTTCTTTCCAAAAAGAACTACGCCTTTCCAAGGGGATACCTTGAGAAGGACCAGATCTCCAACTTGAAATTCTAAGGGTTTCGACGTTTGTCGGCATAGCTCTTCTGCCGACTTCTTGCTACCAGAAGGTTGTCTCGGATTAACATTATCTTATCGGAAGTCTCTTGAATAAGTTCGGGTCCAGTGATTTGTGATTCACTAACTTCAGTCCAACAGATAGGAGAGCGACACTTCCGACCATAAAGTGCTTCAAAAGGGGCCATGTTAACGATCGTGTGATAACTGTTGTTGTATGAGAACTCGACTAAAGGTAGATGTAAATCCCAATTTCCATTGAAGTCAATGACACAGGCTCTAAGCATGTCTTCGAGAGTTTGAATCGTTCGCTCAGATTGACCATCAGTTTGCGGGTGATAAGCAGTACTAAGATTTAGTTGAGTGCCCAAAGCTGATTGCAGGGATTGCCAGAAGCGAGAGGTGAATCGTCCATCACGATTAGAAATAATATTGAGAGGTACACCATAACGACTAACGATCTCATCAATATAGATTCGAGCTAGTTTCTCCACTCGATAGTCTTCACGTATGGGTATGAAATGAGCAGATTTTGTCAGACGGTCGATGATTACACAAATGCTATCATGACCACGAGATGTGTGTGGGAGTTTGGTTATAAAGTCCATGGCAATACACTCCCATTTCCATACGGGAATCTCGGGTTGTTCAAGTAAACCAGATGGACGCTAGTGCTCGGCTTTAACCTTCAAACAAGTAAGGTATTTGGACACATAGAGGGCAATGTCCATCTTCATACCTGGCCACCAGTATTGGGTACGGAGATCCATGTACATTTTGTCTGCACCAGGATGCACAGAATAACGCGTCTTGTGAGCCTCGTTCATGATAAAGGTACGAAGGTTGTCACGGTCCGGAATCCAGATACGATTTAGAAAGTAAAGTAACCCATTGGGTTTGGTTTCAAGTTGGAGTTCAGCACCACATGACATTTCGTCGTACATGTTTCCTTCAATGACAGAAAGATGTTGTGCTTCTAGGATGCGAGTTTGAATATCATTTTGGATTCGAATGTTGTGGATCTTGATAGGTTCCTTACGGCTAAGAGCATCGGCCATGACATTCGCCTTACCCGGATGATAACGAATATTGCAGTCGTAGTCGTTTAGGAGTTCAACCCAACGCCTTTGCCTCATGTTGAGTTCTTTTTGATTGAAAATGTGTTGGAGGCTCTTATGATCGGTGTAAACCTCACATTTGGTACCATATAGGTAATGTCTCCAAATTTTTAGAGAAAATACGACCGCACCCAACTCAAGATCGTGCGTCGTATAATTCTTCTCATGGATTTTGAGTTGTCGGGACGCATAAGCAATCACTTTGCCTCGCTGCATTAGTACATAACCAAGGCCTAAGTGGGAAGTGTCACAGTAAATGACAAAGTCTTCGGTTCCATCGGGAAGAGTCAGGATAGGAGCCTCACACAGTTTCTGTTTTAGGGTTTGAAAGGCTTCCTCTTGTTTTGGTCCCCACTCGTAGGGTTTTCCTTTGTGAGTTAAGGCTGTGAGTGGTACCGCGATCTTTGAAAAGTTCTCTATGAAACGACGATAATAGCCCGCTAAACCTAGAAATGAGCGGACTTCGGTAGGGGTCTTTGGGGCTTGCCAGTTCTTTACTGCCTCAATCTTAGCGGGATCCACGTGAATACCCTTCTCGTTGACTATGTGTCCCAAGAATTGGACTTCCTTTAGTCAAAATTCATATTTGGAGAACTTAGCGTATAATTGCTCCTTCTTCAATTGGTCCAAAACCAAACGCAAGTGTTCCTCATGTTCTGCTTTTGATTTTGAATAGATGAGAATGTCGTCAATGAAGACGATTACAAACTTGTCCAAGTACGGCTTACACACGCGGTTCATAAGATCCATGAATACCGCGGGTGCATTGGTTAGTCCTAATGGCATAACCATGAACTCGTAATGACCATATCTTGTACGAAAGGCTGTCTTGGGGATATTAGATTCGAGCACTCGTAACTGGTGATAACCAGAACGAAGATCGATCTTAGAGAAATAAGTCGAGCCTTGAAGCTGATCGAACAAATCGCCAATCCTAGAAAGTGGATAACGGTTCTTCACGGTAAGCTTGTTAAGTTCCCGATAGTCGATGCACATTCGAAAAGAACCATCCTTCTTCTTGACGAATAGAACAGGTGCTCCCCAAGGGGAAACGCTAGGACGAATGAATCCTTTGTCAGAAAGTTCTCGGAGTTGACTTGAAAGTTCCTGCATCTCTGATGGTGCAAGACGATAAGGTGACTTGGCCACGGGGTTTGCTCCTGGCACTAAGTCAATACGGAATTCGACTTGGTGTATAGGAGGAAGACGAGGTAAGTCTTCGGGGAAAACTTCAGGGAAGTCTTTGATTACAGGAATGTCTTGGAGACTCTTATCTTTGCCTTTTCGTTCCACAATATGGGCCAAGAATGCCACACATTTCTTCCGTAAATACTTCTGTGCGGTAGTGCAAGACATAAGCTTGAGTCCCTTTGACGGTTTCTCGCCATAAACATTCAAAACTTCACCCGAGTCAAGAGGGATACGGATATACTTGTCAAAACAGACGACTTCAGCATGGTGCTTGGTCAGCCAGTCCATGCCTACTATGATGTCAAAACCTCCAAGAGCCATGGGAATAAGATTGATTGAAAAGTCATGATCGCTCAAGGTTAAGGTACAATCTCTAATAATGGTGTCACATGAAACAGAATAACCATTCGCTACTAAAATATCAAAGGGTTTGTCTAACTTAGCTCGACTCATAGCAAGTTGTGGTTCAAATTCAAAGGACACGAAACTCTTATCGGAACCAGTATCGAACAGGATAGAAGCATATTGCTGATTAATTGGAAACGTACCGTTCACCACATCGTTGTTGGCTTGAGCCTCGTTAGCATTGATGTTAAAGGCACGTCCACGAGCTACCGGGTTTGCATTCCCCTGATTCACATTCCCTCGGTTCATATTCCCTTGGTTTATGTTTCCTTGAACCATGTTGCCCTGGTTTAGATTTGCTTGGTTCACAATGACTAGCCTAGGGCAACGGTTCCTAAAGTGATTAGGGTCACCACACTCGTAACAAGCGCGACCCTGGGAGATAGCAGCAGGAACAGGAGCAGCAGGTTGGTAGACTTGATTAGTTGGTGGAATACGACAGGTGTTAGCCCAATGTCCATAACGTCCACAAGTAGTGCACAGACGACATTGTGCGGAGCAGGGTGGTGGAGTTTGCAGGTATTACAAAGTGGTGAAGTCCCCGCATATTGTTTCTTAGTGGGGTTGAAGGCAGTAGGGGCCACTTGGGCTAAAGGAGTAGCGGGTGTGATAATGGCAAAATTTTTGCCCTTCCTTTTCCTGTTATTGAAGGGAGACTCAGACTTGGTCTCCTTGGGGGGTTCAGTGGTGGCTTTCTCAAAAGTCTTCTTAGCACCCTTTTTAGATAGAGTCCCTGCCTTAACATGATTGTCTGACAGGGTTGCTGCAAGACGGATGGCTTCCTCGAGAGTGGCTGGGTTACTACCGAAAACAGTGTCCTGAATCTGCATGGGCAGACCATTGATGTACTTCTCAATGGCTCGCGAGAGAGGAGTGACCATATGGGGCACCAATAGGCTAAGCTCATGAAAGCGGGTGGTGTAGGCATGGCTTTCACCACTGTCTTGTTTGAGATCCCAGAACTCAGCTTCTAGTTTCTTGACTTCATTACGGGGGCAAAACTCATCTGTCATGAGTGTCTTGACATCCGCCCAAGGCAAGGCTAGTGCAACCTCAATCCCACGGTTTCGTTTTTCTCCATTCCACCATGTAAGTGGCCTCTTCTGGAAGACACTAGTAGCATAGCGAACCTTTAGGTTCTCAGGGCAGTCCGCATTGATGAAAGTCCCCTCAATGCTTTCAAACCATTGGAGCAGTCCAGTAGCTCCTTCGTTCCCGTAAAACTTGGTGGGGTTGCAGGAGTTGAAGTGTTTGAATGTGCACGCGGGATTTCTCGGTGCAACATTCTGGTTCAGTTGGTTGACCATAGTTGGTAGGATCGTAGCCATTTGTTGGGTGATCCTATCAGTGAGGTTGTTCCTACGCTCACGACGGGGAGGCATTCTACAAACGGTTGAATAGAAAGTTCATAAGATATGAATCATGAGTAAGAGTTTGCAATTTAATCATGAGATGTTAGATGAAGCATACATGGTACCCTAATGGGCACATTGACTTATCAAAGTACTTTAAGTCTTTCTAATGTTTGAGAAGTCATGCTTTAGCCTATAAGTGGACACTCATCCCAAGAATTCCCAGGAAAGCATAACTGGTCCATCGGTTGATTTGGATTTATACGAAATGCTTTCCTAGACAGAACTTCTAGAATACAGGCATCCACCCTTCCTGATTGCACAAGTTCTCATTCATTAGTTAGAACTTACATATCTTTGACAAGAGTTTCATTCGGATCAGACTATTAAGTCTAAATGTAAGTTTCATGTAGTTCAAGTAGTCCCAAATAGTTTCATGTGGACCCTTGAATATTGTAGTTCATGTAGTTACATCAAGAAATCAGAAGTAGGTAAATGTAGGTAAGTATGCACAGTAAGTATAGAGTGGAGTTCCTAACAAAAGACAAGAGTTAAACTCATGTTTGGGACTCCTAGGTTATAGTCTAGGTCATGTGTCTAATAACCTAATTACCTATAACCATGGCTCTGATACCAATCTGTCACACCCCGGCCGGCGGCGGATTAAACGCCGGGGCTGACGCGGTTGTTCATAAGCACATGATCATCTATTAAATATGATAATATTTATTATCCAAATTAAAAGCATCTGTTACATAGGAAAATGAAACGTTCAAAACATAATTTAAATTAAACTAGGTCCAAGTCCTAGGTGAGCAAGTAGTCCTCAAACAGGTGCACCTGAAACATGTAAGTAACTGTCAACTACAAGTAGTTGGTGAGATACACAGATTTTGACACCAAAGAGTTAGTATAGATTACAATTCAATATGTTCAACGCATGTCTAAAGCATATATGTGAGAACATACAAGGTTCCAAGCGTACAATTCAAGCCTGATAATAAAAAACTAGATACGCAATCCCACTGATTGCCATTTTAAAAAGGGAGCAAACGGATACTCCAAGTTATAGTTGATACCCAACAAAACCCGCCAAGGTCTTGTGGTAAGTTATAGTTTCAGTTTCCCATATAAATGATCATGTTAGGTACTACCTTAGGCTTGGGCTGCAAGTTAATGAATGTACTGGCATGAAACACTTGCAATGGTCACCAAATAGTTCAAATATAAAGCATAAAGATCAAGCACAAGATATATTGAATTGTTTAAATAGATAAAGTTGATAACATGTTTCACCCCAAAAGAAAAACAGTAAAAAGGGGCTATGTAAACTCACATTGGTTCGGTAGCTTGAAATCACAAGTACGTGAAGTTGCACAAGTTGTTTAGCTAACCACAAAGTTAACCTATGTTTGCATTTATATATGTATCAATGATATGCTCAAAAGATTTAGGTAGTAACGGTTGAGCTAGGTTGAATGAGTACGTATCTATTGGTTGGGAATAATGTGTTTGCTAATAAGAAACTAATATGTTTGTTTGATAATGAAAATAATACGATCGTTAATACAGGGTTGAATACAAGTCTATATATATATATATATATATATATATATATATATATATATAAATAGTTATTTTGTGAATAAGTATTTAAATAATATTTATTTGAATATATACGTAATTAGATTAATAGTTTATACGTTTTAATTAATTAATTAGTTAAATGGACAATAAAAGAGTATAGATTATACTAAATAATTGTATATTAAAAGTAGTTAATAAATGTTTTAATTAAAACGGTTGTATAGTTCCTTAATTAGTTTTTATTTCTCTAAAACTATTAAATAATTATTTAAGGTTAATAATTTGGTTTATAAAAATATTCCGAGCCTCGGGAGTTGTATAAAATAATTTTTATAAGAAAAATGTTGCTAAAATTCGGTTTAAAAACAATAAGAAAAACATTGCAGACCACGGGACTCGAACCCGGGTCTTCTCGGAAACAACCAGACTCATAAACCACTAGACCAGTTGCCTGGTAGTGGTTTAGAAATGGGTTTAAATAGTTTTAACAGAAAGGATAAGAGGAGCCAGGTTCCACGCGCGAAAAAGGAAAAATGAGGCGTGGGACTGGTTTCGAACTCGCGACCTTCGCCTTATGAGACGAACGACTTAACCGGTTGACCTGGGCTTGAACATTGGTTTTAAACAGATGCGGAATCGTTTTAACCAACAACCCGCACTTCGTCTTCTTCCCCAACCCGTAACCCAAAACCTAGCCCTCAAATTGATTCGATTCGACATTAATCGATCGCGAGTTTAAGGGGCTTTTGAAGCCTGGATCAAACCGAAACTATGGGCATCGAAAATACCTGAAATGGTGGCGTAAGGGAGGAGAACGACGGCGTGAAATGGTTCGGAATTCACCGAGCTTGACCGAGCTCCTGTCGTGTGCTCAGACCAAATTTTGAGTTCAGGGACTTTGGGGTGAATGTCTCGAAGGTATGGCACTCGATTTATAGGCTCAATTTCAAGTTTAATGCACGAATTGAAGTCGGGTTTGATTGAGGACGGATACGGAACGATTAAGGGTTAACACTCTTGATTCCCATTAAATTGAACGATGGTTGGCATTCGAAAATCGTTGTATGACATTTATGCATGATCAGTACAAGTTATTACACTCGAAATCGCTAGATCGGGATCGAAATCGATCGCGGTTGACTTTCTTGAGTCAAAGTCAACGAGGGGGAGGGGGGTAATCCGGATTCGCACCGAAGTTCCTGATGTTTCACAAGTTTGTCATTGTGTATAAACTTAGGTTTTTAGTGGGATTAAAGTTTCAGAAATTACAAAACGAACCCCTGTACTTTTATAAAAAAAAATTACTAAATCTCCTAAATTATAAAATCTAATAAGTGTTGTACATCAATGTTATAAAGATGAAAATGTAATTTATTAAATAGAGTTTATAAAGAAATACAAACCCTAATAATTTTTATTATTTACTTTTTTTTGTAAATTGTTTAATTATAAACATATGTGTGTATATGTATAGTTTTAGAAATGACTTAGTATGTACCTATATATTTATGGAATAGGATGCTGACAATTATTTACAAAGTATATAACATAAATATTTATTACTTATGAATTTGAAGTAGGTAATTAAGGTTATTCATAAATGCGATTCACCAAAATAATGAACTTACATTGCCGGAAAAGTTAAAATAAAAGCGGGAAATTTCCTGGAGATTACAGTATGGAAGCACAACTTGAAGTAAAATTTGACGGTATTCGTTACTTCGCCGAACGAATATGGATTCCGGTGTTCGGAAATTTAAGGGAGCTAATCATGGATGAAGTTCATAAATCTCGTTACTCTATTCACCTAGGTTCCGACAAAATGTATCATGATCTAAAGGTGCTGTATTGGTGGCCAAAGATGAAGGCCGATATAGCCACCTATGTGAGCAAGTGCCTGACTTGCGCAAAGGTCAAAATTGAAAACCAAAAGCCTTCTGGTTTATTTCAACAACCGGAGATTCCCATGTGGAAATGGGAGCAAATCTCCATGGACTTTATCACAAAATTGCCACGAACTCCTACCGGATGTGATACCATTTGGGTAATTGTTGATCGTTTAACAAAGTCCGCTCACTTCTTAGCAATCAAGGAAACCGACAAAATGGATAAGTTTACTCGTATTTACTTGAAAGAAGTAGTCTCTTGGTAACGGGGTGCCAATCTCTATCATTTCGGATCTTGATGCACGATTCACTTCTCGTTTCTAGTAATCGTTACATAAAGCTTTAGGCACGCGTCTAGATATGAGCACAGCATACCATCCTCAAACTGATGGCCAGACAGAGTGTACTATTCAGACTTTGGAGGATATACTACGAGCTTGTGTGATTTATTTCGGAAAGAACTAGGAAACTCACTTGCTTTTAGTGCAGTTCTCCTACGACAACAGTTATCACAGTAGCATCAAAGCAGCACCATTCGAGGCATTGTACGGACGTAAATGCCGATCTCCTATCTGTTGGGCTGAAGTTGGGAATAGCCAACTTACAGGTCTCGAACTTGTATTCAAAACCTCTAAAAAGATCATTCAAATTCGAAACCAAATGGCGACAGCTCGTGATCGTCAAAAGAGCTACGTCGATAGGTGCCATAAACCGTTAGAGTTTCAAGCAGGTGACATGGTCCTACTAATAGTCTCACCTTGGAAAGGTGTAATCCGCTTCGGGAAACGAGGCAAACTGAATCCTCGTTATGTGGGACTGTTCAAGATAGTGAAAAGAATTGACCCAGTAGCGTACCAACTGGACCTACCTGAAGGACTTAGTGGTGTACACGATGTCTTTCATATCTCGAACTTGAAGGACTTAGTGGTGTACACGATGTATTTTCATCGAAGAACCTGTGGAAATCATGGATAGGGAAGTCAAAACGCTTAAGAGCAGTAAAATCCCTTTTGTCAGAGTTCGTTGGAACTTGAAACGCGGACCAAAATATACATGGGAGAGTGAGGACCAGATGATGCGTAAGTATCCTCGTCTGTTCAAGCACTCCACGACAAACACATAAGGTACTATTTAATTTTCAGGATGAAAATTCTTTCAACTAGGGGATGATGTGACACCCCAGAATTTTTTTATTATTTTAATTTTCGGGACGAAAATTCTTTCAACTAGGGGATGATGTGACATCCGGCTATTTGGAGTTAACACCGTTAACAAACTTTGAAATCTCTCTCTGGCTCAGTTAGTCCAGTTAACTCAATTACAAACCTCAAGGACTATTTCTGTCGATATCCAAACTCAAACACACCTAAAATCACAAGGACCAAAGTTGTAATTACCCTAAACCGATTTTTTTGACATTTTAAAGTCAAAATCGAGTTCCTTTGATTCAATTCAATCCGTAACCCCCACGATTGTCCAAATCCATGACAGAAATCCATTGTAATGATAATGTCGTTCATTATTGAAGCAATTAACACCGTCTTTAACCCGAATTAAAACCAATAATAAGTAGTAAAGTCGTAACGTCAACCATCGTCTTGCGCACAAATCCGACCATGTCAATCATTATTCTCTCAGATTAAAGGCCTGCATACACGAGACGCATCCATCAGAAACAATTACATACGTCAATTCCATCAGAGACGAATTCGTTATAACCGGAGATCAAACTCGCGCAATTCGGAACCCATTTACCCGATCACCTTCAATACGACGTCCATTATGGTAATCAATCATGTCCATACCTTCATTTTTACTCCCAGATGAAAAGCCCTATGCCAATTAGGGATTACAACATCGAAATTAACAAGAACCCGATTCTAGGGTTCTTAGGAAAACGTCTTAGTCGAACACCATAACAGACACGATTTCAAACTAATTAATTGATATGGTTAGTTTCGCAATATTCCAATTATTAATAGCCCTATGAATCTAACCTCTATGGGTATCGAATTGACCAAGATCAAATATCTAGGGTTCGTGAGTTTCCTGTTCAATCGAATCCTAACCCTCACACGTTTTAAATCAAATTAATTTATTCTAACAGATTCAAAATTTCAATTTTGTTAAAAGCCCTATGATTCTATCAAGTCCTAATATCAGAATCCTTCAATTTGATTCTAAGTTTAACCTAGGGTTTTTCTGCATTTCAGAACAGAAATAAACGAGCTTTAACCTATTGTTTTTGCAATTAAATACACCTACAAACCCGGTTTGGATCGATAATCAAAACCCTCAAACCCTTGTCTCAAATCACTGTCGAAATTGTTGGATTTGGGGCTGGTTTGGTCCGGAATCGCGTAAAGGGGAAGAACACCCTAGAGTTCTTTATTAAAATCACCCTGAACCAGATTAACATCGCGATGGCCTAGCGGCTGGACTGGTTAAAGGCTTGAGCATACACACAGGAACCCGGGTTCGAAACCGGTCTCCTGTGTTATTTTTTTTGAAGCTTTTTATGTGATTAATTAATATAAAAATCTTTTCCATTATTATTATAATGTGATAATAAAATGTTTTGAAATCGGAAATCACCCGTAGGCTCGGGTTTGGTTTTATGACTTATAATCATTTTTCCACTTTTAAAATGATATACTTATATTACTTTCAAGACACGACTCCGTATAAAATATTATGGTTATATTATTTTCAACCCGTGACCCCAACTAAAAATAATATATTTAAATATTATTTCACCTCGTTTATTGATCTCGTGTAACGTTCCAAACTAAATAATAATATAATTGTTCATATTATTTACACACGTTATTATCCTCGAATAAAAATAATACATTTATTATTTTTGCCACGTATTTGATTATTGTGCTTTTTCTCCGAACTTAAAATAATATAATAAAGTATATTATTTTCTTAGGTCATTGTTAAATGGCACAAACGCGCGAATATATATATATTTTTAATTAATACCCTTCGTAATTGGAGACGTTCGACACGAAACGTATTTTATTGATATTAATAAATTCTTATTCCCGTGGAAATGTTCGCCTACTCGTTGATCCTAAGTATATTCTAGGACGTCCTAATCTTCCGTGTCATCGTCACAAATCCCATATGTCCCTAACTTATGTGTTTATAATTCTAGGACATACGTAAGCCGTGAAGGCTAACACTTGAGATTTCAAATCTCATACTTGTGTGATACTACCTACTACGCAACGCAGGTGAGTTTCACGGCCCCTTTTTACTTGTTTTACTATTGGGGGAGAAACATGCTTACACACAAACTTATTTTACTTGTTTTTCCTGTTGAGGAGAAACAAACATGTACACAAACTATCATACTTTTACTTGTTTTCCCCGTGGGGGAGAAACAGGTACGCAGACAAACATTATTTTACATGTTTTCCCGTTGGGGGAGAAAACATGACACAACTATTTTAGATTATTGTAATTCATATGTTATTACTGTTGAGGCTAAGCGTGACACACTATCACAGAAAGTCATCATCATACATCGAACCGTTAATATGGATCTTAGCGAGGTAATGTTTAGTAGTACTACTAGGTTTGACAAATCCCACCCGCGTTAGTCACGCTAACTTGATTGGAGATCGAACGGGTGAAATGTTAGCCTATTCACATTTGCCAGAGTTGATAGACCTGGCAGGAGGCATATAAACACAAACAGTCAGCTTCGGTTGCGAGCGCTTTAGTAAGACATGAACATAGGCTAGCTACCTATAGATATGCATATTGAATGTACACAATCTGGCAAACACTCTCTTATTGTAAACTTGAAACCTGTGAACTCACCAACCTCGTGTTGACACTTTTTCTTACATGTTTCTCAGGTCGCTAAGGCACAGGTTGCATACTTAGGACATGCATGGAGTCCTACTGTCATATCATCCATTTCAAACATTTGAAACAGTTTACTTATTTACATTGATTGACGACTATTGCGTGTAATTACTTTTGATTTCATATTAACGTTTACGCTTCCGCATTAACTCTGAACTTTTATGTTTTGACATTTCAAGTCCCATATAGTGTCGTTTGATGTAACTAATGACTGAGATCCTGGTGTGTCACCTTCCAAACGGTAAAACTCCGTTAGTGGAATTTGGGGTTGTGACACTGAACTTCTCAGAGCCAAAACGCACATTTAGAGAATTTTGCATATAGTTTCTCCTTTCTAAGTGTTTCCAGCACTTCCTTGAGATGACATGCATGATCTCCTTCATTCTTTGAGTAGATTAGAATATCATCTATGAACACGATCACAGATTGGTCCAACATTGGTCGACAAACCCTATTCATGAGGTCCATGAATGCAGCGGAGGCATTAGTCAGACAAAATGACATTACTAAGAACTTATAATGTCCATATCTTGTACGGAAGGCTGTGTTGGTAATATCTTCATCTCTAACCTTCAATTGATGATATCCCAACCTTAGATCGATTTTTGGAAAACCAACTTGCTCCTTGTAATTGATCGAACAAGTCATCGATCCTAGGTAATGGATATTTGTTCTTTATGGTAAGCTTATTCAGTTCTCGGTAGTCTATGCACATACGCATACTACCGTCTTTATTCTTTACGAACAGAACTGGAGCACCCCAAGGTGAGATACTCGGTCTTATGAAACCTCTATCTAACAACTCTTGCAGTTGTGACATTAGTTCCTTCATTTCTGATGGAGCTAAACGATATGGTGCCTTAACTACAGGCTTAGCACCAGGCACTAAGTCGATTCGAAACTCCACTTCTCTTTCTGTAGGTATTCCTGGTAATTTTTCTGGGAATACATCAGGAAAGTCAAAGACTACTAGCACATCTTTTAATTCCTTAGTTTTCACTTTGGAATCAATAGCATAAGCCAGGTAGGTCTCACTGCCTCGATTCATAAATTTCACAGCCTTCATCATAGAGATGATTTTAATGGTTGGTCTTATCTTATCACCGTGGATCGTGATCCAATTGCAGCCAGGAGTCTGCATCTGAACTGCTTTCTGATTGCAAATGATCTGGGCATCGTTTGCTGCTAACCAGTCCATTCCTAAGACTACATTAAATCCTTCAAGGATTATTGGATACAGTCTAACGGAAAATCTATGTCCTTCAAGATTGATGAAACAATCCTGAATAACTTCTGCCACCTTCATCGTATTTCCAATAGCCGTTTCGACTTTAAAAGTTTTGTTTAATCTTACAGTAGGTCTAGCTAAGGAAGGACAGAAATCTAGAGATATGAAACTTCTACTAGCTCCAAAGTCAAATAACACAGTAGCAGGTACGTTATTAACGAGAAATGTACCTGATACTACGTCCGGCAATGCTTTTGCTTCCTCGGTCGTTAATGTATATGCCCTACTTTTGGCCTTTGGAGCTTCCTTCTCTTTCCTATCTTTAATTACTACTGGTGCTGAAATCTTTAGGGTTGGGCATTCTATGAGTCGGTATCCAAGTTTTCCGCACTTGTAACACCTTAACCCTGATTTACTTGGGCAATTGGTGGCTATATGCCCAGGCTTACCACAACTGTAGCAAGTATTAGTTCCATACCTGCATTCTCCAGTATGTAATTTACCACATTTGGTACATTTAGAACTACCACTATGTTCCTGCTTCCTTCCTCCTCCTTCTCCATTCTTCTTATTTTGACCTTTAGAAAAGTCCGACCACTTCCTCTTTGATTCCGCAGGGCGGGAACCAAAGACTTCATCGTACATTGTCAAAGCAAGCTGTACGGTAGACCGATAGGCTTTTAAGTCTGAAGTCTTTACTAATCTTCTTATCTCGGATGGTAAACCCTGTATGTACCGCTTGATGCGTACAGATTCAGGAGTTATCAGATGGGGTACCAAATGAGCCATTCTATTAAACTTGGTAGTATATTCTCTATGAGTCATACTACCAGCTTCCAATCTAAGGAAATCTCTTTCGAGTTTGTCCATCTCATTATCTGGACAAAACTCCTCTATCAACAACATTTTTAGCTCCTCCCAAGTCATCCGGTTAATAGCTCTATCTCCCAAAGCTATGACCAAGTTCTCCCACCAACATAATGATTCGGAAACAAACGAATGGGCTGCATACTTGACCTTCTGATCGTCTCTACATTCACTAATCTTAATTACCGCCTCTATTTCCCTTATCCACTGGTGAGTAACGGTGGCATCCTTTGTTTGTTCCTTCAAACTTAGGAGGGTTTTCGTCTTTGAATGCCTTGTAAGGACATCTCTTCTTCCCTTTCTTTCGAGGTCTTGCCTCATATGAATCATCATATTCATAATCATAATCGAAATCATCCTCATCATCTGGCTTTTCTGCCGGTTGAGTCTCATCATTCTTCTTTCTATTCTCCTCTAAACTTGTTAATAATATTGGCAAAGCCGTGTCTAGTGCTTTGGCAACAGCCAAGTCTACAAGATTTTTAAGCTGAGGATCTATCACAGGTTCCTCTACTCGCTCTTCTCTCTCGATATGTTCTATTTCAGGTTCGGCATTGGTGGTAGACCGCGTCTGCCTTCTAGGAGTATTGAGATTAACCCTTCCTCCTCTTCTGCCTCTACCTTTACCTCTACCAACCATTTCTACAAAATATATGGAGTGTTTTAGTATTCGCATGATAGATTGATAGCTAGAACACAAGTGTATTGTAAACATTAATAACTGTGGCCACGACGAAATTAATTATTTACGCCACTTTCGATGCTCTAGTTATCCTCTATTGTGTTCCTACTAAATACTCATACCTTTTTCCTTTACCCTGGGTATCAGGCTATCATGACTAGCATCTCTACTGGCATTCTTACTGTCTCTTAACCCTAGTTTAAGTCTAGATACTTGGGCAAGTATCTAAATCTCTTAAACTATAGCTCTGATACCAACTTGTGACACCCACATCCCGGATCACCCAAGTTACCGACCAATTGTCGGATTTACTTATGAACATATAGTAAACAGAGAAACGTACATAGCGGAAGTCTTTTAAAATACTATTTTATATCATAACTAGTTTAATGTGCATTCTAAAGAAAGTACAACATAACTATTCTAATGCCAGTTGCCAAATATGCCAGATAGCCGCCAGATGCCTCTATTCTAGCCTCCTGCCTTTACTGCTGGAAGCTACATCTTTACCTGATACACATGCTTAAACATCTGTCAGCTTACGCTGGTGAGTTCTAAGTTTTAGTCAAAATATCTTTGACCTCTGTCTCATTCATAAATAGATTTATATGACACGCATTCAAAACATCACATTAACTTCTTGCCCAAACATAATATTTTAAACTTGCACACTTGTCTTTCCTGAGGTCACGTTAACCTCCAAGCGGTCGTCACCACTTATACATACCCTTGCACAAGGTGTCCATACTACATCCCACAAAGAAATGTAGTACATCTCTACGTCTTAAGTTACAAGATATCATGTGGCATTTGGCCAGACGTGGCAAAATCTTTCTTTCTTTACAGACCAATATGGTCAAAATATTTGACATGGCAAAACATGCCAAAAACTCTATCTCTTTCTCTTTACTCTTTGTCAAGACATTAAATGTCAAGACCTCTGCAAGTCAAGGTAAAACTCTGACTTCTCTACCATTACTTATCTGGGCACACCGTGATAAGTTCTAAAACGTTTTACGTGTCAAAACCATTTTCTTTCTCAATTTCTTTACTTTATGAATTCATGCTAACAAGGCAAGTATTCATTTTCTTTCTTTCTCTTCCTCTTTCTAAATCATTCGTTATCTTAAATCCTTATAATTGTTTCTCCATGATATATCAGGAAGACAAGGTGGTTATCTTCCTAGAGTAGTACCTACAACAGAGATGTTCCCAGGAAAGAATGACGGGTCCAGGAGGGATTTATACACCATTCTTTCCTTAGACAGAACATCTTGTTTGTCAGATAGCTACATACCAGTCGGATGGTTACCCAACGCTTCTTTGATATTTCATGAGTACTCCGTTACTTAGTTTTTAAGATTTAAAACATCTTTCATTCATAACCTCTTGCAACACATGAATGCTATCTCAAAGATTTAAATCAAGGTATATAGAATTTATGTAAACCTTTCTAGCATGGATACCGGCCCAAAACATTTAAATAAAATATTTAAAAAGGGCCTCATAGAACTCACCTCTAACTTCCTTCTCCTTCACACAATTCTTTCGTGCTAATGTAAACAGCACAATGACTGGGAGCAGGGTCTTAAGTCATTACAACATTACTTAACCATAAGTTCCTAGCTTAACCAAGTCATTAGGAACTAGGCAGAACCTTACCTCAGAACTATCTCCTGCGTATTGGGGTCGAAAAGCTGAAAACCTGACTTCTCTACGCGAACTGGGGCTCCTTGGCACGCTTACCAAGGTTAAGTGTGTGTTTCTAAGTATGTTTTGCTGTGTAGGATGCTTCAAAATCGATCACAAGTTCCATCTATTTATAGGCTGCCCGACGGTTCCATAGCGGACCGCTATCCCTACACATGTCGATCCGCTATCTAGTGTGGCGGTGTATTTTGCTTAGTGGGCACATAACAGCCCATTATACATCTCATGTCGGTCTGAAACGAATGAATTGCGGCTAGCGGACCGCAACGGATCCTATGTCGGTCCGATATCGATCCCCCACGTGTCAGTCTTTAGTGATTAGTCACCCGACACGTGTCACTCCCCGGTTGATTCGTTGCCCTTTACATAGCGGACCGCTATCCCCTCAGATGTCGGTCCGACATCAGCCTTCCTTTCCAAATTTTCATTTTTAGCCTCTGAACTTTGATTTATTTATAATTTATCCCCCCTACACTTTAACTTAATGTTACTTTAACCCCCTTAGGGTTTCATCACATGATTATTTCAACCCTTATACTTGTATTTCTTTGAATAGTGTTACACTATCAATCTCCTTCATGACCAGATTAAGGTATATTTATTTTTCTGAAAGGGGAATATATATATATATATATATATAACCGGTTTCGGGTATTTTTAAAACCGGTTTTGATTAGAAATATTGGAATCTATCAAGACCCTACGGGTAGGGTCGGTTCCGAAAGAACCGGTTTTTGGGAAGAACCGGTTCCAATTTCTTTAGCGGTTCCGGTTTTTTTTTTCACCTCTATTGTGCTCAACAACTTTTCAGTCTAAGGATTTACTTCTTTTTATTTTTATGTTTACTCTCCTTTTTCCATAAAATTTACTTTGCTTGATTTTATGCATTATAAACATCAAGAGCTTTTAAAGAAAAAACTAAAATGGATTTTGCATTTGAAATTTCACTTACAAATTAAAAGCTCATATACTTTGAAAGAAATGAAATATTTAATTTATTTATAATTTAATAAGATATCTATTTATTTATCGGTAATATTATAATCTCTTTATAAATTTTAAGTGTTGATACCTTATAAGATAAAAGATGGTACGTTATTATCAAAATTAGAAGCTAAACTTTTAATTGTTTATGTTAGTCAATGTTTTCGGACTTAAAAAATCGGATAATGTTGTAATTATTTTAAAAATATTTAAATACAACATAAAATTCAATTAATGTAATAATTGAAATTTTAAAATAATTATATTGTTATGTTGGTTGTATTTAAAAGAGTGTTTCCTAAAAGGAAAAGAAAAACACAATAATAAAAAAAAAATTTAGGGGAGAGTATTCAATTTAGCTACCTAAAAATATAACACAAATATCTTTCTAGATTAGTTGGTAAACACTTTTATAAGTGTATGAGTGGCCTCTTTGCAGAAAATATTTTTAATAAAAGACTTCAGATGAGTAGCAAGAGTATTTAATTTGATACCCAGAAATATAATACCAACATCTTCGTAGATTAGTCTAATATAGAAAAAAAAGATATATTACCAACATCTTCGTAGATTAGTCTAATAATTCATATGAAGATAGCTCCTATGTGTACATAGTTATGGAGTATGTTGAGTAACAGAGTTGACATTTTTTTTCTTTTTAGTGCTTGATTCAATTGTCATTTATGGTTCTTTGCAGGTTATGCGAGGGTGGTGGTGAGTTGTTGAACCAGATTTTGCAAAAGTAAGGACTCCCATCTTGTAGACAAATATCGACTTTTTTTAGTAAAACAAGTTAGTTCTTAATTAAATGTCGATTTCGATTTGATAACGAACTCGGAACCTATATGTAGCTGTTCAAAAATGGTAATTAGTCGTTGCAAATTTGGCATAAAATCTAAAGGCTTTTATCAATTTTCAAGTTAAATAGTAATAATCTTTTTGACCACAAAAGTCAAACATGCCTCCTCATTTGGCAAGAATGATGCTCAAAGTTGCTCCAGAATGCCATTGACATGGTTTGGTATATTGTGACATGACCCAGAGGTATGAAAACACATTATGCAGGTTGTCTTAGTGTCTTACATTGACCCGATATTCCTAAGCTGATGCTAACCTTTACTTGTTTTTTATTTTTTATTTTTTTAGAACTTTCTTTTCAAGTCGTGCAAAGATGATTCGTTGTTAAAAGGCAATAGATTTTGGTCTATCAAACTCGCGCATTTCAGATTCTTCACCACCCTGGATTGAAGATGGAGGTTAAAGTCCCTATTAAACCAAAAGTGTGTGGTTCGGATGGTTTAGCCCTGCACCTTGAAGCGGGTTCGAGACACCAAAACAGTGTGTGGGCCGGATGGTACAACCCTGCCCCTAGAACCGGGTTCGAATCCCTGGGTGACTTCTTTTTTCTTTTTTTTTTCTTTTTCCCCACTTTGACTTAATTGTTTTTTCAAATTTTTGCGTTTAATTGTATTTTGAGCACACGTTTCGATATTTTATGCATTGGGTTTATCGAACACACGTTTAGGTATTTGGTATCGTGAAAGACTCCCCGCCACAACGCGCGGGTTAAGCCCACTAGTTATAATAAATAAGTAACTAAGAGGACACGTGTCACTCTCTAGTGTCTCCTCACATTTATTTTCTCACTCCTCTCTCCTATTAAATAATGATATTTAAAAAATATATTTTTAGATATTTAATATAATAGTTATTACATCACTAAATATATAAATTTAATATGAAATTTATTACGAATACTTATAATTCTGATGTTATTTATAAATTTTGAAAAATAGATTTCTATTATGGATAGTTATCATATTATCAAGTCTGTCTCCATTATTTTAAACAACTAGATTAATAATTCGTTTAAATTTTTATTTATAATTTTTTTAATTCAAAATTTTGTTCATCAATTAAATTGTTCAATTATTTTATAATTTATAAATTATCATTACTAACTACCATCTAATTTTTTCTTTATTCAGTCCGTGTAATATACGGATTTTCTAACCTATTATAATATATATTATAAAACATGTATACTATAAAAGTTCGTCTGTATACATTGGGTTCGGTTTTGTTTGGTTTTTTCGCTTTTTAAAAAATACAAAACCGAAATTGAACCATAATTTTTTGTTTTCATAAAATACAAAACCGAACTATCGGTTATTAGTTTGGATCGGTTTTTTTTTTACGGTTTTTTCATTTTCGGTTTGATTAACTTGGTTTTTTGCTCGCCCTAGAAACAAGGTTCTAAGGTTGGAGAACGATTTGGGAAGTCATTGGGTTTGTTGCTAAGCAGGTGAAACATATTACTATTTTTTTTAAAGGCGAACATTGAATATTGTGACGTCGCACCCCCCGTCACGTGAGAGAGACTCGTCCAACTCCGGCCAATATGTTGTCTTAACCGGGCCCACTTGGCGTCAGAGTTGGAAAGCTTTCAAGGAAAAACTCCACCCAATACGGCCCCTTCCGGGCTTAAGGGAGAGCCGAGGCTCAAACCCTAGATCGGCGTGGGTAAAACCCTGATGCATCAGCCTAAGAGCTAGGCCTCATTTGCGATGCCGCGGAACGTATTGGTGGTGTCAGGGATCGAACCCGGTTCCCTTGGGACTTCGGGCCTTACCTCAACCACTACACAACAACCTTTTTGGCAAATATCATAAAAAATCAACATACTTTCTGTATTTTCTCACAAAAGTCCCTCAACAAAGTTTTACATAAAAAAACCAACATACTCTTTTTTTTCTCACAGAAGTTTCTCAACAAAATTTTGGTGACAACTATTTACTCTAGTAACTGAATCGGCAAAAGCAAGGCAAAGGAAATGGACCGACAATTTGTAAGAAACTCGTAGAAGAAGCCAGATGGCAGTGGTGAATTCAGCAGAGGATTGGGCTTTCGCAGGTTTCGGGGGTTTGTCGGACGTCGGTGGAGTGAAGCGGGAGGTTCTCGTGACGACTGACATAGTATATATAAAAAAAATCAATCACAACGGACCCAACAGTTGGAGAGCGGGCTAATTGCGACTCGGAATTGGGTGGCTTACCACCAGACCAAACCAACACCCTGTGCGTGAATCAGTGGCGGATTTAGGAAAAAAATCCAAGGGTATCTAAAATTTCGTTCAGGGGTATCTGGATACATAAAACGGTAAAAAAAAAAAAAAATCCCGTTGCGCGTCGAAAATTCCCACTACGAGTCGAAAGTTGAGCTCCTCGTAGATCCGCCCCTGGCGTGAATAGTGATCATTCTCACAGATCTGGATAGGTTCAAGAACTTCTAAATGTACGTTTATATATAATGTTGTGTAAAGTGATTAAATATAAACTAAATGCACAATGCATATCAATATGTTTGAGGTTTTTTCTATCATACAATAACCAGCATGCATGTTATAATACTCAAAAAAAAATCATGAAAATAAATGACTAATTATCATACATATAACTTCAATTTAAAATAGATTTTATATAATAATAAATAAAAAGCCCAAGTGAGTTTGAACAAACATTTAGGTTATCCAGCAGTTGTGAAGAGAAATCCCATACATGTTTTTTTTGGAGAAAGAAAGCACCAACCTTGAGTTTATAAAATAGCACATTTGCCACTTTCAGCTCTCTTTCGAAGCTCCTCAGTCTCCCTTTGGGCTCTCTCCAAATTCTCTCTGAGCTTCCGGATTTCATCATTGGATTTCGTTTGAGCAGCATGAGCCATTTCTTCGGCCTTCAACCGGGCCACCTGTTCTTCCGCCAACTTTTGTTCAAGTCTTGTAGTTGTTTCCTTCAGCCTCGACTCAACCTGTACATCATCGATTAAATTAAACTTAATTTATAACGTGCCATTCAACTTAAACCATGTTAACAAGAAAAACTACTCCAAATGGGTCGCTATGAGTTATGTTTTTATCTCAAATGGGTCGAGTCAAAAATTTTACCTAAAAGAAATGGGTCAAAATCCATCCCAAGTGTAATTTTAGATTTTGTGTATTTACTAATAATACCATTTTGTAATCATGCTTAACACATTCATTATTTATAAAAAGAAGTCCAAAACAAAAGAGAATATATTTGTGGGTCGACCCAAACCGACTTGTAAAACGCAACTTGTGTTGAAAAAGTGGACTTCAAAAGGTTAAAAACAGAAACCAGTGGAAGCTCGATCTGGATTCGAACCTAACACCTCTGCTAGTGAGAACCACTTACCACTACGCCACCCCTTGAAGGTTGACATGACCCATTTTGACCGACACTAAAAGTGATCATGAGTTATAAGTCAGAGAAACAGAAAATGTTGTATAAAAAAGATATTTCAACCCAAACATCGCAGCCAAGCCTAGATACCTCATGATCAAGCAGACAAGCACTAGTTTTTTTTTTAAATAGCTTTAGAAATCCGCTAGTATAGTACTTCTTTTTGCATAATTAATCTATACGCCTATTTCTCCCTGCAAGTAAAACCGATTTCATTCTACTAAGGTAAGAAGTAGCCTATTTGCCATTCAAAGGTCAAATATGGTATTATCATTTATAAGAAAGCAGGATCAGACAGTTACGCTGATTTCCGATTAATATGCAGACCAGAACGTAACAAAAGTTTAAGAACAGTAAAAATACCATTTCAGTAATTCGCATAAGTTGCTCTTCATATGACTTATGCATCTGCTCTGTCAGCTCAGATATTTCCTGTTTGCTATATCCCTGCAAAGATTGAACTTCTTCTGTTTGTTCATGAAGCTTCATAGTCCCTCTCTGTCAAGTACATGTATAGTTTGTGTAACATTAATGATTGGTCAAAAAAAATGGGTAAATAAAAAAAATGCAAAATGGTAATGAAAAATAATGCGTTTCACCTTTAATTCACTAAAAATCTCATCAGTGTATGGTTTCCCGTTGTTCTTGGTCAACACCATGTTGACAAGAGCAAGAAGTTCTTGCACTTGTTGCGCTTTCTTCCTTTGATCTTTGGTCCTGTTATCAAATAGAACACATCTATCCCCACACAAGCTAAGGGTGTCCTGAACCAATAGTCAATTATTACGTTTTTAACTATTAAATAACGGTCAATTTCGATATCAAACAAAAAAGAACCATGCGTTGGCCTATATCGCACCTTTAATGATTTAGGACAGTCTTCTAAGAACTCTTCCAAAGTCTGTTCATTCTCCTCAAGTTCATCCCCACCAGTAAAAACCACAACCATATAATCATTAATGTTGGTCCCAAATAAGGTCCTCAAACTACTAATTGCAGCTTCTTCTTCTTGTGAAAACCGATTCCTAACCGAGAGGACAACAAGAACAGCATGGATACCGTCCCTCGCCATATTGATACATTTAACAATCTCCTTCCCAATAAACTCAGTATCAACAGAAGAATCAAACAGTCCTGCCATTATAGTATGTACTAGCCATTAGCAGTCTATAATCAAACAACTAATTAATTAGTTTTTAATAGTGGTGTAAAAGTAGGTGTAGGAGGCTGAGTACTCGGTACTCGGTAGGCGATTTTCTTCAACTCGGTCAACATTACTTGGAATCGGTCAAACCCGGAGCTAGTCTGTCCAACTCAGACAGCTCGGTCAAGTCAGATTTTCGTTGTTTTTCACCGATTCTTGTTGGATTTTCGTTGTTTTTGACAGAGATACCTTGGAAGACGAGAATTAAATAATTACCATGTCTATAATATTAAAGAATATATATCAATTTTTGAAATACTTTAGTATTTGAACACGTATTTTGTTATAAATATTAGTAAACTTATGATATTTGACATATATATATATAATTTCCCGAAAATTAATTTCTTTATAATTTACCATGTATTCCCTGAGTACTCCCCGCCTAGGCCGAGTACTCACAACTCCCAGACCGACCTGGCAGCGCCTAGGTACTTCTGAACATTACTTTTTAAACATAATTTAAAATACCAGGAGTGTCTATAACATTAAGCATCTGTCCATCTTTGAGAACGGTTGTCCTGAGCTCAGAAGTATTAGTTACACCAGCAGAGCTTGCCTTTGATATGAATTCTCTCTTTCCAAGGATGCTATTCCCTGTGGCACTTTTCCCATTCCCTGTCCTCCCAACCAAAACAAGTGTTCGAAGTGCATTCAAAGGAGATGTGAACTCCCAATCATCATCAATCGAACTTCCCCCCATGATCTCTACATCACAAGTTATATAAGTCGATTATAAACCCTAATGATCTTACAATAACATGATACGGCAATAAAACAACAGATGCAAACAAAATTAACTTAATAGCACAAGTTTTGATGTAAAATTCAATCCAAAACAATTAAAATCAGTAGCGGGTGATGTAAACCCTAATGATCTTGACTGAGAAACGAAAATTAAAGAATGGAATTCTTAATATGCATATAGAAAAGAAGGTTTTGAGGAGACGAAGAATTACCTGAGAGAGAATTTGTTAGGGTTTAAGCTGAAAGAAAGAAGATGAAACGATCGAATTGAGAGGAGATTATGATCGCAGGACGTGTTGTTGAATTTATATGTGCTAACTCGACGACACGCTAAGAATCGCGTGGTTAGTCAAACACAACTTATTAACCTATTTACACGCAATGGTATAAATGAATAAATCTACATTATCTAATCATCAATCAATAATTATAATAACTAGAAATTATGACCCGCGCGTTGCGACAGGGTCGTACAGTGAAATTAATGTGGTTAAGTATATAATTAAGTCCGCGTATTTGTGAATCTTGCTACACGTGTTGCGGATGTGATATTAACGTCCTTAAATATGGTGACATTAGCACCCCCGCGCTCTGCTGCGGGAATCTGACCCTAAACGGTTAAAGCAGTAACAATAACGTGGCTAAGCACAAAAAAGAAACGTGATTAAATACATAAAAGAAATGTATGAAGTTACGGCGATCGGTTAGTCTAATAAAAAGAAATGTAAAAAAACGAAAGAAAAAAACCCATAAAAAATTATGGCTCAACAGATAGGTGACATGTGGCGTGACGGTGAGAAAAAACACATAATTCTAACATTTTACAAAGTTGAGGGGGGAGTTGTGGTAGACACTTGTAAATAAGTATAACAAAATTTATACCGGGACGCAAAGAAAAATATTAAACATAACAAACAATTAATTTTTTAGAGGTATATTTGAATTTTTAGAAAGATGAGGGGTATTATTTGAAAATGTGAAAATTGAAGGGGTGCATACGAAGGAAGGAAAAAAAATCTTATTGGACACCGACGTTGCATATTACAAGTAAGCTAGAAATTATGACCCGCGCGTTGCGGCGGGATTGTATAGTGACATTAACGTGGTTAAATACGTAATTAAGTCCGCACGTTTGTGAATCTCGCTACACGTGTTGCAGCTGTGACATTAACGTCATTAAGTACGGTGACATTAGTACCCCACGCTTTGCGGCGGGAAGCGGAACTTAAACGGTTGAGGCAGTGAAAATAACGTGGCTAAGGACAAAAAAACGTGATTAAGTACATAAAAGAAATGTATAAAGTTACGGCGACTAGGTTAGCCCAATAAAAAGAAATGTAAAAAAAATTAGAAAAACCAAAAAAAATTTATGGACTAACAGATATGTGACATGTGACATGTGACGTGGCGGTGTGAAAAACACCTAATTTTGGCATTTTACAAAGTGCAGGGAGAATTGTGGTAGACACTTGTAAATGTATATAACAAAATTTATACCGGGACGCCAAGAAAAAATATTAAACACAAAAAATACCTTTTTTAGATATATTTGAATTTTTAGAAAATTGAGGGATATTATGTAGAAGTGTGAAAATTGAGGGATGCATATGAGAAAAGGAAAAAAAAACTCATTGAATGCCGACATTAGTATTTGAGAGTACGTAGAATATAATAAATACACATTAGTATAAATCTATGTCGTAGATTTTTTTTTTTAACAATAGTTTTTCTCTTAAATACCGTCTAATCTAGTAATCTATATTTGAAGGATTTTAACCCATATTATTTTTTAAGGGTGGTCATTAATGTCACTCCGTCACAAGACACAGACTTTATTGAGTATTAAGTATATTGAGTATTAAGTATCAGGGATCAAACACATTGCAGCGTGGCAAAAGGTTGGGGTCACCTTTGAATTGGAATAACATGACATTGTTACAAAATTATATGACATTTAACACTAATGCTCTTAAAAACTTGTTAAAATATTTAAAATGTTATTGTTTGAATTCTAAATTTCTAACACTAACAAATAAAACAAGGTTATCGAAATCGGGTTGGACCAAGGTTATCTATCATCATGTCCAACCACACGTTGGACCACACGAGATTCATTTGAAATATCTTTTAAATAGGATTATAAAATTTATTTATTAATAGTTCCTTTTTCAAATAAACACCTTGGAGGATTTGAATATTATTTCTTTTAGTTTAGATTTAGATTTAGAATTGGCTTTGGTTATACACGCATCTTATACGGACACATAATTATTGCGACGCATACGGGTCGTATTGTACCATACGACCCGTTTGCTTCCAAAACAGTCAAATCAAGCAATGTTACATGTAGTATGGTACAATACGACCCATATGTGGTCTATCTTTTGATTTTTAATTTATTGTGAACTTAATAAAACTAGATAGATAGATAGATACATAGAAAATTTACAAATTAGCAGACTGATTGAGGTTCATGGGTAAAAATGATAAAGTGTATGTGTGTGAAGTGTATCAGATTATGTGAGACGTTATTCTACATCGTCAAATAAATTTGAATATTGTCTTTCACATGTAGATTGGTCGACCACCAATAAGTCAAACACCATGTTTCCTTGATGAAGAGTCCCGATGTAGAAGAACCTCTTATCATCATCCCTACTAATTTCTTCGTTTATGAAGGCATCGTTTGAATTAGTTGGTTTTTGTGTGAACACAATAATTCACATCGTAAACCAACTTACACAAAGATAACCCCAAAAAAATCAAAATAGTGAGCCTAACAATCAAAAAATCATAGTGGTTTTTGTTTGTTGCTTGTTTACTTATCTACCTTTTTTAATATCGGGAATAACTAAGATCAAAAGCGCAATTGTACTTTATGCATGCTATTTCACTTGTAATTTTTCACCATATCTACCTTTGCTTGTGAAGATCTACTGATACTTTGTCCTGTTTGTGAAACTGTAAAAAACGGAAGCTTGGAGGTCTTGATTCAAGCTTCATCGGTCCAAGCCTTCAGGGATTTTGTGTAACACCCCAAAATCCAAAGAAAATGGAAGTAGAAGGACTAGAACTATAAATACTCCAAACCCCAAGGGCTGAAAAATGAAAATATGAAAAAGGGACGGTAGCGGACCGCTACCGGATTCCTAATGGTCCGCTACGTGGCCGGAAAGGAATGAGTACGGGAATGACACGTGTCGGGTGACTAGCGGGTGACATTTGACGCGTGGAATTCTATAGTGGACCGTTATGCCTGACCCTAACTGTTCGTTACGTATTGCGCAAGTTTGCCGGCTGACTAAGAGATGGTAGCGGTCTGCTACCCACCTTTTAGCGGTCCACTACCAGCGCCCAATTTAGCCTATAAATTGATGAGCCATGGAGCTCATTTCATCATCCTAAACACACATTCAATACACACACTTCTGAGATCTGATCTCGAGCCCGATTCGCGTCCGCGATGTCGATTTCCCGCTTTTCTGTTCGCAATACGCAGTAGATAGTTCGAATGTAAGGTTCTGTCTACTATTTTATGATTAGGTTGCTTACCACCAGGATAGGTATGTGTGCCTAAGTAATGTTATAATAGCTTAGGACCTTAAGCCAAGCAATTGTGCTATAGTAATCAAAGTAAAGATATTGAGAAAGAAAAAGAACGCTAGATATGAGTTCTATGACACCCACTTTTATATTATTTTAAATGTTTTGGGTAGGTATGCATGCTATGAAAGATTTTACTTGAATACTATGAGACCCTGGTTTTAAATATTTGAAATGTTTTGGGTCGGTATGCATGTTAAAAAGTTTATGTCTTAAATCAAGGCTTTGTTTGTAAACATTGCTTTGTAGTAAGAAGAAAGATTACAAGAACAATTGTTTAAATTGATTTTTTAAAAATAGAAATATTTTGGAAAGAAAAATGGTTTTGGCACGTAAAATATTTTGAGGTCTTATCATGGTTTACCATGATAGAGATAGTAAGAGGTCTTGGCATACTTTACCTTAACAAATATTTGAAAGATGTCTTGGCATGTCTTGTCATGACATAGAAAGAGAAAGAGTTTTGGCATGTGTAACACCCGGATAATTCCCGAGTAAAATAAAGACCAAAAGTATCAAAATATAAAGTTCAGGGGTTAAATTGAAAGTTTTCCAAAGATAAATGGCTAAAAGTGAAAAATCTGAAAATGAGGCGGATATCAGACCGACATCTATTGCATATCGGTTCGACATGTGTGTGAGGAAGGAATGAATGAGGTAGTGACATGTGTCCAGTGACTCATCAGTTGAATTTTGACGTGTGGCTCGATAGCGGCCCGCTATCCCGAACCATAACGGTCCGCTAGCCGCAAAAATCAGGCGGGTCAAATGGGAGCTTGACGCGTGTAGGGCTGACTCGTCTAAGGGAAGTCGGACCGACATCCCCCTACATGTCGGTCCGATATGAGGCCGAAATCATCCTATAAATAGATGGCTCGATTTTCAGACTTCGGTACACACAAACACCTTCAACAAAACACACCTAAGCTCTGGTAGGCTGATTCCTGAAGTTCTGGTCCGCTCTCGAAAGTCCGGTTTCTCTCAATTCTTTCAAAAACTACCGTAGATAGTGCCGAGGTAAGGTTTCTAAACACCCTGAGGTTTCTTCGTGTAAACCTAAGATAGGGGTATTGATTATGATAATGTAGAATATGATTTAGGGTTCTGTCGAAGTGTTGATTGTTATATTCAATACAGGAGGAGGTTCTGCTTGAGGTGAGTTCCTCTAAACCGTGCTCTATAAATGTTTTGTAAATGGTTTTTATCTGAGATCCCAATACTATCCGTGCATATATCCTATAATAAGTACTTATTATGGCCATGATTGGGGTGGGACCTAGGGACAAGACTGATCCTCTTGTTTAAGATCTGGTACGTATGGGACCAGCGCGCCGTAAGGTCTCTATATATATGTATGTTGTAGACTCAGAACCCGAGTAAAGCAGAGGTTACTAGGTGATGGATTGGAGGGGATGGTTGTAATACCCATACGGGGCATTCATCCATGTATCAAAGATAACCGTAAATATGATTTTGTTTATGAACTCGCCAGCGTTAAGCTGATCCAAAATATTTTCAAATGTTTTTTAGCACAGGTGAACCCTAGCTGGTAGTTGGCATTCCATGAGATGTACAAATGTTTTGAGATAGGGATGACTGAGGGCAGGTCACTGTGTGACTATAAGGCCTGGGTGGATGACATGATTCTTCGTGAGCTGTAAGTCCAGAGTCATTTATGTTGTATTTTGCCAGTCAGTCCATATTGTACAAACGTTATGTTATGAAATGAAATAAGTTATGATGTTAAGTCTTCCGCTGTATATAGTCGGTATCAACGTCACAGTAACTAGAAGGCGACCTTCAACCGGTATGTAGTTATCTGATGAACGGAATGTTTTGTCTAGGAAAGAGCGGTGTATAAATATCTCCTAGACCCGTCGCTCTTACCTAGAAACATATCTGTTGGAGGTACTACTCTGGTAGATGACTGTCATGTGTTACGGGTGTGACAGCATGAATTGTCGTGTTAAAAAGAATGTTTTGACCTTGATGGTTTGGAAAGAATTTTTTTTGCCACGTATGGCCAAATGACCACATAAGGTCTTGCAATTTGGCTATGATTAACAAGCCAGAGACTGCTATATCCCCGTGTGGGACGAAGACTGTAAAGTGGTATGATTAAGCGATGACGACCGCTTAGAGGTTAACGTGACCTCAGAAGCGCAGTTCTTGGTGCTTTGGTAGGAATTGCAATGATAATAACTATGTGTGTGCAAGAAGTTAAAGTGACGTTTTTAAATGTGTCATATAAAACCATTTATGTGCAAGAAAGAGGTCAATGACAATTTTTACTACAAACATAGAACTCATCAGAGTAAGCTTCTTCATTTACGTTAAAATCTCTACTAAAGTCAGTAAAGATAGAGAATTCTTTCATTTTCATTCTCAACTTTATAGTGACTCTTCAAAAAATTATTCCTTTTCATTCTCAACTTTATAGTGACTCTCCAAGAATTCATTTATTTTCATTCTCAACTTTACAGTGCCTCTCATCTTTTGATGACAGTTGAAGAAAATTTATGATAAATAATGAAGTGGAAAAGTTTTACCAGTTCGATGCTAAATATCTGAATTCCAACTTTATAGTGATGACAATATTGAGACGAGGGCATCACAAATGGTCGTGCACATTACTGACAGTGGTTTCATAATTATAAACAGTTGCAAATATTTAACATCAAATTAGTTGACCAAATTATCAAAGTATTTAACATCGAAAACTAGGGGTGTTCATCGGTCTGGGTTACGGTTTTTCGAGTTGGTTCTTTATTTGTTGGAACCACAATCCGAACCGAACCTAATTCGTGGAAACCTAATCTAAACCTAAATTCACTTTATAATTCGGTTTGGTGTTCTGTTTGAACCTAACAAACTGAATTAGCTAAAAAAAGAAAAGACATGTTTTTTTTTATTTTGAGTAGCCATAACAAGTTCGTTTTAAACACCACAACATTTTAGGAAAGTCTAAAAAAAAATATTCCTTCTCAAATAACAAGTTCGGTTCAAACAACACGACTAAACTCACAAGTTTGGTAAATGTTATTAACAGGTCTCAATCGGAACACTATCTAATTTTAGTAATACCATATAAACCGTATTCTATTTTCGATTATTGAAGGCTCAAAATAATTAATTTAGGATAATCAACTTCATAAAAAAATATCCAAAGTAAAATTAATGATTTATAATCCATATATGTGTATTGGTTATTGATATAAATGAATTGAATTAACTATTAAATATGGATTAAAATAGTGGTATAACCCAATTGGTTTTTCGGTTCAAACCGAATTCAAAATCTTGAAACCTAAACCAAACCAAAAACCAAATTACATATTAAGTTTTTTGTTTGAACCAAACTGAAAACCAAATTACATATTCGGTTTGGCTTTAAACGATTTCGGTTTCGATTCGGTTATCGGTTTGAAACCAAACATTGAACACCCTTATCGAAAACATTACTTCAAGAAATTGAAGACTGTTTTGAATGAAGAAACAAGAAAAGGATAGGTGATGATGATGCATGTAGGATCGTGAAAGTACAAGATGGTTCTGTTGAAATTGGCGGAAACAATAGCAACTACACAAGTATAATCGAGTAAACAGAAAGAATACTTATAAGAACATTGTTGTATTAAGCTTTTGCGAATAAACGATTACAAATAAAAACTCTATCAAGAAGCACACATACAATGAAGTGTTTACACAGTATTTATACTAACTTAGAATCAAGACAGACCCTTGATTCTAAGGATCAGATCTAACACAGACCGTTGATCTTTTGTATAAAGCTAACAATACAAGTTTAGTCTAAGCTAGCTAACTTTATTGAAACGTCTTCTTTATGCATCATTACTTGCATGCTTGGAGAAGAGCATTGTTGTCCGTCATTGGTTGCACCATTGAGGTTCCTTCCACTTTAAGTGTGTCAGTAGCTTTTGCAGAAAGTTGTCAGTGACGCTTGCAAGGCTGGTCAGCTGCAACATTTGATCTTCAATGAATGAATAACTATCAGTAGTAGAGTTGTTGATCAGCAGCAAGATATGACCATCCAAAGCTGCTGATGATTTGCCTATCAGCAGCATCAAGTGTTGATGCTGCTGAGAAGCCTATCCGCAGCAACTCTGGTCTTCAGCAGATAAGGCTATCCGCAGCAGATTTGTTCTTCAGTAGAAGAACAAGTATCCGCTGCAGATAAGCTTATCCGCAGCAGTTTGTTGGTCAGCAGCAAACTCTGAGATCAGCAGCATTTGTACTTAGAGAATTTTGTAGCCATCAGTCTTTATTTCTACAAACTCCCCCTAGACTGATGCTACCAAAACTCTCTTACTGCTTTTGTTGCTGAAGCTTTTGCATGTGGCTGACAATTCTTTCAACCTCATATCCTCTTTGGTCCTTGTTGGGATTGTTAAGAGGAAGCTCAGATAGAGTCTTGATGTCTTTGCTGGCCATTTTGAAGATAGCTTTGCTTGAACATCTCATCTTCTGTCCTTTAACATCTGTCAATGTGAACTCATCTTTTTCAGCATTGTAGGACCAGCTGATGAATGGAGAGTGAGATTGGAGAGGTTTAACATCAAGGATTTCATCTCTGCTGGGGTTGAAGTGATGTTTGATTGTCAGCAGCAGATGTCTCCCACCTTCATTCATGGGCTCATTGACTTCACCCAGCTCCATCATTCTTCTTAGATCAGAATCTGAAAGCTGTAGTACCTCATCAACAGATATATAAATTGATCTTTTAACTTCCGTCCTCCCCCTGAAAACTTCAAACCATTGGTCTTGAGACCTGTATGACCATCTGATTATTTCTCTTGAGTCTTCTTGTTTGAAAGTGGGTTTGTTTTTCTTTTTGGGAGGTTGTTGATAAGTAGGAGTTGGGTGTGAGGATTTGGACTTTGAGGGTGGAGAGGAGGGAGGTCTAGGATGGAGAGTGGAAGGTTTTTGGATTGAGGAAATGTTGGGTGAGGGAGAAGGCTTGGGTTTCTTTGTTTTCCTTTCTTCTTCTTGAATGATTACCCTTTTCTTGGAGCCTTTCTTCTCCAGTCTTTCTTCCTCATCCTTCTTGACTTTAAGGTAGAGGGCTTGCAGGTTCATAAAATTCATGGGACCTAGCCTCTTTCCACTCTCTCCTCTAGCCTTAAGGAAGTCAATCATGATCTTCCTTTCTTCATGGGATCTTCGGTTAAAGGCAATGGTCTTTTTGGACTTTTGTTTGGCTTTTTCTTCTTCTTCAGCCTTTTTCTTGTTTGCCAATTGACCATGCTGACCCATGAAGGCTCTGTAGATTTCTTTATTGGATAGTTTCTCAAGGTAGTCTACATCCTCACCTTGAGAAATCAGAGCATTTACACATTCCTCTCTCATTTCTTTGGCTAGTTCAGAATCGGTTATTCTGAACTTAGCCTCTTTCTTCTTCTTCTTCTGTATCTCTTCTTCTTCCCTATCGAATTGTTTCTGCAGTTGAAGTGCAAGAGCTTCATCTTCTTCAATTTGATAAACTACATGAATCTTTACTTTCAGATCATCCAGCTGTTTTGCATACAGCTGGATCCGTTGTTCTCTGAGGAGAATGGCTGTGAGTCTGTCTTGAGCTTTCTTTAGTTCAGCCATCTCTACTTCTTATCTTCTTCTTCTTCTATCCTCCTTTTCTTTCTTCTCTTTCTCAATTCTTTCTTCATCTTCTTTGGTCATTAGTCCCTTTCCCTTATCTTTGTTGGATGCCTCTGCTTCAGCTTCATGGACCACAACAGTAGGTGTAGTAGATGTTGTTGAGATCTCAGCTTTAGCTTCATTGGCATGTTGGGGAATGAACAAGGGAAGGGAACTTTCTTCATCTTCTTTCCATTCCGTACCTGTCACTTCTTTCCATGCTTCTTTCATCTTTTCCTCGTCTCTTCTCTTTGATTCTTCTGATGTGTTCAGTCTAACTGTTGGAGAAGAGAGAAAGGATAGGTCCGAGTCAGATCCAGATTCCTCCGTATAAAGAGAAGCCTTGATGATTTTGATCATTTCTTGACTTTCCAAGGAGTTTACATTGACTTTGTGCAGGAAAGCTGAAGGTAGGAGCAAGATCTCTTTGATGTTGATTGAGAGAGAAGATCCATTGCTTAGGGAGAAGGTGAAGTCATGGGAGTCAGTGCTTATCCATCCTTGCACTTCTACATCCCTGACCATTCTGTTGTACAGGAATCTTCTCCAGCAGATCACCTCTTCTTCAGTTAAAGTACTGCTCCTGATTATGTCAAGTCTTCTCGGAGCAAGTCTTTGTTCTGCTGCTGATGAAGATTTAGGATAAGCCGCCCTGTTTGCTTCTTTTAGTAGTCTTTCAAACCAGGGCATGTTATCCTCCATTAAGTCATAGAACCTGCTGATTGCAAGTTCAGCTGAGAGATCTGGTGAAGTGTTGACACATTTTGTTAGATACAGATTGAGAACTTGGAGGGCATTAAGAGAGTTCCAGTTTAGCTCTTCTACTCCACTAAACTCCCATCCAATCAAGAATCTCTCAGCTCTTTCATCATATCCCCAAGCTAGAATGGAGTTAAATTCTAGCTTCTTTGAAGTTGGAAAGAGTTGGGAAGTTGATGAAAGACTTATTATGGTTGCAGCTTCAGGAAGAAGGCTGAATAATGGAGGTGTGTCTTCATGAAGAGTTTCTTCTTGTAGCACCTCATCAACAGCTCGAACAACTAACTTCCAATCCTCAGTGACATCTTCCTCTTCATCTACTGAGTCTGGCAAGTCATGGATTTGAACAAAATCAGGTTTGTATAGGGAACTTTGAAACACAGTCTGCTCTTGTATCCATTCTTCGAGGCTGTAGGCATCATCTTCCTTGGTAACCACCTCCCCCTTTTTGGTTGCATCAGTGAAAAGGGATATATCTGTTTGAGTTCCCACTGATACAAGAGAGGGAGTAGGCACAGTTGGGCATTGATGGGCTTCATGCTTAGAGACTTGGTGTCTTAGTTTGGACACTTCAGCCTCTAGCATAGCCACCTTGGCCGTCAATTCCAAGTTATGAAGTTTCAGTCTGTCCTCATCCACAGTTGTGGAATCCTTAGAGCTAGATGGGGCCTTAGGCCTAGCCTCTGCATCCCCATCACCCATGGTTTCTTGGTGCCTGAGATTCCTCTCAGTGAGGGGAGTTTCCAAGGAAACATCCTCACTGTGAGTTGCAGTGGTTAAGGTCTCAGCGATGTTGTCACTGTCCTCCTGGTCATTTGATGGACCAGCAGTAGTGACAGCCTCTTCCACATCCACTCTATCAATACTACCAGAGTGAACCTTCTTAGGTGATGAACCTGGGTTAGGTGCGCCAGCAGCCAAGTTAATCAATACCTCTGATATAGTGGTTGTTGAAGAAGGCATATCATCTTGACCAGGTGTCTCTACACTTAGGTTCAGATAAGAGAAATAATGGAATGGCTCAGGGGGTTGCTCTATGGATCCGGGATGTGATTCTGATCTTAATAGAGAGGCTTCCAAGGAAGTCTCTCTAGTGTTGTGGCTATCCCTTTTGATATTCTCATCAGAATATTGGGATTCTGAATGAGGGCTTAGAGGTTGGGTTTGGGCCTTGGAGGCAAGAGAAAAAGGAGTTCTCTTGCCCCTTTTTCTGGTATATGTCGTTGCAACCGGGGCCCTGTGTTCCGGTTGAACAATAACATCCAAAATAGGTGTAAGTAATTTTTGTACTTGTGCATCCTTAGTAGTATGCACAGGGGTTCGAATGGTGGAAGCAGACTGTTGTTCAGGATGTGAGGTGGAGGGTGTGGGATCAGTATCAGTTGGGATTGTTGAACTGTCACTCGGGGTACTTTGTATGTTCAGCATTGTAGATAACAATGGAACATTGACTCCTGAGAACTTTTTGGAAACAGTTCTCATGCTTTGAAAAATATTATTTTTATGTCCCAACATGATGTAGATTCTTGCAGGTTTTGAAAGTTCTTTTAGTTCTTGATTAAAAACCTCCTGCAAGAATCTTGGGTATATAAAAAATTGTTGCTTTGCACCCTCTTGAAGGTTATATCTCAAACCCTCAAAGATGAGGTGTGCAAAGTTGAAGCCTAGACCAGTAATCATACCATGGAAGGCGGAGGCAAGTGCGGAGCTCAATTGATGCCATCCACTTCTCTTATGAGATATGCATTGGAGAAAAGTGTGGCAGAGATACTTCTATGGAGGGCCTATCAGCGCCTTCTCTATTGTATACTCATTTTGATTTCCAGTGTACCCTATGGATACAAAGGTCCTCATGTACTCGTCCTTTGAGTATGAGATGGTTGCTCCCTCATCTTGAAGCTTAAGATGTTTTCGGAGTGTGGCTTCCGAGATGGTGATGTCCTTGCCGTCTAACTTGGCTTTAATTTGGGGAATCCCCTGTTCGGTAGAGTAGACGGCGGTATTCCAGAAATCCTCCATATGAGGGATATATATGGTAGGGTTGTTTGTGAGGGCAAAATGGATCTTTGATCGACATAGGAAGTAGATCGTATCATTGAATCCTTCGGATTTCTTTCCCTTGGTTAGGTATGCTGTAAGGTTATGGTACGGGGAGAACTTTTCGTCAGGGTTTTTGATGTATGCCATTGTTATTTGATTTTGGAGGGAAGGTTTGAAGGTTTAAGAATATGGAAGGCTTTGAGTGTTTTAAGGATGAAGGGCTTTGAATGTGGTGGGGACTTGAGAGAAAGTGATGTGGGTTTAGGGTGAAATTGAAGGTGAAGAGGTGGTAAGGAAATTTGATTTGTTCTTATAACGGCAGAAGAGGGAAAAAGCAAAATGACTTGTACAGTACAACCTCATTCACCTTTTACTGTTACAGCTATAATACACCGAGGCAGTCATGGTAAAGACTGACGTTAATTTTTACAGCGGGTAAAAGTTAATTTGGACTTAAATTTACTCATAAGTAGCAAACTTGGTTGCTGTGGATGAATAAGCTTGTCCACTGCAAACTTGGTTGCTGCGGAAGGTTAAGTCTGTCAGCAGCAAACTCATCTGCTGCTGATGGATTTAATAATCCGCAGCAAGGATGTTGTTGCTGACAGTCTTAAAGTTATCCTCAGGAAATCTGTTCCTGCTGATAACTTAAAGCAGTCAGTTGCAAATCTTTTGCTACTGAAGATTAAACCTGTCAGCAGTTGAAGGACAAAAATGCTGCTGACTTATAACTTTTATTTACAACAAAAGACAAAACACATTTTAAAATAGAGTTTTAGAGATAGATTTTAATCAAAGTTCATCATACCATTGGATTCAACTAAATATCTAAATCTAGCTTCATCAAAAGGTTTTGTAAACAAATCAACATATTGCTCATTCGTATGAACTTTGGTTAAAATAATCCTCTTTTTCTCAGCTTGGTCTCTTATGAAATGATACCTGATGTCAGTGTGCTTTGTCTTGGAGTGCTACACTGGATTGTTTGTGATTGATATAGCACTCATGTTGTCAATGTGAATGGGAGTTGCCATGAAAGTCGTCCCATAATCCAGCATTTGATTTTGTATCCAGATGACTTGTGCACAGCAACTTGAAGCTGCAATGTATTCTGCTTCAGCTGTAGAAGTTGAAACACATGTTTGCTTCTTGCACTGTCATGAAATCAGTCTGCCTCCCAGATTCTGGCATCCCCCTAAAGTGGACTTTTTGTCCAAGTTGCATCCCCCATAGTCACTGTCAGTGTATGCATACAGATTAAACTTGTCATTTTTAGAGTACCATAGCCCAAGTCTTGAGGCTCCCTTTAGGTATCTAAAGATTCTCTTGACGGCTTGAAGATGTGAAATCTTTGGAGCTGCTTGAAATCTTACACAGAGACATACTGCAAACATGATATCTGGCCTTGAGGCAGTGAGATACATGAGAGACCCTATCATTGCACGGTACTGATGTTGATCAGTGTCTTAGCCATCTTTGTCTGGAGTCAGCTGATGATGCACTTGCATAGGGGTTCTTGCAGCAGAGCAGTCAGCCATTTTGAATCTTTTCAAAATGCTCTTTACATATTTGGATTAACTGATGAAGATTCCATTTGGGACCTGTTTGACTTGTAGACCCAAAAAGAAATTTAGTTCACCCATTGAACTCATTTCAAACTTTGAGTGCATCAGAATCTCAAAGTCTTTGCACAGCTGTTTCCTTGTTGATCCAAAGATGATATCATCAACATAAATTTGAACTAGTAAGATTTCTCCCCCTTCATCTTTGATAAACAAGGTCTGGTCAATGACACCTCTTTTGAAGTTGTTGCTTAGTAGATATCCTGACAAGGTTTCATATCAGGCTCTTGGTGCTTGATGTAGGCCATACAGAGCTTTGTCTAGTTTGAACACTTGAGTAGGATGTGCAGGATCTATAAAGCCTGGAGGCTATTTGACGTATACTTCCTCACCAATCTTCCCATACAGAAAGGCACTTTTTACGTCCATTTGATAGACAGTGAAATTCTTGGATGCAGCATATGACAGGAAGATTCTGATGGCCTCCAGCCTGACAACAGGAGCAAAGACTTCATCATAGTCAATTCCTTCTTTCTGAGTGTAGCCTTGAGCTACAAGTCTGGCTTTGTTCTTGACTACAATACCTCTCTCGTCTTGCTTGTTCCTGAAAACCCATCGTGTGCCAATAGCATATTTACCTGGTGGAAGATCAACAAGTTTCCAGACATCCTGCCACTTGAATTGCAGCAATTCTTCCTGCATTGCCTCAATCCAGCTGCTGTGTTTGAGTGCTTCATCTATCTTCTTGGGTTCCACCTGAGATAGGAAACATGAAAACAAGCATATATTGGCCTTGTAAGATTTGCTTCTTGTGAGGACTCCTTGGTGGACTTGGCCAATAATATTTTCATGAGGATGTTCTTTGTGGATCCTCTATGCTGGTACCACCTCCAACTGTATCCCTTGCTCCAGATTGCTTTGATTTTGATCAGGGGTCTCTTCATTCATGGTGGAAGAGTCTTCAACATCATTAGCCACATCAATATTTTCAGCAATAGCATCATCAGCATCTACATCATTTACCGAAGAGTCTTCATTTAGATTTTCAGTTTCAGACAGGCTGCTGGTTACATTAGACAGTCTTGTTCCGGCTTCACTTGCTTCAATTGCTTCCACAACTGATAGAGGATCAATTGATGGTCTTCTCAGACTGATAGAAGATTTGGGAAAATCCAGTCTGTAGTCAGTGGATGAAGTGGAGGCAAGTGTTTGAGTAGACGTAGACTCCACATTTGAGAAGGTGAGAGGCTCAAATATTTGGGAGAATGAGTCTATGTCAAAGAGCTAGTTTGGACCATTTCCCTGCTCACAGACAATGTGTTCTCTACATTCCACATTTGCAGATTCTTCCACAATTCTTGTTCTTGAATTGAATACTCTATAGGCCTTTGATTGAGAGGAATAGCCTACAAATTATCCTTCATCAGATTTGGCACCAAACTTAGGCAGAACCCCATGTGTGATGAGAATGGTGCATGGACACCCAAAAGGTTTTAGAAACCCAATGTAGGGAACTCTTTGAAACCAAAGTTTATAAGGTGTCTTGTTGAGGGGTTTGACAATGAGAACTCTATTTTGCACATAGCAGGCAGTGCTAACTGCTTCTTCCCAGAATGTGAGCGGCAGTTTTGAGTCAGCCAACATAGATCTTGCTGACTCAATTAGAGTTCTGTTTCTCCTTTCAGCAACTCCATTTTGTTGAGGAGTTCTTGGAGCACTGTATTGTCTTTCTATCCCCTTGCTTTCACAGAAACAGTTCAAAGTGTGGTTTTTGAACTCTGTGCCCTGATCACACCTTATGATTTTCACCTTTTGATTGCTTTGATTTTCTACCCTCAGAATGTAGGATTTGAGAATTTCAGCAGTTTCATCTTTAGTTCTCAAGAAGTATACCCAAGATAATCTGGTGTAGTCATCAGTTATCACCAGACAGTATGACTTTTTGCCCATTGACATGACATTTGTAGGACCGAAGAGATCCATATGCAGCAGTTGTAGTGGAGTGTCATTTGTATTCAAGGTCTTGGGCTTGTGAGAACTCTTGTGTTGCTTCCCCTTTAAGCACGCAATGCAGTGGTCTTCTAGCTGAAATTCTTTGTCAGGAAGCCCTCTGGCAAGATTATTCTTCACCAATTTGTTAATAGTTTTGATATTAACATGGCTTAATCTCCTGTGCCAGAGAGCTGATTCATCAACTGAGGCTTTTGATAGAAAACAGGAAACACTCCCAGATGGAGTGACTTCATTCATGTCAAGTACATAGAGATTTTCTTTTCTCTGAGCAGTTAATAAAATGATTTCTGGAGGAGGTATGGATAAGCCTGGAGATAGTACAAAGCATTCTTTATCTGTGAAGAGCATCCAATGCTTCTGGTCACAGACTTGGGAAACACTCATGAGTTTGAAGTCCAATTCTTTGACATAGTTGACCTTATCAATGCTCATTCTTTCATTGGACACAGTTCCTTGTCCAGTAATGGATCCTCCCTTTGAGTCACTTCCAAAGGAAACATATCCTCCATTGAAATGTCTAAAGTTGGAGAGGATGGATCTGTTTCCTATCATGTGTCTGGAACAACCACTGTCTACCACCCAGGTGTTATTCTTGTGACCTGGCTGTCCCTGCACATGATAGATATGTAATTAGTGGGAGGAACCCAAGAGTCTGCAGACTTGAAAAAGATGGTTGTTAGTTTATCCTTTTCAGTATGTTTGCAGTCAATGGAACCAATGATAATGCTTAGAGATGGTTTGGCTTTCCATTGCTTTGTTGGTGATTTTCTAGTTTTCCTCACATTGTCAGCAGCGGATTTTGCTACTGATGTTTCTGGCTTGTCAACAGTAGATTCTGTTGTTGATGGCTTTGCTGGAGTGGCAACATTTTTGGCTGCTGAAGGCTTTGCCTTGGATTTTGCCTTATCAGCAGTGGACACTCTTGCTGCTGATGGCTTTGCCTTGGATTTTGCCTTATCAGCAGTGGACACTCTTGCTGCTGATGGCTTTGCCTTGGATTTTGCCTTATTAGCAGTGGACACTCTTGCTGTTGATGGCTTTGCCTTTGATTTTGCCTTATTAGCAGTGGACACTCTTGTTGCTGATGGCTTTGCCTTTGATTTCCCTTTATACGCAGTAGACATTTTTGCTGCTGAAGGCTTAACTTTTGTTTTTCCAGACTTTTCAAGATCAGCAGCTGTTTTGTTTACTGCAGATGGTGTAAATCTAGATGAGCAGTTTGCAATCTGGTTGAAGGGATTAAATCTGCATTTAGCAGCAAAGTGGTTGGTTTCACCACAAATGATACAGGTTTGTTGAGGTCTTGACACCTTTACTCTTGGGGGAGATAAAGACTCCCTGAACTTAGTTGCTTTGGCCTCGTAGCTTCTTACCTTCTTGTTTTTGTTAGTCTTTTCAAAGACATGCTGCTTTGAATTTCTTTGGTATTCCAGGTAATGAAAGTAGGTGCTGGCAGTGTGGTTATATATGCCACACACAAAGCATGATCTCGCCAGTTTGTCTCTTGAAAGGTAGACATAGTCCTTTCTTTGGAACATATCCTTGAAGTTCCATGGATGAGCTTTGTTATGTTCAAAAGTGGCTTCTTCTAGGGTCTTTTGAACATATGAAACTTTTTCTCCAGGCGTATGACATATATCAAACACCTTCCTCTTTATGATCGGCTTTGACTGAGGCTTGGGGTTCGTGGATCCTGATGTCTCCCCCTTTTCAATGTTTAGCTTTCTTCCATCTAGAGCATAGCTGATCTTGATCTGTTTGAATGTGAAAGGGGCTGGAATAACAGCAGGAACTTCAACTCTATTCAGAGCAGCTTCAGATGGGGCTGCACTGGTTTCATCATGGTCTGAGCAGGTTGACTCAGATTCCGATGAGGTAGTGCAGTCTTCGACGAAAGGTTCATTCGTTGAAGGATCAAGGTTTTGGTTTGCGGTGTCAAGATTTGCAACATTGAAGCTTGGTTCGTGAATGGCAAAATAGTCAGTAGGAGGAGGAACAGATTTGTACTGATCATTGTTATACCCAAGTCCAGTCTTTACCTTCTCATAGACTTGAATATCTAAAAGTCTTTGTAACTTTTTGGAAGAAAATTCATATTTTTCAACATGAACTTTCTGTTCTGCCAGTTCAGCTCTGGTAGCTTTTAGTTTGACCAGTAGATCATCAATCTGAGTTTCAAGATTAGTTTGTTCGTGTTTTAACAATGACATCTCTTTCTTAAGGCAGTTAATTTTTTCTTTATAAGTATTTTCAACCTTTTTGAACTCAGATTTCATCTGATGAAACTCTTCATTTTGATCTATAAGGTTTTGGTTATGCTTTCTATAACCTAAAACTTTATCAATGCAAGCTTGGGAATAGAGATGTTCATATACCTGAGGCGGTATCTCAGTTGTGTCTGCCATAAGCGCTTGGTTGTTGGCATGCAGCTCTTCATACTGGAAGCTCCAGTCGAAGTCAGAAGTTCCAACATTTGCATAGGCTGCAGTTTGAACTGGAGGAGTAGCTTGTTGCTGTTGTTGTCTGGGTTGGGCTTGGTGAGCTTGTCTTGATTGAGGAGTAGCTGGATTTGCTCTTGGTGCCTTGCATTCTCTAGCAAAGTGACCCAGTAGGTTACAGTTGTAACATCTTAGTTTGCTTTTATCCAATCCAACTCTGGTATTGGAGTTGTTGCTTGGAATGGGTCTTCCGGTTCTAGAGTAGAACCTTTTTGCTCTTATAGAGAGCATGGCATACGAGTGCTGTATGTCCATTTCTTCTAAGTCATCTGGATGAAAGCATTCCAGATCCTCCTTGATAAAGGACATGTTGCTTGAGTTTTCAGAAACAAAAGCAGCAGAGGTTGAGGTTTGAGGAGGAGCTTCTAGGAGAAATGGTGAGGTGTTTGTTTGAGAGGTTGGAGTTTGTGGATGGGTGACAATGGGAGGATAGTAGTTGCTGGAACTGGGACCTGAGTGGTCAGAGTGAAGCGTAGATGAGATGGTGGAGGAAGAAGGGGCTGATTAATGATTGGAGCTCCTTTCCTTGGCTTGAATCATTTCTAATTCATATGTTTTCAGCATGCCAAAAAGCTCTGTCATCTGGAGAGTTTTTAAATTCTCCGTTCTTCTTATAGACACTGTATATAGTGTCCAGCAGCTTGGGAGAGATCTGATAAACTTTTTGAGAATATCTTCATTCTCTAGATTTACTTTGGAGCACTGCAGTTCTCCCACCAGGTACGTGTACCTGTTATACAAAACGGTTAGTGACCCACCTTCCTTCCAGACGAAGTTTTCGTATTGCTGCTTCATGACGTCCCTTCTGTTTTCTTTGACTTCCTCTAAGCCAGCAAACATCTTCTCAAGAGCCTCCCAGAGCTCCTTAGCAGTTTTGTAACTTCTGAAGTTATGAAAAACTTCATTTGGAAGGCACATTTGGATAGCTCCTAGTGCCTTGAAGTCCACCTCCATCTTCTTTATGTCCTCTTCTGAGTACATGGAGGGCTCCTTCGGGACTAGTGGTCCTCCAGAATTAGCAGATGCCACCATGGGAGTGTAGGGTCCATCCCTGATGGATTTCCACATTTCGTACTCCTGATAACAGAAGAAGCTTTCCATGTGATTCTTCCACATGTCGTAGTCTTCCCCAGATACCAACCTTGGTGGTCGGTTGATGTTGCCGATGTCTTCAAATCCATTGCTCTGTGCCATCTTTGTTTTTGTGATTTTGGGTGACTTGATTAAAGAGAGAGTTTAGAATAGAACCAGAAGTGATTAAACAAGTGTGAGTTTGTTTAATCTGAGCCAAAGCTCTGATACCACTTGTAGGATCGTGAAAGTAAAAGATGGTTCTGTTCTTAGTTGAAATTGGCGGAAACAATAGCAACTACACAAGTATAATCGAGTAAACAAAAATAATACTTATAAGAACACTGTTGTATTAAGCTTTTCCGAATAAATGATTACAAATAAAAACTCTATCAAGAAGCACACATACAATGAAGTGTTTACATAATATTTATACTAACTTAGAATCAAGGCAGACCCTTGATTCTAAGGATCAGATCTAACACAGACCGTTGATCTTTTGTATAAAGCTAACAATACAAGTTTAGTCTAAGCTAGCTAACTTTATTGAAGCATCTTCTTTATGCATCATTACTTGCATGCTTGGAGAAGAGCATTGTTGTCCGTCATTGGTTGCACCATTGAGGTTCCTTCTGCTTTGAGTGTGTCAGTAGCTTTTGCAGAAAGTTTTCAGTGACGCTTGCAAGGCTGGTCAGCTGCAACGTTTGATCTTCAATGAATGAATAACTATCAACAGTGAGTTGTTGATCAGCAGCAAGATGTGACCATCCAAAGCTGCTGATGATTTTCCTATCAGCAGCATCAAGTGTTGATGCTGCTGAGAAGCCTATCCGCAGCATCAAGTGTTGATGCTGCCGAGAAGCCTATCCGCAGCAACTCTGGTCTTCAGCAGATAAGATTATCCGCAGCAGATTTGTTCTTCAGTAGAAGAACAAGTATCCGCTGCAGATAAGCTTATCCACAGCAGTTTGTTGGTCAGCATCAAACTCTGAGATCAGCAGCATTTGTACTTAGAGAATTTTGTAGCCATCAGTCTTTATTTCTACAATGCAGAATATGAATCAAAGATGAAGGCAATAATTGAACCGGCAATACATGACTCTGATGAGATTCGTTCGAGATCTTTCATAGTGTTTTCTGTTTGTTTCTTGTTTACATATCTACCTTTTCTAATACCAGGAATAACTAAGATCAAAAGTGCAATTGTACTTTATAGAAGCTTTGAGGTTTTATAGTTTCAACAAATTGAAACCATGTTCGATTCTTGTCAATTTCATGTGTTTTTCATAAAATCATAATCAATCATCATTAAAATCCACTATTGTTAAAGAAGAGAAAATAAGGTTTTCGTCAACTTTACAGTAGTGTTCTGTAACACCCCAAGTTTTTAAGAAAATAAAAGTACAAGGGCTAAAATGTAAATAGCCCAAAGTTAGAGGATTAAAAATAAAAGAAATTCTGAAAATTTGATGATAGCGGATCACTACCCCAGCCGCAAACGGTCCGCTATGTGCTAGTAAAGGAAATGATGAGAGAATGACACGTGGCGGTTACGTATCTGATGACTCAGCCCTATGTCGGACTGCTACAAGGTCCATAACGGTCCGTCATGCCGCAATATGGATATCGAACCGCTACCCAGCCGCAAACGGTCTGCTACGTGGGGAGTACGTCAGAAAGCTGGCTAATGGGCGATAGCGGACCACTATTGCCCAGCATAACGGTCCGCTATGGGTGTAATCTCAGCCTATAAATAGATGGCCTTGGTCGTTCACTTGCAACAACACACACACTCTGAAGAGGATTAGAAGACCCGGTGCGACGCGTTTAAGTGCGATTGCGGTACGCTGCGAGTGCGGTTTGAATCCGGAGAGACGTTTAAGCGAGGAACGAGCGTAGGAAACGACCCAAGACTCTCGTAAGTACACTGGACCCGTACCTTAGATAAATGTTTGTGTGATTTATGTGATTATGTGCTATGTGTGGAACTAAGATACGGGGTAATGGGGATTAGTTTAGACACTAAACCGGAATAATGGAGTAATCACGAGGTATCAAAGGGGTGGTGGATACGCCACTGGTACTTCCTATATATAAATCTGTTTGACGCTTCGTGGTGAAACCATTATGAACGTTTAGGGGTATAAACTAAAACACAATGATGAGAATACTATGATTTCATAATGGACTGGTAATCTTCCAACCAGAATGTTCTGTCTAAGGAAAGAGTGGTGTATAAATCCCTCCTGGACCCGTCTTTCTTTCCTGGGAACATCTCTGTTGGAGGTACTACTATGGGAGGATAATCACCCTAATTTACAAAAAAAGGTGATAAATGTAAATGCATGATGAAAATGAATAAGGGAGGGCTTAATTCTAAATAAAGGAATATATGTGACGTATTACAGGGGTGGTGGGTACGCCGCTGGTACACCCTATATATAAACCTATTTAATGCATCATAGAGACACCTTTAGGAGGAATTGGATAAAGGCATGAGGAAGTCATGCTATTAAATAAAAGAGGATTAACGGGGAAGCTTAATTCTAAGTAAAGGAGTATTCGTGGGACGTTAAAGGGGAGGTGGATACGCCGCTGGTAATTCCTATATATAAACCTCTTTAACGTAACATGAAGAAACCTTTATAAGGAATTAGAGTAAGGATAAATATGAAAGTATGATAAGAGGTCATGATATATGTGCGAATATGCAATGTGTGTTAAATTTGAATATGTGAATTCATGATAGATGATCATGCTATATGTGTAAATATGAATGTATGATGGAAACGAGTCTAAGTCTTAAAATGGAATAACGGAGTACTCACGAAGTGTTAAAGGGGTGGTGGATATGCCGCTAGTACTTCCTATATATAAGCCTCTTTAGTGCATCGTGGGGAAACCATTATGAAGTTTTAAGGTGAGGACTGGTTGGCAATACAATGGGAGGTTGTGAGTCTATGATACTCAAGATCCCAGTGAAAAGAGATGTCCAGCCTACGGGGCGGGTCTCAATGAGAAATGAATGAATGAATGAGATGTCCAGCCTACGGGGCGGGTCTCAATAAGAAAAAGTGGGGAGAGATGTCCAACCTACGGGGTGGGTCTCAGGAATGAAATGAATACTATAACTGGAGGTACGTCCGAAGATGATCACGAGGGGGTTAGCACACCCATAAAATATACGAATGACGTGACCGGAGGTACGTCCGGAGATGGTCACGGGGCTCCGAGAGCCCTGGAAACTTGAATAATAAGAACCTAAAGCGTTCATAATAAAATGAACGATGCAGTATCTTACTTAGTATAAGCTAATTCAAAAACGTTTTCCAAACATTGCAGGAAAGAGGCATGTGGAATGAAGCTTCCTAAGGACGTGGCCGGTCGGAGTTGAAGAATCCCTATGTTACATGATGTAATATTTAATGTAAAGATAATATTTATAATAAAATATATCTTTATCACTTTAGTGATAAGGTTTGAAAAACCTGGGACCCGTTTTTCGCATTAAACTCTGATAAAATAATAAATGAATAAGTAGGGTGTTTCATGTTTGACCAATCTACATTTGAAAGAGAATATCCAAATTTATTTGACGATGTAGAAGAACCTCTCACAGAATCCATACTAACTATAAACAGTTGCAAATATTAAAAGGTAGCTTTCATGGTATCGTTTCTAGGAAACACCAACAACATTTCCACTTCATCTGGTTCTCTACCCATACTAGGTTTCATTTTCTGCATTGTTCATTAACAAACTTCTGCACATGAATCGGCGGATCATCACCATTTTGTTAAAGGTAACGCATCATGAATGGTTCTAACATGTGGGGTGTACATATAACTAGTAATTTTCAACGATCATCACCACATTTCTCTAGAGCCTTCCGGATCCCATCTGTCATTCTTGCACTCCCATAAACAGTTTGTAAACAATTGAGTTTTGTACATTTATCCCGTTCGGGGCACCAACTCTTTGTTAAGGTAATGCATCATGAATGGTAGAGAATGTGAAACCATAAAAGGTATAAGAACCTCTCACTTATTGGTATTCGACCAATCTACATGTGAAAGAACCTCTCGCTTATCGAATACACATTTGTTGGTTATCTTTATGAACGTATGCGACGCGATGTATATGGTCAAACATTATGTGGTAACTTTTGAAATGTATATGGTCAAGCAACATATATTGCTTGTTTGTTACTTGTAAGAAGTCAGATTCTTTTTGAAGAGTAAACGGAGGACTGAAGTGAAAATGTGGAACTAAAAAAGAATGAGGCTGCCGCCATTTGTGACCAAAGTACCAAATATCACATACCCATGAAGTTTGAATCAAAACCACACAGAAGGTCGATAAAGGTAGAGAAGGTACGATGACTCTCTAATGATTCATTCATTTTCATTCTCAACTTTTACAGTGGCTCTCATCTTTTGGTGACGGTTGGTGGAAGTTTATGATAGATAATGAAGTGTAAGAGTTTGACTTTATTGTGTTCACAGATCAAGAAAACATGGTGTTTGACTTTATTGGTGTTCGACCAATCTACATGTGAAATACAATATCCAAATTTTGTGCCTTCAAATAATTAAAAAAAAGATTTCATCAATTACTCAACAAACAATACGGGTCATATGGTACTATACGACTCGTACGCTACATAGTTAAACGGATTGTATTGCGTCATACGACCCGTATAACATTGGACCGTATTGCTCTATACGTCCCGTATAGAGCAATGAACCACTGGTGTCGGGTGCGACAACTTTTGTCGTTTGACTAAGGGGAAGACGGGTCATATGCTACAATACGACCCGTATTGATTTTGTATCAATAACAATTTCGTGTTTATCTACAACAGCCCATTTATAATTACCTATCCATATAAAAAAATAGATATAAATGATAAAAAAATAATTTTATATTTACCATTGCATGTGTTAGAAAATGGAGGATGGTGTTCGTAAATAAATAGGGCACAACAAAAGGAGACGGCCCTTTACCCTTTTCTTCGCTCGTTACCCGACATAAACAAAACCTTTACAGCTATTCGGTTTCTTCCCCTGCTACACACTTCCATCTCTCTCGCAGCGAATCACTGGTTCGATCTCCCTCCCTCTCTCTCTAAAACACGATTCGTTAGGTTAAATCCTGCATTCATCGATCAAACGTTTCATGTATCTTCTTAAAATTCAATAATTGCTCTATGATAATCGATGTTGTTTGCTACTGATGTCCGAAATTGAATTTTTGCCGGCCAATTAGAGGGTTTTAGCTTGAAATTTGTTTAATTTGTTTCAAATTATCGAGAATCGGTAGGCTAGGTTTGTTTTTTGTTGATCAGGAACTTTTAGCTGAATGTTGTGGGATGAGATTGGTTTTCAGAAAAGATTATTTTGATTGTAGTACAATGTTTGTGCTTTTGTTGAATTTGAGTTACAATTGCTGTTCCAATTTTTGTATATATAGTTACAGTTTAGAAGAAAATGAAACCTAAAGGGTATGCAAATGGTCAAAGTAGGGCGCACTTTGTTAATTTGGACCTATTGATTAGATTACTTTCCTAGGGTTTTTGAAAAAATTATATGAGAGTTGGTGTGTATTGATGTTTTCATATATATATGTTATAAATCAGTCTTTTTATCTGTTAATTATGCTTAAAAGCAGTTTCTATATTAGATTTCTCGTGGGGATTGTTGTAGTTTATTTATTTTTTGTTTGTTAAACTTCTTTCTCAGTTGTTATGGATGGGAACTGTTTATCAGTTCCACCATATGTATGTATTATGTTAACAAAAATGCACATGTCTTATACTGTTATATGATCGCCTCTTTCCATACTAGGTTGCACACATATCTCTCCTTTTCCATAAAATACAGCATTGTTCTCATACTTTGTATCAACATATTTTGTTTCTTGAAAGATGTTCTAGAATGTGTCAAGATGTACCTTTTGCACCAATGTTGAAGTCAAAGTGATGATTGAAACATTTGTAAGAAAGTATGATCATTAAGTCATAGTTTACCGACACCATCAAGTTATAGTTTTGGCATTAGGAAGTGTTTTTATTTTCATTTAGTATATGATCATAGTTTATCTTCTATCCTTGGTTCTAAAAAGCGTGAGGCACTCCGAGGCGTTTAGGCCTCGAAAGCCGAGGCTCGAGGCGTTACTCAATGTACTACCATAAGCTGCATCTGTCTCATCTTTTTTACATACCGGCCTTTTTTTATCAGAAACTCTTCATCCATTTGGTTGTTTCTACACATCACCCTGCTACAGACCCCGATCTTAACTAATGTTGACAAATTTTGACTCAAATTTTCATGAGGCGCCGCCTCAAGGCCCGAGGCGTTTTCCTGATCACCTCAAGCGCCTCACGCATTATGAGCGCCTCAGGCGCTATTTTTAAAACAAAGCTTCTAGACGATTTATCTAATTTCTCATAGCTAATACTTTCCTGATCTTTTGTGACAATTTTACATAAGGATTTCTTAGATTCATGTGATTTATATCAAATATACTTATAAATATGCTAGTAGGTGTCTTGGGAGGTGGTACCTGTTAGGAACAACGTGGCGCAGCGGAATCAACACACACACATGCACAAACGATAATCATGCGGTACAGAAAAATAAACGACACAAGAATTTTACGTGGTTCGGTCCCAGTGGGGGACCTACATCCACGGGCTGCAACTAGGTTATTTCATTAAGCTCAAGGGCACACAGATTACAATTACAACATAGAGTATTTATAGATTAAAACTAGGGTTCCTAACTTGTTCTCCAAGTTAGGCCCAAACCGTATAGATAGGCCCATTAGGGCCGGCTAACCCTAGTTAGGGCCGGCCGCCTCTAAACGAGACTACACACCTAACAATCTCCCACTTGGAGGCTCGAGCAATCCTCAATCCACCATCCAAGCAGACCTTATACCAGTAACTCCAGTAATCTTCAATAACAGAAATCCTCCAAGCCTCCAGTTCTAAGAACAAGCTAACACTTCACTATTAGAAGTTTCCAAGCCTCCAGCTCCCAAGAACAAGCTAAGATTTCAAATAACAGAAGTCCTCAAACCTTCAGTTCCCATAAACAAGCTAAGACTTCAATCCAATCCTCCTAGTTGCAGCAGCCCACTCCTCAATTACCAGAAGGGCCCGTTGAAGCTCCCCCTAGCTCCAACCCAGCAGTCATCACTGACCCAGCCATGGCAAAACCCGCCATTGACTCATCCTCAATCTCAACCTGCACCTACTCACTCGAACTACCGACTCCAGAGACTTCCAGAGGAAACACCACTCTCCAAAACCTGCAAGTACCATGGAGAGATTTTCCCATTCGGAATTCCGGTCTTCAAAACCCAACGGTGTTTAGAACTGTACCCAGAACACGTCCCATGCTCCCACTGTACCCAAAACCCCTGACCTGGTTTAAACCTCCGAATGCACTCAGCTGACATCCCCGTGGCTCCAAGATTCACACTTGCAAAATGAATCCACTTAGCTCTACCCGATGCAGCGAGTCAAGACTTTAATACTCGGAAGTTGGTTCCCTTCTTCCAGCGATACATAATCCTGTATCTTCCCAAAGTCTTCAAACAATAGATTCACCAATGCTTCATAGAAGTGAGTAATGAAGCATACCAGAATCTTGAACCCAAGAGTCTCCACTGCCATCACTGAGTCCCAATGCATCAACCCAGACACATTCTCAGAAGCAGAATTTACTATCTTTGACATCGACTCTAAAAGAATGTCACATACCTCCATGCAGCTCCACCAAGTCAACTATGCTCAGCTCCCACTGTCCCTGTTATCCCAACCCATGCCAAATGTCGTACCACTGATCACCACCGAACAAGAAACCGCTTCACAGTTCTAGACCAGCTAACCGGCAAACGGTTATAACAACAGCAGAGCTTTCATGAAAGCAAACGGTACCAAGGATTCTGTGATCGTACACCCGATCATCTAACCCTAACCGAAAAAATCTTTCAACCGAGCAAATATCACATGACTTCCCTTTTTTCACTTATGTCATCACCAGCACACCCGCTGGTTCCATTTTCTCCCGGTTTATCCATCGTTAGTACCACATCCAAGTTCACTTGACAAACCAACCAACCGAAATCCAAACCGCCAAACCTTTCGATAACAACCATCCTGTCTCCAGCCATAACAATAGCACACAGAAAATATATCGAAACAGTGAAACAAACACAGTAATGTCACGGGCCTGAACTTGACAGTTTTTCTACCAAACACTGTCAATAAACCGATCTGCTCCTGCAATAAACCTCGCAGACAAATCTAAACCCGAATACTGAATTTCACATAACCCGGTTCCCAAATAGTTGATAATAAACAGTCAAACAGAACTAAACAAAACTCTAACCTTTACCCGACGAATCCAAGAGCTTTATAACCAAACCCTAATCGGCGGCTTCAAAGAGTTTAACCCGGTACCCGAAACAATCAAACCGTTAACCCGCAACACAAACCCGAAACACCCGACCCGACGCTTCACCTGCAAACCCGAGTGAAACCAGCAACTCCAAGAGATCCACAACAGAAACTCTAATTGCAAAATCACTCCAAATCAGTCCCGAACAGCCCTGTTTTCTCCCAAAACAGCCCCGTTTTCCTCCAAAACAGCCATGTTTTCTTTCCCCTTTTGCGCAACCTTGGATTTGAAAAAACCCTATTTCCGGCAGCCCAAAAAACAAGAAACCAGGCTGCGAATCAGCCCTGGAACAGCAGCAGAAAAAAGGAAAAAAAATTTCGAAAACACTGTTCATGCCGGAAAAACACTGTTCATGTCGGAAGCACTGTTCACGACGGCGACGGTACTGTAGCGGCGGCGACGGTACTGTAGCAGCAGATCTGAATCAACCCTCGATCAGCCTCTACCCTTTTTTCTCGATCGAAAACCGTGCAGACCGTGTGTAAACAACGAGCCAAAGCTCTGATACCACTTGTTAGGAACAACGTGGCGCAGCGGAATCAACACACACACATGCACAAACGATAATCATGCGGTACAGAAAAATAAACGACACAAGAATTTTACGTGGTTCGGTCCCAGTGGGGGACCTACATCCACGGGCTGCAACTAGGTTATTTCATTAAGCTCAAGGGCACACAGATTACAATTACAACATAGAGTATTTATAGATTAAAACTAGGGTTCCTAACTTGTTCTCCAAGTTAGGCCCAAACCGTATAGATAGGCCCATTAGGGCCGGCTAACCCTAGTTAGGGCCGGCCGCCTCTAAACGAGACTACACACCTAACAGTACCATGGTAGGAAAAATATGGCTCATCAACTATGTTTTTGTAATTGTGTTAATTATGTGTTTTACCCTTCTAGATTTGATTATGAATAGTTAATCATGTTTATTTGTTATATGAAGTGTTCCTTTAAAGCAAAACATTGCCGATACTGCTACATATAACAAGTATTTGATTTGCTGTAGCCTGTATACTTGCCCATTTAACTCTATTTTGATTCCCTTTCTTTTCCTGTAAAACGTTTAATGCTCTATTATATTTTTCTACCATTTTTCTTTTATTTTCTTCCAACCAATAACATGCTACTATATGACATTGTCAGAGATTCTCTATTCTTTCCAATGGCCAATAATGCTCCGTATCCTGGCATACAGGTAGTTTATATAGTTCATATACTTTCTCATGATTTTTCATGTTTTCCATTTCTTAATCTTGCTCTTACATTTTTATACAACAGCCGCCTCGACCTCCTGTTGCCGCCATGGGACCTCCTCCAAACACTTATCCATCAGTGGCAATGCAAGTAAGTTTTTTTTTTTCCTTTCAAATTTTCTTTCTGTAAATTCTTAATTATTTTGAATCTGAATGAACTGTTCTAATATTGGAATTAAATTTAGTTCCGCCCAGCAGGTCCGCCACGACCGCCACCCCCATATATGCCTATGGTATCTCAACAGTTTCTGGCTGTAGGCCGGCCAAATATAATGTCTCAGCCAGTGCAGCATTTACCTCCTAGACCTGGACTACCAGCACCACCACTGACACATAACATAGTGCCACCTCCTCCTCCACCGCCGCCTGCTGCCCAAGCTTTCTCAGTGCCTGATGTTCAACCGATCCGACCTGTATTATCTGTATCGCCACAGGCCCAACAGGCTGTTCCAGTACCCAATAATTATGGCGGACAGAGCGGTCCACGGGGTGCCCCATCTTTAACTTATAACGTAAGATACCAAGTATACTGTATTACCTGCTTTAAATTGTAAATGTATAATTTCATTTATTGGAATTTTTGTTTATGTTAAATTTGTTTTAGCAGTTATCAACACCAGCAACCACACAAGTACATGTAAACGCAGAAGTAACTAGCCAATACCAGCCAATATCATCAATAAACATGCGTAGTTTTCCCCTAGGTGGACCAGTTGTTACACATATGTTGCAGCTTGCTGAACAGACATCAGTTGCATCTTCTGTTCCAGTAAGGACCAACTATTCTTTTGTTAATTGTTGTGATGTCACATTTCCTATAATGTGCAATTCTTTGATAATTTACTGTATATGCAAATGATGTGTATGACATCACACATGACATTGGATTGTTAGGTAACAACTGACCTACCCAAAGCTGTGGAAAAGGCCGCATCGGATTGGATTGAACATACTTCTCACAAAGGAAAAAGGCATGTTTTTTTTTCAGATGCAGTCCTATTCCTCTGTTCATTGATTTGTATGCTAGGCATATATTAGTTATTACATATGCATATGTTATGTATGTACATGTATAATTTTTCGCCTGTCGGTGTGTCTATATAGATATGTATGTATGCATGCATGTATTGTGTGTTTATGTATTATGTACTAGGTTATAATCCCGTGTATTACACGGGTTGAATAAAGGTAATGTTAAATTTGTAGTAATAAGAAGTTTACGTTTTTAAAACCCGTTGAATAAAATCTAATGTAATCTATTAACACATACACTCGTCAAAAGGGAACATTGTAAATATAAAAATATATGATTAAAAGATTTTTATTTGAATCCTAGGTTGATATAAAATTGTTTTCAGTTTTAGAGTTAATAAAAGTATGATTGAACAAATTAATTGATGATAAACACAATTTTAAATAAAAAATGTGTAGATAAAAATTGAAACAAATAATTAATTTAGTTGACTAAAATATTGGAGTTGATTATTAATAGGAGAAAAATGCGGGAAAATTAGAATGAGAAGGCCTAGAATTGTGACAAATGTCCAACTAATTTACTTGTTTATTAAGTAGTAAGATATAGATATCATTATTATTTAATAAGATATATTTGTATTTATTAGGAGAGAGAGGCGGGAAAACTAATGTGAGAAGGCATAAGGAAGTGACAAGTGTCCCTCTCAAAACCTTTATTTATTAGTATGTATAGATCTTTATATGCACCATACTTCTGATGTATTTCACCCTGTTTCTTCCATAATTTAATCAATCCACTTTTGTTATCTGTTATTAATTTCCTCTTACCAAGTGACCATCCTGTTTTTTATCATGTTAATTTCTAGCACAAATTGTATAATGATGTTATTATGCTTTCAAATTTGTATGTAGCAATTTCCTTAGTTTATATACAATGCATGAGCGTTATCATTTTTTATTATTTTTCTAAAGGTAACTCCAAAAAGTAAGAAATTATGCAAGTGAAAAGAACTAAAATGGAAAATGTGTTAATTGGGACCTGTTATAACTAATTTGAAGCAAAGAGTCGGTAATATGTATGATTACTACAATATAGTTAAGGTAGTTATATCGAGGGCATTAGTAAGCATATGGGCCTCACCATATAAAATAGGAATGTCCAAGACTCAGTGATGATTATAAGTGTTAACAAGATTGAGGATGGAGAAGGTGAATAGAAGTTTTTGGTTTGTTTTATTTTTTGTTTTTTGTTATTTTTCTATTAAATTTGCTCCTTCATTGCAGATTCTTCATTCTTGTACAAGTAACTATCATTTCAAATTTTCAATCAATTCTCTTTAGACCATGCCTTACATATCAAATGGTGAATAAATGCTACTGATTATGGTGAAGTTAACCATCTGATTCACCATATCATTTTTTTGTAATTCCAGAATTCAGGCCTGTTATTAGGCATGTAAAACTCCAGTTTTCTTTTGTTGTGATATGTGTTTAAGAAAAGGTACTCTAATGTTGTTTCAGATACTATTACAACAAAAAGACAAAAGTATCCAGCTGGGAGAAGCCTCTCGAGCTAATGAGCCCAATTGAGGTCTGTAAGCAACCGAGTTATTGCTTTAAAAATTAATTACCGTGACTGATATATTAAACATTTTCTGTCAATGTTTCCATTTTGAACAGAGGGCTGATGCATCTACAAACTGGAAGGAATACCCTGCTCCTGATGGAAGAAAGTGTGTAATCTAGAACATTCTAAACCATCTTATGTTTAACTTTCTCAAATGCCTAATAATTTCTGTATTAACAGGTACTACTATAACAAGGTTACTAAGCAATCAAAGTGGAAAATACCTGATGAACTCAAGGTCTTTTCTCTTAACAACAATCTGTTAATCCTAAATTTACTTCAATTATTACCTAATGCAACCTATGAACATTTGCAGTTGGCTCGTGAACAAGTGATAACCAAATGTACTACAAATGAACATCAGTCTACAAAGGATCCTGATAATGAAACCTTGGTTTCATCAGTAACGCCTGGTTCAGATAGTCCATCTTCTGGTCATGAACCGGGTTTGAGCCCTGTTCCTGTGGCTCATCTTACTCCAGCTGTGCAATCAGTATCTGTGTTCACTTCTGAATTGCCAACAGGATCCATTGAGTCTTCTAAAGTGACAACAAATGCTGCTGACGAAACACCAGTGCCTGCAACATTACCATTGTATAACCTGCAATCCTGCATTCATTTTTTTGGTTGAGAATGTAATTTCTGGTTCTCATTTCTTTGTTACTTACCTTCATGAAAATGTAGGAGCACCACAGAGAATGTTTCAGCAAACAATGCTGTAGTTGCAGAAAACGGTAACATCGAGGTACACCCCTTCCTCTTCTCTTATCTTCTCTCACAATTGATTTATTTAAGCATATTTACTAACCTAATCAGCGGTTTGCAGGAATCCACTAGAGGCACTGTAACTGACGATAGTGCTAATGTTGCTGCTTTAGAAGAAAAAACAGTTGATCAGGAAAACCATGTTTATGAGAATAAACAGGTATTTATCAATTCTTAAAAGCCATCACTCTTACATTTATTCATTTGTTTAATTATATGTTTATTTGCCATATGTTTCAGGAGGCTAAAAATGCGTTTAAGGCTCTTTTAGAAAACGCAAATGTTGCTTCTGACTGGACCTGGGATCAGGTATTTGCAGACTGTTTTAATAAGTAGATCTGGCATTCAGACATCTTGACATTTGTAGTTTTATCATGCAATGAGAGCAGCTTTTTGCAGACTGTTTTTTTTAATCAATAGATTTTGCATTATCTTGACATCTTCATTTTTTTAATCAGACAATGAGAGTAATTATTTGAAGACTGTTTATTTTTAATAAGTAGATTTCACATTATCTTGACGTCTGTATTTTTTTTAATCAGACAATGAGAGTAATTATTAATGACCGAAGGTATGGTGTTCTCAGATCACTTGCAGAGCGGAAGCAAGCTTTCACTGAGGTAATCATTAACTTAATGTTTGTCACGTGTACTATGCTTTATCTAATATTTATTTTAAGAACGTAAGGATGGGGGTGGGGGGGTTGAATGAGTTATTTTTAATTTTAAGATCACTTTATAAAACTCTTTGCTTGTTAAGAAAATATTCCTCGTGAAGAACTTGTAGGTTGCAACACAATATGTAAAAAGTTTTTAGAATAAAGAGAGATACCACTACATGAACACAACGATTTATAGTGGTTCAAGTGGATGTTAACCTATCCACTTTACGTTTACTCCTTGCTTTTCTATTCAACCAAAAGTTTCTCTTCACTAAAATCGACGCTGTAATCCGGTAGAGATCACCGTTGTAACATCTCACTAATAATGTAGATCACCCTTTCTTGTGTCAGTCTGTTAGTAATCTTGGTGGATCACCACTCACACATTACAACACATATGTTTGAATATGAATTACTACACTAAGCCTCACCAGTCACCAAACACTTCTCTAGGATCTTTTTGATCTTGATAATGGAATATGTAGAGGATTAAGATCACTTTAGAGAGTGTGTGTTTGTGCTTATTCTTTGCAAGAGATTAGTTCAAGTGTGGAATGCCTGCTTAATTAGGGAAGAAAATTAACGTTTCAGAAAGTGGACGAACCAGAAACACGGTAGATGCCACGGTTTGATCAACAGTCAAGTTATACTCCTTCAGACAGCATTTGAGTTTTTTTGAAACACGGTCCATTTTTTGAGTTTTCTGGCATTTCCTCAAACCAGTTGGTTGTGAATTCACATCTTAGGAAGCACCAAAGTTTAGTCTTTAATGAATGTGTATACGTCGTAAATTTAAGACTCTAAAATATTTTGGAGAATTTCCTCTTAAAAACGATTCTTCCAACCAATACTTTCAATATAAAATACTATCAAGTATTTTATAAAGGTTTAAAAACCTTTTATGTACTTTTGAATATTACACTAAGCCTCATTGAATACTATCAAGTATTTGTGTTGGTTGTTTGATCTTTTGGATGTTTTTGTTGATGATTTAAGAATGCAGGACATGAATATATGAATATTTCTATTTAACATTTGTATCACAAGTTTATATTTTTATCGTCATTAAAATAAGGAGTGGATTTTACAATGCTTGACCATGTATAATATATATATAAATATATATTGATTTAATACATTTGTAACTTTATGTTTTAGTTTCTAGTACAAAAGAAAAAACAGGAAGCAGAACAGAGGTGGAATAAACAAAAAATGGCACGAGAAGAGTTTAAGAAAATGCTAGAAGTAAGTTTTTTTTTTTCCTTTTCTTCATATTTAATTTAATTTGACATCTTTTACCGTCTTTACTTGACTTTGTTCACAGGAGTCGAAGGATATCACAGTGTCCACTAAATGGAGGTCTGTATATAATTCAGAAAGTTATTATTTTCTCATATATGTCCGTTTACTTAACAATTAAAAATAATAATCTGGTAAATATTTTATAATATTATTGTATGCTATTCATTTTCACTTTCTATTCAACCTTGTACAGCAAAGCGGTTGCAATCTTTGAGAATGATGATCGCTTCAAAGCGGTTGAGCGACCTAAAGACCGCGAGGACCTCTTTAATGATTATATATTGGAACGTGAGAAAAAGGTCAATCCTTTAAAGATTTTTTTTGAGTATTGGTTGTATAAAACGTATATTGTTTTCTAGAGATCTTTCAAAAATTTTCTCTGACATTATCATTTTGGTGTATTTGTTATCAGGAGCGGTCAAAGGCTTTAGAGGAGCACAAGAAAAACAGAAAAGAGTACATAGAATTTTTAAAATCTTGTGACTTCCTCACGGTACCTCCTCTAGCATATTTGAAGAACATAATTTTATTTTCTTCACTTATTATATTATTTTTGTTTTCAGTTTATTTTTCATCTGTCTAGATTTTTCTTGATAAATTAACATTTATCTTCAGGCAAGCAGTCAATGGCGGAAAGTGCAAGATCGCTTAGAAGCTGATGAAAGTTGCTTGCGCCTTGAAAAAGTTGATCGCCTAGAAATTTTCCAAGTATTTTCTTTCAAGTTCCTTTTGGATTTAATATATATATGTGTGTGTGTGTGTTTATCAGACTTTTGCGTTTATTTTCCAATTTCGTTTGTCAACTAAACAAGTGTTTTATGTCTCAGGAATATATACGTGATTTAGAGAAGGATGAGGAAGAGCAAAGAAAACTCCGGACGGTACCTTAAATATATGAATTAAATTAATAATCCTGAGTTATTTTTACCCTACTGCTCTTATTTGTAGTTTTGTTTGTACAGGAAGAATTAAGAAAAACAGAACGTAAAAATCGGGATGAATTCCGCAAGTTAATGGAAGGACATATTGCTTCTGGAATGCTTACTTCAAAAAGTCATTGGCGTGACTATTGCATTAAAGTGAGTCAATATAGTTTTTATCTTTTAATTACCCAATTCTCAGCTTAAAACTATTTACATGAAAATACATGAATATTTTACTTAATATTATATATATTGTTTTGATTTGTAGGTGAAAGATTTACCTGCATATTTAGCAGTGTCATCAAACAGTTCTGGTGCCACCCCAAAAGATTTGTTTGAAGATGTAATAGAGGAGCTAGAGAAGCAGGTAAAGGCCCCATTATCGGTGGCAATATATAGTTTATTTTTGTTGTGCATATTATACTTTAGAACTGCTTGCTGATACCTTTATTACGTACAATATCACAGTATACGGAGGACAGGGATCGAATAAAAGAAATAGTGAAGATGAGAAAGGTTAGATTTTTATAACCAGGTGGTCCCACACTTGCCAAATCTTGTCACTTTAATTTCTTGTGATTTCAGGTTTCCATCTTATCTACATGGACTCTTGAAGACTTCAAGAATACAATTGTTGAAGATATTAGCTCAAACCCAGTTTCAGATGTTAATTTAAAGGCATGCTTTGATTTCCCGCCAATATATACAATAAATAATTTATATCAGGCTCTATTCTTTTTATAAAATCCAAAACATGTTTCACCTTTTTGCAGCTTGTATTTGATGAGTTACTAGAAAGAGTTCGAGAGAGGGAGGAGAAAGAAGCCAAAAGACGTAAACGTGTTGCAGATGATTTTTATGTATCTTTGACAACTTCTAAGGTTTGACTACACCTGACAGTTATGACCCGTTCTTCAAGAAATTGGTTGATTTCGGTAAAAAGAAATTGCATATGGGTTCCATTTGGTTTTACTAAAATTATAGTGGATAAAATTTAGGCATACTCAAATTACGCAATGGGTCAAATGGGTTATAAAACCTGTTAACTTAAAACGGGTCGAAATGGGCGATCACCATCCACCACCACTAAGTGTCGCCACCACCTACTAGTCCTGCCACAGCCACCTCCACCGTCGGTAGCCGCCTCATCCGTTGCCACTGGGTGCCATAAAATCAAATATAGCAGGGTGAATCCATTTTGTTACTTAGTTTCTAAAACGACCCGTTTAAAGGCGAGCCCATATTGGTCAGAACCCCCTTTTGACCCGAACCAAATGGATACTTTATTAAATGTCCGTTTTGACCCAGAAACAATTTGACCTGAACCCATGTTACCTGACCCAATGCATTTTTTTGCAATTTTAGGTTTGACCTACGTATATTGGTCGGTTGCTACTGGAATCTGTTTTTTTTTTTTGAATTTAACTAATTATTGTCTTCTTGCAGGAAATAACTTCATCTTCACGATGGGAGGACATTAAGCCTCTCTTTGAAGATAGACTAGAAAGCTGGTATTCTTTTGTTTTGTTTCTATGCATTAATGGTACTTTATTGTTATACGGGCTAGCATAATCATCGGTTATACAGGTTTAGCATGGAAGAAAGCTTCTTTAAGGAGATTTTTGACAAATACATAACCGAACTGAAGAAAGCAAGAGATGAGCGAAAGCACAGGGAGGATAAGGTATCAAAGAAATATAACATAAATGATTTGGTGTATTATTATTGTTTATAATATGAAAATAAACCGATTCAATGTGAGAATAATTACAGGCGAAAGATAGAGATAGGAGAACAGAAAAATCAAGAAGGGACAAAGGTAAAAAAGATAAACGAAGAAGGGACGAGGCTAGGGATTCTCACAGACATAGCGCTGAACGCAAAAAGACAAAACAGGTTAATTCTTTATTTGTTCTATAAATAATGCTTTAAATATTAATAATCTGATTAGAACGATTTATGATTAAAAAACAACCCAAATTGACCTGTTTATATGCAAATGGGTTAAAAATGGAGCGTCTATGTACAATAATGTTTTTTTACTGTGGTATAGTCGGATCAACCGTCGTCTGCATCGGTTGAATATGAGAGCCGACATAAGAGATACAAGAGAGATCGTAGACGCGGAGACTATGATGATCAGAGAGAAGCTGAAGATGGTGAACTTTGGTAGTTATTTAACTGCTTCTCTTTTTGTAGATAGTTTTAGCATCTATGAATCTTACAATTGTTGTCTTTTGTGATTATATATTATCCTCTCTTTTTGTAGATGGTTCATCCGGTTTTGGACCGGACCGAAAAACTTGAACTCCAAGTATGTTTAATCTTACAACCGGACGTCCGGACAACATGAAGGATGTTATCTGTTTATTACCTTCCTTTACAAATATGAAACAAAAGAATACATTTACCTGCTATATTATAATAAAAGTATTTTGAATTTTAAAAAATCTGATATTATCAAAAATGTAGAAAAATATTTAATATTTAACTCAGTTCTTTAACCCGAGTTTTAACAATATTTAATCACATAAGATCATAAAGAATATATACCAGATACTATATCACCCGAGACCGAAAGGTATGAGATATTTACAATTATTTGACCCGTCCTGCTTCCCATTGCCATCCCCGATTAACCGTTATGATTTCTTTTGTACGTTGGTACTCTGTTAAAAGTGGTGAATAATACATTGTTCCCAGGGATTTTATTATTTTACAGAAACATCAAAGACGTAACCCATTCTTTATCTCAGATAATCAGCTATAATTTGACATGTACAGTGTATCCAACATGAGCTCAAACCTTAAATCAAGATAGTGGTATCAAACAGTAGCTTATGAAGCCATAAATCGCGTGGAAGCTCAGCTTGCGTAGAATGTAAAAAAAGAAAAGAAAAAAAAGTGTAAGACGACGAGAACATTTTTGATGTAACGAACCGAAGAGATAATTTATAGCAGAAGTTGCTGCATGTAAGGAAATTATTACTCTTGCATTTCATATTCAGTTACAAAATTAAAAGCCAAGGGAGTTGCTAGAGAAAATCTTGGGACATTGATTTTTTTGTTTTGAATACCGTAAAAGACAAGTCTCTCAGTTCGATTCTGATTGCAGCGAGTAGACCAATTGAGTATCATCAATCCTGGGAAAGAAATAGGAGTTTTAAGACAACTGCAACATGACACGAATATAAGCATGTTTTGAGTAATCATTTCTAACCCGTTTAACAAACAAGCCATGTTCGGGTTGATCCTTTTAACCCGTTTAATTAATGGGTCATGTTCAAGTTGACCTTTTAACATGTTTACTTCCTGTTTAAGGTTTGAATTAAAAAAAATATAACTTTTATAAGGTCAACCCGCCAACCCGTTTGGCTTGTTTAGATAAAGGGGTTATACGGGTGTTGCTTGGGTTGCAAGATTTTGAGTGTCGGGGTTAGGGTTTGATGTCACTGACACGAATAAATATGCGGGTCGTGTTCGGGTTCATCAATTCAACCCGCCAACTCGGAACACGTACACCCGACACGATTATCTACCTTAGAAACAAGGGTCTCGGCAGCACCAAACTTCTGAGAGCACTCTGAGTACGCAGATCCAATACCCACTCCTGCACCGAAAGCAATTGATGCCCAGCGTGTCACAGGCGAACCTGCCAATAAAAAAGCATATCAATTTGTCTTATCAAGTATTTTAAAGAATTATAAAATTCATTTTTATGTAGGTGTGTCCAGAGAGATAATAAACAATATCTTCAACCTTTGTCATACATTATAACACCTTACCCTAGGGGTGTAAACTTTTGACACAACACGAAAACACGACATATATCTAACATGAAATTTGAGGGATTAGGTTTAGGTTAGTTTTGGTTCGAATCCGTGAACACGTATAGTAAACGGGTTGTGTTCGGGTCAACCTATCGGGTTTGTGGGTTGATCCGTTTAACTGTTTATTTTTATAGTTTTTAAAGAATGTTATTTATGTCATAACTGAGAGTAATTGTATACTTTATGCTGAAATTTAGAAGATAAAACAAAAATGATCATCAACTTCTATAGTTTAGATGTAATCATCCTTTGTATATTTGTATTTTTGTTGTAAATTTGTAATACAAAAGGTAAAATAAAATAAATAAATTTTAGGTTAAACGAACTGTGTTCGTGTCAAAGTTGAACATGAGTGTCGTGTTCAGGTTTATGTGTGACATTATTTGTCAGGTCCAGGTCATGTTCGGGTACATGTCAAATTTTCGGGTTAGTGTCTGCTAATCCGCAAACACGACCCATAACCCATTTAAACACCACTACTTTATCCTAGGAATAATGAGAAAACTGAACATGAAAAAAGCAAAGGTTGAAAACAACAAAACTAGCAAATTAGAAGTATGGGACAAGTGTGTTAGAATAAGAAAACATAGAAAAGAGGATTGGATATAATTAGAAATAGAACCAGAATGTCAAAACTCTAACTATTTGGGTGTCAGAGTAATAGCCTTGCTTTAAAAAGCCCTTGCTTTTTAAGCGCCTTGCGCCTAGGCTCCGGCGAGGCCTATGTGCCTTGACAACATAGCTGACATGTACTGCTGTTTTGATATTTGGGTGGCCTTAGTGTAACTTTTTTAATACAAAACTAGAAAAGGGAACACATGATACTCTTAAGGTCATATTCATTACATGCATGATTCATGAATGAAATCCAAAGGTGTGTTTAAGCCCGGAATATCATTAGTTGAACATTTTCTTCTATCAAAGGCACACGATTGTATCTTAGATGAATTAGTGGATTACTTCCACAATGTTTCTTTATTCTATTTCATTTCCCTTAAAAATGATGGGATTTTTGATCAAGCATGCAACTGCAACTGAAATATGGCTAATATTAAAACAAAATTCCTGGCAACAAAACCGTAATCTTAAAGTCAAGTCAAAACAATAACCCTAACGTAGGGTCCTATGGATAGCTCTACATATAATCATCAACGCCAGGCAAGAAGAAGGTGTCCACATAAAAGAATCTGCCATACTCACACTCCAAGACTCACCCGTTTCCTAACTATATCTCTTATTCAACGAGTAACAAAACGAAGTGGGTACGCATCTATTGCTAGTGAATAGGATTTATTCATTTACTTCACACATTAGACACAATTATTCTAGCACAGTCAGCTTCAATGAATAAAAACTTGTTGGTACATGGGAAAAGAGATCTATCAGTACAAATTACATCTGATTCTGCAGCTAGAATCCTCAATTTTACAGTGTTTGTTTTGGCGTTAGTGTAACCTTTTGAATACTCGGATGTCATGCCCTACTTATACATTAACCCAAAATTTAACCCTTAGTTTACTTTGCTATTTCTATTCGTATTTAACCATTGATATAATACCCAGCTTGTAACAGATTATAATAAAAGAAGTTTGATAGTTTTTGGTGATCAAGTAATCAAACCATCACTTACTCGAGTCTTTAGCTTATTCCACATATGTGCAATCTAGGAAGACTTATTCTTTAAGTAGTGAGATAAACAAAACAGCGAGTCGTTTATCGCTTAACCAAAAGCCCTCCTTTGTTTAGGTTCTGAAATCCTATTATTCCTATATGCTAGTCAGACGACTAACTTTAAAAACAGCAAGTTAGATGCATTTACGCATGATGAATGAATGAAATCCATAGGTGTATTTAAGCTATGGGACATCATTAGCTGAACATTTGCTTCTATCAAAGGCACACACTCGTATATTAGACGAATTAACCGATTACTTCCACAATGTTTCTTGATTCTGTCTCATTTCCCTAAAAAGATAATGGGATCTTTGCTTAAGCATGCAAATAAACTGCAATATTCCTAATACTTAGAAAAAGTTTCTAGCAACAAAACCCTAATCTTGCTGATGGTCTTTTGGCCTAGTCGCATCTGGTGTTTATCCCCACCAAAGTGGTGCGGGTTCAAGTCCATGAAGTAGGCAATAAGTGGATTTTAGTAGTAGAATTTAGGGGTGTGTGTTTGCTGTAAAAAAAAACCCTAATCAAGTCAAAACAATAACCCTAATGCAGGGTTCTATGGAAGGTCTACAAATAATAACCAAGACTATTGCTAGTGAATTTTTGTTATTAGTAATTGAACAATCAATATACATATTCAAAATGAAGAAACAATTTGAATGCAAAAGGGAAATTAGGGTCTGAGAATGCATGAAGAACTCACGGAACAGGAAGAGGCCAGCAAGAGCACCGGTGGCGGAGGAGTACACGAATCGACGAACACCCAAATCAAGATAGGCATCCCACTTGGCATTAAGATCGTATGCAGAAGGAATCTCTTTGCTTTGAGCCATGTTTTTCGATTTGAGATTTGGAATTTTCTTTCCCCTTTGTTTTGTAAATCTAATTTCAAATCTGAAAGATTTTATTTTGATACACCATGTTGAAATAAGGGGTGTTTGGGATTACTTTTCAAACTACTTATTACCTTTTTCAAGAAGGTAATAAGTTAAAAGTTCTTTGGATAAATGGAGAAAAAGTTAATTTTATAAAGAATGAAAAGTTGTTTTTTAAAAGTAGAAACTTCTTACTTTTTCAAGAAGTCATAAGTAAAAGTTAATAAGTAATCCCAAACACCCCCTAACTTTGAGTAAATTGTCATCTTCGTAGATGAGTCATTTTTGTCGATAAATGTTTTTTTTTTTGATGAAACTGTTAAACATAACTAAACTATATGGACGAAAATGACACTTTTACTCTAAACTTTTAATAAAGCAAAAGCTAATTACACAAAAAAATCTAGATATTCCTATTTATATTTTGGCGCGCGATGCGACGGGTTTTCAAACCTCGTTATGCATGTTGTGGCGGTGGTAATAACGTGACTAAGTACATAAAAGAAATATATGAAATTGTCACGACTCGGTTCTAGAGATCGAAGAATAGATAAATTACAACGCAAATAGGAGTTAACATAGAAAGTTAAGGGGTGTAATTTGAAATTAGAGAAAATTGAGGGGTGTTTTTGGAAGTTTGGTCGGTGGCTTTGGATTGGCCATCGGCACTTACAATTTTTATAAACGAATATAAAAAAAAAGTAAAAGGAAAAAAGAAACGAAATTTGAGGGGTAAACTTGAGAGTTTAGAAATTTGAGGTTTGTCTAAGGATAAACTTGAAATTTAGAAACTAGAGGGATATATTTGAAAATTTAGAAAGTTAAGGGGTATAATTTAAAATTAAAGAAAATTAAGTGGTGGTTTTGAAAGTTTGGTCAGTGGCTTTGGATTGGCTACCGACACTTCCAAATGTGTTTAAGTATAATCAAACCCTGATATTTCTCACACACACACTCTCTCTAATCTTTCGGTCTCTCCAGTCTCATGGATCATTATCAATTTCATTGTTCTTTAAAATCAAAACCCAGAAAAATCACCATTTTCATCAGTTCATGAAGAAAATCTAACTTTGTGTTCCCGCGTTCAATAAATGTAAAAAAGAAGGGAAATAGAATTAAGGAGAGAAAAGAAAGGAATGAGAAGGAAAAAAAATATAATGTAATTTTGTGTTCTAGAGTTCGAAGGAAAGGAAAAGAAATTAAAGTTGATTACTTGTACTTAATTACTTTCTCTCCAAATCTGTCCATTTTTTGGAGGAAAGTTTGGAGGGAAGATTTTTAAAAATCTTTCTTTCTCTTCTTTCAATTTCCTTGTATTAAAAAACTCTGGAACACACATATTTTTCAGTTTTTTTTCTACTTCCTTTCATTTCTCTCTTTAAAAAAGGACTCACGAACATAGCTTAAAAGAACCAAAGAGGAAAAATGTAGTTTGTGAGCTATATATATGTAACAAAAAAGCTACACATATGTAACATCATTGATTCTATCGCTATTGTTGAACAAAAATAAGGGGAGATAAGTTGTTACATATACGTAAAAGTATGTGTTACATTGTGACAACCCCGAAATTAGAATAAGTTACTTTTAACGATTAATTCATCATAAACAAGCTCAGAACATTAACGACCCAGTCATAAGCTCAATGAGTGAACTTCATACGACTCCCTAAAACATCGTATAAGGATTTAAAAGAATATACATTATATATATATATGTGTGTGTGTGTGTAGGGGTATGTTCTTTTGAGAACCAACAATATGTTAAGAACCGTGAGAACCGCATTAACTCTTGCTCTATTTATAATATAAATTGACTAGAATTCATGTACATTTCAGTATGTTTAAGGTTTGGTTTTAAAAGACCTCGAATTTATAGTCGTTTTTTTAAATGCATATATGCACTCACACTATATGCACAAATGAATGCATATTTGCATATTTTTATACTCTTCTTAAAAAAAATTAGGAGAGAGGAGATAAACTCAAACTAAGAGTGGGAAGAGATAAGTAAAACATTGTTGTTGAATTTTACTTTTTTCATTAAAGCGATATGTACACGTTTTATGCGGTTTTTTCGGTTCTTAACATATGGTTGGTTCTCAAAAAAACATGTCTCTATGTATGTATGTATATATTATTAATTATACATTATGTTATAAGATTTATATTACATGATAATTTCATCATATACGTGGATATGTATGAGATTTTGAAGGGTGAGTCACCACAAAGCCATATTACTACCACATCCACGTATAATCAATTTGCCATATTTTTCTTTTAGTTGAACGTGTCCAAACTATTAATCTCCAAATCTAGTAGATATCAAATCTTCACAATTGATTTGAATATCTTGTGATAATAACCGAGAGAAACGAGAATATATAAAAATATATATGGAGGTAGTGAGCAAAAGTGGTGTAGTGGTCGGCAATAAGTGGTGATTTACAGTGGAATTTGTGGTAGTTTACGGTGGTGCTTGACGGGTGGTGTGATAATCTAGTAGCGACACATGGCGCTAATATTGGTGTTCTTTGAGACGTTTCAATAGCAATAAATAACGCGTAGTGAACGCTAGTATCATGCAATCAAGTTAACGACATCAAAAGGAGATAGAAAGCACTCAAGAAAGGAATCACCGTATAGATTCGTTAGACGTCCAAGTGAATTTTCACGGCCCCTCTTTTTAAAACATTTATCAAAAGTTCTGGGGTAGAAGCATGTTTCTATATACATACGCACATGAAAACTGATCGTTGATGTGAATTATCTGAGTTATCTCTAACACGCAAAATCCTCACACACAAGTTGATTAATTGAAACGGCCGATGGATATTGTGAATAGTACTATTTGGTCTGACTAGCCCAATTGACGTGGTAGCGTCACAAATCATGCAATTGCACATATCCATATATATGTACATCAAAACTATGTTTTGTTAGACATAGAATCAAAACTGGGGCGTTTATTGTTGTTGTTTGTTTGGTTGGTTATCAAAATCTGTCAAGGTTTCACTTATGGACTCATCTTAATTACATCACTCATCTGCTTAAAACAAAACATATTCTTTTGTGTATATCTTATATCAAAACCTATGGAACTCACTCAACTTTTTAGTTGACACATTTGTTTTAAACATGCTTTTCAGGTACGAATCCAAACCCCTAAGCTTAGGCATGGTTATGAGACACTAGGCTTTTGGTTCATCAAGGACTATTTTTATGTTAACTTTTGGAAGACATTTAAGTGGTTTATGTAAACATTGAGGTGAACAAAACTTATAAGTATGTATCAAAACTTATCTTTTAGGTATCGAAGGTTATGCTTTAGTAACTTTATAAACAATGTGCAGTGAATCGATTTATCTGTTATATTCCGTGTTTCCGCCACTGGCGGGGTGTGACATACATATACGTAACACCATGTGTTATGTATATTAAAATGGAAGAAGATGAATGAGGAATATATGTAAAAAACGTTTTCAATAATGTCAACCAAAAGTACAAACACCAACTTGTTATATACTTACTCATGTTTAATCAAGAAAGCATACAAAGACGATATATGTAACTAACACCATGAGTTACATATATGTAAAACTTCTATAGATTTTAGGGTTCTTGCTCTCATAGCCAAATCCCATCATCGGCCTTTCTTTCTCTGTTTGCCACCGCCAAAGCTTTCGTATTTGCATACCACTTTTGTAAGTGATGTGATTATGGTAGGTGTATGTGGACTATGCGAAGGTCTGGTGTTATCAAGGGGACCATACCTAGGGATCACGACCGCTTGTTTGGTCGTTCTTTTGTTATTTGTATCGAAGAAGGCGTCGTATGTGTTTGGTGGTGGTAGTCGTGGGTTTACCATGGCGAAGGTGGCTTCGTTTGCTTGTTTGCTATTGTTGGCCGTTGGGCACCTCTTGGTTGCGTATAGGACTAGTTGACGAGAACGATGAAAGCTTATTCTTGTTAATCGCTAGAATTCTTAATCGACTGAAGTCTTTTGCCACCGATTGAAGAATAATGATCCTTAAGAGGTGTAGGGAGAAGAAGAAAACTAGGTTTGAGTAGATAAGAGAATGGAGATGAATTGATGTGTTAATCTTCTCTGGAAACACAAAATTCCTATTATTGAGATATTCAAATTGATAAATACCTATTATAATAGAAACTGAAATCATATTTCTAAAATAATAGATTGTTATTTTACTAAAATGCCCTTTAAAAACACTCAAATAAAAAATATATAGAAACTTTATGATTGGTTGGAATTGATTTTCGCACAACTTTATGATTTTCTCATGATTCATCCCCTATATATGTGTGTGTGTGTGTGTGTGGGGGATGGTTATGCTAAAAAGCCAATTGTGTCTAAAAAGTGAAGGAAGACACTCAGATGTGCCACGTATCTCAAGGGGTGGAGGGTAATTACGTCCAACAAAACCTAAAAGTATAACATCGATAGGGCACGCGTAGACTCCCTGTTTAAATTCTAGATGCCTCATTAAAAAAATGTGGACACCCCGTTAAAAAATCTGGACGCCAAGTTATTATTATTTTTTGAATGGCAACACCTAGATATTCTAGGATAATTGGGTTTCCCCGGGGCAACACCTAGAATATCCAGGGCAGCCTACCACAGGAGGAACCCCCCAACTGGGTAAACCCCCTGACCTGGTCACAGATCCCTTTTTTATTGTGGCCCGAATTCGAACCCAAGACCTCCACTATGGGAAGTCTTGGGGCTACCATTACACCAAATGGCCAACGGTGGACGCAAAGTTATACGCACACCCAGTTCAACACATATTATTTTTTTTTAAATATAACAATAGTATACTCAAACTAAAGATAAAAGATGTTTGATTTTATGATGTAATTTTTTTTACAAAAATAATGACGTATAAAAAGTTATTTATGTTTAAAAAAACAGTGGAACATATAAAAAGTCAACAATAGTTGGTTTTACCCATTTGCCTCTCTTTAGAAAAAGAAACATGAGAATGAAGTCTGTGACATTTATCCGATCTTAGCTCTTGATTACCATTCGTTAATGGTTGATATCTCTTTTAGACTTTTTAAGGCATTAACGACATTTTAGTTTAACGTGATTATATATAATAATAATAATAAGGGGAAGGATCAAATGAGAACTCATAAATAGTGCGAGAACTCGCGAGAAACAATCAAAATTGTTCATTTATCTAAAATAGCAGCATTATTATTAAAATACAACATTGTTATATAAATTGATATATGTAAATTTACATGTACTAGTATATTATAAACATTTACACACATGTAAGTCTATTATTTACACATGTGTAAGTTTTACCATTTACATATGTGTACAAAACTTGTTAAGAGTAATTTAGAGAGCAAAGATGAAAAAGAAATTAACTAATTAGAGAGATAAAATCATTTAATATTTATACATATACATTTTTCATAATAAATAATGATTTTAATTGATATTCGTGAGTTCTGACAATATTTAGAGTTTTTATTTTACCCTCAACGGTGGACGCCAAGTTATACGCACACCCAGTTCAACACATATTATTTTTTTTACATATAACAATAGTATACTCAAACTAAAGATAAAAGATGTTTGATTTTATGATGTAATTTTTTTTACAAAAATAATGACGTATAAAAAGTTATTTACGTTTAAAAAAACAGTGAAACATATAAAAAGTCAACAATAGTTGGTTTTACCCATTTGCCTCTCTTTAGAAAAAGAAACATGAGAATGAAGTGTGACATTTATCCGATCTTAGCTCTTGATTACCATTCGTTAATGGTTGATATCTCTTTTAGACTTTTTAAGGCATTAACGGCATTTTAGTTTAACGTGATTATATATAATAATAATAATAATAAGGTGAAGGATTAAATGAGAACTCATAAATAGTGCGAGAACTCGCGAGAAACAATCAAAATTGTTCATTTATCTAAAATAGCAGCATTACTATTAAAATACAACATTGTTATATAAATTGATATATGTAAATTTACATGTACTAGTATATTATAAACATTTACATATATGTTAGTCTATTATTTACACATGTGTAAATTTTACCATTTACACATGTGTACAAAACTTGTTAAGAGTAATTTAGAGAGCAAAGATGAAAAAGAAATTAACTAATTAGAGAGATAAAATCATTTAATATTTATACATATACATTTTTCATAATAAATAATGATTTTAATTGATATTCGTGAGTTCTGACAATATTTAGAATTTTTATTTTACCCTTCTCATGTGTTAAATATGGTCATTTGATGCAATGGTAGCCCCAAGACTTTTTATAGCGGAGATCTTCGGTTCGAATCCGGGCCACAGCAAAAAAATGGGTCTGCGGCCAGGTCAGGGGGTTTACACAGTTGAAGGGGTTTCTCCTAGGGTAGGCTGCCTTAGATGTTCTAAGTATTGTCTCGGGGAAACCCAATTATCGTATAATATTTAGGTGTTGTCGTTCAAAAAAAAATATTAATAAAATATACAAGATAGAGATGAAAGAGTTGCTTGTGTGAAGCATTTCACATGAATAGAAAAAAGAAAAAACTGCATAATAAACGAGGTAATTATAAATATATAGACGGTAAAGAGTTAACTTTCATTTATGTTTCTTAAAATTAGATCAGAGCCCTTTAAAATACCCATAACCACTCTCAAATTAAATCTCAGCCGCTCTAATTCAAAGATTTTAGCAGTTGAGTTCGTAAGGGTTCTGGTACACGTTCTGCAACCACCTCCTACAACTCCGCCACCGCCTGCTTCACCCTTCACCCATTTTCATCTCCTTCTCACTACAATCTTCTATCAATTCGTAGCTCAAATCCAAACAACATCATAAGCCGTCATTATCGCTCAGTTCGTAAAACTCATATTTCATCCCCTTTCTTGCTTCGCTCAGTGAGAACGATGGAAACTCTCATTGTAGAGGGGAAAAGGAGCAGGGGGAGACCGAAATTAACGTGGGATGAGAGGATTAGGCGTGATTTGCTAGATTTACACCTCTCAGAGGACATGATCAATGATAGGATTTCATGGAGACGTCGTATTAGGGTTTTAGGATGAGTGACCCGTTGTGTGGGAGAGTAGAGTTGTTTAGCAAAGATTTTGCGTATGTCTTGTTTCTTGTAGGTGTGTTGTGTTTCTTGTGACTAATGTACTCTAGTCATACACTGCTAATTGTTAGATTACTGTTACATTTATTTTACTGTATTACTCATTAATTTTATTTATATTTTTATCTTTTTCTTTCCCATAGAGCCGGGAGTCTAAACGGGAGCAGCCTCTCTATCCCTTGGGATAGGGGTAAGGTTTGCCCTCATCACACCCTCCCCAGACCCTACTAATAGCGTTAGCTATGCGTGAGATTATACTGGGTACGTCTGGTCTGGTCTGGTCTGGTCTGGTCTGGTCTGGTCTGGTCTGGTCTGGTCTGGTCTGGCTTCGCGATTAGGGGGAAAGATGTTAAACCCCAGAACGCTCCTTCTGTTGTACCAAAGTTACAGGCTTCTATTTTTGTAATGTCGGAAGTTGAAAGATGCCGAGAAGTTGCCATGGAGTTAGGTTAGCAATTTCTGTTTTTCGTAAGGGTTTAACCTCCATTCCAGACGAATATTGCACGACATTTTTTAAGAAGGTGGTTTTTGAATGGTCAGTGGTGTTTCTAATCTTATCTCTATTTTATGAAAATTAGAATATCATATGGTTTGTGATCTGAATTAGGGCTTTTAGATCTTGAGATTTGTAATGGGGATTTGCTGGAGCATTCAGAGGGCGATTTCGATTGGTAATTTCTTCTCTTTACTCACTAATTCTGCTAATTGACTGTGATCCTTATTTGTTCTTATTTTCTCACATTAGAAGAGCCTCCATTTTGGGTTTCATATATGTGATTCTGATTATAATTTGTGGAACTAGGTTACAATTGTTTGTTGTGATGAAAGGTTCCACTAAAGCAATGTCACCAATGATTAAGGTAACAAAAGTGCCATTAAAGTAATGTTTCATTTTCATTAATGGCTTTATTATACATAAACATATAATATAAAGATGAAAGTCTTGGATTAAAGATGAAGTTTTCAGTTGTTATCCTTCTGTGTGTAATCAGTAATAAATGATGGGAGTGTGTCATCCCATTAAGGTTTAATTTACTTTGAATACTGTTGAATGGTTTATCGTGTAAATCTATAATGGTTCAATGGATGAGCCTATTGCACTTAGAACTTTGATCTTCATTACAATCTTGTGTTTTTCAGATGAATATTTGGTATTTACTACTTACAAATATTTGCATCTATAACATTCAAATATGACCCGCTCTTTGACTACGTGGATAATAGTGTGAGATCTGAGTCATCCATTCAACTATGATCCAAGGGTCAAAACGTGATTTTTTTTGTTCCCAATTATTTATTGTTCTTATTTGTGGGTAATGAAATTAATTTGGATGCAGGAGTTTAGCACACATTTGGAAGTAAAAGCTACTCCAACATTCTTTTTTTTAAACAGTAAACAGATTGATAAACTTGTGGGAGCCAACAAGCTTGAACTGCAGAAAAAGATGACCACCATTGTTGATTCACAGGTCCCAACTTCTCAGAAGTAACCATGATCTTTTATCTATGATGCCTTGTGTTTCATGGTTGATGGTACACACATTTCACTAGAACATATTTGGTTTATCAATTGTTGTACGTTTAGCTCCGGACTCCTATTTCGTTGATGTTAAAATGTCATGTATTTAGTTTAAAGCATAAGTTATAATAAAATTAAATCAACATCAAGAGAGAGAATCTGTCCACGCTATGTTAGACGCAACAGGTGCTGATGTGGTTATACCTTGCCAACCATGCGTGCCCCATGCCCCTGGTGAACAACATGAAATTGGGCACGAGTCGACGTTTCAGTGGTTCAGCAGTTCATTAAAAAGAAAATATTATATTGATGTTAATTAAATTTATCATTGATTTGTTTCTCTTCTTTGTATTTGCCAGAGGAAGTCCTGCACTAGGTGGCCCTGGGTTTGGTTCTCGACAATCGTCTCTAATATCACATAATGTAAGTACCATTTTCTGCATTTGGAATTTAATCAAAATTTATACATCATATATAACAAAATTATTGGTTAGAATTTGGATATTGGGAATTTGATTTCATTGTTTTGGGAATTGCAGGGTGCTGTCAAATTTTGTGTTTTCGTTCTCGATCATATCGGTGCTTACATTTGTGACCACACTGTACAATAGTGGGCTAAAATTTGGTGGACCGGTGGTGTTGGTGTATGGATGGCTGGTGGTTTACCATGGCTATTGGTTTGTCCATAGCTGAAATTTGTTCATCTTACTAGACTGCTGGTGGTTTGCATTATTGGAGTGCGCTCGCCATAGTTGGCCACCCTTTGCGTCTTGGATTACTGGCTGGTAATTAAAGAAACTTTCAAACCTTAACATGTTTGTTAAAGTTGAGCTGATGCACTAACCTCAATCCATAATTAAACTTCTTGTGTAGCTTTATGTTGAATTATTGATGATAACTTTGTTCTTTTTACAGGGAAAAGATGAAGACTGTTGATACTTTTGGTATGGATTTAGATGTATCATGTTGTGTTTGGTATTTATTTAACGTAGTTCTTCAGAATATGACCAAGAAACAGAAGGTGTAGAAGAGAGGAAAAGTGGTGGATGTCAAGGACTCAAGGAGACGTTTATGCTCTTTATTTGGGTTTTGTAACAAAGATTATAAAATTTTAGAAATTGTAGTTTCTTTTCTGTTAACTATTAGATATAAGAGGGAATACTTTTGTTAATTGCTTCTATTGATGAATCGTCAATGTTAAATGATTTTGTTATGTTCGTTAGTTGACCTTTTACTTTGTAAGTTAATTTTAGTAAATGTGGATGTGAAGTTCATTTGGTATTAATTTTGACAACCCGGACTGGGACGGGTATAAAACTAGTTATTGTACTTGGCAATCGTTATAGCGACAAAGATTATAGGTAATAACGTCTTAGGCATAAGCAATGCATGTAGTGATCGCCCTTAGAAAACATTACGCATAGACAACATTTTAAACTATTTTTCTTTACAACAAAATTTTCTGCTAAATACCACATAAACCTGTATTTGTAGGATTTGAATACACGCCATTTTTATGGAGCGCAATCACCAATGCTACCAAACCATAGAAAACAGTTTAAATTAATAAATTGCATGAACTACGATACAAATACTATTTTATTTAGATTTAGGTTAATTTTAGCGTGATATAATTACAAGCTCTATAATAATATTAAGTAATAACACTATTATAGGCTCTAACCTAAACAAAGTTTATTACTTTCATTTTAAAATCAAATTTTTATTCAAGGCATCCACCTTTTCCTTTTTAAAACCTACAAAGCTTTCACCTTTTTATAAAAAAACCCAACCTTTCCGTCTATAGCTTTATCTATTTTTTAACAAATAAATCATGACAATTTGAAAAAATCTAGTTTGATGATTATGTTTTGTTTGGTTCGATTATTACTTATTGCTATTAGGGGCTCAAGTTTATAAATTATTACTTCCTGATTCGTGCTTAATGCACATGATTATCAATGGGCTTACCGCTTATGGGTCATTGAATTCACTACCTATGTAATAAGGGAAATAGGTGATTTTACATAATGCATGCAAAATTGCTTAATGATTTAAAAAAAAAAAGAAATAAAAAAATTTAGGCTTAAATCATATTTTTTGTGTTTAGATTTAGATGTAATATTTTATATTTTAATTTCATTATTTATGTGATAAGCCTAATATGGACACTATGTGATGGTGTTGCTATTTGAAGGCGACAGTGGAGGTACCCAATTTTGATACATAATTGTGTTCTTTATTCATCAATTTTATGTTTAGTTCTTCACTCGTTTATTATGTTTTTTTATAGAGGATAAGACTCCGACATCACTAAAATTTAGTACGCTATTGTGATTCGGTTTATTTGTTAAGTACTTAAGTGTAAAGTATTAACCTAATTTATCTAAAATTTTTTAGAACGGCAACACCTAGATATTCTAGGATAATTGGGTTTCCCCGAGGCAACACCTAGAACATCCAGGGCAGCCCACCCCAGGAGGAACCCCCAACAAGGTAAACCCCCTGGCCTGGCCACATACCCTCTTTTTTGTTGTGGCCTGGATTCGAACCGACGACCATCTATTTAGAAGTCACCGGGGTACCGCCAGGACAAAACCCCTTTAAAATACAACATTGTTAAAACACAAATTCGTATATTTATCCACATACCTAATTTTGTGTTATGTAAATATACGAATTTGTGAGTTAGTTGCATGTTTCTAGAGTAAAGTGATTAATATATAGTTAATTGTTTTTTTTTGCTAATTATCTTCATGTCAAATCAAAAGAATATATCTCGTCAACCAAAAATGTTAAGAAAAAAAAATAGACTAGAAAGCTTTGAATCACAAAAGGCTATTATTAAAAAAAGATAATGAACAAAACTATAAAATTTTTCGTTTATTATTACCCATCCCAAGCTCGGATAAAAGAGAGGGCTAATAACAATGAAGTTCATAAAAAGGCCTTGAATTTTTATTTCGCTTTATACCTTCAAAAAGGTTAAGCCGTCCCTGATGGCATATGCAATATGCCAACATCCATATTTTTATCCACTCCTAATTAAATATGTCGATGTTAAACAATGAGCACATATATAGCAGTATACCGTTGGCCATTTGGTGCAATGATAGCCCTAAGACTTCCCATAGTGAAGGTCTTGGGTTCGAATCCTGGCAACAACAAAAAAGGGGTCTGTTGCCAAGTCAGGGGGTTTACCCAGTTGAGGGGTTTCTCCGGTGGTGGGCTGCCCTAGATGTTCTAGGTGTTGCCCCGGGGAAACCCAATTTTCCTAGAATATTTAGCGTTGCCGTTAAAAAAAATATATAGCGGTATAATTGGCTTTTTATAATAATAAAGAAGTTTTTTATTTGGAATAAAATGAGGGTTAGGAATGCACTAGTTAGGAGTTAGGAATTAGGAATTAGGGAAGTATAGAAAGGGTTTTAAACCTAGAGTTCACATTTCTTGCACATCGAAGAGAAAGTGGGAGGCATTGAGATTTGATGATTTTCCAGTGGGAATGTTAGGATCATATATAGTTTTGGGCCTTAAATGTATAATAGTGAACTTTGCGGGACCAAATTGTAATTCCTATAAAGTGTAACTATTGATATAAACCGTTGAACAATGAATAAACGACAACTTAAACGTGAATGATTTTCTTCTCCCTGGTATTCTTTCCATTCAATTTCTAGGCTAACCATTGGTATCAAGTTGTTTCATTCCAATCGGAGCTCTTAACCATTGGTAATTTACGCTGATGACAATTGGAATTCAACAACAAACGACGACGATTGAAATTCAGCAACAAAAATGACAACTTGTAATCAAGACTTCAATAAAACGATAAAGGAGCATGAAAAATATGTAACGTGAGTTTTGAAAGTGCTTTGAATGATTTTTTTAGTGTGCTCCGCTATGTAAGTTAGCTGCCAAGAGTGAATGGGTTGTGTGCGTGTGTGATTAATGGTGTGAGTAAATCATTAAATCAATAAAGATTTGGCTTTCTACATATGTGGTGTAAATAAATGTTCTTAAACTAAAGGGTGTGTGAAAAAGTGTTTAAAGGCTTTTGACTAATGTTAAGCTAAGGGTTGTTATGTGGTAACCTGAAGTGAACATGTTGGCTATGTGTGTGAATGTCTGAAGTCTGCGATAGTGGCAAATGAATAAGAAGTCCACGATGGTGGCAAAACAGTGTGCGTCTCACGTCGATAGTGTATCAGGCGCAACTAAATCCAATACCCGTGTGTAGCTAAAATTAGGCTATGTGAAGTGGTGAGTGTGAGTTATTAATCAACTGTTAAAGTGGTAAGTGAGTTGGTGTGGTGTGAGTGAGCCAAGTGTCGTGTGTAGTATGAGTGTGTAAGGTCCCAAACCATGCACCCTACAGTTGGATCTCATCACTAGGTAAACTAATTAAAAACATCTAATTTTCATTTAAATAAACAGCGGAAGTCTTTCTCGAAATAGTATTATCTTTAAACTCGTTAATTTTCATAACGTTACCTGACCGCGCACCAACCCAAGTAGCAACGCTCCCAAGCCAAGACACATCGTCAAGCAGACTCACCTGCAAAACAATCTAACGTACATACAAAGTCAGCTACGCCGAGTGAGTTCTAATAGTTTAATTTATCAAAAGCCAACTTGTCTCATTCATTTAATTATTTCCCTTTAAGACCCTCTGGTCCTTAGAAAATAGTTTATAGACTTTCATCATATAAATAACCCCCGTTATTTTATATTGTCCCAAAAGATTCACCACCCCAGACTCTGTCCATCCTTTGACTCAGTAAGCCTTTCCGACATGGATCGAGCTTACTACCCTGATAACTCATGCATTACTATATTTATTAACCATACCCTGGTTACTCAACCAACCTCTAGACACCGACTTACTAGTCCTAACCAGGACTCTCATAACCCAACTAACTCAACAGTTGTACACAATGTACTCAGCCCGACACAATAGTCAATCTAACCCGACACACCACATTGGTTTCATCTATTTATCACATAAATAACATCTCATACACAATTAATATAACTCAACACTTGCATGCAATTTAACACATATATATTTGCACACAAACACATACCTCGTCACTGCACCCTCGTCAGGGTTATCCCCGTCGGGATAATCGTCATAAGCTCCGCTATAACCTTGTTACAGGGCCCAACCACTAATTACTGTGAGACACTCGTCATCCATGATGACTACCCAACCACCCAAATGGTGACCAATCTACCATACGGTGACTGACACGTCACACGTACAATGATGACCCCGAAGGACTCCGTCCTCCACACCACTGTTGACCATACTCACGGATAACAATGCAAGCACACAAAGCAACACATATATATATACACATGACACTACCTGGACATGTACTACGACTCACCACCCTTTCACGGATCACTTACGTGTGTAAACCAACACATACTTTGGACACCCCATAGACCCATGCTAACACGATACCCGCCGTGTCACAAGGACAATGGCACAATACACAATATCAAACACATGACGCTTAACAGCATACTAGCATTTACTTGACTCGTTAATGAACCACGTATGGGTTCCCATGCTAACTCTCCTTATATAACCATTACAGGTTTAACTAAATTCCCGACTCATCCCGACTAACTCATAAGATGACGCACACTGATGTGTTAGAACTTACACATCTTTTTTGGCACAAAAATTCACTCTTTTCACGATCAATTCTTGGTTATTTCCAACGTTTAGACACTTATTTGCTTCATTTCCAGTTTTGTAGGTTTTTGTGAAGCTAAGTGAACTGTGACAATCCGGACTTTAGGGTTAACCCCGTTAGTAAATCCAGTTATCTAGTAACCCAGTTAACTCAATATTAAACCTTAGGGACCAATTCTGTCAATATCCAAACTCTACTACATAAAACTTTAAGGACTAATTGTGTAATTAGTCAAACCTCTATTCTGTTGACTTTTGAAAGTCAACTAACCATGTTCTTAACTCAGTTATCTAATTTCAAAACCACAAGGACCAAATCTGTCAAAAACTCAAAGCTGTACACTTAGATTACAGGGACTGATTCTGTAATAAACCCAAACTCAAGCTCTTTGACTTTTGAAAGTCAAAATCGATCCTTTTGATCCAAATTCAAGATCAATACTCCAAATCTGTTTCAATTCGTAAATGTAATGTGTGTTAATGGCATTATCTATCATCATTGCAACATTTAACATGATCATTGAGTACGAATTAATCCAATTAAGACCCTTAAAGTCGTAACCGTCGACCCTCTCGCCTAAGACCATCGAATTCGACCAATTTGATTATCATACTGCAATATAACTCTCTTCGCACCCCAAACGAGTCCCACTGAACCTGTAGCACACATCAACTCGGCCGGAAAAAGAACTAGAGTCACCGGAGGCTGTCGAAGTCGGAACACGTTTTAGCCGAACCTTATCAATTCGGTATCCATTAAGGTAACCAAACACATCCTCTGATTCGTTTCAACCTCTAGATCAAAAGCCCTAACATAATTGGGGCTTATTTTATCGAATTTATCACGATCCAGTTCTAGGGTTTATGCGATTTCGGGATTAATCGAACTACGGGCTAGACTCAACCTCAATGCAATTAAACTATATGGGTAGTTTCTAAATCTTTTAATCTGTAAAAGCCCTATGATTTCAGCAGTAAACATTATCGAATTCGATCAATATAATTTCGTGTTCTTAAACTAGGGTTTCGGAATTTCAAACGAGTAATTAACGACTTTAAACTTGTTGATTTTGCAATTAAACATAACCACAGGTTCAAAATACCTAGACTAACAAAACCCCTCAATCCTCTGGTTCAATCGAAACTCAAATCGATGGAATTTGGTTGTGTTTTGGTTCGGATCGCGTAAAGGGGAAGAACACCGTGAGCGTGATCATTAAATGCATTTTGATTTGGCTATGTATGCCAATCCCTTGCTGGTTGAGTTGGTTAAGGCGTTGGGCTGAGGTGGGAGTGACCCAGGTTCGAATCCCACCATGCACATATTTTTTTTAAAACAGTTTTTTTTAAGCTTTAATTTTAAATAAAAACTTTTCCTATAATATTATATCAATATTTTAATACGAGTTAACCCGGAAAAACACCCGTAGGGTCGGGTTTGGGTTATAACCTATTTTAATATCATTTTTTTTCCAATATATATATATATATATATATATTGTTTCGCCTCGTTTATAAAGCTCGTGTAACGTTTCAAACTATTTAATAATATAACTATTTATATCATTTACCCACGGTTACATCCTCGAATAAAAATAATATGGTTATTATTTTATCACATAAATGATGATTTTATTAATCCTATGAACTTAAAATAATATAATAAATTATATTATTTTCTTAGGCCATTGTTAAATGATATAAACGTACGGATGTTTATTAAATAACATTATATTCGTAGTTAGAGACGTTCGGCACGAAAACACTTCTATCTTAATTATTAAATTAGGAGATCCTTATTCCCGTGGACAAGTTCGTCTAACCATTGATCCTAAGTATATTTTAGGACGTTTGATCTTTCCGTGTCGTTGCCACAAACTCTTACGTGTTCCTAACTGTCACATCTTATTCTAGGGAATTCATAGATTGTCCGCGTGCAATCCATTTGTGGTTAGTGTTGCATCCTTGTGTGGTGCTAATTACTACGCTCTACTCAGACTCAGGTGAGTTTCACGACCCCTTTTTACCTGTTTTACTATTGGGGGAGAGACATGCTTACACACAAACGTATTTTACTTGTTTTCCTGTTGAGGAAGAAACAAACATGAAACACCTATTATCATACTTTTATTTGTTTTCCCCGTGGGGGAGAAACAGGTATGCAAGCAAATATTGTTTTTCCCGCCAAGGGAGAAAACATGACGCAACTATTTGATTATGGTACTTTATATGATATCACTGTTGAGACTAGGCGTAACATGCTATCACAGAAAGTCCTCATCTTATTTCGAACCGTTAATATGGATCTTAACGAGGTAATGTTTAGTAGTACTACTGGGTTTGACAAATCCCACCCGCGTTAGTCGCGCTAACTCGATTGGATATCGAACGGGTGAAATGTTAGCCTACTCACATGTGCCAGAGTTGATAGACCTGGCAGGAGGCATACAAACACAGTCAGCTTCGGTTGCGAGCGCTTTAGTAAAACATGAACATAGGTTAGCTACCTATAGATATGCATATTGAAAGTACATAATCTGGCAAACATACTCTTATTGTAAACTTGAAACCTGTGAACTCACCAACCTCGTGTTGACACTTTTTTTCTTACATGTTTCTCAGGTCGCTTTGGCACAGGTTGCGCACTTAGGACATGCATGGAGTCCTACTGTCATATCATTCATTTCAAATACTTTAAACAGTTTATTTAATTACATTAATCGACGCTTGTTGCGTGTAATTACTTTTGATTTCATATTAACGTTTACGCTTCCGCATTAACTCTGAACTTTTATGTTTTGACATTTCAAGTCCCATATAGTGTCGTTTGATGTAACTAATGACTGAGATCCTGGCGTGTCACCTTCCAAACGGTAAAACTCCGTTAGTGGAAATTGGGGGTGTGACAGATTGGTATCAGAGCCATTGGTTATAGAGAACTAGGATTGCATACTAGACTATAACCGTACATTTGCATTAGTTACACGACACAGACACTCATACCTGATATATATAGCATCTATACATACATTGTAGTGCAGGTATGTAACACCATCCGTATCACCCTCAGTTGGCGAGGGACACAACATTTACATTGCATCATCATTCCCAGTGGCGACACTCGGGGAATCACCAGAATATCATCCACTCCCGTTCGGGGGCAGCGAGACGGAGCCTTCAGAGGAGTCACTTACATCACCATCACCTGTGGGGTATGGTGGGCTTTCTCAGGTCCATGTTATGGACGACACTCAGCACTAACGCATATCTCTTCGGGAATTGGGATCGTCGGAGGCGAGTCCCTACTGTACCCGCCAGCAACAATACGCCGAATGAAGGCAGACCGTTGCACGCATGATTGCAGACTCCATTGACATTAGATGTCATCACTTTCCCGAGCCATGGGCTCGCATCCTTGTTCGATATTCTGTTGAGAATAGATTGACCCCAAATCTGAGAACGCATTGCTCAATGCATACTCAAACCCTATCTTAACTAAGTTAAAAGGACAGTTACCTTGCTGCTTCCTGTAACTTGTATTCATGAATTAGTTTCATTTCTCGAAGTCGCATTTCGTGTACATGTTTGCTTCATGCTCTCATCTACAATCCACTGGATTGGACTCTTGTATTGTGTTTCAACTCGAGTGAATACTCGGATCAAACGATTTCTTGACTACTCATCCTGATATGAGTTCTAATTGATCAACTTATGGTTGATGACTAAACTTTTCGATGACTTATCATATCTGACAACACTCTGTACTCAGCAATACAAACTAAAGGACATTATAGCACAGGACGGGGAGAACTAGGGTGAACATGCAAAGCAAATTATCATTACGGGTGCACACGTAATAATAATTTGAGGTGCATGTAAGTCCTGGTGAAACCTAGTATGTGGATGAATGGTCCTAAGCAGTGATCTATAAACTTAAACTTCCACTGTCAGTAGAAGTTCTTGTAACCCACTCAACGACTAGTTAGTATAGTTAAACTCGATCAACAACTGATAGACGCGACTATCAGGTTGAAGATGTCTATGGACACACAGAACTATCATTAATGAAATCCATCAATGTTATTCTCACTCATGTAAGAGTCTTAGTGAAATTAAGACACTCATCTAAACGTGATCACAACCATCTTGATTGAAACTCTAATAGAATCTCATAGCAAACTTATCAATTCCAACTATGTACACAGCATTTGAGAAATTCTTTCTATGCTAACACGTTATTCCTTACACTCCAACAATAGATCGCATTTGACCTTATTACCTCATCTTGTGACTAATCCTTAGTCTAACTTCGAATTTTTACTCCAGCATATTCAATCCTGTAAACGGATTTCTTTCTTCACGAAATGATCCTGTTGATCCAATGACATTAGGAAACGAAGATTTAACCTAACCAACCATCAGTTGAACGCAACTACTTAGACATACATCCTATATCTTATGCTACTGGAATCTATATCTCATTAGACTTTTCATTCTTACATGTGAACCTATTCCCTTAGCCTATGCATTGACTGACACTTGCTTTATAAGCACGGGTCTCACTAGAAGCCTCAGTATGACTTCACAAACCCCATATTAGTGTGTAGTGCTCCAACTCTGTTAAAAGCCAAATATACTATTGAGATAGCAGATGCTCAGAAAATCGAAACAACTCGCATTCTTACAGATGTAAACTAGTATTGGTTAGTCGTAAACTTGACATTGACCTTCTGCCAGTTACAATTGGCAGTTTCGACCTTATTATCGGTATGAATTGGTTATCCAAGAATCGACCTGAGGCCAACTGTTGTGACAAAAATATTTGCCTTCCTCTCCTTAGAGGGGAAATCCTTTTTGTCTAAGGCAAAACGAGTGGTGCAGTCATAAGCATCATATCCTTCATGAAAGCGTAGAAATGTCTACGTAAAGGTCATACTGACATTTTGGCTCTCGTCGCCGAGCAGTCATATGAGGAGAAGAAAATTGATGATATACCAATCGTACGTAACTATCCGAAATTATTTCCCGAGGACTTGTCTAGTCTGCCACCGTACCATCATGTTAAATTCCAAATCGACCTGGCACCCGGAACGGCACCGATCGTTCGAGCACCTTATAGGTTGGCACCCAGTGAATTACAAGAATTATCCACGCAATTGCAAGATCTGTTGAGTAAAGGTTTCATCCGACCTAGTTCATCACCGTGGGGAGCTCCGGTAATATTTGTCAAGAAGAAAGACGGTACGTTCCGTATGTGTATTGATTACCGGGAGTTGAATAAAGTCACAATCAAGAACCGCTACCTTTACCTCGTATTGATGACCTTTTTGATCAACTCCAAGGATCAAGTTTCTATTCCAAAATAGATCTTAGGTCCGGCTATCATCAGTTAAGAGTCCGAGAAGAAGATATCTCTAAGACTGCATTCAGAATGAGGTACGACCATTACGAATTTATGGTCATGCCTTTCGGTTTAACCAACGCACTCGCGGTATTCATGGACCTCATGAACCGTATGTGTAAACCCTACCTCGATTAGTTCGTCATCGTTTTCATTGTTGACATCCTCATCTATTCTAAGAACAAGGAAGGACATGAGTAGCACCTACACTTAATCCTTAGATTGCTGAGACAAGAGCAATTGTATGCCAAATTCTCTAAGTGCGAATTCTGGGTTCGTGAAGTGCACTTCTTAGGACATGTAGTCAGCGAGAAAGGAATACATGTCGATCCAGCTAAAGTAGAAGCAATCAAGAATTGGGCAGCACCTACAACGCCGACGGAGGTGCGTCAATTTCTGGGATTGGCTGGCTATTACCGTCGTTTCATTGAGAGATTTTCCAAGATTGCACAACCCCTCACCACTCTGACGTAAAAGAGTAAACCTTATGACTGGGGTGATACCCAGGAATCAACATTCCAACTTCTGAAGTAAAAGCTCTGCAGTGCACCCATCTTATCTCTTCCGGAAGGAACCGATGACTTTGTGGTGTATTGTGATGCATCTATTCAAGGTCTGGGTTGCGTCTTAATGCAGCGCGAAAAGGTAATCGCATACGCTTCACGTCAGTTAAAGGTTCACGAGAAAAACTACACCACTCATGACCTAGAGTTGGGAGCAGTAGTTTTTGCACTTAAGATATGGAGACATTACTTGTACGGTACCAAATGCACCATCTACACCGATCACAAGAGCCTCCAGCATATCTTCGAGCAGAAGGAGTTGAATATGCGACAACGTCGTTGGGTTGAACTTTTAAATGATTACGACTGTGCGATCCGGTATCATCCGGGTAAAGCTAACGTTGTGGCTGATGCACTAAGCCGAAAGGAAACGAAACCCAAACGAGTTCGAGCGTTACAACTTACTATTCACCCTGGATTGCCTGACAGAATCCGTAGTGCTCAACTGGAAGCCTTGAAGGAAGATAACCTACCGTTAGAAGGTACACGTGGCATGGAAGCACAACTGGAAGTAAAATCTGACGGAATTCGTTACTTCGTCGAACGAATATGGATTCCAGTGTTCGAAAATTTAAGGGAACTAATCATGGATGAAGCTCATAAATCTCGTTACTCCATTCATCCAGGTTCCAACAAAATGTATCATGATCTAAAGATACTATATTGGTGGCCGAAGATGAAAGCCGATATAGCCACCTATGTTAGTAAGTGTCTGACTTACGCGAAGGTCAAAGTTGAATATAAAAAACCATCCGGCCTTCTGCAACAACCGGAAATTCCTATGTGGAAATGGGAACAAATATCCATGGACTTTATCACCAAATTACCACGAACCCCTACCGGATGTGATACCATATGGGTAATCGTTGATCTATTAACAAAGTCCGCTCACTTCTTAGCAATCAAAGAGACCGACAAAATGGATAAACTTACTCGTACTTACCCGAAAGAAATAGTCTCTCGGCACGGGGTGCCAATTTCTATTATTTCGGATCGTGATGCACGATTCACTTCTCGTTTCTGGCAGTCGTTACATAAGGCCTTAGGCACGCGTCTAGATATGAGCACAGCATACCATCCTCAAACTAATGGCCAAACGGAACATACAATCCAAACTCTGGAGGACATGCTACGAGCTTGTGTGATTGATTTCGGTAACACTTGGGAGTCTCACCTACCGTTGGTGGAGTTCTCCTACAACAACAGTTATCACACTAGTATCAAGGCAGCACCATTCGAAGCATTGTACAGACGTAAATGCCGATCTCCTATCTGTTGGGCTGGAGTTGGGGATTGCCAACTTACGGGTCCTGAACTTGTGTTTGAAACTTCTGAAAAGACCGTTCAAATCCAAAACCATATGGCGGCGGCTCATGATCGTCAAAAGAACTATGCCGACAAGCTTCGTAAACCCTTAGAATTTCAAGTAGGCAATATGGTTCTATTAAAAGTCTCACCTTGGAAGGGTGTCATTCGTTTTGAGAAACAAGGCAAGCTGAATCCTCGTTATGTTGGACCATTCAAGATAGTGAAGAGGATCGGGCCAGTAGCGTATCAACTGGACCTACCTGAAGGACTTAGTGGTGTACACAACGTCTTTCACGTCACAAACTTGAAGAAATGTCTAGCAGACGAGTCACTCGCGGTTCCTCTTGAGGAACTACACATTGATGAACAGTTACGTTTCATTGAAGAGCCTGTCGAAATTATGGATAGGGAGGTCAAAACGCTTAAGCGTAGTAAAATCCCTGTTGTCAGAGTCCGTTGAAATTCGAAACGTGGACCGGAATTCACGTGGGAACGTGAGGATTAGATGATGCGCAAGTATTCTCATCTATTCAAGCACTCCACGTCAAACCCTTAAGGTACTGTCCTAATTTTCGGGACGAAAATTCTTTCAACTAGGGGATGATGTGACACCCAGAATTTTTTTATGTATTATTTTAATTTTCGGGATGAAAATTCTTTTAACTAGGGGATGATGTGACAATCCGGACTTTAGGGTTAACCCCGTTAGTAAATCCAGTTATCTAGTAACCCAGTTAACTCAATATTAAACCTTAGGGACCAATTCTGTCAATATCCAAACTCTACTACATAAAACTTTAAGGACTATTTGTGTAATTAGTCAAACCTCTATTCTGTTGACTTTTGAAAGTCAACTAACCATGTTCTTAACTCAGTTATCTAATTTCAAAACCACAAGGACCAAATCTGTCAAAAACTCAAAGCTGTACACTTAGATTACAGAGACTGATTCTGTAATAAACCCAAACTCAAGCTCTTTGACTTTTGAAAGTCAAAATCGATCCTTTTGATCCAAATTCAAGATCAATACTCCAAATATGTTTCAATTCGTAAATGTAATGTGTGTTAATGACATTATCTATCATCATTGCAACATTTAACATGATCATTGAGTACGAATTAATCCAATTAAGACCCTTAAAGTCGTAACCGTCGACCCTCTCGCCTAAGACCATCGAATTCGACCAATTTGATTATCATACTGCAATATAACTCTCTTCGCACCCCAAACGAGTCCCACAGAACCTGTAGCACACATCAACTCGGCCGGAAAAAGAACTAGAGTCACCGGAGGCTGTCGAAGTCGGAACACGTTTTAGCCGAACCTTATCAATTCGGTATCCATTAAGGTAACCAAACACATCCTCTGATTCGTTTCAACCTCTAGATCAAAAGCCCTAACATAATTGGGGCTTATTTTATCGAATTTATCACGATCCAGTTCTAGGGTTTATGCGATTTCGGGATTAATCGAACTACGGGCTAGACTCAACCTCAATGCAATTAAACTATATGGGTAGTTTCTAAATCTTTTAATCTGTAAAAGCCCTATGATTTCAGCAGTAAACATTATCGAATTCGATCAATATAATTTCGTGTTCTTAAACTAGGGTTTCGGAATTTCAAACGAGTAATTAACGACTTTAAACTTGTTGATTTTGCAATTAAACATAACCACAGGTTCGAAATACCTAGACTAACAAAACCCCTCAATCCTCTGGTTCAATCGAAACTCAAATCGATGGAATTTGGTTGTGTTTTAATTCGGATCGCGTAAAGGGGAAGAACACCGTGAGCGTGATCATTAAATGCATTTTGATTTGGCTATGTATGCCAATCCCTTGCTATCATTAAATGCATTTTGATTTGGCTATGTATGCCAATCCCTTGCTGGTTGAGTTGGTTAAGGCGTTGGGCTGAGGTGGGAGTGACCCAGGTTCGAATCCCACCATGCACATATTTTTTTTAAAACAGTTTTTTTTAAGCTTTAGTTTTAAATAAAAACTTTTCCTATAATATTATATCAATATTTTAATACGAGTTAACCAGGAAAAACACCCGTAGGGTCGGGTTTGGGTTATAACCTATTTTAATATCATTTTTTTTCCAATATATATATATATATATATATATACATTGTTTCGCCTCGTTTATAAAGCTCGTGTAACGTTTCAAACTATTTAATAATATAACTATTTATATTATTTACCCACGGTTACATCCTCGAATAAAAATAATATGGTTATTATTTTATCACATAAATGATGATTTTATTAATCCTATGAACTTAAAATAATATAATAAATTATATTATATTCTTAGGCCATTGTTAAATGATATAAACGTACGGATGTTTATTAAATAACATTATATTCGTAGTTAGAGACGTTCGGCACGAAAACACTTCTATCTTAATTATTAAATTAGGAGATCCTTATTCCCGTGGACAAGTTCGTCTAACCATTGATCCTAAGTATATTTTAGGACGTTCGATCTTTCCGTGTCGTTGCCACAAACTCTTACGTGTTCCTAACTGTCACATCTTATTCTAGGGAATTCATAGATTGTCCGCGTGCAATCCATTTGTGGTGCTAATTACTACGCTCTACTCAGACTCAGGTGAGTTTCACGGCCCCTTTTTACCTGTTTTACTATTGGGGGAGAGACATGCTTACACACAAACGTATTTTACTTGTTTTCCTATTGAGGAAGAAACAAACATGAAACACCTATTATCATACTTTTATTTGTTTTCCCCGTGGGGGAGAAACAGGTATGCAAGCAAATATTGTTTTTCCCGCTAGGGGAGAAAACATGACGCAACTATTTGATTATGGTACTTTATATGATATCACTGTTGAGACTAGGCGTAACATGCTATCACAGAAAGTCCTCATCTTATTTCGAACCGTTAATATGGATCTTAGCGAGGTAATGTTTAGTAGTACTACTGGGTTTGACAAATCCCACCCGCGTTAGTCGCGCTAACTCGATTGGATATCGAACGGGTGAAATGTTAGCCTACTCACATGTGCCAGAGTTGATAGACCTGGCAGGAGGCATACAAACACAGTCAGCTTCGGTTGCGAGCGCTTTAGTAAAACATGAACATAGGTTAGCTACCTATAGATATGCATATTGAAAGTACATAATCTGGCAAACATACTCTTATTGTAAACTTGAAACCTGTGAACTCACCAACCTCATATTTAGTACTATGTTCATCTAGGACTTGTTGACGCAATCTTCTAGTTTATGTAATCTTGATATGAACATTGTATGTTGAAGAAGTGCATGTTGTTGTTTACTTTAATCAACTTGAGGTGGGTTATGTGTTGATTCGTGTAATTTTTCCAACTAGTTGTTGAATTAGCCAACCTTGACAGGAAGCTAGTTCAATCTTTATTAAACATTGACATATTCATAGCACGTGAGCTTCATTGCATGAGTTTAGGTGGTTAGTTTGTATAATTCATTCTAACTTTCTGAAAAGTCATTTGATTAGATGTCTTTGACGAGAGTTTAGTCAGCATATGTATCGTGTACTTGCCATGTATCTATAGTTGTTGTTGGATGTCTACTAAATGGATTCAAGACCGAAGTGATATTCCTTCTTTGATTGTTTGACTTGTGTTCTTAGTTTAGTTTTATATTCTTGCATATTAGTTTAATTAAAAATCAACTTAAACATCTTTTACCCATACTTGATTGAATTTTAGTCCCGGTTTATTATCGCATTCCTCCGTGTCCACGGATTGATATCCGGTTCTTACCTTTACTATATTGCCATTCGACGGGTACACTGCCCGGTGTGTGTGTGATTAGTCTTTGGTGAAAACCCTTTTTAAAACTAATTGTGTAAAAATCTTTATAAAAATATATATATAGTTTACACGCATCACACACAGATCATCACAACTCTTGTTCACCCATCCTATGGATCCCATAACGACCCTTAGCTTCATTATTACATAAAGGTCTCATAAAACACTGCGAGTTAATTCATAATTCAGAATACGTTCGTTTAATAAAACATGTGAGTATGTACGATAGCCCCAAAACAGTAAAACGTCTAAAAGAGGGGATTAGATACTAACCGGTTATGCTTAACCTCCATATTTAGCTCTGCAACTCGTCCATCCACGCTCAAATCCCAAACCTGTCAAGCGCGTGATCACATGATCAGAACACGTTCGAAACGTACATTGAACGACTTATAAAAACCTAATAGATCCTCCATGTCCATTTCATCTTCTCATCGACGCATCCCTAAAAAACCCTAGTTTCACATGCATGCACGTACGTGTGCCATGCAACCCTTAACCGTCCTTATCTTGTAAACATAGGCTCGTACCGGATCACCCTCGACCCGTTTGGAAATCATATACTCAAACCGGGTTCTCATGCATGCACGTACGTATACATGTATACACATGCCAACCCTAATCCACACTGATACGCGTACGCGAACCGGGTTCCAATCACCCATGCATGAAGTACAAGGTGAAACCCTAACCCCACGGATCGCATGAACCCGGGTCGGATTTCCCATGCACGTGCGTAAACATGCCATGCACGACCTTAGACCTGTGAAACACTAACCAGCCGTGTTCCCGTCTTCTTCCCCCACCTCGCGCACCACCATGCCCACCGTCGAGCACAACCACCGAGCGCCTCCGCCTTTTTCCTCGGCCAATGTCCTAGCTGAGCCCACCGCCGTGCCACCTCCTTCATCCTCCCCGAGTCAACCCTAGCTCGGTAGCCTTTCCTACTCTCCGCCTTCATCCACAGTTGTATGCCGCCACTAGTGTCCTCACTACAGCCGCAGAGCACCATCACGGTTAACGTCGACCGCTTTCTCCTCGTTGTTCCTCCATACTCGTTCCCTCCTTCCCTCTTCTTTCCTTGGTCATCCGTCACCACGATAGTAGGACACCACCGGGTCCTGTACCTGCCGTTTTACACAACCACACTTAACCACTCGCCGCCGTGAACCCCCTTTACGGCTATCAATGGCCAATACAAATCACCAACACAAGAAAAGAATATACAAGCATGCATAATCGAAACGATGGTTACCTTAACGATGTTTGGAAGCCGTTGGTTCAAATTCTTTGTCGAACTGATGCCGTCGCCCCCATCCGGCCGTCCCCCCGCCATCGGCTCCTCTCTCCTTCCTCTCTTCTAGCCGTAAGCGCACCTAGGTCAAATAATGACCTAGTGTTTACGTAAATGTGGTTCATATACTCCCACTAGTTACATTTCGGGTCCTTCTTCTTTCGTTACTCACGTTTCTAACTCAATCCGTTCTCTTTTTGGCAAACCGGCTCCCTCAACGTAATCACTTTGCTTTGCAATTCGACCACCTTATTTGGTGTTCAAATAAGTCCTCCTCGCTGCTCACTTTCGACTTAGGACTTGTAGGTTTCACCTACATGTTACTTCGTCTCTCGTCCTTCCAGCCATTAGTCAAACGACTGCCTTTACCACTCTTGCTATCCCGGCACTTGTTAGGAGTTGCCCTCCGTTATTGCCTTTATTACAAAACCTTTCACGAAGGTTTCATTGTCATCACCCTTGACAATACCTTTTGCTCTTAATGCTTTTAACAACCTTGCACATATCATCTCTGGTACTATATAACACAACACTACCAATTGTCCTCTCACTTGTCACGTTTCATTATGACTTGCGGGCACAATTGCCTTTGTGTCTCATATAACCCTAATGGTCTCGTCATTCCGATGGTCACTTCTCCAAGTAGGCTTCTTACCTTTCATGAATGGATTCATTCGTCGCTCTTCCAAAGTGAAGTCGTCGTACTTCTCGTCTCATACCTTGATTGCCGTCCTGCGATGATTCCTCAAACTCAAGCCCACTATCCTACCCATAAGGCTATTACCTTGTCCTTCCCTGATGATCTCCAGGAGCTTGTACAAAGCTTTGCTGGTCTCCACAAAATTCCTCTACCAAAGTATCTCTTTACTTCATTACCATGCGATCACCGACCGCATCTCATTTATAATTTACGAACACGAAGTCCATCTGCCCATAAGCCTCAGCTATTCGTCGTCTCGTCTAGGGAAAACATCCATATTCATCTGGTGTCTCCCCTCGACTGATTCCTGCATATGGAACGTGTTCCATGTAGGTCCTTCGTCACTTTGTTAACTTCGTGCTGAATTCTTTAGCGTCACCACCTTTACCTCATCATAAAAACTTCTAGTCAAACGTCCATGCAAACGCTTTCATCGTCTACTCTCACAGCTCCGCCCATTGGCTTCGTGCTCTGAATTATCGAGATATAAGCATAGGCATCTCATAAGAGCACATCACTAGTAGTCTAGTAAGACGTCAAAAATTCTCTCATCACCTCGATGTATCAACGTCAAGAAAATCGTAAATATAGAAATACTAAACTTGAGCACACTGACCACCCGTCCTATGCACGACTAAGCGTGTACTACAAGGACACACACTGACACACATAACTACAGAACACACAATGTTCTACACATGTACTAGTAACCCCAAACTCTAAACACACATCACGTGCACCCACCCAATTGCTAGATCTGAGTAAATCTACATGGATACACTAGGACCACGTCATTTATAGACACACAAGTATATCATGTTGTCTGGCCCAAGGGCACAAGCAAACACGATCTCCCGCCTGACTGACGTCAGACACAATAACCTGTTGACAAATGTCAACACCATATCAAGCTTACACTTGATCTCCCGCCTGACTAATGCCAGACACAATATCAAGCTTACGCTTGATCTCCTGCCACGACTATTAAGTACGTGACACAATTAACTCATACTCATAAGCAACTCAATTAACGGCATACAAGTTTATTCACCAAACTCTCTCATGCCCTTAAGCACCAAAACACTTACCTCGCAAAGATCTATGCCTTAAGATATAAAGACATTTAATATCATAGTAAGGCCAAACACACCCCTTACACTTCACACATCACCTAATCATAACACATAGGTGACACTATCTTAAGACCGTAGACACACTCAACTAATCAACTTAGGTCTACACAGGTCTACTCATACAGTCTAATCAACCAAGTTCTAGCATCACATCGAAGATCACATTTAATGCTAACTCACATCACTTAGAATGCAATCACATAATCACACCATACCGCACATATTCCACTACTGTAAACACAATCATACGTCGTCACAAACACAATTATCATTAATTATGTTCAAATCACTATGCGGTAAGACTCACCATAAATGTGAAAATCAAATAACCAATATTTGAATTGAGCATCACCCCACGTAAACGTCTAATCAATCAAAACTTCATGTCACCCCGAACTCTCTCGTGATAACTGCCACACTAAATAATCGTCAAGCAATCGAACATCTCGAACACTACCCGCCAATTCACTGCTAGAACACGTCAGGTGCATCTGGCGTATCCGATTATGGTTCCTCCTGAAATAGAACTCTCTTAACCACCGCAAGCGGTCGATCTCTCCACCATGCAGGTTCACATCCTGAGGAAAATCACGTACAGCTAACACTGCTCTCCTTCTCCATTCCGTCTTTCCAATCATAGCTCCACGCGGTATGTCGCTGACCGAAGCTCTAGTCACACTTGGCGCGAGGAACGCCAACATCACCCCTATCTCACCTTCAGCTCCATCTACGATAGTCGTTGGCTTGACCTGTCGATCTGCATTCCTTTTAGTAAGAGTTCCACGCTTGCCCAAACTCGTACGCTTGTCTTAGCCTCCTGATCCTACTCAAGATAGAACGTTAAAGTGAACAATTTGGGCACAAATTCAGAATATGAGGGTAATCATAGACTGCCAAATCACGGTGATCAAATGCAATTTGGTGGTCCACATTACTTCTCGAATTCTAAACCTTTCCTATCATATTCACATTAGCTTTCTATCTTTCACACACACCAGATGCACATGCATCCCACACAACTCACAAAGCACCACATAACAATCTAGCATATCATCATATTCATCACAATTTCACACCATCCAAGGTTACACACAAAATTACTAAATCATATTGACACCCCAAACTATCTCTCATAGTTACAAGTAATGCTGCTCTGCATTACTCAACTCACATCATAGTCTCATTTAATCACACCACACAACTTTACGTAGTTCTACATACTACTATGGCACATAGCACACATCATGATCCCACACGGAACCATAAATCACTTAGTCACACCAATTACTTCACCTAGTGTAACACTACACAAATGGGAACTAATAATTACCGCCCAACTCGAAAGACGTACCTATTGGCTCGCGGTTACTCGTGGTGGCATTCGTTTCACCATCGTCCCATTCTCAGTTTAAGTTAAAGCATTTTATTTGTTTAAAAACGCCAATTTTCTCTTAAACCACAACTCTGATACCAACTTGTAAGGCCCCAAACCAGCCACCCTACAGTTGGATCTCATCACTAGGTAAACTCATTAAAAACATCTAACTTTCATTTAAATAAATAGCGGAAGTCTTTCTCGAAATAGTATTATATTTAAAATCGTTAATTTTCATAACGTTACCTGACGAATGCATGCGCACCAACCCGATTAGCACCGCTCCCAAGCCAAGACACCTCGTCAAGCAGACTCACCTGCAAAACAATCTAACGTACATACAAAGTCAGCTACGCTGAGTGAGTTATAATAGTTTAATTTATCAAAAGCCAACTTGTCTCATTCATTTAATTATTTCCCTTCAAGACCCTCTGGTCCTTAGAAAATAGTTTAGACACTTTCATCATATAAATAACCCCCGTTATTTTATATTATCCCAAAAGATTCACCACCCCAGACTCTATCCATCCTTTGACTCAGTAAGCCTTTCCGACATGGATCGAGCTTACTACCCTGATAACTCATGCGTTACTATATTTATTAACCATACCCTGGTTACTCAACCAACCTCTAGACATCGACTTACCAGTCCTAACCAGGACTCTCATAACCCAACTAACTCAACAGTTGTACACAATGTACTCAGCCCGACACAACAGTCAATCTAACCCGACACACCACACTGGTTTCATCTATTTATCACATCAATAACATCTCATACATAATTAATATAACTCAACACTTGCATGCAATTTAACACATATATATATTTGCACATAAACACATACCTCGTCATTGCACCCTCGTCAGGGTTATTCCCGTCAGGATAATCGTCATAACCGCTATACCCTTGTTACAGGGCCCCGCCACTAATTATAGCGACACACTCGTTATCCATGATGACTACCCAACCACCCAAACGGTGACCATATCATCTACCATACGGTGACCATATCATCTACCATACGGTGACTGACACGTCACACGTACAATGATGACCCCGAAGGACTCCGTCCTCCACACCACTGTTGACCATACTCATGGACAACAATGCAAGCACACAAAGCAACACGTATATATATATATATACACATGACACTACCTGGACATGTACTACAACTCACCACCCTTTCACGGATCACTTACGTGTGTAAACCAACATGTACTTTAGACGTATCCTTTTAAACGTCTAGACGCAATACCCAACTCTTTCCGAATAATTAATTATACGACACACAAATACTATACCGAGTTCTAACCCGTATATACTTTGGACACCCCATAGACCCATGCTAACACGATACCCGTCGTGTCACGAGGACAATGGCACAATACACAATATCAAACACATGACGCTTAACATCATACTAGCATTTACTTGACTCGTTAATGAACCATGTACGGGTTCCCATGCTAACTCTCCTTATATAACCATTACAGGTTTAACTAAATTCCCGACTCATCCTGACTAACTCATAAGATGACGCACACAGATCATCACAACTCTTGTTCACCCATCCTAGGGATCCCATAACGACCCTTAGCTTCATTATTACCTAAAGGTCTCATAAAACACTGCGAGTTAATTCATAATTCATAATACGTTCGTTTAATAAAACATGTGAGTATGTACGATAGCCCCAAAACAGTAAAACGTCTAAAAGATGGGATTAGAAACTCACCGGTTATGCTTAACCTTTAGATTTAGCTCTGCAACTCGTCCGTCCATGCTCAAATCCCAAACCTGTCAAGTGCTTGATCACATGATCAAAACACGTTCGAAACGTACATTGAAAGACTTATAACAACGTAATAGATCTTCCACGTCCATTTCATCTTCTCATCGACGCATCCCTAAGAAACCCTAGTTTCACATGCATACACGTACGTGTGCCTTGCAACCCTTAACCGTCCTTATCTTGTAAACACTAGCTCGTACCGGATCGCCCTCGACCCGTTTAGAAATCATAAACTCAATCCGGGTTTTCATGCATGCACGTACGTATACATGCATACACATGCCAACCCTAATCCACACTGATACGCGTACGCGAACCGGGTTCCAATCACGTATGCATGTAGTACAAGGTGAAACCCTAACCCCACGGATCGCATGAACCCGGGTCGGATTTCCCATGCACGTGCGTAACCATGCCATGCACGACCTTAGACCTGTGAAACACTAACCAGCCGTGTTCCCGTCTTCTTCCCCCACCTCGCGCACCACCATGCCCACCTTCGAGCACAACCACCAAGCGCCTTCGCCTTTTTCCTAGGCCAGTGTCCTAGCCAAGCCCACCGTCGTGCCACCTCCTTCATCCTTCCCGAGTCAACCCTAGCTCGGCAGCCTTCCCTACTCTCCGCCTTCATCCACAGCCGTACGCCGCCACTAGTGTCGTCACTACAGCCACCGAGCACCATCACGACCGCTTTCTCCCCGTTGTTCCTCCATACGCATTCCCTCCTTCCCTCTTCTTTCCTTGGTCATCCGTCACCACGACAGTAGGACACCACCGGTCCTGTACCTGCCTTTTTACACAACCACTCGCCGCCGTGAACCCCCTTTACGCCTATCAATGGCCAATACAAATCACCAGTCTAAGAAAAGAATATACAAGCATGCATAATCGAAATGATGATTACCTTAACGATGTTTGGAAGCCGTTGGTTCAAATCCTTTGTCGAACCGATGCCGTCGCCCCCATCCGAGCGTCCTCCCGCCGTCGGCTCCTATCTCCTTCCTCTCTTCCAGCCGTAAGCGCACCTAGGTCAAATAATGACCTAGGGTTTGCGTGAATGTGGTTCATATACTCCCACTAGTTACATTTCGGGTCCTTCTTCTTTCGTTACTCGCGTTTCTTACTCAATCCGATCTCTTTTTTGCAAACCGGGTCCCTCTAATTCCATGCGTCCGGTTTTATGCGAAAAACCTCGTCATTCGTCTTGTATACATAATAGTCGGGTCACTCATTTGTCCAATTCGAAAGTGGTAGATTTTCAGGATGTTACAGAGTGTGTTTACGTGTTGGTGGTGGTTGTGATTATCTAAACTCAAACATTTAATAAAGTGTGGATTGAAATATTAAATGTTGTTTTGATAAGTAAAGTGTGTTTGTTAAGCTATATACTCACTAACGAAAGCTGATCCGCTTTAATACATGTTTCAGGATGAGTCTAGGTGTGTAGTGACAGGGCATCTCCGGCTAATCTGACGAGGACAATTGACATCTTAGAATAGTGTGTATTCTGAAAGTTTAATATGTAATATAAACTATGTAACATGGGTTTTGAAAGTCTCACTCTGTGTGATGTGTAAATCCAACCAATGTCACATGTCGTGGTTTTAGGGTGTGACAACAGGTATGCAGAAAAAAAATTCCCTAATGTTTTATTGATTTTTCTCCTTTTCATTTTATTTGCTCTGTGTGGATAAATACTTCAAAGGGATGGCAAATGAACCCAAACCCGAAGAACAAACCTAAAACCCAAATAAATAAATATAAAAAAATTATTTAGTGAGTGTGAGTGTGACCACAACCACTGCCTGCGTGGTAGAAGTTTTTGCTCACACTCACTAAACCACTACACATAGCCTAATATGTATTCTTAACAATGTAACATGAGTTTTGAAAGTCTTTCGTTGTGTGTGATGTGTAAATCTAACCAAAGTCACATGTCGTGGTTTTAGGGTGTGACAACAGGTATGTAGAAAAAAATTCCCGAATATTTTATTGATTTTTCTCCTTTTCATTTTATTCGCCCTGTGTGGACAAATACTTCAAAGGGATGGCAAATGAACCCAAACTCGAAGAACAAACCTAAAACCCAAATAAAAAAATAAAAAAAATTAGTTAGTGAGTGTAAGTGTGACCATAACCACTGCCTGTGTGACACCTACGTGGTAGAACTTTTTTGCTCACAATCACTAAACCACTACACATGGCCTAAAGTAATGTCACGTAGGCGCTAGATAGACAGTGGCTTGGTCACTCTCATACTCACTAAAGGGGTATGGTTTAGTGAGTATTGAAAAAATGGACATGTGGCATGTGGCCATTTATGACCTGAACGATGGCAAGGGCAACACTAATTATCAATGTTTTCATAACCTGACCGGACAACGAACCAGGCGTCTTAGAGGTTCACCGGTCAGTCTAATTGGACCGGATTCAAGAACCGAAAAACATCATGATTAATTTAATAGTTATATATGTGTGCGCTTTTAAATAAATGATATGATTCGTAATAATATCAACTAGTTTTTTCACCCGCGCTTCGCTGCGGGAGTTCGGTAATTTTTCCCTGCGTCACGCGGCAGAAATTTGGTCGTTATCGATTCGGCTCGACGAAAACAATAAAAGCGAATACCGATACCGGTTTCGATAATAACAATACCGGTCATGGCATCGCAACTGTAGCAACACTCGTTATAGCGTACGATTCCCAAAAAGTACTCGATTTTGAATACAATCTTGTTTTCAAAAAAAAATTATATCGGAACGTTAAAAAAAATTTAAGACAGCCACGAACTCCATTTTCTTTAAAAACATTAACAAATAAAATATATATTAAATTCATTTAATCTAACCAACACTAAATGGTACGGGAGAAAAGGAAACATTGCAATTTAAAAACCTAAATGCCAGTGAAGTACTCCTGTGGGAGGAAAAGGAAACGTGGAAGTTCATGCGAGAGAAAAAGAAACGAACGGCGAAGAAATTAAAATATCGGATACCGCAAGCAAGAGTAGAAGATGTGACCTAATGGTTGATGAAAGAATGAGTTACCACTTTCCTATATGTGAATAAAACAAATTTTGAATAAAAAAAGTCATATTTTACTATAGAAATATGATGGGTTGGTCACGGCTACTCAACGCTAACATTGCTCGCTATAACGTAGGATAGAAAAAGACATAGTCAATTTTAAATACGACTAAAAAAAAAAAAACTATGCTTAAAAAAAAAACTAAAATAAGCCGCGCATTCCGTTTTTTTTAGTTTAATGACCGAAAACTATTATAGAAAAACGATATTAAAAGAAAATAAAACAGGTTCAAAGCGAAATTTATATATATCGGATCGGAAGGGATGAAAAAGGAGATTATAAAATATTTTTTTTTGCCACATCGACCACGCAGAGAGAGTTACGCGTAGCGCAGTAGGGTATCAAAGCAAAACGTTAAAACGAACGATAAAAAAAATGCCAAACGAAAAAGAAAAAAATGTGTATTGGTAGAGTAGGCTAAGGTTTGTGTATGAAATAATGTTCGAATATTAAGAAAAAATAAATTAATTCTATCTCACGAATTAAAAAAAATTAACAGTATGATTTATTCAATATATGATAATTTAAAAAAGTATCCATCCCCAGGAATTGAAACCAGGTTAATGTGTTCAAGGCAAAAGCTTATGACCAAGTCATCTAAGCCTCATTTGTGTTGAACTTGGAAACTTTATTCTTTTAAAAGTTTGAGAAAAAATATCTCCAATGAAACCATCCTGCCGCCAAAAAACCAATAAGAAGGATGTACTATACATCGCAATTGGTTTTAGTATAGTATATATATAATATATATAAAAGTTTAATTGTATTGTATTATGGTTATATATATCTTAATAATAATGGTAAAAATATAACTTTTGTAAAGGATGTATTAGAAGAAAATAGTACATATTATATCTACTAGCAAAATAACACAAACACAATGGTAGCTAAGTTGGTTTGATCTCTTGAAATCTTTACCACAGGTCATGGTTCGAAACTCTAACAAAAATTTTATTTTATCTAAATCCTTTTTACTCCATTTCTTTACACTTTAAAAAAAAGTTGGCAAGTGTCCCACATCGCCCATGGGAAGTTTCCATCCCATTCTTCTCCTCTTATAAAAGCAAGCCTATCCATCTCTTTCAAGTTGCTCCATATCAGTGAAACCCGTTTAGCCCGTTCAGCCCACCCGTTAAAAAAGGAGAAAAAGAATGGCAAACCGGCCCAACCGGGTAACCTGGCCCACTGGCCTAACCGGGTAGCCGCTGAACCGGCCGACCTAATTCAAGTGTGTTACATTGAATCCTGTTCTTGAATCACCACACCAAGTAGATTCCGCCTACTTTGTGTGAGACTTTGATATCGTGTTCGTTTGTTCGTGTGTTTGAAGATCCATCAATTTGGGACTTACAGTTGGTATCAGAGCCAATGAAGTCATTCAAGGCTTAGTTTGATATCAAAGATTCAAGATAATATGTATTTTTTCTATTTTCGATTGAATTTTGTGTTTAATCGAATTATGTGTGCTAGTTTGTTGCTGTTTTGGGAGGATTTTTCTTGTTAAAATCGTCAAAGAGGAGATTGCTACTCATCCTTGTGTTCTTCGTATTCTTGGAGTCGATTTATTTTTAATTTTGAAACTCCAAAAATCTTGGGAGTTAGTTTGGAAACCAAATCAGTCAAAGTTCTGATCTCGGGAGTATTTCACGGGAATAGTTCACGGGTTAGTTCTCGGCCGATTTCATGGGCCAGTTCATGGAAATAGCTTCATGCGTTAAAGTTCACGGTTCAAGCTTTATGGGTGAGGTACTTGGTTCTCGGTTGGTTAGTTCATGGGTAAACTTCACGGGGTTGTTATACAAGTTTACGGCTTAGGTAAGTTCACGACTCAGGTCAAGGTTCACGGCTGTGCTATAGTTCACGGCTCAAGTTAAAAAAAAAATTCAAGTTTACAGGTTTAGATCAAAGGGATTAATACTCTGATAAAATGACCTCACAACAAAGTATGAATCTCAACAGTATACTGGACCTTCAAATTGGTACCAGCACAAAACCCCCAAGAGTAACTTCTGGAGAGGATTTTGGTGACGGGAAATTCAGGTACAAGAATTATGTCATGCTCTATGAGGCTAAGATGTAGAGACGTATAATAATAGGTCCTCAGGTTCCTATGTACACTAAATCCGATGGTACATAAGCTTCTAAACAGATTGACAATTATACAAATGAGGATTATGATCTTGTTGAACGTGACTTGAAAGCTTTGGCTTCACTGACTATGGCTCTATCACCTGATATTGCTCATGATTTCAAAGAATGCACATCTGCTAAACATCTATGGGAATCATTAGAGAAGGTGTTTTAGGGCAATGATGACATGAAAGCCAGCAGAAAGGAAATGCTACTACAAAAATTCAACATGTTTAATCACATTCTAGGAGAGTCATTAGAAGTGCAGTTGCAGAGGTTTACAAATATGGTAACTGAGATGAAGGGTGCTGAGATTGAACTGAGCACGGGTGATCTGAATAGGAAGCTTCTCATGGTCTCCCACAGAGCTGGGATATGAATGTTGCTTTGCTGAAAATAATAAATGATTTGAATGACACTCCTCTGAATGATTTGATCTCAATAATCAAAACTTATGATTTTGACGACAAACAGAGAAAGCTGAATCATGCCAGTTGCCTGAACTCAGCCGGGGCACAAAGTAGCAATAGTGCATTCCTTTCAAATGTTACTCAAGGAGTGTCTGGTTATGGAGAAGCTTCTACGGGTCAGACTGCAATAAGCAAAGCTACTACAAATGATTAACATGCTTATTCTGCTCACAATGCTAAATTAATAGAAGCTAATACCTCTCTTTGCACCGATATTATGAACTGTTATGCTACTTTTGCATCAGGAAATCTATCTCCTTCTGAGATACTCACTGCTGAGCTGAATCAGATTCATCCTAAAGATGTTGAGGAGTTGAACATCTCCTGGAAGCTAGCTATGACAGTCTTTAGAGCAAAGAACTTCATTAACAAGACTGGAAAATTCAGATAGAGTGAGGATACTGGAAAGAAGATTGAGGTTCAATAAGTCTAGTATTCATTGCTACAATTGTCATGAACTAGGTCACTTTGCTAGAGAGTGTTCAAAGCCTAGGGAGACTAGGAACGGTGAACCAGGTGAGAGTAAACAAGCTTCAGGAAGTAAGGCTGTGGATAATTCAAAGGCCTTGATTAGTCAGCAAGCTGGTGGTTATGACCGGGGAGATCAGATAAAAGAACTAAATCTGAATTATGCATTCATGGCTGATATCATTGAAGAATCTTCTTCATCGTCATCTTCTACTCCTTTTGAGGTAACTTCAAACTTATGCTCTAAGTTGTGCATTGATAAAGTAGAGTTATATAGAAAACACAATGCTGATTTGATTCTTGAAATTGAAAATCTTAAGTATAAAAAATCTAAGTTTTTTAAAACCAAAAAAAGCATACAAAGAGGTAATAGAAGCCCATAAGAAAGATATCTCTCTGCTTAAATATCAACTAAGTGAGAAATGCTGTGTGTTTACTGATGCTATGGAGGATATTAAAAGGTTAACTGCTGAATTAGAACATGCCAAATCAAATTTTGCTGAAGCAAAGTTTAAAGTAGAATTTTTTGTTCAATCTAGTAAAGTAGTTGATATGATGGAAAACCAACTTCATAAACTTAGAAATTTGTCTAAAGGGATTGGGTATAATAATATGCCTCCTCCGTTTAATGGAAATTTCACCACTGCTCCACCATCTGTTGAGGAACATGTAACATGTGATAAGGGGTTCTTCACTAGCAATTCATCAAACACTGATGAGTCTAAATCATCATCCTTAGCTACAAATGATATATGTGTGAACAATTCTAATGCCTTTACATCATGTGCAGACACAGTAGAAATACAGGACCAGAAGAGTGAGGATGATGAGCCACAAATTTGCAATTTGAGTTTAAATTCTAATAAAGTTAAAAACAATGTTTTTGTTGGTACTGCTTTTAAGGGAAAGAAACCTTGTGCTTGTGATGCTTTGAACAATGTTGGTATGTAAACAAAAACTTCTTCTGATTTTAAAAGTGTGAATGTGACTAATGGTCCAATTTTTTTGAAACCATCTGTAAATGGTAGTGTTGAAAAATACATTTTCAAGAAAAACAAACCTGTAACGAAGCAAAAGGTTGGCGTTCAAACCTCAAATGCTTCACCTAAGCATTATACAAAGGGTCAATTTTACTCAAAATATGACCACCATCATAAGAGGTTTGAACAAAACCATGCTAAACAACACAGAATATGTGAACATGTTTCAAATAACAAACAAAGTGGTTCATCTCATCAGTGGTCGAACATGTCAAGCTTTACACCATATGCAAAGAAACAATCGTGCTATACGTGTGGCAAATCTGGTCATACGGTAAGAAATTATGTACATCGTCCATATGTACCTTACTATGAGAAAAATCAGAGGACTACACAAAGGGACAAAACTTACTCTAAGCCAATGAAGGCTACCCATCCAAAGGCAATGAAGAGTCAGTCTCACAGAGTTAAGCCCTCTGATGGTGACTGGAACGTTGTAAAGAGAAACAAGCAAGCTTACTTTGAAAGACAAAAGGTTAAACAAAATAAGCAAACAGTGAAACCAAAAGTTTCAGTTTCAAAAGAAATAAAACCTCCTTTTAAATCAAATCCTGTCTGGAATCCAAAGGAGAATGTTGTGGCAACACCAGTTCTTGAATCTAATAATGATATGTGCTTGCAGGAAGTATCATACATTGATGCTTACCCAAATCTACTATGACCTGGGTACCAATGACTAACTAATTTACCACTTCGTGCAGGAACATCCAAGGAGGACTGTCAATAACCTATGGTATGTTGATAGTGGTTATTCTAGGCACAAGACAGGAGACATATCTCTACTTCTTGATTTACAAAATTTCAATGGAGGTTATGTTTCCTTTGCGGGAGGTAAAGGTGGCAAGATAAGTATGAAAGGTACAGTGGTTAATGGTTCGTTGAGTTTTAATGACGTAAGCTACGTCTCTGAGTTGAATCACAGTTTGTTGAGTGTTTCCTAAATTTGTGATAAAGAATTTTCTGCTCATTTCACTAACAAAGAATGCTTAATTTTAAAACCAGACTTCATGGTGCCCGAGGAATGGATTTTGTTAAGGATACCCCGTAAGGGAAACTCATATGTTATTGACATGAACAGTAAACCTGTTTATGAAAATACATGTCTATTTTCAAAATCTGTTGAAAATGATGCGATGTGGCATCGTCGTCTTGGTCATGTTAATCTGAAAAACTTAAACCGTATTGCAAAGGGTAATCACGTTTGTGATCTACCAGTTAAAGAATTTTTCTCAATCGAAAAATGTGTTGCATGTGCAAAAGGGAAACAACACAGGAAGCCCTATAAGTCAAAGTTGATTAATCCAATCGACTGCATTCTCCATCTACTTCATATGGATCTATTTGGTCCTATGAATGTGATGAGCATCGGGTAGAAGTCTTAATGTTTAGTCATTACTTATGATCACTCATGTCTTTCTTGGGTTTTCTTTTTGGCTAATAAAAGTGAGTCTGTAAAGCTAATTAAGAATTTCATCATTTAGATGGAAAATCAAAGAGATGTGAAGGTAAAGGATATTCGATGTGACAATGGAACATAATTCAAGAATGCGGTCTTGAATCAATTCTACACTAAAAAAGGGATTGTAGGATCGTGAAATTACAAGATGGTTCTGTTCTTAGTTGAGATTGGCAGAAACAATAACAACTACACAATTACAATCGAGTAGACAGAAAGAATACTGATAAGATCACTGTTGTATTAAGCTTAGTGAATAAACGATTATAAATGAAAACTCTGTGAAGAAGCACACTTACAGTGAAGTGTTTACACAGTATTTATACTAACTTAGAATCAAGACAGACCCTTGATTCTAAGGATCAGATCGAACACAGACCATTGATCTTTTATACAAAAACTAATTTTACACGTTAAAGCTAAACTAGCTAACTTTATTGAAGCTTCTTCTTTATGCATCATTGCTTGCATGTCGGGAGAAGAGCATTGCTGGGTTTTATTGGTTGTGCCATTGAGGTTCCTTCTGCTTTGAGTGTGTCAGTTGCTTTTGCAGAAAGGTTGTCAGTGACGCTTGGCATGGATAGTCAGCTGCAACGATTTGTCTTCAAGGAACATAGCTATCAGCAGCAACTTGTGATGAACACTACTGATAAGCCTATCAGCAGCAACAAGTGTTGAATGCTGCTGATAAGCCTATCAGCAGCAATATGTGTTGAATGCTGCTGATAAGCCTATCAGCAGCATTTGTACTTAGAATAATTTAGTAGCAATCAGTCTTTGGTTCTACAAACTCCCCCTAGACTGATGCAACCAAAATTATTCTAATCACTTTGCTGCTGAAGCTTTTGCATGTGGCTGACTATCCTCTCAACCTCATAGCCTCTTGGATCCTTGCTGGGATTGTTCAGTGGAATTGCAGACAGAGTCTTGATGTCTTTATGTGGCATTTTGTAGATTGTTTTTCTTGAACATCTCATCTTCTGCTTCCTTACATCAGTTAAAGTGAACTCGTCCAAATCAGCATTATAGGACCAACTTACAATTGGAGAGTGGGACTTGAGTGGTTTGATGTCAATGATCACATCTTTGCTAGGGTTAAATTAGTGTTTGATGGCTAGCACAAGAAGTTTCCCACCTTCATTTGTAGGCTCATGAGCTTCACCCAGCTCCAAAATTCAGCCAAGATCTGAATCTGGCAATTGCAGAACTTCATCAACAGATCTATAGATAGATCTTCTTTTTTCAGTTCTCCCCCTGAAGATCTCAAACCTTTGATCCTGTGGATTATAGACCCAATCAACTATGTCTCTTGAGTCTTCTGGTTTAGGTGTGGGTTTGGATTTCTTCAAGGGAGGCTGTTGATGAATGGGGGATGGGTGAGATGGTTTGGACTTTTTGGGTGGAGGAGTGGAAGGTTTGAGGAGGAGAGAGGAAGGTTGTTGGACTGAGGAAGAGGTAGGCGAGGGAGAAGGCTTGGGTTTCTTTGCTTTTGTTTCTCCTTCTTCCTGAATAGGTACCCTTTTCTTGGAGCCCTTCTTCCCCACTATTTCTTCCTCATCCTTCTTGACTTTGAAGTAGAGGGCTTGCAGGTTCATGAAGTTCATAGGACCTAGCCTCTTTCCATTCTCTCCTCTAGCCTTAAGGAAGTCAATCATGACTTTCCTTTCTTCATGGGTCCGTTTATTAAAGGCAATGGTCTTTTTGGACTGTTGCTTGGCTTTTTCTTCTTTTTCAGCCTGTTTCTTCTTTGCCAATTGACCTTGCTGACCCATGAAGGCTCTGTAGATTTCTTTATTTGATAGTTTCTCAAGGTAGTCTGCATCCTCACCCTGAGAAACTAGAGTCTTTACCCACTCCTCCCTCATTTCTTTAGCTAGTTCAGAATCGGTTATTATGAACTTAGCTTCTTCTTTCTTTTTCTTCTCCAATTCTTCCTTTTCTCTGTTGAATTGTTCCTGCAGTTGAAGAGCAAGAGCTGCATCTTCGTCAATCTGGTCAACTGCAGGAATTTTTCTTTTCAGTTCATCCAGCTGTCTAGCATACAGCTGGATAGTTTGTTCTCTTAGGAGAATGGCTGTTTTTCTTTCTTGAGCCTTTTTAATGTCAGCCATCTCCTTTTCTTCTCTTCTTCTTCTTTTCTCTTCCCTCTCTCTTTTCTATTTTAGCAACCTCTCTTCATCTTCATCTGTTAATTTTTCCTTTCCTTTGTTTACATTGGATGCCTCTGCTTCGGCTTCACTGACCACAACAGCAGATGATGGTGCTGCTATTTGGATCTCTGCCTCAGCTTCTTTGGCAATTTGAGATGTGAATAAGGGAAGTTCATTGGTTTCATTCGATTTGCACTCAGGATTTGTGACTTCTTTCAGCATTTCTTTGATAGTTGATCTTGACTCATATGCTGCAGTACAGATGTCTACTCAAGGAGAAGCTGAGTCAGTGTCAGTGTCAGAGTTTGACACATATACTTCCTCAGTGATTCTTCCTACTTATTCAAGTTTGGCTCTGACAGTAGCTATCATTGCCTGCCTTTCACGTGAGTTGACATTGCAGATATTTGTCCTGAGTTGAAAGATTTTGTAGAGAAAGTCTGTAGGAAGTGACAAGATGTTCCTGGTGTTGATGGTGAGAGAGGTGCCGTTGCTTAGTAAGAAGGTGTGGTCAAGAGACTTAGTGCTTGTCCATCCCAGCACATCTAAGTCTTTGACGATGAAGGAGTACAGAAATCTTCTTAGGCAGCAAATTTCTTCTTTAGTGAGAAGACTGCTCCTTATAATGTCAAGTCTTCTAGGAGTCAGTCTTCTTGCTGCTGCTGCCGAAGATTCAGGATAAGCTACCCATTTTGCTGTTTGAATTAGTCTTTCGAAGTGGGGTAGATTATCCTACATCAAGTCATGGAACCTGCCAATGGCAAGTTCTGCTGAGAGATCAGATGAAGTGTTGATGCAGTTAGTTAAATGCAGTTGTAGGACTTGGAGGGCATTGAGGGAGTTCTAGTTTAGATCTTTTACACCACTAAACTCCCATCCAATCCAAAATCTCTCAGCTGATCCATCATACCCCCAAGATAGAATGGAGTCAAATTCTAGCTTTTGTGTAGTTTGAAAGAGTTGGGGGGTAATGGATTGACTTATGATGGCTGCTGCTTTAGGAAGGATGCTGAATGGTGTATTTGTTTGTTCTGTGTCTTCAGCATCATTCAACATTTCATCGACAGCCCTGACGACCAACTTCCAGTCTTCAGATGTCTCTTCTTCTTCGTTATCTGAGACTGGCAAGTCATGAACTTGTACAAAGGCCGGCTTGAATAGTGAGCTTTGAAGTACAACCTGCTCTTGAATCCAGTCGTCAAGACTGTCTGTGTCTTCTTCCATAGAGACCATCTCCCCCTTTTTGGTTGCATCAGTAGACAGGTAAGCATCAGTTTGGGTGCCTACTGATACAAGAGAGGGAGTGGCTAAAGTTGGGCATTGATGGGCTTCATGCATAGAGACTTGGTGTCTTAGTTTGGACACTTCTGCCTCTAGCATAGCTACCCTGGCCGTCAATTCCAAGTTATGAAGTTTCAGTCTGTCCTCATCCACAGTTGTGGAATCCTTGGACCCAGATGGGGCCTTAGGCCTAGCCTCTTCATCCCCATCACCCATGGTTTCTTGGCACCTGGGATTCCTCTCAGTGAAGGGAGTTTCCAAGGAAACATCCTCACTATGAGTTACCGTGGTTGAGGTCTTAACAATGTTGTCACTGTCCTCCTGGTCATTTGATGGACCAGCAGTAGTGACAGCCTCTTCCACATCCACTCTTTCATGGCTCATAGAGTGGACCTTCAGGGTAGATGAACTTGGGTTTGGTGTGTTGGAAGCAAGATCAATCAGTATCTCCGAGATAGTGGTAGTTGGAGAAGGTACATCATCTTGATCAGTTTCCTGAACACTTAAGTTCAGAAGTGAAAGGAAGGGCTCAGGGGGCTGTTCTACGGATCCGGGAGGTGATCCTGATCCTAATAGAGAGGCATCTGAAGGAGTCTCCCTAATAATGTGGCTTTCCCTTGTGATATTCTCACCAGAATGTTGTGATTCTGAGTGAGGGCTGTTAGGTTGGGTTTGGGCCTTGGAGGCAAGAGAAGAAAGAGTTCTCTTGCCCCTTTTCCTAGTATATGTCGTTGCAACCGGGGCCTATGTTCCGGTTGAACGATAACATCCAAAACAGGTGTAAGTAATGTTTGTGCCTGTGCATCCTCAGTAGTATGCACAGGGGTTCAGATGGTGGATGCAGACTGTTGTTCAGGATGTGAGGTGGAGGGTGTGGGATCAGTATCAGCTGGGATTGCTGAGCTGTCACCCTGGGTACTTTGTACGTTCAGCATTGTAGATAACAATGGAACATTGACCCCTGAGAACTTTTTGGATACAGTTCTCATGCTATGAAAAATGTTATTTTTATGACCCAACATGATGTAGACTCTTGCAGGTTTTGAAAGTTCTTTTAGTTCTTGATTGAAAACTTCCTACAAGAACCTTGGGTACATAAAAAATTGCTGCTTTGCACCCTCTTGAAGGTTGTATCGCAAACCCTAAAAAATGAGATGTGCAAAGTTGAAGCCTTGGTTAGTGACCATACCATGGAAGGCGGAGGCCAGTGCAGAGCTCACCTGATGCCATCCACTCCTCTTCTGAGATATGCATTGGAGAAGAGTGTGGCAAAGATACTTCCATGGAGGGCCCATCAATGCCTTCTCGATCGTATACTCGGTTTGATTTCCAGTGTATCCAATGGAGACAAAGGTCCTCATGTATTCGTCCTTCGAGTATGAGATGGCTGTTCCCTCATCTTGAAGCTTAAGATGTTTTCTGAGTGTAGCTTCCAAGATGGTGATATTCTTGCCATCTACTTTGGCTTTGATTTGGGGAATCCCCTGTTCGGTTGAGTAGACGGCGGTTTTCCAGAAATCCTCCATATGGGGAATATATATGGTAGGGTTGGTGGTGAGGGCAAAGTAGATCTTTGATCGACATAAGAAATCGATCATATCGTCAAAACCATCGGATTTCTTTCCTTTGGTAAGATATGCTGTTAGGTTATGGTATGTGGAAAACTTGTCATCTGGGTTGTCGATATCTGCCATTGCCGTTTGATTTTGGAGGGATGATTTGAATATGGTGGAGACTTGAGAGTATGAAGAATATGGAGAGCTTTGAATGTGGTGGGGACTTTGGGTGAAAGTGATAGTTGGTTAGGGTTAAATTAAATGTGAAGAGGTGGTAAGGAAAATTTGATTTGTTCTTATAGCGACAGATGAGAGAAAAAGCAGAATGACTTGTACAGTACAACCTTATTTACTTTTCATTGTTACAGCTGTAATACACCGAGGCAGTCATGGTAAGGACTGACGTTATTTTCTTTTACAACGGGTAAAAGTTAATTTTGGACTTAAGTTTACCCATCAGCATCAAACTTGGTTGCTGTGGATGAGTAAGCCTGTCCGCAGCAACTTTGGTTGCTGCGGAAGGTTAAGTCTGTCAGCAGCACACTTAATTGCTACTGATAGATGCAATTATCTGTAGCAGGGATGTTACTGCTGATGTCCTTAAAGCTATCCACAGGAAACTTGTTCCTGCTGATAACTTAAGGTAGTTAGTGGCAAATCCTTTGCTGCTGAATATTAAACCTGTCAGCAGCTGAGGGGCAAAAATGCTGCTGACTTATAACTTTTATTTACATCAAAAGACAGGCATATTTACAGTAAAGGATAGATGCACTCAACTGAACCGATGATGATGCTTGGTGGTTTCTTTGCCTTCCATTGTTGAGTTGGTGGTCTTCCAGCTCTCTTTCCCTTTTCAGCAGTAGACTTTGTATTTGGCTTATCAGCAGCAGATTTTGATGCTGCTGATCGTTTTACTTGAGCAGCTGCAGATTTTGTTGCTGCTGAAGGCTTTCCTCTTGGTTGCTTGGGCTTCACTTGATCAGCAGCAGTTATTTTGGTTGCTGATGGCTTAGAAACAGCTGTATGCTTATCCTTCTTCACCTTGCTGATAGGCTTTCGTATAACTGAGGTTTGAAGAAGAATCTGATTGAAAGGATTAGATTTACAATTTGCAGCAAAGTGGTCTGATTTTCCACAGATGATGCAAGATTGTTGAGGTTTTGACAACTGTTCCCTTGGTGGAGAAAGAGATTTTCTGAATTGAGTTGTCTTTGCTTCAAAACTTCTTACCTGTTTGTTCTTCTTTGTCTTCTCAAAAGCATGTTGTTTGAGGTTTCTCTGCTGCTGAAGGTAGTAGAAACAGGTGCTGGCAGTGTGGTTATATTTCCCACAGACAAAACATGATTTTGCCAATTTATCCCTTGAAAGATGCACATAATCCTTTCTTTTGAAAAGGTCTTTGAAATTCCAAGGGTGAGCTTTGTTGTGCTCAAAAGTAGCTTCTTCCAATGTTTTTTGAACATATGGAACCCTTTTTCCAGGCGCATGACATATGTCAAACACCTTCCTTGGCTGGACTGAAGATGAGGACTGTCCCTTTTCAGTATTTAGCTTCCTACCTTCTGGAGGATAGCTAATTTTGATTTGTTTGAATGGTGTAGGAACTGGTACTGAAATGGCTGGTACTTGTGCTGAATGGACTTCATCTCTAGTCAGAGTGACTTGAGGGGCAGGAGGAGATGAAGCTTCACTTGTTTTAGTGGAGTCTGAGTAAGTTGAATCAGACTTTGATGAGGTAGTGCATTCTTGTACCAATAGTTCATCCTTAGAAGGATCAAGATTTCTGTTGGCCATATCAAGATTTGCCAGATTGAAGCTTGGTTCATGAATGGTCACGTAGTCAGCAGGAGGTGCAACGACTTGATATTGTTCAGCATGATACCCCACACCAGTTTTTACCTTGTCATGAATTTGAGCATCCAAAAGTCTTTGCAGCTTTTTGGATGCAAATTCATATTTGTCGACATGAACCTTTTGTTCTGCCAATTCTACTCTGGTAGCTTTTAATCTGGCCACTAGATCATCAATTTGAGTTTCAAGATTGGTTTGTTCATGTTTTAATGATGAAATCTCTTTCTTTAGGCAGTTAACTTTTTCTTTGTAAATGTCCTCTACCCTTTTGAATTCAGATTTCATTTGATGAAACTCTTCATTTTGATCTATTAGGTTTTGATTATGCTTTCTGTAGCCTAACACCTTATCAATACAGGCTTGGGAACATAGATGTTAATATACCTGAGGCGGTATCTCAGTTGTGTCTGCCATAAGAGCTTGGTTGTTAGTAGGCAGATCTTCATACTGGAAGCTCCAGTCAAAGTCAGATGTTCCAACAGCTGCACAAGCTACAGTTTGAGCTGGAGGAGTAGCTTGTTGCTGTTGATGTCTTGGTTGTGCTTGGTGAGCTGCTGGGTTTGCCCTAGGTGCCTTGCATTCTCTAGCAAAATGACCCAGTTGGTTACAGTTGTAACATTTTAATTTGCTTTTATCCAAGCCAACTCTGGTGTTTGAGCTGTTGCTTGGAATGGGTCTTCCGGTTCTAGAGTAGAACCTTTTTGCTCTTATGGAGAGCATGGCATACGAGTGCTGTATGTCCATTTCTTCTAGATCATCTGGATGGAAGCACTCAAGATCCTCCTTGATAAAGTACATGTTGCTTGAGTTTTCAGAAACAAAAGCAGCAGTGGTTGAGGCTTGAGAAGGAGCTTCAAGGAGAAATGGTGATGTGTTTGTTTTAGAGGTGGGAGTTTGAGGATGTGTGACTATGGGAGGATAGTAATTGCTAGTACTGGGCCTGAGTGCTCAGAGTGAAAGGCAGATGAGGTGGTGTTGGATGTGGAGGCTGTTTGGTAGCTTGAGCTCCTTTCCTTGGCCTGAATCATTTCTAATTCATAGGTTTTGAGCATACCAAATAGTTCAGTCATCTGAAGAGTCTTTAGATTCTCAGTTCTTCTGATGGACACTGTGTAGAGTGTCTAACAACTAGGTAGAGATCTGATGAATTTTTAAGAATGTCTTCATTCTCCAACTTCACTTTTGAGCACTGCAACTCACCTACAAGATAAGTATATCTGTTATATAAAACAGTTAGAGACTCACCTTCCTTCTAGATGAAGTTTTCGTATTGCTGCTGAAGGATGTCTCTTCTGTTTTTCTTAATTTCCTCAGATCCAGCAAACATCTTCTCAAGGGCCTCCCACAGCTCCTTAGCAGTTTTGTAACTTCTAAAGTTATGAAAAACTTCGTTTGGAAGACACATTTGGATGGATCCTAGTGCCTTGAAGTCCACCTCCATTTTCTTGATATCCTTTTCTGAGTACTTGGAGGGATCCTTTGGAACTGTTGGTCCTCCAGAGTCAGCAGATGCCACCATTGGAATGTAGGGTCCATCCCTGATGGATTTCCACATTCCGTACTCTTGATAGCAGAAAAAACTTTCCATGCGATTTTTCCACATGTCGTAGTCTTCTCCCGACACTAATCTTGGTGGTCGGTTGATGCTTCCGATGTCTTCAAAACCATTGCTTTGTGCCATTTTTGTTTCATGGTTTTGGGTGACTTGATAAAACAAAAGAGTTTAGAATAGAACCAGAAGTGATTAAACAAGTGTTAGATTGTTTAATCTGAGCCAAAGCTATGATACCACTTGTAGGATCGTGAAATTACAAGATGGTTCTGTTCTTAGTTGAGATTGGCGGAAACAATAACAACTACACAATTACAATCGAGTAGACAGAAAGAATACCGATAAGATCACTGTTGTATTAAGCTTAGTGAATAAACGATTATAAATGAAAACTCTGCGAAGAAGCACACTTACAGTGAAATGTTTACACAATATTTATACTAACTTAGAATCAAGACAGACCCTTGATTCTAAGGATCAGATCAAACACAGACCGTTGATCTTTTATACAAAAACTAATTTTACACGTTAAATCTAAACTAGCTAACTTTATTGAAGCGTCTTCTTTATGCATCATTGCTTGCATGTCTGGAGAAGAGCATTGCTGGGTTTTATTGGTTATGCCATTGAGGTTCCTTCTGCTTTGAGTGTGTCAGTTGCTTTTGTAGAAAGGTTGTCAGTGACGCTTGACATGGATAGTCAGCTGCAACGATTTGTCTTCAAGGAACATAGCTATCAGCAGCAAGAATGAGAATAATGCTGCAGATAAGCCTATCAGCAGCAACTTGTGTTGAACGCTGCTGATAAGCCTATCAGCAGCAACAAGTGTTGAATGCTGCTGATAAGCCTATCAGCAGCAATATGTGTTGAATGCTGCTGATAAGCCTATCAGCAGCATTTGTACTTAGAATAATTTAGTAGCAATCAGTCTTTGGTTCTACAGGGATAGATAGATAGTACAGTGCTGCTTGTACACCTCAACAAAATGGTGTAGCAGAGCGAAAGAAAAGAACTCTAATTAAAGCTGCTCGAACAATGCTTTCTGAATCCAAACTACCTTTGTTTTTCTGGGCTGAGGCAGTCAACACCGCTTGCTATGTGTTGAATCGAGTTCTCCTAAACAGGCGTCTACAGATGACTCCATATGAGATTCTCTACAATGAAAAACCCAGGGTTGGGTACTTCAGAGCTTTCGGATGTCAGTGTACTGTATTACACACGGAATCTACTCCAAAGTTCAATGAGAAAGCTGATGATTGTTACTTTGTGGGATATGGCTCAAATACCATAGCCTACAGAGTCTACAACAAAGTCAATAAAGAAATTAGAGAGTCAACTTATGTGGACAGGCAGGAGCAAAACCCAGCTGATGCCGAATGCGGACCGACATGGTTATTTGATTATCATTCTCTCTTTAAGTCATTTAATGTTTACACTGATATGATTGCAGGAATAGAAAATGATTCTTTTGAGTTTAATGACGAAGATGACGGTCCATACATGGGACCAATGCTGACTGTTGATCCACCGAAAATTCTAAGGCCACAGTATACTACTTCATCATCATCATCTCATGATCCGATTCCTGATGTCACTAATATCTCAGAGGGTTCACCAGAAACTACTGAGGGTTCTACATCTGTGGTAAATGAGGGTACTTCTACAACTGATACTACAGATGCCTCCAAATTCCAGGAGTCGATTCCTGATGAAAGTGTAGTCCAGAAGCCGATTTCCGTCAACAATGATGCACTGATGAAGAGACTCAGGATAATCTGACAAACCTACCCAACATGGTCCAAGTTCCTAAAACTCCTTCTCATAGGATCAACAAGGTCCATCCAATGAGCAACATCACTGGCTCACTGACTGAAGGTGTCAAGACTAGAAGCACGGCTAAGGATATAAACAGATGTCTCTACTCTTGTTTTATTTCACAGATTGAACCAAAGAACATCAAGATGGCTTTACTTGAACCAAGCTGGGTTGATGCCATGCATGAGGAGTCGAATCAGTTTTCCAAGATGAAAATATGGGAATTAGTGCCATTGCCACCGGGTAAGAAAGCTATCGGCACTCGTTGGGTATTTCGAAACAAGCAAGATGAAAGCAAATTCATAATTCGGAACAAAGCTCGATTGGTAGTTCATAGGTTCTATCAACAAGAAGGGATTGATTACGAGGAAGTGTTTGCACCGGTTGCTCGTCTGGAAGCAATTAGGATTTTCTTGGCATATGCATCGTATATGAACTTCACAGTTTATCAAATGGATGTCAAGACTGCATTTCTATATGGGAAAGTGAAAGAGGAGATTTCTGTGTGTCAACCACCTGGGTTTGAAGACTGTGATAATCCATATTATGTGTATAAACTAGACAAGGCTCTGTATGATTTACATCAGGCACCTCGTGCTTGGTATGCCACTCTGACAGACCATCTACTTGCTCATGGCAACACTCGTGGAGCAATTGATCCGACCTTGTTCGTTCAGAAGGTGGAAAATGATCTCATTTTGGTGCAAATCTATGTGGATGATATCATCTTTGGTTCCACAAGTGACGACGTATGCACAGAATTCAGAAAAGTTATGGAAAAGAAGTTTGAGATGAATGCTTTGGGAGAGATGACATTTTTTCTTGGTCTATAGGTGAAACAATCAAGTGATGGTACTCTAATCCATCAGGGAAAATATGTGGATGATATTCTTGAAAAGTTCAAGTTTGCTGACGCTCAAGCTGCTAGTACACCTATGTCTCCTCGGCCAGTTCTGGATGCCGATACAACCGGGGTTGCTGTTGATCAGAAACTTTATTGATCTATGATTGGTTCACTTATGTATCTGACCGCCAGTCACCCTGATATCATGTTTGCAGTGTGTCAGTGTGCCTGCTATCAGGCCAATCCTAATATGTCCCATATAACTGCTGTTAAAGGAATCTTTCGGTATCTAAAGGGCAAGCGTCGGCATGGCCTTTGGTATCCTAAGGATTCTAACTTTGACTTGTATGCCTTTTCTAACAGTGACTATGGAGGTTGTCAGCTTGACAGGAAATCTACAAGCGGGGGATGTCAATTTCTGAGGGATAGGCTCATTTCATGGCAATGTAAAAAGCAACACACAGTCTCCACCTCCACTGCTGAGGCTGAATACGTTACTGCATAGACTTGTTGCTCACAAGTCTTCTGGATGCAACATCAATTGATGGATTACGGTTTGAACATTCTAAACACCACTATTTTCTGTGATAATGAGGCTGTAGTACTTATTGTTAAAAATCCGGTACAACATTCTAAAACCAAGCATATTGATATGAAGGTGCATTTTATTCTGGACTGTTTTGAGAGAAATCTCATATGTCTTGAACATGTTGATACTGACAACAATGTTGCATATATCTTCACAAAAGCATTTGATACATCTCGATTCAATGTGCTTGTAAAATCCCTGAAAATGATTGGTTTTAAAGATTGAACATGTCACAAAAATATTTTTCTTTATAGTTTAAATTTGTACATATTTTTATTTTTTATGCACAAATTTACGGGGAGAAATAAGAAAAATACAAAAAAGAGTATGTTTAAGTTTATTTGAGTCAGTTGAGTCTGCTTATAAAAAAAATACGAAAGAGTTTGCTTATAAATAAGAAAATTTCAAAAAGAGTTTGCTTAGAGTTTTGTTGGCTTGTTTGAGTCCACCTATATTTCAAATCTAAAAAAAAACCCCAAAAATATTGTGTTTCTGTTTGAGTCGGTCGTTTGCAAATAAATGGGAAGTGATATGAATGTTCATTTTTTAAGGATTAGATCAACACATGTAAGGCACTATATTGAAATGACTAGGATCGATGTGGGATATGTTGATATGCTCTGCATGTGATACACTTGAACAACATAAAGTTATGTCCTTAGTGGGGAACATCTCATTGATTATTGTAATTAGCATCTCCTGTTAATTGAAAACTGAAACTTAAAGGTTGATGAACCGTGGATAAACATGCTATATCGGGATTGCACTAACCGAGACCCTTCACAAAGGGGTTGCGAGCTGACTTGTTACAAGTCTTGTATATAGTATATATAAATAAAAGACATGCGCTGTCATGCAAAAACTGAAAAAACACTCCATGTAAGTGCAAAGCTATTCTGCAAAGCAGAATCATTGAGCAAAAAGACACGCAATGTCATGCATTAGTAATAAATTCAAAAGATACGCAATGTTAGCGCGTACATATTAGTATATTTGTACATATTTTTTCGTTTTGGGAATATGTCGATGGGAAGGGATTTTTTGTCAAGACATGTAAGTCCGTTGTGCTATGCCCCTGAGCATCTCCTGTTCCTGAACATGTAAGTCCGTCGTGCTATGTTCTTGATCAAATTTGTTAGAAATTCCCTGAAAAATTCATAGACCCATGCTAGTTATGCTCAAATAGTTTTTTTTAGGTGCTCAAAAGATCATGAGGAAGGAAATGTTAACCTGATTAGTTGCGGGGTTCATTAAAGTTCATCAAGAATTCACATAATTCACAGTTAAATAAGTACATGTTTCTAAGATATGAGTGTGGGACCCATTGAGTCCAAAAGAATTCTACCAAAACATGATAATTAAATCATAATGAAAGATTTAGGCTTGACACTAAAGCATGAGTTTAAAAGGACTTGAATATTGGCAATCTACTTGACATGTCTGATTAAATCCGTGCTTAAAAATGTTCCTTGGTCTACCTATAGAACGATATGATCCCATTGCAAACTTTGTAGAGGCTCGTTGTTGCTAGTGTGTATAGATATGGCTCTGTTTTATTTTTTTTGTTTATTTTATTTTAATTTTAGTTTAAATCATTAAATGGCCTAGTTTAATTTTTTTAAATCTATGCATCTAAGGGATTACTTGTTTATCAAAATATACGGGTTTTTGATTAGGCCCACCATGGTTCTCGGTGGCCCTCATATGTGCAAACCGAGAAGGATAAAAGGAAATTAAAAATCCTCACTTAGGGTTTTATGTTCACGGCTCTCTCAAAAGAAATTTTTTTTGTTCTCTCTCGGTGATAACTTTTCAAATTTGTTGCTTAAACTCCTCCTCCTTGGCTCGTTAATAAGATTTGTTGCAGGTGTAAGGTAATATTCACATCCATCATAACTAAATAGCTGACTTTAGACATTAGACTCTAAATTTTGACCAAAAACCTTCAAGCAAAGGAACCCATGTTATTGTTCCAAAGATTAACGGTCAAAATTGAAATTGAATGGATGTATGTGGTCGAAACAAGTAGGCGACCGTGTGGGTATGGTTATTGATCCCCAAATCGAAGTTAAAGTTGGTTAATTTGGAAGTTGGAACTGTTGTATCGATACCCGCAAGAGGTTCACGGCTTTCATTCAAATTTACCCTGAACCTATTGGGCTTCCCGTATACGGTTGATCTTCCCATGAACCTCAAAGGAAACCGTAAACCCACAGCAGGGCCGTAAACCTCAGTTTGGCTGAATACCCTTGGGATACCGAATACCCTTGGGACACCGTAAACCCCTTTGAAACACTTTCTTCCCGAGAACCTGACACCATTCACCCTAATATCAACGGGGAATAATGTATCTTTGGCACTGTCCAGAAAAAGAGAGTGAAAGTATTTGAGGCTGTAATCAGAGAAGCCTTACAATTTGGGGATGAGGCTGGTCATCCAATCAAACTTGATGCAGATATTGTAACTCCAGTTCTTCACAGAATGGGGTATGAAGGCAATTACCCTCCAATCTACAAGAAACGGTTGCATCCATACTGGAGGTATCTAGCACATCTGTGCATGAATTTCTTGACTGGCAGGAAGGGAGGGTTTGATGAACTCAATGCCACAATCTCGTCTGCAATGGTGTCTCTCACCATGAGATGGAACTATAACTTCTCTAGAATGGTCTTTGAAGAATTCAAGAGTAATCTAAAGGGAGCGAAAAAGGACATCTTTATGATGTTTCCTAGATTTCTGCAGATTATCATCAATAAGAACCATGCCGACCTAGTACCTACTGTAGAAACTGTCACACCCGTAACACAGGACAACCATCTAACCAGAGTAGTACCTCCAACAGATATGTTCCCAGAAAAGAATGACGGGTCCAGGAGAGATTTATATACCGCTCTTTCCTTAGACAGAACATTCCGTTTTCCAGATAACTACATAATGGTCAGAAGGTTGCCTTCTAATTACTGTGACGTTGATATAAAAAACACAGCGGAAGCTAAGCCATAAACTTCTTTCATTAATAACTAAACTGTTTTACATCATGAACCAAACTTCTATTACAAACTAACAAACATCAATTCCTGTCAAGGAACTCAAAACATCCACATAGCTTACAGCTCTATCAAGCATGCCTTCATCCACTCTCACCATTACTTGACCATCCAAACGACTATCCACATCTATTATCTACCTGGAATGCCACTAACAGATCCACCTACAACAACCTTAAAGATAATAAAAATAACTGGATCAACATAAGTTGGTGAGTTCATGAACCTTTACACATGGTTGTTATTCAATCACCAGCAGTCCCATGTTCCACCCATTTGTACACAAACTAATCAGGCTTTTGTTATATATATATATATAACTAGTCAACCGTTCCCGCCAATGACGCACACCACCAGTATAAAATGGACAAATTATCCCACATTACTGGTCATCCCACACCAGTAATATTAATAATCGTTCCACCCGTAGGTCCCAGCCTCGCTCGGAACGTAATAAGTACTTAATACGCCTTATATATACTTGGAATAGGGCATTACATCATGAATATTTTAAATAACAACTATGTAACAACACACATTTTAACTCAGAGGAACTCACCTGGACAACACCTCGACGTATTTATAAATGAAATAATAATCTTGAATAATACCCTAATAATATCAACATTTTAAAACCTATATCAAGCTTAATGGTAATCAACCAAATTTTACAAGGCTCGAGTAGAGCTTACCTTGGAACTATCTACTGCAATTTCAAGGCGTAAGGCTAGAAACCGGACTTTCTAACGTGAAGCAGCGCTTAGAACTTGGATATCAGAGGGGTGTGTGTGCAAAAGTAGTGTGTTGGATGTTTGAAAACTACTGAGCTTGACCATCTATTTATAGGGCTAAATTTCGGGTCATGACGGACCGTTACCAGGCGTGACGATCCGTCACGCCTTTGCTTGGCGGCTACGCACTTTCGGTCCACGTAACGGACCGTTATGGTCTCGTGACGGTCTGTCACGAGTGCTGAGTCAGAGGACACGTGTCAGAAACCCTAAAACCACCTCCGGTATTGCGGCACAGACCGTTACCAAACCATGACGGTCTGTCATGGTTGTAACAGACCATTATCCTGGGTGACGGTCCGTTATGGTCCAATTTCTGCAATTTTTCATTTTTCGTCCTTGAAGTTTGAGTATATTTATTTTAATCCTCGAAATTATGATATTTGGCAAGTTAAATCCTTTATTTTCTTAGGGGGTTTTTGAGGTGTTACAGAAACCCTTGATCTGAAGACAATGGGAACAATGATTTTCAAGTATATGAATGTCAATAAACAAGGAAAGGGAGTATATCAAGGGCCGAGTCCTCTTGAAAATTTTGGTAGATTTTCTGATTTGGAATATGAAATTCAATATGAACCGGCTGTAGAACATCAAGCTGAGGTTGCTGGTGACTACGACTTTCAGCAACTACAACAACCTCAAGAACAACCTCAGCCTGAACATCAACAAAAACCACATGAACAACATCCAGTGGTACATGAGTTAGAAGCAGCTGAAGTTCTATCTTCTTCTGATAGTGAGGGTACACCTGAGAGACCGTTAGTACTAATCAATCGGTACGTACGTGAAATGGAAAGTAAAAGAAGAAAAGTTGAGATTCCTCCTCTCACCTCTTCATCTAACCAAGAAGAAACCGATTCAGATTACAACCCGAATCAAGATCTTCCTTAAAGGCCAAGAAAACGAAGAGATCCGAGGATTATGAGAATGCCTCCAACACCAACACCAACACCACAACAACCTCAATCACCACTACTTACCTCAACAGTTCCCCAGTCATAATCCCAGGTGAGCCCTAATACCACTGCTTTTGACACTGACCAATTTATTGTGTCATCTGCTGAAGTTTATCGTGCCGAAAAGGCAAGGGGCAAGACTCCTGTAGATTCTTCCACACCTACTCCTGTAGATACTTATGCTTTGCAGGAAAGGGTATTTGAATTGGAACAACTAGTGGAAGCATAAAATGTGAGAATCATGTCTCTAGAAGCAAATCAGGGTTATTTGACTGCCCTTGTGTTTGAATTGAAGAAGAAACTTGAAGAGAGAGAGAGACTAAGGATGAAGATAAGAAAGATGATGATAGCAATGATAATAATGATAAAGGGGATGGGGATGCAGGAGGAAGTGGAAAGGATGATAATGCAGAAAGGAATCAAGATGATGACCTTTACAATTTCGATTTTGAAGGGAATCTTGAAGGAAATATGGATGATGTCTTTCGTGATGAAGATCCTCAACCTAAAGACAACGACTCAACCTAAAGACAAAGACTTTGATCCTAATGCTGCATCAATGGTGGAGATGTTTAACAGTTCTTCTGACTCTGAGCTTGAGAGATTACATCAAGATATTGATGATTCGGTTAATCTGACGAGTTCTATTGCTGAAGTCAATGAATCATCTATTCCAGAAGTCAATCCTATGAAGGAATGACCATCATGGTTGTTGCCTCATGGTCCTCCTACAGATACTCATGTCACTACTAACATTGAAGGCTATTACTCTAAGAGGGGTGATAGGTCGGGGATTGCTTCTTGACAGTTTGACAAAGAGAAGAATATGTTTGTGGTGAAGAGAAAGAATGGAAGTCTGGAGTATTATAAGAGTGCTAATGACTTTAGTTCCTGGACAAAACTTGATCTCTGGGAGTTAAATGAAGCACATTTTACTAACAGAGAAAACGTTACAAAGGCAGATATGTTCTATAAGTTCTTGAATCAAAAGTGCCTCACAAATTTTGCTGGTATGAAAACTGTGGAGTGTAACCTGAAGAAAGCTAAAGGTGTTAAAGACCCTCATACTGGTAGAAGTTTGTATAACGTCATCTAGCCAGCTACAAAGACTACAAAGCTGGTGCATGTCCATAAGAAGGTTCCAGTTAATTCACTTAAGGACTTTCAGTTCTGGTCTTATGATCCTGTTTCGGCTGAAGCTAAGATTATAGCCGGAAACATGGAGTTTCGAATACCGGATCCTTTTGATCTGTCAAATTCTGGTGAAGCTGATATCAATGTATTGGCTAGAAATCAAATCATAAGTGACCCTTTAATTGAACAGCAGGCGAAAGTGTTTACTGAAGCCGTTACTGATATCATCAGAAAGAAGATTTAAGCTGGTAGCGGAGATCATCGTCAAGACAGATTGATAGCATAATCCTAGGGGGAGATTGTAGGACCCTAGTTAGTTTGAGGATTATGTATCATTATTGTTAGGTGTTAGCCATAAACTAAGGGTTCACGGCAAGGGTGTAATGGGCCGGCCATGGGGGCCGAGAAATTGTACTCATGGGCTTAGTCTAGTTTATCTAAGTTTAAATACATGTTTAGTCTAATCGTGTCACACCCCGAGTTTAGCCCACCCGGGTGCGCGACCAACGATTGGTACCTGTTTCTTATTTTATTTTATCAGAGATTTATAAACACAGCGGAATAATTTTTATAACGCAGTATCTTTTCAAAAGGCGGGGAATCTCCCGTTTCATTTTATTATAACAGGGATAAACCCTGATATTGTACACAAACGTTTAATTTATAAAACCAAGGTTTTACTTGAGCCATTTCTTTCAACTGATATCTAGGGTGGACGTTCCCTTTTTCATGACATCATATTCTTTGTCATCACATGGCAAATCAAAATCAATTATCCTTGGTTACATGTAAAAACGTTTAAAAATATTTTATCAGCATAAACTGGTGAATACAAGTCTATTGGAATCATAATCTGACAAGCGTGAATAAATAGAACAATTTGCCCATAGTTTCTGGTCAATTTACACAGTCAACGGACTAACCACCAGCCACACCAGGGACCTTAGATGTATTTTTATGTCTATTTGCCTTACATTTCGGCGATGGGCTTTACAACAACCAAGGGTTCATCACCTAGCCCTGTTACAACGTCTCATCTGTAACACATGTATATATACGTGACTCTATGGGCTGATTGTTATATAGTAAATCACCTTATGCAAGGAATGGTTGTATAAATTCATCCAAGTCAGAGTATAATCAAAACCATTTTCAGTTTTGAAATCATTTTATAAAAATACAATTATTCACCTTTTCAGAGTCTCAGCTTAGTAGGTTTCTAGAATGAATGTCCTAGTGGGCAGCGTCTCTGCTTAGATCGTCCAACTTGGATTCTCTAAATGAGCGTTTCCTAGCTTCTCGTCTTTCTCTACAACGAACCGGCACTTCCAAAACTTAAACGTATGAGCGGGAATGGATTTGTAAGAGTGGGCTATCAGTTTTTAACTTAAAAGTTTGGAATTTGGATGTGAGAATGGCTTAAACCCGGCATTGCTATTTATAGTGAAAAATTGCGGCTGTGATGGACCGTTATGGATGGTGACGGTCCGTCACCGCTTGGGTCGTAACAGACCGTTATATCTGGTGACGGTCAGTCACCAAGCTAGGGTTGGCAAGTCACTAGACGTGTGTCAGCGTCTGGTTGAATTGCGACGTGACTGGCCGTTACGGAGCCGTGAGGGTCAGTCATAGGGTTTCCACGAGTCAGAATTCATCTGCTAGTCAGCGGACACGTTATGCTTCATCGTTGTCTGCGTGTCCAGCTCGTAACGGACCGTTACAGACCATTACGGTCCGTTACCGTCCATTTTTCATTTTATTTTCACTTTTGGTCCTTGTATTTTCATATATTTACATTTCCGGTCCCTGTACTTTTCTATTTTTATTATTTTAAACACGAAAAATTTTCAAATGTTACATTCTTCCCACCTTTTGAAAAATCTCATCCTCGAGATTTACTGGAACATGTGTGGATATTTCTTTTTTATTTCTGATTCTAGTTCCCACGTGTATTCAGGACCATGTCTAGAATTCCATTTGACTTTGACCAGTTTCAATCTTTTATTTTTCAAATTTTTAGTTAGATGATCTTCTATTTGTAGAGGTTTTTCCACAAATATGAGTTTTTCATTTCCCTCTATGTCTTGAAGAGGCATTATTAAAGATTCATCTGCTAAACATTTGCGAAGATTAGATATATGGAATGCGTTATGTATTCCACTCATCTCTTCTGGTAATTCTAACTGATAAGCCACTGGTCCAATTCGTTTAAGAATCTTGAAGGGTCCAACAAATCAAGGACTTAGTTTACCCTTCTTCCCGAATCGAACAACACCTTTCCAAGGTGATACTTTTAATAACACCTTGTCTCCAATGTTAAATTCTAGTGGCTTTCTCCTTTTATCAGCGTAGCTCTTTTGTCTATCTCTTGCTGCCTTCAATCGTTCTTGTATTTTAGCTACCTTGTCAATGGTTTCCTGAACAAGTTCAGGTCCTGATAGTTAATTTTCTCCTATATCAGCCCAACATACGGGAGTTCGGCATTTTCTTCCATATAAGGCTACAAAAGGTGCTGCCTGAATGCTTGTGTGATAATTATTGTTGTATGAAAATTCCATTAGGGGTAGGTGATCATCCCAACTACCACCTAGGTCTATCACATAGGCTCAGAGCATATCTTCTAAGGTCTGAATTGTTCTTTCACTTTGCCCATCTGTCTATGGATGATAGGCAATGCTCAAATTCAGACAAGTTCCCATGGCTTTTTGGAAACTTTGCCAGAATCGGGATGTAAAACGACTATCTCTATCTGACACTATGGATAATGGCACTCCATGTAAAGATACAGTCTCATTTACATAAAGACGAGCCAATCTATCCATACTGAAGGTTTCTTTCATTGGGAGAAAATGGGCAGATTTAGTCAATCTGTCAATGATAACCCAGATAGAATCATTTCCTCGACTGGTTCGAGGAAGTTTAGTAATAAAATCCATTATTATCATTTCCCATTTTCATACTGGTATTTCTAATTGTGCAATAACCCAGAAGGTTTTGATGTTCTGCCTTTACTTGAGGGCAAGTAAGACATTTTGCAACGTATATGGCAATATCTTTCTTCATGCCAATCCACTAGTAATTGTCCTTCAGATTCTTATACATTTTGTCACTTCCTGGGTGCATCATATGTTTTGATTTATGTGCTTCTTCGAGTATTATTTCCCAAAGATTTCCTGTGATCGGAACCCAGATTCTTTTATTTATACGAAGTATTTCATCGTCTCCTTTAGTTAACCGATTCATCATGCTCTCCATTCCTTCTTGTTCTAAATCTTCTTTGGTTTGAACAGAATGTTGAACATCTTTTATCCGAGACATGAGATCTACACGAAGTTCAAGTCTGAGAGCACGAATCCGTTTAGGTTTCTCTCTTTCTTTTCTACTTAAGGCATCTGCAACAACATTTGCCTTACCTTCGTGGTAACAGATTTCACAATCATAGTCACTTAAGATCTTTAGCCATCTTCTTTGTCTCATATTCAGTTCTTTCTGACAAAAAATATATTTTAAACTCTTATGGTCAGTTTAAACTGTAAATCTAACTCCATAGAGATAATGTCTCCACAATTTCAGGGCGAAAATTATGGCACCTAACTCTAGATCATGAGTTGTGTAATTCTATTCATGAGTCTTTAGTTGATGAGACGCATAGGCAATAACTTTGTTTCGTTGCATTAATACATAACCTAGACCGTTGTTAGAAGCATCACAATAGACTACAAAGTCCTCATTGCCATCTGGTAAGGCCAGTATCGGTGCATGAGTCAGTTTCTCTTTCAGAGTTTGGAAAGCTTCTTCTTGCTTTGTTCCCCATTCATACTTTACATTCTTGCGAGTTAAAGTAGTCAGAGGAACTTCAATATTTGAGAAATCCTTAATAAATCGTCTGTAGTATCCTGCAAGGCCTATGAAACTACGGACTTCCGTCGGAGATTTAGGAATTCCCCATTTGGATATGGCTTCAATTTTGGATGGGTCTACTTGAATACCTTCTGCATTCACTATATGACCCATAAATTGTACTGCTCTAAGCCAAAATTCACATTTAGAGAATTTAGCATACAATTTCTCTTTTCTCAGAAGTTAAAGTATTATTCTGAGATGATTTTCATGATCTTTCGCATTTCTAGAATAAATAAGTATATCATCAATAAATACAATAACAAATTTATCCAGACAGGGTTTACAGATACGATTCATCATATCCATAAATACTGCAGGAGCATTAGTAAGTCCAAATGGCATAATCGTGAACTCATAATGTCCATATCTGGTTCGGAAAGCAGTTTTAGGAATATCTTCTTTCCTGATCGAAGATCTATCTTTGAAAAATGGCAAGCGCCTTGTAATTGATCAAATAGATCATCGATACTAGGAAGAGGATAACGATTTTTAATCGTTACTTTGTTTAGCTCCCGGTAATCAATGCACATCCGCATTGTACAGTCTTTCTTTTTAATGAAAAGAATTGGAACACCCCAAGGAGATGAACTTGGCCGAATGAATCCTTTTTCAAGCAATTCATCCAATTGATTCTTCAATTTTTTTCATTTCAGTTGGGGCTAATCGATATGGAGATTTGGCAATAGGAGCCGTTCCTTGTACAAGATTGATTTTAAATTCGACTTCTCTTTCGGGTGGTATCCCAGGTAACTCATCTAGAAATACATCTGTATAATCAGCTACTATCGGTACATCTTTAATCTTAATTTCTTTTGTACTGGTAAAAATCCGTACCAAGTATGCAATGTATCCTTTCTGAAGGCATTTAGTTACTTTCAGCATTAAGATGATTCCCAGAGGTTGATTTTGTTTGTCGCCATAGATTGTTAAAGGTTTTCTAGAAGAATCTGGATTTCTATGGTCTTTTTATCACAAAGGATATGGGCTTTGTTAGTGACTAAGCAATCCATTCTTAAGACAACATCAAATCATGCTAATGTCATAGGCATTAATTGCATAGGTAAGATGTGTCATGATATTGTGATAACACGGTCATTTAGAATTTCGGAGATCTTGACAAGATTTCCTTCAACTGTTTCTACTTCATAAATCTTATCTAGTGGAATTAAAGGCTTGTTTAATATATTACAAAACTTAAAATCTATGAAACTTAAATTTGCACAAGAGTCAAATAATACTCTAGCATAAATATTATCAATGAGGAATGTACCACTGACTGCATCTGGAACAACTACAGCATCACGAGTATTAAGTACAAAAGCTCATACATTTTTCTTGTTTCCTTCATTGGTCTTTGCCCCACTAGATCCTGCTTGATTGAGCTTTGGGCAAGCTGATTTAAAATGGCCAGTCTCTCCACAATTAAAACATGAGATATTTTTCTTTCTTGGGCAGTTCTCAAACACATGCCCAGTCTGTTTACAAACGTGACAATAAATTTTCTTGAAAAAGCATTCTCCCGTATGCCTTTTCTTGCAAATCCTGCATTCAAGGATAAAAAAATTAAATCCTCCTTTGACAGGCTGATTTCTTCTCTTCCAAGGAGAATTATTTTTCTGGTTTTTCGTAGCCTTCTTGGCCACTTCCCTTGCCTTCCATTCTTCCTGTTTTCTTATCATACCGTCAGTTAGAATTCCTCCTAGCTGTATGGCAGATGCAATGGTTTGAGGCATAATAGCCTTGACCATATCTCTGATTTCCTCCGCATGACCCCAAATATATCTTTTGATTAGATTGGGTTCGGGAGTTGATAAGTGTGGAACCAAACGAGCATATTCAAACATCTTGGAGACATACTCCCAATGTTTAGTTCCTTCCATACGGAGATTTAAAAATTTTGTTTCAATTCTTTCTCTTTCATTGATGGGATAGAATCTTTGTATCACCATTTCTTTGAATTCTTCCCATTCCATGGCATAGGCCTTGTGTCTACCCATGGCTTGAATGATAGAGTTCCACCATTTCAATGCTTCATCTTTGAATAAGTTTGATGCATAAAGCACCATATCTTCATCAACACATTTGCTCATGGAGAATACAAATTCAGTTTTCTCCAGCCACCTCAGGGCTGCCACTGCTCCCTCATTTCCAACATACTCCAAAGGTTTACATCCTTAGAATGCACGAGACGTACATCCCTTCCTTCCTTTTCTTGCTAACTTCTTCATCATTACTTGATGAATTATCTCCATTTTAGCTATGGTTTTCTTCATGATGATTATTTTTAGATTCAGTCACTTTATTTTTCATTTAATCTTCCATCATAGCTTTCAGTATTTTAGGAAGAGCTTCCTCTATTTCTTCTGCAACCATTTTCTTTATTTCTGCTTTTTGTTGCCGTTGTTCAGAATTTTCATTTTGGATTTGTTTACTCTTGCCGCTTGTATTATAAGAAGGACCTTGTTCCGACATTCTATTCACAAGAGAAATTTTATTAATATTTGAAAGATATATTACAAAGATTGGAAAGGAAATTCACATATAACCCTAATTACGAGCATTTTCTAGCATTTGTCTTAACGCTCTATTCTGGGCGTCTACATATGCTAATATATGATTTTCTCTTTCCAATTCTGCTACTCGTTCATGTAAGGCTCTAATATGACCATTATCAAAACTTTCCTCATTTTCTTGAGGATTTTGTATATTTGTAGGCTCATAATACTCATATGGCCTATTCGAATCTTTTCTTTCTTCTCCTTCAAGAACATGATTATTTTCGTAAGGGATTTTAGGTAGTCCCTGATAATAATAAGGATTATAACATGGATTTTCTCCATAATCCAGATTTTGGCTTGTGGCCGTTAGAGCAGAATGAAAACTAATGGAGGGTACATAAGGATTTGCTGGAGGTTTTAATTCTCCTAAGCTCCGATATGTATTTCCTGAATGTCTTGAACTTGTTCCGGTTTCTAAATCCGTTTCATTTGTAAGCTGAAATTCATATCCAGGTGGAGCATCTTTTTGAACATAGAAGGGACCTTTTCCTTTTCCAGTCATCTGAATAAAACTAGATACTTTTATTCATACTTTATATTTTACATATTAAAGAGTCTTATTTATTATTTTTAGTAGACTAGAGTGTTTATCATTCCAGAGTAGTACCTCCAACTAAATGTTCCCAGGAAAGAATGACGGGTCTAGAAGAGATTTATACACCACTCTTTCCTTAGACAGAACATTCAGTTTGCCAGATAACTACATACTGGTCAGATGGTTACCCTTACATCTAGTTATTTTACTCTTTCTTTTTATCTTTTCTTTTATTCTTATTTTCTTTTTCTTTCTCCAGTTGACGAACCCTTTCCTTGAGCTGTCTTGATTCTTTCTTGACTTTATCAGTTTCTCTTAAGTCACGATCAAGGAATTCTATGGGTGTTCCAAGATGAGCGGAAGAATAATTATACGAAGGAGGGGTTCACGAATACCAAATAATATGTCGTTAAACACATTATGGTATGGATCACCAGGACCGTTAGTTGGTTCTTCAATATACTCCTCTAACTTTGTTGGAAGAGTATAAGGATTTGAAGTACCTTTAGGATACATATATGGATCTCTTATTTCCATTTCATTAGGTTCCTCTTCTCTCGGTACTTCATGGTAGACTTCCTCTATTTCTTCTGCAGACACATGCACATGCTCGATCGGAGTTCGTACACGCATTCTGGGTTTAGTAGACCGACTAGGTCTAGCTTTATTTATATCTACTTGATTTACTGGAGGTGGAGTATCAGTTCTCCTATTCTCAAAATCTGAAGTAGCTTCCATCCAGGATGAGCTAGATTGATTTTGATGATAGGATTCATTGTCAGAGACGGCGATAGGATCAGAAAGGGATTCACCGGTATCAGAAATGATTACAGGATTTTCCATGGATCCAGTAAGATGATAACGCTCTTCTTCAGACCGCCCGAAGATATAAGTATAGTAACTATTTCCAGACATCTGTATAGTTATTACTTAATTATTATGGAGATCTACCTACTTTTCTAGCAGCCAGTTTATACTGGTTTAAGCTTAGATACCTAACCTGAGTATCTTAATTTGCTAAACCAATTAATATCAGAATCAAGTTACAGCTTAGATACTGATATCTAGTATCTAATATATGAAACAAATGGCTCTGATACCAACCTGTCACACCCCGGGTTTAGCCCACCCGGTACTTGTTTCTTATTTTATCTAATCAGAGATTTATAAACACAACAAAATAATTTTTATAACTCAGTATCTTTTCAAAAGAAGGGGAATCTCCCGTTTCATTTTATTATAATAGGGATAAACCCTAATGTTGTACACAAATGTTTAATTTACAAAACCAAGGTTTTACATAAGCCATTTCTTTCAACTGATGTCTAGGGTGGACGTTCCCTTTTTCATGACATCACATGGCTAATCAAAATCAATTATCCTTGGTTACCTGTAAAAACGTTTGAAAATATTTATCAGCATAAACCGGTGAATACAAGTATATTGGAATCATAATCTGACAAGCGTGAATAAATAGAACAATTTGCCCATAGTTTCTGGTCAATTTACACAGTCAACGGACTAACCACCAGCCATACCAGGGACCTTGGATATATTTTTATGACTATCTACCTTACGCTTTCGGTGATGGGCTTTACAACAACCAAGGGTTCAACCCCTAGCCCTGTTACAACGTCTCATCTGTAACACATGTATATATACGTGACTCTATGGGCTGACTGCTATATAGTAAATCACCTTATGCAATGAATGGTTGTATAAATTCATTCAAGTTAGAGCATAATCAAAACCATTTTTAGTTTTGAAATCATTTTATAAAAATACAAGTATTCACCTTTTTAGAGTCTCAGCTTAGTAGGTTTCTAGAATGAATGTCCTAGTGGGCAGCGTCTCTGCTTAGATCGTCCAGCTTGGATTCTCTAAATGAGCGTTTCCTAGCTTCTCGTCTTTCTCTACAGCGAACCGGCACTTTCAAAACTTAAACGTACGAGCGGGAATGGATTTGTTAGAATGGGCTATCAGTTTTGAACTTTAAATTTTGGAATTTGGATTTGAGAATGGCTTAAACCCGACATTGCTATTTATAGTGAAAAATTGTGGCTGTGACGGACCGTTATGGATGGTGACGGTCCGTCACCGCTTGGGTCGTAACGGACCGTTATCTCTAGTGACGGTCCGTCACCAAGCTAGGGTTGGCGAGTCACCAGACGCGTGTCAGGGTCTGGTTGAATTGCGGCGTGACGGGCCGTTAAGGAGCCGTGACGGTCCGACATAGGCTTTCCACGTGTCAGAATTCATACGCTAGTCAGCGGACACGTGGCGCTTCATCCTTGTCTGCGTGTCCCGCCCGTAACGGACCGTACCATCCATTTTTCATGTTTTTTCACTTTTGGTCCTTGTATTTTCATATAATTACATTTCCAGTCCCTGTAATTTCTATTTTTATTATTTTAAACACGAAAAATTTTCAAATGTTACAAACCGAGTAGGGTTAGCGGTTTTAGCATCTTTTCATTGTAATTGCTTTTGATAATATAAGTGTGTTAAATTGAATCATGTTCTTGAATCACCACACCAAGTGGATTCCGCCTACTTTGTGTGAGACTTTGATATCGTGTTCGTTTGTTCGTGTGTTTGAAGATCCATCGATTTGGGAGTTACACTATCAAAACTAAACTCAATGTAAAAAGTATTGTTACTATTATTTTACATTATATATATACACACATTTAACCAAAGAAATGTGAGAGTGCCTCTGATTTTTCTTTTTTCTAGGAAATAGTTTTATAATATATATTTGTTAAATGCAAAGAAATAACAAGAACAGGGCTTGCCCCAATGGTAACACGCTCCCCCCTTAACACCAGGGTCGGGGGTTAAGTCCTGACCCCAACCCCCCATTTTCGGTTCGATGACATCAATGATGCCTCATGCTGACGTCATAATTAATTTTTTATACTGTAAAAAAAATTAATTCTTTTTTATAATTTAAATCTTTAAATTTAGTTTTATGATATAACTTTTAAATATTATGCCTTTTATATTCCAAATGTACCGTTTCAATGTACTTGGGGTGGACGGGGCACCCACTACGCCGTAGTGAGGCTTGTTGCGGCTTCCACGACAACACTGCCGCCACCCGCTCTACGCCGTAGCACTGTTCCATTTTACGGCTTTGGAGCATAGTGTTTGGTGAGTGAAATGTGACCGTTTCTTTTGATTTAAAAAAACCAATTGATGGACCTTGAATCTTTCATGGGGATTGAAACTTTCAAGACGAAGAAGGTGATGATGATGAAACTGTTTTCATTTTAATTTCATGAGTGGGTGTTTGACGAGATTGAAGTGACTACTTATAATAGATATGTAACATACCGTTTTTTATAAAATAACGGGGTTAGTGTAATTGTGAATTTTTGTAGAGATTTAACAAGGATTTAACGGGGTTGTTTTAAAATCACGAATAACTCCAAACGCGGGGGACCGGATGCACCAAAATTGAAAGACGTGAACATAGGGAAACCCTATAAGCAACGTGGCAAAGGGGGGAGCCCCCATTTGCACTTCACGATAGCCGAAAGAAAGAGGAGGAGTGTAACACTAGCCTAATTCTGAGGTCCTAATTTGCTAAATTTGAAACCGGAGGGATTGGATTTTCCAATTCCCAAAGTTCAAAGGGTTGAAAATGAAAATTTTTGATTTCGGGTTGGTAGCGGACCGCTACCAGACCTTTAGCTGTCCGCTAGGGACTCCTGGTAAAGGAGGTCCGCTAGGATTGAAATGGATTGGGTGGTGGACCGCCACTGCGTGCGTAACGGTTCGCTAGCCGCAATTTCTCGTGTTTCCACGTGTCCGGTGACTCATCACAAAAATATGACGCATGTTCTCGTGGCGGACCGCCACGCCTCTTCGTAACAATCCGACAGTCGCAATCTAAGGAACAGTCCAATCAGATTTGTTCGTGTAGGGCTGACGCAAGCCCTGGGCGATAGCGGACCGCTACGGGTTGTGTCGGGCAACTGTAAATAGCCCCTCTCGGCATCTCATTTCAGCACACACAATCACATCACAACTTTCCAAGATCTTTGGTGTTGTCCTCACCTCGATTTGCATGCCTTCGTTATGCTAAAATATCCGAATTTCGCTTATTTTCTGACTTTCGCTTATTTCCGTACTCGTGCGTTGAGAAACTAACCTAACTATGAACTTACATTAAGGTTTCCTTTAAACAACAAGGACTATCCTGAGATAAGCACAAGCTTCTATTAAGGTGAATATGTTTATCTATCTTTATTTTCAAAACCTTGAAAACTTTACGTTTATGAAATGGCAATACATGTATTTAAAAGTATGATGCATAAGGGCATCTACGGGAAACATTCAGGCCATAAGTATACGTAAAACTTGATCAAGGGATACACGCTTTATGGGTGAAATTCCCATATTGGGGCTGGTAATTATCTGTAATTGAACGTAAGACGGGGTCTCAATTATGGAACATCGTAGTAAGTAAGTCTTGTAATGGGAGCCATCCATTTAAGGAAATTACTGGTGTATACCGTGGTTGTACACTAAGATGAAATAGTTCCGCTGAATGGTAGATTGTACCCGCATTATGGTTAAATGTTTTAATGTTATATTTGCCAAACGAATTGGGTCATAATAATCATGTTCACCAGTGTTTGCACTGACGTTTTATTTTCCAAAATGTTTTCAGGTAATCAATGATTATTTGTGAGGCTATTCCTACGGGATAGTCTCGGGGATAAATGTATATACGCAATTTTGACACGGTTATGTGCTAAGGATGATGATTTCCTAGGCATGGAGATAACTCCACGAGAATAAGAACAAGAGGAGATGTTAGGATGATGATTTCCTATACATGGATACTCCTTTGTTATACGCATGGATAGGTGCCGAAAGTGGGGTGTTTAATTCCCCAAGAAATGAAAATGGTTATTTATCCCCCGGATTTGGAAAATATACAATATCAACCCTCGGGTAGAGGTTTATGACAAGTGTGATCCTGAAAGTATTTTCTGCTGCTAAAATCACTCTGATTTTCTAAATAAAATAAGATTGGAAGTGCCAATCTTGTCACACGTCTGGGGTGTCCTAAAACCGGGGTGTGACGAGGAGGGGATCCAAGCTATTCATCGCGATCCGAGTCCGGTTTAAAGTATTTTTAGCAATCTTTGATCTTCCGATATTCGTTTTGATCTACAAATCATTATTTTAACATGTGGGTGATTCTAGGGTTTTGAAAAAGTTGAGTTTTTAAGGAAGAGGAGTTCGTCGGGGATTCGATTCGCACGAATCATCCGAATTTGGAGGTATAATTACGAAACCCTTTCTCGTTCAATTATTTGTTTGTAGTTGGAACATCCATGCACGCGTATGGGGGTGGCCGAGAGCCCAGGGTGGGTCGGTGTGCTGGTCGGGTAGCCGACAGCCGGACACGGGGGATCCAATGCCGCGCAAGGCGACTGGGTCTATAGAGAACGCGAGCGTTTACTATGCTTGGATCGATAACAATCACTCTTGATTCATACGTGTAGAGAAGGAAGCAAGTGTAACATCCATGATTTTCCTTGTAATTGTTTTAGTACAATAACAGTATTTCAAATCCATTTCTAGTGCAATACCTTGTGTCATATAAACCGTACTTGCAAACATTTCAAATTTAGGTTTCATTAACACAATTTCATAATTTTAGATTTACAATAAGCACACATACATTTCTATTATATTTATTCAAATGTAAAATAAACTCACTCCCATATATATATATATATATATATATATAAATATCATATAAAGTAGATACATATGTATGTGAAGGTTAATTTTATAAAATATTTATACTAAAACATTATCACAATTTAGTTATTTATAAATTTATAAAGTTTTAAGTTATAGAACCGTAGATCAATTCATATATGTATTTATATGTATATTTTTATTTTTTTAATAAGTTGGTTTGAACCCTTTGGACTATTGGATTCACAATTCTCAACCCCCACCTTTGAAATTGAACCCTCTCATCCCAATTTTGACCCCATTCAAGACTTTGATCTATTTTGACTTTTAAAAGTCAAACAATCCAATTTTTCTTGCAATTCAGCCTTTAAATCGACCAAACCCGTAATCCATGGACTTTCCATGTATGCATAATCGATTCTCGTTCACTCTTAAACCTAATTAACATTCCAATTTAACTTTTTGCGCTGCCAAATTCGAAATTCAAACAGATTTGATCACCTTTGACTATTCAGAGTCAAACCAAGCTAAACCAGGAAGGAATCCATGAAATTGAAACGCATTGTTGACAACAAATCACGCGTAGACTAGTTGCGCATGAATCCAGACCATAAACTTGACCCAATTCATCATCATCCAAGCAATTTGACGCGTAATTCATCCTACAGCTGTCATCAACAAACCCTGAATTGAATCGTGTGATTAAGACAAAATTAAACACCACAAACCATTTCCACACCTTCGCAAACCCTGTTTCGAACTCTCCCAACCCTCATCCTATCCGCAATACACCTCTGGACTTCGATCAAGCCTCAAGAACATCGCCCCTGACCGGTTAGCCGACGGCGCTCTATACTCCACCATATCAGGTAATACTTAGTTCGTTTGATTCACAATTGAGTCCCTGTCGATAGCCCCTTATCAATTTGTGTTAACAAAACCCATCGGACTCAATTTTGATTAGGGTTCTTGGCCGTTTATACGCATTCTGATTTGGGGGTGGTTCTTGATTCATTATTCGTATACATGTAAATGGTTTCCTTATAAGACCAGCGAAACCATCTGGTCCGACTGGCTAAGGCATTGCACCATCAGACCAGATGGCGTGGGTTCGAAACCCACCATCAACGGCTCTTTTTGCCTTACATGTTATAACCGAACCCGACCCTTCTTTTATTTCACCTTAGATAGTTTTTGGACCGGATTAGTATCAACATCAGTCCTCTTGGTCTATTGGTGTTGCGCGCTACCCACACAGAAACCACCCGGGTTCGAACTGGGTGGTCTACATCTCTTTTTAAAACCAGTTTTAACAACTTATATTATTTTATAAAAATACTTTGGTAAAACCTACACCCTCTATGACTGATTTAGCATTATAATTAATAAATTTTAAGGATAAACGATTGTTTTATAGTTAAATTGTTTTAAAACTTAGGTTTAAAACACGAAACTCATTTAAAAATTCAATTTAAATAAAAGTTGTTATTTTAAGCCAAAACAGTGAATTTTTTATGAAGCTTCAAACTATGAAAAGATTTTTATATCATTTTGTAAAGAATTTCATGAAACAAAACTTATACAAATCAATCTTTTTATTTATTTCATATATTAAGGTTTTAAACCCTATTTAAACATAAAACTTCTCTAAATATAAATATATATTTACATTTCCTTATTTCTTAAGAGAACATACTATTTTTAATAATAAGTTTATTTATTATTTATCTTTTTACATTTGCAATCCAATTAGGGTTTAAATCATATTTAGTATATTTTATATAAATGCTAAATATATATTTTCATTACCCATTTTTTTAAGTGCAATATTATAATAACAATTGAATAAATAAAAATAATTTATTTATTTAAATTATTAAAATTATTTACCTATTTTAAACCCTAAGCCAATTGTTATTTTACTAAATTCATATATACTTTAAATTTACATTTGGATTATGCTTTATTCAAATACATTCACCAACTCATACATGAAATAACACACCCAAATCCCGTTAAGCCCTAAACCTTGACCTAGTTTTAAACTTAATAAAGATATTCATGTATTTTTGATTCTTGTAAATGTTGTACTTGATTACTTGAACTATGAAATGAAATTGGTTGTTTAATTATTTCAACTTTAGTAAACCATGAGCTTTTGAACAGTCTACATGTCCCGCCCCGACGTATTCCGCTATCGGTTGGGGTGTGACAGCAAGTATTGAGTCAAACACAATCAATATGAAACAAAAGCATAAACATAGAAGATGAAACATAAACGATCTTTTATTCATGATAAATGAGTCATTCCGTCATACGAGTACAAGATCGAAGGAGTACACATCTATCTCGTTGAAGCTCATGTCCAACCCTAGGTGAGCTATACCTAGGGTTGGTGATTAACACCATAACTAAGCTCTCATCTAGCTCTAATTTTCTGTGCTTTACTACAAATGAAATGACAAATCCTATTTATAGTTGCACGTGAGTCTGTCTAAGCAAAACTAATCATGTAGTTTCGCTTGACATGCTAAAGCGAAACTAACTAGTTTCGCTCTAACTAGTATCAGCGAAACTACCTCTAGTTTTTCCTAGAGAATTATATTCACATGAACTGCACCAACATGGTCGGTGTCGGAAGGCTACGGTGGCAGCAAGGGGAGCAGAGGGACGGCTACCGGAGTATGGCGGAGGTTAGTGGGTGGCCGATATTGGTCGGTGGGGGAGCCCGAGATGTCCGGTGATGGAGGTTTGTGATTTTGATGTTTCAATTATGACTAACGATGGACCAGATGGACGCCGGTGAGTCTGATGCTGTCAGGAGACGATTATGGGTGATCAAAGAGAGTGGGTTAGTCACGCATGGTGACAAGTTAGATGTGGGTTTAGTCGCGGGAAGTGACGAATTAACCGAATGAATCGGATTTGGACCTCGAGTTGTTTACTGACTCGTAACGTGTGTATTGTAGGTGTGAAGTCGAAAGACGAAGGTGAGGTGCTAGTGAGTTCTAAGGAACAAAACATTTCGTGTAAAGGTGAGTTTCTATCGCCCAACCCTTTTGTAATGTTTTTACTGTTTTGGGCATGAAATACATGAGACGTAATGATTTTGATAAATGCAACGCATACGTGTTTTGATGTGATTAATGGGTTATTCAAATAATTTATATGCTTGTGTGTGTATTATTTTGTGTTATGTACGTGGATAACGTAACGGAATTATCACTGTGATACGTGCGGATGACGCAACACAAGTTGATGTGTTTGACAAGGTCAAACGGGTTATTGTGTCTGATGGCAGTCATGTGGGAAATTGGGTTTGCCACTAACTACGGATACGACAAACGGGAATGGTTGTTGATAAATTTATATTTTATAACTTGTTTCCAAATGAGTTTTAAAAGGAAACGGGGTGAACCTTTTAAAATGCGAAACATGTTTCTAAATGACTTTTGTGAAATGATGATGATTTTCGGAGGGATTATCTCTTTTAAACTCACTATAGAACTCACTCAGTGTAGCTGACATTTTAGTATTTATTTCAGGTAAGGAAAAGGTGTAAGCTGGCGGCTCTTGGATTGGCGAATGGTTAAACAGATTGTGTGTGGGTTTATTGTATTCCCGAACTATTAAGTGTTTGTTTAAATTTAGTATTCATGTCTGGATGTTTGTTTAAGGTGATTTGATGTCGGATATGTGTTTGACGTTATTTCCACTGCAACTATGAGACTATTTGACTGTCTTCAACTATCGTGTTTGTCTTAAATGCCAACTAGTGGGGTTCCCGAGTTTGGGGCCATACAAGTTGGTATCAGAGCCATAGTTTGAGAGATCTGGGCATCCTCGTTGCCTAGACTTAGACTGAGAATGGGACCATGAGTGGGAATGCCATCACAGGTAAACAAAAGCCAAGAGTGCCATGTTTGAGTGTGTGTTTGTGTTAGTAGGTTAAGACATGAGCGTAATGCCAATGATGCAGTATAGGGAAGATTTAAAACCCGAAAGGCAAGGCGAGTGGGTAATGACGACTGGCCACCGTCATTAACTAATTGTATTCCTCGTAATGTTTTAAATTGCACCTGAATTGCTCTATATGGTATTATTTCAATGACGTAGATGGCACATAAGAAGCAGATTGCTAATGTAGCTAATGATAGGAGAGGTCGCAAAAGCTTTCGTAACGAGGATGCTAATCGAGATGAAGTGTCGGTTCATACTGATCCGTCGATGCACACTAAACCTTCGGTACATTCGGAGCATGCTGAGAAGTTTAAGTTTGAACCAGCGGTTCGTAATGCTGTTAGGGATGAGGTGTTGGACATGATTCATGAATACATGCATGATATTGTGAAGGGAGCTTTTAATGAGCTGAAAAAAGATGTGATACAGGACATCCAGACCAAGAAGTCATCGGGGGATGACGCTGATGATGGGTGTAAGAAGAGAGCTTGCGACTATGGCCACTTCAAGAAATGTTACCCACCTCGATTTTACGGTCGCAAGGATGCAGTGACTACTTACCACCGGTTCACCGAAATGGAATCTTTTATCTCTATTAGTGAGTGTAGGGTGAATCAGGAAGTGAAGTTCGCTTCACACCCGTTTTCTGCTGAGGCCCTGCATTAGTGGAACTCTATGAAAGAGAGGAAGATTGTCCAAGAGATAGAGGCATTAACTTGGGATAAGTTGAAAGAAATGGTTAGGAAGAAGTTTTGTGCTCCGGGCGAGCTCGATAAGGTGGAGCGGGGATTTTTGTCTTTCAAGGCGGGCAAGATAACACACCGTGAATATACTTTTAAGTTTATTGAGATGGCACGCCTGGTGCCACATATTGCTGAAAATGATGAGAGATGGATGAAGTTGTATGTAGCTGGTCTACCGGATTGAGTTAGACATATGGTGAAAGCTCAAAAACCTTCGAGCTTCGATGATGCGGTCGAGCTAAGTAGAGTATTGTATGACGACGTTACGGGAACGGAAGTTGGAAAGACTAAGGCGGAAGAAAAGAAGTGGTCTGGGCTGAGCAAGAGGTTCAGGAAGGATCAAAAGGTTCTGTTCGGTAAGAGGGTAAAGGCAGAGAGCTCGGATAGTTGTCGCAAGTGTGCGAAAGTGCACTCGGGCGAGTGCAGAATTGATATGTTACTATTTTATCGCTGTGGCAAGTTGGGCCACTTCTCTAGGGATTGCCTTCTCGATCCCAAGTGTTACAAGTACGAGGAGCATGGCTACATCATGAAGGACTGCAAAGCTGGACAGAATGCGGGATCGAGAAAGGGATGACTTCCATTAAGAAAGAGGACGACAAACCCAAGGCTAAAGCAAGAGCCTTTACTATGACTGCTGCCGAAGCTAAGACTAACCCAGGCGTTGTTTCAGGTACTTTTATCGTTAATGATGTACCTGCTTTTGTATTATTTGACTCGGGGGGTAGTAAGAGTATCGTCACCCCATTTTTTTATAATTACCTGTATCGAATGGCTAGGAAGATCGACAAGCCGTTTAGTGTCAAAACCACAGTGGGTTTACTTACTAGAGTGACCGAAGCCTTAAATGATTGTTATATAGATCTAGAGGGTCACAGGTTCCCTGCTAGACTTTTCATCATTACTTTGGGAGGTTTTGATGTGGTGTTAGGAATGGATTGGTTAGCCGCGTTTGACGTAGATATTGTCTGTCGAAAGAAGATGACATAGTTGACATCCTTAGAGGTAACCGTGGTGACGGTGTACGGTGATAGGGTGAGTTCTCTACCAAGAGTCATTTCAATGATGAAGGCAGAGAAGTTTTTGAAGCCTGGGTGCTGAGCATACTTAGCTTACGTCACCAACGCAGAGACGAAGAATACAGAGCTGTCATAAGTACCGGTGGTGCGAGATTTTCCTGACATTTTTCCAGATGACTTAACTAGAGTGTCAGCAGAGCGGGAGATTGAATTCAAGACTGACTTACTACTAGGGGCTCAGCCAGTTGCTAAAGCGCCATATCGTTTAGCTCCAACTAAAATGAAAGAGCTAATGGAGCAACTCCAGGACTTGTTAGATAAAGGGTTCATTCGACCAAGCATCTCGCCTTGGGGTGCACCGGTCCTGTTTGTTAAGAACAAAGACGGTAGCATGCATATGTGCATAGATTACCGAGAGTTAAACAAGCTGACTATTTAGAACAAGTACCCTTTGCCGCGCATTGATGATTTGTTTGATCAACTGCAAGGCGCGAAGTTGTTCTCGCGCATCAACTTGAGATCGGGATATCACTAGCTGAGAGTAAGAGAGAAGGACATTCCGAAGACTGCGTTTCTTATGCGGTATGGACATTATGAGTTTTTGGTAATGTCATTTGGGTTGACGAATGCCCCGGCGGCATTCATGGATTTGATGAACAGAGTTTGTCAACCGATGTTGGATCGGTCTGTGATTGTGTTTATCGATGACATACTAATCTACTCAAGGAGCGAGAATGAGTATAGAGAACATTTGTGAGAAATGTTGGAAACTTTTTGATGAGAGAAACTTTACACTAAGTTCTCTAAGTGTGCGTTTTGGTTGAAAGAAGTACAATTCTTAGGGCAAGTTATCAATACAGAAGGGATTATGGTGGATCCTGCTAAGATTGAGGCAGTAGTAAAATGGAGCGCACCTAAGACTCCAACTACGATTCATAGTTTCTTGGGTTTGGCTGGCTACTACACGAGGTTCATCCAGGACTTCTCTAAGTTAGCAATGCCATTGACCTGATTGACAAAGAAAGAGGCGAAGTTCACATGGGCAGTGGGAACAAGAGGCGACATTCCAGGAACTGAAGAAGAGATTAACTGAAGCACCGATGTTGACATTGCCGGAAGGAACTGATAACCTAGTGATATACTAAGATGCTTCGTATCTTGGGTTAGGTTGCGTGTTGATGCAACGAGGGAAATCAATCACTTACACGTCGCGACAGTTGAAAACTCATGAGGCGAACTACCCTACTCATGACCTAGAGTTGGCGGCAGTGGTGTTTGCACTTAAGATTTGGAGGCATTATCAGTATGGTGTCAAGTGCACGATCTACACCGATCATAAGAGCTTAAAATATTTCTTTGAGCAGAAGGAACTGAACATAAGGCAACAGAGGTGGCTTAATTTAATAAAGGATTATGACTGTGAGATCCTTTACCATCCAGGCAAGGCGAATGTGGTCGTAGATGCGTTAAGCCGTAAGGTGAGGCACGCATCGATCAGAGTCAGGGCGTGTCAATTAATTATAACTCCTGATTTTATGGTGTCGCTACGATATGTGCAAACCGAGGCATTGCACAAAGAGAGGTTGAAGGAAGAGCGGATTTTTGGTCAACACGAGTTGTTGACTGAGAATAGTCAAGGAGTATGAATGTGGGGTGACCGCATCTGGATACCATGATTTGGAGGATTCAGTGAGAAGGTACTTGACGAGGCTCATAAGTCAAGGTACTCGATTCATCTAGGCACTACAAATATGTATCAAGATATGAAGAGAAACTACTGGTGTCCAGGAATGAAGTACGATGTGACTCAATACGTGAGTAAATGCCTGACGTGTTTGCAGGGAAAAGGTGAGCATCAGAAGTTGTATGGCAAGATCTAGTCATTGGAAATCCCGAAGTGGAAATGGGAACATGTCACTATGGATTTTATTACCAAACTACCTAAGACGGTAAAAGGGCATGACACGATTTGGGTAGTGGTTGATCGTTTAACCAAGAGTGATCATTTTCTACCTATTCGAGAGTCGTTTTCATATGAAAAGTTTTTGGAAGTGTTTGTGAACAAGATTGTTGCTTGGCACGGAGTGCCGGTTTCGTTTTTGTCTGATAGGGACATGAGGCTTACTGTAGAATCAAAGAGGTTCAATGAGGCAATGGGAACTCGATTACATATAAGTACAACGTGTCACCCTTAGACCGACGGGCAATCTGAGCGAACAATACAGACGCTGGAAAACATGCTTCGCGCATGTGTTATTTATTTTGGTGGTGCTTGGGATAGTCACCTACCATTAGCGAAATTTTCTTATAACAATAGTTATCACGCAACTATTGGAATGCCACCATTCAAAATGTTGTATGGACGAAAGCGCAAAACCCCCATGTGTTGGGATGAGATTGGGCAGAAAGAGCTAGGAAGTCTTGATGTGGTGAAAGAAGTCTTGATGTGGTGAAAGAAGCCTCCGAGAAGTTTGAAACTATAAAAGTAAGGATGAAAGATGCGCTGGATCGGCTGTCACACCCTCAAAATCCACCCGCGGGGTTATACCGTGAGGCGCGTGAGAAACAAGATCATCATGATTAGTTATATTGAACGACCACTATATGAGTTTTAAAAATACCAGTGTTGCTCATAGTCATGAGACAATAGATTATGCCAGTCCTGGGTACTATCCCTGGTACGGACGGTGAAAGGCTCACCATAGACTATGGTGTTATCATCGGGGTTAAGTCAGCGATTCTTAGGCCCAGGTAATGATACGGTAGGAACAGCAGGTTCCTGGCTAGCTGGGGATATAGGTGATGTAGATGATGTAGACATTCCTGTAATGCAATGTATAAGTGCCATGTATGAGTGTCTGTGTTGTGTAATGCAATGTGTGTGGTTATAGTCTAAGTCTACTACTAATGCAAACCTAGTACACTAAAACCAGTGGATCTGATACCAATCTGTCACACCCTCAAAATCCACCTTCGGGGTTATACCATGAGGCGCGTGACAAACCAAGATCATTGTCATTAGTTATATTGAACGACCACTATATGAGTTTTAAAAATACCAGTGTTGCTCATAGTCACGAGATAATACCGTTAAGTTTGAAAATATTGCGAAAGAGTAAATAAAAACCAAGTGCAATAATAACCAAATGCGCAAAAGAAGGTGCCCAAAACCAAAGTAAGTAAGGTAAGAAAACGTGTTTAAGGAAAGCCATGTAAACTTCAATGCATCCTATTACTGATGTGTACCTTAGCGACCTGAGGAATGCATGCTTAAAGTGTCAACACAATGGTTGGTGAGTTCACAGGTTTGTAAGTAAATAAATGTTCGATGTTTGCCAGATAGTGTAACTAAAGTATATCAACAGATATCTAGTCTATGTTCATGCTACTATATAGTGTTTCGTAACCAAAGCTGACTGTTTGGTTTGTTTGTTGTGTTTGCCTTCTGCCATGTCCACCAAAACAATGGCAATGTGTTTAGGTCAATATTACACCCATTCGACCTCAGTCATGTTAGCGTGACTAACGTGGGCGGGGTTTGTCAAACCCAGTAGTACTACCCAAAATTTCTTCGCTATGTTCCACTACTAACGTTTTGAGATGTAAGGACTTTCATGGTTTGTTGGCATTATCGTAAACAAGTGATAATACAATAATACAAGATCCAAAATCTTTGTGTGCATGCTTTGTCCCCCAAAACGGAAAGTAAGTAAAAGAGAGAGGCCGTGAAACTCACCTCAGAGTATGTGCTAGAATGACAAGTGAAAGACAGGTGACCCGCTAACGGCTACCTATATTTCATAAGTTTATGAGCGTGTGTTCGTGTTGGTTCGTAAGACCTTTTCATCCAAACAATCCCATTGTTTATGTGTTTGAAAAGAGTTAACAAGTTTAACTCATGTTTGACCAAATTTGACCAATTTTGATCCGACGACCCGTTGGTGACTCATTGTATGAATTAGTGTTTGATTAGTATAATACTATCATATTATACACATAAGATCATGCAGGTAACACGTATCAACAATTCCTTATTGTTCTAGTATGCTAGCACAGTTACTACATATAGCAAGTTTCCATATTTAGCAAGTCTCCATATTTAGTAAGTTTCCATAATTAGCAAGTATGATCAAGATTCACGTTTCCTGGAAACTATCATTACTAACATGTTGATCAGATCAATCTAACATATCCTAGGTCATCACATCACATACCATACGCCTAGAACTCAACATGTGGTTCACATTCCAAATTAGGGTTTCCTTTTAAGTAAGTTAGGCATACATTACAATTTCCATGATTTAGGGTTCTTAGCATGTTTCTATGTTTGTCATAGCATATAAGAATTCATCACGTTGCATCAAACATGTTTAGAAATCACATTCCAAATTGATAAACACAAAAAGTTTCTATTTATAGTAAGCTATGAACATCATGCGTGATTTGTATGATCTAATGTTTCATAACATGTTATTATGTCCTAACTAGAATATAACTATCATCACATAACAACATGCATGTCTAAATAGTAAGCTATTAACATTCTCGACAATTAAAGTTTCCTTATTTAGAAATCCTACAAAACTGGTTTAGGTATACAAAATCTAATTTCACAAATCACATAATCATGCATCAACTATCCTATAAACATCATCATATCATATCCATCATGTCTAATATGCAACATATAATATCAATAAAGTTTTCATAAATAGTAACCCTAGGTTTTATGCATATAGGGTTTTACAAACACATCAAATCTAACTAATATCATAACAGGACTCGATTAACGTTAATGTTTGTAACTTTATTGATCAAAGACCATTTTTTGGATGAACTAGGGTTTTACATAACCCTGAGAATCGAAAATCATATATATAAACGGATAAAAATCTTACTTGTTGCGTTAGTAACGAAGATTTGTACTTGGATTGATCAAAAACATCAATAATTGCAAGATAAATCTCTTAAATAGTTATTCCATGGGCTTGGGATGAGTTTAAACAAGTTTAGGAGGCCCGTTGGTTATTTTAAAAGGATTTTAATTGATTTAATTAATCCTAGTACTTAAAATTAATTTCTACTAATTATTTTTATAAAAAACAATTTTTTCTAAAAATCACTAATGCAAATAAAATCACAAAGTTACACGTAAACGTACGCGATTTCACGAAAGTTCACGAATTAAGCATAAATCACATAACACGTAATTTCACATAATTTATATTAAATATAAATTAATAATTTCTCAAAAAATTATTTTTGATTAATCACCAACGTTCGGGGACAGACTCGTGCGACTCGGTAATTCTTCGAATTACCGTTACGTGAGTGTTCGTGCAATAACCGACACACTTAATTAATCCTAATCAAGTGTAATGCATGAATGAATGGTTTAAATAACAGAGTTTATGTTAACGGAGTTAACATGAAAATGTCAGGTGTCACATCGGCAGAAGTCGTATGCCGGCAAGAGACGACGACCCATCGAGGTTAACGTGGGCGATAGAGTTATGTTAAAGGTGTCGCATTGGAACGACATTATTAGTTTTTTTAGAAGCATGTGAAGCTTAGTCCGCGTTAATCGAACCATTTGAAATAGAGGAGCGTGTAGGTAGTGTCGCCAACCCACTGTTGTTGCAGAAGAACTGGCAGGGATACACCCAACATTTCATGTGTCTCATTTACGGAAGTGTTTGGCGGACGCTACCGAGCACGTGCCGTTGAACGATATTGTGATCGACGATAAGTTGAATTATGTAGAGGATCCAATTTCCATACTGGCTCGGAAGGAAAAGAGATTGAGAAAGAAAGTGGTTCCTATCGTGAAGGTGCAGTGGAATCACCGTAAAGGATCCGAGGCTACTTGGGAGCCGGAGGCAGAGATGCGTGAGTGTTATCCGCACTTGTTTATGAACGACGCGGGTTTCGAGGATGAAACCCCTTTTAGGGGGAAGACTTGTAACATCTCGGTTTTTATAAAATAACGGGGTTAGTGTAATTATGAATTTTTGTAGAGAATTAATGGGGATTTAACGAGGTTGTTTTAAAATCGCGAATAAGGCCAAACGCGGGGGACCAGATGCACCAAAATTGAAAGACGGGCCCATGGGGAAACACTATAGGCGACGTCGCATAGGGGGATCCCCCATTTTCACTTCACAGCAGCCGAAAAAAGAGGAGGAGGGGAGCCAAGCCTCTCATCGCGAGCCGAGTCCGGTTTAAGGTATTTTTCGCAATCTTTGATCCTCCGATACGTGTTTTGATCGACGAATCATTATTTTAACAAGTGGGTGATTCTAGGGTTTTGCAAAAGTTGAAATTTTGTGTGTCGGGCATTCGATTCGCACGAGTCATCCGAATTTGGAGGTATAATTATGAAACCCTTTCTCGTTCAATTGTTTGTTTGTCGTTGGAACATCCATGCACGTGCATGGGGGCGACCGAGAGCCCAGGGTGGGCAGGCGTGGTGGTCGGGTAGCCGAAGGCCAGTTACGGGGGACCCAATGCCACGCAAAGTGGCTGGGTCAGTGTCGGATGGCTATGGCGGCAGCAAGGGGAGCCGGGGGACCGCTGCCGGAGTACGACGGAGGTAAGTGGGTGGCCAATATTGGTCGGTGGTTAACGGCGGGGGTGCCCGGGATGTCTGGTGATGGAGGTTTGGGATTCCGGTGTTTCGATTATAACTAATGATGGACGAGATGCACGATGGTTAGTCTGATGTTGTCAAGAGATGATGATGGGTAATCACAGAGAGTGGGTTAGTCACGTGTGGTGACGAGTTAGATGCGGGTTTAGTCGCGGGTAGTGACTAGTTAACCGAATGAATCGGTTTTGGACCTCGAGTCATTTACTGACTCGTAACTTGTGTATTGTAGGTGTGAAGTCGAAAGACAAAGGTGAGGTGCTAGTGAGTTCTAGTGAACAAAACGTTTCGCGTAAAGGTGAGTTTCTATCGCCCAACCCTTTTTAAATGTTTTTACTATTTTGGGCATGAAATACTTGATACATAATGATTTTGATAAACACAATGCCTACGTGTTTTGATGTGATGAATGGCTTATTCAAATAATTTATATGCTTGCGTGTGTGTACTATTTTGTGTTACATATGTGGATGATGTAACAGGATTATCACTGTGATATATGCGGGTGACGCATGACATGAGTGCATGTGTTTGACGAGGTCAAACGGGTTATTGTGTCTTACGACAATCAGGCGGGAAATTGGGTTTGCCACTAACTAAGGATACGTCAAACGGGAATGGTTGTTGATAAATTTATATTTTATGACTTGTTTCCAAATGAGTTTTAACAGGAAACAGGGTGAACCTTTTAAAATGCGAAACATGTTTCTAAATGACTTTTGTGAAATGATGATGATTTTCGGATGGATTATCTCTTTTAAACTCACTCAGCGTAGCTGACTTTTAATATGTATTTCAGGTAAGGAAAAGTTGTAAGCTGGAGCTATTGGATTGACGAACGGTTACCTAGATTGTGTGTGGGTTTATGGCATTCCTGAACTATTGAGTGTTTGTTTGAATTTAGTATTCATGTTTGGATGTTTGTTTAAGGCGCTTTCACGCCGGATATGTGTTTGAGGTTATTTCCGCTGCAACTATGAGACTATTTGATTGTCTTTAACTGTCGTGCTTGTCTTAAATGCTAACAAGTGGGGTTCTCGGGTTTAGGTCCTTATGATGTGTTGCAAAGCACACCTCTTATTCATGTGTGTTTCATGTCGTTTTTGTATAGTTTAAGAGTCGTATTGAGTCGTTTATAGTTAGTATTGATTTGTGCCATGGTTTGTAGGTAATCGGGTGAGTTTGGAGCTTAAACGATCAAAAACTGTGAAGAAACGAGCACACGAGAACCCGGGATGAAAACGGAAAAGTCGGAAAAGAGTCCAACCTTAGAAGAGGCATATCTCGGGATAGAAAATTAGTTACGGGGCTCATAATATATGGATTTGGTGTAGCTCGAGAAGAGGAATTCAAAAATTCAGTATTCCCTCACGGTACGCGAGAGCTTAGGTCCATTTTCTCGCGGTATGCGAGGGACCGGAAAACATACGCCACTAGTTTGTCTCTCGCGGTACGCGAGAGACTTGCCAGATTCCCACGCGGTACGCGAAAGACCCCAGATACGTAGATTTTGGCCTATTTTCATGGTATTAATGGTTGGGATCAATCCTAGGGTTTGTTATTCGATTCCAGACGTAAAGAAACGAGCTTTTTGGTGATTCTAAGTGGGAGAAGGCTTCTAGGATCAATCGGAGACTTGGATTGAAGTTGGAGATTATAGAGCGGGTCGATTTCATCATCCGGTTCTTTTTTTCTTTCTTTGTTATACTTTTCCTGATTTGAAACCATGAGTTCTTTGTTTGATTCTTCTGTTTTGATGTTATTAGACGTGATGATTGGTTAGACTTTCATTAGCTACCTAGATTTTGATGATTATGTTTTGTTAATTGGGGTGATTTTGGATTTCGGTTTATTTTTTATGGATTAACTATAAAGTATAAAGTAAAGAACTTGGTTTTGTTTGATTGGATGTATTTGCGTATTTAATCTTGATTTATGATCTATTGGATGTTCCATATGCTGCTTTGAAAATGTATTTCATGTATGGTCGCATATTAGGTCGCTAGCTGTGTGCAAGTGATTGGTTTATGGTTTACTGTCTTGTATCCATAGGAACATCGATTGAGAGTCTATTAGGGTTGAGTATTCTGCCTGCTTCAATAGCTGAAAGGTGCGAAGTTGACGGATAATCTGTGGTGTTAGGGGTTTAGGTCGACCGCTCTTAAAGAGGGTTTCCTAGGTTTCTTTAGCATCATTGTTATTCCGTGTCTTGTCAAGTGAATTCAAGTTACTCCTTGCACTGAAAGGTGTATTGAGATAGTGAAACTGAGAGGTAATCTGTCTAGCGACTACTTTAGTGTTGTTGGAGATAGCTGAGAGGTGAGCCGACTAACTGGTGAGTTTCACACGTCCCTTAGGTTTCCTTTTTGGTTACACCCGGAGAATGATCTGGGATCCACTAGGTTGTCTAACTGTGTCGTATTCTAAGAGCCCGGTTCCATCATAGTTTCTGTATCCGAGAGATTTCCATGGTACATGCATAGGATTCAAAGTTTAGGTAGTGATTTCCCCATTTGTGAGTTGTCTAAAGTCTTTTGCTTTATATTTGGTGTCGATAGTTAGGAGTTCATTAGTTATAGTTCACCACACAAATCCCCCCAAATACATTTCGGTTTAGTTAGTTGAGTCAGAGTTTAGATAGAGTTGTTGCTAGTGTCTCGTGGGTTCGATATCCGGACTTCAATTGACTTTGCTACATTGGTCGGTACACTTGCCGGTTGTGTGGTATAGTATTAGGTTGAGTCTAGATTTATAAATTTAAAGCTAGAGTGTCTAGGTTAGGTTTTATAGTTAGTTTTTATAGACCGTCCAACTCACATCAAGTTTTTGGCGCTTTTACCAGGGACACTTAGGCGATAGCATATCTAACTTTGATTGAACTTATCTGATTAGTTGGTCTGATTTTGTGTTTTGAGTCTTTTCTATTTTGTTGAGTCTAGTTTGTGTGTCCTTTGGTGAGTCTTTGTTTTTAGTGTGTCTAGCTTGTATCTTGAGTCTGTCTAACTATTTTTGTCATTACGTGTGAGATCTGTGGAGGACTCCATTTTACTCGTCATTGCCCATATTCAACGGGATATTCTTCAGACTTCAATGATCATGCTTATCCGCAGGTACAACCATATGAGGAATACATAACTCAAGAGGAGTTGAATGCCTGGTGCAAAGAGGCAAATGAGCTGCATGAGAAAGATATCCAAGCAATAATTGCTCACGTTGGATCACATCGACCGAAGAATATGGAGCGTGTGATTTAGGAGCGTGTGATTTATGATCGTGAAGGGAATATTATCAGAACTGAAGCTGCATCAGGGGAAGTGATTCTAGAAACTCCATAACTGGAGGCAACAATGGACGACGTGCAGGTAACTGTGACAGAAGGTGAAACACATGTCCCATCTCAAGGTAAGTATTCTGACCTTGATTGCATTACGGATTTTTGTTTGTCAACTTCTACACAAGATCACATAGTTCATTGTGATACTTTACACTTGTCTTATGAGAATGAGTTGGTGCAGGTAATACGAGACGAAGATACACTCAAGGAGGAGTAGAGGAAGGTGCAAGAAATCATGAACATCCAATGGCACCTGATAACTAAAGCCGAGCAATTACACTTTCTCGAAGAAAATGGGAGGCTAATGGATGAGCTAGAAAGTTTGAAGCTAGAAAGAGAAGAAGCAGCTCCAGAACCAGGGACAAAAATGGACGTCTTAGTCCCACCTTCGGTTATGCAGGATGTTAAGCAACCTCGGCCGAGCGTTTATGATTTTTCTTGGGATTATAGTGATGGTGATGAGTCAATAGAAGAGGAGAAATTCGAAAAATATTTTGGCTCCAGGATTAGAGACAAAGAAGAAGTGGAAGATGTGGATTTCTCTGATTCTATAGGATTGATGTTTGGTGAAGAGGAAGAGATTGTTGATGAGCCATCATGGGAAGACGAGTTTGGTGACGAGTTGGTGGGATTGCCAACTTTTGAAAAAGATGGAGAATTTAACCCAGTTGGCGAGTTAGAAACCTTAGAAGCTCTGATGGAAGGAAAGCCGACTATGGAGATCAAAGAGTCACCAGTTGAAAAAGAGGAAGAAGTGGTTGGAGATGAAGAGAACCACAACGAGCCCGTGGAGGTAGTAAATGGTGGATCGCTACCCAGATCGGCACGACCATGGGACAGGACACAGAGACGTATGGACCGACATGTTGTGAAGGTCCTGATATGGTCATACAAGGATCATAGGATGCAAAATACTGGAGATGATCATGTATCACATTACATGCCACGTATCAGGTTTGGTCCAGGTAAGTTTAAATATTGGTGGACCGACCCGTTTAGATTTTTCAAAACCCATTTAAGGTCTGCCATAAAAGTTTGTCAAATCGGTGGTACACCAATTACACTAAACGGGACGAACGAGGGCGGCATAAAGGAGAAGCCTCCTGATAGGCTTGTTTGAGTCTCGGGCAAGTGCTCGGGATGTTGAGTTTGTGTGCATTCGTTGGTGTGAGTCCGTGTCTTTTCCTTTGTTTTTCGGTATGTGTGTTTTGCTTGTGTCGTGTTTTGCAGGGATTCGCGCTTAATTCAGTGAGGAAAATCATCGAGAATGAAGTTCCAGGTATTTTTACATGTGTTTTTATGCTTGGAATAGGTTTTTATGGAATTTGGGTGAAACAAATTTTTAATGATAAAAAATTTTCTAAGTATAAAAGTTGAAAAAATTTCAAAACTTTCTGTTACCAACAAGTCCCCGCGGTACGCAAAGGACAAACCAAGTAGTCGGCTTAATTTCTGCCTCCTCGCGGTACGCGAGGAGTGTTGCTGGTTCTCTCGCGGTACGCGGGGCAATGTTGTTTTCACCCTTCTTCCTTGTTTTCCCATGGTTTTGTTCACCGTTCACCCGCATCAACCACCACTATTATTCACACCTCTAACCTCTATCTAGCACCATATTATTCACCACCACTCACCTACATACAATCCGACCACCACGACCATGGGAGAAACTTGAAACTGTTTCGTGACCGATGACCGAACTTGTTGTGGCATTCATGTCTATGTGTTTGCCACCCATTGAGTACGTTACTCTGCATGTATCTACCTTGAGTCTTTAATATTTAGTGAGTCAGTTGAGTCTTTTTATTTTAATTTGAGTCAATTTAATGCTGCGGGTTTGTTAGGAGGTTTATTTTGTAGGTTTTATCATTCTGCCCGTACTCAATCTCCATTCGGGCAGGATTGATCATTACTTATATAAAGTTTGTAAAGGCAACCCGACAGTTTGTGTAACCGCGACCGAAATGCTATACGGTGCACACAAAAGGATAAAGGAAGCGGGACAATTCACTGCTACATTACTAGCTAAGTCGCTTCCTGTTCATGGTTTATTTTTGCATTTTTATTTTTCATTGTTTCTTGGTTCACATTAAGGACAATGTGTCGTTCAAGTGTGGGGATGGGAAACGTCTTGAGTCTAGTTTAGTTTAGTTTGTTTTTCCTTTATAAAAAGTCAAAAATACAAAAAAAATTTGAAAAATTTATAAAAAAATGTCCTTTGAATTAGAGTTTTTGCAATCAAAATGGAAGATGATAGGTATAACTGGATCTGCTTTTTATGTTTAAATGAAATAATTATAGAAAACGCGTATAATCTGTCGGTAATACTGAAACTGATTTGATAGCTTAAAAATCCTGTTTGTGTTGTTTAGGATAATTAAATGAACTTAAACCATGATATCTTATGGGTCATCATCTTAAGGGTGTCGGTAATACTGAAACTGTCAACATAGGATGATAGGTACCACGTTAAGTTAAAATTTAGAGGTTTTTGAAATTTCTTGACACACCACTCTCTTTTTATGAAGATAAATTCGAGTTTGGTGGTGCCCGCATCCATATGTCCATAATTCATGAGTAATTGATTAGATTAAAGAGTTTTACTTATGTGTTACCCTTCGGGATGACCACTTGGAGAAAACACCCCTAAGTGATTCTTATATGCTTAAATTGATATGACTTAGTTTATGTGTTACCTTCCGGGATAGCGACTTGGTTGAAACTCCTTTAGACGAAAGTTCATTTGCTTGATAGTTCTCATTGACATTTCATTCTTCCATCTTAATTTCTAAAACCTGTAAATCTTAGTTTAACATGGTGGGAGAAATCTATACAGTTTAACCCGTGCATAAACATGACCGTGAGACGGGATTAGGTAGAACTGTAGCTTTTGAGTGTGGGACCAATAGATAGATTGATATGCCAAGTAATGTAGATATTAGAACACAATCGGGGGCTTGATAGTGGGTGTTTGGGTTTAATCGGAACGAAATACCAATTGTTGCATTTTAATGCGTGCTTATATCTGTGCTAATGAATTTATAAGATTGTTAAAGTGTACTTCCAGTTATGATTCCATTGTAGAGGTCTTTTTCGAGGACGAAAAAGGGTTAAGTGTGGGGATGTTTGATGTGTTGCAAAGCACACCTCTTATTCATGTGTGTTTCGTGTCATTTTTTATAGTTTAAGAGTCGTATTGAGCCGTTTATAGTTAGTATTGATTTGTGCCATGGTTTGTAGGTAATTGGGTGAGTTTGGAGCTTAAACGATCAAGAACTGTGAAGAAACGAGCACACGAGAACCCGAGATGAAAACGTAAAAAGTCGGAAAAGAGTCCAACCTTAGAAGTGGCATATCTCGGGCTAGAAAATTAGTTACGGGGCCCATAATATATGGATTTGGGGCAGCTCGAGAAGAAGAATTCAAAAATTCAGTATTCCCTCGCGTTACGCGAGAGCTTGGGTCCATTTTCTTGCGGTACGCGAGGGACCGGAAAACATGCGCGACGCGAGAGACTTGCCAGATTCCCTAGCGATACGTGAGAGACCCCAGATATGTAGATTTTGGCCTCTTTTCATGGTATAAAAGGTTGGGATCAATCCTAGGGTTTGATTATTCGATTCTAGACGTAACGAAACTAGCTTTTTGGTGATTATAAGTGGGAGAAGGCTTCTAGGATCAATCGGAGACTTGGATTTAAGTTGGAGATTATAGAGCGGGTCGATTTCATCATCCGGTTCTTGTGTTTCTTTCTTTGTTCTAGTTTTCCTGATTTGAAATCATGAGTTCTTTGTTTGATTCTTCTGTTTTGATGTTATTAGACGTAATGATTGGCTAGACTTTCATTAGCTACCTAGATTTTGATGATTATGTTTTGTTAATTGGATTGATTTTGGATTTCGGTTTCTTTTTGATGGATTAACTATAAAGTATAAAGTAAAGAACTTGGTTTTGTTTGATTAGATGTATTTGCGTATTTAATCTTGATTTATGATCTAATGAATGTTCCATATGCTGCTTTGTGAATGTATTTCATGTATGGTGGCATATTAGGTCGCTAGCTGTGTGCATGTGATTAGTTTATGGTTTACTGTCTTGTATCCATAGGAACATCGATTGAGAGTCTGTTAGGGTTGAGTATTCTGCCTGCTTCAATAGCTGAAAGGTGCGAAGTTGTCGGGTAATATGTGGTGTTAGGGTTTTAGGTCGAACGCTTTGAAAGGAGGGTTTCCTAGGTTTCTTTAGCATCATTGTTATTACGTGTCTTGTCAAGTGAATTCAAGTTACTCCTTGCACTGAAAGGTGTATTGAGATAGTGAGACTGAAAGGTAATCTGTCTAGCGACTACTTTAGTGTTGTTGGAGATAGCTGAGAGGTGATCCGACTAACTGGTGAGTTTCACACGTCCCTTAGGTTTCCTTTTTGGTCACACCCGGAGAATGATCTGGGATCCACTAGGTTGTCTAAGTGTGTCATATTCTAAGACCCCGGTTCCATCATAGTTTCCTTATCCGAAAGATCTCCAAGGTACATGCATAGGATTCAAAGTTTAGGTAGTGCTTTCCCCAGTTGTGAGTTGTCTAAAGTCTTTTGCTTTATATTTGGTGTCGATAGTTAGGAGTTCATTAGTTATAGTTCACAACACAAATCCCCCCAAATACATTTCAGTTTAGTTAGTTGAGTCAGAGTCTAGATAGAGTTGTCGCTAGTGTCTCGTGGGTTCGATATCCGGACTTCATTTGACTTTGCTACATTGGTCGGTACACTTTCCGGTTGTGTGGTTTAGTATTAAGTTGAGTCTAGATTTATAAATTTAAAGCTAGAGTGTCTGGATTAGGTTTTATAGTTAGTTTTTATAGACCGTCCAACACACATCACCTTACAAGATCAACTTTTGTTGTAGAGATGAGATTTGCTGGTTTGTGAAAATATACAAGATTTTATGCATGTCGTACAAGTTAGTTAACATGTCTGGTATGATTTGTGGGTTTTGGGTCTGGAGAATGGGATTGCTTATTCGGTGAACATTCGGGATCCTCCGTACAATGTATTTTATTTTTTTCAGTTATTTATGTATTTTTATTTTTAGTTTATTTTATTTTTATGTATTTTTTATTTTTTATTAAATATGGTTATTTATGTATTTTTCTTTTTAGTTTATTTTAATTTTATGAATTAAATGAATTAGTTAATTAAATTATGTTTTTAATTTTTAATTAAAAATATGATGTTTGTGGTTTCATGTCTTTGGTACCTGATGTGTTGCAAAACACATATATTTATCCTAGTGTAATTGTGCGTTTCCTGTATAGTTTCGTACTCGTTTTGTGTTGTTTTTAGTTCGTTCTGAGTTCGGGTTGTATTTGCAGGTTACAATGTGCTAAAAATCGAAAAACAAAGCTAAATCCTAGAGAAATCGAGCACACGGGAAAAGATGGGAAAGCAAAAGAAATAAATTGATTTTTTGAGAATTTGCACTCCTCGCGGTACGGGAGGAAGGAGGACAATTCCCTCCCGGTACGCGAGGGAAGCAAGAACCCAACCCGACTAAATTGTCCCTCGCGGTACGCGAGGGACCTGCCCAAGCCTTTCGCGGTACGCGAGAGGTTCGCTAATCCGTAAAAAAGCCTAATTTGGAGTTTTAATAGAGAAAAACGACCATTCTTCATATTATTCGACATACAGCCGTCAAAGCTTTGGTTTTGGGCGATTTTGGCAAGGAGGAAAGCATTGGGATCAAGTTTCTAGAGTTTGAGAGATCGATCTGGTTAGATTCAAATCGTCCGGTCACGATTAATCATTCTTCTTTGTTTAATCAGTATTCTAAACTCATGTTTGCTACTTTTAACTTTGAATCTTCTGGTTTTACGATGATTCTTGTCTAAAAACATAGAACTTCCTAGGTTAAAGATGATTGTTTGCTAAAGTTTGGATTTTTACCGGTTTATGGATATTGTTTTGGTTTTTATGCTTTAGTACATATCTGATTTAAATTGTTTAATGAGTATGCATGCTTAGTTTTGATCTTATGTTGGTTGATTGTTCTATACATGTCTTGAAGAATGTCTTTCATGAATAGGTATGTACTAGATCGCTTAGTGTGTGTTTGTGATTCGTGTGTGGTTTGCTAGACGTCAGTAACCATAGGTATATCAATTAACAACTTAATAAACTAAGTGTTCTTCTTATCTAAATACCTGCAAAGTGATAGATAATCGATTAGTCTTCGGTGTTAGGGTTTCTGAGAGTGAACAGTCTAAGAGGACGTTTCCTTAGGGTTCTAGTATCGTTGTTAATTCATGTTAAATAAGTTGAATTCAGGTTAATCCGTGGATCTTTGATGTATTGAGATAGTGATACCGAGAGGTGAGCTGTCTATTGAGTTCTATAAAATAGTTGGTGAGACTGAAAGGTAATCCGACCCACTGGTGAGCATAGTATCCTTTAAGCTTCCTTCTGGTCACATTCTGAGATTGATCAGGAATCCATTAGACAGTTTGAGGGTGTTACATTTTAGGATCCCAGTTCCATTGTATTTTCCATAACCGATAGAACCCGAGTTTAGTAAACAGGATTCACAGCCTAGGTAGTGTCTTTCATCCTTACTGATTTCATTCTGGTCTTTGCTAGATTGGTTAATTGTCTTAGTAGTCTTCTTTATTAAGTTTATTTGAGTTCATTAGTAAACCTTTGTTCGTAGAATCCCCCCTAATCAAATCAAACATTTTAGTCCTAGTCAGAGTCTAGTTTGTGTTAGAGTCAGTGTCTCGTGGGTTCGATATCCGGACTTCCATTGAGCTGTGTTACAATTGATAGGTACACTTGTCTGTCTTTGTCGTCTAGTTTAGTAGGTTTGTTTAGAGTGTCTAGGTTAGTTTTGTGTTTAATTTTATAGACCATTTGACCGACATAAAGTTTTTGGCGCCGTTGCCGGGGACACCTGGCAATAGCAAAATTAGCTTTGATTAGTTCTTGTTTGGTTACTTGTTTTATTTTCTATTTTATTTTTAGTTAATATTATTTCCTTATATTTTTGTCTGTTTTCTTTCTGTGTCTTAATTGCTACTTGCGTGGGTCTTAGTTTGAGTCTTTCAGTCGTTCTTAGTTTCTTCTGTTTCCTTTTTGTTTTCTGTCCAGTTTATGCACCATACTCATTCAAAGGGATCACCTGACTTTGAAGCCTATTCAGAGCCAGAGCGAGAGCTTCACGAGTGCAGCCGGAAGTTTCGTGAGCGTTTGAGTGTGCTTGTTGAGAAAAAAGGTACGCATTCCTATTCCTATTGCCAACATGGGTGATGCTAATCCATCTGCTAGGCATACCATCCACCAGAGGGCATGTGATGGTTTCATGGGTGCTAGGTCCTCTATTACCCGTCCTGCTGTGCCTAACACTAATAACTGACAGATTCTATCTCATGTGAGGAACACTATCAGTAACTCTACTCAGTTCCACGGACTTGAGGACGAGGATGCGCCAGGATATCTGTCCCGCTTTGCGCGTATTTGCGATACCTTTCGCATTACTGGTGCTACTGATGACGCCATTATGTTGCGTCTTTTCCCGTTCACCCTCTCTGGTCGCTCTGCCACGTGGTTGGATACCTTGCCCCAGGATTCCATTACCACGTGGGAAGATCTGAAGGCCAAGTTCTTGAAGAAGTATTATCTACCATCTAAGGCCGCCCGTCTAAGGGATCAGATCCACTCATTCCGTATGGACCCCGATGAGCCTTACCACATGGCTTGGGAGTGGTTCAATACTCTGCTGAGCAAGTGTCCTAAACATGGCCTTTCTGATTGGGCATTAGTTGAAAAGTTCTATAACGGTCTTACCTTTGAGAAACAACAGATGTTCAATACTGCTACAAGAGGCCACATTATGGATAAGAATGAGCTGGAGGAGTGTGAGGAGATGTTTGAGAGTTTTGCTCAAGCTGAGCAACAACAGCCTTCTTCTAGGAATTCCATTCCTAGTGCTAGGGCACCTACTTCTGTCACTAGAGGTGTTCATTAGGTCACTACTGATACTAGCATGGTTGCTGCACTTGCACCTATGGCAAAGGATATCAAGGAGTTAAAGATAAGTGCGATGAAGTGTGAGGTGTGTAGGGGAGGTCATGACACCATCGATTGCCCTGTCACTCAACAGGAACAGGTGGACTTCCTGGGGAACCAGAAACCCCTATGTTCAACTCTGGATGGAGAAACCACCCTAACTTCTGTTGGAGATCTGGAGGGAACCCACCTGGGTTTTAACCCCGTCAGAATCAGTATGGTGGAGATAGAGATGGAGGACATAAATCTGGTAGCAGTCCCGGAGAGAAGAAGATTGAGGAGATGTTGGCTGCCTAGACTCAATTGCTTGCTCAGTTGGTGAGGACAGATCAGGAGACTCAAAATAAGTTAAAGGAGCATGATACATTACTGAGGAGTCAGCCGTCTCCTTATCCTGCTCGCCTGATGCAGCAGAAATATGCTAAGGATTATGGACACTTTCTGTAGTTGTACTCGGGAGGTTTACTAGCCGGGTGGCTTGGACCTTGCTCGGGAAGAGCATTAGTCTCAACATCCTGGTTCTCCTCACCCAAGCGTTGTGTGTTAAGCAGGTCAGCGCCACACATGTAGTCAAGGCAACGATCCATGTGAGATACGAAGGTGTCTAAAAAGAACATGGAATTGTCCTGACCACTTGAATTCTTCATCGATTTCATGACATCAAAGGTGACATTCTCATCCCCCACACAAAGTGTGATCTTACCGCCGAATACATCGATCAATGCCTTGGAAATGCGCAAGAAGGGGTGCCCCAAAATGAGTGGAACTCTGTCGTCAACCTCCATATAAAGTATGACAAAGTCCGCGGGGAAAACAAACTTATCAACCTTCACCAACATATTCTCCACTATTCCCCCTTGGATATTTGATAGAACCGTCGGCCAAAGATATGTTCATGCGCGTAGGGGCGGATCTCCAAGGCTTAGCTTCTCAAAGAGAGAGTATGGCATTAGGCTGATGCTAGCACCGAAACCGGCCAATGCGTGGTGCAGAGTCGAACTACCAAACTAACACAGGATCGTGAAGACACTTGGATCTGCTAATTTCTTCGGTAGCTTGTTCTGGACCACCGCAGAACATCTTTCATTCAGAGTGACAGTTGAAAGATCCTCAAGCTTCTTCTTATTGGACAGAAGATCTTTAGGAATTTATCATACTTCTGCATATGCTGGAGGGCTTCAACGAAAGGCAGATTAATTTTTAGCTGCTTAAACAACCCCAGAAAGTGTCCATAATCCTTATCATATTTCTGCTGCAGCAGGTTCGGTACTCCCAGGGCCCTAATTAGTGATAGGGCTCGCATTTCTGCAATGCCCAAATGGAGAAGGTTTTGTCATGCTATGGGGTCACCCATCGGCTTTCAACTGCCTATCATCTGCAAACTAGCGGGCAGGTTGAGAATGCAAATAGGGGAGTGAAGAGGATTCTAGAGAAAACTGTCGAAAAGAATAGGAAAGATTGGTCCGACAAGTTAGATGACACTCTTTGGGCCTTTAGAACCGTGTTCAAAACACCTATTAGGAGCACACCCTTTAGGATGATCTATGGCAAGGCGTGTCACCTACCGGTAGAGCTAGAACAGAAGTCGTATTGGGCCTTAAAGGCGGTCAATCTTGACCTGCCTTAAGCAGCACGACACCGGTTTCTCCAGTTGCATGAGTTAGATGAGCTACGTGATGAGGCATACGCACATTCTTGGAGTTACAAAGAACGTATAAAAGCGTTGCATGATCGTCGGTTGAAGGGAGTGAAAGACTTCAAGTGTGGGGATAGGGTTTTGGTATACAATTCTAGATTAAAACTATTCCCAGGAAAGCTTAAGTCGAGGTGGACAGGGCCATACACGATCAAAAAAGCATTTCCGTATGGTACGATGGAATTACATGATGGAAACAGTAGTACATGGAAGGTAAACTATGACATCCGACTAATTAGGGATAACCCCGTTAACCAAATTCTGTTAAAACCTAACCTAGTTAACCTCATCACAAACCTTAGGGACTAATTCTGTCAAATATTAAACTAAAACTATAGGGACTAGTTGTGTCATTAGTCCAAACCCTAATCATGTTGACTTTTGAGGTAAAAATTTGAATAATTGTGTTCCTATTGACTTTTGAAAGTCAAACAACCATGTTTCTTAACTTAATTCAAACCACAAGGACCAACTCAGCCAACTTCCAAACTTAAATACAATAAATAACAGGGACTGAATCTGTAATTGAACCAAAGTTGATTTTGTTGAATTTTGAGAGTCAAACTCGCGACATTAATCCAAAATCAAACTCTATGATCGTTTTCGGTTTGAATATGTAACTGATTTCGCACGTTTGTCGCATTAACAACCATAACCATCGAATTAATCAGCATTATTGGTCAAATTAACCAATTAATGAGCAATAATACCATAACCGTCGACCGTTCCATCGAGAGTGATCAAATTCGATCATTTCGTCTGTTAATCTCATAATTGAATCACCTACGCACCTTACTCGAACTCCCCAGAACCTGTTTCATACCTTAATTCGATCGAAACAGCAGCAGGAGTCGCCGGAGACCAAGTCTTTCACAGCCGGAACCTGTTCTTGTCGAGCACCTTCAATTCGTATCCTATTCTGGTAACTGATTCTGTCCTTAGCTTCATTTCAGTATCTAAATCAAAAGGCTTAACCTAATTGGGACTTACATTATCAGATTCATCGTGATCCAATAACCTAGGATTCATACATTTCCAGTTTAGTCGAACCCTAACAATTCGATATCAAATAATGAAATTGAGCACGTCCTTAGGGTCGTCTCTATGTCTGGATTGAAAGCCCTATGAAACCCATTGCTCATATCATCAAATTAGGTCTTATGTTTTTTCTATTTAATCGAATCCATACCTACACTCGATTTAAATAAAACCCTTAACAAGTGAAAGCCCTATAATTTCAACTCCAAACATCATCAGATTTAATCAATTTGATCTGTGTTTATAACCTAGGGTTTTCGACTCTTTTAAAAAGAAATTAACGACTCTAAAATCAATGATTTTTACAATTAAACACACACTCAGATTCGGAATTCAATCATTAACAAAACCCCTATGCTTAGCTTTTAAATTGTGATCGAATTCTGTGGGTTTGAGACTGGGTTCGATCGTGGGTGCGTATGGGAGGGAAACCCACTGAAGTTCTATGTTAAAAATAATTGAGACCGGTTCTTGTGCGATGACCCTAGCGGGCGGGTTGGTTAAGGTGTTAGTGTGAGGGGGAGGAGACCTGGGTTCGAGTCCCTCCACCCCCCCCCCCTTTTTGGTTTAATGCATTTTTAAATATTATTTTTTATATAAAAATAACCCACATATTAATATATTAATGTGTTTTAGCTCGGGAAACCACCCGTAGGCTCGGGTTTAGTTTTATAACCTATTTTTAATATTATTTTCACTTTTAAAATAATATATTTATATTATTTTCAACCCATAACCCTAATTAAAAATAATATATTTATATATTATTTTCGCCACATTAATAAACATTGTGTAACTCTTCTAACGTAAAAATAATATAACTAATTATATTATTACCCGTGTTGTTATGTTTCGAATAAAAATAAAATATTTATTATTTTTGTTACGCAATTAATTATCGTGCTATTTCTCCAAAGTTAAAATAATATTATAAGTTATATTATCTTTCTAGATCATTATTAAATGGTACAAACGCATGAATATATTTATTTATTAATATTATTCGTAATTAGAGACGTTTGACACGAAACCCATTTACCTTAATTATTAAATTAAGAAACCCTTATTCCCGTGGACACATTTGTCTACCCGTTAATCCTAAGTATGTTCTAGGACGTTCAAACTTCCGTGTCGTCATCACAAAATCACATGTGTCCCTAATTATTATGTTTATAATTCTAGGGCATATGTAAGCCGTTCACAGGCTAACACTTGTGGTCCCAATTTCATTCCTGTGTGGTACCATCTACTACTCAACTCAGGTGAGTTTCACGGCCCTTTTTACTATTTTAAATTGGGGGGGAGAACATGTCACAAACTATTTTGATTATTGTATTTCATATGATATCACTGTTGAGGCTAAGCATAACACACTATCATGAAATTCCTCACACACATTGAACCGTTAATACGGACTTAGCGAGGTAATGTTTAGTAGTACTGGGTTTGGCAAACCCCACCCGCGTTAGTCGCGCTAACTCTATTGGAGGTCGAACGGGTGAAATGTTGGCCTAAACACATTTCAAGTGTTGATAGACCTGGCGGGAGGAAAACAAACACAAACAGTCAGCTTCGGTTGCGAGCGCTTTAGTAAGACATGAACATAGGTTAGCTACCTATAAATATACATATTGAATTTACATAATCTGGTAAACGCTTTATTTACATACTTGAAACCTGTGAACTCACCAACCTAGTGTTGACACGTTTTCTTACATGTTTTCTCAGGACGTTAAGCAGGTGCACTCTAGCGCATGCATGGTGTCTACTTATCATATCCAATACTTGTCAAACTATCAAACATTTGTTTTGCTTTCAGTTTATACGTAACTCGGGCGCGTTTGTTTTGCGCATTTACTTTCCTTGTTTAGACGCTTCCGCACTTACTCTAAACTTTTATGATATTTCACTTTTGTCCCATATAGTGTCGTTTGATGTAACTAATGTCTGAGATCCTAGTTTGCCACACGCCAAACGGTAAAACTCCGTTAGTGGAATTTGGGGGTGTGACATAAACGGTCGTAGATTGAAGCACTACATCAGAGGACCGATTGAGAATGTTGAGGGGGATGATATTCTCCTCGACAAGCCAGGAAACCAAAAATGAATGAGAGTGAGTCCCCGGGGAAGAGCCTGAGTGTAGAGTTTGTAAACTTCTTTGTTTTTTATTTTCATTTTAGTTTTTTTTTTGTGTTCTTGTGTATTTGTAATGTTTCAGGGAATCGTGACCAAAGTGGCGAAGGAAAACCATCAAAAACAACGTTCCAGGTATGTTTGCATTAAATTCTAAGGTTGGAACAGGTTTGGAACAAGTTGGAGTAAAGAAGAAAGTTGGGGATAAAAAATTTGGCTAAGTAAAAATGACCTTAACTTTCTGTGAATGGACTTCTCCCGCGGTACGCGACACCCTGAGGTAGTTCTCTCACGGTACGCGTGATCCAAAAGAAAATTTCAAGCTTTCTTGTCCCCCGCGGTACGTGGGAGGGCATAACAAGTTCCTCGCGGTACGCGGGGCACTGAAGAGTCATCTCCGGGTATGGATCTCGCGCGCTACGCGAGAGAGTTGTGTTTGGTCCTCGCTGTACGCGGGACCCTCATAATTTCTGAAAAAAAACAAAACCCACTTTGTTAGTCTTCTTCCCTATTCACTCTTTCCTCCGACGACTTACACCTCCATCACCACCACCTGCCACCACCCTCCTCAGCATACGCCACCACCAATCTTCCATCCCCACCATCCCTACACCATCGCCCCACCTTCAATTTACCCTAGCCTGCGACCATCGACACCACCACTACCACTCTCAGTCACCGCCTAACACCTCCATCACCACCGCTTCAAGACGTTCACAGGGGTTAGGGTCTATTCTCATCACTTGTATTTGGTCACTTTGCTCCACATTGAGGTACGTTTCTTTGTTTAGTGAAATTTGAGTCGGGTCTCGTTACCCTGGGCGTTATTCTTGCTATCCAGAAGTAAGTTGAGTCAGTAATTGAACATTTTGTGTAGTTCTTGTATAGTGATGTCACTTTTTTTTCCGGTTTAGGTGGAGTCGTTTTTATGTAGCTAGAGTCATAGGGATAGAGTCTCCACTAGGTCGTTATTGTATGGTTTGAGTCTTTAGTCCATAATTTGAGTCAGTTTTGTGCAAATTAAGTCGTTAGGGTAAATTTCAAATCAGTTAGCTTCGAGTCATTTTCATATTACGTACTTATGTACCATGGGTCTTGTTAATAAGATTGTATATTGGGTCTTGTATAAGTTCGGTCGATACTTAGTTTACATAAAGTCAATCAAGTCATGTACTATATTTAAGTGTTGTAATTTAATTGTAATTTGTGTCTTGGGATATACCTCTGAGTTTTTATGCAGGTTTAGACCGCTTCGCCCATACTCAATCTCCATTCGGGCGAGGTTGTCAGGTTTTTAGTAAAACAAACAGGGTATCCCGATTTTTTCATTTTTTTTTAATTTTGTATCATCTTAAAGTTATACTAACAGGCAGGACGACTGCGAATTAAATGCTATACAGTCGTCCTGCCCGGTATCTTAATTGTTATTGTATATTTGTTGTTCTAACTTGTAACTGCAGGCATGTCTGATCGAGGTGAGTCGTCCAGCGTGGCCAGTGGGGCCAAGTGCAGGCGGGGTCCAATTCCCCAGCCCAGGGGAGCTCCAGAGGAGCCGCGCCCGATCTTTCGGGCGCCCAGAGTCATATAGTAAGCGGTTCCAAATGTGCGTCCGGCAGCCGACGCAGAGCTAGTTCCTCTTGACGCTAGGATTTTGCACCATCATACCCTGCTCAGGTTCGAGCTCATGACGGATGAGTCAGTTAGGTTGGAGAGGTTTGTAGACATGGAGCCATATCAGCACCGTGGCATCGACTTGGGGGCTAGTGGAGGAGCTAGGGTAGCATCAGAGGCTGCAGGAGTTGTTTAGTGCCCGATGGACTGCGACATTGGCTCGCGACGCGACTCGGTACCGTGAGCTCCCTGTTGAGTTTCATTCCACATTTCGGTACGTCGCAGGCCAGTTCGAGGAGCCAGCAGTCGTGTCCTTCTTTTTGGACTGATAGGTTTATGAGTTTTCAGTCTCGCAGCTTGCGGTGGCCACGGGGCGGTACACCGAGGCCGAGGTGGCAGAGCAGCCGTTCTTGTGGAGCTTGTGAGGCTTGTTTAGGAGGTGACACGACCAGGGGGTCAGCGACAGTTAGTTGCGTGACTTTTGGCATTCCATCGCCGATGGACCGTACTCCTCATCTCTCCTGGAGTCGTCCATTTGCGATCCCTCATCAGATACATTCACAGGATCTTGGCCTGTACTCTCATCAGACGTCGTCCGGCATTGAGAAATGTAGCAAGATCGATCTTTTCTGCCGATTCTGCATAGTTGGCCGTCGAGAGGCCAACCTGGCTAGCATTTTGATTTCATTCATCGCCAGGGGTCGTCGAGGTGGGTCGGAGGCTAGGTTGGAGCTAAGCCCGTATATCAGCCGGATTGTGGAGCGGTTGGGAGTGTTTGATCGTTATCCGGGTCGTCTACTCACACAGGGCCCGGATACGATTCCATATGGGTTGTACGAGTTGAGGTTGGCGGGGATCGTTTCCATGGGTGATCCGCCGCATTGGATAGAGATTAGGCAGGGTCCACAGTTCCCACCACCTGTTGGGACGCCTGTCGCTCTGTCAGTGTAGATGGGGGCGCCCACAGCTCGACAAAGGATTCCACACCATATAGAGCGCCCCCAGGTTCTGCATCCACTACGTTAGAGACCACCGGCGCCACTTACCCTTGAGGAGCTTAGAGACCAACTTTTTGACAGGATAGACCGGCAGGTTGTAGCCATTCGTTACATGATGACTCAGTAGGGTATAGAGATCCCACCATTTGTCTGAGTTCCAGACCAGCATCAGCCTGATGATCCAGACACCGGTGGAGATCCGCAGTGACTATAGCAGCACCTTTTACCGGGTTATGTTTATTTTCATGTATTTTATTTCTGTATTTCCTTTTATGTATTATTTTTGTATAATCATGGTCTGTATATAAACACTGATGTATATTTTATTGTACATTTTGGGGGATCGGCAGGGTTGGTTGTTGTTGCATATTTTATTGTGGTTGAGTTGTTTGCTAGTGTGACAGAATTAGCCACTTTCGTTCGTGAGGAATACTTGGAATCTTGATAAGCTGAGCGCGCTCGAATGGAAGGCTAGGGAACACGACTTATGAGGAATATCACACTCATTATACCAGGGAAGTCTGTTCCGATTTTTGTATATTTTATTTTCTTTTATTTTATTTCTATCTTATTTTTATTTTTGTAAATTTCTTTTATTTTACCGGCGTTTCTCGATCCACATTGGGGACAATGTGAGTTTCAAGTGTGGGGACGGGAGGCATTCGTCTAAGTTTTGTATTTTGAGTCTGTTGTTATAATTTTTAGGAAAAATTTTGAATTTTTTTTGAAAAATGTCCTTGATTTAAATAATTTGCTAGCACATGAAAAATGATAGGTAAAACTTGTCACTGTGTGAATTAAATTGAAAAATAATAAATAAACAATAGAAAGCGTGTCTAATTTATGATGAATTGGTAGGCCCATCCAGTTTTGAGAGCTTAAATATCCTGAAAGTTTTGATTAGGGAAATTAAATGAATTAAATCAAGAAATCTTGTGAGTTCTCATCTTAGGGAAACAGTAAAACTGAAACTGTCAACATAGGGTGATAGGTACCACTGTAAGCTTAATTTTATATGTTTCTAAAATGTTTTTGGCTCGCCACTCTCTTTTTATGAAAATAAAATCGAGAGTTGGTGGCGCCCGCAATCCATATTTTCATCCATTATGAGCTTAAATGTATTGAGAAGTTAAGTGCAGTCTATGTGTTACCTGTGACATTTCAAAAATTTTCGTTGTGTAATTTATCGTGTAAATATTAACATTTTATTTCAAAACATATACACGTATATTTAATCAAATTTATACAAATTGGTGTGTTGACAAATTACAATTTATGTATTTTTAAATTAAATTTTATAAATATTTGAAAGTTATAAACTACATAAATTATTTTATTAAATTAAATAATTCATATTCATCAATGGTTTTCAATTTTATTAAATTAACCATTTAAAATGATTAATTTTAATAAAAACATAAGTTTTATAAAATTATATATACTTAAGTTTTAATTAGTTTAAAAGAATTTAAGTTAAATAAACTTAATAATTTAAATAAATAATTTAATGTATTATTTCAATAAAATAATTATGTAAAAATAATTAGTTTTAATAAAAATGTGTTTATAAAATATATAAATATAATTTAAATTAATTAAAGTTTAAAAAGAAATTAAATTTTGTAAATAAATTAAAGTCGAGGGGTTATTTTGGATTTATTAAAACTATAAGGTTTTAGATTAAAAATAAGTCGGAGGGCTATTTTGAATTAAACAGAACTATAGGGGTTTGTTTTGAAATTATTCCAAGGTTTATTTTAAACATTTTCAAACCCTAGGGACTAAACCTGTCATTTCCCTTTTCGCTTTTCCCGGGCCCGGCGCCTTTTCCTTCTCCGGCGGACAGCGCTTTTTCCGGCCATCCTCGAATGCGCAAACCACTCCACCTCGACAGCTACTTTTGCCACCTCTGGACTCGCTTTTCCCACGCGGTCTGTTCCCTCTTGTCAATTTCACTATTAAACATCGGATTCCCGCGAAACCGTAAATCCTCAAGAAGTCAAACCCTAAAATTCGGCCGACCTGTTATACCTCAACAGCCACAACCTAGCTCGTTCGAATTGTCTTGTCAAGACCCGTGCGACCATACACCCAGTTGCTTTTTGTACTATCGGATTTATGTTATGGCATAAAAGTTCATCTCCGGACCATCATTCGATCATCCCATCATCTCTGTCCACTACCTCTCTAAATTGACTGTACCATCGTATTCGTCTCGTCGTTTCGAAGCCCACATTGCCTTCTGAGTTCCCGATTTGACCCCGAGGTTCGAGTTCAGTTTTAGGCATCCTTGGCTTCTATCTTTACTTCGCAGACCTATTCAAGACAGGTATAACTCGTACATTTTGTTCCTTTACTTTCGTCTATGTTCTGGTTAGCTAACCCACTTAGCCTTTGGTCTTTTGGCTTCGTATCCGAGCTAAATAGACCATTGCCGGAGTCCCTGGTCGTATTGCCGAGAACTCAGGGACGAAGGTCGGGACTTGTTATGTATTTTAAGGGTTGGTTCTGATCAGCGATGGGCTTATAGCCCGGCTGGTCCCCAATGTTACCGTATACCCGAGAACCTCCCCTCGTCCCGAGTTCGATCCCCGGCCACATCCGGTCCACACTTTTTATTTATTTATTTTTGTTGACCACTAGTTTGACCAATCCATAGATCCCCTCTGTCCGACCCATTAAACCAACCCAGTTAACCGTTTGACCCGCGAACTCTTTCTGTTTCGGGTCTGGGCCGGCTGGGCCAACCCGGTCTGGCCCGTTTGTATTTCTTTATTATTATTTATTTAAATTAATTGTTTTGAAACCCATTTAAATTATTTTAAACCCGTTTATTCGGCCCGTTTAATTTTAATCCAACCCAACGACTTTTTGAGCGGGTCCAAACCCGCTAAATTTTATAAAATAATAAAACCCGCCATTTTTGTAAATTAAGTTATTATTTTAAAACACGAGAAAAAAAAAGTATAAATATAATTTTATAAAAATAACACTTTTATAAACAAAATAAAAATGCTAATTATTTATCTATTTAAAAATATATATTTTTCGAGAAGTTTAAATATTTGATTTGAAATTTTATAAAAATGCGAAGTTTTAAAAAAAATATATATATTTATTTGTACAAACAATTTTAAACATATAATTTTTCGCAAAAGTTATTCCATTTACAAATCAACATATATTTAAACAAATATACGCGTACGCGAATACATATTTGATACATATTCGTTTACATAGAATTTCATCGTGTATAACAACGATACAAATATCACCAACGCGCGTGAAGTAAAACCCTCGCTGCAAGGTGAGTTACATATCCCCTATTTACATTTTTATATATTTTGGGGTGAAACGTAATCTGTGCATACTTACATACAATTCAACTTGTGTTTACATGAGTAGATTATTGTGCTTTTGTGCATGGTCACTTGTTATGCTATGGATACTTTTAGGGTGGTTTTAAACTGTGTGTGACCCACATAGTCTTGATTTCATGCCTATCACGTTAAACCTTTGTGCTTATATACATAATTACATGCTTACAATTGGTATACACATAGTGAATTCTCCACATTATGCCGTATCATACCATGTAAAACCATGAATTGTATAAACGTTTTTAATTAAACTTTTATTATATTCAACGATATGTAAACTCACCAACTCTCGTAGTTGACACTTGTTTTGGATTACGTTTCAGGTGAAGATATGTGATTGTGTGACTATGTGTTGAAGGTGCTACACATAAGGCTTTTGGACCTAGTAAAATAATTATATGTAATATTCTATAATAGGGTGTTGTAACTTGAATTGTAATTGAATATTTGATATTTAAATCTTATTAATGAATTATGCAACCTTAGCAGATAATGTGCTTATGAACAATCATTTAGTGTCCGCCTCGATGATTCCGCCATCGATCGGAGTGTGACAGATTGGTATCAGAGCCATGGTTATAGGGAATTAGGTTATTAGACACGATGACCTAGACTATAACCCTAGGACACCTTTTTATGTGTTACCTGCTACGTGTTTAATGCTATGTGATTTTATGTGTAAATAAGTGATTATTTGAATTTTCCCAAGTTGGTACATAATGCTTATACATAGAATACATACGAGACCTTGCACATACGATACATGCTTGTTATACAAACGTACGTGAACAGTTACACTACGCATCCTTATTCCAGATTCCTGCTTTCCTCTTCCACACTATTTGCTTTACTCTTATGTGTTTCTTCATAATCTTAAAGATCTTGTCAATGTTTGAATTTATTAAAATGAGTAAAGGACACGTGCTATCCGGAAGGGTGACACTTGTACTTTGGGTTTTCTGTCTAGGAAATGCATTTCATATAAATCCAAATAAATGGACTCGTATGCTTTCCTGGAAATTCTCGAAGTGAGTGTTTATTTATAGGCTAAAGCATGTCTCCTTAAAAACTTTAATAAATTATTTAACGTTGATAAGTCACTGTATTCGAAAGAATACGATCCGAACATAAACTCAAACTAGGGGACATTATAGCAAGATCGGAAGAACTAGATGAACATGCAAAACAAATTATTATTACGGGTACACATGTAATAACGATTTGTAGTGCATGCGAATCCCGACAATTCCTATTGCGCGAATAATGATCTATGTTATCATATCCTCCCAGGAATAGATTTCATGGCTTATTTCCCCTATCCTTTAGTGTTATAAATTTTGAATGAATTATGTGATCAGTTTTAGTCAGAACATACATACATTATCACGCGACATGATGAGTGTCATCTCGCGTTCCTGCTTGCATTATTGTGAACAGTCTACCAACTGTGGCACATACATGCCTATTTTATCCGAAGTCTCATAAATTCTTGTCTTTTCTTGTGGTATTTTATAGAATGCCTCCCCGTCGCGCGGTTAATGCTAACTCTAGCAACTCCAACACCGACCTTGCTACATTACTTACCCAACTAGTAGGTCAACTGATCCAAGCTAACAACAACAGCAATGGGTCTAACACGCAAGGGAATGGTGCAAACCCACCATACTGCACATTCAAGTATTTCAATTCTTGCAACCCCACCAAATTCTTCGGGACGAAAGGTGCTACTAGCCTTCTTCAATGGTTTGAAAGTATGGAGAGTACTTTCCTAAACAGCGATTGTCCCGACAACCTCAAAGTCCGTTATGCTGCCAGCGTCTTCCAAAAACAAGCACTCACCTGGTGGAATGGTGAGAAACGTACCCGAGGCAACGAATCTGCTATGTCCTTGTCTTGGGACGAAATGAAACGACTTATGACTGACGAGTTCTGTCCTCGCAACAAAATGAGGAAACTTGAAGCTGAATTTTGGGATCTCACCCAAGAAAGCGGAGAGAATTTGGTTTATACCACTCGTTTCCAAGAACTAATCCTGCTCGTGCCTCACATGGTTACTCCCTTGACACGGAGAATTGAGAAATACATAGGCGGATTACCTATGCCGATCCAAGACACCGTATTAGGAAGTAATCCCTCCACTCTCGGAGACGCTATCCGTTTATCTGCTGTGTTGACCGACAATCACGTCAAAGAGGGTACCTTATCTAAGAAGGGTACCAAGAAAGTGGTCGACAAAGCTGCTACTTCCGTGTCCGACAAAGACGAAGAGCCCGAATCTTCCCATTATGATAGGAAGCGGAAGGCCCAAAACTTTGCGGCCATTACTCCTGCCGTGCCTGTGACCTAAGTTACTCCTGCGGGTCAAATTCTGAGAAATTATGTAGTTTCATTTCCCCAATGCCCTATTTGCAAGTATCACCATGCCCCGCATGCTGCATGCCATCTATGCTCAAATTGTGGACACTATGGACACGTTGTTACTACTTGTCGTGCTCGCACTATCGTTAATCAAGCTACTCAAGGCAATCATCCAGTACCTCTCGCTATCACCTATGGACGGGCCTGTTATGAATGTGGAGATCCAAACCACTTTCGAAACCAATGTCCAAGACTTCAAAATCAAGGTGGTCCTCGTGGACGAGCATTTAATATAAATGTTAATGAGGCCCCGGCCAATGACGACACTGTCAACGGTACGTTTCTTTGTTCACTATCTTTATACATCCGTTTTATTCAATACTCATGCCAATGGAAATTTGTGTCTCTTTCTTTTAACCAACTATATTGCTAAACAGCAAGCCGAACTTGATAACTCTTATAGCATGGTAATAGCGGATGGGAAATCCATTGCTATGAATTCTATAATCCTTGATTGCATATAACAGCTATGCTTTCACCATTCATCTCATTCCTATACTTATGTGAAACAAATTTATTATGTTTAAATTTAGTCATACAACTTGCTAGCTCTGTTAAAGTTTACTTGAATTGTTGAAGTTCTAAATCCTAGTAATTATGCACGGGGAATCCCCGGTATATCAAAGGGGTGGTGGGTTAGCCGCTGGTATACCCTATACATAAACCCACTTGATATAACGAGTATAAACCATGCATAAGTACTAGGAAGAGGATCGGTTCTTGAATTGTTAGACATATTTGTGCTATGAAACCACTCATAGACGTGATAACGTTTACAAATTGTACGCATTTCAATGTACAATTTTCAATTGAGAAAGGTGACTTGATTAAAATGATCTAAATCCTAGTAATTATGCACGGGGAATCCCCGGTATATCAAAGGGGTGGTGGGTTAGCCGCTGGTACACCCTATACATAAACCCACTTGATATAACGAGTATAAACCATGCATAAGTACTAGGAAGATGACCCGTTTTTGAAAATGTTTTTGCAAAATTTGAAAGAGATGAACACCCGTGGGGTGGAGTTTTAAAGGAAAATGCCATGTCACAAGGTGATTGGCACCAATATCGTTAAGTATGGTTTCTAGTAGTTTACATTCATGCGTTGTATGAACAATTGTATGCATAAATCTCATTATACTATTAGATCAACTAATTGACAACTCGACTCAAATTAAGCTGTCATCCGTTATCCTACTCTATTTCCCTCTGGTCACTCTTTTGTGATTAATTCTATTCTAAGTCCGTTAGCATCCCTTTTTCCGCTTCTATAACCGTCGCTAATCGAATTTCGGGACGAAATTCCTTCAACTTGGGGAGACTGTGACATTTCAAAAATTTTCGTTGTGTAATTTATCGTGTAAATATTAACATTTTATTTCAAAACATATACACGTATATTTAATCAAATTTATACAAATTGGTGTGTTGACAAATTACAATTTATGAATTTTTAAATTAAATTTTAAAAATATTTGAAAGTTATAAACTACATAAATTATTTTATTAAATTAAATAATTTATATACATAAATCAATGGTTTTCAATTTTATTAAATTAACCATTCAAAATGATTAATTTTAATAAAAACATAAGTTTTATAAAATTATATATACTTAAGTTTTAATTAGTTTAAAAGAATTTAAGTTAAATAAACTTAATAATTTAAATAAATAATTTAATGTATTATTTCAATAAAATAATTATTTAAAAATAATTAGTTTTAATAAAAATGTGTTTATAAAATATATAAATATAATTTAAATTAATTAAAGTTTAAAAAGAAATTAAATTTTGTAAATAAATTAAAGTCGAGGGGTTATTTTGGATTTATTAAAACTATAAGGTTTTAGATTAAAAATAAGTCGGAGGGCTATTTTGAATTAAACAGAACTATAGGGGTTTGTTTTGAAATTATTCCAAGGTTTATTTTAAACATTTTCAAACCCTAGGGACTAAACCTGTCATTTCCCTTTTCGCTTTTCCCGCGCCCGGCGCCTTTTCCTTCTCCGGCGGACAGCGCTTTTTCCGGCCATCCTCGAACGCGCAAACCACTCCACCTCGACAACTACTTTTGCCACCTCTGGACTCGCTTTTCCCACGCGGTCTGTTTCCTCTTGTCAATTTCACTATTAAACATCGGATTCCTGCGAAACCGTAAATCCTCGAGAAGTCAAACCCTCAAATTCGGGCGACCTGCTGTACCTCAACAGCCACAACCAAGCTCGTTCGAATTGTCTTGTCAAGACCCGTGCGACCATACACCCAATTGCTTTTTGTACTATCGGATTTATGTTATGGCATAAAAGTTCATCTCCGGACCATCATTCGATCATCCCATCATCTATGTCCACACCCTCTCTAAATTGACTGTACCATCGTGTTCGTCTCGTCGTTTCGAAGCCCACATTGCCTTCTGAGTTCCTGATTTGACCCCGAGGTTCGAGTTTAGTTTTGGGCATCCTCGGCTTCTATCTCGACTTCGCAGACCTATTCAAGACAGGTATAACTCGTACATTTTGTTCCTTTACTTTTGTCTATGTTCTGGTTAGCTAACCCACTTAGCCTTTGGTCTTTTGGCTTCGTATCCGAGCTAAATAGACCATTGCCGGAGTCCCTGGTCGTATTGCCGAGAACTCAGGGACGAAGGCCGGGACTTGTTATGTATTTTAAGGGTTGGTTCTGATCAACGATGGGCTTATAGCCCGGCTGGTCCCCAATGTTACCGTATACCCGAGAACCTCCCCTCGTCCCGAGTTCGATCCCCGACCACATCCGGTCCACACTTTTTTTTTGTTGACCACTAGTTTGACCAATCCATGGATCCCCTCTGTCCGACCCATTAAACCAACCCGGTTAACCGTTTGACCCGGGAACTCTTCTGTTTCGGGTCTGGGCCGGCTGGGCCAACCCGGTCTGGCCCGTTTGTATTTCTTTATTATTATTTATTTAAATTAATTGTTTTAAAAACCATTTAAATTATTTTAAACCCGTTTATTCGGCCCGTTTAATTTTAATCCAACCCAACGACTTTTTGAGTGGGTCCAAACCCGCTAAATTTTATAAAATAATAAAACCCGCCATTTTTGTAAATTAATTTATTATTTTAAAACAAGAGAAAAAAAAGTATAAATATAATTTTATAAAAATAACACTTTTATAAACAAAATAAAAATGCTAATTATTTATCTATTTAAAAATATATATTTTTTGAGAAGTTTAAATATTTGATTTGGAATTTTATAAAAATGCGAAGTTTTAAAAAAAATATATATTTATTTGTTCAAACAATTTTAAACATATAATTTTTCACAAAAGTTATTCCATTTACAAATCCACATATATTTAAACAAATATACGCGTACGCGAATACATATTTGATACATATTAGTTTACATAGGATTTCATCGTGTATAACAACGATACAAATATCACAAACGAGCGTGAATTAAAGCCCTCGATGCAAGGTGAGTTACATATCCCCTATTTACATTTTATACATTTGTATTTACATTTTATACATTTTGGGGTGAAACGTAATCTGTGCATACTTACATACAATTCAACTTGTGTTTACATGCGTAGATTATTGTGCTTTTGTGCATGGTCACTTGTTATGCTATGGATACTTTTAGGGTGGTTTTTAAACTGTGTGTAACCCACATAGTCTTGATTCCATGCCTATCACGTTAAACCTTTGTGCTTATATACATAATTACATGCTTACAATTGGTATACACATAGTGAATTCTCCACATTATGTTGTATCATACCATGTCAAACCATGAATTGTATAAACGTTTTTAATTAAACTTTTATTATATTCAACCATATGTAAACTCACCAACTCTCGTAGTTGACACTTGTTTTGGATTACGTTTCAGGTGAAGATATGCGATTGTGTGACTATGTGTTGAAGGTGCTACACATAAGGCTTTTGGACCTAGTAAAATAATTATGTGTAATATTCTAGAATAGGGTGTTGTAACTTGAATTGTAATTGAATATTGGATATTTAAATCTTATTAATGAATTATGCAACCTTAGCAGATCATGTGCTTATGAACAATCATTTAGTGTCCGCCTCGATGATTCCGCCATCGGTCGGAGTGTGGCATTACCCCTCGGGATAGCGACTTGGAGAAAACACCACTAGGTTAATGCTTGAGTGATCAATTATTTTAGAAAATCTAAGTTTCGCCTACGTGTCAAATGTCAGGTTCCAGCCTGACTGAAACACCACTAGGTTAGATTCTTATGTGCTTCAGTTTTAAAACTGAGTCTATGTGTTACCTACCAGGATAGTGACTTGGTTGAAACGTCTCAAGACAAGGTTCATTTGTTTTAACTGTTAATGCTCATCTTCATTCATCCATTCATCCATCATTCACCTACATTTTGAAAACATATAACTTTTAGTTTATTGTGGTGGGAAGATCAACATGATTTAACCCGGGCCTAGACATGACCTTGAGATGCGAGTAAGTGGAATTGTAGCCTTTGTGTGTGAGACCCACATATGGATTGATATGCTTGGTAATAGGAAATTAGAACACGATCGAGAGCTTGAGACTGGGCCAAGCACTCCCGCCCCCAAAAGCGGAGACCGAAGAACCGCCAGGTTGTCGAGGACACGTCTGAAGAGGAGGCCGGAGGCCTCTAAGTTTACCACCCTACCCACTAATGGACTATGAGGGGGGAAGGTGAATAGGAACCGACCGAAAACCCGAACCGCTTGACCCCTTCATACTCGATTCATTAGGGTTGGGGATGGGTGGAACCAATCAGAAGTGCAAATCGCGCAAGCAAAGCCGGGAAACGGACCGCAACGCAACGACTAGGACTCGTGTCAGAGGACTTTTGAGCGTGAGCTACCACTCATGCAGCGACAAGGACCCGCAACTCTCGAAGGGGCCACCAACCACCCGAATCACTGTATCAAACCCTCCCTTTACTTTACGCAATGGATAGCGCTTATTCTCTTTCAATCAACAAAATGAAAAATGGGGGAGAAAGAAAAGAAAGAGGTGTTTATTGAAGAGGTTTTGCACCCTAGGACTAATGCTTTTTGTGTTTGGGTTTAGTCGGATAGAAATACCGGTTATTACACTTTAACGCGTGATTATATTTGTGCTGATTAATAATTGAGAATGATAAAGTTGTGACCAGTTATGATTCCATTGCAGATATCTTTTTCGAGGACGAAAAAAGTGTAAGTGTGGGGATGTTTGATGTGTTGCAAAACACATACATTTATCCTAGTGTAATTTTGCGTTTTTGTATAGTTTGGTACTCGTTTTGTGTTGTTTTTAGTTCGTTCTGAGTTCGGGTTGTATTTGTATAGTTTGAGAGATCGGTCTGGTTAGATTCAAATCGTCCGGTCATGACTAATCATTCTTCTTTGTTTAATCAGTATTCTAAACTCATGTTTGCTACTTTTAACTTTGAATCTTCTGGTTTTACTATGATTCTTGGCTAAAAACTTAGAACTACTTATGTTAAAGATGACTGTTTGCTAAAGTTCTGATTTTTACCGGTTTATGGATCTTGTTTTGATTTTTATGCTTTAGTACATATCTGATTTATATTGTTTAATGAGTATGCATGCTTAGTTTTGATCTTATGTTGGTTGATTGTTCCATACATGTCTTGATGAATGTCTTTCATGAATAGGTATGTACTAGATCGCTTACTGTGTGTTTGTGATTCATGTGTGGTTTGCTAGACGCCAGTAACCATAGGGATATCAATTAACAACTTAATAAACTAAGTGTTCTTCTTATCTAAATACCTGCAAAGTGATAGATAATCGATTAGTCTTCGGTGTTAGGGTTTCTAAGAGTGAACAGTCTGAGAGGACGTTTCCTTAGGGTTCTAGTATTGTTGTTAACTCGTGTTAAATAAGTTGAATTCATGTTACTCCATTCATCTTTGATGTATTGAGATAGTGATACCAAGAGGTGAGCTGTCTATTGAGTTCTATAGAATAGTTAGTGAGACCGAAAGGTATCCTTTAAGCTTCCTTCTGGTCACATTCTAAGATTGATCAGGAATCCATTAGGCAGTTTGAGGGTGTTACATCCTAGGATGCCAGTTCCATTGCATTTTCCATAATCGATAGAACCCGAGTTTAGTAAACAGGATTCACAGCCTAGGTAGTGTCTTTCATCCTTACTGATTTCATTCGAGTTTTTGCTAGATTGGTTAATTGCCTTAGTAGTGTTCTTTATTTAGTTTATTTAAGGTTATTAGTAAACCTTAGTTCGTAGAATTCCCCCCCTCCAATCAAATCAAACAGTTTAGTCCTAGTCAGAGTCTAGTTTGTGTTAGAGTCAGTGTCTCGTGGGTTCGATATCCGGACTTCCATTGAGCTGTGTTACAATTGATATGTACACTTGCCTGTCTTTGTGGTCTCGTTTAGTAAGTTTGTTTAGAGTTTAACTAGTGTGTCTAGGTTAGTTTGTGTTTAGTTTTATAGATCATTTGACCGACATCAGTACCACCACCAACGTGGCTTCGTGAGGCTTCAACTGAGGTTCAGATTGTCATTGGTGGGTGTGAAGCTACAGGCCCCCTCCACTCTTATCATTATCGGCTTTTCAAAATTGAGCTGCAGTACAATTTTTATTTTATTGTTTTTTAACTTTTATTTGTTATTTTTTAAATTCTTTTTAATCTTTTTTTTTCACCCCGTCACATTAACGTTATTTTTTACTTCACGTCTACATTTTCATTTAAAATTTTGTTAAATATCAACTCACTCCGCCACACGAAACGTTAACGTAACTCAGACAGGGACGCAAACAGATATTACATGTTTCCAGGGACGCAGACTGTTATACAGTTAAAGGGTACAACGAACATTTCACCTGAATTTAAACGGAATTTTTTAACGAAGTTAGGTCTAGGGACTCAGAGTGTTACAGATTATATACCACCGGTACTCAAAGCATTAAATATTCATGTTAGGCACGCGTTGTGTTAAATCGTATAAACCATTGGAACGCAAACCGTAATTTACTCTCAAATATATATTGGTTTTTAAAAAGCAAATATATATTGGTTTTTAAAAAGCAATTATATGAATATAAATTTCACACTTTGCTATAGTTTTTAAATATATATTATTTATGAAGAGAGTCTAAAATTCAAAATATAATAGTGTCAGGAGGATTTGACAGAGGAATATGCACTCATCATTAATCATAACCTCAAAAGTAAAAGATTCCCCAACCCCCTTATGTAAAATTATTAGGAATATAATAGTTATAGTACTAACACTTCGCTGGAATCAACGTTCCATTCGCTGGAAAAAAATTATTAGATTTCAAACTTTTATATAAAATTATTAGATTTCAAACTTTTATATCTTTAGAACTTATACATACTTATAAATGTGAATATTTTATTATAAAAATCTACACATTTTAATAAAACAATTTTTGTTATTTTTTATGTGGTTGATTTCACATACTTTTATTTATTTATTTTTTTTTGTATATAACTAGTATTTTTACCCTGCGTTTCGCGGAAAGCACGATCGTTTTTTCTCTGCATAACGTGTCAGGAGTTTGGTCATTATCGCTTCGACTCGTCAAAAACCATAAAAGCGAGAACCGATACCGGATACGATAATACCACAATACCGCTAACGATGTTGTTCGCTCATAAGCGGTTAGGTTTGTCACAGCACCGCAACAGTAACGTCACTCGCTATAGCGTATGACGCAAAAAAAAAAAACTCGATTTTGAATACAACTCCGTTTTAAAAAAATATATACCAGAACGTTCAGAAAAAACAAACCAAAAACAGCCGCGCATTCCATTTCTTTTAAAAGGTAATAAACGAAGGTTATCATAGAAAATCGGAATTATTAGAAAACGAAACGAGTTAAAAACATATATTATACAGATAATATTATTGTAAGGGCTACATCAATATTATTGAAACATCTTTTATACATTGGTCCAACACTTTTGTAATATTCCTAAATTGATGTACCGCAAACTGTTGAAAAAGATAGAACGGGCTTAAAAAGTTTGAGTCAAACTCACTTTCATCCTACCTCTTTTATTTCCTTCCACTCAAGAAAAATAGCATCAATTTATTTTTATTTTTCTTTATCAAAAACCATATCATATCTTTATACTAATAAATAAAAATCATAGAGGGATACGTCACTTTCTGATGCATCATCCACATGTTTTTCCCGTCTCTCTTTTATTAAATAATACTATTAAAAAAATATATTTATAAATATTTAATATAAATTTAATTATAGATACTTATTATTTAATTATTAATAGTGTTATTATATCATTAATCAAATAAATTTAATATAAATTAACAATTATCAATTAAATAAAAAAATTAATACCCATTTGAATTATGCATCATAGACTTTATCTACACTGTTTTCTCCTCATTCCAATAGACTTTATCTACACTGTTTTCTCCTCATTCCAATCATCGAGACGAAGCATATATATATATATGCATGATTATGGCTTTCCAACATCAAAACATGGGCTAAGAAAAAGAAATGTCCTTTCAAAAGTATAAACATATAATGGAGACAATTTACTACTAAATGACGTTGGCAACAATAATAAGGCAATTCACTACCAATAGGACTTCTCAACAACTTGGTAGAAATGACCACTGTAACTTTTATAGAGATAAATAGTTATAAAAGAATACATTATACATGTTAGAGAGCTTTTAGTGAAGGACATATCCGTTGGTGAAGGTGAAGACTGACGGACAAATTCGTTAGTGAATGTGTTATGTGAGGCGATGGAACTATTTAGCGATATGGATCACCAATCACAATATCACCGTCGGATTAGCGATGGAACTTTCACCTACATATTAAAAGGTCCTCTAAATCAAAATAATTCATTTCATCAAAATATATAATAAGATATAAAATATATTTATAGAATAACAAACTATTTAGCTAAGAAGGGGAAGGGTCTTGGTTGGTAGTCGTCCTAACAAGCGTTCACGGATAAAAGCATTGAACTGCTCATTTAGCCATTCTTCGGGTACGCTTTCGTTAAGCCTCCCACTCCGCCTTGAGCAAATCATCGAAATGCTTCCGCTCAGACTACAATTTCGCCTATATCTCCGCCTCCGATGCATGTTGATCCCTATGCACCGTCGTCATTTTTTATCCAAAGGCAATAATCTACAAACATTCAAACGTTATATAAAATATTGGTATTTTGTTGATGATAAAAAATAATTATCTTATATAAATATAAATAAATATATATATATATATATATATATATATATATATATATATATAGGGGTGAGTTCACTAGAAAACTCATTTTAATGAGAAAACCAAAAAACTTCTACTGCATAAATGTAGTACACCCAAAATCCCAACCCACCCTCAAAAACTTAACCCCCCACCCCACCCCACCCCACCAAAAAACCTAAACCCACCTCACCCACCCTCTCACTCAACCCCCAAAAACCTAAACCCCCCACCCACCCCCCAAAAACCTAAACCTCCCACCCCACCCTTCAAAAACATAAACTAAACTTAAAATCTAAACCAAAAAGCCTAACCCACCCCAAAAACCTAATCCTGCCACCCCACCCCCACCCAAAAACCTAACCCTGCCACCCCTCCTGCCACCTCACCTAATCCTGATACTTTTATAATTAAAAACTAAAATTAAAAAACATAAAATTTTTGTATAAGAAAAAAAAACATTTAGGAATTATAGACCACAGGAAATTATTACAAAAACAGTATGGAACTTTAAGACGAGGTTAGTAAAGGTCAAACCATAAAAGCCTTTGCGCCCATCCTGGCATTAGCGGCTACAAGGTCCCCAAGAGTTCAACCACCACCTTATTATTCTATTCTATTTTTTACCTGTCTATATACTATTCCACAAATATTTTTAATTTTATACTTTTTTTACATACTTGTTCAAGTTATCATGACAATTCAACACTTAAAATACTTAGCCTCTGAAGAAGGCAATCATTAAAAAATATATAAATAAAGAAATTTTTTTACCAGACTTTCGTTTTCTAAACAACAAGCTTAAAACTTCAAACTTCAAATATTATAGAGAGATGTGTACAAGAGAGTAGGAGTAGTGGAGTTGTTCTCCTAAATGATTTTACAAGTAATAAGAGTCCCCTTATATACGCGGGGAAAAGTAAAGCAGAGTCCCTTCATGGGACATATCTAGACAAATTTGTCAAAAAGAAAATAGTAAAGTAGCAATTATTTTGCTAACTTTTCAAAAATAAATAGTTTCTGGCCATTATTATGCCAGAGTGCATAATGCTGTCTTCCACTCCACTCATTATTGGATTCGACATTGATAAGGCTCATGTGGGGCCTATTGTGGCTTTTTGTCTTTTAGCTTGCCCGAAGATTCTTCTGGGCTGAACTCTTGCCTGTATTCTGCAAGAACATTATTGTTGTAATCTTCATCTACAAGATCAATAGTATTGTCCTATCCGTCTTGAAAGATTCTTTCTGAGTCTTCATCTTCTTCAGTTTGGGAAGATGTAGACATTGTTGAAGGAGATGCTCCTTCTTTTCTTAAGTTTTTCATCATGTCTTTCTTCATCTCTGTGAGATAGAAATCCATGATTTCTTTATTACTGATTTGATCGTTCCTTTTAATGTCTGGATCTTTCTGACAATATGTCTGAAAGGGCTTGGAGCCTCTCTATGAGGATGGTTATTCACCTGATTCATATAATCCAGAATCGTCTTTTTATTTTTTCTATGGTATCATGGCTTTCTATGATGCCATCAATGTTTATAAGGGTCATCTTTTTCCAGAATTTCGTGAAAAAGGTTCTTTTGATACAAAGAATGTTGTGGCTGTTATAATCAACTTCTGGAGACCATTTCCAGATCAATGGGATGCTGAATTGGATGTAAAAATGCGAAGCAGGCATGTTCTTAATGAAAATTTTATTTTGTTGAGCCTCTATTAAGGTTGGAGAAACTTCTACCCATTGGGTGTAAAGAGTTTTGTATAGCTCAGGGAGAATATTTACCAAGGGACCAAAAGATTGCCACCAGCTATAGAACCAAACCGGAATTTCATGTCCGTAAATATGAGAACAAATCTTTATGAATCAAGAATGTTTTGTTTTGGGTTCTCATATAAGAATGTTTTATAAAAATCATTCATGTAATCCCAATAGTTATATTTAATTGGGACTTTAGTTTGAGGATGTATAAGTTCCCTTTCTTTTAATGGAGAAGTTCCCCATATTTCTACAGATATAATATGTTTTACTACGATTTTGCTGAAGTTATAAACATCAGGCTGACCAGCATGGTAGTGTTCAATTTCACAATTATTTTTTTTAGAATTTGTTCATAATACTGTCTGGGCTTATAAGCCTCTGTAGGATAGAATCATGTGTCCATATATCTGTTTATTAACAGCCATGGATTGTCTCTCCATTTTATGTCTTTATTTTCTAAAAGAAATATGACTTCTTTATGTGGACTTTGAGCCCAATTGGTAATATCATCTTCTGCTTCATTAGAAACAGTTTTTGTATATGATGCTGATGATTCAGAGTCTTTATTAGACTTTTCTTTTGAGGCTTTATATGCCAAAAATTCCTTATAAAGGATATTTTCTGGTTGTAAAGATGAACCAGATGATGATGCTATATTTTCAGCTATGAGCTTCTAATTTTCGATTTGGGATATGACCCTTGGATTTTGACCACCTCTTCCTCTATAAGAAGAAGATCTTCTTCCTCCTCTTCTTCCTTGTTCCCAAGGAATCATTTCTGAAAAAGTTATCCACATGAAATAATTATTTCTTTTTGACGTAATAAACGTCTTTTTTCTTTATAAAAAAGAAATCCTAATATTAATATTATTAATCATATTTCTTTTTGTTTTTGATCTCGGAAATCTATTTTCCTAGATCTCTTCTTTGGTTACTTCTTCAAGTCTTATTTGAAGAGTACGGTATTCAATCTCCTCCCGAATCTCAAGGAGAGCCTTATTAACTGGTCTTTTTGAATGAGCCATTAATTTAAATATTCTCTAGTAAGAAAATCAGGGAGACTATTCTCACTACCTTTTTTATAAACAATAACAAAATCAAATGGGGCTAAATGTGACTGCCATCTTGCAAACATTTGTTTTGAAACATCATGTTTGAAGTCTTTAGCAAACATAAACTTAGCTGCATGGTAATCAGTTTATATAATAAACTTTTGATTATATAAATCATCCTGAAATTTTAAAACACATTTTACTATTGCTAGAATTTCTTTTGCAATAGTAGCATAGTTTTTCTAGTTGTTATTCCATTTTTCGGAATGGAATCTTACAAGATTTTCTTGTTTATTAATTGGTGAAATTTGTTTTAATATCCCACCATAGCCTATATCAGAGGCATCTGTTTCAATAATCTTTGCCCAATCTGTGTTGGCTATCATTAAGCAAGGAAAATTTTGAACCTTTTGCTTAATATTTCGGATAGTCTTGGTATGATTCTCCGACCATGGCTGAGGATTCTTTTTTAGTCTGTCATATAAGATGACAGTATCCTCGACTAGATTTTTATAATAGGGAAGAATATAATTTAGACTTCCTAAGAATCTTTGAAATTGAATTTTATCATAAATTTCATCTAGGAATTTTGACTCAAATTTAATACTTTTATTGATAGGAATAATGTTTTCTGTTTCAATATTATGGCCTAAAAATCTTATCTTGGTTTGGAAAAACATCATTTTTAGTCTAGAAATGACTAAACCATTTTTTATTATAATTTTCTTAAATATATCAAGATGTTTAAAATGAGTTTCAATGTCTTTTGAAAACACAAGAATATCATCGATGTAAACTATTATAAAATCACTATATGGAATAAAAATATCATTTATAATATTTTGAAATTCCGACGAGGCATTTTTTAACCCAAAAGGCATTACGTTCTATTCATAATGGCCAGTAGGTACTGTAAAAGCAGTTTTATATCTATCTTTTTCATCAATCTGAATTTGCTAGTATCCAGATTTTAAGTCAAATTTTAAAAATATTATAGTGTTGTATAATTTATCAAGTAGAACTTTTTTCTTAGGTATAGGATACCTAATCCATTTTAGAACTTTATTAAGAGGTTTGTAATTGATAACTAATCTAGGAATACCTCTCTCTTTTTCAAAATGTTTATTAACAAAAAAAAGCAGTACAAGACCAAAGGGATTTTGATTTTCTGATTAAGTTTTAATCAAGAAGAGATTTGATCTCTTGTTTACATAATTCCATATATTCGGAATTCATCTAACAAGGTCTAGCCTTAGTGTAGGTCCAGGGAGGCTCGTCGCGCAGCGGAGATACACTGACATGTTCTGTGATTTGTGTGGAAACCAAGAAACGAGACAGAGAAACACGAACAAAGAAAAAAGATAATGAAATGACACGTAATTCATAACATAGAAGTCATCCCTTATTACAGACTACATACCGAAGGAGCACACATCTCTCATCTAAGCTCACGGTCCAGGGGTCGGGAGAGCTCGTCCCGACCCGGACACCTCTCGACCTAGTTCCAGAGTTCCACCTACAAATGAAGACAAGTCTTCTATTTATAGGGGAAGGAACATTACCTGCGTACTTGTATAAGTGCGCAGGGTTTGGTCATGCGTACTTGACAAGTACGCAAGGCAAAAGCCTTGCGTACTTATTTAGTACGCAAGACCAAACTGGTGAACAAGCTAAGTACGCAGGAACACTCTCCTGCGTACTAGCCTAGTACACCGATACATAGAATTTAATCTATAGTTATAAAAACATGCTTCTACAAACTCCCTCTTAAGTATTGCATCAAATTCTATCTATCACTAACACTGATAATAATAAGTTTACAAAGAATGTCCTAACAAACTCCCTCTAAACTAATGACATCACGTGTCTTCTAGCGAGACTTGATCTTCTGGCATTCCACTTGAGATCTTCAAATCTTCAAACTTCAGTCTTCAGTTGCCGAGTGATACACACGACTCCCTCATAACTGTAGCTTTCATTGTAGACCAAACCAAGTGCTTCAATAGGAACCGACTAACCCAACACACCTCATTGTAGTTAATCCTCTCAGCAGTAGCTTGCTCCACCCTGACTTAGAACTCTGAGTCTAACACTGTCTTCCTAACCAGGTAACAATAGTAGACTAAGACAACTCCAAATCAGCTGGCATATGATAGAGAGTTTGAATTTCCAATAACCTGCATCAAACTAATCAGCTCCCATCATAGGAATTCCACTAAGATAAATTTAAGTCGTCAACCAGATGTGTCCAACTCTATCCTGTATCTTCACGAGTCAACCAAATTCCCAAAGATGTCCATTTCCAATATAGGTCCAGGGAGGCTCGTCGCGCAGCGGAGATACACGAACCTGTTCTGTGATTTGTGTGGGAACCAAGAAACGAGATAGAGAAACACGAACAAGACAAAAGATAATGAAATGACACGTAATCCATAACATAGAAGTCATCCCGTATTACAGACTACATACCGAAAGAGCATACATCTCTCATCTAAGATCACGGTCCAGGGGTCGGGAGAGCTCGTCCCGACCCGGACATCTCTCGACCTAGTTCCAGAGTTCCACCTACAAATGAAGATAAGTCTTCTATTTATAGGGGAAGGAACATTACCTGCGTACTTGTCTAAGTACGCAGGGTTTGGTCATGCATACTTGACAAGTACGCAAGGCAAAAGCCTTGCGTACTTATTAAGTACGCAGGACCAAACTGGTGAACAATCTAAGTACGTAGGAACACCCTCCTGCGTACTAGCCTAGTACACCGATACATAGAATTTAATCTATAGTTACAAAAACATGCTTCTACAAACTCCCTCTTAACTATAGCATCAAATTCTATCTATCACTAACACTAATAAATATAAGTTTACAAAGAATGTTCTAACAGACTCCCTCTAAACTAATGACATCACGTGTCTTCGGGCGAGACTTGATCTTCTGGCATTCCACTTGAGATCCTCAAATCTTCAAACTTCAGTCTTTAGTTGCCGGGTGATACACACGACTCCCTCATAACTGTAGCTTTCATTGTAGACCAAACCAAGTGCTTCAATAGGAACCGACTAACCCAACACACCTCATTGTGGTTCATCCTCTCAGTAGTAGCTTGCTCAACCTTGTGTAACAACCCTGATTTTTTTTCTTGAAATTGTTTTAATATAATAAACAATACTTTCCGAAACCATTTCTAGTGCAATACCTTGGGACATTCTTGCAAACATTTCAAACTTCAAGGTTTCACCAATACAAATCCATAATTTTAGATTTTACATATACACATACATTTACTTCTATTAAGTTAATTCAAATATAAATGATTTCAGTGTTGTATGTTCACTACTCTACATATCTATATATATATATATATATACATTTTTGCACATACAATATATGTATATAAGTTTTCATAAAAAAAACACATATATTAATACATTACTAGGATTAAATTTATATATTTCCTAAAGTTTATAAAATATTAAGCTTTAAACAAAAAAATCAATTCATATATGGATATATAGAATATTTATAATTTAAACAAATTGGGTTGGAACCTTTGAACATTTGGACTCCCCACTATTTAACCCCCACGCTTTGCGTTTGAACCTTGCACCTCAATTTGAACCTATTCTAGTTTGTGAAACCTTAAATGGTCCCATTTGACTTTAAAACTTAACAGAAACAAAGTCTTGCAATTAGACCTTATAATCAATCAAATCCGGATCCATTGGACTTGCCATGCATACTAGGGTAATTATCGATCAGTTGCAGATCTATCTAACATATCAATTTAGCGACTTATTCCACTGAATTCGATGCCTAAACCAAATTAAAACCTAAACTGTCTAGTTTGACTTTCCAGGGTCAAACCCAACCAAATTCAGTTCCAATTCGCTGTTTAAGTTGTGTTTAAGAGCCGCAATCATACATAAGCGTTACACGACCAGAATTAAAGGCTTATAATGAGTTAATTCATCTGGAACTGATGCCCAATTCAAATTCAAACCCCAACTATCTACTTTCACTTTTTCAGACTCAAACTGATTTGAAATCAGTTTCAATTCATGAAATTAAACACGATTTATGGTTGCAAATCATGCGCAGACGTTAATCAATCCAATCCAAATGTGTATATCAACGCAAGTTGACCAAAAATCTGAGTTTTAAAAGCCAATTTAGAGTGTTTCGGTTATGGACATTAAAACCCACAAATCAAGTTCCTAAATCCCGCTAATCTCGGCAATTAACCAGCTGTAACGCGTTTCCTCATCATCCCACATAATCCCTATTGTCTAACAACTCGAATCAACCACAGAAATCGACCTCTTGATCCCTATTTTCTTCTCCTGTTGCGAACGGTTTGAGAACACATCAACAACTTCGATTGGCCTTGTGTTCAAGCTCGTTATCAGGTATCAAGTTCCTCTATCGTAATCACACGTTGCTCTTTCTTTTCTGTAATCGAAATCAATTTTAGAGTGGATTAAGGGGGAGGGACTTGGGATATATGCGGTTGATATGGATGGGGAAGAAAGGTTCTACGAACCCATTTGATAAAACCAAAACATTTCTAAATCATAACAAGGCAAGTTGTCACACCCCAACCGTGCATCTTAACCACAGGTGCGACTTAATAGACAAAAGAATACAATGGAATAAAGACATTTACTATTAAAGTTTCATAATATTAAAAAATCCCAATTACATAAGTTTCGAATTAAACCAAACAGATAACATGTTCAAAAGACAAGCAACTTAAAATAAGATTCTTCAATTGATATCTAGGTAAATCCTATGTGATATTGACTTGACCTATCACGAGCTTAATCACCTGAAACATGTACGAAAAATAAGTGTCAACTAAAAATAGTTGGAGAGAAATCACAGGTTTAATAAAAGTATAAGTTTGGCAAAGGTGATAATTCATATTCCAAGATCTTCATATAGCACGTAATAAAACAAACACATGATTAGCAAATCCAACCTAAAATGATGAGTAACGAATAAGTGGTACAACTCGCAAGTTGCACAAATAACGAATAAGATGTCCAACCAAAAGTTGTCCATAAAGTATATGCGGTTTCCATCCTATGGCCCATATCTGTACTACCGTTGGCTTGAAAGTTTCAAGTTAAGGATTTGCAAGTTTAACGTTTATCATGTTGTGTTCATTTACTCACATACATATATGATTCGCTTGTTTTAGAATTGTTTGAAAACGTGTTTTAATGCGTGCCAACGCGTACATGTTTCCCCCAAAACGATTTGAATAAAGTGGGTCTATGAAGTCTCACCTTGAAAGCTAGACGAGATAAGAAACTTGAACGAATAGACGAGATGAATCACAGACCAGACCCTAAACAAATAAATAAACCAGTTTTAGGGTAGGTTCGATGGTTACGAGTTTTGATAGGCGGTTCGGGTCATAAGATTAAGAATTAGTTGCAAAAATAGAGTTTTAGTTGATTTTCAGATTTGGACAGCAAAGTAGCTGAACAGAAACGGGATTGTTTAAAAATATCAAACGACGTCTAAAAATTATGAAATTTTACAGGGAATTATTTTAAGTCGTCCCGAAGAAGTTTCGTTTAGAAAGTTTTTCCATTTGAGACTCGGATCATAGCCAAAATAGTCCAACAAGACAGAAAGTACTGAAAAAGGTTTCTGTCCCGTTTTGGCTACTACGGAGTCATACTTTTGAATTAGAAAACGATCCAATTATGGTTGGAAAGGAAATTCGACGAACTACGTCTTGGAAATTGAGTTTGCTCAGTTTAGATTAATTATGGTCAAGTTACGCTCAGTTAAATTCAGCACAGTTTCTGTCCAAAATCAATGGTTGCAATTAAAAATTAGACGAATGTTATTATGTTATTATAATACATAATATAAGTGGTCCGTTTAGGGTTTTAAGATTACCGAACGCGCAAATAAAAATTAGACGAATGTTATTATGTTATTATAATACATAATATAATCAGATTAGGTTAGCCAAAACGTCCCGTGTCACCGGTCTAGCCATGATATTCACAGAAGTGTTTTGGAGAATCACATAATGCAATCGGCATAGCCGACACGAGCAAGCGGATTCTATATTTAATTAGCGTGTGAGTTCATATAAGTGATAATATAGAATAAATAACATGTTTTAAGTTAGCAAGAACATACTAAAGCATCGGCAGAGCCACTTTTGCAATAGTTGTCTTGAGGATTCGCAGAATGCGACGGCATAGCCGCCATTGCAAAAGGGATCCTTTGTTTGTTAGTTGGTGATGTTAGCTTGATTTATTAGTTTGATTAAGATTATTAGAGGGTTTTTAGGGCTGAGGTTTCACATGATCAAGTGATCATGGATAGAAAATAGAAAAAAGATTGAGGGGATGAAGAAAGAATAAAATAAAAAGACGGTATTCAACTTCGGAGGGTTACTTACTTGTTTGATCTTCAAACCCTTGGAATCCTCTAAGGGATTTTCGAAATCTTCAAGGTTGGGAAGGGATTTCACAACTTAGGAGGGGTTGGGAGTGTTTGAGAGAGAATTAGCAAAGAAAATAAGATCCTAAGCCTCCTATTTATACTAATGGTTGAAGGGGTATAAATATGGAATGTCTTGGAACGCAATTTAGGGTTTTAGGGCCCTCAAATCTGCGAAATTTTCCTCAATGGGGCTGGGTTTTTTGTGATTTCTTGCTTGGGCTAGGTCCAAGAGTAGGTGGGTTGGGTCTTAGCTTGATCCGGTTGAGTGCGCGCATTCGAAAATTGCGATTTTAAGCATTTCTAAGCGAAATTGGCAAATGTTTTCAACATTAAAGTTGATTGTCATAACAAAAAGAGTATGTTTAGCTAAAAACATTTAAGTTAAAGTTATGTTATTCGCGTATAGTAGTTGGCGATCGGTGGGTGAGAAAACAGACTTTTTGATCGTTTTTCGAATTTCAGGATTTATTTAAGGAAAGTTTTGCAAACAAAATTTTTTTTAATTAAAGAAATGAATATTTTAAACATTTAAAACATAAATTAATGTCATGTTAAACGATTTGTCGGTCGTGGACGGTACGTAGTTAACGACGGTTTAAAAGGCGAACGATCGCACGAAAGTACTAACTAGTACTTTTAAGCATCAATTCACATTGAATGGGTTGTAAGAACATGTTTGAGATGTATGGGGGTGGTTCATGTGTATTTAATGTGTCATAAAGATCAATTAAGTCTACGTGCAATCCATGAACCAATCACAAATAAGTATAAGTCTTTGAAATCAAGCATAAACGTAATGTTTCACATGTGAACTAGTATTGTAACAACGTCTGAATAGGATTTCAAGTAAAATGAAATGTCATGCGGATTTTCTTTGATAAGTCTAGAATGAGTACAAGTAGTGAAAATCAGAAGTGTCACAGTCTCCCCTAGTTAAAAGAATTTCGTCCCCGAAATTCAACTGGTAGAGGCTGTAGGGTCTAGAAAGAGATGAGGGTACTTATGTTTCATTTGGTCTTCACGTTCCCAGGTGAACTCAGGACCATGCTTGGCTTCCCAACGAACTCTCACGATAGGGATGCGGCTACGCTTGAGTTGCTTGACTTCACGGTCCATGATTTCAACGGGCTTTTCGACGAAATGCATAGAGTTGTCGATACGAACATCATCCAGAGGAACTTGAAGTGTGTCATCAGCAAGGCACCTTTTAAGGTTTGATACATGAAAAACGTCATGAACGTTACAAAGTTCGGTTGGTAGCTTGAGTCTATAGGCTACTGGGCCAATCCTTTCAAGAATTTCGAATGGCCCAACGAACCTAGGGGCTAGCTTTCCCTTCTTCCCAAATCGGACAACACCTTTCCAGGGGGAAACCTTGAGTAAGACTCTATCACCGACTTGAAATTCAAGGGGCTTCCTACGGTTGTCAGCATAACTCTTTTGACGATCGCGAGAGGCCTTGAGTCTTTCTTGAATTTGAAGTATCTTGTCGGTGGTTTCTTGAATGAGTTCGGGACCGGTGATTTGAGCGTCTCCGATCTCGGTCCAACACACCGGAGATCGACACTTCCTACCATATAGAGCCTCGAAAGGGGCGCACTTGATGCTCGTATGGTAACTATTGTTGTAAGAGAATTCGATGAGTGGCAAGTGTTGATCCCAACTTCCTCCAAAGTCAATCACACAAGAACGGAGCATGTCTTCCAAGGTCTGTATGGTCCTTTCACTTTGACCATCATTCTAGGGATGGTAAGCCGTGCTAAGGTTTAAACGAGTTCCTAAAGCTTTCTGTAAAGATTGCCAGAATCGGGAGGTAAAACGGCTATCACGGTCGAAGATAATGGATAGAGGGACACCGTGACGTGTCACGACCTCATTGATATAGAGTCTGGAAAGCTTCTCCATTTTGTAGTCCTCACGGATTGGGAGAAAATGAGCGGATTTGGTTAAGCGGTCAACAATGACCCAGATGGAGTCATGACCATTAGAGGTTCGTGGAAGCTTAGTGATGAAGTCCATGGAAATTTGCTCCCATTTCCATTGTGGGATTTCGGGTTGTTGGAGAAGACCAGATGGTTTCTGGTGCTCAGCTTTAACTTTAGAGCAAGTAAGACACTTCCCTACATAGAGGGCGATGTCTTTCTTCATTCCTAGCCACCAATAAAACTCTTTCCAGTCGTGATACATCTTATCAGCACCGGGATGAACAGAATAACGGGATTTATGTGCTTCATCAAGGATAAGGGTTCGGAGCTCACTTGAGTCGGGGATCCAAATTCGACCCATGAAGTAAAGGAGATCATCGGGTTTGGGTTCCAAGTGCTTTTCGACACCACAATCCAAATCCTTCTTCAACTCATCATTTGCAACAACTTGTTTTTGAGCTAGGAGGATCTTATCTTTGAGACTGGTTTGGACCAACATTCCCATGGCTCGCACACGGGTGGGTTTGATTCGGTCCTTACGGCTAAGGGCGTCAGCCACCACATTAGCTTTCCCCGGGTGGTAACGAATTTCGCAATCGTAGTCACTAAGTAATTCAACCCAACGTCGTTGCGTCATGTTGAGTTCTTTCTGGTTCAGAATATGTTGAAGGCTCTTGTGATCAGTAAAAACCACACATTTAGTGCCGTAGAGATAATGTCTCCAGATTTTCAACGCAAAGTCCACCGCACCCAACTCAAGGTCATGAGTGGTGTAGTTCTTTTCGTGAACCTTGAGTTGTCTGGATGCATAGGCTATGACCTTGTCTCGTTGCATCAACACGCAACCAAGACCTTGGTTTGAGGCATCACAGTATACAACGAAATCATCATTTCAATCGGGAAGACTTAGAATAGGGGAGTTGCACAATTTCTGCTTAAGAGTTTGGAACGCATCTTCTTGCTTTTGTTCCCAGACGAAAGGCTTATTTTTCTGAGTTAATGTAGTGAGAGGCAGGGCAATCTTCAAAAAGTTCGGGATGAATCTTCGATAATAACCCGCCAAACCCAGAAATGAACGGATCTCAAAGGGTGTGGATGGTGTACTCCAATTCTTGATAGCGGTGACTTTGGCTGGATCGACATGTATACCCTGGTTGTTGATCACGTGACCCAAGAAATGAATTTCTCTAAGCCAGAATTCACACTTGGAGAATTTAGCATAAAGTTGTTCCTTCTTCAAGAGTTCCAAAATCAGCTTAAGGTGGGTTGTATGATCCTCTTTGGTTCGGGAGTAGATCAACATGTCATCGATGAAGACAATGACAAATTGATCTAGGTAGGGTTTGCAGACACGGTTCATGAGGTCCATGAACACCGCGGGCGTATTGGTTAACCCAAAAGGCATAACCATGAACTCGTAGTGTCCATAACGAGTTCTAAAAGCAGTTTTGGGAATGTCCTCTTCATAGACTCGGAGTTGATGATACCCAGATCGGAGGTCAATCTTCGAGAAACAAGTTGCTCCTTGCAGTTGATCGAAAAGGTCATCGATCCTAGGTAGCGGGTAACGATTCTTGATGGTAAGCTTGTTTAGTTCACGGTAGTCGATGCACATATGGAAGGACCCATCCTTCTTCTTGACAAAGAGAACCGGAGCTCCCCAAGGTGAGAAGCTTGGTCTAATGAATCCCTTGTCCAGCAGCTCTTGCAGTTGGCTAGATAGTTCTTGCATCTCAGAAGGGGCTAGGCGGTACAGAGATTTGGAAATGGGGTTAGCTCCTGGTAAAAGATCAATCCGAAATTCAACTTGTCGAGTTGGAGGGAGTCCATGCAAGTCATCAGGGAATACATCCAGAAAATCTCGGATGATCGGTATATCTTGTAATTTCTTTTCTTCAGATTTCTCGACCACATGTGCCAAGAAAGCATAGTATCGCTTCCTTAAATATCTACGTGCCTTCATTCAGGAGATGAATTTCAAACCTTTGCAAGGTTTCTCTCCAAAGATTTTCAAGGTCTCACCGGATGGTAGAGGGATACGAATGAGTTTCTCCGAACAGTTGATTTCCGCATGATTGTGGGATAGCCAATCCATTCCCACGATGATATCAAAACTCCCAAGAGTGATGGGAATCAGGTCGATAGAGAATGTGTGATCGTTGAGAGTTAGAGCACAACCTCGGATAACGGAATGCACAACAGTTAGTTTGCCATCAGCTATTTCTATAGTATAAGAAGGTTCAAGAGCGGTACGACAAGTTTTAAGTAAAGGTTCAAATTCTAAGGAGACAAAGCTTTTATCCGCTCCGGTATCAGATAAGATAGAGGCATAACGATTAATGATGAGAAACGTACCAGTAACCACAGCATTGTCATTTCTGGCCTCGGTTGCTCCTATGGAAAAAGTGCGAGCACGTGCACCTCGGTTATTGTCTTCGGGCATTGGTTTTTGTAGTGATCAGGAGCACCACATTAATAACAGGCCCTACCATTGATGATGGCAGGAGTGGCAGTTTGGGTAGTAGCAGCCTTTTCAGCTACGCGACAAGCGTTAGCAAAATGACCAAGCCTTTCACATTTAGTGCACGAACGACATTGAACAGTAGTAGGGTGATGGTATTGACACCTTGCACACAGCGGGTGAGGTCCACTATGTGGCTTCCTGCCAGGTGCAGGTCTAGGTGCTACTTGGGCAACAGGAACAGCTGGGGTAACCATGGCAAAGCTTTTAGAGGTCTTTTGCTTCTTGTGGCGATACTCAGGCTTTTTCGCCACTTCCTCCTTAACTCTCTTGTCACCTTTCCTGAATAGAACTCCAGACTTAAATATATCGTCCGTTAAGGACGCAGATAAACGAATAGCAGCTTCAAGTGTTGTTGGGCTACTACCCATGACAGTACCCCGAATTTGAGGCGGAAGGCCTCCAATATAACTATCAATCATTCGGGTCAAGGGTGTAACCAGATGAGGGACTAGGATGCAGAGTTCATGAAAGTGTGTGGTGTACGCCTCACTCTCCCCACTATCCTGGGTAAGGTCCCACAACTCAATCTCCAACTTCTTCATCTCATTGCTAGGACAGAACTCCTCGATCATAATTTCCTTGAGCTTATCCCAAGTCATAGCAAGAGCTCCTTCCCTACCCCGGATTTTCTTTTCAGCATTCCACCAAGTCAGTGCCCTCCTTTGGAAGGCACTTGAAGCATATTTTACCTTAAGTTCATCGGGGCAGTCACTCATCTCAAATGTGTTCTCCATGCCTTCAAACCATTGCAATAGCCCTGTCGCACCTTCACATCCAAGGTACTTGTGTGGGTTACAAGAGTTGAAGTGCTTGAAAGTACAAACACTCCCACTAGATCCTCCGGTGGAGTTGTTGATTTGAGTGACAATAGTGGGTAAGACCGCAGCAAGTTGTTGAGTGAGCAGGGTGGCTATGGCGGTGGTTTCGGCGGAGGCTTCACTGGTGTTAGCCACGGTGTTATCAGGATCACGACGAGGAGGCATTCTATGAAAAAGAAATCATAAGTCGGTAGTTAGGATAGACATTCAAGAATTAAAAGTGACAATATTTATAAATAAAATCACTCATTCATTAATATTAATGTCTTACAAGATAAATAAAACATATATTTAAAACATATATGTTGAATTACAAATGAAATATAAAGACAAAAATGACTAGTCAAAATTCAAGATTCGGATGAATGATACTAGTGAGACGTGTTTTAGCTTATAAGTGAGCACTCACTCCAAGGGTCCCCAGGTAAGTGCGACTCGTAACGAACGTGCCTCACTTTCCTTTGACAAGACCCCCAGTGTACAGGCGCTCACCCTTCCAGATTACACGTGTCTCTAGTATCACTATCCAAGCCTTTGATTTTGATGAGAACATTATGGATTGGGCCTTGCCCAAGAGTTGGATTCAGCTTCACAAGTCAGCTTTCTTTTCTTGAACTGGAGTTGGGCCTCAGAAGTGGTTCCAACATGGCTCTCTTGGTCTTCGGATTCCGAATCACTTGATATGTTGATTACTTCCGGCTTCGGTGCAGGCCGGCTTGTCGCATTGGAGATTAACTCGGGCTTGACATTATGTTTCGAGGGTAGCAGGCTTCCAGAGAAAGATGATCGTGGTGAGATTAGCCTACACCAACTAATTGGGCTTTGGGACCCATCATCGGAAATAAGGCTTGAATTGCTAGAGATGTCAGCAGAGTACGACGACATACTAAAGATAAGAGAGTTAGTGGATTAGAATCACATAAGCATATAAGTTTCAAAGGGGAGCTTAGGTTATAGTCTAGGTCAAATGGTTGCCTAATTCTCTATAACCACGTCTCTGATACCAATCTGACACACTCCAACCGTGCATCTTAACCACGGGTGCGACTTAATTGACAAATGAACACAATGGAATAAAGACATTTACTATTAAAGTTTCATAATATTAAAAAATCCCAATTACATAAGTTTCGAATTAAACCAAACAGATAACATGTTCAAAAGACAAGCAACTTAAAATAAGATTCTTCAATTGATATCTAGGTAAATCCTATGTGATATTGACTTGACCTATCACGAGCTTAATCACCTGAAACATGTACGAAAAACAAGTGTCAGCTAAAAATAGTTGGTGAGAAATCACAGGTTTAATAAAAGTATAAGTTTGGCAAATGTGACAATTCATATTCCAAGATCATCATATAGCACGTAATAAAACAAAAACATGATTAGAAAATCCAACCTAAAATGATGAGTAACGAATAAGTGGTACAACTCGCAAGTTGCACTAATAACGAATAAGATGTCCAACCAAAAGTTGTTCATAAAGTATATGCGGTTTCCATCCTATGGCCCATATCTGTACTACCGTTGGCTTGAAAGTTTCAAGTTAAGGATTTGCAAGTTTAACGTTTATCATGTTGTGTTCATTTACTCACATACATATATGATTCGCTTGTTTTAGAATTGTTTGAAAACGTGTTTTAATGCGTGCCAACGCGTACATGTTTCCCCCAAAACGATTTGAATAAAGTGGGGCTATGAAGTCTCACCTTGAAAGCTAGACGAGATAAGAAACTTGAACGAATAGACGAGATGAATCACGGACCAGACCCTAAACAAATAAATAAACCAGTTTTAGGGTAGGTTCGAGTGTTACGAGTGTTGATAGGCGGTTCGGGTCATAAGATTAAGAATTAGTTGCAAAAATAGAGTTTTAGTTGATTTTCAGATTTGGACAGCAAAGTAGCTGAACAGAAACAGGATTGTTTAAAAATATCAAACGACGTCTAAAAATTATGAAATTTTACAAGGAATTATTTTAAGTCGTCCCGAAGAAGTTTTGTTTAGAAAGTTTTTCCATTTGAGACTCGGATCATAGCCAAAATAGTCCAACAAAACAGAAGGTACTGAAAAAGGTTTCTGTCTCGTTTTGGCTACTACGGAGTCATACTTTTGAATTAGAAAACGATCCAATTATGGTTGGAAAGGAAATTCGACGAACTATGTCGTGGAAATTGAGTTTGCTCAGTTTAGATTAATTATGGTCAAGTTACGCTCAGTTAAATTCAGCACAGTTTCTGTCCAAAATCAATGGTTGCACTTAAGTGGTCCGTTTAGGGTTTTAAGATTACCGAACGCGCAAATAAAAATTAGACGAATGTTATTATGTTATTATAATACATAATATAATCAGATTAGGTTAGCCAAAACGTCCCGTGTCACCGGTCTAGCCATGATATTCACAGAAGCGTTTTGGAGAATCACATAATGCAATCGGCATAGCCGACACGAGCAAGCGGATTCTATATTTAATTAGCGTGTGAGTTCATATAAGTGATAATATAGAATAAATAACATGTTTTATGTTAGTAAGAACATACTAAAGCATCGGCAGAGCCACTTTTGCAATAGTTGTCTTGAGGATTCGCAGAATGCGACGGCATAGCCGCCATTGCAAACGAGATCCTTTGTTTGTTAGTTGGTGATGTTAGCTTGATTTATTAGTTTGATTAAGATTATTAGAGGGTTTTTAGGGCTGAGGTTTCACATGATCAAGTGATCATGGATAGAAAATAGAAAAAGATTGAGGGGATGAAGAAAGAATAAAATAAAAAGACGGTATTCAACTTTGGAGGGTTACTTACTTGTTTGATCTTCAAACCCTAGGAATCCTCTAAGGGATTTTCGAAATCTTCAAGGTTGGGAAGGGATTTCACAACTTAGGAGGGGTTGGGAGTGTTTGAGGGAGAATTAGCAAAGAAAACAAGATCCTAAACCTCCTATTTATACTAATGGTTGAAGGGGTGTAAATATGGAATGTCTTGGAAAGCAATTTAGGGTTTTAGGGCCCTCAAATCTGTGAAATTTTCCTCAATGGGGCTGGGTTTTTTTGTGATTTCTTGCTTGGGCTAGGTCCAAGAGTAGGTGGGTTGGGTCCTAGCTTGATCCGGTTGAGTGCGCGCATTCGAAAATTGCGATTTTAAGCATTTCTAAGCGAAATTGGCAAATGTTTTCAACATTAAAGTTGATTGTCATAACAAAAAGAGTATGTTTAGCTAAAAACATTTAAGTTAAAGTTACGTTATTCGCGTATAGTAGTTGGCGATCGTTGGGCGAGAAAACGGACTTTTTGATCGTTTTTTGAATTTCAGGATTTATTTAAGGAAAGTTTTGCAAACAAACTTTGTTTTAATTAAAGAAATGAATATTTTAAACATTTAAAACATAAATTAATGTCATGTTAAACGATTTGTCGGTCGTGGACGGTACGTAGTTAACGACGGTTTAAAAGGCGAACGATCGCACGAAAGTACTAACTAGTACTTTTAAGCATCAATTCACATTGAATGGGTTGTAAGAACATGTTTGAGATGTATGGGGGTGGTTCATGTGTATTTAATGTGTCATAAAGATCAATTAAGTCTACGTGCGATCCATGAATCAATCACAGATAAGTATAAGTCTTTGAAATCAAGCATAAACGTAATGTTTCACATGTGAACTAGTATTGTAACAACGTCTGAATAGGATTTCAAGTAAAATGAAATGTCATGCGGATTTTCATTGATAAGTCTAGAATGAGTACAAGTAGTGAAAATCAGAAGTGTCACACAAGTGCCCAGGTCTTTTGGTTAAAGCTCTTCCCTCCCCAGTCATAGGTCGTGGGTTCGAGCCCAGCAGACCCCCATTCCCTGTTTCTTCTTTTGTTGTTATTGTTTAACACTCATATATAAACACTAGTATCTTTATAAACCCTTAGAATGATTAAAGATCTTAATTTTTATAAACTAAAGTATTAACATGAGTAATATTATCTTTGACAATAATAATTTATAAATTAATAATCCCATTTTCTTTTACCTTGACAATGGTAGTGATAAATTCTTGAAAATGTTATTTATAAAGAAAATAACATGGTTTTGTTACTAATATATAGTATTAATACTAATAACCAAATTGTTGCAAATCAGTTTGTATATCGACCATTTTAATTATTAATCACAAATAGTATATGAGCTTCATCATTTTTTTTTGCATGTACTATTTCGTTATCACTATATATATTTCAATAACAGGACAAACGATAGTGGATTTCCATAAACCCTATTATTTTATATATAGCGTATAAAAATGCTCGTGTTTCGTTAACGTAATAAGTTTTATTAAACGGAAAGCTTTTTTTTTACTATTTACCTAAACCTTTATAACGTCATGATCTATAATACGATGTTATTAGTATTATTAATATCATAAATTTAATAATTGTTTTTAATAGTATATTTATTTATCGTGTTGTTACTTTCACAAATAAAATGGTATTAATAGCAATATGATAATCTTTCATTAAATAAGTAATCATATTAATTAGATTTTCATAAATAATAATATTACAATTCGCATAACTATTTTATTTATTTTAAATTATATCCTTATGAATATTATTATCATATAATATTTCAAAATGATGATTATTTTAGTAACCTAATGTTGATCACCTCCGACATTATCTTAACAATATAAACATTGTATTAAGATAGTTGTTATATTAATTTTTTTATAAATAATACTTATTGTTGACACCTAGTTTTCTTTTATAAATAAAATCTATAAAACATCATTTCATATAGCTTGATTTATACATCTAACTTGTTATTGTAATAATTCGAACCTTTAATATTCTTTCGTCCGTTCATTCGTTCCAAACCCTAAAATCCCAAATCATTCCTGTGTCATTCCTTTAAACTGTTCTACATTATAATAACGCATTGTATTTAACGTAGGGCATCCTTAAATTTTTGTTGCTACAAGTCACGAGTCCAACCCTCTACTTATCAAGGTGAGTTTACATAGCCCCTTTTTCGTATTTACATATTTGGGGTGAAACATGATTACATTCAAATACTATTTGCAATATCACACGTACAATTCTACAATATGATCATATGTGTTTATTTGTGCTTTATGCTTGAATGCTAATTGTTAAGGCTACATATACGTGATATATACGTGCAAACACAAATACATTACTTCAGGCTAACATGTGGTTAGGCCCTACATTAGGATAACATGTGTTGTTATGCCCTACATTTACATCAGGATAACATGTGTTGTTATGCCCTACATTAGGATAACATGTGTTGTTATGCCCTTCAATTACAAAGTTTCATTTGTGCATCTAGCTTAACTTAGATTCTCCATAAATGCTTTATAAACCATACATCATATGAATTGTACACAAAACATTTGAACTTTACTTATGGTGTCAAAACCTATGTATGCTCACCAACTATTTATAGTTGACCCTCTCATTTTACCATGTTTCAGGTACAGTGTTTGAGTTGAGATTTCAAGTCGCTTCACTTAGGATTGAGGACCTAGTTTTAAATTTAATAAAGTTATTCATGTACTTTTATTCTTGTAAGAGTTGTACTTGATTACTTGAGCTATGAAATGAAAGTTATTGTTTAATTATCACAACTTTAGTAAACCATGAGCTTATGAACAGTCTACATGTCCCGCCCCGAAGTTTTCGCCGTCGGTTGGGGTGTGACAGATTGGTATCAGAGCCTTGGTTATAGGGAATTAGGTTATTAGACACCTTTGACCTAGACTATAACCTTAGGACACCCATACTATGCCATGCTACTATATCCTACATGATTACTACTTTGTGTGAATATTTGTTTACATGTAATTCTAATTAATTACACTGCATGATACAATACCTAATAGTCTATGTGTCACACTACTTGGTAAATTTCGTGCTTATATTCATTGCTATCTACATGCTACCTATTTGATTCATTAAGTGTTATCCTAAGTTTCAACCCACACTTATATACACCTAATTCTTCATGCACCCTTAGTCTCACACACATGTCACCATCATCATTTGTGAACAAAAATTTAAACTCTTAGGCCTAAAGTCTATTAAGATTTTTAAATCCCGTCAAAGTTTTGAATTCTGAAAATTAGTAAAGAACATGTGCAATCTGGAATGTTGAATGCCTGTACTTTGGGTCTTCTGTCTAGGAAAGCATTTCATATAAATCCAAATCAACCGAAGGATCCGTATACTTTCCTAGGAATTCCTTAAGTGAGTGTTCACTTATAGGCTAAAACATGTCTTCTTGAAAGTATAGGAATTTGAATCACTTTGATTTGTCAAAGTATCCATTTCATTATATTATCAAATGAGTACAATCTAAACACCATCGTTTCGTTTATTACAATTTAGTACACGTACCTAAGCCTTCTTTATAAACTAATCATTTTATTATCTAGTTTAAACAACGTTATTTTATATTGGAATATAAATTTTCAATAAACATTTTCTACCTTGAAAGGAAATTTAATGAAACCCGATATATGAAATATTACCTTATGACTTTTACTTCGTTAAATTAGTTATTACTAAATTTTGGCTAAATTAATTTATAAATTACTTGTTTAGCCATTATAAATCATGGCTTAAGTTATTTAGCCATAATTTTCTCTTGAAATATTCTCTTTATTTAATTAAAAAAAAACGTTTTCATACAATTACCCATTTATTTAGTTATTCAACTTATTATTTTCACCATTTTATAAATTTACAAACAAGAATAAATTACAATTACTTGTTTATTTACAAGCAAAGAGCACAAATCAGTTATTCGTAAGCACATTACTCTGAATATTTACACAACTTTCTCGTTATCTTACACCTTCGGATATGTATGAGTGTACTAGGCACTGCGAGGAGATGAATCATTTCGCGTAGGCGTTAACCATCCATGTGAACCTCAACAAGATTTAAAAAGTTAAACCCAACTACCCACATTATACATGAACGCCAAGCAACACACTTGTCCGCAACACTCGACCACCTACAAAATTCGATAGTTTACTCATGAGATTCAATAACTTACATATGAGCATTCACATGATACATAATACTAGATTTATCACCTGATACATAAACTTGATTGTTTACAATATACATAATACTAGATTAATCAAATGATACATGAAACTTGGTTGTCTGTAATATATAATACTAGATTGATCATATGATACATGAAAACTTATTTATTTACAAAATACATGATACTAAATTGTTTACATTAAACCTGAAAACTTATTTATTTACAAAATACATGATTGTTTACATTATACATGAAAACTTATTTATTTAAAAAATGCATAATACTAAATTGTTTACATTATACATGAAAACTTATTTATTTACAAAATACTTGATTGTTTACATTATACATGAAACTTATTTGTTTTATAAGATACATGATACTAAATTACTCACATCATACATGAAACTTTTTTGTTTACAATATACATGATACATGAAACCTATTTGTTTACAATGTACATGACACTAGATCATACATGAAACTTGAGTGCTTACATTATACACGGAACTAGATTGTTTACATTGTTGCAATTTATTAAGGACATCATACACAAGGCATGATTATTCATGAAAGTTACTCGGGGTTTGACGTATTCTTGTTCAAACATGAGGAAGCTGCAAAACTTTAAAACTACTCGGGGTTTGACGTATTCTTGTTTAAGCACGAGGAAACTATGGAACCCTAAGTTATGCCACATTATTGCTCTTTAGTTTTCCGATTGACCTTACTATTAAGTTGATTATTAGCAGCTCATACGTGAAAATAATACACATGAACTAAGTAATTTAGTGCCCTCTCTTGACCCACACACAACGGAAGGATCTATACGGACCATGCGACGATTCGAGTAATTACGGGTGCACACGTAATAATAAAAGTCGGTGCATGAAAAACATAGTGAATCTGTCATGTGTTCTGACATAAAACCTAACGTGATATATAATAACGAAACTAATGTGATATGACAAAGACATGGTGGATACGCCGCTGGTACTTCCTATATATAAGTGCTCCTGTCATATCATCAGAAGTAGCGTTAATCGTGTCACGTGAAGTTTTATGTTTGTGAAATATCATGTCTAGTAACGTATCTTGCAAATATTAGACTTCATCCTAAACAAGTATTGATCATCAAATTCTCATCGCTCCCATTTCAAGTGATGCATTTCATCTTTGGAGTCCAAAATATTTTCCGACAGTTTCTCCTTAATTCTCTTAAACTAAATCCGCTATTATCATTCATACCTAACTTTGGGAAACAGACCTGAACCTTGTCATTAATCGTACTCCTCAAACTCAACTTTCAAAGTTCATTGAGAATCTAAACGTGGCCCCGAGTTTACTTGGGAACGTCAGGATCAAGTGAAGCTCAAGTATCCACATCTCTTTCTTATTCTAGCAACCTCCAATAGTTAAATTTCGGGACGAAATTCCCTCATCATGGGGATACTGTAACATCCCTGATTTTTTTTTCTTGGAATTGTTTTAATATAATAAACAATACTTTCCCAAACCATTTCTAGTGCAATACCTTAGGCCATTCTTGCAAACGTTTCAAACTTCAAGGTTTCACCAATACAAATCCATAATTTTAGATTTTACATATACACATACATTTACTTCTATTAAGTTAATTCAAATATAAATGATTTCAGTGTTGTATGTTCACTACTCTATATATATATATATAAATACATTTTTGCACATACAATATATGTATATAAGTTTTCATAAAAAAAACACATATATTAATACATTACTAGGATTAAATTTATATATTTCCTAAAGTTTATAAAATATTAAGCTTTAAAACAAAAAAATTAATTCATATATGGATATATAGAATATTTATAATTTAAACAAATTGGGTTGGAACCTTTGAACATTTGGACTCCCCACTATTTAACCCCCACGCTTTGCGTTTGAACCTTGCACCTCAATTTGAACCTATTCTAGTTTGTGAAACCTTAAATGGTCCCCTTTGACTTTCAAAGTTAACAGAAACAAAGTCTTGCAATTAGACCTTATAATCAATCAAATCCGGATCCATTGGACTTGCCATGCATACTAGGGTAATTATCGACCAGTTGCAGATCTATCTAACATATCAATTTAGCGACTTATTCCACTGAATTTGATGCCAAAACCAAATTAAAACCTAAACTGTCAAGTTTGACTTTACAGGGTCAAACCCAACCAAATTCAGTTCCAATTCGTTGTTTAAGTTGTGTTTAAGAGCCGCGATCATACATACGCGGTACACGACCAGAATTAAAGGCTTATAATGAGCTAATTCACCTGGAACTGATGCCCAATTCAAATTCAAACCCCAACTATCTACTTTGACTTTTCCAGACTCAAACTGATTTGAAATCAGTTTCAATTCATGAAATTAAACACGATTTATGGTTGCAAATCATGCGCAGATGTTAATCAATCCAATCCAAATGTGTATATCAACGCAAGTTGACCAAAAATCTGAGTTTTAAAAGCCAATTTAGAGTGTTTCGGTTATGGACCTTAAAACCCACAAATCAAGTTCCTAAATCCCGCTAATCTCGGTAATTAACTAGCTGTAACGCGTTTCCTCATCATCCCACATAATCCCTATTGTCTAACAACTCGAATCAACCACAGAAATCGACCTCTTGATCCCTATTTTCTTCTCCTGTTGCGAACGGTTTGGGAACACATCAACAACTTTGATTGGCCTTGTGTTCAAGCTCGTTATCAGGTATCAAGTTCCTCTATCGTAATCGCACGTTGCTCTTTCTTTTATGTAATCGAAATCGATTTTAGAGTGGATTAAGGGGGAAGGACCTGGGATATATGCGGCTGATATGGATGGGGAAGAAAGGTTCTACGAACCCATTTGATAAAACCAAAACGTTTCTAAATCTTAACAAGGCAAGTGCCCAGGTCTATTGGTTAAAGCTCTTCCCTCCCCAGTCATAGGTCGTGGGTTCGAGCCCAACAGACCCCCATTCCCTGTTTCTTTTTTTGTTGTTATTATTTAACACTCATATATAAACACTAGTATCTTTATAAACCCTTAGAATGATTAAAAATCTTAATTTTTATAAACTAAAGTATTAACAAGAGTAATATTATCTTTGACAATAATAATTTATAAATTAATAATCCCATTTTCTTTTACCTTGACAATGGTAGTGATAAATTCTTGAAAATGTTATTTATAAAGAAAATAACATGGTTTTGTTCCTAATATATAGTATTAATACAAATAACCAAATTATTGCAAATCAGTTTGTATATCGACCATTTTAATTATTAATCACAAATAGTATATGAGCTTCATCATTTTTTTTTGCATGTACTATTTATTTGTCACTATATATATTTCAAAAACAGGACAAACGATAGTGGATTTCCATAAACCCTATTATTTTATATATAGCGTATAAAAATGCTCGTGTTTCGTTAACGTAATAAGTTTTATTAAACGAAAACCTTTTTTTAACTATTTACCTAAACCTTTATAACGTCATGATCTATAATACGATGTTATTAGTATTATTAATATCATAAATTTAATAATTGTTTTTAATAGTATATTTATTTATCGTGTTGTTACTTTCACAAATAAAATGGTATTAATAGCAATATGATAATCTTTCATTAAATAAGTGATCATACTAATTGGATTTTCATAAATAATAATATTACAATTCGCATAACTATTTTATTTATTTTAAATTATATCCTTATGAATATTATTATCATATAATATTTCAAAATGATGATTATTTTAGTAACCTAATGTTGATCACCTCTGACATTGTCTTAACAATATAAACATTGTATTAAGATAGTTGTTATATTAATATTTTTATAAATAATACTTAATATTGACACCTAGTTTTCTTTTATAAATAAAATCTATAAAACATCATTTCATATAGCTTGATTTATACATCAAACTTGTTATTGTAATAATTTGAACCTTTAATATTCTTTCGTCCGTTCATTCGTTCCAAACCCTAAAATCCCAAATCATTACTGTGTCGTTCCTTTAAACTGTTCTGCATTATAATAACGCATTGTATTTAACTTAGGGCATCCTTAAATTTTTGTTGCTACAAGTCACGAGTCCAACCCTCTAGTTATCAAGGTGAGTTTACATAGCCCCTTTTTCGTATTTACATATTTTGGGTGAAACATGATTACATTCAAATACTATTTGCAATTTCACACGTACAATTCTACAATATGATCATATGTGTTTATTTGTGCTTTATGCTTGAATGCTAATTGTTAAGGCTACATATACGTGATATATACGTGCAAACACAAATACATTACTTCAGGCTAACATGTGGTTAGGCCCTACATTAGGATAACATGTGTTGTTATGCCCTACATTTACATCAGGATAACATGTGTTATTATGCCCTACATTAGGATAACATGTGTTGTTATGCCCTTCAATTACAAAGTTTCATTTGTGCATCTAGCTTAACTTAGATTCTCCATAAATGCTTTATAAACCATGCATCATATGAATTGTACACAAAACATTTGAACTTTACTTGTGGTGTCAAAACCTATGTATGCTCACCAACTATTTATAGTTGACCCTCTCATTCTACCATGTTTCAGGTACAGTGTTTGAGTTGAGATTTCAAGTCGCTTCACTTAGGATTGAGGACCTAGTTTTAAATTTAATAAAGTTATTCATGTACTTTTATTCTTATAAGAGTTGTACTTGATTACTTAAGCTATGAAATGAAAGTTATTGTTTAATTATCACAACTTTAGTAAACCGTGAGATTATGAACAGTCTACATGTCCCGCCCCGGCGTTTCCGCCGTCGGTTGGGGTGTGACACCTTGACTTAGAACTCTGAGTCTGACAATGTCTTCCTAACCAGGTAACAATAGTAGACTAAGACAACTCCAAATCAACTGGCATATGATAGAGAGTTTGAATTTCCAATAACCTGCATCTAACTAATCAGCTCCCATAGGAATTCCGGTAAGATAAACTTAAGTCTTCAACCAGATGTGTTTACTATCCTGTATCTTCACGAGTCAACCAAATTCTCGAAGATGTTCATTTCGAATATAGGTCCCGAGAGCCTCGTCACACAGCGGAGATACACGGACCTCTTCTGTGATTTGTTTGGGAACCAAGAAATGAGACAGAGAAACACGAACAAAGACAAAAGATAATGAAATGACACGTAATCCATAACATAGAAGTCATCCCGTATTACAGAATACATACCGAAGGAGCACACATCTCTCATCTAAGCTTACGGTCCAGGGGTCAGGAGAGCTCGTCCCGACCCGGACACCTCTCGACCTAGTTCCAGAGTTCCACCTACAAATGAAGACAAGTCTTCTATTTATAGGGGAAGGAACATTACCTGCGTACTTAACAAGTACGCAAGGTAAAAGCCTTGCGTACTTACTAAATACGCAGGACCAAACTGGTGAACAAGCTAACTACGCAGGAACACCCTCCTGCGTACTAGCCTAGTACACCGATACATAGAATTTAATCTATAGTTAGAAAAACATGCTTCTACACTTAGTAGTAATTTTACTGTCGTTAAAATTATTTTCATAAGGAAGAGAAACAATATGTTTCTTTCTATCCCAAAAAGCATTTGGATGATCGTTGCATATTTGCAGGGTAAATTGATTATTAATCATTTTTATCTTATTGATTTATTTTTGATTGTAAAAGGGATTCTTTTACATTGTTTAAAGTTCTAGAAAAAGGATTTGTAATAAATGGAAAATATATATTTTTTTTGAAAGATCCAGTTATTCCTTTATTTTCAATATGTTTTAAAGGAAAAATTTTGTTTAAGAAAGGGGTTTCAAGTATGACTTGGCTAGTGAGATTTTTAACTAGAATAAAAGTAGTTGGAATGCAGGTCTTATTATGACAAACATGAGCCTGTGGTATTTTGTACTCAATTTTTAATTTTTCTCCTCCCGCAGAACTTAAATTATGGGAGGTTTTATGAAAATATTTTGTAAGAATAATACCTTCCTGTATACAGTTTAGATCAGCACCACTATCAACTAATGTTGTAACAGTTATGAAGAAATTATCTTCAATAAGAAGTTTAACTTTGATGTTCCACTTCTGTGTGGTTATAATATCCATAATACTTTCTAAAAATATTCCTGTATTGTTTTGATGAATTTACTCATTATTTTTATCCTGGGGAATCTCAACTCTCATAATTCTTTCTTCTAGATTTCTATTATCTTTTTGAAGAATTTTGATATCAATTTTTAGATTATCAATTTCAGTTTTTAAATCATGTATATTAATAGGTCTGGAAATTTGATTTCTTTGGGCTAGCTGCCTCTTTAACTCAGCTAGAGAAAAATGTTTTAAATCATGATGGGGATTGCTTGAGGAAGATGCTTCCTCAGATTTCTGCTGGTTTAAATATTCAGAAATTAATTTTTCTTATACTTGAGGATCACTTATGATTTTTAAGAGTCTAAAATCTCATTGGTTAAAACATTAATTTTTATGTTTTGAAATTGAGAAATTATTTGATAAAGACCTTTTCTGATATTTCAGAAGGGTTTTTGCAGCAATCTTTTATGCAATTTGCTGGACAATGATCTTCCTCTGTCTCTGAGGAATCAAAACATTCATATTCTAAGATATTTAGATTTTCTTCTTCTGTGAATGATTGCTCAGAGTCACTTTCATTTAATAAGACTTCATTAATCTTATCTCTCGGATTTCTATCTTCAATTTTGTTAAGTTTCTTTCGAACCTAACAAGTTTTTACCTTGTGACCTAATTTGCCACATTTTCTGCATTTGATCAATTTTTTAAATTCATCAGGAAATTCTTTATTTTCTTTATATTTTTTTCTTTTATAATCGTTTTCTTTCCTAAATTTCTTTCTTTTATAATGTTTTTTAGGAGAAGAATGTCTTTTCCTAGTTTCAATAGACTCATCAGGCTTATTTTCTATGCCAAATTGGCCACAGAAATCTCCTAATTATTTTTTCTCATTTAGAGAATGTTTCTTAATCTGTTGATTAAGTTTTATTTCATTACATAGGCTTATTTCTTCCTGAACACAGGTGCCTATAAGTTTACCATAAGTGTAACTGTCATAATTTATGACTCCATCTATTCTTAATTTGCTTTTTATTCTTTCAGCAAATAAATGGGGAACGCCATCTATGAATTTTGACTTCCAATTAGAACTATTAACCTCAGGCAGTTCAATGACTCTACATAAGAAAGTATCCTTATACAATCTAAAAGACGTTAGAGTTCTACATCTTAGATTTTGTAGAAGAGTTCTAATATTTTCAGAATCTTCAGACCATCTTCCTATAAAATGTTCTATAATATTAATAATTAAGGTGTAGACTGCATTATTTTCAGTACTACTAGTGCCTTATTCTTGTTTGACACTATTTAAGATTTTACTTTTATCTTCTTGAGATAAGTAATTATCCTACCATCCTTTTAACTGACCTGTTAATCTTGATATAATCATATTTGCTATGGTCTAGACAGAATTATTATTATTCTTACAAATTGTGTTGTACATAAGTATCATGTGGACAGTATTATATATCTGTCCTTCTGACTGACCATCTATGTTCCATTCATAGATCATTTTTCCACTATAAGAGTTATTAACAATATACTCTTGTTCTTCTATAAGAACATCTTGAGGAGCAGGTCTAGGATAATAGTATTTTATCTGAGTTAGCTTATCTGCCCATTTAGAGAGTTTAGAAATTTGATCATTTATTTTTTCTTGATAATTTTCTTCAGAAAAATCTGTTATAGTATTAGTCTTAAGACTTTTAAGAGCATTCATAGTTTCATTTAAAGTTGTTATTAGACTATCCTTAGATTTTAATTTAAAATCTGTTACTTCCGGAGGAAGTTGTATACTAGGGGTAGCAATTTTTTCTTTTAGAGAAACAGTTTTAGCCTGTATGGTTTTTTCTTTAAAATGGGATATAATTCTATCCATCTTAGTAGACAAATCTTGTAATTGTTCTCCCAGAATTATTAAATATAAATTTGTATAATTCTGTTGTTTAATTAAGTCATTTATATGAGAAATTGTAATAGGTAAGGTATTTCCTTCTAATAGTTTTTGAAAGGTTTGATAATACCTTATTTCATTATCTTTTTCTATCTTAAAAGGTTGTGTAGGAGGGAAAACCTTAGAGGTTATTTCTCCTTTAACATTGAACTTTCTTTCAATAACTGAGATAATACTTCCTATATAACTTTCGATAAACCAGGGAATAAAAGGTATAATCTTATTTTTTATGATTAAATCTTTATAAAATTCATCTTTAAAAAAGTTTATATCAATTTCTGTAAAATTATTAAAAACCCAATTTCTAAACAATTCCCATTTGGGTAATTGGAAATTTTTACTAATTTCTTTTCTTACCGGAGATCCCGGATTAAAGTCTATTTTTTCTTTAAAATCTATTAAACAAAATCGACTTCTTATTCGGTTGATTCCGGATCTACTTGGACTCCTGTAACTATGATTGAATATTTCTGTGGTAGGGAAAGTTTCCTTAACTCTTGAAGTAGAAGCTCTAGAAGGACTTTTAACAGTATATCCCAAAGGAGATATATGCTGTCGAGAGGATAAAGATCTAGAAGATAAAGATCTTGGCAGAGAAGTATTTCTAAGCTACTCAAATTGGATTTGGACAATCCCTTCTTCAGATTGTATAATTTCTAGAGGGTTATTGTCTATATATTGTTGAGATGTTGTGGCCTTATCAAGAACCCAATTTTCTATAAAGTTAATTTCTTCCCATTTAATCTTCCTTCTAGTAGTTATATTAGATTTACCAAAATTTATTTCTATAACTATGGTTTCATTTATCGGTTTATCAACCATTCTACACTGAGGGTTTAGAGTGTATAAAGGTTTATAATAAATTCTATAACAAATACAGATAACCTCTGAACCTGGAGCATAGTTATAACCATGGCTTTTAACATTTAAAGTTAAAGCATCTGAAATATTAACATCTGATAAAGATAATTGAAGATTAGGATAGACATTAAAATAGTCTGGTCCATGAGCTAGACTAGTTTGGAAATTTGTTTATATATATATATATATATATATATATATATATATATATATATATATATATATATATATATATATATATATATATCGGCAAAGGACTAGGATCGTAAGATCTCCTAATGTTACAACTGGCAAGGTCACCTTTAAAGGAATAATGGGGATCGTAAGTGGTCCCCAAACAGAAGAGGTGGCTCTTCTTCAGGCGTCCAACAATCTGCTCCCACAGTTGTGGGTCATTAGCAGATCTAGCGTTCGGCTCGGTATCAACATATGTGTTGTATATCTGGTCATCGACCCGTTCACTACACTTGATGATGATGACCCAGTTCGGACGGTGGTGCTGTTGCCTTACTTATTCCATCATGGCCGTCCATGGGCAATTTAGTTTGTGAATTTGATGTTGCAGTTCCTTGACCTGTTGTTCCAAAGATCGTTTTACAGAATCCATTGATAACACTATGTTTTTAAACTGGATGATATATGAATGTAGAAGGACTACAAGTCAAAACAGATCGCTTCGGCTCTGATACCAAGATGATAGTCAATCAGAGTACGGTAATGGATAGAAATTGAAAATTCAAAAGAACGGATAGACTACGGGTCCCTCGAGATACAGAAACACCACTCGATCAATCCGTAGGGCAGTCTAATACGAATTTAGGATACAGAAATCACCACCTAAACTTGTGATTAGATTCCAAAGAACACCACCCAAGTTGCCAAACTTGGATTAGCAATGTAGTCCGGTTACTCGTGCACTTGGAGGAACACAGAGAAAGCTTTTTTTTATCAAAACAAATCAACCATTGTTCCTCAAGAAGAAGGGTAGGAAATCAAAGAAACCCAAGCCTTCTCTCTCACCCAACACTTCCTCAATCCAACAACCTTCCGCTCTACTTCCTAGACCTCCCTCCTCTCCTCCCTCAAAATCCAAATCCTCACACCCAGCTCCTACTCATCAACAACCTCCCAAAAAGAAAAACAAATCCAAACCAGAAGACTCAAGAGAAATAATCAGATGGTCATACAGCCCTGAAGACCAATGGTTTGAAGTGTTCAGGGGAAGGACAGAAGCTAAAAGATCAATCTATACATCTGTTGGTGAGGTACTACAGCTTCTAGATTCTGATCTAAGAAGAATGATGGAGCTGGGTGAATCCTCTGAGCCTGAGAATGAAGGTGGGAGACATCTATTGCTGGCAATCAGACATTACTTCAACCCCAGCAAACATGAAATCATTGATGCCAAACCTCTTTAATCCCACTCTCCATTCATCAGTTGGTCCTACAATGCTGAGAAGAATGAATTCACTCTGACAGATGTTAAAGGACAGAAGATGAGGTGTTCAAGCAAAGCTATCTTCAAAATGGAAAGCAAAGACATCAAGACTCTATCTGAGCTTCCTCTTAACAATCCCAGCATGGACCAGAGAGGATATGAGGTTGAAAGGATAGTCAGAAACATGCAAAAGCTTCAGCAACAAAGGTAGTAAGAGAATTTTGGTAGCATCAGTCTAAGGGGAGTTTGTAGAAATAAAGACTGATGGCTACAAAATTCTCTAAGTACAAATACTGCTGATCTCAGAGTTTGCTGCTGACCAACAAACTGATGCGGACAAGCTTATCTGCTGCGGATACTTGTTCTCCTGCTGAAGAACATATCTGCTGCGGATAACCTTATCTGCTGAAGACCAAAGTTGCTGCGGATAGGCTTCTCAGCAGCATCAACACTCGATGCTGCTGACAGGCAAATCATCAGCAGCTTTGGATGGTCACATCTTGCTGCTGATCCTCATCTTTGCTGCTGACAGTCGTATGTCTTGAAGACAAATCGTTGCAGCTGACTATCTATGCCAAGCGTCACTGACAACTTTCTGCAAAAGCAAACCTCAATGGCACAACCAATGAAAGACAACAATGCTCTTCTCCAAGCATGCAAGCAATAATGCATAAAGAAGATGTTTCAATAAAGTTAACTAGTTTTAGACTAAACGTGTAAAAGTTAGCTATATACAAAAGATCAACGGTCTGTGTTAGATCTGATCCTTAGAATCAAGGGTCTGTCTTGATTCTAAGTGAGTATAAATACTGTGTAAACACTTCATTGTATGCGCGCTTTTTGATTGAGTTTCATTTGTAATCGTTTATTTGCAAAAGCTTAATACAACAGTGTTCTTAAAAGTATTCTTTCTGTTTACTCGATTATACTTGTGTAGTTGTTATTGTTTCCGCCAATTTCAACTAAGAACAGAACCATCTTGTACTTTCACGATCCTACAAGTGGTATCAGAGCTTTGGCTCAGATTAAACAAACTCACACTTGTTTAATCACTTCTGGTTCTATTCTAAACTCTCTCTTTCATCAAGTCACCCAAAAAAACACAAAAACAAAGATGGCACAGAGCAATGGATTTGAAGACATCGGCAGCATCAACCGACCACCAAGATTGGTATTTGGGGAAGACTACGACATGTGGAAGAATCGCATGGAAAGCTTTTTCTGTTATCAGGAGTACGGAATGTGGATATCCATCAGGGATGGACCCTACACTCCCATGGTGGCCTCTGCTGACTCTGGAGGACCACTAGTTCCAAAGGAGCCCTCCAAGTACTCAGAAGAGGACATAAAGAAGATGGTGGTGGACTTCAAAGCACTAGGAGCTATCCAAATGTGCCTTCCAAATAAAGTTTTTCATAACTTCAGAAGTTACAAAACTGCTAAAGAGCTATGGGAGGCTCTTGAGAAGATGTTTGCCGGCTCTGAGGAAGTCAAAGAAAACAGAAGAGACGTCCTGAAAAAGCAATACGATAACTTCGTATAGAAGGAAGGTGAGTCACTAACCGTTTTGTATAACAGGTACACTTACCTGGTGGGAGAACTGCCGTGCTCCAAAGTAAAGCTAGAGAATGAAGATATTCTCAAAAAGTTTATCAGATCTCTCCCAAGATGCTGGACACTATACACAGTGTCTATAAGAAGAACAGAGAATTTAAAAACTCTCCAGATGACATAGCTCTTTGGCATGCTGAAAACATATGAATTAGAAATGATTCAAGCCAAGGAAAGGAGCTTCAATCATCAATCAGCATCTTCTTCCTCCAGCATCTCATCTGCGCTTCACTCCGACCACTCAGTTCCTAGTTCAAGCAACTACTATCCTCCCATTATCATCCATCCACAAACTCCTACCTCTCAAACAAACAGCTCACCATTTCTCCTAGAAGCTCCTCCTTAAACATCAACCTCTGCTGCTTTTGTTTCTGAAAACTCAAGCAACATGTCCTTTATCAAGGGGGATCTGGAATGCTTTCATCCAAATGATTTAGAAGAAATGGACATACAGCACTCGTATGCCATGCTCTCTATAAGAGCAAAAAGGTTCTACTCTAGAACCGGAAGACCCATTCCAAGTAATAACTCCAACACCAGAGTTGGCTTGGATATAAGCAAACTAACATGTTACAACTGTAACCTATTGAGTCACTTTGCTAGAGAATGCAAGGCACCAAGATCAAATCCAGCTACTCCTCAGTCAAGAAAAGCTCACCAAGCCCAACCCAGACAACAACAAGCTACTCCTCCAGTTCAAACTGCAGCCTGTGCAACTGTTGGAACTTCTAAGTTCGACTAGAGTTTCCAGTATGAAGAACTGCCTGTCAACAATCAAGCTCTTATGGCAGACACTACAGAGATACCACCTCAGGTATTTGAACATCTTTGCTCTCAAGCCTGTATTGATAAAGTTTTGGGTTATAGAAAGCATAACCAAAACCTTATAGATCAAAATGAAGAGTTTCATCAGATGAAATCTGAGTTCAAAAAGGTTGAAAATACTTATAAAGAAAAGATTATCTGCCTTAAGAAAGAGATTTCATCGCTAAAACACGAACAAACTAATCTTGAAACTCAGATTGATGATCTACTGGTCAAACTAAAAGCTACCAGAGCTGAACTGGCAGAACAGAAAGTTCATGTTGAAAAATATGAATTTTCCTCCAAAAAGTTACAAAGACTTTTAGATATTCAAGTCCATGAGAAGGTAAAGACTGGACATAGGTATAACAATGATCAGTACAATTATGTTCCTCCTCCTGCTGACTATATTGCCATTTACGAACCAAGCTTCAATGTTGCAAATCTTGACACTGCAAACCGAAACCTTGATCCTTCAACGGATGAACCTTTCGTCGAAGACTGCACTACCTCATCGGAATCTGAGTCAACCTACTCAGACCATGATGAAACCAGTGCAGCCCCATCTGAAGCTGTTCTAAATAGAGTTGAAGTTCCTGCTGTTATTCCAGCTGTTCCAGCCCCTGTACCATTCAAACAGATCAAGATTAGCTATCCTCCAGATGGAAGAAAGCTAAACATTGAAAAGGGATAGACATCAGGACCCACAAACCCCAAGCCTCAGTCAAAGCCGATCACAAAGAGGAAGGTATTTGATATATGTCGTAAGCCTGAAGAAAAAGTTCCATATGTTCAAAAGACCCTAGAAGAAGCCACTTTTGAACATAACAAAGCTCATCCATGGAACTTCAAGGATCTGTTCCAAAGAAAGGACTATGTCTACCTTTCAAGAGACAAACTGGCAAGATCATGCTTTGTGTGTGGCAGATATAACCACACTGCCAGCACCTGCTTTCATTACCTGGAATACCAAAGAAATTCAAAGCAGCATGCCTTTGAAAAGACTAACAAAAACAAGAAGTAAGAAGCTACGAGGTCAAAGCAACTAAGTTCAGGGAGTCTCTATCTCCCCCAAGAGTGAAGCTGCCTAAATCTCAACAAACTTGCATCATTTGTGATGAATCAGACCACTTTGCTGCAAACTGTAAGTTTAACCCCTTCAACCAGATCCTTCATCAAGCCCCTCAAAGACAAAAGGTAAAGAAGGATCAGCATACATCGGTTGTTAGTCAAGTTAAGCCCAAGAAAACAAAGCAGAAGCTTTCAGCAGCAACCAAGTCTGCTGCTGATAAGCTAAAATCCTCCGCAGCAAAATCTGCTGCTGATAAGGCAAAGCCATTAGCAGCAAGAGTGTCCACTACTGATAAGGCAAAATCTAAGGCAAAGCCTTCAGCAGCAAAGAAGGCTGCCACTTCAACAAAGCCATCAGCAGCAGGATCTACTGTTGACAAGCCAGAAACATCAATAGCAAAATCTGCTGCTAACTATGTGAGGAAAACTAGAAAATCACCAACAAGGCAATGGAAAGCCAAACCATCTCCAAGCATTGTCATTGGTTCCATTGACTGCAAACATACTGAAAAGGATAAACTAACAACCATCTTTTTCAAGTCTGCAGACTCTTGGGTTCCTCCTACTAATTAGAAATTTATCATGTGCAGGGACAGCCAGGTCATAAGAATAACACCTGGGTGGTAGACAGTGGTTGTTCCAGGCACATGACAGGCAACAGATCCATCCTCTCCAACTTCAGACATTTCAATGGAGCATATGTTGCCTTTGGAAGTGACTCAAAGGGAGGATCCATTACTGGACAAGGAACTGTGTCCAACGAAAGAATGAGCATTGATAAGGTCAACTATGTCAAAGAATTGGATTTCAATCTCATGAGTGTTTCCCAGGTCTGTGATCAAAAGCATTGGATGCTCTTCACAGATAAAGAATGCTTTGTACTGTCTCCAGGCTTATCCACACCTCCTCCAGAAAGCATTTTACTGATTGCTCAGAGAAAAGAACTGGACATGAATGAAGTCACTCCATCTGGGAGTGTCTCCTGCTTTTTATCAAAAGCCTCAGTTGATGAATCAGCTCTCTGGCACAGGAGATTAAGCCATGTTAATATCAAAACCATTAAAAAATTGGTGAAGAATAATCTTGTCAGAGGGATTCCTGACTAAGAATTTCAGCTGGAAGACCACTGCATTGCATGCCTAAAGGGGAAGCAACACAAGAGTTCTCACAAGCCCAATACCTTGAATTCAAATGACACTCCACTGCAACTGCTGCATATGGATCTCTTCGGCCCTACAAATGTCATGTCAATGGGAAAAAAGTCATACTGTTTGGTGATAACAGATGACTAGTACAGATTCTCATGGGTATACTTCTTGAGAACTAAAAATGAAACTGCTGAAATTCTCAAATCCTACATTCTCAAGGTAGAGAATCAAAGCAATCAAAAGGTGAAGATCATAAGGTGTGATCTGGGCACAGAGTTCAAGAACCACACCTTGAACTGTTTCTGTGAAAGCAAGGGGATAGAAATACAATACAGTGCTCCAAGAACTCCTCAACAAAATGGAGTTGCTGAAAGAAGAAACAGAACTCTTATTGAGTCAGCAAGATCTATGTTGGCTGACTCAAAACTGCCACTCACATTCTGGGCAGAAGCAGTTAGCACAGCCTGTTATGTGCAAAACCGAGTTCTAATTGTAAACCCCTCAACAAGACACCCTATGAATTTTGGTTTCAAAGAATTCCCTACATTGGGTTCCTAAAACCTTTTGGGTGTCCATGCACTATTCTCATCACACATGGGGTTCTTCCTAAGTTTGGTGCCAAATCTGATGAAGGATATTTCGTAGGCTATTCCTCTCAATCAAAGGCCTATAGAGTATTCAATTCAAGAACAAGAATTGTGGAAGAATCAGCAAAGGTGGAATGCAGAGAACACATTGTCTGTGAGCAGGGAAAAGGTCCAAACTGGCTCTTTGACATAGACTCCTTCTCCTAAATATTTGAGCCTCTCACCTTCTCAAATATGGAGTCTATGTCTACACAAACACCTGCTTCCACTTCATCCCCTGACTACAGACTGGATTTTCCCAAATCTTCTATCAGTCTGAGAAGACCATCAATTGATCCTCCATCAGTTGTGGAAGCAATTGAAGCACGAACAAGACTGTCTAATGTAACCAGCAGCAGCCTGTCTGAAACTGAAAATCTAAATGAAGACTCTTCGGTAAATGCTGTAGATGCTATTGCTGAAAATATTGATGTGGATAATGCTGTTGAAGACTCTTCCACCATGAATGAAGAGACCCCTGATCAAAATCAAAGCAATCTGGAGCAAGGGATACAGCTGGAGGTGGTACCAGCACAGAGGATCCACAAAGAACATCCTCAAGAGAATATTATTGTCCAAGTACACCAAGGAGTTCTCACAAGAAGCAAATCTCACGAGGCCACTATATGCTTGTTTTCATGTTTCCTATCTCAGGTGGAACCCAAGAAGATAGATGAAGCACTCAAACACAGCAGTTGGATTGAAGCAATACAGGAAGAATTGCTGCAATTCAAGAGGCAGGATGTCTGGAAACTTGTTGATCTTCCACCAGGTAAATATGCTATTGGCCCACGATGGGTTTTCAGGAACAAACAAGACGAGAGAGGCATTGTAGTCAAGAACAAAACCATACGTGTAGCTCAAGGCTACACTCAGGAAGAAGGAATTGACTATGATGAAGTCTTTGCTCCTGTTGCCAGACTGGAGGCCATCAGAATCTTCCTGGCATATGCTGCATCCAAGAATTTCACTATCTATCAAATGGATGTAAAACGTGCCTTTCTGTATGGGAAGATTGGTGAGGAAGTATACGTCAAACAGCCTCCAGGCATTATAGATCCTGCACATCCTACTCAAGTGTTCAAACTAGACAAAGCTCTGTATGGCCGGCCTACATCAGGCACCAAGAGCCTGGTATGAAACCTTGTCAGGATATCTACCAAGCAACAACTTTAGATGAGGTTCCATAGACCAGACCTTGTTTATCAAAGATGAAGGGGGAGAAATCTTACTAGTTCAAATTTATGTTGATGATATCATCTTTGGATCAACAAGGAAACAGCTGTGCAAAGACTTTGAGATTTTGATGCACTCAAAGTTTGAAATGATTTCAATGGGTGAACTAAATTTCTTCTTGGGTCTACAAGTCAAACAGGTCCCAAATGGAATCTTCATCAGCCAATCCAAATATGTAAAAAGCATTTCGGAAAGATTCAGAATGGCTGACTGCTCTGCTGCAAGAACCCCTATGCAAGTGCATCATCAGCTGACTCCAGACAAAGATGGCCAAGACACTGATCAACATCAGTACCGTGCAATGATAGGGTCTCTCATGTATCTCACTGCCTCAAGGCTAGATATCATGTTTGTAGTATGTCTCTGTGCAAGATTTCAAGCAGCTCCAAAAGTTTCACATCTTCAGGCCGTCAAGAGAATCTTTAGATACCTAAAGGGTGTCTCAAGACTTGGGCTATGGTACTCTAAAAATGACATGTTTAATCTGTATACATACACTGACAGTGACTATGTGGGATGCAACTTGGATAAAAAGTCCACTTCAGGGGGATGTCAGTTTCTGGGAGGGAGATTGATTTCATGGCAATGCAAGAAGCAAACATGTGTTTCAACTTCTACAGCTGAAGCAGAATACATTGCAGCTTCAAGTTGCTATGCACAAGTCATCAGAAAGTTAATTTCTTCCCATTTAATCTTTCTTCTGGTAGTTATATTAGATTTACCAAAATTTATTTCTATAACTATGGTTTCATTTATCGGTTTATCAACCATTCTACACTGAGGGTTTAGAGTGTATAAAGGTTTATAATAAATTCTATAACAGATACAGATAACCTCTGAACCTGGAGCATAGCTATAACCATGGCTTTTAACATTTAAAGTTAAAGCATCTGAAATATTAACATCTGATAAAGATAATTGAAGATTATGATAGACATTAAAATAGACTGGTCCATGAGCTAGACTAGTTTGGAAATTTGTTCATATATATATATATATATATATATATATATATATATATATATATATATATATATATATATATCGGCAAAGGACTAGGATCGTAAGATCTCCTAATGTTACAACTGGCAAAGTCACCTTTAAAGGAATAATGGGGATCGTAAGTGGTCCCAAAACAGAAGAGGTGGCTCTTCTTCAGGCGTCCAACAATCTGCTCCCACAGTTGTGGGTCATTAGCAGATCTAGCGTTCGGCTCGGTATCAGCATATGTGTTGTATATCGGGTCATCGACCCGTTCACTACACTTGATGATGATGACCCGGTTCGGACGATGGTGCTGTTGTCTTACCTATTCCATCATGGCCGTACAAGGGCAATTTAGTTTGTGAATTTGATGTTGCAGTTCCTTGACCTGTTGTTCCAAAGATCGTTTTACAGAATCCAATGATAACACTATGTTAACCGGATGATATATGAATGTAGAAGGACTACGAGTCGAAACAGATCGCTTCGGCTCTGATACCAAGATGATAGGCAATCAGAATACGGTAATGGATAGAAATTGAAAATTCAAAAGAACGGATAGACTACGGGTCACTCGAGATACAGAAACACCACTCGATCAAGTCGTAGGGCAGTCTAATACGAATTTAGGATACAGAAATCACCACCTAAACTTGTGATTAGATTCCAAAGAACACCGCCCAAGTTGCCAAACTTGGATTAGCAATGGAGTCCGGTTACTCGCGCACTTGGAGGAACACAGAGAAAGCTTTTTTTATCAAAACAAATCAACCACCTTTCCTTCTCATTCGATAATTCTCTAAATAGTTAACTACAAGCAGTTAACTTTTCTGAAAATAAAAACTACCCATAAACTCCACTAATCTACTTAAATTTGAAATAGAAATAGGATTGAATGAAGATCGTGGGTTATAAAATTGCATGTGACTAAACAGCTTCAACTTCATCATCTGCTGCATGTGCATGGGGTGTGTTAACAATCCAATTTACCAAATTGCCCTTCATAACCCAATTTACCAAATTGCCCTTGGATGGCCATGATGGAATAGGTAAGGCAACAACACTATCGTCGCGAGCCGGGTCATCATCATCAGGTGTAGTGAACGGGTTGATGACCCGATATACAAAAATATGTTTCTTCAAGTCGTTTGTTAGATCTATATATCTAATACACACCACATAGCAATCCATCTATTGATATATGATACTATAAGGCATGGGTGACTCTACAGTACAAGCAACTAAAGCAACCGCTTTAGCCCCCCAAATTTTAAGGGCCCCATAAATTGAAGAAACTACTTTAGTCTATATTTTAACATAAAAATATATGTGATAGTTTGTCAACTTTTGTGTTTTTAAGAAAGATAATAATCTATCAACTTTATGTTAACATTATACGTTTTCACGTTCAATAAAATCACATTTTAGTAATTTTTATATATTTAGAAAACGTTCACAAAAAACCACAATTTTGATGTTCGCTTTAGGCCCCAAAATATGTCGAGCCGCCACTGCTATAAGGGTCACACACTAAGCAATATTATCGAGTGCTCGTTTAATATAATTTAAACGTTAAATCGTGTCAAGACTGGACATATTATTATTTAGTGAAATTATAGATACAAATAATACAAATCAATAATTGTTATGAATGTCATCTTAATTATGACTCTCCACATTTATATTTGCAATCATGGTGACTCTTCATAGGATTAACTCTCATCTTACATTTAGTTTGAATTTATGTAGTAGCCTATATAAAGAGGCATTTGGATTCTTTCAAAGGTGTCAAAAAGAGAAAAGCGTCCCCCATCATATCTTCATTCTCTCTATATTGCTCATATATAATATAGTTTACAACACGTTATCAGCACGACGCTCGTGAAGAAGTACCATTATATTATCATACGTTCATCATGTCCAATATTGCAAAGCTTGAGTTTTTAGCCTTGGACATTACCGGGAAGAACTATTTATCATGGGTGTTAGATGCGGAAATACATTTGAATGCCAATAATCTTGGTGACACAATTAAAGAAGGAAATGAAACAACCACCCAAGACAAAGCAAAAGCAATGATTTTCCTTCGTCATCATATTCACGATGACTTAAAAAATGAGTACCTCACGGTCAAGGATCCACTTGTATTGTGGACAAATTTAAAGGAAAGATTTGACCATCAGAAAACGGTAATATTACCACGTGCCCGTTACGAATGGATCCACTTAAGGTTACAAGATTTTAAATCAATAAGCGAGTATAACTCTGCTATGTTTAGAATTACCTCACAATTGATTTTGTGTGGAGAAAATATTACTGATACAGAGATGTTGGAAAAAACATTCTCCACCTTTCACGCATCAAATATGCTATTGCAACAACAATACCGTGAAAGGGGTTTTACTAAATATTGTGATCTTATTTCATGTTTACTTGTGGCCGAACAAAATAACGAGCTCTTGATGAAAAATCATGAGACTCGTCCGGTTGGCACAACCCCATTCCCAGAAGTGAATGTGGCATCATATAATGACCAAAGTGGTCGTGGTCGTAGTCGTGAGCGTGGCCGTGGTCGTGGCCGTGATCGTGGTCGTGGTCGTGGATATAATCGAGGGAATTATCATGGTGTTCAATTTAAAAACACAAAATTCCACCAAAAGGGGCAAGAAAATGCAAAGAAATTTAATAATGAAAGTGGTAAGAATAAAAGTATAAACACATCAAATGCATGTCACCGTTGTGGAAGTAATAATCATTGGGCGCGTACTTGTCGTACGCCCAAACATTTGGTGGAACTCTACCAACAATCTCTCAAAAACAAAGGAAAAGCAATAGAAACGAATTTTGCATATGGAAACGATGATGTTCCCAGTGGTTTTCCTAAAGAAACAACTTCTTTTGATGTTGATGACTTTCTCATCGATCCAACTCATTTGGATTCCGGTGATATCATGGCCGATGCACCTCAGTTAGATGCTTGCAAATTTCCTTACATATAATTGGAATTTTAAGCATTTTCTTAATATCATGATTTGATGTTATGTTTTGTTTTATGCATATGAGATATGTTAGGAACTTATTATGGTTGAAAGTATTTTAATAAGACATTTTATTTTGCATTTTTTGTTTTGTTTTGAAGTATATGGAGCATTTAAAACATCCGATTAATGGTGAAGACATATGTCTAATCGATAGTGCAACAACGCATACAATTTTCAAGAAAAGAAATTACTTCTCAAATTTAATTATAAAAGAGGCAAACGTTGGCACTATATCCGGTAGTTCAAAATTAATTAAAGGCTTTGGAGAAGCATATGTAGTGTTACCCGGTGGAACACGGTTCAAATTTGATAATGCATTATTTGCCCCACTGTCTCAAAGAAATTTGAAAAGTTTTAAAGATATCCGTTTAAATGGATATCATATTGTGACAACATGTGAAGGACATGATGAATATCTTCAAATAACAACTATGATTTCGGGGGAAAAACATGTCCTAGAAAAATTACCCGCATTTGCATCTGGTTTGTATTGTACTAAAATTATTGAAATTGAATCAAATATGGCCATAAACCAGAAGTTTATGGACCGGGAAAACTTTATTATTTGGCATGACCGGTTAGGCCACCCCGGATCAATAATGATGCGAAAAAATTATAGAAAATTCATGTGGGCACTCTTTGAAGAACCAGAAGATTCTTCAGTCTAAGGACATTACATGTGTTGCATGCTCACAAGGAAAATTAATCGCTCGCCCATCACCGGCTAAGGTGGGGACTGAATCTCTAAGTTTCTTGGAAAGAATACATGGGGATATATGTGGGCCTATACATCCTTCTAGTGGACCATTTAGATATTTTATGGTGCTAATCGATGCATCAACTAGATGGTCCCATGTATGCTTATTATCAAGTCGCAATATGGCATTTGCACGACTACTTGCTCAACTAATAAGGTTAAGAGCACACTTTCCTGATTACCCGATCAAGAAAATTCGGTTAGACAATGCTGGTGAATTTACATCCCAAACTTTTAATGATTATTGCATGTCTATTGGGATAACTATAGAGCATCCTGTAGCTCATGTACATACACAAAATGGGCTTGCTGAATCACTTATCAAGCGACTTCAAATGGTTGCAAGACCAATGATTATGAAATCAAAACTACCGGTTACTGCATGGGGGCATGCAATTTTACATGCAGCAACATTAATTCGTATCAGGCCAACGAGTTATCATACTTCCTCCCCATTAAAGTTGGTTTTAGGTCAAGAACCAAATATTTCTCATTTACGAATTTTTGGTTGTGCCGTATATGTTCCAATAGCTCCACCCCAACGTACAAAGATGGGACCTCAAAGAAGGTTAGGAATATATGTTGGGTATGAATCACCGTCTATTATAAAGTATTTAGAACCAACAACAGGAGATTTGTTTACGGCTCGTTTTGTTGATTGTCATTTTAATGAATCAACATTCCCAACTTTAGGGGGAGATGAAAAGCAGCTAAATGGTGATATATGTTGGAATGAATTATCTTTAACTCATATGGATCCTCGAACTAAAGAGTGTGAACTTGAAGTTCAAAGAATCATACATTTACAAAGATTAGCAAATCAATTACCAGACGTATTTGCCGATCCAAAAAGAGTGACTAAGTCACATATACCAGCTGCTAATGCTCCACTAAAAATTAGTGTCCCACAAGGACAATCACAAATTGGTAATGAGTCTAATGCACGCCTAAAGCGTGGCAGACCAGTTGGTTCCAAAGACAAAAATCCTCGAAAGAAAAGGGGAGCAAATAATGAACATAACCAACTCGAGGTAATGCCAGAAAAAGAGTCTCCCGAAGAGACACTAGACATGATGGTTCAAAACGAACATAAGGTACCTGAAAACGAAGAGATCTCAATAAACTACATCATGTCTAGGAAGGTATGGAACCGAAATCAAATCGACGTCGATGATACATTTTCATATAATGTAGCGCTAGAAATCATGGAAAATAATGAGGATCATGAACCAATATCTGTTGAAGAATGCAAACAAAGACATGACTGGCTAAAATGGAAGGACGCAATTGAAGCGGAATTAAATTCCCTCACGAAACGTGAAGTTTTTGGACCCGTAGTTCATACACGTGAAGGTGTAAAGCCCATCGGATATAAATGGGTCTTTGTGCGAAAACGTAATGAAAAAAATAAGATTATAAGTTACAAGGCACGATTGGTAGCACAAGGATTTTCGCAAAGACCGGGAATCGATTATGAAGAAACGTATTCTCCAGTGATGGATTCAACAACTTTCCGTTATCTTATTAGTCTGGTAATACAGGAAGGGCTTGATATGCGTCTAATGGATGTTGTTACTGCATACCTATATGGCTCACTTGATACCGAGATTTACATGAAACTACCTGCAGGATTCAAATTACCAGAATCATGTAAATCAAGTTCTCGAGAACATCTTGCAGTTAAATTAAACAAATCATTATATGGGCTAAAACAATCTGGGCGTATGTGGTACAATCGCCTTAGTGAGTATTTGTTGAAAGAAGGTTACAAAAATGATTCTATTTGTCCATGCATTTTTATTAAAAGATCAGAATCAGATTTTGTTATAATCGCTGTGTACGTAGATGATTTAAATATAATTGGTACTCCTAGGGAGCTCCATAAAGCAATTGAATACTTGAAAAAGGAATTTGAAATGAAAGATCTTGGAAAGACAAAATTTTGTCTCGGATTACAAATTGAACATCTTAAAGATGGGATACTTGTGTATCAAGAAACCTATATAGAAAAACTACTCAAAAGGTTTTATATGGATAAATCACATTCATTGAGCACTCCAATGGTTGTTAGGTCACTCGATGTTGAAAAGGATCCCTTTCGACCACCTGGAGAGGAAGAAGAAATTCTTGGCCCGGAAGTACCATATCTAAGTGCAATTGGTGCCTTAATGTTCCTTGCTAGCCATACACGGCCAGATATATCATTTGCACTAAATTTGTTGGCGAGGTACAGTTCATGTCCAACAAGGAGGCACTGGAACGGTGTGAAACAAATATTTCGGTACCTTCAAGGTACAAAAGATATGGGCTTATATTTTACTAATCAATCGAAAACAAGTTTGGTTGGCTTTGCAGATGCAGGTTATATGTCTGATCCTCATAATGGTCGATCTCAAACTGGATATTTATTCACACATGGAGGAACAGCAATTTCATGGCGTTCAGTGAAACAAACAATCACAGCCACTTCATCTAACCATGCAGAAATATTAGCAATACATGAAGCAAGTAGAGAATGTGTTTGGTTGAGGAATGTAATACAACATATTAATGGCTCTTGTGGCATTTCTTCGGAGAATAAGGAACCAACAATAATACATGAAGATAACGCAGCATGCATTACACAACTTAAGGAAGGATACATCAAAGGAGACCGAACCAAACACATTTTACCAAAGTTTTTTTTTACACATGATTTACAAAAGAATGGTGATATTGTAGTCCAACAGATTCGCTCTTGTGAAAATTTGGCAGACTTGTTTACCAAATCACTTCCAACATCAACATTCAAGAAATTGGTTCACGGGATCGGGATGCGTCAAATCAAGGAGCTTAACTAATAAGCATTAGGGGGAGAAATACACAAGTTGCACTCTTTTTCCCTTAGCTATGGTTTTATCCCACTGGGTTTTCCTAGCAAGGTTTTTAATGAGGCAACATCACCAAGTGTGTATTAAAATAAAATAGTATTTTATTATGTGGATAGTCAAGGGGGAGTGTTATGAATGTCATCTTAATTATGACTCTCCACATTTATATTTGCAATCATGGTGACTCTTCATAGGATTAACTCTCATCTTACATTTAGTTTGAATTTATGTAGTAGCCTATATAAAGAGGCATTTGGATTCTTTCAAGGGTGTCAAAAAGAGAAAAGCTTCCCCCATCATATCTTCATTCTCTCTATATTGCTCATATATAATATAGTTTACAACAATAATATTGATTATTGTTATTTGTATGAGTGATAAATAAAGCATAAATTTGGGTTTATATTCTAATTCAATTATCTTTTAATGGTAATTCTTTGTGCATTAATCTAATTAGTTAATTAGTAACTAATTTAGGTTAACTAAATTATGAGACTTTAATCTTGGTTCCAACTAAATAGATTATAGACTTGGTTCACATGAAATGTTTAGTTGGATGATAACCATGTACAAGTCTTGAAGCATAAGGAACAAGTTGTCGACCGCTATTTAGGGAAGGGAAGCGTGATGAAACCACCCTTTAACCACATGGAAGACTTCACAAGTATTTGGTCAAGAATAAGGTGGTGACGTGGAAGGAAATCTCAACTCTTATTGATTCTTTTTGGATTACATGTGCGACGTGGCATCATATCCATTCATTTCCATCAATGTTGGCCAAATTTTGGATTGAAATGTGAGAGTCTCTCATTTGTTGGTAGACTTAATCACACATATGTTCTTGAGAGCAAATATCAAGTCTCTAAATAATAGAGTCTTTGATTCATCTTCTTATATTTTATTCAACAATACTCGTGGTCACAAATATCATACTTGTGTGTATAGATATATCCCTCTTCTAATAAAATACTAAATATATTACTAATTATCATCATATTTCATCTCATAAGGTTTTTCTCTTCAAAAACACATTTACATATTTTATTTAATATTTCCATATTTAGTCCATTTATTTTTGGAAAATTAATAAATAAACATTTTATTAAATCAATTAGTCATTATTATCATTGACTCATATTTTTTTAATTATTATCAAAAAATAATATTTTAAAAAAATTAAGAATTAAAAAGTAGAAGATTTTAAAAATGCGAGTTTTCAAAGTTTTATTATTAAAAAAGCGAGTTTTTAACATTTTATTATTAAAAAAACAAGGTTTTTTAGAATTTTACATATAAAATTTTAAATTATTACTTTTGTATTTTAAAAAATATGTGTTAGAATAAAGTTTACTAATATTTAATTAAGTTTGATATTTATAAATAAATTTTTTATTTTGATTTGTAAATTTTAATAGTTAGTTTTTAACTAAAATTAAGAAACTTGTAAATATTTATTTTTAAAAACTGTGTTATATTTTAAACTTTAATTTTTTTAAATAACGACATTTATTTTTCAAAAAATAAAATAGCTTTGGTTTCAATTCTAATTTGTTAGTTTTAATTTTGGAATTTTAAATTTAAATTGTGTCGATATATTAAGTAGTGAAATTTAAAATTTTGAAGTTTTAATTTAAAAGACGATATATTGTTGAAATTTAAATTTTATTTGTATCATTTTATTTTTTTTAAATGAGAGATTTAGTATTAAATGTTTAGCGAGATTTTCCGTATACAAGTGCAGATAGTATCTATTAATCAGAGCATATTGATGATAATTTAGATGAAAGTTTATAATCTATTGTTTTTCTAAATGTACTTAAATTATCAGGTTTGTCAAATCATCAATTAGTTCTAAATGTCGGTGTTCCAGTTATGCTACTAAGAAATAATGATAACAAAATGGTTTATGTAATGTAACAAGACTTCAGGTCAAATCAATAGGTAATTGCGTTATAGAAGCGGAGATTATATATGGAAGCAACATTGGTTATCACAATTTTATTCTTATAATTGGGTTAACACATTCAGACAAAAGAATTTTATTTAAATTTCAAAGAAGAAAGTATACAATTGTTGTATGTTTTGCAATGACCATGAAATAAAGTTTAGGGCAATCATTTTCAAAGGTTGGTTTGTATTTGAAAGAACCAGTGTTTAGTCATGGTCAACCGTATGTTGAATTATCAAGAGTTAAAAATAGAGATGGACTCAAACTATTAATCTTTGGTAAACATGGAAAAGTTATCAATAGCACGTCAAATGTTGTATACAATGAAGTATTTTTAAAGTTGTAAATTATCATTGTAAGGTTTCATTTGACAAGTAATTTAATGTATTGTAAAAAGTACACCACTTATAAAATGTATTTTCATGTATTTTTTTTATATCCATATAATCTTAACATTTAACAAAATTGAAAAATTACCAATACAATATCAAATTTGTATAAAAAAGCCGTTAAAATATTTATTAATATAATATTAAGAGTAAACTCTGGCTTTAGTCCTTGTGGTTTAGGTAAATTCCCTATTTTAGTCAATTAGTTTTAATTTCTCTTTTTTAGTCACTGTGGTTTCATTTTTGTTTCAATTAAAGCCACACCTCTAACACCATTTTTTTTTTGTTAACTTTTTTGTGAAAAGTAAAAAAATACCCATACAACTAATAAAAATTACATAAAGACAAAAATGCACACCACTATTATCTTTCTTCTCCATAAAAACCCTAAAATCCACCTCCACCTCCATTTCCACCACCACACACCTCCACCTTCATTGCCACCACCACCCACAAAAATCCGGCCACTCTCCACCGCCTCTCCTCTTTCCAAACCTAACCTAACCTACTTCCCCACCACCACACCACCATAACTTCCCCATCTCTGTTTCTCCATCTCTCTACCCTCTCTGTCTCTCTCTTTTCTTTCTCTCTCTATCATTTCGGACACCAGGAATGACACCACTGAATAGCCATTGTTTCCTTCTTTATATACACTCAAGATCCGGCTCAAAATAGGGGGAAAGAGGGAGCATCAGGGCTCCGGATACCACCATCGACTACAACCCCAAAAATCGAGGTGGCAGTGTAGTGAACGGAGGTGGGTGGTGGCTTCGCCGGAAAAACGCGGTGGTGGTGGGTTTTCATGATTGATTGATTGTTTCTCCTCGATTTTGAATCTTGTTCTTGAATTTTGAATTTTGTTTTTTAGGTTTAGGGTTAGTTGTGTAAGGCCCAAAAATCCGGGAACCCTACTTATTAGCACAAACACAAGCTAAGTAGCCATACACTTCAAATAAACTCAATTCATTGTAGCGGAATTCAAATTGTCAAACAATGGTGAACGACCCAACTCAAACGTAACCAAAGTCTAGCAATAATATTCAAACAACTCAGCGAAATAAACTACTAAATAAATGTCATCACGAACACACGGTAACCAAACACCATCCAGAAGCCGCCAGCTCACACTTTCTCTTTACCTTAAATACATGCTTAAAAAGTAAGCTACACCGAGTGAGCTCAATAGTAACTTAATAGGGATATTAAATCCCGAAACCATTATAAAAGCGGTTTACATCTCAAAAGGTTTAACTCGTTTAAATAGTTCTCAAAAAATCAAATATATATAATCATCGACACACAAGTATATCCCGTTCACTGGTCCGAGAACACAAGTAAACAAAATCTCCTGCCTGACTATCGTCAGACACAATAATCAGTTGACTAACATCAACACATTAACCCGTTGACTAACGTCAACACAATACCAAGCTTACGCTCGACATCCTGCCACGACATTTAAGTACGTGACACAAAACTCATACACACATGCAAGCATAACGATTATTTAAAGAAAAATATATATATATTTCGTCACCGAAAGCGTCATCTATGCATGCATTCACTAAAAACACATTTCACATGTATTTATGCCCAAAAACAATAAAACGTTTAAAAGTGGGCGATAGAAACTCACCTTTGCTCGACACACTTCGATCTTTAGAACTCGCTAACGCTTCGTGCTCGCCTTTCGACCTTGCACCTATAATACACACAATTCATGATTCAAAACACGACCCGTCATTAAAACTTCACCTACACGACTAACCCTATGTCGCACAAGACCACATGCACATGCACATGCATGGCCTTCATGCATCACGTGAATCCCCCGTTCACCTTCCCAACGTTCATCTCATATTCGGCTCCATTCCGGGTCCCCGAACTCGCTAAACACCACCTTTGTTCATCACTACGCACCAAAGTGCCTCTCACGCGCATCCCCCGCTCTTGCCCGGCTCCGTACTAGCGCCGTCCGGTCCCCAGGACTGTCGTCGTGTGTCACACCCCGGATTTAGCCTACCCGGGCATGCAACCAACGATTGGTACCTGTTTCTTATTTTATATCATCAGAGTTTCATAAACACGGTAGAATAGTTCATAACTCATGATCTTTCAAAAGACGGGGAATCTCCCGTTTCATTTCATTATAATAGGGATAAACCCTGATATTTTACACAAACGTTATTTTACAAAACCAAGGTTTACATGAGCCATTTCTTTCAAACTGATGTCTAGGGTGGATGTTCCCTTTTTCATGACATCTTTCATTTCTTGTCATAACATGGCTAAATCAATATCAAATCATCTTTGGTTACCTGTAAAACGTTTGAAAATATTTTATCAGTATAAACTAGTGAATACAAGTATATTGGAATCATAATTTGACAAGCGTGAATAGATAGAACAATTTGTCCATAGTTTCTGGTCAATTTACACAGTCAACGGACTAACCACCAGCCACACCAGGGACCTTGGATATATTTTTATGTCTATCTACCTTACGCTTTAAGCGATGGGCTTTACAACAACCAAGGGTTCAACCCCTAGCCTTGTTACAACTTCTCATCTGTAACACGTGTATATATACGTGACTCTATGGGCTGACTGCTATATATTAAATCACCTTATGCAACCGACGATTATATTAATTCATTCAAGTCCAATTACAATCAAAACCATTTTCAGTTTTGAAATCCTTTTATAAAAATACAAGTATTCACCTTGACAGAGTCTTGGCTTAGTAAGCTTCTAGAGTGAGTGTTCTAGTGGGCAGCGTCTCTACTTAGATCGTCTAGCTTGGATTCTCCAATGAGCGTTTCCTAGCTTCTTGGCTTTCTCTAAAACGACCTGGCACCTCGGGAACTTAACAGTACGAGCGGGAATGATTTTAGGATAGTGGGATATCAGTTTAGAACTCAAGAACTCGAGTTTAAGTGTGAGGAATGGTCTAACCACGAGCTTGCTATTTATAGTGTAAATTGGTGGCTGTGACGGATCGTTACGGGTGGTGACGGTCCGTCACCGCTTTGGTCGTAACGGACCGTTACCGGCGGTGACCGTCCGTCACCGCGTTAGGGTTAGCGAGTCAGCTGACACGCGTTAGCCTCCGTTTGAATTACGGCGTGACAGACCGTTATGGAGTTGTGATGGTCCGTCATAGGGTTTCCACGCTTCATAATCAACCCGCTAGTCAGTGGACACGTGGCATGTCAGCATTGTGTGCGTGCTCAGCCCGTAACGGACCATTACGGGCCATGAGGGTCCGTTACCGTCCATTTTTCTTGTTTTTCACTTTTGGTCCTTGATCTTTTACATATTTAAACTTCTAGTCCCTTAACTTTTATTTTTATAATATTTGGCATAAAAATTTTAAGAAATGTTACATTCTCCCCAACTTTTGAAAAATCTCGTCCTCGAGATTCACTGGAACAAGTGTGGATATTTCTTCTTCATTTCTGATTCTAGTTCCCAGGTGTATTGAGGACCACGTTTAGAATTCCACTTGACTTTGACAAGCTTTAATCTTTTCTTCTTTAGCTTTTTAGTTCGACGACCTTCTATTTGTAGAGGTTGTTCTATAAATTTTAGTTTTTCGTTTACGTCTATATCTTGTAAAGGCATTATCAAAGATTCATCAGCTAGACATTTACGAAGATTAGATACATGGAATACGTCATGTATTCCACTCATCTCTTCTAGTAATTCAAACTGATAAGTCACTAGTCCAATTTGTTTAATAATTTTGAAGGGTCCAACAAATCAAGCACTTAGTTTACCTTTCTTTTCGAATCGAACAACACCTTTCCAAGGTGATACTTTTAATAACACTTTATCTCCAATGTTAAATTCCAGTGGTTTTCTTCTTTTATTTGCGTAGCTCTTTTGTCTATCTCTTGCTGCTTTTAATCTTTCTTGTATTTGAACTACTTTGTCAGTTGTTTCCAGAACAAGTTCAGGACCTGATAATTGGTTTTCTCCAATTTCATCCCAGCATACAGGCGTTCGACATTTTCTTCCATACAAGTCTTCAAAAGGTGCTGCCGGAATGCTTGTGTGATAACTATTGTTGTATGAGAATTCCATTTGGGGTAGGTGATCATCCCAACTATCACCTAAATCTATCACACAGGCTCGAAGCATATCTTCTAAAGTCTGAATTTTTCTTTCACTTTGCCCATCTGTTTGTGGATGATAGGCAGTGCTCAAGTTCAGAAGAGTTCCCATGGCTTCTTAGAAACTTTGCCAGAATCAGGATGTAAAACGACTATCTCTATCTGACACTATGGTTCCCTATCACACTTAGAGAATTTAGCATACAATTTCTCTTTTCTCAGAAGTTCAAGCACTATTCTGAGATGATTTCCATGATCTTTCACATTTCTAGAAAAAAAAAGTATATCGTCAATGAAAATGATTACAAATTTACCTAGATAGGGTTTACAAATACGATTCATCATATCCATAAATGCGACAGGAGCATTAGTAAGTCCAAACGGCATAACGGGAACTCATCATGTCCATATCTGGTTCGGAAAGCTATTTTAGGAATATCTTCTTCTTGAACTTTTAATTGATGATATCCCGAGCGAAGATCTATTTTAGAAAAATATCATGCGCCTTGTAATTGATCAAATAGATCATCGATTCTAGGAAGGGGATAACAATTCTTAATCGTTACTTTATTTAGCTCCCGGTAATCAATGCACATCCGCATGGTACCGTCTTTATTTTTAACAAAAAGAATTGGAGCACCCCAAGGAGATGAACTTGGGCAAATGAATCCTTTTTCAAGCAATTCATCTAATTGATTCTTCAATTCTTTCATTTCAGTTGGGGCTGATCGGTAAGGAGCTTTGGCAATTGGCGTTGTTCCTGGTACAAGATTGATTTTGAATTCTACTTCTCTCTCGGGTGGTATACCCGGTAATTCATCTAGGAATACATCGGCATAATCAGCTACTACCGGTACATTTTCAATCTTTTTTTCTTTTGTACTGGTAGAATCTGAACCAAGTATGCAATGCATCCTTTCTGAAGGCATTTGGTTGCTTTCAACATCGAAATAATTCCCAGGGGTCGGTTTTGTTTGTCGCCATAAATTGTTAAAGATTTTTCAGGAGGAATTCGAATTTCTATAGCCTTTTTATCACAAAGGATATGGGCTTGGTTACTTGCTAACCAATCCATTCCTAAGACAACATCAAATCCTGCTAATGTCATAGGCATTAATTGCACAGGCATGATGTGTCCAGATATTGTGATAGTACAGTCATCTAAGAATTCAGAAATTTTAACGAGATTTCCTTCGGTCGTTTCTACTTCATAAATCTTATCTAGTGGAACTAAGGGTTTATTTAATACATTACAAAATTTATAATCTATAAAACTCAAATTTGCACCAGAGTCAGATAGTACTTTAGCATAAATATTGTCAACGAGGAATGTACCAGTGACTGCATCTGGAACAGCTGCAGCATCACGAGTATTAAGTACGAAAGCTCGTACATTTTTCTTGTTTCCTTCATTGGCCTTTGTCCTACTAGATCTTGATTTAAAATTGCCAGTCTCTCCACTATTGAAACAGGAGATGTTTTTCTTCTTTGGGCAGTTTTCAAAGACATGCCCATTTTGCTTTCAAAAATGGCAATAGTATTTCTTGAAGAAGCATTCTCCAGTATACCTCTTCTTGCAGACTGATTTTTTTCCTTCTAGGGAGAATTATTTTTCTGACTATTCGTACCTCTTTTGGCCTCTCTTGCCTTTCCTTCTTCTTGTTTTCTTATCATACCTTCAGTTAGAATTCCTCCTAACTGTACGACAGAAGCAATGGTCTGAGGCATAGTAGCCTTGACCATATCCCTGATCTCTTCTGTAAGACCCCAAATATATCTTTTGATTAGATTGGATTCGGGGGTTGAGAGATGTGGAACTAAACGAGCATATTCGAACATCTTGGAGACATACTACTGATGTTTAGTTCCCTCCATATGGAGATTCAAAATTTTTGTTTCAATTCTCTCTCTCTCATTAATGGGATAGGATCTTTGGATCACCATTTCCTTAAATTCTTCCCACTCCATGGCATAGGCCTTGTGTCTACCCATGGCTTGAATGATAGAGTTCCACCACTCCAGAGCTTCATCTTTAAAAAGATTTGATGCATAAAGCACCATATCTTCATCAACACATTTGCTGATGGAGATAACGGATTTGGTCTTTTCTAACCATCTTAGGGCTGCAACTGCACCCTCATTCCCGGCATTTATCAAAGGTTTACATCCCTGGAATGCACGGAACGTACATCCCTTCTTTCTTTTTCTTTTCTTACTAACTTCTTCATCATTTCTTGATGAATTGTCTCCATTTGAACTATGGTTTTCTTCTCGGTTGTTTTTAGATTCAACAAGTTTATTTTTCGCTTTATCTTCTTTTATAGATTTTAGAATTTTAGGAAGAATTTCCTCTATTCCTTCTACAACCATTTTCTTTATCTTTGCTTTCTGTTACAGTTGTTTAGATGTTTCATTTTGGATTTGTTTGCTCTTCCCCTAGTATTATGAAAAGGACCTTGTTTCAAAATTCTACTCACAAGAGGAATTTTATTAATATTGGAATATATATTACAAAGATCGGAAAGGAAATTTACATATAACCCTGGTTACGGACATTTTCTAGCATTTGTCTTAATGCTCTATTCTGGGCGTATACATATGCTAATCTATGATTCTCTTTCCAATTCTGCTACTCGTTCCTGTAAGGCTCTAATATGATCATTATCAGAACTTTTCTCATTTTCTTGAGGATTTTGTACATTCGTAGACTCATAATACTCGTATGGCCTATTAGAATCTTCTCTTTCTTCTCCTTCAGGAACATGATTATTTTCATAAGGGATTTCAGGTTGTCCCTGATAATAATAAGGATTATAATATGAATTTTCTCCATAATCAGGATTCCGGCTTGCGGCCGTTGGAGCATAATGAAAACTGATGGAAGGTACATAAGGATTTACTGGAGGTTTTAATTCTCCTAAGCTCCGATATGTACTTTCAGTATGTTTTGAACTGGTTCTAGTTTCTAAATCCGTCTCATTTGTAAGCTGGAATTCATATTCAGGTGGAGCATATTTTTGAACATTGAAGGGACCTTTTCCTTTTCCAGTCATCTGAATAGAACAAAATACTTTTATATATATTTTTATTTTACATACTGAAATAGTAAATTATACTATTTATTACATTTTGTAGACTGGGGTGGTTATCATTCCAGAGTAGTACCTCTATCTAAAATGTTCACAGGAAAGAATGACGGGTCTAGAAGAGATTTATACACTATTCTTTCCTTAGACAAAACATTCAGTTTGCCAGATAACTACATACCGGTCTGATGGTTACCCTTACGTCTAGTTAATTGATTCTTTATTTTTATCTTTTTTTTATTTTTCTTTCTCTAGTTGACGAACTTTTTCCTTGAGCTGCCTTGATTCTTTCTTTACTTCATCAGTTTCTCTTAAGGCACGATCAATGAATTCTATGGGTGTTCCAAGATGAGCTGAAGAGTAATTATAATGAGGAGGTGGTTCACGAATACCAAATAATATGTCGTTAAACACATTATGGTACGAATCATCGGAACCATCTGTTGGTTCATTGATATACTCCTCAAACATTGTTGGAAGAGTATAATGATTTTCTTCACCAACTGGATAGAGGTATGGGTCTTGAGTTTCCATTTCAAGTTCTGCTTCCTCAGGTATTTCTTGATATACCTATTCCATTTCCTTTGCAAATACGCGTACATGCTCTGTTGACATTCTAACACGCATTTTTGGTTTAGTAGACCGACTTGGTCCAGCTTCATTTATGTCTACTTGTTTTACTGGAGGTGGAGTATCACTTCTCCAATTCTCAAAATCTGAAGTACCTTCCATCCAGGATGAGCTAGATTGATTTTGATGATAGGATTCATTGTCAGAGACAATGATAGGATCAGAAAGGGAGTCAATGGTATCAGAAATGATTACATGATTTTCCATGGATCCAGTAGGATGATAACATTCTTCTTCAGATCGTTCGAAGATATAAGCATAGTAACTATTTACAGACATCTGTATAGTTATCACTTAATTATTATGGAGATCTACCTACTTTTCTTAATAGGCGGTCTATAATGGTTTAAGCTTAGATACCTTACCTAAGTATCTTAATTGCTAAAACCAAATAATATCAGAATCATGTTACAGCTAAGATACTAATTTCTAGTATCTAATATGCTGAACCAAATGGCTTTGATACCAACCTGTCACACCGTAGATTAGCCTACCCGGGCGTGCGACCAACGATTGGTACATGTTTCTTATTTTATATCATCAGAGTTTTATAAACACGACGGAATAGTTCATAACTCATGATCTTTCAAAAGACGGGGTATCTCCCATTTCATTTCATTATAATAGGGATAAACCCTGATATTTTACACAAACGTTTATTTTACAAAACCAAGGTTTACATGAGCCATTTCTTTCAAACAGATGTCTAGGGTGGATGTTCTCTTTTTCATGACATCTTTCATTTCTTGTCATAACATGGCTAAATCAATATCAAATCATCTTTGGTTACCTGTAAAACGTTTGAAAATATTTTATCAGTATAAACTAGTGAATACAAGTATATTGGAATCATAATTTGACAAGCGTGAATAGATAGAACAATTTGTCCATAGTTTCTGGTCAATTTACACAGTCAACGGACTAACCACCAGCCACACCAGGGACCTTGGATATATTTTTATGTCTATCTACCTTACGCTTTAAGCGATGGGCTTTACAACAACCAAGGGTTCAACCCCTAGCCTTGTTACAACTTCTCATCTGTAACACGTGTATATATACGTGACTCTATGGGCTGACTGCTATATATTAAATCACCTTATGCAACCAACGATTATATTAATTCATTCAAGTCCAATTACAATCAAAACCATTTTCAGTTTTGAAATCCTTTTATAAAAATACAAGTATTCACCTTGACAGAGTCTTGGCTTAGTAAGCTTCTAGAGTGTGTGTTCTGGTGGGCAGCGTCTCTGCGTTGATTGTCTAGCTTGGATTCTCCAATGAGCGTTTCCTAGCTTCTTGGCTTTCTCTGAACGAACCGGCACCTCGGGAACTTAACAGTACGAGCGGGAATGATTTTAGGATAGTGGGATATCAGTTTAGAACTCAAGAACTCAAGTTTGAGTGTGAGGAATGGTCTAAACCCGAGCTTGCTATTTATAGTGTAAATTGGTGGCTGTGACGGACCGTTATGGGTGGTGAGGGTCCGTCATCGCTTTGGTCGTAACGGACCGTTACCGGCGGTGACGGTCCGTCACCGCTTTAGGGTTAGCGAGTCAGCTGACATGCGTCAGCCTCCGGTTGAATTGCGGCGTGACAGACCGTCACAACCATTTTTTTTTATAATATTTGGCATGAAAATTTTAAGAAATGTTACACTATGATCTTTCGGAACCACCACAGCCCTTCGCCGCCACCACCGAGCAACCACAACCCCGTCACAGCCACTGCCGAGCCACCACATTCCAGTGCACGGCCTGCGGGCCTTCCCTCGCTGGTGTCATGCCCTTCCCCGCGTCAACCCAACCGTGAACAGCCCCTTTCGGGGACTGTCGTGACCCTCCAGCACCACCGCCGGCCGCCTTGTCTGAATCCCGACCGGACACCCGTAGTGTCTATCCCCACCATCTTAGGGTTTTCGGCTAACTCCCACTCGACACACAGAGGCTTCAAATGACAAAAACGATAATACGCAAGGAATATAGGAATAATACCTTCGATCCGAGTGACTCGTGTCAATCGAATCCCCAATCGTCTCGTTCTTCACGAAACCTTGCCTCTAGCAAAACCCTAAAAGCCGTAAATGTGTTAAACCCAACGATTCAAAGATCAAAACTCATAACGAATGATTAAGGATCGAGATCTACCTTAATCCGGCTTCGAATCGCAATGATTGGTTCGCTCCTCTCCTTCTCCTTGTTCTCGGCCACAAACAACACAAATGGGGGTCCTCCCCTTATGCCGTACGATATAAGGCACCCCCCTGTGGGCCAGGTTTGGCCCACACCCGTAATCGATCCCTCTTTTTTATTCTTTTTTGCTAATGAATTTGACCATTCGTGCTTGGATCCGGATGTTGGTTAACGATTTTTGAACTAGAATCTAAATGTTTCTTTATATCTTAGACAAACAGAGGGTAATTTGGTAGAGAGAGAGCGCACGTAGAGAGATAATAGAGAGTGGTGGGTGACAGGATATTTAGGGTGGTGGAGGGTGGCCGGATACTTAGGGTGGTGGAGGGTGGCCGGATATTTAAGGTGGTGAAGGGTGGCCGGATTTTTGTGTGCGGTGGTGGCAATGGAGGTGGAGGTGGGTGTATATTTTAGGGTTTTTATAGAGAAGAAGATAGTGGAGTTGGGTATTTTTGTCTTTTCACAAAAAAGTTAACAGAAAATTTTAACGGTATTAGTCATTTGGCTTTAATTGAAACAAAAATAAAACCACAGTGACTAAAAAGGTGAAATTAAAACTAATTAACTAAAATAGGGAATTGACCCAAACCAAAGGGACTAAAACCGGAGTTTACTCAAATATTAATGTTTCACATGGGGTTAAAGCTAGAATGTGTGTGTGTGTGTGTATATATATATATTTATATATATATATATATATATATATATATATATATACACACATAGAGAGAGAGAGGAAGGTTAAAGTACAAAGTGTGTTTTACCTAAAAAGTGTAGGAAGTAATATAGGCCTTTGATCGACTAATCTAATGGCTAATATTGATTTAGAAGTTAATTAATGCTAGAGTGGTAAAATAGAAATTTTTCCTTTGTGTTAACTTTCATTTTGCATTTAATATTAGTTCCACCATCATTTTTATACTAAAAATAACTTTTTATACATTATTTTTTTTAAAAAAAATTACACCATAAAATCGAGCATTTTTTATCTTTAATTTGAGTATATTATTGTTATACTTTTTGTATAAAAAAATGTTTTTTTCAGAAAAAAGATAATGCTCGAAATATATGCTAGTTACCATTATCAACACAGTTATATTGTATAACAGTACAGTTATAAATGTTAAACCAGCACAGGTTATGATCATATAACTGTGTTGTTTTCTGCGCACATAAATGACGTAAATACCCTTGGTCATGGAATCGGTATTGTACACGTGGCACACTCTCCTAGCTTCCTATCCTTTTTCGACAAAAACCACTTTGTAGTGGAACCTTTCTCTCTCTTTCTATCTCTCTCTCTATATATATATATATCTCTTTCTCTCTCTCTCTCTCTATATATATATATATAGAGAGAGAGAGAGAAATTCATTTCAGAACAAAGAAATTTTGCAAAAACAGAGAGAATAAACCTAAATCATTTAATTTTTTGATCCATGATAAATTTTCTTAAAATTTCACTTCTTACATACAAATATGTATGTTTATGTACTTAAAAAACCATTAAACTAGTTTTTTTGTATGTTTTTATATATTTAAAAATTCCCTACACATGTTTAGGTTATGTGTAGATAAAAAAAACCTACACATGAATTATACATGCGTAGGTTTTTATATAAACGAAATTTGTTCTTATTTTTTTGTTTGAATTTCATGAAAAACGAATAAACATTACATTTATATAATTTTCTTATTTTCTAATATTGAAAAAGTGAATGATTCGTTTTGTTCTGTGTGTTCTCGCACTATGGTTATGGAATAGGGGTGTGCAAAGTCGGTTTTGACCTCTTCCATAACCATAACCGCTTGGTCGGTTATGCCCTATTCCATAACCATAACCATAACCATAACCATAACCATAACCATAACCATAACCATAACCGCTTGGTTGGTTAACCACATTTCGGTTAACCGTCGGTTAACCTCTTTTCTGTTAACCGTCGGTTATGGGTCGGTTTCGGTTAAGGTTAATTAACCACTTTCATTTCGTAATCATGAATCACATCTTTTTAGGAAAAGACCTGAGATTATGTTAGTAATATTCATTTTTTGTAGTCATAACTTGATAATTAATGTATTAGTTATCTACAAATTTATTTGAAAATGGACTTGAAAAATTTGTGCATATATATTTTTTGTACCCTTAACAATAACCATAGTGAATGAGTGAAATCATTTATATTTTGTGCATATATCTTATGCAAAGGGTTGTATCGGTTCGGTTCGGCTTTAGTTCGGTTATGGGACACCCTTAACCATAACCATAACCGCTTGATCGGTTAATCAAATAACCTTAACCATAACCGTCGGTTAATTTTGGTTATCGGTTAATTCGGTTCGGTGACAGTTCGGTTATCGGTTAATTTCGATTAACGGTTAATGTTTGCTCACCCCTATATATATATGTGTGTATATATATATATATATATATATATATAATATGCATATATATATCTATACTATATAATAAATAAATATTTTTCCATGCCACGTGTCGCCTCCATATTCATTTTCATCATTTTTTTCCGTCTTTCTCTCTTATTAAATACACTTTCATCTTTTAATAATAATATATTTTTGAAGAAAATACTAATTATACTAATAAAACACATTTATTTTTATTTATCTCTTATTATATGAAATCTAATTATGTAACTTTATTTTCAATCAAATCATAAATGATAGTAATTAGCGTATTTTCGAAACCCAATTATATATTAATTTTTATATATTTTGAATTTTTTTATCTGTAATATATGTAATACATTTTTACACATATAAAATATATACATAAAGATTTAAGAATTTTATGTATTGATATTTTTTACCCGTGTGTAATACACGGGATCTAAGCTAGTATATGAATATATATATATACACACATATATATATATATATACATATATATGTATATATATATACATATATACGTACATATATATGTGTATATATACATATATACGTACATATATATACATATATACGTATATATATATATATATGTACATATATATGTATATATATACATATATACGTATATATATACATATATAGGGGAGGGTTTAATTGGGAACCCTAAAAAAAGAGGGAACTAGGGAACCATTCTCAACCACACATTTCAAACAAGGAAAAAACAAGCCAAACGGTAAATGCTAAACGTTAAACTCTAAAACTAAACCGTAAAACCTAAATGCTAAATGCTAAAATCTAAACCGTAAAACATAAACCCTAAAGTTAAATGCTAAACGCTAAAAGGTAAACCGTAAAACCTAAACGTTAAAACTAAATGCTAAAAGCTAAACCGTAAAACCTAAACGTTAAAGTTAAATGTTAAAAGCTAAATGCTAAAAGCTAAAAGCTAAACCCTAAAAGCTAAACATTAAAGCTAAATGCCAAACAAAAAAAAAAACTAAAAGCTAAACCCTAAAAACTAAGCACTAAAACTAAATATTAAAGCTAAACCATAAAAACTAAATCTCAATTGAAACCATAAAAGCTAAAAATCAGAAACTAATAATCAATAAAAACAGCGAACAAATTGATTAAAACATATTTGAATCGAATTTATTAACTAATGAAGCTAGAGCGCAGTGGTAACGCAACTTTTATAAGGTATCCCTTGAAAGCCAAAAGTCGCTGGTTCGAATCCAAGGTCCTGCCTAATTTTTATCTTTTTTTCCCACACAAAATGTGTGGCTGAGAATTGTTCTACGATTCCCTTTTGAACCTTCCTCTATATATATAATAGTTCTACTATAATACTAGTTAATACATAAAATAGTTCTTCATCTACTAGATTTTGTTAAACGATTTTTGGCTAGCCCTTGCTTGAGCCACTTGCTTGGTGTGGATACTTTATAGTGGAGATTTCGTTCTTCCTATCTCTACATCAAAGGACAACCACTTTGCATTAAAGGTTATAGCCATTCTAACACCCTATGGTTGTTTTTTTTTTCAAGTGTTCTTGCAAATGAATTATGTGGGGAGTTTTATAAAATGCTTCTAAAATGTTGTATATCTCAATTCTTCCGTTGTTACACATTTTCTAAAACGATATACAAAATCACAATATAGTTGGCTGTAACTCTCCTACGATTTACCAAAACAAAAAAAGAATTTGATAATTTATTAAAATTTTGACAGCATAACAGTAGTAAATCGAACATTTTTATTACATATTTTAAACTATTATTCTAAGGATTATTGGATTTTAATAATCTCATATTTTACCAATTGGTCAATAATAATCACAACTGATAATATTCTTACCACCAGTCCCTACTTTCAAACTATTTTCTTACATTGGATCCCCCGTTAAAAAACTTAACGCCCGTTAGATTTTATATGACGTGGACATCTGCAAACCGCCGGAAAGTCGAGTCAAGCTAGCAGTGGTCTCGTGGTCAGTTTTGAAATTGGCTCGGGTTGTGTTTAACTGGTCTCGTTAAACACCACTGTTGTCTCCGTTTAGACTTGCTAGAAAAAAGAGACCAGTTAAACACCATCAGAACTAATTTCAAAACCCACCACGAGACCACTACTACCTTGACTCGACTTTCCGGCGGTTTGCGGATGTCCACGTCATATAAATCTAACGGCGTTGAGTTTTTTTAACAGGGGGTCCAATGTAAGAAAATAGTTTGAAAATAGGGACTGATGGTAAGAATATTCTCAGTTGAGATTAGTATTAGCCAATTGGTAATAGGTGGGATTATTAAAATCCAATAATCCTTATTCTAACACCCGGCCAAGAGTGGCGGTCCACACTAGCTAATGCTATTATCTATACTTCTATACTATATAATAAATAAAGTTTTTGGTGAGACACTTGTCATTCTGCTATGCATCCCTGTCCTGTTTTTCCCGCCTCTCTCTCCTATTAATTATACAAATTTTCTTAATTGTTTTTTTATAATTTTTTTCCCGACTCTCTCTCCTATTAAATAATAATGATTTCTATAATTCTTTTTATAAAACGTTTTTATTTTAAAAAAAAATAGGTTTGTTCATAAAACATTTTTAGAAATTGAACATTTCTTTCATTATTTTTATAAAACATTTTTAAAAAATAACTATATAAAGTTTCTAAAATTTGTATTAAAAAACTATATAATATGTCCTAAATATGTAATATGTAAAATTTTATTAATAAGTATATAACATTGTTTTTATTCAACCAGTGTAATACACGGGGTTTCTAACCTAGTTAGTAGTAAACAAGTAAAATAAGTTAGAAAACTTACTGCACTCTACACGCTTTCAAAGTAAGCCAACGACTCTCCCTCCCAAGGCCTCCTATTTGTGTAGTGGATCCTCTTATAGACCTTGGAAGAATGGATTTGCGTCCCCATGCAACAGGTTAACTTGTTAGTTATTAAGATGAATACAAATGTAAGAAGTTAAAAAAAACTTACCATCTGTTTTAGATGTTGTATGATATTGATCAACACCCGGTGTGCATGGACGACACCCCCTCAAATGTGAACGCCCAATTGGCCTTTTCGACCCTGGACTGGCTCTCCAACTGAATATGCTCCACGCCTGATAAAAAATGACCCAAAAGTTGCTATAAAATAAAGATACCATACACACATGCCAACGATCTATGTGTAAGTTACAATAAATTTATAACACAGTAGGATGTCTATAACTACAACTTTTGTAAAGAAGTGGTCGATTTTGTAGTAGAGTATGAAAATAACTCGAAGCTTTCCAATGGTATCCACACCAACTTTTAGCTCATTAGATGCTAGTCAAAATTGCCAAGTCAATAAGTATTATATAGTAGTTGAATCAAGAAAACAACCTACAACATTAGCAAATGAAAACTAGAATAAACTTTGAAAACAAAATCTTATGTAGAATTAACTCTATGACTTAGAAAGAATTTTAACAATTTTTCTTCTTCAACTCCACCAAGCATTTCTCTCCTTTTTCATATTGATGAAAAAAAGCAAACATCGAAGGGTTTTTAGCCCAAAATTTCGTTCAAGGGAGGGATACCAAGGGCAATAAAAAGGGGTCGGGTCAAAGCCAAGTACATAGAGCCAACACTTTTGTGTTTAACCCATATCATGTGTATTTGCTTGGAGAAGGGAACAACCAATGAGAAGGCCTCCAATCCAAGCCTCCTGATTTTTGGCCAAAGATGTCTTATGATGGGTGCCACTTATCTCCTCCTCTGTATAAAAGTCAATATTTTCTAGAAAAATGTTTTTTAAAGTTTGGTTTATATTTTATAAACCTTTCATCATTTCATAAAACAAATACATGTGTTGTAATTTTTTTACATAAAAGTTAATGAATTAATCCCCATTAATAACAAACAAGTTTAATAGTTATTGAATTACGAAGGCTAAGACTACTCTGTGAATTACAAAAGTCTAGTGGTCAATGTGTAAAAACTTAAAACTGAACTGTTCTTAAGACGTTGTCTCTTAAAGATTCTTTATTTATAATGCATATTAAGATGCAAAGAAAATATAAATTAACCGAGCACATCATTTAATTCACTTGCAATTAATTATTTGTATATTTATATCTTTTATACAGTTAATGTGAAATTCACAGAAAATTTATAAATATGTAAAATGATTATCTATACCACTATATAAAGCATATAAAGTGGACAAATTTGTAATCTCACTAAAATTTTAAAACACTTAGGAAAAAAGTTGTTGCATTTGCTACAAGTGTTGATGCACAACCCACCTCGCAAATTACAATTTTGTCCCTCTAAGAAAGTTCATAGTATCCCACAGCGGGTCTAGTTAAGAAAATTTGTAAGGAAAATATGGTTATAAAAGGATAACACCCATTAGGCTTTCAGTTAACATATTTTTGTTGCTTAATCGACCCATTGGCCCGTATAGTAACGCAAAATTTTGATTTTTTTCAATCAATTGGTGGAGAAAGCTACAAGACCGGTTCGCCGAGTAGGCCGAGTTGAACAAGGTTGACCTAGTTTGAACTCTAAGAAAATTCATAAACCTATTATTTTTCTATCTCACATCGTCTGGTTAAGATAATTTTCAAAGGAAATGTGGTTATAAAAGGAGAACACCCATCTGACTTTCAGTTAACTTATTTTTGCTGCTTAATCGGTCCATTGACCCGTATAGTAACACAAAGCAAATAACATATATACTTATCCTACATCGGTGGAGAATAGAAAATGAAAGAAAGAATGAGTTATATAAATGGATTGTATGCTTAGCGTAGTATACTCAATGCATAATCAAAAGTGCTCATGTGATGGTTGGGATCTATCCCACATCACAAAGTTAAACAAACTTCGAGCATCCCTTGTCTTATAAAACGGAGGCCCAAGCTAAATTCACTATCGTGGGTTTAATTGTTAGCCAACCAAACCTAGCTAAAACTTTAAAGTTTTGAATCCAATATTAAAGATGGTCGGGATCAATCCGTCAACTTGATATCAACTGAATCGTATTGATTTTAGTAAGAGAGTGTAAGACTGTAAAATACTAAACCCAAGAGTAATGTGGTGGTATTTCGCACCCGCCGGGAAGCGCGGGCTTCCCTACTTTTTAATCTATACTACCTTATAATGCATATTGAGTGGGCAAAAGAGTAATTTTACCCAATTTTAACACACCATCTTAAATACCACTTGTTAAACACAATATACAAGTAGATCAGAGCCTAATCCTTTAAAGCTAAACCAATTTTTTTTTTTTGACTTTTTAGCTTATCCCACATTGGTGGTTTACCCAACCTAATCATAGAGCAAACTACTATAAATAGAGAAACCTCATTGCTTGAGAAAATTGAATCATTTGTTCTATGCCCTTTTTGGCTAGGTTGAGTAAACAATGAATTTTTTTTAGTATAAAAATTTGGATACTTAATCGAGATTCGAAGCTTGCTTAAAAAAATCTTGGCTTGAAATCGTTTCGGTTGTAAACTTGCTGACTTGGATCAGCTTGGTTTGTAAACAAGCTGAGCCCGAGCTAGGCTTGGCTCGGCTGGTGAGCTTGTGCGCTAGGTTTGAAGCTTATAATAATAATAATAATAATAATAATAATAATAATAAGAGTAAATTACTATTTGAGTCCCTAACGTTTGTCCATTTTAACTAGTTGAGTCACTTATGTTTCAAAAACTCGGTCTGAACCCTGACTTTTCATTTTTGACTCCATTTGATCCAAATGGCTAACGTCGCTAGATTTAACAGTTAACTTTTTTTAAAATGACCAAAATACCCTCGGGACTCAAATGATAATTTACTGAAGGTATTTTGGCCATTTCAGAGAAAGAGGGTAAAATATATAATGTTCTTTTAACCATTTGAGATTTGAAGGTATTTTGGCCATTTCAGAAAAAAAAAGTTACCTGTTAAATCTAACGACGTTAGCCATTTGGACTCAAATGTAGTCAAAATGAAAAGTCAGGGTTCAGACCGAGGTTTTAAAACATAAAGGTTAAAATGGACACACGTCAAGTACTCAAATAGTAATTTACTCTAATAATAATAACAACAATAATAATACCCAAATATAATCAGTGTTTAAGGCAGGTCAGGTTATATTGTGCTCTCAAAAAGAACCTCGATGACACCCGCCGCTTTGCGCGGACTAATCCACTAGTATTTATAATGTGTATTCTTTGTTTTACTAAATAACTACACAAATTATCTTGACTTCAAAACTGCGTTTAAAAGGCATTTAAGACATACTTAATATTTTGCTTAGCGTAATAATGACAATTTAGAGTCACATACCAATGACAACATTGTCATATGTTGATTTTTGGCGTATAGATCTAACATAATAACATACATCGAGGAAACAGTTCGAATGAGGTCCAAACTAAGCTAATAATTGCAACAATACGATTCAGAATGGCAAGTAACCACATCAATAATTAAAGAAAGATGGAGATGGGGAGCTGTAAGAAAAAAAGGAGTTCTGGAGAGAGAGACAGGAACAAGGCAACAAAGAAGGAAGTTGGCAAGAAGTTGTGGGGAGACGAAGAAGACAAGATCAAGAAAACACAACCACCACTTATTTTGTATCCAATCTACCAGAAGGCTGCATGAGCGATGACGTGTGGAAGGTATTTAAAGGGTATGGTAAGATTGTCGATGCCTTTGTTCCAAAGAAAAAAGGATCGATTCGGGAACCACTTTGCTTTCATAAGATTTGAGCGGGTGAAAGATAAAGAAAGGCTAGAAAGTGAACTGAATAACGTCAAGTTTCTTGGGCCAAGGTTACCGTCAACTTGGCCAAATACGAAAAAGGAGGGAAGGAAAACTTGATGAAGAGACCCATGTTGGGGTTTCGTGCGTAGGATTTCAAAACAATTTTGATCAGATAAATAAACGCAGCAGAAAATACACACGAACCGATCTTGGACATTACTCTAGATCGCCCACCAAGAGTACATATGCAAACCAATAAGAAACAAACAACCATGTGGGGTTTAGTAATTATACCTTTCGCGAAACCGGCTGACTTATTAAGCACAACACCTTGAGACAACGATCCAGTCACTAGGTCTGGTCACACGAATCTCCATCGATTTGAACTCCTTCAAATCCAATCACCAATGCACCCGAAAATCTGAACCCTTTCATATCTAACTACGAGACAGCAAAACCGACAACACCCGAGTACTCTTACTCATAAACTGACAAAACCGGAATGAACCAATAGTGTCAAAAGGGAACGACAATGGCTAACAGACCGGGTGGCCCACGGCGGCGGTCTCCGATGGCGCGTAGCCGGCAGCAAAACGCGGTACAACGCCGGCCTTGCGGTGGCGTGATGGCCAGCAACAAGAACGCCTGCCGGCGGTAACGGTTATCGGCGCTACTAGGGCCTGTCGGCGGCTGATGGTGGATAGCAGTTACTAGGTGGCGGCGTAAGAAGGGAGAATGGAATTAGGGTTTTACAACTTTTGCTAAATGAAAGTCCCTATGGAGCGTCCTAACACGTAGGACATCCACAATCTTATTTTCATTCATGGTTACACCTTCTACTAGTTACAATAGGTTGTCTATCCAAATTCCGCCTAGATCCCATATGAGTAATCAAACCAAAACTGAATCATTTCGAATCTTTTAGACAATCTTGATCACTTGAACCGTTTACAAAGGAACAAAATATTTCTTTAAATTGTTATCTCCCTCCTTTCTTTGCAAAAACCAAAAACAACACATCTCCACGAACGACCCGAGACTATAAGCCGATGACAACCGTCTTGTTCAAATTATTCCAGTAATTCATCCGCTAATAAAGAAGTATCTCAGATACTCGTAGCCCACATTTTCAGGTTTGAATACCTAAATAATATGATTCTTCATCCAAAGAGTATCATCCAATAAACAATCTCTTCCTTGTTTCGACAAGCCACATAAAATATGGATTTTAGTCAAGAAATAAACGAAATTACCATCTTTTCAAAACGGCTCGAAACAAGCATATAAACGTCCCCACAAAATTTTGATCAAGAAAGGTTTTCCCGCACATAAACGTCCCTTCAAAACAAGCATATAAACCTTTTTTTAAGTTTGCGTAAACAGTTTAGGGGAATCTAACAAGTTCGCTTGAACAGTTCCAGCGAACATAACAAGTTCGTCTGCACACAAGTTCCAACGAATATGACAAGTTCGCCTGAACCGGCTTTTATAACAAACTTCTTTGAATCTTCAAGTTCTTGGCGATAGAAACTTCACGATCAAGTTCTGGAATCATCAAACTCATAGAATAATATGAATTTGAACAATTCCACCGATAAAAATCCTAACTTTAACGTCTCAATGGTGAATTTGCGGAATTAAGCACCGAATCAAGAGCAACAGTGAACCGAATAGGCGATTAGTCCTTCCAGTTCTGTAACGATGCTCTGATACCAATAGAAAGTCCATGTGGAGTGTCCTAACACGTATGACATCCACGATCAACACATTACTCTAGATTCTTCGTAGAGACGGAAGCATGTGCGAGTTAAACAATCATAAACAGAAACATAGAAGATGTAGATGAAACAGAAACAATATATAATTCATAACGAACTCGTCATCACATATTACAAACCGAAGGAGTACACATTTATCTATTAAGCTCATATCCAACCGCTAGGTGAGCTCTACCTAAGGATGGTGACTCACCTCTCATAGAGAATCTCTCTCTCTGTCTATGCTTACCTACAAATTAATACTACATGTTCTATTTATAGGGAGGTGAGTTCTGCAGGTGGTGAACTTATTAAGTTCTCCACAAGTTGTTAGGACATGTTTTGTAACTGTTGATAAAATTCTATGCAAGTTCTGCTAGAGGCGAACTTAATAAGTTCGCCTAGACTATCAGAGGCGAACTTAATAAGTTCGCCTAGCCTAGCAGAGGCGAACTTAATAAGTTCGCCTTGTCTATCAGAGGCGAACTTAGACTATCAGAGGCGAACTTAATAAGTTCGCCTAGCCTATCAGAGGCGAACTTAATAAGTTCGCCTTGTCTATCAGAGGCGAACTTAATAAGTTCGCCTAAGCACAGTGAAGCGAACTTGTTAAGTTCGCCTAATGTTGATCAGTGGCTATAAATAGCAGATTGTAGCAGAACAGAACAGTGAGCTTAGATGTGTGAGACGATATCAGAGTAGACGAGAGAGAATTCTTGTAACCTGATATTGGTGGAATACAAAGAGTTTATTTACACCGTTGTTGTTGATTGAGTCACACGAGCACGTTGATCATGGATTCCGCACGTTATCACCGTGTCGTACTGCGAGTCTAGAGATCCGTCACGCAACGAATAAGGGACCTACACAAGTGGCGAACTTACTAAGTTCGCCTAAACATTTTCTTAGGCGAACTTGACAAGTTCGCTACGTACACAACACAAAATTTTAGCTACAGTTACAAAACATGTCCTAACAATAAACCTGATTCTTTCTCTGTATGTTGTAGCCACCTTTTAATCCCTATTTATATTACCCCTAACTTGTGCTCCAAGATTAGGGTTTTAGGGATTTAATAATTACAATTTAATCCATGTAATTATCATATAATTACATTTATGGATTGAATCTATTTTAATTGTTAATTAACTAACAATTAATTAATTATATAATTATATCTAATCTAATTATAATTGCAATTAAAATAACTCGTAATTAGTAAATATGATCCAAACACATTTCCACCGATTCATTATTAATCCGATTAATAATGATGATAACTGTTTCATAAATAATTATCACGTCCAACCGTTCGTTCGTCCAGATAACTTATTTCTCAATTAATTATCTCACCTTTCGTTATATTCGTGTAATGGACTATATTAACATTTAATATATCTAATTATCGTAATCGTTTCCCAAAGTGTAACACTATTGATCTTACCTCATTAGCAGTATTTTCAAATGTCGTTACTCAGGCATACAAGTCAAACAGACTCCCACTTGCACAAGTCTCGATCATTCATCAATACATACAGTGATGGACATCTAGCTACATATCATGGCTCACTGCCCTTATCAAGATATGACGTTTTATCCAACAATCATCTAATCTCGATTAGTCTAAGTACTCTTACATAACTGTTCGTAATAGTCATGGTATTTCTGATCAATTATCTTATCCGTTCCAGATATGCCATTTGAACATGAGACATGGATCTCATTCATTCTCATATAGTGTTCAAACATTCTCCTTACTTGATCGGGATGCAAAGTGGTTTCATCAGACACACAGTCTGAGCACAATCGTGCATTTACACAAGTTTGGATCAACGAGGGCCCAAGAGATATCTTTCACCTACAGTAGTAAGTGGGCATAATTCCATGTTAACTATATACAACTCTCAGTAAGTTTCAGATTTGTTTCCAACTATCACCCTTATTGCTACTTGGTCAAAACAACGTTAGACAATGTCAAGAAACAACCTTCCACATAATCAAGTTCTAGTATATATATCAGGTCCAAGGATACAGTGACGATACCATTTTCAAAACACACTTATGACAATGATCCATGAAGTAGTTCTGAAACAGGCTACGCCCAACATTCATTTTCTAATGAATATTTGTGAACTTGGCTTTCAACTCCTTGAACTTAAATATTATGAATGAATCAACGGTTTATAACTATGAACAAGCCAATGATTCACAATAGTCTTACCTCAGATTTACTCCCATAAATCCAAACAACTATGGACATTTAGAATAACTTTTATTAAGGGATTAACCATACTAAAACATTGAACTAACCATAATTAATGAGTAGGAATTAACCGTTAATTACAAGATCAGATAGAATGTTGTTATACCATTCAATATCACCCAAAGACTAAGGTATAGATCAAGATTCCTTCTATATAAGTTGAAGATTTAACATGCTATTCTTATCCAATAAAAATCTAAAAGTTTGAGCTTTCTTGGGTAATCTAGATTTGATCTACGTTCAACTTTGTTTTAGATAACTTGACAAATTCTTGATGTCCAACATCATTTGTTGATATCTGCAATGAACTCGTTCATTTAGTTTATCTTCTTTGTAGTTTTACCCAAAGTGATCTTAAAAAACTTCTTTTATTCACTTGTGTCTCTCAAATTCGAATAATGTGTCTTAAAGTAATCATCACTACTTTGAACTCTTTCAAGTAGTTTGTCACTACCTTGCACTTTTTCAAGTAGTTTTATAACTGTTTACATGAACCATTCAAGCCATTCACAATATACTATGTATTATTTAATTACTTTATGCTTCTTATGTCAAAACCCTTTTGACCAAATGAAGCTCGTACAATGTTACTCTTAGCATCTATACTCTTTCTCCATCATAATGAATGCTTTACTTTAAGTATGCTTCCGAAGCATACAAGATGGTATAGAACTTAACTTCTAGATCAAGGCTTCACTGTTTTAACTTGATTATCATATAATCAAATCTTGCAGTAGTTTAGGTGATTGATGTTTATTAACTGCTTGATATCTTATCAATCCTTATACAATCCTATTAACAACCTTTGTTAATATTTATATGTCTCACATATATATTATTGCTCAATCAAACTATTCAATATGTAATTTGTAATTACATAAGGATTAAAACCGTTATCCTTAATGCATCAATATGACTCTTCATATTGTGATATGACTCTTCAGATCTTGCACTTACTGTATGACTCTTCATACTGTAATGATCTAGAAAGAACCCTTTTGTGTTAGCATAAGCAACCACTTTGGTAGCTTCCGTATGAACCAACACTCTGTTCATATGAAACATTCGATGTTTCTGATGTGTTCGTATGTAAATATAAAACTAGATGATTTTTAAACACAAATTAAGCTTTAGATTTATAAAACGGTAATTACTTCTACTCACTACGACACACATAGGTCAAGTGCACCCATCGTAGACGTCATATAGAGTTGGTAAGACCTGATGTCAATTCAAGGATACAGAGGCTCTTAGTACTGGACTTCAGTCAATGTCTAATCTAACCATGTTGAAAATTTGTTTGATTGTGATTTAAAGAGAAAAAGATAAAACAGTAGAAGTACTCAATTAACAAGGATAAATCACTTTAGTTTGAATTCCCTCTAATGTTATAGTTAGCTTTTAATTATGGATTCTAAAAAGATCATTATATCGCAAACATGACAGTCGTCACATAAGTCACTAGATCCTATGGCGAGGATTGATTTTGTCTTCCCAAGGGTAGTAGTATCAGCAACATGACAACCGCTATGTTTAGCTAAAAATGGCTCCTAGCCAGGTTACAAAATCATACATTTCTTTGGAAAGTTTCCATGATCATATCACATGACATCCACCTAAAAACGTTCTAAAAAGCTCAGTGATAATGTGTGTGTTAGTGCAAAATATGAAGTAATTCCTAGGTCGGGACATTAACTCCTACAACAATATTGGAAAGCTTCCACGATCATATCACATGACAGCCACCTCAATGTCGTAATTAAAGTATGAAAATCATGTCTTTAGACAAGGGATTTTACAAACTAAAAATTATGAACCCCTTGATTTAATTCCTCTCCTCAAAGGTAATGGCAATGCATAAAGTTAAGTCCTTAGAATACCGAGTCACAGTATATTAAAAAGCAAGAACCTTTACAAATCGAATTCACAACTTCTAGCAACCCTTTCAGCATGCAAATATAACGGCTATACATAAACATAGAAGTATGAATAACTGAATCAAAAAAGCATGAAGTTGGTGAATTGCTTCAAAGGTTGGAAAGATTCACTTTCGGTGTTAAAAGATCAAATTTTGAAGTCACTAACACAAACCAATGTTGAACCCATAATAGACGCCAACTACTTTATTAGAGGTTCATCTTCCCAAAGTGATTCAAAGAACTTAGCCAAGAATGCTCATGCAAATAACAAAGATTAAACTTGAATAAACACAACTAAACATCATTACAATATTTCAAATTTGTTATAATTTCTAGAACTTGGGAAAATGAAACTAACTACAAAATATAAATATGCTGTTCTGGAGGTTTGGCACAGCCCGTGCCTTACTAGGCACAGCCCCGTGCGTACCTGATTTCTGCTCCACTAAGTTGGTCGCAACAGAATCAGACACTATAGTGCGTACGGGGGAGTGTTGAGTTTGGCACGGGGCGTGCTGGACCTTGGGCACGGGAGCGTGTTGGCTTGGACACGGGGTAGTGGGTCCTAGATGTTTGCTTGTCTCCTAACCTAAGGCACGGGGGTGTGCTTAATGGGGCACGCCCCCGTGCTCTACTTGCTGACTTGACCAAATATTTTTCTTTTTGCAAGGTTTTTTTGGTTGTTTGGCCATTTCACGGTCTTTTGTTCCTGAAAACTCAAAGTAAATAAAATAAATTTCGAATCTACTAGAATTTCAAGAAAACAAACGTTTCTAGAAAGAATTTGATGTGAAATATTTGTATCATTTTGTGCACATCAAACATCCCACGCATGAATCTTTGCTTGTGCTTAAGCAAAACTCAAGCATTAACACTCTCGATGGAATAGGAAGAAGACAAAGGTAATTCTTCTGTGTGTAATTGCCCTAAGTACACAAATGGCTCTAAAGCACACAAATCAAGAAAGATATCATTTGGTTTTTATGTAAGAAATATTTACAAGCGTAACAAGCCTACTTAAGTTAAACTCACAACCCTCACAAATGTTCACTCAACACTCGGTGAATATATGGATAAGGATGTACAAGTATTTAGTGGATCACTCATGCCAAAAATGAAGTATGCAAAATAATAAGCTTGAAGATGAATCAAACCTTTATCAATTAACATAAAGCAAAAAAAAAGTATCATTAGGGCTTTTAGAGGGGTGTAATGTGGACTTGGGCTAAATGTGAAGAATTTTTGGGAAAAAGTGGCTAAAAGTTGCAAAAACACGGGTCTTAACTTATCGCTTATTTTATGCCAAAAATCAACGAACTATGCAAAAGTGATACGAGCTACATGATGTTGTTATAATCCCAAAATTTCCCATCTTAGCAAACTATTCTATAAACAATCTTTCCCTCTTTGGGGAAGTAGAGAATGGACGTTTTTTTATTTTTTATTTTTATTATTATTTTATTATTTTTTACAAAGATTAACAATACTTAAAACAAATCCCATTATTAGGGATTCTTATGAAATTAAAAGCAGAATGTCGACAAGCGTTTTTGAAGACCGGGTGTTGATTGTTGTTGTTTCCGTCTTTCCATCAAAAATTCGGGTGGTTATGCCATTCTGGTTCTTTGTCTAAGTCGATGTCGAAAGAAGCGTTCGGGAACTTCTAGCGGAAGAGTCAAACCTTCAGCTGGGGTAGAGGGCATGTACTATTTGCTATGGAAAATGCGAGAACAGACTAGGCCAACGACCTTGATCTTTCCTAAAATCTCTATATCCCTGCAACGGCGCCAAAAACTTGATGTGTTCGTATGTATATATAAAAAATAGAATATTTTTAAACACAAATTAAGCTTTAAATTTATAAAAGCGATAATTACTTCTACTCACTACAACACACATAAGGAAAGTGCACCCATCGCGGATGTAATATGGCGTTGGTAAGACCGAATGTCGATCCAAGGATACAGCGACACTTAGTACCGGACTTTAGCCAATGTCTAATCTAACCGGATTGAAAAGTTATTTGATTGTGATTTAAAGAGAAAAAGATAAAATAGTAGAAGTACTTAATTAACAAGCATAAATCACTTTGGTTTGACTTCCATCCAATGTTATAGTTAGCTTTTAATTATGGATTCTCAAAAGATCACTATATCGCAAACATGGCGGTCGTCAGATAAGTTACTAGATCCTATGGTGAGGGTTGATTTTGTCTTTGATGGTGTGTAGAGTGCATATAGAATTTAATAAAGATTTTCCACACAAAATGGGTTTTAAATAAAGAAACGATTATCACCTTAGGACTAAACTACACACACAATAGGCAAGTGTACCTATCGAATAGTAGTATAGCTTTAGGTAAGAACCGAGTATCGATTCGTGGACACGATAGCTCCTGATACCAAACCTTTATAATTGTCTAGCCGATCAAAGAAGAAGATTTGTGAATACTGAAATTAGACCAAAATAACTAATCAAAGAAAGATGACAAAGATGAAGATAAACAATCAAGGGAAGATACCACTTGGACTTTGAATCCACTTAGCAACACAATGATAACAAGCATAAAATCATGGTGAGATCATTTTCTACACATGGCACATGGAGGTAGACTAGGCTCTCGTCAAGGCTACCTAATAACATAACTCTTTGGAAAGCTAGAACGATAAACACACAATAGCCACCTAAAGTTATGCAACGAAGATCAAATGATACAACTATGTCAAAATTTAAGATGATTACGACTCCCGTGAGGGTTATCAAATTCCATAAATCTTTGGAAAGTTAGCACGATAAACACATGGTAACCACCTTAAAATGCGTAAAGTAGACAAAGCTATGACCAGTCTTCAACTCATGAACATCATATCACGATTACAAAACCTATAAGTTCATGCTAATAAACCAAAGAATTTCATAACCAATGCATGAGAAATTCATAAGATATACCACGATTTTCTCAAACATAAGCATAATGATGCATATTTATCCAATCTTACTAGATAATCAACCTTCATCCACCATTCCTAGTCAAATGCCACAAAAATACGTACAAGATATGCAAATATGTGAATAAATACTATAACACATCGGTTTTCCAACATAATATACTTACAACACCCACAAGGTTAACTAAATCATCAAACTACAGCAAATACACACATTCATTAAAGAATAACCAAGCTTCATCATGAAATTGACCTAATCAACTCCAATAGTTGTATACAAGTTGTTAAAGCATGCTAAGTTTCATCTAATCCAAGTGATAATATGAGTTTAGCCCATAGGGCTTACAAAACCACAACCAAGCTCAAGAACATGGAAGAAAACATGAGAGAAATAGTAATAAAACCAAGAAAAGGAGAAGATGTGGGTTGTATGAGGTTAGATTTCTCCTTGGAGTGCTCGATCTTCAATCTTTGGCTTTCAATCTTCGGTTTTATGCTTGGAATTGGCTAAAGGGTTTGAGAGAACTAGGGTTTTGCGCCAAAAGTCCAATCCCTTCAAATGAGGGAGAATTGGGCATAAAAAGGAAATATGTGTCGCCACATGGCCATGTCCAAAAGTGACATTCTCATGTAGACCATCTGATCAGCACTTCCTGCAATGTTCTTAGCAACATTGGCTGACACGGCCATGTCAGAATTTGACATGGCCATGTCCGAAAATTTTCTTTTTCGATATTTTTTCTAAGTGTTTAGTTTTCACCAAAAGTCACCAACTTCCCATCGGGAGCTGCAATATTCAAATTAAATCATAAATAAGTATCTGAATCGAAGGATTTGCCACCAAAAACATTCAAAATGAGGGGAAATATGCATTATTTACATGTATAATTATTAACATATCAAACATCCCCATACTTGAACTTTGTTTGTTCTCAAGCAAACTCTCATTCAAAAGTTTTAAAAGAATCCCATTGGCAAAATAAAAGGTGGGAAGCAGTCCATAAGCTAACAAGAGATTCAAACTCATAAAAGATTATTCAAAAATTCAATCGTCAAAAGAAGAAACCAAACGAGTTAAAAGTGTTTTTATGTTTTCTTTTCAAAACTTGGCAATATCTATTTAACGTAACAAGTTTATTAGATCTTTCTTTTATGCATGAACTTAAACCTCTCACAAAAGTTCACTCAACACTCATTTATTTATATGTGCAAGTGTATAAATGAATCACTCAATGCCAAACAATGAAGCAACATAATCATGGGCTTGCAAAGGAATCAAATCTCCACCAATTAAGACGAGAAAATTTATAAATCAAGAGGACTTTAAATGGTTGTAACGTGGCTTGGGCTAAGGGTATGAAAATTAGGATATAAAGTGGCTAAATGGTTAAAATCCGGAATAGTTAGACGCTAATTGTGATCAACTTCAGAGACACTAAACATAAGTAACAATGAGCTATGAAAAGGATTCTTCGATTCAATACACAAAATTTGCATAACTTTATTTTATTTTTTATTTTTTTCTTATACGGAACGACTACAATAATACAATTTTCTGTATTTTTCTCTTTTTTAAATATATAATTTATTTTTTTTTGAACCGCGACGAACATCGAATGAAACAATAAACTTCCTAAACAAACTAACTAGAAAGCACAAATTAGACAACTAACATAGACCGGAACTTTGACATAAAGGTTTAAAAATAAAAGGCTAATTTGGCTTAATGGGTTTAAAATGTGGGTTATACACAAAACGAGAATAAGGCTCAACGTGGCGACTAGTGGTAATGATGTGGGTAAGGATAAAAGAAACGAAAAGGCTACACAAAGTGGGTGATCCTAATGCCTATATCGTTTTCATACGAAAACTCAGTTCATGATCTTGAAATATATGTTGATGTGCACTAAATTAGTCATATATTTCACATCATTTACATCCCGGTTATTGCCAATTTCTTTACACATTAATTGAATTTGTCGCTCATTTAGCTTAAATTGTGTTTCTAGGGAATACTGAACTTAAAGCGAGCAAACAAGCAGAAAAGCGATGAAAAACGAAGAAGTTGGGCAACTCAGTAGGCAAAGCACGGGCCGTGCCTCCCTAGGCAAGCCCCTATGGTCAATTAGCAGAAGGACAGAAGTACAATTGTCTCATGTCCAGGTGTAACACGGGGCCGTGGCTCCCTAGGCACGCCCCTGTGTCAAGTACCCAGACAGTACGTTCGCGACAAAAGCAAAAATGGTTACGACGTGCTCCAAACACAGGGTCGTGCTCCACTGAGCATGGGTCGTGCCTCATGTTCTAGACAGTATAAAAGGCCACCTTTGGGTCATTTCTAAGGGCTGGTCTTTTTGGGAAGAATTCACTCACTTGTAACACTCGAGAACCAGACTCAGAAGACCATTTGGAGGCTTAAGAAGGTCCATTTCACTACCAAATTCCACCTTGGAGATCACCACACTAATCCACCTTGAAACCTTGGTTATATCCTTGAAACTCATCATGATTTGCATGTATTTCTATTGTGTAATTGTAGTTTGCAAGCTCACCGTGAGCTAAACATCTTTTTATTATCCTAGTTTGATGAAGCTTAATTAGTTATGTTGAACTTATGATTATGGCAAATTATTATGTTAATGTTATGATAATTTTATGTTAATCTCTTGATGGATATGCATGCTTGAATGTCTATGGAATAATTTAAGGTTTATAAATGTGAAATCATATCATGTTGGAAAACTTATGAAATTAACATTTATTCATGATTTTATATCTTTAGGTATGATTTTATGGCTAAGTATTAGGAATGATCTTTGAAACCTTGGTTATGAAATAAATACTAAAGCATGCAACCCGTTCAATCATGTTTGGAAAAACTACGATAAACGTTATGAAACATCTTTGTCAAGATTTATGTTAATAAAAGTATTGATGACTCGAGCTTATTATTTGCATAAGTTTATCTTGAAATTTTATGAGTTAAGAAGTTGCGTAATCTTTATCTAATTAAACTAACTTTAAGTGGATGTTATGTAATTTATTCATCAATATCTTTCTTAATTGTTATGGAGTTAGTCACCTTGACGGGAATCTAATTCGACCAAAAATTGGTAAAGTGGATTCTAAACTAGGATGATTGTTTCACCAAAAATTGTTATCTTCATCACTTTAAGAATTTGTAGTCCTTACATTAATTGTTATCATTTTGAAACTCTGAAAACAAAACAACAAATATTTTCTTAATCAGTCGGTTAAATTAATTGTTTGGATTAAGTAGTTAAACTATGCACACGGATTGATATCCGGTTCTTATCGATTCTATATTATCACCGACAGGTACACTTGCCTTTGTGTGTGTAGTCTAGTTTAAGTGAAAACCAATTTTAAAACCAGTATTTGTGTGAAAAATATTTATTAAAAATATATAGTTCACGCACATCAAGTTTTTTGCGCCCTTACCGAGGACACGGTTTCAAACAAGCAATCCCAAATTTTAATTTGTAGATATTAGTAAATATTTCTATTATTGTTATTTTTAGTTCTTTTCTTCCTTTTAAAATATCCCATTTATTTCTTTTAGGTAATGTATGTCCATCACACCTGACCCCGCGCTCATTACGTCATTTTCGGAGCCCGAACGACATTTCCTTAACCGATTACAAGAATGGACACGAACAGTAGCTAACGCGATCGCAGGCGAGAAGTTGGAGGATACACAACCCGAAGACAACATGGCGGAAACAGAAGGAGAAAGGAACATGAAGTACTACGCCAAGACGTCTCTTGACGGTTATGAGTCCAGTGTCGCCCAACCAGTAGTTGCAGCCAACAACTTCGAAATAAAATCAAGCATTATTCACCTGGTGGAGACGTCTGCTCAGTTTAGTGATTTACTAGACGAAGATCCTAACGCTCATATCGCGCCTTTCTTACGAATCTGTGCAACTTCAAAATCCATAACTGTTTGATGTGATTTATCAGTCATATCCGATGTGATTTGAGAAGTAATCTATATTGAATTTAGATTATACTTAGTATGTCAATTACATACTTAGCCTCGAAGGATCTTAGCTCCAATTTACCTCCACGCATCTCCTTTGATAACTACTTTGTCAAACGAAAACCTAATTCATATTAAGTTAAAATACATTTTTCATTTATACCTTTATTTGGTAACATCATCAAAACATCCAACAGATCGTATGTGATTGGATGTGTTACCTTTTAAGCATGTATTCATAATGCATGTTGGTCATCTCATGATCTGATAGCTTAAGACTGTTTTCCTGATCTCATCAGAGAACATCTTAGCTATGTTTAAAGGTATGTATGTTTCCAAAACATGTTGGTTTAAATCTGTTAGAGCATAAATGTCGAGATCCAAACTAGTTGTAGCATTTTAACCTTTTGTGACATACAGGTTATCAATTAGTTTCATAAACTAAAGAGATGTCTTGGATCTCACTTTCACGTTCCAAACGTGAACATTTATTGTTTTGGTAAGAGTGTATAAAATAACTCTTTATTTGATGATGATTCTAAAATTCTTTTGCCAAATCGATTCCAAGTTGCTAGAACGTTTCTAGTTTATCTTCAGCTTCCTCAAGTTGTTGGATATCTTATGAGAAATACCATATTTCTCATAGATGGTAAAATCCTTTTCTACTACGGTATCAACACTTGCTAAGGGTCATCACATCTCTATGTATGCATCCCTTTCTTAGTAACAAACTAATATATGTTTTAGAATTATCATGGAGCTTTTAGTTAATGCCTTTTAGCAATTTGAAAGTAATAACTTTACTTTCCTTTTGAGAAACTTTTGATCTAATCATATATCTCTTGTCTTGTCTTTGCTGGTTATACTTCATTAATTACTTGAAACACCTTCGGGTAGTTTCATGTCTCACATGACTTTGAAGTTTGTCACAAAATGGCTTTCCTTATTCTATGAAATCTTCTATAGATATTAAGACGAATCTTATTGTTTGGTTTTTACATACCTCAAGTACAAAGTCTGTTTTAGTATTTTCGATGAAAAATATTTCTTTAAAATAAGGACCCTTTAAGAAAGCATTATATCTTGTTTAAGGAATGAGATCCATGATTCACTATGTTTTATGAATGGGTAACCACTTTCCATAATGTCAAAACTTCCTAGCTAGACATGTAATAAGTCTATACTAAAGTGATGATTGTCTAGACTCATGGTACATCCTTTAATTAGTGCTTACTATCAACTAATTCTATGGTGTAACTATTGTTCAACTTACTAGACTCTATATTGATTAAGGGTCTAAATTTAGTTGAAACAAAAATTTTATCCGCGCTAGTGTCAAATAATATAGAAGCATACTGATTATTAATGAGGAACATACCCGTCACAACGTTTAGATCTTGACGGGCTTCGTTAGCTCTTAGCACAAAAGCTCTCCCTTGAGTTTGGTTCATCGGGTTCCTCTTGTTTTGATTCAACTTTGGGTAGTTATTTTTTAAATGATCAGGACCACCACACTCGAATCTTATTGTTTGGTTTTTACATACCTCAAGCACAGATGATGCAATCTCCTTGATGATGATAATTGCACTTGTTGCATTTTGGGAGCAGGTCGTTGTATTGTCGCTTTTCCTGACCAATTTCCGCATAACTCTTGATGGTATTTTAATTCATATTTGCCATAGTGCTAGACTTTTTCTCAGTACCTTCACTCCATTTCCTCTTCTAGTTCGGAACTTTCTTCGATAGCACCCAAGTTCTCACCATCTCTTCAGTCAGAGAACATACCAAGAGTATTGCTGCTTTCAAGGTAGTAGGTTCGTTGGAGGTGTCCATGCCATGGATTTGAGGAGCCAATACCCAATTGTAACGATCAGTTCTCTTGGATTCTGATGAGACCATGTGTGGCACCAAACATTATAGTTCATGGAACCGGTTAGTGTATGCTTGGTGTTCAGCTCCAACCATCAAGTTCCAAAACAGTGTCTCCAATCTCTGTAGTTCATTCTTTAGGCAATACTCATCGAGGAGTGCTGCCTTGAGTTTATCCCAAGTCATAAAACTTATAACTTATTTTCCTCTAGCTTAAACCTGAGTATGCCACCAGGTTAGTGCCTTACCATGAAAAGAACAGGTGGTATTCGCTGATGTTTATCACAGATTCCATCTTTTCAATCCAATTTAGGATTCCTATTTCTCCTTCAGTTCCATGAAAGTCCTTAGGTTTGCAGGTTCCAAATGACTTCTATGAACAACCCCTTTTATTTCCCCTTTAAGCATTGTTTCTGTCACACCCTAGATTTAACCTACCCGGGCGTGTGACCAACGATTGGTACATGTCTCTTATTTCATCTCATCATAGATTTATAAACATAACGGACTATTTTAATAACTCGGGATCTTTTCAAAAGACGGGGAATCTCCCGTTTCATTTCATTTCAAACAGGGATAAACCCTGATATTGTACACAAACGTTTAATTTACAAAACCAAGGTTACATGAGCCATTTCTTTCTAACAGATGTCTAGGGTGGACGTTCCCTTTTTCATGACATCATTATTCCATTCATTCCAAGGCTATATCATGCAAAATCATCCTTGGTTACCTATAAAACGTTTGAAAATATTTTATCAGTATAAACTGGTGAATACAAGTATATTTGAAATCATAATCTGATAAGCTTAAATAAATAGAACAATTTGCCCATATTTGAATGGTCAATTTACACATCCAGCAGACCCCTGGCCCGAACGTATAACCACTAGCCACACCAGGCACTTTCTTGGATCATCATTGTTTTACGTTAAATGGGACCCTGCCTTCCGCCTCAAGCGTCAGGTCTTACGTATTATAAACAACCAAGCCATAGCCCTAGCCCTGTTACAGCGTTTTATTTGTAACACCTGTATGCATACGTGACTCTATGGTATGAATGTTATATAGTAAATCACCCTATGCGACCAATGGTTGTGTTTGTTCATTCAAGTCAGATCACAATCCAAACAGTTTTTAGTTTTGAAATCATTTTATAAAAATAAAAGTATTCACCTTAAGAAAGGTTGGACTTAGGAATCTTCTAAAGTGAGTGTCCTAGTGGGCAGCTTCTGTGCTTAACAATCTAGCTTGGTTTCTCCAAATGAGCGTTTCCTAGCTTCTCGATTACTTTTAGGATGATCCGGCACTTCGGGTACTTAAACGTACGAGCGGGAATTGTTAGTGAGAGGGGAAATACTGATTTTAATTCAAAGGATCGAGTTTTTGTGTTATGAGAATGCCAAATCCAGACTTTCTATTTATAGAGGCAAATTGCGGCTGTGACGGATCGTTACGGGGTGGTGACGGTCTGTCACCGCTTGATCATAACAGACCGTTACCATTTGATAACGATCCTTCACCGCTCTAGGGTTGGCGAGTCAGCTGACACGCGTCAGCCTCCAGTTGAATTGCGGCGTGATGGACCGTTACGAGGTCGTGACGGTCCGTCATAGGGTTTCCACGCGTCAAAATCAAGTTATTAGTAACTTGACACATGGCACGTCATCATTACTCGCGTGATCAGCCCGTAACTGACCGTTACGGACCGTGACGGTCCGTTATCATCTAATTTTTGACTTTTGGTCCTTGTTCTTTCATGTAATTACACATATTGCCCCTATACTTTATGTTTTTATTATTTTGGTACGAATTTGTAAGAAATATTACATTATCCCCACCTTTTGAAAAATCTCGTCATCGAGATTACTGAAATAGGTGTGGATACTTTTTCTTCATCTCTGATTCTAGTTCCCAAGTGTATTTAGGACCACGTCTAGAATTCTACTTGACTTTAACAAGTTTCAATCTTTTCTTCTTTAACTTTTTAGTCTGACGATCTTCTATTTTTAGAGTTTGCTCTACAAAACTTAATTTTTCATTTACCTCTATATCTTGTAGAGGCATTATCAGAGATTCATCAGCTAGACACTTACGAAGATTGGATACATGAAATACATCATGTATTCCATTAATTTCTTCTTGTAGTTCTAACTGATAGGCAACTTATCCAATTCGTTTAATAAGTTTGAAGGGTCCAACAAATCGAGGACCTAGTTTACCCTTCTTTCCGAATCGAACAATACATTTCCAAGGTGATACTTTTAATAATACCTTGTCTCCAATTTCAAAGTCTAGGGGCTTTCTTCTCCTGTCTGCGTAGCTCTTTTGTCTGTCTCTTGTGGCTTTCAATCGTTCTTGTATTTGAGTTACTTTGTCAGTTGTCTCCTGAACAAGTTCAGGTCCTGACATTTGATTTTCTCCAACTTCAGCCCAACATACAGGATTTCGGCATTTTCTACCATATAAGGCTTCAAAAGGTGCCGCCTGAATGCTTGTGTGATAACTATTGTTGTATGAAAATTCCATTAGGGTTAGGTGATCATCCCAACTACCACGTAAGTCTATCACACAAGCTCGAAGCATATCTTCTAAAGTCTGAATTGTTCTTTCGCTTTGCCCATCTGTTTGTGGATGATAGGCAGTGCTTAAGTTCAGACGAGTTCCCAAGGATTTTTGGAAACTCTGCCAGAATCGAGATGTAAAACGGCTATCTCTATCTGACACTATGGATAATGGTACTCCATGTAAAGATACAATTTCATCTACATAAAGACGAGCCAATCTATCCATACTGAAGGTTTTTCTCATTGGGAGAAAATGAGCAGATTTTGTTAATCTGTCAATGATAACCCAGATAGTATCATTACCCCGACTGGCTCGAGGAAGTTTAGTAATAAAATCCATTGTTATCATTTCCCTTTTCTAAACTGGTATTTCTAATTGTTGCAATAAACCAGAAGGTTTCTGGTGTTCTGCCTTTACTTGAGCGCAAGTAAGACATTTTACAACATATATGGCAATATCTTTCTTCATGCCAATCCACCAGTAGTTATCCTTCATATTTTTATACATTTTATCATTTCTTAGGTGTATCATATATTTTGATTTATGTGCCTCTTCGAGTATTCTTTCCTGAAGATTTCCGTTGATCGGAACCCTGGTTCTTTTATTCATACGATGTATATCATTATCTCCTTTAACTAACTGTTCAATCATACTCTTCATTTCTTCTTGTTCTAATTCTTCTTTTGTTTGAATAGAATGTTGAGCATCTTTTATCTGAGATAAGAGATCTACACGAAGTTCAAGTCTGAGAGCACGAACCCGTTTAGGTTTCTCTCTTTCTTTTTTACTTAAGGCATCTGCAACAACATTTGCCTTACCTTCGTGGTAACATATTTCATAATCACAGTCACTCAAGATCTCTAACCATCGTCTCTAAATCATGTTCAGTTCTTTTTGACCAAAGATATATTTCAAACTTTTATGGTCAGTATAAACTGTAAAATTTAACTCCATACAGATAGTGTCTCCATAATTTCAGGGCGAAAATTATGGCACCTAACTCTAATTTATGAATTGTATAGTTCTTTTCATAAGTATTTAACTGCCGAGATGCATAGGCAATAACCTTGTTTCTTTGCATTAACACACAACCTAGGCCGTTGTGTGAAGCATCATAATAGACTACAAAGTCTTCATTGCCATCTAGCAAAGCCAGTATAGGTGCATGAGTCAATTTTTGTGTTCAGAGTTTGGAAAGCTTCCTCTTGCTTCGTTCCCCATTCATACTTTATATTTTTATGAGTTAAAGTAGTCAAAGGAACTGTAATCTTTGAGAAATCCTGAATGAATCGTCTGTAGTATCCTCCAATGCCCAAGAAACTACGGACTTCTGTCGGAGATTTTGGGATTTCCCATTTAGATATAGCTTTAATTTTTGGTGGGTCTACTTGAATACTTTCTTCATTCACTATATGACCCAGAAATTGTACTTCTCTAAGCCAAAATTTATATTTATAGAATTTAGCATACAACTTCTCTTTTTTTAGAAGTTCAAGTACTATTATGAGATAATTTCCATGATCTTACACATTTTTAGATTAAATAAGTATATCGTCAATGAATACAATAACAAATTTATCTAGATAGGGTTTACATATACGATTCATCATATCCATAAATGCGGCAGGAGCATTAGTAAGTCCAAACGGCATAACCGTGAACTCATAATGTCCATATCTGGTTCGGAATGCTGTTTTAGGGATATCTTCTTCTTAAACTTTCAGTTGATGATTGATGTGTCGTTATTAATATATAAAAATATAATATATTTTTACTATGGTTTTACGAGATCAGGTTTTAAATTTATAAAATGATAATTAATTTAACTTAAAAACACACACAATAAGCAAGTGTACCTATCGCAGCGTAATATAGTTTAGGTAAGAATCAAGTATCGAATCAATGGACACGGTCGAGTTCCAGTACTCAACTTTTGTTATCGTTTAGCCAGATCAGTTAGTGAGTGGGTTTTGTGTGCTTGTGAAGCAGAAAAGTAAATGACAGAAAAGTAAATAACGGTAAAGTAAATAATAGAAAAGTAAAAATGTGCATGATGTGTGTAACAGGAATGTAAATAGCAGAATAGTAAACAACAAGAAAGTAAATATCTCGGAAATGATCAGGTCACGAAAAGTATTGCTTTGGGCTTCGAATCAGCTTGGTACGTGATAATGTTAAGTTGACTAATCCAGTGATATGACTACTACAAACTTTTGACCCGGGTCACCGCTAGAGCCTCGTCCTCACGACATTTGATTCACGAATTAAAATCTTTAAATTAAAATAGTAGTGTCTCCTATTAGGGACAACAGTTACCCTCAACCCTTCGAATTGTCATCTCCGGGTTGGTTTAAGACATCGAACGTAAATGCTTTGTATTAAGGTTAAATAGGTGATTATAGTTTGCTCACCGGGAGACGGTGTAACAATAGGACCAAGTATAAAGACGTACCGTTCCCAACATGAGTTTACCAATTCTTGGTCGGATAAGAAGTTCGTATAAAGACGTACGACCTTAATAATGTCGACCAAGCCTTGGCTTATCAATCTCCGCTTGTATAAAGACGTACAAGTTTCAAAAGAAGATTGATTAAAAAGGTTTTACGATCTTACGCATTAAAATCAAGAACACCCACAAATTTAAAGACGGATTTAGACAATAATAAAAGCCCACCAAATGGTGGTTTTAAGGACGAATAATTAAGACATAAACATACCACTAGATTAATACATCAAACATTAACATGCACCCAACATCATCTTCACCCTAACAATACAAGAAGTTTAGTCACGAATGGTCATACTAGCTAGCGTAAAGCTGAGTTTCATAAACTCCCCTATTGTGGAACAAGGAGGAAGAGCCCCTCTACTCACTACTACTACTCTAATATTACTAGAAACGAACTATTCTCTCTATCTTGAGGTATGGAATGGTGTATTGAGGTGTGTGGAATGAAGAACCCAAGTCCTCTATTTTTAGGCCTCAAAATGAGCAAAGCACGGCCGTGTATTGGATTGCACGAGCGTGCAAACACCTCGGGAATCAAACAGGGTACAAAGGACACTGTACTGGGCTCTGTGGATCATAAGAGGCCAATGTACGGGCGTGCGTTGGGATGCACAGCCGTGCATCCCCCCTCTGCCGCCCAGTTTTGTGTTTTAGCTGCTGGTTGACTTCTTGTGGTCCAATTTTGACTTCTTGGGGGTCAAAGCTCTGGAATGATCTTCCAAAAGGCTTGATTTCTTGGTGTTTTTGATTGATTTTAGTCTTGTTTATATTTTCAACACTGAATAACCTAAAATTAATAAATATTAACGTTTTAAGTATCAATTTCAAGGTTATTAATCAATTAGTACCATAATATGGGGATTATTAGGCACGCAAAACATGTATAACTTAGGACATATCATAACACCCCACACTTAAAATTTGCTTATCTTCAAGCAAACTTATGCATGATCAGACCCATAAATAAAAACCTTACAGAAGGTAAGGTAGCTCCAAGTGGTTGGAACTCCGGGATAACTCATGAGTCACTTTATTCTATTTTTTTGCTTTTCTGTTTTTGGGATGATGGAATCCATGACAAGCCTACTAGAACTTCAATTATGTATAATCTATCACACCACACAATGTTCACTCAGTTCTAGGGTTATATATATGTGGATAATGTAAGTTAAGTGTAACACTCAAGTTCGAATCGAATTATGCAATGGTCATATGCTTGTATGGAAATTAACTCTCCACCAACTAACTAAGTAGTATGCATGAATCATGAGGACTTTAAAAGGGTTGTAATGTGGCTAAAAGAAAAATAAAGGGTGAAAATGAAAATGTTTTTGGATTTTTAGGGATTTAAAAGGGGTTTTGAAGGGTTGCAGCTATCGTGGAACACACAGCTACGGCTTCCTGGCCTAAAATGGAAAATACTAGTAGGTCCCGCTACAGTACTCAGATCATGAGGGTATAACTAATCTAAGGGCTCGTTTATGGTCGGATTGCCAAGACCAAGATCTTTCATTAATGCCAACTCTTCCCTTACTGCATAGTACACATTATTGCCGTTCCGTATGGTTCTTTCGGCTTGTAGCCTAACAGCTCCTACTTTGATCAGATGCATATACTCATTTTGGGAATAAGTTTGATTCTAGCTACACTTTTCATCGTGGCTCCAGTTGCCACACTTCACACATTTTTCGTATCTTTTGGCTCTTCTTTTGGCGGCACTTATTGACAAGCCGCAGAATGGTGGCAGTTGTTCTTGCTTGCGCCACCGTTTTCTTACATCACTAGTTACTTTGAAAATCTTCTCTCAGAGTTCGGATGGTAATTCAGGCTTTGCGAAATGAATACAGAAAAGCAAATTAAAATCAAAAAAATGCATATCCAGTTTTTTAAGGTCTAGGCGGTAAAAGACCCACTTCTCTCTTTCTTTTTCTTTTCTTCTTTTTCTATTTTTTTCTTTTCTTTTTTGTATCAAGACAAATTCTTCAATAATTCTTTTTCCTCAGTTTCCGTGAAATAATATTTCCATAAATTTCTTGCAGATATTTTGGTTGTTTCCTCGTAATACATCCACCTTCTTGTATACTCCAATTCTTTTGAGTAAAACAGATTCTTTCCATAGTTGCCTCAATGGTAATAAACCTGAAATAATGACATAGGATAATTTTCCCATTTTGAAGACAGTTAGCCAATAACCAATGTTTACGAAAAGCTGGTTGGTTGATAAATGTGGGTAGTAGAAAAGAAAAGGCTAAGGCTCAAAGAGCTATCTAGGCGGATTATATTTTTGAGATTTTTGGGTTTAAGGATAATATATAGGGGTAATAAAGTCCTAGGTACCTTAATCACTTTCATAGTTCTACTAGTTCATGGTCTTGATATGTATCAGTCACACAAGTTCTAATTATGCATAAAATCCGATTAAAAAACACTCAATATACCAAACGAGCATGCGTAAAGATAATAATGCTCATGAAAAAGGCTCATATTATTCTCACATGGAAACGGATGGAATAGGGTATAGTGATTTGTTATGCATAATATCCATTTGTTTCTACTTATCATGTATTCGTTTTATTTAATTAAGTGCGAACTCAAAGAGGTTTAGATTTTAGGGTTTAAAATTTTTGAATTTTTTCCGGGTTTTACAAAAGGTAGGGTTTTGTAATGTTTTAATCAAACGGGTAGAAAATCACGAGTTAAAATTTTACTGCTTTGAGGTTACAAGTAGTCCTGAATCTCTAATCCCCACCCCACACTTAAAACTGTGTATTGCCCTCAATGTACAAATACATGTAATGAAATGCTATGGATGAACTTAAATGCATGAAGTTTTAAAGGAAAATAAACTAGTACTCCCCCGGTCAACTCGGTGTATAACCTAAGGTCACAACTTATTGCTGCTGTCAGGCTGTGCCTATCAGCTGCTTATCAACATGTTGCTTCAAAGACTTCATCAAATTATACATAAATTTGATGTGCTCCCAGCTTGTAGAGATGGAGTGTGACTCCTCAAGAAGTAGAGAAACTATCTGATGATGTTATTCTACCTGACACACAAAGGAAAACATAAAACCAGATAAGGAAAATAAAAGGTAGTAGTTAAGCTACTATGGTCCTAGTATCGAGAAGGCATACCTGGGGGCTGAAGTATGATAAACTTAAATTTGGAAAACCAAACCTGAGGTACATGCAATCTGCCGTATGCACCAACTTCTCAATTTATGTGTGATCATCGGGTTGCCTCCCGGAAGCGCCACGGTTATTTAACGCCGGAAGCGCCACGGTTATTTAACGGTCGTTGGCCAGACCCGTACGTGCTTCGTGAATTTCCAAATTAGTGCTCGTGGTGGAATAATCCGCCAAATGGGTGGCTTGTAATATAGAGAGGTTAATCCAACCCATTTGATAACCATGCTTACAATGTGATGATAAGTTGATCCAGGAATTAAGGAAATCCATCCTGGAACAGCTGGACAAGGGAAAATAGGGTAAAAATAGTTCAAACTTGAAACGGTCATAACTTGAGCTTTGAGTTAGAGGGCCCCCGACCAGGGGACGGAAAGGTTTCAACGAGCTGGATCATGTGGCAAATGCCGTAGGCGTTCTGTTCCAGTGGTTCGAACAAATTTCCCCCATTAAGTGGCCTAATTTCACGAATCAAAGATTTTCCCCAATTTTCTATTTTTAATACGTTCAATGTTTTTGTGCTAAAATGGATGAATCATTGATTTTTGTGTTTCCAATGTCTTTTTATAGTTTTAATTTTAGTTTGGATGGATTGATTTGAAATTTTGAAAATTTTTGTAAACCTGCCAAATATAGAATGCTCTCTAGAAGAGCACCTAAAGAAAATAGTGTAATTAAATCACGCAACCACCATTTGAAATTTTCTGGACCAAACTTCAAGAAACCCATGTAGTGAAGGAGACGGTCACCCCGGTATGATAATTTTGTCATGTAATTTTCGTTGGATGAACGTTGCTTCCTCCATGAGAAGTGGCCTCAGAGTGATGTGCCCTATCCTGTGGCTTATGTGATTCATGGAATGATTCACTGATATGCTTGGTCACAGGCCAGCTATCACTGTTGCGATGAAGATGTGCCACCATTGTCATTTGTTTGTTGATGATCACATTCTGCTGCATAATCTCCTCCTGGATGTTGGTCTCACAATTTGGTTCTTCACATGATGTCGTCTCTGAAGTGACAGGAACTCCAGACTGTTCCATACATCCTTCTTGTGCTTCCATATTGAGGATTCCTAACAGTTCTTCTTTAGATCTTTGCTCTTCTAGCTCCTTTGATTGTTTAGCTTCCAGCTTCTCAGAAAAGTCAAGAAGTGATTGTAAAGTCGCAGTAACCCTCTCTTCTGAATCATCCGGTCTCACTTCCGACTGATCCATGCTTGTGAAGCTGGAAGGTTCATGCTCCTTATAGTCAATTAATCCTACTAGAGATGTTGGAGCTATAACTTCCGATTTTTGGACTTTAAGGAGATCATCTTGTTGTTCAGTTGGGAAGCTCTTTAGGATTTGAACCTTAATTTCTTCCAAATGACGAAACAGTTGTTGTTTAGTTGGAGAGCTCTTAAGAAGTTGAACCTTAATTTCTTCTAAATGATGAAACAGATTTCCTGGGGTCCATAAGTCGGAATCTAGAGCTGAGTGTTGAATTTCTTGGGGCGGTGTGGTTTCCTCATATGGTTGCCAGTAAGGTTGGTGAAAATCTATGGAATACCCTTGATAGTGATAACAATCTTGAGTGTAGTGGGCTTCCCCATAGACCTCACACCAAACCTTCGAATAGTGGTACTCAAAGTCGTCTTGGTATCCTCGATAACAACTCTCGTAGTTGTAATTCATGAAAGAACAATCAAAACAAACCATAAAAATAAAAGGTTAAAAAGGCTAATCCGTTAACTCGAATTTTTTTAAAATCACCGTGGCCCCGGCAATGGCGCCAAAAACTTGATGTGTCGTTTTTAATATATAAAAATATAATATATTTTTACTATGGTTTTACGAGATCAGATTTAAATTTATAAAATGATAATTACTTTAACTTAAAAACACACACAATACGCAAGTGTACCTATCGCGGCGTAATATAGTTTAGGTAAGAACCAAGTATCGAACCAATGGACACGGTCGAGTTCCAGTACTCAACTTTTTTTATCGTTTAGCCGGATCAACTAGTGAGTGGGTTTTGTGTGCTTGTGAAGCAGAATAGTAAATGACAGAAAAGTAAATGACGGTGAAGTAAATAACAGAAAAGCAAAAACGTGTGTGATGTGTGTAACAGGAATGTAAATAGCAGAATAGTAAACAACAAGAAAGTAAATATCTCGAAAATGATCAGGTCACGAAAAGTATTTCTTTGGGCTTCGAATCAGCTTGGTACGTGATAATGTTAAGTTGATTAATCCAGTGATATGACCACTACAAACTTGTGACACGGGTCACCGCTAGAGCCTTGTCCTCACGACATTTAATTCATGAATTAAAATCTTTACATTAAAATAGTAGTGCCTCCCGTTAGGGACAACAGTTACCCTCAACCCTTCGAATAATCATCTCCGGGTTGGTTTAAGACATCGAACGTAAATGCTTTGTATTAAGGTTAAATAGGTGATTATATTTTGCTCACCGGGAGGCGGTGTAACAATGGGACCAAGTATAAAGACGTACCGTTCCCAACATGAGTTCACCAATTCTTGGTCGCATAAGAAGTTTGTAAAGACGTACGACCTTAATAATGTCGACCAAGCCTTGGCTAATCAATCTCTGCTTGTATAAAGACGTACAAGTTTCAAAAGAAGTTTGATTAAAAATGTTTTATGATCTTACGCTTTATAATCAAGAACACTCACAAATATAAAGACGGATTTAGACAATAATAAAAGCCCACCAAATGGTGGTTTTAAGGACGAATAATTAAAGACATAAACATACCACAAGATTAATACGTCAAACATTAACATGCACCAAACATCATCTTCACCCTAGAAATACAAGAAGTTTAGCCACGAATGGCCATACTAGCTAGCGTAACACTGAATTTCGTAAGCTCCCCTATTGTGGAACAAGGAGGAAGAGCCTCACTACTACTACTCTAATACTACTAGAAACGAACTATTCTCTCTATCTTGATGTATGGAGTGGTGTATTGTGGTGTGTGGAATGAAGAACCCAAGCCCTCTATTTATAGGCCTCAAAATGAGTAATGCACGGTCGTGCAAACACCTCGGGAATCAAACAGAGTACAAAGGACACTGTACTGGGCTCTTGGGAGCATAAGAGGCCAATGCACGGGCATGCATTGGGATGCACTATGCTGCCCAGTTTTGTCTTTTAGCTGCTGGTTGACTTCTTGTGGTCCAATTTTGACTTCTTGGGGGTCAAAGCTCGGGAATGATCTTCCAAAAGACTTGATTTGTTGGTGTTTTTGATTGATTTTAGTCTTGTTTATATTTTCAACACCGAATAACCTGTAATTAAGAAATATTAACGTTTTAAGTATCAATTGCAATGTTATTAATCTGTTAGTACCATAATATGAGGATTATTATGCATGCAAAACATGTATAATTTAGGGCATAACAATGATACCCGGATCGAAGATCTATTTTACAAAAATGGCAAGCGCCTAATAATTAACCGAATAGATCATCGATTCTGGGAGGGGATAACGATTTTTAATCATTACTTTGTTTAGCTCTCGGTAGTCAATGCACATCCGCATTTTACCGTCTTTCTTCATAACGAAAAGAATTGGAGCACCCCAAGGAGATGAAGTTGGGCGAATGCATTCTTTCTCCAGTAATTCATCCAATTGATTTTTTAACTCTTTCATTTTGGTAGGGGCTAAACGGTATGGAGCTTTGGCAATTGGAGCCGTTCCTGGTATAAGATTGATTTTAAATTCTACTTCTCTTTCGGGTGGTATACCTGTTAATTCATCTGGAAATACATCTGCATAATCAGCTACTACCGGCACATCTTCAATCTTCTTTTCTTTTATACTGGTAGAAATCTAAACCAAATATGCAATTTATCCCTTCTGAAGGCATTTAATTGCTTTCAGCATTGAAATGAATCCAAGAGGTCGGTTTTGTTTGTCGCCATAGATTGTTAAAGGTTTTCAAGAAGGAATTTGGATTTCTATAGTTTTTTTTATCACAAAGGATATGGGCTTGATTACTGGCTAACCAGTCCATTCCTAAGACAACATCAAATCCTGCTAATGTCATAGGTATTAATCGTACATGCATGACGTGTCCAGATATTGTGATAGTACAATTATCTAAGGATTCAGAAATTTTGACGAGATTTCCTTCGGCCGTTTCTACTTCATAAATCTTATCTAGTAGAATGAAGGGCTTGTTTAATAGATTACAGAATTTATAATCTATAAAACTTAAATTTGCACCGGAGTCAAATAATACTCTAGCATAAACATTATCAAAGACGAATGTACCAGTGACTGCATCTGGAATAGTTGCAGCATCACGACTATTAAGTACGAAAGCTTGTACATTTTTCTTGTTTTCCTCATTGGCCTTTGCCCCACTAGATCCTGCTTGATTAAGCTTTGGGGAGGTTGATTTAAAATGGCTAGTTTCTCCACAATTGAGACAAGAGATATTTTTCTTCTTCGGGCAGTTTTCAAACACATGCCCATACTTACAAAAATGACAGTAAGTTTTCTTGAAGAAGCATTTTTCGGTATGTCTTTTCTTACAGATTTTGCATTCAGGAATGGAAGAATTAATTCCTCCCTTGGCAGGCTGATTTCTTTTATTCCAAGGAGAATTATTTTTCTGATTCTCCATAGCCTTTTTGGCTAATTCTCTTGCCTTCCCTTCTTCTTGTTTCCTTATAATACAGTCAGTTAGGATTCCTCCTAGTTGCACGGCGGATGATATGGTCTGAGGCATTGTAGCCTTGACCATATCTCTGATATCCTCTGCAAGACCCCAAATATATCTTTTGATTAGATTAGGTTAAGGGGTAGATAGGTGTGGAACTAAACGAGCGTGTTCAAACATTTTGGAGACATACTCCTGATGTTTAGTCCCTTCCATACGGAGATTTAAGAATTTAGTCTCAATCCTCTCTCTTTCATTAATGGGACAGAATCTCTGAATCAACATCTCCTTAAATTCTTCCCATTCCATGGCATAGGCTTTATGCCTGCCCATGGCTTGAATGATAGAGTTCCACCATTCCAACGCTTCATCTTTAAAAAGATTTGATGCATAAAGCATTGTATCTTCATCAGCACATTTAATGATGGAGATAACAGACTCAGCTTTTTCTAGCCACCTTAGGGCTGCTACTGCTCCTTCATTTCCAGCATATTCAACAGGTTAACTTGCTCGAAATGCATGAAATGTACACCCCTTCTTCCTCTTCCTCTTCTTGCTAATTTCTTCATCATTACTTGATGAATTATCTCCATTTGAACTATGGTTTTCTTCTCGGTTGTTATTAGATTCAGTAATTTTATTTTTCGCTTTCTCTTCTTTCATGGCTTTCAGAATTTTAGGAAGAGTTTCCTCAATCCCTTCTGCGATAAGTTTCCTTATTTTAGCTCTTTGTTGTATTTGTTCATAAGTTTCATTTAGATTTTGTTAAGTCTTGCCCCTGGTGTTATGAGAAGGCCCTTGTTTCAACATTCTGTTGAAAAGAAGAAATTTATTAATATTTGGGATACACGTTACAGAGATTGGAAAGAAATTTACATATAACCTTGATTACGAGCATTTTCTAGCATTTGTCTTAACGCTTTATTCTGGGCGTCTACAGATACTAATCTATGATTTTCTCTTTCCAATTCTGCTACTTGTTCCTGTAAGGTTCTTATATGATCATTATCAGAATTTTTCTCATTTTCTTGAGTATTTTGTACATTCGTAGGCTCATAATACTCATATGTCCTATTTGAATCTTCTCTTTCTTCTCCTTCAGTAATAGGATTATTTTCATAAGGGATTTCTGGCAGTCCTGATAATAATAAGGATTATAATATGGATTTTCTCCATAATCAGGATTCCGGCTTGCGGCCGTTGGAGCATAATGAAAACTGATGGAAGGTACATAAGGATTTACCGGAGGTTTTAATTCTCCTAAGCTCCGATATGTACTTCCAGTATGTTATGAACTGGTTCCAGTTTCTAAATCCGTCTCATTTGTAAGCTGGAATTCATATCCAGGTGGAGCATATTTTTGAACATAAAAGGGACCTTTTCCTTTTCCAGTCATCTGAACAAAACAAAATACTTTTATATATATTTTTATTTTACATACTGAAATAGTAAATTATATTATTTATTACATTTTGTAGACTATGGTGGTTATCGTTCCACAGTAGTACCTCTAACTGAAATGTTCCTAGGAAAGAATGACGGGTCTAGGAGAGATTTATACACTATTCTTTCCTTAGACAAAACATTCAGTTTCTCATAAGGCACGATCAAGGAATTCTATGGGTGTTGCAAGATGATGTAACATCCCCAAATTCTCCTTTATTAAAAAACGAGATTTCGTTTGGAACTAAGGATGTCAGAGAACGAAGATACGGTGCGGTAATTTAACAAATAATCAAACTAAAAGCTGAATATGCAAATTATACAAGATAGGAGAGGGTAAAAGGGAAAGTTTCATAAAAGTTAAAACCCTAAACTACAACATCAGCCGCCTCCTACCATTTCTCTCATTATTCTCGTCGACGCCATGGTAACAAACGGCACCACCTCCGTTAGACCCAACTCCAGCCAACTGCCATCATACCATGCTAGGGTTACGAGGAGAAACTCACAGGGATGACGTCGCACGTCGATTCGTGAAGGAAAAAGGAGGATGAGCTACTGCCATAGCTCCGACAGCAGCAGTGGTTGAGTAGGGTGGTACGATCGGTGTTCGATGACTGGTGAAGATGGTGGAGGTCGTACGAGTCTCAACGGCAGCAAAAGGTGGCAGAGATGGGGGTGGTTGTGTAGGTCTCATGGGGAAAGTAGGGTGGAGGAGGCTGTGCAAGGATAACAATGGTGATTTTGCTTCATTACAAACGGTAGGTAATGGTTGTAGATGGTGGTGGCAGTGACAACCTCGTGTTGATGATTACCGCAGTGTTAGCGGCTAGCTCACGCAGGTGCAACTCAATCAAATAACGTGAAATGACGATGGCTATGGTACGGACTTCATAGAGATAATGTTGGATGCTAGGTTACGGTGGTGGCGGTACACACGGTGGTTAGGGGTGGTTAACGGTGGATAATGGTGGTTCATGGTGGTGTTGGCAAGGTTAAGGTGACAATAGTGTTACTTAAAAGTATAGCCGGCAAGCTGGGACAAGTTGCGGGTATGGTTGAAAGGAACGGTTCGGGTCGAGTCTCAGTTACATTACAGATTCGTGTACGGAAGGTATATCTCTTAAACCTGAAGAATGATAATTAGGAATATTAGCTTTGATATAAACATCGTATTTGAGGACGTGTAGTGATGATCTTATTTGATAAATAATAACCGAAAGGAGATTAATTATATTTTATAAATGTTAATTTATAAAAATATATAAAGATGGATATTTATGATAGAAGTTAAAAACCCGGTCATTCGGGTTATTTGTTATGATTTGGTAATGGAAAAGGACAACTTGAATTGTCTGGATTAGACAAAAAACAAACGGGACTCTGTCCGATTTTCATTAGAAACAGAGAAGTATATTTTATCTAGACGTCCTCATTACGGTTTGGGTAGTTTGGGGAAAGAACCAGTTCAGGCGAACTTAGCATGTTCGCCTGAAGCAAGGATGACGAACTTAGCATGTTTGCCTAATGAAGAGGAGGCGAACTTATGGTAGCGAACTTATTAAGTTCGCTGGGCATTAACTAGGTGAACTTGGCCTATGTTCGCCTGTATGTTCGCTAGGTTTATAAGGGGCGAACTTAGCCTTAACTTCGCCTAAAACAGAACGAGCAAACCGTTAGAGTCGGGATTAGGTCTGATGTGTATTTAACTAATCAATTCAGATCGGAAGTGACGTTGTTGGACCTTTGTTTAGGACAGCCAAGATTAGCTTATCAAGTATGAAACGTGTTTATGAAATGTTTTGCCAAAATGAAGTTCATGAAAGGTTTACGAGTGAAACGATATTTAATAAAACGTATGATGCTTTAACTGAAGAAAAGTAAAGGTTTTAATGAAAGTCACTAAATGAACGAATCTGCCATGATTCCTTTGGGAATCAAAGTATGTATGTTATGTAAAGGCCTTACCTTAATAGGGGCCTTTGTGGCTGGCCAACGGTTGTACAACTGGGTGGAAAAGGGGTGTCGACGGTCATCAAGGGGATTACCGTGACCCTTGAAGTAGGTATTGTTCTCTGCGAGGGAACGGTGCTTGAAGTTGGTACGTGCTATCCTTTGGGACGCCATGCTTGAAGGGAATTGACGTTTATGTAAGGTTACGAATGGTTTACATTGGTATGCGTGCTCAATCGAGCGCCGTAATTGAAGGGAATTGACGGTTATGAAAATGCGCAGATTCGGTTTATTGTTGACTTATGTTTTATGTTTGTGTTATAGCATTATTTACGTACATTTCTATTAAATGAAGTTTGAAGTTATGTTTTTGGCAAAAATGTTTATGTTAAGGTTTTACGTAAAGCTAGAACTCACCAGCGTAGCTGACTTTTAGTATGCATATTCAGGTTAAGGCAGGTTATGATGATGGATGGTGATGCTGGGCGGCTGGATGAGTTACCCGGATGATATGAAGACTGGAATCCTGTTATGATTAGTTTACGTTATGTTTATGTATTAGACTATGTTACGCTTCCGCATGTTGAACAATGTTATGATTATGTTTGAATGAAGTTTTTCCACTGCGTTATTTTGATATTCAAGTTTAAGAACTGTTTGTGAATGAGTAAATCCAACAAGTGAGACCTCCCGGGTTTGGGGCCTTACAGATGTGCTGAAGAATAGTTATACTGAGGAGGTGGTTCACAAATACCAAATAATATGTCATTAAACACATTATGGTAAGAATCATCAGGACTATCAGTTGGTTCATTGATATACTCTTCCAACATAGTGGATTGAGTATATGGATTCTTTGCATTTTTAGGGTAAAGGTATGGATATCTCATTTCTATTTGTTGTTCATCAAGTTCCTCTTCTTTTGGTACTTCCCGGTATACTTCCTCCATTTCTTCTGCAGATATATGCACATGCTCGGTCGGAGTTCGTACACGCATTCTTGATTTGGAGGATTACTAGGTCCTATTTCATCGGGATTCGTATGATGAGTTGGTGGGGGTGTTCTGGTACCCCAGTTTTCAAAATCAGATGCTCCTATCATCCAAGAGGAGCTTGAAACATTAAGGTTCTCTGAATTAGCTTGTGGCATGGATTCATCATCAGAGATGATGATTACCTCATTACGTTCATTGTCAGAAATAACTACAGGTTCTTGTCTTGATCCTGTAGGATGATTGATCGCGGTGTCAAGGTCAATCAAAAACACTTATAAAAACTACTACTTAGCTACCTTAGATTATAGATAGGAAAGTAGGGTTATCGAATCCATAGGGAATCAGTGGAAAGATATAATTGCCTAGTTTAGTAAATTCTAATTAAAACACATATCAAATAAAGATGTAACTACCTCCAAACTTCAGGTTCTAGGTTTATGCAAAACTCAGTTGTTCATTGGACACCACATAGACATAGTGTTGGAAAATCAGTTAAAACAGTAATTGAAGACAGATTGTTGTCAGCAATCTATACGACTAGTTTCGTCACAAACCAGTATAATCCAACTACCCAATTTATCAATGCCAAGTTACCCCCTTTAGTCACCCAACCTTGCTACTAGGTTCTGTTATAAACCGAACAAGATCGTAAAGCAAGCAAACTCAAAGCATACACATAAACTGTTTAAATCAACTAATACATCAATCCATCAAGTTTGTGTCAAAAACTAACAAGATTCAAAACATAAACAAACTGAATCAAACACAAACCCTATACGAACCATCCGCCCGGAGGAAGCCACAAGTAGTTTAGCCACGCATATCAGGTCGTAAGCTCAAAATTCGTGATGCTTGCCCTCCTAGATTGTTGCATCTCTCCTGTGCGTGATTAAGAAACAACAGCCGCCCAAAAGAGGCTAAGCCCCCTCGATTTATGTGCCCTATCACAATTCTTCATTTTTCTCCCGTCAAATCCCTGTTTCTCTTATTACTTTGCTTCCCATGCGGGCTGAAGTGAGCCTCCAACGAGCCCTTCCCAAATGAGTTATTAATAAAATGATACACACTTGATTTAGCTAAGCCCACTTGTGATTCCTTTTAATTTGCATCTTGTATTTATTTATTGAAGTTCACGTCATCAATTTTCTCAAGTTGTTGAACCAAACTATAAGTATGACCACCAATTCAATTATCACTTGATCATTAATATCCTTTCAAACTAATAATATTATCTGGTCATTTTGGTCGTTTTAACTCGTTGTCATTCAAGACCTACAAAATACAAAAACATCTTAAAGAAATATATTTTATACATAATTAGGATTAAAAACATTTAATTAGATATAATTAGCACGTGTAAAACAGTCACTCATCAATGATACCTTTCTTCTCCGGTTTGACCAAAAATATAGGTATAATAGTTATCTCCTGACATTTGTATATTTATCACTTAATTATTATAGAGATCTACCTACTTTTACTTAGCAGGCAGTCTATACTTGTTTAATCTTAGATACCATAACTGAGTATCTTATTTGCTAAAACCAAATAATGTTAAATCAAGTTACAGCTTAGATACTAATCTCTAGTATCTAATATGCTGAAACAAATGGCTCTGATACCAACCTATCACACCCTGGATTTAACCTACCTGGGCGTGTGACCAAAGATTGGTACCTGTCTCTTATTTTAACTCATCAGAGATTTATAAACACAGCAAGATATTTTAATAAGACAGGATCTTTTTTCGTCGCAAAAAATATTTGCAATGGAATCATAACTGGAAACTGCTTTTACAATCTCATTCATTTATTAGCTTAAATATACTTACGCATTAACTGTAACAATTGGTATTTTTATCCAATTAAACCCAACCACCGACCTATCAAGCCCCCGATTATGTGACCTACTATCTTATCCATTACCAAGCAACAGTCTATATATGGGTCTCACACTCAGAAGGCTACATCTCAGCCTAATCCCATCTAAAGGTCATGTTTACGCCCTGGATAAACCATATAGATTCTCCCACCACTATAAACACTAATTTAGAAGTTTTAAAAATTATGGACGGATAATGGATCGATGAATGAATGATGTGAGATTTTATTAACATATGATTAAACCTTAACCATTAGTGTTTCAACCAAGTCACCATCCCGGATGGTAACACATAGTTTTTAAGCAATGAAGAGCATATGATTCAACTTAGAGGCGTTTCGACCAGGTTGCCATCCCAGAAGGTAACACATAAGTCAAACTTAGCCATCTATGATTGATCACAAGAGTCTGCCCATGGGCGTTTTAACCAAGCTTGTAACCCGAAAGATAACATGTCGGCAAACTCAAGCTCTCAATTTAATTAATTAAGCTCATGCAAAGGTGGATTATGGAATGCGGGCGCCACCAACTTTCGAATTTATTTTCATAAAAAGAAAGTGGTGTTCCAAAGATTTCAAAAACTTATAAATTTTTGTTTATAGAGGTACCTATCACCCTATATCGACATTTTCGACCTTACCGACACCCCTAAGATGAGAACCCACAAGACATCCTGAATTAATTATTCAATTAAGCCTAGATACAATATCAGGATGTTTAAACTCTTTAAGTCGGTTGGGCCTACCAAAACGTTACAAATTAATAACGTTTTCTATTTTTTTATTCATTTCAATTCAACACAAGCACAGTTTCCAATTCTACCTATCATCTTCCATTTGTTTGCAAAAACTCTAATCTAGGGACATTTTTGAAATTTTTTTAAATTTTTATGGATTTTTCAATTATTTTCTACTATACAGACTCAGTCTCCCATCCCCACACTTAAACTCTACATTGCCCCAAATGTAGGATGAGAGACAATGAAAAATGAATATACAAAAATAAAAATATATAGAGAATTGGAAAAAACTTAGCTGGTTGCAAACTGTAACTGTCTTTAATCCAAACTCATACGATCGTATATCATTTCCTTCGCGGTCATTTTCAAATTCTGATATCAGATTGCCTTTTACAAGAAATATCACCACTCGAATGGAGATTGAGTACATGTGGATCAATCCAAACCTAGCAAAATTAAACTCGAAACAAACCTAAAAGCATCAAACTGACTCAATATACAACAACATAAAACTGACTCGAACTGATTCGATAAAAACCGAAAAACACACAACTCTACAAACGGGCTACCATTCATTTGAAAACACGCACACTCACTTGAAAACCCATGAAACTTCCCCACACTTGGCCGGCTCGTACACAAAAACACACAAAACAAAACAAAGTCCTAACTCACTTTCGTAGGAATCACGATTGCATTTAGCGTATGCAACAAGCCTTTTAAACCCCTTGGTAGCCCGAGATGACGAGTTTAGTCTCGTGAGGGTTTCTAAAGAACACACCCACAACGTTTATTTAACTACACAAAAATTAAAACCATACCCTTAGGCTGCCTCCCAAGAGCGCTAAGTTTAACGTCTTCAGCCAGACGCGGTGTACCTTACTTGCATCATGGTGGTTGGGCGGGGTGCATGCAGTCCTCCTTCCCCACACTTAAGTTCCTCTCATCATCGAATTTCCTCCAAGCCTTCACAAACAGGGCAAACAATTCTTTTTCTACATCCGGAACTTGAGGTTTCTTTCCTTTCCGTTTCCTTTTCCTGGCCCTCTTCTTCCCTTTGTCTGGAGTCTTTCCATGCTTCCGCTCTGTTAACCTGTCACTTACAAAATAAGCATTCTCGACTGTATGATTCACCTTTTCAGGTGATCCACATTTGTTAGCTTTCGGAGTTGGCAAGTTTGAAAATATTTTAAGACTCAATTTCTGAGCCCCAAACCTCATCCTTACCGTTCCCTCAGCACAGTTAATATTTTCCTGAGCAGTGGCCAAGAATGGTCTACCCAAAATAATAGTTGGTTGTGTGTTAGTAACACAATCCAACACCAAGAAATCCACTGGGTAATAAAACTCCCCCACCTTCACAATCACATCCTTTACAATCTGTAAGGCCCCGAACCCAGGAGGCCTCACTTTTTGGATTTACTCATTCACAAACAGTTCTTAAACTTGATTATCAAATAACGCAGCGGAAAATAGTTCAATAAAACATAACCATTACATTGTTTAACAACGGAAGCGTAACATAGTCTATTACATAAACATATCATAATCTAATCATAACGGGATGCCAGTCTTCATGATCAACCGGGTAACTCTTCTCGCTTGCCAAGCATCACCGTCCATCATCCATACCTGCCTTAACCTGAATGTGCATACTAAAAAGTCAGCTACGCTGGTGAGTTCTAGTTTCCGTTCGATTTAAGAAATGGTTCATCATTCAAAACATTCATTAGGGTTTAACATCACGTATAAGAAAACAGGGCCTTTCGTTCATCATTGAAAACCTTCAAACATTTTTCCTCATCATAAACACATTGAACGGATCATTTGTTTAAAACATTTAACATTCATTTAAGTCATACATTACTATCTAAATCTGTGTTACCATTCGTTCCGTCATTTAGTATGGTATTGCCCCTAAGGCTTCACTGCACAAAGACCGACAATACCATACATTCCGTCAATTCCCTTTTGTATTGCCCCCAACGCTTAACTGCACGAGGACCGACAATACCATACATTCCGCCAATTCCCTTTTGTATTACCTCCAAGGCTTAACTGCACGAGGACCGACAATACCCATTCAGTTGCCCCTATGGCTCTCATGTCCATAGACCGACAACCTCCATCGACGGCTATGGCTCACGGTCATAACACCATCGGATCATAATTTAACCTTACATAGGGTCACGTTAACCCCTGAGTAACCGTCGTTACTCCCTACCAGTTGTACAACATCAAACCATTGACATGCCACAAAGACACTGCCCCTGTTGTTCTTATGGCAACTATGGCTCACTATCCATGATCTACCACAAGGCAGGGAATTACATTCCCAGACTTCATTCGTCAATTCCCTTCATTCGACAGATTAGATTTGTAATGACTTCTTTAAAACCTTTGCCCTTTTTATTTTCTTTTTCATAAAACCTTTCATTCATTTTCGAAACCATTTACCTTTAGTTTAAACCATTTCTTTATAAACATTTCGTTCGTAAACATTCTATTCATAAAACTTTCTTTCCATAAACCGTTCATTCCAAATCATTTCATTTCATAAACATAGTTTCATAAGCATCATTTTATAAACATAGTTTCATAAACATCGTTTCGTAAAAACATCATTTCATATGTATGCACACCAGCCCGAAAACATTATTTAAAACATTTAAAAGAGGGCTTCTAGAACTCACCTGATAAGCTAATCCGGGTTGCCCTAAACAAAGGTCCCACTACGTCACTTCCGATCTGAATTGATTAGTTAAATACACATAAGACCAAATCCCGACTCTAACGGTTTAACCTTCTAAACATACCGACTTTACCTAATCAGCCTGATGCCTGTGCACTTAGCAAGTGCGCAGACCCTGCTTCCTGCGTAGTTGATAAGTACGCAGGATCCTCTTCCTGCGTACTTGATAAGTACGCAGTGCCCTCTTCCTGCATACTTGATAAGTACGCAGGACCTGCTCCGTGCGTACTTGATAAGTACGCACGATCTGTTTCTTCGCAAAACCCTAACTTTCGCATTCAGGTATGATCACGTCAAGATCCTGAACCTGTTTACATTCAAAACGTTTGTTTCCCATTAAGGAACTCAAATCTATGTTTATCTTTCAGTTTTATCCGTGAAAACGTTATCTTTTCACCCAAAAAACCCAAAAACGAACAAAAACTCATATTTAGGCCCGATCGTTACCTGAATCGAGTTTCTGATCCGGAGGTTCTTCTCTCGAGCTATGGAGCAACACTTTACTAAAATCTCGGGTCGATCCGCCAACTTTCTCTCCTACGGTTTCTCTCTGTAGAACTTGCAAATGAGAGAAATGATGGAGGTCTAAGCTATTTATGGGGGAGGCTCCCCTTCCAGCCCGCCGGCCTATCCGACCCGACCCGACATGCCTCGTTCATTTATTTCGTCATTTTAACTGTCGTTTTATTTTTGGGATGTTACAAGTCTACCCCCTTACAATAGGTTTCGTCCCCGAAACCTATCATAAGTCAAATAGATGAGGGTACGACTCCCTCATCTCCTTCTCCGTTTCCCAAGTGGCTTTCGATCCCTTTCGATGTTTCCATTGGACTTTAACTAATTGGATAATCTTATTACGCAAACGCTTCTCCTTCTTGTCTAAGATGGCTACGGGTTCTTCGATGTAATTAAGGTTGTTGTCGACCTCGATGTCAGTAAGTGGTATATGAGCTGATTCATCCGCCAAACACTTTCGCAAGTGTGATACATGGAAGGTAGGATGAATCCCACTCAACTCATCAGGCAACTCTAGCCGATAAACGACTTCACCAACCCGTGCCATTATCCTGAATGGTCCGACGAATCTCGGACTTAACTTTCCTCTCTTCCTGAATCGTATTATTCCTTTCCAGGTTGACACTTTCAACATTACTCTGTCCCAAACATCAAACTCAATAGGCCTTCGTCGTTTATCCGCATAAGATTTCTGACGATCTTGTGCGGCCTTCATTCGTGCTTTGATTTGATAAAACCTTTCTGACGTTTCTCTTACTACTTCAAGACTCCCTAATTCCTTTTGTCTAATCTCACCCCAACAAGTTGGGGTCCTGCATCTCCACCCATACAACATTTCGTAAAGCGGCATGCCTATAGTCGTGTGATGACTATTGTTGTAGGAGAATTCGGCTAACGGCAGATGACTGTCTCAACTGCCGCCAAAATCGATAATACAAGCACGAAGCATATCCTCCAATGTCTGAATGGTCCTTTCGGACTGACCATCCGTTTGTGGGTGGTATGCCGTGCTGATATTAAGCCTCGTGCCCATCGCCTCGTGAAATCTTTTCCAGAACCTCGATGTGAATCGTGTGTCCCGGTCAGATACGATCGTCAAAGGCATCCCATGCCGTGCTACTACTTCGTTAATAAATACTTCTGCTAACCTTTTCGACGAGAACGTCTCGCGGATAGGTAGGAAATGAGCACTCTTCGTTAAACGGTCCACAATTACCCAAATGGTGTCATGACCTTTAGCTGTGTGAGGTAGCTTGGTTATGAAGTCCATGGTAATGTGTTCCCACTTCCATTCCGGTATATCAAGTGGTCGAATCTTTCCATACGGTTTCTGGTGTTCGGCCTTTACTTGTGAGCAAGTCTTGCTTACGTACTTTGTCACTTCGTGTTTCATTCCAGGCCACCAGTATTCCTTCCTTAGGTCTTGGTACATTTTATTGGTACCAGGATGGATAGAGTACCGAGACTTATGAGCCTCATCCAAGATTTTGGTTCTAAGCTAGCCACCCATAGGTATCCATACCTGTCCAAAACGTGTCCTAACACCAATGGTGTTATATTCCAACTTGTCCTGTTGGCCAACCATCCTTTCCTTCTTTATGTTTTCTTCTTTAAGTGCCTCATCTTGAGCCTTTTCAATTTCTCTCATCACATCCGATGTTACCACCAACTGGCAAGCTTTCACTCTAATAGGAGTAGGCACATCCTTTCGGCTTAGAGCGTCAGCCACTACGTTTGCCTTTCTAGGATGGTCTATGATTTCACAGTCATAATCTTTCAGGAGTTCCAACCATCGTATCTGTCTCATATTAAGCTCTCTTTGTTCAAAGAAGTATTTCAAACTTTTGTGGTCGGAGTAAATAGTAAACTTCACCCCATAGAGGTAGTGCCTCCTAATTTTCAATGCAAATACGACAGCAGCAAGTTCCAAATCATGAGTCGGATAGTTGACTTCGTGAACTTTCAACTGCCGCGGCGCATATGCAATCACTCTCCCGTTGATAGATTCTTGTGTAGTCTTGACTATACCTCTCTCGTTCTTGATAGACGTTATCTTTTTCAGCATCGTACATCCCTAGTCGGTCTTTCACATCTAAACATTAGGGTTCTTATATCGTCATTCTATGTGAAATGTCTTATCAAACTCGGAGTCGTCCACAGAAGACTCCATGGCCATAATTTCAACTCCTCGTTAAGGTTATCCACCTTGCCATCTGGACGGTTACTATCGATCGTCTCTCGACTATTTGGATCATTGTGTATACCTCATAAGCTGTCCATGGTGCATTCGTCCTTGAAGGACCATACCATGTCTTTCTCGAATGAATCATAATATCCCGTTCCCGAATGATTCCTACTATCAAGTTTCTGAAGGTACCGTACCATCTCATTCCCGAAGGAACCACATCGTCTCGTTCCCTAAGGAACCATATCGCTTCATTCCAGAAGGAACCGTATCTCTTCGTTCCAGAAGGAACCGTATCGCTTCGTTCTCGTAGGAACCGTATTGCTTCGTTCCCGTAGGAACCGTATCGCTTTGTTCCCGTAGGAACCGTATCGTTTCGCTCCCATATGAACCGTATCGCTTTGTTCCCGTAGGAATCGTATCAGGTATCCCCCAAACATATGAGGTATCCCTTATCACACTCAACTTGTCGGTAAGGTATTCATTCAGATGGCACACTAGTCACTCGAACTATTCATTCATATTTTCATACACAATCTCCTTCTAGTCTTTCTTTCAAACGTACGTGTCAGGTTTTACGTTTCACATCGTTGGTTCATTGAACACCATTCTTCCTACATATCACTGGATGGTCTTAGGGATTGGCATCCCATCTGACCGACAATATATAGCTACTCGTTTCTGTTAGCCTTTTCTGCATGCATTTCTTCTAAAGTCACATTCGTTGGTCTTACTATGGATAAATGACATGTACGGTGACACTTTTATTTTCATTTCCTTTCTAGTTTTAGTGGGTCCCTCAACGGCTTTCCAATTCTAACAACACTCGCAGCTATTGATTAGACTTAGACATAGTAGAGCGTTCTCTGAGTCGCCTTAAATTTCTTCTTAGTGCACATGCCTTACTTCACATTCTTGGTCAAAACTTGTCCTTCACATTCATTCTAGACAAACAATCCTTGGGTTGGATCTGGTTTGATTTGGTTTAGTCTGCACGCCCTAATTAACATCGCGGTTCCCGTCTCTCGTTGTTGTTGGTATATCTATTTTCTTGTTTCAGGAGACTCTTATTAGTTGTCTAGGATTGTCTTCTACATGGAAAGATGCCGTTTGTGCATTCGTGCACTCATATATTCTTTGGACATACACTTGTGTGGTTATTTCCTTCATGCTCATGCATACTTTGACAATAGACCGATTCTTATTCGTCATAACGCGTTTGTACTAAGCGTAGTCCACACTAGCTCCTTGGAATCCTTCATACGTATGCTCGTCTGACTTAGGTAAACCGAAGTTTCATTCCTCCTCATCTTGCCCGTGGCTCGTACTTGCTGACATCATTCACCGTTGTAAGGTACACCATCTTTGACATCGTTACCATTACTAATGATGTTCATCAATGTCCTTAATCGTTACTCGGGTGACTAACATCTCGTAGTCGTGGTTGAGTAATTGGATCAACTATGATACGTAAGCATTAATCAATACCATAAGATTCACCATTATGCATGTGCACCTGTAAATTCACAATTTCGCGGATCCAAACGAAATTACCAATTTACCTTACTCGAGCATTCTAGTTCCTCTTATAACACTTCCTAATACTCGCGTCTCTTCAAAGTTGAGATTTTGTCCCGGTATTCTCCTCGACACCTCTTACCACTTTCGCGCTAAGTCAACACAATGGAGGACATCTCGCATCACACTCGTACAATCTCATGCACACTACCTTCCGGTTCCGCAAGAACTCTTGCCTTTTTTACTATAAACTTGGTGGGCGGGAATCCTACCGTGTCATCCGGTACGACCCCTACCACGCCTTCCGCCTATTCTACCCTCCATTTCATTCTAAAAGACAAGGAATCCAATGTTATCATGCTAGTTAACAAATAGAATCCAACAAGTACTGTAAGATGTTAATATACACTGGCCATCTGCAATTAACCATTACACTACCTTTTGATTTCTATTTGACCACACTTATGATTCCATCATAACACAAGTCCTTACCTAACCCTTTCTAAGGCATACTACATACACATACTCTACTTTTCATACCTGGTGCTGTGGCTCGAGTTACCCGTACTGGCATCCACTTTCGGTCCCATTTACAGTTTAAGTTCAGACACGGGGAGTGTCCGAATCTCTCAAACTATTGCTCTGATACCAACTTGTAAGGCCCCAGACCCGGGAGGCCTCACTTGTTGGATTTACTCATTCACAAACAGTTCTTAAAATTGATTATCAAATAACGCAGCGGAAAATACTTCAATAAAACATAACCATTACATTGTTTAACAACGGAAGCGTAACATAGTCTATTACATAAATATACCATAATCTAATCATAACGGGATGCAGTCTTCATGATCAACCTGGTAACTCTTCTCGCTTGCCAAGCATCACCGTCCATCATCCATACCTGCCTTAACCTGAATGTGCATACTAAAAAGTCAGCTACGCAGGTGAGTTCTAGTTTTCGTTTGATTTAAGAAATTGTTCATCATTCAAAACATTCATTAGGGTTTAACATCACGTATAAGAAAACAGGACCTTTCGTTCATCATTGAAAACCTTCAAACATTTTTCCTCATCATAAACACATTGAACGGATCATTTGTTTAAAACATTTAACATTCATTTAAGTCATACATTACTATCTAAATCTATGTTACCATTCATACCGTCATTTAGAATGGCATTGCCCCTAAGGCTTAACTGCACGAAGACCGACAATACCATACATTCTGTTAATTCCCTTTTGTATTGCCCCCAAGGCTTAACTGCATGAGGACCGACAATACCATACATTCCGTCAATTCCCTTTTGTATTGCCCCCAAGGCTTAACTGCACGAGGACCGACAATACCCATTCAGTTGCCCCTATGGCTCTCATGTCCATAGACCGACAACCTCCATCGACGCCTATGGCTCACGGCCATAACACCGTCGGATCATAATTTAACCTTACATAAGGTCACGTTAACCCCTGAGTAACCGTCGTTACTCCCTACCAGTTGTACAACATCAAACCATTGACATGCCACAAAGACACTACCCATGTTGTTCTTATGGCAACTATGGCTCGCTGTCCATAATCTACCACAAGGCTGGGAATTACATTCCCAGACTTCATTCGTCAATTCCCTCCATTCGACAGATTAGATTTGTAATGACTTCTTTAAAACCTTTTCCCTTTTTCTTTTCATTTCATAAAACATTTCATTTATTTTCGAAACCCTTTACCTTTAGTTTAAACCATTTCTTTATAAACTTTTCGTTCGTAAACATTCCATTCATAAAACTTTCTTTCCATAAACCATTCATTCCAAATCATTTCATTCCGTAAACATAGTTTCATAAGCATCATTTTATAAACATAGTTTCATAAACATCGTTTCGTAAAAACATCATTTCATATGTATGCACACCAGCCCAAAAACATTATATAAAACATTTAAAAGAGGGCTTCTAGAACTCACCTGATAAGCTAATCCGGGTTGCCCTAAACAAAGGTCCCACTACGTCACTTTCGATCTGAATTGATTAGTTAAATACACATCAGACCAAATCCCGACTCTAACGGTTTAACCTTCTAAACATACCGACTTTACCTAATCAGCCTGATGCCTGCACACTTAGCAAGTGCACAGACCCTGCTTCCTGCGTACTTGATAAGTACGCAGGATCCTCTTCCTACGTACTTGATAAGTACGCAGTGCCCTCTTCCTGCATACTTGATAAGTACGCAGCACCTGTTCCGTGGGTACTTGATAAGTACGCACGATCTGTTTCTTCGCAAAACCCTAACTTTCGCATTCAGGTCTGATCACGTCAAGATCCCGAACGTGTTTACATTCAAAACGTTCGTTTCCCATTAAGGAACTCAAATCTATGTTTATCTTTCAGTTTTATCCGTGAAAACATTACCTTTTCACCCAAAACCCGAAAAACCCAAAAGTGAACAAAAACTCAGATTTAGGCCCGATCGTTACCTGAATCGAGTTTCTGATTCTGAGGTTCTTCTCACGAGCTTTGGAGCAACACTTTGCTGAAATCTCGGGTCGATCCGCCAACTTTCTCTCTCTACGGTTTCTCTCTCTAGAACTTGCAAATGAGAGAAATGATGGAGGTCTAAGCTATTTATGGGGGAGGCTCCCTTTCCATCCCGCCGGCCCATCCGGCCCGACCCAACATGCCTCGTTCATTTATTTCATGATTTTAACTGTCGTTTTATTTTTGGGATGTTACACAATCCCCCAAGGATGTGTGGGAGTCTGATCAGCCGACACCACAGTGGTGTGGACTCTCTGTAATAGACCAAAATCATGCTGATCGTATAGACTCCTTGGCATTATACTCACAGATGCTCCAAGATCCAGCAATGCTCTATCCAGTGTAATTTCACCTATTTGTATAGAAATAATAGGTGCTCCTGGATCTTGGAGTTTCGGGGGAAGGGTACCCGTAAACACGGCATTCACACTGACACTCAGCTTTACTTGTTCGAGACATTTGTGCCGTCATTTTCGGGTACTCAAACCTTTCAAGCACTTAACACTATCACGATCTTGTTTAACCGTATTTAAAAATGGCAAATTGATTTTACGCTTTTCAAACTTTTCCATTCGTTCATCCTGTGTTGGATCTTTTTCTTTTTGAACTGGTTTGATTAAAGTATCAGGAAATGGGATTTTTATAGGTTTATTCACATTATTATTTTTCATGTTATTTTGTGAAATAAAATCCTGATTAGGGTCAAAGTTGGATGCACTATGCTCCACCACTCTTTCTACAACCGGTGGTGGAGTCTGTTCAACAGCAGGAAATTCAAGTGATGGTTGAAGACTTACAACATTTAGATGTGCACTGCTTATGATTTGGGAACTTGAAGACTGATGTGCACTGCAAGGCTTACCTGATTCTTTGACGAGCATTGCAACTATCTTGGCTAAGTGGACAACTTGATCTAGCAAGGTTTGATGATGCCTTGCCTGGCTCTCCTGTTGTTTCACCACTTCATGGACCACTTTGGCCAGCTCCTTCATATCTGACCGGATGGTATCCAGTTCAGACTAGTAATTGTCTTGTTCAGGTGACCCGCTCGGGTGGTAGTTTTGGTTGTAATCTTCCTGATAACTTGGGTATTCAGGACCACCACCATATTGATTGTACCTTGGGCTATCTTGAGCCCAGTGACCAGTGATGCCACAGTTATTGCACGACTCATAGTAATACTGGTCATCATGGTAATTCCTGTCCATGCTGACCTGCACAAGTATAGTTCTGAACGAAAAAAAATAATAAAAAAAAATAAAAATAAAAACAAAAATAAGAAAAATCTTTTTGGGTTTTTTTTGTAAAAAGAATCAAAATCAACAAAACTAAGCGCACCGATTCCCCGGCAACGACGCCATTTTGATCGCTGTGTCAAGGTCAATCAAAAACACTAATAAAAACTACTACTTAGCTACCTTATACTGTAGACAGGAAAGTAGGGTTGTCGAATCCACAGGGAATTAGTGGAAAGATATAATTGCCTAGTTTAGTAAATTCTAATTAAAACACAGATCAAATAAAGATGTTACTCCCTCCAAACATCAGGTTTTAGGTTTATGCAAAACTCAGTTGTTCATTGGACACCACATAGACATAGTGTTAGAAAATCAGTTAAAACAGTAATTGAAGACAGATTTTTGTCAGCAATCTATACGACTAGTTTTGTCAGAAATCAGTACAATCCAACTACCCAATTTATAAATACCAAGTTACCCCCTTTAGTCACCCAACCCTAATACTAGGTTTTGTTATCAACTGAACAAGATCGTAAAGCAAGCAAACTCAAAGCATACACATAAATTGTTTAAATCAACTAATACATCAATCCATCAAGTTTGTGTCAAAAACTAACAAGATCCAAAACATAAACAAACTGAATCAAACACAAACCCTATACGAACCATCCGCCCGGAGGAAGCCACAAGTGGTTTAGCCGCGCATATCAGGTCGCGTGCTCAAAATTCATGATGCTTGCCCTCCTAGATTGTTGCGTCTCTCCTGTGCGTGATTAAGAAACAACAGCCGCCCAAAAGAGGCTAAGCCCCCTCGATTTATGTGCCCTATCACAATTCTTCATTTTTCTCCCATCAAATCCCTTTTTCTTTTATTACTTTGCTTCTCATGTGGGCTGAAGTGAGCCTCCAACGAGCCCATCCCAAATGAGTTATTAATTAAAATGATACACACTTGATTTAGCTAAGCCCACTTGTCATTCCTTTTAATTTGCATCTTGTATTTATTTATTGAAGTTCACGTCACTAATTTTCTCAAGTTGTTGAACCAAACTATAAATATGACCACCAATTCAGTTATCACTTGATCATTAATATCCTTTCAAACTAATAATATTATCGGGTAATTTTGGTCGTTTTAACTCGTTGTCATTCGAGACCTACAAAACACAAAAACATCTTAAAGAAATATATTTTATACATAATTAGGATTAAAAACATTTAACTAGATATAATTAGCATGTGTAAAACAGTCACTCATCAATGATACCTTTCTTCTCCGATTTGATCGAAAATATAGGTATAATAGTTATCTCCTGACATCTGTATATTTATCACTTAATTATTATAGAGATCTACCTACTTTTACTTAGCAGGCAGTCTATACTTGTTTAAGCTTAGATACCTTAACTGAGTATCTTATGTGCTAAAACCAAATAATGCCAAATCAAGTTACAGCTTAGATACTAATCTCTAGTATCTAATATGCTGAAACAAATGGCTCTGATACCAATCTGTCACACCCCGGATTTAACCTACCCGGGCGTGTGACCAACGATTGGTACATGTCTCTTATTTTATCTCATCAGAGTTTTATAAACACAGCAGAATATTTTAAAAACTCAGGATCTTTTCAAAAGACGGGAAATCTCTCGTGTCATTTCATTTCAAATAGGGATAAACCTTGATATTGTATACAAACGTTTAATTTACAAAACCAAGGTTACATCAGCCATTTCTTTCAAACATATGTCTAGGGTGGACGTTCCCTTTTTCATGACATCATTATTCCATTCATTTAAGGCTATATCATACAAAATCATCCTTGGTTACCTGTAAAACATTTGAAAATATTTTATCAGTATAAACTGGTGAATACAAGTATATTTGAAATCATAAACTAACAAGCGTGAATAAATACAACAATTTTCCCATATTTGAATGGTCAATTTACACATCCAGCGGACCCCTGGCTCGAAAGTATAACCACTAGCCACACCAGGCACTTTCATGGATCATCATTATTTTACGTTAAATGGGACCATGCCTTCCGCCTCAAGTGTCATGTCTTACGTATTATAAACAATCAAGCCATAACTAGCCCTGTTACAGTGTTTCATCTGTAACACGTGTATACATACGTGACTCTATGGTCTGAATGCTATATAGTATGTAGGATCGTGAAATTACAAGATGGTTCTGTTCTTAGTTGAGATTGGCGGAAACAATAACAACTACACAAGTATAATCGAGTAAACAGAGTGAATACTAATAAGAGCACTGTTGTATTAAGCTTTGTGAATAAACGATTACAAATGAAAACTCAGTGAAGAAGCACACTTACAATGAAGTGTTTACACAGTATTTATACTAACTTAGAATCAGGACAGACCCTTGATTCTAAGTATCAGATCTAACACAGACCGTTGATCTGATGAAAATAGCTAACTATTACACGTTTTGTCTATATTTATTTAACTTTATTGAAGCGTCTTCTTTATGCATAATTGTTTGCATGTCTGGAGAAGATCATTGTCGTCCGTCATTGGTTGCACCATTGAGGTTCCTTCTGCTTTGAGTGTGTCAGTCGCTTTTGCAGAAGGTTGTCAGTGACGCTTGGCATGGATAGTCAGCTGCAACGATTTGTCTTCAAAGAACATATCTATCAGCAGCAGGAATGAGAATGATGCTGCTGATAAGCCTATCAGCAGCAACAAGTGTTGAATGCTGCTGATAAGCCTATCAGCAGCAACATGTGTTGAATGCTGCTGATAAGCCTATCAGCAGCATTTGTACTTAGAATAACTTAGAAGCAATCATTCTTTGGTTCTACAAACTCCCCCTAGACTGATGCGACCAAAATTCTTCTAATCACTTTGCTGCTGAAGCTTTTGTATGTGGCTGACTATCCTTTCAACTTCATAGCCTCTTGGATCCTTGCTGGGATTGTTCAGTGGAAGTGCAGACAGAGTCTTGATGTCTTTATGTGGCATTTTGTAGATAGTTTTTCTTGAACATTTCATCTTCTGCTTCCTTACATCAGTTAAAGTGAACTCGTCCAAATCAGCATTATAGGACCAACTTACAAATGGAGAGTGGGACTTGAGTGGTTTGATGTCAATGATCACATCTTTGCTAAAGTTGAAGTAGTGTTTGATGGCTAGCACAAGAAGTTTCCCACCCTTATTTGCAGGCTCATGAGCTTAACTCAGCTCCAAAATTCTACTAAGATCTAAATCTGGCAATTGCAGAACTTCATCAACAGATCTGTAGATAGATCTTCTTCTTTCAGTTCTCCCCCTGAAGATCTCAAACCTTTGATCCTATGGATTATAGACCCAATAAACTATGTCTCTTGAGTCTTCTTGTTTAGGTGTGGGTTTGGATTTCTTCAAGGGAGGCTGTTGATGAGTGGGAGCTGGGTGGAATGGTTTGGACTTTTTGGGTGGAGGAGTGAAACGTTTGGGGAGGAGAGTGGAAGGTTGTTGGACCGAGGAAGAGGTAGGTGAGGAAGAAGGCTTGGGTTTCTTTGCTTTGTTTCTTCTTCTTCCTTAATAGGTACCCTTTTCTTGGATCCCTTCTTCCCCAATCTTTCTTCCTCATCCTTCTTGACTTTGAAGTAGAGGGCTTGCAGGTTCATGAAGTTCATGGGACCTAGCCTCTATCCACTCTCTCCTCTAGCCTTAAGGAAGCCAATCATGACCTTCCTTTCTTCATGGGTCCGTTTATTAAAGGCAATGGTCTTCTTGGACTTTTTTTTGGCTTTTTCTTCTTCTTCAGCCTGTTTCTTCTTTGCCAATTGACCTTGCTGACCCATGAAGGCTCTATAGACTTCTTTATTTAATAGTTTCTCAAGGTAGTCTGCATCCTCACCTTGAGAAACTAGAGCCTTTACCCACTCCTCCCTCATTTCTTTGGCTAGTTCAGAATCGGTTATTCTGAACTTAGCTTCTTCTTTCTTCTTCTTCTTCTTCAATTCTTCCTCTTCTCTGTTAAATTGTTCCTGCAGTTGAAGAGCAAGAGTTGCATCTTCTTCAATCTAGTCAACTGCAGGAATCTTTCTTTTCAGTTCATCCAGCTATCTAGCATACAGCTGGATGGTTTGTTCTCTGAGAAGAATGGCTGTTTTTCTTTCTTGAGCCTTTTTAATGTCAGCCATCTCCTCTTCTTCTCTTCTTCTTCTCTTCTCTTCCCTCTCTCTTTTCTCTTTTAGCAATCTCTCTTCATCTTCATCTGTCATAATTCCCTTTCCCTTGTTTATATTGGATGCCTCTGCTTCAGCTTCACTGACCACAACAGCAGATGATGGTGCAGCTATTGGGATCTCAGCCTCAGCTTCATTGGCAATTTGAGAGGTGAACAAGGGAAGGTCATTGGCTTCATCCGATTTGCACTCAGGACCTGTGAATTCTTTCAGCATTTATTTGATAGTGGATCTTGACTCATATGTTGCAGCAAAGATGTCTACTCGAGGGGAAGCTGAGTCAGTATCAGTGTCAGAGTTTGACACATATAATTCCTCAGTAATTCTTCCTTCTTGTTCAAGATGGGCTCTGACAGTAGCTATCATTGCCTGCTTTCAAGGGAGTTGACATTGCAGATATTTGCCTTGAGTTGAAAGATCTTGTAGAGAAAGTCTGTAGGAAGTACAGGATGTTCCTGGTGTTGATGGTGAGAGAGGAGCCATTGCTTAGTAAGAAGGTGTGGTCAAGAGACTCAGTGCTTATCCATCCCAGCACATCTAAGTCTTTGACAATGAAGGAGTACAGAAATCTTCTTAAGCAGCAAACTTCTTCTTTAGTGAGAAGACTGCTCCTTATAATTTCAAGTCTTCTAGGAGTCAGTCTTCTTTCTGATGCTGCCGAAGAGTCAGGATAAGCTACCCGTTTTTCTATTTGTATGAGTCTTTCAAAGATGGGTAGATTATCCTCCATCAAGTCATAGAACCTGCCAATGGCAAGTTCTGCTGAGAGATCTGATTAAGTGTTGATGCAGTTAGTTAAATACAGTTGTAGGACTTGGAGCGCATTGAGAGAGTTCCAGTTTAGCTCTTCTACTCCACTAAACTCCTATCCAATCCAAAATCTCTCAGCTGATCCATCATACCCCCAAGCTAGAATGGAGTCAAATTCTAGCTTCTGTAAAGTTCGAAAGAGTTGGGGGGTAATGGATTGACTTATGATGGATGCTGCTTCAGGGAGGATGTTGAAAGCTGTATAATTTTGTTATTTGTCTTCAGCTTCATTCAGCACCTCATCAACAGCCCTGACGACTAACTTCCAGTCTTCAGTTGTTTCTTCTTCTTCGTTATCTGAAGCTGGCAAGTCATGGACCTGTACAAAAGCTGGCTTGAAAAGTGTACATTGAAAAACAGCATGCTCTTGAATCCAGTCGTCAAGACTATCTGTGTCTTCCTCCTTTGGGACCATCTCCCCCTTTTTGGTTGCATCAGTGAACAAATAAGCATCAGTTTGGGTGCCCACTGATATAAGAGATGGAGAAGGTATAGATGGGCATTGATGGGCTTCATGCATAGAGACTTGGTGTCTTATTTTGGACATTTCAGCCTCTAGCATAGCCACCCTGGCCGTCAATTCCAGGTTATGAAGTTTCAGTCTGTCCTCATCCACAGTTGTGGAATCCTTGGATCCATATGGGACCTTAGGCCTAGCCTCTTCATCCCCATCACCCATGGTTTCTTGGCGCCTGGGGTTCCTCTCAGTGAGGGGAGTTTCCAAGGAAGCATCCTCACTATGAGTTGTCGTGGTTGAGGTCTTAGCAATGTTGTCACTGTCCTCCTGGTCATATGATGGACCGGCAGTAGTGACAGCCTCTTCCACATCCACTCTTTCATAACTCCTAGAGTGGACCTTCAGGGTAAAAGAAATTGGGTTGGGTGTGGTGGAAGCAAGATCAATCAGTACCTTCGAGATAGTGGTAATTGGAGAAGGTACATCATCTTGATCAGGTTCCTCAACACTTAAGTTCAGAAGAGAAAGGAAGGGCTCAGGGGGCTGTTCTACAGATTCGGGAAGTGATCCTGATCCTAATAGAGAGACATCCAAAGAAGTCTCCCTAATAATGTGGCTTTCCCTTATGATATTCTCACCAGAATGTTGTGATTCTGAGTGAGGGCTGTTAGGTCGGGTTTGGGCCTTGGAGGCAGGAGAAGAAGGAGTTCTCTTGCCCCTTTTCCTAGCATATGTTGTTGCAACTGGGGCCCTGTGTTCCGGTTGAACGATAACATCCAAAAGAGGTGTAAGTAATTTTTGTGCCTGTGCATCCTTAGTAGTATGCACAGGGGTTTGAATGGTAGAAGCAGATTGTTGCTCAGGATGTGAGGTGGAGGGTGTGGGATCAGTATCAGCTGGGATTGCTGAACTGTCACCCGGGGTTCTTTGTATGTTCAGCATTGTAGATAACAATGGAACATTGACCCCCGAGAACTTTTTGGAAACAGACCTCATGCTTTGAAAAATGTTATTTTTATGACCCAACATGATGTAGATTCTTGCAGGTTTTGAAAGTTCTTTTAGTTCTTGATTGAAAACTTCCTGCAAGAATCTTGGGTACATAAAGAATTGCTGCTTTGCACCCTCTTGAAGGTTATATCTCAAACCTTCAAAAATGAGGTGTGCAAAGTTGAAGCCTTGGTTAGTGACCATACAATGGAAGGCGGAGGCAAGTGCAGAGCTCACCTGATGCCATCCACTCCTCTTCTGAGATATGCATTGGAGAAGAGTGTGGCAGAGATACTTCCATGGAGGGCCCATCAGCGCCTTCTCGATCGTATACTCGGACTGATTTCCAGTGTATCCAATGGAGACAAAAGTCCTCATATATTCGTCCTTCGAGTATGAGATCGCTGCTTCCTCATCTTGAAGCTTAAGATGTTTTCTGAGTGTGGCTTCAAAGATGGTGATATCCTTGCCGTCTACTTTGGCTTTGATTTGGGGAATCCCCTGTTCGGTAGAGTAGACGGCGGTACTCCAGAAATCCTCCATATGAGGGATATATATGGTAGGGTTGGTGGTGAGTGCAAAGTAGATCTTTGATCGACATAAGAAATCGATCATATCGTCAAATCCTTCGGATTTCTTTCCTTTGGTGAGGTATGCTGTTAGGTTATGGTATGGGGAAAACTTGTCATGTGGGTTGTTGATATCTGCCATTGCCGTTTGATTTTGGAGGGATGGTCTGATTATGGTGGAGACTTGAGAATATGGAGAATATGGAGAGCTTTGAATGTGGTGGGGACTTAGGGTTGAATTGAATGTGAAGAGGTGGTAAAGATTTTTGATTTGTTCTTATAACGGCAGAGGAGAGAAAAAGCAAAATGACTTGTACAGTACAACCTTATTTACTTTTTGTTGTTACAGCTGTAATACACCGAGGCAGTCATGGTAAAGACTGACGTTAATATATTTTACAGCGGGTAAAAGTTAATTTGAACTTAAGTTTACCCATCAGCAGCAAACTTGGTTGCTGTGGATGAATAAGCCTGTCCGCTGCAACTTTGGTTGCTGCGGAAGGTTAAGTTTTTTAGCAGTAAACTTAATCGCTGCTGATAGATGCAATGATAGCAGCAAGGATGTTGCTGCTGACAGCCTTAAAGCTATCCGCAGGAAACTTGTTCCTTCTGATAAGTTAAAGCAGTCAGGGATAAATTCTTTGCTGCTGAAGATCAGACCTGTCAGCAGCCAAAAAGGATGCTGCTGAGTTATAACTTTTATTTACAACATAAGATATACATACTTACAACAAAGGATATACGCACTCAACTTAACCGATGATGATGCTTGGTGGTTTCTTTACCTTCCATTGTTGAGTTGATGGTTTTCCAGCTCTCTTTGTCTCTTCAGCAGCAGACGTTGTATCTGAGGATTTTAGTTTATCAGCAGCAGATTTTGTTGCTGCTGATGGTTTTACTTGAGCAGCTGCAGACCTTGTTGCTGCTGAAGGCTTTCCTTTTGGTTGCTTGGGCTTTACTCGATCAGCAGCAGTTATTTTGGCTGTTGATGGCTTAGAAACAGATGTATGCTTATCCTTCTTCACCTTATTGATAGGCTTTTGTATAACTGGGGTTGGAAGAAGAATCTGATTGAAAGGATTAGACTTACAATTTGCGACAAAGTGGTCTGATTTTCCACAGATGATGCAAGATTGTTGAGGTTTTGACAACTGTTTCCTTGGTGGAGAAAGAGATTTTCTGAATTGAGTTGTCTTAGCTTCAAAACTTCTTACCTGTTTGTTCTTCTTGGTCTTCTCAAAAGCATGTTGCTTGAGGTTTCTTTGCTGCTGAAGGTAGTAGAAGCAGGTGCTGGCAGTGTGGTTATATTTCCCACAGACAAAACATGATTTTGCCAGTTTATCCCTTGAAAGATACACATAATCCTTTCTTTTGAAAAGGTCTTTGAAATTCCAAGGGTGAGCTTTGTTGTGCTCAAAAGTAGCTTCTTCCAATGTCTTTTGAACATATGGAAGCCTTTCTCCAGGCGCATGACATATGTCAAACACCTTCCTTGGCTGGACTGAAGATGAGGACTGGCCCTTTTCAGTATTTAGCTTCCTACCTTCTGGAGGATAACTAATTTTAATTTGTTTGAATGGTGTAGGAACTGGTACTGAAATGGCTGGTACTGGTGCTGAATGGATAATGGGGACTTCATCTTTAGTCAGAATGACTTTAGGGGCAGAGGGAGATGAAGTAGTGGATTCTTGTACCAAATATGAAGCTTCACTTGTTTCAGTGGTGTCTGAGTAAGTTGAATCAGACTCTGATGAGGTAGTGCATTCTTGTACCAATGGTTCATCCTTAGAAGGATCAAGATTTCTGTTGGCCATATCAAGATTTGCCAGATTGAAGCTTGGTTCATGGATGGCAACGTAGTCAGCAAGAGGTGCAACGGCTTGATATTGTTCAACATGATACCCCACACCAGTTTTTACCTTATCATGAATTTGAACATCCAGAAGTCTTTGCATCTTTTTGGATGCAAATTCATATTTGTCAATGTGAACTTTTTGCTCTGCTAATTCTGCTCTGGTAGCTTTTAATTTGACAAGAAGATCATCAATCTGAGTTTTAAGATTGGTTTGTTCATGTTTTAATGATGAAATCTCTTTCTTTAGACAGTTAACTTTTTCTTTGTAACTGTCTTCGACCTTTTTGAATTCAGATTTCATTTGATGAAACTCTTCATTTTGATCTATTAGGTTTTGATTATGCTTTCTGTAGCCTAAAACCTTATCAATACAGGCTTGGGAACATAGATGTTCATATACCTGAGGCGGTATCTCAGTTGTGTCTGCCATAAGAGCTTGGTTGTTAGTAGGCAAATCTTCATACTGGAAGCTCCAGTCAAAGTCAGATTTTCCAACAGCCGCACAAGCTGCAGTTTGAGCTGGAGGAGTAGCTTGTTGCTGTTGATGTCTTGGTTGGGCTTGGTGAGCAGCTGGGTTTTCCCTAGGTGCCTTGCATTCTCTAGCAAAATGACACAGTTGGTTACAGTTGTAACATTTCAATTTGCTGTGGTGGGAGAGACCCGAGTTCGAGTCTCTCCACGCACTTTTATTTTTAAACCAAGTTTTTAATTATTATATTTAAATAAAATCTAACCCTATATTATTATTATGATATATTAATACGTTTTGAGCCCGGAAAACACCCGTAGGATCGGGATTGAATTTATAACTCATTTAAAGTATTATTTTCCACATTTAGAATAATTTAATTATTTATATTATTATCTAAGATTATTACTTAACTCATACAAGCACGCAAACAATTATTTAATATAAATATTCCATGTTAGTAACGTTTGGAACGTACCACATCTATTTTTAATTAATAAACTAAGGATTCTTTGATTCCGGTGACTAGTTTACCTACACGTTAATCATTAGTGTGTCCTAGGACATCCAATCTTTCCCGTTTTGTCATCACAAAATCTCATGTATTCCTAACTATTGTAATTATAATTCTAGGGCATACGTAGACTGTTCACAGGAAAACCTTTGTGGTTTCTATTGCATCCTTGTGTGGTGCTATTTACTACGCTTACACAACTCAGGTGAGTTTCACGGCCCCTTTTTACTTGTTTTCATGTTAGGGGAGAAACATGCTCACAAACAAACATCATTTTTACTTGTTTTCCCGTTGGGGAGAAACATGCACACAAACAAACACGGATCACATAATATCTCATTACCACTTGTTTACTTAAGCGCAAACATAACATACTAAGTCCTTACACTCTCGAACCGTTAATATAAGGTATATAGCGAGGAAATTTGAGTAGTACTACTGGGTTTGACAAACCCCAACCAGGCTAGTCGCGCTATCTCGATTGGAGGTCGAACGGGTGTAAATTGTCCTAAACATTTGCCATTATTGATGTTAGCAATGGCGGAAGGCATTCAAACACAAACAGTCAGCTTCGGTTGTGAACGCTTAGAGTAACTTGTACATTTTCTAGCTAACAATACGTGTGACTTATGTATGTGGATCTTGCAAACAATCAAACAGTTTATTTACTTACAAATATGTGAACTCACCAACCTTGTGTTGACACTTTAAGCATGTTTTCTCAAGTCACTATGGTACACATCAGGACTAGGATGCATCATGGAGTCGCATTGGTTTTATCAATAAAGAAAAATGTTTATTTTCTATCATTTACGTTAATTGACGATTTGTTGCTTGTAATTACTTTGGATTTAATATTAACGTTTATGCTTCCGCATTAACTCTGAACATTTAAAGGCTTTTAATAAACTCACGTAGTGTCGTTTGACGTAACTAATGACTGAGATCATGGTTTGTCACACGCCAAACGGTAAAACTCCGTTAGTGGATTTTGGGGGTGTGACATCGTTACTAGAGATTTCTCATGGTTCTTCCTCGCTACGAATCGAGACGAGGTTCATTTGTGGAGATGACGACAGGATGACTGAGGTAGATGCGTTAAATATTTAAGTATATTAATATAATACATAGTTTCTGTATGTCAAGTTTGTATGCATGTTATGCAATGCACCTGAATTCTTATCACTAAAATGTCTGAGCTTAAGGTTATAGTCTAGGCCTCACTAAGGGAAAACCTAGTTCTCTATAACCAATGGCTCTGATACCAATTTGTCACACCTCCGTTAAAGCGAAAACACGGGAATGTAAGAAACTATATATCAAAAACACATGCATTCAAGAGAAAAACTAAGTTACATTTCATCCAAAATACTTAGGGCATTAAAATATAATTGTTTAAGTACATCACCAAAGATTATCAAAATATGGCCTTAATACAAAAGACTATATGCTAAAATCTCCAATTGTACTTCCTAAATTGTCTGTTTTCATGGACCACCTAGTTTTTCCCTGAAAAACAAGCTAAAACGTGTTAACTAAAATGGTTGGTGAGTTCGAAGGTTTGCTAGTCGATCAAATAGTTGTATTAAAAAATTTTACTATACAATTGTTTGCCATATGTAAATAGATGCAATCTACATGGGTCCACAACCAAGCCTATGATGGAATCTGCCCCACCTAATATCTTATCACAAAACATTAGAAACTATAAACATGAGGAAATAAGCATTCAATGTTGTCTCTACTCTCTATTGATTTACGCGTTCAGTCAAAGAAATGAATGGGGGGTTGTCTACCCTGATAGTACTATCTATATTAATCCATCAGCCCAAGTCCATGGGTTAAATGGTTATGTAAAAATAAGGGGACTTAAGTGTGATAATCAATGCCACATATAATCTACATGGGTCCACAACCAAGCCTATGATGGAATCTGCCCCACCTAATATTTTATCACAAAACATTAGAAATTATAAACATGAGGAAATAAGCATTCAATGTTGTCTCTACTCTCTATTGATTTACGCGTTCAGTCAAATAAATGAATGGGGGGTTGTCTACCCTGATAGTACTATCTATATTAGTCCATCAGCCCAAGTCCATGGGTTAAATGGTTATGTAAAAATAAGGGGACTTAAGTGTGATAATCAATGCCACATATAATCGTATCTGTGTAACATAAGCAATGTATAAAGTAAACGAGTTATGTATCAAAGTAAGTAAAAATCAAGTATTCCAAGCATGTGTTTCCCCCAAATATATAAAATGAAAAAAGAGCTATGAATACTCACTTTTTTGATGTCCTGAGTGTTATCAATGCTTCACAACTGATTGTAACGGGTCTGGTCCTATTAGAGTACTACAAAGCAAATAGATACTATTGAGTTCTAAGGACCAACCCTAATGTAATCATGTATGTTCAACCTATGTCACCATCTTAGCTTCTAGTGTATGAAACTATGGTGATAAATACTTGATTGACAAAAGACATGTTTGGATAGCATGTCGGCTTAATATATCTATATATAAACCTTGTCCAACACACTTAAATGAGACCAAATGTCTAATGTTATGATGGGGATGGAATCTAGGTTTCAAAATGTGTTAACAATGCTATTATGAAATACTTTGTCAAGTGTACGTACTTGTTTGATTGTGAGCTATGGTAAACTTTAACTTAGTTAAGGTTTATATAATAACCCAAGTCCATAAAAGTTGTATTTGTATAAATATAAATATTATATTTGCAAAAGTACCTTATATTTCATGAAATCCAAAATAAACCAAATATAGGATTTTTGACATGATTTTTGACGAAAATCCGGCATTATAACGGTTGTGTTTGTATATTATCCAAAATAATCAAGTTTCCAAATTCCATCATAATCCCATCACTAATGTATGCACCAACCAACTTAGGGTTATATAATCTTGACCATGAATGCATGAATGGATACATAATGTCGTAACTTATTATTTTATGTTATGCATATATATGTACTATGACCTTGTTTCGTATTCAATCCTTGAACATAGGTATATTAATAATACCTAAGTATATTACGTAGAAAACACTTGACCATAACATTAATGATTCATAAATAATGTCTTATAAATGAAGTCATGTTTATATATATTCTTGAAGATAAATATATTTTTGAAATATAAATACCCATTTATTAGTAACCAAGGTTTCATGACTCGTTCATGGATCGTCTTGTTTAGTGTTAAATATATGAACATATATATGCATATACATATATATATATATATGTATATATATACATATATATATGTATATATATATATATATATATCAAAATATGATCTATGAAAGAATAAAGTTCAAAAATAATATCTGTAATTACTAAAGTAAAAAAAATCATCTAGATCTTTATGTTGAAGGTATGCTTGTGTGAACCACAAACCTTTGTGTTATCAACCAAAGATCATAGACCAAACCACCTACATCTTTATGTTGAAGGTATGCTTGTGTGAACCACAAACCTTTATGTTATCAACCAAAGATCATAGACCAAACCACCTAAGCCTTTATGTTGAAGGTATGCTTGTGTGAACCACAAACTTTTTTGTTATCAACTAAAGGTCTAGTCTTAAAGAATGGTAGCAAGTAAACTCATGTAAGTTGAAATCAAAAACATTTTGCATGTATGTTGTTGTAGGTTATGTATAACGGTTTCTATGATGTAATGAAGTAAAGAATGCTTTGAAAAACTAAAGTAAAACTCAAATGAAGACTTATAAAGAGTCAAGACTTGTTAAACAAGAGTGGATCTTGAGAATTTGCAAGAACTTTAGAAGATGAAAGCCTTGTGCGTGTGGGTTTGTACATTTTGGCCAAAGCCAAATAGGGAGGAGTAATTGCCGAAAATTCCAAGAAGAATTGGATGGTGTAAGTGTGAGTTAAATGGTGAAGTCTTGTGTATTTATAGATGGAACAAGGTATGGCTTCTAGTACTTGATACAATATAAAATACAAAAGGTGTATGGTGATTTAGTGTGTGTAAGTGAACAAATGAAAAAGGTAAGAGGGGTGTTGATTTACGACCATAAGGGGTGTAGGGGGAGGGGGAGGGTGTGAGGTGAGGTAGGGTGGTACCATGATGGTGTATGTCATGAGGTAAGGTGGTGATTTTGACTTATTTTTATAAATTTTAGGGTTTTTATATATGGTCTTTATAAATTATTGTAGACATCAAGATTAGTTATATAGTCTTTGTTTTTATGAAATGTTAAGGTTCTTAAAAAAATGTTTTTTTACATAAAATAATACTTATATAGTTTAGTAATATACATAGTGAATGAAAATACATGTAGATAACCAGTTATATGATTAATTGTAATTAATACATCATTATAATTTCTGAAACTTGTGGGTATTTATGTTGAACAAGACTTTAAGGTTTGAAAATAGGGAAAATTATCAAAATAAACATTTGACCAATCACTTTTCTTAAAATAGACTTTGACTTTTAGTCTATAAATTCATAGACGTTCTCTCTAAACCGACGGCTAAGCCGGCCAATTTAGCCGACCTAAAATTCAGTACACAACAGAGATGTGGTCCAATGAAATGTCGACAAGTGAAAATTTTCACGGCTAAAAATAGTCGGGCCGTCTAGGCTATTTAGCCTTAACCGACCGTTATAAGGCTCTAAGCCGGGGGTTTCTACACTTAGTCGGCCGTTATAACGCCTTTAGCCGACGGCTATACTGAGAAAATTTAAAGATTTGTAAGGCCCTTAGCCATGAGCCTGTGCGCCGGCTTAGTCACATTTCGAAATTTCATTGGACCAGATCTCTGTTGTGCACTGAATTTTAGGCCGGCTAAATTAGCCGGCTTTAGCCCTCGGTTTAGAGAGAACGTCTATGAATTTGTAGGCTAAAAGTCAAAGGCTATTTTAAGAAAAATGGGTGGTCAAATATCTATTTTGGTAATTTTCCCTTGAAAATATATACTTGATATCACCAATATTTGGCAAGCTTTATTATTACTATGAATGTTCCGTTGAATTGTACATGACCTAGTTTATAACTAACTAAGTCGTAAGGTTGCACAAAGTCTAGTAACACATTGAATTGAATAGTAGAATGAAGACCTGATAAATTGACGGGGGTCACACCAGCCCCTGGGCCGGTCACGAGTAATGCTAACGTTAGCTTTTTCATTGCTGAATTCAGTTTATCTTTAAAAGAATACGAGAAATTTTAGTCCGCGTTTCGTGGTGGGAGGCGGACCTTAAACGGTTGAGGTGGTGACATTAACGTTACTAAGCATAAAAATAAACATGGTTAAATAAATTGTCACACGTTACGTGGCGGGAGGCGGATCTTAAACGGTTGAAGCGATGACATTAATGTGTCTAGGCACAAAAAGAAACATGGTTAAATACATAAAAGAAACGTATTAAGTTACGTCGATTCGGTTGTGGAGATCGAAACATAGATAAAAGACAGTTATATAACGGTACCGATGTTTTATAGTCGGTTTCGGTCTTATTTTTCACGGTACCAGCATGTCACCGTCGGTAGATACAAACCAAGATACCTAAAAAATACTCTATTTTGAATACGACTCCGTTTTTAACAAAATTTATACCGGGACATCAAGAAAAAAAAAAGTAAACAAACGAAAATTATTAAGGAAAAACCATATTATATATATTATAGGGGTAAACTTAAAACTTTAAAAACTTAAATGGGTCAAAGTGACATTCTACAAAACTTAGGGATCAATTTTGCTATTTCACAAAGACAAACTTAGAGGTCAATTTGTAATTTCAGAAAGGCAAGAGGTTAATTTGTCGGTGGCAATTTACCACCGACACTTGTGTTTAAGATATTGTTAATTTTTTGTTTTTTTCTTCTGTTTTTTTACTAATTTTTTTTCACAATTCGGCTTCTCTTTTTCAACGTAAAATTTCACAAACGTTATGTTTTTTTTCATTTAATACACGGATTTTAATACTAGTTATTAATATAATTAATGATATCAAATACGAGTAATTTTCTTTTTCACTAAAAGAAGTAAAATTTTAATTTTAAAAATACATCAGTATTTTATTAATACTAAATTAAATTTGAATTCCTATTTTTTTTTTTAAATCCGACAGTTTGATATACACATTAAACCGACAGTTTGATTTACACGACCAGTTTTACCTTTTAAATCGAACTAACCTTCAAACTGCGAAACCAATCATTTGAATCTCAAACAATCAACCGGCCGGTTCAATCAATTTTAACATTTTACCATGAAGCTTTCTCTTCACAACAATTTTTAAAATTTCATCTTTATTTTTTATAAAATTAAATTATTATAGCTAGAATTGACCAACGGTTTAAATTATTGAAAGCAAAAGTTACTTGATAGTACATCTTATAATTCTTACTCCTGAAAATATTAAAAGAATGAATAATAACAACAATAATAATCAAAAAATAAAAGAAGTGCCTCGATACATTTAACGTGGTAAAAAAGGAAAACGTAAATGAATGCGCCACTGAACTGCCGGCGGCCGGCGGACCAACGGTCGGAATCGATGGTGTGGGGTCCTCGACACATGATCATTGTCCCCATCCCACCAACATTGAGCTGTGAATCAACCGCTGATTGGACTCCACGACTTATATATTCTCCCACTCACCAACACACTCTCTTCCAAACCCTTCAAATCCCTCATTCCCCCATCTCATTTTCCTCACTTCTCTCCGATCATTTTCATCCAATCGATCATTCAATGGCGCAAGAAACCCTCAAAACAGTTTCCGATGTCCCAGAGGCCGAGAAGGTAGAGGAAGAAACTGTCTTGCCGGTGCCGGAGCCGGAGAAGGTGGCTGCATCTACTTCTTTTAAGGAGGAGACCAACGTGGTGGGTGAGCTTCCGGATCCACAAAAGAAGGCTTTAGATGAACTGAAACTCTTGGTTCAAGAAGCTCTTAACAAACATGAATTTTCTTCTCCGCCGGAGCCGGAGGAGGAGAAACCCGCGCCGGTGCCGGCGACGGCGGAGGCAGAAACCAAGCCTAGTGAGCTTCCACCCGTCCAAGCGCCGGTGCCGGAGCCAGAGCCGGAGGTTGAATACAAACAAGAAAAAAAAGATGCGCCTACGCCGGTACCGGAATCGGAACCGTCGGAAAAAGAGGTGACGGAGGTGATCGTCGACGAAGACGGAGCAAAAAAGATCGAAGCCATTCAAGAAACAATTATAAAAACCGAGCAACCGCCGCCGTGCGCGGCGGATGAAACTCCCATCTCGCCGGAGGAAGTCTCAATATGGGGAATCCCATTACTCGCCGACGAACGTAGTGACGTCATCCTCTTAAAATTTCTCCGGGCGAGGGACTTCAAAGTCAAAGAAGCTTTGACCATGCTCAAAAACGTCGTCGCATGGAGGAAAGAATTTAACATCGATTCATTACTGGAAGAAGATTTGGGAACGGATCAAGAAAAGGTGGTTTACATGCACGGCGTCGATAAAGACGGCCACCCCGTTTGCTATAACGCGTTCGGAGAGTATCAGAACAAAGAGTTGTATCAAGAAACATTCTCTGACGAGGAAAAACGTAAGAAATTCATCCGGTGGAGGATCCAGTTTCTTGAAAGAAGCATCAGAAAGCTGGATTTTAGTCCCGATGGGATCTCCACCATCGTTCAAGTCAACGATTTGAAATACTCTCCGGCGCCGTTTAAGAAAGAACTCCGGCAGGTTTTCCAGTTGCTCCAGGATAATTACCCTGAGTTCGTCGCCAAGCAGGTACCGAAATGTTTTTATTTTATTTTAATAATGAGTTGGTTCAGTTTGTTTAATAATTGGTTGGGGACATGACGACATGTTCTGATGTTTGTCCTTTTGACCTGGAGTCAACGGTCGACCGAACTACCACATGGTTCAGTTCTCAAGTCTCAACTCTCTCATCTGGATTTTTTTTTTAAAACGTGATTATTTTTAAGTTTGATAAATAAATATTTCGAAATCTTAATCGGATAATTCTAATTACCTAAAATGACTTTAAAAGATTGGTTTTGTTGTTTTGTTGAAGGTATTCATCAATGTTCCATGGTGGTACCTAGCTTTCTACAAGATGATCAATCCATTCTTCACCCAAAGGACCAAAAGCAAGTTTGTTTTTGCAGGCCCTTCAAAGACTACTGAAACCCTATTTAAGTAAGTTCATGGGTTATTATAATTTATAAACATCAAGTTCTTAATAAAAAATTGTGTTTAAGGTTAGGCCCATCAGGGTTTCAGCTTTAGGGTTATCATTCTCATGTACATATTGGTTGTGAGAGACACCAAAAGATATGTACATGAAGAATAGTGACCTTGTAATTCCAACGGTTTTAACCCTGATTGGGCTGACCCTAAATGCATACAATATTTATTAGTTCTTACATAAAGTCTTTAACCAAATTTCAGATACATATCACCTGAGCTAGTTCCGGTTCAATATGGAGGGCTTAGCAGGGAAGGTGAACAAGAATTCACCACAAGTGACTGCATCACAGAGGAGACCATCAAGCCTTCTTGTGAGCACGCCATCGAGCTTCCGGCTCCTGAGGTAGTTAAATTCAGACGGGTTTTGATTTCGTTAAGGTTTTTTTGTGCTTTTTAATGATGCTTATGAATGTGGTTGACTTTAGGCATGTACGTTGGTATGGGAAGCAAGAGTGGTGGGATGTGAGGTTTCTTATGGGGCTGAATTCGTGCCGAGTGCAGAAGACGGGTACACTGTTATTGTTCAGAAGTCTCGAAAGGTTAGTGGGGACGAATCGGTGATTTGTGGGAGGTTTAAATGTGGGGAAACAGGGAAAGTGGTGCTTACATTCTATAATCAAAGCTCCAAGAAGAAGAAAGTGTTGTACAGGTTCAAGAAGGTGGCATCTGAGTGAAAGCTGGTTCATATTTCATCTATACATTGTTCTTCAACTTATTTATTGATTTTGATGATTTGATTTGTTTGCTTGGTTTGTGTTAACTATAGTTGGGATTTGATGTGTTTGGAGTTTGACATATAGAAATGGATTGCAAGCATACTGTTAATTTGTTTATTCTTTTTTTCTTTCTAAATTTTGGTTATCGACTACATAATCGCAACATGTTTATATGTCATTCTATACAGCGCCTCTCATGTTCACAAAGAATGTTGAATAGCATCATAGTAACCATCCTCATAATTTTCGCAGACATTTCGTCCCCTGCAATTGAACACGTATTTCTATAAAGATCGTGTTCATTTCCAACAGAGACCCTTCAAAGGTAAAACATAAAACATCTACCTTGTAATCTCTGCCATAAGAATGAGGAGGTTAATCTATTCCAACATAGTGTATCATTAACTGTCCCGAACAATACAAAACTTATGATGCAAAACACGGACACAAAATTTAACATAATTCACACGATCGATCTAGTCAGCTACGTCCACGACCAAGCTAGAGAGATTAATATTAATTTAGTTAACAATCAACTTGGACATATTACAATTACATGACATCATATATACATCATATGTATATCGTTAATATTAGGGTAAATAACTAAAGCCCCAAGAAGCCCCCAACTGCTATAAATTGCATAACTTGATTAAAACTCACCACCTACTTATTATATGGAAATCAACAACTCAAGATGATTAGCTTTCCTACCAACCTCCATATGAATCATGTTATTTTTCCATCATCAAAAAGTAATTTTAATATTCGCGCGTCTGTTTATAAAAAGGTTAATTTTTAAATTGTGTCATGAAGAACGCTTATTGAACAATCATTTTATATTCAAAGCATAATTTAGATAGAGCCGTTAGAGAATCTATACTCATAAAGCACGTAGTCATCAAACAGACATAGTAATGTCCTTTCTGTACCTAGAAGAGGACGACCTCAGGAGAGGAGACTAGCAGTAGAGTAAGTGCTCCATCCTCAACACCTACAAACTTTTCTCAAACAATTCCCACGAACATCCTTACATTTTTCACATCATCACCAAATTAATAATGAACTATTTTAATATTTGATATTAACTATTTATTATAATTTAGAGTAAATTACAAATTATGTCCTTTAGTATTAGTAGTTTTATGGAATGGGTCCTTTATGAAAATGACTTTCACCAATCGTCCTTCAATTATTCAAAACTTTTTGGATTGGGTCCTTTGCCCTAACGCCATCCAATTGAAACGTTAGGGCCCCTGCTTGCCACGTGAGAGCCATAAAACCTTTCAAATACTTCCTTCTTCGTCATTTTTCACACATTAGGGTTTTCCACCTGCTTACAGAAGAATGGCTAACACATATTTCATTCGCGAAAGTCTTGATGCACAAGAAGTCGAAAGTTTCTATAGTAAGTTCTTGTTATGATGCTTTGATTTTCTTAAAGGTTTAATTTTTACATCTGATAAGTTGAACTTCATTTGAAATGCAGTTGGTTTTCCTCATCTATTCACCATCAAGTTACATCATGGTGGTAAGTTTACTCGATTTCCAGATCGTTTGTATATTAAAGGTACAGTAGACTTTGTTGATTTGCTTGACATTGACAAGTTTTCTGTACATGAGTTGGGTCATGTTTTAACCCAGTTAGGTTACGAAAGTAAAATGGATAGGTATTACCATTATCTAGTACCAGGTTCTGATTTAGACTTTGGCCTTAGAAAACTGGGGAGTGATGAAGATATAATAGGGTTTTCAAAGTATGTGCATGTGCATAAGGTTATGAACGTATACGTTGAACATCGAATAACTAGTGTGCACACATACTTTTGTTCACCATCCGAGGTTAGAATTGAAGAGATTACTGATAAAGAGGTAATGATGATTAATCAGCCTAAGAACATTTCATCTACATTATTGCTTGGATGGAAGGAAAGTGGAGAATGTAGTGTCCAACACGATCAAGTTGAGATTATATTAGATGCTCCTGAATTTGATCCTTTCTTTGAATTATCTGATAATATGACTGTCAATGTAGCAATTGATGAAGGTCAAAACTTGGATGAAGGTCAAAACTTGGATGAAGGTCAAAACTTAGATGAAGGTCAAAACTTGGATGAAGGTCAAAACTTGGATGAAGGTCAAAATTTGGATGAAGCAGTTGATGAAGATGAGAGGTCTGATGATGATGGCAGTGATGACAGTGATTTCATAGGTGATAATGAGAGTGGTATGGATGATGCTGATGTGGATATGAGAGATTTTAGGATGAATACCGATGATGGTGTTGAGTTTAATAACTGTTTAATAGTGGAACAAGATGTTGAAGTTAATGAAATGGATAATGAACTATTTGATAGTGGAACAGAGTCTGATGAGAATGTTGGTAGCAATAGGAAAAAAATGTTAAGGCGTATAAGAAGAGAAAACAGAAACAATTCCACCTTCTATCTTGGTCAAGTGTTTGGAACTAAAATGGAAGCCAAAAAAATGATTAAAGAACTTGCTGTAGTAACAAGAAGACAACTCAGAATTGTGAAGGATGATAATGACAGGGTAAGGGCAGTGTGTTGGGGGGTTACTCCTGAACTTACTATAGCACACAAGAAAAGTCAAGTTGGGGTTGGGACCAGCAGCTCAAATAAAGATAAAGGACCACTTGTAAATGTTGGTGGGAGGGGGAAAAAGACAAACCCAGAAGAGCATTTATGCCCTTGGAAGCTTTTGATATCTAGGGAAGGTAAATCTGAAAGTTGGTTGGTCAAAACATTGGTAGATGAACACAAATGCCTCCAAAGTCCGGACATTAAATTTTGCACAGCTGGCTTTCTATCTGAACAAATAAGGGATCAAGTACAAGATAATCCTAAGATCCTAACCAAAGCTCTTCAAGAACATTTGCAAAGGAAGTTTGAAGTAGGGATTTCACCCATGAAAGTTTTCAGAGCCAAGAGCTTAGCTATGGTACATGTCCATGGAGATTTTAACTCTCAGTATGGGTTGCTTAGAGACTATCTGAATGAATTGATGATCACAAACCCAGAAACAACAGTAAAAATTAAGGTTGAACCATCTACAGATCCATCTTCTGTGGAAAGAAGATTCAAAAGGATATATGTTTGTTTGGGCTCTTTGAGAAAAGGATTCAAATCAATTGGGAGAGATCTTTTAGGACTTGATGGGGCATTCCTAAAAGGTCCATATCCTGGTCAACTGCTAACTGCAGTTGGGGTTGACCCAAACAATGGTATTTACCCTCTCTCTTATGCAATAGTAGAAGTTGAAAATAAAGATTCCTGGACATGGTTTCTACAGTGCCTTGGTGAAGATTTGGATTTGGGTCTAAAATCAAACTTTACATTTATAAGTGATAGGTAAAAGGTAAGTCCTATAATTATCCATGCTTTATGTATTAATATTTGAATAGTTGATATTACATAATTATGTTTTTTTTATAACAGGGCATTATTCCTGCAATAAATCTGGTCTTCCCATCAGCTGAGCACAGATACTGTCTTAGACACATTAATGAGAATATGAAGCAAACATTCAAAGGTAGGATTTACAAAGACATGCTATGGAAATTGGCCACATCAACAACAGTTGTTCAATTTGAAAAGGAAATGGATGCCTTGAGAAAGTTCAATAGTGAAGCTGCACTGTGGCTGTCTAATATCCCACCAAAACACTGGACAAGATCGCAATTTTCTGGTACGTAGTTGTCTTACATCCCACCAAAATAATATTTATTACATATGTGTCTTATATCAAGAAGTATGTTATGATCACAGGTAGGGCAAAATCTGATATGTTGTTAAACAATATGTGTGAGGTTTTTAATTCAAAGTTGATAGATGGGAGAGACAAACCTATAATCACCCTTCTGGAATACATTAGGGAGTATCTCATGAGGAGAATTGTTAATGTTCTCAAAGTTATTGATAGAAGTGAAGGTTTGCTGACACCTTATGCTAGTAAGTTGTTTGAGTCAATCAAGAAGGAAGCCACTAGGTATGCTCACACCATATGTTTGAGTCAATATGGTTTGTTATATGCCTATGCTAACACTCAAGTAACAGGTACACTATAATATGGAATGGAGAAGAACACTATCAGGCATTTGCACCTTCACCACATGGTGATCATGGTGATCAGTGTGTGGTGAATATGAGGCAGAGAAGTTGTTCATGTAGGAGATGGGAAATCACTGGGATACCCTGCAAACATGCAGTGGCGGCCATTTGGATCAAGTCAGGTCATGGAGAACAAGTGGGCTTACCTGAATCATTTGTCAATCCTGTTTACAGTTTAGAAAGGTGGAAAAAGGTTTACAGTTTCAAAGTCTATCCAATTAGTGGAAAGTCTATGTGGCCAAAATCTCAAGTGCCAACTGTTATCACACCTCCTGCATACCATAAACCTATTGGAAGGCCTAAAAAAGCAAGGAAGAAGTCTGCAGTTGAATTAGAAGATCTCGCACAAAGGGCTAAGCTGTCTAAGAAATCAACATCCAAAACTTGTGGCAAGTGTAAGAAGGTAGGGCATAACAGCAGGACTTGCAAGGGGCAGGAACAAAATTAACTACATTTTGGTCTATGTATTTTTGGTAACTGCAGTTTGGTCTATGTATTTTGGTGGTTGTGTATTAACTGCAGTTTAGTCTTTGTTTTTTCTAGGATGGATGTATTGAATGGAGTTTGGTATTTGTATTTTGGTTGATGTATTTTGGGTAAGTATGTTTGCAATACAATGTAATACAGTTTTATTTTGCAGTGCATGTAATGCAGTGTGTTTTGGGCACTATTAACTGCACTTTTGTTGTTTTTGGCACTATTAAGTAGTAATGTTTTGGGCACTATTAACTGCACAATCTGCAGTAATTTAACAAACTGCAGTAACAAACTGCTTTAATCCAAAAGTGAATGTTTTGCATCCTTCATCTACTGCTTTAATCCAAAACTGCTTCAAATGTTTTAATCTAAAGTGAACGAATAACATCAACTGCTTTAATCCAAAGTGAATGTTTTGCATCCTTCATCTAAATTCAAACTCATAATCCATTACATAGATAGAAAGCAGAGAATCCATTACATAGATACAAAATAGATAATGCTTTGATAGCCAAGATACATTTTGGCATTTTGCTTACATTCAACATCACAATACAAATATAAAGTCAAAACATTTTAATAGCCATCAAACAAACAAAAAACCCAATCCAACTAATAGTCAGGTACTTCTTCATATTTCTTGTTTCTGCTCAACTGAGTTTCAGAGCTTCTTCAATTTCATTCTTTGAGTTCAACAAACTAGGAATAATGTCCATGGATCTTTGGCACATTTGAGGGTCGAACCATCCAATAAAACGACACTTTGACCCCTACCATGAAAACACCATAATATCATTACAGATGAAAACACCATAAGATGCATAATAAGGTAAATCAAGATTTTAAAATTACAAATTACCTTTTCAAGGCACCCATAAAACCTACGCCCAGGATTTCTGTGGGTCCATGATGTTCTTACTACTGCTTGCTTACCACACCAACAAAACACCACTGTCGAATGAAATTGCAGATGAAGATGTTGTTAGAGCGATGGAGGAAGGCAGACATTGTGTTTTGTTTCTGGAACTGGGTTTCTTGAAAAACCCTAAAAATTAAAACTAAGAGCGATTAAGGGAGAGTAATAAAATTAAATCAATGAACTCACGTGGCAAGCAGGGGCCCTAACGTTTCAATTGGATGGCGTTAGGGCAAAGGACCCAATCCAAAAAGTTTTGAATAATTGAAGGACGATTGATGAAAGTCATTTTCATAAAGGACCCATTCCATAAAACTACTAATACTAAAGGACATAATTTGTAATTTACTCTATAATTTAATAGGGAACGATCATAAGAAAACTAAATATTCATGAGAAAACCAAAAAAACTACTTATTTAAGGTAAAAAAAAATAATAAAAAAATCATAACTCAAAAAATAAATCAAAAATTAAAAAACTGCTTTGAAGCCCTTGTTTCCCACATTATCCTCGTTCATAAAAAAATAAAAAAAAAACTCGAAAAGTAGTTGGTTTAGCTTTTATACTTAGTTTTTTGAGTTTAGTTTAGGTTTTTAGAGGAGTGGGGTGGAGGGTTTAGGTTTTTGAGGGGTGGGTGAGGGGGTAGGTGGGGTGAGGTTAGGTTTTTGAGTGGGGGTGGGATGGCAGGATTAAGTTTTTGGAAGTGAATTAGGCTTTTTGATTTAGTTTTTAGATTTAGTTTAGATTTTTGGAGGGGTGAGAGGTTTAGGTTTTTGGAGGGTGAGTGGGGGGTTTAGGTTTTGGGGGGGGGGTGAGTGAGGGGGTGGGTGAGATGGGTTTAGGTTTTTGGGTGGGGATGGGGTGGTGGGGTTAGGTTTTTGAGGATGGGTTAGAGTTTGGGTGTACTACACATATGCAGTAGGAGTTTTTTGGTTTTCTCGTAAAAATAAGTTTTCTAGTGAACTCACCCCTAATTTAATAAATATACAAATAACTACATAGTTTCAAATAAAAAAAATCCCAAACCCCTAAAACATAAGGGGAATGCAGAACTTTTCAATATGCAACTACTATTACACAGCTTATGATTCAGGCGGATCTTACTCGATTGTATATGTAAGATTTTGCAAAATACAAGTAAATCAAAAACGCGATTGCACTTATACCAGCTAGAAGCCAGTAGAAATAATCAAGGTGACCACGGTTCAAATTATCAGAAATCCAACCATCTTCACCTGTCATTTTCTCAACCACTGAAATAAGAAAACTGCTTATGAAACTACCAACTCCAAATATACTAAGATAAAGTGCTAAACCGATGCTTTTCATCTCAATTGGTACTTGGTCATAGAAAAACTCTTGCAAACCCACCATTGTAAAAACATCAGCAGCACCGGTTAGCAGATATTGAGGTAACAGCCACCATATTTTCATTGGGATTGTTGCATTTGGATCATCTACTAACCCGTATTTCTCTGCAGTTTGAAGTCGTTTGATTTCAACAAGTGCTGAAACTATCATTGAAATGATGGATATGAAGATTCCAGTTCCGATTCTTTGAAGCATTGTTATTCCAGATGGTTTTCTAGTAACTGATCTGGCAATGGGAACCATGATCTGGTCATAGATGGGAATGAGGATGACAACTGTCAAGCTGATGAAAGATTGTAATGTGGCAGCTGGGATTTCAAAGTTTGACCCGATTGACCGGTCCATGGTGACACCTTGTTTGGTGAATAATGTTGAAAATTGAGCGAAAACGACTGCAAATGCTAAACAGCTGGCCCATATTGGAACGAGTCTAAGTACTGCTTTGGCTTCTTCAACCTCATTAATGGTACAAACCTTTCCTTCTTCCTTTGACCCGTCTGGTGAAATCAAGGCTTTGTTGAGAAATCTGTAAAAAGAAATAAAAAAATGTTATATAACAAACAGAGGGCAGGCAAGTAGAATTTTAAACTAATTACCTGAACTGTAGAGAACCTTGATGAGGCAGGGTTCCTAAAGCTTCTTCTTCCATGGATATTGATGAAAGTGTAGTTTTCCGGTTCTGGAATGCTCTAACAAACACCAGACCGATTCTTATAAAAGCACTTTTTTCATCAACTTTTTCTCCAAACCGATAAGTGACGGTTCCCGCCAAAAATATAACCAGCGCAAGACCCATAACAATGCAAGGAATGCCAAACCCAAGAGCCCAACTGAAGTTATCTTGAATATAGTTAAGAACACCTAGAGCCATAAGTGGGCCACCACATAATCCAAGATACCACCAGTTGAAAAACGAGCTTTTGGCTTTGCATTCTTCTGGATTCTCAGAGTCAAACTGGTCAGCTCCAAATGCTTGAACACAAGGCTTATGCCCTCCTTGTCCAAATGCCAAAAGATATAGTGATACGAAAAATAAAATAACTTGGAATCGAGGAGGAGAACATGAGGTGCCAGTTTCACAGTTGGAAGAAGGAAGTAAAGCTGAAACAGTCAGCAACCCAAGTGCCTGTTAATTATCCAAATCAAGGTTAACTTCTATCACTATTGAGTCCAATCCTTTTCTTCAATAAGTTTTTAATCCAAGTTCACGTTTTCCCCATTAATAACCATTTCATAACATTGGTAACTTTAATTTTTATCCACAAGTTTCCTCTATTTTGCCCTTATTGAGGGGCATTCTGAATATTTGACTAATAGTCAAACATTTTAATTTAAATATATTGCGTTCTTTGAGGATGATGGAATATCGTAGAAGAAAAGGAAAGTGAAGAAGTCATGTAACAACGCACTTGTCTGGAAAGGTGTCTCAAAGAACAAAGTTAAACACAGACGACGTTGAGTTAAACAGTTAATAAACTTTTAAGTTAAGAAAATGAGAGGTTTTCATCAAAACTAAAATCTATAACTAGTGTGACGTGGTGTGTGTGTGTGTGTGTGTATTCATAGAAGTAAAGTCCCATAACTACTTGAAGTTGCATCGTATGTAGGTCAATGGTGTCAGAAAGCCATATATGAATAGTAACAACTAACAAGAAAAGTTATTGACGGTCAACTTTTACGTTTGAGGATTATATGTTGGTATTTGAAACACGTCTCTTCAACAAGAATACTAGTAAGCACCTAATTCCCCTCCAGGAGAGGTCTTTCCTACCATAACCTCTTGGTGGGGTCCTGTGAGTTTACCAGTAACATATTCTCATGGTCACCTAAAAATTATTGAGGCGTTGAGTAACCGTGTTTGGAAAGAAGAATCATTAAGTGCATATGAACACAACTTCAAGAACTGATGCATGTCTCTTGTAATTCAAATCTAAGATTATGCAATTTAAGAGAAAAAAAAGGAAGTGGTTGAAAGCTAGTAGGTATGTGATTTCAATATGATATTCACATTTATTAGGATGTAGATTGTAAGGCATAAAACGTCATTTTAGAGTATTAACAAAGGTTGTGTTTGATCCACCATATTCTCACTACAGATTTGAAGTTTATTACCCTTCTCTACATTTAAAAAATGTACATCAATTGCTATAAAAATGCTGCATATCCCAACAGTTATGGATCCATAAGTCCATACCAAGGAAAATGACACCTTATCTGGTTTTGTGGTCCATAATATTAAGAGTAAATGAAATCAGATACAACACAAGCATGAAATCTACAAATAATTACATCATTTAATCTGTTAACAAATTCACTCTACTATGCTGATTTGAAACTGATCATATTGTCTAGGTTAATTAGACCCATTTAAGATTTAACTTTGATAAGGATAACTAACCAGAATATAGAGCGAAGAAGCAATAATAATTGTGCGATATCTTCCCAAAAAAGCATCAGCAACAAACGCACCAAAAAGAGGGAGAAGCGACACCGTTCCGGACCAGGCATTCACATTCTCGGCCGCCGTGGCCGTCGATTGGCCCAAAGGTCCGGTCAGATAAGTGATGAGGTTCGAACTGACTCCGTAATATGCAAATCTCTCAGCAACTTCAACACCTAAGCAGAATATCAAACCCTAGTGGTGAATTATGAAAGAAATTGGGCTGATTGCATGAGAATTTGACGGTTACCGATTATGAAAGAGGCGGATCTCCAGCAACCGGATCTGGATCTGAAGACTGGACGGCTTTTGTAGTCAACGAAGCCGTCAACGACGCCGTCGAGCAATGGAGTTTCAACTTGTGAAGAATTGGAAGCGGAGCCGGTTGCCTCCATGTCGGCGTCAAACTAAGTGTTGAGTTGATTGATTCCCACCAACCACAAAACTTTGGCAAAGGCGCGGGAGGATAATGATAATGCACGCCTCGCGTCTTTATACAAAATGTATCAACTTTTTCTATTATAAACTAATTTTAAGGCCCGTTTGGTTTACGGAATTTCCTTGAATTGTAATTGGAAAATTTTTCGTCCAAAATTGTGTTTGGTTGGTTTTTGATGGAAATGGAATTGGAAAACATTCTACCAAATTCCATCAACTAAAGGAATTTAACATTTCTTCACACATGTGATGGAATTCAAAATTTTCAACGGAATGTGTAAGGATTACAAATGTATCCTCGTATGTTCCATTCTTCACCCACTTATCTCAACAAATCTCTTCCCGGCGGAAAACCAAAAATGTGAGTGTTACTTACGAAACAAAACATCTGTAATAGATCAAATCCGATTACAAAAAGAAAATCACAGCAATAATTACAAAAATCCGAGTGAAGAACCACAAAGTCGATTATTACAAAAGAAAATATGAGAGATGAAGTAAAACTAAATTCAAAGTCAAGATTTACAAACAAATTCTGAGAGATCATTTATGATGCGTGGGGTGGAAGTCAAGAGAGATCATTTATGATGCGTGGGGTGGAAGTGGTATGTCACTAGGGCTAACATTTTCATCATCTTTTTTTCATTAATTTAATTATATTTTTGTCCTTGTGGTTTGAGTTAAGTTACAGATTTAACCCCTAAGTTTCTTAAGGGTTTAATCCTTTTGCCTTCATAATTGGTCGGTTAACTTTTTTGTTAAGTCCGTATAAATTTACTTTTTGACTGTAGTCTTAAGAAAATCAAAAATAAAAAGTCAAATATAGTAACACTAAAGCTCCACTCCCTCTTTTTTTGAAAATATATATATATATATGCCATCATCTTCACTCTCCCCATCAACACTCACAGCAATCACTAACCAGGTAAAACATCATCTTCTTCTACTAAATTTGTTACTTTTTTGTACTCTCTCATCTCACACACGCGAACACACACATTTAGGAACATCCAGTTGCTAATATGTGCTTCAAGGTGCATGGTTACATTAGTATGACACAAGCGGTAAGACTTAAAACTATGTCACTACATGAAGATCCCACCCATATCAATGTTCATGACATAAACTTTGGTGATGTTCTTATATATATATATATATATATATATATATACTAGCTTAGAACCCGTGTCTACACACGAGGTGAAAAATATCAATACATAAAATTTTCAAATCTTTATGTATGTATTTTACAGGTGTAAAAATATATTACATATAATAAGGATAGAAAACAAAATTAAAAATATGTAAAAATTAATATATAATTGGGTTTCGAAAATACGTTAATTACTAATTAATATAATTTGACTTTCATTTACTATTTGATTGAAAATAAAAGTTTTTTTTGAAAGGCAAATTTCTTAACTCCTATGAGAGTGAGACTTGAACCCATGACCTCCTTAATCCTTGGTGTTCCTAGAGGATTTTCCTCTACTATTGGGCCACCAACCCCAATGGCGACTGAAAATAAAAGTTACATAATTAGATTTCAGAGTTTCTTATAATAAGTGATAATTTAAAATAAATGTGTTTTTTAATATAATTAGTATTTTTTTTAAATATATTATTATTAAAAGATATAGATGTATTTAATAAGAGAGAGAGGCTGAAAAAATGATGAGAATGAATATGGAGACGACACGTGTGATTAAAACCTTTATTTATTATATAGTACTAGTAGAAAACCCGCCTAATGCGGCGGCGACACAATTTTTTCTGATAAAACGCTCGTGTTCGATTCAAGCCACGAATATGTGTCATATTCATGATTAAACTGCCCGGCCCAAGCTATGGGGAACATAAAAAATGACTTCAGTTAATACACTCGTTTCAAGATTAAACATTTTGAATAATTACAAGGTCGCAAAAGACATTCGGTTAATCATAAATAACAATATTGAAGTAAACTATTTTGATAAAATATACAACAAAGGGATGATGAATATATTGCACATGACCAAATTATTAACACATGGCCACTCCAAAATCCAAGGCCCTGCTGATGTTATCTGAATCCATTTGAATGCATCATTTAAAGGTCCTAACAAAAAGGGATGATGTAGCAGAATGCCACCCACATAAGAACTTGTAAGTATGAAAGGAACAACAACCAAAGAAGCTTGCTTTAAGTTGGGATGTTACCCAGAGAAATTCTCATATTCCTGCAATAAAATACCTTAAATGAACACCATACTTCAGTCAATGAAATTTGACTTGGATCAAAAAAACTAAAAACCTAAGGATATATCTACCAGTATACCATACCTTAACCTTAATAATTTGTTAAATGTCGCTGCAAGTATCTTATTCATCTGTTCAAAGAATACCAAATCAAGGTTATATTAATTTATGTGAATTCGTCTATATTTGAACATCTGTTCAATTAACAATTTAAGGACTTCATTGCAGGTTAAAAGGCTTTAAGTTTTTCTTAGCTATGTGGCTAACAGCAAACAGAAGGATAATTAGAACCAAGCTAACAACATCAATTTAGTGAAGTGAAATTACCTTCTGCTTTGGTGACACCACTTGGAGGGACTGAGATGAAACTTCTACGTTTGATAAAACCTTATGAAGACGTAAATCAATTATTTTCATTTGTTATTGAGCCGCATTTTCAAACTCAACAATTGGCTGTTCGAAAAACGTCTCTACAAAAGTAGCATAATATCAGAAAATAAATATACATGCATATGTGAAAGATTACTTTCAGGAGTACTCCTTCCAGATGCACAAATCCGAACTTTTGAGTATACCGAGAATTCCACTCCTATAATTCCAGCAAAGAGAAATCCAATTTATATATATATGACCACCTATTTAAAGTGACCCGTTATCAAAATTAACATGTGAAGGGTACTTTTGGAACTGTAGGAAGGTGTATTTCCGGTTAAGAAAAGAACGATAAAGACGTTTTCAAACCACTACAGGTGGCAAAATGGGTCGGATTGGGTAACGGGTTAAGGAAGGTAATTCTGGTATGGGTCAGCTAGAGCTGAATTGACCTGAAACATTTTTTATCCATAAAGTTTTTATAAACAATCAATGAGCCAGATATGATTACAATAAAAATATTATTCAATAACTGTCCAATTTTGTAAATAGGATAATTTAAGAGGTTTTATATACATCAAAATTACAGTTTGGTCGACTTCCAACCTGTTATTTTTTTAGCATTTTTATTATTATTTTACCCGTTACGTAAAACATAAGCCAAACCCACCCTTGCGTTTGTAAAAGGTTAGAAATTGCCGCCTACACATACTACATAGGGTTGGAAATAATTAAAAAAAAAAGATACCTGATGAAATTGTTTGAAATTGCAGCATATCTTCTCATTTTAGACCCTTTAACAGAAAGTGCAGGCTTCAAGTTTACTATGAAAGAACATATATGCATGTTGATGTTCTTTGATCATGACAACAGTCCCATGTCTTAAAGTTTATGAGATATATGTCGTTATTCAAGAGCCATTTGTGTAAACTCGTATACACACATAATTGGACAGAATTGGGTTGTGTCTTATATATGTAATGGGTCAAACGGGTTAAGCAAAAATATTTAACAAAAAAGAATACAGGTCAAATGGGATGAGAGTATATTCAAATGCATAAAACTTCTCATATATTTTTATCAAAAAAGCTGGATTATTATTGATAAATGTAGTACTTACAGTCATGTTTAACACATTAAATATATGAAAATTCAAAAATCCTAATAAGTGTTATGGGCAGTTAAACCTTGTAATATGATTGTATTAGAATGTGATTGTGTGTTTAGGGTTTACATAAAGAGGTGTTTATATAGAACACCATATTACAAGTCTAGTCCCTATACTATATCACTTAGTCTAATATTCCCCCGCAAACTAAGCTCGGGAGAGATTTAGGTTGAAAATATAAAAACATAAAACTAAAAAGATAGTTGGTCTTCTCCTTCTCCACCATGCTTTCGCCCGTCCTACGCATTTTTTTTTCAGCAATGGTAAATTTCTCAAAGGCCCAATCGAAACTAGATTAGGAAAACCCTAATCTTCTTCCGGCTTTCGCCCGTTGGGTTTGTTCCCCTTTTTTTTTTTTACTCCCCGATTGTAGATCTCTATTTTTTTTTTTTTGCAACCCTCGAATAAACGGAACTGAAAGCATTGTGGCTTTCGCGAGGTGCACGTCGCCGGAAAAACGACCACTGTTGTATAGTGGCGGCGACGGCGTCTAGGGACAAGAAAGCAAGTTGTATTTGCTAACCCTAGACGCGGAGAGGAGTTAGGGTTTAGGGTGGCGACGGTGGTGTTTGTGGTGGCGGATAGGGTACCGCCGCTGTGGCGGCTAGGGTTCCGCCGCTGTGGCGGCTAGGGTTCCGCCGTAGGTGGAGGCGGTTAGGGTTCCGCCGCAGTGGCGGCTAGGGTTCCGCCGCAGTGGCGGCTAGGGTTCCGCCGCTGTGGCGGCTAGGGTTCCGGCGGCTAGAGGCGGCGGCTAGGGTTCCGCCGCGTGGTGGTGAGGCTGACAGCAGTGGTGTTGATGTGGTGGTGGTAGGAAGAGTGGAAGAAGAAGAAAAAAAAAAAGAACTGTAGCGGCAGCACTGTAGCAAGTACTGTAGCGGCGGCGCACTGTAGCGGCGGCACTGTAGCGGTGCGGCAGTAAATTTTTAGGGTTGGATCAAAAGACATCAGCGGAGGTTTGTTGTGGTGGTGGGTAGGGCGGCGGCGGCGGCCGGCCGCCCTTCGGCGGTGTTTTTCGGTGATTGAGCTCTAGCTCTGATACCAAGTTAAACCTTGTAATATGATTGTATTAGAATGTGATTGTGTGTTTAGGGTTTACATAAAGAGGTGTTTATATAGAACACCATATTACAAGTCTAGTCCCTATACTATATCACTTAGTCTAATATGGGCATGGACAAACCTATTTTAGCCTGCAATTAAAGGTTACCATTTTACCAAACATGTTTTAACCCGTTACACAACCTCCAACACCTTTTTAAAAATAAATAAATATAAAAACCTGCTACCGTTAAAGTTGAACAAACTTATCTAGATATCTTTTATAAGACATCTTTTAACAATGGCGGCGCATGTCAACAACCTTTGAACATACATGAACAAAACTCTAGACAATATTTTTATTTTTGGCTTAATAGAAATGTATTTGACAAGTGAAATCATATACCATGTACCTGTTCACATTCCTCCTTGAAGAACTCTAGCAAATCCATCCTTGCAACTACATCCAGGTTAATTGTCACTTCATTCAAAAAAAGAACCTGAAACAAAAATACTTCCTTATGCCCAATCTTTTGATGTTATATGACAAAGCAGGTATTTTAGCAAATTCTTTCAAGAAATTAGTTGATGAGGGAGAGAATACATAATCAGTAGGATAAGCATTCGTAATCACATAAAAACAATCAATCGATATGAAAATAAGACCAGATGTTAAGATATGTAAAGTGCCATACCAATTTTTTAAGACCATACACATCTAGCTGTTAATGTGGATGTAGCAAATCCGGTTCGTTGCGACATGTACTAAATTTTACCTGTTGTGACCAAACCCAGCCCAAGTCCTTCAGAACCAACCGTATTCAACCGGTTGAGTGGCTTGTATAGTCAAGACGCTGTCAAGATTTAAAAGTCCCATATCAAATATGAGAACACCACAAAAGAATAATGAAAATACCACCGAGAAAATAGTTGAGAGGAATTTCATGGATTAGCTGCAGCCTGAATACAAAATGTTCACTAAATTATAACTTTGACCCGTTTACTGACGGAAAATCCACATTGTTTACATTATTATATCCAAGTTCTTCTTTATAATACTTTAAAATAATATGCTATATATGATTAAAAAGATTCAATACCCAAGTCACCTGATAGTTTTCAATAAAATGATTAAGAAGATTTCTGACTCTGAATCGATTTTGAATGACTTTCAATCAGTTTAACCTATGCAAACCATTGAATTTCAATCAGTTTAATCCAGGTTGTCACCAGCACCCGCAGGTGCATTCCCATCAGGCTAGCGCGTCTACTTCAAAAAATCCAGATTATTCACAGTAACAGAAACTGAATTTGTTCGCTGCAAATCCTGCACAAATCAAACCGATAAAAAATAAAATTTTAACAAATATTTAAGTATGATTACAGAAATTATATAATTTCAACGATAATAATCTAATTTCTTGATGAAGAACTTAAAAGTTTTGTGTTAAAGATAAGACTTTGGGCAACTTTCGATCTCTTTGAACAATTTCCTTCTGAATTATCAATTTTATTAACCATTTTGACGTTTTAGAGATAAAAAAACTCGATGGATCCATTTATAAGCAAGTGAGACGAATCTGCCTCTCCAAGATTATATAAGCACCTATAACAGATGGGTTTTTCACATAGATTACCAATGTCCTTTCTAAATCGTCCCAATGGGACAATTAACTAATGTTAACACCTTAGGACATAAAAAAGATGGCCTTTTGTCCTGTTTGGGTTAACTTGGATACCAGGTAAGCAGGTTAAAATGCCGATGATGTGTCATTTTCTTAACTATTTACCATTTTTTGTGTATTTAAAACTAATGACGTAACGTTTTCAAACAGGATATTTAAATAACAAAAAAATCAACAAAATGACAGATTAGCATGCCAACTCAGCATTTTTTACACTTCCCTGCTTTCCAGTTACTTGATGACCAAACAAGACGAAAAACATCTTTTAGTGACTCCCAAGGTACTAAAATTAGTCACTACTCTCATTTGGGAAAATTGAGAAAGCACATTGATACTTTATGTATAAAAACGCATAACACATAGCAGAACAGATTAAAAAAATTGACTTCAGAGTGAGAATGATACCCTAAATATTAATTCATCAGGGACACGGGGAAGCACTTCACGAACAGTTTCAGCCAAGTCAAGTAAGTGCAACAAATCATCATCAGAAACACGTGGGGCAGTCCTAATGAGTGAATCGCCAGCATGTCCTTGATGTCTTATGTTACAGTTAGAAGGATTGTTTTAAGTAGACGCGCTAGCCTGAGATGAATTTATAGGCCACAAATTCCAAGAAGCGTCTTCAAGGGCAGTTTGGGCATAGGTTTCCCCAACTGCTGCAAGATGCCTCGTCATCATCTGGACTCTGCCCAAACCCACGGATCTTATAGACGTAGATGGACCCGCCCCATCAAACCCCAACCAACCCGATTCTGGCCCAGACCCCCTATGCAGAGAAATAAAGGAAAATAAGTAATAGATATAGATTTTTTTTAAAGAAAGAAATTTTTGCTTAATTTAGGAGCAAACCTCCAATCATCATGTTCTAAAGGGGTCGGAATTTGATTTGGAATTACACCTGTAGGATCATTTTGCAGTTCAAGTGTAGAGCTTAACTGGAGGGCAAGTTGTTCATCACTTGAAACATCTCCAGAATGAGGTACAGAATTTCCTTCAGGTGTACCAACAAAGAGGGGTTTAAGACAAGTAGGGCATGAATAATTGTCACTTAGACCTTGGTCTAACCTGGCATCAAGATGCCACCTCAGCATATTTAATCACAACATAATGCTAAAGCAACTTGAATTAAAAGTATATATATGAAATTGTTACCAGGATCTAAGGCATGAAAGATGGAAAAGTTGATTACAGGAGAGCTTCTTAGCCTTGGCCATTGGTTCCTAAATTTACTCAGCATGAGAATTTTTATTGACAAAGACAGTTAGATACTTTTAAATATAACAACAAAACAAAATTAAATTGATTAATCGATTACCCGGCAAATGGCACATTCATCATCATAAGTTTCTATCTCTTCAGATGTTGCATCAGGGAGAGCCCCATGAAGTGTTCCCAAAGCTATCCTTAACTTGATAAACCCTCTGATAACTTTGCAACTGCACTTAACAAGGCCTGTCTATGGCATAGAATTAATATAAGCAAAAGTAGTTTTTTTTTCTTTCCCGGGTGGAGGATAAACGCATAAAAAAATAAGGTGTTATGAGCAAAATAATAAATTCTGAAACATTAGCTAGTTATCACTGTATCACTTGTACATCATAGAACCCATCTTTCTAGCAACCTTGAGAACATGGTTATTTCCCATATAAAGTGAAGGAGTCTGAATAAACATGGATTCTTGTAACAATAAATAAAATGCAGTTTGATGGCTTTGTCATTCGATCTGCCTCAAGCAATAATATAGTATTACTCTAATTAAAATATAAATGCTTACTTCTGTTGAGGTCATCACACCGAGCATATATAGCAAGAATGAATGAAACGATATAAATGTAAAAACTAACCTGATGGTACCCAGGTGGTAAGTTGCACATCATCAGAAAGAAAGTCGGCCATCCCTGAACCGGAGTCATAGACCAATGGTCAACCATCTATACAAAATGAATATGCCATCAGTTAATCAATGTTTGTGTCTTACTCATTTAGGCAATATCACAAACACTTGTCGTGCAACCTTAGAAACAAACATAAGCATTGAATTCTTACCCTGTAAAGGAGCCACTTAAGTATACACTTATTCCCCCATAAGGCCACACAAACGTTTTCGATTAGGTCACCCACTTCTTTCATTCTTTCTGCACATGCCCAGACGACCCACCAAACTTCATTATGCCTGATTTGTAATCATCAGAGAAACCTACAATCAGAAAATAGAAATTGAAAGCTGGCTCAACACCAACCTAATACAACCATACAACGAAATAGAAAGCTTTACCTGCGACTGCCGAGGGGGTGCCAGATGAGGGAAAAAGATGAGGGAAACAGTTGAATGGGGTTTTATTGAGATGGTCGTTGCGAAGACGAATCGTCTCTGGCGAAACCGTTCATTGAATGGGGCTTTAATGGCGTCGTAGGTTAGCATGATGGGGGCTCCGGCGTGCGTTATCGGCGACGGCAATGGTGGTGGTCAGATGACGGCGATGGAGTAGGGCAACCAAAGCAGGGGTGCGGGGAGAGCGATAGAACGCTTGAAGTGGGGCTTCTCGTAGGCAGGAAAGGAAGATGAAAGGGCCGGTCACTGAATCGTCTCCGGCGTGATCGGCGGGAAACAAGATGGGATTCCGGCGTCTTAAAATGGGAAGGCGTCTTAAACTTTGTGTGAAAAGTCTTTTTTACCCACCTAATACTCGTTATAAAGGAGTGTATATATATATATCACCATTAGAAATATAAATATAGAATAAAGCCCTGTAGATAAAGAAGAATTCAAAACACAAATACTAGAAATGACTAAACAAGGATTAATCAGAAAATCTGAAAGTCCTCACAGATCAACAGCTTTTATAGTTAAAAATCATAGTGAAATAAAAAGAGGAAAAGCAAGAATCGTCTACAATTATAAAAGATTGAATGACAACACAGAAGACGATGGTTACTACATTCCCAATAAAGACAGTTTAATTCAACTAATACAAAATAACAAAGTATTTTCTAAATTTGATCTAAAATCAGGTTTTAATCAATTACATCTACAAGAAGATTTTAAAAAATGGACAGCCTTTACATGTTATGAAGGATTATATGAATGGAATGTTCTTAGTTTCGGACTAAAGAATGCTCCTTCAATATTTCAAAGATTTATGGACAGTATATTTCTCAAATACAAGTTTTGTCTAGTATATATTGATGACATACTAGTAGCAAGTGAAACAGTCCAAGAACACGAAACTCATCTACAACAGATGGATAGAAAACAGAAAGGAAAAGAGAAGATGGTCATCAGACCACTATAGTTTAAAAAGAATCCTTCACCAATGAGTATCTCGTCCAACGACGAAAAAGAAACAGAGAAGCTATTAAGCCAATCTATCAAAGCTGAAAAAATACACAGTACTAGACAAACAGCTTTATCACAAAATACTCAAGTACCACAGAATTCTAGACAGCTACCTCCTTATTTCCTCAACTTTATACAACCACAACCCACACAAAGCTTTATACAACCTTCACAAAACCCAACTTACAAAAAACCGGTTCAAAAACCCATTCCCCCCTACAATCCCACAATTTCTTTTGGCTCTTATGCCTTACAAGTCTGCAAAGACTCTCACACAAAGTTTCATCCTATTAATGGAATGAAATTAACAGATAAGCAACAGTGCTTACTAGACAATTTATGGCATATTCAAACCATGCCTCATGCATCCTCCTTTAAAATCAGATTTTAAACGCGCTAAGTATATACTTTAGCGAACAAGGGGCTAAATGCCCTGAAAGACAGTCTCCTCCTCCAAAGTTTACACACTACATAATTTTTAGAGGCACCAAAATTGACATTTTTAACAAATGAGAGACAGTTGAAAAGTTTATACAGTGTCCTGGACTAATTTATAATGGTTATCAAAGCTTTTCTGAAGCTTTGAAAACAGCCAGAGATCACTTTGGCATAGACAGCTTTTTTATTGAACCGAAGAGGTTCAAAATTTTTCACAAATTACAAAGACGAGTCACGAACAGATTATAAAAACTCAAGAAGAGACTATTGCAAGTTTGCAAATCCAGCTTATACAACAAGGAAAAAATACACAGTCTATACAAAGCCATATAGAAAACAATATTTTAAAACAAAAGGTTGGTATTCTCGAAGCAAAAAATATACATTTATTACAAAGGCTTGAGAAAAAAGAAAACAGTTACAGAAGCTATGACTCTTTTAGAGCCAGAATGTTAGACACTCCATGGAAATCTTGTCTTCAAACTGTATTTGATCAGTTTCCAGAGTTTGAATATATTATATCACAAAAAATTAACACTGAATTCCCACTGGTATTGTATGAATTACAACTCAGGCTCATGACAATTGCCCTAAATGAAGAAAAGTACAAAGGGATAACAGTCATTGAAAGAACAGATGACAATGGAGAAGGAACTTGCTTGCTCCTTCTTCAAATAAATCTAAAGGAAACAGACATGCCAGACGATCTAATTCTACAATTCTACTACAATGGTATGATTGATTACAAAGAATTAACATTAAATACGAAAACAGAAAAAAATATAAATCTCTTTGGAGAAAAATTTGTTATAGCCACTGGAAACATCTCTACACACATTTTTCCCCCACGCATTGGCTGTAAAATCTTTTCTTCTTTCCCTTATGCCAATGACCACACCTACAGATTATTCATCAGCAACAAGCTCTCTACCAAAGACTACCTAAAAAACCTAGCCATACAAACTGAGATTCAATTCTCAGAACTTTACTGGGTTGACAACATTTCCAGCCTTGCCTTAGATAAGCCTGAAACAAGAAAGGACACTACACAATTTATCACCCAAAACCAGAAGACTCGTACACTACCTCCAGGCTTTCACTGGGAAAGCTACCACCTTCTTGCCAAAGGACATTACATACATATTTGGAGTCATAAGAATTGGAACATGCTCCTTTCCTTCATCGGAGAAGGAGAATCCCTTGAGCTACATCATATTATGAACTTAGAAGATTATTACCTGAATCCAGAAGACTTTGATTCAGACACAGGCACACCACCAACTATTCCTGACACTCACAGGGATTTCTAGAAGAATGGCGTAAGCAATGACGTTAAAACCCACAAAGTCTACAAAGGCAACGACACAGTGTACAAAGATTCAATAATTCAGCCAACACTCCACTGTAGATAAAAGAAAAGTTTTTTGTCGTTTTTCTACTTTAATTTGTAGCCGTTTCTTTTATGTCTTTTAGCTTAGTGCTTTCTTAGTGCGATCTTTATCGTTTTTGTTTGATAGCTTAGTTTTCTGCCTATTTAAAGGCAAGAGATTTTATTTGTAAACACACCGAAAAATATTAAGAATCTCTTTCTCTCATAGTTATGAGCACTTAAACTCTCTTTCTGATTTCTTCTTATAAACCCTTATTCTCTTAATAGTTTTCTCTAGTTCTTCATACTATATCCCAAAAAAAAACATCTCTTGCCTTTAAATAGGCAGAAGACTAAACTATCAAACAAAAACGATAAAGATCGCACTAAGAAAGCACTAAGCTAAAAGACATAAAAGAAACGGCTACAAATTAAAGTAGAAAAACAACAAAAATAACTTTTCTTTTATCTACAATTTTCTAGCATAATTTACCAAGCCTAAAAAAGCTTGAATCTTTTTTAAGTTAGTAAGTTTTTCTGGAAAATCGAGGATTTTTGTAGAAATATGTGGTTGTAACTCAATTTTTCCATTACCAATTTCTAGTCCTAAGAAAGAGATTTTTTTTTTCTAATTCTACAATTCTACCACAATGGTATGATTGATTACATAGAATTATCATTAAATACGAAAACAGAAAAAATTAAAAATCTCTTTGGAGAAAAATTTGTTATAGCCACTGGAAACATCTCTACACACATTTTTCCCCCACACATTGGCTGTAAAATCTTTTCTTCTTTCCCTTATGTCAATGACCACACCTACAGACCTGCTAGAAAAAGATTATTCATCAGCCACAAGCTCTCTACCAAAGACTACCTAAAAAACCTAGCCATACAAACTGAGATTCAATTCTCAGAACTTTACTGGGTTGACAACATTTCCAGCCTTGCCTCAGATAAGCCTGAAACAAGAAAGGACACTACACAATTTATCACCCAAAACCAGAAGACTCCTACAATACCTCCAGGCTTTCACTGGGAAAGCTACCACCTTCTTGTCGAAGGACATTACATACAAATTTGGAGTCATAAGAATTGGAACATGCTCCTTCCCTTCATCGGAGAAGGAGAATCCCTTGAGCTACAGCATATTATGAACTTAGAAGATTATTACCTGAATCCAGAAGACTTTGATTAAGACACAGGCACACCACCAACTATTCCTGACACTCACAGGGATTTCTAGAAGAATGGCGTAAGCAATGACGTCAAAAACCACAAGTCTACAAAGGCAACGACACAGTCTACAAATATTCAATAATTCAGCCGACACTCCACTATAGATAAAAGAAAAGTTTTTTTTGTCATTTTTCTTCTTTAATTTGTAGCCGTTTCTTTTATGTCTTTTAGCTTAGTGCTTTCTTAGTGCGATCTTTATCGTTTTTGTTTGATAGCTTAGTGTCCTGGCTATTTAAAGGCAAGAGATTTTATTTGTAAACACACCGAAAAATATTAAGAATCTCTTTCTCTCTCAGTTATGAGCACTTAAACTCTCTATTTCTGATTTCTTCTTGTAAACCCTTATTCTCTTAATAGTTTTCTCTAGTTCTTCATACTATATCCCAAAAAAAAAGACTAAACCTGCTGCAAATATCGCTGCAAATACTCATCTTCCGCTGTTATCCACTGCAAATATACTGTAAGTTTTTTTTGTTTTATTGCAAGTGTCGAAAATCTCTGATGCCTCAACCTATTTTGGTATCAGAGCAAAGACTTTCCTAATATCTAAAAGACTAAGACAGATCCATGTCAGGCAAGGTGTAAGCTTAAGTCGTATTTATATGGAAAGCCGCTTAGGTGAAGATTAGGGAAAAGAATTTGCTTTGATCTACTAAACTAGATAAGTTATCAAAGGTTTAGATATTTCATACTTTGTTCATATGTTTCATACTTGTTAATTTTACTTTTTCTATAACAAAATTGGGATATAGAAAAATATTATAAGAGAAAACTAAGAGATAAGGTGCTTACTAAGAGAAATCGGATTCTTTTAAAAAATTATTGAATCCTCTAAAGTGTTTAAAATACTCGAATTCTTAAATCTAGAATTTGCAGAAAGAAGTGATCACAAAAACATAAATAATAGTTATTATAATCATATTTGTAGATTTAAAGAACTACATACACACATTCACACAGAAAATACACATCTTAATAGTATTACAGATCTAATTTTAAATTTAGGATTTAGCTTACAAAAGGAATCCATAAATAATAAATATTTATTAGAAAGAATTATACAGCTAATAACGAAAGAAACCGACGAAATTAGAAAATTTACAGAAAATTTAGAATATATAAGAGAACAGAATAACCAAATCTTGTTAGAATTAAAAAAAGATAAATATATACCAAAGGTAGAAGAAGATTCTATCGAAATTAACAAAATTATAAACAAACTAAACAAAATACATATAAGTGACAATAAACCAAAACCATATAAACATTGAAAACCTAGCAATAAATAAACAAATTATGCAAGAGTCTAGAAAGTCTACAAGCAATATAAAGGATATCATTACATCTGATACCTTTTTAAACAGAATATTAAAGAAAGGATTATCCTCTAAAAGTACACAACAGACAATACAATTAGAAGAAGAAATAGACTTAGATAAAAACATAAATTTATACAACCAACATCAACTAGACATTTTAAATCCTAGAACCTTATACCAAACAGGAATGTTAAACGTCAATACAACATTAATACAAAGTAGTAGAGAAGAAAGTCTACGAGTAGTAGACAAAATGGTAAAAATAGATTTATTTTCACCAGAAACAATCCAAAGAATAAAACAATCAGGAAAACAGTTTATACATACAGGACTTATAGTTATAGGGATAAAAAACTTAGGAACCAAATTGCTAGCCTTAATATTAGACAAAAGTTGGAAGACAGAAATGAAAAAAGCAATCATTTCAGGAATGGAAATAGATTTAAGCCAAAATACAGCCTTATTCTATTGTACACCTGGAATATTAAAAGATATTAAAGACCTACAAAAGCTAAAAATAGCCCTACAAACCAAAGGATACGAAAACTATGAAGGAAATAACATAGTAATAAGTATAGGAGTCTTAGGAAAGGGCAGTAACAGACCAGGAATGAAATACAAAGTAAACATAGAAGGAATAGTTAACACAATAGCATCTAAATCAATACAAATGATTGAACAAGTTAGAATAGATCCTGAAGAATTAGCAAGATTAGAATGGCAAATAAACGATTTAACAGAAAAAGAAAACTCAACATTAGTCCCAAAAAAGAGTTATATATATGAAGGAATAGATGGAATACAAAGCCTAAGATTTACAGACTTTAAACAAGAAGATAATAAATATGAAGAAAGTAGTTGTTTTGAAGAACAACCACAAGAACCACAATACAATTTTATGTATCTAGAATCAGACGATGAATCTGAATATGGAAAACCTATATATGACATAGAAAATGAAGAAAGTAATGATGAATACACAATAGATTCAGAATTCACAAGATTTGAACAAGAAGACATAGATTACAGTTTAATAGACTATTCAAAAGAAGAAACTAATACAACTTTCAAAACAGAAGAAACAAACAAATCATATGAACAAATAACAAATAGAAAATAGAAAATTTATAGAAATAAATATACAAGAAGAAGTAGACGACATGATAATAGAATGTATGCTTACCCTAGGAATGACATATGAGGAAAGTTACAACAAACTAAAAGAAGATTTTAATTTACTGTTAGTAAAAAGTATAATTAAAGGAGATACCATGATCTCTGATTTTTATAAAAACAATTTCGAACATAGCTTTGTGGACTCTGAACATAAGAAAAGAAACTATACGGGAAGAGAACCATGGACTAGACCAACTACAAGCTATCAGCAGGAATCAAGTTATAAAGGAACAGGAAACAGGTTACCTATAGGACAAATTTATAGCAGTAATATGCTATTAATAGAACAACAGAAACCACAACTATGGGTAGACGAAGTTCTAACATGGGAACAAACAGTAGTAAGAATGTGGGAAACAAATAAGAAAGACAGTATGGACATGTTTACTTATTTAGAAACAACTCTAGGACCAACTGCCTAGGAATATGGCAAAGTAAAAAGGCTCACAGCCCTGACCAAATAAACAGATTAAAAGCCATAGGAGATAATCCTTATAATTTCACTTCTCAAATAAGAGTTCTTATTTTAGGAGTTGATCCAGCAAAAAATAACAGTTTAATACAAGATAAAGTTGTTAGAAATTTAGAGCAACTAAGCATAGCCAACATGAAATATATAAATGAATTTACACTAGATTTCACAAGATTATTAGCACAAACAGGACAAGCTATGGATGATAGCTTGTGTGATAAATATTTTATAAAACTACCTGGAGACTTAGGAAAAAGTATACACGAAGCCTGGAAGTTACAATACGGAAACTTAGCAAACATAGGCATAGGACCTAGAATAACCTTTACATTTGGTATTCTAGAAGAGAAATGTAAAGAAGTTGCGCTACAAGAGCAACTAAAAAAGAAATGCATTTGCATTATGTAAAACAGCAATCTATACTCCACAAGCCTATGGATATTATGAGAGAAAAAAGAAAATTAGAAAAAGTACTATATATAACAAAGAATATGAACCATACAAAAAATATCAAAATAAATATGTTAGAAAACCTCATACTAGAACATGCAAATGTTTTATATGTGGAGACACAGAACATTTGGCCAATAAATGTCCAAATAGAAACAAAAATATAGAAAGCAGCAATTTAGTCGAACATATTAATGACTATGAAATAGAAGCAATAGATACAGACCACACAGATAATGAGTCAATATACAGTATATATAGTGAAGAAGAAAAACTTGTAACAAAAATCTCATACACATACACTAATCCAAAAGAATGCGAGCATGACTGGAAACACAGAAAATGAAACAATTATATTAAATGTTACATTTGTGAATACTACCCATGTATTGACAAAAGATCCCAATGCAATATATGCTTTAAAGAAATCTGCCATATTTGCATAAAAAACATTCATAACATAGAACCACAAAACACTAGTCAAAGCACAGGCAAAATTACAAACGAATATGAAGAAAAGTTAGAAAAATTAGAACTAGCTATAGAAGTAAATAAATTAAAAATAGAAATTATGAATAACAAGATCACTAGACTTGAAGATCTAATAGAAAAGAAAAAACAGGCAGTAGAAATCCCAGAGATAAATAACATGGCCATAGAACCAGATCAAAACCCTATACAAACTAATGAACAAACCCTTATACAAACTAATGGGTCAATAAACATGATAAATATACAGTGTAGATTATGGCTTGACGCCAACACACCAATAGACTTAACAGCCCTAGTAGATACAGGAGTAACCAAAAGTGTAATATCACATAGTCTAACACAAGAAAAATTCCATAAACCACTTACATACAGGTTAATGACAAGGACTGTAGAAGACAGATTAATAAACATAACACATTACCTAGAACCAGTAGGAATACAATTTCTAGATTTTGCAGGAAATTATAGTACAAAGTATGATATTCCACAAATAAACATAAATCCACAACACATTAAATCCAGAGATTTTATCCTATGATTAAATTTTATACTAGGATTAAATGGTGCAATCACTATAACAAGAAACTTCATAACTATTAGTAAACAAATTTACAGTTTCCCAACTTTTAGACATAAAAGCATGAATGAAATTGCTCACAAAAGAGGAGAAAAAGGAAATTTAGAATTCCTAAATAAAAATAAAAGACAAAACCTGTCACACCCCGCCGAAGACGGAAACACGGAGTGGGACCGGTATATCACATTGAACACAAGTACAAGAGAAACTAAAAGGAAAGTTGTGCATTACATTGAACCATACTACATGCATCTATCGAAAGTACAAATATACGAAAAATTCTGAATCAATACAAATGGTCTAAAATGCCCAATTACAACCAAAAGTACATAATAATAACTCTTCCCAAAAATAAGCCGTTTAAAGCTCGTTATCCCATAACTGTTTACCTGAAAAACATGTTTCAAAAAAGGATCAACTATAAAAATAGTTGGTGAGCACGCAGGTTTTGCGACTCTATAAAAAGTAAGTAAGTAAATTTCAAAATGTAATAGTAACCATCCGCAGATGATCAAGTACACGTGCTAAGATATAATTACCCTGAGCCACAATCAAAACCGTCAGACTAGTTGTTGCCCCTGTATCCAGGTGTCGAATGTGAACACCTACTATGGCTAATTACGCGCCCAAATGACCCTACAAGTCTGGTTGGCGGGACCAACCCTGGGCGGGGGTGTCAACCCAAATAGTACTATTCATAATTCCCACCGGCTATCCAAGCTAATTGATTGCGTTAAAGTGGTGACTTAATACATCCATGAGTAAACCCAGGTAACCCTAATCCCAAGTAACAACGTGTAGAGTGAAACAACTTTTCCCCCATAAAACAGTAAAAAATGAAAAGTGGGGCCGCGAAACTCACCTGAACAACGTTGGTGATAAGTGTGACATAGTCAACAAAAACCGCAAAGTACGGTTAAAATCCAAATTCTATCAAAGGCCAGCAGCCAAATGCAAGCAAAGTGTGGCTAGCAACTCAGTGCTACCAAGGTACGGCTAAATCCGCAAGAACCGCAAAAACAGGTGTTCTAACCGAGTCCTACTAACCAAGTAGACACGAAAAAAATAGAATTTAGGACGCCTAAAGTATAAAACTGAGTCTACTACTCAAAAAGTGGCTATGCAGTCGGTTGCATACCCAAAACCCGTGCATACACATACGAACCGCTCAAAAGTTGTAAAACCGGCTTTTATATAAATTCGTGACTTTGAAACCTTACGTTTTAGATTTTATTAACGAATATCAGTAGTTATAATGTCATATATGATAAAATCTGAAGTCACAGTTTCGTTTGACAAAAAACGCGATTATGCGCGTAAAGTAAGGTTTACGGTTTAAAAATCGGATTCATCCGAAATTAAGGTTTTAATGTGATTTTAGCACACAATTTAAAAGTCTAAATTTTATATTTTTAATATGATAATATTTCTGTCCAAACTCCCATTAAGACTTTTATAAAAATATTTTAATACAAAAATTTCCAAAAATAATAACTTTTTATAAAGTTTTAATGAACAATAATTCTAAAACCATACTTAGACATAAAATTAATACTTGAAACTTTCACTAATTGTTCATATACATATATAAAAATTTCTGACCAATTTTCATAATTTTTCAATATCCAGATTATTTATTATGAATATAATATTGTTAAAAATTAACAAATTCGGTAAAAATAGTTATAATTGTCCAAACTTTACCACATTTTTACCAAATAAGTGTTAACTCCATATGAGATTCTATTATAAGTTTTAAGTTCTAATGTTGTCCAGAAGTATATGATCCGAAATTCAATCGTTAAAAGTTCATAAATACCAAACGGCTACTTAGACAACTCTAATTTTTATGAAATTGGGACAGGAGTCATGTTTTATAATATACTAATTACTTACCAAATTCAAGATTTTTCCAATACTCAGAGGTATTTTTCCCAATTTTCATCTATTAAACTTGTAGAAATTTTAATAAATAATCTATAAATAGTTTAGTTACCAAAATTTTCAGATCTCACTTTTTATATAAATAATACTTTTTAAAAATAAATTTGGAAGCTAAATCAAAAGTTTAAAAAAATTCATCAAAAACAATTGTTGTATAAAAATAAATATATTAGTTCCACGTGAATTGGGGTTGGGTTTATAACCTAATAACCACTCAAAATATCAAATATCTCAATACTAAATATTTTCCGGTTCAATTCCCAACCAATGACTCATAAAACTATTCTAACATAAAATTAAATCTTAACGGGTAAAGTTTATACCTTTCGTATAAATGGTTCGCGTACGCGGAACCTCCCATATTTCACATGCAATACGAACCAAAAACACCATTAGGATCGTTTTTATCTCCCGAGCATTTCCACATGCTCAAAATTGACATGCAATGTCGTTTGGATGGCCATGCAACCCGATCAATTTCCTGTTTCGGTCTTAAAAACTGTTACAATCTGTTCGTATTCAAAAATATAGTTCCCAACATCTGATCGGAATTTCCTTTGGTGAAAACATTCATATTTTTGCTAAGAAACTACTGTCCAAAAATTGTCATGATCCAACAGTCGGATCTCTGGGGATCTCTGGGGATCGACGATTCTTTGAGGCTAGCAGCAGATGTCTCCCACCTTCATTCATGGGCTCATTAACTTCACCCAGCTTCATCATTCTTCTTAGATCAGAATCTGGAAGTTGTAGTACCTCATCAATGGACGTATAAATTGATCTTTTAACTTCTGGCCTCCCCCTGAAAACTTCAAACCATTGGTCTTGAGAGCTGTATGACCATCTGATTATTTCTCTTGAGTCTTCTGGTTTGGAAGTAGGTTTGTTTTTCTTTTTGGGAGGTTGTTGATGAGTAGGAGCTGGGTGTAAGGATTTGGACTTTGAGGGTGGAGAGGAGGGAGGTCTAGGATGAAGAGTGGAAGGTTGTTGGATTGAGGAAGTGTTGGGTGAGGGAGAAGGCTTGGGTTTCTTTGTTTTTCTTTCTTCTTCTTGAATGATTACCCTCTTCTTGAAGCCTTTCTTCCCCAGTCTTTCTTCCTCATCCTTCTTGTCTTTAAGGTAGAGGGCTTGCAGGTTCATGAAGTTCATGGGACCTGGCCTCTTTCCACTTTCTTCTCTGACCTTAAGGAAGTCAATCATGATCTTCCTTTCTTCATGGGATTTTCGGTTAAAAGCAATGGTCTTCTTAGACTTTTGTTTGGCTTTTTCTTCTTCTTCTTCAGCCTTTTTCTTGTTTGCCAATTGATCCTGCCGACCCATGAAGGCTCTGTAGATTTCTTTATTTGATAGTTTCTCAAGGTAGTCTACATCCTCACCTTGAGAAACAAGAGCCTTTATCCACTCCTCTTTCATTTCTTTGGGTAGTTCAGAATCAGTTATTCTGAACTTAGCCTCTTCCTTCTTCTTCTTCTTCTTCTATATCTCTTCTTCTTCTTTGTCGAATTGTTCCTGTAGTTGAAGAGCAAGAGCTTCATCTTCTTCAATTTGATAAACTGTAGGAATTTTTATTTTCAGATCATCCAGCTGTTTTGCATATAGCTGGATCTGTTGTTCTCTGAGGAGAATGGCTGTGAGTCTGTCTTGAGCTTTCTTTAGTTCAGCCATCTCCTCTTCTTCTCTTCTTCTTCTCTTCTTCTTCTTCTTCTATCCTCATTTTCTTTCTTCTCCTTCTCAATTCTTTCTTCATCTTCTATGGTCATTAGTCCCTTTCCCTTATCTTTGTTGGATGCCTCTGCTTTAGCTTCATGGACCACAACAGTAGGTGTAGTAGATGCTGTTGAGATCTCAGCTTCAGCTTCATTGGCATGTTGGGGAATGGACAAGGGAAGGGAACTTTCTTCATCTTCTTTCCATTCCGTACCTATCACTTCTTTCCATGCTTCTTTCATCTTTTGCTCGTCTCTTCTCTTTGATTCTTCTTCTGTGTTCAGTCTAACTGTTGGAGAAGAGAGAAAGGATAGGTCTGAGTCAGATCCAGATTCCTCCTTATAAAGAGAAGCCTTGATGATTTTGATCATTTCTTGACTTTCTAAGGAGTTGACATTGAAGATGAGTGATCTGAGCTCAAAGACTTTGTGCAGGAAAGCTGAAGGTAGGAGCAAGATCTCTTTGATGTTGACTGAGAGAGAAGATCCATTGCTCTGGAAGAAGGTGAAGTCATGGGAGTCAGTGTTTATCCATCCTTGCACTTCTACATCCCTGACCATTATGTTGTACAGGAATCTTCTCCAGCAGATAGCCTCTTCTTCAGTTAAAGTACTGCTCCTGATTATGTCAAGTCCTCTCGGAGCCAGTATTTGTTCTGTTGCTGATGAAGATTCAGGATAGGCCGCCCTGTTTGCTTCTTTTAGTAGTCTTTCAAACCAGGGCATGTTATCCTCCATTAAGTCATAGAACCTGCTGATTGCAAGTTCTGCTGAGAGATCTGATGAAGTGTTGACACATTTTGGCAGATACAGATTGAGAACTTAGAGGGCATTAAGAGAGTTCCAGTTTAGCTCTTCTACTCCACTAAACTCCCATCCAATCCATAATTTCTCAGCTATTTCATCATACCCACAAGCTAGAATGGAGTCAAATTCTAGCTTCTTTGAAGTTAGGAAGAGTTGGGGGGTAGATGAATGACTTATTATGGCTGCAGCTTCAGGAAGAAGGCTGAATGATGGAGGTGTGTCTTCATGGAGAGTTTCTTCTTGTAGCACCTCATCAACAGCTCGAACAACTAACTTCCAATCCTCAGTGACATCTTCTTCTTCATCTACTGAGTCTGGCAAGTTATGGATTTGAACAAAAGCAGGTTTGTATAGGGAACTTTGAAACACGGTCTGCTCTTGTATCCAATCTTCGAGGCTATCAGCATCATCTTCCTTAGTAACCACCTCCCCCTTTTTGGTTGCATCAGTGAAAAGGGATATATCTGTTTGAGTTCCCACTGATACAAGAGAGGGAGTAGGCACAGTTGGGCATTGATGGGCTTCATGCATAGAGACTTGGTGTCTTAGTTTGGACACTTCAGCCTCTAGCATTGCCACCTTGGCCGTCAATTCCAAGTTATGAAGTTTCAGTCTGTCCTCATCCACAGTTGTGGAACCCTTGGAGCTAGATGGGGCCTTAGGCCTAGCCTCTGCATCCCCATCACCCTGGTTTTCTTGGCGCCTGGGATTCCTCTCAGTGAAGAGTGTTTCACAGGAAACATCCTCACTGGGAGTTGCCGTGGTTAGGGTCTTAGCTATGTTATCACTGTCCTTCTGGGCATTTGATGTACCAGTAGTAGTGATAGCCCTTTCCACATTCACTCTATCAATACTACCAGAGTGAACCTTCTTGGGTGATGAACCTGGGTTGGGTGCACCAGCAGCCAAGTCAATCAATACCTCCGATATAGTGGTTGTTGGAGAAGGTATATCATCTTGACTAGGTGCCTCTGCACTTAGGTTCAGAGAAGAGAAATAATGGAATGGCTCAGGGGGTTGCTCTATGGATCCGGGATGTGATCCTGATTCTAATAGAGAGGCTTCCAAAGAAGTCTCTCTAGTGTTGTGGCTATCCCTTTTGGTATTCTCATCAGAATGTTGGGATTCTGAACAAGGGCTTAGAGGTTAGGTTTGGGCCTTTGAGACAAGAAGAGAAGGAGTCTTCTTGCTCCTTTTTCTGGTGTATGTCGTTGCAACTGGGGCCCTTTGGTTCAGTTGAACGATAACATCAAAAACAGATGTAAGTGATTTTTGTACCTGTGCATCCTTAGTAGTATGCACAGGGGTTCGAATGGTGGAAGCAGATTGTTGTTCAGGATGCGATGTGGAGGGTGTGGGATCAGTATCAGCTGGGATTGTTGAACTGTCACCCGGGGTACTTTGTATGCTCAGCATTGTAGATAACAATGGAACATTGACCTCTGAGAACTTTTTGGAAACAGTTCTCATACTTTGAAAAATATTATTTTTATGTCCCAACATGATGTAGATTCTTGCAGGTTTTGAGAGTTCTTTTAGTTCCTGGTTGAAAACCTCCTGCAAGAATCTTGGGTACATAAAAAATTGTTGCTTTGCACCCTCTTGAAGGTTATATCTCAAACCCTCAAAGATGAGGTGTGCAAAGTTGAAACCTAGGCCAGTAATCATACCATGGAAGGCGGAGGCAAGTGCGGAGCTCATTTGATGCCATCCACTTCTCTTCTGAGATATGCATTGGAGAAGAGTGTGGCAGAGATACTTCCATGGAAGGCCCATCAGCACCTTCTTAATTGTATACTCATTTTGATTTCCAGTGTACCCTATGGATACAAAGGTCTTCATGTACTCGTCTTTTGAGTATGAGATGGCTGCTTTCTCATCCTGAAGCTTAAGATGTTTTCGGAGGGTAGCTTCAGAGATGATGATGTCCTTGCCATCTACTTTGGCTTTTATTTGGGGAATCCCCTGTTCGGTAGAGTAGACAGCGGTATTCCAGAAATCCTCCATATGAAGGATATATGGTGGGGTTGGTTGTGAGGGCAAAATGGATCTTTGATTGGCATAGGAAGTCGATCATATCATCGAATCCTTCGGATTTCTTTCCCTTGGTTAAGTATGTTGTAAGGTTGTGGTATGGGGAGAACTTATCATCAGGGTTATTGATGTATGCCATTATAAGTTTTATTTCGGAAGGAAGTTTGAAGGTTTTAAGGATGGAAGGCTTTGAATGTTTTGGGGACTTGAGAGAAAGTGATGTGGGTTTAGGGTGATATTGAATGTGAAGAGGTGGTAAGGAAATTTGATTTGTTCTTATAACGGCAGAGGAGGGAAAAAGCAAAATGACTTGTACAGTACAACCTTATTCACTTTATTGTTATAGCTGTAATACACCAAGGCAGTCATGGTGAAGACTGACGTTAATTTTTACAGCGGGTAAAAGTTAATTTGGACTTAAATTTACCCATCAGCAGCAAACTTGGTTGCTGTGGATGAATAAGCCTGTCCGCTGCAAGCTTGGTTGCTGCGGAAAGTTAAGTCTGTCAGCAGCAAACTCAATTGCTGCTGATGGATTCACTGATCTGCAGCAAGGATGTTGCTACTGACAGACTAAAGCTATCCGCAGGAAACCTGTTCCTGCTGATAACTTAAAGCAGTCAGTGGCAAATCCTTTGCTGTTGAGGATTAAACCTGTCAGCAGATGAAGGACAAAAATGCTGCTGACTCATAACTTTTATTTACAACAAAAGACAAAACACATTTTAAAATAGAATTTTAGAGATAGATTTTAATCAAAGTTCATCATACCAATGGATTCAACTAAATATCTAAATCTAGCTTCATCAAAAGGGTTTGTAAACAAATAAGCATATTGCTCATTTGTATGAACTTTGGTTAAAATAATCCTCTTTTTCTCAGCTTGATCTCTTATGAAATGATACCTGATGTCAGTGTGCTTTGTCTTGGAGTGCTACACTGGATTGTTTGTGATTGATATAGCACTCATGTTGTCAATGTGAATGGGAGTTGCCATGAAAGTCGTCCCATAATCCAGCATTTGATTTTGTATCCAGATGACTTGTGCACAGCAACTTGAAGCTGCAATGTATTCTGCTTCAGCTGTAGAAGTTGAAACACATGTTTGCTTCTTGCACTGCCATGAAATCAGTCTCCCTCCCAGAAACTGACATCCTCCTGATGTGGACTTTTTATCCAAGTTGCATCCTCCATAATCACTATCAGTGTATGCATACAGATTGAACTTATAATTCTTAGAGTACCAAAGCCCAAGTCTTGGGGCTCATAATTCTCTTGACAGCTTGAAGATGTGAAGCCTTTGGAGCTGCTTGAAATCTTGCACAGAGACATACTGCAAACATGATATCTGGCCTTGAGGCAGTGAGATACATAAGAGACCCTATCATTGCACGGTACTGATGTTGATCAGTGTCTTGGCCATCTTTGTCTGGAGTTAGCTGATGGTGCATTTGCATAGGGGTTCTTGCAGCAGAGCAGTCAGCCATGTTGAATCTTTCTAAAATGCTCTTTACATATTTGGATTGGCTGATGAAAATTCCATTTGGGACTTGTTTGACTTGTAGACCCAAGAAGAAATTTAGTTCACCCATTGAACTCATTTCAAACTTTGAGTGCATCAAAATCTCAAAGTCTTTGCACTGCTTTTTCCTTGTTGATCCAAAGATGATATCATCAACATAGATTTGAACTAGTAAGATTTCTCCCCCTTTATCTTTGATAAACAAGGTCTGGTCAATAGGCCCCCTTCTAAAGTTGTTGCTTAGTAGATATCCTGACAAAGTTTCATACCAGGCTCTTGGTGCTTGATGTAAGCCATACAGAGCTTTGTCTAGTTTAAACACTTAAGTAGGATGTGCAGGATCTACAAATCCTGGAGGTTGTTTGACGTATACTTCCTCACCAATCTTCCCATACAGAAAGGCACTCTTTACATCCATTTGATAGACAGTGAAATTCTTGGATGCAACATATGCCAAAAAGATTCTGATGGCTTCCAGCCTGGCAACAGGAGCAAAGACTTCATCATAGTCAATTCCTTCTTCCTGAGTGTAACCTTGAGCTACAAGTCTGGCTTTGTTCTTGACTACAATGCCTCTCTCATCTTACTTGTTCCTGAAAACCCATCGTGTGACAATAGCATATTGACCTGGTGGAAGATCAACAAGTTTCCAGACATCATGCCTCTTGAATTGCAGCAACTCTTCCTGCATTGCCTCAATCCAGCTGCTGTGTTTTAGTGCTTCATCTATCTTCTTGGGTTCCACCTGAGATAGAAAACATGAGAACAAACATATATTGGCCTCGTGAGATTTGCTTCTTGTGAGAACTCCTTGGTGGACTTGTCCAATAATGTTTTCTTGAGGATGTTCTTTGTGGATCCTCTGAGCTGGTACCACCTCCAGTTGTATCCCTTGCTCCAGATTGCTTTGATTTTGATCAAGGGTCTCTTCGTTCATGGTGGAAGAGTCTTCAACATCAGCAGCCACATCAATATTTTCAGCAATAGCATCAACAACATCTACATTGTTTACAGCATTTACAGAGGAGTCTTCATCTAAATTTTCAGTTTCAAACAGGCTGCTGTTGGTGACATTGGAGAGTCTTGTTCCGGCTTCACTTGCTGCAATTGCTTCCACAACTGATGGAGGATCAATGGATGGTCTTCTCAGACGGGATAGAAGGTTTGGGAAAATTCACTCTGTAGTCAGTGGATGAAGTGGAGGCAGGTGTTTGTGTAGAGTTAGACTCCATATTTGAGAAGGTGAGAGGCTCGAATATTTGGGAGAAGGAGTCTATGTCAAAGAGCCAGTTTGTCCCTTGAAAGCATGATTTTGCCTGTTTGTCCCTTGAAAGATAAACATAATCCTTTCTTTTGAAAAGGTCTTTGAAGTTCCAAGGGTGAGCTTTGTTGTGCTCAAAAGTATCTTCTTCCAATGTCTTTTGAACACATGGAACTCTTTCTCCAGGTGCATGGCATATGTCAAACACCTTTCTGTGAGGCTTTGATGTTGAAGACTGCCCTTTTTTAACATTTAGCTTTCTTCCTTCTGGAGGATAGCTAATTTTGATTTGGTTGAAAGGTATAGGAACCGAACCGGCTAGTAAAGTGACAGGGGTACTTGTTTGAATGACTTCAAGAACAGGAGGTTCTGGTACTTGTACTGGTGATAAGTTCTCCCCAGTTTTAGTGGACTCTGAGCAGGTTGACTCAGATTCTAATGAGGTAGTGTATTCTTGCACCAGTGGTTCATATTTTGAAGGATTAAGATCTCGGTTGGCCTTTTCAAGATTTGAGAGATTGAAGCTTGGTTCATGGATGGCAACGTAGTCAGCAGGAGGTGCAACGGCTTGGTATTGTTCACCATGATACCCCAGACCAGTTTTTACCTTTTCATGAATTTGAGCATCTAAAAGTCTTTGCAGCTTTTTAGATGCAAATTCATATTTATCAACATGAACTTTTTGTTCTGCCAATTCTGCTCTGGTAGCTTTAAATCTAGCCAGTAGATCATCAATCTGAGTTTCAAGATTGGTTTGTTCATGTTTTAGTAATGAAATCTCTTTCTTTAGGCAGTTAATTTTTTCTTTCTACCTGTTTTCTGCCTTTATGAATTCAGATTTCATTTGATGAAACTCTTCATTTTGATCTATAAGGTTTTGAGTATGCTTTCTGTAGCCTAACACCTTATCAATACAAGCTTGGGAACAGAGATGTTCATATACCTGAGGCGGTATCTCAGTTGTGTCTTCCATAAGAGCTTGGTTGTTGGCAGGCAGATCTTCATACTGGAAGCTCCAGTCGAAGTCAGAAGTTCCAACAGTTGCACAGGCTGCAGTTTGAACTGGAGGAGTGGCTTGTTGCTGCTGTTGTCTGGGTTGGGCTTGGTGAGCTTGTCTTGATTGAGGAGTAGTTGGATTGGCTCTTGGTGCCTTGCATTCTCTAGCAAAGTGACCCAGTTGGTTATAGTTGTAACATCTTAGTTTGCTTTTATCCAATCCAACTCGAGTGTTGGATTTGTTGCTTGGAAGGGGTCTTCCGGTTCTAGAGTAGAACCTTTTTGCTCTTATAGAGAGCATGGCATATGAGTGATGTATGTCCATTTCTTCTAAGTCATCTTGATGGAAGCATTCCAGATCCTCCTTGATGAAGGACATGTTGCTTGAGTTTTCAGATACAAAAGTATCAGAGGATGGAGTTTGTGGATGGGTGACAATGGGAGGAGCTTCTAGGAGAAATGGTGAGGTGTTTGTTTGAGAGGTTGGAGTTTGTGGATGGGTGACAATGGGAGGATAGTAGTTGCTGGAACTAGGAGTTGAGTGGTCAGAGTGGAGGGCAGAGGTGGTGGTGGATGTTGAGGCATTTTGATAGCTTGAGCTTCGTTCTTTTGCTTGAATCATCTCTAGCTCATAGGTTTTCAGCATACCGAAGAGCTCAGTCATTTGGAGAGTCTTCAGGTTCTCAGTTCTTCTAATGGACACTATGTAAAGTGTCCAGCAGCTAGGTAAAGACCTGATGAACTTTTTGAGAATATCTTCAATCTCCAGCTTCACTTTTGAGCACTGCAGCTCACCTACAAGATAAGTAAATCTGTTATATAAAACAGTTAGAGACTCACCTTCCTTCCATACGAAGTTTTCGTACTGCTGCTTCAGGATGTCCCTTCTGTTTTCTTTGACTTCCTCTGAGCCAGCAAACATCTTCTCAAGAGCCTCCCATAGCTCCTTAGCAGTTTTGTAACCTCTGAAGTTGTGAAAAACTTCATTTGGTAAGCACATCTGTATGACTCCCAGAGCTTTGAAGTCTACCTCCATTTTCTTGATGTCTTCATCAGAGTACTTGGAGAGTTCTTTGGGAACCAGTGCACCTCCGGAATCAGCAGAGGACACCATGGGTATGTATGGTCCAACTTTAATGGATTTTCACATCCCATATTCCTTATAGCAGAAGAAGCTTTCCATTCTGTTCTTCCACATATCGTAATCTTCCCCAGACACCAGTCTTGGTGGTCTGTTGATGCTTCCAATATCTTCAAATCCATTGTTTTGATCCATTTTGATTTTTAGATAATGAGTGACTTTAGCAAAGAATAGAACCAGAGAATGATTAACAAATGTGAGTTTGTTTAATCTGTGAGCCAAAGCTCTGATACCACTTGTAGAGACGGATATAGATTACCGCAAACATAACCGGAATAATCTGGAGTAGATGCAGGTGCGGTGTAGGTACAGGTACAGCTCGAGGTACCACCAAGACAGATAGAGACAGATATAGATTACCGCAAATGTAACCGGAATCATCAAAGAGTACGCGTAGTGTCGTGACAACGACATGATTATGACGAAGCAATGTGTCGTAGATAAGCAAGAGGTAGTATGCAATGCACATATAATTCCTACGGTTCAATGCAATAAACTTAGAGTTATAGTCTAGGTCTAGTCTTGGACAAACCTAATTCTCTATAACCAGTGCTCTGATACCAAGTCTGTCACACCCCGTCGAAGACGGAAACACGGAGTGGGACCGGTATATCACAATGAACACAAGTACAAGAGAAACTAAAAGGAAAGTTGTGCATTACATTGAACCATACTACATGCCTCTATCGAAAGTACAAATATACGGAAAATTCCGAATCAATACAAAGGGTCTAAAATGCCCAACTACAACCAAAGTACATAATAATAACTCTTCCCAAAAGCAAGCCGTTTAAAGCTCGTTATCCCCATAACTGTTTACCTGAAAAGCATGTTTCAAAAACGGATCAACTATAAAAATAGTTGGTGAGCACGCAGGTTTTGCGACTCTATAAAAAGTAAGTAAATAAATTTCAAAATGTAATAGTAACCATCCGCAGATGATCAAGTACACGTGTTAAGATATAATTACCCTGAGCCACAATCAAAACCGTCAGACTAGTTGTTGCCCCTGTATCCAGGTGTCGAATGTGAACACCTACTATGGCTAATTACGCGCCCAAATGACCCTACAAGTCTGGTTGGCGGGACCAACCCTGGGCGGGGGTGTCAACCCAAATAGTACTATTCATAATTCCCACCGGCTATCCAAGCTAATTGATTGCGTTAAAGTGGTGACTTAATACATCCATAAGTAAACCCAGGTAACCCTAATCCCAAGTAACAACGTGTAGAGTGAAACAACTTTTCCCCCGTAAAACAGTAAAAATTGAAAAGTGGGGCCGCGAAACTCACTTGAACAACGTTGGTGATAAGTGTGACATAGTCAACAAAAACCGCAAAGTACGGTTAAAATCCAAATTCTATCAAAGGCCAGCAGCCAAATGCAAACAAAGTGTGGCTAGCAACTCAGTGCTACCAAGGTACGACTAAATCCGCAAGAACCGCAAAAACAGGTGTTCTAACCGAGTCCTACTAACCAAGTAGACACGAAAAAAATAGAATTTAGGACGCCTAAAGTATAAAACTGAGTCTACTACTCAAAAAGTGGCTATGCAGTCGGTTGCATACCCAAAACCCGTGCATACACATACGAACCGCTCAAAAGTTGTAAAACCGGCTTTTATATAAATTCGTGACTTTGAAACCTTACGTTTTAGATTTTATTAACGAATATCAGTAGTTATAATGTCATATATGATAAAATCTGAAGTCACAGTTTCGTTTGACAAAAAACGCGATTATGCGCGTAAAGTAAGGTTTACGGTTTAAAAATCGGATTCATCCGAAATTAAGGTTTTAATGTGATTTTAGCACACAATTTAAAAGTCTAAGTTTTATATTTTTAATATGATAATATTTCTGTCCAAACTCCCATTAAGACTTTTATAAAAATATTTTAATACAAAAATTTCCAAAAATAATAACTTTTTATAAAGTTTTAATGAACAATAATTCTAAAACCATACTTAGACATAAAATTAATGCTTGAAACTTTCACTAATTGTTCATATACATATATAAAAATTTCTGACCAATTTTCATAATTTTTCAATATCCAGATTATTTATTATGAATATAATATTGTTAAAAATTAACAAATTCGGTAAAAATAGTTATAATTGTCCAAAATTCACCACATTTTTACCAAATAAGTGTTAACTCCATATGAGATTCTATTATAAGTTTTAAGTTCTAATGTTTTCCAGAAGTATATGATCCGAAATTCAATCGTTAAAAGTTCATAAATACCAAACGGCTACTTAGACAACTCTAATTTTTATGAAATTGGGACAGGAGTCATGTTTTATAATATACTAATTACTGACCAAATTCAAGATTTTTCCAATACTCAGAGGTATTTTTCCCAATTTTCATCTATTAAACTTGTAGAAATTTTAATAAATAATCTATAAATAGTTTAGTTACCAAAATTTTCAGATCTCACTTTTTATATAAATACTACTTTTTAAAAATAAATTTGGAAGCTAAATCAAAAGTTTAAAAAAATTCATCAAAAACAATTGTTGTATAAAAATAAATATATTAGTTCCACGTGAATCGGGGTTGGGTTTATAACCTAATAACCACTCAAAATATCAAATATCTCAATACTAAATATTTTCCGGTTCAATTCCCAACCAATGACTCATAAAACTATTCTAACATAAAATTAAATCTTAACGGGTAAAGTTTATACCTTTCGTATAAATGGTTCGCGTACGCGGAACCTCCCATATTTCACATGCAATACGAACCAAAAACACCATCAGGATCGTTTTTATCTCCCGAGCATTTCCACATGCTCAAAATTGACATGCAATGTCGTTTGGATGGCCATGCAACCCGATCAATTTCCTGTTTCGGTCTTAAAAACTGTTACAATCTGTTCGTATTCAAAAATATAGTTCCCAACATCTAATCGGAATTTCCTTTGGTGAAAACATTCATGAGCTTACCATTGCGTTCGTAGCATCGAGAAATGGTTCTAGGGAAAAAAACGCATCTCCGGCCGCATTCGGCCACCGCCGGACCACCGTGGACCGCCGTCGGCCGTCACTGGACCACTGCCGGACCACCACCACCACCTGAATTCTCTACCCTCTCTCTCTCTAACTTCTCTCTAAAAGTTTTTAAATGAGGGATTTTGTGGGGTGCCCCACTATATATAGTGGGGTGGTGTTGTACCGCGTGTTGTGATGACGGTATCCCACTGAACCGAACCCGATAAAAATAGAGGCGTTATTTTATCCAAAAATAAGTTATTATAATTTATTATTTTCCCTCGAGTCCTTGCGTCTCATAAATATATATCCTTTCGTATTTAAATTAAAATTTTACGAAACCGCTCGACTCGGGTGTTAACGCGTATAAACCCGAACTTGATCAAAATTTTGACATTATAATCAGCCAAATAAATCTTGCTATTATTTATCGTTCTCCAACGAGTTCCTTTCGTTTAAAAGTATATTTCACATAATAATAATACTATTATTACTATTATACGAACTCGTCGAACACGGGTGTTGACCGTAAAAGTTACGGTTGTCACAAAACCCTATTGAAAACGAAGCTTTAGAACTCTTCACAAATTTTATAAATTATGAACTAGAAAAAGGACAAGATATTACAACAAGTATTAATCGTCATACAATTTTACATCTAGAACGAATAGGACTTATATTAGAAGATATTACAAGTTCGAAAGTTAAATACATTTGTAAATTCAAGCTAAAAAATCCAGATATCACCATTAGAAATATAAATATAGAATACAACCCTCTAGACAAAGAAGAATTCAAAACACAAATACTAGAAATGACTAAACAAGGATTAATTAGAAAATCTGAAAGTCCTCACAGATCAAAAGCCTTTATAGTTAAAAATCATAGTGAAATAAAAAGAGGAAAAACAAGAATCGTCTACAATTATAAAAGATTGAATGACTACACAGAAGACGATGGTTACAACATTCCCAATAAAGACAGTTTAATTCAACTAATACAAAATAACAAAGTATTTTCTAAATTTGATCTAAAATCAGGTTTTAATCAATTACATCTAGAAGAAGATTTTAAAAAATGGACAGCCTTTATATGTTTTGAAGGATTATATGAATGAAATGTTCTTAGTTTTGGACTAAAGAATGCTCCTTCAATGTTTCAAAGATTTATGGACAGTATATTTCTCAAATACAAGTTTTGTCTAGTATATATTAATGACATACTAGTAGCAAGTGAAACAGTCCAAGAATATGAAACTCATCTACAACAGGTATTTGAAGAAATAAAAAAGAATGAGATAGTAGTATCTAAGAAAAAGATGAAATTATTTAAAAGAAAAATCTCTTTCTTAGGACTAGAAATTGCTAATGGAAAAATTGAGTTACAACCACATATTTCTACAAAAATCCTCGACTTTCCAGAAAAACTTACTAATTTAAAATAGATTCAAGCTTTTTTAGGCTTAGTAAATTATGCTAGAAAATTTATTCCAAACCTTTTAAAATTAGTAGGACCATTATACAGCAAAACCACTAAAAATGATATATATATATATATATATATATATATTTATATATGTGGAATGGATCATTTAAGAGCTCATAACCTGACCTTATATATATATATAGGAGGGATCAAAAGAAAACCACAAAATTAGGCTAAAACCGAGAAAACCACTAAAAGCCAATCAAATAATTTATAGATTTTTTATTTTTTAATTTATTTCTAAGTGTATTGATATAATATGAAACAATTTACCAAAAAAATATTTTACATATTATGTTTTACGTATATGTAACCGCAATTTGTTTTGTTTTCTGTTTACGTATACGTAACAATATGTGTTACGTATACGTAAGCCATTACTTAAATGATTTTTTGGTAAAAATATGTAATATTGCATTGATACTCTTATAAAAAATTAAAAATAAAATAAAATAAAATAAAAAATAAATATTAGTATATGATTGGTTAAAATTGGGTTTTTTAGTGGTTTTCTCGGTTTTCGCCTAACTATATGGTTTTCTCTGGAACCCTCCCCTATATATATATATATATAGAGAGAGAGAATGAATCATTTGAGAACTCCTAAATATTTTGAGAACTCGCGAGAACTCGTCAAAAAACCAATCAAACCCATTTTTTTGTTTTTACTATCTTTAGGGTTAGAATACAACATAAAAAAATGAATTTATATATGTAAATTTACATGTATGAATATATTAAAAAATATATACACATGTATAAGTTTATCACTTACACATGTGCAAGTATTTACCATTTACACATGCATATAAACCTTTTTAAGAATAATTTAGAGAGAAGATATGAGTTAATTTGAGAGATAAACGATTTTTTATGTTGTGTTTTAATAATAAAGGTAGTGAAAACAAAAAAAAATGGGTTTAATTGGGTTTTTGACGAGTTCTCACAAGTTTTCAATTATTTATGAGTTCTCATTTGAACCTAACCCTATATATATATATATATATATGGGAGGGTTATTAATGTCGCTCAAACGTTCTATAAAAACTAACAAATAAACCTAACCTAGACTCCTAAGTAATAAATGGGGTACCTATGAACTAAACCGCACTGACAGGCAAGTGTACCTATCGAGTGTAGCACAACTTAACGGTAAACCGGAAAATCGAACCCTAGAGACACTAAACAGCTAAACTAGACTCTAACTCAGACTAAAGATGATTTGGTTGGGGATTTTCTGCACTACTGATTATACTAATGAATGCAGAACTAACGATCGACTTCAACTATCCAGACAAAGAACTCAGGGAAATATCAAGAACGGGAAGAATACCACCTAGGTCGAAATCCTACTCGCAAAGCTCAACTTCTACCGGTTATGGAAACTATGATGGATCTGGGTTTCTAAGTATAACAGCTCTAGACAACCTAGTGGATCCCTAATCACTTTCAGGGTGTCACCAACTAAGGAACCTAAAGATGTACTAAACTCACCAGATGGTCAGATTACCTTTCAGTCTCTCCAACAATGATAAAGTACCCAAAAGACAGATCACCTTTCAGTCTCACTGTCCATAATACATCGAAGATGCATGGGGTAATCTCAAGATAACAACTATGACTCGGAATAGCAACAAATACTAAGACAAACTAAGGAAACTTCCTTTCAAACAGATTTCACTCAGGATCCTAATACCGAAGACTAACCTATTATCTCTCACTTCTCGGGTATTGAGATAAGACTTACATCAGATCTAATGATCACTCAATCACAAATCCTATGGTTACTATGTCTAGCAATGTAGAAGCATGTTTTAGTAACAAAAAGTATGCATGGGACATTTAAGAGGTGGTGGAAAAGCCGATGGTACTTCTTATATATATACCTCTTTGACGTAACATGGATCTCAACTATATTTTTCGTGCTCACTGGTCAAGCCTGTGTTCAAGATTTGATGTGATTTAGTTATGATTGGATTTCTCATTTGGGTTCTGGGCGGAATACCAGATAGACAACCTAGTTATGGAACTTCACCGTGGTGAATGTATACAGATTAGGAGGTGTTAACCAGGAATGAAGATCTAATTGAAGAATGTTGAACTTTGGATTCAGGATGATCACTACTGAGCATAATTTTGTGTTAGATTCTATCGAGTGTTTTCAAGATGAAGCTGGATCTCCGCTGGATTATTAGTTGAAGATGGAACCTTTATCATTGGCCGACGGGATAGGAAACATTTCCTTGTTTCTGGTCTAGTCAGATGGAGCTTATAGTGAAAGGGGAAATTGAAAATGAACATCTTCGGGAATTTAGCTGACTCGTAAAGATACAGGATAGAGTTGGACACATCTGGTTTGAAGACTAAAGTTTATCTTACTAGAATTCCTATGGGAGCTGATTAGTCTGATGCAGGTTATTAGAAATTCAAACTCTCTATCATATGCCAGCTAGAAGTCTAAGTCAGGGTGGAGGTTGCTACTGCTGAGAGGTTGAACTACAATGAGGTGTGTTGGGTTAGTTGGTTCTCATTGAAGCACTTGGTTTGGTCTACAATGAAAGCTACAGTTAAGAGGGAGTTTATGTTTGTCATCACTCGACAACTGAAGACTGAAGTTTGAAGATTTGAAGATCTCAAGTGGAATGCCAGAAGATCAAGTCTCGCCAGAAGACACGTGATGTCATTAGTTTAGAGGGAGTCTGTTAGGACATTTTTTGTAAACTGATGTTTATCAGTGTTAGTGATAGATAGAATTTGATGCTATAGTTAAGAGGGAGTCTGTAGAAGCATGTTTTAGTAACTACAGATAAAATTCTATGTATCGGTGTACTTGGCTAGTACGCAGGAGGGTGTTCCTGTGTACTTAGCTTGTACACCAGATTGGTCCCGCGTACTTAGTAAGTACGCAAGGCTTTTGCCCTGCGTACTTGTCAAGTACGCATGACCAATCACCTGCGCACTTACCAAGTACGCAGGAAGTGTTCCCTCCCTTATAAATTGAAGACTTGTCTTTGTAGGTGGAACTTCTGGAACAAGGTTGAGAGGTGTCCGGGCGGGATGAGCTCTCCTACCCCTGGAACGTGAGCGTAGACGAGAGATGTGTACTTCTTCGGTATGTAATGTGAGATGAATTCTTTATTATGGATTGCGTATCGTTTTTGTGTTGATACTCTTGTTTGTTGTTCGTGGTTTTTCTCTGTCTTGTCTCCTTCGTTCCCACACGAATCACGAGCAGATCCGTGTTATTTCCTCTGCGCGACGAGGCTTCCGGGACCTATAAGCAAACCATACAAACAACCACAAACTTAAGTCTATGATCTAGATATGCTAATCAAGCTGGAAGACATCCACAATTAACATACGGAATTGAAATCAAACATAGATCAGATTAAAGCATGCAGAAACATCACATTCATTAACATAAGATCATTTACAAAATCATTAATCCATTCAAACGAATTCAAAACCGATAAAAATAAGAACTTTACAAAGCAATCATCATAAACCTAGGCAGTATCAAGTGTTTAGCCAAGAATCATGCTCAAAACATCCATAATAGAAGTAAAAGACAGAAGCATGGTTCAAAACAATCAAATCAAAGATAAAGATTCAAGCTTGCAAACCGAATACGCTACTACAACGAACCCGGATCTTAAAGCCTTCAACCTCTCACTCCAATTGGCTTCCTAACTCTCAAAATCGCCCAAAAGGTTGCCCCAGACGGCCAAAAGATCGAACTTTTTGACCTAATTGCAATCCCAATCTTTAAGTTCATCAATTTGGGCTTTTTACGGATTTACAGGTCTCTCGCGTATCGCGAGAGATTTTGGCCAGCCCCTCGTGTACCGCGAGGGACAAATTAGTTGGGGCCCGATTTAGCTTTCCTCGCGTACCGCGAGACTTTGAAGCTCCTCCCTCGCGTACTGCGAAGGAATGATTTTCATCATTTTTCACTTTTAATCCTTGGGCTTTCTTCTCTTGCTCGGTTTCTTCATATATTGACTTGTAATCATCACGAGCTCCTATAAACCTGAATAAGACTCAAAACAAAACAAAAACAGGTAAAAACATATACAAAACTATCTAAAAACACACTAATAGAAAGGAATAAAGATATGTGCTTTGCACTACATCAGTTATTCTACAAAGTCAAAAAAGTGTAAAAAGTATAAAAAGTCGTTTAAAAACCCCACCATCACCCCCCAAAATCCTAAAACCCCCACCCCCAAAAAAAACACCTAATCCCCACCCCAACCCGAAAAACCTAAAACCCTCCACCCTCTAAAAACCTAAATCTTAACAAAATGTAGAAGCATGTTTTAGTAACTATAGATAAAATTTTATGTATCGGTGTACTTAGCTAGTACGCAGGAGGGTATTCCTGCGTACTTAGCTTGTACACCAGATTGGTCCCGCGTACTTAGTAAGTACGCAAGGCTTTTGCCCTGCGTACTTGTCAAGTACGCATGACCAATCACCTGCGTACTTACCAAGTACGCAGGAAGTGTTCCCCCCTATAAATTGAGGACTTGTCTTCATTTGTAGGTGGAACTTCTAAAACAAGGTTGAGAGGTGTTCGGGCGGGATGAGCTCTCCCGCCCCTGGACCGTGAGCGTAGACGAGAGATGTGTACCTCTTCGGTATGTAATGTGAGATGACTTCTTTATTATGGATTGCATATCGTTTTTGTGTTGATTCTCTTGTTTGTTGTTCATGGTTTTTCTCTGTCTTGTCTCCTTCGTTCCCACGCGAATCAACGAGCAGGTCCGTGTATTTTCTGCTGCGCGACGAGCCTCCCGGGACCTATAACTGGTATCAGAGCCTCGGTATTCATTGATTTGTGTTCCAGATTCGAGTTTTTAGGGTTTTTCGTAGATCTGAGTTCATACGAGTCGTATCTTTTTCAGACAAAAAATCCTTAAATCCGAGTTCGTTATCGTTTCATTTGGTGTTTGGAAGGCTAGGGGTTTGTTAGAAGATGATTTCTAAGCTTTTGGAAGCATCAATTTCTCAGATCCAACACTTTTCGAGCATTCTCCTCAAGATCAGTCAAGTTCGCTGCTGTGCTGAATAAGTACGCAATTTCACCTTTTCTGCGTACTTACTAAGCACGCATGGGTTAGCCCTGCGTACTTATTAAGTACGCACGAGTAGTTGACCTGTGTACTTGCTAAGTACGCATGTGTATTTGGCTCTGCGAACTTATCAAGTACGCATGAACATTTGGCTGTGCGAACTTGCTAAGTACGCATGAACTATCATCTAGGGTTTAAAAAAAGAGTTTTTTTTGTTGAGAAAACCTTTCTTGGCCAAAATTTTGACGGATCGTTTGTACGCTTGTTTCGAGCCATTTTTTAGAAGATAATGATTTTGGTTTTTCGGGACCGAAATTTTGTATTTGATGTGGCTTGGCGAAACAAGGACGAGATTTTTCTTGGATGATACCAATTGTCATACATTATTTAAGTGTTCAAACTTGAAAATGTAGGATACAAGTATCCGGGATACTTCTTTAATAGGGAATGAATGCTGAATCAAGTTGAGCAACTGGGTCGTCATCAGCTAAAGGTCTCGTTTTATTTGTGAAAATGTTGCTGCTTTGGGTCTTTGAAAAAAGAATCATATTGTTTAGGTATTCAAACCTGAATATGTAGGCTACGAGTATCTATGATACTTCTTTAATAGGGAATGAATAATATAACAACTTGAACCCAAAGATTTGCTGTTTTGGATCTTTGCAAAGAAATAAAAAAAAGGGAATAAAATCCTAGAGTTGACTAGTTGTGGTTTTTGAGGATTTGAGTGAAGCGGTGATGAAGCTGGTCATAGTTTACAGAGAAACGAGGGGGATAAAAATCTAAAAGTATTCATAGGACATTAAAGAGGTGGTGGAAAAGCCGTTGGTACTTCCTATATATAAACCTCTTTGACGCAACATGGATCTCAACTATGATTTCTCGTGTAAACTATATTTTTTCGTGCTCTTTGGTCAAGCCTGTGTTCAAGATTTGATGTGATTTAGTTATGATTGGATTTCTCATTTGGGATCTGGGCGGAATGCTAGATAGACAACCTTGTTATGGAACTTCACCTTGGTGAATGTATACATATTAGGAGGTGTTAATCGGAATGAAGATCTAATTGAAGAATGTTGGACTTTGGATACAGGGGGCATGATTTTGTGTTAGATTCTATCGAGTGTTTTCAAGATGAAGCTGGATCTCCGCTGGATTATTAGTTGAAGATGGAACCTTTATCATTTTCCGACGGGATAGGAAGCGTTCCCTTGTTTCTGGTCTAGTCAGATGGAGCTTAAATTGAAAGGGGATATCGGAAATGAACATCTTCAGGAATTTAGCTGACTTGTGAAGATACAGGATAGAGTTGGACACATCTGGTTTGAAGACTTAAGTTTATCTTACTGGAATTCCTATGGGAGCTGATTAGTTTGATGCAGGTTATTAGAAATTCAAACTTTCTATCATATGTCAGCTGATTTGGAGGAATTCTAAATCAGGGTGGAGGTTGCTACTATTGAGAGGTTGAACTACAATTAAGTGTGTTGGGTTAGTTGGTTCCTATTGAAGCACTTGGTTTGGTCTACAATGAAAGCTACAGTTAAGAAGGAGTCAGGTTTGTGAAATCACTCGGCAACTAAATACTGAAGTTTGAAGATCTCAAGTAGAATGCTAGAAGATCAAGTCTCGCAAGAAGACACCTGATGTCATTAGTTTAGAGGGAGTCTGTTAGGTCATTCTTTATAAACTGATGTTTATCAGTGTTAGATGTAGATAGAATTTGATGCTATAGTTAAGAGGGAGTCTGTAGAAGCATGTTTTAGTAACTATAGATAAAATTCTATGTATCGGTGTACTTAGCTAGTACGCAGGAGGGTGTTCCTGCGTACTTAGCTTGTACACCAGATTGGTCCCGGGTACTTAGTAAGTACGCAAGGCTTTTGCCCTGCGTACTTGTCAAGTACGCATGACCAATGCCCTGCGTACTTAGCCAAGTACGCAGGAAGTGTTCCCTCCCCTATAAATTGAAGACTTGTCTTCATTTGTAGGTGGAACTCTCGAACTAGGTTGAGAGGTGTCCGGGCGGGATGAGCTCTCCCGCCCCTGGACCGTGAGCGTAGACGAGAGATGTGTACTTCTTCGGTATGTAATGTGAGATGACTTCTTGTTATGGATTACGTATCGTTTTTGTGTTGATTCTCTTCTTTATGTTCGTGTTTTTCTCGGTCTCGTTCTTCACCGTTCCCACACGAATCAACGAGCAGGTCCGTGTATTTTCCGCTGCGCGACGAGGCTCCAGGGACCTACACAAAAAACCCTAAAAAACCAAAAAAGTCATCTAGAAACACCACCACCACCCCCTAAAAGCCTAAACCTCTAACCTGACCCCCCCAAAAACCTAACCCCCACTCACCCCACCCTTAAAAACCTAAAACCGCCACCCCAACCCCCCAAAAACCTAAATCCTAAAAACTAAACCCTGAGGCTAAACCCTAAGGCAAAAACTAAACCCTACAAGCTAAGATCGTAGAGTTCAATGAGACGGTTCCAGCGCCGCCGAAATGAGTAAAATCGGAGTTCGTATGAGCGGTTATGAGCGTTTTAAACAACTTTTTATACTTTTTTGACTTTATAGCGAAACCTCACACTATATATATAAATATATATAATATATATTTATATATATACATATATGGAGAAGAGTTCAAATACTAACCAACTTTTTATTTGATAACCGTGCTAACCACTATAAAACAATCACATAATTTATAAATTATTTTTTCTTTTAATTGTTAAAATAGTATTTAAGTATCTTGAATAAATATTTTGAACGTAAATACGAAAATGATGAGTCTTACGTATACGTACCAAATAATGTTACATATACGTGACACATAATGTTTACATATATGTAACATTAACATAATGATAATTGTTACATATACGTAACACTATGGTTGAGAGTGGTTATCACATAAATATTGGTTTGCATTTGAACCTCACCTTATATGGGGAATGGTTCAAATACTAACCAACTTTTTATTTGATAACCGTGTTAATATATATAAGGTTGAGATCCTATCAAAACCCACTTTTCATTTCAAAACCCTAAAACTCATTTCAACCGATCAGAATTTGACACCTCCTTATTGACTTTCTATTAAGAAAAGGGTAGTATGGACCTTTCACCATGAAATCCACTTTTCTAAAATGTACTTCTGCTGTACTTTTAAGGAGTCTAAATCCAATTAATTTCCTAATTTTTTTAATAAAAAGATTCCCTTTTTTTTAAAAAAAGCTTGATAACTTTTTTTATTTTATGTTATTATTTTATAAAAATTGCATCATTAAACTCATCACATTTTTCTCTTTAATTCCATTATAGTTTCGCCATTTTTTTTCATACATCTGTAATTACATTGGTGTAACTACCAATTACATTAGTGTAACGCACATGGATTACATAAATGCAAAGTACCGTTCATCAAAAAAATACATTGGTGTCATACCCTAGTTACATTGGTTTAATTCTATAGTTACATTAGTGTCACGAACAAAAACACTAACCATTATCTTGGTTTAATCCTATCGTTACATTGGTGAAATACAGATCGTTACATTGGTGTAAAACAACAAAAAATAGCATTCACAGTGAAAAATAAGATCAAACACAATAGGAATCCCTCCATACAGTGCTAATGGTAAAATCTTGTAACCAACATGAATCTCTTTATACAATTTGTTCTTAGCATGATTCAACATTATCAATTCATGACAATTAGAAAAGTGAGTTTGGTAAGGAATCTCTAAATTAACATAAATCAGAGAAATTAACCTTTAGGGAGTTAAATTTAGAATCTCCTTCTATCCATTCTTTCATTATTTTTCCTTTTCCTTCCTAGAAAAAACTTAAATCAAGGAATTAACTTTGATCTTTCTGCAAAAAACTAATTTCAGTAAATGGAGGTTTAATCTGCAAAATTGTTTGTTATCAATTAGATGAACTTAGATATGTCTCATTAGAAAATTAGATTTTGAAAACTTCAATTTTAAACTCTGATGTCTCAGAGACTATGGGAAAGCAGAGACAAAAACATACCTAACAAACTTACCTCGTCGGAAAAGTAGATCCCAAATCTAGAAGGCGAGTACCTTAACCTACTCAAAAGGATAGATCTGAACGGATTGTACAACACACTGAAGGATCTGAGTCGAAGATAGATCAAGTGTTAAGATCTGGTTCGTCTGTGGTCTGATCCGTTGCGTTAATGGCAGATGTGCACACCATCAAATAAACAAGAAAGCGTCGTCACATCTTCAATCTACAGACCAGAGATTAATGCTTCATTCTGGCTTCATTCAAAGATCAAAACCAGAGATTAATGCTTTGTTTTTATTAGCACATGGTTTGAGGAAGGGGAAAGTACCAGAGGATAAGGGTTTTATAGGGAAAGGAAAGTTCAAGACAGGTAAGTGTGTATTTTAACTATAATATCCTTTTGTAAAAAGTTAATTTTTCAACATTTATTTTAATTAGCTCATTTATTCAAGACCATAGGATCATGAATGGTAAAGATCATTAACCATTGAGATTGAGTTAATGAGTTTTGACATGGGAAGTGAGTTTTGATATGATCCTCTCCCTATATATATATATATATAATATAATATAATATATAAGGGAGGTATTAAATACAAAGGCCTTAAATCGTACGAATGGTACGAAGGAATATGGATGTGCCGCGTGTTCATTTTTAATTTATTGTGTGAAGGATATTTTTATCATTCTACATGTTATTAATTAAAAGTGATTTCATTTTTTCCGTTTTCCAAAGAAATTCCATATTTCTACCGATGATTTCAAACGTGATTATTAAACAAATTATCTACTTGTGTGAAAACTGATTCACGTAATTAAGGCATATACAAATTAATGATTAAATTCCGTAATTAATTCCCTGATTATGTTCTATTTTAACCGTATTTAATGCATATACAATAATCAAGCTTCAAAACGTTTTTTTTAACTCCATAATTAATGCATATACCATAATTCCGTGATTATATTCTTTTTAACCGTAATTAATCGTTCTACTTGTGTGTAAACCAGTGGCGGATTCAGGAATTTTTGTGAGGGGGTGCAAAAAATAGTAGGGTCAAAATAAGTCGGTTTAAAATTGGTCAGGTAAAAAAAAGTCGGTTCAAAATGGGGCGGGTCAAAACAATGTATACTTATTTGCTTAGCGAACAAAACCATATGGCATTGCTTGAACTTAAATAATTGTTTCACCGAAACAAAAATTAATTGGTTAAACACAATAATAAACCAACAACTAAAAAACATAAAACAAGTGTAAAACAAAAAATAAAAAAACAAAAAACACTTGTAATTAAAAGAATAAGAAAATAAATACACTTAAAAATCAATTAATTTATCTAACAGCAAAATAGATTACTTATATACTTAATTTGTCGGTTAATATCTTATATGAAATGTTTAATTTAAGGTAGATTATAATTCAAATTAAACTATAAGGTTTAGTTTTTAACTTTATATGAATAGAAGGGGGTTAATATGTAATTTGTGTCCTTGAAATTACCTCACCTTTAATTCCAGTACCTCTCACTCTATAATAGTAGAATCTCTAAAATCCTCATAACTTCCATGGGAGTAACTCAAAAAATTATCTAAAATTGCTGGAACTTCCATGGATTGCAACGAAAATTCTACCACTCCTCTCTCTCAGTTTGTTGATCATCCGATTATGGGTGCCTACTGATCATGTGGTGAGGTGCCTTATTATTTTCATTCCTTAAAAGGAGGCTTTTTCTAAACAATTTTGGTTGATTGAGTCGGTCTCTCCACCCCTCAGGCAAGAGTAAATCAGCCCCTGGTGTAAACTTTGATCATTCTTCCGTAATTAATGCATAATTCCGTAATTGTCAAACGTAAAAGTGTAATTAATTAATGCATAATTCCGTAATTATTAAACGCAATCGCAAATGGACAAAATTCCATAATTCCGTAATTAATTCCATAATTATTAAATGCAAAAGCATACGTAATTAATGCATAAATCACATTTTTGCGTGATTGTGTGAAAAAAAATTACTTTTTGCGTGATTGCGAGAAAAAAATCACGTTTTTTGCTTGATTATTAAAAAAAATCACGTAAAACGTGATTATTAAAAAAATTCAACGCTTGTGGGTACAAATTGACATTTATGCCCTTTTTAACCTGGACGACGCGTAATGTTTTTCAAAGTATTTACGTTTATGTCATCGCTTTATCCCAACCCTAGATCATATTAATCGGGCGGTTGGGGCCCCTTCGTACGATTTGGGCTCTTTGTACGATAACCGTCCCCTATATATATATATATGACCGAGAGATCAAATTTATTATTTGGCCCAAACCATAGATACCAAGAATATAATTAGTGTATTTAAAATATTATAAATTTTCTTAAACTATTATATTTTTAAACTTTGACACTTTAAGTAGTCTTTGTTGGAAACGAATTGATATTAGTGAGATCAAGAACACGGTATTTTGTGGGTCGACGATCCCACGACGGCTTTTTCTTTTATTAAACTTAAACTCTCATGAAGATAAATAAACAAATTTTATTTTTTGTAGCTCTCGCATCTCCACAAATTTTATTTTTTGTAATGCCTTTGTTAGGATATCCGCCTTTTAACTATCACCACTAATATTATCAACTAGTATTTCACCCCGCTCAATACATTCCTGTATGAAGTGATATCTCGTGTTGATATGTTTGATGCACCCATGAAACATAGGGTTTTTCATTAAAGCAATAACCGAGTTGTTGTCAACCCATAACTTTACCATATCTCCCTTTTGACCATTTAAATCACTTAATAATCCTCTTAACCATAGTGCTTTGCAAGCTGTCGTTGCTGCCGCCATGAATTCTGCCTCACAAGATGACAATGTCATTGTTTGTTGCTTTTGTGAGTTCCATGATATTAGTGAGTTACCAAGGTAGAACACCATACCCATCGTGTTTCTTCCATTCATTTGATCACTCGCGTGACTACTATCACAGAATCCAATCAATGACTTTTTTCCATCGACTTTGTAACATAGACCAAGACTTATGTTCCTTTTATGTGTTGTAGTATGTGTTTGAGTATTTGCATATGTGATATCTTGGCTCTTGCATATATCTACTAGCAACCCCGACCGAATATCTTAGACTTCCAATAAGTTTACGATACTCGGTTGGGTTTGTCAGTTGTCTTTCTTCATCTTTGGTTACGTTGAGTCAAGGTTCCATCGGGTAACAGGTTGGATTATAGTCGTCAATGTCGGCGACCTTAAGGACCTTTTTTGCACATCCTTCTTGCTTTATTGTTATACATCCTTTATGTTGCCCCACTTCTAAACCCAAGTAATAGGTTAGTAAACCAAGTCTTGCATGTCGAATTCTTTCTTCATTTGCTCCTTGAATGAGTTAACTTCCTTCAAACTTAAACCGATAATGATCAAGTCATCCACATATATCCCAACTATGATTGTTTCAGCCCCAATGCACCGTTTATACACTGCTGATTCTCTTGGACATCGAATAAAGTTGAGTCTTTTCAGCATTGTATCGAGTTTCTAGTTCCAAGCTCGTGGGGCTAGCGCATCCCGTATAATGCTTTTTATAAATGATAAACCATGTTCTCTTTTCCTGGTACAACAAACCCATCCAGCTGTTTAACGAATACAATTTCCTTCAAGTCTCCATTAAGGAACGCCGACTTGATGTCCAAGTGGTATACCAACCATTTTTCTTTTGCTGCAATGGCTAGTATCAACCGAATGGTTTCAAGTCTCACAACGGGTGCGAAGACTTTGTCAAAGTCTACATCTTGCTCTTGTACGTAGCCTTTGGTGACTAATCTCGCCTTGTAATTTTTCAACGGTCCATTTGCATCATGCTTGATCTTGTATATCCATTTCAAGCCTATTGCCTTATGACCTGTTGGTAGATTGCATAATTCCCAAGTCTTATTATGAATAATTGAATTTAGCTCCTTCTACATGGCAATTTTCCATTCTACATGATCTTTTGCTTCTTGATAATTGGTGGGTTCTTCATTCAACAGTAATAGAGATTCTAGTTTTTCTTGTAGCATAACAAAATCATCAAACCGCTTGGGTAATACATATTGCCTTGTCGTTTTCCTTACAGGTATAACGCCTTGATTTCTATGACCACAATCTTCTGTTTCACTTTCGTCATCCAGTTGAGCATGAGAGGGGCTATTTTGGGCAGTGGTTTCCGCACTGGTTGGTGTTTGATCACTGCTTGTATTTTCACCAAAGGATGGACTTGGTTCAGTATGGGTTTGTCCATCTGTTTGTCTGTTTTGGACTTGGAACTCAACCCATGCTGACCCGTCTTCTGTACTTTCTGCCCTAGCCCAATCGTAACAGACTCCCTCATCGAACTTGATGTTTCTGGTCACGTACACTCGTTTAGTGACTGGATCGAAGACCCAATAAGTTGGGCTTCCCTGTTCTTTGCCAAGGTTTACCACTTCAATGCTTGGATCATCTAGATTTCTTACCCCCACCAGTGGGGTAGTCATATACCCTCGACACCCAAATACCCGAATATATTTTACGTTTGGTTTACGACCCGTCTAAACTTCAAACGGTGTGGAGTTTGTCACTGCTTTCGTGGGGATTTAGTTCATCACATGCATCAAGTGTCTTGCAGCTTCTCCCCATAAGTCTTGTGGCATGTTCATAGCCTTTAACATGCTTCTCATTGTGTTCAAGACTGTACGATTTCTCCTTTCCACAACACCGTTTTGTTGAGGTGTATAGGGGGCAGAAAACATACGTTTGATTTCTGTTTCTTCATAATATGAGTTGAATGACTTGTTTACAAACTCTCCCCTCTATCACTTCTCAGTGTTTTGACTTTAAATCCGCTTTGTAACTCGGCTTCGAATTTAAACTTCTTGAAGGCATCTAAGGCGTCGTTCTTGTTCTTCATGGTGTAGATCCACATATACTTACTATAGTCTTCGATCAATAGCATAAAGTATCGATTGCCTCCTCAAGTTGACGGGGTAATCGAACAACATAAGTCTGTGTGGACTAAATCCAAAGGATTTCTGGCTCGGTACTCAACCTGTTTTGAGAAAGGTAGGCGGCTTTGTTTGCCCATCATACATGCTTCACATAGTTGGTTTTTATGTGACAGTTTAGGCAGCCCCATTGCTAGTTGCATATTAGACATACTAGTAAGGGACTCGAAATTTAAATGACCAAGTCTAGCATGCCATAGCCATGCTTGGTCACCTATTGACTTGAGTAGGCACACCGGCTTTCGACCTTTAACTCCATTTTATACAATCGACTGCTTGAACATGGTACCTTCATTAACAATTGCCTATCCTTTTCGTACAACCAAAGGTAATCATTGACGATGACTATTTTATGACCGGCTTCCGATAGTTGTCGAAGACTTATGAGGTTACTACATAATTTTGGAATATAGTATACATCGTTGACAAGTCTTTGCTCTCCATTCTTGAAATCAAAGAGTATAGATCCCTTTCCTTCAATTCTTACAAGGGATTCGTCTCCGAACTTGACCAAACCATTTATGTTTGAGTCAATTTCGGATAAGTGATTCTTATCTCCGGTCATGTGGTTCGAAGCTCCACTGTCAAGGTACCATGCTTCAACAGTTTTGGAGTCATTTAGATACATGTTAGGATGTACCTTATCTACATTAAGCAATACTATGTCATTAACCTCCATCACGGCCGCCATCATTATCTCATCACCTTTCTTCATGTTTTGTGGAGGGACGTCAGATTATTCCTTTGGTTGTGTACATTCCCATACAGAGTGTCTGTATTCGTTGCAATTATAACAACAAACCGTACTATTATCTCGACCTTGGTTGTTGTTGTTTCGGTTGGGGTTTGAGGAGTATCCTCGTACCCTACCTCTATATCCACGTCCTCGGCCTCGGCCTCGTCCCTGTCCCTGGTACTTTGATCCAGAGGATTCATGGGTTTTGCCTTGTGGCTTATGACCTTCAACATGTTTCTGTTTTCCATGGTTGTCACTTTTGGATAACAAGAGTTTTCCATGTGCTTTTTCTTTCCCGACATACAAACGAACCCGATCCTCAAACGCCTTTAGCCTGCCAATGGCTTCCTCGAATGGCATTCTATCTAGATCTTCTGACTGCTCTATGGACACCACTATTGGGAGGTATTTGAATGGCAAGGAGTTGAACAACTTCCTTACCTGTACTTCCGGTTCGAGGGTTGAGCCAAGGCTCTTGAACTTCCCTTCTATCACACTTTTTCGAAGCAAAGTCATCAATAAATTGGTTTTCCTTCATCTTTATCATCTCTAGCTCTGATCTGAGTACGTGTTGTCGGGCCTTTTGAACCTGGTATGCCCTGAGGAAACGTACTCGAATTGCTTCCCATACCTCATGAGCCTTGTCATATTTAGCAACCTGCATGAGTATGTCTTCGGGTAGAGATTGGAATAACAACGCCATAGCCGTTTGATTTTTTCAATCTTCAACTGCTCCCTCAGTCACCGGATCGATTGCATCTGATAGTCCGTAGGCCCCAAGTATGGTACAAACTACAACCGACCACGAGGAATTGTTTGATGAAACGCTCCAAACCAGGTACATCTCATAGTTGGCACAAAACATAACAAACATAGTTCTTAAACTTGAATCAGAATATATTACAGCGGAAGTCTTGAAAATTAACATTTCAATCCATAAACAAATTAACTTTAATTAAATATTTTTTGTAAACATAAGCTGTTGATAAGGAAATGTCAGTCTTAAGTATGCAGCCTGGTAGTCCATGCTATCCAGCCCTCATGGCAGTCATCCCTATACTTTACTTTTGCTACCTGACATGCATACTAAAAAGTCAGCTAACGCCAGTGATTCTTGAGCTTTCTCTCTCTAACTTTCCCATTTTCTCTCTCTATGATGTAAAATATGGAGGTGATGAATGAGGAAGACAAGGGCATGGCTAGGGTTGTATACCCTCCCCCTTCCCATCTTCCTTCATCCTAACAAGTCCCACAAAGCCGTCGATATTTTATTCCCATTATCTTTCGAACCCCATTCAATGACACCACTTTATTTTTGGGATGTTACAAGTCTATCCTCCTTACAAATAGTTTCGCCCTCGAAACCAGCCATAAGTCGAACAGCTGAGGGTAAGACTCCTTCATTTATGCTTCGGTTTTCCATGTAGCTTCAGATCCTTTACGGTGTTTCCATTGTACTTTAACCAATTGAATGAATTTATTAAGCATTCACTTCTCCTTTCTGTCCAATATGGCCATGGGTTCCTCAATTTAATTGAGGCTATTGTATACCTCGATGTCATCAATTAAGTGGCACGTACGTTGACTTGTTAGCTAGACATTTGCAAAAGTGTGACACGTGGAAGGTAGGGTAGATTCCACTCAACTCATCAAGCAGATCTAACTGGTAGGCAACTTCACCAACTCGTTCCAAGATCTTAAAAGGTCCGACTAATATCAGACACAGTTTCCCTCTTTTCCTGAATCGTATAATCCCTTTCCAGGGGATACTTTCAACAATACTTGATCCCCGACATTGAATTCAATGGGTCTCCACCATATCCTCCAACCTTTGGATGGTCCTCTCCGACTGACCATCTGTGTGTGGGTGATAAGTCGTGCTGATGTTCAATCTCGTACCCATTGCCTCATGAAATATTTTCCAGAACCTCGATGTGAATCGCGTGTATCGGTCAGATACAATTGACAGTGGTACACCATGTCGAGCGACTATTTCATTGATAAACACTTCTGCTAGTTTCTCAGATGAATACATTTCACGGATCGACGGGAAGTGTGCACTCTTCGTCAAGCAATCCACTACAACCCAAATCGTATCATGGCCCTTAGCTGTGCGAGGCAGCTTAGTGATAAAGTCCATGGTAATTCGCTCCCACTTACATTCCGGTATGTCCAGAGGCTGAATCTTCCCGTATGGTTTCTCGTGTTCAGCCTGGACTTATGAGCAAGTCAAACATTTACTTACGTATTCTGTCACTTCATTTTTCATGTTCGGCCACCAATACTCTTTCTTTAAATCCTGATACATCTTTGTGGTTCTTGGGTGGATAGAATATCGAGACTTATGGGCCTCGTCGAGTACCTTGGCCCTAAGCTCTCCCCCCTTTGGTACCCACATGCGACCACATCAGGTCCTCACTTCATGAGTGTTCGTCTCTAACCTTACTTGATGACCGACCATTCTCTCTCTCTCTCTCTCTATGTTTTCTTCCTTGAGTGCTTTTATATGTGCTCTTTCTAATTTGGTCATGAAATCTAGTGTCACTACTAACTGATATGCCTTCACCCTAATAGGAGGTTGGTTCTTCTTTCAACTTAGGGCGTCGGCAATCACATTCACCTTTCCCTGGTGGTATAGGATTTCACAGTCGTAATCCTTTAATAGCTCCAACCACCGGCTTTTGTTGTAGGTTCAAGTCTTTCTGCTCAAAGAAATACTTTAAGCTCTTGTGATCCGAATAAATGGTTCATTTTACTCCATAGAGGTAATGCCTTTAAATATTCAATGCAAAGACAACTGTCGCGAGCTCAAGGTCGTGAGTCGGGTAGTTGACCTCGTGAATCTTTAGCTATCGTGACGCATACGCGATCAATTTACCCTCTGCATCAATACACATCCTAACCCTTGACCAGAAGCGTCAGAATATACTACCAAGTCTTCGCTACCCTCGGGTAGAGCCAATACCGGGGCTTGGGTCAATTTCTTCTTCAACTCTGCAAATGCTTCAGACTGAGCCTGGCCCCATTCGTACTTTACTTCCTTGCATTTCAACTTTGTCAGAGGCGAGGCTATTTTCGAGAAGTCCTGAATGAACCTTCGGTAGCCTACCAGTCCCAGAAAAATCCGAATCTCGGTTGGAATCTTCGAGATCTCTCAATCCTTCACTGTCATGATCTTTGCTGGGTCAACCATAATGCCGTCTGCGTTAATGATGTGACCTAGGAATTGAACTTTCCTAAGCCAGAGCGCACACTTGGAAAATTTGGCATACAAATTTTCTCTTTGCAATGTCTCTAGTACCTCTCGTAGGTGACATGAATGGCCACCATAACTTTTTGAATAGATGAGTATGTCATCTATGAATACAATCGCCAATCGAACCAACATCGGTCGACGGACTTGGTTCATCATACTCATGAATGATGTTGGGGCATTCGTCAAACTGAAGGACATCACGCGAAATTCGTAATGTCCATACCTCGTGAAAAATGCTGTTTTCGGTATGTCCTTTTCTCTTACCTTTAACTGGTGATACCCCACCGCAGGTCAATCTTAGAAAACCATTTCGAACCTTGCAGCTGGTCGAACAGATCATCGATCCTGGGTAGCGGGTATTTGTTCTTTACTGTACGTTTGTTCAACTCTCTATAATCGATGTGCATTCTCATTGCACCGTCTTTCTTCTTTACAAACATCATGTTAGCACCCCAAATCTTCCCTAATGGTTCAACAACAACTCATATCACACACCTTTAACCTTAAATTTTCAAACCTTCACATAAGTTTGCCAAATTGCAACAAAATCTTGCTTCTGAAACATCCTACTTTTAATTCTTTATTTATCAGAGTTACAGAGCGAAAACCAGTCCCGGTTTTTTTTTCAAAAACCTTGTCACCGTAGTGACACATGTATATTTGATTATATACAAGATTGTTTTACAAACAATATTACATTATACATAACCTAGGGATTCTTCACTCCACTAGGCCACATCCCTAGGAAGCTTAATTCATTCTGAGTGCTCTTTCCTGCAATGTTTTGAAAATATTTTATATTAGCTTACGCTAAGTAAGTACACTGCTTTTCTCTTTTATTTATGGAATCCTTTAAGTTCCTTATCCTTTAGTGTTCCCAGGCATACATGCCCCCGTGACCATCATCGGACGTACCTCAAGTCATGTCATTCGTTGTTTTTAATTATTGTTTTCCCGGGCATACATGCCCCCTGACCATTTTTGGACGTACATAGGTCACGGTCTTTTAATCAGTTTTCCAGGTATACATGCCCCCCATGACCATCTTAGGCCGTACGTAGGTCATGGTATTTACAAGGTCCTTACACCCGTCGGTGAGACCCCTTGCCTTTGCCACGAAGGCTCATTCCTTTACAAGGTCCTTCCGCCCCGTAGGCTCGGCCCCTTATTATTATTTGGGATCTTGAGTATCATTGACTCACAACCTCCCAATTTACCAAGCATTTATTCACAATATGCATGTTTACTTTTGTCATGCATGTTCATGCTTGTTTCCTTCCCAACCAGTCTTCAACTTAAAACTTTATAACGATTTCTCCCCGATGCATTAAAGAGGTTTATATATAGGGTGTACCAGCGACGTACCCACCACCCCTTTAACACTTCGTGAATACTCCGTTACTCCATTTTAGGGTTTAGACTCATTTTCATCACACATTCATATTTAGCATGTATAGTATGATTTATCATGCATTCACACATTCACATATTCACATTCATCACGTAGTGCATGATTGCTTTATCATGCATAACATGATCTCTTATCATGCTTTTACACAATCATTGCTCTAATTCCTCGTAAAGGTTTCTCCATGTTACATTAAACAAGTTTATATATAGGGTATACCAGCGGCGTACCCACCGCCCCTTTAATGTCTCATGAATACTCATTTATGTTGAATTAAGTTTCCATCACGTATTCACCACGTGTTCATATTTAGCATGCATTCTCGTCATGCTATTTATCCTTAGTCCCTACCCTAAACCTTTGTAATGGTTTCACCCCGAGGTATCAAAGAGATTTATATAGAGGGTGTACCAGCGGCGTACCCACCATCCATTATTCACGTTTAGCGTTTAGACTAATTCACCATTCTCTTGTACTTTAGTTTTACACATAACACCTTAGTTTTACATATAACACATAATTACATAAACACACAGTGTACTTACTATAGTCTCAGGTCGTTTCCAATGCTCGTTTCCTCGCTAAACGTTTCTTCGAATCCGAACCGCACTCGTACTTTAACGTGCTGCACTAATGCTTCTAGCCCTTCTCAGATTGTATGTGTCTAGTATGGTGTTTGTGTGTGTGATGCTTCAACCGACAAACCGGACCGCCAAAGCTCACGGTTCCCGGTTTAACCGGTCGATTTGGCCTGGTTTTAATAACATTAATTTGAGGATGAGTTAAGTGAGGTTGAGGATATTGATGATGGGAGTGATGGGTATAATTCTGAGCCTTGGACTGATTTTGAAAATCTTTATAATCAGTTTGAGAGTTCAATGTACCCATAATGCCCTTCAACATCCACATATTTTATCCTCATACTTACTTTCGCCTTTGTGCATCATTGAGATGTAAACCTTTGTTTGCATTTATGTAGGTGCATGCAAAGTCAATAGTATGTAGGTCCATGTATGTGCTTTAGTTTTTTGCACACCTAGAACGTTCATTGTATGTACTTCTTAAGTGTTTGCACACCTACAACGTTCATTGTTAATCTTTTCGTTGAAAGTGATTATAATGTTATTCTTTTCCGCATAAACTAAGTTTTCATGTTACTTTTTTGAATTCTGATATTTAAATTTCATGTTACTGTTTTGAATTATGGTTTTGAGCACTGGCTAAAATGGGAGAAGTCGGCTACGGCTAATGAACTGGCTACGTAGCCTTCAAAACGCACACACGTCGTCACGATAGACGCCCATGTGTAATTTTCATGAATTTTTGTACAACTAGATAAGGCGGCTTAGCCGGCTTATGTGTGGTAATTTTAAAACGATGTCTATGTGTTTAATGGCCGAAAAAAACTCTAGTTTTGTAAAGTTACTGTAAGAATGTCTAGTTTGATTATTTTCCCTTAATTTAATGTAGATGGGTTGTAACTCGAACGAAATAAAAGACCATCAAGTATAACCACAACAATCGGCAACACGTTTATCAACCCATTACTTAAAAAAGAAAGACAAATCAAAACGGAGCCGGAGCAGGTTCCGTCAGACCCGTCCGAGAACCACTGAAATGCGGAAACCAACAAGGAAGATAACGATATGTCTGTCTATACGAACAATACCTCGGTTTCGAAAAAAATGCCATACACTCAGCCAGTGATCTTTGCCCTGGTAGCCCCCGTATGCAGTTGTTCCTCGCATCAAGCACCCCTTTCTTGATCAAACCTCTGCAAATCGGACCCACTTGATTGAAGTAGTTATCAGATAAAGACAGGTTAGCCAGATTAGCCATGGCACACACCACCTCCGGCACACCACCGTACAACAAGTTGCCTGCAAAGTTAACCACTTCTGCCTTCTTCAAACACCCTAATGAAAAAGGTATCGGACCGGTTAACAGATTGTTCCCAGCGTCAAAAACCACTGTTTCGGTCAAGAACCCGAGCTCGTAAGGGAGGCAGCCACTCAACATGTTGTTGAGTAGCAAAACCTCGGATAAACCCGAGAAGTATTTAGCGATCGTACGAGGAATTGGTCCGAAGAATTTGTTGTTGGCTAAGGTAAGGTAAAGAATATGGGAGTTTCCGAGGATTTCGGCTAGTTGTTGGATGAAGTTGTTGTTGTTTACGAACAAGATGTCTAAGTCTTTTGTGAAGAGTTGAGGTGGGATGGAACCCGTGAAGAGATTAAACCGGATATCAAGAAACGACAAGGTATTCATTCCGAGTATCGCGCTTGGAAACGGGCCGGAAAATAAGTTGTTGCTGATGTCTAGTTCGTAAAGGTAAGGGAGCTTGGCTATGTTTGGTGAAATGGTACCCGAGAAGAAGTTTGAGTTGGCGTGGAAGAGCGCGAGGTCAGGTAACTGGTCAATGAAGACATCGAGACTTGTGGCCGTGAGCTGGAATCCATTGAAGTCAATGGATGCCAGCGTGATGGCGGTTTTGTTGTCAGGTGGGTTGTCACAGTAAAACCCTTTGTAATTGCATACATCTGACCCCACTCAGGATCCAGTGATATTGAGAGGGTCAGATGATATGGTGTTTTTGAACTTTTGTATCAACGTGTAGACAACAGATAGCCGTTGGTCGATGAAAGCTAGTCCATCGAGTTCGTCTTTGATTACCTCAAGAGGGTTTCCATCAACGACGGATGTTAGTTCTCCAAGGGCTTCGCTAAGATGGAAAACAGTGGCGATAAAGATGAGCTTGAAAATGAAATCGATGATCATTTGCATATTATCTTGGAGTTCTCTTTGAGCTCAAGTGCAAGAATGAGAGGAATGTATATAGAAATTGATCAATGTAGCCACTAAATACTAATGATTTGAAGAGACCGGCCACTTTCTCTTTGTTTTAAGATTCATAGTTGTCTAGTTTATGGAAAGATGATCGAGGAAATGATTGGTTGGTATTGTTTGTCTTCCACTTCGAAAAGGATAGAACATAAGAAAAAGGTGGTGATTTAAAAGGGCTTATGATTTGCTAATGGGGTTGATGAACTCCACCAATGGAAGTAATGGCATATGGTGGATTCAAATGACGTCGAGTTAATGTCATACCACACTTTGATAATCACTTTGTATCACTAAACTAGTAGAATCGTAGTCAACTATTTGAGGTTGAGTCGATAGAATATATAATAACTTTTATCTAATACAATATATAATATATAACAAATATTATTATATATTAATTTAGATAAAAATAACTAAATAATATGTATTATGTTATAAATTATTACTCTAAATATCTAAAAAATAATTATATATAAATATAAATAAAATAATTAAATAATAAATAAGCGGAGTTTGAACCGAACTCGGGCTTGGGAAATTTCTCACAAGCCGAACTCTAGCTATGAATATAAAACTCGAAACGACACAAGCAAGAGTTATGTTAAATTAAAAATTAAGCTTTTGATTCGTTGAGTTTATTTAACTTTGAAAAACAACCTTCAAATTTAATTATTATTAGATTCAGTTTTAATGCTTTTTATACTATTCATATTTATTTTATTCAATTGAAATGAAATTTAAAACATTATGTCTTTTCAATCAATAAACTTTTACACCTAAATATTACATAATCTTACACTTATAAAAAATTTTGAACTCACACTACTTTTATGGGACGCAAACACCATACGATTAGACACTAGGTCATGTGTATTTAAAAGATTATGTAACTTATGTATATTTATCATCCTAGTATTCTAAATATATTTGTTAATAGGTTAAAACCCATGGATCTGATGAATTTGAATCCTAGAGTGATTACTCTTTTCTTACATTTGTCTAATTATTTGAATTTATGTTCGTCTCTTATAACGATAATCAAAATCATTTTTTTATATTCTTAGTTTAATTTAGATAATTTAATTAGGTTTAGGATAGATTAGTCAAACAAAACCTGTTACACTGATCACATGCTTTTCATGGATACGATCTCTTTAAGAGTAATTAAAGTCGAAATTGAGTAATTAAAGTATCCATAACTAGGTAAAACTAGAAATTGAGTAATTAAAGTAAAATTACTCGTGTAATCATGATAGATAATTATTTAGAATATTCCCTGTCAGGAGTAATATTTACAGAGACCGGTGTAAAAATTACTAATTTACTTTACTACTCGGGTTCTGAACATTCCTTGTCACGAGTAACATTTGCATCCAAGTTCGGAGTCCCTACTTTAAAGCACACACTGTCTATTTTCTATGCTAAAACATTTACTGTTTACTATCTATCCTAAGGCATTTATCGTCTATGTTCTATGTTAGGACATTGACTACCTTCTTTCTACTATCTCTCCATGGACGAGTTGCTCTGACTGGCATTCCTTTTTTTTCCTTTCCTTTGTCCCATTCTCAGTTTAAGTTCAAACATTATCGCAAATGTCTGAATCTCTCAAACTATGGCTCTGATACTAACTTGAAACACCCCAAACCGGGTACATCTCATAGTTGGCACAAAACATAATAAACATAGTTCTTAAACTGAAAATCAGAATATCTATTAAAGCGGAAGTCTTGTTTAACACAACGAATTAAAACTTAAATTAAAACATTGTTCAACATAAACTGTCAGTAAGGAAATGTTAGTCTTTAGAAGCATAGCCCAGCAGTCCATGCTATCGAGCCCTCGCAGCTCCTCTACTCACACTTTCTCTTTACCTTTACCACCCAACATGCATACTAAAATGTGAGCTAACGCTAGTGAGTTCTATCTTTACTTTAAACTGTAAACTCTATCTTAATTTTATAAAATAAAATAAGCTTTCTTTCTTCACATTAAAACAAACTTTCTCTTTTAATCAAAATCATTTTTTTATATTCTTAGTTTAATTTAGATAATTTAATTAGGTTTAGGATAGATTAGTCAAACAAAACCTGTTACACTGACCACATGCTTTTCATGGATACGATCCATTTAAGAGTAATTAAAGTCGAAATTGAGTAATTAAAGTATCCAAAACTAGGTAAAACTAGAAATTGAGTAATTAAAGTAAAATTACTCGTGTAATCATGATAGATAATTATTTAGAATATTCCCTGTCAGGAGTAATATTTACAGAGACCGGTATAAAAATTACTAATTTACTTTACTACTCGGGTTCTGAACATTCCTTGTCACGAGTAACATTTGCATCCAAGTTCGGAGTCCCTACTTTAAAGCACACACTGTCTATTTTCTATGCTAAAACATTTACTGTTTACTATCTATCCTAAGGCATTTATCGTCTATGTTCTATGTTAGGACATTGACTACCTTCTTTCTACTATCTCTCCATGGACGAGTTGCTCTGACTGACATTCCTTTTTTTTTCCTTTCCTTTGTCCCATTCTCAGTTTAAGTTCAAACATTATCGCAAATGTCTGAATCTCTCAAACTATGGCTCTGATACTAACTTGAAACACCCCAAACCGGGTACATCTCATAGTTGGCACAAAACATAATAAACATAGTTCTTAAACTGAAAATCAGAATATCTATTAAAGCGGAAGTCTTGTTTAACACAACGAATTAAAACTTAAATTAAAACATTGTTCAACATAAACTGTCAGTAAGGAAATGTTAATCTTTAGAAGCATAGCCCAGCAGTCCATGCTATCGAGCCCTCGCAGCTCCTCTACTCACACTTTCTCTTTACCTTTACCACCCGACATGCATACTAAAATGTGAGCTAACGCTAGTGAGTTCTATCTTTACTTTAAACTGTAAACTCTATCTTAATTTTATAAAATAAAATAAGCTTTCTTTCTTCACGTTAAAACAAACTTTCTCTTTTACTCTAAAAATTTACAACGTTACAATTATAAAATCGTTCCATTACTATCTTTCATTAAAACTCTATGTTTAAGGAAACCATTTAAGGTGTCATCCTTTACTCTTTCATACTTTCTTTTCACTCGTACATGACAATTGACTTTCACACACATTAAACTATCACATACGAACCATTGTCCGAAGACAAGATTCCTTTCTCGCTTACATCTCAGGGTAAAACATTTCTGTGTGCCCACACCTCAGGGTAGGACTTTCTTTCTCCCTTACACCTCAGGGTAAGACTCCTTTAACTTGCTCACACCTCAGGGTAAGACTCCTTTAGCTTGCTTACACCTCGGGGTATGATTTCTACTTTAACATGCCTGCAGGGCTTTCTACTTTACACTATTATGCAATTATACTACGACACATAATATAAATCATTTAACCACATATCACGTTGACAAATAACACATATTAACACTTAAGCATATAATATGGCATCTGTCACTGTCAAGCTGTACCGAGGTACTGGTTCTTTGTCGTTCTTTACTTTCTTTACCTCCTTCACCTTCTTCATAACATTTAAGTTTCAAAGACAAACTGTACTCTTTGCTTATTTACTTACATTTTATAAGAACATGATTTTTATAAAATAATACTTTACTTTTCAAATCACTATGTTAGTATGCATGCCAGCCCAAAAACATAAGAAAACGGGCAATAGAACCTCACATGTCTAGTTATCCTCTACGTACTTGGAATTGGTCCAATAAACGTCACTCAATATCTGAATTAATAATTAATAGATCATTAATCCTATTCTTTCATAAGTCCAAGTGAAACAAGGCACTTCCGCTTTCAAGATCTAGGCGAAACTAAGTCAGTTTCGCCTTCATGCTCTAAGCGAAACTATGTCAACTTCGCTTCTATAGTCTCAGTGAAATTATGTCAGTTTCGCTCCTTTGAATCCCAGCGAAACTAAACAGTTTCGCTTACTTTTAGTTTCGCTTGTCTGAAAAGTTTCGCTTGGTCGTCTTCTCCGGCAGAAACTTAGGGTTTCTGCATGAAGAGACGACGGCCAAGGTCCGAGCTCATCATGCTCTCAACTTTTTATGTCCAAAACTTGTGTTTTTCACTTGTAATGCTAGATCTAAGGTTTGTTTTATGTTTAATATGTAAAAACTCAATCTTTTGTTAAAATCATCCAAAAACCCGTTTTAAGCCAAAACTCAGATTTAAGGCGAGTTATTACCTGTTGATGCTTGACTTTCCTTCCTTCAGTGTCCAGAGACGTTTATCAATGATATTTGGTGCTCCTTCGATCCAACCCGGCTTTCTCTCTCTAAGCTCTCTCACTTTCTCTCTCTAGAAAAAAAGGAAGACGATGGAATGAAGGGAAGGGTTAGTGGCTGCTAGCGTTTGTAGCACCCTCCCCCACCCCTTTTCCTTCTTTCTCGTTATGTCTCGAACAGTCCTCCGATCTTTCATTCCTTTATTTCCGGAGCCTCATTTATTAAAACGTCTTTATTATTTAATATTTTTGGGATGTTACAATAAATAATATCAGTGTCGGTAAAGGCAAAACTTTTGCTATTCAGTACTTTCAAGTCATACATTATATGTCTAATCTGTGCCAAAACATAACATGGGAAAAATCATCACGAAGGCTTGTCCTGAAGGACTTATCACGAAGAAAATTATCATGAAGAAAAATTACCACGAAGAATTTGCTGGGTCCCATGAATAACCGTCATTACTCTTTATCAAAAGAACCAGTTGTACAACCGTTGGCTAGCTACAAAGGCCCCTATAAAGATATTGCCAAACATACATACTCACACACAACATAACAACCATCCCTGTAGGGACCCTTCCCGGCCCTTCCTAGATATAGACAATGTAATGACTTCTAAAACGCTTGCCTTCTTTCTTTTATTAAAAACATTCTTTAACTTTCATAAACAACTTTACTTTCATAAACATTCATTTGCCTGACTTTAATTTTCTTTAAAACTTCCATCACTAAGTTTACTACCACACAATTATAGTAAACACTTTCACGAGTATGCACACTAGCCCCAAAAGTGGGAATAAGGGAATCTAGAACTCACCTTGTTTTCGGTAATTAATTTGAACTGGAATATCTAGGCTAAGTCATGTACTAGACGATCTGCATAAAAAAACAACACGCGAAATCTATCAACTTTGACAAGTGTCGCCTATAGTGTCGTCTGACACTAGTGTCACCCAACAGTGTCGCAGAACTAGTGTCCTGGACTATTGTCACCCGACAGTGTCGCAGGACTAGTGTCATGGACAACGTCGCCATAATCAGTGTCACCACCGTAACATTTCTGATTTTACTATCCTTATTTATAATTCGATGTAACTTATTTAAATTTCAAAATCTAGTGCACCGAGATTATTTCATTCATACCAACAATTAAACATTTGACTCCAATACAAATCCACAAACCTTTTCACGGGTATACGTTATTAAAATCCTGTATATGTATATATTTATACAAATTCCAATCAAATACATATACACATAGATACATTTACTAGGAATTACATGGTTGTTTGAAACTTAAACCATTTTGAACCCTAAATTGGAAACCTACTCGCAATTTTGATTTTTTGACTCAATTGACTTTCAAAAGTCAAACAGCCCAAATCTTGTTAATCCAAGGCTGCTACTCGATGATTTTCGGTTGAATTGGACTCCACATGTTCACCCAAACAAGAATCGACCAAGTCCCGGCCCAAACATCAAACCAATTCGACCGATTACGCGGTCAATTTTCAAATTCAAACAAATTTGACTTTAATAGTCAAACCCGTATCAATCCTCCATTAATTCGTGAAGATCAACGCGTTTACGTCCCGTGAATCACGCGAAAACGTTCTTGGATGAATGTAGACCCTATTTTCGATCCAATTCATTCTCGAATCAAGGATTCAACGCGTGATTCCCGTCTAGCAACGGTTTCGGCTGACTCATAATCAAATCGGCTAAAATAGATAAAAATCATCAAATTAACATAGTCACACACCATCGTACACACACATCCAAACTCTCCCAACTCTCGATCAAACCGCATTTCACTTCTGGACTCCTACCGATCGCCAAGAACAGCCGATCAGATTTCGTAGCCGTCTGTACTTGTTGCCCAATCAAAACGTGTAAGTCTTACGTCATTAGATTCGTAATCGAACCGTGAACAATAGCCCCCTACCAATTTATGTTAACAACACCGATCCAAACCAAATTGAAACTAGGGTTCATAGCGGGCTATTTTCGTATTTGAATTCTGAAACTGTTTTAATTCCATGTTTTAATCAATTAGACTCCGGAATATTTCAGCGAAACCACCTGGTTCGGCCGGTAAGTCACTGCGCCGCCGAACCAGGTGTCGTGGGTTCGAAACCCACATCACCGACTATTTTTAGCGCGTTTCCTTATGACCCAGTCCGGTTTCCTTTCCCCTCCGTGTTAATATCCACCCGAACCGGACTGGTACACAAGTAGACCCTCTAGTCCAGCGGCACAAGCTAACTAACCACACAGGCGCCACCCGGGTTCGAGCAGGGTGGCCTGTTTATATTTTTAAAACCGTTTTTATAACTCCAAAAATTATATAAAAATTATTTTTATAAATCTTGCAACATGTTGAACAGAATAAAACCAAAATTTCCAACTTCCAACATAAATTCATTTTTATTATGAATTTTAGTGTTAAAGTTATAAATTAATTAGTTAAAATAAGAATTTAGATTTTTAAATAATTAAAGGAAATTAATTATCAAATAAGGTTTTTACTTCATAAAGTATCTTCCATTCTAAAAACCAAAATTATAAAGTTATAAAATTGTAACTTTATTTAGAACAATCAAATTCTTATTTTAAAATGATAAATAGACAAATAAATTTATTTTAATCTACACTAAAATTATATAATTACCATTAATTTCATATATTAACACCATTTACATATCTTTATAAATAAATAAATAAAGTATAAATTATTTATTTAATTTATATTTAAAAATTATTCATTTTATTTATTTAAATTAAACATTATTCGCATAAGTAGAAATTCTTTTTTCTAAACATATATTTACAATTCATATATTTTAACATATTTTTCACAAATAAATAAATAAAAATTTATTTATTTATTTAATTTATTTAAATAGATGAAATCATTTATTTATTTTATTTATTTATTTAAATTAAACACTATTCGCATAAGTAGAAATTCTTTTTCTAAACTTATATATTTTAACATATTTTTCACAAATAAATAAATAAAAATTATTTATTTAATTTATTTAAATAAATGAAATTATTTATTTTATTTATTTAAATTAAACACTAGGCACATAAGTAGAAATTCTTTTTCTAAACATATATATATATATATATATATATATTTACACTTTATATATATGTTAGCATATTTTTACAATTAAATAAATAAAATCATTTAATTTATATAAATCCAACCCTACCTCAAAACCCGTTGAACCCTAGACTTAGACATAGACTTTTGTACACGCTATTAACTCAATACACATTACACACTAGGTTAACGTGGTGCGTCACAAGAATCGTTTTGCTACCTAGTCTTGCGTTCTAGCTACACCTTTGATCCAAGTGAGTATTACATAGCCCCTTTTCTCTTTTACACTTTTTGGGGTGATTCATGAATTATATACAAACAATAGTTTACATTTACACAAACACAAATCCTATTTACATTCATGTGTGCAAATTTGAGCTTTATGTTTGAGTGCTAGGTGTGTTAACTTTTGTGTGCAATTTTGTGCAATCATTAACTAATTAAGCCGACGGTTAACAATGATAGATCTATTGAGTCTGACAAACCCACCCAGATTGGGGTGATTGTTACCGGCAACACAATTTGCATGCTAGTTACAAATGTTTGATTGTACTTTAGTTACACAATAGCTGCTCCCCATAAATGTCTTATTTATCATGACATGTAAGGATTTGCTTATTCATATTTACACACTATCTATGTACAAACCTATGTATGCTCACCAACTTTTTAGTTGACCCTATTTTATTCATATTTCAGGTGCTAACGTGTGAATTTGAGCAAGACATGCTACACTTAAGTTGGACCTAGTTAATTTAAATTCAAAAGACAATTTGATTTTTATTTATGTACTTGTTGAATTTTGCTATTTGTGTTTGAATGGTTTGAAATGAAATTGATGATTAAATATTGAAATCTAGTGAACCTCGTACTCATTAACAGTCTACATGTCCCGTCCCGACGTTTCCGCCATCGGTTGGGGTGTGACAGATTGGTATCAGAGCCTTGGTTATAGGGAACTAGGTTATTAGACACCCTTGACCTAGACTATAAATTTAGGAGACCCACTTATACCATGCTTCATGATTATGTGTTATGTGCTACATGCTATGTGTTACATGCTATGTGTTACATGCTTATTATATTAATATTTATTTCATTATGGTACCTTATTTGTTAGAGTTCATGACTTACTAGACTATACCTAAATAATAAATTAAATAAAACAATATCCCTACCCTTACCCTAAACCTCATAACCTTCTTGCCTACTTCTTAATCATTATCATCATTGCATATGGAATCTTCATGGAGTTAAATCTATAAAAAAAAATTTCTTTACCTCCTCGTTAAGGCTTTTAAACTTTGTTAATTATTTGAGGACACGTGCAATCTGGAAGGGTGACACGTGTATTCTGGGTTTTCTGTCTAGGAAAGCATTTCACATAAATCCCAATCAATAGAGGGACCCGTGTGCTTTTCTGGGAATTCCCGGGATGAGTGTTTACTTATAGGCTAAAGCATGTCTCCTTGAAAAATTATATGAGTTTAATTAACCTTAATGTGTCACAGTATTCAAGTGATTATATCACTATTTGAGTACAATCTAAACTATGATTTGCTATTTTATTTGTTATCTTATCTTTTGAATTCAATCAACCTTCATAAAATTCTTACATCTCTTCTTGTGTTGTGCAAATCTGTAGAATGCCTCCCCGTCGTGCTACCGTGGCCAACAACAACACTGATATTGCTGCTATCCTTGCACAACTTGTAACTCAACTCACTCAAGTCAATGGTGCCACAAACGGTAACCACTGAACTAATGGTGGTGGTGGTGCCAACCCACCGCAATGCACCTTCAAGCACTTCAATTCATGTAACCCTCTCAAGTTCTATGGTACCGAAGGAGCTACGGGACTCCTTCAATGGTTTGAAAGTATTGAGGGCACCTTCCTCAATAGTGACTGCCCCGATGACCTTCGTGTCCGTCATGCCACAAGTGTCTTCCAAAAACGGGCACTCACATGGTGGAATGGGAAAAGAGAACCCGAGGTGTAGAGGCAACCATGGCCTTACCATGGGATGAGGTTAAGAGACTAATGACCGAAGATTTCTGTCCTCGGAATGAAGTGAGGAAGCTGGAAGCCGAGTTTTGGGATCTTACCCAAGACAGTGGTGAAAGTCTGGCTTATACAACCCGGTTTCATGAACTGAGTCTCCTTGTGCCCCACATGGTCACACCCCTATCTCGTTGCATTGAAAAGTACATCGGGGGACTACCTAGGCAGATTCAGGATACTGTCTTAGGGAGGAATCCCGCCACACTCGAAGATGCTATCCGATTATCTGCCACTTTGACCGACAACCATGTGAAGGCAGGTACCTTGACTAAAAAAGGCACTAAGAAGGCTCCCGACACCACAACCCCTCCTGTACACATCAAGGAAGCCAAAACTGAACCCTACCACAATAATAGAAAAAGAAAGGCTAGAAATTTTGCTATGGTCACTCCCGCTATGCCTGTAAACCAAGTTGCTCCCATGGCTCAAGCACCAGTCAAGAAGCCATATGTGGGGACTTACCCGCTCTGTGCCACATGCAATTATCACCATCCCCAAACCATTCCATGTCGCCTTTGCACTCACTGTGGAAAGTATGTCCATACGGTCAATGTTTGTAGAGCCAAAGCATTGGCGGACCAAGCCAACCCACCGGCCCGAACCAATCAACAAGTGACTAATCAAGGTGTCCCCGCCATAGCAAATGAGCGTGCTTGTTATGAATGTGGCAACCCAAACCACTTCTGTGACCAGTGCCTGAAGCTTATCAATGCTAGACAAGGCGGAGCTCATGGGCGTGCTTTCAACATCAACGCCAATGAAGCCCAAGCCAACAATGATGTGGTCAACGGTACGTTCCTTGTTAATAATCAATGTGCCTCCATTTTATTTGATACCGGTGCGGATAAGAGCTTCGTGTCACTTAACTTTGAACCCTTACTTGCAAAAACACGGTCCAAATTAGAGAAAACCTTCACTGTAGAAGTAGCAAATGGTGACTCCCTTACAATAGACTCCATTATCCACGACTGTTCTCTAGAACTCAATAATCATACATTTCCAATCAACCTCGTGCCAATGCCGCTAGGTAGTTTTGATATCATCATAGGCATGGATTGGTTGTCAAGTCACCATGCCGAAGTAATCTGTTTTGAGAAGTGCATCCGAATACCCCTTCCGTCAGGGGAAACATTGAGAGTCTTTGGTGAAAAACCCTGTAAAGGACTCAGATTGATGTCATGCACTACTGCTCAAAAGTACTTACGAAAGAAGTACGTGGCCTTCTTAGCTCATATTGTCCTAAAAGATGTCAAAGAGAAGAATATTCGAGATATCCCCATCATTCGGGACTTTCCCGAAGTATTCCCCGAAGACTTATCCGGTCTTCCACCCGTCCGACAAGTAGAATTTCGCATTGACCTTGTACCCGGAGCTAACCCAGTGGCTAGAGCTCCATACCTTCTTGCACCTTCCGAAATGCAAGAACTTGCAAGCCAACTCCAAGAACTCTCCGACAAGGGCTTCATCCGTCCAAGTCATTCACCGTGGGGTGCACCCGTCTTATTCGTCAGAAAGAAGGATGGATCATTCCGCATGTGTATTGACTACCGTAAACTCAACAAGCTTACATCAAGAACCATTATCCATTGCCTAGAATTGATGATCTCTTCGATCAACTTCAAGGCTCCACTTGCTTCTCGAAGATTGATCTTCGATCTGGTTATCACCAACTCCGTGTACAAGAGGAAGATATTAAGACTGCCTTCCGAACAAGGTATGGTCACTACGAGTTCATGGTCATGCCTTTTGGGCTAATCAATGCACCCGCAGTTTTCATGGACCTCATGAATCGTGTGTGCAAACCATACCTCGACAAATTCGTAATCGTCTTCATTGATGACATCTTAATCTACTCCAAGACTAAATCCGATCATGAACAACACCTTAGATTGGTTTTGGACCTCTTGAGAAAAGAGCAACTATATGCCAAGTTCTCCAAATGTGAATTTTGGCTAAAGGAGGTTCAATTCCTGGGTCATATCGTCAACGAAGAAGGAATTCATGTGGACCCTGCTAAGATCGAGGCTGTTAAGAATTGGAATGCCCCTAAGACCCCACCGAAATTAGTTCATTTCTTGGTCTTGCGGGATATTATCGTCGTTTCATTTCAAATTTCTCTAAGATTGATGTTCCACTCACCGCTTTGACCCACAAGGGTAAACGTTATGAATGGGGACCAAAGCAAGAAGAAGCCTTCCAAACTCTCAAGCAAAAGTTGTGCGATGCTCCTATTTTGACTCTCCCCGACGGGAATGATGATCTAGTTGTCTACTGTGATGCTTCCAACCAAGGTCTCGGATGTGTCCTCATGCAATGAGGTAAGGTAATCGCTTATGCATCAAGGCAACTTAAGATTCACGAGAAGAATTATACAACGCACGACCTTGAATTGGGTGCGGTTGTATTCGCATTGAAGATTTGGAGACATTACCTCTATGGCACTAAATGTGTGGTGTTCACCGACCACAAAAGTCTCCAACACATCTTCAACCAAAAAGAACTCAATATGAGGCAACGACGTTGGGTTGAACTCCTTAACGACTATGACTGCGAGATTCGTTACCATCCTGGCAAAGCGAATGTTGTAGCCGACGCTTTGAGTCGAAAGGACCATGTCATGCTTCAATGTGTCCGAATTCGAACCGACATTCAAAATCGTATCTTAGAAGCTCAACACGTCTCAGTCACCGAGGGTAACATGTACGAGGAAATGTCGTGTGGTGTTGAACTTCTGCTTGAATCAAAACCCAATGGCTTACTTTATTACTTGAACCGTATTTGGATTCCCGATCGCGATGATCTCCGTACATTTCTCATGAACGAGGCCCACAAGACTCGTTATTCTATCCATCCTGGTGCGGATAAAATGTACCAAGATCTTCGCCAACAATATTGGTGGCCCGGTATGAAGAAAGACATCGCTCTCTATGTTGCCAAATGTCTAACTTGCTCCAAAGTCAAAGCCGAACACCAACGTCCTTCCGGGTTACTTGAACATCCGGAAATTCCTGTGTGGAAATGGGAGAACTTAGCTATGGATTTCATTACCAAACTCCCTCGCACCTCAAGTGGTTATGATTGCATCTGTGTGATCATTGACCGCCTCACCAAATCTGCTCATTTATTACCCATCCGTGAAGACTATCGGGTTAGGAAATTGGCCCAAATTTACATTGACGAAATCGTGAGCCGTCACGGTGTTCCATTAAACATAATCTCCGATAGAGATGCTCGATTCACCTCCCGGTTCTGGCATTGACGAAACGATTGGGAAATTAACACCTCGCTATGTGGGTCCATTCAAGATCCTTGAAAGGATTGGGAAAGTGGCTTACAAACTCGAGTTACCTCCATCACTCGGCAATGTGCATCCTACATTTCATGTGTCCAACCTAAAGAAATGCCTTGCTGATGAGAATCTCCATATACCTCTTGACGATGTGCGCATTGACGAAACGATGCACTTCGTGGAGAAACCAGTTGAGATCATGGGTCGCGAGGTCAAGCAACTCAAGCGAAGCCGTATCCCTATTTTCAAAGTACGATGGGAATCCAAGCGTGGACCTGAATTTACTTGGGAACGTTAGGACCAAATGAAGCTCAAGCACCCTCACCTCTTTGCTGATTCAGTCGCCTCAACTAGCTAAATTTCGGGACGAAATTCCCATAACATGGGGATACTGTAACATTTCTGATTTTACTATCCTTATTTATAATTCGATGTAACTTGTTTAAATTTCAAAATCTAGTGCACCGGGATTATTTCATTCATACCAACAATTAAACATTTGACTCCAATACAAATCCACAAACCTTTTCACGGGTATACGTTATTAAAATCCTGTATATGTATATATTTATACAAATTCCAATCAAATACATACACACATAGATACATTTACTAGGAATTGCATGGTTGTTTGAAACTTAAACCATTTTGAACCCTAAATTGGAAACCTACTCGCAATTTTGATTTTTTGACTCAATTGACTTTCAAAAGTCAAACAGCCCAAATCTTGTTAATCCAAGGCTACTACTCAATGATTTCCGGTTGAATTGGACTCCACATGTTCACCCAAACAAGAATCGACCAAGTCCCGGCCCAAACATCAAACCAATTCGACCGATTACGCGGTCAATTTTCAAATTCAAACAAATTTGACTTTAATAGTCAAACCCGTATCAATCCTCCATTAATTCGTGAAGATCAACGCGTTTACGTCTCGTGAATCACGCGAAAACATTCTTGGATGAATGTAGACCCTATTTGCGATCCAATTCATTCCCGAATCAAGGATTCAACGCGTGATTCCCGTCTAGCAACGGTTTCGGCTGACTCATAATCAAATCGGCTAAAATAGATAAAAATCATCAAATTAACATAGTCACACACCATCGTACACACACATCCAAACTCTCCCAACTCTCGATCAAACCGCGTTTCACTTCTGGACTCCTGCCGATCGCCAAGAACAGCCGATCAGATTTCGTAGCCGTCTGCACTTGTTGCCCAATCAAAACGTCTAAGTTTTACGTCATTAGATTCGTAATCGAACCCTGAACAATAGCCCCCTATCAATTTATGTTAACAACACCGATCCAAACCAAATTGAAACTAGGGTTCATAGCGGGCTATTTTCGTATTTGAATTCCGAAACTGTTTTAATTCCATGTTTTAATCAATTAGACTCCGGAATATTTCAGCGAAACCACCTGGTCCGGCCGGTAAGTCACTGCGCCGCCGAACCAGGTGGCGTGGGTTCGAAACCCACATCACCGACTATTTTTAGCGCGTTTCCTTATGACCCAGTCCGGTTTCCTTTCCCCTTCGTGTTAATATCCACCCGAACCGGACTGGTACACAAGTAGACCCTCTAGTCCAGCGGCACAAGCTAACTAACCACACAGGCGCCACCCGGGTTCGAGCCGGGTGGACTGTTTATATTTTTAAAACCGTTTTTATAACTCCAAAAATTATATAAAAATTATTTTTATAAATCTTGCAACATGTTGAACAGAATAAAACCAAAATTTCCAACTTCCAACATAAATTCATTTTTATTATGAATTTTAGTGTTAAAGTTATAAATTAATTAGTTAAAATAAGAATTTATATTTTTAAATAATTAAAGGAAATTATATATCAAATAAGGTATTTACTTCATAAAGTATCTCCCATTCTAAAAACCAAAATTATAAAGTTATAAAATTGTAACTTTATTTAGAACAATCAAATTCTTATTTTAAAATGATAAATAGACAAATAAATTTATTTTAATCTACACTAAAAATATATAATTACCATTAATTTCATATATTAACACCATTTACATATCTTTATAAATAAATAAATAAAGTAGAAATTATTTATTTAATTTATATTTAAAAATTATTCATGTTATTTATTTAAATTAAACACTATTTGCATAAGTAGAAATTCTTTTTTCTAAACATATATTTACAATCCATATATTTTAACATATTTTTCACAAATAAATAAATAAAAATTTATTTATTTATTTAATTTATTTAAATAGATGAAATCATTTATTTATTTTATTTATTTATTTAAATTAAACACTATTCGCATAAGTAGAAATTCTTTTTCTAAACATATATATTTTAACATATTTTTCAAAAATAAATAAATAAAAATTATTTATTTAATTTATTTAAATAAATGAAATTATTTATTTTATTTATTTAAATTAAACACTATGCACATAAGTAGAAATTCTTTTTCTAAACATATATGTATATATATATATATATATATATTTACACTCTATATATATGTTAGCATATTTTCACAATTAAATAAATAAAATTATTTAATTTATTTAAATCCAACCCTAACTCAAAACCCGTTGAACCCTAGACTTAGACATAGACTTTTGTACACGCTATTAAGTCAATACACATTACAAACTAGGTTAACGTGGTGCGTCACAAGAATCGTTTTGCTACCTAGTCTTGCGTTCTAGCTACACCTTTGATCCAAGTGAGTATTACATAGCCCCTTTTCTCTTTTACACTTTTTGGGGTGATTCATGAATTATATACAAACAATAGTTTACATTTACACAAACTACACAAACACAAATCCTATTTACATTCATGTGTGCAAATTTGAGCTTTATGTTTGAGTGTTAGGTGTGTTAACTTTTGTGTGCAATTTTGTGCAATCATTAACTAATTAAGCCGACGGTTAACAATGATAGATCTATTGAGTCTGACAAACCCACCCAGATTGGGGTGATTGTTACCGACAACACAATTTGCATGCTAGTTACAAAGGTTTGATTCTACTTTAGTTACACAATAACTGCTCCTCATAAATGCCTTATTTATCATGACATGTAAGGATTTGCTTATTCATATTTACACACTATCTATGTACAAACCTATGTATGCTCACCAACTTTTTAGTTGACCCTATTTTATTCATGTTTCAGGTGCTAACGTGTGAATTTGAGCAAGACATGCTACACTTAAGTTGGACCTAGTTAATTTAAATTCAAAAGACAATTTGTATTTTTATTTATGTACTTGTTGAATTTTGCTATTTGTGTTTGAATGGTTTGAAATGAAATTGATGATTAAATATTGAAATCTAGTGAACCTCGTGCTCATGAACAGTGTACATGTCCCGCCCCGACGTTTCCGCCGTCGGTTGGGGTGTGACAACCACAACTTTCGTTGTGGACTTAGTGTCATCCAACATAGTGTCGCCATCATCCTAATCAAGATCACAACTATTGTCATCTGAGGGACAGTGTCGCCAGATTAGTGTCGCCTCAAGAACACCAAGCTAACCGGTCGTTATTTTGATCCAAGATTGCAACTTTTTACGTCCAAAATGTTTGTTTAACCTTCATGAAGCTGGATAAGTTTTTCATGTCATTTCATACGTAAAAATCTAGTTTATAGAATAAAACCTAGTTTTTACCTATAAAACCCATTTCAAACGAAACAGTAGATTAGGATTAATTCTCACCTTGAAACGTGTTGAATCTCGTGCTTTATCCTCCTCAATCGATTTACCACAACAATGGAAGCGAGATGGAGGAAAAGATGATGTTTTTTTTGCACTTTCTCTCTCTAGATTCTCTCTCTCTCTAGAAGTGTGGGGATGGAGATGATGAATGGCAAGGGAGGAGGGAGCACCTAGGGTTAAGGGGGTTGTTCAATCCTCTTATGTTATGATGGCTTTACCCCTAATCCTTTTTATGTCGATTCGTTTCCTCTTCTTTCTCTCCCAAACACGGACAAAGTGTCGGGCTTTCGGGATATTTTATACCTGCTGAATCTGGTGTAATTCGAAGAGCAGTTCGTTAAAAATAGTCGGCAATGGGAACTCGATTGAGAGGAACCTAGGAAGAGTGTGCAATGAAAGGTTAGTTCATATAGAGATGAATAGGGAATTAGAGAGTTGGTAGGGGAGCATGAAGAGTCTTCTTAAAGATAATCAAATATGTATTGGGAATTTGGAACTTGGAAGTTGTGAGCTAAAAAACCCAAAGGTCGGATATGGCTATCAAACTAAAAAAATGATTTTAAGTTGTGACCTATTTTTGTATTTTTCTAAAAATGGAAGAGGGAAGAAAGAAAATCAAATTTTAATATACTTTTAAAAAAGGGTTAACGAGTCAACCCGAACACGACCCATTTTTTAAGCATGTTATAATAACCAACCCAAAACCTAGTTATTTTTGTGACGTGTTCAGGTCGTGTTTCGGGTCGTGCAGGTATTGCCACCCCTACACCAAACCATAATGGTCCATCACTGACAGGGAATCAGCCTATAAATAAGGCTTATGGACTTTCACTTTTTACACACAAATCTAATCACTCTATCAAGAAACCCAACTTCCAAACTGTCGATCATGACCCTTGTACGCCGCTAAGCACAACATAAGAATTTGAGTAGTTGTTACTCTGGAAGAATGGGATCGTGCGGGTACTAGAGCTAGTGCTGGTATTACTCGAGGAGAATAGAGAAACATATAGCAGAGGTTAAGGGAAGTTCCATGAAGCCACTTTTAAACTATTTTAAATGTTTTGGGTTGTATGCATGTTGTTAGAATGTTTATGTTTTGAATAACTACTGCTTTGTTTTAAAAGAAAGACTTCAAGGATATATGTTTCATATAATTTTTGAACAAGAAAATGGTTTTGATTAAAGAAAGGATTCTGAGATATTATATGATTTTGAAAGAAAGAATTTGGTATGAATATACCACATAAATGGTTTTGGTCATGAGGGCCTACAAAGAAGTTGTTTTGACCTTGATCAAATGCATAGAAATGGTTTTCAAACGACTTAGCATGTTTATGCTTTTAAATGGTTTTGAAAACACAAAGAAAGAAAATGGAAGGATAAATGTTTTTAAATCCTGCATAATCTAAATCTGCTAAAGTCTTGAAAGTATGCTTTACTCCTTGTGACTAGGCTTATTACAAGCCTTATGGTAGTTTATGAACGAGAGAGCCATAATGCCAAAAGAATAACAAGGGCAGTGTCTTTGTTGCATGTCAATGGAAGGGTAGTACAACTTAGTGTTGGTAGTGACGGCTACATGGGGTTAACATGACCCCTTTCAGGTTAAATTAATGATCTGACGGTATTATGGAGTGATAAGCCATAGCCGTCAATGGTTTGGCAGTGTTATGGACGTGATGAGCCATAACTATCAAAATGAAGTTTGTAGATTTTAGATAATTATATGCTTGATTTATAATGAATCGTTAATAAAGGTTTTCATGTTAAACTTTAATTATGGTTTTAAGCTATTGAAAGCAAAGGAAAGGTTTGTTAATATTTACTTAAAACTTAGAACTTATCAGCGTCAGCTAATACACTTTAGCATACATATCATCAGGAAATAATATAGCGTATTGAAGTAAGGATAAAGGAGCAACCATAAAGGGCATAAGAGATAGCTTTCTATTGATGGAAACAATGAAGACTAGCATAGACTTCGATATTAGACTCTTGTATAAATTTTTAGTAGTGTCAGATTGTACAAACTTGGTTTATGTAATATAAAGTTTTAGTTTCCGCTGCATTTATTTCTCTATTAATATGTGTTTATGAGTAAATCCAACACGTGGCAGCATCTCGGGGCCAAGACGGGATGTGGGTGTCACAAAAGAATACATGCACTTTGTGAATCGAGGCACACGCGGAAAAATGAAGCTGATGAATATGATGACGATGTGACAAAAAATGGAGCACTGGTTAAATTATCATGTTATTTCCCCATTATACTAAGACTGAAAAGATTATTTTCAAATGCAAAAGATGAAAAATTATTGCATTGGCATTCATATAAGCGTATAAATGATAGAAAATTAAGACATGTGGCGGGTTTACCTTAGTGGATAAATATTGATAACAAATTTCTGATATTTGGTAATGAGATTAGAAATATACGGTTTTGACTTAGTTCGGACGGAATCAATCCTTTTGGAAACATGAGTAGTGGTCATAGTACATGACCAATTCTTCTTTGCATTTACATTCTTCCACCATAGTTATGCACGAAATGAAAATACATAATGGTCCGAAACAACCTAGTAATAACATTGATGTTTATTTGTCTCCTTTGATAGATGACCTAAAATCTCTATGGAGTCCAGGTGTAAATGTGTATGATACTTATAAGAAATAATATTTTAAATTACAGGCCATGATTTTTTGCACCATAAGTGATTTTCCAACATTCTATAATTTGTCAGGATACAACACAAAAGATAAGCAAGTTGTTCTGTTTGTGAGGATGAGACAAGTTTGATGTGGTTAAACGATTGCAAAAAAAATGTATACATGGTACATCGAATATTCCTTCCGCTTGATCACAGTTATCGGAAGAATAAGAAGGACTTTGATGAAAATACCGAGCGCCGAAGGCTAAGGAAACAATTTGATGCATTTTCACGAGTTAAAAATCTAAACACTATTTTGGGAAAAAGAATTCGTGTTGCGAAAGAAGCCCACTTAGAAAAAAGATCAATCTTTTGATACTTACCTTACAGGAAGCATTTACAAGTTAGACATTTCCTAGATGATATGCATATCGAAAATAATGTATGTGTTAGCTTGCTAAGCTTATTGTTAGACATTCATAGGAAAACTAAATATGGTGTTAATGTCTGTAAAGACTCGGAAGAAATGGGAATACGTAAAGGTGTTTCCGTCCACGAACTGTTGAGGAAGGTCGTCGTATTTATCTGCCACCTGCGTGTTATACTATGTCAAGAGCAGAAAAAGCGAAGTTTGTAAATGTTTACACGATATTAAAGTTTCATCTAGCTATTCTACAAATATTAAAAGGTTGGTGTCGATTAAAGACTGTAATTTGTTTGGTATGATGTCTCATGATTGTCATGTTTTGATGACACATATGATTCCTTTTGCAGTTCGTGGATTGTTACCACAGAACACCCGACACACAATCACAAAACTTTGTTTGTTTTTTAATATGATTCACTCAAAAGTTATGGATCCTGAGTTACTGGATACATGGCTAAAAGAAATTATCATCACGCTATTCGAACTAGAGATGTAATTCTGCCATCTTTTTTTGATGTGATGGTTCACCTGGTAATCTATATGGTTGGAGAAATCAAGGCTTGTGGTCTTTTATTTCTACGTTACCTGTACCATTTTGAAAGATATATGTGTTTCTTAATAGGTTATGTAAGAAACTTTAATCGACATGAGGGTAGTATTGTTGAAGTATATGCTTCCGAAGAGGTGATTGAAACATGCAGGTTATTTGGAAAGTGTCAAAAGTATTGGTGTTCCTCAATCTCGTCACTCGTGTAAACTTGAAGGGGTCGGAGGTCTCAGTATGAAAAAAATCATCCCAAGTAACGATAGTTTACAACTTGCACATTTCTATGTCCTAAAACACATGACCTGGCTTGCTCCATATTTCGAGGAATACATGAACTTATTACGGTTGACTTACCGGGGTAAGACCGAATGGTAGCTTCAAATTAAGCTTAACCAAGAGATTTCTAAATGGATGAAAACTAAGGAAATGACAACTTATGGTCTATCAAATGTTGATAAAATGGTGGAAATTGATGTCATCACATTTTCTGTCGGTATTCAACCGATAGATGATGTAATTGATGACACCACATACTTACAACCTGACCATGACGAAGGGATATATGTTGATTAACCAAAGAAAACTAAATGATCAAGGTATGATATGTGTATGTGTGTATTTATATATATATATATATATATTCTTCCTATAAAGTTTTAAGTTGTACCTAAGCTACATCAATAATTTCTGATATTTGTTATCGGCGTTTTAAGTTGTACCTAAGCTACATCATTAACCACGGCAAACCGTTAGGGCATCACAGGGAAGGGATACTTCCTGTAATAACCCTCTGACATGAGAGTAAGTGACCTGAAGTAGAGATAAAAGTGTGTGAGAGAAAGAGAGAGAGAGAGAGAGAGCAAGAGAGATAAAGAGAGGGAAAAACTCGATCCTTATTTACCTTTTTCTTCCACTATATACATTTCTCTATTAGTGTGGGCCCCTTTCAGGGGGGTCAATATTTCACATTTTTCTCCTCCATTCCTCTCATTGGTGGACACCCCTTTGGGGGCCTATCCGTCCGCCACGTGTCATAACCGCTATGACGGTGACCTTTATGGAACCGGGTTGGGTGTGGGAGTATTTTAGTCTAGGTTATACCTCTTTTTTTTGAAAGGCGAACATTGAATAGGTTATACCTCTTTAACAAACTTTTTAGCAATCAGAAGTGAAACTTTGAATGTGATTCTTACACAGCTAACGTCGGATGAGATACAAGTAATTAACACCGGAAGAGTGTTACTGATTAAACTCCATAAAATTATTAACTCTGGATTAACAGTCTTAATTTCAATTTCGATCAGATGAACTAAAATACACCTCAAATCTCAGAAAATCAAGACAAGCCAATTGACTGCAACAATTTCATCTCCAATTCAAACTGCGGATGATACGAATATGTGCAACTCCGGATGATACCATCGAGCAAATTCAGATGAAATCCAATTTTAAACCTTGCAAAATTGATAATCAGATACGGACCAGTTGTGAACTATGAAGTTACTTCAGATGGAAAGGTCAACTTCAGAAGATTTAAACTCCTTCCATTTCTAATTTTTTGAACCTCCGTATCTAATTTTAGTAGCAATTTTATTTTGTTTTGTATCAAAACTTACCTTCAGTGACGTGTATGTGTCGTTATATCATTAGTCCATGTTATCGACGTTTTTGCCTTTTTTTTCTTGATATTTCCGCCGAGTTAATACGGTCATTTTGGGAGTTTGAAGAGTGAAAGTATAAAATGAGAAGTTTATATTTTATATTTCAAGAAATTTCACTTTCATGGGACAAGCACCATAACCAATGTAAATGTTTAATAAATTATATAATATTAAATATAATATTTCTATGGACAAAATTATGAATAGATAATATTAAATCTAGTCATTTCTATTAATATCAAATTAACTTTTATGGAGATTAAGAACTTAAGAGCTGTTTAATTCGATCGGATGCTAGAAGCCAGAGTTGAAAAGTTTATCACTTCATGGTGCTTGTTGAATAGATACATTTCACCGACTGCATTACTACTACCTTAAAAGGGAGTGTCGGTGGCCAATGGGAGCCACCAACACACCCTTCATTCTCTGTTTTATGTATTATTTACCATTACAATATCAAATTGGCCCTTTGATTCAATGGTTAAAGTGCTTGGTGCCTTACTTGGTTCTTCCTTTAGGTCATGGGCAACATTTTTTTTTTGTTTTTTTCTTTTTAGATTTATTATTTTCTTAAGTTTTCATTAGTTTTTTTAATTATTAAGTCGCAATGTGTGACTCGTAATATTTTTTCTTATCTATTGTTCAATCTTCAAAACCAACCCGCCTCAAATTCGTACGTTTATTTTATGTACTTAGACACGTTATTGTAACCGCCATAACACGCGTAACTAGCTTCATAAACATGCCCTTACCCATATTAGTGTCATCGTACGGCTTCACTGCAACACGCGTGTCTTAACGTTTAAACTTTGGTGTTTGTCACGAGTTTACGCATCCGCTGCAATGTGCAAGTATAAAGCGGTCTCTTTTATATAAAGTCTTAAGTATTATCGATGCTCTAACTGCAACGAGTGAGTTTACGTAATGGTTTTGCTTTTTTTTATACAAAGTTTTGAACTAGGTTTAAAGAGCCACAACGTGTAAAGGTTTTTTTTTACTTTATTCTAATTTCTTTCATGAATTTGGTAAATGTTGACATAACATGAACACGCGATAACTAAGTCATGTTTACGTCGCAACGAGTCGCAACGCGTGGTGAAACGACATACTTAATTTTATTAATGTTTTGTTGAACGCCGTCGTCGCACCGCGCGGGTCTTTCCACTAGTTTATCAGAACCTATTCTCTATCCTAGTAATATCACTTTGAGAGAGGTGATCCACTCTTTCTATGCAAGGAGAGGAACAACAAACACATTTGGATGACCTATTTGTAGATGATGTCATTCTTCCCAAAGAATCAAATGTAGTGCTATGCCAAGAAAATATAGATAAGGCCCACCAAGAGCCATAGTTAGTTACGCAGCAAGAACGAGATGGAGCACCTACTCTACTGGTCGTCTGCTCTCTTGAAGATTCAAAACTACAAACAGAAGACTATAATCACCAGAAGGAACGGGAGCGTAACGCATAGGAATCTGCCGAACTTACTACTACCTTAAAAGGGAGTGTCGGTGGCCAATGGGGAGCCATCAACACACCCTTCATTCTTTGTTTTATGTATTATTTACCATTACAATATCAAATTGCCCCTTTGGTTCAATGTGCCTTACTTGGTTCTTCCTTTAGGTCATGGGTTCTATTCCTGGTAGCAACATTTTTGTTTTGTTTTTTTATTTTTAGATTTATTATTTTTTTAAGTTTTCATTATTTTTTTAATTGTTAAGCCGCAATGTGTGACCCATAACACTTTTTCTTATCTATGGTTCAATCTCCAAAACCAGCCCGTCTCAAATCCGTACGTTTATTTTATGTACTTAGGCACATTATTGTAACCGCCATAACGCGCGTAACTAGCTTCATAAATATGCCCTTAACCATGTTAGTGTCATCGTACGGATTCACTGCAACGCGCGCGTCTTAACGTTTAAACTTTGGTTTTTGTCACGAGTTTACGCATCCGCTGCAACGTGCAAGTATAAAGCAGTTTCTTCTATATAAAGTCTTAAGTATTATCGATGCTCTAACTGCAACGCGTGAGTTTACGTAATGTTTTTGCCTTTTTTATACAAAGTTTCAAAGCCGTTGATTGATTTCTAGGTTTAACGAGCGACAACGTGTAAAGGTTTTTTTTTACTTTATTCTAATTTCTTTTCATGAATTTGGCAAATGTTGACATAACATGAACGCGCGATAACTAAGTCATGTTTACGTCGCAACGTGCGAGACGAGTCGCAACGCGTGGTGAAACGACATACTTAATTTTATTAATGTTTTGTTCAACGCGTCCGCGTCCGCCGCCGCACCGCGCGGGTCTTCCCACTAGTTTATCACATCACATTAGTGAAATTGTTCAACTGTGTCTGTGTGACAATGGAAAATTAATGTACTTCATGATGGGAAAACCGAACCAAATATAGTGCAAAACCAATAACCGAACCACCCCTAACAGTTTCATTTAGTATATAACTGAACTACTTGGTTATGGATCAGTCCTAACTGATCCATGCACACTCATGTAATAGTTTCACCTGAGTGCCTCATTACTTTTTACGAAAAGTCTTTTTCATGATGTTTTCTATCAACAAATCATACTAATGTGTGTTGTGTTAGTATATATTTTTTTATTAAGATTTGTAACACAGTTATTAGATTTTAATATTTATAAAATGATTAATATTCTTACTAAGTACACACAATAGGCAAGTAGAACTATTGCAACATAGTATATTTTATGTAAGAACCAAGTATCGAACCCAAGGGACGCAGTAGCTTGTAATACTCAACGTTGTTATTGTCTAGTCTAATGAAAGTGGGTGTAAATGTTTTTATAAATAAAAACAAGTGAGTGAGGCAACAAAGTGCGATAGAAGGATGTTGAGAGAAAATCAATTCAAGTGCATATCACTTGGGATGTAATCCACTTGGTAGTAACTCGATGTGTTTAATTTATTAAAGATGTGGTTAATTTATTAGGAAAAGCTCCTTGGTCGGGTTTACTGTTCTAACAACTGTTGGAGTGCTAACGGGCTCCCGCAAACGTTAGTCTCCCCATCTAGTTATTATTCGGACTAAGATTATCTATTTGACTTGACTCCCGTCAGGGCTACCAAGCCATATGACTCCTTGGAAAACTGAAATACGCAACCACCTCCAAGCCACTCAATGAATGGGCGAAATCAACTGATTATGTTCTTAGAAAAAGTTGGAAGGGCTACAAACCTCGACCACATAGTTTTATGAGGTTACTTTCGTTATGACCACCATAATTCTAGAGTTAATGTGTTTTTATTTGTAAAGTACTTTAAATAAATATCTCTCCATTCTAGAGCCTTAAACACCACAACTCTAAAATAGAAACACCACGGATCCAGCTAAGCGTCCAATGCGAGCCAAAACAAAAGAAGAAGAGAAATACCGACACAAAATACAAGGTCTGGTTAAGACTCGAAATATCTTGTTGAATAACCAAACCTCCAATTTATCAGAAGTTTTAAATCTATACTAACCAGGTCCTTGGTAGTACCAAAATTTTGTATAAAGACGTACAAACTTGAATAAGTGTTTTAGCAAGATGTCTTGCTTAGAACAGTTACAAGATTTGAGACTTGGAGAAAATCGAACATTAAATATTAATGTCCTTTTAAGGTAATTGATAAATAAGAAATATTAAGAAACAAAACACATCTTTTCATTAAATTACACCAAGCTTCCTCTTCACCCAAGTGATACAAGAAGACTAGCCAAGAATGACCATAATATGAATACACAAACACTTGGTGATATATATATCATGGAATGATCCAAGTATTCAAACCAAAGCCAAAGTGTTGTGATAATGATATGCTTCTTGATCTTGGATGAAATAAGTAACTCTCTCTATATTCTGCTCTCTTTGTGTTGGGAGAAACCTGGTAAAACTCTCCCATAAGAAGTTGTGTGTTGCCTATCAAATGAGGAGCCAAGGCCCTTTATTTATAGGCTGATCCGGAGGGGAGGCACGACCTTGCGTCCGTGGTACTTGCGAATATATGTTGTCCTTTCTTGCAGCTTTCTCTAGCAGACTCTGGGATAATGCACAGTTGTGCCTCTATATGCATGGGCGTGCCTTGTGTTGACTGGTTCTAGAATGTTCCTACTTAACCTAGATGATTTTCCAGGGGGCACGGTCGTGCTTTTCCTCTGACTTTCACAGATTGTTAACTTTTCCTTGACTTTTCGTTCCTTTATGATCGGGAGGTCAATTAATCTGCAAAATTCAAAAGGGAAGCAATTAACTATAGTTTCTGATGTGATTGCTTCTGAATCAGTCGGATATGTGGATAATTATACGTGTAAAACATGTATAGTTTGATGCATATCACATACCCTTCAAAATATTCCAAAACCATCATGTTTTAAGTCGTGTTTTTTTCGGGTTAATGTAGTATGACGAGCCAAAGACGATAGTTCCCATGCAGACACCACTTGCAACATTACTCGAGTTAAATCCTTAATATTCTCCTTTTAATTTGCAGCTTTATTCTCGGGATTTATGACAAACTTTTAGCCGAATTCTCGAGGTTTTAACCAATTTAGTTAATGCATGAGAAACTACATTGTATTTGGTTTTGATTCGTGTGAAGTTATGCATTTTATCTGGGGAATTAGGATTTTAGGTTTGAAGTTATTTATCAAATTGGTTGTTGATTATCTTTTCATTTGTAGTTTTAAGAGTGGAAATTAGGTTGCATTTAGTTTTGATTTTGGTTGTAATATGTTGCTAAAATCTTTGCTTACCAAATTAATTGATGATATTTAGGGTATTGTTAGATCGAGGAAAGTGTTTTGAATTGTATCCATTGCTACATGTGGTGTTTGAGTAGTAATTGGATAAGTGTATTAGAAAACTATTAGCCCCTCTTACATGTGAATGGCATTTTCAAATTAATAATCCAGTTTATGCTTAGAGTCATTATTTCCTTTGAAACAATCAGTTTGAAATAAGCAATCTAAAATTGTTTATCGGAAACAATGAAAAGTGCTTATACATATGCATATATCCCCTTACTAAAACTACTAATTACATATTTATCCAACCCTTAAAATCAAGTGCATATTTCCCTCTTTGTATGTGTTTTAGGAAGGGGAAATATGTAATTTACTTTTTGTCTTGTGTATTAGAAATGAGAAATATGTAACTGACTTTTTAACTTGAGGAAATATGTAATAAAGGAACTTAACAGGGGGAAATATGTAAATGTCCCATTTAAATAAGCAAACCAAAACGCCCCTTTAATTTAAAAAGGAAAACAAGAAAACATAGTTGCCAGTATCTTGTAGTAATATTCTTCGTTTAGTGTCAAGTTATTATTTTGTTTTTCTGATCTCCAATATGTGCCTATTGCAAAAATGATACCACCAATTGAGACTCCAAACATACTTGTTATCTTCCACCATTAATTACATCCTCCTCCTAGTGAAAGAATACTTTCATCCATCCTTGGCATGACCTTGAGATAGGTATTTCATATTATCATAATTTCTAAAATAAATATTCTTTGTGTAACGATGTAGTGATATTCAAACAATATTCAGTTATGTAAAGATGTGGAATCAATATTGTTCAAAGTCTAAATAATTGTAATCACCAGAGGTGGCAAAATGGATACACATGTAATGTGTCAAATTGGTTTGGGTCAAAATGGAGTAATTTTTGTGCCCTATGAAATAATTTTGGTCCAGAACAATATAGTTCAAAGTCTAAATAATTGTAATCAGTTTTTGTCCAATGATTTTATTTTCTTACAAAAACTAATTTTAAAAGAAATTAGTATATATATTATTGATACGTGGTTCATGCATACCTGGTTGGGAATCCTTGATCTGTATATTTTTTTTTAAAATATATATTTATTATCTTACTCATTTTCAGATGTTTTATGCTACATTTGATGCTGGAAACTATTTTGTGGTGTCTGGAACTCCTTCTAGAACTTGAAAAGTAGATAACTCAACGATCATTCATGAAGAAAATGTGTGTGTAAATATGAATATTGGTATTAATGATTTTGTTTTTGGTATAGTGGGTAGTGAGTTTCTGTAAGTAAAAATGGGGAGGTCTTGGGTTGCTTGGAACTAAAAATGGGAAGGTTTTGGGTTCAAGTCCCACTTGTGATAAAAAAAAGGGTCCAAGTTGGGTCAGGGGGTTTTCTCACCTATGGTGGGTTTCCTCCTGATGGAGGTGGAGGTGGAGATGATCGGGTGGGTCAGTGGCCCGTCATTGATCCAAATTGCGGTTCAAAAAAAAAAGTAAGTAAATTTTCTTTTTCTTTTTTAATTAAAGTGTGTTTCTTCAAGAGAAAGTAATTAATTTTCATATTTTTTCAGTTTTATTTTGAAGACAGCTTTGATCTGGTTAAGTTCATTAAGCTAATTAAGAAAGTTGGTCTCTATGTTCATCTCAGAATATGCCCCTATGCTTGTGCTGAATGGAATTTTGAGTATAAAGTCAAAACATCTTTACAAAATTTAATTAAAAAACACCTAAATTTATCATTTTTAGGGGATTTCCTGTTTGGTTGTAATATGTGCTGGTAATTTCAAAGTCTCATTTTAAAATTTCAATAATTTTATCTAAGCTAGTCAAAATCACTTATTTACTCTGTTTTGTAGCATAAATTTAAACAAGTGGTACTAAACTGAATGAATTGCGTAATTTCTACCATGTGACCTATTCAGCCAGTTTCCTTTCAGTATCCACCTATTTTACCTCTAAAGAAGAAGGTCTGGATTCAGTCATATGTTTTCTAGAATGGGCATGAACACAACCTGGTAAAGTAAGTAAAGTTTCTTTTTTATGTTTAAGAGGAAGTAATTATTTTTCTATTAACTTTCATCTTTTTTTCAGTTTTAGTTTCATGTTAATAATCTTGATTTTGATACATGTTAGGTGATTTGTACAACGAAAAATCTATAGCGGCTGAGAGCTGGCAAAATAGGTTATTTATTTGTTGTACTGATAAAAACTAGGGGTGACAATCTTGACTCATTCTTCAAAGAATGGGTTAATTTGGGTATAAAATCAATTGTACATGGGTCAATTTGGGTCATATTAGATTAGTCAACGGGTCAATTTGGGTCACCTCATATTAGTTGACGGGTCAATTTGGGTCATCTCATATTAGTTGACGGGTCAATTTGGGTCACCTAAAATTAGTCAATGGGTCAAAATGTATTATAAAACTTGTTAACTTAAAAATAATGCAAATGGGATAGCCTCCCCACCAACGTCACGCCACCACCCACCGCCACCCACTCTACCGCCGCCTCGCCGCCACCACCACATCGGCGCCCCTCGCCACCCCTCTCCCGCTGCTGCGGCCTACCGCTGTACTCCTCCCCCACCGCTGCCGCGCCACTAACACCACCCCTTACACCACCACCACCATCACCCGACGTCCTCTTGCGTTCGACGCTTTGCCGCCGCCACCACCACCACACGCATTCGCCGCCAACCACCCGCCACCGCCTGTTGCGGCGACCTACCCACCCCCACCCCCACCTAAAACCACCCCACCCACCCCACCCCACCACGCAGCCATCGCCCGATCCTACCCACCAACGTCGCCACCCACCCCACGCATACCCACCCCACCCACCGCCACCCTACCCCCACCCCACCCCACCCACCACACGCCGCCACCACCGTCGCCACCCACCCCACCACCACCCCCGCCCCGCCCCATCCCACCCCACCCCCACCCCCTTCCTCAGGCGGGTGGCGACGTAGTGGGGTGTGATGGGTGGGGGTGGGTAGGGTAGGGGTGGGGTGGGGTAGGGTAGGGTGGGGTAGGGTAGGGTGGGGTCGATCTTGCGATGGCGGCATGGTGGGTGTGGTGGGTGGGGAAGGGGGTAGGGTGGGGTGGGTGGCGACGATCTTGCGATGGCGGGGTGTGTTGGGGTGGGGTGGGGTGGGTGGGGTAGGGTAGGTGGGGTGGGGTGGGGTGGGGGTGGGTGGGGGTGCGTGGGGACGATCTTGTGATGGCGGCGGCGGGGTGTGGTGGGCGGGGTAGGGTGGGGTGGGGTGGGGTGGGTGGGGTAGTGTGGGGTGGGTTTGGACGATCTTGCGATGGCGGCATGGCGGGGTGTGGTGGGCGGGGGTAGGGTGGGGATGGGGTGGAATGGGGTGGGTGGGGTAGGGTGGGGTGGGTGGGGTGGGGTAGGGTGGGTGGGTGAGGGTGGATTGGGTGGCGACGATCTTGCGATGGCGTGGTGTGGTGGGTGGGGTGGGGTGGGGTAGGATAGGGTGAGGTGGGGTGGGGTGGGTGGGGACGATCTTGCGATGGCGGAATGGAGGGGTGTGGTGGGTGGGGAGGGGGTTTGGGTGGGGGTGGGTGGGGTGGGGTGGGTGGGGGTGGGTGGGGTGGGTGGGGGTGGGTGGGGGTTGGGTGGGTGGGGGTGCGGTAGGGTTGGGTGGAATGGGGTAGGGTGGGTGGGGGTTGGGTGTGGTGGGGGTAGGTGGGTGGCCGCGATCGGGCGATGGCGGCGTGGTGGGGTGTGACGGGTGGGGGTGGGGGCGGGGTAGGGGTGGTGTGGGTGGCGGCGGTGGTGGCGATGTCATTTGGACTCGAACCCAATTGATAGTTTTTTTTTAAAACAACCCGTTTTGACCCGGACTAATTTTGCTCCAAATCCGTTTTGACCCGAAGTTATTTTGCTCCTAACCCATATTGACCCGAACCCATTCTGACCCGAACCCGTTATGACCCGTGACCCGAACCCGCCCGACCCGCCCAGTTTGCCAGGCCAAACGAATCAGGCAGGGTCTCCCAAACACTTTCTGCCATAGTTTTGAAGAATTTTGTGAACAATTCCTATATCAAAGATGAGTAAATGAGTAAAAAGTTATATTTTTTCAATAATCATTTAAATTTGAAAAAACTGATTAAGGAGGTTTTTATGCGTTAAAAGTCACATTTCTGGTGACTTAGGCCACATTTAACCCGTTTCATTTTTTAACTAATTTTCTTGATTTTACCCGTTTGACCCGCTAAAGATTAAACTTAACCCAGTTTGACGAATTATAAAGTAAATGAGTAGAATTTCGACTTCTAGCGGCGTTTCTAAATTGGGTCAAACTATGGTTTTAAAAGCATTTAGTTGTTGGAACTCGACACATCATTTATGAGGGTCCTTTTGGTCATTCCATAAAGTTTACCAAGGCATCATGTCACAAAATGCAACTGTTTGATGTTTAATTACAAGTTTGGATATATTAATTAAGAAGAATTATTATTCTATATGTAGGACTAAAAAGGAAGCTAAATGGGGACACTTAATTGAAAGTTCTGCACACATCAATAAAACTGTGTGAGCCCGTTTTAGTAAACGGGGATCCGTCTGTTATCTCACTAGGAAACTATCAAAATGTCAGATTTTTTCCCGTCCCATTAGCTTATGATGAATTTTTTCGAGTTCTATTCATTGTTCATTTCTGTAGGCATATGTTTATAAGAACAAAACAGGAGGATGCGCTGTGTTTCTTGTAAATGACGATAAATCTGCTTTTGAGGAGTAATTGGTAAATATTTTTAGGTGAAGAAGTAAACATTTTTTTGTAGTAGATGGTAAATATTTTTTCTTTTGGTTGCATACCTGGTATGTTGTAATCTAAAAGGCATATATATGTCTTATATGACTTTATTTTTAGTTCCATCAATTAAAAAAAGTGTATTTATTTGCAATGATCCAAAGGAAAAAAGGGATTACATGAGTTATATCGTTTTCAATATACAACTCATTTAATATACGAGATTCTAACCTAGTTATATAATATATTAATATATTTAGGTAAACGCGTGGGTATAAGTTACTACCATACACGTCTCAAACCTGATAAAAAATTTAAAACTAATCTTGTACTAGGTCACATACCCGAATACTCGTCCAGTTGGTCTTTCCCGTCGAGGTTGTGTTGTTTTCCCATCCCTAGACAAGAAACACTAACTCACGACTACAAAGTCGAAATCAGGGGTAATAAAAGTTTTCCCTTAAACTACCACCGCAAAAATAAGGGTTTTTACAACGACAAATATCACTCTACATAAGAGACCTGAAGAATTAACGTAAAGATATAATTTGATTGAAAAAAAACACATGGACTCATTTTTAACCTAGAAAACCCTTTTTCATAAAAACCCTAACATATGAAATAAACTGTGTTTTTCATAGGCAAATTTAATTCTTATAGCTCTGCTATCATGAATAAAATATTGAAGAACACAAGAGTAAGTATATAAAATATCAATAATAAACTAAAACATATGATAATTAGTACGAATACAACTTAAGAACCCAATACCTACAATTGCAAGAAACCACACTACAAGAATAACAACCTATAGCAACGACTTTTGTCGAGCATATAGCAACGACAAGTCGTTCCTATAAGGTGAAAACACCTATAGCAACGACATATTGTTGCTATAGGGTTCGTGAACCCAATACCTGAATTGCAAGAAACCATATACCTATAATTAACACCTCCATCAAAGCGATGAAGATTTATATATACACAATCACATTCCAACGTAAAACACACGGAGAATCATGAACACAAATAGAGTACTAGAAAGTTAATTAGAGAGAAGCCATGTATATTCTTTACTCATTCTTCCCATAGCATACTCAACCTAACATATGGGTTAGACCCCAAAGCTTTAAACAACCATACATCTACTTAAAAAGCTTAGGTATAAACGATCGAAATATTAGGATATAAGAGCAATAAACATGACAAAACTGTTGGAAATCAGGCCCAAAACACACGAATTTTGATCTCAAAGATCGACTCTTTATTTATAAAACTCAACTCACACTTTACAATTAATCACTAACCATCTATTTATAATAAACCTTATACTAATCTTAACCCCACTCAACTCAAACTCAATTAAATAATCAAATAAATGAACAGACTCAATCCTAATCTAATACGAACTCAACCAAATAATTAATAAAATAATATTAATAATTATCTTTAATTTTGAGATGCACTGTTCCACTCGGCTCCACCATGTACCAAGCAGCTGTTGTCTTCTAATCCTTGAACCCATACAAAATTCATTCAGCTGACACAGTAAACTATGTTCCGTGACTTAATATTTAATACGAACAGTCGCACATGTAAGCCCAAAGCCTAATCAATGTATTGGGCTGAGTTGCATTTTTAGATATATTTAAAATCCTGCTCTCAGGCTCGAGCGAGTTACATAAACGAGATTGACCTCGGGCTCGTTTAACCTTTGTTCGATTCGAAATTTTATTGATGCGTTTCCAAATAGATTACTAGCGGTTCGGCTCGTTTACACCCTACTCGTGAGAAACCATAAGGTTTTGTGTGATGACAATGGGTTTTGTATAGAACCGGATTTACCCGTTACTTAATAATGATCCATTGGTTTTGTGTGAATACATGCAGCTGTCGTTTATACTTATGTATGATCTTATGTGATTACAAAATAACTGTTGGGATGCCCATTAACCGAACCCCGATTTTGAACTCACAAAAAAAATTGCTTAACGACGATTCTAACAATTCTATAATTTTAACACTTTCAAGTTTTAATAACTTTAACGTACTATTTATAATATATATTTTTTTAAATTATATAGTATGTTAATATGTTCGGGTAAATGCGTGAGTATTACTTACTACCATACACGTCTCAAACCTGATAAAAATTTAAAACTAATCCTGTACTAGGTCACATACCCGAATACTCGTCCAGTTGGGCTTTCCCGTCAAGGTTGTGTTGTTTTTTCATCCCTGGACTAGAAACACTAACTCATGACTACAGAGTCGAAATCAGGGGTAATAACTAATATAATTTTCCCTTAGACTACACACCGCAGAAATAAGGGTTTTTACAACAACAAATATGGGTTAGACCCCATAGCTTTAAACAACCATACATCGATCTACTTAAAAAGCTTACGTATAAACGATCGAAATATTAGCAATAAACATAACAAAACATATTAAATCAATAGCTTGAATATATTTAATAGTTTTAATCCAAAAATCAAAACACCTAACATATTGTGTTCTTAGCAAAGACAAAAAGCCCCAAGATTTCAACCGGCATGATCAGGGTTAACAACCTGTCCCATAAACAACACCACCCCGATCACGTCTTCTCAAATAACAAACAAGAACGGGTGATCCGCCACAAAATCAATGGTAATGGGCTCCGGTGCCTTAGTCCTTGCACATCCCATCGCCATACTGCATACGGTGACCGCTGCAGCTTTCGTACCTTCCTCATCAACCTCCACAAAAGATTTATGGTGAATACCCGAAACATAAAGGTCTTGATCATCAGGGGCGTCAACCATTTCGGTCACAACATTTCCAGGGACAAAAGGCAATACAAGCCCCAATTCCTGCAACATATCAGAAGCTCCAAACATGAACGAGATCTTAAACTTTGGTATTAAAAACCGCCCCACTGGTACTCTCTGGCGTGGAATGTGACGGTCTATAAAGTCAGATGTGGAACTGATTTTCTCTACTAAAGATTGAAGGCCGTCTTTTGCGTCTGGGAGGAAAAGGTACATTGTAAACTGACGTTTATCTTGACCTTGTAAATAGGGAAGACCCAGAACTTTGAAATCATCAAATTCACGCACGAATTGTGGTCTCCTCATGGTCATGAAAGGAACTCTAACTTTCTTGTCATTGAGGAGATGGAAGTCGGATTTTTCTGTCCGTGACTCGTCAAACTTGTCACTCCATGCTCCCTTGAAGTAGATGGCATTTGCAAAGATGAGCCTCGTGAACTCGTCAACTGCTGAAGCCGGAAGGACTTGTTTGATAAGGCCATGTGTTATCTTTTCGGCCCATAAATTCACTTCATCGACTACCTCATCCGCCTACGTTATCAATAAATACTATTTAGCTATATCAAAAAGAAAGTTTTATAACTTTAATAAAGATCGGTTATAAGAACTTCAAAATTGTTATTAGCCTGAAGTTAATGATCAAAAGCTAACTTGCATATCATGTTCATTTTTTCAATTAATCATTGCAATCTCCATTTATAAGTTCTGATAGAAAACAATATAAAAATAACATAACTAACCTTGTTCTGGAAATCGACTTGTTTGCAAGCGGCTTGATAAACAGTGTCCACAACCTGTTTGAAAGAAGGTTTAATAGAAACGGTTTTCTCAACCCAAACCCCGTTTGCAAATGACAATCGAGGTCCACCATTTGGGCTACCGTCCGCAAATATCAACGGCGCAAGCTGCGAGTAAAGAGAGTTGAGGTCATCGGTCTTATTTGCTTTAAGGAAACCGAGGATTTCGTCTAGTGTTTGGCCTTTGGAACCGGCGGCTAATAAGCTCAGGACGACATGGATGGAAACGGGAGAGAAAACAATGTTGGAGTTGGGGAACTTCTTGGAGAAAAGGTGGGTTGCGAGTGTGGTTGAGACGTGGGTTTGGTTTGAGATTGATTGTCGAAGGTGCGTTGATGTTTTTGGGACGACATTGACACGAAGATGTTGTGATCGGAAGGTTTTAGAGCGGGCCTGTTGGAGGCGCAGAAGGATAGGTTTAAGGTTGAAGAAGGAAGGGCGAGCCATTAGTTTTGGAGTATGGAAACCAGGAAGAAGAAGATGACGCAGATGAATGAAAAAGAGTAATGATATAGGATTCTATTTATACGATTTATAAGGGAGAATTATATATCTATTTATTCCTAAAATCTTTGTAAATATTCAAACGAATTTATAAATATAATATACTATAGAATTTTTTTCAAAATTTGGTATTTATCCTAACCAAATTCTTAACATTATATATATCACTAGATTATAGTCTCATGTATTACAGGTGTTAAATACATGTAGTGTTATATATTTAGTTATAAAAATGTACGTCTTTAAAAACATGTGTATTACACGGGTTAAACAAACATGTGTATTACACGAGTTGAATAAAATATAATGTATGTTAACATAAACACTCGCTAAAATATGTCTTTAAAAAATGTAAATTAACGTGACAGTTATAAATTTTGTTAAGTTCAAATTTATAACATTTTTTTCTTCAGCTGTGTATCAACTTTTTTCATTTAATTGATAAACGTTAATTCATATTAAATTTATTTGTTTAATGATATAATAACTATCCATAATTAAATAATAAGTATTCATAATTATACTTACATTAAATATTTAAAAATTTAAATTTTTTAATAGACAGAGAGACGGGAAAAACATGTTGAAAACAATATTTATTTAAACGGAATATGTCATATTCTCTTATAATATTTTATTTATCATTAGGTTGTAAATAAAGATTAGATCTAGAGACTTAATGCAAATCTAAAGTTGAAAAGCATAGCCACACAACCACCAAAAAGTCGCCACCCCTCTCCCTCTCTTGGAGTTTGGCTGTGAGCAACAAACAAGCCCGGAGCTTCGTTTTTCGTGCAGTTTGGTGATTATCACGTATTGGCTAGCATTGTTCGTTGTTGTATCGGCGTGGATATCGATAGCCAAGTCATTCACTAGCATCAACAACATCAAAGGTAAGAAAATCAAAGTGTTTTAATTGTTTTTTCATCTTCTCGGTTTTCTACAGTTTTTGTAATCGGATCACTTGTTAAGGTCTCCCGTCTTGATTTTGATTAAAACTTTCGCAACGTTCTGGGATTTGATAATTTTGGAAAGTTAAAACTATACAGAAAATCTCAATAATTTAAAGTTCAATTAGTCTGTAACATCCGGAAACCCCAACTCTTTTATTGGGCCAAAAAGAATTGGAAGAAAAGAAGAATAAAGATGATTGTCTTGTGAGGGGTGCATGGGCTTGGCCCAGGAGGCTTCCCTTAACCCCGGGAACACACAAGATCAGCCACCATTTGCATCCAAACTTCAAAATTGTTTAGAGAGAGAGAGAAGAGGTCTAGAGAGAGAAAGTCAAGATTTGCTTCAAAAAGCTTAAAAGTTGCTTCCAATATGCTTCTCCATCATAGTAGAGCAAGAATCCACGAAGAAACGCTGATTTTGAGGTAAGAATCCTACCTAAAACCTCTGTTTTTAGTTTAAATGGGTTTTGGGGTAAAACTAAGGCTTTGATCTTAAAAGACAAGGATTTTACGTGTAATATAGAGTATAAAGACAAGATCTTGGCTTACAGAAGTTAAACAAACGTTTTGGACGTAAAAAGTTACGAACTTGGGTTGAAAACGAGCCAGAATATGATCTACAAATGGAGACACTAATCGGGGAAGACGACCGTGGGTGGCATTGTCTCCAAAGTTTCCAATGCTTGGGACTCTTGTCATTCCCTAGTGAGACGATTAGATATTCGCAACACTAATGTGGGCGACACAATAGGGACGGCACTGAATCTCACGACACTAAGTACAAAACGAAAGTTCTGGCGACACTAAAAAGTGTGCCTGCGTTAGCGACACTGATCATGTGCCGGTGACAATAGCCTGGCGACATTGGTCTTGTCCAAGCGACACTAGGATAAGTAATAGAATTCGTGTGTTGACTTATGTGCAGATCGGTTTGCACGTTAGTACTAAATAGACGTCCAACTCAGGTTAATTATAGACGATCAAGTAAGTCAAGAATCCCGATTTACTTGTTTCTAGGGCGATATGCATACTCACACGAAATGTTATAGAAATGATGAATGAACGAAAAGAAAGGTTATGAACGAGTGGTTTACGAGTAGGGTCAGTGGCTCACAGATTTAGCTGCAACAAGGCAGGGGGTGGCCGAGTGGCGGATCCAAGATTTTTTTCTTAGGGGTTCACCTTTTTTCGTTGATTAGATTTCTCACAACAAGACGTTAGAAAATTTAGGTCCGGATCAGGTTGGGTAGGGTCGGGTCGGGTCAGGCAGTGACGGATCCAGGAATTATTTCCAGCGGGTTCAGTTCGATTGTTCGGGTCAGGTAAGGTTCATCACAAAATAAAAATACGACACAATAGTAAAAAAAACATCGTAATTGGAAATTAAAAAAGCACATAATATAGATAAAATGATCTTTACGAATTAAAGAAACTATCTATAGTTGTTCCCTATAAGTTTTCATCTTTTGAAATCGTTGCATTACATCTTCGACCTTCATTCTACCTTCTTCCCTACCCAAAATAACAACAATTTTTTAATTTTTTCAAGATTCTAATTTCTGGGTTTTTATCAACACATCATTTCACTCCAAATTCACATCTCAAAATCAGTGGTGGACCCAAGATTTTTTTCCAAATTCACAACTGAATAAAATAAAATAATAAATCTAAGTAGATAATTTAAAGGGAAAATTCCGAGAATAAACATTTTAATTTTCTATTTTCCTAAAATAAACAAAGAATTTTCAACTTCTCCAAAATAAACACTAAATTTTCGCCGGAAAATGCTTAAAACTCTTACATGTCTCATTTTTAAGCTTACTTGTGTAATTTTCGCCGGAACATTTACCTAACTCGGCGAAATCGCCGAAACATATTTTCGTCGTGTTTTATTCATGTTTCGGCGTTTAGAAAATTGTCGGGTTACTTTAATTTAATTTATATTTTTTTCATGTAATTTTCGCTGAAATGCTTTCCAAAACCCGCGTTTCGCCTAAATATTTGAGTAAGAAAACTCTTTGTTTATTTTAGGGAAATTGAAAGTGAAAATGTTTATTCTGGGAATTTTCAAATATTTCCATATGCAAAGAGCAGTTCACTCAGTCATTGCGGGATTTCCATATGCACCATAGGGTAGTTAACATAACTGAGTGAACTGTTTTTTTCCACTTCTTGGATCCATGTAGAAACCTATGGCCATCCAAAATGTCAGTAATACCAAAAACGAATAAGGGCGGCACCTTACACCAAGAGGATATGGAGTCCCAAACAGACCAAGCAAAAGAGCATGAGAAAAAAATATGCTCGGCAGACTCGGTAACCTCGCCACAAAAAGAACACAGGGAAGATGGCACTTGAACATGCCTAACCAGAAGAGCGCTAGCAGTAGGGAGTCGGTCCTGAGCCGCTCGCCAGGCTAAGAAACCCACCTTTACGTAGTTATTCCATGAAAACTGGTAGGCTGATTCCAACCTATTAAACAATTGGATCAGGTTTTTAACACTTTTTGGCTATATAGCTAAAAAAATCTAGGGAAAATTTAATTGATTACGATTCACGGGTTTTAATGGAGTACGGAGGGGACATACGCGTAACTAGACCAAAATGGATTACGAACCTACTTGGCTCTATAGGTCGGTCTAAACGGGTTTAGCGAGACAGTTTTGTGGGTTTCATAGGTACACCCGTAAAATGCTCACTCCTAACGTGGCGGTGGAGGTTATGTGGGTTTCCCGGGTACACCCATAAAATGCTCAATCCTAAACTGTGGCGGTGGAGGTTGAGGCATGACGTAAATGGTACTGGTGATGGCGGCATCGACTGGACTGGCCAGGCTGGGCCAACCTGGATCCATAGAAGATACCGGTTTGTTTCGACAAACTGAATCAAATGTTTTAAATCAAGCCAGTTATTAACCAAACCGGGTCGAACCACTTGAGCCGGATTTAATTATATTCCATAGGTTTTATGAGTTTGATTTTGAGGACCTCAAAGTTTCTGGGATTTGAGCCATGTGGGAAAGCCAACAAAGTAAACTTTAAAGGACTTGGGCGATGTTGGATAGCCAACAAAGTAAATTTTAAAGGATCTCAAGGGTTGTAAAATTGTGTCTTGCCAACTCTTCTAATAGCACTCACATCAGCTTCATAATTCTTATCTCTATAATTTAACTAAAAAACACATTTATTTCTAAATATTTAACATCTTTTAAAAACATCTCATTCTCTACATTCTATCCCTATTCAATTTAATAATACTTGTTTATTATTATTTTATTATATTTTCTCTTTTTTCCACTCACAAAAACCATATAGATTGAATATAGAGAATGTGATGAATATGTATATGTAGAGAATCTCTTTTAATTCTCTATAATTGTTTTCTTGTTTTAGAGAACATGATGAAACATGCAAATAGTTTTTTTCTCTATTTTTTTCTCTATATTTAAAGAGAAAATGGGTTTTAAAGTCTCAAATTTGAGTGCACTAAGATGGGATTGGTGATAGGTTTATGTGTATAAAACCAATGTACTCTTCACAATCCTTTCATCCCTTATTGATAAAGTGTTTTTTTTAAGAAAAGGTAATTGATACAATAAATATTAATGTTCATATATTTATATTTTTCTATTTAATAATTATTTGTACATTAAAATTTTAACTAATATAGTATATAAATTTTATGTAATATTTATATACTTTTATCTATTTTAAAAAACAATTATGACTTCATCCGGTTCTTAAATCCGGTCTAACCAATCCGACCAATGGATCAGTAAGATGACCGATTAGAATCCAAACAACTTGTGTGACACGTTTAATTTCACGAATATGTTGTTTTTTACTCGATAAACAATGAAAGACTAGTACTACAAACTATCCCTTAAAGGTTTAAGGAAAGAAATTCCAAAGCACCACAATTTCTTTCAAAACAAGACACATGCATTGCAAACCAATAAGAAGCTGGACATTTTCTAAATAAAATACTTACAAGCAGGTTCTAAACTACCCGCAAATAAAATATTTGATCTTGATTTCAAAGGCAAGAAAAGTGTACCGTTCAGTAAACGGATAATGGAGAGAGTGGGTGGTTTCAGGACAGCTTAATCTTAAAACCATGTGCCGTTTCTTGTCACACAAGCCAGCCCAGAAAGCTCTGTTAAGTTGAAAACCAGCAATCAGTTAGATATAAGGGTTTGTTTGGTTGAACGAATGAAGTGACCAAGGAATGAAATAGATAAGTTAAGTTCATGGAATGAATCATTACATTCCATCATCATGTTTCATTGACCTATACGAATGAAATGATCATTCAAGTATATTGTTTCGTATCTTTATAGTATAAATCTTATGAGACACGTGTCATTTTCTAGTGCATCCTCAACATGTTTTTTCGGCCTCTCTCTCCTATTAAAATATAGTATTAAAAAAATTATTTTTAAATATTTAGTATAAATATAATTACTAATACTTATTATTTAGAGTTAAATATAGTTTTAGTCCATCTGATTTGACTAAAATAACTATTTTAATCCAAAAGTTTAAAAATTGCTTTTTTAGTCTATTTTTTTTATATTGTCTCGATCAAATCCACCCATTTAACCTCCATCCAATTTTTCTATTTACTCCAATACCAGTATTATTATTATTATTATTTTGCTTTTATTTTATATATTTATAAAACTAATATCTATAATATATAAAAAAATTATATAAATTAACAAAAAAAAACATCTTTTACTCTCTCTATACAATAAAACCCAAAATCCATCCCATTTATCTTCTTAGTCACTTCATCATCTCTGTAACACCACCACACCCCTTCAACTGATTTCGGCCACCCCCCTATCTTCATTTTTCCAGCGCCTTAAGTCCTCTCTCCCTTGACCGTTGCCTCAATCTGTTCATTTGAACCGATTGGTACACACAAGCGACGGAAGTACAGAAGGTGATGGTACTTGTAGCCGGAAAAGCGATGGTGATGGCCCGGTACACACATTGTCTTCTTCCCCAACCCTTAAATAGCAATTGTCTTCTTCCCCAATTTCATCTTGCCTTATGCAAATTGCATCGTCTTCTTCCCCAACCCTTGTGTACCACCATTGACACCCACACAGATGCGGTGACGGCACCATTGACTCCCTGTTTTCCTCGTGTACCGCATTGACACCCACCTGACATTCAAACGCCACCAGAGGACCATCCATCCGTCGGCGGCACCTACGACTTCTCTCAACCAAGTCCCTTCTCAGATCCACTACTGGTTTGCGATAAAAATAAACTCGTATCTACCTGAACAAACCCCTTCTCCCCCTCTGTCCTGATTCGCCGAAAAAACAAACCCCCGCCGCCTCCACCTGCCAGATCTCACCTCCATCCCACTGCCACCAAACTCAAATCCCATAAAAACCCTCTTCGCCTCATGGTGACAAACGAGACAGAGAGACAGAGAAAGAGAGAGAGTAGAGAGAGGGACATCGATGGTTGCCGACGGTTTAGATCAGGTGGTTGTGGTTGACATCGATGTTTGCTGGCGGTTTGGATTTCTCCATAGTTCCAGTAACTTGGGTACAGAGAGAGAGTGGAGTTAGAGAGAGTAGAGACTAGGTTTAGACTTTGATTTCTTCACAGGTTTTATAACAAAATTTAGAGATAGGTTAATGATAAAAGAAAATATTTTATTTCATAATTATTCTTTTAAAAGGAAGAACTTCTTGATATATTACAATATTTTTCCTTAAATCTCATAATAAGAAGCTTTTTCTCAAAAAATTTACAATTTCATAAGAAAAACCATATGGTTCCACAATTTGGTACCAAATTATAGAAATTTTTTATAAATTTATTTGAGAACTTTTGTAAACATCTTGTAATGTCTGAGTAGTTTCCCTCTTAAGGAAAAATGTTGTAATATATCAAGAAGTTCTTCCTTTTGGAAAAACAATTATGAAATAAAATATTTCCTTTTATTATTAACTTACCTCTGAATTTTGTTATAAAACCTGGAGTCCTGAAGCCATAAGTTTGCTGGCGGTTTGGATTTCTCCATAGTTCCAGTAACTTGGGTACAGGGAGAGAGAGTAGAGACTAGGTTTAGACTTTGATTTCTTCATATATACAAAATTAACAAGGGCCTTTTTGTCTTTTAATAAAAATTTAACATAACAAAACAAACGGTGTTAGAGGTTTGGGTCTAACTGAAACAGGAATGAAACTAATGGACTGAAAAAGTAAAATTAGAACTTTAGGACTAAAACTGTTATTTGAGTCAAACCACGGGGACTAAAACCGTAATTAACTCTATTATTTAATTATGGTTAGTTATTATATCATTATCCAAATGAATTTAATATTAATTAACATTTATCAATTACATAAAAAAAATTAATACCCAGTTAAAAAGAATTGTTTTAAAAATGAACTTAACAGAATTTATAACTGTCAAATCAAAGTATATTTTTTAAAAAAACCTATTTTGACGAGTATAGCGTTAACCATAGTTGTCAAAGGCGCAAGACGCAGTCAAGGCGCAAAGGGTAAGGCTTAGGCCTAGGCGCAAGATGCTTAAAAAGAGAGGGCCCGAGATAAGCAAAGAGTATAGCACAAATATATTATTTTTGGGGTTTTAAACATGTTTTAGACTTGTTTAGGGCTAGTTTAGGCTAGGTGCAGGCCATTTTTGGATTGTTAAGACCAGATTGCCCGGAAATTGTAGAGTTATGCTAGCATTTTAAGGATTTGGCCGAAATGTAACGAACCAAATTCCGGGTTTCGTGATGAATAATTAAAAATTCTAATAAATATTATGGTGAAAATAATATTTTAGAAATAAGTTAAAACAAGTGGGTTTCAATTTAGTAATGAGGTTATATTAGTTTTTTTTTTTACCTAATTATGTAATGAAATGGGTGAAATGGAAATTGAGAGGCTGAAATTGTAATATGACAAATCTGCCATATTTGACTAAAAGAAGTCAAAATCCATAATTTCTCTCATTTGTGTGTGGGTCGATCTTTGTAAGAGGAAAAGGGAGAAAAAGGTGTTGAAGTCAAAATCGTGCAATTGAAGCTTTGATTGTGAAGGTGTTGGCTTGCACATCATTCTTCTAGCTTCAAGTAAGTGTTAATCATCATTTTGATTTCACCATTGATGTGTTAGTTGGTGGGTTTTGTAGAAATCCAAAATTTATGATGCATGTGGTTAATTGATGTTAGATTGTTGATAATCTAGCTAAACTAAAGGTAAAGAATGGTGATTAACATCCTAGAACCCTTTGATTTTGATTATGAGAAGTTAGGGTTCATATGGAGAAAATTGAGGGTTTTTGAATTGTAATGATAAGATGATGAATTAATGAAGATTAAGTGTTTATATGATGTTAGACACTTGAACAAACACCAATTTAACCTAATAATGATTATTGAATGAAAAATTAATGTTAATGTAAGGATAATGAAACTCAAGTAGGTGAGTTTGGGATGAAAGAGGGCATTTGAATATGAGTATAACTCAAACGGGTCAGTTTGGGTTGGAAATGGGAAATTGGGTTGTGAAACCAATTAAAATGTGATTGTGATGTATCTTAGATTACTAAACTAGATTAATGTGTTTAGGTAATCAAATTGCAAAACGTGAAGTGGAATCGGGACCTTCAAATCCACAAGGTAAGTGCTTTTGCACTTACTAAGTAATTGATGATAAATGGTGTTATATGCAATGTTGTATGCATAATGTGTTATGTGATATGAATGTGTATAGAGGTGTATGAATAAATGAATAAATGTAGTTATAGTATTAATACTATAATGGATATGTGGATATGGAGTTATGGTCTAAGTACCATAATGAATATGTGGATATGAAGTTATGATCTAAGAATCATAATGGAAATGTGGTGATGTAGTTATGACCTATGTGCCATAATGAAAATGGAAATGTGTTAATCATGAATATAAAATGAAAAGAATGAAACTTGTAGGTGATACGCAAGTGATATGTAGTCAAAAGCCAAATTGGGTGGAAACGAGTCAAATGAGTGAATTGGTGAAACAAGTGAAATTTTACTTGTTTGTTATGTTTTATCTTCATTACTAATGATAATATATGTGGTGTTATGTACGAAAAGCTCCGATGTAGTTAAAGTCAAGTCCAAGGCATTGGCGGATTCTCATATGCGTATGTGTTTCGGTGATTTATTAGAAATCCCTTAAATGGATGTAAATTGGATTCAAAATTGTGTTTTGGTGTATGTATATGATGTTGAAATATTTTTGGTCAAAACCCAAGTGTTAGGAGGTTTTGGTGTCTAGTTGAAATAAAAAGGTAGGAAAATTGGTTAAGTGTTGAAACCTGTAGAAGCCTGGAAACTTTCTGTGAAAACAGGTTTCTCGCGGTACGCGAGAGACCTGGTTTCCGGCTGAATTTCTGAGGCTCCCCCGCGGTACGCGAGGGGATGGGGCCTAGTCTCTCGCGGTACGCGAGGGACCTATAAAAAAATTGGGATAAATGTTTCCGCGCGTTTTAAATGTTTATTATAACCGGTGTTTTAAAAGTAGGGTGTTACACGAAATCGACCGGAATGTAGCCGAAATCTCACTTGAAGGTCGCTGAAGGGCCTGGGTTGCAGCAAGGAGCTTTTCTTGTGCCTCGCCTCACCTGAGGGCCTAGGCGCACGCCCGAAGGGTTTTTGACAACATAGGTGTAAACAGATTACATTATATTTTATTCAACCCGTGTAATAAATGAGATTTTAAATAAATAAATTTTTTATTACTAAATATATAACATTACATTTATTCAACCCGTGTAATACACGTAGTAGCGGAGCTTGAAAAAATAAGTAGGGGGGCCGAAGGTCACGAGACCCAATTTTTTTTCTTCCTATCGTTATGTTTTGGATTATATGTTCGGGTTGACGATTCAATTTGGCCCGGGTCAATCAAATCAACAATAAATAACTCTAAATATCTATTTATCTATGATGATGCGAGAGAAAAATGGTAAGTATCTGGAAGAAGAATTACAACTTAACCCGACGACCTTTAATATTTTTGAATTCATCGTTTATGAATTCCGAATCAAACTTATCAGCAATTACTTTTTCCATGATATGCCTAACAAAAAAAAAACAATAGGATTGCATAAGTTTCTAATTCATAATCAATAATCCTAATTAATAAATCATAATCCATAAATCATAAATCAAATTATCAAATGATTTATAAGTTTCTAACCCTAATAATTTGATAGAATATTGACACATGCCAACCCGGCTTCTCAAATTACATGAACGTATTCAATTTCACACATGTTCCCAATTAAGTATGCAAAATTCTTCAAAATTCCCAACTAATAAATTTAACACTAGGTATCAGCAAGTTCATGTAATGTCTATAACAAGCAAATTACTTTCCCAACTAAAAACACGAACTTACAACTATGCTTTGATCACAAAATCAAGATAATATACTATGAATATGAACTCAAATTTGATTTTTCTCTGATTCACAGAACCATAATTTTGGTCAGCAAACAAAGATTTGTTTTTGGGTTATTCTTAAAAACAATTTCTCAGATCTAAGAGTTTTGATTAAACCACATAAACTACAAACTCATTAATCAACGAAATCAAGAACACAAAATATCAACAAAATCACATATTAAAAGTTAAAGCATACCTGAATGAACAAACAGTAAACCACATAACCTTCGCGCTGGTCTGAACAGCCGAACACAGAACAGAACAGGCCAACAGGGGCGAGTTCAACGGTGGCCGGCGGCGAGCGGCTTCAATTTGGCTTCAGCCGATTTGGGGAAACTTGGACTGTGGTCTGGGATCGACTCAGGTAAATGGTTTTAGGGTAAATTAAATTTGAATTTTTCATATCCCCCCTAAACTTACACTTTTATTTTTTAAATGCACAAATTATTTTTTTTATTTTTTAATTTTGTACTCATAACTTATCGAATCAATCTGAACAAAACATTGAACTGAGATTTTTAGGGATAAAAAATCAGAGGGGGCCAAGAATTCTTTAGGGAAAAAAATCAGGGGGGCCGGCTCAATACATAAAAATTTTCGGACGAGAACGCGAAAATTTACACTAATAACGGAAAAACGGGGGGGGGGGGCGTCCCTGGCCTTTTGTAAGCTTCGCCCTTGAATACACGGGGTTCTAACCTAATGCATTATACATAAGAATAAAGAAATGTCTGTTAAGGTAATTAAAATTGCAGGATACTATCCCATAGATGTTTTTTGAATTAATTTTTCATACTATATGTAAAACTTGAATTATAGTTGATGTATAATTTAATAACAATTGTCAAGAAGTTAATGCAAAATAAATAAATAAAAAATCAAGAAACTATCAAATAAGATTGAAATTAAATAAAAAAAATGGTTTTGCCTAAGTAGCCTAAAAAGGATTTTTAAAACTCAATATGCGGCTCAAACGAACTCCGATTGAACTCATTCTAGTGGTGTTGGAACCGGCTCGTCGAGCTTTGCTATCTTAGCTTTTAGGTTTTAACATTTAGGGTTTAATTTTTTAGGTTTTAGTTTTAAGGTTTAGCTTTAGGGTTTAGCTTTTAGAGTTTAGTTTTAGGTTTTAGCTTTAGGGTTTAGCTTTTAGGGTTTAGTTTTAGGGTTCGACAAGCCAGTTCTAACGCCGTTGGAATGAGTTCAATCGGAGTTCGTTTGAGCCGGACATTAAGTTTTTTTAGACTACTTACGCAAAATCCCCTTTTTAGGATATGTTACATTTGGACATAAAGGCTTATTGTGAGTTTTCATTCCATGTTGAAAAATGGGGGAAATAGAACACCTCTTGCCAATGGAACGGAAATAGCAAAATGGAAGGGAAATAACAAAATGGAAGAAATCACATTCCATTTGGAACACTAAGGGCATGTTTGCTTGGCAGGAATTCATGGGATTTCAGTAGAATTGGAATTTAAATTCCATTCATTGACTTGTGTGGTTGGGTAAGAGAAGGAATTAGAACTGGAATTAATTCCAACCAAATCCCTCAACTAATGGAATTCAAGATCTCTCCCCATTCCAATGGAATTCATAATCTCTCACAATTTTAAGGAATAATTGTCTTTTAGGTATTTTTACATTACAATTCCATTAACAAATATGTGAACCAAACACATTATGGATTTCAAAGAAAACCTTTAAATTCCCATTCCAATGAATTCCGCGAACCAAACGCCCCTAAAATGAATAACAGAAAAGAATAGAAAAGTGAAGAGGGTTACAGTTATCCGTGTGCTGACTTGGCTGTCCAGTTTCAATCAAAGTCAGCTCCATATCATGATTGGCTGACCAACCAGGTTCATATGTTTCAAGAAATCCAATCTTTGCTTTGTTAGGTAGGTCATGGGGATGAACAAATGGCACTCCCGGGGGCCACCCAATCTCCAATCGTATGTTGCCACATGGACTGTCAAGTGTGTGAATGTGACTCTCACACTCCTTCAATGTGCAGAAGCTGAGCTTCATACCTTTCTTATCGGCTATGTCCTGAACTCTCTCTTTAAGAACTCTTTGAGCTTCAAGTCGTAACCTTTTAGAAGGTGGCAACGGTTTTAACCTAGAGATGTTCCTCTTTCTCTTCAGCAAGGGTTTCATAGATCCTGTATTAGTATAGCATCGGCTAAGGACCTGTCGTTAACAAACTTCTTTCTAAGAGAAAAAAAAATTATAATTGCATTTTATGATGAATTTTTTTTAACAGCAATTTGGATCAATGAAAGGCCACTGGCCCACCCGATCATCTCCACCACCCTCAGGAGGAAACCCACAATAGATGAGAAAACCCCCTGGCCCAACCTGGAACCCTTTTTTGTCACAAGTGGGACTTGAACCCAAGACCTCCCCATTTTAATGAAGTCTTGGGTACCTCACCTCAACCACTTGGGCTGAAGATCATTGGCTCATTTTATGATGATAACATAAACATTTATCATCACCAGACAAACCATTTACTTACGAATGTGTTGATACAGGTTATGCTTTATCCCTAACGGGTCAAACGTGTATGATAAAAAATTGCTATTTATTAAAATAAAAAAAAATCCATGTTAGAAATGCACTGACCTTCTTGGGCTGTAGGAAAACTGAAACTTGAGAAACTGTTTCTGTTAAAGAGTTGATCCAACGGATGTGATCTCTGCATAAAGGCATCAACTGATACTGGAATCTCGAACTGAGCTTCAACACCATGACCAGCAGGCTAGTCATGGATTTAGGCATAAGTTTATAAGAAAGAGAACACCGCCCATACATGTTACCGTGTAAATTACTAATATCAGTTCTATGCAATGCAGGGCTAACATAGCCAGCAGTAGCATGGTACAAAGCAAGTCCAGGGTACACAACCGCTTCTTGAGGACCAAGATCACCATCCACGAGCATCCAACGACCATTAAAATCTCTAATATGAAAGCCAGCTTTATCTGATTTTATAATAGATATCACACTTTTGTCAACTTGATGATCATGGTCAGGGAACATAACGTCTTCTTGGGTTGTTAAGTTATGGTGTTGAGCTCCTTGAAAGGAGGGCCTTGCATGACAATTAATTGATAAAACCGAAGATGATATTTCTCGATTTCTCAAGGGAACACTATCAAGTATTTCAGTGAAGGCACAGCCACGTAGGTTCAAATAGAAAATAACTGCATCAAGTATACCACGGGCTGCTTTTCCGAGTAGGACAAATATATCAGCCAACCCAGCAGGGGGCAATTCAATGTCATTGTTGGGTTCTGTGGGAGTTATTCCCGGTCTGTAATCATAACTTTCTTGCCACATTTGGTGATCTGCTGAGTATCCAGACGTTTTGCACCATTCACGGGAATCATTAATGTGAATCATATCGGCAGATGGGTATGAGGATTTTTGACTGAAGTATGGTCGAGCAGATTCCAGGCAACATCTTAAAAGAGCACCATCACTTGCTGGAAATTGGATGATGGCAGCAGAATATTGAGCAAGTGATTGTGACAACGTTGAAACCGATAGTTTGTATGTGTCAGAAGGAAGTCCTTCAGAAGCTAATAGATCTGTGAGCTTCACACGGCCTAAGTTTGACAGGCCATTGCCAGCCATGAAAACGGTTATTTCTCTACAATATGCACTATGGTAGATGTGTGCTGCATTATGGAAAGTGGGATTATTTGTAGTCAAAGTCAAGATCATATTAAACACACTAGGTTAGAAACCCGTGTTTTACACACGTTAGAGCATTCACATCAGCTTCCTCATCCCTATCCCCATAATTTAACTAAAGTTCACATTTTCCTAAATTTAACTCTCATTTTCTAAAAACCTTTCACATCTCATTCCCCATCCTTATCGGGTGGGTTAACCCAACAAGGATGAAAACGACATCCATAGAGAAATATAAGGGTTTATTAACTACTAATTATTTTGTCTTATTATCTTTTTCTTTTAAAATTAATTTATAGTAAATTTTTATAAAAGTTACAAAAAGAAAAAAACAGAAGCACCAGAAACTGATTATTAAAAAAAAGTTCAATAAATTCAGGTTACTTGAGAAACATTTGCATTTTTTATGGTAATCATGTAAACTCATAAACTAACTAGCAAATTAGCAACACTTTGAACCACTTTGAGGTGCCTGGAATATTGAACCACTTTGAACATTTTGAACAAAAAAATGCCTGTAATTACCATCATTTATATAGAACATACTGGTAGCTTTGAGATCAATCTATCAGATGGTTCAATTGCAAATTGACATGAAATTCAAAATGTTGGATTCTCAATTTCTCATGAGATTTGTGAGCTGCTATTTTGGAACAGTCAAATTTATTATGCATATATTGTGAATGGAACCAAAATGAAGCCACTGTGATACGGAACCAAAATGCTAACCTGCTCGAGTGCTTGACCGGATATGTTAGCTTTTCAATTCAAAGTATTTTTGACCTCCAAAAGTCAAAGTATAGCTCTCACAATCTGTAGACATCAAAAAATAGTGTTTATTGTATCAAAAAATAGAAAGTATATTAAATGGCATACGTGAGGATACCATGCACACAATCAGCACTCCCCCCACGTTCTCAACATGCAGCAGTTTGATTATCATTTATCATGAAAGTTAATTTTATTTCTATGTTATTTTTATTTATTTAATTTGGAGTAGTTTTTTTAATCCACTTCCCTAGATGTTAGCAACGTGGGTTTGCATCTTATTTTCCTATATGTAAGCATCGATTGAAATGAGAAAGACGGTGAGTTTTATGATGAAAAAAAATTGTGTTAATTTATCTCATTGGATTATGAGTTAGATTGATTCGTCTATGCTAGCTCAACTGTGGCACGTTGGGTGGTGTTCTTAGACCCGATTACCTAACCGTAGTGGTGTATCTGTATCTCCGGTTGGATATCATACATACCCAGGTTTTCTGTATCACAACAGTGAGTTTTATTTTATTTCAATTTTATCTCCGATTACCTAACCGTAGTGCAAGCTCAACAGTGAGTTTTCTGTATCACGAACCAGCATTAGATCTTTCTGTTTCTACCCGTTTTATTTTATTTCAATTTTATATCCGTTACCCCTACCCAGATGTATATCATATATAAGTTGCAATTAACATTTAGTAATGTGTTTTTAATAAAGATATAATCGTTATTGCCACCCAAATAACATCAATTCATGAATGTTTTATGATTTGCATTTCTCAACATTTATCCTACACATTAATGTAATTTGTGTAAATAACTTTTCAGTTGCATATGGCTTAACTTGATAGAATATAATAACTAATTCATTTGCTAAGAATCAAAAGCCATTATCATACGAAGAACAAATTCATTTTTGGTCAAATAAGAAATAGCAGATTCATTGTTTGCAGACAGATCAACAAGGTAGAATCAATCATTTACAGAACATTTTCATTAATCTAAACACAATTTCAGTCATAAATCAGAAACAAGAAGACTACTCAACATAAACCCTAGTTTAACAAATCAAAATGTGGATATAAAAAGATGCAAAAGTCAGGGTTCTTACCTGATTTGAAAGGAAGCAGAGAAGGAAGTAGCCATTGTTCTAACCTGAAATTGAGATGAAGCGAACACTGTGAGTGTTTAGGGTACCAATCTAAACGATTTTTGGTAGGAAGAACATAAACACAAACCTGAAATTGATGAGCTTGATGATGATTGATGAAGAAGACGAAGACGATCACACAAACCTGAGTTTGATTTTGAGAAGGACCTCAAAGTTCATGGGATTTGGGCTATGTGGGATAGCCAACAAAGTAATCTTTAAAGGATATTAAGGAGAGGTTTCTCTAGTAGAAAAAAGTAATTCCAAGCTGCATTGTTAACCTACAATCTAGGGTCGTAAAACTGTCTTGCCAACTCTTCTAAGAAAGGATTTTTTTTTTGAAAAGCGAACATTGAATGCTGTCACGTCACACCCCCGTCATATGGGAGAGCCTCGTCCAACTCCGGTCAATATGTTGTTTTAATCGGGCCCACTTGGCGTCAGAGTTAGAGACCTTTCAAGGAAAACCCCCACCCAATACGGCCCGTTCCGGGCTTGAGGGAGAGCCGAGGCTCGAACCCTGAATCGGCGTGGGTATAACCCTGGTGCATCAGCCTAATAGCTAGGCCTCATTTGCGATGCCGCGGAAATTAATGGTGGTGGCAGGGATCACCCTGGTCCCTTGGGAATTCGGGTCTTACCTCAACCACTACACCACAACCTCTTTGGCTTCTAAGAAAGGATTGGTGACTGGTTTATGGGTATAACGATCCGTTCATCTCTTAGGTCATCCGTAGAGGTTTCATGCCCCCATTTTCACGTCCCGCCACGTTACTACCACATTAGCACATGGGTAATCACCGTCTAGAATCACGCTTAAATAAATAAAAACCTAAATTATAAAATAAAAAAATATATTCTTAAATAAATAAAAAACTACTCCTCGTTAAAAAACCACTTACGTGACGAAAAATAGTTTTTTAAAACAACTCTGTGTTCGTTAAAATTTATACCTGAATGTTCAGAAAAATAAAATAAACAAGCTCGTGTATTTCGTTTTTTTTATAATACCGAGCATGAGTTATTTGAGAAAAAAAAATTAAATGTTAAATAAATATTTAATTAAAAAAAAGAAAAAGGAATAAACAGGTGGAAGGATTTGATTGGTTGGTTGAATTCTGGTAGAAGCCACTTGCCCTGTGAATGCCCCCACGCTCCTCTCATTCACGCCTCTTTCACCAAGAGGGGGGCGGTGTTCACCGGCATGAAACTATAAGGTGGATCACGCTCTCCCATTAACGTCCCCACTACGGAGGGCCTTAGGCCATCCGTAGTAGTTTCACGCCCCGCCACATCAGCACAGAGGCAATCACTCTACAGAATCACTAAGTTGCGTAGTGGTTTCACGTCCCGCTGTTATTTTTTAATAATTAACTAAATTTTTATTTTTAATACATAAAAAACTAAATTATAAAATAAAATAAAAATACATTCTTAAATAAATAAAAAAACAACTCCTCATTAAAAAACCACTTACGTGACGCAAAATAGATTTTTTTAAAACAACTCTGTTTTCGTTAAAATTTATACCTGGGTGTTCAGAAAAATAAAATAAACAAGCCCGTGTATTTTATTTTATTTTTTTAAATAATTACTGAGCATAAGTTATTTGAGAAAAACCAAATTAAATCTTAAACTAATATTTAATTAAAAGAAAAAGGAGTAACAATGTGGAAGGATTTGATTGGATGGATGGATTGTGGTCGAAACCCCTTGCACCGTGAATGCCGCAATGCCCCACCACATTCACGCCTAAGGGGACGGTGTTTTTGGGCATGAAAATCTGATTTGGATCACGCCCCCTCTTTTCACGAATGCACTACGAATGGTCTTATTGATAACGCTTTTTTATTTTGTTTTTTTTTTTAAGAAAAGTTAATTAAAACAATAAATATTAATGTTCATATATTTATATTTTTCTATTTAATAATTTTTTGTATATTAAACTTTTAACTAATATAGTATATAAATTTTATGTAATATTTATATACATTTAAAAAATAATTATGACGTCATCCGGTCTACAATCCGAACGGTGGATAGGTAAGACGACCAATTAGAATCCATACAATTTGTGTGAAACGATTAATTTCACTAATACGTTGTTTTTACTCGATAAACAAGGAAAGACTAGTAGTATAAACTATCTCTTAAAGGTTTAAGGAAAGAAATTCCAAAGCACCGCAAGAAGCCGGACATTTTCTGAATAAAAATACATACAAGCAAGTTTTAAACTACCCACAAATAAAATATATGACCTTGATTTCAAAGGCGAGAAAAGTGTACCGTTTAGTAAACAGATAATGGAGAGAGTATAGGTGGTTTCAGGGCAGCTTAATCTTAAAACCATGTGTCGTTTCTTGTCACACAAGCCAGCCAAGAAACCTCTGTTAAGTTGAAAAACAACAATCACTTAAATATAATGGTTTGTTTGGTTGGACGAATGAAGTGACAAAGGAATGGAATGAACAAGGTAAACTTATGGAATGAATCATTACATTCCATCATCATGTTTCATTGACATATACGAATGAAATGATCATTAAAGCATATTGTTTCTTATCTTTATACTAATAAATCCTACATGACACGTGTCATTTTCTAGTGCATTCTTAGCATGTTTTTTCGATCTCTCTCTTCTATTAAAAAATATTTTTTTAAATGCTTAATATAAATCTAATTACTAATACTTATTTTTTAGAGTTAAATACGGTTTTAGTCCCTGTGGTTTAACTAAAATAACCATTTGAATCCAAAAGTTTAAAAATTGCTTTTTTAGTCCATTCTTTTTAATTTTGTCTAACTCCAGTCATTTTACCTCCATCCAATTATTCTATTTACTCAAATACCAATATTACTATTTTTATTTTGCTTTTATTTTATATATTTATAAAACTAATACTTATAATACATAAAAAATTATATAAATTAACAAAAAAAACATATGTTACTCTCTCTCTAATAAAACCCTAAATCCATCTCATTTATCTTCTTAGTCACTTCATCATCTTTGTAACACCACCACACCCCTTCATCTTATTTCGGCTACCCCCTTCTCTTCATTTTTCTGGCGCCTTAGGTCCTCTCTCCCTTGACCGTTGCCTCAATCTTTTCATTTGAACGGATTGGTACACACAAGCAATGGTAGTACAGAAGGTGATGGTACTTGTAGCAAAAAAAGTGATGGTGATGGCCCGGTACACACATCGTCTTCTTCCCCAACCCTTAAATAACAATTGTCTTCTTCCCAAATTTCATCCTGCCTTATGCAAATTGCATCGTCTTCTTCCCCAACCATTGTGTACCACCATTGACACCCACACAGACGTGGTGGCGGCACCATTAACTCTCTGTTTCCCTCGTGTACCGCCATTGACACCCACCTGACATTTAAATGCCACCAGAGAACCATCCATAGGTCGGCAGCACCTGCGACACTCAGAGTGCAATACTCAACCAAGTCCTTTGTTGAGTATAAATAATAAAATGATATTACCAATCGAACGATCCAGACAAAAACGAATATTTAGTAATCGGCGACACTTCATGCGACACTCAGAGTGTCGTCGGGGACAATGGCGACATTCTGGGAGTGTCGCCCCTGTGAATGGCGACAATTACTAGGGTTTCTCAAGGCAGGGGCGGCTGACTTGTAGAACAAGGCTTAAGAGCTTATAAATAAGGCATTTGTCTTCATTTGTCATTGTTGGTTTGTCTGTGAGCCACCACCCCGGGGGAGCTCACCCGGGGTGGATGAAAGTTATGTAATTTATTGTACAAAATCAATGAAATTTTTAGGTTTGATCTTCTATCTATCTTTTATTTGTTTGATTGTTTGTTTGGCTTACAACAACCCGTCTCTACTTTTTCTATAAAAAACGAAGCTGGAATCAAGATCTGGAGGGCTATCAATTGGTATCAGATCTTTGGTTACTGATTTCCACTTCCTTTTGATCGGATCTATCATCAAAAAACCACCAGAGACGTTAAACGAGGTCAAATCTGAAGATTTGTCGTGATTTTTCGTGTTTTGTGGGCTGAACAGTTCGGGCGACACTCATCTTCATCTGGCAACACTAGTGTTGGCGACATTAGAAACTTGAACGCAAGTTCACTGGCGACACTATTGGTGACACTAATCAATGTCGCCATGTCTTCACTAGTGGCGACACTTGTTAGTGTTACCAAGACAACATTGTCGGCGACAGCGGTGGTCACACTATCCAAGTACTCTTTAAAAAAATTCCCAACATTGTCGACGTCATCCGCGCATGCTGGAGAGGCCGGGCACTGAGCTCGGATGTCGTGCCACATCACCCGTCGTGTGCCCAGATACTAAACCCAGACCACTCGTAGCTAGTAAAAAATACTAAGGCGGCCCTCAAGCGTCTCGCGATGATGCGAGCGTGCGAGGTGCGCCATCAAAACGCCACATTACGCCCATCGACCTCGTGCTGAGCCCGTGCCAGGGGGTGGGGGCGCGAGCGCATGGTTCCCACTGAGTGTCATCTCTTATAAGGTAACAATCCTATTGGAGTGTTCCACCTTATAACCCATTTAAAGGTTTCTCCTCCCGCCTACGTGGGACAAGTTACTCCACTTTTCCCACTTTTATATTCAAGAAAAGCTGAATTATTTCAGCTCTAAATACCTAACTTTGAGCATCGATATCTCATTTATCTTAGCTCCGTTTTGGACGCGGTTTGTTTCCTAACGAAGGTCTCACGTAAGAGAACACAAACCCAAAAGGAAATAATATAACAAACCTCAGTTACATATATTTATTTCTATCCAAAGTTGGTAAAGAGTCATTTTTGTAACTTAGTGAAAAAACACATTTTCACCCAAAACTCCAACAAAATGTTGATTTATGTAACATCCCGAGTTTTAGAGTGCGAAAGAATTCACGAGAAATTAAAACTTAATAAAAAAAAGGGTAGAGGGCTTGGGCCGGAGTGTATGGGCCGAAAAGGGCAAGGGTTTGGACCCTTATAAGTCTCAAGACCAGCCACAACCCTCATTTGCAACACCATTTTCGGAATTCTAGAGAGAGAAAGCGAGAGAGAGCCTAGAGAGAGAAAGTCCCGGTTTTCGGAGTAAGCTTCAAGGAGCATCAGCAAGAGTCTCGTGAGTGTTTATCACCGAAAGGGAAGCGATTTCAGGTAACCATTTGTTCCAGATCTGAGTTTTTGGTATGAGTTGGGTTTTGAAATAAAATCGGGTAAATGTTAGATTTTTACGTTTAAAAATGGAAACAAAGTATAGATCTAGACTCTCGGTTAGAAAACACAAGTTTTCAACGTAAAAAGTTTGGATCTTGACGAGGTCGGATCTGCATGCAAAGTTAGGGTTTTGTGGGGAAGATGACTGAGCTGAAGGGTATCGAAACTAAGTAGTTTCGAGTCAGGGGCAAGCATCGAAACTAAGTAGTTTCGAGTCAGGGACGTGTATCGAAACTAGGTAGTTTCGATAGGTCAACGTGTATCGAAACTAGGTAGTTTCGAGTGGTCAGCATGTACCGAAACTAGGAAGTTTCGATAGGGTTGCATGTATCGAAACTAGGGAGTTTCGATAGGTCTACCGGTATCGAAACTAGGTAGTTTCGATGAGTCTGATATGTGACGAATTGTTATGATTGTTCAGATTGTGTGAGATTCCAGTAGGACATCCCCGCTAAGATACCAGGTGAGTTCTAATCCCCTTTTTGCCTTCTTTAGGGGTGGTGTGCATACTTAGTGTAAAGTGTTTATTATATTTTATATATTATAAACTGAGGAGAAAAGCTATGTTTTAGTGAAAGGTTTAAAAGAGGCAAAAGTATGTTTCAGTAAAGTAAGATATATCATTTTGCAAGCGTTTACTATATTTTTATATACATAAACAAAGGCATGATATATGTGCTAGTATGTTTTCAGTAAAGTAAGATATATCATTTGGCAAGCGTTTACTATATTTTCATATACATAAACAAAGGCATGATATATATGATAAGCTATGTTTCAGAAAGTAAGATGTATTTTATGATAAGCTATGTTTCAGAAAGAAAGATGTATTTTATGATAAGCTATGTTTCAGTAAAAGCAAAGATATATCATTTGGCAAGCGTTTACTATATTGTTATATACATAAACAAAGGCATGATATAAGTTAAGTTATGAACAAGATTTAAAGAAAGATTTATGAAAAGTAAAGTGAACAGCTTTCCTTCGGGAATGAGTACCAGTTTGTAAAGGTCCTTGGGACAGATGTTACTTGTACAAGATGTCAGATATGGGTTCCACCCATTAGTAAGAACCTTTGTGGTTCGTTAACAGTTGTACAATTGGGATGAGTGACGGCGGTTGCTCGGGAGGTCCACGCAACCTCCCTGTTAAGCGGTATTGTCGGTTCATGGATAGTGAGCCATGGGGGCATTGACCAGGGTATTGTCGGTTCATGGATAGTGAGCCATGGGGGCATTGACCAGGTACTCGTCGGTTCATGGATGAATCCATGGGGGCGGTACAGTAGTGACAAGGAATTGACGGATAAGCGGTATTGTCGGTTCATGGTCGTTGATCATGGGGGCATTGACCAGGTACTTGTCGGTTCATGGATGTAAACCATGAGGGCAGTACAGTAAAGAGGAATTGACGGTTTATTATACGTTTTAAACTGTTTGAAAAGTAAAGTGTGTTAAGTTTAGCCTTAATGGCAGTATATATGTTTGAAAAGTAAAGTGTGTTAAGTTTAGCCTTATTGGCAGTATATGTGTTTTTAGTAAATCTTTTGTAAAATTGATTTAAAGTAAACGTTAGAACTCACTCAGCGTTGCTGATTTTTAGTATGCACATCAGTTAAGTGTAGGTGGCAGTAGATGGAAGTGGATGCTTGGCTTGGCGAGAAGAGTTACCCGAAGACCAGAGTCTGGCATCCTGTTTATGTTATTGTTTTAGTTGATTCAGACAAGTTTCAGTTGTATGTTGACAAGATATGTTTAGGCATGTTATGTATTTCCGCTGCGTATGTTGAAGTTTTAAATCGTTTCCGCTGTGTTAATGAATGTCTTATGATTAAGTTCTATGTGTTGATGAGTAAATCCAATAAGTGAGGCCTTTCAGGAAGGGGGCCTTACAAGTTGGTATCAGAGCCATAGTTTGAGAGATTTGGACATCCCCGATGTCCAGACTTAAACTGAGAATGGGACAAGTAGCGGATGCCAGTAACGGGTAACTCAAGCCAAGGCATCAGAGGTGTCAAGTAAGTAAAGTTTTTTTTTCCTTTTAGAGTGTCAAGGTAAGAATAGAGGCTTTAGTGGAATCATGGAAGTGAATAAATAGAAAACAAGAAGTGATGTAATGGTTAATTGCAGATGGCCAGTGTATATTAACAGCTTACCTTACTTATTGTGTTCTACATATTCCCTAGCATGATGAAATTAAATTCCTTTGTTTTTCTATCTTTCAGTTAGAGATGGCTAGACGTAGAGGAACTAGAGGAGGTGGAGGAGGAAGACGTGGTGGGCGTACAGGCCACCGCGGTGGAGCTAGTACAAACCAGGAGATTGAGGGGAGTGTTCACACTACCCATACCAATACGGTAGTCAGTCAACACAATGTTGAGCATGCGGCAGGAGATGATCAGACATTCGAGTTCGAGCCGGTCGTGCAAGCAGCTCTTGGCCGTGAATTTACCCGACTGCTAAAGGAAACCTTACCGGCCATACTAGACGAAGCCTTGAGGAAAGCCAAGGAGGACCCTAACACAACCCCAGTCACTGAAGGGCCTGTGGTGTTTCCAGCTATGGGAGGACCAAATTCGGTAGAGAACGTTGCACCGCCTGCTCGCGGCTGTGATTACAAAGCATTTCGAGGTTGTGATCCGCCTGTACTTACTGGGGAGAAAGAAGCAGCTGATACTTTAGACTGGATTAACGGTATGGAGTCGACCATTCGCCTTAGTGAATGTCGACCGGAACAAACAGTTATGTTCGCTGCAAAGTCGTTGAAAGGGGAAGCAGCACACTGGTGGGAAACTGTGAAACAGGCTAAGGGCGACCAAGCGGTCGAGCTAATGAGATGGAATGATCTGAAGGCATTGGTAACTGAGAAGTTTTGTCCTAAGAACGAGGTCCACAAGGTGGAAAGGGAATTCTTGACTCTGCAAGCTGGACTTATGACTCACCGGCAATATACTTCTAAGTATAATGAATTGGCACGTCTGGTGCCTCATCTTGTGACAACTGAAGAGAGGAGGATTCATTATTATGTTCAAGGGTTACCTCCGAAGATCCGTACTTTTGTCAAAGCCAACACACCGAGTACCTTTGAGTCGGTGGTTGTTCTAAGCGGCGGCGTGTATGATGACATCGCTTCTACTGAAGTTATCCCTGAGTTGCCCAAGAAGCAAGCAGTCAAGCGAACTGGTGAGGATCTCCAAGGTCCTGGTGAGAGAAGAGCAAGGGTAGAAGCTGAGGGCCTATGTGGCAAGTGCGGGAAGAAACATGGAGGAGAATGTAAAGCTGGACAGGTAGGATGCTTTAGGTGTGGCAAGTTCGGACACCAGTCACGCGACTGTCCAGAAAAGCCTAGATGCCACAACTGTGGAGAGCAGGGACATTTCAGCCGGGAATGTAGAAAGCCCAAGGAACCGGAAGCTGGGGGATTCGGAAAAGGAAAAGGTGCAGCGAAAGAACCCTACATGAACAAAGCCCAGGCGAGGGTCTACCAGATGACTCAGTAAGGTACGTTGCAAACTTTTATATATGTTACAGCAGGTTTATATTATTGATTTCCTCAAATGATTAGCTAGCCCCATTAGTTTAGATGCCTTAGAATTTGAGATCGCCCCAGGATAGGCCCCGTGGTAGTTAATCACAATGGCCTTCATGACCAAGCTGCCTTGCATAGCTACGGTTCATGCCACCCATTCTGTGATTAGCTATCAGTATAGCTTATGGCAGGTTTCGAGGACGAAACCTGTTGTAAGGAGGGTAGACTTGTAACATCCCGAGTTTTAGAGTGCGAAAGAATTCACGAGAAATTAAAACTTAATAAAAAAAAGGGTAGAGGGCTTGGGCCGGAGTGTATGGGCCGAAAAGGGCAAGGGTTTGGACCCTTATAAGTCTCAAGACCAGCCACAACCCTCATTTGCAACACCATTTTCGGAATTCTAGAGAGAGAAAGCGAGAGAGAGCCTAGAGAGAGAAAGTCCCGGTTTTCGGAGTAAGCTTCAAGGAGCATCAGCAAGAGTCTCGTGAGTGTTTATCACCGAAAGGGAAGCGATTTCAGGTAACCATTTGTTCCAGATCTGAGTTTTTGGTATGAGTTGGGTTTTGAAATAAAATCGGGTAAATGTTAGATTTTTACGTTTAAAAATGGAAACAAAGTATAGATCTAGACTCTCGGTTAGAAAACACAAGTTTTCAACGTAAAAAGTTTGGATCTTGACGAGGTCGGATCTGCATGCAAAGTTAGGGTTTTGTGGGGAAGATGACTGAGCTGAAGGGTATCGAAACTAAGTAGTTTCGAGTCAGGGGCAAGCATCGAAACTAAGTAGTTTCGAGTCAGGGACGTGTATCGAAACTAGGTAGTTTCGATAGGTCAACGTGTATCGAAACTAGGTAGTTTCGAGTGGTCAGCATGTACCGAAACTAGGAAGTTTCGATAGGGTTGCATGTATCGAAACTAGGGAGTTTCGATAGGTCTACCGGTATCGAAACTAGGTAGTTTCGATGAGTCTGATATGTGACGAATTGTTATGATTGTTCAGATTGTGTGAGATTCCAGTAGGACATCCCCGCTAAGATACCAGGTGAGTTCTAATCCCCTTTTTGCCTTCTTTAGGGGTGGTGTGCATACTTAGTGTAAAGTGTTTATTATATTTTATATATTATAAACTGAGGAGAAAAGCTATGTTTTAGTGAAAGGTTTAAAAGAGGCAAAAGTATGTTTCAGTAAAGTAAGATATATCATTTTGCAAGCGTTTACTATATTTTTATATACATAAACAAAGGCATGATATATGTGCTAGTATGTTTTCAGTAAAGTAAGATATATCATTTGGCAAGCGTTTACTATATTTTCATATACATAAACAAAGGCATGATATATATGATAAGCTATGTTTCAGAAAGTAAGATGTATTTTATGATAAGCTATGTTTCAGAAAGAAAGATGTATTTTATGATAAGCTATGTTTCAGTAAAAGCAAAGATATATCATTTGGCAAGCGTTTACTATATTGTTATATACATAAACAAAGGCATGATATAAGTTAAGTTATGAACAAGATTTAAAGAAAGATTTATGAAAAGTAAAGTGAACAGCTTTCCTTCGGGAATGAGTACCAGTTTGTAAAGGTCCTTGGGACAGATGTTACTTGTACAAGATGTCAGATATGGGTTCCACCCATTAGTAAGAACCTTTGTGGTTCGTTAACAGTTGTACAATTGGGATGAGTGACGGCGGTTGCTCGGGAGGTCCACGCAACCTCCCTGTTAAGCGGTATTGTCGGTTCATGGATAGTGAGCCATGGGGGCATTGACCAGGGTATTGTCGGTTCATGGATAGTGAGCCATGGGGGCATTGACCAGGTACTCGTCGGTTCATGGATGAATCCATGGGGGCGGTACAGTAGTGACAAGGAATTGACGGATAAGCGGTATTGTCGGTTCATGGTCGTTGATCATGGGGGCATTGACCAGGTACTTGTCGGTTCATGGATGTAAACCATGAGGGCAGTACAGTAAAGAGGAATTGACGGTTTATTATACGTTTTAAACTGTTTGAAAAGTAAAGTGTGTTAAGTTTAGCCTTAATGGCAGTATATATGTTTGAAAAGTAAAGTGTGTTAAGTTTAGCCTTATTGGCAGTATATGTGTTTTTAGTAAATCTTTTGTAAAATTGATTTAAAGTAAACGTTAGAACTCACTCAGCGTTGCTGATTTTTAGTATGCACATCAGTTAAGTGTAGGTGGCAGTAGATGGAAGTGGATGCTTGGCTTGGCGAGAAGAGTTACCCGAAGACCAGAGTCTGGCATCCTGTTTATGTTATTGTTTTAGTTGATTCAGACAAGTTTCAGTTGTATGTTGACAAGATATGTTTAGGCATGTTATGTATTTCCGCTGCGTATGTTGAAGTTTTAAATCGTTTCCGCTGTGTTAATGAATGTCTTATGATTAAGTTCTATGTGTTGATGAGTAAATCCAATAAGTGAGGCCTTTCAGGAAGGGGGCCTTACAATTTATATTGTTCGGATAATTGGTTTAATCTTAATATAAACTTAAGCCATTTTGGTTCTTTTGGGTAATTGGATTTGAGTTATTCAGATAATCGGATTTAGATTTTGGTTGTATGAATTGGGCTATTCAAAATAACGAAAATCAAGGGTGGTGAATAAGTATTCAACTTTTTTATGTTAATGATTTGAACTTTGATGTCAGGGCGGCCTGTAGCAGGTGGACGTGGACGAGGGTGGGGCCGTGGACGTGGGCGATAGTCATGTTACCATGTTCTTGTTATATGTAAGTGTCAGAACTACGTGAAAGGTGTTTCCGTGGTTGTATCGTGCATTCGAGACTGCAAATAGTCTGGGCAAGATGTTTGGGTAGTTAAATGTTTTTGAATTTTCGACTTCATTTGCATGTACTTTTATTTAAAACATTAAAATGTTGTTGAAACAAAAGAATTGTAATCATATTTGACACTGAGTATTAAAATTTGGACACTTTCGAACTTTTGATTCGTTACCCATCCAATTTACCACCTCTACTAGATATAGATTTTCTAAAGATAGAAATGTGATGTTTACTTCTACCAACCAATCAAGCCTTGCCCATCACCAAGAGCAAATAAAGTAGCAAGTCTAACTCTAAGGCGTAAATTGATCCAACATTTTCGAATCCTTATTATATTAAATAAGTAACTAAGAGCACATGTGTCACTCTGTGGTGTCTCATCAACCTTATTTTCCCGCCTATCTCTTCTATTAAATGAGTAGACAGATGTCAATATCTGTCTCTTCCTCACCTTTATTTCCCAATTTTCTCTGATATTAAATAGTAATGATATTAAAAGAATATATATTTTAGATATTTAATATAAATTTAATTTTTGATAGTTATCATATCATTAAACATATAAATTTAATATATAATTAATTATGGATAGTTCTGACATTAGTTATTAAATTTGAAAATAAATTTGTATTATAGATAACTATTATATCATCAATACTGTTTTTAAATCTTAATCAACTTCGTTATTTTAGACAACTAGATTAACAATTCGTTTCAATGTTTATCTATAAAAAAATTTATTACAATTTTTTTTTCATCAATTAAATTGTTCAATCGTTTTATAATTTCTAGATCGTCATTACTAATTACTATTTAATTTTTTCTTTGTTCAGTCCGTGTAATATACGATTTTCTAACCGGGTAAAATATAAAATACTATGTGCATATTCCATCCGGGATATGAACTTAAATCATTAATATCTGTTCACACTGCAGGTGGTCAAAATCAGTAATATTCGATTATTAGATGCTCAACACTTGATGTTATTTTGTATAAGAGCATTCACAATAGCTCCCCCATTCTCATCCCCATCCCCATAATTACACTAAAATCACTACCTTTTTTCTCTCCTTCTTAATTAAATAATATTTTTTTATACCTTTATCATTACCTTTTCTCTCTCCTTCTCAATTAAATAATACTTTTTATACTTTTATCATTACCTTTTCTCTCTCCTCCACTCACAACCACTTCAAAAAATATTAAAAAATTTATGCAGGTGAACAGTGTTTTCCCCAAATATACAAAAAATTTATCCCTTTTCTCTCTCCTTCACTCACAACCACTTTAAACCACCATATAAAATATAGGAAACTCACTCACATAAATATAGGAAACCTACTGTGAATGCTCTAATCAATAAATGTAGCAAAATATTGACCATACTCTCAATTGGAGCAACATTGGATTTGCAATTTTACTCATGTACCTTTTTTTAACGGCCAATGAATAATATATGCTTGGTCACCCGGGTAAATCAAATGGCGAAAGGCCACCCACGCCCGTGAACGTAGACAGCGCTGGTGACTCGACCCGCCCACCATTTCAAGGGAAACCTACCATCTGAAGGCCCACTATAGTAAAACCCCTGGCCCACCTGATAATATTTTACATCAAGTGAGACTCGAACCCATGACCTCCTCCTAAACCAATTGATCTAGGACTCATTGGTTATTTTACTGATGTAGTGATCTTTGTGGAATGACGATCCAGAAAGATGTATCGAAAATGCAATTGGGTAGCGTTTGGTATGCAGGAATGGGAGGTGGAATGGAATGGACGATTATGATGGAATGAAAAAAATGGTGTTTGGTTGGACAATGGAATGGAATCACCCATTCCACAAGGAATGCTATTCTCTCTAAATCCCTCAAATTCATTCCATCAACCCTCTTGTTTTTTTTTTCATTTCATACCCTCTTTCACCCTTCATCACCACCACCCCCTCCTACCACCACCACCCCCTCCTACCACCACCACCAACCACTACTCACCACCACCTCCCACCACCACCTCCACCACCCACCACCACCACTTCCGCCGCCGCCTCCACCACCCACTGCCATCTCTCATCGCCACCACCACAACCACACCACCGCCACCCACCACCACCGCCACCACCCACCCCCACCTCCCACCGCCGCCACCTCCCACCTCCCACCGCCGCCACCTCCTACCACCGCCACCACCACCACCACCCACCGCCACCTCCTCCCACCACCGCCACCACCACCCACCGCCACCTCCCACCACCACCACCACTATCGCCTCCTCCACCACCCACCACCACCGCCTCCTACCATCGACACCGCCACCCCCCACCCATAACCACCCACCACTGCCGTCATCACCCACCACCACCCCCACTCACCACCAATTTTATTCCTTCGTCTTTTCTAGCCTACCAAACAACATAAAGCAATGATTTATTTCATTCACTCATGGTAACAAAACAAGATAATGGAATGGAATGGTCCATTTCATTCCTTTGTCCATTACATTACCTTGTTCATTCCATTCCCTCGTTCATTCCATTCCCTCGTTCATTCTATTCCCTCGTTCATTCCATTACCCCATACCAAACAGACCCTTGTAGTTTCTGATTATGAGATTGTAGCATTGATGTAGTGATCTTTGGCCGGGATAAGTGGCTCGACTCCCCGTACGTCTTGCCTTGATGTTTGTAGAGTTTTTTTTCAAACTATTGTTGTTGGAAAACTTATTTTTCAAAATAGGTGATTTTTGAAATCTTGGATACGTCTATCTGGTAGGGTTGGTGGCGCCTAGTTTTTGGTTAGAGAGATGATTTATTGCCTCACATGCAATTGCCATGGGAATCAACGTACCAATCCACTTGTGGCCAACATGCAATTTCCCCTTAAACATTTACTCGTTTCCTCTTTGACGGGTAAATCAACTGCAAAAACATGAAAGGAGTTTATGGTATAAGTTTAATCTAACAAATAAATTAATAATAGTTTTATAAATACTTAAATGAACTAATCTTTTATCACTTAAGATTATTCTAAGATGAACTTGTTCTTATTAATAAACAAAAATAATAATTTCATTTTTAGATTGGCATCCGAAGAGTTGTAAAACTCTCCTGAATGCTTATCTTTCCGATTACAATCTTTTGAATATAATGAGTACAATATCACGTAACATCTATTCTATGAGGTTCTGGGTATTTATAGGCTTCATTCATGAAGGTTTATTTCTCTCTCTCTTCTAACCGAATGATGTTGACATCTCTCTTCTTATTGGTGGGGACCCGTCTTTCTTGTTAGCCTTGTGGGTTCCATCTTGTGCATGGCTAAGTTGATTGGGTGAAAACTCCTTTTTACCCTTGCGGGTGAACATATGGACTTATTACCATACGTCGTCAAGTCCCTCTAGTCGATTCTATTTATTTTCTTTTAATAAATATATCCGGATAATATCCAAGAATTTTGTTATTTGTGTGAGAGTTATTATTATTTATTATTTTTTTTATAATAATAATCGGCGCGAGTTTTTGTAAGACATTGGGGGTGTCAGGAGTCACGTCAGTCATACTCTGCCACCAATTTCCTCAGGATGTGAGGCCGTAGTCCTGTTTTCCGGATATCTAATCAAACAGTACCATCATGCTGACGGGCGCCGCTCCCCTTTCTCCTTTTTTCCCGCTTAAATTTCTCTATAAAAGGAAAGGGCATGTCTTCCTTTTCATTTACCCCTTTCTTACCTCGGACTTTTCTTCTTCTTTTCTTTCTTGCTCTGATTATTCCCTTTTTTCTTCCTCTCATGGCTGATAACACTGATGTTTCACTTATTCCTATTAACCGTAATGTAGAGCATTTTGAGAAGTTGAAGGGCACCTATGGCATTCCCAATGACCTGGACCCTGAATACCCTCCCCGAGGGGGAACTGCTGCGAACCCCCCTGCAGGTAAAATTTCCTTATATGCTGACTTTTTCTCTGAGGATAATTTCCGTTTCTCTGAGGATAATTTCCGTGTCCCTACTACCTTCTTTTGTTATGATTTACCCCGGTACTATAAAATCCATCTCTCCTAACTGCATCCCTTACGAATGTGCCGGATCTGACATTTCGAGTTCTGCTGTATTGCTTTGAAGCATGAACCTTCTGTAGTTGTCTTCCATTAGTTTTATAAATTGTATTTGAAAGACAGTTGGTATTCCTTCGTCAAGCGTACGGACATAGCTCCTCATGTTGGTGAGACCTGTAACACCTGCCACAAAAATGTCCAAGATTTGACGAAGGTACAAACCTTAGGGACTATAAGTGTAAATATACCAAAGATCAAGGTTCAAAAAGTAGAAAACATGAAAATCCAACGGTAACGGACCGTCACAGATGGTAACGGTCTGTTACGAGTTGATCACGCGTGCAATGATGGCTTGCCACGTGTCCAGTGACTAATAGGCGAATTCTGACGCGTGGAAACCCTATAACGGACCGTCACGCCAGGTAATGGTCCGTCACAACCGCAAAACCATCTGGGTGTGCCACGTATCACTTTGTAACGGACCGTCACGCCTGGTAAAGGTCCATCACGCCACAAAACGACCAGGGGGCGACACGTGTCTGATGACTCGCAAACCCTGAACTGGTGACAGACCGTCACCACCCGTAACGGTCCGTCACGATCTCAGAACTGACCCTATAAATAGATGGCCGAGTTCATTCAAATTTCTCACATCAAAATGGATTCTCACTTCACAAATCCATTCCAGAGACATCCTAGTCCGCTCCCGACGATCTCGGTTCAATTCCCGCTCGTTATAGTGCCCGGTTTAAGAAGAAACGCTCGTAGAAGTGTCGGAACGCTAGAGAAACCAAGTTAGGAGGTTGATTCTATAATTTCCAACTTAGAGGCTCATTCCTATAATCAAGGTGAATACTTTATCTATTTAAATTGTGTCAAACATTTACGTTTACGAAAATAGGTAAATAAAGGTTAAGGGAATAATGCTCAACGTTTTTCTACGAACAAAGCATTCGGGCCATAGGTACACGTAAAACTTGCAAGGGATACACGGGTATCGGGTGAGAGTCCCAGAGTGCGGCTGATGCTTATCTTATAACAAATTCGGAGGTATGGACCTGTCTGTTGTTATAAGGTATAACGCCAGTGTATACAGTGGTGCATACGGTCAGGACATGGGCCTGCTGAATGTGTAGATTGAACAAAAAGTTGTGATTATGAAATTAATACTTGTTTATGCCAAATGATTTTACTGTCAAGATAATTGTATTCACCGGCATTCGCGCTGACGTTTCATTTTTAAAATGTTTTCATGCAATGAATAAAATGAAATGGAAAAAGGGGATACATGCAGACATAAGATCTGACCTAGGAATGAATGTTGAAAAAGGATAACTTGAACGCTGGATTCTCAGGCCTCGTGCATAGGAAATCCTAAAAGAAAGAAAAAGAGGAGATATGACCAAGGGATTGATCAACCTTGGATAGTACTATTTCCCGTGGCTTGAACTTGTCTATAAGATAAGAGATATATTTGGTTTCAAACTCTGTTTTGTAATCAAATGAAAAGGGTATTTAATTCCCTGTGTTTATAAAATAAATACGAGACTTTGTTTTCAAACTGGGTCTTGATATTTACAAATACAACCCTTAAGGTTGATGCAAATAATGAACGATCCTTGTGAAAAGACTTCCGCTGTGTTTTATAAAAACTCTGAAATCAAAACAGGTACCAATCGTGCTCACACACGTCTAGGGGGTGCCTGAGGCGGGGTGTGACAGGTTGGTATCAGAGCCATAGGTTTTAGCGAATTATATACTTGGATTTAGTATCTAAGCTTCAACCATAAGTTATATGATACTTTAAAAATTAAGATAACAAAACAAGGTAACATTTTGACCGGTATGTAGTTATCTGACAAACGGAATGTTCTGTATAACGAAAGAGTGGTGTATAAATCTCTCCTAGACCCGTCATTCTTTCCTGGGAACATCTATGTTGGAGGTACTGCTCTAGGAAGATAACCATACTTGTAGAACTTTAGTTAAGATAAGGATACTGGCCTTAGTATCTAAGTCTTAACCAAAAGAATAAGATAAGCATTAATACTTTATGGTTGCAGATGTCTGGAGATAACTCTGTTTCTACTTATTATGATCCCAACCGACCAATTAAGCAAGAATCTTGGGTTCACAAATGAATCCCATTTCTTCGCCTTACTACAACAATGATCCATTTGCTATCATTCCGGATAACGTTACCCTTGAATACCATCCCTAATCATACGATACTTCAAACCAATGGATGGAAGCTGGATCTGATTTCAGCAATTGGAATAATGAAGGTCTATTACAGCAAGGAAATAATAAGGCTGAGTCTAGTCAAGCCCATCAGAACATGTCGACTGAAGAAGAATCTTATCATAATAATTCTGTATCTGAACAATCCGAAACTCCAATTTTGTACGATCCTTTTATGTTTCCTGAACCAGTTTATCATGGGCCTTTTGAAACCTATTTCCAATCTCCTCCAGAATACCAAAATGCTTATAACGATATTATGGTTAGACTCCGTAAGCCTCCACCCAAATATGGTTATGAGGAAAGTATGCCTTCTTCTCCTATTGAGTGCCTAGATCGTTCGTTGCGCCAAACCTATGTTGTATTTTATTTCCCTTGGAGAAAATTATGGACAAGGCAGGGGTGCCTGAGGCGGGGTGTGATAAGACCCCCAAGGTTTCCTGGACCGGAAAGAGAGGTTCTTCTATAGTAGTGCCCGGATGGTTCCTGGGGACATGCGTCTTCGGTCAATTCAGGTTCCTGTGGTGGATGTTGCTCCAGATGTGGAGTCCTTTAAGAAATTTGCCCTGTTCACCATCTTGACTTAACATCCAACACATTCATGTGCATACTTTGGTTGGGGTTGGGATGAGCCGTAACTGGGCCCGACCAGACCGTATCCCCATTTACACTTCCGGGACCGAACGTAAGTGTACGTTGTCTGTTTTCCTCTTATAGAACAATACGTTCCTATTATGACGATTGTTTTCTTTGTCTTTGGTTATTATTTCACAGCAGTTGCTAGCTATTATGATGTCCTATTTCCGGAGACCCGAAGTGCTCTCAGACTTTCTGGTTCGTGGGTCTGGACCAGAGGGACGTCTTGCAGACGTTCCACGAACGATTTTTCTTTCCCCGGATGAACCTTCAAGAGACAGTTGACCTCAAGAGTGGTACGTATGCTTAACCCCTATTTCTCTTTTTTGTTTTGAGTGCCTTTTCGGGTTTGCTCATTTATGTGTTCTTCATTTTTGCAGAGAATGTGGCCGGATCCGATGCTCTAGAGCATGTCGCCAGGGGGACTCCCCCTGTGAATACCAAGGCTTCAGGTAGTGGTGGGGAGGGGGTGATCTCGCCACGGAAGAAACGCCAAAAGATGGCTGAGGGCTATGGTTCCATCACCAAGAGGGTGCCTAGGACCAGCCTTGAAGGTATGATGTTCCTCGATCTTCAATCATTGAGTCTATTGCTTATATGCATGACTTCTTCACCCTTTCCGTTTTAGGGCCGAAATCCGACAAGGGTATTTGATCGCTGAGGGTATCTGATAGCTGTCGTTTGGTCGGTAAAAAATATAGATTAAATTAGTAATTGGGAAGTCAAGTCGTCTCCACGAGGAGTTTGTGGAAGATTCAGTTTAGTCACGAATATTGAAAAGCAAAAAATTGCAAAGACTTATTTGAACTGGTTTTAAATAATTGTGAGAGAAGTAATCCTTTCTGGGTTCAGGTTTGCTAACACAAGCTAATTCCAGTCTAATTAACAAGCAATTACATAGACATAATCACACATAGTTCAATTGAATTTAGTGAAAATATTAGAACGAGCTGTAAAGAAAGCCTATTCAAGTATAATCAATTTAGATTAACCAATTGAAATCCAACCCCCACAATATCCCTGATGTAAAGAAACCTGAGACTGAAGAGACTTGAATAACAATTCGAAATAAACCAAACAGTTTAAAGCATTCGATCAATTAATGAAATCATATGGCTTAAGATGCCAATCAAAATTACAAACCAAGTCTAAGTATTCCAGAATAACAAGAGCAAGTGCAAAACCTTACACCCGGAGAATATCACGGTTGGATTAGCTACACATATTCATCACAAATATCAAAAATATTGTTATGGAACTTACAAACATCAAACTTGATGAACAATTGACCTAGAAACAATGAAAATCGCCTTCTTAGAGCTCTGGAACGGCCGGAGTCGGATGATAATTGATAATGGGGGCTGGCCTTGCTTATAACCTAAATTAGGTTAAAAAAACCTATAAAAGTAATTCCCCGCGTACCGCTAAGCAAAGTCAGACAAATTAGTCGGACGCCCAGATTTGACTTTAAGGATCTTCGCGTACCGCGAACATGCTCCCTAGACTTTTCGCGTACCGCGAAGAGTAGAAAAACCACATTTCCTTCTTTTAGCTTCTGATTCTTCCCGTGCTCTTCTATCTCTTGATTAGCTCTCGTTTCCCGCTCATTTAACACATTATCCTAGAAGACAATTATCCTAGAAGACACACTTAACCCAAATACAAACATAAAATGAATCAAAGTACAAAGCTAACACTTAAAACCATACAAACCTACACATTAACCATGGGTTATTTACCACTACATCACATCCCCACACTTACTCTTTTTTCGTCCCGAAAAAGAATCTACAATGGAATCATAAGTGGAACCTGCTTTCAAATTCTCATTCATTTAACAGATCAAATATACTTACGCGTTAACTGTAACTATGAGTTATCAGAAAAGTAAGTTCGTTCTATGTCAGAGAGACTTACTGAGTTAAAATAGTGGGTAGAGTCTGGGGTGGTGAATCCTTTGGGATATTATAAATAACGGGGGTTATTTATATGATGAAAATCTGTACAACTATTTGTTAATGACCAGAGGGTCTTGAGTAGAGATAAACAATAAATGAGAAGAGTTGACTTTTGTTAGTTTAAACTATTAGAACTCACTCAGCGTAGCTGACTTTGTATGTACGTTAGATTCTTTTGCAGGTGAGTCTGCTAGACGAGGTATCTTGGCTTGGAAGCGGGCTACTCGGGTTTTCGTCAGGTAACATTATGAAAATTAACGAGTTTAAAGATAATACTATTTCGAGAAAGACTTCCGCTGTTTAATTAAATGAAAGTTAAAGTACTTTTAAAGAATATAACCAGTTATGAGAACTAACTGTAGGGTGCCTGGTTTGGGGCCTTACAAGTTGGTATCAGAGCCGTGGTTTAAGAGAAAACTGGTGTTTTTATACAAATAAAATGCCTTAACTTAAACTGAAACTGGGACGAGGGTGAAACGAATGCCACCACGAGTAACCGGGAGCCAAGAGCTACGTCTTTCGAGTTGAGCAGTAATTATTATTTACCATTTGTGTAGTGTTACACTAGGTAAAGAGATTGGCGTGAGTAAGTGATTTATGGTTCTGTGTGGGATCATGATGTGTGCTATGTGCTGTAGTAGTCGATAGAACTACGTGAAGTTATGTGGTGTGATTAAATGAGACTATGATATGAATTGAGTAATGCGGAGTAACATTAATTGTAACTATGTGAGATGGTTTGGTGTGTCGATATGATTCAGTAATTTTGTGTGTAACCTAGGATGGTGTGAAATTGTGATAAAGATGATGACTTGTTAGATTATTGTGTGGTGCTATGTGAGTTGTGTGGGATGCATGTGCATCTAGGGTGTGTGAAAGATAGAAAGTTAGTGTGAATATGATGGGGAAGGTTTAGAATCCGAGTAGTAATGTGGACCACCATGTTGCATTTGATCACCGTGATTTGGCAGTCTATGATCACTCTTATATTCTGAATTTGACGCCCATAGTAATCACTCTAACATTATATCTTGTGCCGGTACTGTTGGCCATGACGATTCAGACTAGATGGATTAGGCGGGGAGCTCTCATTAGGAGGTTGATAGAATGGCGGGCTAGACATGCGGCTGCTGTTCGTACGGTTATCTTTGGAAGAAGACGGATCTTAGCACCTGTTCCATTGACGGTGGTTCCACCAGCGGCTGAGGACGAGCGGGAGCTACAAGCACAGGAGGTGATTCTGGCGCTTCCGACGCCTGATGCCCCTAGTACTACTAGGGCAACTATGAGAGGTGGACTCAGTAGCTCCTTTTTACAGGAGAGATGGGTGGAGAGGAAGAAATGCAATTGCAGTCAGAAGTCAGCCTTCGAGACACAACATCGAATCAGGAAACGGATGGCTGGAAGAATCTGACGATGAGGAACACGTGAGTGATAACTTTGACTTGTTCAGTGATTAGAGCAGTGGTTGTTACCACGGGTGGACTAGAGCATCTTGAGTAGTGGCCGTCAGGCACTTTTGTGATGAAATATTTGTTCTTGGTTTTTCAATTGCTTGATTTTAACCTTAACAGTGAATCTTACCATGGGATGGTTTAAGACGTAGTTAATGATAGTTGCATGTGTGATACCTTGCTATTTATGGTGTAGTGTCAATTATGTGATTACCTTTTGAAAAACATGAGTTCATAGTAAATGTAATCTTTGATGTGATGCTAGAGCTTGGTTGATTAGACTATATGAGTAGACCTGTGTAGACCGGAGTTTTGATTTTTGTGTGTGTGTCTACGGTCTTAAGATAGTGTCACCTATGTGTCATGTCTAGGTGACGTTTGAAGTGTAAGGGGTGTGTTGCACCTTGTTTAGTTGTTCAGGACGAGGTCCTGTAGGAAATTTTAAGTATACATCTTTAGTATGTATAAATATTCAGGACGAGGTCCTGTGGGAAATTGTAGCTACATACCTTATGATTGGGTATGCATGTTCAGGACTAGATCCTGTGGGGAAATAAGATATTTTATATCTTGTGTGCATGAATGTTTAGGGATGTTTTGTGTCTAGACTGAGTAGTGTGTCGTCTTGAAGTATGGGTACGACCTGTATGGGTACGACTGAGTAAACTCTGTATGAGTATATGATGACGGGTGGCAGGGGCTACCGTTGTAGTGAGTAAGGGGTAAGGTTCAGGAGTTTGTGTGTCTATAAATGACGAGGTCATATTGTATGCACGTAGCTATACTCAGGTCTAGCTAGTAGTGTATGTGCACTTTATGCGAGTTAGAAGGTTGAGTTACTAGTACATGTGTAGAACATTGTGTGTTCTGTAGATATGTATGTCGGTGTGTGTCCTTGTAGTACATACTTAGTCGTGCGTAGGACGGGTGGTCAGTGTGCTCAAGTATAATATTTCTATCTTGACGATTTTCTTGACGTTGATAAATCGAGGTTGTCACACCCCAACCGACGGCGGAATATGTCGGGGCGGGACATGTAGACTGTTCAAAAGCTCAAGGTTTACTAAAGTTGAAATATTTAAACAACCAATTTCATTAAAACATCAAATTCCACAATACAAGAATAGAAAATACATAAATAGTTTCTTTAAATTTCATTCTAAGTCCTCGGTCCTAAGTGAAGCAACTTGTACTTATTCTCAAGCATTGGTACCTGAAACATGATGAAAATAAGAGGGTCAACTATAAATAGTTGGTGAGCATACATAGGTTTTGACACCACAAATAAAGTTCAAAATGTTTTATACAATTCATACGATACATGGTATATAAGGCATTTATGAAGAATCTATAGTTAAGCTAGGTGTACAATCAAACCTTCTGACTGAGGCATAACACGCAAGTTACCCTAATGTAATGTCGGTAACAAACACCCTACCCGGGTGGGTTTATCAGACTCAATAGATCTATCAATATTAACCGTTGGCTTGTACTAAGTTAATGATTGTACTAATGTCATGTATATGTAGTCTTAACTCATAGCATTCAAGCATAAAACACAAATAACACATAGCATCATATTAGTGAATTGTATATGAGTAATTGCAAAGAAATCAAAGTGTAATCATGTTTCACCCCAAAAAGTGTAAAATCTAAAAAAAAGGGGCTATGTAAAACTCACATGTATCAAAGATGTTGATAGCACAAGAGACTAGGTATCAAAGTGATCCTTGCAACTCACAACGTTAACCTAGAGTGTATTGTATATGAATCTAGATTAATAATGTGCACAATAATCTATGGCCAAGTCTAGGATTAAAATGGATGTGTGTACAAAAGGGCTTGAGTTGTAATATGTAAAGGAGTGTGCAGGTGATTGTGGTTTGTACTTGAATGAGTGTTTTATAAAATGAAAAATTGAAATGGATAGTTTTAGAATAATTAAATTAGGGTTTGAGTTTGAATAACTAAATAAATCAAATAATTATTATCTATTTATTTAGTGAGAAAAGTAGTGTGAAATTTATATTTATTGAAATATAAATTAAATAAATAATTTTACTTCATTTATTTATTTATGAAGATATGTAAATACTATTGGTTCATAAATTTAAAGCTTAGATATAATCTAAACTCTAAGTGCATTTGTAAATACAATTTACTTAAATGCTAAATAAATTTATTTGTATTTATCCTTTGAAATATATATGCTAAAATAAATTTAGTTAAAAATTTAAATAGATTATTTAAGCGTATATATATTTAGGTATAGTCTTAATTGCTTTTATAATATATAACTTGAATTTATAAAAACCTTGTAAAAGTATTAATAAAATTTTGTCACCAAATTTATACATTAAATGGATGAATTTCTCAAAAAAAATATATGTTACAATGAGTATTTAACAAATAAATTTACAAAAATAGAGATTTTTTATGCAAAAATTGTGGAACTTGTTTTATTCTGTTCTAATAAATGTAGGGTTTATAAAAATAATTTTTTTATAATTTTTGGGGCATTAAAAACGGTTTTTAAAATTTAAACAGGCCCTGGGACTCGAACCCGGGTCTGTGCTGCGTGGATCGGATGAGTAAACCACTGGACCAAGGGACTGATACTTGTAATCAGTTGGTTCGGGTTCGTATTAACAAGGAAGGACAGGGGATCCGGGCTTCGCTTTAGGGTCTGCGCAAAAAAGAACAGACCGGATATGTGGGCCGTGGGTTTCGAACGCCTCTCGGTTCGATGGCACAAGGTATTTACCAGTCGGACCGAGGGGTTTCGCTGGTTGATTATGGACTCTAATTAAATATGAATACTAAATTATTAACAAACCCAATTTAGAATACCCATTAACCCGCCATGAACCCTAGTTCCAATTGGTCCCGATACCCTTTGTCATCGTGAATCGGCAGAGGGGTTTTGATAACCTTGTGATTATGAATCGAATGGTACAAATCTTACCTGAATTGATTATGGCACGAGTGCGGTCGGCTACGGGTTTTCTCCGAGTGTTCTTGGTGATCGACAGGAACTCCGAGATGTAATGGGGTTCGATTGAGAGTTGGGAGGGTTTGAGTGATTGATTACGAGTGTGAGTGAGGGTTTTGATTCGTTTAATTTCACCTTAACGCACGATTTGATTAATGATTTGAATGTGGCGGCTGTTTCGGATGTTTTACGCGTTAATTCGGCCGAATGTGGGTGAATTGGGTCATGTTTTTGGGTTGGATACATACGTGTTCAATCACTGCATGATTTGCGGGGGGAATAACGCGTTTAATCCTTTGATTGAGGGTTGATTCGAACGCGGTTTGACTTCTGAGAAGTCAAACTGTTCAAAATTTGAACTTTGGCCGCGGGTTTGATAGAATTGGTATGATATATGGTCCGGGATTGGATCGGTCTTTGATTGTGTAACTACAGTAGACCAATCCAGTAAGAACCCGACCGATTGTAGCCTTGGATTATTAAGAACCGGCCTGGTTTGACTTTTGGAGTCCAAATCGGTCAAAGGTTTTGAGTTGTGGTCAACATTAGGGTCAAAGGTCAAATTTTAAAGATGTAGGTTCAATTCGTGGGTTCATAAGGGTTAAGGGAGGTTTAAAAGGTTCAAGAACAAAGCTTTCATTTTTCTTTTATGAAAATCTAGTTTGTTATAATTATTTTATAAGAAAATAAATTGTATATATTTGTTTTTATAAAATAATTAGGTGTGCAAATGAATTAATTCATATAGTTATATATTTATACATAAGTTTAAAATATGTAAAAGCTTTATAAGTTTTATTTTTGATTTAATAAATTTATATATTTATATATATATGTATGTGCATAAATTGATTCATGATTAAGATAGTGAAATAATGTGAAGATATTGAGTCGAACGAGTACAAGATCGTCATTATTGTAAAACAAGGAAAAATAAAGTGAAATAATGCTTGGGAAAATTATGGTTGTTACAGTCTCCCCATGTTAAGGGAATTTCATCCCGAAATTTAACTGGTGGAGGCTTACTGAGTCAGGAAAGAGATGAGGGTTTGAATTCTAAACAAGCATTGTCTGATGGTTCGAGGAGTACAATCGCTAACAAGATTTATGTCTATTTCTCAAAGTCAGGCACGCATGATGATAGTGTATTTAGGTTAAGATATTTAAGGAGGAGTTGTGGTAGAATCTTTTAGACTCTAATAGTAATATGCATTCCTTGGAATGGACCTGATGAGAATTTGAGGATCAGAGTTTTGATTAAGGTGTAGTCTAATTTGCTTAGGAGTTGTTAGTGGATAAGAGAGTTCACAAACATTGGTCTAGGTCGAAACTTCACGCGACACGAACAACGCTACTTCTGATAGTATGACAGAGCACTTATATATAGGAAGTACCATCGGCGTATCCACCATGCCCTTGTCATATCACATTAGTTTCGTTGCTATATATCACGATAGGTTTTAGGTCACAACACACGACAAAATTTGCTATATTTTCCAGGCGCTGATTTTCATAATTCCGTGTGCACCCGTAATTTCTCAAATCTTCGCATGATCCGTATAGATCCTTCCGTTGTGTGCGGGTCAAGAGGGGCACAATTTCACTCAGTTCATGTCTACTGTTTTCACATAAGAGTTGCTAAAAAGTAACTATGTCCTTAAATAGGTAGATCAGTTAGCAACTAAAGAGTAATAAAGTAGTATAACTTAAAGTTCCATAGTTTGCTCGTGTTTGAACAAGAATACGTCAAACACCGAGTTGTTTTAAAGTGTTAAAGCTTCCTCGTGTTTGAACAAGTATACGTCAAACCCCGAGTAGCTTCAATGTGTCATGGTTTTCAAGTCTGGTGAACAAAGTGTATGACCATGTTTCATGTATATTGTGATCAATCAATTGCAAAATCGTAAGTATCCTAGTTCCATATATAATATGAATCCACAAATCTCATGTATGATCTAGTGTTATGTAGTTAGTAATCAAATAGGTTTCATGTATAACGTGAACAACTTATCATCATGTATTTTGTAAAATCAACTAAACTTGTATTGTAAGTAATCCAGTATCATGTGTATTACTAGCAATGAATTTCATGTATGGTGTTAACAACTTAGTACCACGTATTTGTAAAACCAACAATCTTTCATGTGTAATGTCAGTAATGTAATATCGTGTGTCTTGTAACCAAATGAACTTCATGTTCAGTGTGGACAATCAAGTATTATGTATCAAACCAACGATTGTGTAGAGTTATATATTTTGTATAAGCTGTTTTCATTTATTGTATGATTAAACACTTTTAGACTAGTTTACTTTCTGTTATTTCATTATTGTAATTTCAGTTTTCTATAATTAGTTAAGTCTGGGCCATCGAAACTACTTAGTTTCGATTGAGTCTGTTCAATCGAAACTAGTAGTTTCGATAGATGGTAGTTTCGACAGGTCTAAGTATCATTTGTAAATGGTCAGTCGAAACTAGTAGTTTCGATTGACCATAGTTTCGATACCTGTCACTACTATAAATAGCCTAGTTTGAGATTGTTTAGGGTGTGTGTAGCGGCTGTAACCCTGAACTTTCTCTTTCACATTTTGCTTGAATCAATACAATCTGCAGTTGTTTATTCACTGTGTTCTTACATTTTCATACCCTTTGATTGTTGATTCATCTGTGGTTAGCTGGTTATCTTCACCATCACTGTTTCGTTTATCAGTTTCACCTCCATATACACAGTTTCCGCCTGTGTATGTGTTGAATCGATCATATCAGTGACTTTCGATTAAATCTAGACCTACAATTGGTATCAGAGCTTTATGCTCTAGTGTTTTTGAGTGTTATCAGGTTATTGATCGATTCTAGGTGATTACCGAGATTTTTCGTTGCTTATTTTGGGTTTTTGCACATTTATTCTTGAGGTACTGTTTCATCATTTTTCAAAGGTTTTTGCTCGTATTTTCGGAATCGGAGGTTGGATTCGTGATCAGGATAGTTAGACGAAGGTTTTCGCTGGATTAGTTTGTTATTTCTGCATCTTTCATTTCTGGAGCTTTTCATCAATGGAGTATTTCTGTTTTGGAGAAGAAGGCATCGAAACTACGGGGAACAATTTCTGATTTCTGTTGATCATCGAAACTTCTTGTCTACGTTTTGTCGGGAGAAGGTACTGTCGAAACTAGATTTTTGTCTCTTATAGAAACTGTGGTTATCGAAACTAGTCCTATCGAAACTAGTTGTTTCGATAATAGTTGGTCTATCGAAACTAGTCCTATCGAAACTAGTTGTTTCGATAATAGTTGGTCTATCGAAACTAGTCCTATCGAAACTAGTTGTTTCGATAGAAGTTTGCCCTATCAAAACTAGTTACTGTTTTAGTTTCGATTCAAAACATTATGGCCACTTCAAGCTCAACAGAACATTCTGGGGGAAATAGACCACCTGTTCTTGTGTCCATAAGAGATTTTGATGACTGGACAAAAAAAATGAATCTTTTCTTTCAATTTCACGATTATACACTGTTAAATTCTATCACCGATGGTCCCCACAAGCCCGTAACTACCACTGCTGATGTTCAACGTCCTAAGTTAGTGTCTGAGTATGATGAGAAAGATCTTGCCTTGATTGCCCGAGACAACAAGGCCTATGGGACTATTGCCATGGCTTTTCCTATGGATATTTTCAACATCTTTGCTGAGTACACAACTGCCAAAGACTTATGGGCTGCACTGTGTACAAGATATGAAGGAAGTGAGGATGTCAGAGAAAGCAAAAGAGATCTGATCAAGAAACAATATGCTATGTTTAGCAGTGTAAGGGGAGAATCAATATCTGATTTGATCAACCGTTTCTCAAGCATTGTCTCAAGGTTGAAGGTTATGGGAGTTGAGTACCCTACTCTTGATCTGAACAAGAAACTCCTAGATTCTCTTCCTGAGGAATGGAATATGTATCGAATCATGATCAAAAAGACTGAGAATCTGAGTGCTCTGTCTCAACAGGAAGTCTATAGCATTCTTGAATCTTATGAAATTGAGATTAAGAAGGGAGTAGTCACCCCATCTAATCAGTCTGGAAACACAGCTCTCATTGCTGGATCAAGCTCATCCGGTAGCCCATACTTTCAGACTGATGTTCCTCCTTCAGCTGCTGCAATTAAGTCTACCAGCTCCTCTACTCCTCAAAAGACTATCACCATGATTCCTGATGAATATGTCCCAATCATGACTGCTTTCATGTCGTGCTATGATGCACTGATCTCTGGAAATCTAACACCGGTTAGCTTTCAACCAGATGACTTGGAGCAGATTAATCCTGATGATTTAGAGAAAATGGACATTGATTGGTGCATGGCCATGTTGACCTTAAGAGCCAAGAGATTTATCAAAAGGACTGGTATAGACAAGTTCAAGCAAGGAAAGACGCTTGGGTTTGACATCAAGAAGGTGAGATGCTACAATTGTGATCAGCTGGGTCACATTGCCAGAAACTGCAAGGAGCCGTCCTCCAAAGATCAGCAAGATAAGAAGATTTCCTCTGGTAAACAAGCTGCCAATCCTCCAAAGACAAACACAACTTCCAGTTCCACAGCTCTTTTGTGCCAAGCTGATGGACATTATCATTGGGGAGAACAAGCTGAGGAAGCTGCTGATAAAGCCTTGATGGCTGATGTGGAAGAAAATGGCAAGTGTGTTATGATTGAACCAGCTGAGGATCTCACTGCTGTGCCTGCTGAGGTTACTTCTAAACTTTGTGATTCTAGATCTTGCTTAAATGAAATTCAAAAATACAGATTCATCAATCAAGCCTTGATTGATGAACGAAATCACATTAAGGTGATGTATGACTCTGGAACCAAAAATGAGAAACTTTACCTAAAGAAAATTAGTGATATTTCTGGTGAAAATCGTTCTTTAATTGTGCAACTCAATACTCAAACCATTAATAATACAATTTTAACAGAAAGAGTCCAAAAGGCAGAAAAAGCCAAATTACAGGTTGATCACATGGATATGGATCAGAAAATTCTGTTTGGAATAATTGACAAACAATTTAATAGAAAAGGCACAGAAGGTCTTGGGTATAACTCTCATCCACCTCCTTATTCTAAATCAGGGAAATTTGCTGATATGCCTACTCCACATGTTTCCACACCTTTTGTTTGCACATTATCTCCTGATGATTATATTACATCCTCTGATTCTGACAGTTTTGCTTCTTGTGCAGAGTCAAATTGTGTAAAGTCCGAAGATGATTGTGATAAGAGTGCTAATGATAGAACTATTTTAAAAGAACTTGAGTCGGATGAATGTAATAATATGTCCGTGTCAAAACCAAATATTTGTGAACACGTTAAAAACTTGTATTTTGATTCTATGCCTGCTGAGCATACGGGTTTGGGATGTGATGTTTCTAAATTTCAAAATGCCTTGCCGTTTGTTCCTAAATCTTTGTATGTTATGCCATGTGTTACAAAATTTAAAAGTGCAGGAATTATTGTGAATGATGTACCACGTGAAACCATGAGCAACATGGAATTTTTTAGATTAAAGGAAGCACATCATCTTCAAGACAAAGTTATTGATGAAAGAACCGTCTCATGTTCAGATTCCTCAACATCACAATCATCTTCATCTTGTGATGATTATTATCAGGCTAAGATATCTTGTAAAAACGTTTGTTTTAGTTGTGGTGCCTCAAATCATGTTTCAAAAAGTTGTAAATTAACAACCGCAAATCTTAATGAAGAATCACCTTCCCAAAGTTCATTAAATTCATATGTGTTGCCTAACTCTTCTCACAGTAGGAAATCTAGGCGTAAAAGAATTAAAAATGCTAAAAATTATTTAAAACGAACTTGGAAAATTAAAAATAATGTTCTATTTGATGACCGTGCTTCATCAAAGGATGGTTGCACTTCTGATTCCAATGAGATGTCATATCCTGACACTAAAATCTCTTGATTGAAACATTTTTGGTCAAAACGTATAAATGGTTCGTTGTGTATAGGGTCAATCAAGAAGAACCGGCGATAATATCTGGCATGTAGCTAGTGGATGTTCAAGGCATATGACTGGACACTTTAACTTGCTGTAAGATTATCATCAGATTGATGGAGAGTATGTTGCTTTTGTTGGAAACCCAAGAGGAGGAAAGATTGAAGGACAAGGAACAGTATCAAATGGAGTAAATAGTCTGGAATTTGTCAACTATGTTCCTTAGTTAAAGTACAATCTGATGAGTGTTTCACAGATTTGTGACAAGGACTTTTGTGCTTTATTCAATTCAAAAGAATGTCTTATCTTAAAGCCGGGAGTGGTGATTCCGGAAGAACTCATTCTCATGCGTGCTCCCAGAAGATACAACACATACAGCTTGGATATGAACAACCCATCGGGAATTGAATCATGTTTTCTCTCAAAGGCTTCCGAAGATGAATCTTTCCTGTGGCATAAGAGGTTGGGACATGTCAACTTCAAAACAATGAACCGACTGGTTCGAGGCAACCTAGTCACTGGATTACCTCTCAAAGATTTCACTCCTATGGAACACTGTATTTCATGTTCCAAGGGAAAACAACACAAATCTTCACATAAGCCTAAGACCACCAATTCCATTGACTCTCCTCTCCAATTGCTTCACATGGATCTTTTTGGTCCAGTGAGTGTCATGAGTTTTGGACGAAAGTCATACTGTCTGGTGGTAACAGATGATTTTTCTCGATTCACTTGGGTATTTTTCTTAGCTAAAAAGGATGAGACGCCAGAGATTTTAAAGACCTATCTGCTTCAAATTGAAAACCTCTTCAGTTTAAGTGTGAAGACTATCCGCAGCGATCATGGAACTGAATTTAAGAATGCAACTCTTGATTCCTTCTGTGAAAGCAAAGGAATTTCTCGTCAATTTAGTGCACCTCGTACTCCTCAACAAAACGGTGTAGCTGAAAGGAGAAACCGCACTTTAATTGAAGCTGCACGAACTATGATTGTTGACTCTAAGCTTCCCGTGACTTTCTGGGCTGAGGCAATCAACACTGCATGCTTCGTGCAAAATCGGGTTCTTATCACTAAAAGCTGCAACAAGACACCATATGAGATCATGTACAAGCGCAAGCCAGTTATTGATTTCTTCAGAAAATTTGGGTGTGTGTGCACGATGCTGAACACTTCAGATCAGCTCAACAAGTTTGAAGCCAAAGCTGATGAATGTTATTTTGTTGGTTATTCCTCCAATCAACGTGCTTTTCATGTCTATCATAAGCAGAAAAGAATAGTGCTGGAGTCCATTGATATCAATTGGCATGAAAATAATTACACGGACGCAGGAGACGGTCCCAATTGGCTATTTGACGTTGATTCAGTTTTTAAATCATTTAATCTTCCTGATTTCTCAATTGACTCAACTCATGCTAATCCTTATTTTTCTGTGAACAATTTAGGGAACTTAAATGATCTAGGTTCTTCCTCATCTGCTCAGGTTGAAATTCCTGTGGTTGCAAATGCTGAATCTAATATGGAGTCTTCCGGTTCTGGTGCAACAAGTGAAACTGTTGAAGACAACTCCATTCCAACAGTAGATGTTGCACCACAATCATCTGCTGAAGATCCTATTAATGACATTGCCGATCCTCCTGCTGAAAATCTTACCAATTTGGAGGAAGTCGTGGAAGAAGATGCAATTCCTCAACTGCGAATTCACAAGATTCATCCCACCAATAACATCATTGGACCACTCAATGTGGGTGTTAGTACCCGAAGTGCCTGTGAAGCATTTGAAAACAGCATGTTTTCCTGCTTCATCTCTCAAACTGAACCAAAAAACATTAAAGCAGCACTACTAGAAAACAGCTGGGTGGAAGCAATGTAGGAAGAGCTACAACAATTCTCAAAGTTACATGTGTGGAATTTGGTGGATCTACCCAAGAACAAAGTTCCAATCGGTACTCGTTGGGTTTTTCGCAACAAAAAGGATGAAGGCGGCACTGTGATTCGAAACAAAGCTCGTCTGGTGGTTCAAGGTTTCTATCAAGAAGAAGGGATTGACTACGAGGAAGTCTTTGCACCAGTGGCTCGCTTAGAAGCCATCCGAATGTTTCTCGCCTATGAAGCCTACATGGACTTCACCGTCCATCAAATGGATGTCAAAAGCGCATTTTTGTATAGGAAAGTTCAAGAAGAAGTATATGTCAAGCAGCCGCCGGGTTTCATTGATCCTAATTTTCCAGACCGTGTTTACAAGTTAGACAAAGCATTGTACGGTCTTCACCAAGCACCTCGTGCGTGGTATGAAACTTTATCAAAGCATCTGCTTGAGAATGGTTTCACACGAGGAGCAATTGACCAAACATTGTTCAAACGGAAGGAGGAAAAGGATACACTCATGGTGCAAATTTATGTGGATGATATCATTTTTGGTTCTACAAATCCCCGTCTCTGCAAAGAATTTGAAGAAGTGATGCGATCTAAGTTTGAGATGAGCTCCATGGGGGAAATGAAGTTCTTTTTGGGACTACAAGTTGATCAGTCTGAGTCAGGAATCCTTATCCATCAAGAAAAATACGTAAAAGAAATCTTGACCAAGTTCAAAATGGCTGATTCCCATCCAGTAAAAACTCATGTGGAAGTTCGACATTGTTTGACTCCTGATATGGATGGGGAAAGCGTTGATCCGCATCTATATCGCTCTATGATAGGATCGCTCATGTATCTCACGGCCAGCAGACCAGACATCATGTTTGCAGTGTGCTTATGCGCACGTTTTCAGGCTAATCCTAAACTCTCTCATGTATCTGCTGTAAAACGTATTTTGAGATATTTAAAATATAAGCCAACACTGGGTCTGTGGTATCCTAAAACTAACTTGTTTGATCTTGTGGCTTATTCAGACTCAGACTACGGGGGTTGCAACTTAGACCGAAAATCCACTTCTGGAGGTTGTCAATTCCTTGGCAATCGCCTTGTCTCATGGCAATGTAAGAAACAGTCCACCGTTTCCCAATCCACCGCCGAAGCCGAATACATTGCCGCAGCCCTCTGTTGTTCCCAAGTCAGATGGATACACCATCAGATGCTTGACTATGGGATCACATTCCATGAGACACCCATTCTGTGTGACAACACCGCCGTTCCTCATATCACCAAAAACCCAGTTCAGCATTCGAAAACCATACACATTGAAATCAAACATCACTTTATCCGTGACTGTGTTGAAAAGAAGCATATTCAAATTGTTGAAGTCAAAACTCACAAACAAACCGCAGACATCTTCACAAAGGCTTTTGACTCTACCAGATTCGCCCAACTGGTGGAGATGCTTGGAATGATCAACTTTCAGTAAATAGTGTGAATAGTATTTATTTTATTTTATTTTTTATTATTATTCTGCTTACTTGACAAAAGAAAATTCCAAAAAAAAAAAGATTTTATTTTTATGAACAGTTTTTACGCAACTCTTTTGGGGGAGAAATATTACATTGAAAAGAATCGCTGTGTATAAAATCTTACAAGTGGTTTTAAGTTGCAGGAAGAATTGAATCTGACCTTTGAGAAATGATAGTGTCTGATCTCATCTCTTGGACATGGAATGGACCAAAAGCGATGGTGTTTACTGAGTTATAGCCGGTAGGCCCGACATATGGTTAAAACTTGTAAGTAGTGTGAAAACTCTAATACATATCTCATACTTGTGTGTTTGAACCCATTATTGAAACATCTAACCCATTTTTATATCTAAGAAAACCAATTCAATCAGATACAGACTTACGTATTGGATTCCTATTCATACGCCAAGTGACCGTCAATATAACGATATTTACCACCGATGACCCCGTATGTTTTGCTTACGCAAAGATCTCGGGTGCTCATCCTTTTCCCATCCACTTGGATGATTTGACCCCGTCTGTTTTGCTTACGCAAAGATCTCGGGTGTTCAACATTTTTCTATCCGCTTGGATAATTTTACGACTTCTTCTGTTTTGCTTACGCAAAGATCTAGAATGCTCGTACCTTTTTAATATCTACTTGGATATTTTTTATTTTAATTTTAAAAATCCACTTGGATATATTATTTTATTTTGGTGGTACTTTGACATTACTAAGACGGTACCTTGGTTAATCAGAAAGAGATGATAGGATGAAAATGGGTACTTCTTGAGGATTGATAAGTTTTCAAAATCATTTTATTTATGTGGGGTACACCTTGTATAGTGCTTAAAATGGTACCTTTTAATCACATGAAATCAAAATACAAACAAATGTTCGGGTTTACTTTGCACAAATATCAGCTATCTTCAGGGACTCACAGTAGTTAATTGCAAAAGGAAGTGTTTCAAGAGACCGACCAGATCTGATCTCATGTCGGATCTTTTTCAAGAAGAAAAAGTGTAAATATCTTGTGTATATATGTTAGTCTTATTTCTGTTACTATGTAAATATCGAAACTAGTTTGCTCTATCGAAACTACTTTGTAAATATCGAAACTAGTTTGCACTATCGAAACTACTCTGTAAATATCGAAACTAGTTTGCACTATCGAAACTAGTTGTTTCGACAGGGGCATTTTTGTCCTTTGTTCCTCGCAAATTTAAACGCCTGCATAAATGAATCCCTCTCTTCACTTGTTATTCACTTGTCTTTTTCGCAAACCCTATTCATCTTCTCCGTCTCTCACAAACCTATCAAGCCTTGGTCTGAGTTGCAAGATATCAGTGATTATTCACCTGATTTACCCGTTGTCACCAGCGTCTCCATCATCAGGTAAAGTCACTATTTCTTTTGAATGATTCTTGCGAATCAACAGACCTAGAGTTTCAAAATTTCAAAATCAGTTCGACTGAATCTTCATAATCTCTGTCATATCCGTGTTTGCATACATCTTTATCATCTGAGAACTCACTTTGTATGTGTATTCTTGCAGAAATCATACTCGCTTTCGGTAAGACGAATATCCGTCATTCACAGGCCACTCTAAAACCTTTCATTTAATTGTTTATATTGTCTGAGTATAATGAATCAATAGGGGGTTTGGGTTTCAAAACTAGTTAGTTTCGATAAAGGAGTTCAACTCCTTCAAAAAGTTTTCAAAAGGTTTTTAATCGAAACTACTGGTTTCGACACCCAAACTTGACCTAATCTCTCTATCGAAACTACTAGTTTCGATAAATTCATCTATATCGAAACTACTTAGTTTCGACATTGTTGATTTCAGAATTTTTACAAGTGTTGATCAAAGCTCATTGACCCTATCGAAACTAGTTAGTTTCGATAAATTCATCTCTATCGAAACTACTTAGTTTCGACATTGTTGATTTCAGAATTTTTACAAGTGTTGATCAAAGCTCATTGACCCTATCGAAACTAGTTAGTTTCGATAAATTCATCTCTATCGAAAGTACTTAGTTTCGACAGTGTTGATTTCAGAGTTTCTATAAGTGTTGATCAAGGCTTTTTGCCTCTATCGAAACTACTTAGTTTCGACAGTAAGGATTTCTGATTTTTTCTAAGTGTTGGAATACTTAGTTTCGATATTCAGAACCTTTATTCATTGATGAATTTTACAGGTATGGATCTCGTATTCGTGAAGATTCACAATGTCTGTGCATTCCTTAATAGCAATGATCCGAAAGCTGCTGAATTTATTCCTGTCTTAAATTTTCTGGCAAACTCCAACATAAGTTTTGCCATCAGCCACAACTTGCCGGTTTTTGAAGCAACTATAAGACAATTCTGGGAAACTGCTGAGATAATAACAGTTGATAATGTGCAGCACATTAGGGCAACCGTACATGGCCAAGAAGTATTATTTTCTGAAGACACAGTTAGAGAAGCACTGCAGTTAAATGACAATCCAGAAGCTCCCGTTGAGTTCCCAATCTTCTATGTGAAAGAATGCTTTAGAAGAATGGGTCATCCTGATGAGTTTAAGAATGGTCAAATAATCAAGAACTCTTTACCTAGCCATTGGAGATATATAGTGCATGTGTTTATTCACTGCCTATCAATAAGGAAATGGGGTTTTGATTCAGCTAACAGTACTCTGGGATCAGCTATTTTGGGATTAACAAAGGGAAGAGACTACAACTTTTCTGGTTTCATATTCACTCAGCTGAAGTATAACTTAACAGGAGCAGTAAAGGAGAAATTTCTAGCATATCCCAGATTTCTACAAATTATCATCAATCATCTTCTTCCAGAGATTCAACAAGGTGGAAACACTTTTGTTTTTGATAACATGATAGCCAAAACTCTCAGCTACATGAAAAGCACCAGCAAAAGGACCAACAGGGCAATAGCTGACATTCCCCTGTTTGGTCAGGTCATTGGAGAAGAAGAAGAGTTCATTCCTGACATTGATCCTGACCTTGAAGAAGAAGACTTATCATCAGATGAAGAGCTAGAAGCTGAAATCGATATAGACATTCCTGTTGTACAAGAAGAAGAACAGCAAATTCTTGAGCCTGTGATAGAGGCCCCCTTTGTTGAAGAAATACAAGTAGTTCAAGAGCCAGCAGTCATTGCTGAAGCTGATGTACAGGAGGTTGAAGTAGAAGCTGCAGAGTCAAGTGGGACTCTTGATGCAGGGATCTATGGATCAGACTATTACAAATCTGATTCAGATGATAGAAAAAAGCAACTTGCATCTTCCTCTAAAAGGCAAATTGAATCAGGGTCTGATTTTGATGAGGAGGACCATAGAGCTAAAAGGATAAAGACTGGATTGGAGGATTTGTCATCCTCGTCAGATTCATCATTCACTACTCCAGAACCATCCCCACATCCAACTCCACCTACCTCTCCACAACAGGCACCCATACCTACACCACCTACTTCTCCACAACAGGCACTCATACCTACACCTCCTACTTCTCCACAACAATCACCCATCCATACTACTCCCACATCACCAACTCATGATTCAGCCTCTCCTGTACCAAGAGTTAAGACTCTAAGCCTTGAACTGAAGAAAATGCAGGATACAATTCAAAAGAAAGATGAAGAAATGGAAGGCTTAAAAAATAATTTGCATAATGTCCAGGAAGAGGTTAAGGACCTAAAGCTGGAAGTTAGGGGTTTACATACCCAATTTGAGGTCCAACAAACCCAACTTAAAACACAGCAGAAACTAATATCAAAGCAAAATGAAGAATTCAAGGCTTTGGCTGAAGCAGTGGAGCAGCTCAAAGCCTCAATGGTTAAACCTGTGCAAAAACAACCAACTCCTTCAACAGCTCAGGGGAAGACCACATCTGTGGTTGAACCCTCATCTCCTGACCTTGTAATTAATCCAGAATCTGCACTAACTTTATTTGCTGGGCATATTGAAAAGACAAAAGAGACGGTTGAAGTCAAAATTGAAGGTACAGAACTAAACCTTCCCTCAGCTAGTGAAAGAAGAGAAGCAAGGAAAAGAGGGAAGGGAGCTGTGCCTGATATTGAAACTGTCATTCTGGATGAAGAAGATATACCATCTGATGATGAGCTGAATGCTCTTCTAGATGACATTGAAAACTTTGGCTATAATGACCTTCATCCAGAAATTCTAACCACTGAAGAAAAGGCGACTGAACGAACAAGATATTTTACTGAAGAAGGTTATGAGATTCAAACACTATCAGATGAAGAAGATGTTCAGATTAACCTCATCAAAGATATCATTCCTGAACCAACCATTCCAGTATTTGAAACAACTCCAGCACAAGATCAACCTTCAACTGCACCTGAACCTCCAATCTCAAGAAAGTCCTGGTTTAAGAAAATAATTCAGGAGGAAACTCCTAAGACATATGAGTGGATAGCCGAGCATCAAGAACTGAAAAGGCCTCCAATTGGATGGAAATACGATGCAGAAAGGAAGCTCTTTATCATCAGGAGATTTAGAGGGGGAGTTCAGCACTTCAAAAATATGACTGACTTCCAAACCCTTCCTTTCTATGACCTTAGGGATTTAGCAAAACTTCCACTTCAAAACCCTGGGAAGGTCATGATGGCTTATGACTTTGAGAAGTTTCTGCATTATCAAGTCAACAATGATTTCAAAGGAATGAAGCCTAGGAAAACTCAGAAGAAGATCTCAAAGACTAGGTTTCATCCTAAAACTAAAAAGTCATATGTGTTCCTAAGATACAAGCCTGCCCAAACACACAAGACTATCACTATTCCAAAATCTATACCTGTCCGGCTACAAACTTTCAGAAAGTGGTTCTATAACCCAGTAATTGGCAGTGCAGTTATTGAATGTGAGGGCAAGGAAGACATCACCATCTTTGATCCAATGGAGCTGTTAAAATTTCAACCGGAAGATCTGGAAGTACTTTTCCAGAATCATATTCAGGCTTACAGCGATGAAGATGAAGCTGATGCGAAGGCCTATCAAAGGATTGTCTCTCTCCATGTCAAACCTTTCATTCCAAGGACATCTGAAAGACCAGCTGCTTGAAGAAGAGCTGAAGACAGTAATGCAACAGCTTAGGGGGAGATTGTAGAGTTATATATTTTGTATAAGCTGTTGTCATTTATTGTATGATTAAACACTTTTAGACTAGTTTACTTTCTGTTATTTCATTATTGTAATTTCAGTTTTCTATAATTAGTTAAGTCTGGGCCATCGAAACTACTTAGTTTCGATTGAGTCTGTTCAATCGAAACTAGTAGTTTCGATAGATGGTAGTTTCGACAGGTCTAAGTATCATTTGTAAATGGTCAGTCGAAACTAGTAGTTTCGATTGACCATAGTTTCGATACCTGTCACTACTATAAATAGCCTAGTTTGAGATTGTTTAGGGTGTGTGTAGCGGCTGTAACCCTGAACTTTCTCTTTCACATTTTGCTTGAATCAATACAATCTGCAGTTGTTTATTCACTGTGTTCTTACATTTTCATACCCTTTGATTGTTGATTCATCTGTGGTTAGCTGGTTATCTTCACCATCACTGTTTCGTTTATCAGTTTCACCTCCATATACACAGTTTCCGCCTGTGTATGTGTTGAATCGATCATATCAGTGACTTTCGATTAAATCTGGACCTACAGATTGTTATGTATTGTGTGATCATTTTAGTATATGTATATTACAAACGACTATGTTTCATGTATTACATAATCAATCCAGTAGAACGTGTGTTGTAACAAATCAAATTTCACGTATCATGTAATCAGTGTAGCATTGGGTATATTGGTACCATGTGGTCGTGTTGTGTATATTGTGAATGTGCATACTGTAACATTTCTGATTTTTAGTATTTATATTTCAATTCAATGTAATGAAATTTCAAGTTCTATACTCGTGCAATGTCTCAATATTTTTCCCGCGGTAAATAAAATGCAATGATTCTATACAAGTTCGCAAGTTTTACTCGATTATATGCACATAAACGCTATACAAGTAACTATATATTTCAAATTTATAAAACCTGAAAAGTCAAGGACTAAAGTTGAAAATTTATCAAGAAACCCTCGTTCTATCACGGTCGCGCCAAGTGCCTCGGTACGATCGCGCGGCTGGTCGTGGAACGATCGCGCCCGGTTCCTAAGCACGGTCGCGCCTGCGAAACAGTCGAAACGTAAATGTGATTTCAAAACGCTCAATCGTTCGAATTTCAAATCCGATTACGTTTCTTTTCCTTTAACGCGAGTTATACCATTTTCAATTACTCAACGCCTCAGTTTTTCTCCATCAATCTCGAATTCTCTCTCAAGCAATTCAAACAAAACTCGAGTCTTCCTCCTGGAACCCAAATTCTCCCGATCAAGAAAGGATTTATCATCTCCCGGCTCTCTCCAAGACTCTGGACTCTCTGGCCTAGCCGGAATCGCAGTCGAAGTCACCGGAAACCTTTACCTCCGTCGCCGGAACTCATCTCTGCCGTTCTTCATCGATTCGTTACGTTTCAGGGTAAGTATACTCTCCATCTCACTCATTTCAGTAACATTATCAAAAGCCCTCATTCAATTTGGGCTTCCATTATATAATTCGATCAGAATCAGAAATCAAATTTTAATAAAAATGATTTAATTGAACCCATGCTTAAACTCGATTTCCATACAATTAAGTTATATGAAAAGACTCTTAATAACCCATTAATCAAAAGCCCTAACAATTCCTGTGTTCAAAATACAAGAAACTCTCGATTCGTGTCTTATTTGGAATAGACACGGTCGCGCTAATCATCTAGCGCGGCCGTGCCTCGTTTAGCGCGGTCGTGTCGACTAGCAGCGCGGTCGTGTCATCCGTCCAGACCTTGTCATGCCCTTTGGGCTAGTCTCTGTTGTGTCTAAAAATCATAGACGCGACCGTGCCGGGCTAAGGCACGGTCGTGCCTGATGACTTGTCTAGATTGTGCTCCTGATTGATCAACCCGGTCGCGCCTCGACTAGCGCGGTCGCGCCCGTGGCTTGAGCACGATCGTGCCCTTCCGAGGCACGGTCGTGCTAGACTCAGAATTTTTAACAGAATTATAATTTTTATATTTTAATCAGTAAATGTTTCAGATTTTATAAAAATATGTTTTCTGTATTTAAAAATAGATTAAAAGTTTAATCTTGGCATAAATGTAATTTATTGAAAAGTTTATAAAAATTAAATTTATATTTATCATCTTACACTTAAATGATATTTTAAATAATTAAGTTACAAAATTTATAAATAATGATGACTTATTTACTTTACATTTTAAATCAAAATCGTTTTATTTATTTATACTTAATTACAATTAATATTGACATTATTTCATAAACTATAGTTATACACTTATTTATTTAATTCAAACCTAATTAAATTGTTTCAAACATATTTTACCTCAAACTTTATATATTTTATTCAATCCTTTTTAAATACAAACCAATGGTTTTATATACAAATCCAACTTTCATTTTTAAACTTTATACATCTATGTGATTCAATGCATATTACTATTTAGGTTAAAGTGTGCTTTTCAAGGATCTTTTTGCTATCTATATTCCTTGTTAGCTTCACTTCCATACCAAGTGAATATTCACAACCCCTTTTACTCTTTTACACTTTTGGGGTGGAACATGAACTCTATACTCATTACACATTACACATTTACATTTACACAAACTACACAAGTGTAAAAAAAATCCTATTTACATACATGTGTGCAAAAATTTGAGCTTTGTGCCCGAGTGTTAGGTGTGTTTAACCTTTGTATGCTCTTATGTGCAATCATTAACTATACAAGCCGACGGTTTTCAATGATGGATCTATTGAGTCTGACAAACCCACCCATGGTACGCGGTGATTGAAACCGACAATACACTTTGTTTTGCATGCTAGTTACAAGGTTTGATTGTACATTTGGTTACACAATAGTTACTCCCCATGAACGCCTTATTTATCATGTCATGTAAAGGATTTGTTTTCAACTATATGCTATCTATATACAACTGTGTTATACTCACCAACTTTTTAGTTGACTTTATTTTATTCATGTTTCAGGCCCCAATATGTGAGATGGATTCAAGACGTGTTCAACATAGGATTTGGACTTAGCAAAATAAATCAAGAATTTTATGAATTGTTTATGTTTCTTGTTTGAATTTGATCTTGTACTTGGATTTATTGTAATGCAAATTTGACTTTAATATATTTCAATTTAGTCAACCATGTGCTATGAACAGTCTTACATGTCCCGCCCCGATGATTCCGCCATCGGTCGGGGTGTGACAGATTGGTATCAGAGCCTTGGTTATATGGATTTAGGTTATTAGACATCTTGACCTAGACTATAACTTTAGGACACCCACTTATGTTATGCTTCATGATTTTGTGCTATGTGCTACATGCTATGTGCTACATGCTTACCATGATTAATTATTATTATATTTGCTACCTTCTTTGTTAGAAATGCATGACTTATTAGGATATTCTTAAATAATAATTAAATAAATAACATCCTTTCCTATGGCCTAAACCTCTTATTATTCTTATCTTCTTTTTCTATCTTTATCCTTTCTAAGCATGTGGAAAATTCTTGAAGCAAAAATCTTTAAATAAAATTTTTATTTCTTCGTTGAGGTTTTTAAACTTGTTAAATTATTTGAGGACACGTGCAATCTGGAAGGGTGACACCTGTATTTTGGGTATTCTGTCTAGGAAAGCATTTCGCATAAATCCCAATCAACCGAGGGACCCGTATGCTTTCCTGGGAACTCCCGAGATGAGTGTTTACCTATAGGCTAAAGTATGTCTCCTTGAAAATTATATGAGTTTAAATTAACCTTAATATGCCTTAGTATTCAAGTGAATTTTTGTCACTTTTGAGTACAATCCAAACTATGATTATCTATCTTTTATTTTGTTATCTCATTCTATTAAATCCTAGCAATTCTCATAAGTTCTTACAATCTTTCTTGCCTTGTGTTTCAAATCTGTAGAATGCCTCCTCGTCGTGCTCCCGCCGCTAACGCCAACTCCGACATTGCTGCTATTCTTACTCAATTGGTGACACAACTCACCCAAGCCAATGGTGCCACTAATGGCAATGGAAGCAATAGTGGTAATAATGGTGGTAATGGTGGAAATGGTGGTAATCCATCCCAATGCACCTTCAAGCACTTCAATTCGTGCAATCCCCTAAAGTTTTATGGAACCGAAGGAGCTACCGGACTCCTCCAATGGTTCGAAAGTATTGAGAATACCTTTCTCAATAGTGACTGTCCCGACAACCTCCGTGTTCGTCATGTTACTAGTGTCCTTCAAAAGCGGGCACTTACATGGTGGAATGGGGAGAAAAGGAATAGGGGTGTTGATGTAGCTATGGCCTTACCTTGGGATGAGGTCAAAAGGCTTATGACCGAGGAGTTCTGTCCTCGCAATGAAGTGAAGAAGTTAGAGGCCGAATTTTGGGATCTTGCCCAAGATAGTGGGGAACACTTGGCTTACACAACTCGGTTCCATGAATTGAGTCTTCTTGTGGCCCACATGGTCACTCCATTATCTCGTTGCATCGAAAAGTACATTGGTGGGCTACCAAGACAAATTCAAGATACTGTCTTAGGTAGAAATCCTGCTACTTTGGAATATGCCATCCGCCTGTCTGCTACCCTAACCGATAATCATGTTAAAGCTGGAACTCTTACCAAAAAGGGTTCTAAGAAAGTTGCTGAAACCGTAACCCCTCCTAACCACACCAAAGAAGCTACAACCGAGCCCTCTCGCAACACTAGAAAGAGGAAGGTTAGAAATTTTGCTGTGGTTACTCCTGCTGTTCCCGTGAACCAAGCTGCACCTATGGTTCAAGCACCAGTCAAAAAGCCATATGGTGGAATTTACCCACTTTGTGCCACCTGCAACTATCATCATCCCCAAAACATCCCATGTCGCCTTTGTACTTATTGTGGGAGATATGGTCATACGGTTAATGTTTGTAGGACCAAAGCCCTTACGGGCCAAGTCAACCCTCCAAACCAAACCGTACCTCAAGTGGCTAATCAAGGTGCTCCCGCCATTGCTAATGGGCATGCTTGTTATGAGTGTGGTGACCCGAATCATTTTCGTAATCTATGTCCAAGGCTCGCAAATACTAGACAAGGTGGAGCTCGTGGGCGTGCTTTCAACATTAACGCCAACGAAGCTCAAGCCAACAACGACGTGGTTAATGGTACGTTCCTTGTTAATAGTCAATATGCCTCCATTTTGTTCGATACCGGTGCCGATAAAAGTTTTGTGTCACTTAATTTTGAGCCTTTACTTGCAAAGACACGATCCCAATTGGAGAAAACCTTCACCGTTGAAATAGCAAATGGTGACTCCCTTACAATTGAGTCTATTATCTATGATTGCTCTTTAGAACTTAATGATCATGCATTCCCAATCAACCTTATTCCAATGCCACTAGGAAGCTTTGACATTATCATAGGTATGGATTGGCTATCAAATCATCATGCCGAAGTTATTTGCTTTGAAAAGTGCATCCGAATTCCGCTACCTTCGGGAGAAACCTTAAGGGTTTTTGGTGAAAAGCCTTGCAAGGGTCTTAAATTGATGTCTTGTACTACTGCTCAAAAGTACTTGCGAAAGAAGTACATCGCCTTCCTAGCTCATATTGTTCAAAAGGATGTCAAGGAGAAGAGTATCCAAGACATTCCCATTATTCGAGATTTTCCCGAAGTGTTTCCTAAAGATTTATCCGGTCTTCCTCCCGTTCGTCAAGTCGAGTTCCGTATTGATCTCATGCCCGGAGCTAACCCTGTTGCTAGAGCTCCTTATTGTCTTGCACCTTCCGAAATGCAAGAGCTCGCAAGTCAACTTCAAGAACTCTCCGATAAAGGGTTCATTCGCCCGAGTCATTCACCGTGGGGTGCACCCGTCTTATTTGTAAAGAAGAAGGATGGATCATTTCGCATGTGTATTGACTATCGCGAACTCAATAAGCTTACTATCAAGAATCGCTATCCTTTGCCTAGAATCGATGATCTCTTTGATCAACTTCAAGGTTCTACGTGTTTCTCGAAGATTGATCTTCGATCTGGTTATCATCAGTTCCGTGTTCAAGAAGATGACATTCCTAAGACTGCTTTCCGAACAAGGTATGGTCATTACGAGTTCATGGTTATGCCTTTTGGATTAACCAATGCACCCGCAGTTTTCATGGACCTCATGAATCGTGTGTGCAAACCGTACCTTGATAAATTCGTGATCGTTTTCATTGACGATATCTTAATCTATTCCAAGACTAAAGCCGACCATGAAGAACACCTTAGATTGGTTTTGGACCTTTTAAAGAAAGAACAACTATATGCCAAGTTCTCCAAATGTGAATTTTGGTTAAAAGAAGTTCAATTTCTTGGTCACATTGTCAACGACAAGGGTATTCATGTTGATCCTGCTAAGATTGAAACGGTTAAGAATTGGAATGCCCCGAAGACTCCTACCGAAGTTCGTTCGTTCCTTGGTCTTGCGGGTTATTACCGTCGTTTCATCTCAAACTTCTCAAAGATTGCTGTCCCTCTTACCGCCTTGACCTATAAGGGTAAAGCTTATGAATGGGGACCGAAGCAAGAAGAAGCTTTCCAAACTCTTAAGCAAAAGTTGTGCAATGCTCCCATCTTGACTCTCCCCGATGGAAATGATGATCTAGTTGTCTATTGTGATGCTTCTAACCAAGGTCTTGGTTGTGTCCTCATGCAACGAGGCAAAGTGATCGCTTATGCATCAAGACAACTCAAAATTCATGAAAAGAATTATACGACGCACGACCTCGAGTTGGGTGCGGTCGTATTCGCGTTAAAGATTTGGAGACACTACCTATATGGCACGAAATGTGTGGTATTCACCGACCACAAAAGTCTTCAACATATCTTCAACCAAAAAGAACTCAATATGAGGCAACGACGTTGGGTCGAACTCCTTAACGACTACGACTGCGAGATTCGTTACCATCCCGGCAAAGCGAATGTTGTAGCCGATGCTTTGAGTCGAAAAGACCATGTTATGCTTCATTGCGCCCGTATTCAATCCGATATTCAAACCCGTATCCTGGAAGCTCAACACGTCTCGGTTACCGAGGGTAACATGTATGAAGAAATGTCGTGTGGTGTTGAACTTCTTCTTGAATCTAAACCCAATGGCTTACTATATTACTTGAACCGTATTTGGGTTCCCGATCGCGATGATCTCCGTGCAATTCTCATGAACGAGGCTCATAAGACTCGTTATTCTATTCATCCTGGTGAGGATAAAATGTACCAAGATCTTCGTCAGCTTTATTGGTGGCCCGGTATGAAGAAGGACATTGCTCTTTATGTTGCCAAATGCTTAACTTGCTCCAAAGTCAAAGCCGAACATCAGCGTCCTTCTGGTTTGCTTGAACAACCGGAAATTCCCGTGTGGAAATGGGAGAATTTAGCTATGGATTTCATTACCAAGCTCCCTCGCACCTCGAGTGGTTATGATAGTATTTGGGTGATCATTGATCGACTCACCAAATCTGCCCACTTTTTGCCTATTCGTGAAGACTTCAAAGTGGAGAAACTTGCCCGAATTTACATTGATGAAATTGTGAGCCGTCATGGTGTTCCCTTGAACATAATATCTGATAGAGACGCTCGGTTCACTTCTCGATTTTGGCAATCTCTCCAATCTGCTCTTGGTACTCGTTTGGATTTGAGCACGGCTTACCATCCCCAAACTGATGGCCAAACCGAGCGAACAATCCAAACTCTTGAAGACATGCTTAGAGCTTGTGTAATCGATTTTGGTGGCAATTGGGATTCACATTTATCCCTTATTGAGTTTTCTTATAACAATAGCTACCACATAAGTATCAACATGGCTCCATTCGAAGCTCTCTATGGTCGCAAGTGTCGTTCTCCGATCTGTTGGAACGAGATTGGTGAAGCACAAATCACCGGTCCCGAGTTAATTCAAGAAACTTCCGACAAGATTATTCAAATCCGTGACAATATCCGAGTAGCAAGGAGTCGACAAAAGAATTATGCCGACAAGCGTCGAAAACCCTTGGAATTCCAAGTCGGTGATCTCGTTCTTCTTAAGGTATCTCCATGGAAGGGTGTGATCCGTTTTGGAAAGAAAGGCAAGTTATCACCTCGTTATGTTGGTCCATTCAAAATCCTTGAAAGGATTGGGAAAGTGGCTTACAAGCTCGAGTTACCTCCATCTCTTGGCAATGTGCATCCTACATTTCATATATCTAATCTAAAGAAGTGTCTCGCTGATGAAAATCTCCATATACCGCTTGACGACGTGCGCATTGATGAAACGATGCACTTCGTTGAGAAGCCGGTGGAAATTATGGATCGTTAAGTCAAGCAACTCAAGCGAAGTCGTATTCCTATCGTCAAAGTTCGTTGGGAGTCTAAGCGTGGTCCTGAGTACACTTGGGAACGAGAAGACCAAATGAAGCTCAAGTACCCTCATCTTTTTACTATTAATGTTGTTTCCTCTAGCTAAATTTCGGGACGAAATTCTCTCAACATGGGGAGACTGTAACATTTCTGATTTTTAGTATTCATATTTCAATTCAATGTAATGAAATTTCAAGTTCTATACTCGTGCAATGTCTCAATATTTTTCCCGCGGTAAATAAAATGCAATGATTCTATACAAGTTCGCAAGTTTTACTCGATTATATGCACATAAACGCTATACAAGTAACTATATATTTCAAATTTATAAAACCTGAAAAGTCAAGGACTAAAGTTGAAAATTTATCAAGAAACCCTAGTTAGCACGGTCGTGCTTCGATCTAGCACGGTCGCGCCAAGTGCCTCGGCACGATCGCGCGGCTGGTCCTGGAACGATCGCGCCCGGTTCCTAAACACGGTCGCGCCTGCGAAACAGTCGAAACGTAAATGTGATTTCAAAACGCTCAATCGTTCGAATTTCAAATCCGATTACGTTTCTTTTCCTTTAACGCGAGTTATACCATTTTCAATTACTCAACGCCTCAGTTTTTCTCCATCAATCTCGAATTCTCTCTCAAGCAATTCAAACAAAACTCGAGTCTTCCTCCTGGAACCCAAATTCTCCCGATCAAGAAAGGATTTATCATCTCCCGGCTCTCTCCAAGACTCTGGACTCTCTGGCCTAGCCGGAATCGCAGTCGAAGTCACCGGAAACCTTTACCTCCGTCGCCGGAACTCATCTCTGCCGTTCTTCATCGATTCGTTACGTTTCAGGGTAAGTATACTCTCCATCTCACTCATTTCAGTAACATTATCAAAAGCCCTCATTCAATTTGGGCTTCCATTATATAATTCGATCAGAATCAGAAATCAAATTTTAATAAAAATGATTTAATTGAACCCATGCTTAAACTCGATTTCCATACAATTAAGTTATATGAAAAGACTCTTAATAACCCATTAATCAAAAGCCCTAACAATTCCTGTGTTCAAAATACAAGAAACTCTCGATTCGTGTCTTATTTGGAATAGACACGGTCGCGCTAATCATCTAGCGCGGCCGTGCCTCGTTTAGCGCGGTCGTGTCGACTAGCAGCACGGTCGTGTCATCCGTCCAGACCTTGTCATGCCCTTTGGGCTAGTCTCTGTTGTGTCTAAAAATCATAGACGCGACCGTGCCGGGCTAAGGCACGGTCGTGCCTGATGACTTGTCTAGATTGTGCTCCTGATTGATCAACCCGGTCGCGCCTCGACTAGCGCGGTCGCGCCCGTGGCTTGAGCACGATCGTGCCCTTCCGAGGCACGGTCGTGCTAGACTCAGAATTTTTAACAGAATTATAATTTTTATATTTTAATCAGTAAATGTTTCAGATTTTATAAAAATATGTTTTCTGTATTTAAAAATAGATTAAAAGTTTAATCTTGGCATAAATGTAATTTATTGAAAAGTTTATAAAAATTAAATTTATATTTATCATCTTACACTTAAATGATATTTTAAATAATTAAGTTACAAAATTTATAAATAATGATGACTTATTTACTTTACATTTTAAATCAAAATCGTTTTATTTATTTATACTTAATTACAATTAATATTGACATTATTTCATAAACTATAGTTATACACTTATTTATTTAATTCAAACCTAATTAAATTGTTTCAAACATATTTTACCTCAAACTTTATATATTTTATTCAATCCTTTTTAAATACAAACCAATGGTTTTATATACAAATCCAACTTTCATTTTTAAACTTTATACATCTATGTGATTCAATGCATATTACTATTTAGGTTAAAGTGTGCTTTTCAAGGATCTTTTTGCTATCTATATTCCTTGTTAGCTTCACTTCCATACCAAGTGAATATTCACAACCCCTTTTACTCTTTTACACTTTTGGGGTGGAACATGAACTCTATACTCATTACACATTACACATTTACATTTACACAAACTACACAAGTGTAAAAAAAATCCTATTTACATACATGTGTGCAAAAATTTGAGCTTTGTGCCCGAGTGTTAGGTGTGTTTAACCTTTGTATGCTCTTATGTGCAATCATTAACTATACAAGCCGACGGTTTTCAATGATGGATCTATTGAGTCTGACAAACCCACCCATGGTACGCGGTGATTGAAACCGACAATACACTTTGTTTTGCATGCTAGTTACAAGGTTTGATTGTACATTTGGTTACACAATAGTTACTCCCCATGAACGCCTTATTTATCATGTCATGTAAAGGATTTGTTTTCAACTATATGCTATCTATATACAACTGTGTTATACTCACCAACTTTTTAGTTGACTTTATTTTATTCATGTTTCAGGCCCCAATATGTGAGATGGATTCAAGACGTGTTCAACATAGGATTTGGACTTAGCAAAATAAATCAAGAATTTTATGAATTGTTTATGTTTCTTGTTTGAATTTGATCTTGTACTTGGATTTATTGTAATGCAAATTTGACTTTAATATATTTCAATTTAGTCAACCATGTGCTATGAACAGTCTTACATGTCCCGCCCCGATGATTCCGCCATCGGTCGGGGTGTGACAGATTGGTATCAGAGCCTTGGTTATATGGATTTAGGTTATTAGACATCTTGACCTAGACTATAACTTTAGGACACCCACTTATGTTATGCTTCATGATTTTGTGCTATGTGCTACATGCTATGTGCTACATGCTTACCATGATTAATTATTATTATATTTGCTACCTTCTTTGTTAGAAATGCATGACTTATTAGGATATTCTTAAATAATAATTAAATAAATAACATCCTTTCCTATGGCCTAAACCTCTTATTATTCTTATCTTCTTTTTCTATCTTTATCCTTTCTAAGCATGTGGAAAATTCTTGAAGCAAAAATCTTTAAATAAAATTTTTATTTCTTCGTTGAGGTTTTTAAACTTGTTAAATTATTTGAGGACACGTGCAATCTGGAAGGGTGACACCTGTATTTTGGGTATTCTGTCTAGGAAAGCATTTCGCATAAATCCCAATCAACCGAGGGACCCGTATGCTTTCCTGGGAACTCCCGAGATGAGTGTTTACCTATAGGCTAAAGTATGTCTCCTTGAAAATTATATGAGTTTAAATTAACCTTAATATGCCTTAGTATTCAAGTGAATTTTTGTCACTTTTGAGTACAATCCAAACTATGATTATCTATCTTTTATTTTGTTATCTCATTCTATTAAATCCTAGCAATTCTCATAAGTTCTTACAATCTTTCTTGCCTTGTGTTTCAAATCTGTAGAATGCCTCCTCGTCGTGCTCCCGCCGCTAACGCCAACTCCGACATTGCTGCTATTCTTACTCAATTGGTGACACAACTCACCCAAGCCAATGGTGCCACTAATGGCAATGGAAGCAATAGTGGTAATAATGGTGGTAATGGTGGAAATGGTGGTAATCCATCCCAATGCACCTTCAAGCACTTCAATTCGTGCAATCCCCTAAAGTTTTATGGAACCGAAGGAGCTACCGGACTCCTCCAATGGTTCGAAAGTATTGAGAATACCTTTCTCAATAGTGACTGTCCCGACAACCTCCGTGTTCGTCATGTTACTAGTGTCCTTCAAAAGCGGGCACTTACATGGTGGAATGGGGAGAAAAGGAATAGGGGTGTTGATGTAGCTATGGCCTTACCTTGGGATGAGGTCAAAAGGCTTATGACCGAGGAGTTCTGTCCTCGCAATGAAGTGAAGAAGTTAGAGGCCGAATTTTGGGATCTTGCCCAAGATAGTGGGGAACACTTGGCTTACACAACTCGGTTCCATGAATTGAGTCTTCTTGTGGCCCACATGGTCACTCCATTATCTCGTTGCATCGAAAAGTACATTGGTGGGCTACCAAGACAAATTCAAGATACTGTCTTAGGTAGAAATCCTGCTACTTTGGAATATGCCATCCGCCTGTCTGCTACCCTAACCGATAATCATGTTAAAGCTGGAACTCTTACCAAAAAGGGTTCTAAGAAAGTTGCTGAAACCGTAACCCCTCCTAACCACACCAAAGAAGCTACAACCGAGCCCTCTCGCAACACTAGAAAGAGGAAGGTTAGAAATTTTGCTGTGGTTACTCCTGCTGTTCCCGTGAACCAAGCTGCACCTATGGTTCAAGCACCAGTCAAAAAGCCATATGGTGGAATTTACCCACTTTGTGCCACCTGCAACTATCATCATCCCCAAAACATCCCATGTCGCCTTTGTACTTATTGTGGGAGATATGGTCATACGGTTAATGTTTGTAGGACCAAAGCCCTTACGGGCCAAGTCAACCCTCCAAACCAAACCGTACCTCAAGTGGCTAATCAAGGTGCTCCCGCCATTGCTAATGGGCATGCTTGTTATGAGTGTGGTGACCCGAATCATTTTCGTAATCTATGTCCAAGGCTCGCAAATACTAGACAAGGTGGAGCTCGTGGGCGTGCTTTCAACATTAACGCCAACGAAGCTCAAGCCAACAACGACGTGGTTAATGGTACGTTCCTTGTTAATAGTCAATATGCCTCCATTTTGTTCGATACCGGTGCCGATAAAAGTTTTGTGTCACTTAATTTTGAGCCTTTACTTGCAAAGACACGATCCCAATTGGAGAAAACCTTCACCGTTGAAATAGCAAATGGTGACTCCCTTACAATTGAGTCTATTATCTATGATTGCTCTTTAGAACTTAATGATCATGCATTCCCAATCAACCTTATTCCAATGCCACTAGGAAGCTTTGACATTATCATAGGTATGGATTGGCTATCAAATCATCATGCCGAAGTTATTTGCTTTGAAAAGTGCATCCGAATTCCGCTACCTTCGGGAGAAACCTTAAGGGTTTTTGGTGAAAAGCCTTGCAAGGGTCTTAAATTGATGTCTTGTACTACTGCTCAAAAGTACTTGCGAAAGAAGTACATCGCCTTCCTAGCTCATATTGTTCAAAAGGATGTCAAGGAGAAGAGTATCCAAGACATTCCCATTATTCGAGATTTTCCCGAAGTGTTTCCTAAAGATTTATCCGGTCTTCCTCCCGTTCGTCAAGTCGAGTTCCGTATTGATCTCATGCCCGGAGCTAACCCTGTTGCTAGAGCTCCTTATTGTCTTGCACCTTCCGAAATGCAAGAGCTCGCAAGTCAACTTCAAGAACTCTCCGATAAAGGGTTCATTCGCCCGAGTCATTCACCGTGGGGTGCACCCGTCTTATTTGTAAAGAAGAAGGATGGATCATTTCGCATGTGTATTGACTATCGCGAACTCAATAAGCTTACTATCAAGAATCGCTATCCTTTGCCTAGAATCGATGATCTCTTTGATCAACTTCAAGGTTCTACGTGTTTCTCGAAGATTGATCTTCGATCTGGTTATCATCAGTTCCGTGTTCAAGAAGATGACATTCCTAAGACTGCTTTCCGAACAAGGTATGGTCATTACGAGTTCATGGTTATGCCTTTTGGATTAACCAATGCACCCGCAGTTTTCATGGACCTCATGAATCGTGTGTGCAAACCGTACCTTGATAAATTCGTGATCGTTTTCATTGACGATATCTTAATCTATTCCAAGACTAAAGCCGACCATGAAGAACACCTTAGATTGGTTTTGGACCTTTTAAAGAAAGAACAACTATATGCCAAGTTCTCCAAATGTGAATTTTGGTTAAAAGAAGTTCAATTTCTTGGTCACATTGTCAACGACAAGGGTATTCATGTTGATCCTGCTAAGATTGAAACGGTTAAGAATTGGAATGCCCCGAAGACTCCTACCGAAGTTCGTTCGTTCCTTGGTCTTGCGGGTTATTACCGTCGTTTCATCTCAAACTTCTCAAAGATTGCTGTCCCTCTTACCGCCTTGACCTATAAGGGTAAAGCTTATGAATGGGGACCGAAGCAAGAAGAAGCTTTCCAAACTCTTAAGCAAAAGTTGTGCAATGCTCCCATCTTGACTCTCCCCGATGGAAATGATGATCTAGTTGTCTATTGTGATGCTTCTAACCAAGGTCTTGGTTGTGTCCTCATGCAACGAGGCAAAGTGATCGCTTATGCATCAAGACAACTCAAAATTCATGAAAAGAATTATACGACGCACGACCTCGAGTTGGGTGCGGTCGTATTCGCGTTAAAGATTTGGAGACACTACCTATATGGCACGAAATGTGTGGTATTCACCGACCACAAAAGTCTTCAACATATCTTCAACCAAAAAGAACTCAATATGAGGCAACGACGTTGGGTCGAACTCCTTAACGACTACGACTGCGAGATTCGTTACCATCCCGGCAAAGCGAATGTTGTAGCCGATGCTTTGAGTCGAAAAGACCATGTTATGCTTCATTGCGCCCGTATTCAATCCGATATTCAAACCCGTATCCTGGAAGCTCAACACGTCTCGGTTACCGAGGGTAACATGTATGAAGAAATGTCGTGTGGTGTTGAACTTCTTCTTGAATCTAAACCCAATGGCTTACTATATTACTTGAACCGTATTTGGGTTCCCGATCGCGATGATCTCCGTGCAATTCTCATGAACGAGGCTCATAAGACTCGTTATTCTATTCATCCTGGTGAGGATAAAATGTACCAAGATCTTCGTCAGCTTTATTGGTGGCCCGGTATGAAGAAGGACATTGCTCTTTATGTTGCCAAATGCTTAACTTGCTCCAAAGTCAAAGCCGAACATCAGCGTCCTTCTGGTTTGCTTGAACAACCGGAAATTCCCGTGTGGAAATGGGAGAATTTAGCTATGGATTTCATTACCAAGCTCCCTCGCACCTCGAGTGGTTATGATAGTATTTGGGTGATCATTGATCGACTCACCAAATCTGCCCACTTTTTGCCTATTCGTGAAGACTTCAAAGTGGAGAAACTTGCCCGAATTTACATTGATGAAATTGTGAGCCGTCATGGTGTTCCCTTGAACATAATATCTGATAGAGACGCTCGGTTCACTTCTCGATTTTGGCAATCTCTCCAATCTGCTCTTGGTACTCGTTTGGATTTGAGCACGGCTTACCATCCCCAAACTGATGGCCAAACCGAGCGAACAATCCAAACTCTTGAAGACATGCTTAGAGCTTGTGTAATCGATTTTGGTGGCAATTGGGATTCACATTTATCCCTTATTGAGTTTTCTTATAACAATAGCTACCACATAAGTATCAACATGGCTCCATTCGAAGCTCTCTATGGTCGCAAGTGTCGTTCTCCGATCTGTTGGAACGAGATTGGTGAAGCACAAATCACCGGTCCCGAGTTAATTCAAGAAACTTCCGACAAGATTATTCAAATCCGTGACAATATCCGAGTAGCAAGGAGTCGACAAAAGAATTATGCCGACAAGCGTCGAAAACCCTTGGAATTCCAAGTCGGTGATCTCGTTCTTCTTAAGGTATCTCCATGGAAGGGTGTGATCCGTTTTGGAAAGAAAGGCAAGTTATCACCTCGTTATGTTGGTCCATTCAAAATCCTTGAAAGGATTGGGAAAGTGGCTTACAAGCTCGAGTTACCTCCATCTCTTGGCAATGTGCATCCTACATTTCATATATCTAATCTAAAGAAGTGTCTCGCTGATGAAAATCTCCATATACCGCTTGACGACGTGCGCATTGATGAAACGATGCACTTCGTTGAGAAGCCGGTGGAAATTATGGATCGTTAAGTCAAGCAACTCAAGCGAAGTCGTATTCCTATCGTCAAAGTTCGTTGGGAGTCTAAGCGTGGTCCTGAGTACACTTGGGAACGAGAAGACCAAATGAAGCTCAAGTACCCTCATCTTTTTACTATTAATGTTGTTTCCTCTAGCTAAATTTCGGGACGAAATTCTCTCAACATGGGGAGACTGTAACATTTCTGATTTTTAGTATTCATATTTCAATTCAATGTAATGAAATTTCAAGTTCTATACTCGTGCAATGTCTCAATATTTTTCCCGCGGTAAATAAAATGCAATGATTCTATACAAGTTCGCAAGTTTTACTCGATTATATGCACATAAACGCTATACAAGTAACTATATATTTCAAATTTATAAAACCTGAAAAGTCAAGGACTAAAGTTGAAAATTTATCAAGAAACCCTAGTTAGCACGGTCGTGCTTCGATCTAGCACGGTCGCGCCAAGTGCCTCGGCACGATCGCGCGGCTGGTCCTGGAACGATCGCGCCCGGTTCCTAAACACGGTCGCGCCTGCGAAACAGTCGAAACGTAAATGTGATTTCAAAACGCTCAATCGTTCGAATTTCAAATCCGATTACGTTTCTTTTCCTTTAACGCGAGTTATACCATTTTCAATTACTCAACGCCTCAGTTTTTCTCCATCAATCTCGAATTCTCTCTCAAGCAATTCAAACAAAACTCGAGTCTTCCTCCTGGAACCCAAATTCTCCCGATCAAGAAAGGATTTATCATCTCCCGGCTCTCTCCAAGACTCTGGACTCTCTGGCCTAGCCGGAATCGCAGTCGAAGTCACCGGAAACCTCTACCTCCGTCGCCGGAACTCATCTCTGCCGTTCTTCATCGATTCGTTACGTTTCAGGGTAAGTATACTCTCCATCTCACTCATTTCAGTAACATTATCAAAAGCCCTCATTCAATTTGGGCTTCCATTATAGAATTCGATCAGAATCAGAAATCATATTTTAATAAAAATGATTTAATCGAACCCATGCTTAAACTCGATTTCCATACAATTAAGTTATATGAAAAGACTCTTAATAACCCATTAATCAAAAGCCCTAACAATTCCTGTGTTCAAAATACAAGAAACTCTCGATTCGTGTCTTATTTGGAATAGACACGGTCGCGCTAATCATCTAGCGCGGCCGTGCCTCGTTTAGCGCGGTCGTGTCGACTAGCAGCGCGGTCGTGTCATCCGTCCAGACCTTGTCATGCCCTTTGGGCTAGTCTCTGTTGTGTCTAAAAATCATAGACGCGACCGTGCCGGGCTAAGGCACGGTCGTGCCTGATGACTTGTCTAGATTGTGCTCCTGATTGATCAACCCGGTCGCGCCTCGACTAGCGCGGTCGCGCCCGTGGCTTGAGCACGATCGTGCCCTTCCGAGGCACGGTCGTGCTAGACTCAGAATTTTTAACAGAATTATAATTTTTATATTTTAATCAGTAAATGTTTCAGATTTTATAAAAATATGTTTTCTGTATTTAAAAATAGATTAAAAGTTTAATCTTGGCATAAATGTAATTTATTGAAAAGTTTATAAAAATTAAATTTATATTTATCATCTTACACTTAAATGATATTTTAAATAATTAAGTTACAAAATTTATAAATAATGATGACTTATTTACTTTACATTTTAAATCAAAATCGTTTTATTTATTTATACTTAATTACAATTAATATTGACATTATTTCATAAACTATAGTTATACACTTATTTATTTAATTCAAACCTAATTAAATTGTTTCAAACATATTTTACCTCAAACTTTATATATTTTATTCAATCCTTTTTAAATACAAACCAATGGTTTTATATACAAATCCAACTTTCATTTTTAAACTTTATACATCTATGTGATTCAATGCATATTACTATTTAGGTTAAAGTGTGCTTTTCAAGGATCTTTTTGCTATCTATATTCCTTGTTAGCTTCACTTCCATACCAAGTGAGTATTCACAACCCCTTTTACTCTTTTACACTTTTGGGGTGGAACATGAACTCTATACTCATTACACATTACACATTTACATTTACACAAACTACACAAGTGTAAAAAAAATCCTATTTACATACATGTGTGCAAAAATTTGAGCTTTGTGCCCGAGTGTTAGGTGTGTTTAACCTTTGTATGCTCTTATGTGCAATCATTAACTATACAAGCCGACGGTTTTCAATGATGGATCTATTGAGTCTGACAAACCCACCCATGGTACGCGGTGATTGAAACCGACAATACACTTTGTTTTGCATGCTAGTTACAAGGTTTGATTGTACATTTGGTTACACAATAGTTACTCCCCATGAACGCCTTATTTATCATGTCATGTAAAGGATTTGTTTTCAACTATATGCTATCTATATACAACTGTGTTATACTCACCAACTTTTTAGTTGACTTTATTTTATTCATGTTTCAGGCCCCAATATGTGAGATGGATTCAAGACGTGTTCAACATAGGATTTGGACTTAGCAAAATAAATCAAGAATTTTATGAATTGTTTATGTTTCTTGTTTGAATTTGATCTTGTACTTGGATTTATTGTAATGCAAATTTGACTTTAATATATTTCAATTTAGTCAACCATGTGCTATGAACAGTCTTACATGTCCCGCCCCGATGATTCCGCCATCGGTCGGGGTGTGACACATACGCATATTATTGAATTTCAAGTGTGACGTGTACTAACGAGTTTTGCATCTGGGTAAGTGTTGCAGAGAAGTGTGTTGTTTGGCGTTCGTGTAAAAAGGTGGTAGTTAGGTTTTAGCTCTTCTGTTGAGGCTTGTAGGGGTAGTTAACGTCTAAGCGGTATGGATCTTACATAATCAATCCAGTAGAACGTGTGTTGTAACTAATCAAATTTCACGTATCATGTAATCAGTGTAGCATTGGGTATATTGGTACCATGTGGTCGTGTTGTGTATATTGTGAATGTGTATACGCATATTATTGAATTTCAAGTGTGACGTGTACTAACGAGTTTTGCATGTGGGTAAGTGTTGCGGAGAAGTGTGTTGTTTGGCGTTCGTGTAAAAAGGTGGTAGTTAGGTTTTAGCTCTTCTATTGAGGCTTGTAGGGGTAGTTAACGTCTATGCGGTATGGATCGTTTCTTGGAGCGGCAAGATAAAGATAACGAGGAGGTTCAGAAAAACATTCGGGGAGATGTGTTTACAATTTCTGATCTTTGTTTGAAAATAGGAATTTGTAAATTGTTCTTGGTTGTAGATATATAAAGTAGTGAAATCATTGAGTTACATAATTCAAATAAATAGACAGTTTATAGGAAAAACTTTTAAATTTTTTTTTCAATTATTAATAAGAGAATAACTTTAAGATGAATTATTGGCTTAAACAAGTAGTCGTATATTGATTTAGCCACGGTTTAGGAATAATTACTTAAATGAGGAAAATCATAATTATTTATCAATTCGAAATAATATTTTTATAACGTAGGTTGTATTAAGTTCCCTTACACAGTGAAAATGTTTATGGAAAAATTTATATTTGTGATACTCTCTAAAAGTTTGATAAACGTTTGGTTTGGAAATAACGAGGTTGTTTAATTCTAATAGGTTGGGTCGTTTACGAAGGAGATTGTCGGTAGTGTACTAAATCGTGTTGAATGAAGAAGGTGATACTTGGAAAATTTTGATGAAAATATGATGGGTGTAATTCATACTCAACGTGTCAAATTAACGAAATAATAACTTTAGGGTTGGAATATATAAAGTTGATTAAATGTTGAAATGTTAAACATTACTCAAAATATAGGGAAATGGTTTTCATACTGAATAATTAAAGACAATAAATAATAATAAAAAAAATAATTTTGTTAACGTCCCTTGTAGCTTTCCACTAGAAGGAGAATAATTCCCAAGACGAGCACCGCTATGGTCACTCGGGTAGCCGATCTGGCTTCAGCTTTAGCCGTCTCCGCACGGTGCTCCAGTATTTCTTTTTCAAGAATGGAGATTAACTCCTTTTGGTACGCTATTTGGTTTGCTAGGCTATCCATCCTTTGTCCTTGCAAGTCGTGCATTATCCCCTGCTCCATCCTTTGCCTCTCAAATTCTAAGGTCCTTACATATTGGTGGATGTCATAGGTTGGAATTCCCATAACACTAGTGGGTGCCGTGGTATGCCTTACCCAAGGGTTAGGATGGTACGGGTTGGGCATTAGATATGGGTCTCTTAGTGGGGGTGATCTAGGTGTTCGAAGTCTTGGGCTGGTGTTCCTAGTCCAATCTTCCCTTACATCAAACCTTGGCCTGGCAGTTGGGGGTGGTGGTGACCGATACACGGGTGCCCTGATGTCTTCTTCCCAATCCGACTCTGCTCCGGGACGGTATACTGGAGAGGAAGGAGAGTAGGAGTCCATGTCTAGCAGAGAAACAATGAGAAGGTTGCAAGCGATAATGAAATACTGAGTGTTAAATATAGGAGTTCTCATAGGTTTAGAGTTTGACTAGTCATAACACCGAGTCTTCACAATAGTATTTTAGAAATACACTTGACCTATAAGCAATGTATCCCTGAGGAGAATTCCCAGGAAAGAGGGGTGGGTCACTAAGACACACTTAAGTACCCTGTATTTCCTTAGCCAGAATCCCTCATGGGCCTACACACTCTTCCAGCCATCGTATATTAATGACACTATTGTTGGGCTCATGGTTATGATGAGAATTATTGTGGACTGGGCCTTAAGGCCCGAAAGTAAGGTTTATGCATTTCAGTGGGCTTCTTCTTCTTGGAAGTTAGATGGGCTTCTTAGTTTATTATTAATGGGTCTTAGGCCCAATAGTTTAAGTTTAGAAAACAAGAGGTGATGGTATCATGTGTGTGAGTTCAAAGGTGTATGAAGAATTTGGTGTGTATGTGTGTGTGTTAAGCTTAGGATATCACTTAATGAAACACATAGGTAGCATGCAGATAGTAATGAATGTAAGCACAAACGTTATCAGGTAGTGTGACACATAAGTCATCATGTATTGCATCATGTAGTGTAATTACTTATGATAGTATATAGAAATATTTCTACAAGAAGTAATCATGTAACATGTAGTAGCATGGCATTGTATGAGTGTCCTAAGGTTATAGTCTAGGTCAAGAGTGTCTAATAACCTAATTCCCTATAACCAAGGCTCTGATACCAATCTGTCACACCCCAACCGACGGCGGAATACGTCGGTGCGGGACATGTAGACTGTTCAAAAGCTCAAGGTTTACTAAAGTTGAAATATTTAAACAACCAATTTCATTAAATCATCAAATTCCACAATACAAGAATAGAAAATACATAAATAGTTTCTTTAAATTTCATTCTAGGTCCTCGGTCCTAAGTGAAGCAACTTGTACTTATTCTCAAGCATTGGTACCTGAATCATGATGAAAATGAGAGGGTCAACTATAAATAGTTGGTGAGCATACATAGGTTTTGACACCACAAATAAAGTTCAAAGTGTTTTATACAATTCATACGATACATGGTATATAAGGCATTTATGGAGAATCTATAGTTAAGCTAGGTGTACAATCAAACCTTGTGACTGAGGCATAACACGCAGGTTACCCTAATGTAATGTCGGTAACAAACACCCTACCCGGGTGGGTTTGTCAGACTCAATAGATCTATCAATGTTAACCGTTGGCTTGTACTGAGTTAATGATTGTACTAATGTCATGTATATGTAGTCTTAACTCATAGCATTCAAGCATAAAATACAAATAACACATAGCATCATATTAGTGAATTGTATATGAGTAATTGCAAAGAATTCAAAGTGTAATCATGTTTCACCACAAAAAGTGTAAAATGTAAAAAAAAAGGGGCTATGTAAAACTCACCTGTATCAAAGATGTTGATAGCACAAGAGACTAGGTATCAAAGTGATCCTTGCAACTCAAAACGTTAACCTAGAGTGTATTGTATATGAATCTAGATTAATAATGTGCACAATAATCTATGGCCAAGTCTAGGATTGAAATGAATGTGTTTACAAAAGGGCTTGAGTTGTAATATGTAAAGGAGTGTGTAGGTGATTGTGGTTTGTACTTGAATGAGTGTTTTATAAAATGAAAAATTGAAATGGATAGTTTTAGAATAATTAAATTAGGGTTTGAGTTTGAATAACTAAATAAATCAAATAATTATTATCTATTTATTTAGTGAGAAAAGTAGTGTGAAATTTATATTTATTGAAATATAAATTAAATAAATAATTTTACTTCATTTATTTATTTATGAAGATATGTAAATACTATTGGTTCATAAATTTAAAGCTTAGATATAATCTAAACTCTAAGTGCATTTGTAAATACAATTTACTTAAATGCTAAATAAATTTATTTGTATTTATCCTTTGAAATATATATGCGAAAATAAATTTAGTTAAAAATTTAAATAGATTATTTAAGCATATATATATTTAGGTATAGTCTTAATTGCTTTTATAATATATAACTTGAATTTATAAAAACCTTGTAAAAGTATTAATAAAATTTTGTCACCAAATTTATACATTAAATGGATGAATTTCTCAAAAAAAAAATATAATTTACATTGAGTATTTAACAAATAAATTTACAAAAATAGAGATTTTTTATGCAAAAATTGTGGAACTTGTTTTATTCTGTTCTAATAAATGTAGGGTTTATAAAAATAATTTTTTTTATAATTTTTGGGGCATTAAAAACGGTTTTTAAAATTTAAACAGGCCCTGGGACTCGAACCCGGGTCTGTGCTGCGTGGATCGGATGAGTAAACTACTGGACCAAGGGACTGATACTTGTAATCAGTTGGTTCGGGTTCGTATTAACAAGGAAGGACAGGGGATCCGGGCTTCGCTTTAGGGTCTGCGCAAAAAGAACAGGCCGGATATGTGGGCCGTGGGTTTCGAACCCACGCTTCTCGGTTCGATGGCACAAGGTATTTACCAGTCGGACCGAGGGGTTTCGCTGGTTGATTATGGACTCTAATTAAATATGAATACTAAATTATTAACAAACCTAATTTCGAATACCCATTAACCCGCCATGAACCCTAGTTCCAATTGGTCCCGATACCCTTTGTCATCGTGAATCGGCAGAGGGGTTTTGATAACCTTGTGATTATGAATCGAATGGTACAAATCTTACCTGAATTGATTGTGGCACGAGTGCGGTCGGCTACGGGTTTTCTCCGAGTGTTCTTGGTGATCGACAGGAACTCCGAGATGTAATGGGGTTCGATTGAGAGTTGGGAGGGTTTGAGTGATTGATTACGAGTGTGAGTGAGGGTTTTAATTCGTTTAATTTCACCTTATCGCACGATTTGATTAATGATTTGAATGTGGCGGCTGTTTCGGTGGTTTTACGCGTTAATTCGGCCGAATGTGGGTGAATTGGGTCATGTTTTTGGGTTGGATACATACGTGTTCAATCACTGCATGATTTGCAGGGGAATAACGCGTTTAATCCTTTGATTGAGGGTTGATTCGAACGCGGTTTGACTTCTGAGAAGTCAAACTGTTCAAAATTTGAACTTTGGCCGCGGGTTTGATCGAATTGGTATGATATATGGTCCAGGATTGGATCGGTCTTTGATTGTGTAACTACAGTAGACCAATCCAGTAAGAACCCGACTGATTGTAGCCTTGGATTATCAAGAACCGGCCTGGTTTGACTTTTGGAGTCCAAATCGGTCAAAGGTTTTGAGTTGTGGTCAACATTGGGGTCAAAGGTCAAATTTTAAAGATGTAGGTTCAATTCGTGGGTTCATAAGGGTTAAGGGAGGTTTAAAAGGTTCAAGAATAAAGCTTTCATTTTCTTTTATGAAAATCTAGTTTGTTATAATTATTTTATAAGAAAATAAATTGTATATATTTGTTTTTATAAAATAATTAGGTGTGCAAATGAATTAATTCATATAGTTATATATTTATACATAAGTATAAAATATGTAAAAGCTTAATAAGTTTTATTTTTGATTTAATAAATTTATATATTTATATATGTATATGTATGTGCATAAATTGATTCATGATTAAGATAGTGAAATAATGTGAAGATATTGAGTCGAACGAGTACAAGATCGTCATTATTGTAAAACAAGGAAAAATAAAGTGAAATAATGCTCGGGAAAATTAATGTGGGTGAATTGGGTCATGTTTTTGGGTTGGATACATACGTGTTCAATCACTGCATGATTTGCGGGGGAATAACGCGTTTAATCCTTTGATTGAGGGTTGATTCGAACGCGGTTTGACTTCTGAGAAGTCAAACTGTTCAAAATTTGAACTTTGGCCGCGGGTTTAATCGAATTGGTATGATATATGGTCCGGGATTGGATCGGTCTTTGATTGTGTAACTACAGTAGACCAATCCAGTAAGAACCCGACCGATTGTAGCCTTGGATTATCAAGAACCGGCCTGGTTTGACTTTTGGAGTCCAAATCGGTCAAAGGTTTTGAGTTGTGGTCAACATTGGGGTCAAAGGTCAAATTTTAAAGATGTAGGTTCAATTCGTGGGTTCATAAGGGTTAAGGGAGGTTTAAAAGGTTCAAGAATAAAGCTTTCATTTTCTTTTATGAAAATCTAGTTTGTTATAATTATTTTATAAGAAAATAAATTGTATATATTTGTTTTTATAAAATAATTAGGTGTGCAAATGAATTAATTCATATAGTTATATATTTATACATAAGTATAAAATATGTAAAAGCTTTATAAGTTTTATTTTTGATTTAATAAATTTATATATTTATATATATATGTATGTGCATAAATTGATTCATGATTAAGATAGTGAAATAATGTGAAGATATTGAGTCGAACGAGTACAAGATCGTCATTATTGTAAAACAAGGAAAAATAAAGTGAAATAATGCTCGGGAAAATTATGGTTGTTACAGAGGTGATGCGAGGAGTTTTGGCGTTTTTCTAGGCGACCGGTGAGGTGCTCTTATGAGATGCCTATGCTTATATCTCGGGAATTTGGAGCACGAAAGCAAGGGGTGAAGCGGTGAGAGCAGATGATGAAAGTGTTTACGTGGATGCTTGACCATAAATGTTTATGATGAGATCAAGGGGATGGCGCTGAAGATTTCAGCACAGAGTTAACAAGGTGACGAAGGACCTTCATGGAACACGTTCCATATAAAGAATTCAATCTAGGTGAGAAACCAGATGAAAAGGGATGTTTTCCCTGGGCGAGACGATGAATAGCTGAGGCTTGGGAGCAGACGGACTTCGTGTTCGTAAAATTATAAACGGGATGCGGTCGGTGATCGCATGGTAATGAAGTAAAGAGATACCATGGTAGAGGAATTTTGTGGAGACAAGTGTAGCTTCGTACAAGCTCCTGGAGATCATCAGAGGAGGACAAGGGAAGTACTCTTACGAGTAAGGCAGGGATGCCTGGGTTTTTAGAAATCATCGCATGATGGCGATCAAGATATGAGACCAGGAGTATGACAACTTTAATGTGGGAGAACGATAAATGTTCCTAGACGTGAAAGACAAGAAGCCTACCTGCGAAGATGACTGTTAGAGTGACGAGGTCAACAAGTTTATATAGGAGATAAATGCAATTGTGCACATGAGCCGAGATGAAAGTGTGACAGGTGAGCAGATAACCGGCAGTGTTGTGCTAAACAATACTAGAGATGATATGTGCAATATTCTTAAGGGCATTAAGAGCGACGAGGTATTGTCAAGGACAATGAAAACGAGACCTACATGGAAGGATGGATATTCAAGGCAATCACAGATGGTAACTTCTAGCAAGTGTCGGGATAACGATAGTGGGAAGTGAAGCCGTTTGGCTAATGACCGGAGAGATGAGAGGCGAAGGAATGGGTAGGTGGAACCTACAAGTCACAAAGTTGAAAGCGAGAAACAGAGAAGATTTCTTTAAACACCAAGGCTTGTGGCTGGGTGGAAAAGTAAGGATCAGGATTATATATATACGAAAGAGAACGGGTAGCACCTAAGGGTTTTGGTGCACAAATAAGAATGGAGAGGAGAAGTTATGTGGTTTATGCCGACGCAGGATTCGAGGACGAATCCTCTTTTAAGGGGGGTAGACTTGTAATATCTCAAAAACCCTTGAGCGAAAGATTCGGGTTAGTGGACTAACTGAATCTTTACTAAATGTCTAGGTTGGCAGGGATTGCCACGTAAAGCTTTAGTTAACAAGAATAAAAGGACCGGATAACCGTTTAATGTCTAGTTCGGGATAAAAATGTACGAGATGGTTTTATAGGGGATGAAGCAAAACTTGTAGCCATTTAAATACCACTTTAAACAAAAACTCTAAACCATTCGGTTGTGGGGGTTTGCAAACGGCAGGAAAGAGCAAGAGGGAGAGAGAGGCCGGCGAACGGGATAGCTACGGTGGTTTCGAGTAGGGTTCGCGTGACGGGAGCAAGCATTTAGACATGTAAACCTCGGTTTCTATTCGTTTACATGTTTACCTTTGTTTTACTAGGGATACGATTAGGGTTTGAGTTTCACGGTCGGCTTTGGGGTGTTGGCCGTGAATAATGATCACGATGGTGAAGATGCCGATGGCCGGTTGTGACGATGGTTACAGGGATCGTAGGAGGTGGTGCGTGGTAGGAACGGCCGAGAGAGAGAAGGAGAGACCGGGAGAGGGGTGACTTGGTGGTGGCCTCGGGGTTAGCCGGAATCGACGACGGCGACAGGTGGGGGTACCGGTGGTCACGGAGGGGCTGCTGTGGCGGTGTTTGATGGTGGCAGACGGCGGAGCACGCTTGATATTGTATCCGGTTAGGGTTCTTCTCGGGTAAGAGTGGTGGCGGGTGCACAAGAGTGTTGCCAGATAATGAAACCCGACGGTAGCACACGACAGGCTACGGTTGGTGATGATACTCGATGGTGGTGGTTCACGATGGTGAACGGGGAAGGGCATTGGATCGGGATACACCCGATTAGGGTTTTGTGAATGTAGAGTTGCATGTCGAGTTTGGTCATGCATGGGAGTCTTGGCTCATGTACGTGTGACTTACGAGACTAATGCCTTGCATTGCACGTGAACGTGCATGCATACGGGTTCTAGACGAGTCCAGGGTAACCCGGTTTGGACAGTTACGTGAATTAGGGTTTTTGCATGGATGAAAAGACGTGCGGATGACACGAGTATCGGGAATAATTATATTTATACGTATTTGACACATGTTTAGGACGTACTCTAACCGTGTGGTCATACGTTGTCAGGTTGGGTTCGAGCGGGAATGAACGGTTTGCAGAGCAAGGAATTAGACTCAGTAACTGGTGAGTTTCTAATCCCCTCTTTTAAACGTTTTACTGTTTTAGGGCTATCGTACATACTCGCATGTTTTATTAAATGAACATTTTACGAGTTATGATTTAAACTTGAAGTGTTTTATGAGATCGTTATGTAATAATGAAGTTAAGGGTCGTTATGGGGTCCTTAGGGTGGGCGAACAAGAGTGGTGATGATCTGTGTGTGTCATCTTATGAGTTAGTCAGGATGAGTCGGGAATTTAGTTAAACATGTAATGGTTATATAAGTAGAGTTAGCATGGGAACTCATACGTGGTTCATTAACGAGTCGGGTAGATGTTAATATGCTGTCATGCGTCATGTGTTTGATGTTGTGTGCATTGTGTCGTTATCCTCGTGACACGGTGGGTATCATGTGTACATGGATTTATGTGGTGTCCATAGTTTATACGGACTAGAAGTCGGTATGGTGATTGTGTGTCGTATAATTACCTATTTGTAAAGAGATAAGTAATGTGTCTGGACGATAAGAGGATACGCCTAAAGTAGGAGTTTTATTACACACGTAAGTGATCCGTGAAAGGGTGGTGAGTCGTAGTACCTGTCAAGGTAGTATCAAGTGTATATATATGTGTTTCTTTGTGTGCTTGCATCGTTATCCGTGTTTAAGGTCAACTGCTGAATAAAGAGTGATAACGGTACAGAGTTCAAAAACAACATAATGGAACTCTTCTGCCTTAAGAAGGGAATTCATCATGAATTCAGTGACCTTATACTCCTCAGCAGAACGGAAGAACAGAACCCTAATTGAGACTGCAAGGACAATGCTGTCAGACGCCAAGCTTCCCATAACGTTCTGAGCGGAAGCAGTCAACACAGCTTATCACGTCTTAAATAGAGTTCTGGTGGTTAAGAGGCACAACAAAACTTGTTATGAGCTAATCAACAATCGTCCTCCAAATCTTGACTACCTAGTTCCTTTTGGTAGTCCATGCTCTTTATTGTTACAATACAAAGATCATAACTCTAAATTTCATGCATAATTGGTGGAAGGCATCTTCTTAGGATATGTTTCCAATTCGCCATGTAAGAGAGTGTACAGTATTGAGAGTAGGACTGTGGAAGAATGGTTCTACGTGGAGTGCAGTATATACAACACTCCACCAGAGCCAACTGGTCCAGCTTGGGGTTTTGATTATGATACACTGTTTAAGTCTTTTAATCTTCCCGATCTATCTGCTGAAGATGCTGCAAAACTGTATCAATACCTTAATGACAGCGACAACTCCAACTTCACAACAAGAAAAACGGTACCTATCAATACCTTAATGCTGCATCTGCATCTGGAACTCTTGACAGTGACAATGGAGATGAAGTTCATGTTGAAGGAAACGATGCTCAAGCTGATCCTAATGTTCACGTAGGAAATAATGCTCCAGTTGATCCAATCAACATTGAGTCATCTGCGGGTACACTTGATATGGGGGAGTTGAGCACTAACCTTGAGTCAGCAATTCAAGAAACCATTGTACCAGAAACAAGAATTCATCAAAATCACCTAATTGAAAACATTATTGGTGATCCTAATGCCGGTGTTCAAACACGTCACAAGACCGTTGCTGAGAATACAAGTCTTTATGCTTAAATTCTAAGCACAGGCATTATGGAATCTTGTTTACAAGTTGCTTTCGTATCCCAGATAGAGCCTAAAAATGTGAAGGAGTCTCTAACTGGTAACTACTGGATAGAGGCAATGCAAGATGAGCCATCTCAATTCCAAAAGTTACATGTATGGATCTGGTTGACCTTCCGAAAGGTGTACACCCAATAGGAACCAGATGGGTGTTCAAATTTAAAACTGATGATCGGCACGTTGTGGTGAAGAATAAAGCAAGATTGATTGTTTAGGGATTTTATCAACAAGTAGGGTTGGATTATACCGAGGTGTATGCCCCAGTAGCTAGACTTGAAGCTATTCGTTTATTTTTGGCTTATGCTTCTTTTGTTGACTTCAAAGTCTACAACTTGATGTTAAAAGTGCTTTCTTTTATGGAAAGGTACATAAAGAAGTCTATGTCACTAAACCACCAGGCTTTGAAGATCCTTAGAATCCCTATAAAGTATATAAGCTTGACAAAGCACTTTATGGTCTTCATCAAGCCCTTAGAGCGTGGTATGAAACTCTCTCAAAGCATTTATTGTCCAATGGTTTCGACCAAGGACAAATTGACTCGACTCTCTTCATACGGAAAGCCGGAAGTGATCTTATTTTAGTCCAAGTATATGTTGATGACATAATCTTTGGGTCTACAAGTGAAGATATGTGTATAGAATTCGAGCAGGTGATGAAGTCTAAGTTTGAAATGAGCAATATGGGGGAATTAACATTCTTTCTAGGACTGCAAGTGAGTCAACAGGAAAATGAAATTTACCTGCATCAAACTAAGTATGTGCAGGACATTTTGTCAAAGTACAAAATGAATGATTGTGCTACTTATAGCACACCTATCCCGATCAATCATGGTCTGCATCCAGACAAAGATAGAAAGGATGTGGATTGCAAGTTGTACAGTGGGATGATCGGATCTCTGATGTATCTTACAGCTTCAAGACCTGACATAATGTTTGCTGTCAGCTTATGCTCAAGGTTTCAATCTCAACCAAAGGAATCTCATATGATTGTTGTAAAGAGGATTTTTAGATACCTAAAAGGGAAACCCCGATTAGGTCTATGCTACTCTAAGCAACAATCATTTGATATCAAAGCTTATACAGATTCTGATTATGGTGGATGGAACCTAGATAGAAAATTAACTTCTGGTGGCTGTCAATTCTTAGGAGAGAGATTGGTCTCCTGGCAGTGTCAAAAGCAATCAACTGTTTCTGTATCAACATGTGAAGCAGAATACATTACTGCTACAAGCTGCTGTTCTCAGATCTTATGGATTCAACAACAATTAAGAGACCATGGCTTGAATTACACTGGAACTCCTATGTTCATTGACAACACTGCTACCATGTCCATCACAAACAATCCGTCGAAACATTCCAAAACTAATCATATTGAAATTCGTCACCTCTTCATCCGTGACTGTGCTGAAAAGCATTTAATTGAACTTGTAAAAGTTCACACAGACGATAATCTTGCCAATTTATTCACTAAATCTTTTGATCGTACCCGTTTTGAACATCTTATCAACATGATAGGAATGTTCAATCCAGAATGAAAACATTTTTCAAAACAAATTTGTATCTTGGAAGTTACTTTTTCTTTTCCAAATTTTTAAATTTATGTTAAAACTTTTAAGAAAAACCAAACAAAATATAAAACTCTCAAAATCTCAATGTCATTTGAAGACAAGAGGATGTGATTGCACACCAGGAAATGATCTAAATTTCTTAGATTGCACAATTGGAAAATGATTGCACTATGACTACTTAATTTTTTTTTGGATTGTCAGTAGGCTACAAGCATTCATTAAATCATTAGTAATGTGAAAAACCTAAATATCTTTCCTACAAATGTGATTTGAACACATGTGATGTTGTGTGTGTGCGTATAAGATCAACAAAAGATCATTATCAGATAAAAAATGTAAGATTTTGGCTAGTATTATCTTTTGAGACTAGTTTCGGGTTATGTCTTTAGCACAATTTTTCGGTACACTTCACTGTCCATACTCACAAGTATGCAATATGAAGTTGTGCCAAGATACATTTTGGCATACAACCGTCAAGCATATACTACCCCTTGGATCACATCTGTTCCATTGAAGACATCTAGATAATAGTTGGATCCCATTACCTGAATCTTCGGATTCCATATCTATTAGCATGAATTATTATATGCACTAAAGAAAAACCTCACAAACCAAGATAAATGAATCACTCGATTCTGAATCTTATGATTCTTGATAATCCTTATGGATTATGGTTGATTTTTCTGTGATAAATGATGTAACTTCAACCTGGAGATCCAAATAATCCTTGAGAAAATCTTAGATGTTTTGAAGATAATGCATTTACCTTCCGTTCACATGACCGTGGGGTACACTTTATAGTACTCTAAATAGTACCGTAACTCACATGAATTTGATCCAAGAATTCTTATAGTTTCAAATAATATAATACTGACAATTTGAATTAACAAAATGTGTATTTTTTAATTAGTCATAATATGATCCCAATTTCTTTGAAATTTACTTTGTATCATGTTTAAGCCTTTACGTTCGCATGACATGCATGCGGGTAAGGAATCGGCTTGAGTTTATACATTTTGTGGAGTTAGGGTTTTGCATGCGTATGCATGTACATGTATGTACATGCATGGGAAACTGGGTAAGTATTCGGTTTCTAAACCGGTCCATGGTAAGCCAGTTTGGACGGTTACGTGAATTAGGGTTTTTGCATGGATGAAGGATGCGCGGATGAGACGAGTATCGGGAATAAATAAACTTATACGTAATTGACACATGTCTAGCTCATACTCTGAATGTGTGATCTTACGTTGACAGGTTCGAGTTTCGTGTTAGGAGACCGTTGCAGTTCAAGAGTTGGATTTCCATAACGGTGAGTTTCTAATCCCCTTCTTTAAACTTTTTACTGTTTTTGGGGCTATCGTACATACTTTCGAGACGTGTTTTATTACATTAAATGTGTATCGAACTTTGGGGTCTAACCCGATGAGTTTACGAATTTAAATATTTAAATATGGGGCTAAGGGACTATCCGTTGTCCTTAAGATGTGTAGGTTAAAGGTGGGTATATGGTCGTGGGTCGTATAGTGACCTAATAGCGGTGAGTCGGGATTGTATTTATGGTCGTACGGGTACGACTAGGAGGTGTCACATGGTTTGCATGTACGTGGTATGTGCTTAGATAATGATACATAGTATTTATAGGTGCGTTGCTATATTAGAAGTGTATTGTTTTATGAGTTAGTCGGGATATAAGCTAACCACTTATGAATACGTGTAGGATACCTTATCCTAGTGCTATGTGTGAAGTGCAGGTACAGTTAACGAGTCATGCACATAGAGTATAATGTTATGTGTTTATACATGTGTTGTGTGTATTGTGTCGTTGTCCTTGTGACATGGCGGGTATTGTGTTTGCATTGTTATCATTATGACACGGCAAACGGGATCGGGGAGGACGAAGTCCTTCGGGAGGTCACCAAAGGTGACAATGTCCAACAGAACAGTGATGAGCTCAAGGTGTGTCGAACGCCCAGACGAGGGCGCAGTGATGATGTATGTGTTTGTGTGTATATATATGTGTTAAATTGCATAAAAGTGTTGAGTTATATATACTGTGTATGAGATGATATTGACGTGGTGAATAGATGCTATTAATGTGATGTGTAGAGTTATGTTGACCATTGTGTCGGGATGAGTACATTGTGTTCAACTGTTGTATCAGTTGGTTTGTGAGAGTCTTAGTAAGGGCTGGCTAAGCCGGTGACTAGAGGGTGGTTGAGACAATCAGTGTGTGGTTAATATGTGTGGTAAACTTTGAGTCATCAGAGTAGTAAACTTGATCCATGTCGGAGAGACTTACTGAGTTATAATTGTGGGTTGAGTCAGGGGTGGTGAACCCTTTTGGGCTAGTATAAGATAACATGGGTTATCTATGTGTTAATAATTTATAAAACAATGTTCTAAAGACCAGAAGGTCTTGGGTGGAAATAAATACGAAAATGTGACGAGTTGGCTTTTGTTTAAATTAAACTATTAGAACTTACTCAGCGTAGCTGACTTTGTGTGTACGATAGATTGTGTTGCAGGTGAGCTTTGGGGTCGACGTATCTTGGCTTGGGGGTGTGCTACTCGGATTGGTGTGCAAGCATTCGTGAGGTAAGATTAATAACATTATGACCTTAAAGAGAAATAAATAAATTTAGAAAGACTTCAACTGTACGATTTTTAAATAAAACAAGTGATTTTTAAGAGAATAACTAGTTAGGAGGACCAACTGTAGGGTGCCAGGTTTGGGGCCTTACATCATATATAGTAGAACAATATGGTCGCCACGTATCAATATAAATAAGATCAAACATGTGAGAACTGGATATACTACTAGAGACAAAAGGCAGTTTGTGGTGTCTAGCCTTAGGATAAACAGAACAAGCATCAATAGAACAATCATGTGCACGAGTAAAAACATTCAATTACTTAAGTTTGTTCAAAGGTAAATGACCAAGACGATGATGCCAAAGTTTCAAAGAAACAACAGAGTTAAAATGATAACAGAACAAGCATCATGACCCGGCTTCTTAAAATGATAACAAACAGAACCCTTCTGAGCACCAGAACTCTTTGGCACCTGCACAGAAGCATTCATAGAAGCATACTGAGGAATAACCTATGCAGAAGAATGAAGCTCCCTCTGTTTCTTATCTTGAATGAGAAAGCATAAACCTGATTAATGGAGGGAAGAGACTTCATCATGATAATATTCCCGCGAATCATGTCATAGCTGGAATTATGACCCATCAGAAGTTGCATCAAACGTTGATCTGCTTCACGTTTAGTCATAAGTCTGTAATTACCATAGGTACAAGGAGGAATAGGCTCGATGGCATTAAGCTCATCCCAAACAGACTTGATTTTGGTAAAATAAGTAGCAACATCATTATTCCCTTGAGAAATATCATAAAGAGACTTCTTTAATCTATAATACTTTGCCCCATTACTCTGTCCAAACCGGTTAGTTAACTCATCCCAAAGTTGACGAGCAGTCTCAACATACAAAACACTCTCGGTAATATCATTGCATCTCTTCCATAACTCTAGATTAGGAGAGGAAAGAGGTGTGACAACAGTACCAACAACAAAACCAATCTTATTCTTTGCAGATAACGCAATGGACATGGCACGTTTCCAAGATCTAAAAGCAGATCCGTCAAAAGATTTTGAAACAAAGTAAGAGTCTCGAATGATCAGATGAGTGTAAGAACAAAGGATTAGAAGAATCCATAGCCACAATGATAGGGGGATCATAAGTATTAGGCAAGACAAGAGAAACAAACGAAACGAAACTGAGGTAAGTGATAGCGTGTTTTTAGTGTAATAAATATATTCTATTTAGAGCTACACAGAATCAGGTTTTAAATTTATAAATTAAAATGATAAATACTTCAACTAAACACACACACACAATAGGCAAGTGTACCTATCACAGCGTAGTATAGTATGGGTAAGAATCATGGACACAGATCTCGTACTCAACCCTCGCTATTGCCTGACTAGGATAATAAAGTGGAAGATGGATTTTGTTTAAAAGAAAGTAAAACTGATAAGAGATGTAACTAGAAGTATTATCCCGTTAAAGATGCTACTCTTGTTGTTATCGCTTGTTAATTACTGTTATAGTTTTAGTAAGGTTGGTTATAGTTACTAGTACTAACCTTTTCGATGGGGGACCTAGTATTTCGTAACGAAACAGTGGATACAGTCGACCAAAAGTTCCTAATGAATCTCGGGACCCTAAACAGGGTCTCAAGTCCGCTATCTATCCCGTGATTCATTATTCGGACTAAGATTATCCTGTGACTAACGTACGTCATGTCTTGTAATTTCTTTCGGTAAGTCAGAATACGCAATTTCCTCCAAAGTTACTTTATGAACGCTTGGACCTAACAAATTATATTCTTAAAATAATTGTCTTTACAAATGAATTAATTTTAAATAAATAAAACTTTATTTCGCAAGATCAAGTTCCATGGCTCCCGCTAGAAGTCATCTGCAAGCTAACACAAGAGAAGTAAAGAAATACCGACACGTTTCATAAGGTCCAGTCAGGACTCGAATGACCCGTTGAATACCCAAACATTCAATCAACCCATAATAATAAATCAATACTAACTCGGTTGTTGCTAGCACCAAGATTATATATAGACCGTACAAACCCGAATATGCTTCTCAAACAAGAAGACTTGCTTAAGTAACTTACAAGATTTAAGATTATTAAGTTGGTTTAAAGATCACTTATCCTGGTCTTTTTAAGATAAACTGTAAGAAAGACTTCAAGAACATAACTTACTAAAACTACTTCATTAATTAATTAAAGTTCAACTAACCGAAGCAACACAAAAGGACTAGTCATAAATGACTATACAAGTGACTCCACTAACCCTTAGACATTGTGTGGAAGTATTCCAACACCAAGGGAGAGTGGGTATAGGTTGCCTCTTGTTACTCGAACGAGAAGAATCATTTTATATTACATGACTTGGAAAAGGAAAATAAACAAAGAAAAGCTAAAACGGACCAAAACCGAGGGAGTTCCGGCTCTAGCAGAGCACTACGGCCTTCATAACCCATGGTCTTGGACACCTAAAACACTAGAATGAGCTTGCTATATATAGGCAAAGATTTTGGCAATGCACGTCCGTGCATTGGATTGCACGGGCGTGTAAAGTACCCTTTTCTTTCACGTGCGGAATCTGGCAGCTTTAGAGAGGACAAGAGAGCATTTTGGGGTTTGCACGGCCGTGCGATCGTGCATTGCCCTAAAATGCTCCCTGTTGAATTTTTGACTTCTAGCTTTGACTTCCTGGTTCCAGTTTTGTTCAATTGACTTCCGAATTCTGATTTCCCCCTGCTTTTGAGTGATTTCTTCATGTTTTTGTAAACCAAGGGTAATTATCCTGTTGTAACACAATTGGATATATTAAGTATCAATTCCTATCATTTTGTTAATAATTGTGGTGAATATGGGGATAATTATGCATGCAAAATATGTATAAATGATGGTAGATAATAACACCACACACTTAAACTTTGCTTGTCCTCAAGCAATCTCATGCATTATTATATCCATAGAAGTAAAGTATTGATTAAACATTAATCCAAATCTTTTGTCCCAAATGACTAAATGGCCTTCTTAAAAACAATGATTTGGTGGTATACCTTTTGAGTGTTTCTACACAAGAGGGTAGCAAGCCCAACATACTTGATGGAACTATGATTATGTACAAAGTTACAGTCTCATAAATGTCCACTCAACACTCAGGTTTAGTGTATGGATAATGTATGTCAAGAAGAACACTCAATGATATAATTAATGCTTGCATAATCGTAGGCTTGTATAGAAATCAAATCTCCACCACTTGACATAAAATATATGCATAAATCAAGAGGGCTTTATAAAGGGTTGTAATGATTGGCTTGGGGATAGGGTAGGAAGTATTTGGGGAAAGTGGCTAAATGTTGAAAATCCGCCTTGCCTTAATGATTAGCAGATAAGTGAACTTGTTACGAAACTTAGACATTGTGACTAATTTAAGGACTCTTTTAAGGTCAGATCGTCAAGACCTATTCCCTTTCTTCAGGAATGCAAACTTCTTCTTATTTTGAAGCATTCGCTACTATCAATCCCTCATAGATTGTTCGGCTGTTTCTTCCTAATACATCCATATTTTTTTATTAGCTTTGCATATTCCAATTTTTTCGAGTAAATTTGATTTTCTTTTGATGAGATTTCTTCAATAACTTGGGAGAGTATGAGTTTCTTTTGGTTGTCCCCTTTTCTTTTCCATATTAATTCTTCTTTTCATGCTAATTGAGCGATTTTCATTCTTTGAATCATAAGATGAATTTATAAACTTTTGGTGGACAATTGCTCTTCTAGTCATAGCCCAGTTGACTTTCAACTAAACAAGGTAAAAGATAAAAAAGCTAGCTTTTGGATTTATGGGTTTGAAATGTGGGTTTAGAAAAGAAAAAGGTTTAGGGTCAAAGGGGATAACTAGGGGGTAATGTTTAAGGTAGGTAAAAGAAAAGAAAAGGCTACAGAGAATGGGTTAATCCTGTTGGCTCAATCATTTTTATGCACTCTTTTAGTCCATTATTTCAAAATGCATTTTTTTACATAAGTTCTAACATGTAAAGCAATAATTAGCGAACACTCTATCGAATGAAAAGAGCATGTAAAATTTGTAGTAGTCAACAACGTCAAAAACTTGATGTGTTTTGTAACAATGCTCAGATAGGCTCATATTCTCACTTGAAACGAAGGATAGGGGGTATAAAAGTAAGATTGTGCATAAACTTATTTCTTTCTTTCTGTTGTGCTTATTAATATTCCCTATTTGTTTCCTTGATTCACTTCAACGGTATTTCAAATTGCTGTTTTCATAAGCATGTTTATTCCAAATGATTTTTAAGACTGTTGCTTTATGATTATTTAAGAAGTTGTCATGCTTACAGATTATTTTTGAAAATGTTTTTATTACTTCCACATATATTTTAATTCAATAGATTGGGTAGTTTCTAATCATGCACTCGTAATACATAGGACAAAATCAGGCAGCCAAAATATTAACGGGGTTCCACTCCACACTTAGTTCCTGGAAATATGAATGTATGCAATATAATATGTGTCAAGAAAAATAAGAGTGTGGTGAAACTGATACTCCCCTGATGAGACTTCATCGCCCATGCGTGTGATCTCACCAATGCCTAGATCGTATATCCGGGCACGAACCAAAACCTGTGTTACATGTGATGCTATGCAATGCTCAAAATATAAGACAAGTACTAAAAATAAAAAGAGTTAAACTAATATTCTCCATGAAGGCGGTCGAAAGGGTGGTGGTGGTGCCACCATAACAACGGTCATCTAAGTGACCGGTAAAAAACGTGCAATGTCTACGTCCATCAACTGGACAACATAAACAACCGTCTAAAGTCAACAAACATCGACGACCACAATTAAAAGTATCTAAGAACCACAAACTTCATAAAAGAACCACAATTATGAGAGAGGAGAATGCTGCTACTGAAATGGAGGACGCTGCCACTGCTGGTGTAGACTTGGGGGCTGTTGCTGATATTGCTGATGGGCATACGGGTCATGGGTATGATCCTAGAAGTCCTGTCGCATGCCATCCATCGTCTGTCCCAATTGACCTATACGGATCATCAAATCTAGCATAGTGGGATCAACAGTGGTGTGGTACATACATGGGCCTTGATGCCCCAGTTGTCCTATATGAGCTTCCTCATCCTCTAATTCTTCTACTACACTGGTCCAAATTTTCCCCCGGTGTCCTACTAATCGGTACACCCCATTGAACTTCTTCATCATATGCATGTTGATTAATATATGGGTGTCTACAGGTAGAATGGGTAGGTCCATCTCTGTAAGTATAGCAAGATGCACAGAAGATAAAATGCCCAGATATGAGGCCAGGCGAGTAATGTAAGGCCCAACAAAGATATGGCTATTGGAACAGTAGCCAGTGGCCCTAGTAAAGAACTTGGCCAAGCTGTATGCCAAGTTACAAAGAACCCCATCAATCAAGCAGTGTAAGTGAAGGAGGTCTCCAACGCTCACAATCCATGTGCTATACTTTCTTCCCCCGATGGAAAGGAAAATACATCGATGCAGGTAACGATGGAGGGGATGTCTGATCTTGGTGCTCTTTTGACTATGCTGGTCAAAAGGTCCGGATCCTATCCTATGAAAAAATGTTGTTGCCTCTCCTTCTATAAACTCCCCTTTACTATCAGTAAAGATTGGCTCTGTGATTTCCCTATGTCTATATAGCCCCATTCTTACCCTAAATTGTGCCAAGGACAACACATACTAATGTCTAGCCATCCTGAAATGCACACAATCGTGCATTTCCATACTCACCACTGGCCTGTCAAACTGAAAAGATGCTAAAAACTCGAAAGTGAGTTTATAATAGGTGGTCTCTCTGATGGCAAAGAACCTTTGCTATGGCTTTGTGATAAGAGGTACAACACTGTCTAAGAGATTCACTTCCTCCAAAGTTGGGTAGCAAATGGTTTTGTGTGCTCCGAAGGTTTGTCTTGGTAATGCAGGTAGAGTCTGGTAATCATGGACCTCGATAGCATCGTCGGGGTCAAAAATAAGCCATGGGTGTAAGTCCTGTGGCCCCTCAGGCATAGGATGTGGGTCAAAAGGTAGAGGAGGTGATGGTGGAGTTTGTGGTGAGCCACCCATGTGAGCAGATGAGGATGAACCCGACCTAGAACCCGATCACGTGTTTCTTCTATTTCGTCCCGCTTGTCTGGAAGACTCAGCCATGTCCTATATAATCACCAATTGAAGGAGTTAGTATAAGGGAACAAGAGTGATTCAACATATATATACTTCAACGGCGTCAAAAACTTGATAGCATGTAATTGTCAAAGCATAGTGGTGCCAAAAACTTGATAAGAGTCATGTTTTTATAAAATATATATGTATATAATTTTTGGACCACACAAAAGAAACACAAATTCGTGCATGTTAATGGCATGTTTATGTCCCTCGAGTCCTAAAGTGGTAAATTGCAAATAATCAAACAAGGCGCAAATTCAAACGGTGCAATCCGACTACAATCATAGACGAATGGCATGTTGACTTTTGAAAAGTCAAACCCGTCAAAATTCTTGACTTATTTCAACCAATCAAGAATTCCCCAACAACTATACTAAATCCTAAACACATATATACAAGATTCATGCTTCAATTTGTATTTCCAAGTTCAAGAGTTCTAAGTCAAAATTCAAAAACCCATTCATACGAGTAGAACAAATCCGCTTAAATGAAGCAAAATGTGTTACATTATGATCTAACAAGGTTAAATGTGTGTTTAGTGCAAGAATTAAGTCAAGATTCATCCATATTCAAACAAAAGTTCAAAATGAAACCCTAGCCTTATTCAACCAAAATTAGCTATATTTGGAGCATATATCACCCTAAAATGATAATGAACAAGTTTATATACATTGGGGAAGAGATTGGAAGCAAGAAACGAGAGAAACCATGAGAAATAGGAGGTTTTGGGGGGGTGTTGGAGCCGAAACCGAGCGTTTTCTAAGTTGGGGGTTTTGAGGAAAGTGAGTTTTCTGCCTAATTTAACACTTGCACGCACGAACCCAAATGCACGGTCGTGCATTGGGTTGCACGGCCGTGCATCCCCCTATGTGACCAATTTTGACTCTCTTTTTTTACTAAAAATAATTAAAATTAACATTTTTAGAAAGATAAATAAATTCCCAACTAAAAGATAATTAAAAATAGTTTAAATTTTCCAAAAATATTATTTTATTAAAGATTAATGAAATAACTTGGTCAAAGGGAAATGTCGCCACCAAAATCCGGTTTCATGTTAGGGAACTTACCTCGTTCGTTAGCATCCAATTTCAGAGTATCGAGCTTATCATCATAAAAAATAAAGAGGGAAATAAAAACTAAACACGTAAAACCGTTCGAAAGCATTACGCCTACAAAAATTTTTTGCTTTCGAATGGTGGTGCTTATGCTTATTTATTTATCTTGACAAAAATTTCGCGGTCGCGATCCTTGAAAATTCATGCAAAGATAGATTAGCTAAAAAAACACCAAAATAAAAGGAAGATAAAGTTGAAAATGAAAATAAAGAGAAAATAAAAATAGTCAGTCCAACGGCTTAGACCTTTCGCAGAATTACCATGTCCCCGGAAACGGCGTCAAAAACTTGATAACATGTTTTTAGTGTAATAAATATATTCTATTTAGAGCTATACAGAATCAGGTTTTAAATTTATAAATTAAAATGATAAATACTTCAACTAAACACACACACAATAGGCAAGTGTACCTATCGCAGCGTAGTATAGTACGGGTAAGAACCATGGACACGGATCCCGTACTCAACCCTCGCTATTGTCTGACTGTAAAAATGATAAGAGATGTAATTAGAAGTATTATCCCGTTAAAGATGCTACTCTGGTTGTCATCGCTTGTTAATTACTGTTATATTTTTATTAAGGTTGGTCATAGTTACTAGTATTAACCCTTTCGACGGGGGAGCTAGTATTTCATAACTGAACAGTGGATACGATCGGCCAACTATTCCTAATGAAACTTGGGACCCTAAACGGGGTCTCAAGTCCGCTGGCTATCCCGTGATTCATTATTCGGACTAAGATTATCCTGTGACTGATGTACGTCATGTCTTGTCACTTCTTTCGGTAAGTCGGAATGCGCAACTTCCTCCAAAGATACTTTATGAACTCTTGGACCTAACAAATTATATTCTTAAAATAATTGTCTTTACTTATGAATTTATTTTAAATAAATAAAACTTTCTTTCTCAAGATCAAGCCCCATGGCTTCCGCTAGAAGTCCTCTGCAAGCTAACACAAGAGAAGTAAAGAAATACCGACACGTTTCATAAGGTCAAGTCAGGACTCGAATGGCCTGTTGAATACCCAAACCACCAATCAACCCATAATAATAAATCAATACTAACTTCGCCATTTCTAGCACCAAGATTGTATATAAACCATACAAACCCGAATAAGCTTCTCAAACAAGAAGACTTGCTTAAGTAACTTACAAGATTTAAGATTATTAAGTTGGTTTAAAGATCACTGATTCTGGTCTTTTTAAGATAAACTATAAGAAAGACTTCAAGAACATAACTTACTAAAAATACTTCATTAATTAATTAAAGTTCAACTAACCTGAGCAACACAAGAGGACTAGTCATAAATGACCATACAAGTGACTCCACTAACCCTTAGACATTGTATGGAAGTATTCCAACACCAAGGGAGAGTGGGTATAGGTTGCCTCTTGTTACTCGAATGAGAAGAATCATTTTATATTACAAGACTTGGAAAAGGAAAATAAACAAAGAAAAGCTAAAACGGACCAAAACCGAGGGAGTTTCGGTTTTAGCAGAGCACTAGGGCCTTCACATGGTCTTGAACACTTAAAACACTATAATGTGCTTGCTATTTATAGACAAAGATTTTGGCAATGCACGGCCGTGCATTGGATTGCACAGGCGTGCAAAGTACCCTTTTCTTTCACGTGTGAAATCTGGCAGCTTTAGAGAGGACATGAGAGCATTTTGGGGTTTACACGGCCATGCAAGGCAATGCATGACCGTGTATTGCCCTAAAATGCTCCATGTTGACTTTTTGACTTCCAGCTTTGACTTCCCGGTTCCAGTTTTGTTCAATTGACTTCCGAATGCTGATTTCCCCTTGCTTTTGAGTGATTTCTTAATTTTTTTGCAAACCAAGGGTAATTATCCTGCTGTAACACAATTGGATATATTAAGTATCAATTCCTTTCATTTTGTCAATAATTGTGGTGAATATGGGGATAATTATGCATGCAAAATATGTATCAATGATGGTACATCAGTAAGTGAACTTAACAAGTTCGTTTAGATAAAACAGGAAGTGAACTTAACAAGTTCGTTGGAAAGGATAAAGCTGGAACAAACAAAGAAGCGAACTTAACAAGTTCGCCTGTAACAAATCAGAACAAGTTCGCCTGCGCGAACAGAAAAACTAGAAATCGGTGCAGAAATCATCATAACTCGAAATCAAAATCGAATATGAAGAAATCCAACCGTAGGAATGACCAGAATTAGGGGTGTTCACGGTTTGGTTTAAAACCGTGAAACCACCCAAGCCGGCCTTTGGTTTGGTTTCACGATCGGTTTTTTCTCTAACTTTCGGTCGGCCGGTTTCAAAAAATTCAAACCGTAACGAACGGTTTTGTTGACGGTTTATACGAAAAATCGACGGTATAAAACCGGACCGTGAGAATTGAACTAAACAATTTTGGAATTTTTGGACTTGTGATTTGGTTTAATGTATTTCAAAGTGGGCTATTTAGTTTTATAAACGTAGGCTAATTTGGTTGAAATTGTTACTTTACAATATATAATGCATAGGTAACTTCATATTTTTTTTTTCATTTTAGTTAAGTAATCATTAGTAAGTTGTAGGTCATATTTGTTATTTGGTTTCATGATTCGTCTTCCGTGTTTGATTGGTTTTCGATAAAAAACTACACCCTAGTTTAGGTTGAATTGGTTATTGTATTATTTATGATTGTGCACTTATATTTACTAATTGTATATGAGTGCTTGTTATTGTAACTTATTAACTTTGCTATGGATGCTTCATATCATAAGTGCTTTGTTTTTTTGGTAGCCAATGTGAAGCTTTTTGAACCCGCTGTGAGGGTTTCCATTCTCATGCATTAGATACATGTAACGAACCAACTTTCGAGTTTGACCTATAATATATTAATAATATTGTAGGGGGTGTTTTTAAATAAAAGAAAGTTGTTGTGTCACTTAAAAGGTGGAATTAACTAATTTTGAGAGGAGGAGTCATTTATGCAAGTGCATGGACTGATCTTGTAATTAGCTCAAAGTTGATTTGGTGGAGAAAGAAAAATGGCGACCCACACACACAAAGTGTGTGGCTGTGTGTCGCAAATCAGGGAGAAAGAGGAGATTTGATGAAGAACGATTTCTACAAGCTTGAATGGAAGGTGTTAATTCTTACAATCCCTTCCAAACAACAAGTAAGCTCTCTTTTATCTCTTGAATCCACCATTTATGGTTTTCTGGGTGGATTTTGATAAAATCAAGCAATGGGACTGATTTAGGTGTTGTAAACGATTATTAACTTGATAAAAGTGATAATCTAGCTTGATTAACATCATGATAACATCCAATTTGATGATTCAAGATTTTGGATTCTTGAGGGAAATTTAGGGGTTTTCTAAATGGGGATTTTCTAAATGGGGGTGTTTATATGATGAATTGAGGGTTGGTAAGTGTTTATAGTGGTAATAGACACTTTAATTGATAAGAAACCCCAATCAATTTGATTATTTGGAAATTAGGGTTCTTGAGAACCTAATTTGGGGGTTTTATGATTGAAGGTGTTTACATGGTGAATTGAGTATGGATAAGGGTTTATGGGGTAATATAAACACATTTTCATGTATAAAACTCAATTGAATTGGTGAATTATGAATTGGATGAAATTATGGAAATTAGGTGAAAACCTTAACGGGTCAAAATGGGTAGAATTGGATAAACAATGGTTAAAAGCTTGTATGGGGCTTAGTAACCAAGATTAGATGACAGTGAAGATCATAAGATATTGGGTGGGAGTTAACTTCAGTTGGTGTTTGTATTGGAGTAAATTGGATTACTAAAACATGTGGAATGTTTAGGTGATCAAGGTATTAAGGATGTTAGCTTTGAAGACCATTTGGAATCTTTATTGACAAAGGTAAGTGGTTTGTACTTACTTAGTATTAGAAATGTAGTCTATGTGTAAGTAGTTGATGTGGTATGCTATTTACATGTTGTTGATATGTTTGACTTGTGTGGTATAAAGTCAATGTTTAATTGTTATGGTAGAACTTGTATGTTTGACTCAATGTGGAAATATAATCAAACTAAACCATTGATGTGTGATAATGTGTGTAAATTTGCTTAAGTGGTATCTAGCCAAACTATATTAACTAATGTGGTTAAATGGAATAAAAGACTCAACGTGGTTAGAGTCATCTAATTGGTGAAACATGGAATGCGGTTTTAAATTGACTTAATATGTTGTTGAGTCGACCCGTTAGTGTAAAACGGTAATTTTGATTGAATACATGAAGTATGGATACTTCATGTAGGAATTATGTGAAGTCAAAATAACATTGTGGATAATGGTGGAATTGATATAAAATTAACTTAATGTGGTAAGTCAAACCATTGTGGATAATGGTGGAATTGTTGTAATTTGACTTTAGTTAGTAAAGGTCAAACTAATATGTTGATTTGGTATAATTAGACTATGTGGTTAATAGTCAAACTTGAATGTGCCAGTGTGGTGAATAGGTGTAATTAGACTATGTGGTTAATAGTCAAACTTGAATGTGTAAATATGGTAAAAGAGTGTAATTAGACTATGTGGTTAATAGTCAAACTTGAATGTGGAAATGTGGTAAATTGATGTATTTAGACTATTTGGTTAATAGTCAAAATTGAAGGTGCAAATGTGGTTAAATAGTGTAAATAACTCAAAGTGGTTAATAGCCAACTAAAATGTAGAATGTGGTAACATTAGACTAGAATTGACTTAATGTGGTAAAAGTCAACCGTTGGTGTTAAAACGATAAATTGGTTGATTACATGAAGTGTGGATACTTCATGGAAGTGTATACGTGAGGTCAAATACTTCATGGGTGGTAGTAAGGTCAAATACCTCATGGGTGAAAGTGAAGTCAAATACTTAACGGGTGACATGAAGTGTGGATACTTCATGTATCGGCATGGAGTCAAATACTCCATGCGGAAAAGCGAGTGGTGGTTATCGCAATAGACATATGGATATGTCAAATTGATGAATGGTGAAATGTTAGGACTTGTATGAGTCAATACATGTCTTAGATATTGGTCGTTGTACGCCTAAACGATTGTATGAATGAACTTGAAGTTAACCACTTGAAGAGTAGGAAACGAGTAGTGGTACTCGAGTTTGGGGGTGGATAATTAACCAATTCATGTTAGTAGATGTGGGTGAACATATATGAAGTTTAAACATGAGTTTATGATGGTTAATAGTTTAATTATGCAAACGGGCCAGTCGACGAGGGGTTACATAGGCTAAAAATCAATTTTCGGGCATGTTTGACCTGGTGCCAGCGTTCCATACCCCCAGGCAGAGTACCATACGCCCGGAGCGTATGTTACGCCCCAAACAGGCTGTTAGACGCTGGGTTTTTACTAACCATGTTCAAATTGATGTTTTGATTGTAGGGAAAGCTCGGGTGTGATCTCGGGTCTTGCGTCATGTGGATTGGATTCTCGTGGTCATGTTTTGTAATTGGTTTATGTATATATTCTCATATGGAGTCTTTACAAACTATTTGGGGTTACCACAAGTTGTGGATAACTTGTTGGTGATCTTTGTTTAAACTAATTTTGTGAAAATCATGTTATTTTAATTCGTGTTTGTAAATCCTAACATGTGGATACGTTAAATGTTGTTTTGGGACCTAACTTCCGCATGTTTTAAAAGGTTTAAATTGGGTTGGATTTTTGGGTGTTACAACTTGGTATCAGAGCAATGGTTTGAGGGATTTGGTGTGCGAGACACCAAACTCAAACCTATAATGCTCTTGATATGGTCGGAGAAATGAGAATCCAATGATGGCGTGACCGAGAAAGACTTGAGACCCATACGTAGGTAGAACACCTACAAACTTGTTACTACACGGTCGGGGATGACTGGGAGAAAACATATCTTAATAGGCGAAATTGTAGATAGAATTTGATTTGAAGACTCATGTATGAAGGAGTCTATGTGGATATCACCTCGAGGATAGGGATGATCTCTGGATTAGTCGGGAGAAATGGAAAGCAACGATTTAGTGGAGGATAGCTAAAGCTTTCCATAATTTTGTACCAATCTTCCTTCAAGGAAGATAGGAGCTCTTTGAGGCGGTACTTTGAAGAACCGCATGAAGCCTTAAGGGCAGGAGGATCAAACGTAGTCAAATACGTGGAGGAAGGAAACCTTGTCTTCACAAGGGGTTCGTGGTGTGCGAGCCAAAAGGAGTAAAATTGTGGGAGTTTATCCGTTGGTTAACAAACAATACATCACTATAAGGGTATTGGCTTAGAAGCAATCCATTGTGACGAGCGGATGGAGTACTACTCAAGGAGAGTCGACTCCGAAAAATGGAGGATATTTGTTTGGGAGTTCTCCGTAGGGAGAAAGACCTAAAAGCGTGAAGGTAATGCATCATGGTGAACTCAAGAGACGTTCTTGAGTTAGTTTTGTCCCCAAGCCGTTGTGGATCTTGCAACTGGGAGTTTCTTCACGTGCGTTAGACCAGGTGAGATAATCAAAGGATTATGGGCATGTCGTATGACTATGTGTGGTCTTGCCCAAATCTTGGAATGTCGGAGGGAATGAAGATAGATCGACTTTCTCGATGCTATCGGTTGACTTATAGAGTGGTTTCTCCTTTAGGGTGTACAGCTCAGATGGAGTTAATTATTATGTGATGCAAGGAGATTAAACTCGGGAAGCTAGTGGGGTGTGAAGAGGAAATTGTGGTGGCTTCAAGAAAGCCAAATATTCTAGCCGAGCAAGAAATCTCTTCGAGAAGGCAATACTTGTTGTTGCCATATGTGTGGAAGATACACAAATAGAATGATGGGACACACTACGCCATAGTGTTCTAGTCCTAATCATGTGTGCTATGGTGGTTACAAACCGGAACACATTTGAAATGAATGTCCCGAGTTTAAAGCATATGAATGAAAAGGGAAGAAAATAGAAATTTTAAGGCTGTCGAGTCGAACATTTCTAACTACAAAGACGGGACTGAATTTTTTTGGTAATTTGCCAGACGATATTCTTTGTGAATCGGTGGATTCGGAGGCGATCTACATTGAAGGATGTGGGTGAAACAATCACATGAATTGGAGTCCTACGATTGTAGTGGAAATTGTGTGGTTACTTAGTAACTGTATCAATGTCTTGTATGACTAAAGGGTGATGTGTCCACCCATTCTCATCTAGAGACGGTGAAACACGTGGCGCATGAATTGGTGTATGCCTGGCTCATGCCATTGACACCAACCAGAGTAATGGAATACTTGATGTTCCAGTCGTGAAGAAGCTCATAAGGGTTCTATAATCAAATGTCACTTCTTGGGGTGCAACCGTTCTCTTGAGGAAAAGAAGAATGGAAGAATGTATATGTATATTTGTTGGGTTTGAACAGGTGCTAACTCCTAGTTCAACAATGAAGGTAGAGGAGGACGTTATCCCATGATTGTTATCATTTCCGTTACGAATACTATGGGATTACGGATGTAACTTTCTGGCTTATTAGAAGTTACACGGTTTATGTGGATCAATGTGAAAGGTGTGTAGACCCATGTATGCTAATACGGTGGTCGTTTATTCGATGATAGTCGTTTCTATCTTCGAAGCAAAGTCGTTCAAGCTCATTATCTTCGTGAGTTTCCTGAAATTACCTGAAAGGAGAGGCATTTCTTCGGAATGATTTGGTGAGCCATGTTGGCTTTTGTAGGAATCCATTATTGGATGAGGCGGTGAATTCTGAAGACGTATATATGTTGACCCAACAATGATTGAATTAATCAAGGGTATATGGTGTTGGAGTCCTAGAACTTCATGGTGGCGTTTGAAGTCTTAGAACTTCATGGTGGCGTTTGAAGTCTTAAAACTTCACAACCGGTGAATGAAAATGAAGTCTTTGAACTTCAAAATGGAGAATTTGGAGAGGAAAGTGATGAAGCTATACTTGGACGAGCGTTAGACGTTTGAATTGAAGTCCTCGAACTTCATCGGTGTTCTTTAAGTCCTTGTACTTCATGGGTGATGACTGAGACTTAAAAGTCTCGTGGGTTATCATATGGTTGTTTTGGAGTTTAACTTTTGGTGGCTACGGATGAAAAGAGGCACAATCTAGTGTGTGGTTATAAGTTTCTTACTTGCCTACGGGTTAAGGCCGAATACCACAAGTGAACCTACTCTTCCGAGTGGTCGGAGAACTTTGGTTCAAGAAGTGTGTGATACGACATGGTACATCGTTACCTGTTGAGTCAGATTGAGGTGTTTGTTTCATATTTCTATTTGGAGGAAATCGGGTGATTAATTACCTTTGGTTGAAGGATGGTGTCATCTTATTTACCATTTGAGTATTCATATGCCGATAATTGAAATTACTAAATGGTGAACGGTGTTGAATACCGTTTGGTTGGGTGGTATTATATGTTGTGAGACTAAGAATTATTGTGTGATTCAAGACTTAGCTCGAAAGATCTTGTTTATTGAGTGTGATTGAAAAATCCACTCAAGGTGGATAGAAAAACCCTTAGTGGAATTAGGGAGGAGGTGTATTGAAATTCAAATAGGGAACTTTGGCGATATAAAAGTTTCCTTTATAAAGGGGGTGTATCGGGTCCGAAAACGTGGGAGGCCAAGTCCCCGTTTTGTTGGACCGTTCAGACTTCACTTTAGTTGTTAAGTGGTATGCCGTTAGTAGTTACTCGGGGGATCGTGTACACTCCATGACACATTCCTCGTGGCTCATCTACGAGAATGTATGGCGAGAGAAGTGGATGTTGCTTCTCATAGCGGTATTGAGGCAATAGATGATGGATGTTTCTTCTAGAGGAACCGGTTGCTACCTTAGGTAGCTAGGTGAAACGCTTGTGGTATAAGTGGATTAACTAAGTGTTGGTTCAGCGGGATCATTAGATAAGGGGCGGAAGCAACTCGAGAATCTGTCAATAGATATTTGAGTGTTACCCTAATCTTTGGTGGATCGGGTGTCGGGGACGAAACCCAAAATTAGTGGGAGTGATTTGTAAAGAACCAACTTTCGGGTTTGCCCTATAATATATTAATAATATTGTAAGGGGTGTTTTTAAATAAAAGAAAGTTGGTGGGTGTCACTTAAAAGGTGGAATTAACTAATTTTGAGAGGAGGAGTCATTTATGCAAGTGCAGGGACTTATCTTGTAATTAGCTCAAAGTTGATTTGGTGGAGAAATAAAAATGGCGACCCACACACACAAAGTGTGTGGGTGTGTATCGTAAATCAGGGAGAAAGAGGAGCTTTGATGAAGAACGATTTCTGCATGCTTGAATGGAAGGTTTTGATTCTTACAATCCCTTCCAAACAACAAATAAGCTTTCTTCCATCTCTTGAATCCACCATTTATGGTGTTCTTGGTGGGTTTTGATGAAATCAAGCAATGGGATTGATTTAGGTGTTGTAAAGATCTTGGGTGGGAGTTAACTTCAGTTGGTGTTTGTATTGGGGTAATTTGGATTACTAAAACATGTGAAATGTTTAGGTGATCACGGTATTAAGGATGTTCGTTTTGCAGACCATTTGGAATCTTCATTGGCAAAGGTAAGTGCTTTGCACTTACTTAGTATTAGATATGTATTCTATGTGTAAGTACTTGATGTGGTTAGAGTCATCTAATTGGTGAAACATGGAATGCGGTTTTAAATTGACTTAATATGTTGTTGAGTCGACCCGTTAGTGTAAAATGATAATTTTGATTGAATACATGAAGTGTGGATACTTCATGGAGGAATTATGTGAAGTCAAAATACCATTGTGGTTATGGTGGAATTGATATAAAATTAACTTAATGTGGTAAGTCAAACCATTTTGGATAATGGTGGAATTGTTGTAATTTGACTTTAGTTGGTATAGGGTCAAACTAATATGTTGATTTGGTATAATTAGACTATGTGGTTAATAGTCAAACTTGAATGTGCCAATGTGGTGAATAGGTGTAATTAGACTATGTGGTTAATAGTCAAACTTGAATGTGTAAATGTGGTAAAAGAGTGTAATTAGACTATGTGGTTAATAGTCAAACTTGAATGTGGAAATGTGGTAAATAGATGTATTTAGAATATGTGGTTAATAGTCAAACTTGAAGGTGCAAATGTGGTAAAATAGTGCAAATGACTCAAAGTGTTCAAGAGTCAACTAAAATGTAGAATGTGGTAACATTAGACTAGAATTGACTTAATGTGGTAAAAGTCAACCGTTGGTGTTAAAACGATAAATTGGTTGATTACATGAAGTGTGGATACTTCATGGAAGTGTATACATTAGGTCAAATACTTCATGGGTAGTAGTGAGGTCAAATACCTCATGGGTGAAAGTTAAGTCAAATACTTCACGAGTGACATGAAGTGTGGATACTTCATGGGTCGGCATGGAGTCAAATACTCCATGCGGAAAAGCGAGTGGTGGTTATCGCAATAGACATATGGATATGTCAAATTGATGAATGGCGAAATGTTAGGACTTGTATGAGTCAATACATGTCTTATATATAAGTCGTTGTACGCCTAAACGATTATATGAATGAACTAGAAGTTAACCATTTCAAGAGTAGGAAACGAGTAGAGGTGCTCGGGTTTGGGGGTGGATAATTAACCAATTCATGTTAGTAGATGTGGGTGATCATATATGAAGTTTAAACATGAGTTTATGATGGTTAATAGCTTAAATATGCAAACGGGCCAGTCGACGAGGGGTTGCATAGACTGAAAATCAATTTTCGGGAATGTTTGACCTGGTGCCAGCGTACCATACGCCCGGAGCGTATGTTACGCCCAAAACAGACTGTTAGACGTTGGGTTTTTACTAACCATGTTCAAATTGATGTTTTGAATGTTGGGAAAGCTCCGGTGTGATCTCGGGTCTTGCATCATGTGGATTTGATTCTCGTGGTCATGTTTTGTAATTGGTTTATGTATATATTCTCGTATGGAATCTTTACAAACTATTTGGGGTTATCACAAGTTTTGGATAACTTGTTGGTGATCTTTGTTTAAACTAACTTTGTGAAAATCATGTTATTTTAATTCGTGTTTGTAAATCTTAATGTATGGATACGTTAAATGTTGTTTTGGGACCTAACTTCCGCATGTTTTAAAAGGTTTAAATTGGGTTGGATTTTTGGTTGTTACAATACATAACTAGAAAGGCCCAATAAAGTTTAAACCGTAAAACCGAACCAAACCAAACTGTTAGTAACAGTTTGGTTTGGTTCGGTTTCGAAGTTCAATGGTTCGGTTTTGGGTTTAGGTAACAAAAAACCGTTAGTAACGGTTTGGCTCACGGTTTGACCTAAAAACCGGACCGTGAACACCCCTAATCAGAATCATAAAAGGAATTTTTTGAATGGATCAAAACATCAAACAAACCCCAATCGACACGAATAACGAGAAAATGAATGAAACAAAACGAAAAACGATTGAAGAAAAATGACAGAAAAGAGAAAAGAATAACATAATTGAGCATTTATGCTCTTATACCATGTTATGATATTGAGAGTGAACGCTAAAAACAAGCGACAATGATAAACAAGAGAATGAAAATGAGAGAGAATGATTGGGGGCAAAATGAATGATTTGATTGATTACCAAATAAAGATTACAAAGAGACTATTTATATACAATGAAAGGAACAAAACAAAACTACCGGGCGAACTAACTAAGTTCGCCCTTAATAAAATAAGCTAACATAAACAAGTTTGTTAAAGTATCCCGGTGACTATTCATATGGAAGGTCTTCGTTTCGAGTCTTGCTCTTCTGTAACGAACCGACTTTCGGGTTTGTCCTATAATATGTTATTATATTATAGGGGTGTTCAAAAACTTGATGTCGTCCAGACGGTCTAAATAAAAACTAACAAAACCTAACATAGACTCCTAAGTAATAAATGGAAAACCTATGAACTAGACTGCACTGACAGGTAAGTGTACCTATCGAGTGTAGCACAGCTTAATGGTAAACCGAGTTATCGAACCCTAGAGACACTGAATACTAATATTAGACTCTGACTCGGACTAAAGATTGAATTGGTTTGGGGAGTTTACTACACTACTAATTAACTAATGAATGCAGAAACTAACGACACCAACTATTAGACAGACTCAACGGATGAAATCAATAAAGGAGAAAGCACTATCTAAGTAATGAATCCTGCATGACAAACATGAACTTCTCTCGACTATGATGGTTATGATGGAAACAGGATCTTCGAATACGAAACCCTACGATAACCTAAGGATCCCAGATCATTCTCCAGGTGTGACCTAGTGGAAACCCTAAGGAACGTGTAAACTCACCGATTATTAGATCACCTCTCAGCTATTTCCAACAATGCTAAAGTACCCTACAGATAAATTATCTCTAAGTCTCAATATCTCTATATGCCCTAAGACACACGAGGTAACCTGACAACTCTCAGTATGACACAGTATATCAATGATGCTAAAAAACCTAGGAACCCTCCTATCAGAGCAGTTTACCTAAGAAAACCCTAACACAAAGAAATACCCGACAACTTCGCACCTTTCGGCTATTGAAGCAGGAGGAACATTCAATTCTAAGACACTCTTAACTTGCGTTTCTATGGATGATGATAACAATTATCCATAACTAGTTACAAACACAAAGTATGTAACCTAACATGCATCTAGTATTTGAACGACATTCAACCAAACACATATGAAACACACATCAATTGTAAATTAGAATTAAACATGCATAAACATCATACTAAGTGAAATCGGATTCTTTACTTTAACATAAACCCATCAAAATCCAACATAAACCGAAAGAAATTCACGAACTAATCAAACATTCATCAAATACCAAGATAGTTACTAAAGTCTAGCCAAGATACATGTTTAAACTCTGAAAACAAATCTCCAAAGCCATACACATCATTCAAGTTAAACCAAAGTAATTAAGAACAAAGAGCAGAACCATACGAGCAAGAATTAACCAACCCGATTGATAAAGATATGAACTTTAGCGTCTCGTTGCTTCTTCCTCTCTCAAAATCGCCACTTTTTGGTCCCGAAACGGCTGGGAATCGATTAGATTAAGAATGGGAGAGTTATAAACTTTTAAACCCTTGAAATTAGGTTAATTTTCGTATTCCTGAGATCCCTCGCGTACCGCAAGGGCCCTTGACCATATCTCTCGCGTACCGCGGGCCATACAAGCTGGATTTTTGTATTTATCTTGTCGAGCTATCCCAAATCGATATATTATGGGCCCCGTAACTAATTTTCTAGCCTGAGATATGCGTCTTCTAAGTTTGGACTTTTTCCTGACTTTTGCCGTCCTCATCTCGGGTTCTCGTGTGATCGTTTCTTCACACATCTTGATCGTTTAAGATCCAATTCTTCCCGAACTACCTACAAAACATAACATAACTAAGTACAAGCTATAAATGACTCAAAACAACTATAAAACTATGCGAAAACGCTACGAAATACAAGGGAAATGCATGTATGCTTTGCAACACATCAAACATCCCCATACTTAACCTTTTTTCGTCCTTGAAAAAGTATGCAATGGAATCAGAACTAACTTAACAACTCATCAATCACCAATTAGCAAAACATACTCACGCGTTAAAAAGCAATAATTAGTATTTATGTCCGATTAAACCTAAGCGCCAACTTTCAAGCCACCGTTAACTGTTCTAATATTACATTACCACGCATATCAATCAATCTATGTGACTCACACTTAACAGTTACAACTCTACCTATTCCCGTCTCACGGTCATGTTTAGGCACGGGTTAAACCATATAGATTTACCCTACTATGTTAAACCAAAATTTATAGGTTTCAGAAATCAGATGAAATCATGAATGAATGGATGATAATGAGCACTAATAATCAAATTAAACTTCATCTTGAGCCGTTTCAACCAAGTCACTATCCCGGAAGGTAACGCATAAACTAAGTTATAATCAATAAAGCACATAAGTATCACTTAGGGGGGTTTTCTCCAAGTCACTATCCCGGAGAGTAACACATAAGCAAAACTCAGTATTCTAACAAATAAGCTCATGAATTATGGATGCGGGCGCCACCAAACTCGGATTTATTCTCATAAAAAGAGAATGGTGTGCCAACAATTTAAAAAACCTCTAAATTTTAACTTAACGTGGTACCTATCACCTTATGTGGACAGTTTTAGTATTACCGATACTCTAAGATGAATACCCATAAGATATCATGATTTTAAAATTCAACTAATTCCCAAACAACACAAACAGGATATTTAAGCTTTACTAGCTAGCTGAGTCTACCAAAACATCACTAATTAGACACGTTTTCAATTATTTACGTCATTTAAAGTCACAAACAGATCCAGTTGTACTATCATTTTCCATGTATAAGCAGCTATTTCCAAGGACATTTTTCAAATTTTTTTTAATTTTTTTGAATTTTTATAAACAAGACAAACTAGCTAAACTAGACACTCACATCCCAACACTTGAAAGACACATTGTCCTCAATTTGAAGGAAGACACAACTAAAAAATAAAATCAAAAAAATAAACAGGAACAGGAAGCGACTTAGTTGGTAATTTAGCTGTGAATTATCTAGCTTCCTTCATCCTCTTGTGCACCGTATAGCATTTCGGTTGCGGTTGCACAAACTGCTGGGTTGCCTTTACAAACTGTGTAATAGTGATAATCGATCCCGCCCGAATGGAGATTGAGTACATGCGGAATGATAAATCCTGCAAAATAACTGTAAGGCCCCTTCCTCGGGTAACCTCACTTGTTGGATTTACTCATAAACGTAATCATTAATTACTGAACTTTTTAATTAAGAACATTCAAACATTAAAGTACATATCAGCGAAAGTCTTAACATTTAAAACATTAACCATTGTTTAACAAAAACATAAATCGGGATGTTAGTCTCTAGCCGGGCAGCCTTCACGCCTTCGCACGACCCTTCCTTTTGTCACCTGAAATGTATACTAAAAGTCAGCTAACGCTGGTGAGTTCTAGTTTAAATCAAGTAGGCATAAACATTAAATCTTGTCATAATTTTCATAAGTATTCATGTATATATATATATTCACCGTTTCAATTCTTTCCCTCATATTTTAATCTTTGTGGGTACATATATATATATATATATATATACACACATACATTCTTACATTTATTTGTGCCTTTGCTGGTCTTACACATAAGGGGGATCGGCCCATCAATGATTACGTGAGTCACAAAGACAAACGTCGCGGTCCACCGTCGTAGTCCACCATACTTACAACCGTCCGACAACTAGTGTCCGTCCGTCATTATCTTACAACCGTCCTACCGAAGTAGTCCGTCATTATCTTACAACCGTCCTACCGAAGTAGTCCGTCATTATCTTACAACCGTCCTACCGAAGTAGTCCGTCATACTTACAACCGTCCTACCGTCGTAGTCCGTCATTATCTTACAACCGTCCTACCGAAGTAGTCCGTCATACTTACAACCGTTCTACCGTCGTAGTCCGTCATATTTGTCTGACTGCCATAAGGTATCCGTCTCCCACCCGAACTAATTATACAGTCGTGCATTGATTTCGGGACTTACTCCACCGTAGTGGCCTGTTTAGTCTACCTTTCTAGACTTTCATTTCTGGCTGCATAATAGTCGAGTGGTCGTCCGTCTACCAAGGTAGCCGTTATCATTGTTCCATTCATAACGTTTAGTCATTCATAGCAAGCAATATATATATGGATATAAAGCAAGATTCCTTCTTATACGTTATGTCGTACTTTTCTTACTTGGCAAGCAGTATATACATGGATATAAAGCAAGATTTCATTCTTATAAGTTATGTCATACTTTCATTTCATTCTTTGTAGTTATTGAGTCCATTATTTATTCATCATTACTTTCATGTAACACGTATGTTCATATTAGCATTCTTATCATTCATTCATTTAGTGTATACACTTCAGCCCCAAAACATTTAATAAGGTTTGCACATAACATAGAGGGGGAACATAGAACTCACCTGATGAGTAGTTTCTAAAATACTCTTAGCTGGCTACTGAGCGTCACTAATGTCACTCACGATCTGTATAATAAAGTCATACTCGTAAGGTAGTGCTCCTAGATGACACTAGACATTACTATGCTTGAACCTAGTAGTTTCGATGGATTTGCTTATATCGAAACTTGATAGTTTCGATAGGTTGCTTATGTCGAAACTTGGTAGTTTCGATAAGTTGCTTATGTCGAAACTTGGTAGTTTCGATAAGTTTCCTATGTCGAAACCTGGTAGTTTCGATAAGTAACTTAGGTGTAATCTTAGCTTCGGATCGTGGGCTCATATCGAAACTATGGTAGTTTCGATGGGTATGCATATATCGAAACTGAGTAGTTTCGATGGGTCTACACATATCGAAACTGAGTTTTTTTTTTGTTTCGATGGGTCTGCACATATCGAAACTGAGTACTTTCGATGGGTCTGCACATATCGTCTTCCCCAAAAATCTGAAGTTTTTGCATGCGAGTCTGATCGAGTCAATATCTCAATTTTCTTAGATCAAAACGTTCGGTTTTCATTCTAGATGCTATACCTAAGCTCATTTTCAAGTTTCATCCGCAAAATCATTACCTTTTTAGCCAAAACCCGAAAATCCCAAATTAAACAAAAACTCAGTTTAGAGTCGAATCATTACCTGGATTGGGGTTGTGATTTGGAGGTTTTGCTCACGAGCTTAGCAGTAACGTGCTCCCTCAATTCCGGGACGATCCGTCAACTTTCTCTCTCTAGACTCGAGCTCTCATTTCTCTCTCTAGAAGTTGCGTGAGTGGGGAATGAGCAGAGAAGAGGGCTGCCTTGCCTCTTATATACCTGGGCTTCCCTCGGCCCATTGAAGCCGAGCCCAAGCCCGCTCCCTTTTGTTTAAATATTCTGACTAAATCACCGGTCTCGCTATATTTATTCGTTTTATTATTTTTGGGATGTTACAATAACCTCACAACAAACCCGAAGCATTAAACTGACTCAAATTAAAATAAAGACTCGACTGACTCAAACTGACTCACTAAAAACTTAAAAGACTCAAGATAGATAGATATCCAGAGAAATGTAGTCGATGTGTGGCAAACACATAGACATGAATGCCACAGCAAGGTAGGTCATCGGTCACGAACCAGTTTAAAGTTCCCCATGGTCGTGGTGGTATGAATGGATGATGTGTAACACTCTATTTTCAAACACCGGTTATTAATTCATTAAAACACGCTGAAGCATTTATCCCAAGAATTTTTATTATTTTTTTTATCTTCACGTGTCGCGAACCTCTGGGCCCCTCCCTTCGCGTGCCGCGAGGGAGTCCCAAAAACAAAATTCGGAAGACCAGGTCTTCGCGTGTCGCGAAGACCCATCCCTGGCTTTTCGCGTGGCGCGAAGACCCTCTTCTTCGAGAAAGTTTCCAGACCTGTGCAGTTTTTAACACTTAACCAAATTTCCATCTTTAAACCATTTTGTCATAAAATTTTACCAAACACTTAAATATGGGTTCTAATCATTCAAAACAACATAATTTTGCATCAAAACAACCATTTTCAAGTATCATGAACATCCATTTGATGGGCTTCTAAATACACCCGAAATCACCAAAACTGCGCATACGAGAATCCAACATACGCCTTAGACTTGACCTTGACTATCCCGGAGCTTTTCCTACATAACACCACATATAACACTATTAGTAATGAAGATAAAACATATCAAACAAATAAATACTACTTGTTTTCATCCGTTCACCCATTTGACTCGTTTCCACCCAAGTGTGTCATTAGGCTACATATCACTTGCATTTCACCTACAAATTTCATTCTTTTCATTTATCACACATAATTAACACATTTCCATTTCCATTATGGCACAAGGGCCATAACCTCATTTCCATTATGATACTTAGATCATAACTTCATGTCCACATATCCATTATAGTACTTAGACCATAACTCCATATCCACATATCTATTATAGTACTTAGACCATAACTCCATATCCACATATCCATTATAGTATTAATACTATAAGTTTATTCATTCACTTATTCGTACACCATATACACATTCATACCACATAACACATTTTGCAACTTATCACATTATGCACACAACATTGCATATAACACCATTTATCATCAATTACTAAGTAAGTGCAAGAGCACTTACCTTTCGGGTTAGAAGATCCCGCACCACCTTCAAGTTTTGCAATTTGATTACCTAAACATATACACCTAGTTTATTAATCTAACCATGCATCAAAATCACATTATAATTGGGTTTACAACCCAATTTCCCATTTCCAACCCAAACTGACCCGTTTGAGTTATCCTCATATCCAAACACCCTTTTTCACCCCAAACTCACCTACATGAGTTTCATTATCCTTACCTTAACACTAATTTTTTACTCAATAATTATCATTAGGTTAATTTGGTGTTTGTTCAAGTGTCTAACCTCATATAAACACTTAATCATCATTAATTCATCATATTATCATCAAAATCCAAAAACCCCTAATTTTCTCCATATGAACCCTAACTTCTCATAATCAAAATCAAAGTGTTCTAGGATGTTAATCATCATTCTTTATCTTTAGATTAGCTAGATTATCAACAATATAACACTAATTAACAACATGCATCATAAATTCTAGATTTCACCCAAAACCCACCAAGAACACATTAATGGTGAAATCAAAAGGAAGATAATCACTTACTTGATGTTAGGAAGGTGATGTGTAAGCCAAAACCTTCACAAAACAAGCCTCAAATGCACGATTTAAGCTTCAATTAGCTTTTCTCCTTTTTCTCCTTTGCTCAAGAACGATCTCTTTCACCAAATGAAGACAATTTTGACTTTTACTAGTCAAATATGGCAGATTTGCCATATTTACTCTTTTAGCCCCTCAACTTCTAATACATCCACTTTCATGCCAAATTAGTTAAAAACTAATATAACCCATTACTAACTTGAAACCCACTTGTTTCAACTTATTTCTAAAATATTATTTTCACCATAATATTTATTTATTTATAACGAAACCCAGATTTTGGTTCGTTATATGATGAACGAAAGTAAATGATGGTGTGAATGATAGTGGTGATAATGAATGATAATGAATGATGGATAAAGGATGATATGTGGTATGATGACGGTGGTGAACGGGTATGGAAAACCACGTGAAAATAAGGAAGAAGGGTGAATCCAGCATTGCCCCGCGTACCGCGAGAGAACCGGCAGCACTACTCGCGTACCGCGAAGGGGCAAAAAAATTAAGCCAGCCATTAGTTTGTCCTTCTAGTACCGCGAGAGGACTTCCCAAATTCTTCGCGTACCACCGGGACTTGTTGGTAACAGAAAGTTTTGAAATTTTTCCAAGTTTTATACTTAGAAAATTTTTGATCATTTAAAATTTGTTTCACCCAAATTCCTTAACAACCTATTCCAAGCATAAAAACACATGTAAAAATACCTAGAACTTCATTCTCGATGATTTTCCTCACCGAATCAAGCACGAATCCTTGCAAAACATGACACAAACAAAACACACACCGAAAAACACAAAAAGTGACACGGACTCAAACCAAGTAATACACACAAACTCTACATCCCGAGCACTCGCCCGAGACTCAAATAAACTTATCAGGAGGCTTCTCCTTGATCCTAACCGGTACCCGCCTTCATCCTATGTTGTCTACCTATTCTCCAACACCTCATCAAGCAAATACCACCCACAAACATTAAAACTCCATCACATTTATCAATTTAGTCTTTCCACCACAGCTTAAACTTACCCGGTCCAAAAATAACCTGGCTCAAATACCCCAGCAAGCTATTACACCTAAACATCCCCGCACTTGGGGTTTGCTCTATCGTCAAATCACAAGATTTACTTATGAGGTGGCCTAGACCTAGGGCAACTGGAACTAGGGGTTGGTTCGGTATCTCTCCCCTCAGATTTGACAACAATGCTGATGGGCAAAGGTTTAGGAATAGGATTAGCTATGGTTGTGACCTCTAAACCTTCACCAGGATCATCAGGATCCTCTACATTCTCCTCCAACTTCCCCACACTTAGGGTTTTGCCCATGATCTCCTCAAATTCTACCATCATCTCCCGCAGATCATCAGTCACCTCATCGCCGTAATCGTCCGGCTCATCTAACAACCCTTCCAACTCTAACGCCCAATCAGATATCTCTTCCAAATTAGGGGCCGGTTCACCAACTTCTATCTCACACGGATCAGAGTCCTGATGGTAGTCCATGAAGGCATCAAGCACGCACAGAGACTGGCTATGGTCGCCAACATACTTCACAGGTTTCATAGCATCGAAAGTAATAGACTCATCCCCCACACGAAGTGTGAGTTTCCCGTCGAAGACATCGATCATTGCCTTGGAGGTACATAGGAACGGGCATCCTAGGATGAGTGGGACTCTATCATCCACTTCCATATCCAGAATAACAAAATCAACGAGGAATACAAAATTACCTACTTTCACTAACAGATTCTCCACAATTCCCCGTGGATACTTGACTGAACGGTCAGCCAAGGATATGCTCATGCGCGTCGGTTGCGGTTCACCTAGGTCTAGCTGCTTATAGATAGAATAAGGCATCAGATTGACGCTAGCACCCAGATCAGCCAACGCGTGGTGTAGAGGTAAACCGCCAAGCAAACACGGGATCGTGAAACGACCCGAATCCGCCATCTTCTCCGGCAGTTTGTTTTGAACCACTGCAGAACATTTCTCACTAAGTGAGACTTTAGAGATCCCCTCAAGCTTCTTCTTATTGGAAAGAAGATCTTTGAGGAACTTTCCATACTTTGGCATATGCTGGAGGACCTCTATAAATGGGAGATTGACCTTGAGTTGTTTAAACATATCAAGAAAGTGACCATATTCCCTAGCGTGTTTATGTGGCAGCAAGCGCGCTGGATAGGGAACATGACTCAAGTCAATCTCGGGGGTCTTACTCTCACCCCCACTCTTCTTCTCCTCCGCCTTCTCGGAAGGCTTCTCTATCTCTATCTCCTCATTCACCGGCTATTCTTCTTCTATCGATGGGCTCTCTCCCTCCTCTACTCTCCTGCTCCTTGTCGAAACAGCATTCATTTTGGGCTCCTCTAGCATCCTAGCATCGATTTCAGCAAATCGAGCTCTTCAATCAATCTTCTTCACTTCCTCTATCGATGAAATTCCATAGTCAGCACCGTGGGAAGCTTCCACTTCTCCTCGACTCATGATCGACACGACCATCACTGAAGCGTTAGAACTCTTATAGGCCGCAGATGCTTCAATCTGCCTCTCCTTTAGGCTCTTCGCGATGTCTCCTACCGTGCGCTGTAAATCCTGGAATGCCGACTGCTGATTCTTCAATAAAGTGTCATGGGCATCCAGTCTCTGCTTAGCATCCCTATCCTTCTGAACTAAATGGGAAAACATTTGTGTCTGATTCTCTATCATCTCCTCTATCTTCCTGGTCATGACACTGCTTCTCGATTTTGTTCCAGCTTCTCCTCCTCTATGCGGATGCTGGCGACCATTAAACCTAGGCGGGTTATTTCCAGATCTCCATCCCGAGCCATAGGTATTGTTGTACCCTCGGTAATGGTTCTGGTTGCCAGCAAAACTCACCTGCTCCTGATGAATGACGGGGCAATCTGTCACACCCCCAAATTACACTAACGGAGTTTTACCGTTTGGAAGGTGACACACCAGGATCTCAGTCATTAGTTACATCAAACGACACTATATGGGACTTGAAATGTCAAAACATAAAAGTTCAGAGTTAATGCGGAAGCGTAAACGTTGATATAAAATTTAAAGTAGTTACACGCAACAAGCGTCAATCAATATAATTAGGTAAACTGTTTATCATGTTTGAAATGAATAGGATGACAGTAGGGCTCCATACATGTCCTAATTATGCAACCTGTGCCATAGCTTAGCGTCCTGAGAAACATGTAAGAAAAAGTGTCAACACAAGGTTGGTGAGTTCACAGGTTTCAAGTTTACAATAAGAGTGTGTTTGCCAAATTATGTACATTCAATATGCATATCTATAGGTAGCTAACCTATGTTCATGTTTTACTAAAGCGCTCGCAACCGAAGCTGACTGTGTTTGTATGCCTCCTGCCAGGTCTATCAACTCTGGCACATGTGAGTAGGCTAACATTTCACCCGTTCGATATCCAATCGAGTTAGCGCGACTAACGCGAGTGGGATTTGTCAAACCCAGTAGTACTACTAAACATTACCTCGCTAAGATCCATATTAATGGTTCGAAATAAAGTGAGGACTTTCTGTGATAGCATGTTACGCTTAGTCTCAACAGTGATATCATATAAAGTACCATAATCAAATAGTTGCGTCATGTTTTCTCCCCTGGCGGGAAAAACAATATTTGCTTGCGTACCTGTTTCTCCCCCACGGGGAAAACAAGTAAAAGTATGATAATTGGTGTTTCATGTTTGTTTCTTCCTCAACAGGAAAACAAGTAAAATACGTTTGTGTGTAAGCATGTTTCTCCCCCAATAGTAAAACAGGTAAAAAGGGGCCGTGAAACTCACCTGCGTTGCGTAGTAGGTAGTATCACACAAGTATGAGATTTAGAACCTCAAATGATAGCCTGCACGGCTTACGTATGTCCTAGAATCATAAACACATATATTAGGGACATATGGGATTTGTGACGACGACACGGAAGATTAGAACGTCTTAAAAAATTCTAAGGATTAACGGGTAGACGAACGTATCTACGGGAATAGAGTTACTTAATATAAAAATTAAGATCGAATCGTTACGTGTCGTACGTTAATAGCGAATAATAATCAAACAAATATAAATTCGTACGTTAAAGTCGTTTACAAAAGTTGGGAAAATAATATAATTTAATATATTATTTTTAGGTTCGAATGATTAACTAAATAGTCATTTGTGTGGAAAAATAACAAATATATTATTTTTAATCGAGTATATACAAACGTGGGTAAATAATATAACAATTATATTATTTATTAGTTTGGAACGTTACACGAGGTAAATAAACGAGGTAAAATAATATAAAAATATATATTATTTAATAATAGAAGTCATGGGTTGAAAATAATATAAACATATTATTTTATTTGAATTTGTGGTTATAAAATAATATTTAAAAGTGGGAATAATATTAAATATAGGTTATAAAACCAAACCCGAGCCTACGGGTTGTTTCCCATGCTAAAACACATTAACATATTAATATAATAACATAGGGTTTAGTTTTTATATTAAAATAATACTAGAAAAGGCCCCAAAATAAAAATGCAGGAGACCGGACTCGAACCCGGGTCTCCTGCACACGAGTCCAGTGTCTTAACCATCTCCACCCGCTAGGGTATCGCGAATAAATCTGGATTGGAATGGTTTTAACATACAGTTCGCTGCGGTTTCCCTCCCCAACGCATACCCGGTTCGAAACCCGTCCCCAAACCACAATTTCCGACCACGAATATGTAAGATTGGTTAGGGGTTATGAAAATCGAGTATTGGCGATTATGTGGGTGTGTTTAATTTGGAAATCAACAACCATAGGGTCGTTTAAACTCAGATTCAAATGTCGAAAACCCTAACTATGAACTCAGAATCGATTCAATCGAATCTTATGTTAAAAACTATTGAAACCATGGGGCTTTTACAGATTAAAGCCTTGCGAACCTATACCCGTGGTTTAATTTGATTGAGATGGTGTTTAGATTGGGGCTCGATCAAACCGAAACCATATGAACCCTAGGTGTAGGTTTGTGCTTAAATCTGTGTTATGAGTCCAAATTAGATTAGGGTTTTTATTGAGAAGAGGATTACGAAATTAACCATATGATTTAATTGAATTGTAAACGTGTTTAGATTGGGGTTCGGCCAAACCGGTTTGCGATGAACCCTAGAATTGGGTTCGCGATTGATCCGATGTTTTAAGGAATATTTATGATAGGGCTTTTGATCTATGTAATGAAACGAAGCTAAGGGTGTAAGGAATTACCAGATTAGATGACCGATTGATGGTGATCGGTTAAAACCAATGCCGACGGCGTCTGGTTCGATCCCCGGCGACTTCTGTCGTGAATTCGATCAAACTGATGTGTACGGAGGCTTCAGTGTGACTCGTTTATCGTGTTTAGGTGATTAATTTGCGATTTTGATACAAGGATTCATCGAATTCGTTGGGTATACAGTGATGGTCGACGTTTTTGAGTTTAATGATCATAATTGGATTAAATTCGAATCAATAACTTGTTAATTGCTCCAATGATGGTCGAAGTGGTTATTGTCATACGTTACAACTTTAATTCGATCAGATTTCGGTTATGGTATCACGAATTTGAATCAAGAATGAGAGTTGTTTGACTTCTAAAAGTCAACAGAATACTCAATTTACGATTTTGACTTCTTAGAGTCAATATATTTGATTTTTTAGTAATTACATAATTAGTCCATGTAGTTTAAGTTTAAATATTGACAGAATCAGTCCCTCGGGGTTAGATTTGATTAACGGGGTTAAGTTTTTAATAGAAAACTTAACGGAATAGATAACGGAGTTAATCTAAAAAGTCGGATTGTCACATCATCCCCTAGTTGAAAGAATTTTCGTCCCGAAAATTAGAATAATTAAAAAAAATTTTTGGGGTGTCACATCATCCCCTAGTTGAAAGAATTTTCGTCCCGAAAATTAAATAGTACCTTAAGAATTTGACGCGGAGTGCTTGAATAGATTAGGATATTTGCGCATCATTTGATCCTCGCGCTCCCACGTGAATTCCGGTCCGCGTTTCGATTTCCAACGAATCCTGATAATAGGGATCTTACTCTGCTTTAACGATTTGACTTCCCTATCCATGTTCCACGGGTTCTTCGATGAAACGCAGCTGTTCATCAATGTGTAGTTCCTCAGGGGGAACCGCGAGAGATTCGTCAGCTAGACATTTCTTCAAATTTGAGATGTGAAAGACGTTGTGTACACCACTCAGTCCTTCAGGTAAGTCCAGTTGATACGCTACTGATCCGATTCTCTTTAATATTTTGAAAGGTCTAACATAACGAGGATTCAGTTTGCCTCGTTTCCCGAAACGAATGACACCTTTCCAAGGTGAGACTTTGAGTAAGACCATGTCACCTATTTGAAACTCTAAAGGTTTACGACGTTTGTCGGCGTAGCTCTTTTGACGATCACGAGCTGCCGCCATACGATTTCTAATTTGAATGATCTTTTCGGAAGTTTCAAATACAAGTTCAGGACCTGTGAGTTGGCTATCCCCAACCTCGGTCCAACAAATGGGAGAACGGCATTTCCATCCATAAAGTGCTTCAAATGGAGCTGCCTTGATACTAGTGTGATAGCTGTTGTTGTAGGAGAACTCCACCAACGGTAGGTGAGACTCCCAAGTGTTACCGAAATCGATCACACAAGCTCGTGCATGTCCTCCAGAGTTTGGATAGTACGTTCTGTTTGACCATCGGTTTGAGGATGGTAAGCTGTGCTCATATCTAGACGCGTACCTAGGGATTTTTGTAATGATTGCCAGAAACGAGAGGTGAATCGTGCATCACGATTCGAAATGATAGAGATTGGCACCCCGTGCCGAGAGACTACTTCTTTCATGTAAATACGAGTAAGCTTATCCATTTTGTCGGTTTCCCTTGACTGCTAAGAAGTGAGCGGACTTTGTTAAACGATCGACTATTACCCAAATAGTATCACATCCGGTAGGAGTTCATGGCAATTTTGTGATAAAATTCATGGATATCAGCTCCCATTTCCACATGGGAATCTATGGTTGTTGGAGAAGACCAGGAGGCTTTTGATATTCAACTTTGACCTTCGCGCAAGTCAGGCACTTGCTCACATAGGTGGCTATATCGGTCTTCATCCTTGGCCACCAATACATCACCTTTAGGTCATGATACATCTTGTCGGAACCTGGAAGAATAGAGTAACGAGATTTATGAGCCTCATCCATGACTAGTTCCCTTAAGTTTTCGAATATTGGAAAAACGAAGTAGTGAATACTGTCAGATTTGACCTCAAGTTGTGCTTCCACACCGCGTGTACCTTTCGACGGTAGGTTTTCCTCTTTCAGAGCTTCAAGTTGTGCACTACGGATTTTGTCAGGTAATCCGGGGTGGATAGTAAGCTGTAAAGCTCGAACTCGTTTGGGCTTGGTTTCCTTTCGACTTAGGGCATCGGCTACAACATTAGCCTTACCCGGGTGATATCGGATTGCGCGGTCGTAGTCATTCCAGAGCTCGACCCAACGACGTTGTCTCATGTTCAGCTCTTTCTGCTCGAAGATATGCTGAAGACTCTTGTGATCGGTGTAGATGGTGCACTTGGTACCGTACAAGTAGTGTCTCCATATCTTAAGTGCGGAAATTACGGCTCCTGACTCTAAGTCATGAGTCGTGTAGTTTTTATCATGTATTTTCAGCTGACGAGAAGCGTAAGCAATGACCTTCTCGCGTTGCATCATAACACAACCAAGTCCTTGAATTGATGCATGTTGGATCGGGATCTACCTTGATCCAATGATTCAACACATTAACCGAACCAAATCGTGCGGAATCCGATTTGATTGGCAATCCAATCTATGACACGGATCGGGTCTTAAGAAACGAACGGATTAGATGTCGAAACGAAGGTTTCTATCGACCCTTTTGTGTAGAGAAGTTGGATACAAGACCTGGAAACTCTCAACGGACAGAGATTCGACAATACAGGTGAAAAGAGTTTGTGTTCTGTTGGTTCTGCTCTGGTCAGTCTCTCTATGTGTATATGTGTTGTATTTTCTTGTTGTATCTGTGCTCATGAAGTGAAAGCTATATATATAGTGCAGAGGCCATTCGTACGAATGAGCCATGTGAATGGACTCATTCGTGCGAATGAATCAGCAGAATGGTTCATTCTTAAGAATGAATCATCAGAATGGTTCATTCGTACGAATGAATCATTCTCATGACTTATTCTAGCGAATGAATCATTCTCATGACCTATTCGTGCGAATGGATCATTCTCATGATCCATTCGTGCGAATGGGCCTTTCATTAGCACGATTGATAAACGTTATCACTATTTATCAGATCGTTTAATACACAATCGTTATATATGAGTAAACATTAAGGATAAACATGTAATTTCATTAATACATCAAGTAATTACATTAAACATAGATGAAATACATATTACAAGGGATTAGGGACATATTATGCATCTACATACTCCCCCTTGGACCTAGATCCCTTCAAAATGACCTAACTAACATTAGTTGGTCTTCAACATCTCTTTTGTACGAGTTTTCCAGTTGACCCCAGTGTGTATGTCAAAAGCAAAGCATATACGTATCACTTTCACATACTGCAACGCCTGGTCTATATCTGCAACTTCAAAAAACGGCTGACACTTGTATAAAGTTGTAACATCTTGTTCAGACAAGTTGGTCAGCCACAAGGGATCAAAGACCCTGATGGTCTCCCATGACCCTTCTTTACAAAGCACTATAACAGCTTCACCAGTACGCCCATCATAGTACCACCATTTGAACTGATCTGAGAAGTCCTGGATCATTTTCCTTAAAGGAATCTTCTTCATGATCGTTGGAGGCTTCCATTTTAAGACAATTAGGGGCTTCTTGGTGACTGGATGAACCTTTTCCTTATGAATGTAACGTGTAGGCATTTGTGGCTTGAAGTTCACCCACTTCTTCCGGTATTCGTATTGTAATTGACGTTCAAACCATTCGGATAGACCGGAAGATTCGCTGTATAGAAGCTTTAGACGCGCCAATTGATTTACTTCAAATGCGGGCAGCGTCTTGAAATCATGAGGGTACCTGAAATATTGTATGCCCTTCTCTCTTTTTATAGCATAGCAGCTTAAGTCGTTGAAGTATGCCCAACTGATTATACGACCATCAGACTTGTGTCCTTTGAGTCGATAAACTTTAGTGTACTTGGTTGGAGGAGAGGGCTTTGAGTTCTTCTTTAATTCGGCCATGTATTCCATCCACTGACTTTTACGTTCATTCAGCTCGTCAATGTCAATAGTGGAGGGACCGGCTTCATCCTGTTTGTTGTCGATAATGCGGTTGACCTCCTCGTCGGACTGCTGAGTGAATAAGTCCATGAAGGAGGGAAGATCATCACCATCTACTGATGTGTACTTTGGATATTCTTGATCAGTGATGTCTTCGACTTCAACCTCATCAACGTCTTCTAGTTTGTCAGAAGAGGGATAATCAGTTGTTGGAACAGAAGCCTCTTCAGTAATGACTTCGTCGGGATTCATTTGAAATAGCTCGGCAATCTGTTCTTTTGACAAGCAATGTACGATTTCCTCTTCCTCTTTGTCATAAATAACTGAATGTTGGATGATCCCTTGCATGTCAAGCACATAAGTCAACTTTGAAGGTTGTTGCTTGAGAGGCATCACATCCAAAACTATTTTCATAAACAAACAAAGAATAAACATGTGAGAATTTGAAATTTCATTGATTTAATCAAAATAAAACTGAAATTATTTACATAATAATCTAATATTTACAATAAGACAACTCAAAACACTTAAAACAAAAACTATCAACCTTCAGTGCCCTTTTGTGTATCTGATGATGGTCCTTCTGATTTGTCTGATTTTTGCTTTGTGCGTGCCTCAGCTTCTGCTGTCTTTGAAGCACTTGATGCACCACCAGCATTGGCACCATCGTCCTTATCTTTGTCATCATCATCATCATCATCATCATCATCATCATCATCATCACGAGCACCCTCAATTCTGGGTGTCGGGTCTCTTCTGCTTTCTAAGTCTTCCAACAGTCTCTTATTATCCTCCTCAAGCCTTTGTATCCTCTGAGCATGTGCATCAACAGTTTTAGACAACTGTTGATTCTAGTTTGTAGCAGTGAGAAGGATGGCTTGTTGATCATTACACCTAGTGGAAAGACTTGTGATGGCTTGGGCTTGTTCAGTATTTTGCAGAGTCAACTGACTGATCTGCGAGCCCTGTTGGTCAATACGCTTTGATTGCTCTTCATTCTGAGCCAGTAAACGAAGTACCAAACTGTTTAATGTACTGATCTGGTCATGTAGAGTGACAGTCGGCAGTGACATTGAAGATTCAGCTCGAATGGTTGATGGCTGTGATGTAGAAGCAGTAGTGTAGATGGGAGGAGGAATCGGAGGCACAGTTTGTGTCTGAGGCATGGATGTTGACATTGGAGCCTCAGACCTGGTGGCAGTTGCTGTAGTAGCAGATGTGCTCTCCGTCCTTCTGACGAGTTTAAACTTTTGGCGTTTGGCCATTCTCTTCATCCTTCCTTTCTTGACTGGGGTAGATTGGGAAGAAGGAGCAGCAGATACTTGTGGACAATCAGGGACAAAGTCAGCATCCCTGATGTCATCATCATTTCCTTGATCTACTCCCCTCTTTCTTTTTGTTGCGACCAATCTTGCCCCTTGTTGACTGATTTCGAATTCATCTTCAGTGTCCTCAGAGTCAGTAAACAGGACGGTGTCCAGGTTAACATCTTCTGGGTTAGTTGGAAGGGAAGAATCGATAGCAGCAACAGTGGGGGTGGTGGCAGCGGTAGATGGAACATTTGGAGCATTGCCACCATCTCCCTGACCATCTTGGTCGTCATCATTTTGGTCGTCAGCTGGAGGCACAACAATATCCTCCCTGTCAGAATCACTGTTATCATGACGCCATTTTCTGTTTGCTGGTGCCACATAATCTGGATTTGCCAGATGTCCAATAAGGCGTTTATGTGGTGGCTTTGTTGGTCGGCCCCTGTAAGTCTGTACCCGGTTTAGTGTGACATCAGTCATATGCTCCAATCTTATCATGTCAATATCGGATCGTGGCAGTAGAGGAAGTTGGTCATCGATTATCATCTGTAAGAATCGGGGGTACATGAGGTACGCATTGTCCCCTTTTAGCGAGATGTTTTCCTTGAGATGTGTGAACACCATCTCGGAAAAGTTGAACGGTATGTTCAACACCAGTGCCACGAATGCGCTCTGAATTGTTTCGCGCATATCATCAAATCCGCCACGACGGGAACCGAGGCAGTGAAGAAGAACGTGTCCTAGATATTTATACTGAGGACAGAGGTTCGCCTTGTTGAGAACGCCTTCGGCGACATTCCCGTCGTACTTTATTCTCATGAAGCATCCACGGACCAGATATTTATCCAGTGTCACTAGATCTTCAGGATGATCACCGAATTGACACAATCGGCAAATGTGAGCGGCAGAAACTATAACCTCCTGTCCTGCAATCTTTCCCCGTATCACAGTTGGAGAAACTTCACAGTCTATTTCAGCTGTGGCCCAGAATTCCCGTTGATGAGAAGCATAGGGAGTGCAGATATAAGATATAGCATGGGTTATCCTGGATCGACACAAGAACTCGATCATTCCAATGAACGGTCTTGCATTCTTTGAAGTTGGGATCATGTAAGCACAAATGTTGCTTTTTGTTGAAGCCTTAAGAAAAACTGGAGCTCTGTGCGCCATAACAATCAGTCTGCAAATACAAAAACATGAAGCACATCAGATCAGTACATGCAAGATTTTGGAAATATGAACTTTTAGACCATTTTCCCTTTGTACGAATGAACCCTAAAAGTTGGTTCATTCGTGCGAATGGATCATTCTGCCTATTCATTCGTGCGAATGAGTTTCATTCATATGAATGAGTATTCATTCGTGCGAATGAGTTTCATTCGTATGAATGAGTGTTCATTCATGTGAATGAGTGCTCATTCGTACGAATGAACATGAAGAATGTGTCCATTCGTATGACAGACGGGTCGCGATCCAAATTGTCCAAAAATCAACCAAGACACGAAAAGATTTGCCGAAAAAGACACCAAAACACTCGATTATGGTTTTCAACCAGTATTTAGCATTTTAATCGGTTTATTAAGTCACTTTTTACGTTTTTTAGGTTTTGTTTTCGGTTTTGAGCCCTAAATCTAGTCGAACGTCCACAAATCGGTATACACTTGATGAATACTTGTCGGGTTATACCTGCAAAATGAAATCGAAAGATTAGATCGGTGATTTGACGGAGTTTTGTTCAAAATCAGAATTGGTTGAAACAGATGTGCGAATGCGATTTCTGTTTTGAGCGAATGAGACTGAGAATGCGAATGAATGGCCTTTTTATAGGATGGCCTGGTTCATTCGTACGAATGGACCATTCTGGTCAGTCCAGTCGTGCGAATGAGCTAGACTTGATTCATTCTGTCTTTCATTCGTACGAGTGGACCATTCTGGTCAGTCCATTCGTGTGAATGAGCTAAACTTGATTCATTCTGCCACTCATTCGTACGAGTGGACCATTCTGGTCAGTCCATTCGTGTGAATGAGCTATTCTCCTCATCCATTCGTACGAGTGAGCCATTTTGCTCATCCATTCGTACGAATGGGACAATCCCCTTATGCAAATTAAACTTTTCAAGTTAAATGGGGTATCCGACCACATCGGTCTTGACAACAATTTGATTATGAAGTAATTTACATTTAATTATGAAGTGAGGGATCAATTATGAAGTTTTGGAATAGTTTATGAAGTAAAGGAACGATTTGATCAATCAGGAAGTCAAGCAATTTTCAAATTTAGATTTTCAGACAGTCGTTCGAGTCTTATCAGATAATCTAAAATTCAGGAAAAGTAAAATCTTTTTGGATTTTTGAATATGTAATTCTGAAAATAATATCAACAAGATATATACACGCATGTCTTAGTAAGAATGATCCTTATGAGAAATCATACAGACTTAGTGACTAATGATCTGAGACATTTTGAATTTTATAGATACAAATATACAATGGTATTTACACATCCTTTTGTGAGAAAGATCCGAACATAGGATCAGTACTAAACTCATAGCAATCAGCAACATTGCAAATTATCTGAGCTTTAAGTACACTTAGTCAAAATGCGATCATTGATATGTTTGTCCATCTTAAACTTATGCAGACCTTTTCTCAACACTTACAAGATGATCTTGAAGGATTAAGTCCATTATCTGTGTGTCCCACACTAGTTAAGAATTGACTTGAATTACTTTTCAAAACATGTTAATGTTTCAAATCAGCACAACTTACTTAACCAGTCATCATAAGTTCATGAGATCTCAGTTATTCCCTGTTACTTCTTTACTACACAAATTTTTTTTTTTTTTTTTTTAGTATTCACAGTGACAGCCATCAGCTCATGGACGGCTTCAGCCAGGTATTTACAAGGCAATATGGCATGTATGCAGCTAACGGTGTTTGTGTTCATCCTATCCCATGGATGGCTTCAACCAGGCTGCAACCCGGTAATATGGCACATATACGAATTCGGATTCATACTTTTATTTTATTCTTAATCGCATGGACGGCTTCAGCCAGGTATTTACAAGGCAATATGGCACGTATACGACTTCGGAATCTAATTTTTAATTTTATAACTACTTTCTGATATCTCATTAAACCGATAATAACTGGTGTGCACAGAATGAGAAACACCTTCAGTTTCTATTGTTGATTTTCGTCAATCCTTTCACCATTATGTGACTCACAAGACAATATCTAATATGGTATAGATTGATCATCAATGGTCGAGATTCAGTAAGATAAGCCTATCAATGCATCACATGTCGACTTAGTGTGACTATTCACTATGACATTAAATGCAATGTACTTCATACATATGGTTAGTGTGCCATCACTTCCCAAAGGTTGGATACGATTTCTCATTTTTGAGTTTTTCAGATGTTTTTGGGTTTTAGACTGTACAAAAATGGAAATTTTTTTTTTATTTTATTTATTTTTTTTTTAAACAAACTGTACACAAATAACTGTACACAATTTAGAAAATCTTTTTGGAGTCTCAGATAACTAGCGTCTGTGTACTACCATTTTTCTCAACGAGAGATCATTTTCTTACTAACATTTTCTCCCCCCTAAAATTTCAAAATGAAAAATCTTTTTGAGTTTTTGAGATTTTTAATAAGCGCAAGAAAGAAAATATATACAAGAACGTAAATGATAAAAATGATTATTGACTCGACTCTTGGTCCGGAACAACGTCATCCTTCTTTTTCATGCCGTTTACCTCTAACAAGAATAAAAATCTTGGTTTGTCAAAGGCTTTTGTATAGAGGTCGGCCTTTTGGAAATCAGTGTTAATTTGAACCATATCAATCAGTTTCTTTTCAAAACAATCACGAATGAAGTGATATTTTATGCCGATGTGTTTGGTTTTTGAATGCTGAACCGGATTCTTAGTGATAGCTATGGCAGCAGAATTATCTACATAAATAGGAGTGTTAGAGAATTGCAAACCGTAGTCCCGAAGTTGCTGTTGAATCCAGATAATCTGAGAACAGCAACTGGCAGCAGCGATGTATTCAGCTTCACATGTAGATGTAGCCACTGAAGTCTGCTTTTTGCATTGCCATGTCACATGACGGTTTCCAAAGAACTGACACCCTACAGATGTAGACTTGAAGTCTGTTTTGCAACCACCATAATCAGAATCACTATATGCAGTAAGCTCAAAGTTATCATCATTAGAATACCATAATCCAAGATCAGGAGTACCCTTCAGATAACGAAAAATCCTTTTGACAGTAATTAAGTGGGAGACTTTTGGTTTTGACTGATATCGGGCACAGAGACACGTGGCGAACATGATGTCTGGTCGAGATGTCGTGAGATACATGAGAGATCCGATCATGGCTCGATAGAGAGTAGCATCAATATACTCCCCCTTGTCATCAGGCGAAATCCCGTGATTGATCGCCAATGGAGTACCAGCAGGTTTGGCATCAGTCATACTGAATCGGCTCAGTATATGTCTCCAACATAATTTGTTTGATGAAGGAAAATCCCTGTCTCAGATTGATCTACTTGTAGCCCTAGAAAGAACTTCATCTCTCCCATGGAACTTATCTCGAACTTGTCCTGCATAACTCTTTCAAATTCTTTGCACAGAACATCATTCGTCGATCCGAAAATAATGTCATCCACGTATACCTGTACCATTAAAAGTTCTCCATCCTTTTCTCTAATGAACAACGTGCATTCGATGACACCTCTTCTAAAACCATTGTTCAGAAGATGAGTGGAAAGTGTCTCGTACCACGCTCGCGGAGCTTGGTGCAATCCGTACAGTGCCTTGTCCAATTTGTAGACACGGTCACGATGCATAGGATCTTCAAACCCGGGAGGTTGACTGACGTATACGACTTCACTGATTTCTCCATGAAGGAAAGCACTCTTTACATCCATTTGATAGACTTTGAACCTTTTGTAGGATGCATAAGCAAGAAAAATTCGAATTGCTTCCAGACGAGCAACCAGTGCAAACACTTCATTGTAATCTATACCTTCAATTTGCCTAAATCCCTGAACGACCAAACGAGCCTTATTTCTTATGACTATTCCTTGATCATCCCTTTTGCAACGAAGAACCCATCGAGTACCAATCTTCTTAGCTCCTTTTGGTAAATCAACTAACTTCCAAACTCCGAGCTTCTGAAATTGAAGTAGTTCTTCCTGCATTGCATTTACCCAAGATTCTTCTTTTAAAGCATCTGTTATAGACCGTGGTTCGATTTGCGAGACGAAACATGAATGCGCACAATCGTTGACCACACCAGATTCCATGATTTCTGAGTAGACTCCAGAATTGATCTGACCCCTAGTTTTAACACCAGATGTGGGATCACCAATAATATTCTGTTGAGGTTGAATTCTATTAATCCTACCCATAGGATGAGCAGGAACCTCAACAGTTTGATCAAGGTTTGTGATACTCTGTTCAATTGCCACAGAATGTGAAACATCATCACTCAGTTGTACAACATCATGAAAAGAATCTTCAATCACCTGGTCTATTTCTTATCGAGAACCCTCATACTCTGAAGAAGAAGAAGAGTCATCATCCTGTGTGACTTGTGTGTTATTGGAGGACTCAGGAATGTCAGATGATGAGGGAGTAGGTTGCACATGTTCATCAGGTGCGTTTTGAGCATCATACATCATTTTAACAGCAACCTCCTCATCTGAACATTCTGGAGGAAGATTAAACGAGGCAAAAAGTTCTTCATAATCAAACATTCAAGGAAGACCTTTTCCAGCAGCAGGAGAGGTATACTTTTGAACATCAACATGGTACCATTCTTCTACATTCCCAGAGACTTTGTTGTAAACTCTTTTATTGGGAGTGTTGTACCTTAAGAAGTAACCTTCCTCTACTTTCTCGTTAAACTTAAAATGAGCATCCTTTTTCAACATGGTACATGGAGCGCCGAACGGTTCAAGATACTGTAAGTTCGGTTTTCGTCGATGCAACAATTCAAAGCAAGTTTTATCGTGACGCTTGACAACTAGAACCCGGTTGAACGTGTAACACGCATTAGCAATAGCTTCATTCCAGAACTGCACGGGTAAGTTTGAGTCAGCGAGCATAGTCCTTGCAGCTTCTATCAATGTCCGATTCTTCCTCTCAGCAACACCGTTCATTTGTGGAACATATGGCGCACTGAATTCATGGTGAATACCAAGTTTTTGACAGAAAGTTTCCATAAGGTGATTTTTAAATTCAGTACCATTGTCCGAACGGATCCTCCTAACCTTTAACTTATACAAAGACTCCAATTTGGTAATCAGAATCTCCACATATTCAAAAGTTTTAGATTTTTCTTTTAAGAACATCACCCAAGAATATCTTGAATACTCATCTGTCACAACCAAACAATATAAGTCTCCAGCAATGCTCTTCCGGTTGATAGGACCAAACAAGTCCATGTGTAAGAGCTCTAGTGGTATAGTGATGGAATGTTGAGATTTGGGTTTATGAGATTTCTTGGTTTGTTTGCCTTTCTTGCAAGAAACACACACGTCAGGAAGATGAAAACTTTTCACAGTGACTCCTTCAACAAGATTTTTGTGCACCAAATGATTCATTTTTCTGAGACTGAGATGTCCCATTCTTTTGTGCCATAAGATAGAATCCTTCTCAGTGGCTTTTGAAACAAAACATGATGCTGTGGACACTGAGGATGATGCTTGTGACATGTCAAGAATATAAAGATCATTCATTCTTGGAGCAGACATAACCACCATGTCTTCTGGAATCATAAACTCCTTTTTCAAGATATAACAATGCTTGTCATCAAAAAGAACCTTGAACTCCTTATCACAGATTTGAGAAACAGAAAGTAAGTTGTTATCCAACTGTTTAACAAAGTTGACCTTCTCAAAGCTGACAGCTCCATTAGACAGTGTTCCCTGAGCTGAGATAAAACCACCTTTATCACCTGCAAATGAAACATAGCCCCCTTTGATATTTCTGACGTCGAAAAGGAGAGCTAAGTTCCCAGTCATGTGCCTGGATGCCCCACTATCAATAATCCAATTATTGCTAATAGGATTATAAAGGACAACCTGCACAAGAAGGAAAGTAATTAGTTTAGGTTAGGAACCCAAACCTTTACGGTCTTGGGTTTCCCAGACTCATCTACAACAGTACAATCCATCCACTGTCCTTGTGGACTTTTGGAACAACCATTTGACTTTGAAGTACAGTCGTCAGAAGCATCATCTGATTTTGCCTTCCACACATGTTGTTTGTGCAACGACTGTTTGTGGTAAACAGTGGATTGCTTAACGATTTGTACAGGTGTGGAACTCGAATCAGAGACCAAAAAGTCATGCATCTTTTGTTTAACTTTCTTTTGATGCACTTGTTGTTAGGTAAAAGAGTTAGATTTTGACTTTAAAAACTTTTGTTTATTTTCTGGAAAATGGTTAACTCTTTTACTTGGTTTCTGAAGATAAGGACAGTTGACAACAACGTGTCCTTTTGTACCGCACTCAAAACAGTATCTCCGCTCAACCAACCTCGGAGATCTGTATTGATTTTCACTTTGGTGAGTTTTTGAACCACCAGCCTTAACTTCTTTTTGTTCAGCTGAAGAGAGTGACTTGTTTGATTGAACAGACTCTCCAGCTTTAACAAAATTAACCTTTTTGATTGAGGCTTTGGTTACTTGACTCTTCTGATCAGAAGTAGTGGGATAAGATGGACGGCAATTGGTTTGTTTAATTTTAAAAACCTTTTTAGAAGCAGATTTTGAAATACCAATGCTGTTATTTTGTGGAACAGACGAGTTTTTGTGTCCCAAACCACGAGTAGTGCATTCATCGTCGTCTTCATCCCACTCTTCTACCATTCCATCAACACACTGGGACTTCGAGGTCGAAGCACCATTATCGTTAACCTTTGATTGAGAAATTTTGTTTTTGGTTGGATCAACGACAAGTGGCGTTTTGACCTTAAAGTCAATGATTGGGTTATCATCCGATGTGTTTACCATAGTATTCAACACCGGTGGAGGACAATTTTTATACCCCATCCCAACATTTTTCTTTCCTGGACGCCGTGAAATCATGTAATCAAGAATGTAAGCAGAATTTGAATAACTTTTCAGCTTTTGATTTAGAGTTTCATAATCACACTCGACAAGCGCCAGCTTTTTCTTTGTTTCATCAATCGTGTTTAAATAAAAAGTGATGGCATTTTGTTTGTTTATAACACAGATTTCTAATTCATGAACTTGCCTATTTAAAAGATCAATTTTGTTTTTGAAGGCAAGTTCGTTTCCTTTTAAAACACGGTTTGCTTCAAGACAAGCAGTTAAATCAGTAATTAAGTCTGTGTTGTGACTTTTAAGTGTCTCAACTTTCTTCTCAAGTTCATCACAAATTAAACACGGTTGAGATTCAGACTCACTTTCAAAACTGTCAGAATTTACCTGAATGCCTGTGGATGTTTTTACCATAAAAGCACAGCTACAGGTAGATTCAGAAGAGGAATTGTTATCATCCACATCAGCTGTCGATTGACTTGAAGAGACAACAGATGATTTATCTTCATTCTCAGCTGTGAAGCCTGAACTGTTTGAAGATGTGTCGTCTACAGCTGATGAACTTTCTGAAGCAATCTCTCTCTCAGCATCAGAATCTGATTCTTCATTGACTTCTACAGCCTTTGCCATGTAAGCTCTATCCCCTGAACTGCCATCAGCTCCAAATTTAAAAGACCAATCAACAGTCTCATCTGTTTGAACAACCATAGCTTTTGTTTCACTTGAAGTGCCCTTATCTTGTGCAAGAGTAACTGGAACAAGGTTTGTTTCTGTATTTTGATTTTGTGGCTTCGGTTGACTTTGACGGTTGTTGAAAGGGTTGCGGTTTCCAGTCTGTTTAGGCTTTTCACATTGCCTAGCAAAATGCCCTTTCTCACCACAGTTAAAACAAACAACAGCAGACAGATCAAAACCATAAGTAGTGTCTTTGTTCCCTTCGAGAGTTTTTCCTGTCCTTTTTACATAATCTCTCGCTCTTCTGACTGCACTTGCAAGAGCCCACATTATATCAATTCGATCCATTTCATCCTTATCAATCTGAGCATAGTCTTCTACTGTCAGATGACTGTTTCCAACCTGTCCAGCAACAAGACTGTCATATGAATTGACAACGGTAGACAACAGTGCCATGTGTTCCTTGGCCACTTCGATAGTAAACTTGTCGAAGTTGTCTGTTTGCAATTTAATGGGGCTTGGTGGAGGAGTACTAGCAGTATTTCCCTTCTGTGGAACCGAGCTTGATGAAACTGAAGCATGAGCTGTTGAAGACTGGCTGGCTGAAACATTTGACATGTTTGATACAAACGCAGTCTGCAAAGGAGCATTTTGTTGAGTTGATGTGGAATAGTACAATGAAGGATCCTGAGCTTGTACGCCTCTTTTTAACTTCCACTTATTCATCACCTCTTGTTCTCTCAATTTCTGAAGAAATTCATTGATATCAATGGTTTCAAGAGTATTGTTCTGTTTGAGAATCATCAAGAATGAATCCCATTTTGGTGGTAGCGCATCTGCCATGCATTAAACCTTTTCTTCTTTCGTTGTTTTGACCTCATGGGCATGCAATTCACTCATCAAGTGATAGAATCTCTCAAATAGATCATCTAAGGACTCATTTCCAATATACATGAAATTATCAAATTCCTTCTTAATGGCCTTAGCATTGATAGCTTTCAACGAAGCATTTCCTTCGTGACGTTGTTCTAAGGCATCCCACAGAGATTTTGAAGATGTAAACTGCCTGAATTGATGAAATATTTCTCTTGACATGGCCTGAGATAGGATAGCATATGCCTTCTTTTCTAAGTCATAATCTTTTCTTTGTTGTTCGCTTAAAAGGGAAGCCAAAACAGGAGTTCCATCCTCACTCAACACTTTTTGATATCCATTCTCTATCATCATCCATAAGTTTGTATCAACTCCATTAATGTGTATCTCAAACCTGTTTTTCCAGTGATGATATTCGTCCATTGTCATGAGTTTTGGAGCCTTGTTAGCATTTCCAGCTTCATTATCGATTAATAACAAGTTTTGGATTTTACTGTTCTGACTGCAACAAAGGCTAAGTCCGACATGGTAAAGAACGAAGTTTTTCGACACTTAAAAAAATTTCAGAAGAGATTTATGCGAATGGGTCTATTCGTGCGAATGGAATTTTCTATTCGTGCAAATGGAATTTTCTATTCGTGCGAATGGAATTTTCTATTCGTGCGATTGGAATTTTCTATTCGTGCAAATAGAATTTTCTATTTGTGCGAATGGAATTTTCTATTCGTGCGATTGAAATTTCTATTCGTGCGAATGGAATTTTCTATTCGTGCGACTGGAATTTCTATTCGTGCGATTGGAAGTTTGAACAAACGAGCGGGAGACTTATCTATTCGTATGAATGGTAGGAACCATTCGTGCGAATGAAGTTCATCATAGTGGCCATTCGTACGACAGAGAGCTGTTTGACTTTTTTGCACCAAAACGCACCAATGATTGAGCCTTTTATCATATCTTGAAACTGAAACGATCAGATCACTCAGAAGCAATAATCACAAGATTTGAACGTGGCTAAACAACGATCAAGTGATCTTTATAACATTCAAGAAGCTAGAAAAAGCAAGATTAGATTTTCTATGTTGAATCTAGAGCACAATCAGGCTCTGATACCACTTTGTTGGATCGGGATCTACCTTGATCCAATGATTCAACACATTAACCGAACCAAATCGTGCGGAATCCGATTTGATTGGCAATCCAATCTATGACACGGATCGGGTCTTAAGAAACGAGCGGATTAGATGTCGAAACGAAGGTTTCTATCGACCCTTTTGTGTAGAGAAGTTGGATACAAGACCTGGAAACTCTCAACGGACAGAGATTCGACAATACAGGTGAAAAGAGTTTGTGTTCTGTTGGTTCTGCTCTGGTCAGTCTCTCTATGTGTATATGTGTTGTATTTTCTTGTTGTATCTGTGCTCATGAAGTGAAAGCTATATATATAGTGCAGAGGCCATTCGTACGAATGAGCCATGTGAATGGACTCATTCGTGCGAATGAATCAGCAGAATGGTTCATTCTTAAGAATGAATCATCAGAATGGTTCATTCGTACGAATGAATCATTCTCATGACTTATTCTAGCGAATGAATCATTCTCATGAGCTATTCGTGCGAATAGATCATTCTCATGATCCATTCGTGCGAATGGGCCTTTCATTAGCACGATTGATAAACGTTATCGCTATTTATCAGATCGTTTAATACACAGTCGTTATATATGAGTAAACATTAAGGATAAACATGTAATTTCATTAATACATCAAATAATTACATTAAACATAGATGAAATACATATTACAAGGGATTAGGGACATATTATGCATCTACATACTCCCCCTTGGACCTAGATCCCTTCAAAATGACCTAACTAACATTAGTTGGTCTTCAACATCTCTTTTGTACGAGTTTTCCAGTTGACCCCAGTGTGTATGTCAAAAGCAAAGCATATACGTATCACTTTCACATACTGCAACGCCTGGTCTATATCTGCAAGTTCAAAAAACGGCTGACACTTGTATAAAGTTGTAACATCTTGTTCAGACAAGTTGGTCAGCCACAAGGGATCAAAGACCCTGATGGTCTCCCATGACCCTTCTTTACAAAGCACTATAACAGCTTCACCAGTACGCCCATCATAGTACCAGCATTTGAACTGATCTGAGAAGTCCTGGATCATTTTCCTTAAAGGAATCTTCTTCATGATCGTTGGAGGCTTCCACTTTAAGACAATTAGGGGCTTCTTGGTGACTGGATGAACCTTTTCCTTATGAATGTAACGTGTAGGCATTTGTGGCTTGAAGTTCACCCACTTCTTCCGGTATTCGTATTGTAATTGACGTTCAAACCATTCGGATAGACCGGAAGATTCACTGTATAGAAGCTTTAGACGCGCCAATTGATTTACTTCAAATGCGGGCAGCGTCTTGAAATCATGAGGGTACCTGAAATATTGTATGCCCTTCTCTCTTTTTATAGCATAGCAGCTTAAGTCGTTGAAGTATGCCCAACTGATTATACGACCATCAGACTTGTGTCCTTTGAGTCGATAAACTTTAGTGTACTTGGTTGGAGGAGAGGGCTTTGAGTTCTTCTTTAATTCGGCCATGTATTCCATCCACTGACTTTTACGTTCATTCAGCTCATCAATGTCAATAGTGGAGGGACCGGCTTCATCCTGTTTGTTGTCGATAATGCGGTTGACCTCCTCGTCGGACTGCTGAGTGAATAAGTCCACGAAGGAGGGAAGATCATCACCATCTACTGATGTGTACTTTGGATATTCTTGATCAGTGATGTCTTCGACTTCAACCTCATCAACGTCTTCTAGTTCGTCAGAAGAGGGATAATCAGTTGTTGGAACAGAAGCCTCTTCAGTAATGACTTCGTCGGGATTCATTTGAAATAGCTCGGCAATCTGTTCTTTTGACAAGCAATGTACGATTTCCCCTTCCTCTTTGTCATAAATAACTGAATGTTGGATGATCCCTTGCATGTCAAGCACATAAGTCAACTTTGAAGGTTGTTGCTTAAACATAGATGAAATACATATTACAAGGGATTAGGGACATATTATGCATCTACAATGCATCACAATATACCACAAAATCATCCGTTCCCTCCGGAAGAAATAAGATGGGTGCACTGCAGAGCTTTTACTTCAGAAGTTGGAATGCTGATTCCTGGGTATCACCCCAGTCATAAGGTTTACTCTTTTACGTCAGAGTGGTGAGGGGTTGTGCAATCTTGGAAAATCTCTCAATGAAACGACGGTAATAGCCAGCCAATCCCAGAAATTGACGCACCTCCGTCGGCGTTGTAGGTGCTGCCCAATTCTTGATTGCTTCTACTTTAGCTGGATCGACATGTATTCCTTTCTCGCAGACTACATGTCCTAAGAAGTGCACTTCACGAACCCAGAATTCGCACTTAGAGAATTTGGCATACAATTGCTCTTGTCTCAGCAATCTAAGGATTAAGTGTAGGTGCTACTCATGTCCTTCCTTGTTCTTAGAATAGATGAGGATGTCAACAATGAAAACGATGACGAACTAATCGAGGTAGGGTTTACACATACGGTTCATGAGGTCCATGAATACCGCGGGTGCGTTGGTTAAACCGAAAGGCATGACCATAAATTCGTAATGGCCGTACCTCATTCTGAATGCAGTCTTAGAGATATCTTCTTCTCGGACTCTTAACTGATGATAGCCGGACCTAAGATCTATTTTGGAATAGAAACTTGATCCTTGGAGTTGATCAAAAAGGTCATCAATACGAGGTAAAGGTAGCGGTTCTTGATTGTGACTTTATTCAACTCCCGGTAATCAATACACATACGGAACGTACCGTCTTTCTTCTTGACAAATATTACCGGAGCTCCCCACGGTGATGAACTAGGTCGGATGAAACCTTTACTCAACAGATCTTGCAATTGCGTGGATAATTCTTGTAATTCACTGGGTGCCAACCTATAAGGTGCTCGAACAATCGGTGTCGTTCCGGGTGCTAGGTCGATTTGGAATTTAACCTGACGATGTGGTGGTAGACCAGGTAGATCCTCGGGAAACACTTCCAAAAATTTACGAACGATGGGAATATCCTCGATTTTCTTTTCTTCCGATGGCTGCTCAGCAACGAGAGCCAAAATAGCCGTGTGCCCCTTACGAAGGCATTTCTGTGCTTTTATAAAAGATATGATGCCCATGACTGTACCAACTCTTTCGCCTTGCTCGGATAGAACTTCTCCATTCGGGAGAGGGATACGAACAATCTTCTCATGACAAATAATTTCAGCTTGGTTCTTAGATAACCAATCCATACCGACGATTACATCAAAACTACCAAGTGTGATTGGCATAAGGTCGATATCAAGTACGTGACTAGCTAGCTCAAGCTCACAACCCTTAAGAATGTGGGTTGCTTCAATAATTTGGTCGTCAGCTATCTCTATTATATGCTTAGCTTCTAATAGAGTTAGAGCACGACACACTAATATGGAATTTGTGAAATCGTGCTGAGACTTCTAGTGAGACCCGCGCTTATAAGGCAAGCGTCAGCCAATGCATAGGCTAAGGGAAGAGGTTCACATGTAAGGAAAGTCTAATGAGATATAGATTCCAGTAGCATAAGAGATAGGATGTATGTTTAAGTAGTTGCGTTCAAATGATGGTTGGTTAGGTTAAATCTTCGTTTCCTAATGTCATTGGATCAACGGGATCATTTCGTGAAGAAAGAAATCCGTTTACAGCATTGAATATGCTGGAGTAAAATTCGAAGTTAGACTAAGGATTAGTCACAAGATGAGGTAATAAGGTCAAATGCGATCTATTGTTGGAGTGTAAGGAATAACGTGTTAGCATAGAAAGAATTTCTCAAATTCTGTGTACATAGTTGGAATCGATAAGTTTGTTATGAGATTCTATTAGAGTTTCAATCAAGATGGTTTCTATGATCACGTTTAGATGAGTGTCTTAATTTCACTAAGACTCTTACATGAGTGAGAATAACATTGATGGATTTCATTAATGATAGTTCTGTGTGTCCATAGACATCTTCAACCTGATAGTCGCGTCTATCAACTGTTGAATGAGTTTAACGATACCAACTAGTCGTTGAGTAGGCTACAAGAACTTCTACTGACAGTGGAAGTTTAAGTTTGTAGATCACTGATTAGGACCATTTATCCACACACTAGGTTTCACCAGGACTTACATGCACTTCAAATTATTATTACGTGTGCACCCGTAATGATAATTTGCTTTGCATGCTCTCCCTAGTTCTCCCTGTCCTGTGTCAAAATGTCCTTTAGTTTGTATTGCCGAGTACAGAGTGTTTTCAGATATGATAAGTCATCGAGAAACTTAGTCATCAACCATAGGTTGATCAACTAGGACTCATATCGGAATGAGTAGTCGAGGGTGGTTTTGCTCCGAGTATTCACTCGAGTGAAACACAATACAGGAGTCCAATCCAGCGGATTGTAAATGAGAACATGTAACAAACATGTACATGAAATGCGACTTCAAAAAATGAAATTGATTTCCTGAATACAAGTTACAGGAAGCAGCAAGGTTGCTATCCTTTCAACTTAGTCAAGATAGGGTTTGAGTATGCATTGAGCAGTGCGTTCTCAAATTTGTGTTCGATCTATTCTCAACAGAATATCGACCAAAGACGCGAGCCCATGGCTCGGTAAAGTGATGACATCTGCGTGTCAATAGATTCTGTAATAATGTGTGCAACGGTCTGCCTTCAGTCGGCGTATTGTTGCTAATGTGTACAGTAGGGACTCGCCTCCGACGATCCCAATTCCCAAGGAGATACGCGTTAGTGCTGAGTGTCGTCCACAACATGGACCTGAGAAAGCCCACCATACCCAACAGGTGATGGTGATGTAAGTGACTCCTCCGAAGGCTCCGTCTCGCTGCCCTCGGACGGGAATGGATGTTGTTCTGCTGATCCCCTGAGTGTTGCCACTAGGAACGATTATGCAATTCAAATGATGTGTCCCTCGCCAACTGAGGGTGTTACGGATGGTATTAACATGCCTGCACTGCAATATATAGTTGCTAAATGTATCACGTATAAGTGTCTGTGCCGTGTAACTAATGTGTAAGGTTATAGTCTAGTATGCAATCCTAGTTCTCTATAACCAATGGCTCTGATACCAATCTGTCACACCCCCAAATTCTACTAACGGAGTTTTACCGTTTAGAAGGTGACACACCAGGATCTTTGTCATTAGTTACATCAAACGACACTATATGGGACTTGAAATGTCAAAACATAAAAGTTCAGAGTTAATGCGGAAGCGTAAACGTTGATATAAAATTTAAAGTAGTTACACGCAACAAGCGTCAATCAATATAATTAGGTAAACTGTTTATCATGTTTGAAATGAATAGGATGACAGTAGGACTCCATGCATGTCCTAATTGTGCAACCTGTGCCATAGCTTAGCGTCCTGAGAAACATGTAAGAAAAAGTGTCAACACAAGGTTGGTGAGTTCACAGGTTTCAAGTTTACAATAAGAGTGTGTTTGCCAAATTATGTACATTCAATATGCATATCTATAGGTAGCTAACCTATGTTCATGTTTTACTAAAGCGCTCGCAACCGAAGCTGACTATGTTTGTATGCCTCCTGCCAGGTCTATCAACTCTGGCACATGTGAGTAGGCTAACATTTCACCCGTTCGATATCCAATCGAGTTAGCGCGACTAACGCGGGTGGGATTTGTCAAACCCAGTAGTACTACTAAACATTACCTCGCTAAGATCCATATTAACGGTTCGAAATAAGATGAGGACTTTCTGTGATAGCATGTTACGCTTAGTCTCAACAGTGATATCATATAAAGTACCATAATCAAATAGTTGCGTCATGTTTTCTCCCCTGGCGGGAAAAACAATATTTGCTTGCGTACCTGTTTCTCCCCCAAGGGGAAAACAAGTAAAAGTATGATAATTGGTGTTTCATGTTTGTTTCTTCCTCAACAGGAAAACAAGTAAAATACGTTTGTGCGTAAGCATGTTTCTCCCCCAATAGTAAAACAGGTAAAAAGGGGCCGTGAAACTCACCTGCGTTGCGTTGTAGGTAGTATCACACAAGTATGAGATTTAGAACCTCAAATGATAGCCTGCACGGCTTACGTATGTCCTAGAATCATAAACACATATATTAGGGACATATGGGATTTGTGACGACGACACGGAAGATTAGAACGTCATAAAAAATTCTAAGGATTAACGGGTAGACGAACGTGTCTACGGGAATAGAGATACTTAATATAAAAATTAAGATCGAATCGTTACGTGTCGTACGTTAATAGCGAATAATAATCAAACAAATATATAAATTCGTACGTTAAAGTCGTTTACAAAAGTTGGGAAAATAATATAATTTAATATATTAGTTTTAGGTTCGAATGATTAACTAAATAGTCATTTGTGTGGAAAAATAACAAATATATTATTTTTAATCGAGTATATACAAACGTGGGTAAATAATATAACAATTATATTATTTATTGGTTTGGAACGTTACACGAGGTAAATAAACGAGGTGAAATAATATAAAAATATATATTATTTAATAATAGAAGTCATGGGTTGAAAATAATATAAACATATTATTTTATTTGAATTCGTGGTTATAAAATTATATTTAAAAGTGGGAATAATATTAAATATAGGTTATAAAACCAAACCCGAGCCTACGGGTTGTTTCCCATGCTAAAACACATTAACATATTAATATAATAACATAGGGTTTAGTTTTTATATTAAAATAATACTAGAAAAGGCCCCAAAATAAAAATGCAGGAGACCGGACTCGAACCCGGGTCTCCTGCACACGAGTCCAGTGTCTTAACCATCTCCACCCGCTAGGGTATCGCGAATAAATCTGGATTGGAATGGTTTTAACATACAGTTCGCTGCGGTTTCCCTCCCCCACGCATACCCGGTTCGAAACCCGTCCCCAAACCACAATTTCCGACCACGAATATGTAAGATTGGTTAGGGGTTATGAAAATCGAGTATTGGCGATTATGTGGGTGTGTTTAATTTGGAAATCAACAACCATAGGGTCGTTTAAACTCAGATTCAAATGTCGAAAACCCTAACTATGAACTCAGAATCGATTCAATCGAATCTGTTGTTAAAAACTATTGAAACCATGGGGCTTTTACAGATTAAAGCCTTGCGAACCTATACCCGTGGTTTAATTTGATTGAGATGGTGTTTAGATTGGGGCTCGATCAAACCGAAACCATATGAACCCTAGGTGTAGGTTTGTGCTTAAATCTGTGTTATGAGTCCAAATTAGATTAGGGTTTTTATTGAGAAGAGGATTACGAAATTAACCATATGATTTAATTGAATTGTAAACGTGTTTAGATTGGGGTTCGGCCAAACCGGTTTGCGATGAACCCTAGAATTGGGTTCGCGATTGATCCGATGTTTTAAGCAATATTTATGATAGGGCTTTTGATCTATGTAATGAAACGAAGCTAAGGGTGTAAGGAATTACCAGATTAGATGACCGATTGATGGTGATCGGTTAAAACCAATGCCGACGGCGTCTGGTTCGATCCCCGGCGACTTCTGTCGTGAATTCGATCAAACTGATGTGTACGGAGGCTTCAGTGTGACTCGTTTATCGTGTTTAGGTGATTAATTTGCGATTTTGATACAAGGATTCATCGAATTCGTTGGGTATACAGTGATGGTCGACGTTTTTGAGTTTAATGATCATAATTGGATTAAATTCGAATCAATAACTTGTTAATTGCTCCAATGATGGTCGAAGTGGTTATTGTCATACGTTACAACTTTAATTCGATCAGATTTCGGTTATGGTATCACGAATTTGAATCAAGAATGAGAGTTGTTTGACTTCTAAAAGTCAACAGAATAAATTTACGATTTTGACTTCTTAGAGTCAATATATTTGATTTTTTAGTAATTACATAATTAGTCCATGTAGTTTAAGTTTAAATATTGACAGAATCAGTCCCTCGGGGTTAGATTTGATTAACGGGGTTAAGTTTTTAATAGAAAACTTAACGGAATAGAAAACGGAGTTAATCTAAAAAGTCGGATTGTCACACAATCTCTGGTGTCGTGGCCTCCCCTACACACCTCACACCTAAGAGCACTGAGTTTAAGCTCTTTAATCTCGTTTGCCATAGCTGCAAGTGCAGCAGCCACGCTAGTATCAGGGTTGACCTGACGGATACCTCTAGGAGAAAAGGCGGGTGCTCTGGCACTAGGAATGGATGTCCTAGTAGATGGTTGCTGATGTTCCGCCAGAGCGAAGCTCTCGAACATCTCCTCACACTCGTCTGGCTCGATCTTATCCATTATATGGCCTCCCGCAGCTGTGTTGAACATTTGCTGCTTCTCGAAGGTGAGACCATTGTAGAACTTCTCCACTATCGCCCAGCAATAAAGACTATGCTGGGGACATCGGCTCAACAGTGTGTTGAACCGCTCCTAGGCCATGTGATAAGGCTCGTCAGGATCCATCCGGAACGAATGGATTTGATCCCGAAGGTGAGCGGCCCTGGAAGGTGGACAATACTTCTTGAAGAACTTAGCTTGAAGATCCTCCCATGTGGTGATTGAATTGTCAGGGAGGGTGTCAAGCCAAGTAGATGCGCGACCAGAGAGAGAGAGGATGGGAAGAGACGCAAGTAGATAGCGTCCTTAGACACACCCGTGATATTGAAGGTATCACATATCCGTGCGAAGCGGGACAGATGTCCGGGTGCATCCTCATCCTCAAGGCCATGGAATTGAGTGGCAGAGTGATCATGCTCATGACATGTGACGGGATCTGCCATGTATTAGAGTTAGGAATGGTGGGGCGTGTGATCGAAGATCTCACCCCGGTGACCCCGTCACTGGCCCTCTGGTGCACGGTACGCCTCGCTGGTGGATCAGTGTCGCCTATGATAGGAAATGAAATTGGGCTAGTAGTACGTACCTGGTTGCTGTAGAATGCTTTCAAAAGCTCCCGGAAGTCGCGGGTGCGCTCGTGCAACTCTCGTTCGGGCTTTAAGGAAGCTAAATATGGTGGTGATCCCTGCGAACGAGTGTGGTGCATAAACTGACACAAGAATTAAAGAAAAATAAATAAAGACTCGAGACAGAAAGACTCGATCCTATATTAGACACTTAGATAGCACGTAGGACAAGTACAGAAGACAAGCAAACTCACAAGACTCAAAAGAAAACAAACCAAAAATCAAACAAAAGAACTAGCCAAAGCTAATATTGCTATTGCCAAATGTCCCCGGCAACGGCTCCAAAAACTTGATGTCGTCCGCACGGTCTAAATAAAAAACTAACAAAACCTTACCAAGACTCCTAAGTAATAAATGGAAAACCTATGAACTCGGACTAAATAAAAACTAACAAAACCAGACAGACAAGTGTACCTATCGAGTGTAGCACAGCTTAATGGTAAACCGAGTTATCGAAACCTAGAGACACTGAATACTAATACTACACTCTGACTCGGACTAAAGATTGAATTGGTTTGGGGGGTTTACTACACTACTAATTAACTAATGAATGTAGAAACTAACGACACCAACTATCTGACAGAATAACGGATGAAATCAATAAAGGAGAAAGCATTATCTAAGTAATGAATCCTGCATGACAAACATGAACTTCTCTCGACAATGATGGTTATGATGGAATTGGGATCTTCGAATACGAAACCCTATGATAACCTAAGGATCCCAGATCATTCTCCAGGTGTGACCTAGTGGAAACCCTAAGGAACGTGTAAACTCACCGATTATTGGATCACTTCTCAGCTATTTCCAACAATGCTAAAGTACCCTACATATAAATTATCTCTCAGTCTCAATATCTCTATATGCCCTAAGACACACAGGGTAACCTGACAACTCTCAGTATGACACAGAATATCAATGATGCTAAAAACCCTAGGAACCCTCCTTTCAGAGCAGTTTACCTAAGAAAACCCTAACACCAAGAAATACCCGACAACTTCAAACCTTTCAGCTATTGAAGCAGGAAGAACATTCAATTCTAAGACACTCTTAACTTTCGTTTCTATGGACGATGATAACAATTATCCATAACTAGTTACAATAAAAAGTAGGTAACCTAACATACATCTAGTATTTGAATTATATTCAACCAAACACATATGAAACACACATCAATTGTAAATTAGAATTAAATATGCATAAACATCATACTAAGTGAAATCAGATTCTTTACTTTAACATCAACCCATCAAAATCCAACATAAACCAAAAGAAATTCACGAACTAATCAAACATTCATCAAATACCTAGATAGTTACTAAATTCTAGCCAAGATACATGTTTAAACTCTGAAAACAAACCTCAAAAGCCATACACATCATTCAAATTAAACCAAAGTAATTAAGAACAAAGAGCGGAACCCTACGAGCAAGAATTAACCAACCCGATTGATAAAGATCCGAACTTCAGCGTCTCGTTGCTTCTTCCTCTCTCAAAATCGCCACATTTTGGTCCAGAAACGGCTGGGAATCGATTAGATTAAGAATGGGAGAGTTCTAAACTTTTAAACCCTTGAAATTAGGTAAATTTTCCTGGGAATCGATTAGATTAAGAATGGGAGAGTTCTAAACTTTTAAACCCTTGAAATTAGGTTAATTTTCGTAGGCCCTTGACCATATCTCTCGCGTACCGCGGGCCAAACAAGCTCAATTTTTGTATTCTTCTTGTCGACCTACCCCAAATCGATATATTATGGGCCCCGTAACTATTTTCTAGCCCGAGATATGCCTCTTCTAAGTTTGGACTTTTTCCTGACTTTTGCCGTCCTCATCCCGGGTTCTCGTGTGCTCGTTTCTTCACACGTCTTGATCTTTTAAGTTACAATTCTTCCCGAAATACATATAAAACGTAACATAACTAAGTACAAGCTATAAATGACTCAAAACAACTATAAAACTATACAAAAACGCTACGAAATACAAGGGAAATGCATGTGTGCTTTGCAACACATCAGGTGTTTATAAATAAAATGAAAGTTGGTGGATGCATTTTATTCTATAAAACAACCTAGTTTGAAGGAAGGGTTTAATTACAAAGTTAAGGGACCAGAATTGCATTTTGCTAATTTTTTTGGGTTTGTATGGAGGTGGCAACACACACACATCAGGATGTGTGTGTGTGTTTCATGAGTTTAGAGAGAAAAGAGAAGAGAGAAAAGGGTTTTGGCCAAGAACACTCAGATTGGAGCTGCATGTGTGGATTGAAGGGTTGATTAGCACAACACCTTCATAATAACAAGTTAGAATCATCTCTATCTAACTTCCCCCATCTAATTTCATATTCTTGATAAAAGGCTTTAGGTGGATGAACCTTAATGGACGGGAATTAGGGTTGTGGAAGATGTATTATTGAAAAGGATTGTTAATCTAGCACTACTAAAGCTAGAGATGCAACCAATTCATGTTAATTTCACCTAATTAGAGATTTTAAAATTAGGGTTCTTGAGACCCAAATTGGGGGTTTCGAGTTTAGGTGTTTGATTGTGTAACTGGGTGTGTACTAATGTTTATGGTAGTAGATAAACACAATTCCATATAGAAAACCCAATTGAATTGGTGAATTTTGAGTTGGATGGATTTGGGAAATTTGGGTGAAAACCTTAACAGGTCAAATGGGCGAGTAAGGTTTGGAATGGTTAAAAGCTTGTGTAGAAGCTTGATAGGCCAAGTCTTAACTAAGGGATAAGGTCATAAGGTCTTGGGTGGGTGTGGATACCTAATTTGGTGAATAACTAGACCTTAGATTACTAAACTAAGTGTGAATTGTTTAGGTAATCAAGTGGTCAAAGTCAAGGAGCAACCGGAAGCATCAAACCCAAAAGGTAAGTGCTTTGCACTTACTTAGTAGTAGATAAGTAATTTATATGTAATTAGATTATGTGGTAATTCTATTACATGTTGAATGTTGATCTTGAAGTCAATTGTATGATGAATATGGTAGAACTTGTATAGTTTGACTTAATGTGGAAATTGGTCAACTAAATGTATGATATGTTGTAAATTGGTGTAATAGGCTTGTAGTGGTATTTAGCCAAGTTAGATGAATAAATGTGATTAAATGGTATGGATGACTCATTGTGGTTAGAGTCAAATAAAATATGGTATGTGATAATAATAGATTAAAATTGACTTAAAGTGGTAAAAGTCAACCGTTGGTGGTAAATGAAAAATTGATTGATAACATGAATTCATGGAGGTGTATATGTGAAGTCTAATACTTCATGAGGGTTAGTGAGGTTAAATACCTCACGGGTGATAGTGAAGTCAAATACTTCATGGGAGACATGAAGTCAAATACTTCATGTGTACCCATGGAGTCAAACACTCCATGTGGAAAACGAGTGGTGGTTCGCGGTTTTGGGGTGAATAACTAATCAATTCATGCTATTGTACGTGGGCGGTCTTATATGTAGTTTAAACATGACTTTATTTTTGTTAATGGATTAAATATGCTAACGTGTTGGGATTAGACATGTATAGGTGTTCGTCTTGGAAAAAGCCCAAACTCCTTTTAAGTGTATCCTGGGCTAGAAAATGAGTTACGGAAGCCATAATATATGGATTTGGGGTGCCTCGACGTGAGGAATCTGAAAATGAAGTTTGTTAGGCACTGACCTCCGCTCCCCAAATGCCCTCCTCTTACTCTGAAACCCATTTTTTGGGTTTTTCTTATGTTTAACCTATGGGAGGCTATGATAACTTGTATATATCATTACTAATATGTTTTTGTGGTGTTCCCTTGTAGAAAAAGCTCCAGGTTGATACCTCAGGTCATGCTTCGCCTTGATTGGATTCTCGATCTCTTGTAATGGATATAAATGTTTTGGGTTATGACTCCTTGTTGAGAGTCACTAGACTTATTTTGAACTAACGTTTGGAATGTTAAAACTTGTTGTTTTGTGGCACATTGGTCGTTATGGTTAAACAAAACTTTGTTGGTGTCATTTTGTTGTAGATATCATGTGTTATTGTCAAGAGTGTTTAAAGGGACCTATATTCCGCATGTTTTGAAAGTTTAAATTTTTGGGTGTTACATCTTGGGCGAGCCAAGGGGTTTTCCCATGTTGCTCCTGGATTGGTGGGCCAGACTACAACGCTCTATTCTTCGGGCAGAAGGGTGATATGTTTGCTTGGGTTATTCCGGGTAACCGGGTCTTTGCTGTTAAAAAAAGATTGTTCATGTAAAACAATATTAAAAATAAAGTAAAATTTTTTTAACCAATTAAGACAGATTGGAAGAGTTTAAAAGTTAGTAGAGAAAATTACAAATTACGTCCTTAAGTATTACCTAAATTTCAGTATACGTCCTTTAAGTTTAAAAAACCTTGCACGTTACTTCCTTTGGCTTAATGACCGTTAAATTTTACCTAAGTCTGGTAATGTATCATGCACATAGGGTATTTTGGGGCTTTCACACATAAAAGGACTATTCTTGTAATTTGTTTCTATAAATGAGGGTTTACAGAAATAGTCCTTTTACGGTAAAAAGCCCAAAATAACGTCATGTGTCTGGCATATGACCTGACTTAACGGTAATATTTAACGGTCGTTAGGCTAAAGGACGTAACGTGCTAGGGTTTTTAAACATAAAGGACGTTTTGTGTAATTTTCTTAGTTAAAGTATGTATACTAAAATTTAGACAATAGTTAAAGAACATAATTTGTAATTTGCTCAGGTTAGTGTACCACGAAAATCACTTTCAACATCACATATCAATTATCAATATCAACACATAATAAATTGTTAGCAATATGTAGATTTACTTGGGATTTGGTTTAATATATTTCAAAGTGGGATATTTATTTTTATAAACATAGGCTAATTAGGTTGAAATTGTTACTTTACTATATATAATGCAAAGGTAACTTCATGATTTTTTTTCATTCTAGTTAAGTAATTATTAGTAAGTTGTAGGTTATATTTGTTAGTTCGTTTCATGATTCGTCTTCCGTGTTTGATTAGTTTTCGATCAAAAACTACACCCTAATTTAGGTTGAAATGGTTATTGTGTTATTTATAATTCTACACTTATTTTTACTTATTGTATATGAGTGCTTGTTTTTGTAACCTATTGACTTTGCTATGGATGCTTCATATCATAGGTGTTTTGTTTTTTTGGTAGCCAATGTGAAGCTTTTGAACCCACTCTGAGGGTTTCCATTCTCATGTATCAGATACATAACTAGAAAGGCCCAATAATGTTTAAACCGTGAAACCGAACCAAACCAAACCGTTAGTAACAGTTTGGTTTGGTTCGGTTTCAAAGATCAACGGTTCAGTTTTGGTTTTAAGAAATCAAAAACCGTTAGTAACGGTTTGGCTCACGGTTTGACCTAAAAACCATCATAACCGGACCGTGAACACCCTAATCAGAATCATAAAAGGAATGTTTTGATCGGATCAAAACATCAAACAAACCCCAATCGACACGAATAACGAGAAAATGTTTGAAAAAACGAACAACGAGTGCGAAAAAATGACAGAAAAGATAAAATAATCACAGAATCGAGCATGTATGCTCTGATACCATGTTATGATATCGAGAGTGAATGCTAAAAACAAGCGAGAATGATAAACGAGAGAATGAAAATGAGAGAGAATGATTGGGGGTAAAATGAATGATTTGATTGATTACCAAATAAAGATTACAAAGAGACTATTTATGTACAATGAAAGGAACAAAGAAAAACTACCGTAAGTTCGCCCTTAATAAAATAAGTGAACATAAACAAGTTTGCTAACACTATCCCGGTGACTATTCACATAGGAGGTCGTCGGTTCAAGTCTTGCTCTTGGGCGAGTCAAGGGGTTTTCCCATGTGGCTCCTGGATTGGTGGGCCAGGCTACAACAATCTGTTCTTCGGGCAGAAGGGTTATATGTTTGCTTGGGTTATTCCGGGTGACCGGGTCTTTGCTGTTAAAAAAAATTGTTCAAGTAAAATAATATTAAAAATAAAGTAAAAAAAATTTGACCAATTAAGACAGATCGGAAGTGTTTAAAAGTTAGAAGAGAAAATTACAATTACGTCCTTAAGTATTAACTAAATTTTTGTATACGTCCTTTAAGTTTAAAAAACCTTGCACGTTACGTCATTTGGCTTAATGACCGATAAAATTTACCGTTAATTTTAGTAATGTGTCATGCACATGAGGGTATTTTGGGGCTTTCACACATAAGAGGACTATTCTTGTATACTGTTTCTATGAATGAGAGTTTACAGAAATAGTCCTTTTATGGTAAAAGATCAAAATATCGTCATGTCTCTCGTAACGTGTACGGTCTTTTAAACATAAGGGACGTTTTTTGTAATTTCCTTAGTTAAAGGATGTATACTAAAATTTAGATAATACTTAAAGGACATAATTTGTAATTTGCTCAAGTTAGTGTACCACCAAAATCACTTTCAACATCACATATCAATTATCTATATCAACACATAATAAATTGTTAGCAATACGTAAATTTACTTGTGATTTGGTTTAATATATTTCAAAGTGGGCTATTTATTTTTATAAACATAGGCTATTTATGCATAGGTAACTTCATGATTTTTTTTCATTCTAGTTAAGTAATCATTAGTAAGTTGTAGGCTATATTTGTTATTTGGTTTCATGATTCGTATTCCGTGGTTGATTAGTTTTCGATCAAAAACTACACCCTAATTTAGGTTGAAATGGTTATTGTGTTATTTATAATTGTACACTTATTTTTACTGATTGTATATGAGTGCTTGTTTTTGTAACCTATTGACTTTGCTATGGATGCTTCATATCATAGGTGTTTTGTTTTTTTGGTAGCCAATGTGAAGTTTTTGAACCCACTGTGTGGGTTTCCATTCTCATGTATCAGATACATAACTTGAAAGGCCCAATAAAGTTTAAACCGTGAAACCGAACCGAACCAAACTAAACCGTTAGTAACGGTTTGGTTTGGTTCGGTTTCAAATTTCAAAGTTCGGTTTTGGTTTTAGGAAATAAAAAACCGTTGGTAACGGTTTGGCTCATGGTTTGATCTAAAAACCGTCATAACCGGACCGTGAACACCCCTAATCAGAATCATAAAAGGAATGTTTTTAATGGGTCAAAACAGCAAACAAACCCCACTGGACACGAATAATGAGAAAATGATTGAAAACACGAACAACGAGTGCGGAAAAATGACAGAAAAGATAAAAGAATCATAGAATCGAGCATGTATGCTCTGAAACCATGTTATGATATCGAGAGTGAACGCTAAAAACAAGCGAGAATGATAAACGAGAGAATTAAAATGAGAGAGAATGATTGGGGGTAAAATGAATGATTTGATTGATTACCAAATAAATATTACAAATAGACTATTTATGTACAATAAAAGAAACAAAACAAAACTACCGGGCGGACGTACTAAGTTCGCCCTTAATAAAATAAGCGAGCATAAACAAGTTCGCTAACAGTATCCCCGTGACTGTTCATATGGGTAAGTTCGAGTCTTGCTCTTGGACGAGCCAGGGGGTTTTCCCATGTGGCTCCTGGATTGGTGAGCCTGGCTAGAACGCTATGTTCTTCGGGCAGAAGGGTGATATGTTTGCTTGGGTTATTACGGGTGACCGAGTCTTTGCTGTTAAAAAAAATTGTTTAAGTAAGATAATATTAAAAATAAAGTACAAAAAATTGACCAATTAAGACAGATCGAAAGTGTTTAAAGGTTAGTCCAGCAAATTACAAATTACGTCATTAAGTATTACCTAAATTTAAGTATATGTCCTTTAAGTTTAAAAAACATTGCACGTTACATCATTTGGCTTAATGACCGTTAAATTTTACCGTTAAGTCGGTTAACGCGTCATGCAAATGAGGATATTTTGGGGCTTTCACACATAAAAAAACTATTCTTGTAATTTGTTTCTATTAATGAGGGTTTACAGAAATAGTCCTTGTACGGTAAAAAGATCAAAATACCGTAATGTATATTGCATATGACCTGACTTAACGGTAAAATTTAACGGTCGTTAGGCTAAAGGACGTAACGTGTAAGGTTTTTTAAACATATATGACGTTTTCTGTAATTTTCTTAGTTAAAGGATGTATACTAAAATTTAGATAATACTTAAAGGACATAATTTATAATTTGCTCGAGTTAGTGTACCACCAAAATCACTTTCAACATCACATATCAATTATCAATATCAACACATAATAAATGGTTAGCAATACGTAAATTACTTTGATTATATGTAAAACACACCATATTTTAATAATCGTATGTTTTCATAATCATACTTTAATATATTAATTAATTATAAAAACAAAATAATAAATATTCAACTCGTTTTTAACCGCATAAAATTTACTCCTTTTAATATATCACTTTCAACCCATCTTGGCAGTTATATAAACAAGATATCATTAACAAGCAAGATGTTAAACCCATGAATATATAAAAAAAACACTACTAAAAAAACTACATAAAACTTTATTTTTTTTTGCTCGGTGGTCATATGGTCCACTAGCATTAGCTGGTGTGGATAAGAGCTCTGTGACCCTAAGGTCACAAGTTCAATCCCACTTCAGCAAAAATCTTGCTGTCATTAACATGGGCTTTCAATAAGCTCTCCAGGCATAGGCAAGTTAGGGGCTTTTACGAGCTAGTAGGTTTCTTCTTTGAACGAGTTGGCGCCATCCTCGAGCGTCAAACTAACGATTAACGCTTGAAATCCCTTCTGAGGTATGGACATACATGGGCTATGAAGAGTCATGCCACTGAGAATTGCCATCACTGTTCAAAATAAAAATAAAAAAATGAAACTTTCTTTTTTTGTTTGCACATTATTAAAAAGTATATATGTAAGGGTAACTATAATGGGCGTGGAATGTGTGGGCGTGAATGCCAACTCTTCATGTTGGGGCGTGAAACAGGGGGTGAATGGGTGTTTTTGGTGGGATGCGTAGTTTGAATCACGGGGTTGGTGCACATATGCCACAGATGTAGTGCGAAGCACACATCTTTATTCCGTTGTATTTGTGCGTTTTTTATTAGTTTTATATTCGTCTTGAGTCGTTTTTGTATACAACTGAGTCTATTGTATATCTACAGGAGCTCGTGAAGAATAGGAAACTATACCGTGAAGAAACCGAGCAAGAGAATAAAGCCGGAAGAAATAAAGAAGAAAATGTGAAATTCCAGTCCCTCGCGGTACGCGAAGGGAGTCATACCAGTTCTCGCGGTACGCGAGGGAAGCAAGATACGACCGCGACAATTTTGTTCCTCGTGGTACGCGAGGAACCCAGCCTGATGTCTCGCGGTACGCGAGAAACCCAAAATCCGTGAAAAAACCTTAAATCAATTTAAATAGAATTTGAATGCCATAATTCAAAGGGTTCGTATCTTTTCCGTCAGAGGAGAGTTCTAGGGCGATTTTGAGGCTGGAGAAGAGGATTGAAGTGAAAAGATCGAGTCTTTGATCCCGGATGCGTTAGTTTTAGCGTTTTCGGTTCCAAAGATTGAACCTTTATCTTTGTTTCTTATGATTGAAACCATGGTTGTGTTTGATTCTGCTATTCTAGTTGTTTTGAGCATGATTGTAGGCTAAAACCATTGATACTTCTTAGGTTACGATGAATATTTGTTAAAGTTGTGATTTTTATCGGTTTTGGTTATTTTGAATGGACTAATGATTTTGTAAGCCATCTTTGTGTGATAATTATGATGATATAGCATGTTTAATTCTGATTGTGTGATTGACTATAACTCCGTATGCTTATTGTGGTTGTCTGCCAGTTTGATTTGCGTATTCAGGTCATAGATCTTAGGGTTTGTGATTGTTGAGTGGTTTGCTAGACGCAGTAACCATAGGAGTTGTGTTTGATTGATGATTAGAAGTGAATGTGTGTCCTATTTCAAAACCCAAGAGGTGAGAATTAGTTGTCTAGTCTTCGTCATTAGGAATCCGAGTGTTAACTGTCTGAGAGTCTAGTGATTGTTGCTAGTTCATGTCATAGTTATTATCTTGAGATTTCCCAGTGCATTCTTCGAATGTAGTGGTGGACAGTGAGACTGAGAGGTAATCTATCTATTCTGGTACATTGTCATTGTTGGAAATACCCGAGAGGTCATCCAACCATCTGGTGAGTTCAGTACATTTTTAGGTAGCTTAGTTGGTGACACCCTGAGAGTGATTAGGGATCCACTAGGTAGTCTTTAGTTGTCAACTTTAGAAACCCAGATCCATCATAGTTTCCAGAACCGGTAGAAGTTGTGCTTTGCAAGTAGGATTCCGACCTAGGTAGTATTCTTCCCATCTTCTGATTTCACATTAGTACTTGTCTTGATAGTTGAGTCGACATTAGTTTGCTGCATTCTTAGTTAACCTTTAGTGTAGTCAACCCCCACACCAATTAAATCTTTAGTCCGAGTCGGAGTCTAGTATTATTATCGTAGTGTCTCTAGTGTTCGATATTCCGGTTTACCATTAAACTGTGCTACACTCGATAGGTACACTTGTCTGTCAGTGCGGTCTAGTTCATAGGTTTTCCATTTATTACTTAGGAGTCTAGGTTAGGTTTAGTAGTTTATTTTATAGACCATCTGGACGACATCAAGTTTTTGGCGCCGTTGCCGGGGACACTTGGCAATAGCAATTTTGACTTTGACTAGTTCTTTGTTTGATTTTTGGTTTATTTTATTTTATTTTTCTTTTGAGTCCTGTGAGTTTTCTTGTCTTCTGTGCTTGTCCTACATGCTATCTGAGTGTGTACTATAGGATCGAGTCTTTCTGTCTTGAGTCTTTATTTGTTTTCTTTTATTCTTGTGTCAGTTTATGCACCACACTCGTTCACAGGGATCACCACCATATTCTGCTTCATTAGAGCCTGAACGGGAGCTACATGAGCGCACCCGCGACTTTCGGGAGCGTTTGAAAGAGATTTGCAAATCCCAGGTACGTTCTACTAGTCCAATTCCATTTCCTACCATGGGCGACACTGACCCAGTTAGACGTACTGTGCACCAAAGGGCCAGTGACGGGGTCACCGAGGTGAGATCTTTGATCACACGCCCCGCCATTCCTAACACTAATACATGGCAGATCTCGTCACATGTCATGAGCACGATCACTCATGCCACCCAATTTCATGACCTTGGGGATGGGGATGCACCCAGACATTTGTCCCGCTTCGTGCGTATATGTGTTACCTTCAATATCACGGGTGTGTCTAAGGACGCTATCTACTTGCATCTCTTCCTATTCTTTCTCTCTAGGCGTTCATCTACTTGGCTTGATACCTTTCCTGACAATTCTATCACCACATGGGAGGATCTTCAAGCCAAATTCTACAAGAAGTACTATCCACCTTCCAGGGCCGCTCGCTTTCGGGACCAAATCCATTCGTTCCAGATGGACCCTGACGAGCCTTATCACATGTCCTGGGAGCGATTCAACACGTTGAGCCGATGTCCCCAACATGGTCTTTCTGATTGGGCGATAGTGGAGAAGTTCTACAATGGTCTCACTTTCGAGAAGCAGCAAATGTTCAACACAGCTACGGGAGGCCATATCATGGAAAAGCTCAAGCCAGAGGAGTGTGAGGACATGTTCGAGAGCTTCGCTCAAGCCGAACAGCAGCATCCATCTGCTAGGACTTCCATTCCTAGTGCTAGATCACCCGCCTCTTCTCCTAGAGGTGTGCACCAGGTCACTCCTGATTCTAGAGTGGCTGCTGCACTCACCTCAATGGCTAACGAAATCAAGGAGCTGAAGCTCAGTGCTCAACGGTGTCAAGTGTGCAGGGGAGGCCATGACAACCGAGATTGCCCCGTAAATAATCAGGAGCATATGAGCTTTGCGGGCAACCAGAACCGAGGATATAATAACTATAACAATTCATTTAGCTCGGGATGGAGATCTGGTAACAACCCAACTGGTTTAATGCCCACCAGAATCAGTATGGAGGAGGAGAAGTCGGATCAAGCTCAGGAAGCAATGTCAATACACGGAATATCGAAGAGATGCTCGAGAATCAAACACAACTGCTTGCCCACATAGTCCAGCAAGACAAGGACACGAGGCAAAGACTGGATAGCCATGACACTCTATTGAAGAATCAGCAGTCGGCATTCTAGGATTTGCAACGCATGGTAGGAGACATCGCTCAGGGCCTGAAGGGTAGACAAGGAGGGCCATCTTCGGGCCCAAATGCTTCAGTGATGGCCGTGTCAGTTAGGAGTGTGGAGATGAAAGAGGTTGTAGAGGAGGACTACCACTCCATTAAGTATGGCATACCTTCGGTATAGGAGGTGAAGAAGGTAGACTGGAGAGTCCTATTTACTGAGATCGATGCTAGGATGCTAGAGGAGTCTGAGTCGAATGCGGTGTCGTCTAGGAGTAGGAGAGCAGAAGAGGATGAGAACCCACCGGTAGTAGAAGAGGAAGAGCCGGTGGATGAGGAGATAGAGATGGAGAAGCTTGCCGAGAAGGCAGAGGAGAAGAAGAAGGGGGTGAAGATGAAGTCCCCCGAGGTTGACTTGAGTCGTGTTCCCTATCCAGCGCGCTTGCTGCCATATAAGAATGCGAGGGAATATGGTACCTTCCTTGATATGATCAAACAACTCAAGGTCAATCTCGCATTTTTAGAGGTCCTCCAGCATATGCCAAAGTATGGCAAGTTCCTCAAAGATCTTCTTTCCAATAAGATAAAGCTAGAGGGGATCTTTGAAGTCTCACTTAGTGAGTAATGTTCTGTTGTGGTTTAGAACAAACTGCTAGAAAAACTGGTGGATTCGGGTCGTTTAACGATCCCGTGTCTGCTTGGCGGTTTGCCTCTAAACCACGCGTTGGCTGACATGGATGCTAGCGTCAATCTGACGCCTTATTCTATCTATAAACAGCTAGACCTAGGTGAACCGCAGCCTACGTGCATGAGCATTTCCTTGGCTTACTGCTCAGTCAAGTATCCACGGGTGATTGTGGAGAATCTGTTAGTGAAATTAAGTAATTTTGTATTCCCCGTGGATTTTGTTATTCTGGAGATGGAAGTGGATGACAAAGTCCCACTCATCCTAGGACGCTCGTTCTACGTACCGCCAAGGCAATGGTCGATGTCTTCGACGGGAAAATCACACTTCGTGTGGGGGATGAGTCTATTACATTCGATGGTATGAATTCCATGAAGGATGTTGGCGAGCATAGCCACTCCGTGTGCATGCTTGATGCCCTCATGGACGATCATCGGGACTATGATCCAGAGAGAGAAATTGATGAACCAGCCCCTAACTTGGGAGAGATTTCTGATTGGGCGTTAGAGTTAGAAGGGTTGTTAGATGAGCCGGACGATTATGACGATGAGGTTCCCGATGATCTGCTGGAGATGATTGCAGAATTTGAAGATGTCATAGGCACAACCCCAAGTGTGGGGAAGTTAGTGGAGAGTATAGACGATCCAGGAGATACTGGTGAAGGTTTGGAAGTCCCACATATAGAAAATCTCATTCTTGAACCGTTACCCATCACCATTGTGCTTTATGAGGGGAGAACCGTTGATCTGACCCCTAGTTCTAATGTTCCTAGGTTTAGGCCACCCCGTAAGAGGACACATACGTTGATAGAATCATCTGATTTTAGGCTGCTAAAAACCCCAAGTGTGGGGAGGTTTACGGGTGATAAGCTACTTGGTTATTTGAATCATATTAGCATTGGACCAGGTAGGTATAAGTTGTGGTGGAAGGATTTGAGTGCTACATGTAATATGAGTTCAATGTTTGATAGAAGTAGGAGCTTGATGAGGTTGTGGAGGATCGGTAGACTGCGTAGGATGAAGGTGGTAACTGTAAGGATCAAGGAGAAACCTCCTGATAAGCTTATTTGAGTCTCGGGCAAGTGCCCGAGATGTAGAGTTTGTTTGCATTACTTGGTTTGAGTCTGTGTCTTTTTCTGTGTTTTTCGGTATGTGTTTTGTTTGTGTCGTGTCTTGCAGGGATTCACGCTCGATTTGGCATGGGAAATCATCGGGAACGAAGTTCCAGGTATGTTTTACAGTCTTTTTTTTTATTGTTGGAACAAGTTTTAAAGAATTTGGGTGAAAAAGTATTTTAAATGATCAAAAATTTTCTAAGTATAAAAGTTGGAAAAATTTCTAAACTTTCTGTTACCAAAAAGTCCCCGCGGTGCGCGAAGAATGTGGGACATCACAAACAAATTGGCCGGCTTAATTGTTGCCTCCTTGCGTTACGCGAGGAGTGCTGTCGGTTTTTTCTCGCGGTACGCGGGGCTAGGCTGGTCTCACCCTTTTTCCTTGTTTTCCCATGGTTTCGTTCACCCGCATCGACCACCACTATCATCCATTATCATTCACACCATCCATATCGTTATCATATCATCCTTCATCCATCATATTCACCATTACCATGAGAAATTGAAATCGTTCGTGACCGATGACCTACATTGCTGTGGCATTCTTGTGTATGTGTTTGCCACCCATCGACTATGTTTCTCTGCATGCCTTCTATCTTGAGTCTTTAAGTTCTTAGTGAGTCAGTTGAGTCTTATTATTTTAGTTTGAGTCAGTTTAATGCTGCGGGTTTGTTGTGAGTTTTATTGTTCAGGTTTTGATCGCTCTGTCCGTACTCAATCTCTATGCGGGAGGGGTTGATTCTAATCTTATCTATCTTGTAAAGGCAACCTGACAGTCGTTTGTGCAACCGCGACCGAAATGCTATACGGTGCACACGTGGAAGAGTAATGCTGGACCATTCATGCTACATTACCAGCTAAGTCGATTCCTTTTATTTTGGCATTTTTATTTTTAGTTGTGTCTTGCTTCACATTGAGCACAATGTGTCTTTCAAGTGTAGAGATGTGAGTGTTTAGTTTGTTTAGTTTTAGTTTGTGTCTTTATAAAAATTCAAAAATACAAAAAAATTGAAAAATTTGAAAAAATGTCCTTGGAAATAACTGCTTATACTTGAAAAATGATAGTACAGATGGATCTACTTGTGAGTTTAAATGATTAAATAATAGAAAAAGTGTTTAATTAGCGATGTATTGGTAGACCCAACCAGCTAGTAAAGCTTAAATATCATGTTTGTGTTGTTACATGGAATTAATAATTGAATTAATTCATGATATCTTGTGGGTATTCATCTTAGGGTGTCGGTAATGCTGAAACAGTTAATATAGGGTTATAGGTACCACGTTAAGTTAAAATTTAGAGGTTTTGATATTTCTTGGCACACTACTCTCTTTTTATGAGAATAAATCCGAGTTTCGGTGGCGCCCGCATCCATAAATCCATAATTCTTGAGCTTATTTGATTGAAATCTAAGTTTCGCCTACGTGTCACACATCGGGTTCCGGCCTGATTGAAACACCACTGGGTTGATTCTTATGTGCATCATGGTTATGACTTAGTCTATGTGTTACCTTCCGGGATAATGACTTGGTTGAAATGCCTCTAGATGAAGTTTAATTTGCTTATTAATGCTCATTATCATCCATTCATTCATATTTCATCATTTTTTCTAAAAACCTGTAAATCTTAGTTTAACGTGGTAAGGTAAATCTATATGGTTTGATCCAGGCCTAGACATGACCGTGAGACGGGATTAGATAGAGCTGTAACTTTTAAGTGTGAGTCACATAAATTGATTGATAACTGTATAAATTGGAATTTAGAACACATTACGGGGGCTAGAAAGTTGGTACTTGGGTTTAATCAGACAGAAATACTAATTATTGCTTTTTAACACGTGAGTATATTTTGCTAATTGGTAATTGATGCCTGTTAAGTTAGATCTGAGATATGACTCCAATTGCAGGTTTTTCGAGGACGAAAAAAGGTTAAGTGTGGGGATGTTTGATGTAGTGTGAAGCACACATCTTTATTCCGTTGTATTTGTGCGTTTTTTATTAGTTTTATATTCGTCTTGAGTCGTTTTTGTATACTACTTAGTCTATTGTATATCTACAGGAGCTCGTGAAGAATAGGAAGCTATATCATGAAGAAACCGAGCAAGAGAATAAAGCCGAAAGAAATAAAGAAGAAAATGTAAAATTCCAGTCCCTCGCGGTACGTGAAGGGAGTCATACCAGTTCCCGCGGTACGCGAGGGAAGCCAGATACAGCCGTGACTATTTTGTTCCTCGCGGTACGCGAGGAACCCAGCCTGATGTCTCGCGGTACGCGAGAAACCCAAAATCCGTGAAAAACCCCTAAAATCAAATTAAATAGAATTTGAATGCAATATTACAAAGGGTTCGTATCTTAGCCGTCAGAGGAGAGTTCTATGGTGATTTTGAGGCTGGAGAAGAGGATTGAAGTGAAAAGATCGAGTCTTTGATCCCGGGTGCGTTAGTTTTAGCGTTTTCGGTTCCAAAGATTGAACCTTTATCTTTGTTTCTTATGTTTTAAACCATGGTTGTGTTTGATTATGCTATTCTAGTTTTTTTGAGCATGATTGTATGCTAAAACCATTGATACTGCTTAGGTTACGATGAATATTTGTTAAAGTTGTGATTTTTATCGGTTTTGGTTATTTTGAATGGACTAATGATTTTGTAAGCCATCTTTGTGTGATAATTATGATGATATAGCATGTGTTAATTCTGATTGTGTGATTGATTATAACTCTGTATGCTTATTGTGGTTGTCTGCCAGTTTGTTTTGCGTATTCAGGTCATAGATCTTAGGGTTTGTGATTGTTGAGTGGTTTGCTAGACGCAGTAACCATAGGAGTTGTGTTTGATTGATGATTAGAAGTGAATGTGTGTTCTATTTCAATACCCAAGAGGTGAGAATTAGTTGTCTAGTCTTCGTCATTAGGAATCCGAGTGTTAACTGTCTGAGATGGCGTTAGCATTAGGTGTCTAGTGATTGTTTCTAGTTCATGTCATAGTTATTATCATTAGATTACCCCGTGCATTCTTCGAATGTTGTGGTGGAAAGTGAGACTGAGAGGTAATTTATCTATTCGGGTACATTGTCGTTGTTGGAAATACCTGAGAGGTCATCCAACCATCTGGTGAGTTCAATACATCTTTAGGTAGCTTAGTTGATGACACCCTGAGAGTGATTAGGGATCCACTAGGTAGTCTTTAGTTGTTATATTTAGAAACCTAAATCCATCATAGTTTCCAGAACCGGTAGAAGTTGTGCTTTGCAAGTAGGATTCCGACCTAGGTAGTATTCTTCCCATCTTCTGATTTCACCTTAGTACTTGTCTTGATAGTTGAGTCGACATTAGTTTGAAGCATTCTTAGTTAACCTTTAGTGTAGTCAACCCGCCACACCAATTAAATCTTTAGTCCGAGTCAGAGTCTAGTATTATTATCGTAGTGTCTTTAGGGTTCGATATTCCAGATTACCATTAAGCTGTGCTACACTCGATAGGTATACTTGTCTGTCAGTGTGGTCTAGTTCATAGGTTTTCCATTTATTACTTACGAGTCTAGGTTAGATTTAGTAGTTTATTTTATTGACCGTCTGGACGATATCAGCCATCTTTTCAACCAATTAAATATTTTATAATGGTTTATATATATATATATATATATATATATATATATATATATAGATATATTAATGGGGGCGTGAAACCATTACAGATTAATATATATTTAAACTATGTGAAGCAACTTAATTTTAACCTTTTTAGTGTGTCTCATGTCTATGTTCAAAACCTTGGGATGCTTTTCACATATACTAAATGCATTGTTTTTCCCCGTCCTTCTTTCAACTCCCAGGAAAGATAATGTTTATGTTTTGGATATGCATAATGCAGCTCCAACAGGGAGTTTGTCTTGCTTCATATCCAAAGCATATGTGGATGAATCATATCTTTGGTATCTTTGGTATAGGAGAATGAATCATATGAACTTTAAAACATTGAATAAATTAGTTAAATTTGATTTGATTAATGGTTTGCCAAACAAAGAGTTTACATGTATTGACCATTGCGTATCTTATCTAAAGGGCAAACAACACAATCTTCTCATACGCCAAAGGAGATAAATTTGTGAAAGCTTCATTACAATTATTGCAAATTGATTTTTTTGGTATAACCAATATAATGAGCATTGGGAGGAAATCTTATTGTATTGTTGTCATTGATGATTTATGAAGGTACACTTAGGTGTTTTTCTTTAGAACTAAGGATGAGATACGTGAGATTTTGAAAACTCACACTGCATCAAAAATGGCCTACAACTGCACAAAAAACGTGTGACTGTAGACCTTTCGCCACATTTTTTTTCCAGCTCAAGGGTGACCAAAGCTCGAGTCATCTAGTTATCATACGGCCACACACACTTTTTAGTGGCCGTAGCAACTTAAAAGTGTGGCTAAAGGGTATCAACATTTCTTTCTAGAATCAACATTCCCTCAATTAAGTGTGGCTAAAGGGTAGCAACGGTCACATGACTTTACTTTAAGTGTGGCTAACGGGTCGCAACGGCCACATGAATTTACTAAAAAGTTTGTTTTAGCCACACTTATTTAATAAAATCGTGGCAAAAGGGTTGTTGTGATCAAACATTTTGTCCTAATAAGTGTGACTAAATGGTAACAACGGCCATATGAATATGCTGTAAGTGTGGCCGTTTGTATTATATAGTCACATGAATTTATTGTAAGAGTGGCTAAAATATTTTACTTGACACGCAAAAAATTATTGTAATTTTAAGTGTGACTATTGTCTTACCTTTGGTCACACATAATTGTTTTTTCTCATGACGTTTGGTATCATTCCGTCACACAAACAAAGTGACTATGGTCTGGCTAATGGTTAATTTATAACCACACAATTTTTTTTAATTTTAAGTGTGGTTATTGTTTTAACTTTGGTCACACATATTTTTTTCCATGACGTTTGCTATCATTTCGTCACACAAACAAAAAAATAAAGTGCATATGATGTGGCTAATGGTTATTTATAGCCACACAAAATTTTGGAATTTTAAGTGTGGCTATTGTCTTATCTTTGGTCACACATAAAGTTTTTTTCCCATGACGTTTGCTATCATTCAGTCACACTAATAAAAAACAAAGTGACAATGGTGTGGCTAATGGTTATTTATAGCCACACGAAATTTTGTAATTTTAAGTATTGATATTATCTTAACTTTGGTCACACATATTTACTAGGGTTCTATGTGGCCATTTTTGTGTAATTTGTCATTTTATTTTCATTTTTTTGTATATAATAATTAAAAACAGCAATAAACATGTATGAGAAAACCAAAAACCAAGTTATATTAAGAATAATAAACCAAAATCTATACATAATTTTTTAACCTAAATACTAAAGAATTCTATTTGTTGGCTGCTGGTTTTCTTCTTGTTCCTTACTGTTTTTTTCATGTCTTTTATCATTGTAAAAGTTTTCTTTTGCTTCTTAGCAATTTTAGTTGTAGTGTTTTGTGTTTGATTAAATGGTGGATCTGGTAGCTGGAGCAACAAAACAAGGAAACAAATATTAATACATGTTTTAGTTGCATTTAATCAGAGATTAATTAAGGAACAAACCTGCTAGTCACTTTTGACAAGAAATTTTGGCCAAAGAACAAAAGAACCTACTGCGTCCTCAACTGTTTTGAACTCACTAGTTTTCACTGATAAAAATGCTGCCCCTTTATAGATTCATCAATAGAAACTCTATAGCAGTCATCTTGTAGTGGAACTCCATGCATGGTTTGTGATTTCGTTGACCAATGAATTGTACCACGTGCCACGCGGTTGTTTAAATTTAGAGAAAACAGACTACACTTAAATGTCTACAAAAATTTGTGGGATATATTAACATGGTAAAGTTAAAGTCAATATATATGTGCATTTCACGTAATACGTACCTGTGGGACATCTTCTTTTGATTCCAAACGAGATGGGACATCTACTTGTGATACATCAAGTTTCCTTTTCCTGGTTTTCACTTGTATTTTTTGCACCCTTTTAGATAAGTTACTCTGAGGTGTGACTTCTGTTTGCACTGCTGTTTTGTCAAGTTTGGTCTCCGCAGAATTGGCCTACAATTCAATTAATTAGGTTATAGAAAATCAGCAATCACATGGAAAATTATAAAAAAAAGAATGAAATTGTAAAATACTTACCTGAGGAGTGACTTCTTTTTGCACTGCTTTACATGATCCGTTAGATAGGGTAGCATTAGTATTGTCCTTAGAGGCAAGATTTTTGTCCGCATAATTGACCTACAATTCAATTAATTAGGTTATGGAAACTTATAAAAAAAGAATGAAATTTTCAAATACTTACTGGTGTTACCATTTTCTTTTGCACTGGTTACTTTGGTTAGATCCAACATAATTGTCCAAAGAATTCACCTACAAAATGTAACTACAGAGGGGAAAATGTTAAAGCATTAACTAATTTGTGAATAAAATAAGTCACTTTTACTTGTGTTGGTAACAACGACACTCCTTGTGCAGCCAAATGTTGTAGAACATGATTAAGTTTGTATTGTGTTTCTTCCATCTAGATGGGCAGGGTGTTAATCTTTTCATCTTTTTTGTATAGTTGACACTCAAGTAGTGCCATTCGTTCTTTTGATGATCCTTTTGTTCGAGGAAGACGCCAATATCTATTGGAAGCCACTCCATAGCCAATCCCTTTTAAAAATCTACCTCTTTCCTTGCCAAGTACTACTGTGAGGGCATCTGTGCGTGGTTAAAGGTTTAGGGTTCCGTCCATGATTTGTGTTTCACTGTCGATCTGCAAAAAAAAATGTCAAAAGAATGTAATGAGATGTTTTTCTAACAAAGTAAACATGTATTACCGTAAATTGTTGGATCTTAAAAAGGACTGCTGATTCTGAACTCCGAAACTCCAGGCGTTGACCAGAACTTTATAAAAGAATAGGGCTTTGACTTTACAAAGAGCAAACTATTGATTCCCTACAAGCATAGAACATTTGGCTGTAACTGCTGCTTACATGAACTGCTGTTGAAGTTGTTCACCAGTCGTTCCCGAACCACTAGTTGTGTCCATTCCAGTAGTTTACTTGTTCCAACAATTTTACTAAGTGCTGAGAAACAAGCTTGTTAGCCTACTTAGATATCACAACCAGGGTGATTTAACTAGTAGTTCTTACTAATATATAAATAGAATCAAGTTTGTTAGCCTAGTTGGATATCACTATGAGTTACCGGCTTTAAGTTTAAAACAATGATCCTGGCTAATGATAGTTTTAATTACCCTTCAGTCTTATCTCACAACTCCAACTCTATTAACTAAGTTTGAAAATGATTTTTCTTTAACATAATTTCCAAAAGTTTGAAGTTAAACTTACTAATTTATTTGCTATGACTTTGACATCAGCATTCTTGTATTCTCCCTTTTTGTCTTCCCTTGCTTTCCTCCACATCAAAGCACGGGAGAGGATTTCATCGCATGCAATTTCGTTGTTTTGTACCTTGTAATATATTCAACAGAAAGCAGCAGACACTCACACATCAGGCATACAACAGAAAAACACACTTGTATTAGAGAATAAAGTTACCAGTTTATCTCTTAGATAAGTATATCCTCCTCATCAATGGTGATGATCATAAACATACTTTGATCGTGTTTTTTTCTTGTTTTCAACAGATTCTTCTAACACACATTTTAATTATTTCATTAGAGTTTAAAAGAGAAAGATTAAAAATATAATGATGATGAACATTAATTAGAGTAAATAATTAAAACATTGAATTCGTCTGATTATGTATATGTAACGAACTTGTCCCAGTCTGTTTGCTCCACCAATGTACGATACTGCTTAGGAATTATTTTAAGTTTCATCGGTTTACTTAGGTTGGGTACTATGTATCCCACATACACTTGTCTTCTAAAATTTCGAAGAAGGTGACTAAGCCGATTCATCACAAGACGGCTATGACATGCATCAATCTCATAATATTTCTGCAATATATAACATAGGCTAGTTTGTTAGTATTAATTAGAGTTTACTAGAGCTGTTGAGTTAATTAACTTGTATAGATAGGTAGGTGTGAATGTGATGCTTATTGTATAATTGATTTATAATGAATGCTTATTGTATTAACTTACTATATATTGAGATGATATGAGATGTTGATTCATACCTGATTACCATGAGTTTCTTTAGTTAATTAGTCACACGAAAATGAAACTGTAAAATGCATATTTATAATTAAAACTTAAAATAAGTAGATTAACCGTTATTTCTTCCCACAGCTTATCCTTTACTTCTTTTGGCACTGCCTTCCATGCTAGAAACCTTAATCCAACGTTTTGCCTTACCAGGTCTCCCAAATAACTTGGAAATTCTTATCTATATTCCCCGGTTAACCTACCAGTTCATCAAATGTAACTTTGTGTTTTCTTCCACCAGAGTTTGTATATGTTGCACGTAACTTTGGTAACCTTGTCAACCCCCTCTTAGTTGTTTTCATTGTAGCTAAACTGAGATCCATATCGTTGTTGACTTGTGACCCAACCATCACATGGTCGTTGTGATGATCCAGATCATCGCTTTCATAGTCGTGTGTTGAATAGGAATCTCCATCGTCGTTGAATTGATCCTTGATCATTAATTGACCTTCACCGTCCATGTGTTTCAAATTAATGAAATCGGATTTGAGATCGGAAATACAAAAGCTCGGTAAGGAAGAGGACGGATTTGAAATCGGAGTAGAAGAGGACGGATTTGAAATTGGAGTGGAAGAGGACGGATTTGAAATCGAATTGAGGCACAAGTTAACCTAATGAAGTTTCAATATTTTTTTTAAAATTTTACCGCTGATTTTGTTTAAGATCACGCCATGTACTTTTGGGGAATTTTTAAACCAAAAACTAATTACGGTTTCAAAAATATATTTGTAAAAAAATAAAAAAAAACTAATTAAGTTTATAGTAAACCTACTTATAACATTACATAAATTAAAAAAAATTACATAAACCACATATATAATTAACCCCTAAAAAACAAAACACAAATTAAAATTAAAAGATTTCATAAACCGCATAAAAACATTACTTAACATCACCCATGACCCATATGACCAATAAGCCTTGTAAAGGTCACACTAGGTTTGAGTCAGGTCAGGGTGACATGGGTTATGGCATTACACGGCTTATGGGTTAAATTCCATATCCCATGACCCATGGCCCGTATGACCCATATATAAGCCTTATAGGGGTCACATTGGTCGTTGGTTACTGGTTGTGAGTTATGGGTGACATAGGTTATCATCATCATTATATGGGTCGTCCTGATCATCACCATCATTATCCTCAGATGGGTTATCATCAGCATCATATGGGTTATCATTATCATAATCATCATCATCTTATGGGTTATCATTATCATCATCTTATGGGTTATCATCATCATATGGGTTATCATCATCGTTATATAAACCACATAAAAACATTATTTAACTTCACCCATGACCCATATGACCATGGGTCATGAGTTATAATGTCATACCCCATACCACCCATGACCCATATGACCATGGGTCATGGGTTATAATGCCATAACACGTATCACCCATGACCCATATGACCAATAAGCCTTATAGGGGTCACACAGGTTGTGAGTCAGGATGACATGGGTTATGGCATTACATGGCTTATGGGTCATGGGTTAAAATGCTATATCTCATATCCCCTATCACCCATGGCCTGTATGACCCATATATAAGCCTTATAGGGGTCACACTGGTCGTGGGTTATTGGTTGTGAGTTATGGTTGACATGAGTTATCACATTACAAGGCTTAAGGGTTATTATCATCATCATTCTCCTCATATGGTTTATCATCATCATCTTATGGGTTTTCATCATCATCATTACATAAACCACATAAAAACATTACTTAATATCACCCATGACCCATATGGTCATATGACCATGGGTCATGGGTTATAATGTCACACCCCATACAACCCATTACCCATATGACCATGGGTCATGGGTTATAATGCCATAACCCATATCATCCATGACCCATATGACCAATAAGCCTTGTAGGGGTCACACTGGTTGTAAGTAAAGGTGGCATGGGTTATAGCATTACACGACATATGGTCATGGGTTAAAATGCCATATCCCATGTCAACTATGACCGCCTGTATGACCCATAAGACTTATAGGGATCACACTGGTTGTGGGTTTGGTTATGAGTTATGGGTGGCATGGGTTGTGACATTACAAGGCTTATTGGTTATCATCATCATCATATGGGTCGTCACGATGATCATCATCAGCTTCATCATCATCCTCATATGGGTTATCATCATCATCATTGGGTTATCATTATCATCATCATATGGGTTATCATCATCATCATCATATGGGTTATACATCATCATCATATGGGTTATATATCATCATCATATGGGTTATATATCATTATCATCATCATCATATGGGTTATCATCATCATCATATGGGTTATGGCATTAGAAGGCTTATGGGTCGGTCATGCATCACGTTAAACACCTACATCGCATGTGCGTAAGTTGTGGCTAACGTAAAACAAATATCACCCGAGAAAGTAACCGGTGGTTATACCTTCGGGTGAAATAGACCGCTGAGTGTGTAAACCCTCATTTCATTTTATCTCTCTCTTTTGCATTCAACTTCTGAAACAAAACCCTAGTTCTTTGATACTCTCTGTTTCTACTTCAAAACTCCAAAATGTCTAATAATGAATCAATTAATGAAGAAACCAAGTTCCTTCCGGTCCATAACTTGTGTGCTTATCTTAAAAAGCCTAATGATTCTGATGATTATCACCCGATAATCAATTTCTTGAAGAAATCTAAACTCTATCACACACTCACTATTTACCCCACCATCTACATACCTCACATTGAAAATTTTGAGGAAACGACCACTTATTTATTCATAGATAGTGTTACTCATGTCTCTGCAACTGTTAACAATAAACCAATCATCATCAATGAAGCCAGAATTTGCAAGCATTTACAGCTCAATGATGAGAATGGTGATCTCTCTTACCCTAAAGTTGAAACATGGAAACTTATGTAAGAATGGGTTATGAAGGAAGCCACACCGATGCAAATGATAAAAAGTTTTACATGTATCCTGGATTTTTATAACATATTTTCAACTGTGAGATTAAAAACTTTTCTAGAAGTCAATGTATACATATCATTAAATCTCACAAGCAAAAGATTTTTGCAAATATGAAAAAGTCTTCAAAAGGTTTTTTCGATACATTTACTCCATTGTTCTCTACAATGATGGAGGATACACAAGTACCGCAGGGTGACAACTTAGCAATCTCAACTAATGTTGATCTCACACCCTTCACCACTTAAAATCCTACTTCTGAAACACCTGAATACTTTTTTCCTAGAGGTCAAAAGTCCAAATATACCCAAACCTTAAGTAACATTTTCCTAATGTCACATAAGAGTTTTGCTAAAACTGAAATTACTACTTAATTTGATTGATAACTCAAAATCTTGATATATTGTTGAATAATATTGAACTAACACGAATGAACAAAATGCGTAGCTCACACACAATTGGGTCCGACAATATTACCATTTTCAGTGATGAATCCGGACATTTCTATGACGGGGTGAGTCCGGTCAAAATGAGTCGGGTAAAAAATAGGGTCGGGTCCAAACAATTAGTGCTTATCACTTAACTATTTTGTAAAACTATTAATACTTATTTACTTATTAATATGATAAATTGACAACATCTTTCTATTAAACTCAAACGTCTATAGATAATGAATATGAATTTTTTTTAACTAAAACTAATATATGAAACTAAATACAATCATACATATACTTAAACAAAAATGATAATTTATTAAAATAATGAATATGAAAATTTTCTTAACTAAAACTAATATATGAAACTAAATATAATCATACATATACTTAAACAAAAATGATAATTTATTAAACATAATAATAAAGCAAAAAAACATTTGTAAACCAAAACAAGAAAAATAAGAAAAGTAATTATAAATAAATTGACACCAAAATGCTGATGTTCACCAAAAATGCACCAAGTTTTTTGCTACCGAAAATCAACTTTGTTTTACTACCGAAGTTCATAAATACTAGTGATGTACATACTTGCTACAGATGTATATAGTTGATGCGGAAACACTAGTTATTAATGAAGAATAACTTTGATGTTGATTAACTAGTTAGTGTCGACTACTAATTTACTACTGAAGTACCAGTTGCTACTGAAGACTCAAAACAATACCATGCACATTTTACTACTGATGATCTAATTGGTGTAGAGGTAGTGCACACACAATGATTCCACAACAAGACAACGATCATCACAAGATGAGTAGTACTGCTATGAATCTTTTACAATGTATCTGTTTATCCAATTGTAATGTATTATCATGGTTTAGCGTGATTTTAGAATCATATTTTTGTATTGACTATAAACCCTTGATTCAATGGCTATGATTATTCTAGTTTTGTAGCCAACAATATTTTAGAATCATTTTTTTGTGTTAAACACTTACCAACCTCCTATTCACCATTTAAACATTACCAATTCGAAAACCCCCAAATCACCTCAAGAACCCTAATTTTACAAATTTGAAATTAGGTGTTAAAACCAAGTAATTCTTGTTTCTCCAACATCAACAATACTATATTAAAGTTTCTAAACAAGATTTTAATCTGAATCACCCCACTAATTGACCCAATTTGGGTTTTCTACCAAAATCCACCAAGAACTCCATTAATGGAGGTTCAGTGAATTAAAAGGTTACTTACTTGATGTTTGGAAAGAGATGAACACGTAGAAATCAACTAATTTCACATGTAAGGATGGCAACGGGTCGGGTTAGGGCCAGGTATCGGTAATCCCAAACCCATACCCGGTTGTAAAATCATGTCCCATACTCGGCCCATTACCCATCGAGTATCAGGTATACCTGCGGGTATCGGGCATACCCGTTAGTATCGGGTATCGGGTTATTTTGCGGGTATCGGCCAATACCTGTCGGGTATGTGTCGTGTACTTTTCTATGACTCTATTTTTTATATTTATAAATACATAATTCAAATGAAAAATTAACTTTCCACATAATGAACTTATTAAAATAAAGAATTAATAAACATGTGTCGCGGGAAAACAAAAATTAAAATAAGAAATTTTCGGGTATATTATTCGAGTAAACGGGTATGTGGTTTCGGATAATCGGGCCGGTTATCACCTAATCCCATACCCGTCTCATACCAGCAAAAAAAATTAAAATTAATCCCATACCCGGCCCCGTACTCATCGGGTTTCGAGTATACCCGTCCTGGATGTTTTAGGTTTCGGATATACCCCCGGGCTCGGGTTATTTTGCCATCCCTATTCACATGCAACTCCTCAAAATCGGATTTTGCTTCATCTCTCCCTGTTGTAAAACTTACAAGAACACACATAAGAAATCCGGTTTGACTGATTTACCAACTAGGCCCTAGACTTCCAGTTTTGCCCCTTTTTGCTAAAAAGTCAAGTTTGCTCAATTGCAACTAAATCTTTAACTTTTATTTTGGTTTATTTACACCCTTATAATATGTTTTTCACATATTATTTATTTAAACCCGAAAAATGGTTCGTTACACTTTAACCAATGTTGATACTGAAAGACTTTAAATCTTCAGTGGTAAACAAATTTGGTGCCGAAGTTTTAAACATTAGTAGTAACCAAGTTTACTATAGATCACTTACGTCTTCGGTAGTAAATATGGTTGATGTTGATGTTTTACAACATCAGCAACAAACTTGTTTACTACTAATACTTTAGGTCTTTGGCTGCAAAGTAATTTACAACTAATACTTCAAACCTTCGGTTTCAACCATGTAATTTGTTACTGCAGTACTAAAATTGTTTTTGGTAAGAAAACCTCAACAATAACTTTGTTACTGATATTGTACCTTTTAAAACCGTTTTCACTTTTACTTCTCCACTATCTGATTTGTGCTATACACATTTTAAAGATTTGTCTTATCCTCCATTTCTGATGTAACATTCGTAAAAATTTGGTTCCAGTTTTACCAAATAATAAACTCCAAGGGCCTAATGTGTAAATACATAAAAGAGCAAGGATCAAAAATCAATAATTCAAATTTTTGGACGGTCCGTTACGGGTTGAGCACCGACAAGACAGGAGAATGACACGTGTTTGGTGACTAAGTGGTGCAATATGACGTGTGGAAACCCTATGACGGACCGTCACAGCTTGTAACGGTCAGTCACTCCGCAAAACCATGTCAGCAGACTTGCCAAACCCTAAAGCGGTGACAGACCGTCACCACGCATAATGGTTCGTCACAGCTGCCATTTTGGCCTATGAATAGATTCGAGTCCTTATTCATTTATCACATCTCAAACTTCGATTTTCTAAGCTTTTCCTCCATATTCCACTTTCCTAATACGAACCCACTTTCGTTTAAGTTCCGCAATAGCCGTTTTAACCAAGAAACGTTTGGAGAACTCTGTATAACCTCCGTCAAGAATACCCGAGGCTAGGAATCCGTGTAGAGGTGATGCTCCAGTAAGAGTATGACTCTAGGAACTCACACGAAGCTTATATAAGCAGAAATTCTGTCAAGGTGAATATATGTTAGGTTTTTAAAATGCTTTCGAAACCATAAACTGATTTGATTTATGGTCTGACTCGTATGAACGAATACAACTATTGGTCGCATAAGGTAATTTACTTTATAGCATTCATACTGTAGGGTCACGTATAATTATGCACGTGTTACACATGAACGCGGTAACAGGGCCAGTGCTACGGCTCGGTTATTATCATCACGTAAAATACCTACATTGCATGTGTGTAAGGTTGTGGCTTTACGTAAAACAAAGATCACTCGAGAAAGTAACTGGTGTGGCCGGTGGTTATACCTACATGTTAAATAGACAGATGAATGTGTAAATTGAGCGTTCAAATATGGGAAAATTGTTTTATTTATTCAGTCTTGTCAGATTATAAAAAGCATATGTGTATTCACCAGCTTATGCTGATATGTTTTCAAAACATTTTTCAGGCAACCAAGGGTAAACATGTTTGAATGGTTATGCGGAGAGGACTATATATGCTTGGCAATGTAGGCTATGGTGTCGGAAAAAGGGAAAGTTAAACCTTAGACATCTTCTGCACTTAATGGCTCTGTACTCATTGGTTTTGTAAAAATGTTTTGTAATGAATCAGGTTGTTCTCTACTATAATTAATAAATATTTTGAATTATGGAAACTCGTGAATCATTTCCCGTTGTATTTTACAAACTCTGATGTTATAAAATAGGAAACATGTAGCAACTGTTGGTAACACGCTCGGGGCCTAAAAACCGGGGTGTGACATCTAAACCGCCTCTTGAAGTTCATATTTCATTACTTTCATTCGAAGACACTCAAACCCTCATTTCATTTCATCTCTCTCGTTTGCCCTCAACTTTTGAAATCAAAACCCTAGTTCTTTGATACTCTCTATTTCTACTTCAAAACTACAAAATGTCTAATAAAGAATCAATTAATGAAGAAACCAAGTTCGTTCCAGTCCATAGCTTGTGTACTTATCTTAAAAAGCCTAATGGTTCTGAAGATTATCACAAGATCAATAGTACTGCTATGAATCTTTTACGATGTATCTGTTTATCCAATTGTAATTCATTATCATGGTTTAGCATGATTTTAGAATCAGTTCTTTGTATTGACGCTAAACCCTTGATTCAGTGGTTATGATTATTCTAGTTTTGTAGCCAACAATATTTGATTGGTATAAGTTCTCAATTATGTGTTGTAAGTATCATAAGTATTGTTTTGTAACTCTTGAATATTGAGTAATATACTTTGGAGCTTGAAAATGATTGTGTTCTTACATTGTTCTTATTTATTCTATCATATATTCACCGTGAGAATTCGAGTGATTGTATTAAGATTGTTTTCGCCAATCTTAGCATACTTAGAACTAGCTTGTAAAGTTAGTCCGATCCTACACGCTTGTCTAATCCATTTAATTAATAATAATAATAATTAATATCAAATATTAAATAACTCTAGGTTTGTTTGAAATTCAAATCAAACATATAAGTTTTGTTTATGACTTTAGTTAAATTAGAGGGGTTAATATGAAATTTGACTTTAAAAACTCAAAATCCTATGAATTTATACAACTGTAGTATCTGAAGTTAATAATACCTTTTAATTTTTGAAAGTGCCCATGTTAAGAAAAAAAATTCTCTAAAATCAAAATTTAAGTTGAAACGATATTTTTCTAATTTGTGAAGACATCCTTGGTAGTTTGTAAGGCCCCTTCCAGCCACCCTACAGTTGGATCTCGTCATCGAGGTACTTCTTCACTTCATTACCATGCGTCCAATGCGCCCTCTAAATAAGCACATATTGCTCAACACTAGAGTATAATCATCGGTTCCCGTTGATTTCTCAAAAGTACACATATCCCATTACGCCCGCCTCGAAAGCAGAACATTCGTTTCACTTAATGCTACCCCGGAGCCCGCCTTAACTAGTCATATGCCCACCAGCGTAGGCATTCCCTTTCCAAGAACTTATGTGCAATCCTGCACTTGTTCCTCGTGAATCCCGCTTTCCTCTTCGTTGCTCTATCAACCACACGACCACCGATCGTGTCTCGTTTATCATGTACGAACATGAAGTCCGCCCTAGCATAAGCCTCAGCTATCTGCCGTCTTGTTCGGAGAGACGACCCCTTGGTAGTTTGTAAGGCCCCTTCCAGCCACCCTACAGTTGGATCTCGTCATCGAGGTACTTCTTCACTTCATTACCATGCGTCCAATGCGCCCTCTAAATAAGCACATATTGCTCAACACTAGAGTATAATCATCGGTTCCCGTTGATTTCTCAAAAGTACACATATCCCATTACGCCCGCCTCGAAAGCAGAACATTCGTTTCACTTAATGCTCCCCCGGAGCCCGCCTTAACTAGTCATATGCCCACCAACGTAGGCATTCCCTTTCCAAGAACTTATGTGCAATCCTGCACTTGTTCCTCATGAATCCCGCTTTCCTCTTCGTTGCTCTATCAACCACACGACCACCGATTGTGTCTCGTTTATCATGTACGAACATGAAGTCCGCCCTAGCATAAGCCTCAGCTATCTGCCGTCTTGTTAGGAGAGAACATCCCAATTTCTCTTGTTTCCCGCATCGAATGAATCCTTCATATGGAACGTGTTCCATGAAGACCCTTTCGTCACCTCGTTTACTCCGTGTTGAAATCTTCAGCTTCATCATCTCGATCACATTATAACTACGTCTGATCAAACGTCCACATGAACACTTTTATCATTAACCTTCACATTTCCACCCATTGGCTTCGTGCTCTGAATTCCCGAGATATAAGTATAGGTATCTCATAAGATCATCTCGTAGATCGTCTCGAAAAGCGTCAGAACTCCTTGCATCATCTCGATACTACAAACGTCTAGAAAACGTTAAGATAGGAATACTCTACCCGAGTAACTCAACCACCCGTCCTACACACGACCCACCGTGTACTATAAGGACACACACCGACATAACATAATGATAGAACACACAATGTTCTACATACGTACTAGTAACCCCATACTCTAAACACACATAACTTGAACGCACATAAACTGGTAGACCTGAGTAAAGGTACGTGCATACGACCTGACCACGTAATTTATAGACACACAAACTCTTGAACCTTATCTCTTACTCACCACAACGTTGGCCCCTGCCACACGTCTTCACGTACTCACACAAAGTTCATACGGTCGTACCCCACACTGTCACACCCCGGCCGGCGGTGGATTATACGCCGGGGCTGACGCGTTTGTTCATAAGCACATGATCATCTATTTAATGTGATAGTATTTATTATTCAAATTAAAAGCATCCGTTACAACTGGATATAAGAAAACAAAGTGTTAAAAACACAAGATAATTCAAATTTAACTAGGTCCAGTCCTATGTGATCAAGTTAAGTCCTCAAACTGGTACACCTAAAACATGTGAGTAAATGTCAACTACAAGTAGTTGGTGAGTAACATAGGTTTTGACACCAAATAAAAGTTGAGTAAAAAGTAGTTGTAATTCAATATTGTTCACAGCATAACTAAGGCATAAATATGAAAACATATAAGGTTCCAAGTGTACAATCAAACCGTGTAAATGGAAAAACTGTAGGTACAATCCAACTGATTGTCTTTTGAAAAAGTAGTAAGATGTATACACAAAACCTGCCAAGGTTCGTGTTATGTAATGAATCAGATTCCCATATAAATTATCATAAAAGGTACTACCTTAGGTCTGCCTCGCAAGTTAATGATTGTACTAAACATGAACACACGTATGGTCGCCAAGTAGTTTAACACATAAAGCACATAGTAATAGCATGAGAACAATGGTATTGAATTTGTATGTATAGAAATGTAAACATATTCCACCCCGAGTGCTTTGTAAAAAGTAAAAAAGAAAGGGGGCTATGAAACTCACCTGAGTTGTATATGAGTAGTACTACACAAGGATGTGATAGATAACACAAGAGTTTGCTTGTGAACCGTATACGCATGTCCTATAATTATAAGCATAATAATTAGGGACACATGAGAGATTGTGACGATGACAAGGAAGAGTGAACGTCTTAAGACGCACTAACGATTAAAGAGTAGACGAACTTGTCCAAGGGAATAAGGTTTCTTAATATAATAATTAGGATAAATGAGTTACGTGTCGAACGTATCTAATTACGAATAATAAAATAAATAAAATTGTGCGTTTGTACCATAATGGCTAGGAAAATAATATAACTATATATATTATTTTTAAGTTTCGAAGAATTAATAAAATAATCATTTATGTGACTAAATAATAAATATATTATTTTATTCGAGATAATAAACGTGAGTATATAATATAAATAATTATATTATTAATTAGTTTTGAAATGTTATACGAGATGAATAAAAGAGGAGAAATAATATAAAAATATATATTATTTAGTAATATGAGTCATGGATTGAAAATAATATAAACATATTATTTTATTCAAAATCGTGGTTAAAAATAATAAAAATCTATTATTTTTAAAAGTGGGAAATAATTATGAAATAGTTTATAAAATCAAAATCGAGCCTATAGGTGTTTTATAGGTTCAAAACATTTTAATATATTAATATAATAACATAGGAATTATTTTTATAAATTAATTATAGTGAAAAAGTGCCAAAAAAAATAAAATGCAGGAGACCGGACTCGAACCCGGGTCTCCTATGCAGAGGTTGAGTGTGTTAACCAAGTCTGCCCGCTAGGGTTTCGCGTTAGATATCAGATCCAAATAGTTTTAGCTATTAACTCCAATGGTTTCTCTCCCCATGCTCTAAGTCGATCGAACTAGTCCCCAAACCCTGACTCTGATCACGATCAAGGCTTGGTTTCATAGGGGTTTTGTTGTTCGAATGTTTGTGAACCTCTGGTTAAGTTTAATTCGAAAAACATTAAGTCTAAGATCGTTAAATTGCAGATTCAGAAACTGAAACCCTAGTTTTAGGACATGGAATTAAATTGATCAATTTTGATGTTAGAATCCATTGAAACCATGGGGCTTTTGTAGAATGGGACCTTGCGAAACTATTCCCGTGGTTTAATTAGATTGAGATTAAGTCTAGGATCAAAACCTCCAAAACGTTTCAAGAACAAAGCCTAGATTAAGGATCTTGAACAATTCGATGAAATAAGTTTAAATTAACATAGGGCTTTGAATGTATAGTGATTTACGAAACTAATGGTGTAGATTAATTGGATTCAAACAGAGTCTGATATAGAGTTCGATCAAACCGGTTTCTCATGAACCCTAGAACTGGGCTCATGATTAATTCGATAATTTAAGCCTCTAAAAGGTTAGGGCTATTGTTTATTGAATGAAAACGAAAGTGTGGAGAGTTTTAATTACCAAGATGGATGTCGGATTGATAGAAGTCGACCAACACTCAGACACGCCGGTTGGTTCTTGTTTCCCGGTGGTTCCTGCTGCAATTCCGGCCAAAGTGCGGTGTGGAATAGTTTCAGTGGAGTTCGAGTAAGGTGTGCAGGGTGTTCAATTGTGAGATTATTACAAGAATTCGTCGAAATTGATTTGTAAGTTATGAGTATGTCGACGGTTACTAGTTAATTCCCATTATTTGATTTAATTCGGCAAATGATGAAGATTAATTACAAGGTTATGACCGTTAATGCTGTAGATGGGTATATCGGTTACAATTCGAACGAATCCAAGGCTTATGATTTGAATTTTGGCTTAAGATCGTGAGTTTGACTCTCAAAAGTCAAACAGGAATTGGGAAAATACAAATCTAGTCCCTCTAGTTTCCTGAATTAAAGTTTGGAATGTGGCAGAATAAGTCCTTGTGGTTAGAGTTGAGTTAGTTGACTTTCAGAAGTCAACGGGAACTTAAATATTAGATTTTGACTTTACAAAGTCAATTAGGATTGAGTTTGGGCTAATTACACAATTTGTCCTTATAGTTTGAGTTTGAATAATGACAGAATTAGTCCCTGAGGTTTCTCACTGAGTAAACTAAGTTAACTGGAATTTGCCGGAAAGGTAAAAATAAGGCCGGAAATTTCCTGGGGATTACAGTCTTCCCTACTTTAGGGAATTTCGTCCCGAAATTATTTAGGAGGTGGGTTCAGGGAATAGATGAGTGTTTGGATTCTCAGCTAGTTTTGCTTGTCGGTTTAAGGAGTATAGTTGATGACAAGGTTCAGGTCAGATCACCGTGTTAGGTATGGATGGTGGCAGTGGATTTTGTTTGAGTGAAAATAAGGAGAAGATTGTCCTAGAATGATTTTTTTTTGGACTCAAATGATGGGATGCATCACTTATAGTGAGGATGATGGGAATTTTAATATCTAAACTTGTTTAGGATGTAATCTACGATGTTCGAATAATGTCACTGCATAAGGATTGGCAAAGTCAATGTAATAGGAAACCCTACGCGATACGGACAACGTTACTTCTGACAATATGATAGGAGCACTTATATGTATAGGATATACCAGAGGTATATCCACTATGGCTTTATCATATTCCATTAGTTTCGTTATTGTATATCACCATAGGTTTTATGTCATCATATACGACATAATTTACTATGTTTTCCATGCGTTGACTTTTATAATTTACGTGTGCATCCGTAATTACTCAAATTGCCGTATGGTCCGTATAGATCATTCTATTGCATGTGGGTACAGAGGTGGGGGAAAACACCCAAAAACATTTAGTTTATTGTTTTCATGTATGAGTTGGTAATAAGTAATTGTGTGTCTAGGTGGTAAAGTCAATCAGGGAGTAAAGACTAACAAAGTGGCACAACTCCATACATGGGTGCCCTAAGTAGATGGCATACCCTCTAGGTTACCCATAAAGTTTATAGTTCTCTCGTGTTTGAACAAGAATACGTCAAACCTTGAGTAACTCAAAGTTTATAACTATCAACTTTCAGGGATAAAGTGAACGATCATGCCTCATGTATATAGTGGGCAAATAAATTCCAAACAATGTAAATAGTCTAGTTTCATGTGTAATGTAAACACTCAAGTTTCATGTATAACGTAAATGATCTAGTATCATGCATAGTGCAAACAACCAAGTATCGTGTATCATGTGACAAGCTAGTATCATGTATATTGCAAACGAGTAAGTTTCAAGTATGATGTGAACAATCTAATATCATGCATATTGTAAACAACCAAGTTCTGTCTATAATGTGATTAATTTAGTATCATGTATAGTGCAAGTAATCAAGTTTCATGTATAACGTGGTCAATCTATGTATAATGTAAACAATTTAGTCTCAAGTATCTTAGGAACGTTCATATGTAAATAATTGAACCTCATGAGTAACGTAAACTATCGAATCTTATCGGTGACCGAATGCCGCGGACAAGCGTGTTGGTTGACATTCATGTATCATGTAGGTAGTTGGATTTTAAGTTTTCAATTTTGTTGATTTTTATATGGGTGGTTAATGCCTACGCGAAATGATTCATCTCCTTGAAGTGACTAGTAAGCTCATACATTCCCGAAGGTGTAAGGTGATGGGAAGGTTTTACGAGTAATCAGAATAATGTGTACATGAATATCTAATTCGTGTTTTTTGTTTGTAAATAAACAAGTAATTGAAGTTTTTTTTACTCTTGTTTGTAATAAATATGTGGAAATAATAATTTGGGCAGATGGATAATTGGATAAATAAAAACCTTTTAATTCAATTATCATAGAAGAAAAAGTTTCAAAAGATAATAATGGCCTTATTATTTAATAATTAAGCCAAGATTTAAATAATAATTAGTTTAACGAAATAAATAGTCATAATAAAATAATTAATCAAGTTATTATCAAAAGGATTAAATATTTGTTAATACATTTATAAAACAATTTGTACAAGACGAGTATTAAGTTTCTTTATGATGTAAAGGGGTTTGTAAATAGTTTATACTTTACATAAAATCTATAAACCAAGGGTTTGGTAAAGGTCTTGTTTACAAGGAAGGTTTAGATGTCAACCACTAAGGCTAGCCAATAATAATATTTATATTTGGGTACAGGATATGGATTTCAAATTAAAATATTTAGAAAACGAGAAATAATGTATCCGGCTAACATCTCAGATAGTTTTTCACCAGGAAGTAGATGGGCACCAAGATAAGCATCAATGTGGTTATTCGTATTGTAAACCGGGCTTTAGCCCTAGTTATGTCCGTATGTGCATCAAGTATTCTCTTGTCTCCATTCCTTGTTTCAGAAACACTGCGGTCCTTACACATAGCTGATCGGTATCAGCTGAAACTCCGAAGGCATTGGTAGGTTCCTTGGCTTGTCCTGCTCCTGTGTATAGGTTAGGTTTTTAGATAAGGGTCTCTCGGAGGTGGTGATTCAGCTGCTAGGAGTCTCAAGCCTGCACCTAAGCCAATCTGCTCTGTGGTCAAACATTGATCTAGCAGCTAGTCGTGTTGGTGACTGGTTGTCTGGTGATGGGGACCCAAAGTCTTCCTCTTATGTTGACTCTTATTCGGGATGATTCTCAGGGGGATGAGGAGGGTAAGAGACCATGTCTAGCACGAAAAGGTCGTAAGTGTAATGGTGAGTTGTTAAGTACAAAGGTATTTATGAATTTAAAATTTGACCAATCATAACACCAAGTTCTTATAATAATATATTAGGAGTAACACTTGACCTATAAGTAGTGTACCCACGAAAAGGATTCCCAGGAAAGAGAGGTGAGTCACAAGGGACACGCACTGAAGTACTCAATGTTTCCTTAGTCAGAACCTTTCATGGACTTACACCCACTCTTTCAGCTATCATGTACCATTAACATTATTATTTGAACTCATGGTTATGATAAGAATCATTAAGGATTGTGTCTTGTGGCTCAAAGGTGAGTTTCATCTTTTCAAGCAGCTTCCTTTCGTTGGATGGTGGGGTCCAAGGGTGTAAATCTCTCACAAGAGATGATAAGGATGATAAGATTTTCAAGCCATAAGGTTGGAAGATATAGGAACGTAAATAAGTTTAAGTGTGAGAATCAAATAGGAAGGTTTAGACTTGTGTACCAAATTATAATAATTAAGCGAATGATGTTTAGATTGCATTCATCTGGCATATAACCAAATGGATGCTGTGACAATTCAAAGTGATTCAAGTTCTTATACTTAGAAGACATGCTTTAGCCTATAGGTGAACACTCACTTCGGGAATTCCTAGGAAAGCATACGGATCCTTCGGTTGATTTATATGAAATGTTTTCCTAGACAGAAGACCCAAAGTACATGCATTCACCCTTCCGGATTGCGCACGTTCTCTACTAATTTTCAGAACCCAAAACTTTGACGGGATTTTAAAATTTTAATAGGCATTGGGCCTACGAGTTTGAATCTTTCCATAAGTTATTAGTGATGATGTGTGAAAGATGAAAGTGTATAAAGTCTTGTATAGCAAAACTTAGGATATCATTTAGTGGTATCAAATAGGTATTGTGTAGACAATTCAAATAGTGTAGCAATTAAGGCATCACGGGAGTAGTAGTTTTTGTGAACATGTAGGTTATCAAGTAACATAGGACATAAGATAATTCGTATTGTATTATGCAATGTAATTCACAAGATAATATGTAGGATAATTACACAAAGGTACCCTAAGGTTATAGACTATAGTCTAGAAATATGTTTCAAGTAATCCATGTAGTTTCAAATAGTTTCATGTAGTCTCTTGAATGTTGTAGTTCATGTATTTGCACTACGTAAATAGAAATAGGTAGATATAGATAGGTAAGTGGATGTAAGTATGTGTATAATGAGTATAGAGTGGAGTTCCTACAAAAAGACATGAGTTAAACTCATCTTTGGGACTCCTAGGTTATAGTCTAGGCCATGTGTGTCTAATAACCTAATTCCCTATAACCTAGCTCTGATACCAATATGTCACCCCCCGGCAGGTGGCGGATTATACGCCATGGCTGACGCGGTTGTTCATAAGCACATGATCATCTATTTAATGTGATAGTATTTATTATTCAAATTAAAAGCATCCGTTACAACTGGATATAAGAAAACAAAGCGTTCAAAACATAAGATAATTCAAATTTAACTAGGTCCAGTCCTATGTGATCAAGTTGAGTCCTCAAACTGGTACACCTGAAACATGTGAGTAAATGTCAACTACAAGTAGTTGGTGAGTAACATAGGTTTTGACACCAAATAAAAGTTGAGTAAAAAGTAGTTGTAATTCAATATTGTTCACAGCATAACTAAGGCATAAATGTGAAAATATATATGGTTCCAAGCGTACAATCAAACCGTGTAATCGGAAAACTGTAGGTACAATCCAACTGATTGTCTTTTGAAAAAGTAGTAAGATGTATACACAAAAGCAGCCAAGGTTCGTGTTATGTAATAAATCGGATTCCCGTATAAATGATCATAAAAGGTACTACCTTAGGCCTGCCTCGCGAGTTAATGATTGTACTAAACATGAACACACGTATGGTCGCCAAGTAGTTTAAGACATAAAGCACATAGTAATAGCATAAGAACAATGATATTGAATTTGTATGTATAGCAATGTAAACATGTTCCACCCCGAGTATTTTGTAAAAAGTAAAAAGAAATGGGGCTATGAAACTCACCTAAGTTGTGTATGAGTAGTAATACACAAGGATGTGATAGATAAAACAAGAGTTTGCTTGTGAACCATCTACGTATGTCCTAGAATTATAAGCATAATAATTAGGGACACATGAGATATTGTGACGATGACACAGAAGAGTGAACGTCTTAAGACGCACTAACGATTAAAGAGAAGACGAACTTGTCCACGGAAATAAGGTTTCTTAATATAATAATTAGGATAAATGCGTTACGTGTCGAACGTCTCTAATTACGAATAATAAAATAAATAAAATCGTGCGTTAGTACCATAATGGCTAGGAAAATAATATAATTATATATATTATTTTTAAGTTTCGAAGGATTAATAAAATAATCATTTATGTGACAAAATAATAAATATATTATTTTATTCAAGATAATAAACGTGAGTAGATAATATAAATAATTATATTATTAATTAATTTTGAAATGTTATACGAGATGAATAAACTAGGCGAAGTAATATGAAAATATATAATATTTAGTAATAGGAGTCACAGATTGAAAATAATATAAACATATTATTTTATTCGAAATCGTGGTTAAAAATAATATAAATCTATTGTTTTTAAAAGTGGGAAATAATTATGAAATAGTTTACAAAATCAAAACCGAGCCTATGTGTGTTTTATAGGTTCAAAATAATTTAATATATTAATATAATAACATAGTAATTATTTTTATAAATTAATTATAGTGAAAAAGTCCCAAAAAAATAAAATGCAGGAGACCGGACTCGAACCCAGGTCTTCTGCGTAGAGGTTGAGTGTGTTAACCAAGTCTGCCCGCTAGGGTTTCGCGTTAGATATCAGATCCAAATAGTTTAAGCTATTAACTCCAATGGTTTCCCTCCTCATGCTCCAAGTCGATCGAACCAGTCCCCAAACCCTTACTCTGATCACGATCAAGGCTTGGTTTCATAGGGGTTTTGTTATTCGAATGTTTGTGAACCTGTGGTTAAGTTTAATTCGAAAAACATTAAGTCTAAGATCGTTAAATTGCAGATTCAGAAACCGAAACCCTAGTTTTAGGACATGGAATTAAATTGATCAATTCTGATGTTAGAATCCATTGAAACCATGGGGCTTTTGTAGAATGGGACCTTGCGCAACTATTCCCGTGGTTTAATTGGATTGAGATTCAGTCTAGGATCAAAACCCCCCAAAACGTTTCAAGAACAAACCCTAGATTAAGGATCTTGAACAATTCGATGAAATAAGTTTAAATTAACATAGGGCTTTGAATGTATAGTGATTTACGAAACTAATGGTGTAGATTAATTGGATTCAAACAGAGTCTGATATAGAGTTCGATCATACCGGTTTCTCATGAACCCTAGAATTGGGCAATGATTAATTCGATGACTTAAGCCTCTAAAAGGTTAGGGCTATTGTTTATTGAATGAAAACGAAAGTGTGGAGAGTTTCAATTACCAAGATGGATGTCGGATTGATAGAAGTCGACCAACACTCAGACACGCCGGTTGGTTCTTGTTTCTCGGTGGTTCCTGCTGCAATTCCGGCCAAAGTGCGGTGTGGAATAGTTTCAGTGGAGTTCGAGTAAGGTGTGAAGGGTGTTCAATTGCGAGATTATTACACGAATTCGTCGAATTTGATTTGTAAGTTAAGAGTATGTCGACGGATACGAGTTAATTTCCATTATTCGATTTAATTCGGCAAATGATGACGATTAATTACAAGGTTATGACCGTTAATGCTGTACATGTGTATATCGGTTACAATTCGAACGAATCCAAGGCTTATGATTTGAATTTTGGCTCAAGATCGAGAGTTTGACACTCAAAAGTCAAACAGGAATTGGGAATTGGGAAAATACAAATCTAGTCCCTCTAGTTTCCTGAATTGAAGTTTGGAATGTGGCAGAATAAGTCCTTGTGGTTAGAGTTGAGTTAAGAAACTTGGTTAGTTGACTTTCAGAAGTCAACGGGAACTTAAATATTGGATTTTGACTTTACACAATTAGGATTGAGTTTGGGCTAATTACACAATTCGTCCTTGTAGTTTGAGTTTGAATAATCACAGAATTAGTCCCTGAGGTTTCTCACTATGTTAACTGGAATTTGCCGGAATGGTAAAAATAAGGCCGAAAATTTCCTGGGGATTACACACATGGCCCGTACCAAAGGTTCAGAACGACACACTACTCGGACTAGACACAATACATTATCTCACGGGTTACAATATAGGTGTCATACACTGGACATCATCCTACACATTCATACACACACTAGATGTATATCCACAATTTCCCACAGGACCCCGTCCTGAACATTCATACGTTCAAAAGACGTATCATCATAACTTCCCACAGGACTCTGTCCTGAACATTCATACTAGGTGCAATACATCCATTGCACTCAAGACACCACCTAGATATTAGTACCCCAGTCGAAATCCACGTGTCACCGCCTTCGTCTTCCTCGTCCGACCACCCTCATTGCCAGATTTCCTTCTCTCTCGGTCGTCCCTGCCGTCGTGCACACACCTAGGCAGAATGGCCTAGGGTTTTGCCAAAAACTTTCTTTTAAACCGATAAGGTTTACACTCTAGTCCCCGATTTTCCTTTTAGCGCGTTTTCGATCCCAACCGTTCTCATTGTGGCTAACCGTGTCCCTTTTAGTTTCTAGAATAGGTTTTTTACATGAGACCCCATCCACCATCACATGTATAAACAATCTAGGTCACCCACTAGCCCGAATTATAAACGGGTAGATTTTCGGGATGTTACAAGTCTAGCCCCTTAAAAGAGGATTCCTCCTCGAATCCTGTTACAATCTAGGTCACCCACTAGCCCGAATTATAAACGACCAACCCAACATATCCTTCTGTTCTTAAACGTACGCCAAATCCATTTGGTGACAAGCCCTGACTCACACACTTGACAAACTGTTACTTGCTAGCGATTCTACCACCGTCCCTGGTGTTCGAAGAAATCTTCCCCATTGCCCGCTTCTAAATTTGGGACTTACAGGTTTTACGTACACATTCTCTCGTTACTCATTCCCCGTCCTTTACTTAGATGGCACAGCACTACTCTACACGTTTTCCCACTCCGCATCCTTGTCTAGCAAGTTATAGAGTTGTATATCTAGCATCCGTCGTCCTGGCACTTGCTAGAAATAATCATTTCATGATCTCTTTGAATACCAACCTTTTCACAAAGGTTTCATTGTTAATGTCCGCAACAGTACCTCGTTGCTCTTATTGTTCTCAACAACGTCTTACGTACCAAAAATATTAGTACGTAGCACAACACTGTCAATCGTCCGCTCCCTGTCACATTTTCTCCTCAGCTCACAAGCATAATTGCAGTCATTCCTTGTATAGCCCTGATGATCTCGTCATTCTTACGGTCATCCCCATGTAAGGCTTCCTGCCTATCATGCCAAAAACACTCGTCTCTCCTTTAGAGTGGAGCCGTCATGCCTCTCATCCCATACTCTGCTCGCCATCTAGCGATGATTTCTCAAAGTTCAAGCATCACTGCCACACTAAAAAGGGTACTATACACGTCCTCCTCAGACGATCTCTAGGAGCTTGTGAAAAACGCCTCTCGCTTCTATAATCACACATCCCTCCACCGGGGTACTTCTTCACTTCATTACCATGCTTCCAATACGCCTTCTAAATAAGCACATATTGCTCAACACTAGAGTATAATCATCAGTTCCCGTTGATTTCTCAAAAGTACACATATCCCATTACGCCTGCCTCGAAAGTAGAACATTCGTTTCACTTAATGCTCCAACAGAGCCCGCCTTAACTAGTCATATGCCCACCAGTGTAGGCATTCCCTTTCTAAGAACTTATGTGCAAGCCTGCACTTGTTCCTCCTGAATCCCTCTTTCCTCTTCGTTGCTCTATCAACCACACGACCACCGACCGTGTCTCGTTTATCATGTACGAACATGAAGTCCGCCCTAGCATAAGCCTCAGCTATCTGCCGTCTTGTTCGGAGAGAATATCCCCATTTATCTTGTTTCCCGCATCGACTGAACCCTTCATATGGAACGTGTTTTATGAAGACCCTTTCGTCACCTCGTTTACTCCATGCTGAAATATTCAGCATCATCATCTCGATCACATTATAACTATGTCTAGTCAAGCATCCACATGAGCACCTTTATCATCAACGCTCACCTTTCCACCCATTGGCTTCGTGCTCCGAATTCCCGAGATATAAGTACAGGTATCTCATAAGAGCATCTCGTTGATCGTCTCGAAGAGCGTCAGAACTCCTCGCATCATCTCGATACGCCAAACGTCTAGAAAACGTTAAGATAGGAATACTCTACCCGAGTATCTCAACCACCCGTCCTACACACGACTCACCATGTACTATAAAGACACACACCGACATATCATAACAACAGAACACACAATGTTCTACATACGTACTAGTAACCCCATACTCTAAACACACTTCACTTGAACGCACACAAACTGGTAGACTTGAGTAAAGCTACGTGCATACGACCTGACCACGTCATTTATTGACACACAAACTCCTAAACCTTATCTCTTACTCACCACAACGGTGGCCCCCGCCACACGTCCTCACGTACTCACACAAAGTTCATATGGTCGTACCCCACACGGCCCGTACCAAAGGTTCAAAACGACACACTACTCGGACTAGACACAAGAAATTATCTCACGGGTTACAATATAGGTGTCATACACTGGACATCATCCTACACATTCATACACACACCAGATGTATATCCACAACTTCAAGACCGTAGACATAGACAATTTCAAATTTATGTCTATAATAGTATACCTGCACAACTTACTCGACCAAGATCACATTATGGTTTCACGTCATTCGTAAGGTAATCACATAATAGCAAACTACCGCACATAATTCACAATTGTCAACACAATCGTACACCACCACAAACACATCTAACATTCATAAACCTCAATTTGACACACAGTAAAACTCAAACTCGTCATCACAATCAGATAGTCAATATTTGAAATAAGCATCAAACCACGCAAACGTCTGGTCAATCATACGTCAAATCACCTCAGAATCCTTTGTGGCAACTGCCACAGCATCTACTTATCAACCAATCGAGCACTCCCATAATGCCTACCAATTCACTACTAGACCACATCAGGTGCATCTAATGTGTCCTCCTCTGGTTCCTCCTCACTTCTTCCCAGGTCATTCCTTGGGCCTTCTAGAAACAGAACTCTCTTAGCTGTTGCAGGTGATCGATCCTTCAGCCATGTAGGTCCACATCCTGGAGGGAAATCACGTACAGCTGACACTACTTTCCTTCTCCATCTCGTCTTTCCAATCCTAGCTCCACACGGTACGTCGCCGACCGAAGCTCTAGTCACACATGGCGCGAGAAGCGCCAACACTACTCCCACTTTAGTAGCCATTTCATCTGCCGCAGTCGTCATTTTGACTGGTCGTTATGCATTCCTCCTAGCGAGAGCCCCATGTCTGACCGATATCGTATGCTTCGGCTTACCCATCTACTCCTACACAAGATAGAACGTTTATGCGACTATTACAGGTAACAAGTTCAGAATATAAGAATAACCATAGACTGTTGAATCATGGTGATCAAATGTGATTGGTTGCCCACGTTACTACTCGGATCCTAAACGTTTCCCGTCATATTCACACTAGCTTTCTACTTTCTACACAACGGATGCACATGCATCCCACGCAATCCACACAAACACAATTGAATTACTATCACGTAGTCACACGTAGCACAATATCCACAACACGTATTTACTCAATATAATCCCACACGGATTCACTACACCACATAATCACATCAAAAAATTCCACGTAGTGTTATACTACACAATTTATACTCAAACCATTAAGGTTTAACTCAGAAGACGTACCTCTTGGGTCGCGGTTACTCGTGGTGGAATTCGTTCTACCCTCGTCCCATTTTCAATTTAAGTTAAGGCATTTTATTTGCTTAAAAACACCAGTTTTCTCTTAAACCTCGGCTCTGATACCAACTTATATGGCCCCTTCCGAGCACCCTACAGTTGGATCTCGTCACTAGGTAAACTCATTAAAAACACTTAGTTTTCATTTAAACAAACATCGAAATTCTTTCTCAAAATAGTATTATCTTTTAAACTCGTTAACATTCTTAACGTTACCTTACGAATGCATGTGCACCAACGCGAGTAGCATCGCTCCAAAGCCAAGATACCTCGTCTAGCAGACTCACCTGCAAAATAATCTAACGTACATGCACAGTCAGCTACGCTGAGTGAGTTCTAACAGTTTGATTTAACATAAATCATCTCATTTCAAAATCAGTGATATCGACTCAGGACTTTCCAGTCCTTTATAAAATGGTTTATCAAATAAATGACCTCCGGGTATTCCACCCTACTGACCCATTCCTTTAGGAATTCACTCCCCAAGACTCATCCCACAAATATAACCAGTTAGTCTCACCGGTATGGATCCAACTTACTACACAGCTAACTCTCAATTAACCCCCTTGCCTCAACTTGAGGTCCAGGTAACATGCCTCAACTTGAGGTCCAGGTAACATACCTCAAGATCCCTAGATTCAATCCAATAAACCTTCACCCGAACTCTTACAAGATAAACTGACTCAACAATTATTACATAACATTTTCCCAACATAACGGTCAATATGCTAATAGTTACTAAGGTAATAACGTCATTTCACAATGAATATCGACTAACACTCGCATGCATTAATACACACATAAATGCACACAACAATTACCTTTGAAGGATTTACCGGTCTCGTCACAAATACCCTCGTTACGGTTATCCCCGTCAGGATACTCGTCATGGGCTCACCTCTACCCTTGTTATAGGGCCCCGCCACTAAACATAGTGACACACCTGTCATCAATGATGACTACCCAGTAACCTATACAGTGACTATATCATCTACCATACGGTGACTGACACCTCACCACATGATGACTGCCAGATCACACATACAATGATGACCCCGAAGGACCCCGTCTTCCACACCACTGTTGACCGTATACACGGACAACAATACAAGCACACAAAGCAACACATATATCCACATGAAACTACCAGGTCATGTACTAAGACTCATCACCCTTTCACGGATCACTTACGTGTGTAATCAAACACTTACTCTAGACGTATCCTCATAACGTCTAGAACCATTACCCAACTCATTCCCAATAAGTAATTATGCGACACACAAACATCGTACCGACTTCTAGCCCACACGTACTAAGGACATCACCCAGAACCTAGTCTCGTTATTGAACGTTTAGCTTGTAAAACTCTTCGGGTTAAACCCAAAACTCATGACACGTTTAGTTTCACAAAACACGTTTGCCCACACACTCTAAGGACTCCACATAGACCCTTAGTTTAAATATTATATAATTAACCCATACACACTTCTAAATCACATCATGACACGTGTCATGTTTAGTTAATAGTATATAACACGTGAGTATGTACGATAGCCCCAAAACATTCAAAACAATTAAAGAGAAGCTTTTCCCCCGAAATCCAACATGAACCTGTCGTCTAATGAATTATCCAGATCAACCATCTTACCACAATAACACTAACCCATCTACTCTGGACCAGCGAGCTACAAGCTCGGTCTAAATCGTCCCAAACCGTACAACCGACGCGCTCGTTCGCGTACAAAACGACTAAATTAACATTACCGAAAAACGTTCCCGAATGTCATCCCTGACAATTTTCTCACATCCCAAAATGGTCCCCAAAAATGAATATAAAGTTCTCTGGGGTCATACCTTTGCGTACAAGCCGTTCTAAGCGGTTTTGTATGAACCTGTTGAACACCACGCGAGAAGAAAACTTGTTTTGCTCATATCTCAACCATACGAGCTCTGTTTCACGCGATCAACCTATCCACGCGTTCGTCCCGACAAACCTGATCTCAGAAAATTGTTGGTGTCAGCGGCCGCCACCGCTGCTGCCGGAACGTAGATTTGTCTTTTAGCATGAGTATACGCATCTGATCAAAGTGGGAGCTGTTAGGCTACATGCCAAAAGATCCATACGGAAAGGTACTAATGTGTACTACGCAGTGAGGGAAGAGTTGAGAATGAAAAGAGATATTGGTCTTGGCAATCTGACCATAAACGAGCCCTCAGATTAGTTATACCCTCATGATCTGAGTACTGTCGAGGGACCTGCTAGTATTTTCCATTTTAAGCCATGAAGTCGTAGCTGTGTGTTTCACCATAGCTGCAGCCCTTCAAACCATTTAAATTCCTAAAAAATCCAAAAAGATTTTCATTTTCACCATTTATTTTTATTTTAGCCACATTACAACCCTTTTAAAGTCCTCTTGATTCATGCATACTACTTAGTTAGTTGGTGGAGACTTGATCTGCGTACAAGCTTATGACCATTGCATAGTTCGATTCGAACTTGAGTGTTCCACTTAACCTACATTATCAATACATATATAACCCTAGAGTTGAGTGAGCATTGTGAAGAGTGAAAGTTTATGCATAATTGAAGCTCTAGTAGGCTTGTCATGGATTCCATCATAGAAAAACACAAAAATAGAATAAGCAACTCAAGAGTTATCCCAGAGTTTCCATCTACTTGGGGCTCCATTACCCTTTGTAAAGTTTTTAGTTACGGGTATGATCATGCATGAGTTTTCTTGATAACAAGCAAAGTCTAAGCGTGGGGTATTATGATATGCCCTAAATTATACATGTTTTACATGCATAATAACCCTCATATTATGGTACTAATTGATTAATAACCTTGCAATTGATACTTAAAGCGTTTATATTTTACAATTGCAGGTTATCCGGTGTCCCAAGATAAGCAGAGCAAAAACCAGCTTATAACATGAAGAAATCAAGCTTTCGGAGAACCAAACCCGAGCATTGACCCCCAAGAAGTTAAAATTGGTCAACACAAGTCTACCAGCAGCTAAAAGACGAAGCTGGGGAGCTGGCAAGGCATTGCACGGTCGTGCAATGCCATGCACGGCCGTGCATTGCTTGTCCTGCTTCCCCAGGCTCCGGTACACTGTCTTTTGTACCATGTTTGATTCCCGGGGTGTTTGCTCGCCCCTTGCAATCCAATGCACGGTCGTGCATTGCTCATTTTGAGGTCTATAAATAGATGGCTTGAGTTCCTCATTCCATACACCTCAATACACCACAACACAAGCAAAGATAGAGAGAATAGTTCTTTTCTAGCAGTATTTGAGTAGTAGTAGTGAGTAGATGGGCTCTTCCTCCTTGTTCCACAATAGGGGAGCCTACGAAACTCAGCGTTACGCTAGTCATCATGGCCATTCGTGGCTAAGCTTCTTATATTGCAAGGGTGAAGATGATGTTTGGTGCATTTTAATGTTTGACGTATTAATCTAGTGGTATGTTTATGTATTTAATTATTCGTCCTTAAAACCACCATTTGGCGGGCTTTTATTATTGTCTAAATCCGTCTTTATATTTGTAAGTGTTCTTGATTTTAAAGCGTAATATCGTAAAACCTTTTTAATCAAACTTCTTTTGAAACTTGTACGTCTTTATACAAGCAGAGATTGATAAGCCAATGCTTGGTCAACAATATTAAGGTCGTACGTCTTTATACGAACTTCTTATGCGACCAAGAATTGGTGAACTCATGTTGAGAATGGTACGTCTTTATACTTGGTCCCATTGTTACACCGCCTCCCTGTGAGCAAAATATAATCACCTATTTAACTTTAATACAAAGCATTTACGGTCGATGTCTTAAACCAACCCGGAGATGACCGTTCGAAGGGTTGAGGGTAACTGTTGTCCCTAACGGGAGGCACTACTATTTTAATTTAAAAATTTTAATTTGTGAATCAAATGTCGTGAGCACGAGCCTCTAGCGGTGACCCGGGTCACAAGTTTGTAGTAGTCATATCACTGGATTAGTCAACTTAACATTATCACGTACCAAGCTGATTCGAAGCCCAAAGCAATACTCTTCGTGACCTGATCATTTTCGAAATATTTACTTTCTTGTTGTTTACTATTCTGCTATTTACATTCCTGTTACACACATCACCCACGTTTTTACTTTTCTGTTATTTACTTTACCGTTATTTACTTTTCTGTCATTTACTATTCTTCTTCACATGCACACAAAACTCACTCACTAATTGATCCGGCTAAACGATAACAAAAGTTGAGTACTGGAACTCGACTGTGTCAATTGGTTCGATACTTGGTTCTTACCTAAACTATATTACGCTGCGATAGGTACACTTGCCTATTGTTTGTGTTTTTAAGTTAAAGTAATTATCATTTTATAAATTTAAAACCTCATCTCGTAAAACCATAGTAAAAATATATTATATTTTTATATATTAAAAATGACACATTAAGTTTTTGGCGTCCTTTCCGGGGACACGGTGATTTCAAGAAAAATTCAAGTTAACGGATTAGCCATATCATTTTCATATGTTTCTCTCTTACATTTTGTTGCAGGCAGTGTATGATCCATAGCTCCACTACTGGTTTATATCAGCCTTTGTCAGAGCCTGAAAGATTCTTTCACCACCGAATACGAGAAAACCGTACGAGAAGAATGGTCATAGAAAACCACACTATTTCCGATTTCGCAAGACCGTCACTAGAGGCTTTGGGGTCTAGTATCACAAGGCCAACGGTTGACGCTAACAACTTTGAGATCAAATCTCATGTTATCCACATGATCCAGTCATCATGAACTTTCCATGGATTACCCGATGAAGATCCACATGCCCACAATACGAATTTTCTCGAAATTTATGACACTTTCAAACTGAACGGAGTTTCGAATGACGCAATTCGCCTCCGAATGTTTCCCTTCTCCTTAAGGGAACGAGCTAAGGCATGGCTAAACTCTCTTCCTACCGGGTCGATCATTACATGGGATGATCAAACTCAGAAATTCCTGTCAAAATACTTCACGCCAGCAAAAACTGCCAAACTTAGAAATGATATCACCACTTTCACCTAGGAAGATGGTGAATCACTATATGAGGCATGGGAACATTTTAAGGACATGCTGAGGAAATGTCCACATCATGGGCTAGAAGTTTGGTTACAAGTATCATCATTCAACAATGTTGCACAATCAAGCTCGTCAGACACTCGACGCTACTGCAGGTGGTATTTTTGGAAACAAGAGGCCATAAGAAGCTTACAACCTAATTGAGGAAATAGCTATGAACAACTATCAATGGTACAATCCAAGAAGTAATAGGGGAGCCAGGCAAGGTGTTCACTCTGTCGATATTGCACTTCACTTTCTGCTCAAGTAGACACCCTCACTACTCGACTCAATCAGCTTAGCAAAGGCAAAGCGATCACTGAGACTACTGAAGAAGTAAAAAAACATCACTACCAATACTGAGTAAGTTGACTTTATCAGAACAAACCGCCCGCAAAATAACCCTTACAGCAACACTAACAATCCTGGATGGAGGAATCATTCAAACTTCAGCTGGAAGGGCAAAAACAACCAGGGACAGTCTGGCTTCGGACAATAACAACAGTTTCAACAAAGATAATCTCAAAACTATCAGCCTCGTCAACAATTTCAATGAAATAACAAGCCAAGTAACGGGTTCAGCTTGGAGGATGCGGTAACTAAGTTAATATCTACAACTGAAATTCAAGCCCTTCTAGCGGATTCCCGTCACAAATAATATGAGGAGAAGTTTAGTCTTCACGAAGCTGAGTTTAGGACGCAGAAAGCAACTCTTCAGTCCATTGAGACGCAATTAGGACAAATTACGAAACTTCTATCCGAAAGATAACCAGGATGTCTCCCAAGTAATACTGAACCCAATCCAAAAGCAAATGTAAGTGCCATCACCCTTAGAAATAGCAAGGTTTATCCAGAGCCACCAATGCAAGAGGAAGAGGTTCAATCACCAAGGAGAGAAATATTCACTGGAGTACCGCTTCGTCCGCATGTCAAAGGATCAACTACCCAAGGATCACAATCAAAGGAAATCCCACATCCTACTCTAGTGGATACTCCTCCAAAAGTACCGACGAAGAGAGTGTTTCATTCTCACATACCATACCTAGGAAGTTTAGTGAAGCAGAAGACTGACGAACAATATGTGAAATTCATTGAGCTATTAAGTCAAATCCATGTCAATCTTCCCTTCCTGGATATCATACAAAAAATGCCTAAGTATGGACGTTTCTTAAAGGATTTCCTTACAAACAAAAGAAACATGGAAGAGGCGATAAAGAGGACCAACCATTGTGTCGCTCTTATTGAGAGATGTCTTCCGAAGAAACTTTCAGATCCTAGAAAGTTCTCTCTACCATGTTCTATCGGACCACTCCCGATAACCTTTGCGCTCACTGATCTAGGAGCAAGTGTGATTGTAATGCCATATGTCATGTTTAGAAGACTAAAAATTGGAAATCCACGACCTGTCAATGCAACTATTGAACTTGCTGATGGATCAGTCAAATCACCTATAGGAGTCATTGAGAACTTACTAGTGAAAGTCGGAAAGTTTGTCTTCCCTACCGATTTCATGGTTTTAGAAATGGGACCCGACTATTCCGTACCTTTGATTTGGGGTCGTCCATTTTTAGCTACTGCTCGAGCCGTCATTGACATGAATGAAGGAATTTTGACACTTCTTGTCAGAAAATAATCAGTGACCTACAACATCAAAGGAAATGAGTGCTTATCTAATGATCCCTTTGAAATTGCACAATTCATCGATACTAATCTGGAGCTGAAGAAAGCCAAAGAACTCAACAAATGAAAGATGGCAAGGATTTTGACAACACTAACTGGATCGATGAATACTTTGATAAGCTACCAAAAATGAAGGACTTGAATGAAGGAATAGGAGATACGGGGGAAGTCGATAGCCCCCACCTAAAGAAAGACTGATGAAGCATGTACGAGTCTAGCCAACGACCCTTAAATAAACGTGGCACTTCTGGGAGGCAACTCGATGATCATGAATAAATTGAGAAGTTGGTGCATACGGCAGAAAGCATTGACCTCAGGTTTGGTTTTCAAATTTAAGTTTCAATTACTTCAGCCGCCATATATGCCTTCTCGATAATAGGACCTTAGTAGCTTAACTACTACCTTTTATTTTCCTTGTCTGCTTTTATGTTTTCCTTTATGTGTCAGGTAGAATAGCATCACCAGATAGTCTCTCTACTTCTTTGAGGAATCACACGCCATCTCCATAACCTGAGGAATCGAAAACCACATCAAATTTCTTTGAAATTCGATGAAGTCTTTGAAGCAACATGTTGACAAGCAGCTGATAGGCACAACCTAACAGCGGCAATAAGTTTTGGCCTTAGGTTATACACCGAATTGACCGGGGCAGTACCAGTTTCTTTTCACTTAAAACTTCATGCATTTAAATTCCTGCATAGCATTCCATTACATGCATTTGCACATTGAGGGCAATGCATAGCTTTAAGTGTGGGGTGGGGAATTAGAGATTTAGTACTACTTGTAACCTCAAAGCAGTAAAATTTGAACTCGTGATTTTCTACCCATTTGACTAAAACATTACAAAACCCTACCTTTTGTAAAACCCAAAAAATTTTCAAATTCGCACCTAATTAAATAAAACGAATACATGGAAAGCAGAAACAAATTGGTATTATGCATAACAAATCACTAAACCCTATCCCATCCATTTCCATTTGAGAATAATCTGGCCTTTTCACGAGCATTATTATCGATATTTTTCGTATGCTCTTTTGTTTGGTATATTGAGTGTTTTTCGATTGGATTTTATGCATAATTAGAACTTGTGTGACTGATACATATCAAGACCATTAACTAGTAGAAGTATGAAAGTGATTGAGTCACCTAGGACTTTATTACCCCTATATATTGTCACACCCCAACCGACGGCGGATTATACGTCGGGGCGGACGCGGTTGTTCAATAGCACAAGGTTAACTATTAAAGTTTCGATATTTCATTAATGAATAATTTAAGATTCAATACAAGGAAGAATAATACGAATACAACATTTAATTTAAGTAGTCTAGGTCCAAAGCATCCTATGTGATCACGATAAAGTCTCATGTTGTAGAACCTGAAACATGTGAAAGAATCTGTCAATTACAAAATAGTTGGTGAGATACAAAGGTTTTGACACAGTTTAACAAGTATTTGGAAAGAATTACAATTCACTATGATTCATGCATTCTATAATGTAAGTATGAGAAAACAAGCATGTTAGACATTGTGCACATCAACCCTCCAACCAAGTTTAGGCATAACCCGCAGGTTACCCTTATAAGTCTCAAGTTTAAAGTTTAATGTAGTAATAAACACCAAGGGCTCCCCCCCGAAGGGGTCAATCAATCAAGGTGGATTGGTCAAATACAATAGATCTATCATTGTTACTATCGGCTTGATCAAAGCTAATGAATGTGCTAGTTTTAAGTTTAATCTAAGCATACAAGTCTCAAGTTTAACATAAGAATAAACACGTAGTCATAGTTGAACAAGAATTGTATAAGTTTAAGAATTGTGAACATGTTTCACCCCAAAAGCATAAAAGGAAAAAGGGGCTAAGTATACTCACATGGATGATGAAAGGTATCCGACACGGATAAGTATTTGCAAGACTTGGAGGGAGAATATCCTCACGATAAGCCTAAGTATGCAAGTTTAAAGATTTAAGTATGATCCTATAAGTCTATGGTAAGGATCTAGGATTTCAAGATTGACTAGGGTTTCAAGTGGGAGATGGGAATGGTTTGTGTTTATGAAGTTTAAATCAAGTTTATAATAAAGGTTTCGAGGGAGTCATACTAGACTTGGATTTCAAAGTTTAAATAAGTTAATAGTTTAAAATAATTATTGTTTAAAATAATTATTTAAGATAAGGATTAAAGATAAATAATAATTATTTCAAAAAGTAAAATAATTATTAAATACAAAGTATTTAAAGAATAAATAGTGATTAAGGATAAATAATAATTATTTAAGAATAAATAATTACCAAGGATAAATAATAATTTTTAAGAATAAACTATATAAATCATTAAAGTTTCAAGTATTAAATATTTATTTTACAAATTATCTTGTAATAAATAATGCTTATAAGTTTAAATAAATGTCAAGTTTCCATAAGTTTATAAAATAGGATTTCTTATAAAGTTTATGTTTTAAATTATAAGCTTATAAATGTTTTTAAGTTAAAGTTTCTATTTAACTTTTATAAATTTGCAAAAGCTAGAAAATTAATTAAAACATATTTATTTCTTATGTTTTCAAAATAAATACACAGGCTTCAAGCTTAGTAAATATGAATTTCATAAAAATGTATAAGTCTAATTGTTTATGTCTTTCAAATTAATGGTTAAGTTTTATAGATTTATGAGTTTTATGTTTAAATAAAAGTTTATTAATTTTTTTAAAGTTTAAAATAAATTTAATCATTAACAAATTAAAGTTTATGAGTTTATAAAATAGTTTTCCATTGTATGCATAAGTTTTATGAGGTTAAAAATATTTTTATAGCATTTAAAACTATTTTTAAAGAATTAAGTATTATAGGTTTACTTAAGTTTTATTTAAAAAAAATGTTTCAGAATACAGAACCGTAGATAAAAATCATTTCTAGGTTTATATAAGTTTAACAGATTTTATAAAATTTATTAGGAATTTTAAATCTGATTAAATAGGCATAAAAAAATGAAACAGAATAAAACAGCCGCCCGGATCGAACTCGGGTTCCGCCCAGTTCACCAATGCACACACACACTTAACCACCCGGCTACGGGCCTCGCTGGTTGTTTATACCCGGAAAAGAATAAGTTAAGCAAGATCTAAAATCCTTCCCCATTTTTCATATGAACCCTAGATCAAGAACACACGAATTCGAACTGTAAATCCCTCTGTCATTGTAAATTGACAGAGGGCAAATGATTATGGAATGAATACGAAACTTTTGACTTTCGAATTACCTGAAATGAAGCCGAGATGAGGGAGAACGTGTCTGAGGTGGTCGTCGGCGGTCGTGGCTCCAAATCGAAGAATGCAGGTATGATACGATGGAATTGAGGGTTTAGGAAGTTTGTGTGTGATTTCGTTGAGGTAGTACGAGTGCTATTTATAGTCGATTTCGCCATTAAATGTCGAATTAGGTGGGAGGATTTCGGTTGGACTTTAATTCGATGATCCGCGTGACCATAGCTGGAATCGAGCGTTGGGATACCTCGGGTTAGGGTCGCACGCCAGAGGCGAGACCCGAGGTTCGTTGAATGCGGACGTTTACTAATTCGGGGAAAAAAACCGTGGGTGGCGGGTTTCGAACCTGGGACCAGCTTGGGTCTCGGGTGTTTGATTCAATGACACAATCGGTCCCTGTAGTTTGAAGATTTTATTATTTTCTGTTAAAACATAAGTTTGAGTTTAAAACAAGTTCCAAAAATGACAGTTTTAGTCCCCGGACTTTTTATAAAAATAATTATGCTTTATTTTTATAAACACTTCATAAGCTTTATTTCCTTTTATTTCCTTTTATTATTTTATACACTTATAAAATAATTTCTAAGATTTACAAGTTTAGGTATTTTAGAATAAGTTTATAAATTTATATAATTATAAATTCATAAAGTTTTTAATAATTTATTTATAAGGTATATACTCTTAAATAAGTCTCATATATATATATATATATATATATATATATATATATATATATATATATATATATTTATATATATGCCTCAAGTATTATTGTTTTTCTTAAATATATATCCATTTATTCAAGAAAATAGTTTTGATAAAATTTCAAGTTTTGAATTAATAATACGTGCAAAGGTTTTAGGAAAAGATAGGTCGAAGAAATACCGGATATTACAGTCTCCCCTACTTTAGGGAATTTCTTCCCGAAATTAGAGTAGAAGGATTTAGTTCAGGATTTAAGTCTATGATACGCACGAGGATAATGAGAAAGATGCTTTACGTTCCCAAGTAAACCCTGGGTTACGTTTAGGGTTCTAAATGAGATGGAATGACAGGAATAAGATTACGCTCGAGTTTCTAAGTTTTTAAAGCATATGGTTGTCAAAAGTTTCCTTACGAAGCATATAGTCTCATTGAAATAGATGAAGATTTGTTTTCAGAAACGCATTTGAGAGAATAACTGATGAACTTCCATTCAAGTTTTAAAGTAAGATGCATCACTCAGAATGGATTTGACGATAGTTCAAGAATTTGAGTTTGTAGACTAATACGTCTAAGGATTGCTACGGTACCTAAGTTCCGTGGCTCCCTTTTACGATAAGTCTTAGATCGTGACACACGACAGAGTTTACTATGTTTTCCCATACGCTGATCTTTCATACTTACGTGTGCACCCGCAAGCATTTAAATCGTCGTATAGCCTGCATAGGTCCTTCCGTTTGTGTGCGGATCAAGAAGAGTACCAGAATTTGTTTAACTCACGACTAGAGTTTCCACGTAAGAGTGATCATTGATTAACGAGTCCCTTAGAGAGAAACGTCATTCAATGATTTAAGACAGAAGAATGTGACAAGATGTAGAGTTTCAAAGTTTCCTTGTGATTGAATAAGAATACCTCAATCATCGAGTAGTTTAAAGTCTTTACACTTTCCTCGTGTTTGATCAAGAATACATCAAACCTTGAGTAGTTTAAAAGTCTTATACGTTCATCATGTTTGAATAAGCATACGTCAAACATGGAATAGTTTAAAGTCTTATACGTTCATCATGTTTGAATAAGCATACGTCAAACATGGAATAGTTTAAAGTCTTATACGTTCATCATGTTTGAATAAGCATACATCAAACATGGAGTAGCTTAAAGTCTTATACGTCCATCGTGTTTGAATAAGCATACGTCAAACATGGAGTAGCTTAAGGTCTCGTACGTTCATCATGTTTGAACAAGAATACGCCAAACATGGAGTAGTTTAAAGTCTCATACGTTCATCATGTTTGAACAAGAATACGTCAAACATGGAGTAGTTTAAAGTCTCATACGTTCATCATGTTTGAACAAGAATACGTCAAACATGGGGTAGCTCAAATTGTGTTTGAACAAGAATATGTCAAACATAGAATAGTTTAAATTGTGTTTGATCAAGAATACGTCAAACATATAATAGTTTAAATTGTGTTTGAACAAGAATACGTCAAACATAGAATAGTTTAAATTGTGTTTGAACAAGAATACGTCAAACATAGAATAGTTTAAATTGTGTTTGATCAAGAATATATCAAACATAGAATAGTTTAAATTGTGTTTGAACAAGAATACGTCAAACATAGAATAGTTTAAATTGTGTTTGATCAAGAATATATCAAACATAGGATAGTTTAAATTGTGTTTGAACAAGAATACGTCAAACATAGAATAGTTTAAATTGTGTTTGATCAAGAATATATCAAACATAGAATAGTTTAAATTGTGTTTGAACAAGAATACGTCAATCATCGGATAGTTTAAAGTCTTTTAGTTCAGCCTCAGTGTATAGAAGTATATGATTACGTTTTGAGTATAAAGCGGTTATCTAAATACTCTAGTATTTAAGAGAGGTATGGGACAGCGTTTAGAACAGGATTAATCATTATACGCTTTCTCACGGAAGATTCGAGTTGTCCAGAAGATTTGGTGGATCCCGATGTTTGGTTTAGATAGGAGTCAGGGGATGTACTCTGCTAAAGAGAGTAATGTCCTCCTTCCTGCTAGTGTCTAGTATCAAGAGTTAAGTTTTCTCGTATATATTTGGAATGTACGTTTATCAAGTCTTATAGGGTTTGGTTAAGATGGACATGCAAAGTTTTCAAGACTAAGAATCCTAGTATAAGTTTAAAAATAGGATAAGTCAGTTGAGTTTCAAGTTTCAGTATTAAGCTTTACATGATCCTTTATTGATCATGTTTAGTTTTAAAAATACGGGACTGAGTATTTGTACACGTTTTACATGACTCAAAAGTCTCCGACCTTATAGTGGTGTATACGAAGTTTAATGTTTTAGCAACGTGTATTTAAGCTTTTAGTTCCCGTTGTGATTTATAGTAAGTCTTTTACGTGACAGGAGTTGAATGAGGAAGGTCTCCAAGCATAGGGTAATGGGAAAAGTTTCGATAAGGTTTGTGATAGTGTGTTTACAAATGATTTATCTTGATTCATAACAGAAAGTATAGTTTTCTTTTATATAGAGTGAAATTAGGATGTTCAAAAATGACGAGTTGGACATTGATAAGTAGTATAAGTAAGACTTATGAAAAGGTATGTATGATTGTCAAACGAAAAGTTGGTCAAGTTTAGAAGTGTGAAGTCTATATAAGGGTAAGGATCATAGTTGATTACGACAATGGTTCGTAAGTCGAGTTGTTTTAAAAGAGTGCTTACGAATTAGAAGGTTTATTCAAGTTTTCATTCTTCAAGTATATATGTCACTTAGGGTTTTTATAGTTTAATGCCACACTGTTAATTATCTCTAGTACTAACGTGAGCTTCTTTTGACGAAGGTGTGTGGGTAAGAGTGTTAAGTTTGTAGTGTTAGAAGGAAAGTCAAGCTAGTAAGTGATAACAAGATAAATTTCAAAATAACTTTCGTTAAATGTTTCAAAATTGGGACTTCTAGCCCTTACATAATACAATTTAAACGGAAAATTAAAGTGTGTAAGTAAGTTGATTAAATATGTTCAAAAGTTTTTTTTTTATTCATAATACTGAGTTATCACAGTAACATTTTCAAAAATAGGTTTTAATTGGAAGTTGATGGGCTAACGAGGAGAATTCCCGAAAGAAGGGGTGGTCACAAGGACTCACTTAAGTACCCTATTTCCCTAGCCAGAACTTCCTCATGGGCCTACAACTTCTCTCAGTAGTTGTCACCGATGTTTGGGTTTATGGTACTATGTCAAGGTTCATTATGGGTTTAGAGTCTTAAACGTGGAGCTTGTTTATTCTATAGTAGGCTTCTTCCCTTGCGGGAAAGCGATCAGGTTACTAATCACTTTGTTAATGTACTTTAGGTTTAAAAGACGTTAAGTTTTGTTTACAAGAAACGGTGATGTGTAAGTTTTAAGGACGTGTGAAGGTTTTGAGATTAAAAGTGTAACAAAGTTTTTGAGTTAGTCATAAAATGAAGTTTGCTTGAGTGACAAAAAAATGAAATGAGACACAAGGGTTTCCCCTTATGTTGTAAAAAGACTTGTATGTCAATACATAGTTTTAAATGTGTTGGTATTACAAGGATCATGAAGTTTAAAGATGTATGAACACTTTGAGATGTATAAAAGTGTAGCAAAAGTTTGAGTGAGTAGTTTGATTGAGTGATGAAAATAAGATGAAACACAAGGGTTTTCCCCTTAAGTGTTACGTTCATAAAATAATGAAGTTTATAGGAGAATTTGTAGAGTAATACATAGTTTTAAGGGTTGTATTACAACGATCACGAAGTTTATTGGGTAGTATTTATAAATACAAATTTATGTTACAGAGGAAAGTTTTTGAATCATGAATTTATGAAGCGTAAAGTATTTGAGATGGCACTCATTTAGTGCATATCACTAAGTGAGTATTTTGACATATCAAGAGAAATTTGAGCTCACTAATGTTTAGAGAATTCGTGCATTCCTATAAGTGGATACTCATCCCAAGAATTCCCAGGAAAGCATACAGGTCCAACGGTTGATTTGGATTTATACGAAATGCTTTCCTTGACAGAATTTCCCAGAATACAAGTATCCACCCTTCCGGTCCGCACAAGTTCTCACATGTTATCTAGAACTTAAATATTCTTGACGAGAGTTTAGTGGTGGATTAGGCTTGAAGCCTAAGAACGTGTCCTCGATGTAGTAGCCTCTTGTAGCACGTAGGTAAGTAGAAACGTAGAATCTCCAAGCGTTCACGTATAAGAATTAAGAATATAATGAGGAGAGAATTTCCTAGTAAAGGACAAGAGATAACTCATGTTTGGGTCTCCTAAGTTATAGTCTAGGTCATGTGTCTAATAACCTAATTCCCTATAACCAAGGCTCTGATACCAATCTGTCACACCCCAACCGACGGCGGATTATACGTCGGGGCGGACGCGGTTGTTCAATAGCACAAGGTTAACTATTAAAGTTTCGATATTTCATTAATGAATAATTTAAGATTCAATACAAGGAAGAATAATACGAATACAACATTTAATTTAAGTAGTCTAGGTCCAAAGCATCCTATGTGATCACGATAAAGTCTCATGTTGTAGAACCTGAAACATGTGAAAGAATCTGTCAATTACAAAATAGTTGGTGAGATACAAAGGTTTTGACACAGTTTAACAAGTATTTGGAAAGAATTACAATTCACTATGATTCATGCATTCTATAATGTAAGTATGAGAAAACAAGCATGTTAGACATTGTGCACATCAACCCTCCAACCAAGTTTAGGCATAACCCGCAGGTTACCATTATAAGTCTCAAGTTTAAAGTTTAATGTAGTAATAAACACCAAGGGCTCCCCCCCGAAGGGGTCAATCAATCAAGGTGGATTGGTCAAATACAATAGATCTATCATTGTTACTATCGGCTTGATCAAAGCTAATGAATGTGCTAGTTTTAAGTTTAATCTAAGCATACAAGTCTCAAGTTTAACATAAGAATAAACACGTAGTCATAGTTGAACAAGAATTGTATAAGTTTAAGAATTGTGAACATGTTTCACCCCAAAAGCATAAAAGGAAAAAGGGGCTAAGTATACTCACATGGATGATGAATGGTATCCGACACGGATAAGTATTTGCAAGACTTGGAGGGAGAATATCCTCACGATAAGCCTAAGTATGCAAGTTTAAAGATTTAAGTATGATCCTATAAGTCTATGGTAAGGATCTAGGATTTCAAGATCGACTAGGGTTCCAAGTGGGAGATGGGAATGGTTTGTGTTTATGAAGTTTAAATCAAGTTTATAATAAAGGTTTCGAGGGAGTCATACTAGACTTGGATTTCAAAGTTTAAATAAGTTAATAGTTTAAAATAATTATTGTTTAAAATAGTTATTTAAGATAAGGATTAAAGATAAATAATAATTATTTCAAAAAGTAAAATAATTATTAAATACAAAGTATTTAAAGACTAAATAGTGATTAAGTATAAATAATAATTATTTAAGAATAAATAATTACCAAGGATAAATAATAATTTTTAAGAATAAACTATATAAATCATTAAAGTTTCAAGTATTAAATATTTATTTTACAAATTATCTTGTAATAAATAATGCTTATAAGTTTAAATAAATGTCAAGTTTCCATAAGTTTATAAAATAGGATTTCTTATAAAGTTTATGTTTTAAATTATAAGCTTATAAATTTATTAAGAATTTTAAATCTGATTAAATAGGAATAAAAAAAATGAAACAGAATAAAACGGCCGCCCGGATCGAACTCGGGTTCCGCCCAGTTCACCAATGCACACACACACACTTAACCACCCGGCTATGGGCCTCGCTGGTTGTTTATACCCGGAAAAGAATAAGTTAAGCAAGATCTAAAATCCTTCCCCATTTTTCATATGAACCCTAGATCAAGAACCCACGAATTCGAACTATAAATCCCTCTGTCATTGTAAATTGACAGAGGGCAAATGATTATGGAATGAATACGAAACTTTTGACTTTCGAATTACCTGAAATGAAGCCGAGATGAGGGAGAACGTGACTGAGGTGGTCGTCGGCGGTCGTGGCTCCAAATCAAAGAATGCAGGTATGATACGATGGAATTGAGGGTTTAGGAAGTTTGTGTGTGATTTCGTTGAGGTAGTACGGGTGCTATTTATAGTCGATTTCGCCATTAAATGTCGAATTAGGTGGGAGGATTTCGGTTGGACTTTAATTCGTTGATCCGCGTGACCATAGCTGGAATCGAGCGTTGGGATACCTCGGGTTAGGGTCGCACGCCGGAGGCGAGACCCGAGGTTCGTTGAATGCAGACGTTTTCGCGTTTTTACTAATTCGGGGAAAAAAACCGTGGGTGGCGGGTTTCGAACCTGGGACCAGTTTGGGTCTCGGGTGTTTGATTCAATGACACAATCGGTCCCTGTAGTTTGAAGGTTTTTATATTTTCTATTAAAACATAAGTTTGAGTTTAAAACAAGTTCCAAAAATGACAGTTTTAGTCCCCGGACTTTTTATAAAAATAATTATGCTTTATTTTTATAAACACTTCATAAGCTTTATTTCCTTTTATTATTTTATACATTTTTAAAATAATTTCTAAGATTTACAAGTTTAAGTGTTTTAGAATAAGTTTATAAATTTATATAATTATAAATTCGTAAAGTTTTTAATAATTTATTTATATGGTATATACTCTTAAATAAGTCTCATATATATATATATATATTATATATATATATATATACCTCAAGTATTATTGTTTTTCTTAAATATATATCCATTTCTTCAAGAAAATAGTTTTGATAAAATTTCAAGTTTTGAATTAATAATACGGGCAAAGGTTTTAGGAAAAGATAGGTCGAAGAAATACCGGATATTACATATATTATCCTTAAACCCAAAAATCTCAAAACTATAATCCGCCTAGATAGCCTTCTGAGCCTTAGCCTTTTCTTTTCTACTACCCACATTTATCAACCAACCAACTTTTCATAAACACCGGTTATTGGGTGAATGTTTTCAAAATGGAAAAATCATCTTATGTCGTTATTTCAACTTCATTACCATTAAGGCAATTCGGAAAGAAGCTGTTTCACTCGAAGGAATTGGAATATACAAGAAGGTGGATGTATTAGGAAGAAACAACTGAAATATCTGCAAGGAATTTATAGGAATATTATTTCAAGGAAATTGAGGAAAACGAATTATTGAAGAATTTGTCTTGATACAAAAAAAAAAGAAAAAAATAGAAAAAGAAAGAAAGAAGTGGGTCTTTTACCGGCTAGACCTTAAAGAACTGGATATGCATTATTTTGATTTTAATTTGCTTTTCTGCCTTCATTTTGCAAAGCCTGAATTACCGCCCGAACTCCGAGATAAAGTTTTCAAAGAAACAAGTGATGTAAGAAAACGGTGGCGCAAGCAAGAACAATTGCCACCATTCTGTGGCTTGTCAAAAAGTGCTGCCAAAAGAAGATCCAAAAGATACGACAAATGTGTGAAGTGTGGCAACTGGAGCCACGATAGAAAGTGTAGCAAGAATCAAACTCATTCCCAGCATGAGTATACGCATCTGATCAAAGTGGGAGCTGTTAGGCTACATGCCAAAAGATCCATACGGAAAGGTACTAATGTGTACTACGCAGTGAGGGAAGAGTTGAGAATGAAAAGAGATATTGGTCTTGGCAATCTGACCATAAACGAGCCCTCAGATTAGTTATACCCTCATGATCTGAGTACTGTCGAGGGACCTGCTAGTATTTTCCATTTTAAGCCATGAAGTCGTAGTTGTGTGTTTCACCATAGCTGCAGCCCTTCAAACCATTTAAATTCCTAAAAAATCCAAAAAGATTTTCATTTTCACCATTTATATTTATTTTAGCCACATTACAACCCTTTTAAAGTCCTCTTAATTCATGCATTCTACTTAGTTAGTTGGTGGAGACTTGATCTGCATACAAGCTTATGACCATTGTATAGTTCGATTCGAACTTGAGTGTTCCACTTAACCTACATTATCCATACATATATAACCCTAGAGTTGAGTGAACATTGTGAGGAGTGAAAGTTTATGCATAATTGAAGCTCTAGTAGGCTTGTCATGGATTCCATCATAGAAAAACACAAAAATAGAATAAGCAACTCAAGACTTATCCTCGAGTTTCCATCTACTTGGGGCTCCATTACCCTTTGTAAATTTTTTAGTTATGTGTATGATCATGCATAAGTTTGCTTGAGGACAAGCAAAGTCTAAGTGTGGGGTATTATGATATGCCCTAAATTATACATGTTTTGCATGCATAATAGCCCACATATTATGGTACTAATTGATTAATAACCTTGCAATTGATACTTAAAGCATTTATATTTACAATTGCAGGTTATTCGGTGTCCCAAGATAAACAGAGCAAAAACCAGCTTAAAACATGAAGAAATCAAGCTTTCGGAGGACCAAACCCGAGCATTGACCCCCAAGAAGTCAAAGTTGGTCAACACAAGTCAACCAACAACTAAAATACGAAGCTGGGGAGCTGGCAAGGCATTGCACGATCGTGCAATGCCATGCACGGCCGTGCATTGCTTGTCCTGCTTCCCTAGGCTCCGGTACATTGTCTTTTGTACCTTGTTCCTCATTCCATACACCTCAATACACCATAACACAACCAAAGACAGAGAGAATAGTTCGTTTCTAGCAGTATTAGAGTAGTAGTAGTGAGTAGAGGGGCTCTTCCTCCTTGTTCCACAATAGGGGAGCCTACGAAACTCAGCGTTACGCTAGTCAGCATGGCCATTCATGGCTAAGCTTCTTGTATTGCTAGGGTGAAGATGATATTTGGTGCATGTTAATGTTTGACGTATTAATGGTATGTTTATGTCTTCAATTATTCGTCCTTAAAACCACCATTTGGTGGGCTTTTATTATTTTCTAAATCCTCTTTATATTTGTGAGTGTTCTTGATTTTAAAGCGTAAGATCGTAAAACCTTTTTAATCAAACTTCTTTTGAAACTTGTACGTCTTCATACAAGCAGAGATTGATAAGCAAGGCTTAGTCAACATTACTATGGTCGTACGTCTTTATACAACTTCTTATGCAACCAAGAATTGGTGAACTCATGTTGGGAACGGTATGTCTTTATACTTGGTCTCATTGTTACACCGCCTCCCGGTGAGCAAAATATAATCACCTATTTAACTTTAATACAAAGCATTTACGTTCGATGTCTTAAACCAACCCGGAGATGACCATTCGAAGGGTTGAGGGTAACTGTTGTCCCTAACGGAAGGCACTACTATTTTAATTTAAAGATTTTAATTCGTAAATCAAATGCCGTGAGGACGAGCCTCTAGCGGTGACCCGGGTCACAAGTTTGTAGTAGTCATATCACTGGATTAGTCAACTTAACATTATCACGTACCAAGCTGATTAGAAGCCCAAAGGAATACTCTTCGTGACCTGATCATTTCTGAGATATTTACTTTCTTGTTGTTTACTATTCTGCTATTTACATTCATATTACACACATCACCCACATTTTTACTTTTCTGTTATTTACTTTACCGTTATTTACTTTTATGTCATTTACTATTCTGCTTCACAAGCACACAAAACTCAGTCACTAATTGATCCGGCTAAATGATAACAAAAGTTGAGTACTGAAACTCGACTGTGTCCATTGGTTCGATACTTGGTTCTTACCTAAACTATATTACGCTGCGATAGGTACACTTGCCTATTGTGTGTGTTTTTAAGTTAAAGTAATTATCATTTTATAAATTTAAAACCTGATCTCGTAAAACCATAGTAAAAATATATTATATTTTTATATATTAAAAACAACACATCAGCAACCCTAATCATAATCTCATGCAAAACGATCATAAACAACGTAAACGGGATTACCACAATGCGTTATGGATGCTCCCCGGTCGAAATCCGCGTGTCACCGCCTTCGTCTTCCTCGTCCGACCACCCTTGTTGCCGGGTTTCCTTCTGTCTCGGTCGCCCCTTCCGTCGCGCGTACTCCTAGGCCTAATGGCCTAGATTTTGCCCAAAGGTTTCTTTTAAACCGATAAGGTTTACACTCTAGTCCCCGGTTTTCCTTTTCGAGGGCTTTCGATCCCAACCGTTCTTATTTTGGCTAACAGGGTCCCTTTTAGTTTCTAGAATAGGGTTTTTACGTGAGACCCCATCCACCATCACATGTATAAACAATCTAGGTCACCCATTAACCCGAATTATAAACAGGTAGATTTTCGGGATGTTACATAGTTATAGGCAGTGTTGTAAAAATCGCTAGGAACTAGTCGAGCTGTGGGGTACCGACTAGGGATTAATCGGGATTAGTCGGGATTAGTCGGATTGGAATTTATTAGTAATTTTTCAAACTTATATATATATACAAATAAAAACATTAACATATTATTATATTAGTTCAAAATCTCAAATACTTCAAAGATCAAATAGTTTAAATACTTCAAAGATAAAATAGTTCAAATACTTCAAAAATTAAATACTTCTAATATTAAATACTTCAAAATTCATCGTCGTCTTGTCCGTATTAGCACAGGTGGTCATCGATTTGAAGCAGCAGGTACCGATTAGGTTAAAGCAGCAGCGAGAACAGGTCGGAGGTGGAGAATGGCCTTCAATTTTGCGATTAGATTAAATAAAAACCCCATGGATCGGATCATTATTTAGGCTTAATTCTGTTTAAAACCCACATTTCAATTTGGGCCGATTAATCTCGATTAGGTCCGATAGGGCCGATTAATCCCGACTAGGTCCGATTAGGGCCGATTAATCCCGATTACCGATTAACTGTCCGACTAGCCCAAATTTATAAGGTAATATTACCGATTAATCCACCGATTAATCATGATTTTTATAACACTAGTTATAGGAGCCTTTCTCCCTCCCCTAAGGTTATATCCACGCATACCATTTTCCGTGATCTTAAACCACTTGACATATTTGCTGTTGAACAAACCTACATGTTAGGACCAATTATGTAAGCAGGAACACCAGAACATATGACCAAGGCATGAAATCGAAGCATTGGCAAAAACACAATCTAGGATAGAAGGCGGCATCGGAATAGGAACACTCATGCTCAAATTAGAGTTCCGGTGAAATTACAATGAACGGAAATCCTCAATATATAAGAAAACTAAAGACCCTGAAACCCTAACGAGGGTCTGTGGGCTAAACACAACTAAACGATAATATTAAACAAATAATATATTTAACACAAGAAAGTAAGAAAAATACTTATAAATAATTTGACTAATCCTACAATTCACAGAACACATCACTCATTACAAGGAATAAGGCCTTTAGCAACGAAAACGAAATTTCGTCGCTATATACAGCCTATTGCGTAATAATTAATCAGTAATAATTAATATCTAATATTATTAATAATTAATATCTAATATGATATACTCTAGGTTTGTTTGAAATTTAAATTGAACTAAAAAAATTATTTATAACTTTTTTAAATTAAAGTGGTGAATGTGGAATTTGGCTATAAAAACTAATAATCCTATGATTTTATGTAAGTACGCATGTAAAGACAATAGTACCTTTTTTAATTTTAGAAAGTGTACATCCATATAAAGACTAAAAAAACCCCTCAATTCTCCAAATTGAGCTAAAACTTAAGATATTTTTCTAATTTGTAAAGAAATCGTGGGTGGTTAAGGGATCTTTTCCCCCTCCCCTAACGTTGGATCCGTCACTCCTAAAACTACTTGACATATATACTGCTGAACAAACCTGCATGTTAGGACCAATCTTTATGTAATCAGTCTTTAGGTCACGTTCGTAGCTTCTTTTCTTTATAAATGTGAATTAGTTATCAACTCATTCACCAATGTTTTAGCATACAATCTCTGTTTTAAGAAGCTTAAATTCACATTCTAAAAATTATATCAACGTGTTTGGTAATTAACATGTTGTCGAAAGGGACAGTCGAGACAAGTTGTACTAGCAGGAACATGATCATCAAAGAGACATCAAGAATCGTGGTGGATACATAAATAAAGGTACATGCCATACTTATTACCGCCATTCAGATTTACAGGTGAACACATTTACTACCCTCCAACAACCGCTCAGTACCCTTTATTTACTACTCCTGTCAACCTTTTGTGAATCCCAATTTCACTTCCTCTTTCTAACAAGTGACACAGAAAACTAACTAGTTTGAATATGATGATTAGGGTTTGTTGTTTGTCATGGGTCTTAGTCTCTGGACTCTTGTTTGGTGTTGTTTGTGGACAAGATTATGAAAACGGTGGTGGTGGTTTTGATGCGTCGGCGCCGGAGGCGGTGGCAGCGGCGGCGAAGGAGATGGTGCCGGCGATGTTCGTATTTGGAGACTCACTTATTGACAACGGAAACAACAATGACTTGGCTTCTTTAGCTAAAGCCAACTATTTTCCTTATGGAATTGACTTTAATGGAGGTCCTACTGGTAGATTCTCTAATGGTTACACCATGGTTGATGAAATTGGTATATATCTTCCCTCTATCTAAATATACATATAAATGTGTGTGTGTGTGTGTGTTTCTTTAAGTAAAGATCTAAAATATGTTTAAATTTGAATGCAGCGGAATTACTGGGATTGCCACTCGTACCAGCCTATTCCCAATCATCAAACTCGGCAGATCAAATGCTGCATGGTGTCAATTTTGCTTCTGCTGCTGCTGGAATTCTTGATAATACCGGCAGAAACTTTGTAAGTGTCCAAATTTCCGGTAGATAATCGAGACGGAACCAGGGGAGGGTCAAGAGGGTCTGTTGACCCCCTAATCACCAGAATTTGTCATTTTTAATTTATTATTTTTTATATACAAAGGTTGAGTTTTTTTTAACCTTTTAGACTAAAAAGTTCTTTTTCCGCCGCTAAATATAGTACTAGCAGAAAAGAGGAGGGTCAAGAGTGTTATTGACCCTAATCATTAGAATTTGTCTATTTTTTATATATAAAAGTTGAGATTTTTTTTACACTCCGGACTAAGAAGTTATGATTACGCCACCGAATTTAGTGTGAGCTAAACAAGAAGATGATATGACATTGTTGCATTGCATTTATGGGGTTAAGTTCTTTATCTTTTTAAAGGTTTACAAACTAGATTTTGATATGATCATAACTTTCAAAAGTTGTATATCTTGCATTAATATGTGTAGATTGTTTTCTTGTGTAGGTGGGTCGAATTCCGTTCAATCAACAGATAAAGAACTTCCAAAATATTTTGGATCAAATAAGTGACGCAGTGGGTGCAAGGGATCTTGGTCAAGCACTCTCCCGGTGCATTTTCTTTGTGGGAATGGGTAGCAATGACTACCTAAACAACTATCTAATGCCCAATTACCCTACTCGCAACCAGTACGATGGTAACCAATATGCTGATCTACTGTCCCAAGAATACACCACTCAACTAAAAGTAAGTTTTAAACTTTACACATATTGTTTAGTGTTGGTATTAATGTATTATGACACTTGTACGACTCATGCATGTTATGTATTGAATAGCAACTTTATAATCTTGGAGCCCGGAAGTTTGTTCTAGCTGGGATAGGGCTGATGGGTTGTATTCCGAGCATCTTAGCACAAAGTGCAACAGGGGGATGCTCAGATGAAGTGAACCAGCTTGTTCTACCTTTCAATGCAAATATGAAGACCATGATCAATAACCTAAGCACCAATCTTCCTGGTTCAAGATTTGTTTTCATCGATGTTCATAACATGTTCCAAGATATCCTTGCAAATGCGCGGTCTTATGGTACTAATTAATATACCATCACATTCAGTTTAGGGTTTTGGTTTTCATGATGTCTTAAAAACATGAAGTTGTTTAAAATCTTGATGGTATTTGCAGGATTTAGTGTGGTGAATAGGGGGTGTTGCGGAATAGGGAGAAATAGAGGGCAGATAACATGTTTACCGTTTCAAACGCCGTGTCCGAACAGGAATGAGTATGTGTTTTGGGATGCATTTCATCCAACAGAAGCTGTGAATGTGTTGATGGGAAGGAAGGCTTTCAGTGGTACTCCTGATGTTGTTTATCCCATGAACATTCAACAACTAGCAAACCTTTGATGTTCGGCAACCTATGAAGAAATCTGTGTTTCTTTGTTGTTTTTGTTAGATGGATGATCTTTAGGCTATCATCAAATGTGTTTGAATTTCTTTGCCTTAAGTTCAAGTTTTTTACCTTTTATACACATTTCCTTTGAACCCCCTTAATTGTTAGATACTAATACTCTAATAACGCTGGTAAAGCTACAAACCTTTGGATCAACAAGTCAATATTAAATAGAACATATTAATTATAGTTCAGTTGACTACCATGTAACTGTTAGTTGTTACCCATTAATCAATGAGAGTAATTAAAAAGGAAATTTAATCAAGTCATATATTTAAATTATGGTAAAGAACTAAAGACATTACAATAAAACATAACTAATATATTGTTAGCCCATTTAATTTGGTTTGGGCCGACCCCATCGAGCATATGACGGTCCCACCCAAGGAGTTTTTTTACTAATTAGAGTTTGAATGGGTCTAGTTAGGTTTTCAAATTCTTTAGTTTATATATACCTGAGCATGTGGGTTATATTATTATGCATTTTTATTTCAAGTTGATGAAATTTACAAGGGTCGAGTTATGATCTAAACATCAAGAACGAGTTATATTCTCTGATTAAATACCAATTTCAATTGCTATAAGAGGTTAGTTACAAAAATTATGCTTCTACTCCTTTCTAACTGCTAATTAAAGATCAAGATCACTACTAGAAAACAAGTATATTTTTTACAAAAGTTTCTACCAGTTACCAACAAAACAAATTTCCCACAAGTTAGCGACAACTTTCTGACAAAACAAAAACAAAAATTAACCATAAGATTTCCTACAATTTTCCAACAAATTTATTAAATAAGTTAACTTATTTATTTAATATAATCGTCAGAAATTTATCAAGCCGAGAACAATTTTTTTTATTGCAACTCAAGAAATGAAGAATTTGTTCTCCGATTGCTTCTAAGATCGATCATGGCTGTTTTAATCTCAAGCCGAGATCAAGGGTTTCAATAATCACAGCCAAGATTTACTTTCTGTTTTGTTTTGAACTCAAAAAAAAGGAGGGAGTTTGACCATATGTTTTTAGTCACAAAGAACAAGAACCAATTTCAATTTCCTTCCAGTTTTTGTTGATTTCAGAACACGCAAACATGCTTGTTTTAGCACTAAGGTTTTGTTTCAAGTTTGGAAATCAAGTTTTGCTACAATTTGGAATCAAGGTGCATAACTTGGAGATCAAGTTACGTAGCAGCCGCGAAGGGCGAAGGAAAGTCAGTGATAAGCAAGAAGAGAAGAGAAAGAATAAAAGGTAAGTCCCGAGAAGTACTTCACTTAGCCTTTCTCTAGTAGTGAGGAAGTGAGTTGGAAGTCCTTATTGTTAAGCGTGTAAGGCAGGAATTTATAGTTATTATCCCCTTTGAAAGCAATGCAGGATAAAGCTAGGAATTAGGTCAAAAGGAGAATTGAAAGGAGGGTCTTCCTATTCCCGCTTTTGACGGCATATGCCGTATATATGGCCATCACTTATCTTTATCGGGTGGGTGGGCGAAGGTATCTTCTCTCTTCTTTCATGGGGTCTCCTATATAAATCTAGCCAAGTTACACATTTCGATTTGTTCTACTGGATCAAGAACCAACTATACTCTTACATACCGTCAAAGAAACAAAAAACGAGTCAGGTTAGAGACAAACAACAGTCAAATCATCCAAGTTCGTGAGAACACGTCGATTCCCCTATAATGTCTGATGCTAATGAAAACTAACTACACAATATGGGCTATCCGGATCAAAGCCGGATTCCGAACCCATGGGTTGTGGGAAGTTGTAGAACCCACATTAGGTGTTGAACTAAATGAGATGAAAAATAGTGCTGCCATCGCTTATTTATTCCAATCAATATCATATGAACAAATCTTGCAAGTTGCACAATATGAACATGCTAAAGACATATGGGATGCAATCAAGACCCGTTATGTTGGTGAAGATAGGTTAAGGAAGTTACCTACAAACCCTAACCACCCGAGTTTGAAGCCATGAAGATGAAGGATTTTGATTCTATTGATGACTTTGTTGAGAGATTATCTGGTTTAATCACCAAGTTTGCTTCACTCGGATAGGCTATTGATGAAGCCAAGTTGGTGAGGAAGTTTCTAACAAGCATGCCAAAACGGTTCACCAATATTGTTTCCTCTCTTGAACAAGTGGTGGATCTAAAGACTTTGAGGTTTGAAGAATTCGTAGGAAGACTTAAAGCCTACGACGAGCTTGTGAAAAGTATTGATGACGAACCCGACAATCAATGTAAACTACTTTTCAACAAATCGACTTCTTCAAGCAACTCCAAAGTGGTGAAAGAAGCTTCAAAGGTAAAGGAGAGAATCATTCTAACAACGTGATGGGGGCTAAAGTCGTGGAAAACCAACCGGTCACACGAAACGGACTAAAGGTGGCGATCAAGGATCGGGAACCGAACGAAAGAAAAAGGATTTGCCATGAGTTCAATGTTTCCGATGTGATAAATTTGGGCATTATGCCTCGATTTTTCCGGATAGAAAAGCTAGAAAGGTTGAAGCTCATCTTTCCAATGCGGAGGAAAAGAAAACCGAGATTCTAATAAAGATAATATTCAAGAACAAGTATTCTTAAATGAAGATAAAGTACATCTAAAACGTCTAAGAGTTGGACCCAAAAGATGATGGCATGCGGTATCTCGACAATGATGCTAGCAACCACATGACTGGTTTCACCTATTTCTCTAAAATAGATGAAAATATTGTTGGTCAAGTTCGTTTTGGAGACGGTTCATGTCTTGACATAAATGGAAAGAGGTCAATTACGATGTCATGTGAAGATGGAATTGAGAGACTTATCACAAACGTTAACTATATCTCAGCCTGAACGAGCAATATTTTAAGTTTGGGACAAGCAACCGAAAACGGGTGTAAAATCATCATGGAAGATGACTTCTAATTGCACTTGACAAGTCTAGAAATGTGATAATTAAGGTGCTTAGATCGAAGAATCGACTATACAAGGTAAAGCTAATGATTAGAACACCAGTGTGTTTATTATCAAACATTGAAGATTCAGGGTGGTTGTGGCATCCATGATTAGGGCACTTGAACTTCGATTCCATTAAGCTCCTCACAACCAAAGGCATGGTACGTGGTGTTCCATCTCTTATTACTTATACTAACCCTTATGATGCTTGTTTAGTTGGGAAACAAACAAGACTACCTTTTCCCGATCAAGCAAGTTTTCGAGCAAAGAGGCCACTTGAATTAATTCATGGTGCTTTATGTGGTCCAATATCACCAAACACACCATCAGGAAAGAGATATATTTTTCTTATTGTTGACGATCACTCACAGTTCATGTGGGGCTTTCTACTTAAAAGCAAGAATGAAGCATTCGAGATGTTCAAGAAAATTAAAAGTCTAGTTGAAGGTGAAAGTGGGTGCAAGGTTGGATATTTTCGAATAGACCAAGGACGAGAATTCACCTCACCTGAATTCTCTATTAATTGTACTCAAGAAGGTATTACAACGCATTATTCCACTGTAACATCCCAAAAATAAAACGACAGTTAAAATGACGAAATAAATGAACGAGGCATGTCGGGTCGGGTCGGATGGGCTGGCGGGCTAGAAGGGGAGCCTCCCCTATAAATAGCCAAGGCCATCACCATTTCTCTCATTTGCAAGTTCTAGAGAGAGAAACCGTAGAGAGAGAAAGTTGGCGGATCGACCCGAGATTTCAGCAAAGTGTTACTCCGTAACTCGTGAGAAGAACCTCTGGATCAGAAGCTCGATTCAGGTAACGATCCGACCTAAATCTGAGTTTTAGTTCGTTTTTGGGTTTTTCGGGTTTTTGGGTGAAAAGGCAACGTTTTTACGGATGAAACTGAAAGATAAACATATATTTGAGTTCCTTAATGGAAAACGAATGTTTTGGATGCAAACAGGTTCGAGATCTTGACGAGATCAGACCTGAATGCGAAAGTTAGGGTTTTGCGAAGAAACAGGTCGTGCGCACTTACCAAGTGCACACGGAGCAGGTCCTGCGTACTTATCAAGTATGCAGGAAGAGGGGTCTGCGCACTTGCTAAGTGCGCAGGCAGCAGGGTCTGCGCACTTGCTAAGTGCGCAGGCAGCAGGGCTGCGCACTTGCTAAGCGCGCAGGCACCAGGCGGGTTAAGTAAGTTAGTATGTTTAGAATGGTTAAACCGTTAGAGTCGGTATTGGTCTGATGTGTATTTAACTAATCAATTCAGATCAGAAGTGACGTTGCATGCTACATTCAAGGGCTGCCGGACCAGATCCACACCTATGTTAAAGCAAACGCCCCTACTATCTACGATTCGATAGTAGAACTGAGCGGAGTGGTATTTGATGATCTGGCGCTGAATGTCGTTGCCATTGAAGAGCCCAAAAAGAAGCTGAGTTTTCCCGCTAAGCGATCGGGTGGGAAGCTGTTTGGGGCTCGGGACAAACAAGCTAGGGTAGGCGAGACGGCAGTCTGTGGAAGATGTGGGGCGAGGCATATGGGTGAATGTCGGATAGGGAAAAATCTGTGCTACAAATGTGGCAAGACTGGGCACTACTCCCGGGAATGCAGGCAAGGCATTAAATGTTGTAATTGTGGTGAAAGCGGTCATATGAGCCGGGAATGCACCAAGCCCAGAATGGGTGAAGTCGGGAAAGGGAAAGGCCCGAAGACGAAAGAAGAAAGGCCCCGAGCAAAGACTCGTGCGTACGCACTGACGCAAGACCAAGCCAGGGCAGACCCCGACGTGGCGTCAGGTACGTTCGTCCTTGACAACACTTTTGTTTCTGTGTTATTTGATTCGGGTGCCAGTAGGAGTTTTATATCTGCGACTTTTTGTGAACGAGTGAAGTACACTGTCAGTAAGCTAGAAAGGGCCTTTAGCGTAGAAACTGTTGAGGGTAGAACTGCGAGAGTGACCGATGTAGTTGACAACTCCACGATAAAAATAGAAGGTCATAGGTTCCCTGTTAGATTGTTTGTTATGATTTTGGGAGGGTTTGAGGTTGTGTTAGGTATGGATTGGCTAACTGGCAATGAAGCGCAGATTATATGTAAACGAAAGATAATCCGACTCAAGGCTCCGGATGGTAGCAAAGTCGAGATTTTTGGAGATCGTGACGGCCCGATGCCAAACGTCATCTCGATGATTAAGACAACAGATTACTTGAGGCGCGGATGCGAGGCTTATCTAGTGTACGTAATTGAAGAGTGTAAGGAAGTGAAGGAACTAGACGATGTACCCGTGGTACGCGAGTACCCGGGGGTGTTTCCAGAGGATTTGCCTGGGATACCACCCGATAGAGAGATTGAATTTCGAATCGACTTAGTACCAGAAGCCCAGCCCGTGGCAAAGGCTCCATATCGACTAGCACCGGTGGAGATGAAAGAATTAATGGCACAACTAGACGAGTTACTTAAAAAGGGATTTATCCAACCGAGCATCTCGCCGTGGGGTGCTCCGGTGTTGTTTGTGAAGAAGAAGGATGGTTCGATGAGAATGTGTATTGATTATCGCGAGTTGAACAAACGTACGGTGAAGAACAAGTACCCTTTACCAAGGATCGACGACCTGTTCGATCAATTACAGGGCGCAAGTTGGTTCTTGAAAATCGACCTTCGATCTGGGTACCATCAGTTGAAGGTGAGGGAAGAAGACATACCGAAAACCGTATTTCGCACGCGTTATGGACATTTCGAGTTCCGCGTAATGTCTTTTGTATTGACGAACGCCCTCGCAGCGTTCATGGATTTACCAATGCTGGATCGATCAGTAATCGTATTCATCGATGATATCCTCATCTACTCCAAAAACGAGGGTGATCACGCATGTCACTTGAAGGAAGTGTTGGAAGCTCTGAAGAAGGAAAAGTTGTATGCTAAGTTCTCCAAATGCGCGTTCTGGCTTAGGGAGGTCCAATTCCTAGGTCACGTCATTAACCCGAACGGCATTATGGTTGACCCAGCAAAGATAGTGACGGTAAGGGAATGGAATATTCCTAAGACGCCAACTGAAATCCGTAGTTTCTTGGGATTGGCAGGCTACTATCGGAGATTCATCTAGGATTTCTCGAAAATAGCTTCGCCGCTGACAAAGTTGACTCGGAAAGAGGTTAAGTACGAATGGGGTTCGACCCAAGATGAGGCGTTTAAGGAATTGAAGAAGAGGCTAACCCAAGCTCCAATCTTGGCCCTTCCCGAGGGCAATGAAGACTTAGTGGTATACTCTGACGCTTCGGGTCAGGGATTGGGATGTGTATTGATGCAACGCGGAAGAGTGATCGCGTATGCGTCACGACAGTTGAAGACTCACGAAGCTAATTATCCAACCCACGATTTGGAACTTGCTGCTGTCGTATTTGCATTAAAAATCTGGAGGCACTACCTTTACGGGGTGAGGTTTACTATTTACTCCGACCACAAAAGTTTGAAGTACTTCTTCGAACAAAAGGAACTTAATATGAGGCAGAGGCGATGGTTGGAACTGTTGAAAGACTATGACTGTGAAATAATATACCATCCTGGAAAGGCAAACGTGGTGGCTGACGCTCTAAGCCGAAAGGATGTGCCTACTCCTATTAGAGTGAAAGCTTGCCAGTTGGTGGTAACATCGGATGTGATGAGAGAAATTGAAAAGGCTCAAGATGAGGCACTTAAAGAAGAAAACATAAAGAAGGAAAGGATGGTTGGCCAACAGGATAAGTTGGAATATAACACCCTAGGTGTTAGGACACGTTTTGGGCAGGTATGGATACCTATGGGTGGCGAGCTTAGAACCAAAATCTTGGATGAGGCTCATAAGTCTCGGTGCTCTATCTATCCTGGCACCAATAAAATGTACCAAGATCTGAGAAAGGAATACTGGTGGCCTGGGATGAAACATGAGGTGTCAAAGTATGTAAGCAAGTGCTTGACTTGCTCACAAGTAAAGGCCGAACACCAGAAACCGTATGGAAAGATTCAACCACTTGATATACCGGAGTGGAAGTAGGAACACATTACCATGGACTTCATAACCAAGCTACCTCGCACAGCTAAAGGTCATGACACCATTTGGGTAATTGTGGACCGTTTAACGAAGAGTGCTCATTTCCTACCTATTCGCGAGACGTTCTCGTCGGAAAGGTTAGCGGAAGTATTTATTAACGAAGTAGTAGCACGGCATGGGATGCCCTTGACGATCGTATCTGACCAGGACACACGATTCACATCGAGGTTCTAGAAAAGATTTCACGAGGCGATGGGCACGAGGCTTAATATCAGCACGGCATACCACCCACAAACGGATGGTCAATCCGAAAGGACCATTCAGACATTGGAGGATATGCTTCGTGCTTGTATTATCGATTTTGGCGACAGTTGGGACAGTCATCTGCCGTTAGCTGAATTCTCCTACAACAATAGTCATCACACGACTATAGGCATGCCGCCTTACGAAATGTTGTATGGGAGAATATGCAGGACCCCGGTTCATTGGGGAGAGATTGGACAAAAGGAATTAGGAAGTCTTGAAGTCGTAAAAGAAACGTCGGAAAGGTTTGATCAAATCAAAGCACGAATGAAGGCCGCACAAGATCGTCAGAAATCCTATGCGGATAAACGACGAAGGCCTATCGAGTTTGATGTTGGGGACAGAGTAATGTTGAAAGTGTCGCCCTGGAAGGGAATCATACGATTCAGGAAGAGAGGAAGGTTAAGTCCGAGGTTTGTCGGACCATTCAGGATAATGGCACGGGTTGGTGAAGTCGCTTATCGGTTAGAGTTGCCTGATGAGTTAAGTGGGATTCATTCTACCTTCCATGTATCACACTTGCGAAAGTGTTTGGCGGATGAATCGGCTCACGTGCCACTTACCGACATCGAGGTCGACAACAGCCTTAATTACATCGAAGAACCCGTGGCCATCTTAGACAAGAAGGAGAAGCGGTTACATAATAAGGTTATACAATTGGTTAAAGTCCAATAGAAACATCGAAAGGGATCGGAAGCCACTTGGGAAACGGAGAAGGAAATGAGGGAGTCGTACACTCATCTATTTGATTTATGATAGGTTTCGAGGACTTGTAACATCCCAAAAATAAAACGACAGTTAAAATGACGAAATAAACGAACGAAGCATGCCGGGTCGGGTCGGATGGGCTGGCGGGCTAGAAGGGGAGCCTCCCCTATAAATAGCCAAGGCCATCACCATTTCTCTCATTTGCAAGTTCTAGAGAGAGAAACCGTAGAGAGAGAAAGTTGGCGGATCGACCCTAGATTTCAGCAAAGTGTTACTCCGTAACTCGTGAGAAGAACCTCAGGATCAGAAGCTCGATTCAGGTAACGATCCGACCTAAATCTGAGTTTTAGTTCGTTTTTAGGTTTTTCGGGTTTTTGGGTGAAAAGGCAACGTTTTTACGGATGAAACTGAAAGATAAACATAGATTTGAGTTCCTTAATGGAAAACGAACGTTTTGGATGCAAACAGGTTCGAGATCTTGACGAGATCAGACCTGAATGCGAAAGTTAGGGTTTTGCGAAGAAACAGGTCGTGCGCACTTACCAAGTGCGCACGGAGCAGGTCCTGCGTACTTATCAAGTACGTAGGAAGAGGGGTCTGCGCACTTGCTAAGTGCGCAGGAAGAGGGGTCTGCGCACTTGCTAAGTGCGCAGGCAGCAGGGTCTGCGCACTTGCTAAGTGCGCAGGCACCAGGCGGGTTAAGTAAGTTAGTATGTTTAGAATGGTTAAACCGTTAGAGTCGGTATTGGTCTGATGTGTATTTAACTAATCAATTCAGATCAGAAGTGACGTTGTTGGGCCTTTGTTTAGGACAACCGAGACTAGCTTATAAGGTGAGTTCTAGAAGCCCCTTCTTTAAATGTTTTAATTAAATGTTTTTGGGCTGGTGTGCATACATACGGAACGATGTTTTGAAATGATGTTTATGAAATGATGTTTATGAAATAATGTTTACGATGTGATGTTTACGAAATGAAGTTTACGGGATGATGTTTATGGAATGTTTTGCCAAATGAAGTTTACGAAAGGTTTACGAAAGAGATGATGTTTTGTTTAATAAAACGTACAAATGCTTTAACTAAAATGAGGTAAAGGTTTTATGAAAGTCACGAATGAACGAATCTGCCACGAGTTCCTACGGGAGCTAAGGTATGTATGTATGTATGTATGTATTGGCCTCACCTTACGGGGGGCCTTTGTGGCGGGCTAACGGTTGTACAACTGGTTGATGATGGGGTGAAGACGGTCACCCATGGGATTACCGGGATCCTAACGGAAGGTACTATTCCTTGCGGGGAAATAGTGCCTAAGTTATGTTTGGTCTACCTAGAGGTAACGAGCCTTAGGAGACGTATGTTTGGTCTACCTAGAGGTAACGAGCCTTAGGAGACATATGTTTGGTCCACCTAGAGGTAACGAGCCTTAGGGGACCTGTGTGACGGATGGCTTAGAGGTAACGAGCCTTAAGTTCATCCGCTGGTATGCGATGTATGGAATTGACGGTTACGAGAAGGCGCAGATTCGGTTCATGTTGACTTATGTTATGATGTTATGTTACGATGATGTTAAGTTATTACATGTTTTACGTACGCTTTTGTTAAACAAATGTATGTTATGTTTTTGGCAAAATGTTTATGTTAAGGTTTTATGTAAAGCTAGAACTCACCAGCGTAGCTGACTTTTTAGTATGCACATTCAGGTTAAGGGCATGTTATGGTGATGGACGGTGATGCTTGGCAAGAAAGAAGAGTTACCCGGATGATATGAAGACTGGCATCCCGTTATGAGTTGTTTATGTTATGTTATGTATTTGACAATGTTACGCTTCTGCATGTTTGAACAAGTTTTAATTATGATGAATGAATGATTCCGCTGCGCTATTTGATATTCGAGTTTAATAACTGTTTATGAATGAGTAAATCCAACAAGTTAGGCCTCCTGGGTTTGGGGCCTTACATCCACCCTATACACACCCCAACAAAATGGTGTGATGGAGCGTTGTAATCGAACCGTGAAAGGCACCATTCGGAGTATGCTAAATGTTACTAAATTTCCACAACGATTATGGGGAGAAGCCGCAAGACATGCAATCTACATCCTTGATAGGGCACCTACAAAAGCACTACCGAAACAGACTCCTTATGAAGCACTCAAAGGATCAAAACCCAACCTACAATACTTACGGGTTTTTCGATGTATCGGTTATGTGAAGACACCCTTAACTACCTCTTTAAAAAAGCTTGATGATAAGAGTTCCCCATGGTTTATCTTGGTACCGAACCCCCCGTTCTACACCAAATACACGTGAGTAGAGACGTGATTTTCAACGAGAAATAAGGTTGGGATTGGGTTAACAGAAAGTTTTGTGGTTAACCTGGAGCATATAAGAGTCTCGATAGAAGACCAAAGCAACGTCGAGAGACATTCGTCCCATGCTTCACATTCGAACCTCTTAGGATGTAGCAGAGGATAATATAGCAGTAATAAAATCCATGCCTTGTTGTAACATGGCAAATGCATGTGTGGTTACAAATTTAGGTCAGGAGACCTTGAACCTCTTAGGTTCAGCCTTCTTACTTTTATATTGAACAAGATCATCTTGAGGACTATAATCTTTGTCGGTGGTAGTCTTCTTTCTCTTCCCTTTAGAAGATGACTCGAGAGGAGGACCCCTTGTCTTTTTCTTTCTCGAACGCGCTATCATCTTAATTCTTCTGGACACACCAGTAGCAGTTTCAGCACGTTTATTAATAGCTATTCTGCCTCTATCAACAACAGGATCAAAATCAGAATCAGAATCTGTCTCTTCAGAATCATCATTAGCATCATCAACATCACCACCTGCAGGAGCATCTTCTGGACTTATAGGATTTGGAACAATAGGCTCAATGAATTCATCATCATGAATATTAGGTTTTTGATCCTATTGTGGTGGAATAACATGTTCAACCGGAACATTTTGATTTACAACTTGTGGTTCAACTTGTAGAGTTGGTTGTTGAACTTCAACTTGAGGTTGTGGTGTGCTTCATGAGGTTGTTCCTGTTGTGGTTGTGGTTGTGGCTGTTGTTGTGCCTGTGGAGCTCCCACTTCAGCACTTTCAAAAATGGCCCGAAACGTAGGTATAAACATCCTCCAAAAATTTTGAGCAAGAAAATTTTCTCAAAATACTCTTTTTTTTAATCAGAGTGTTTGGTGACAAATAGTATCGCCTAGAGGACATAAGAGAAACTGTGAATAGTGAAGTGAAAATATCAAAAAATACACGAAAGCGAAACTAACATTTTCTCTTCCAAATTTCGCTTAAACCCTAGTTTTGCCTCGAAACTAATTTCGTCTGAACTGAAACAGAAACCAGTTTCGCCTACAACTGAAAATCAACGATTTTGGGGAAAAATCTTCAACTTCTGCCCTCCAAACTCGAACAAAAACATCTAAAAATCATCATAACTCTCTGAGATATTCGAATTCAAAGAAATTTAACGTCTCTAAGTGAATTACGCGGAAAAGATCATCGAATCAAGAGTAAAAGTGAACCGTATTGGCGGTTAGTCCAATTGATTCCATAACCATGGTAATGATACCACTTTACAGTCCCTATGGAACTTTCACACTCGGACCCTTGACATTTACTCTTGATTCATACGTGTAGAGACGGAAGCAAGTGTCGAGTCAATCATAAAAAATACCAAACATAAACAAAAACATAAAAGATGAAACATAAATGATCTTTTATTCATGATAAACGAGTCATCCCGGCATACGAGTACAAGACCGAAGAAGTACACATCTATCTCGTTTAAGCTCATGTCCAACCCTAGGTGAGCTCCCCTAGGGTCGGTGACTCACACCTCACTAAGTTATCCTCTAGCTCTAGTTTTATGTGCTTAACTACAAATGAACACACTAGTCCTATTTATAGTTGCACGTGAGTCTGTGCAAGTGAAACTAAGCATACGGTTTTGCCTGACATGCTAAAGCGAAACTGACTAGTTTTGCTCTAACTAGTCTAAGCGATACTAACACTAGTTTCGCTTAGAGAATTGTAGCTTCATTCACATGAACTGCACCAACAGACTCCCCCTTGAATGATGTTATCAACTCTAACAAACACTGATAAATCATCAGTCACAAATCTACATCAACAATTGGAAAGTATCATTACAACATATTGTAGCTTTTTCAACTACAGAAGATGAGTATATAGCGTTGACTAAAGCAGTGAAAGAAACTATATGGATTAAAGGTTTGTGACTGAACTTGGTGTTAAGATCAAGGATACATTAGTCTTATATGATAAACATGGTGCAATACTGTGACACCCGGCAAATTTCAGGTTAATATCCGTACTAGGCTAAAACATAGGTTATAGTATATGATATGCATCCCACTTAAATTTATGGTAATTAAATCCATTTCATACATAGCAAGTCAATCCGTTTACACGTGTCGGTAATCCGAAAGATTACCAGGTCAAACACGCATCCTACAGCACGACCGTTGGTGATAATTTAAAACAAATACCTAGACATATAATCTGTGCATATAAATTATATGTAACACTGTGATTTAATAAATCATGCCAATGATTTATAGAAATACTTTTATTTTCAGCACAGTCCGATAGACACGCAGTGTGCACTAGCTAGGTGACTAATTCTAAGCAGACACTTAGACGTATATTGGGAGCGTGCAAATTACATATAATACTGTGAAATATTATTTTAGGACTCTGTGAATTTTTCAGGAATTTTCGGAGAAACTTTCTGTTTCAACGCAGTCGGGCTAGTCCGCAGTATGTACCGACAGTTTCAAATAAAAATCTAAAAATTTTATACATTAAACATACCAATGTGAGTCAAATTATTTTTAAATCATTTTTTTCATACTAGTTCGGGAATCCCGTCAATAAATCGGTGACTATTCGTTTTACACCACCCGGTACAAAAACCCCCTATAACTCCCCATTTCCATCTTTCACCACACACACTCCCCTCTTTCTCTCTTCTTTGGTTGAAACCACCCACCACCATCATCTCCATATTTTTTTTTTTGATCTTGTTTCCATCAAATCCAAGTATCCAAGAGTGATTATCAAGTGTTGGCAAGAAGAATCAACCATCCATCCATCATATTTCGAGTTTGGTAAGAATCTAGAGCCATTTTTATCATCTTTTTCTTCAACTTCATAAGAACATGCATCCAAATAAAATTCGTTTTTATGAATGTTTAACCATGGATTCTTGAATAAAATGAGTTTTGTAACAAAGATGGTACATATATTGTTGGTGGTTTTGGACTCGAGTTTTATTCTTAGGCTCGGTTTCCATATTAGAAAACTTTATTGTATGAGCATATGCTAGATGATGTGTTTTTGATGATTTAATGATGGATTATGTTGTAGTATTGATGATAGATTAATAATATGTGAAAACCTTGTTGTCAAAAGTGTTGGATGATACATGCATGCTCGTTTTTGCTATTTATAGAAACTTTAAATTTTGGGTTTTTGTTAGAAGAGGTTATGATGAGATTTGTTTGCTAGAAATGATGCATAAACACTAGATATAGATATTATATGATTTTTTTTCCGGTAAAATCACTTGTTCATGATGTTTTTAGGCTTGTTTTCTATTTTTAAAAACTTTATTTCTTGACATGTATGGAAACTTGATGAGTGAGTACATTTAAAGCATGAAACTAGTATAATAAACATTATGGAATAATTATTGACAGAAATGATGGGTTAAAATGCATGTGTATGAGTTCTAGAGCCCGGTTTCTAAATAAGGAAACTTTATTTTTCAAAAAGTTGTATTTGCAAGTTTTTAACATGATTAGAGGGTTTAAGTGACTTAGTAACATTTAACTAAGTGCATTGCATATTAATATATGTTATTGGTTCATAAACTTGACAATTTGACACGGACTTACTATAATAGGAAATTTAATTATCTGAAACTCTCGTATTTGTCCATTTTTAGCAACAAAACATTGGAATGTTTTATATGTGTTATAACATGCCTAGATTCATGTGTGAATGTTAACTTTGCATAGTTGTCATGTTTAGGACTCAAAACTTGACTTTCCAATTAAGAAAACTTTAATGTATCAAAAGTTGTGTTTCGAGTTCTAAATTTCAACCGAATATTTTAATGTGTTTATTAGAATGTAAATAGGCTATTTGAAAGGAGGTTTGAATTCTATATTAGTATTTGAATGTTTTAAGTCCATAACGTGTCACCAACAGGTCGTCGAGTCAAAAATCTTTGAAATACCAATTTCACTTTTCAGACAACTCATCTGGATGCATTGAGTTCCATAGTCAAAATTTTACAATACTTAGACCTTAAAGTCCTAAATGTTTCCTAAGGCATGAGTAGGTCGTCTCACTTATCAGGATTCGCTAAGACTTTGCATATCATTTCACTGTGTTATCAGGTGAGTTCTCACAGCCCTTTTTACTTGTTTTCCTTTGGGGGAGATACATGCTCAAGTATACATTTTTAAAAATCATATTTTTCATGCTTAGACAGTTACGTTAATTATATAAGTTTGTATTAGTGTGTACAAAGTCCTCTCAGAGTCGACCGTTAATTTTTCCATAGCGAGGTGATCATGAACAGTACTGTTGGGTTTAACAACCCCTACCCGGGTTAGTAGCGCTAACTTCGACAGGAGGTCGAACGGGTACATTTTTGACCTAATCCATTCATGTGCAAGGCACAAAGAGGCGAACCACATCCTTTTCTTTTTTCAGTGGTTACAGTTGAGCGTCGGTTGATGGACTTATGATAATTTTTTGTTTTGTCTGATCAGCAATAATTGTGTAGAGTACATATGTTTTCTATACATTTTACAATATGATTTCAATTACGTTAAGGCTGTGAACTCACCAACATTATGTTGACTCATTTTAACATGTTTATCTCAGGTCGTTGAATGCTTAGGATATGTGGCGAGGATGCGCCCACAGGAGTCGCATACTATTCATGCATGGGCATCCTATTTTGACAAACAATATTTTATCATTTTATTCCAAACGTTGTAAACTTTTAAACATTGCTTCCGCACATTTACTTTGAACTATGTCAAACTTTATTTTGGGCTCACTTGAGCCTTGTTAAACAGGTATTTTGAAAACCATTTAGTGGTCGTTCAAAGTAACTCAATGGTAAAGATCCTCTCGGGTCACGCCCCACGAGTATAGTCCGTAGTGGAATTTGGAGGTGTGAAAGACATGTCTATCACACAATTATATATATCATGAAATGACCATATGTGATACGTATATCACATAATTAAATATATCATGAAATGATCATATGTGATGTTACATTTCATCAGGGATGTTATCGAATCAAAGGTAGTTAATACTCATTAGAATGTTGTTGATATGTTAACAAAGACATTAAGGTGGAAGGGGTGGTCTTCGGGTTGGGTTCAGGTAGGGGACTAATTTATCTTAATATACCTTATCTTCTAACAAAATTACAAATACGGTTTTGACAAATTTTGTTTTTACTCCTTTAATAAATATAAAATATATTTAATTATTGTTTTTTAATAAATATTTATACTAATAAATAAAAATCTTAGAGGACATGTGTCACTTTCTTGTGCATCCTCAGCATGTTTTTTCCGTCTCTCTCCTATTAAATAATGATATTAAAAAAATATTTTTTTATTTTTAATTATTTAATATAAATCTAATAGTAAAGTGCCATTTTCGTCCATATGGTTTGGCCATTTTAGTCACTTTTATTGAAGAAATTTTTTTTTAGCTTTTTTGTCCCTGACTTTTTAAAATCTAGCCATTTTCACCCACCTGACTAACTCCGTCTACATTTTAACGTTAAATTAGGGGCAATTTGGTCTTTTCAACTGCCTTCTACACTCAATGGCATTCAAGAAAGATTTTTTAAAAGACAAAATTGCCCCTGGGTTAACGTTAAAATGTTGACGGTGTTAGTCAGGCGGATGATGGCAAGATTTTGAAAAGTTAGGGACGAAAAAGCTAAAAAAAAGTTTTTGAAAGAAAGTAACTAAAATGGTCAAACCACAAGGACAAAAATGGCACTTTACTTTAAATCTAATTATGGATACTTATTATTTAATGAATTAATTACACGGATGACCCCTGTGTTTTACACGGATTTCACTTATGGCCCATAGGAATGGTAAACTACACGTTTAGACCAATAGTTTGCACGAATGTAACACATTTGACCCCTGAGTTGGATGTCAGTTATCTTTTGGGGTTAAATTTTTTAGAATGGCCTATAAACCTTTTATATATTAAAAAACTAAAAATAATATGAATACCCACCCCACCCTAAACATGCCTCCTCCACCTCCACCGCCTTCCTCGGCCGTCTCACCCCACCCCACCCTAAACACAACTACCACCACTGCTACGAAGTTTGAAAGCAGTTATCTCCTGTCGTTTCTAGCATCTCATGGACTTTTGTTTCAAGCACATTCCATATTCCTAAACTCTTTCGAATTTATCCAAGATTCATATTCATGCTTTTCTTTTTGTTTCATAAAAGAACTCTACATACATACATATATAGAGAGAGTGTGTGTGTGTGTGTGTGTGACCTTGGAAGGTTGCAACCATGGTGTTGCCATCTCTATTGAAATCAGTTATTCCATATTGACCACAAGAAAACTCACCACAAATCCATACACACTCTCATTTAGAGATACAGAGAGGAGAACCATTAGAGAAGGGGGCCGGCCACCTCCGACGGCTCCTCCGACAGACATTCAAGACGACGCAAAGGGGGATGGCGGACTGTTGTGTGACGGTGGTGATAGGCTTGGGTGGAAGCGACGGCGGCGCTAGATGGTGGACCAGGAGACGGCAACAGATCTGGCATAAAAAATGACTTTTGGTGAAGATCTTTGTTAGAGCAGGAGACGGCGCTAGATGGTGGAGCAGGAGAGAAGAGGGAGAGGGAGTATGGCGGTGGCTCTTCATCTTCTCCGACGTATGGTGGTGTAAACGATTTTGAGGCTATGAGATGAATGTCCAAATCTGAATGGTGGTGTAAACGATCCATGGCACTGATTTTCAATTTCTTGCTATGAGATCAATTTGCAGGTCATTTTTTGCAGGTCAATCTGAAATTCTGAATTGAGATATGCAAATCTGAAAGGAGGAAGATGAAGTGTGTGGGCCACATAGGAATTCTATTTTTTTTAATATTAAGGGGTATTTTGATCATTTCACACGTACTTAATAGAGTAACTTAACATCCATGAAACTCAGGGGCCAAATGTGTTACATGCGTGCAAACTATTGGTCTAAACCTATAGTTTACCATTCATAAAGGCCATAAGTGAAATCCGTTTAAACCACAGGGGCCATCCGTGTAATTAATTCTTATTTAATTATGGATAGTTATTATATCATTAATCAAATGAATTTAATATGAATTAACATTTATTAATTACATAAAAAAATTAATACTTGGTTGAATTTTTTTTTAACTTAATTAATAGAATTTATAACTGTCACGTCAAAATATGTTTTTTTAAAGACATTTTGACGAGCGTATGTGTTAACATATTACATTATAATTTATTTAGCTCGTGTAATACAAGGGTTTATTCAACCCATGTAATACACATGTTTTTACAAAACATAAGTATTTTATTACTAAGTATATAACATTACATTTATTTAACATGTGTAATACATAAGATTCTAACCTAGTGTGTGTGTATATATATTTGATTATCTTAGTTTATAATTTTTTTAATTTAAAGTAGTTTATTATCACATTCTTATGAAAAATAAATGTAAAAGCCACTGATGATATGAAAAATGAGAGGCGTGTGAAGGATAATTGACTGACTTAGAAAATAATGTTTTAAAATAACACTAAATTATAATTTTTATCCTTTATGTTGACCAAAATTATGTAATAGGTCATTTAAAGTTTTGACTTTCACTTATTTTCCTTTATGTGAAAAGTTCCCTCATTTTTTGTCCTTCTAGTTTAACGAACGTTAAGTTTTTCAGTTAAGTCACCTCATGTGCACTACACATGAAGGCATTTTAATCTTTTTACCCCTAAAGGACATTTTTTTTAATTTAATTAGGTTTTATAATTTTAATAAATTATTTTATTTATAAAATTAAAACTATAATATATATATATATATATATAAACCTAAATCCTTAAAAGAACTTGATATGTACCAACACCACCGGTCATCTTCCTCCTCACACCAAATCCGGCACCGGCACCACCGTCCCAGCACCACCGCTACTCCATCTCTACTCCATCGTGTCTCTTTCTCGTTTTTTTTTTTCAAATTTGAGCAACCCTAACTACCACCCCTTTGCAGTTTTCAGATCTAATCATTTGGTTCGTTTATTCACATCAGTTTCAGGTATGCAAATTGGAAGCAAATGATTTATAGGTGCGGTTGGGAACGAAACAAAGAGGAAGCCTCAATCCACCCCCTTGCTTTTTCCGATCACCACCACTCCTTTGCAGTTGCCGATGGTGGTTACCGGTGGCTCTCAAACCGTCTCTGGTCATCCCTCTATCCACCGTAAATATTCGATCGACTTGTATCCACCGCTTCCTCTGACTTGTCTAGTTATCCTACCCACAACAAGCTCATTATTTTTTCAGATTAAAGGACCTTGAACCCTAATTTTTCATATTAAAACCACACTATTCAGAATGGGGTTTTCCTCCGTTGAACTTATGTTAGAATCGTGATGTTCATGGTGGTTTTTATTAGTTGTGGGAGAAGCTAAGTGGTGGTCGGCGACTGAATTTGCGACAAGATCAGGAAAAGAGATCAACCATGGTGGTGGCAGTGGGTGATCGGAATTTTGTCTGAACTAAGTTTTCAACAAAAATAAATTGGGGCTCTTCCACCACCATCAGCTAAAGCAAATGAGAATTTCAATCAATTATTAATGGGATCATCAAAAGTAGAGAGATGGTCGGGACGGGGATGTTGTCAGAGTTCTGTTCGGAAGGGAGTGGAAAGATTTGGTGTAAAGAATGGTGTCGGCGATGAAGTGGACCTGCAAATGCAAATGAATAGAATTAGGGTTCTTATGCAAATATAATAATTTATATTAACTTTATAAAATCTAATTAAATTACAATAATTATCCTTTAATGTTAAAAGACTAAAATGCACTCATGTGTAGTGCACATGAGGTGACTTAACTGAAAAACTTAACGTCAGTTAGACTAAAAGACAAGAAACGAGGGAACTTTTCAAATAAAGGACAATAAGTGAAAGTCAAAACTTTAAAAGACCCATTCCATAATTTGTAAAACATAAAGGACAAAAAATTATAATTTAGTATTAAAATAATGAATGAATAGCTAATGTAACCAACGACTAGTCACATCTATAGTTTAGAGTTAATTGCACAAATGGCACATGTGGTTTGATCAAACTGCATGTTTGACCCCCAGGAATGAAAATTTGCAAACTCGGTCCAAACTAGGGGTGTTGTTCGGTTAATTTAATTGGGTTTTGGGTAGATCGGTTCTGGTTAATCGGTTTTTTCATGAGTGTAAATTTTTCCGATAACCGATCCGAATAACATTCGGGTAGATCGGGTTCGGGTTAATCGGTTTTCGGTTTAATCGGGTCGGGTTTCAGGTTGGGACACATTGTTGAAAATAATAAATGAATCATGTTTATAAACATAAAATAAAGGTGTATGTGAAACAAAAATAAGCATATTTCCAAGAGATTAAAGCTTCAAACAACAAGTGTTTTGTCCTAGTCTAACAATAATCAATCAAAGGTATACTTGATAAAAAAATATTAAGAAATAGATTAATGAACAAGTATTAGATTATGCGAACCTGTGTTGGTATCATTGTTTCTTCAACTTCATGAAAAACTAAATGTTCGGCCATAGTAATAAGATTATAATTTGTAAATAGAAAGGTAAGAACAATTCCGTAATAATGATCTACTAATTTAGTGATATAGTAATAAGGTTGTAATTTGTAAACCATGTTTATAAATGTTCGGTTTATTTGGGTTAATCGGTTCGGGTTATTCGGGTTTTTGATGTTTGAAAGTCTAACCGAAACCCGACCCTAATAACAATCGGTTTAAACGGTTTTCGGGTTATTAGAGTACGGGTTTAATCGGTTCGGGTGAAGGTTATTCAGGTTGGGTTAATCGGGTACGGGTAAAATCAACGGGCCTAGTCCAAACATTTGTGAGCAAGCTACAAGTTTAGTCCCCAATGTTAATGCCTTCATTTTTTTTCGGGTTAAGTAGCCACACATACATTCCATGTGAGGGCATATTTGTCATTTTAATTATAAGGACCAAATATAATAGGCTGACGCATCAAAGAATCACCGAGTTGTTCAGAAGATTGAAGAAATAAAGTATACGACCTCATACTTCAAGCAGGCCGCATACTTCATGGGCCGGCCGAATACTTGAAGTATGCGGTTTCGACCCAAGCCCACCGAATACTTTTAGTTTGGCTATAAATAGCTTATTTTGTAATAGTATTCGGGTTAGACGAGTGGAGACGAGTAGTTGAATGTTTGTACTGTAATCAATCGTATTTTTCAGTAATACAACAATCGTTTGACAGATATTCTTTGCTCGTACTCTTTGTTTACCCACAAGTCACGTGTCGAGTCTGTTTCCACAAGGTTCAACACGTCGTTGAATCCATTTATTGAAGATCCTCAGGAATCCGGACCTTACAATTGGTATCAGAGCCTTAGCGCTCATTCGGTGAAGCTTACAACGGATTTCTTCAACTCGTGAGGTATCAAAGTTACTGTTTTCGTTTGAATAAACTGACTTGTTTGTTTTGGAAGAGTTTCTGGACAAATTCACAGGTTTTGGACCTTGTTTCTGTCGTGTTTGTTGAAGAATTGGATCGTTTGTTTGATCTTTCCTGCTGTTAATCGAAGTATTCGGTTAAAACGTCATGTGCAAAGTAATCGGTTTTTGAAGTTTGCTATTATTAAGGTTTGCGGTACTCAAGTTCACGGTTACTCAAGTTTACGGGTATTGAGGTTTACGGTTTATTTAAAGTACACGGCATTAAAAGTATACGGTTTTGAAGTATACGGTCTTGAAAGTATACGGTCTTGAAGTATACGGTCTTGAAGTATAGGGTTTTGAAAGTATACGGTTTTGAAAGTTTGCGGTTCTCAAAGTTTGTAGTTTTTCAAAGTTTGCTATTTGAAGTTCACGGCTGCTCAAAGTTCTCGGTAACATTAAAGTTCTAGTTTAAAAAAAATTATTATCGGGTGAGAATATTTTTTTTTTGTTACTTATATTTCCACGTGAACTTGCGACATGGGAGAAAGTAGAAAGGAGATGCTGAAGCAAGAATTTAATATGTTCAATCATGTTAGAGGTGAAAATTTGGAGGCTCAGATTAACAGACTCACGCACTTGATGACGGAGATGAAGAGTGCTGAAATAGAGTTGATAAAGGGAGAAATCAACAAAAGGCTACTCAACTCTTTATCAATAACCTGGAACCTCAACTGCACCGCCATCAAGAGAACCAAGGATATGTATCGGACATCCTTGAGTGAGCTGATCTCTATTCTATACTCTTATGATATGGATGATAAACAGTGTCATCTTAATCATATCAGTTCAATAGATGTTTCTGAAATTACCGGAGCTAGTACATCTACTTCATGTGAATCAAAGACACTTGTCAGCTAGCAGGACAGGAGTGATAAAGTTCAAGATTTGGATGTGAAACAACATCATGCCTTCGTGGTTGAGGTCACCGAAGTTGAGGTAGCCAAAGATCTTTGCTCTATTTGTATTGAGAAAGTCGATCATTACAAACATGATAACGATATCTTAAATCAAGAAATAACAAAGCTTAGATACTCCAACTCAGAACACAAATGATCAGAAAAGATTTTCAAAGATAAAATTGAAGCAAGCAAAAATGATTTTTCAAAACTTGAAATGGATTTTAGCAATAAGGAATGTCTTTATCGTGATGCATTAAAATGGATAAACGATCTTAGCTTAAAATTAAATGATGATGTGACTCAATTGGCAAACACCAAACTAACAATCGAGAAAATTGAACACACTCGATTAGTGGTGTATGACATGATAGATTCCCAAGTCAGAAAGAAAGGGAATACAGGGATCGATTATCATGCTGTTGAACATCCATTCAATGTAAACTTTACTTCAATGCCCAGTGACCAACATGAAGATGTAGAAATCGATTATGGTGTTGGACGTAAACCGGATCAACCCTCATCACCCACGCAGTCAATTCCTGTGACTGCTGGTCCCGTACTATAATGTGTGAACGTTACTAACCCATCTAAGTCTTGTGCGGCAACATGATTAGTAGAGGTCATAGTGGAAGAATGTGCGTGTGATGATGAGGAGGAAGGTCGTGTTTATAAGTTTAAGTCTGCGTCATTTCAAAACAACTTGTCTTGTTCTCAAAATTCGGCTACTTCTGTTGATTCTAGTTTGCACGTTGGTTTGAACAATGGTACCTTTTCAAAAGGGGATAAGTTGAAAGGGAGTTTGAAATCCACATTTTTTAAAAGTGGTACTTTAGAAAAGGAAGAAAAACAAATTACCAACGGTAAAAATAATCAGTTTGTCAAGAATAAAAATCGTTCCCTTAATAGAGAAAATAGCAAACCATCTACAAGTGAGTCAAATTCTAAACAATTGCCTCAACAGTTTACCAAAAATGAATTTTATTCAAAATTTGATAATCATCATCATGTTTTTGAACAAAATGTTAAAAATTCTGATATGAACTGTTTTAGATCGAGTCACAGAAATTGTGATAGATATGATGACCAAGTGTTTGATATAAGGTTTTCTAGAAACTGTGAAAATGCAGGTTACTTCACAGGTTCTCCTGAACAGTCATCATCATGGTTCTACATATTGGGATATGCTCCTTATGCTAGGAAACGGACATGCTACACATGTGGCAAAGCTGGTCACGTTGCAAGAAATTGCATACATCGTCTTTATGAGCCCTATTATTTACAAAGTCATAGGGCTACACAAAGGGAAAAGTATTATTCTAAGCCAATGAAAGTTGAAAAACCTAAGGCAATGAAGAAAAAGCATCCCAAAGTTAAGCCTTCTGATGGTGACTGAAATGCTGCTAAGAACAATCAAAAGGTTTTTCGTGAAAACAAGCAATGTAAAAAACCTAAACAGTAAGAGAAACCTAAAGTTGGTACTCGTAAAGAAACTAAAAAGTTCGTTAAACCTACACCAATTTGGAAAACTAAATCAAAAGCAGTTGAATCACCAGTGTGAGAGAACGATAAGGATATGTGCTTACAGGAAGTATCTTACATTGATGCTTTGGGCATACCTAGGACCACTATGGCGTGGGTACCTATTTCTAACTAACTTGCTTGAATCATACAGGAAGAACCAAGGAGGATTGTTGATGTGTGAATTTTGATGTAGTTAAATATTATATAATAATATTTAGAGATTATGGTTTCACGATATCAGGTTTTAAATTTATAAAATGATAATTACTTTAACTTAAAAACACACACAATAGGCAAGTGTACCTATCGCAGCATTATATAGTTTAGGTAAGAACCAAGTATCGAACCAATGGACACGGTCGAATTCCAATACTCAACTTTTGTTAACGTTTAGCCGGTTTAATAGAGTGAGTTTTGGGTGCTTGTGGAACAGGAAAGTAAATGACAGAAAAGTAAATGGCGGTAAAGTAAATAGCAGAAACGTAAAAACGTGCGTGTAGTGTGTAACATAAATGTAACGAACAGAATATTAAATAACAGGAAAGTAAATATGTCGGAATTGATCAGGTTACGAATAGTATTGATTTGGGTTTCGAATCCGCTTGGTACATGATAATGTTAAGTTGACTAATCCAGTGATATGACTACTACAAATGTGTAACCCATGTCATCGCTAGATCCTCGTCCTCACGACATTTGATTTGCAAATTTAAAAGCTTTAACAAGTGGTAGTGCCTCCCGTTAAGGACAACAATTACCCTCAACCCTTCGAATGGTCATCTCCGGGTTGGTTTAAGACATCGAACGTAAAATGCTTTGTATTAGAGTTAAAAAGGTGATTATATTTTACTCACCGGGAGGCGGTGTAACAATGGGACCAAGTATAAAGACGTATCGTTCCCAACATGAGTTCACCAACTCTTCGTTGTATAATAAGTTCGTATAAAGACATACGATCTTAATAGTGTTAACCAAGCCTTGGCTTATCAATCTCTACTTGTATAAAGACGTACAAGCTTCAAGAGAAGTTTGATTAAAAAGGTTTTACACTTTTAAAAATCAAGAACACTCACAAATATAAAGACGGATTTAGACAATAATAAAAGCCCACCAAAATGGTGGTTTTAAGGACGAATAGTTAAAGACATATACACATCACTTGGATTAATACGTTAAACATTAACATGCACCAAACTTCATCTTCACCCTAGCAATACAAAGAGTCTAGCCACGAATGACCATACTAACTAGCATAATGCTGAGTTTCGTAGGCTCCCCTATTGCAGAACAAGGAGGAAGAGCCCTTCCACTCACTACTACTACACTCTAACTACGAAATAAGTTTTCTCTGGTGTGTTCTTGGGGTGTGTAAGGGATCATTCAATGAAGAACTCAAGCCATCTTTTTATAGGTCTCGAGAATCAAACAGGGTACAAAGGACAATGTACCGGAGTCTGGGGAGGCCAGAAGGGCAATGCACGACCGTGCAAAGGGATGCACGGCCATGCATCCCTCTGTCTGCTCCCCAGTCTCATCTTTTAGCTGTTGGTTGACTTGTGTTGACCTGGTTTGACTTCTTAGGGATCAATGCTCGGGTTTGGTCCTCCAAAAGCTTGATTTCTTCACGTTTTAAGCTGGTTTTTACTTTGTTTATCTTAGAGCACCGAATAACCTGCAATTGTGAAATATTAACGTTTTAAGTATTAATTGTAAGGTTATTAATCAATTAGTACCATAATATGGGGATTATTACGTATGCAAAACATGTATAATTTAGAACATATCAATTGTCAACAACCTATGGTAAATTGACAGTGGTTGTTCCATACACATAATGCGAGACATCTCTGTACTACTTGAGATCAAACACTTTGATGGAGGGTATGTTTCCTGTGCAAGAGATAAAAGAGGTAAGATCAGCATGAAAGGTATAGTCACTAATGGTACTCTTTGCTTTGAGGATGACATTTACGTTTAAGATATTTTTACAAAGCCTTTGATCTGACCAGATTTTAGTACCATAATATGGGGATTATTACGTATGCAAAACATGTATAATTTAGAACATATCAATTGTCAACAACCTATGGTACATTGACAGTGGCTGTTCCATACACATAATGCGAGACATCTCTGTACTACTTGATATCAAACACTTTGATGGAGGGTATGTTTCCTGTGCAAGAGATAAAAGAGGTAAGATCAACATGAAAGGTATAGTCACTAATGGTACTCTTTGCTTTGAGGATGACATTTATGTTTAAGATATTTTTACAAAGCCTTTGATCTGACCAGATTCAATTTTTGGTTCAGTGTTTGAAAATGTTTTGCTTTGATTAGCGAGTCACAAGTTCGGTCACCAAAATATTTTTTATTTATTTTGTCTTTCTTAGGATACAATTTTGATTTATTTTACTTAGTTATAAATGCAAAAGTTTAGGGGAGAAATTTCCTAAAAAATCCAAAAAGATTTTATCTTTGAGTCATTTTATGTTTATCTTTAAGTCATTTTATGTTTGAGTCCTAAAAGTTCAAAAAAAAAAATTTATTTCTGTCTTATTTTATTATTGAGAAAATTTATAATTTTGTCAATTGGGAAATGATAGTACATCATTTTAGAGGTTAGATCATCATATGTAAGGCCTGTAGTTGAAAAGATTAGGATCTTAGGGTGATATGTTGATAGGCTCTACTAAAACTGGAAAAAGACAGCATGATTGTATTTCACTTAAACATAAAGGTTATGGTCAAAGTGGGGAACATCTAATAAATTAGTATAATAAGTTTTTCTGTTAATAATCGAGCACCTAAACATAAAGATTGGTGAACTGTAGATGAACATACTATATCTGGATTGCATAACCAAGACCCTTCACAAAGGGGTTGCGAGTTGATTTGCTGCAAGTCATAGTATATATTATGTAAATAAAAGACATGCGTAGTCATGTAAGTTGCAAAAGACACTCAATGCAGTGCAAAGCTGATCTGCAAAGCAGAAAATTATGAGTAAAAAGACACGCAAAGTCATGTTATAGGAATAAATAAAAGATATGCAATGTCATACACCAAAAATATATGTCAAAGTACATACATAGTCTTATATATGTAAATATTTTTTTCTTTTTGGGCCATGGTGAATGCTCTAAGGGTTTCTTGACAAATTTAGGGCGCATAAGTCCGTCGTTGTCACACCCTCAAAATCCACCTGTGGGGTTTTACAGCGAAGCATGTGGCAAACCAGGATCTCATTCATTAGTCGTATCAAACGACACTATATGAATTTAATACAAACCATTAAATGTTCAGAGTAAATGCAGAAGCGTAAAGTAAAATATTTAATGCGCAAAACAAACGTGCCCAAAACCAAGTTGATTAAAAGTAAGTAAATAGTTTAAATGCTTGCAATACTAAAGGACTCCCATGCATGTCCTAACCGTGTACTTGTGCCTTAGCGACCTGAGAAAACATGTTAAGAAGATGTTTCAACACTAGGTTGGTGAGTTCACACGTTTCAGTTAATAATAATGTTTGCTAGATAATGTACATTCAATATATATCAATAGGTAGCTAACTTATGTTCAAGTTACTAAAGTTGACTGTTTTGTGTTTGGTGCCTTCCACCATGTCTATCAACAGTGGTGATGTGTTAGGTTAATTTTACACTTGTTCGACCTCCATTCGAGTTAGCGCGACTAACGCGGGTGTGGTTTGTCAAACCCAGTAGTACTACTTCCATATTAAACGATTCGATGTGTAAGGACTTTCATGATAGAATGTTAAACTTAGTTTAACACGTCATATATATAAGAAGTACAAAAATCATATGTTTGTGTCATGTTTACACCGCCTAGTTTAAAACAGAAAAGGGGCCGTGAAACTCACTTGAGATGTGTAGAGTGCAACAAATAGCACCACAAATATAATGTAAGTGAACTGCTTACAGATGCCCTAGAATATGATTGTGATTGTTAGACACCCGTAAGAATAAGTGACGAGAACACGGGAAGATCGGACGTCCTAAATACGCTTATGATTAACGAATAAGAATCTTATTATCGGGATTAAGAAATCCCTAATTTGGTGTCTAGAAATAACGTGGTACGCGTGAAACACAACTAGACACAAGGTGGGTCATATTAAATAGTAACTGAAATGTTTTCGTGCGAGAAATAATTGTTAAAGTGATAATATAGATAAATATATTATTTTTAAAATAAAAATAACACTTAGAATTAATTAGAAAATTAATCCCAAGTACACGGTCGTCTTCTGGTAACCAATCGTGTTAATATAATATTATAATAATATGGGGATGAATTTTATTTAAAATTATAGTTTAAAAACTGCCTAGAAAAATAAAAATGGGTTGTGGGTTTCGAACCCGGGTCTCTCCCACAACAGCACAACACCTTAACTAGTCCCGCCCGCTAGGGTATCGCGTTAATGACCCGGTTCTGTTTGGTTTTAACATTCAAAACCTCTGTTTTTTCCCCTTTCATAAATCCGATCCAAAAACCACCCCTAAATCCCTAGATTTCGACCACGAGTGGATACAGAAGCTTAGGGGTTTTGTTCATCGATGGATTGCGAGTCTAATGGTGAGTTTAATTGCAAAAACATCAAGTTTAGGATCGATTAATTCTTGTTCACCACATTCGAAACCCTATGTTTTTAACACAAATCGAATTGGATTAATCTGATGGAATTGGAAACCGAATTCATAGGGCTTTCACTGATTGAGGGATTGCGAAACTACCTGTGTAGTTTAATTTGATTGAGATAGAGTCTAGGTTATAGTTCGATTACCTCGTTTAAGAGAGGAACCCTAGAATTGCTTCGTGTTCAATTCGATGTTGTATGCCCAAATTAAGTTAGGGCTTTTATTCTAGAGGTGAAAGCGAATCTAGGGGTGTGTTTGATTACCTGAATTGGTGACGAATTGATGGAGATCGACTATACCACAGTTGTGACTTGACGGGTTAGTCTTCGACGTCTCCTGTTGCGTCTCCGGTCGAATTGGATTGTGCAAAAGGTTCATAGGGATGCGATGGTGGTGTGGAGAGTGTATGATTTCACAATGGTAATCGAAATCGGTCTAATTCGAAGGTTTTAGCTAGTGGGTCGACGGTTACGGCTTGCATGGGTTTAATATGATTAATTTGTAATCAATAACAATAAAAAACGCTTGGAAACGATCCAATGATGATCGACATCATCAGTGCTACGTATTACAGTTACGAATTCGAACAGTTTTGGAGTTTCGGTCTTGAATTTGGATTAAGAACACATAGGTTTGACTTTCACAAGTCAACTAAATTGAGTTTTGGTTATTTACAACATTAGTCCCTGTACTTTCATGTGTGAATGTTTGGGTATGGGCAGATTTGGTCCTTAGAGTTTGTGAGATAACGGGGTTTGGATTAACGGAGTTAATTTGAAAGTGTCGGGGGTCACATCATCCCCTTGTTGAAAGAATTTTCGTCCTGAAAATTTAGTAACGTTGCTAGTTGATAAAAATAAAAAAATAAAATTCTGGATTTCGCATTATCCCTTAGTTGAAAGAAATTTCGTCCCGAAATTTAAATAGTACCGTATGTATTTGACGTTGACTTCTTGAAAAGCTGAGCATACTTGCGCATCATCTGATCCTCGCGTTCCCATGTGAATTCTGGTTATTATAAAAGGTGTTGTCATCAATGTATTTCTTTTAAACATTGATTAGTTAGTTTATTTACTTGTATTTTTATTTTAATGTAATTTTATGTTTTATTTCTAAGTCTGGGCCATCGAAACTACTTAGTTTCGATTGAGGTTTATTCAATCGAAACTAGTAGTTTCGATAGATAGTTTAGTTTCGACAGGCTTATCACCCTTGTAATGCTTTACCGAAACTAGTAGTTTCGGTAAGCATAGTTTCGACGTCTGTCAACTTACTATAAATAGCCAAGTTTGAGAATTTCTAGGGTGTGGATAGCGGCTGTAACCCAGAAAATTCTCCCTTTCACAGTTTTCTGAATCAATACACATTTGGAGTTATTTCATCTGTTGTTCTTACAATTTCATATCTTATTTGTGTTGATTCCTGTGTGGTTTGCCTGTTTATCTTCACCAATTCTGTTTCTACCCTCTGTTTCACCACCATACACATAGATTCCGCCTGTGTGTGTGTAATCGATCTATTGAATGATTTCTGATTGAAATCTGGACCTACAATTGGTATCAGAGCTTTATGCTCTTGATTTCTGAGTATTTTCAGGTTGTTTTGATTGATTTTAGGTGACTTTTAGTTGGAATTTGAAGGTTTTCTGGGTTTGCACTTTTTTGGCACTGTTTCATCGATTTCAGCACTATTTCTTCGAGTTTTTCGGATCTGAAGATTGATTTGTGTTTAGAAGCTTATTTGGAAGCTTTTCGCTGAATCAGATTGGGAGTTTATCATCTTTGATTTTTTGAAGCTTTTCATCAATGGAGTCAGCTGAAGCTTGAAGAAGGAGGTATCGAAACTACTGGGAGACAATTTCTGCTTTTGGTTGGTCATCAAAACTTCTTGTTTGTACTATTGTCTGCAGATTGATCACCCGAAACTACTGCACTATCGAAACTAGTTTCAATCGAAACTTGTAGTTTCTACTGAGTTTGCTAGATTTTCTGCTAAGTCTTCTTCATCGAAACTTGTTGTTTCTGGATTTTGTTTCTTCTATCGAAACTAGTAGTTTCGATCAGCTTTTTCTCTATCGAAACTAGTTGTTTCGATCATTCCTATTCACTCAAAACTAGCTACTATTTGTTCTTTTAACTTCTCTGAGTTATGGCATCTTCAAGTAACAGTGCATATGCTGGAGGAAACAAACCACCTATCTTGGTGTCCACTAGAGACTTTGATGATTGGACCAAGAAGATTAAGACTTTCTTTCAGTTCCATGACCATACTCTGTTGCAGTCAATCATTGATAGTGCACACAAGCCAGTTACTACCACTGTAGATGTTCAACGTCCCAAGCTTGTGTCTGAATATGATGAAAAGGATATTGCCTTAATTGCTAGAGATAACAAGGCTTATGGATCTATTGCTATGGCTCTTCCTATGGATGTGTTCAACATATTTGCTGAGTATACAACTGCCAAAGATCTTTGGGTTGTTTTATGTATCAGGTATGAGGGAAGTGCTGAGGTTAGAGAAAGCAAGAGGGATTTGATCAAGAAGCAATATGAAATGTTTAGCAGTGTCCCTAGAGAACCCATGTCTGAACTGGTCAACCGATTCTCAAGCATTGTCTCTAAGTTAAAGGTTTTGGGAACCAAGTATCCCACTGTTGAGTTAAACAAGAAGCTGCTTGATTCACTGTCCGAGGAATGGAATATGTACCGGATTATGATCAAGAAAACTGAAAAACTAAGTGACTTGTCATAGCAAGAACTCTTCAACATTCTAGAGTCTTATGAGTTGGAGATAAAGAAGGGTGCAATCACTCCAACTAATCAGTCTGGAAACACAGCTCTTCTTGTGGGTCAAGGTTCCTCCACTTCATCCAACAAAACTACAATGGCTTATTTTCAAACTGATGTCCCACCTTTGATTTCTAGAGTTCATCCAATTACTTCATCCAACTCTTAGAAGCCAACCACTATGATTCCTGATGAGTACCTGCCTAACATGACTGCCTTCATGTCGTGCTATGATGCAATGATTTCTGGAAACCTAACACCGGTCTGCTTTCAACCCGATGACTTGGAGCAGATCAACCCGGATGATTTGGAAAAGATAGATATTGATTGGTGTATTGCTATGCTGACTCTGAGAGCTAAAAGATTCATCAAAAGGACTGGGATGGATAGATTCAAGCAAAGAAACACTCTAGGGTTTGATATCAAAAAGGTGAGATGCTACAACTGTGACCAGCTGGGTCATTTTGCAAGGAACTGCAAGGAGCCATCATCAAAGGAGCAGCATGAGAAAAATAATTCATTTGGAAAGCAAGCTGCCATCTCTCCCAAATCCACTACAACTTCCAGCTCAACAGTTCTGGTCTGTCAAGCGGATGGACACTATCATTGGGGAGATCAAGAAGGGGAAACAGCTGACAAGGCACTGATGGCAGACATTGAAGAAAAGGAGAAATGTGTCATGATTGAACCAGCTAAGGATCTCACTGTCATACCAGCTGAGGTAATGTCTAGACTTTACAGTGCTAAATCCTGTTTAAATGAGATTCAGAAATATAGATTCATCAACCAGGCTTTGGTCGATGAACGAGATCATATAAAGGTGATGTATGATTCTGTGGCTAAAAATGAGAAACTTTACTTAAAGAAAATTCATGATATTTCTGGAGAAAACCGATCTTTGATTGTACAACTTACTACACAAAAGAATAATAATGAAATTTTAACTGAAAGACTTCAAAAGGCTGAAAAGATAAATTTTCAAGTTGAACACATGGGTATGGATCAGAAAATTCTTTTAGGAATCATTGACAACCAAATTCATAAAAAGGTCACAGAAGGCATCGGGTATAACTCTCACCCACCTCTATATTCCAAGTCTGGAAGATTTGCTGATATGCCAGTTCCTTATGTTTCCACACCTTTTGTTTGTAATTTATCTGCTGATGATTATATCCAAACTTCAGATTCTGAAAGTTTTGCTTCCTATGCAGAGTCAGATTGTGTAGGTTCTGAAGATGATTGTGATGAGAGTTCTAGTAAGGGAAATGTTTTAAATGAACTTGAGTCGAATGAATGTAATAATATGTCCGCGTCAAAACCAGATATTTGTGAACACATTGAAAATTTGTATTTTGGTTCTGTGCCTTCTGAGCATGACAGTTTGAGAAATGCTATTTCTAAGTTTAAGAATGCTTTGCCTTTTGTTCCTAAATCTGTAAATGCTATGAGTTGTATTACAAATTTTAAAAGTGTAGGAGTTGTTGTGACTGACATTCCACAAGAAACAATGAGCAATCTAGAATTTTTCAGATTAAAGGAAGATCAAAGTCTTCAAGAATGAAATATTGAAGAACGATTTGCCTCTAGTTCTGATGTCTCAGCATCACAATCATCTTCATCATCTTGTGATTAAGCCAACATGTGATAAAGTTTGTTTTAGTTGTGGGGAATCCAATCATGTTTTTAAGACATGTAAATTGTCTACATATCGTTTTGAGAAAGAAAATGTACCATCTGTTTTTCAAAATTCAGTTGATTGTGCTTCAAATGTTTTATCTAAATCACAACATAGTAGAACTTTGCGACGTAAAAGGATTAAAAATGCTAAAAATTGGTCGAAAAGGATTTGGAAAATTAAAAATAGTGATCTTTTTTATAAACCATTAACGGGGGATTCTAACTATGACTTTCGAAATGCATCTTGTAAAAATAATAAGTTTCAAGTTAGCAATGGCTTGGGTACCAAAGTCTAAATGATTCATTTTGTGTAGGGACAATTGAGGAGGACTGGAGACAATATCTGGCATGTCGACAGTGGTTGCTCAAGACATATGACTGGTCATTTTTCTCTATTGCAAAACTATCATCCAATGGACGGAGATTTTTTTGCATTTGCAGGAAATCCAAAAGGAGGAAGGATTGAAGGATAAGGAATTGTGTCTAATGGTGTAAATAGCTTGGAGAATGTCAATTTCGTCCCACAACTGAAGTATAATCTGATGAGTGTGTCCCAAATTTGTGATAAATACTTTTGTGCCCTCTTCAACTCCGATGAATGTTTGATTCTGAAGCTTGGAGTGGTTATTCTCGAAGACCTAATCCTCATGTGTGCTCCTTGAAGAATCATACTTATAGTCTGGATATGAATAATCCATCAGGAATCGAATCCTGCTTCCTTTCAAAAGATTCAGAAGATGAGTCCTTTCTTTGGCACAAGAGATTAGGACATGTGAATTTCAAGACAATGAACCGCCTTGTTCGAGGAAACATTGTCACCGGTTTACCTTTGAAAGATTTCTCACCCTTGGAAAATTGTCTCTCTTGTTCCAAGGGCAAGCAACACAAATCTTCTCACAAACCCAAAACCACTAATTCCATTGACTCTCCTCTTTAATTGCTTCACATGGATCTCTACGATCCTGTGAGTGTCATGAGTCATGGACGGAAATCCTACTGTTTGGTGGTAACCGATGACTTCACTCGGTTTACTTGGGTATTCTTCTTGGCAAAGAAAGATGAGACGCCGGAGACTGAAGATTCATCTGCTACAAATCGAGAATTTTTTCAATCCAAGTGTGAAGACTATTCGTAGTGATCATGGCACAAAGTTTAAGAATGTCACTCTAGATTCTTTCTGTGACAGTAAGGGTATCTCTCAGCAATTCAGTGCACCTCGTACTCCTCAACTAAACGATGTGGCTGAACGAAGAAATCGTACGTTGATAGAAGCAGCAAGAACTATGATCGTTGATTCTAAGCTTCCTGTCACATTTTGGGCCGAGGCAGTCAATACCGCATGTTTTATTAAGAATCGAGTTCTCATCACCAAAAGCTGCAACAAAACTCCTTATGAAATTATGTACAAGCGCAAGCCTGTTATTGATTTCTTCAGGAAATTTGGGTGTGTTTGCACAATGCTGAATACTTCAGATCAGCTGACAAGTTTGAAGCCAAAGCGGATGAGTGCTAATTCGTGGGCTATTCCTCTAACCGAAGAGCTTTTCGTGTTTATAACAAGAGACGAAGGATTGTGCTGGAGTCCATTGATATCAACTGGCATGAAAGCAATCATACGAACGCTGGGGACGGTACTGATTGGCTTTTTGATGTCGATTCTTTGTTTAAATAATTTAATCTTCCTGATTTCACTAACATATATATCTCATCTAATCCCCTCATGTTTGTGAATATTTTAGGTACATCTACTGCTTCAAGCTCCTCTTCGTCAAGTCAGCATATAGATGATCCTCCTATTATAGCTAATGCTGAATCCACTCAGGATCCTTCGGATTCTGTGGCAACAAGTGAAACTGTTGAGGAAGAAACTCCTCAAATAGTGGATGTTGCTCCACAATCATCTTTTGAAGGTCCTATCAATGAGGAAGCTGTTATTCCTAACATCAACATTACCAATCCGGATGACCACTTAGAAGAGGATGAGATTCCACAGTTGAGAATTCACAAGGATCATCCTACAGACAACATCATTGGTCCACTCAATGTGGGAGTCCGAACTCGTAGTGCCACCAAAGCAATGAATGACGATCTCTTCACTTGCTTCATATCTCAAGTTGAACCTAAAAATATCAAAGCTGCTTTGCTTGAGAACAGTTGAATAGAGGCCATGCAGGAAGAATTGCAGCAGTTCAGCAAGTTACATGTGTGGTATCTGGTAGACCTTCCAAAGAACAAAGTTCCAATCGGCACTCGTTGGGTATTTCGTAACAAAAAGGACGAAGGGGGAATAGTGATTCGAAACAAAGCCCGCTTGGTGGTTTAGCGGTTTTATCAAGAAGAAGGAATTGACTTTGAGGATGTCTTTGCACCAGTGCCTCACTTGGAAGCCATCAGAATGTTTCTCGCATACGCAGCCTATATGGACTTCATACTTCATCAGATGGATGTCAAAAGCGTATTTATGTATGGAAAAGTTCAAGAGGAAGTTTATGTCAAGCAGCCACCGGGTTTCATTGATCCAAGCTATCCTGACAGAGTTTACAAACTTGACAAGGCATTGTACGGTCTTCATCAAGCACCTCGTGCGTGGTATGAGACGTTATCTACGCATCTGCTTGATATGGTTTCACACGAGGGGCAATTGACCAAACTTTGTTCAAACGAAAGGATGGTGCGGATACCATTTTGGTGCAAATCTATGTTGATGACATCATTTTCGGATCCACAAATCCTCGGTTGTGTAAAGAGTTCGAGGATGTTATGCGTTCTAAGTTTGAAATGAGTTCTATGGGAGAAATGAAGTTCTTTCTTGGTTTGCAAGTAGATCAGTCTGAGTCAGGAATTCTTATCCATCAAGAGAAGTATGTCAAAGAAATTCTAACCAGGTTCAAAATGATTGAGTCTCATCCTTACAAGACTCCCGTGGGAGTTTGACACTGTCTGTCTCTTGATTTGGATGGTGAAAAGCACGTCTATCGCTCGATGATAGGATCTCTTCTGTATCTCACTGCTAGCAGACCAGACATCATGTTTGCAGTGTGCTTGTGTGCACGCTTTCAGGCTAATCCTAAACTCTCTCATTTAATTGCTTTCAAACGTATTTTAAGATATTTGAAGTACAAGCCAAAACTTGGGCTTTGGTATCCCAAAAATAACTTGTTTGATCTTTTGGCTTATTCAGATTAAGACTACGGTGGATGCAACTTAGACCGAAAGTCCACTTCTAGGGGTTGTCAGTTCCTTGCTAACCACCTCGTCTCCTGGCAATGTAAGAAACAAACCACCGTTTCTCAATCCACAGCCGAAGCCGAATACATTGCTGCAGCCCTTTGTTGTTCCCAAGTAAGGTGTATCCATCATCAAATGCTTGATTATGGGATCACCTTCCATGAAACTCCCATCCTCTGTAATAACATCGTTGTTCCCCATATCACCAAAAATCCCATTCAGCATTCTGAAACCAAACACATTGAGATCAAACACCACTTCATCCGTGATTGTGTCGAAAAGAAACACATCAAAATTGTTGAAGTTAAAACTGACAAGCAAACCGCCGACATCTTTACAAAAGCATTTGATTCTGACAGATTTGAGAAATTGGTGGAGATGCTCGGCATGATCAACTTTCAGTAACCTTTGTGCATATTGTCTCTTTTATTTAAACTTGTTAATCGGGAAGATTTCCAAAAAAAAAATTCTTTTTTTTTCTGTATAGTTGTTTTCTTTTTCAGTTCGTGAAAGCAAAACTTTTCGGGGAGAAATTGAAATTTGTTGTTAGAAAGAAAAAGATTTGCTTTGATTAGTCAAAATGAAAAGAAAAATTTTTTGATTTGTTTATTGTTTGCTTAAGAAAAACTCACTGTGAGTATCATGTTTTTATGTTTCAGGAAAAATCGGATCCGACCTTGTGAGAAATGATAGAGTCTGATCACACTTCTTGAACATGGAATGGACCATAAGCGATGGTGCTTACTGAGGTATATCCGGTAGGCCCGACATACGGTTATAACTCTGTAGTAGTGTGATAACCTAATTCTCTATCATACGCGTGTGTTTGAAGCCATTTTTGATACATCTAACCCATTTTAAAGCTAATAAAACCGATTCAATCAGATATAGGCTTACGTGTTGGATTCTGATTCATGCGCCAGGTGACCGTCAAAGTAAAGAGAGTTACCGCCGATGACCCCGTCTGTTTTGCCTACGCAAAGATCTCGGGAGTTCATCTTTTTCCCATCCACTTGGATGATTTGATCTCGTCTGTTTTGCTTACGCAAAGATCTCGGGTGTTCAAACTTTTCCTATCCGCTTGGATAATTTTACGACTTCTTCTGTTTTGCTTACGCAAAGATCTAGAATGTTCGTACCTTTTAATATCCACTTGGATATTTTTCATTTCACAATTTCTTATATCCAGTTGGATTTTATTTTACTTTTGGCGGTAATTTTGACTTACCAAGATGGTTCCCTGGTTAACCTGTAAGAGATGATCAGATGAATGCGGGTATTTCTTGAGGATTGATAGGCTTTCAAAATCATTTTATTTCAAAATGTGGGGTACGCCGTGTATCGTGCTCAAATGGTACCTCTTAATCACATGAAAACATTGTACAAGCAAATGTTCGGGTTTATCTTGCAGAAATATCTTCAAGGATTCACAGTAGCTGAGTGCAAAATGAAGTGTTTCAAGGGTTTGACCAGACATGATCTCATGTTGGATCTTTTCCAAGGCTAAGTGTTTATATCTTTTACTGTTTTTACTTTTATTTTTCTACATAAATTTCTTAATCTTCCTTATTAGCTTATTTAAATTTTGTACATATGAGTGTTTTTCCTTTGTTTCTGATCAAGTATCTCATGTTCACCCGAAACAACATTATCATCGAAACTACTCAAACCGCCCGAAACTACTTTGTTCTATCTAAACTAATAGTTTCAACAGGGGCACTTTAGTCTTTTGTCAAGCTCAAATTGAATGTCTTCATAATCAGGTTATTCTTCATGCTCCGTTCACTCTCACTCACCCGAAACGTTTTTCACCTTCGTTTTCACACACAAAAGCTCAGAGTCATCGGTCTAAGTTTGCGAAATCAGTCTCCTTTATCTGATTCCTCCGTCGTCGTCTTCATCAGGTTTGATTACTCAAAACGTTTTATTTGGCGACGGCTAGGGTTACAGTTTTACCCTTGTTACGACTGAAATAGCGTGTTTTGGGTTGTTTTATGCTTAGATCCTATTTATGAACTCATCATTGCTAATATCTCACTCTTATATTGTTTAATTTTGCAGATTTCCTCAAAAATCTCGGTAAGATGGAGTTTCGACACCTCAGGCGACCTTTATCTTTATTTTATTTATGTTTATATTTTGTTTATCTGTCTATAGTTTTTAGTTTATTTTTCTCTGCTTTTGAATGATTGTGTTTTTGTTCAGAATTCAGGCATCGAAACTAGTTGTTTCGATTAAAGGGTGTTTTGTTTTTCAAAAGAAGTTCTCAGAATTTGAACCGGTTTCCATCGAAACTAGTTATTTCGATACCCTTTGGTGCCCGAAACTATGTAGTTTCGATTTGCTTTTTCACCCGAAACTAGTAGTTTCGGTCAGGCCTTTCTGAAATTTTTCTAAGTGTTGGACTGATGTTTGATATTTTTTTCTTGTGCAGATATGGATCTCTTATTTGTCAAAAGGCACAATGTATGTGCTGTGTTGCATACTACTGATCCCAAAAATGCAGACTTCATTCCTGTGCTTGATTTCCTGGCCAACTCCAACATCAGCTTTGCTATATGCCACAATCTACCAGTGTTTGAAACTACTATAAGGCAATTCTGGAGTACTTCAACTACAACATTTATAGACAATGTGGAGCATATCAGGGCTACAGTTCATAACCAAGAAGTTCTTTTTTCTAAGGCAACTATCAGAGAGGTGCTGCATTTTAATGATAATCATGAAGCACCAATGGATTTTCCAAGTTTTTATGTTAAAGAATGTTTCAGAAGATTGGGGCATCCAGATGAATTCAAGGGTGGACAGATTATCAAGAATGCTCTTCCACCTCTATGGAGATACATTGTACATGTCTTCATTCACTGCCTGTCTATCAGAAAAAGGTGGATTTGATTCAGCCAATGCCATGGTGGCGTCAGCAGTCTTAGGAATGATTAAAGGGAGGGATTACAATTTTTCTGGGCTAGTATTTGGGCAGTTAAAGGAAAACCTGACTGGTGGAGTGAAGGAAAAGTTCTTGGTCTACCCTAGGTTTCTTCAGATTATTATTAATCATCTCCATCCTAACTTGCAACAAGATGGCAATATATTTGTCTTTGATCACATGACTGCCAAGACCTTAAGCTACATGAAGAGTTCAAGCAAAAGAACCAACATAGTGATTGTTGACATTCCTCTGTTTGGTCATATCTTGGGAGAAGAAGAAGATAATGTTCCTGATATAGATCCACAACTACTAGATGAATCATCATCTGAGGAAGAAGAGGCAGAAAAAGATCTAGGGAACCAAGAGCCAGATGTTGATGCTGACCAACAGATAGAGCAAGACATTGAACAACCTATCTTAGAGGCTCCTTTCGTGGATCAATTGTTAGAGAATCTTGAACCTGTAATTGAAGAGCAACCTGCTGTAAACCTAGAAGCAGAAGTACATGATGAAACTGAGTCTAGTGACACCTTGGACGAAGGCATCTACGGTACTCAGTATGATCAATCTGACTATGAGTCTGAAGATGAGGAGCAGACTGAACCTCCTGTATCCTCCTCTAAGAGGCAAGCTGATTCAAGTTCAGATTATGAAAAGGAAGAACCATTGGCCAAGAAAATAAAGACAGGACTGGAGTCCTTAACCTCTTCTACAGAGTCTCTATTTGATGTTCCAGAACACTTAACCCCTTCTAACTCACCTATTCATATTCCACAACCTTCACCACAACCATCTCCACTACGTACACATGTTCCTACACCTCCTGCATCTCTTGTCCCTGATCCATCACCATCTGTCCCAAGAGTTAAAACTTTAAGCCTAGAAGTAAAAAAACTACAGAACAAAGTTTCAAAAAGATATGAAGTAATAAAAAGCTTAAAGACAGAACTGAGTGAGTGCAAAGAAGAAATAAAAGATCTAAGGCTGGAAGTTGGAGGCTTACATACCCACCTTGATGTTCAGCAAACCCAACTGGAAACCCAACAAAAGATAATCTCTCAGCAACAACAAGAGTTTAAAGCCTTATTTGATGTTGCTGAACAAATCAAGGCCTTTATGATTAAGTCTTCTCAACAAGAAACCCCTTCTGCAGCTCAAGGGGAGACCACTTTTGCTGGTGGATCCTCTTCCCCTGCCTTTGTCTCAAATACTCAGTTTGCACTAACAATTATCACTGGCCAAGCTGCCAAGACAAAGGATGCTGTGGAAGTCAAGATTGAAGAAACCGGGTATGATCTTCCATCTGTCAGTGAAAGGAGAGCATTAATAGTAAAAGGAAAGGGAAAAGAAGCTGATATTGAACTTGTGGTATTAGATGAAGAAGAAATTGGATCAGATCATAAGCTGAATGATCTACTAAAGCATGTTGATGACTTTGGAGCAATTGAAGATTACCCTGAAATCTTTACCTTAGAAGAAGAACAGGAAGATAAGATCAGGTATTTTACTGAAGATGGAGATGAAATTCAGGCACTTTCTGATACAGAAGCTGAAGATTCAGATGTTAAAGTGACTTTTGTTGAGCAAGAAATCAGTATTAGGCAAACTGGCACCACAAAAGAAGCAACTCAATCTTCACCAACAGCAACAGCAACAACTCCACCTGCAACTACAGTTGAAACTCAATCCCAACAGGGCTCAGAGGAAAGAAGATCCCGGTTCAAGAAACTGCCTGCTGAGGAGCTTCCCAAACATTATGAATGGTTTGCATAATATCAAGAACTAAAGAGGCCTCAAGTAGGATGAAAATATGACAAGGAAAGATCTTTGTTTATCGTTCGAAGATACAAAGGAGGAGTAGAGCACTTCAAGTTTCCTCACGACTTCAGCTCCCTTCCTAAATATGATTTAAGAGTTCTTGCCAAGCTACCTCTATAAAATCCTGGAAGTTGGGCATTGCAAAAGACTTTGAGACCTTCTTGAGAAATCAGACCTTCAATGATTTCAGATCCATGGCCACTGCTAAGCCAAGAAGAGTTATCTCTAAGACAATAATTCATCCCAGAACTCAAAGGCCTTGGGTAAGCCTTCGGTACAAGCCGGCAGAAACTGTCAAATCTATTATACTGCCACGATCAGTACCTGTCCAGCTTCAAAATTTCACAAAATGGTTCTACAACCCCACCATTGGAAGTGCTTTAACCTTGTCAAAGTCATCTCCTCCTAAATGGGTGTCTCCGGAAGTCGACAGTACCTTAAAAACTACATCCCCGACCTCAAGAACTGTTGAGACAATAACCCAAATTGTCAAAAATCATCTGTAAATTGAAAAGATTTTAGAGTAACAGATAAGGAAGCTGGAAGCATACCTGATACATCAAATGTACCACCACCAAGATCAAACACTAGAATTGTCTCATTGTTCTTCTTTTCGAAACCATAAGCTAACGAAGCTGCGGTTGGCTCATTGATTATGCGAAGAACTTCGATACCCGCGATTCGCCCTGCATCTTTCGTTGCAGTTCTTTGGGAATCATTGAAATATGATGGCACTGTTACTACTGCTTTTGTAACCTTATCACTTAAAAAATTTGATGCATCATCCACAAGCTTTCGCAGAACCTAATTCCAATGTTGTCGAGAATAATAATCAATTGAATTAAAGTGTGAGACAAACAATTTCACAGAAAGTGATGACGAGCTTATTCAAGAGTTGGCAGACACTAATTTGGACCAGTTGGACAAGTGCAAACATGGCAGTAAGGGCCCAAACTTTAAACAGGCATAACAACTTAGGCTAGGAGCGAAGTTACAAGGCCCATAACCAATGGGTGGAAAGCTCTCCATGAGCCGGATCATGTGACCCGGCTGTCCGACCCGAATTCCACCAATTAGGATTCCAACTTCGTCATCCAAGATAATTTTACAATCTTTGATCATTTCTATATAGCTTAAAAAGCGTAAATCTTTAATTGGCATAATTTACACATCTAATTATAGCATTAATTTCAGTATTTAATTTGTGAATTGTAATTTAAAAAAAATTATGTATAGTCTAAAACGTGTAAATCTTTTATTAGTATAATTTACACGTAATTATAGTCTTAATTTCAGTATTTAATTTAACATTTGTAATTTCAAAAAAAAAAATTATAGCCTAAAACGCATAAATCTTTGATTAGCATAATTTAAACGTCTAATTATAGTTTTAATTTCAGTATTTAATTTATGATTTGTAATTTCAAAAAAAAAATTTATAGCCTAAACGTCTAATTTTATAGTCTTAACTTGAGTATTTAATTTATGATACCTGTGCAGAGATTTCTTCAGGGGCAAACTGTTTACCAATAGCAGGGCAATCTAATTTCACATTCCCATTATCATCCCTCACCACTTTATAAGAAACCTGCTTCGATTCCTCATCAACCTCCATCATCTTCCGACCAATAAACCTCTTCACCGAGAAACACGTGTTTTCCGGATTCACCACTGCCTGCCGCTTCGCAATCTGACCAACCAACCGATCACCGTTCTTACTGTACGCCACCACCGACGGCGTCGTCCTCTGCCCCTCCGCGTTCGTAATTATCGTCGGCTGTCCTCCCTCCATCGCCGCCACCGCCGAATTCGTCGTACCCAGATCAATCCCCACCACCTTCTCGTTCACGACCTTCAAAACACGTCGTCTTTGAGGTCTCAAAGCCAAAGTCAAACCTCGTGACCGTTTACTATTTATAATTGGTTTGTCGAAGAAGGATGTTTTTGACGATGAATGGAAGTTGGAGATTTGGGGTTTGAAGGAACATGAGGTTGTTGAAGACATGATTTGATTGGATTTTGGTTATGTGAGTTGAGAATGTTGTGAAAGATGTGTGTTTGTGACTGTGTGAGTGAGGTGGAAGGGGTTTTAAGGAGAGCGAGGAAAATATGGAAGAAGTTGGAAGATGGTCGAGGGTTCTAGACAAGCCTTGTTGATGTATGGAGGATTCTAGGGTTCATTGATAAGGACAAAATATGGATTGGATGAATGCTAAAATTTCATATTAAATTTAGGTTATTTATAATTTTATGTTGAATGATTTGTTTGCTTTAACACGTTGATCATATGTTTTTTATATATATTTCACTAGCTTTGACCCCGTGTAATACACACGGGGTGCAAAATATCAATACACAAATTTTTTAAATTTTATTTATATATTTTACAAGTGTAAAAATGTATTACTATATATAGTAAGGATAGAAAACAAAATTCAAAATATGTAAAAAAAATAATATATAATTGACTTTCAAAAATACGTCCATTACTATTTAATCTAAATTGATTTTCATTAATATTTGATTAAAAATAAAAATTACATAATTAGGTTTTAATGTTTTTTTATAATAAAGGATAGTTTAAATTAAATGTGTTTTATTAGTATAATTTTTAATTTATTAAAAGATATTGGTGCATTTAATAAGAGAGAGAGGCGGAAAAAAAATGATGAGATTGAATATGGTGGCGACATGTGGCATACAAAAACTTTTATTTATTATATAGTATAGATTTTAAGAAGGTTATTTTAAAATTTTAACTCAAAAGATTATATGAGATTGAGATCTTTAAAAACCTCTATATACATACACAAACGTACAGAGGGAGATCCTTTAAAAGGGGATTTTGCCTAAGTAGCCTAAAAAGGATTATGAAAATAACATGTGGCACTCATCATAAATATGATTAAAGGGCATTTAGGTCCTACAACGCAAACTTTCACCCACTTGTTTTCTCAAAGTACAACACAAAAAATCCAGTACAAAAAATACAGCACAAAAAATCTAGTACAAAAAATCCAGCATAAAAATTTTAACAAAAAAACTTTAGCATAAAAAATCTAGTACAAAAATTTCAACACAAAAAATTTAGTACAAAAAGTCCAGCATAAAAAATATAGCACAAAAAATCTTGTACAAAATAGAAAAAAAAAACACAATTTTTTTAGTTGTTATTTTTTATATAGCAATATGGTACTCAAATTAAAGATAAAAAATTCTCGATTTTACGGTGCAACTTTTAAAAAAAAATAATTTTGTATGAAAAAGTTACGGACGTTCTAAAATAGTTGGGGAATTTTATAAAAGTAAACAAAAGTGGCTATCTCCAAAATACACTCACTTCCCTTTTTTTTCTACACTCTGATCTCAACCATTAATTACAAAAATTAAAAACCAAGATTTATTCTTAGACTACTTAGGGAAAACTCCCTTCTTATTTGATCCTCCCTCCAAAAATATACATATGTATAGATATTTCCTATGTATGTATATGTATCATGTATGTATCTGTTGTGATGATTTGATAAGAACAATATCCCATATCTACATAGACCCAAGATTGATTTGCAACCTAAAGAGTGTATTTGAATTTTATTTAATATTTTTTATTTGTTAGCAAGGGTATTTTGATCTATTCACACTAACTTAACAGAACAGTACTAACAGTATTAGTGAGTTGGACTGAATTGACAAAAAAAAAATTAATTCCACAGTGAGCATATGTTTTTTAAAAATAAAAATTGATAAAAGTTGCATATTAGACAAAACCATATGGACGAAAATGGTAGTTTACTCTGTGTTATTTATAATGTTTATGTTAAATGATTTTATTAAAGTTTGCTTTAACACGCTGATCATTGGCGGAGCCACATGGTAGGTAACGGGTTCACCCGACACCGATCAATTTCGCGTCTCATATTTAACGTGTAATAGGAAAATTTCGAGCGACACCATTATTTTTTTACGATTGACACCATTGGTTTTATAAAAAAGAATTGACCCTATTGACCTGAAAAAACTATTTATATTTTTTAATAAAGAAAAAAGTTATCTAAACGTTTTAGATATTAAAAAAAATTATAGTTTAAAAACTAGGTTCAATTACTTAATTTTTAAGAGTGGACTTTAAACCATTAAAGGGACATGTTTTAGTTTTAAATTTTTAACCCAATAAGGCAATAGCCATTATAGGCTCATATCAATTATTTAACCTAAATTAAAAAAAGGCCGATTAAACTGACTTTCTGACTTCTAGCTAATCGTTGATGGCTTCTCCTTTCTTCTGACTTCTGACTTCTAACTTTGTATTTTTGTTATGTGTTTTTTTAATGACATTGTACTTTAATAATGATATTGGCTTTTATTATGTGATTCGACGCCTCCTACTTGTCGTACCCCCCTCATTTTACCCCATTCGAACAATCACTATTTATAAAACCTTTTTCTAAGTTTAAAAACTTTATATAAAATAAAAACGGGTTAGGTCATACATATCCCCCTCCTATTTGTCGCACCCCCATGAAAAAAATAACTTTTAAACTTGTCATTTTACCCCATTCCAAAAATTATTTCTAAAACCGCTCTTTTATGTTTAAAAACACTTTCTATAAAATAAAACGTATACCCCTCCCCTCCCTCCTACTTTTCATACCCACCTCTCCATTTTACCTCCTTCGAATAATCATTATTAATAAAACCGCTTTTTAAGTTTAAAACCACTTTCTAACAAATATAAACGGGTTAGGCTATACATACCCTCCCCACCTGAAAAAAATAACTTTTAACCAACAATGACTAATTAACAAAAAGACAAAAGTAAAATTAAAAAAAGAAACAAAAAGGTTTGAATTGCATTTATTTGAAAACTTAGAGGGGGTGCAACAAGTAAAATCACTGAAAGGGGGTACGTATAGCATGACCATTTTTAAATTCATCTTGGTGCATAGAAAAGAAAACTAAGATTGAATGGAAGTTAATTGATGAAATTAGGGGAATAATTTTAGGAATCAAATGGATTGATTGTAAGGAGCAGAGAGAAGCAAGAAAACCCAAAATTGAATACACAAAAAAAAACAAGTGACATAATAGTTAGTGATTTATTAAAATAAGGATATGTTGACATAATATTATATATATGTTAATGACTGATATATAGTTCAAAATCCCTGATCTATTATGCTCCCTTGAGAAGCCTAAGAATTAATGAAAGAGAAAAACAATCAATCATCTTGTTTATAATTTTTAACCCTAAATTTAGTCTATTTTATGATTTATATATATATATATATATATATATATGTATATATATAGGATAGAGATCAAATCAAAACCCTTTTTTAATTTGAAAACCTTAAAAACCTATGTTAACCATTGATTTAATATAAAATAATCAAGATTTCAAATCAAAGGTTAAGATGAGATCAAGGGTAATAATGTAATTTTTCTTCTCTCCTTTTTTGCTGGCTTTTTGACTTCGTCCTTTTTCTCTCTCTATTTTTTTGATTTGCAAATCTATCTTCTCTCAAGAAATGGAATCTGGATCTCTCAACCGATTACTTGCGTCCTCTCTTCATCTTTTATGTCAAACTCCTTCATCTTTTTGTAGGTTGAGTGATCTACCATCTTCTAGAAGATCTGGCAACTTCATAGTGGAAAAAACTCCAATTTCATCTCTGTTCTGATGAGTCGTTGCCAACGAATCACCGCTACAACATGGGCATCCACCGTTGTGAAACCGTCTGAAGGTATAAGAATTTCTAATAGTTCGTTTCGGTTTCTCTCTGCTACAACATCATCATCTTTTTTGTGTCCATGATTTAGCCACATTCACGTCGCTTAGAATCCGTGTAGAAATCATCAGTTAAATATGGAAACTCAAATTTAGATGATAAAAGCAATAAAATTAGATTTGATATTTGTAAAAAAAATTAATGATATTAATAAGCTTGAAAAGGATTAGGGTTTTGCGATTGGTGATTCTACACCCGAGGGTTTTGTCACACCCTGAAATTCCATAGCGGGTTACCCGTGGGTTATGACTGTCAAGGATCATCAGTCTCGGTCATTTCGAACGACCTCTAAATGGTTTTCAAAAAGACTTTCCGTTTGAACATCATACAAGAATAAATAAGTAATACAGAGTTTGAAAATGCGAAAAGTAAGGTGCGGAAGCAAAAGTAAAGTAGCAAAACACAGAAGCATAACAAATTAGGTTCCCATAAACCTAGCTTCTAAATGAAAACATGAAATGTGACTCCAGATATGCAATCCTAGTCCATGCGTGAATGCTTAGCGACCTGAGATAAACATGCTTAAAAGTGTCAACACATGGTTGGTGAGTTCACAAGTTTAGGTAACAGAAACAGAAATGAAAACAGTGTAACAATACGTATGTATACTAGTGATTCGATTGTTGATCAGACAATAAACATTAACTATATAAGCAACACCGAAACCGAAGCTCAACGAAGGAATGCAGAAACTAGCATTTTGCCTCTTACGTGCCCAACACGCAATAGATTAGGTCAATTATGCACCCGTTTGACTCCCAGTCAGAGTTAGCATGACTAACCCAAGTGCGGGTTGTTAAACCCAATAGTACTATTCATGAATCACCTCGCTTTATGTAATAATTAACGGTTCGAATATGAGAGGACTTTATGTGCGGGAAATGCACCCACTTATATATATTAAAGCGAAAACAAAGTAATCATCATACGACTAAGTACGAAAATGGTTTAGCATGTATCTCCCCCAAATGGAAAAGTAAATAAAATGGGGCCGTGAAAACTCACCTGGGAATGAGGTGAATGAAGTATGAAAGCAACACGAGAAATCTAGCAAGTCTGAACAACCGACCTAACCGAGCCCTAGGAATAGAAGGCTATAAGGTCTATGAAAGTAAACATGGTTTATGTAACCACATTTGTCCAAACGACTCAGCGTTGAAAGGTTACATCGACGTTTTGAAAAGGTTTGACCAACTTTGACTAAGTTTGACTAATGTTGACCAATGTTGACTAATGTTGACCAATATTGACTAATGTTGACCAATGTTGACCAATGTTGACTAATGTTGACCAATGTTGACTAATGTTGACCAATGTTGACCAACCTTGACCAACCTTGACCAATGTGACACGACAACCCATTGGTGACACATGGTGAAAACATGTACAAGTAGCACATAGGTAACATAGGGTTAACACATAAGTAACATATAAGTAATACCTAAGTAACACATACTAAGTAACATAGTTGCATATGTTCATAACATAGATGGTAACACATAGTCTTAAGTAATTTCATAAGTAAGTAACACATACTAAGTAACATAGTTGCATATGTTCATAATATAGATGGTAACACATAGTCTTAAGTAATTGTCTAAGTAACACATACTAAGTAACATAACATTTGTACATCCTTAGAACATATCCCATACATGTTAACAAATAATTCACATAAATCATGCTATTGTACTAGTCATTTAAGAATACCATTTCAACCCATTTGAACAAATAACATATCATGACATTTTGGTACTATATATTTGTAACATGACAAAGTTTCCCTTTTTGGATAATTAGGGTTTTGGTACCCTTTAGGTGTCATAGCTCAAACAACAAACTGTATATGAAAACATTCACTTTCCATTTAAAGCAAACATGAAGGTTCCAAACTAATAAAGTTTCCTTGATTAGCAAGGTCTTCCCAAACGAGTCATAACAACACTTTAAATCACATATTCTTTCAATAATCATCTAAACATATGATAACAATGTTATTTAACCTATTTAGAACATTTATAGCATGCACATACAAAATATGTTCAATTAAAGTTTCCTTTTTAGGAAAGTGGTCCAAACGACCTCCTACACAACTTTCAAACAACTCTTTCTAACACTTTAATAGATGTTATAGAACCATATTAGCATGCTTTCATCCATTAAAACACCATAACTCAAAATATGACAAATTAAAGTTTCCTTATATAGTAAGTCGACCATAACATAGTGTAACATATCATTTCAACCAAAAAAATCACATTTCCTACTTATTCTACTAATATAAGCATCATTCCAACTTTCACACATATCATATACCTATTTATGCAAAATCTCAACCAACAAAGTTTCTATAAATAGAAACGAGCAAATATCAACATAATCAAACATTTCAAACCATAAAAAGTGCAAATATGTGTCAACAACTTCCTATTATGAAAACTCTTTGATTAAAACATGGATTAAGACCCTTTTAACAAAGAAAATCATTTGGATGGGTGGTGACCCACTTATGGCCAAAAATGGTGAAAAAAATATGGGTAGAAACTTACAAAATCCAAGTATGATGGTTGAATGTAGGAGTAGATGGCTTGAATCACCTTAGAACACCTTGAAATGGACTTAGAAAGCTTGAACAAGTTTTGGCAATGGTGGTGGCTCCTTGGAGGGTGGCGGCCGAACTAGAGGGAGGGGGCTAGGGTTTTGCAATTTTAGTTTAGGGTAAAAATGAGGGATTAATGGTTAAGGGTGTTTTAAGTGAAAAGGCTTGGGCTTTCTTGAGTCTTTTAAGGCTTTTTACTAAATAATGGGCTCTAATGGACTAAAATAAATTAAAAGCTGAATTCTTTTAGCCCAAGTAATAAAACCATCATTTTTATATAATCAAATTTTGTGTTGTTGGCACATTTTGTGTTGTTAGCACATTTTGTGTTGTTGGCACATATCGCGTATCCGCTTAAAAAGCGTTAAAATAAAATATGCTCAATAAATTCCGGAAAAATTCATATAAGCATGAAATATTAAATCATAATATTACATATAATTTTTGCACACCAAATATATGTCTAAGTATTATTTCTAAAATTCACCATCTTTTAATTTCTTTCTCAATTAGTCAGTAAATTAGGTTTAAGTGGAGTCCTGATCATGGGTGTTATTTTTTTCATCAGGGGAGTTTGGTGGCAAATAATAAGTCATATGAGCCATTCAAACAACAAACTCAAGATTTCATGTGCAAAATTCTACCCAGTTCACCTTATTCCACTACACAGTATACTAAAGGTACATTTTATTCAAGAACAGAGTACTACTCAAGAAATCGCATACTATAATCTGAAAATTATAAAAATAATACTTAAAAATGGCTACTTGTGATGAATTATTATGAATATAAATCTTATTAGTTTGGATTATTTTTTTTACACTCATACAACCCCTTGTTAGGGGAACTGTGATGTTGATTGAAATATGATTGACTTGTATTAATTAATAAGAATTTTGCTTAGTTGTTTTGTAATTGTTATTTGAAGCTATCACTTTCTTTTCTTAATATCAACACTAATGTTTCTTACACTCATACAACCCATTGTTAGTTTTTTTATGTAAATTACACATATGCAGCATTTCAAGCTATTGATCACACATACTTCTTAGTTTATGGCATGCACATCGTCACATATTCTTTTCGTTGTCGTTTTTATGCAAGCTCTATTCTTTACACCAATATAATTTTTATTTACACCAATGTAATGATATGTATCACACCAATTTAACGATCGTTACACTAATGTAACTACAGTTTTACACCAATGTAACGATCCGTATTTTGCAGTTATGCAATCCATGTGCGTTACACTAATGTAACCGGTAGTTACACCAATGTAATTACGGACATCTGAAAAAAAAAGGCGAAACTATAATGGAATTAAAGAGAAAAATGTGATGAGTTTAATGGTGCAATTTTTGTTAAAAAATAACATAAAATAAGAAAGTTATAAAGTTTTTTTAAAAAAGAGGGGAATCCTTTTATTAAAAAAGGGGGAAATTAATTGTATTTAGAAGATGACACATGTCACAATCTTAATGAAGCTGACTTTTGTTTGGTATGTTAAATGACTATTATGCCCTTTTTCATATAAAAATGAGGTTGACACATGACATTATCTTATTCAATCTTATAATTATCCACCATTGGATGGTAGTTTTAGGGTTTTGACATGGAACATAGGTTTTAATTTGAACACTACCATATATATATATATATATATATATATATATATATATATATATATATATATATATATAGGGGAGGGTTATACTAAAAAGTATTTTTTTTTTCTAACACGCCTAAAAATGAGATTTTAGACATGGTGTTCTTTCATTTTAGGTATGGTGTTTTTGTTTTATTTATGTGAACATATTTAAAAGTTGAAGAACACCATGCCTAAAAATTAAAACACCATGCCCTTTTTAGGCTTCTTAGGAAAAAAAGTCCATTTTAGTATAACCCAACTCTCTCTCTCGCTCTCTCTCTCTCTCTCTATATATATATATAAGGTTAGGTTTAAATGAGAACTCATAAATACTTGAGAACTCGCGATAAATCGTCAAAAAATCAATTAAAACCATTTTTTTTTGTTTTCACTATCGTTATTAATAAAATATAACATAAAAAATAATTTATCTTATCAATTATTCATCCCTTCTCTCTAAATTATCCTTAAAAAAATTTATATACATGTGTAAATGATAAACACTTACACATGTGTAATGTGTAAATGGTAAACTTACACAAGTGTATATGTTTTTTTAATATATGAATACATGTAAATTTACATATATAAATTCATTTTTTTATGTTGTATTCTAACAATAAAAATAGTAAAAACAAAAAAATAGTTTTGATTGGATTTTTGACGAGTTCTCAAAATATTTAGGAGTTATTAAATGATCCATTCCTCTCTCTCTCTCTCTCTATATATATATATATATATAGGCACAGAGTAAAATGAAAAACCTCTTCACTTGAGAAAACCCACTAAACCCTATGAAAAAAAATAGAAAATTTTTTTTTATTTTTTTTTAAATTTGAGATTGATTATACATATAAAAATAAGCATTTTCGTTAAAAAAATAAAAATATGTAAAAAATAGCAAAAAATCTCGTTTTCTCTTTCTTACACAAGCAACACGTCAGCAATTTACATATGTAAAAAGCGTCAGACTTTTTTAAAAAAACGTTCGTCGTTTTTTTTTTCACCAAAAGTGATAAAATTGAATGTAGAATTCATCTCAAAAATAAAAAGTCTTTGTGTTTGATGTGTTACATATGTAAAAACAGGGTTTAGTGGGTTTTTTCAAGTGAATCGGGTTTTTGTTATAACCATCCCCTATATATAACCATAGCAAATTTTTTCCCTAATCTTCACCTAAGCGGGTTTCCATATAAATAGGACTTAAGCATATCAAGCTGCCTGACATGGACCTGTCTTAGTCTTTTAGATATTAGGAAAGCCTTTTCTCTGATACCAAAATAGGTTGGGGTATCATATATTTTTGACATTTGCAATAAAACATAAAAACTTACAGTATATTTGTAGTGGATGACGAGAATATTTGCAGCGGATATGGAGAGTATTTGCCTTTTTTATATTTGGGATATAGTATGAAGAACTAGAGAAAACTCTTAAGATAATAAGGGTTTACAAGAGAAATCAGAAAGAGAGAATTTAGCTACTCATAACTGAGATTGATTTCATTCAATATTTTTGGTGTGTTCAACAAGGTGAATGATCTTGCTTTAAATAGGCAAACAAAAGAAAGCACTAAGTTATAAGACAAGAAACATAAAAGAAAAAGAAACGGCTATAAATTAAAGAGACCAAAAGATAAAAAAAACTTTTCTTTTTATCTACAGAAAAGTGTCGGATTATAATTGCGTAGACTTTGTGGGCAGAGACGTCACTGCATACGTTTTTATCAGTCTTCTAGAAATCTCTGTGTGTGTCCGATACTGTTGGTGGTGTACCAGTATCAGGGTCAAAATTTTCATCATCACTAAAATCTTCTGAATTAATAATATGCTGTATTTCAAGAGTTTCTCCTTCACCAATGAAGGGAAGAAGCATGTTCCAATTTTTGTGAGTCCATATCTGTATATAATGCCCTTCGGCAAGAAGATGATAATTCTCCCAATGAAAGCCATGTGGTAATAAGGGAGTCTTATGATTCCGGGTAATAAATTGTGTAGTATCTTTTCTTTGGCCTATGGTGTCAGGGTGTAGGCTGGCAAGGTTATCGACCCAGTAGAGATCTGAGAATTGAATCTCATTTTTTATAGCGAGTCTCTTTAGATAATCTTTTCTAGAAAGTTTATGACTAATAAACATTCTTTTCCTTGCAGGTCTATATGTATGATCATTAGCAAAAGGAAAAGAGGAAAAGATTTTGCAGCCAATATGTGGGGGAAATATGTGTGTGGAGATATTCCCTGTGGCTATTACAAATTTTTCTTCGAAGAGATTTATAATGCCTTCTGTCTTTATATTTAATTTTAATTCAATGTAATCAATCATACAATTATGGTAGAATTGTAGAATTAAATCCTGTGGCATATCTGTTTGTTTAAGATTTATTTGGAGAAGGAGAAGACAAGTTCCATCTCCATTGTCATCTGTCCTTTCAACGACTGTAACCCCTTTATATTTTTCTTCGTTGAGGGCTATCATCATGAGCCTTAGCTATAATTCATATAATATCAGTGGAAACTCTGTACAGACTTTTTGTAATATTATTTGTTCGAATTCTGGAAATTGATCAAACACTGTTTGAAGACAAGTTTTCCAAGGAGTATCTAACATTCTGGCTCTAAAGGCTTCATAGCTTCTGAAATGTCCTTCATTTTTCTCGAGCTTTTGTAGCATCTGTATATTTTTTGCTTCGAGAATACCGACTTTCTGTTTTAGAATGCTATTCTCAATATGACTTTGTATAGACTGTGTATTTTTTCCTTGCTCTATGAGCTGTTTTTGCAGGTTTGCAATGGTTTCTTCTTGAGTCTTTATAATATGTTCATGACTCGTTTTTGTAACCATTGAAAAAGTTTGAACTTCTTCAGGCTCAATGAAAAAACTGTCTATACCAAAGTGTTCTCTAGCTGTTTTCATGGCTTCAGAGAAACTGTGGTAGCCTTTATAAATTGGTCCAGGACACTGTATAAACTTTGCAACTGTCTCCCACTTATTAAAAATATCAATTTTTGTGCCTCTAAAAATTATATAATGTGTAAACTTTGGAGGCTGTTTTTCAGGACACTTAACTCCTTGTTCGCTGAAGTATATACATAGCCCATTTAAAATTTGTATTTTAAAGGAGGATGCATGAGGCATGGTTTGAATATGCCATAAGTTATCCAATAAACACTGTTGTTTATCTGTTAGTTTCATTCCACTAATAGGACGAAACTTTTTGTGGAAGTAATTACAGACTTGTAAGGAGTAAAAGCCGAAAGAAATAGTAGAACTGTTGGAAGAGGATGTAGGTTTTTGGGGTATTGGTTTTTTATAGACTGGGTTTTTGGGATAAATGGCTGTGTTGTGTAATGGTTGTGTAATAAAATATGAGCTGATATAGGGAGGTAACTGTCTAGAACTTTGTTGAGTTTGGTATTACGTGTCTGTAAAAAGGCTGATGAAGAAGCTGCCTGTCTAGTGTTGTATATTTTTTCAGCTTCAAAAGCTTGGCTCATCAGCTTCTCTGTACTTTCTCCATCATCATTTGATGAAATGCTCATTGGTGAAGAGTTCTTTGTATACTGTTTAGGCCTAATGACCATTTTTTTCTTTTCCTTTTTACTTTCTATCCATCTGAAAAAAATAATTTGTTAATGTTTCGAGATAACAAATCGACTATCCCATTATCTTTTCCTTTAATGTGTTCAAACTATATAGCATATCCACTACCTTGGATAATATTCTGTAAATTTACCCACCTTGTTCTGTTTATCTTTTTACTCTGATTATTTTTAATAAATTTAACTATAGCTTCACAGTCTGTTCTAACTGTAAAATCTTTGTGTAAAAATAATTTAAATTTTTCTAAAGTATTAATTAATGTTTGTATTTCGAAGTCTAAACTGGTCCAAGTGGATCCAATTTTGAAGCTTCCACTGTAGTAAGAACATATTTTTTCTTCTTTTTTATGACTGTGAACGTTGGGTTTGCAAAGGAGAACTGCTCCCCATCCTTCTTTGCATCTATCAACTTCTATAATTATGTAATCTGTAGTAAGCGGTAATTCTCAGGGTTTGATTTCTTTAACCCTTTCTTTTATCTTTCTGTAGTAAGCGGTATTGTCCCAACGGTTCAAGTCCAAGGGTCGACGAATAAGGAGAGTTAACATGATGCGTCACCATGATATTTGTAACAGTACTGACTAGTGTCAAGACACTGCTACCATACCATTAATTCTATTTGTCACTTCTTAGGCATAAAGCCCTACTTAGGCACTAAGCCTATCTCGGGCACTAAGCCCATCTCAGGCACTGAGCCCCACTTAGGCAATGAGCCCTTCTTAGGCACAGGCACTGAGCCCACCTCGGGCACTGAGCCCTTCTTAGACATTGAGCCCATGACTGACTCTCTACTAGTATTCATTCTCGAAGGAAAAACATTTCTCTTTACTAATTACTTTATTTAAAACTCATCTTCGTTCTTTTGAAAATATCTTTGTTATTAAAAACCTTTCCTAAGCATCATTCTTTACACAAAACATTTCCTTTGCCTCTTTTAAACATTTCGGTAAGTCATGACTTTCGCCATCGTTTATTAATATAAAATATGTAATAAACACACTGTTCACTAAGTATGCACATCACCCCAAAAATAGGCAAGAAAGGGGATTAGAACTCACCTAGTATCTTAGCTGGAATGGTCTATCGGATCTCACACAATCTGAACAAACATAACAATTCGACACGTATCAGACTTAACTTGACACTAAACGTTTTCACCATTTCTGGCTAGGCGAACTTAAGGCTAAGTTCGCCTCTTTCTATCCTGGCGAACATACTGACTTCACTAACCAGCTATATATACACATAGAACTGATGCATGCGCACTTAGCAAGTGCGCAGGGCCTTGTTCTTGCGTACTTATCAAGTACGCAGACTTTGTTCTTGCGTACTTATCAAATTCGCAAACTTTGTTCTTGCGTACTTATCAAGTACGCAGATTTTGTTCTTGCGTACTTATCAAGTACGCAGACTTTTGTTCTTGTGTACTTATCAAGTACACAGGGCCTTGTTCTTACGTACTTAACAAGTACGTAGGGCCTGTGTGTGGGCAGTCTTCTTCCCCACAAAACCCTAACTTTTGCATGCTGATCCGACCTCGTCAAGATCCGAACTTTTTACGTTCAAAACTTGTGTTTTCTAACCGAGAATCTAGATCTATACTTTATTTTCATTTTCAAATGTAAAAATCTAACCTTTACCCTATTTTATTTCAAAACCCAACACGGTATGAAAAAAATGAGATTTAGGAGGGATCCTTACCTGAAATCGCTTCCCGTCTGTTGCTAAACGCTCTCGAGACTCATGCTAACGATCCTTGAAGCTCGAATTCGAAAACCGGGACTTTCTCTCTCTAGAATCAAAAATTGGTGTTGCAAATGAGGGTTGGGGCTAGTCTTGAGGCTTATAAGGGGCCCAACCCTTGCCCTTTTTCGGCCATACTTCCAAGCACAAGCCTGTTCCTCCTATTCTTGCTAAGTTTTATTTTTCTTGCTAACTATTCCGGGTCTAAAACTCGGGATGTTACAAGTCTACCCTCCTTACAATATATTTCGTCCTCGAAACCTGCAATAAACTATACCGATAGGAAATCACAGAATGGGTGGCATAAACCGTAGCTGTGCGGGGTAGCTTGGTCATGAAAGCCATTGTGAAAACCTATCATAGAGGGTCTAGAACGATTCATCCTTCAGTTATGCGTGGTCTAATCGTGGGACAGTTTCTAGTTTTGAGACATCTACGCTAACTAGGATGGTTAAAAGTTTCTAACGGTACACGTGTTCTACTTACACTAGAACTTCATTGGAAGTATAAAAAAATTAAATAGTAAGGAGAAGGGATACGTACCCAACCTGGCGTCAAGCTTTCTCTCTATCATCCTTATCGGTCACCTGGTATACTCTTGCCTTTGCTGTGGCCTTTGGTTTCCTACATTCCCCACCATAATGCCCCTTCTCGTCGCAGTTATAACATATACGCCTGTCTGGGCAATCGCGAGAAAGGTGGCCTTGCTTGCCACACTTATAGCATCCCATCGATCCTAACTTGCATTCACCCCCATGCTTCTTTCCACACTTACCGCACGTCCCCTCGGTGTCTACCCTTGCGCTTGCCTCACTAGGACCCTGGAGGTCTCCTCCATGTCTCTTGACCGTCTGCTTCTTTGGTTCCTCGGGGATGACTTCGGTGGAGGCTATGTCATCATAGACAACACCACTCAGAACGACCATCGACTCAAAAGTACTTGGTGTGTTGGTCTTGACAAATGTACGGATCTTCGCAGGCAATCCTTGGACATAGTAGTGAATCCTCCTCTCCTCGGTTGTCACCAGATGGGGCACGAGTCGTGCCATCTCATTGTACTTGAAGGTGTATTGCAGGTGAGTCATGAGTCCGGCTTGCAGAGTCAAGAATTCCCTTTCCACCTTGTGCACCTCGTTCTTAGGGCAAAACTTTTCAATTACCAACGCTTTCAGGTCACTCCATCTCATCCATCCGACTGCTTGGTCACCCTTAGCCTGTTTCACAGTTTCCCACCAGTGTGCCGCTTCTTCCTTCAATGACTTCGCAGCGAACATGACTACTTGTTCCGATCGGCATTCACTAAGACGAATGGTTGACTCCATACCGTTAATCCAGTCTAAAGTATATGCTGCTTCTTTCTCACCAGTAAGCACGGGTGGATCACAACCACGAAACGCTTTATAGTCACAGCCGCAAGTAGGCGGTGTAATATTCTCTACCAGATTGGGTCCTCCCATTGTTGGAAGCACCACAGGCTCTTCTATGGCTGAGCTCGTGTTTGGGTTCTCTTTGGTTTTCCTCAAGGCTTCGTCTAGTAAGGCTCGTAAGGCTTCCTTTAGCAGTCGGATGAATTCCTGGTCGAGAGCTGCTTGTACGGCTGGTTCAAACTCAAATGGTTGGTCATCCCCTTCCGTATGTTCAGCATTATGCTAACAAACCTCCGTCTCAGTATGGATAGTGTGAACACTCCCCTACATATCTTGGTTTGTACCAGCTCCACCGCGATGGCCTGTACGCCCACCACATCTTCCTCCTCCACCTCGTCTAGTTCCTCCACGTCTAGCCATTTCTAACCGTAGGATAAAGAACAAATGGATTTAACTTCATCATGCTAGGGAATATGTAGAACACAATAAGTAAGGTAAGATGTTAATATACACTTGCCATCTGCAATTAACCATTACATCACTTCTTGTTTTCTATTTATTCGCTTTCATGATTCCACTAAATCCTCTATTCTTATCTTGACACTCTAAACAAGGAAAGAAACTTTACTTACTATACACTTCTGGTGCTTTGGCTTGACTTACCCGTTACTGGCATCCGCTACTTGGTCCCATTCTCAGTTTAAGTCTGGACATCGGGGATGTCCAAATCTCTCAAACTATGGCTCTGATACCAACTTGTAAGGCCCCAAACCCGGGAGGCCTCACTTATTGGATTTACTCATCAACACATAGCTCTTAAACACAAGACACTAACAATCACAGCGGAAATGACTTTAAACATAACATAAGCAGCGGAAATACTTAACTTGTCTTTAACATACTTGTCTAATACGAAACTTAAACTTGTCTTTAAAACATAATAAACTTTCAACATAAGCAGGATGCCAGACTCTGATCTTCAGGGTAACTCCTCAAGCCAGCCAAGCATCTAAACTGCCACCTACACTTACCTGATATGCATACTAAAAGTCAGCTAACGCTGAGTGAGTTCTAACGTTTACATAAAACATATTTACATATATTAAAGGAGAAGGTTTTGCTTGTACATGTCTTTACAACCAATTGGTAAAATCTTTGCAAATAATATCTTTTAACTTTTATTACTGTTAGTATTGTCCCAATGGTTCAAGTCCAAGGGTCGACGAATAAGGAGAGTTAACACGATGTGTCACCGTGATATTTGTAACAGCCCTGACTAGTGTCAAGACACTGCTACCATACCGTTAATTCTATTTGTCACTTCTTAGGCATAAAGCCCACTTAGGCACTAAGCCCTACTTAGGCACTAAGCCTATCTCAGGCACTGAGCCCCACTTAGGCACTGAGCCCTTCTTAGACACTGAGCCCACCTCAGGCACTAAGCCCTTCTTAGGCACTGAGCCTATGACTGGCTCTCTACTGGTATTCATTCTCGAAGGAAAAACATTTCTCTTTACTAATTACTTTCTTTAAAATCTCATCTTCGTTCTTTTGAAAATATCTTTGTTATTAACAAACCTTTCCTAAGCATCATTCTTTACACAAAACATTTCTTTTGCCTCTTTTAAACATTTATGTAAGTCATGACTTTCGCCATCGTTTATTAATATAAAATATGTAATAAACACACTGTTCACTAAGTATGCACATCACCCCAAAAGTAGGCAAGAAAGGGGATTAGAACTCATCTGGTATCTTAGCTGGAATGGACTACTTGATCTCACACAATCTGAACAATCATAACAATTCGACACGTATCAGATTTAACTCGACACTAAACGTTTTCACCATTTCTAGCTAGGCGAACTTAAGGCTAAGTTCGCATCTTTCTATCCTGGTGAACATACTGACTTCACTAACCAGCTATATATACCCATAGAGCTGATGCCTGCGCACTTAGCAAGTGCGTAGGGCCTTGTTCTTGCGTACTTATCAAGTACGCAGACTTTCGTTCTTGCGTACTTATCAAGTACGTAGGGCCTTGTTCTTGCGTACTTAACAAGTATGCAGGGCATGCGTGTGGGCAGTCTTCTTCCCCACAAAACCCTAACTTTTGAATGTAGATCCGACCTCGTCAAGATCCGAACTTTTTACGTTCAAAACTTGTGTTTTCTAACCGAGAGTCTAGATCTATACTTTATTTTCATTTTCAAACGTAAAAATCTAACCTTTACCCGATTTTATTTCAAAACCTAACACGGTATGAAAAACTCAGATCTAGGAGGGATCCTTACCTGAAATCGCTTCCCGTCTGTTGCTAAACGCTCTCGAGACTCATGCTAATGATCCTTGAAGCTCAAATCTGAAAACCAGGACTTTCTCTCTCTAGGCTCTCTCTCACTTTCTCTCTCTAGAATCCAAAAATGGTGTTGCAAATGAGGGTTGGGGCTGGTCTTGAGGCTTATAAGGGGTCCAACCCTTGCCCTTTTTCGACCCATACTCCCAAGACCAAGGTCGTTCCTCCTATTCTTGCTAAGTTTTAATTTTCTTGCTAACTATTCCGGGTCTAAAACTCGGGATGTTACATCTTGCTGTATAAAGGACCAACTAATTTTGACAGGTTAGGAATAAAATTTCTAGCATAATTTACCAAGCCTAAAAAAGCTTGAATCTGTTTTAAACTTGTAAGTTTTTATGGAAAATCAAGAATTTTTGTAGAAATATATGGTTGTAACTCAATTTTTCCATTACTAATTTCTAATCCTAAAAATGAAAATTTTCTTTTGAATAATTCCATCTTTCTTTTGGATATTACTATGCCATTTTTTTTATTTCTTCAAATACTTGTTGTAGATGTTTTTCATGTTCTTGAACTGTTTCACTTGCTACCAGTATATCATCAATATATACTAGATAGAATTTGTATTTGAGAAATATATTGTCAATGAATCTTTGAAATATTGATGGAGCATTCTTTAGCCCAAAGCTAAGAACATTCCATTCATATAATCTTTCGAAACATGTAAATGCTGTCCATTTTTTGAAATCTTCTTCTAAGTGAAGTTGATTAAAACCTGACTTTAAATCAAACTTTAAAAAGATTTTGTTATTTTGTATAAGTTGTATTAAGCTATCTTTATTGGGAATATTGTAACCATCATCCTCTGTATTATCGTTTAATCTTTTGTAATTATAGACGATTCTGGCTTTTCCTCTTTTTATTTCACTGTGATTTTTTACAATAAAAGCTATCGATCTGTAAGGTCTTTCTGATTTTCTAATTAACCCTTGTTTAGTCATTTCAAGTATTTGTTTCTAAATTCTTCTTTTTCAAGAGGGTTGTATTCGATGTTCATATTTCTTATAGTAATGTCTGGGTTTTTTATTTTGAATTTACAAGTGTATTTTACTTTTGAATTTGTAATATCATCTCTTATAAGGCCTATTTTTTCAAGGTATAAGATTATAGGATGATTAATACTTTTAGTGATATCTTGTCCTTTTTTCTAATTCTCTGTTTATAAAGTTTGTGAGTAATTGTATAGCTTCGTTTTCAATGAAGTTTTGTCTTTTATTTTTATTTAGAAACTCTAAATTTCTTGTTTCTTCTCTTTTGTGAGCAATTTCAGCTGTGTTATTATATCTTAAATTAGGAAAACTGTAAATTTGTTTACTGATTATTATAAAAAAAATTTCTTATGGTGATAGCACCATTTAATCCTAATATAAAATTTAGTCCAAGGACAAAGTCTCTAGATTTAATATGTTGAGGATTTATGTTAATTTGAGGAATTTCATATTTTATACTGTAATCTCCTGCAAAATCTAGAAATTGTATGCCTATTGGTTCTAAATAGTGCGTTATGCTGATTAATCTATCTTCTACAGTTCTTGTTAGAAGTTTGTATGTAAGTGGTTTGTGGAATTTTTCATGTGTTAAACTATGAGATATTACACTTTTAGTTGCTCCTGTGTCTACAAGGGCTGTTAAATCTATAGGCGTGTTAGCGTCTGGCCATGTTATTTACTTCTGAAGGTTCAACTATAACTTTTTTCTTATCTATTAAATCTTCGAGTCTGGTAATTTTATTATTCATAATTTCTATTTTTAATTTATTAACTTCTATAGCTAGTTCTAATTTTTTAAACTTTTCATCATATTCATTTGTATTTTTATTTGTAATAGTACTAGTACTTGGTTCTATATTGTGAATATTTTTTATGCAAATATGACAAATTTCTTTGAAACATATATTGCATTGGGATCTTTTGTCTATACTCGGGTAGTATTCACAAATATAGAATTTGATATAATTATTTCCTTTCCTATGGTTCCAGTCATGCTTGCATTCTTCTGGATTTGTATATGTGTATGAGATTTTTGCTATAGGCTCATCTTCTTCACTGTATATACTATATATTGATTAATTGTCTGTATGATCTGTATCTATGGCCTCTATTTCATAGTCGTTAAGTTGTTGGACTAGATTACTTCTTTCTATATTTTTATTTCTGTTTGGACATTTATTAGCTAAATGTTCTACATTTTCACATATAAAACACTTGCATGTTCTTGTATGGGGTTTTTTAACATATCTATTTTGATATTTTTTATATGGTTTATATTCTTTGCTGTAAGAAGTACTCTTTCTAATTTTCTTTTTCTTGTCATAGTATCCATAGGCTTGTGGAGTGTATATTGCCGTTTTGCAAAATGCAAATGCATTTCTTTTTAGTTGTTCCTGTAAAGCAACTTCTTTGCATTTTTCTTGTAGGATACCGAATGTAAAGGTTATTCTAGGTCTTATTCCTATGTTTGCTAAATTTCTGTATTGTAACTTCCAGGTTTCATGTATACTTTTTCCTAAATCTCCTGGTAATTTTATAAAATATTTATCGCATAGATTATCATCCATAGCTTGTCATGTCTGTGCTAATAATCTTGTGAAATCTAATGTAAATTCATTTATGTATTTCATATCTGCTATACTTAGTTGTTCTAAATTTCTAATAGCTGTATCTTGTATTAAACTGTTATTTTTAGCTGGATCTACTCCTAAAATAAGGGTTCTTATTTGAGAAGAAAAATTATAAGGATTATCTCATATGGCCTTTAATCTGTTTATTTGATCTGGGCTGTGAGCTTTTTTGCTTTGCCATATTCATAAAGCTGTTGGTCCTAGTGTTGTTTGTAGATAGGAAAACATATACATACTGTCTTTTTTATTAGTTTCCCACATTCTTACTACTGTTTGTTCTCATATTAGGACTTCATCTGTCCATAGTTGTGGTTTATGTTGTTCTAATAATAGCATACTACTACTATAAATCTGTCCTATAGGTAGCTTGTTTCATGTTCCTTTATAATGTAACATCCCGAGTTTTAGGACACGGAATAGTTCGTGAGAATAAGAAATTTAAAAGAAAAAGGATAGGGGGCTTGGGTCGGGTGTATGGGCTGAAAATGGGAGGGGGTTTGGGCCCCTTATAAGCCTCAAGACCAGCCCCAAACCCTCACTTCCAACACCATTTTCGTTTTCTAGAGAGAGAAGGTGGGAGAGAGCCTAGGATCGTAGGCATACGTATGTGGAACGTTTAGTTGCGGAGAAGAAGCGTTTACAGATAACAGATTCTCCTAGATCTGAGTTTTTGTTATGAGTTGAGTTATGAAGAAAAATTGGGTAAAGGTTGGGTTTTTACGTTTAAAATTGGAAACAAAGTATAGATTTAGACTCTCGGTTAGAAAACACATGTTTTGAACGTAAAAAGTTCGGATCTTGACGAGGTCGGATCTGCATGAAAAAGTTAGGGTTTTTGTGGGGAAGAAGGATGCCCGCAAGCAGGTCCTGCGTACTTATCAAGTACGCAAGAAGCAAAACATGTGTACTTATCAAGTACGCAAGAAGCAGGTCCTGCATACTTATCAAGTACGCAAGAAGCAAAGCCTGCGTACTTATCAAGTACGCAAGAACGAAGTCTGCGTACTTATTATGTACGCAAGAACAAGGCCCTGCGCACTTGCTAAGTGCGCAGGCATCAAGTCTATGGGTATATATAGCTGGTTAGTGAAGTCAGTATGTTCGTCAGGATAGAAAGAGGCGAACTTAGACTTAAGTTCGCCTAGCCAGAAATGGTGAAACCGTTTAGTGTCGAGTTAAGTCTGATACGTGTCGAATTATTATAATTGTTCAAATTGTGTGAGATCCGGTAGACCATTCCAGCTAAGATACCAGATGAGTTATAATCCCCTTTTTGCCTTCTTTAGGGGTGGTGTTCATACTTAATGTAAAGCGTTTATTACATATTTTTATATTAATAAACAAAGTGAAAGCTGTATTTTTGTGACAAGTTTAAAAGAGGCAAATGTACGTTTTGAGCAAAGTATAGTTACATCATTGGCAAGCGTTTACTATATTTTCATATACATAAACAAAGGCATGATATTTATGACAAGTTATGTTCCAGTAAAGTATAGTTATATCATTGGCAAGCGTTACTATATTTTCATATACATAAACAAAGGCATGATATATGTTTAGTATGATCAAGTTAAAGAAAGTTTATGAACAGAAAGTGAACAGTCTTCCTATGGGAAGTGATCCAGTTGGATAAGGTCCTTATGACAGATGTTACTTGTACAGGATGCCAGATATGGGTGCTACCCATTAGTAAGAGTCTTGATGGCTCGTTAACAGTTGTACAATTAGGATGAGTGACGGCGGTTGCTCGGGGGACTACGCAATCCCCCATGTACCAGTTAAGCGGTATTGATCACGAGGACAATACCCGGTGTTGATCACGAGGACAACATCGTGTCGTGTGGTGTTGATCACGAGGAAAACATCAATGGGTCACGAGGACCAAACTATGCTGAGCGGTATTGATCACGAGGACAATACCAGTTGTTGATCACGATGACAACATCATGCTAAGTGGTATTGCTCACGAGGACAATACCATTAGTGACAAGGATTTGACGGATAAGCGGTACTGATCACGATGACAATACCAACAGTGATAAGAATTGACGGTTAAGCGGTATTGATCACGAGGGCAGTACCAACAGTGAAAAGGGATTGACGGCTACCTTATGAATGTTTTAAACTGTTTTTGAAAAGTGAAGTATGTAAAGTTTTGCCTTAAGGGCAGTATGTATGTATTAGTAAGTATTTTGCATAATTGATTTAAAGTAAACGTTAGAATTCACTCAGCGTTGCTTATTTTTAGTATGCATATCAGTTAAGTGCAGGTGCAGTTGATGGATGTGGATGCTTGGCTTAGCGAGAAGAGTTACCCGAAGATCAGCGTCTGGCATCCCGTTTACGTTTATGTTATGTTTTAATTTGATGTTGTTAAAGACAAATTGTATTAGACATGTTTATGTTTCCTCTGCATATGTTGAAGTTTTAAATCGTTTCCGATGTGTTAATGAATGCCTTATGTTTAAAGTGCTATGTGTTGATGAGTAAATCCAATATGTGAGGCCTCCCGGGTTTGGGGCCTTACATATAACTTGACTCTTGTTGATAGCTTGTAGTTGGTCTAGTCCATGGTTCTCTCCCTATGGCTTCATTTGAAGTTTCTCCTATCTTTCCATCTGTATAAGTTCTCTTATGTTCGTGATCCATAAAGCTACTTTCATGTTTATAAAAATTAGAGATCATTGTGTCTCCTTTGACTATGTTTTTTACAAATGGTAAATTAAAAGTTTCTTGTAGTTTGTTGTAACTTTCTTCATATGTCATACCTAAAATAAGCATGCATTCAACTATCATGTCGTCTACTTCTTCTTGAATATTTATCTCTATAAATTTTCTATTTATTATTTGTTCAAAAGATTTGTTAGTTTCTTCTGTTTTGAAGGTCGTGTTAGTTTCTTCTTCTGGATAACTGTGATATTCTAATGAACTGTAATCTATATCTTCTTGCTCAAATTTTGTAAATTCAGAATTTATTTCATCTTCACTTTCTTCATTTTCTATATCATATATAGGCTGGTCGTATTCAGAGTCGTCGTCTGATTCTAAATTCATAAAATTATACTGTGGTTCATTTGTTTGTTCTTTAGAACAACTACTTTCTTCATATTTATTATATTCCTGTTTAAAGTTTGTAAATCTTGAACTTTGTATTCCATCTATTCCTTCATATATATGGCTCTTTTTTGGAATTAAAGTTGAGTTTTTATTTTCTGTTAAATCGCTTATTTGCCATTCTAATCCTGTTAATTCTTCAGGATCTATTTTAACAGGTTCAATCATTTGTATAGATTTTGACGCAATTTTATTTACTATACCTTCTATATTTACTTTATATTTCATTCCTGATCTATTACTACCATTTCCTAAGACTCCTACGTTTATTACTATGTTATTTCCTTCGTAGTTTTCATATCCTTTGGTTTGTAGGGCTATTTTTAGTTTCTGTAAGTATTTAATGTCTTTTAAGATTTCAGGTGTACAATAAAATAAGGCTGCATTATTTAATGTCTAAATTTTCTATAAGCTTTTTAATTTATTCTGTTTCTTTAGCTATTAGTTGTATTATTTTTTTCAATAAGTGTTTATTATTTATAGATTCTTTTTGTAGACTGAATCATAGATTTATAATAAGATCAGTAATACTATTTAGATGTGTATTATCTGTATGGAGACTATGTGTATGTAGTTCTTTAAATCTACAAATATGATTATAGTAGCTATTACTTATATTCTTAACTTCGCTTCTTTCTGCAAATTCTAAGTTTAAGAATTCGAGTTTCTTGAATACTTTTGATGATTCAATAATTTTAAAAAGAATCTGATTTCTCTTAAAAAGCACCTTATCTCTTTAGTTTTTTCATAAAATATTTTTCTATATCCCAATCATAATAAAAATAAAGTAAATAAAACAAGAAAGAAACAAAAAAATCTTTGATAAATAATCTAGATTAGTAACCAAAGCAATTTTTTCCTTAATCTTCACCTAAACGGGTTTCCATATAAATAGGACTTAAGCATATCAAGTTGCCTGACATGGACCTGTCTTAGTCTTTTAGATATTAGGAAAGCCTTTGCTCTTTAGGATCTCTTAAGAACTCATAAATGCTTGAGAACTCTCGAGAACTAATCAAAAAACCAATTAAAACAATTTTTTTTTGTTTTCACTACCTTTATTATTAAAATACAATATAAAAAATAATTTATCTCTACATTTAACTCATCTCTTCTTTCTAAATTATTCTTAAAAAAATTTATACACATGTGTAAGTGGTAAACTTACACATGTGTAGATTTACTTTAATATATGAATAAATGTAAATTTACATATATAAATTCATTTTTTTATGTTGTATTCTAATAATAAAGGTAGTAAAAACAAAAAAAAAATGATTTTGATTGGTTTTTTGACGAGTTCTCGCGAGTTCTTAAAATATTTAGAAGTTATCAAATGATCAATTCCCTATATATATATATATATATATATATATATATATATATATATATATACACACACACAAATGTAACTATGAAAAATTATGAACAAAAACTCCATGATTTACTCTTTTTGTTATTTGTACGAATTCTCTTTGAACGTACGATATGCTACCCATCTTTTCTTTTTCTCAAGATCACGATCAAGATCATGAAATTCATTTTCTCTAAAAAGGAATGTTCTGTATTTTGAAAATTAGAAATTGGGTCAGATATTATACTTTTAAAAATAATTCTAACAAATCACCATAAAAGTAAATCGTGATTGTGTTTTATGACTATAAAGATATATATTTGTGTTTTTTTAATGGTTGTAAATGTATAAGAGGTTTCTAAAAATGTAACAAAACATGTTTTATATATTTAATTGTTAATGAATTACAATATTACTTTAGCTTATATATAACTAGCTTAGAATCTCGTGTATTACACGATATTGTATATTAAAAAAGATAAAACTTATAAATTTGTAAATACGTCCTAATTTGTCAGACTATTATGATCGTATCGAGATATATCAAGTAGAAATGTGTGTGCATATTACGAGTTAGTATTTATTTAATTAGTTATATTTTGATTTCCTACTATATATTTTCTTATTTAATATAATTAGTATTATTCTTTAATAATATATTAAAGAATATCATTATTATTTAATAAGAAAAAGACGCATTTATTAGGAGAGAGAATCAAAAAAACCAATATGAGAAGGCATGAGTAAGTGACAGGTGTCCATATCAAACTTTTATTTATTAGTATAGATGTATAGGTTTTATTTATTACTTTAAAAATATAAAAGAGCATTTAAATCATTAATGTATAAAAGTTGGCCCGTAGACTTCAATTTGAAAACGCTACATCATATATAAAAACACTAGTTTAGAACCCCGTGTCTACACACGGGGTGAATAATATCAATACATAAAATTTTTAAATCTTTATGTATATATTTTACAGGTGTAAAAATGTATTAAATATAATAAGGATAGAAAACAAAATTTAAAATATGTAAAAATTAATATATAATTGGGTTTCGAAAAAACGTTAATTACTATTTAATTTAATTTGACTTTCATTTACTATTTCATTAAAAATAAAAGTTACATAATTAGATTTCAAAGTTTCTTATATTAAGTGATAATTTAAAATAAATGTGTTTTATTAGTATAATTAGTATTTTCTTTAAAAAAATAATTATTATTAAAAGACAGAGGTGTATTTAATGAGAGAGAGATGCGGGAAAAAATGATGAGAATGAATATGGAGGCGACACGTGGCATTAAAAAACCTTTATTTATTATATAGTATAGATTTCCTTGATATTTAATTTGATTTAATTTAAACATTACTCAGTAAAAATCACAACATCATTTACTTATATAAAGTACTGATCTAGGTCTCCGGTACCCGAAGGCTATAAAATTGCTCTACGTATGGGGACTACTAACCACACACGGGAAATGCTAATCGCACTTGGTCATATACGCATCGTATAAGGCAATACGATGCGTATAGCCCTTCACAAATTCCCGTGCCCGACATTCTCTTACAACCTGTCATTCAAACCTCGTATACGCATCGTATAGGTCAATACGATGCAGTTTAGGATACGAGATTCCTTCTGCCACTAAACCCATCATATCGTACCTTATACGCATCGTATTGGGCTATACGATGCGTATAGGGCCCAAATTTTGTGTATTTAACAATGCAGAATTCCCATTCGAACCGAACGAACGAACGTATGCTTTCCAAAAAAACTATAAACATGTCTTGGTGGTGGGATGGTAACTACGGTTTTCAGTTATATTCTAACGAGTCGGTGGAAAACAACCCGCAAAGTTCTGGCGTTCAAGAAGTGAACCGGGAGGAGGTCTCGTCCGACGTTTATTCTCATCAACGGGTAAGGCTTCCGGATTTGAACGAGCCACTGAGCAATCCCGAGTTCGTATACGGTGAACCGTCTTACCTTACACAGCCCACGAACGACTACGTATACGGTGAAGTCTCATACCCGACACAACAAACCGACGACTACGTATACGGTGAAGTCTCATACCCGACACAACAAACCGAAGACTTCGTGTTCGAAGACGAGGAACAAAACCATCAAAACGTGTCGTATAAAACTGACCAGAATTTTCAGTCTCGTGAACAGTTGGTGGATTGGGAGGTCAGGATAGGACGTGAGAATGGTTACGTCCTTGTCACCCGACGATCGAGGAGAAAAGGCGACGATCCGACGGAACCGTTTATCAAGGTGTGGCTTATGTGTGACTGTCACGACGAACGTGCGTCTACTGCCACGGTTAGACGTGCCGGTAGCAAGAAAATAGGTTGTCCCTTTAAATTAGAAGGAGAGTACCAAGAAAATACTGGTGATTGGAAATTAACGGTGAAGGATGACAGTCATAACCACGATCCTAGTCAACATCTTGAGGCACACTCCTTTGCGAGGAGACTGTCTCAGTCGGAACAACTTTTGGTGGCGAAGTTGTATTCGCAAAACATGTTGCCACGAAACATTCTGGCAACTATAAGGGAACAAAACCCAGAGAGTAGTTGCATTAAAAAGGACATTTATAATGCGATACAAAAGATAAAAAACGAAACGAATGTCGGTGAAACTCCAATGCAGATTCTAGAAAACCTGCTTTCTTCTAAAAAAATACGTCTACTATACTCGGGAAGATCCTGCCACAAATATTGTGGAGGAGATATTCTTTGTTCATCCGAAATCGTTTGAGATGTGGCGTGCATTCCCGCACGTGTTGATGATCGACGCAACTTACAAAACAAACATGTATAGACTTCCATTTGTCCAAGTGGTCGGTGTGACCTCCACACACCAGTCGTTTTGCGTCGCTCATGCATTTGTATCAAAAGAACGAGAGGAAAACTTCGTCTGGGTGCTACTGCAAATAAAAGCAATGTTGCAAAAGTGTATGGAGCCGCGTGTGATAGTAACAGATAGGGACAAAGCTCTTATGAACGCATGTGATAAAATATTTCTGGATTGTTCGAAGAACCTATGTCGGTGGCACATACACGAGAATATCGCAAAACATTTCTGGGCATCATTTACAGACGAAGACTGGGCAAATTTCAAGTATTCATGGTCGGTATTATGTGAGTCTCCCACGCCAGATATATACCAGTACAACTTCAACCGGCTTTACGAACGACTGTATGCTGCCAAACGAGGAAGTAAGTTTTGAATATTTAATATTTTCAGTATTGAATAATTATTAAATATTTAAATATTTATTCAATATTTTTTCAGGAGTTATACATTATGTGACTAAAAATTGGTTGGACCCGTATAAAGAAAAGTTTGTATCCGCCTGGTCCAACAAAAACCTCAATTTTGGTCAACAAACAACGAACCGAGTCGAGAGCCAGCATTCGCTCTTAAAGAGTTATCTTAGAAATGCTAACAGCTCCCTAGATAGACTTGTTGGGTTTGTTGATGAAATTGTAACAGATCAATATTATCAATTACAGTTTACGTTTGGAACAAGCCTCATAAGAAAAATGGATAGCCACATAGCTATTGAATTGTTTGATAACCTGCACGGCAAGGTTTCACATAAAACTCTAAATTTGTTAGAAAATGAGTGGTACAAGTTATCACATATACGGAAACAAAATGCAACGTGTGGTTGCCAACTTTTCAGTAGTTGTGGGTTGCCGTGTGCTTGTCGTCTGGCAAGTATCGAAGCTACATGTAAACTGTTTTGACTTTGGAATTTGTGAATGTTTAATTTTCAAAATTTTCTGACTATTTTGTTTTAATACAGGTGGCAGAATCCCGCTAGATGCGTTGGACGTCTTCTAGAGGAAACTTGATTTAAAATCGTCGTTTGTCGATGATGAAAATGTAGACGTGGATAAAGTACTTGGTCAAGTGAGAAACAAAATTATGTCAGAACCTAATCAGGTCAAAAAAAGTATGCTGTCAAGAATCGCAGGGGTGGTCTTTCCGAGCAAAAGTAACAAGAAAGCGCCTGTGGCACAAGAAGATACTTGCGGTCGTCCAACTTTGAAAAAGCAACAACAAAGGAAACAGGATGTCGCGAGAAACAGCTCATTCACAGGATCCCAACAAAGCAAATGTGACCCTGCGAGACACAGCTCGTACACTGCGTCACAAGACACGATACAAGCGAGTTCGGTCATTCAACACCGTCGTCCAACGAAGGGTAAAGGAAAGCAACCACAAGATGATAACGCCTATCTTGGTTTTCCATTGATTATGGGGAAAGATGCGGTTAACAATATAAATTGTTTTAAGGATTCGATACTGTCTGTCTTTTATCCGTACATTTCACATATACAGGATGTAAATCCCGACGGTAACTGTGGTTTTCGATTGGTAGCTTTGGGCTTAGGGTTAAATGAAAACCGGTGGCTTTTTATCAGACAACAACTTCTACAGGAGATGGACAATAAAGAGAAATGGTGGAGAACTGTTTTTGACAGAGTCGCCTTTCAAGAGTATGATATGCTACGTCACACAATAGATTGGTAGGATGTGAAAGCCGCACCAGTTAGTCGTTGGATGTCGATGCCATACACAGGACTCCTAATTGCTCAAAGATCTGGAGTGATTGTTCATCTTTTAAGCATCGCCGGTAATCAAACATTTCTTCCATTGTGGTTTGGTCCAAACGTTCACGCTCAACATCAAACTATATCATTAGTTCACGTCAACAGGGCTCATTTCATCCACGTTAAGTTAGACGGAGATTTTCCGATTCCCACGCCGAATGCTCTTTGGAATTTGCACCGAAATGATGATGCAGCAAAATGGGAAAATATATACAGTGATCGTATTGAACGATTTAAGAAAATAATGGCTACTAATGGATCTACATTTCCACAATACTTCACGACTCACGGATGATGCTTTATTAGTTTTTTATTAATTTTAAGTATAGGGTCAATTTAATTATTTTAAATTTTAATTATTTGTAAATTTAATTATTTTAAATTAATTTTAAGTTAATTATAATTAATATTTTATTAGTTTTTGATTAATTTTAATTAAATATAACTAATTTTAATTTAATATTCTATACGCCACGTATAGGGCCATACGTGGCGTATAGACTTGAACAAGATATTTTAAAGGTTATACGCCATGTATAGGTCAATACGTGGCGTATAGCCACTTGATATACCAGGAAAACGCAGCGTACAGACCCAAAACAAACAAACACAAACCAATACGCATCCGGCAAAAAAGCTCGTTGATTAGGATTGTCGTCTCAAAAAAACTTCGAAAAGATACGTCTCTACACTCACAATCATTAATGTTAGGTTTATATTGAATATTAGCGGGTAAAACTGGGTAGATTAGCGATTTTTAGGTTTGAACTTAAGAACTATACGCACGTATAGGGCCATACGTGGCGTATAGTTCGTCTTAGGAAGACGATGAAGCCATACGCCACGTATAAGTCTATACGCTGCGTATGGCTAGGATTACCCGGTCACTTGCCTGCGTATGGCCTGGTTTGGGTCGCGTATGGCTTGGTTTACCCGGCAACTCGCCCGCGTATGGCTTAATTGGCATGCGTATGGCTTATTTTGCCCGGCAACCGCCTATACGCCACGTATAAGCCTATACGTGGCGTATAGGTTTTTAAAAAATTAATAATTATTATTATTATTTATTATTTAATATTTAATATTTAAAATAAAAAAAAATAATTATTATTATTTATTATTTAAAATTTAAACAATATATTATTATTATTTATTATTTCAATTAAAAACAATATATTATTATTATTTATTATTTAAATTAAAAACAATATATTATTATTTATTATTTAAAATTTAAATAATATTATATTATTATTTATTATTTAAAATTTAAACGATATATTATTATTATTTATTATTTAAATTAAAAAAATTAAAAACAATTAATTATTATCATATATGGCGGATCGTGATGATGATATTGAGATGGATCAGCTAGACGATCTTGCGCACTACCCTTTTTCTGGATTTTCCGCCCCGATACGGAGGCTTATTCCCGTTGCCAGAAGCTCCGGGAGGTGCAGATGGGTCCAGGTACGGCGGTGGATTGGGCCCTCCTCGAGGAGGTGCAAGAGGCCGAGCGAGCTAGGGCCATCATCGGTCAGGACACGCCATGGTCGCGTCTTTTGACCTTTCTTTTGAGGAGACATACCGAGAGCTGGTCATCGAGTTTCTTTCGACGTTCATCTACTCAGAGACTGGGCTGCAGCCTCTACCCGGGGAGGCGCCGGATATTGATCCGGATCGTATTTCTTTTTCTATTTTCGGGGTCGTTTACCGTCAGACCCTCCGTCAGTGGGCCGTCACGACGGGCTTATACTACGAGCCTGAGACGGTCACGCCGCTTTTCACCGAGGCGGTGACGGAGGTGGACAAGGAGGAACTCCTTGTTTTTTGGGGCTTGATTTCAGAAAGTCCTTGGTTGGGTACCAAGGGGAGGGTCTCGGGTATTAGAGACCCTTTGTATAGATATCTACACCGGCTTATTTTGACGTCGATCGCACCGCGTCTGAAAAGCCGTGAGTGGTGCACTGATAGAGATCTTTTTCTTCCTTTTCTGCCTGCTTACTGTGAGGCGGTGCGAGCTGTCCACGAGCATGGCGCTTTATTTTGCTTCTGCCTATATGCGACAGAAGCGCGGACTTTTATATGGCGGTGCTTTCATCACGCATATCATGCGGTCGGTCATACTATTTGACGACCATGAGCCTGCGATGTTACCACCCATTACCCCTGTCCGATTAGACCGTCGCACGGCGAGTGGTATGCGCATCACGCACCGATTCCCGCAGGGCCTTCGGTTCGTGGGGGCCGTCCAGGACCAGGTTTGGGTCCCGGTGCCGTTGTCGCAGATGCCTGGACAGGGGGACCCGCCTATGCCTCAGTCGCTACAGGGTTTGGCGATTTAGGACGAGCCGCCACACGTCGAGCAGGTCCACGAGCATCCGCCACCGCATCCCCGACACGTACGTCGGTCTGTTAGGCTGGATAGGGCTACCCAGGCATTGCTTGATGGCCTTGTTGCCGACTCACGGCGACAGGGTCGTCAACTCGATCGCATGGAGGACCTGATGATGTGGGCGGTTGGACAGCTCGTGAATCAGTCACGAGCCGCCGGCATCGAGCCACCCCCACTACCACCGCCACGTCATTATCCGGACGACCCCGTTCAGGGTGAGGGCAGGGCGGGTCAGGGTGACGCCGGAGCCGGTCAGGGTGACGGCAGAGCCGGTTAGGTTTAGTTCTTTTATTTGTATTTTGTTTCTTTATTTGTTATGTATGTAAAACATTTTGATGTATATATTTAATTTTTTGATGTAATGTATATAATTTTAGTTTATTTGTTTGGTTGTAATGTTTAATATTTTGTTTGGTTTGTAATGTTTAATATTTTGTTTGGTTTGTAATGTTTAATATTTTGTTTGATTAACAAACTTATATTAACAAAATTATATAAATTAAAATAAAAATAAACAAAATATAAATAAAATAAAAAATATATAATTAAATAAAAAATACCTATACGTGGCGTATAGGTCAATACGCCACGTATAGGATTCATAAAACTCCCAAATCTTCCAACTTTTGAATCAAAAATATAACCCGTGCCTCATACGCTGCGTATAGGTCAATACGCCACGTATTGGACCAGCCGTCAGACAGAGAATGACACGTGGCATTCTATTGGCAGTGACTGAACTCTATACGCCCTCGTATTGCCCTATACGAGGGCGTATAGGGCGGCGACGGATCCAATTAGCAATATTCCGTGTGTGGTTAGAATCACCCTTACGTATTCATTAAAAGTCATTTATAGGCTTTAATTACTAATCAATCAATTCGTCACATGTTACCATTATAGGTTGTACATAATAATTATGTTCACTTTTTATAATTGTGTTTGGTATTTAATGCTTCTTGTAATTATATTCGTTTGATCAAAATCTTTTTTTAACAACCACTTAATCAACTAATGAGTCTTAGATCAATTGATTTGATAGTAGACATCCTCATGGCCTTTTAATATATATATATATATACACACACACTATATAATAAATAAAGGTTTTTCATGTCACGTGTCAGCTTCATATTTATTTTTATCATTTTTTTTCCGCATCTCTCTCTTATTAAATACATCACTCTTTTAATAATAATATATTTTAAAACAAAATACTAATTATAGTAATAAAGCACATTTATTTTAAAGTATCCCTTATTATAAGAAACTTTGAAATCTAATTATGTAAATTTTATTTTCAATCAAATAGTAATGAAAGTCAAATTACATAAAATAGTAATTAACATATTTTCGAAACCTAATTATATACTAATTTTTACATATTTTAAATTTTGTTTTCTATCCTTATTATATGTAATACATTTTTACAAATGTAAAATATTTACATAAATATTTAACAATTTTATTTATTGATATATTTCAACCCGTGTGTAGTACACGGGTTCTAAACTAGTATATATATATGGGGATGTTCAAATAAAAAGTGCAATTTGGTTAAGAAGCCTAAGAAGCAATCTCATCCATTCAATTGAATGATCAAGGGTAGAGATTTAAGTGTAGGAAAAATAAACGGTTGAAGGGTATTTAAGTAATAGCCACTTTTTTTACTTTTTTTAAATTCCTCAACTTTTTTTAAACGTTCATTAACGTTTGCATAGGACATTATTTTTTTTATAAAAAACTACACCATAAAATCGAGCGTTTTTTTATCTTTAATTTGAGTATAGTCTTGGTATATTTTTTTGTAAAAACAAAATCGACACTTAATGAAATTGTGCCACTTTACGTAAATGTGCTGTTTTATGGTAAAACAACACAATTTAGCACATTAAAAATTTGCTAGTTTCTGGTAAAAAACACAATTTACGTAAATATGTTGTTTTCTTTAATTTGTGCTACTTTTAGTTAATTATTATGTGCCTAATTTGATAGCATTCTTAAAAAAAAAATTAAAGCATTCATACACCAACAAAACGGTTCAGTGGTAGGCAACAAAAAGTTTATGCATCAAAATGTTGTTTTATGCTAGTTTGTTTTGTACTGGTTTGATATACTAGTTTTGTTGTGGTGGTTTTGTTTGTGCTTGGTTAGCTAAGAAGAGCAAGTTACACAATTAACCGTATTGTTTTGTTGTTGTTTTATAGTAAAACAGCACAATTAATTTTTATGTTTGGTGTTGTTTTATGATAAAGCAGCACACTTACTTGTGTTGTTTTACAATGCAGCACAGTTAATTGTGTTATTTTACTAGAAACCAGCACATTTACGTGAAGTAGCACAATTTCATTAAGTGTTGATTTTGTTTTTACAAAAAAATATAGCAATACTATACTCGAATTAAAGGTAAAAAATGCTCGATTTTATGGTGTAATTTTTAAAAAAAAATAAGGTCGTATAAAAAAGTTATGTACATTTAAAAAAAGTGAGGGTGTTTGAAAAAAGTTGTCACACCCCGCCAAGGCGGAAACGCGAGGCGTAACGTTCACTGGTTTCCAAAGCATATGAATACCGAAAACACATACATAATGATTGGATACATAATCAAATTTAAAGTTTTACATCCCAAAATATCCATTTGAGTTTACAAAAGATTAAGATTTCACAAATATGACCCATAACGATGAGTTATACAAGGGAAATCTCCCAAAAAGCCGTATCCGTTTAGGTATGCATGTAATCCTACATTGCAAACCATTGCGACCACGTTCAATTTCCTGAAAAACATACTTAAAAAGTGTCAACACGAGATTGGTGAGTTCACAGATTTTGTCAACTATTCTTGTAGTTCCAACGTTTACAAACGTTCAATTGAATAAGTTTTTCCGATCAATAGTGTATATATATATAACCAATGAATTGAACATTTCCTGACCAATTGACCCCATTTGTAAGCTTGCAAAGAATACAAATAATATGTAATGCACCAGACTGTAACCAAACCATGACAAATGAATGCCCCTCCCTCGCTAAACCACGAGAATAAGACAATATGCGGTCATTCGGCCATGTGGACCCCTGGCTAGCGCGACTAACCATGACAGGGGGCGTCACCCACAATAGTACTATTCATATAATCCTAGGCTAAGTCCATAGCTAATGGTTACAAAAAGTGTTAATCCGGGGACTTTAAGCGCTATATTGTTCCGCCAATGCACACATACGGTCTGATCATTGTTCATTCATTTATATACGGAAAATTGTTACAAGTATGTTTACTCCCCAAAACATTTCAAAAACATAGAAAAAGGGGACAGTGAAACTCACCTTGACAGAGTGAATGCTAGCAAATACTTGAATAACTCTAAACCCCGCTTATCCGTACCCTAATTACACAAGGATACCTATATGTTAAGACTACCCGTCTTAAACACAAGTTGTTCACCCGACTTAACGAATCCCGTTAACTACGTCTTTGTTTAATAAAACTATGTTTTAATGTGACGACTCGTTGTTGATTATTATTCCAGTCTAGACGCTTACTTATTTTCCGAGAAAATATTATATTTTCATATTGGTGACTAGTTACGTTAATCAAAAATAAATATTATTTTTGCAACATCTTATAATATATTTATATTATAATCCACGTATATCTATATGATTATTTCTTACCAATAATTATATAATATAACAAATATCGTTCAAGTACGTTCTACGCATGTCAATTATCCTACGTGCACATAAACCATGTTAACACGTTCACATGCAGCTACTTGTTCCGAACGACATTTCTTAATTTGTTTTCATTTAACATGCATTTGTTTCTCTCAATATGCGCACACAAGTATAACCATATTTCAACATGCCCTTAACTATGTTTCATGATAACATGCATTTATTTATTTATTTATTTATTTTTCAACTTCATATACCCAGGTCAACGTTCCTTGTTATCAAATATAACCAAGTTATAACCATATATATATAATTTCCATTATTTAGCCCTTTCATAACTTATTCCGAGTTATCAATTTTTCTATCAAGCACATATATATATATATATATATATATATATATTTACATGCATATGTTTAACAACTTTCCAAGTTCTACCATTTATGTTCAGACACACATATATCTATATGTGTCGGTTTCTAAACAAGTATACATACACTAGATCATTCATCCAAATATACGTTTAACCCCTTTATATGAACACATCCTTTCATGCTTAACAATTTTCCAAGTTACCAAACTTAAACACACACACACAAACATATATATATATATATATATATATGTTTAATACAATTTTATATATATACACATATATTTTAGTTTTTCATGTCTTGAATCTCATCATCATACGAATCAACAACAACTTGACATAAATGATCAAAACAACTAATTACGCATATAGTCTCATTATTTTCGGCCCATATATATATATATATATATATATATATATATATATATATATATATATATATATATATATATATATATATATATAAAATGTAGTTTTTAAACTTAATAAAGTTAAGCTTTTATAAAAACTTATTAACTCTTTAGATCTCTTTGATTTTTATGGTGAACAACATGTTTTAATCAAGAATATAAAGATGAAAATAAAGGATTTGAGTCGGGTTCTCACCACTAGTCAAGCTAGGTGAAGATCTATCAGTAGAAGATGACATATGCTCTTTTGCTATCAAGACCCGACTTTTAGCCCCAAACTTCCTTGACTCTCCAATCTTCTAACTTAATCTTTCTAAATTTTGCTCTTGGATGACAATGATGGAAATGTGAATGTGTGTGCATATGTATCGATATATATAAGGGGAAGATGTAGAGGTTGGTTGAGTGTTAGGTTCACCAAAATCATCTCCATTCATGTTAAGATGATGGATGGACATATGGATGTAATAACACTTGAAAGAGCATGGCCTTATGACACCATCATTAGATTAGGTTGGAGTTTTGGGTGGGTGGCCCCACTTGGGTGGCTCTCGGCCGAGAAGGGGGGTTAGAGGGGGGGGGGGGGTGGGTCTTGTTCCAACTTGTGGTCTTAGTCTAGTAATTAGTTGAATGGTTTTTAGGTAGGGTATACTCGGTATGTGATCCTGTGATCTAATACTCGGTGTCCGAACTTTTAAATGTCAAAAACCCTATATATTTTGTATCTTGACTATTTTTTATAGTCTACTAATTAAACCCGTCATAGTTAATATCTTAACTATAATATATATGTATACACACAAAAATAACTTGTCACCATGAAATAAACATTTTTGCGTCCACTTTTAATAGTTTTGCCACCAATATTTAAGTTTTTATATCAAGACGTATTACTAGACTTTACTGGAATAAAAATCTTGTTAATCACCAACGAACGCACCTTGCGGGTTATTATTGTTTATTTCCAAGTAATTATTAAAATTACTAAAACAATTTGTGTGTTCCTTTGCTAGACTCCTTGACAATGCTATGTCAAAATAATAAACCAGAAAATATAAATCATGAACGTCAAATTATGTGATATGGATATTGACTTGAAATGCTGGGTGTCACATTCTCCCCATGTTAAAGAGAATTTCGTCCTGAAATTCAGTTTGTGTCATCTTGACTTGGAGTGTTCGTGAACAAGGATGGGTACTTGGCTTTCATTTCATCTTCTCGTTCCCACGTATACTCGGGGCCACGCTTTGAATTCCAACGTACGTTAAAGAATTTAACACGGCTACGCCTTGTTTTCTGAACTTTCCAATCTGTGACTTCAACTGGTTCCTCAATGAAGTGCAGCTTGTCATCTATGTGATTCTCTTCAGAAGGTATAATTAATGTCTCGTCTGATAAACACTTCTTGAGATTTGACACATGAAACGTATCATGTACATTGTTTAGTTCTTGCGGTAACTTGAGCTTGTATGCTATAGGGTCAACCCTATCCAATATTTCAAATGGTCCAATGTACCTAGGGTTAAGCTTTTCACGGTTGTCGAATCTTGCAACTCCCTTCCAAGGGGAGACCTTCAACATGACCCGGTCCCCAACTTGGAATTCTAATGGTCTTCGTCTGTTATCCGCGTAACCCTTTTGCCTGTCACGGGCGGCCTTCAGACGATCCTTGATTTTGAAAATCTTGTTAGTGGTCTCCTGAATAACCTCAGGACCAGTTAAATGCTTGTCGCCAACCTCCGCCCAACATAGCGGTGAACGACACTTTCGACCATACAAAGCCTCAAACGGAGCGACTTTGATGTTGGTGTGGTAACTGTTATTGTTATGAAAACTCAGCCAACGGAAAATGAGTATCCCAATTACCTCCGAAATCAATTTCACACGCACGGAGCATATCCTATAAAGTTTGAATGGTCCTCTCACTTTGACTTTCTATTTATGGGTGATATGACGTGCTCATGTCAAGACGTGTGCCCATGGCTTCTTGTAATGATTACCAGATTCTAGACATGAATCTGCTGTCTGTATTAGAGATAATAGAAATTGGAACTCCATGCCTAGCCACAATTTCCTTGATATAAAACCTTGCAAGTTTCTTGGTTTTATCCGTCTCTTTGATGGGTAGAAAATGAGCTGATTTCGTCAAACGATCGACAATTACCCATATGGCGTCATACCCGCTCGACGTCTTGGGTAACTTTGTAATGAAATCCATGGAAATCTGTTCTCACTTCTATTGAAGTATCTCGGGTTGTTGTAACAATCCCGACGGTTTCTGATGTTCCGCCTTTACTTTTGAACACGTCAGGCATTTACCGACATAAATAGCAATCTCTCTCTTCATGTTCGGCCACCAATAGAGTTCTTTCAGATCCTTATACATTTTATCCGAACCTAGGTGAATGGAGTACCTGGACTTGTGGGCTTCGTCCATAACCAACTCCCGTAAGTTACCAAAACATGGTACCCAAATTCTATTCATGAAGTATAAAGTATCATCTGATTTTAGCTCTAACTGTCTGATCATTCCTCGTAAAGCTTCATTCTGAATGTTCTATTCTTTAAGTGCCTCTTGTTGTGCCATCCGGATTTGAGTCGTGAGACTCATATGAATTGTCAGTCCTAGGTCACGAACGCGAAGAGTTTTAACTCGCTCCTTATGACTCAAGGCATCTGCTACGAGGTTCGCCTTACTAGGGTGATACTTGATATCGCAGTCGTAATCATTTAGTAGTTCTACCCAACGGCGCGGCCTCATGTTAAGTTCTTTCTGATTAAAGATGTTTTGGAGACTCTTATAATCTGTAAAGATAGTACATTTTGTATCATTTAAATAATGTCTCCAAATTTTGAGTGCAAACACGACACCACCCAATTCCAGATCGTGAGTAGTATAATATTTTTCATGGACTTTCAACTGTCTAGATTCATATGCTATGACTTTTTCTTTCTACATCAGTACACATCCCAGACCTTGGTGTGATGTGTCGCAGTACACGACGAAATTGTCGGTTCCCTCAAGAAGTGATAGGATTGGTGCACTTCAAAGCTTCTGCTTCAGCAATTGAAAAGCTGATTCTTGTTTATCAGTCCAATCAAAATTTTTGTCCTTCTGGGTTAACGTGGTCATAGGCAGGACTATTTTTGAAAAATTCTCGATGAAACGCCTGTAATAGCCTGCCAAACCCAGAAATTGACGCACCTCAGTCGGAGTTCTTGGTGCTTCCCAGTTTTTGATAGCTTCAATCTTGGACGGATCCACGTGGATACCCTTCTTATTGATGACATGTCTGAGAAAATGAAGCTCTCGGATCCAAAACTCACACTTAGAGAATTTGACATAAAGCTTCTCATTCCTGAGTAGTTCCAAGATTAATTTTATATGATGTTCATGTTCCTCCTTGGTTCGTGAATATATGAATATGTCATTGATAAACACAATCATGAATTTATCCAAGTATGGCTTGCACACGCGGTTCGTGAGATCCATGAATACTGTCGATGCATTAGTCAAGCCAAACGGCATAACCAGAAACTCGTAGTGACCATAACGCGTCCCTTGCACCCATCACAAATGCCATCCCCGGTGCTTGAGCGTTGTCCTGATTCTTCCACTTGGGACAGTCCTTCTTGAAGTGCCTCAGTTCACCAAACGTGAAACATTCTGGTTTCGCTCTACCCGTGCGGTTGGTGTTAGCTCGACAACTCGGTGTGGTGTGACCAAATTTGTCACACTTTCCACACTTGATACACCCACCAGCATGATGATATCACACCTCGGTAGGACCCTTTCATACTCTTTCCTTTCCATGGTGTTGGCCCCAAAGGCCTTCACAGTTTCTTGTTTCTTAAACCCTTGCTTCCTAGACTTATTACTTGAATTTCCCATCAATTTTCTCTTCTCTCCAAATCTACCTTCCTCATTCTCCTTCTTCTCAAACAATCCATTACGTACAACATCATCTCTGATTTTGAATGCTAAGATTATAGCACTATTGGCTTCCATTGGATTTGATGAAGTTACGATGCTGCGAATTTGAGGCGCAAGGCCCCACAAATACCTTTCCACATGCTTATGTTCTGGCGTGACCATCTGCGGTATCAGAATTGCCAGCTCGTTGAAACGATCGGTGTACGCAGCCACATCATCTCCTACCATCTCTCAGTCTTGATCTTTTGTAACTCATTTCGAGGACAGTATTCCTCAATCATCATGTTTTTCAGATCTTCCCATAATAACTGGTATGATGTCTGCCTTCCCAAAGTCTTCACTTGAGAATTCCACCAGGTCAATGCCTTATCGGTGAGCGTACAAGTAGAATACTTCACCATGCAGTCAGCGGTGCACTCACTGATCTCAATCACCGATTCCATCTTTTCTATCCACCTCATCTGGCCTACTGCACCCTCGGTGCCATTGAAGTTGTGAGGGTTGTAGGATAGGAAGGCTTTGTAGGTGCACTTCCTGCTTGAAGCAATTATAGGGTCATAAGTCATTGTTTCAATAACACCATTAATTTGGATCATGACTATGTGTTACGGGTGTGATTATTTATTCTATCACCTCCAGAACCTCCGGCTGTGCCGCTACCTCCTGCACCTCCTCCGTCGGTACCGCAGTCGTTCCCTCCGCCACTATTTCGATTGGCTTCATATTGTTCCATGGCGGCAGCTACCCATTGTGTTATGATATGAGTTACTCCACATTTGGGGAGATCGTCTCGTTGTTATCACCAGTGGTGTCACGGGGCATTCTTCGTTTAGGTGCCATGGTGTTCTTTCTAACATAACCTTTAAAAAGAAACAACATTATATAATAATAATAATAATATAACATGACATAAAGGTTACAACAACATCAAACGTAAATAACCATCATCACAACTTAAACCAACACATAAATAGTTAAAACATACACAGTACATTGTTCCAAAAGATCAAGATACAAAAGAGATGGGTTCATACGACCACATCAGTACTAAAGTTTTGAACTACATAATGTGTTACGGGCACAACCCGCCCATAATAGGTCTAGAAGTAGGAAGGTACTCTTGGTAGGGTAGCAGTTGCAGTGATCATAGCCTCTACACGTGCCTCGGCTAAGGTGGCCCGGAGCTCCACCTCAGTCGCCCTCTGCTTGGCTGCCTCCGTTCTCTACTCAGCAGCCTCCGCTCTCTGCTCGACAATAGTGGTCCTCGACTCCATTTCAGCTATTCTCCTCTCGACCTCCACCAGGCGGTTAGCTTCTTGCTCAAGGGACTGGTCGTATAGCTCCTGATCCTCCATCACTCCCAGAACGTGCAGCTTCAGTTGATGTATGCATGCCATGTCTTCCTGGAGGTATCCCATGTCGGTCTCTAAATAGCTGATCTTCTCCCCATGAGTGTTGCTACGAGTAACTAGTACAGGGATGGTGCATCCTACGCACTCCCCCGTGAGCGGCACGGGTGGTAGTAAGCAGGCTAGCCTAGCAGGGTCGCACGTCGTCGGAAGATCCTCCTCTACCCTCCACTTCCAAATAACCCGGGTCAACCAATCCCAATCGGACACACACACTCAGGGTACTCTGGATGCAGGTACGCCTGAAGATTCTGCCATTTGGTGAACTATTGTTGTATCTAGACAATGCTCGGTCGTCTCGAATGGTGGACTGAAGTTAGGGTGGGGGTTAGTGTGTGACATGACGTGACTACCATATCCGTATGACACGACTAATGGTTATGAAATGCTTATGCAATGAAAACATTTTGATGTTTCATTTAAATTATAGACTAGGTTCAGTTTTAGACTCCTAGTTAGCTATAATCAATGGCTCTGATACCAATCTGTCACACCCCGCCAAGGCGGAAACGCGAGGCGTAACGTTAACTGGTTTCCAAAGAATATGATTACCGCAAACACATACATAATGATTGGATACATAATCAAATTTAAAGTTTTACATCCCAAAATATCTATTTGAGTTTACAAAAGATTAAGATTTCACAAATATGACCCATAACGATGAGTTATACAAGGGAAATCTTCTAAAAAGTCGTATCCGTTCAGGTATGCATGTAATCCTACATTGCTAACCATTGCGACCATGTTCAATTTCCTGAAAAACATACTTAAAAAGTGTCAACACGAGATTGGTGAGTTCACAGATTTTGATCAACTATTCTTGTAGTTCCAACGTTTACAAACGTTCAATTGAATAAGTTTTTCCGATCAATAGGGTATATATAACCAATGAATTGAACATTTCCTGACCAATTGACCCCATTTGTAAGCTTGCAAAGAATACAAATAATATGTAATGCACCAGACTGTAACCAAACCATGACAAATGAATGCCCCTCCCTCGCTAAACCACGAGAATAAGACAATATGCGATCATTCGGCCATGTGGACCCCTGGCTAGCGCGACTAACCATGACTGGGGGCGTCACCCCCAATAGTACTATTCATAGAATCCTAGGCTAAGTCCATAGCTAATGGTTACAAAAAGTGTTAATCCGGGGACTTTAAGCGCTATATTGTTCCCTCAATGCACACATACGCTCTGATCATTGTTCATTCATTTATATATAAAAAATTGTTACAAGTATGTTTCCTCCCCAAAACATTTCAAAAACTTAGAAAAAGGGGACATTGAAACTCACCTCGACACAATGAATGCTAGCAAATACTTTAATAATTGTAAACCCCGCTTATCCGTACCCTAATTACAAAAGGATACCTATATGTTAAGACTACCCGTCTTAAACACAAGTTCACCCAACTTAACGAATCCCGTTAAGTACGTCTTTGTTTAATAAAACTGTGTTTTAATGTGACGACTCGTTGTTGATTATTATTCCAGTCTAGACGCTTACTTATTTTCCGAGAAAATATTATATTTCCATATTGGTGACTTGTTACGTTAATCAAAAATAAATATTATTTTTGCAACATCTTATAATATATTTATATTATAATCCATGTATATCCATATAATTATTGTCTTACCAATAATTATATAATATAACAAATATCGTTCAAGTACGTTCTACGCATGTCAATTATCCTACGTGCACATAAACCATGTTAACACGTCCACATGCAGCTACTTGTTCTGAACGACATTTCTTAATTTGTTTTCATTTTACATGCATTTGTTTCTATCAATATGCGCACACAAATATAACCATATTTCAACATGCGCTTAACTATGTTTCATGATAACATGCATTCATTTATTTATTTATTTTTCTACTTCATGTACCCAGGTCAACGTTCCTTGTTATCAAATATAACCAAGTTATAACCATATATATATAATTTCCATTATTTAGCCCTTTCATAACTTATTCCGAGTTATCAATTTTTCTATCATTCATATATATATATATATATATATATCATGACTTATATACATATATATATAGGGGAAGGTTCCGCTAAGAAGAGGTTTTTCGCTAAGAAACGCTAAGAAGTGGGTCAAACGAACTCCGATTGAGCTCATTCGAGCGGCGTTGGAACCGTCTCATCGAACTCTAACCCGGACCCAAAACCTAAACCCCCCTCCACCCGCACCCCCAAAAACCTAAACCCCCCCTCAAACCCCACCCCGAAAAGCCTAAAACCACCACCCCCACCCCCCAAAAACCTAAACCCCCCCCACCCCACCCCCCCAAAATCCTAAACCCACCCCCACCCACCCCCAAAAACCTAAACCCCCACCCCCACCCCCCAAAAAAAACATAAACCCTAAAATCTAAACCCTAAAAGCTAAACCCTAAGGCTAAAATCCTAAAATTCAACGCTAAGATCTAAATCCTAAAAGCTAAACCCTAAAAGTTAAGATGGTAGAGTTCGACGATACGGTTCCAACGCCGCTGTAATGAGCTCAATCCGAGTTCGTTTGATATCGTTTCTTAATGTTTTTGTCACTTCTTAGAGTTCTTAGCCGAAAACAACTTATTTGATCCTCCCCCTATATATATATATATATATATATATATATATATATATATATATATATATATTTACATGCATATGTTTAACAACTTTCCAAGTTCTACCATTTATGTTCAGACACACATATATCTATATGTGTCGGTTTCTAAACAAGTATACATACCCAAGATCATTCATCTAAATATACGTTTAACCCCTTTATATGAACACATCCTTTCATGCTTAACAATTTTCCAAGTTACCAAACTTAAACACACACACACATATATATATATATATATATATATATATATATATATATATATATATATGTTTCATACAATTTTATATATATATACACATATATTTTAGTTTTTCATGTCTTGAATCTCATCATCATACGAATCAACAACTTGACATAAATGATCAAAACAACAAATTATGCATATAATCTCATTATTTTCGGCCCATATATATATTTATATAAACGTAGTTTTTAAACTTAATAAGGTTAAGCTTTTATAAAAACTTATTAACTCTTTAGATCTCTTTGATTTTTATGGTGAACAACATGTTTTAATCAAGAATATAAAGATGAAAATAAAGGATTTGAGTCAGGTTCTCACCACTAGTCAAGCTAGGTGAAGATATATCAGTAGAAGATGACATATGCTCTTTTGCTATCAAGACCCGACTTTTAGCCCCAAACTTCCTTGACTCTCCAATCTTCTAACTTAATCTTTCTAAATTTTGCTCTTGGATGACAATGATGGAAATGTGAATGTGTGTGCATATGTATCGATATATATAAGGGGAAGATGTAGAGGTTGGTTGAGTGTTAGGTTCACCAAAATCATCTCCATTCATGTTAAGATGATGGATGGACATATGGATGTAATAACACTTGAAAGAGCATGGCCTTATGACACCATCATTAGATTAGGTTGGAGTTTTGGGTGGGTGGCCCCACTTGGGTGGCTCTCGGCCGAGAAGGGGGGTTAGAGGGGGGGGGGGGTGGGTCTTGTTCCAACTTGTGGTCTTAATCTAGTAATTAGTTGAATGGTTTTTAGGTAGGGTATACTCGATATGTGATCGTGTGATCTAATACTCGGTGTCCGAACTTTTAAATGTCAAAAACCCTATATATTTTGTATCTTGACTATTTTTAATAGTCTACTAATTAAACCCGTCATAGTTAATATCTTAACTATAATATATATGTATACACACAAAAATAACTTGTCACCATGAAATAAACATTTTTGCGTCCACTTTTAATAGTTTTGCCACCAATATTTAAGTTTTTATATCAAGACGTATTACTAGACTTTACTGGAATAAAAATCTTGTTAATCACCAACGAACGCACCTTGCGGGTTATTATTGTTTATTTCCTAGTAATTATTAAAATTACTAGAAAAATTTGTGTGTTCCTTTGCTAGACTCCTTGACAATGCTATGTCAAAATAATAAACCAGAAAATATAAATTATGAACGTGAAATTATGTGATATGGATATTGACCTGAAATGCTGGGTGTCACATTCTCCTCATGTTAAAGAGAATTTCGTCCTGAAATTCAGTTTGTGTCATCTTGACTTGGAGTGTTCGTGAACAAGGATGGGTACTTGGCTTTCATTTCATCTTCTCGTTCCCACGTATACTCAGGGCCACGCTTTGAATTCCAACGTACGTTAAAGAATTTAACACGGCTACGCCTTGTTTTCTAAACTTTCCAATCTGTGACTTCAACTGGTTCCTCAATGAAGTGCAGCTTGTCATCTATGTGAATCTCTTCAGGAGGTATAATTAATGTCTCGTCTGATAAACACTTCTTGAGATTTGACACATGAAACGTATCATGTACATTGTTTAGTTCTTGCGGTAACTTGAGCTTGTATGCTACAGGGCCAACCCTAGCCAATATTTCAAATGGTCCAATGTACCTAGGGTTAAGCTTGCCACAGTTGCCAAATCTTTCAACTCCCTTCCAAGGTGAGACCTTCAACATGACCCGGCCCCCAACTTGGAATTCTAATGGTCTTCGTCTGTTATTCGCGTAACACTTTTGCCTAACACGGGCGGCCTTCAGACGATCCTTGATTTTGAAAATCTTGTCAGTGATCTCCTGAATAACCTCAGGACCAGTTAAATGCTTGTCGCCAAAATCCGCCCAACATAGCGGTGAACGACACTTTCGACCATACAAAGCCTCAAACGGAGCGGCTTTGATGCTGGTGTGGTAACTACTATTGTTATGAAAACTCAGCCAACGGCAAATGAGTATCCCAATTACCTCCGAAATCAATTGCACACGCATGGAGCATATCCTCTAAAGTTTGAATGGTCCTTTCACTTTGACCATCTGTTTGTGGATGATATGTCGTGCTCATGTCAAGATGTGTGCCCATGGCTTCTTGTAATGATTACCAGATTCTAGACACGAATATGTTGTCTCTATCAGAGATAATAGAAATTGGCACTCCATGCCTATCCACAATTTCCTTGATATAAAACCTTGTAAGTTTCTCGGTTTTATCCGTCTCTTTGATGGGAAGAAAATGAGCTGATTTCGTCAAATGATCGACAATTACCCATATGGTGTCATACCCGCTCGACGTCTTGGGTAACATTGTAATGAAATCCATGGAAATCCGTTCCCATTTCCATTGAGGTATCTCGGGTTGTTGTAACAATCCTGAAGGTTTCTGATGTTCTGCCTTTACTTTTGAACACGTCAGGTATTTACCGACATAAATAGCAATCTCTCCCTTCATGTTCGGCCACCAATAGAGTTCTTTCAGATCATTATACATTTTATCCGAACCTTGGTGAATGGACTACCTAGACTTGTGTGCTTCATCCATAACCAACCCCCGTAAGTTATCAAAACAAGGCACCCAAATTCTATTCATGAAGTATAAAGTATCATCTGATTTTGGCTCTAAGTGTCTGATCATTCCTCGTAAAGCTTCATTTTGAATGTTCTCTTCTTTAAGTGCCTCTTGTTGTGCCATCCGGATTTAGTAGTTCTACCCAACGGCACTGCCTCATGTTAAGTTCTTTCTGATTAAAGATGTGCTGCAGACTCGTATGATCTGTAGAGATAGTACATTTTGTACCGTATAAGTAATGTCTCCAAATTTGGAGTGCAAACACGACAGCACCCAATTCCAGATCGTGAGTAGTATAATTTTTTTCATGGACTTTCAACTGTCTGGATACATATGCTATGACTTTTTATTTCTGCATCAGTACACATCCCAGACCTTGGTGTGATGCGTCGCAGTACACGACGAAATTGTCGGTTCCCTCAGGAAGTGATAGGATTTACGCACCTCAATCGGAGTTCTTGGTGCTTCCCAGTTTTTGATAGCTTCAATCTTGGATGGATCCACGTGGATACCCTTCTTATTGATGACATGTCTGAGAAAATGAACCTCTCGGATCCAAAACTCACACTTAGAGAATTTGGCATAAAGCTTCTCATTCCTGAGTAGTTACAAGATTAATTTTAAATGATGTTCATGTTCCTCCTTGGTTCGTGAATATATTAATATGTCATCGATAAAAATAATCACAAATTTATCCAAGTATGGCTTGCACACGCGGTTCATGAGATCCATGAAAACTGTCGGTGCATTAGTCAAGCCAAATGGCATAACCAGAAACTCATAGTGATCGTAACGAGTCCTAAAAGCCGTTTTTGGTATATTTTCTTCCTGAATATCAGTTGATGGTACCCTGACCGTAGATCAATCTTAGAATAGAAGCTGGAACCTTGAAGTTGATTGAATAAATCGTCTATAAAAGGAAGCGGATACCGGTTTTTAATTGTGAGTTTGTTCAACTCCCGGTAATCAATACACATCCTAAAGGTTCCAACATTTTTCTTCACAAACAAGACCGGTGCTCCCCAAGGTGAGAAACTCGGTCTTATGAAGCCTTTATCAAGTAACTCTTGCAGTGGACTTGATAATTCTTGCATCTCAGATGGTGCTAGACGGTACGACGATCGTGCAACTGTTGCGGCTCCTGGTACTAGGTCGATCCGGAACTCGACTTGTCTTGGTGGTGGTAATCCAGGTAAGTCTTCGGGAAATACCTCGGGGTAATCCCTAATGATCGGTATGTCTTCAAGTCGACGTTCCTCAGGTCTCTTCTAGACAACATGGGCCAGGAATGCGCAATAACCCTTACGTAGATACTTATGAGCTTTCATGCAGTTTATCATCTTCAACATCGTTCTACACCTTTCACCTTGAATTGAAAGAATTTCTCCGCTTAGTAGTGGGACACGTACAATCTTTTTGAAGCATACGATCTCGGCATGATTCTTTGATAACCAATCCATGCCAATAACAATGTCAAAACTTCCCCGATCGACAGGTAGAAGGTCTATACTAAATATATGGTTTTCTAGACATAAAGTACAATTGTGAATGACCTCTCCGGTTTCTATCAATTTCCCATTTGCTAATTCAATTGTATAACTTTTTTCTAGTTTGTTGGCCTTAATACCGAGTAAAGATTTAAAGTCATTTGACACAAAGCTCATATCGGCACCCGAATCAACAAGTATAGAGGCATAGTGATTATTTATCGGGAACGTACCAGTGACAATATTCAGGTCCTGGCGCGCGTCCCTTGCACCCATCATAAATGCCCTCCCCGGTGCTTGAGCGTTGTTCTGATTCTTCCACTTGGGACAGTCCTTCTTAAAGTGCTTCAGGTCACCACACGTGAAACATCCTGGTTTGGCTCTACCCGTGCGGTTGGTGTTAGCTCGACAACTCTATGTGGTGTGACCAAATTTGTCACACTTTCCACACTTGATGCACCTACCAGCATGATGATATCCGCACTTTTTACACCTCGGTAGGCCCCTTTCATACTCTTTCCTTACCACGGTGTTGGCCGTAAAGGCCTTCACAGTTTCTTGTTTCTTAAACCCTTGCTTCCCAGACTTGTTACTTGAATTTCCCATCCATTTTCTCTTCTCTCCAAATCTAACTTCCTCATTCTCCTTCTTTTTAAACAATCCATTACGTACAACATCATCTCTGAGTTTGAATGCTAAGATTATAGCACTCTTGGCGTTCATCGGATTTGATGAAGTTACCATGCTACGAATTTGAGGCGCAAGGCCCTACAAATACCTTTCCACACGCTTATGTTCTTGCGCTATCAGAATTGCCAGCTCATTGAAACGATCGGTGTACGCAGCCACATCATATCCTACCCTCTGTAGATTCACATCTCAGTCTTGATCTTTTGTAACTCATTTCGAGGACAGTATTCCTTGATCATCATGTTTTTTCAGATCTTCCCATGATAACTGGTATGATGTCTGCCTTCCCAAAGTCTTCACCGGAGAATTCCACCAGGTCAATGCCTTATCGGTGAGCGTACAAGTAGAATACCTCACCACACAGTCAGCGGTGCACTCACTGATGTGAATCACCGATTCCATCTTTTCTATCCACCTCATCAGGCCTACTGCACCCTCGGTGCCATTGAAGTTGAGAAGGTTGCAGAGATAGGAAGGCCTTGTAGGTGCACTTCCTGCTTGAAGCATCTGTACGGTCACAAGTCATTGTTTTAATAACACCATTAATTTGGATCATGACTATGTGTTACAGCTGTGATTATTTATTCTATCACCTCTAGAACCTCCGGTTGTGCCGCTACCTCCTGCACCTCCTCCGCCGATACCACTGTCGTTCCCTCCGCCACTATTTCGATTGGCTTCATATTGTTCCATGGTGGCAGCTACCCATTGTGATTTGAGTTGCTCCACGTTTGGGGAGATCGTCTCGTTGTTATCACCAGTGGTGTCACGGGGCATCCTTCGTTTAGGTGCCATGGTGTTCTTTCTAACATAACATTTAAAAAGAAACAACATTATATAATATAAATGATATAACATGACATAAAGGATACAACAACATCAAACATAAACAACCATCCTCACAACTTAAGCCAACACATAAATAGTTAAAACATACACAGTACATTGTTCCAAAAGATCAGGATACAAAAGAGATGGGTTCATATGACCACATCAGTACTAAAGTTTTGAATTACATAATGTGTTACCGCCCATAATAGGTCTAGAAGTAGGAAGGTACTCTCGGTGGGGCAGCAGCTGCAGTGATCATAGCCTCTACACGTGCCTCAGCTAAGGTGGCCCGGAGCTCTGCTCGGGTGCCTCCGCTCTCTGCTCGGCAGCAGTGGTCCTCGAAGCTATTCTCCTCTCGACCTCCACCAGACGGTTAGCTGCTTGCTCAAGGGACTGGTCGTACAGCTCCTGATCCTCCATCACTCCCAGAACGTGCAACTTCAGTTGATGTATGCATGTCATGTCTTCCTGGAGGTATCCCATGTCGGTCTCTAAATAGATGATCTTCTCCCCATGAGTGTTGCTACGAGTAACTAGTACAGGGATGGTGCATCCTACGCACTCCCCCGTGAGCGGCACGGGTGGTAGTAAGCAGGCTAGCCTAGCAGGGTCGCACATCGTTGGAATATCTTCCTCTACCTCCACATCCGAATAGCCCGGGTCAACCAATCCCAATCGAATACGCACACTCTGGGTACTCTGGGTACACCTGAAGATTCTACCATTTTGTGAACTACTGTTGTATCTAGACAATGCTCGGTCATCTTCGAATGGTGGACTGAAGTTAGGGTGGGGGTTAGTGTGTGACATGAGGTGACTACCATATCCATATGACATGACTAATGGTTATGAAATTCTTATGCAATGAAAACGTTTTAATGTGTCATTTAAATTATAGACTAGGTTCAGTTTTAGACTCCTAGTTAGCTATAATCAATGGCTCTGATACCAATCTGTCACACCCCGCCAAGGCGGAAACGCGAGGCGTAACGTTCACCGGTTTCCAAAGCATATGATTACCGCAAATACATACATAATGATTGGATACATAATCAAATTTAAAGTTTTACATCCCAAAATATCCATTTGAGTTTACAAAAGATTAAGATTTCACAAATATGACCCATAACGATGAGTTATACAAGGGAAATCTCCCAAAAAGCCGTATCCGTTCAGGTATGCATGTAATCCTACATTGCTAACCATTGCGACCACGTTCAATTTTTTGAAAAGCATACTTAAAAAGTGTCAACACGAGGTTGGTGAGTTCACATATTTTGATAAACTATTCTTGTAGTTTCAACGTTTACAAACGTTCAATTGAATAAGTTTTTCCGATCAATAGTGTGTATATATAACCAATGAATTGAACATTTCCTGACCAATTGACCCCATTTTTAAGCCTGCAAGGAATACAAATAATATGTAATGCGCGAGACTGTAACCAAACCATGACAAATGAATGCCACTCCTTCGCTAAACCACAAGAATAAGACAATATGCGGTCATTCGGCCATGTGGACCCCTGGCTAGCCCGACTAACCATGACTGGGGGCGTCACCCCTAATAGTACTATTCATATAATCCTAGGCTAAGTCCATAGCTAATGGTTACAAAAGTGTTAATCCGGGGACTTTAAGCGCTATATTGTTCCCTCAATGCACACATACGGTCTGATCATTGTTCATTCATTTATATACGAAAAATTGTTACAAGTATGTTTCCTCCCCAAAACATTTCAAAAACTTAGAAAAAGGGGACAGTAAAACTCACCTCGACAGAATGAATGCTAGCAAATACTTGAATAACTGTAAACCATGCTTACTCGTACCCTAATTACACAAGGATACCTATATGTTAAGACTACCCGTCTTAAACAAAAGTTGTTCACCCGACTTAACGAATCTCGTTAAGTACGTCTTTGTTTAATAAAACTGTGTTTTAATGTGACGACTCGTTGTTGATTATTATTCCAGTCTAGACGCGTACTTATTTTCCGAGATAATATTATATTTTCATATTGGTGACTAGTTACGTTAATCAAAAATAAATATTATTTTTGCAACATCTTATAATATATTTATATTATAATCCACGTATATCCATATAATTATTTCTTACCAATAATTATATAATATAACAAATATCGTTCAAGTACGTTCTACGCATGTCAATTATCCTACGTGCAGATAAACCATGTTAACACGTCCACATGCAGCTACTTGTTCCGAACGACATTTCTTAATTTGTTTTCATTTAACATGCATTTGTTTCTATCAATATGCGCACACAAGTATAACCATATTTCAACAAGCGCTTAACTATGTTTCATGATAACATACATTCATTTATTTATTTATTTTTCTACTTCAAGTACCCAGGTCAACGTTTCTTGTTATCAAATTTAACCAATTTATAACCATATATATGATTTTCATTATTTAGCCCTTTCATAACTTTATTCCGTGTTATCAATTTTTCTATCATTCATATATATATATATATATATATATATATATATATATATATATATATATATATGACTTATATATATATATATATATTTACATGCATATGTTTAATAACTTTTCAAGTTCTACCATTTATGTTCAGACACGCATATATCTATATGTATTGGTTTCTAAACAAGTATACATACACTAGATCATTAATCAAAATCTACGTTTAACCCCTTTATATGAACACATCCTTTCATGCTTAACAATTTTCCAAGTTACCAAACTTAAACACACACACACACACACACACACACATATATATATATATATATGTTTCATACAATTTTATATATATACACACATATATTTTAGTTTTTCATGTCTTGAATATCATCATCATACGAATCAACAACAACTTGACATAAATGATCAAAACAACTAATTATGCATATAAACTCATTATTTTCAGCCCATATATATATATATATATATATATATATATATATATTTATATAAAACGTAGTTTTTAAACTTAATAAGGTTAAGCTTTTATAAAAACTTATTAACTCTTTAGATCTCTTTGATTTTTATGGTGAACAACATGTTTTAATCAAGAATATAAAGATGAAAATAAAGGATTTGAGTCAGGTTCTCACCACTAGTCAAGCTAGGTGAAGATCTATTAGTAGAAGATGATGGATGCTCTTTTGCTATCAAGACCCGACTTTTAGCCCCAAACTTCCTTGAATCTCCAATCTTCTAACTTAATCTTTCTAAATTTTGCTCTTAGATGACAATGATGGAAATGTGAATGTGTGTGCATATGTATCGATATATATAAGGGGAAAAGGTAGAGGTTGGTTGAGTGTTAGGTTCACCAAAATCATTACCATTCTTGTTGAGATGATGGATGGACATATGAATGGATTAACACTTATAAGAGCATGGCCTTATGACACCATCATTATATTAGGTTGGAGTTTTGGGTGGGTGGCCCCACTTAGATAGCTCTCGGCCGAGAATAGGGGTTAGGGGGGGCGTTGGGTCTTGTTCCAACTTGTGGTCTTAATCTAGTTATTAGTTGAATGGTTTTTAGGTAGGGTATAACCGGTATGTGATCCCGTGATCTAATACTCGGTGTCCGAACTTTTAAATGTCAAAAATCCTATATATTTTGTATCTTGACTATTTTTAATAGTCTACTAATTAAATCCGTCAAAGTTAATATCTTAACTATAATATATATGTATACACACAAAAATAACTTGTCACCATAAAATAAACATTTTTGTGTCCACTCTTAATAGTTTTGTCACCAATATTTAAATTTTTATTTCAAGGCGTATTACTAGACTTTACTGGAATAAAAATCTTGTTAATCACTAACGAACGCACCTTGCGGGTTATTATTGTTTATTTCCTAATAATTATTAAAATTACTAAAACAATTTGTGTGTTCCTTTGCTAGACTCCTTGACAATGCTATGTCAAAATAATAAACCAGAAAATATAAATCATGAACGTGAAATTATGTGATATGGATATTGACCTGAAATGCTGAGTGTCACAAAAGTCAACAATTATTGGTTTTACAAGAATGCCCCTCCATCCCTTGTTTTTCCTACACTTAAATCTCTACCCTTGATCATCCAATTGAATGGATGAGATTGTTTCTTAGTCTTCTTAGCCAAATTGCACTTCTTAGAGGAACCATCCCCTATATATATATAGGGGACGGTTCCACTATGAAGTGGTTTTTCGCTAAGAAATACTAAGAAGTGGGTCAAACGAACTCCGATTGAGCTCATTCCAGTGGCGTTGGAACTGTCTCATCGAACCATAAACCGGACCCAAAACCTAAACCCCCCTCCACCCGCACCCCCAAAAACCTAAAACCCCTCCAACCCTACCCCAAAAAGTCAAAAACCACCACCCCCACCCCCTAAAACCTAAACCCCCCCCCCACCCCACCCCCCAACCTAAACCCCCCACCCACACCCCTAAAAAAAACCTAAACCCTAAAAGCTAAACCCTAAGGCTAAACCATAAGGTTAAAACCCTAAAATTCAAACATAAAATCTAAACCTTAAAATCTAAACCCTAAAAGCTAAGATGGTAGAGTTCGACGAGACGGTTCCAACGCCGCTTAAATTAGCTCAATCGGATTTCGTTTGATATCGTTTTTAAGGTTTTTGTCATTTATTAGATTTATTAACGACAAAACTATTTCTTATTTGATCATCCCCCTATATATATATATATATATATATATATATATAAAAGATCATAAGAAAACTCATTTAATGAGAGAACCAGAGAACACTTCATTAAAGGCAAAAAAAATAATAATAAAAAAATCATAACTCAAAATATAAATCAAAAACTAAAAAAGTGGTTCGGAGACAATGTTTCTCATGCCGTCCTCATTAAAAAAAAGTAAAAATGTCTAGTTCAGCTTTAGGGTTTAGTTTAGTTTTTAGAGATTGGTTTTTGGGTTTAGCTTTTAGGGTTAGGTTTTCGAGAGTAGGGGTGGGTGGGTTTAGGTTTTTGGGTGGGGGTGGGTGGGGGTTTAGGTTTTTGGGGGTAGGTATGGGGGGTTAGGTTTTTGGGGGTGGGTGTGGGGGTTTAGGTTTTTGGGTGATGGGGAGGGGTAGGGCAGTAAACGAACCAAACGGTCAGCGAACAGTTCGTGAGCCGTTCGACGGGAAGTTCGTTTACGTTCGTTCGTTTAATAAATGAACGAACATGAACAAGGAATTTCGTCCGATTAACTAAATGAACGAACATGAACAGAGGTCTCGTTCGTTCAATTGTGTTCGTGAACGTTTGGTAGCATGTTCGTGAACGTTCGTTTATGTTCGTGTTTGTTTCTTTATGTTGTTCATTAAAGATTTTGTATATTTCTATTTTATTTTATCTAAACTTTATATATTCTTTAATTTTTATTTTATTTTTTACCCTAACGATTAACTAAGTAAAGTAAGTTCGATATAGCTACATAAAACTTGATATTAAAATTATCTTATTAAATGTTCATTTCGAAAGAAGTTAGAGTTGACATCAAAAGTTTCAAACAAAGCTTCGTTCGGTTCCATTCGTGAACCGTTCATGAACAAATCCATTTCCTTAATGAACGAACACGAACATGAAATTTCGTTCGATTAGTGTTCGTAAACCGTTCATGAATAAGTTAAAATGCTAAACAAACGAACACGAACAAGGATTCGTTCGGTTCGGTTCGTTTACAGCCCTGGAGAGGGGGGTTTAGGTTTTTTGGTGGTGGGGAGAGGGTGGGTGGGGTGGGGTCAGGTTTTTAGGTGGGGTGGGGGGTTTAGATTTTTGGGGGTGGTTAGGTTTTTGGGGTTATACTACACATATGCATTATTGCGGGTTTTTTTTTAACGAGGGCGACATGGGAAAGATGGTCTCCGAACCATTTTTTTAGTTTTTTATTTATATTTCCAGTTATGATTTTTTTATTACTTTTTTTTACCTTTAATAAGGAGTTCTCTAGTTCTCTCATTAAAGTTAGTTCTCTCATGAACCCAACCCTATGATCCATTCCCTATATATATATATATATATATATATATATGTGTGTGTGTGTGTGTGTGTGTGTGTGACTTATCATTTGAAAACCCCCTCTTATTGTGCAAACCTATAAACTCCATATAGACCACACATTTTTTGTTTAGATTTTCTTATTTATTTTTATTTCGTAGGGGCAGAAATGTCCTTTGCTTTTTCTCTCTCTTTAAAATTTAAACCTAGTAATCTTTTCTTCAAATCACACAACACCAGATCCATATCCTTCTCTATCCCTCTAAACACCCAAAACGAGATTGAGTGAACAACGATGAAGCCAAATCAGGTTCTTGATTTCCTAGCAGGGAAAGGAGATGTAAACAACAATGAAGCAAGTCGGGTTCTTAAACCCAAACCACCATAAACAGTCGTCGTTGCGCTGATCTGGATCGTCGCCGCCACCGGAGTTATGGCATCTTCGCCCTCTCTAAACCCAGATCTGCGTGGCTTCAAACATATGTCGCATCGGTTGGGTAATTGGGCGATATTATTTGGATTCTTTCCAGCCTTGCTATGTGTCTTCTCCACCAAGATTCTAGTCGCTTTTATCTCATTTTGGATCAGAAGGTATCGATTATTCTTACGATTTATCAACAATTAAGTGTTTTGGTTTGTTTTTTCCTTAAAAAGGGTTTTAAATAGGTGCTTGAATTGAGATTAATTGCTTGTGGATTTGAAATCATTTTGTAGCCATGTGATTTCTGTTGCATCTTACATAATTAATAGTTATCATATTCACAAAACTTAAGTATTAGTCCAAATTTTGTAGCCCTGTGATTTTTGTTTGTTTTTCCCTAAACCCCCCACCCCTACCCCTAAAAAAACATAAACCATAAAATCTAAACCCTAAAAGCTAAACCCTAACGTTAAACCATAATGCTAAAACCCTAAAATTCAAACGTAAAATCTAAACCTTAAAAGCTAAACCCGAAAAAGCTAAGATGGTAGAGTTCGACGAGACGGTTCCAACGCCGCTTAAGTTAGCTCAATCGGAGTTCGTTTGATATCGTTTTTTAAGTTTTTTGTCGTTTCTTATATTTATTAATGAAAAACTACTTCTCATTTGATCTTCCACCTATATATATAAATATATATATATATATATATATATATATGATCCATGGGAGAAGGTTATAAGAAAACTCATTTTAATGAGAAAACTATAGAACTCCTCATTAAAAGCAAAAAAAATAATATTAAAAAAATCATAACTCAAAATATAAATCAAAAACTAAAAAAGTGCTTCGGAGACCATGTTTCCCACGTCGTCCTCATTAAAAAAACGCAAAAATGCCAAGTTTAGCTTTAAGGTTTAGTTTTTGGGTTTAGTTTTGTTTTTAGGGTTTAGCTTTTAGGGTTTGGTTTTCGAGGGTAGGGGTGGGTGGGTTTAGGTTTTTGGATGGCGGGTTTAGGTTTTTGGGGGTAGATGTGGGGGGTTTAGGTTTTTGGAGGTTGGTGTGAGGGTTTAGTTTTTTTGGTGGCGGGGAGGGGTAGGGCTGTAAACGAACCAAACATTCAGTGAACCGTTCGTGAGCCGTTCGGCGGGAAGGTCGTTTACGTTCGTTAGTTTAATAAATGAACGAACATGAACAAGGAATTTCGTCCGATTAACTAAATGAACGAACATGAACAGAGGTCTCGTTCATTCAATTGTGTTCGTGCACGTTCGGTAGCATGTTCGTGAACGTTCGTTTATGTTTGTTTACGTTCGTGTTCGTTTGTTTATGTTGTTCATTAAAGATTTTTGTATATTTCTATTTTATTTTATCTAAACTTTATATATTCCTTAATTTTTATTTTATTTTTTACCCTAACAATTAACTAAGTAAAGTAAGTTCGATATAGGTACATAAAACTTGATATTAAAATTATCTTATTAAATGTTCATTTCGAAAGAAATTAGAGTTGACATCAAAAGTTTCAAACAAAGCTTCGTTCGGTTTCGTTCGTGAACAAATCCATTTCCTTAATGAACGAACACGAACATGAAATTTCGTTCGGTTAGTGTTCGTGAACAAGTTAAATGCTAAACAAACGAACACGAACAATGTTTCGTTCGGTTCGGTTCGATTCGTTTATAGCCCTAGAGAGGGGGGTTTAGGTTTTTTGGTGGTGGGAGAAGGAAGGTGGGTGGGGTGGGGTTAGGTTTTTGGGTGGGTGAGGGATTTAGGTTTTTGGGGGTGGTTTAGGTTTTTGGGGTTATACTACACATATGCATTATTGTGGGGTTTTTTTTTTGAACGAGGACGACGTGGTAAAGATGGTCTCCGAACCATTTTTTTAGTTTTTTATTTATATTTGGAGTTATGATTTTTTTTTTTTTTACCTTTAATGATGAGTTCTTTAGTTCTCTCATTTAAGTTAGTTCTCTCATGAACCCAACCCTATGATCCATTATATATATATATATATATATATACATATATATATATATATATATGGGACATATCATTTGAAAACCCCCTCTTATTGTGCAAATCCATAAACTCCATATAGACCACACATTTTTTGTTATGATTTTCTTATTTATTTTTATTTCATAGGGGTAGAAATGTCCTTTGCTTTTTCTCTCTCTTTAAAATTTAAACCTAGCAATCTTTTCTCCAAATCACACAACACCAGATCTATATCCTTCTCTTTCTCTCTAAACAACCAAAACGATATCGAGTGAACAACGATGAAGCCAAATCAGGTTCTTGATTTCCTAGCAGGGAAAGGAGATGTGAACAACGATGAAGCAAGTCGGGTTCTTGAACCCTAACCATCGTAAACAGTCGTCGCTACGCTGTTCTATACCGTCGCCGTCACCGGAGCTATGGCATCGTCACCCTCTCTAAACCCAGATCTGCGTGGCTTCAAACATATGTCGCATCGGTTGGGTAATTGGGAGATATTATTTGGATTCTTTCCAGCCTTGCTATGTGTCTTCTCCGCCAAAATTCTAGTCGCTTTTATCTCATTTTGGATCAGAAGGTATCGATTATTCTTACGATTTATCAACAATTAAGTGTTTTTGTTTGTTTTTTCCTTAAAAAGGGTTTTAAATAGGTGCTTGAATTGAGATTAATTGCTCGTTGATTTGAAATTATTTTGTAGCCCTGTGATCTTTGTTATTTATGTTGCATCTTACATACACAATAGTTATCATATTCACAAAACTTAAGTATTAGTCCAAATTTTGTAGCCCTGTGATTTTTGTAGCCCTGTTATTTTTGTTGTTTCAAATTGATTTTTTATGTTCACAAAACTTAAGTATTAGTCCAAATTATTCGAGTGGAAAGTTACAGATCTTTGTTAGAAATAGATTGCAGATGTTAATTATTCTTATTTCTTTCAGAAAAATTACTCTTATTATTTTAAATTATTCTTAGTTAGATTTACTTTTTAATAGATTTTCAATTGTTGTTGTTGTTTCTTATTTTCTATTTAGTTGTATAGTTTTTATAGTGACATATTCATTACTGGTTTAGGTGATTTTCTAGTTCAAAAAGAAAATAAACAAGAAAATTGTAAACTGAATTTATACTAGTGTATACAGACTTAGAGAGAATTAGAATCATGCAGCGCTTGGGTGTTTTATTTTTCAACTTTTCAAGATTGTTTTGATTTGTGTTTGCTGTATTTTCTTGTTTTTATGTGTGAAAAATTATGTTTTATGACGCATTTGATGTTTAGATAGTGTAGAAAAGCACATGAGGATCAAAGTATGACAAGAAGATCTACGCTTCAGACGATGTAAAAGTCTGTATTTTAAAGGATTTGGATTCAAGATCGAGTTTGATTTTACAAATAGGGTGTATTCTATTTCTAAACATGTGTATTTGATTTTTTACACAGGTGTAAACTGAATTTACACATGTGTAAAGAGTTCTTATTCATGTGTATTTGATTTTATTCTGTTTATACAGTGTAATTATGAGTTTTATGGATATGTTTTTAGATATTACACTACATAAAACCTTTTTTTGGGTTATTACTTATGTTTATTTTGATTATTACACATGTCTTTTTTGTTTTTACACATGTGTAAAAGATCGTGTTCTTCAATTATTATATACATATACAGAAAGCTAAAATCTCATTTAATCAAAAAAGAAAACAGAAAAAGAAAAAAAAGTACAATAACATTTTTACCCCCTTATTTAATTTAAGCCACAAACGTTTTTTATTAAATATATTAAAATTACAAAATCAATTCTAGCCACATATTAAATTAATAGGAAATGAATATGTGGTCCAGAATCAGTTTAAGGGTTTTTACAACAACTTAGGGTTTATAACCGATACGTCTCCTACATATATATATATATATATATTTACACTACATATAATATACATATTAGAAAGGCAAGAATGTCTTTTTACCCAAATGTCTTAAAATTAAGACCTTTACAAGATTTATAACACAAAGTACAATGAAGCTTTTGAATCCCCTCTAAACAACCAGCTCCAAGCTGAAACCTAATTTCCATTTCAAATTTCAAACGCTTTGCGTTTTCTCTCACTCTCCCCCGATTTCTTGGCCTCCTCTCTTGCTTTTTAACTTTCTGCCGATTGAAGACGGTTGCACTGTAACAGGTCTCAGGCGATGGCGGTTTTGGGTAAGTGGAGAAGAAGAATCAAGCCACGAGCCATTAGCACAGGTAACGTGGTCGTTTAGGTACATTTGAAGCCCTAATTTGTTTTTGTTGTGAAGAACACATTCAACAATCTTGATTCTGTTGGTAATCCAGGTTCGCAATCAAGAGAAATGGCTCCAAATTCAAACATCTCAAATCCACAAACTGCGTGTCGTGGTTTGTTTTACTCCATATGCCCATATCATTTGAAAACCCCCTCTTATTGTGCAAACCCAAAAACTCCATATAGACCACACATTTTTTGTTTTGATTTTCTTATTTATTTTTATTTCATCGGGGCAGAAATGACCTTTGCTTTTGCTCTCTCTTTAAAATTTAAAACTAGCAATCTTTTCTCCAAATCACACAACACCTGATCCATATCCTTCTTGTTACACCCCTAAATTCCACTAACGGAGTTTTACCGTTTGGCGTGTGACAAACCAGGATCTCAGTCATTAGTTACATCAAACGACACTATATGGGACTTAAAATGTCATAACATAAAAGTTCAGAGTTAAATGCGGAAGCGTAAACGTTAGAATAAAATAAAAAGTAATTACACGCAACAAGCGTCAATTAATGTAAAAAAGTAACATTGTTTAAAATGTTTGAAATGAATGATATGACAGAAAGACTCCATGCATGTCCTAAGTGTGCAACCTGTGCCAAAGCGACCTGAGAAACATGTAAGAAAAAGTGTCAACACGAGGTTGGTGAGTTCACAGGTTTGTATGTAAATAAACTGTTTGAGTGTTGCTGGATCCACATCCGTAAGTCACACCTATTGCTAGCTAGACAATGTACAAGTTACTCTAAGCGCTCGCAACCGTAGACTGACAGTTTATGTTTGAATGCCTCCCACCAGGTCTATCAACCATGGTGCATGCTTTAGGTCAATATTACACCCGTTCAACCTCCAATCGAGTTAGTGCGACTAACGCGGGCGGGGTTTATCAAACCCAGTAGTACTACTCAACATACCTCGCTATTCTTCATATTTAAACGGTTCGATGTGAGGACTTTCATGATAGAGTTTACGCTTAAGTACACAAGTGGTAGTGAAATACTATGTGATCCATGTCCATTTGTGTGTGTCTCTCCCTGGCTGGAAGACAAGTAACGGATGTTTGTTCGTACGCATGTTTCTCCCTAAAGGGAAAACAAGTAAAAATGATATTCATTTGTATGTATGTTTCTCCCCAACGGGAAAACAAATAAAATATCGTTTGTGTGTATGCATGTTTCTCCCCAACGGGAAAACAAGTAAAATAATGTTTGTGAGTATGCATATTTCTTCTCAACGGGAAACAAGTAAAATGATGTTTGTGTGTAAGCATGTTTCTCCCCTAATAGTAAAACAAGTAAAAAGGGGTCGTGAAACTCACCTGCATTGCGTAGTAGGTAGTATCACACAAGTATGAGATTTGGAACCTCAAGTGTTAGCCTGCACGGCTTACGTATACCCTATAATTATAAACACATAAGTTAGGGACATATGGGATTTGTGACGACGAATCGAAAGATTAGAACGTCTTAAAAACATTCTAAGGATCAATGAGTAGACGAAAGTGTCTACGGGAATAGGGTTTCTTAATATAATTATTAAGATGAAAGTGTTTCGTGTGGAACGACTCTAATACGAATAATATTAAATAAGTAAGTAAATTCGTGTGTTTGTATTATTTAATAATGGTCTAAGAAAATAATATAACATATATATTATTTTTGAACTCGTAGGAAATATACTATAATCATTTACGTGACAAAATAATAAATATATTATTTTTATTTGAGGATACGATGTGGGTAAAAAATATAAATAATTATATCATTTATTAGTTGAAAGCGTTATACGAAGTTAATAAACGAGTCGAAATAATATACAAATATATTATTTTATTCTAGAAGTCACGGTTTGAAAACATATTATTTTATTCGAAGTCGTGGCTTGAAAAATAATATAAATATATTACTTTAAAAGTGGTAATAAATACAAAAATAGGTTATAAAACCAAACCCGAGTCTACGGGTCGTTTCTGAGTTCTAAAATATCATAATATAATATTCAAATATCGTTTAGAAAATATAAGTTTGTTAAACAAGAATCTATCAAAGAATTAACCCACACACGACCGTGCCTAAGATAGGCACGACCATGCCTAGGCTAGTGAGCGCGACCGTGTTGGTCTGGAGTGCGCCAGTGGTTGGTCAGAAGACATAACCGGGGTCTATTCATCAGGCACGAACGTGCTCGTGACCGGCACGACCGTGTCTGTGGTTTTCAGGGCATGACCTTGTCTGGCTAGTAGGCACGACCAGGTCAGGTACGGGGCACGACTGTTCTCGGAGTGGCACGATCGCGCTAGAAGATTAGCGCGACCGTGTCAGGTCAATTTCAGAAACAAAATTGCTCGAATCTTATAAGATTAACGTTGGAAATCATAGGGCTTTTGATAAATAAGGTATTGCGAACATAACCATGTATTTTAATTGGGTTGAATTCTGTCTAGGTCAGAGTTCGATTAAAATAAAAAGTATGAAAAACTTAGTTCTGATTCGAGTCCAATTCAGTGATGTAAGCCCTGGATAAGTTAGGGCTTTCAATCTAGACGCTAAAACGAAGATAAGGATGTGTTCAATTACCTCAAACACTGACGAATTGATAGAGCTCGACTGTGATGTGTTTCGGGTTGAAGTCCGGCGACTCCGAATTCATCTCCGGACAAAATGGAATACGCCAGAGCTTGACAGAGGTTCGTACGAGGTTTGGGAGTAGTTTGTTTGCGCAATAGCAATCCAAATGATCAGTTTCGAGTGATATGATAATGAGATCGACTGTTTCGGGTTTAAGAGTCATAATGGAGTTTTAATTAGAGGTAATGCGGGTGTTTAAGTGTACGTTAATGGTTGTTGATGGCTCAATCGTGGTTGTCGGTTACGAATTCAAATGAATAAGCGAATTAAGTCTGGTTTACGTTTCAACTAGGCAAGAGGCGCGACCGTGTCTGTGCACCGGGCACGACCGTGCTTGAGTACACAGCGCGACCGTGCTTGGTTGAGTTTTGGGGAAATACAGAAATAGTCCTTGTGGTTTGAGGTGTTTGAGATTTGACAGGTTTGGTCCCTGTATTTTATGAGATAACGGAGTTTAGGCTAACGGGGTTAACGGAAATTTGTTGGGTGTCACATCATCCCCTAGTTGAAAGAATTTTCGTCCCGAAAATTAAAATAAAAAATTTTTTCTGAGGTGTCACATCATCTCCTAGTTGAAATAATTTTCGTCCCGAAAATTAGAATAGTACCTTAAGAGTTTCAAGTGGATTGTTTGAACAGATGCGGATACTTGTGAATCATCTGTTCCTTGCGCTCCCAAGTGAATTCCGGTCCGCATTTCGAGTTCTAACGAACTCTGACAATAGGGATTTTACTACGTTTGAGCATTTTGACTTCCCTATCCATGATTTCTACTGGTTCTTCAACGAACCGCAGTTGTTCATCTATGTGTAGCTCTTCTAGAGGAACCGCGAGTGTCTCGTCCGCTAGACATTTCTTCAAGTTCGAGACATGAAAGACATCGTGTACATCACTAAGTCCTTTAGGTAGCTCCAGTTGATACACTACTAGGCCAATTCTCTTCACTATCTTGAACGGTCCAACATAACGAGGATTCAGTTTGCCTCGCTTCCTGAAGCGAATCACACCTTTCCAAGGTGAAACTTTGAGTAGAACAATATCGCCTACTTGAAACTCTAACGGTTTACGACGCTTATCGGCATAGCTCTTTTGACGATCACGAGCTGCCGCCATACGGTTTCGGATTTGAACGATATTCTTAGAGGTTTCGAATACAAGTTCGACCTGTAAGTTGGCTATCCCCAACTTCAGCTCAACAGATAGGAGATCGGCATTTACGTCCGTACAATGCCTCGAATGGTGCCAGCTTGGTGCTAGTGTGATAACTATTATTGTAGGAGAACTCCACCAGAGGCAGGTGAGACTCCCAAGTGTTACCGAAATCAATCACACAAGCTCGTAGCATATCCTCTAAGGTTTGAATGGTACGTTCAGTCTGGCCATCAATTTGTGGATGATACGCTGTGCTCGAGTCTAGACGCGTGCCTAGAGCTTTTTGTAATGATTGCCAGAATCGTGAGGTGAATTGAGTGTCTCGATCTGAAATAATAGAAATTGGAACTCCATGCCGAGAGACTACTTCCTTTAAATAAATATGAGTGAGTTTTTCCATTTTTGTCGGTCTCTTTGGTTGCCAGGAAGTGAGCGGATTTTGTCAAGTGATTGACGATCACCCAGGTGGTGTCGCATCCGCTAGGAGTTTCGGGAAATTTTGTGACAAAATCCATAGAGATTTGCTCCCATTTCCACATTGGCATCTCTGGCAATTGAATAAATCCAGAAGGCCTTTGGTATTCCATCTTGACCTTTGCGCAAGTCAGGCACTTGCTCACATAGGTGGCTATATCCGCCTTCTTCTTTGGCCACCAATATAGCACCTTTAGGTCGTGGTACATCTTGTCAGAACCTGGATGAATAGAGTATCGAGTTCTCTTAAGTTCCCATACACGGGAACCCGTATTCGCTCTACGAAGTAGGAATGTCATCTGATTTAACCCTAAGTTGTTCTTCCATACCACGCATGGATTACAACGGTATGTTTTCCTCTTTCAGGGCTTACAAGTTGATCATTTTGGATTTTTTCAGGTAATCCGGTGTGAATAGTAAGCTATAATTCTCGAATTCGCTTGGGTTTGGTGTCCTTACGGCTTAGGGCATCGGCTACTACATTAGCCTTACCCGGGTGGTATCTGATTGCACAATCATAGTCGTTTAAGAGTTTGACCCAACGACGTTGTCGCATGATCAACTCTTTCTGTTCAAAGATATGCTGAAGACTCTTGTGATCGGTGTAGATGGTGCATTTGGTACCGTACAAGTAATGTATCCATATCTTTAGTGCAAATACCACGGCTCCAAACTCTAAGTCGTGAGTCGTGTAGTTCTTCTCGTGAATTTTCAGTTGACGAGAAGCGTATGCGATGACCTTCTTGTGTTGCATCAGCACACAACCAAGACCTTGAATGGATGCATCACAATACACCACAAAATCATCCGTTCCCTCTGGAAGAGATAGGATTTGGTGCACTGCAGAGTTTCTGTTTCAGAAGTTGGAATGCTGATTCCTGGGTGTCACCTCAGTTATAGGGTTTACCCTTTTGAGTTAAGGCTGTGAGGGGTTGGGCAATCTTGGGGAATCCTTCAATGAAACGACGGCAGTAGCCAGCCAATCCCAGAAATTGACGCACCTCCGTCGGCGTTGTAGGTGCTGCCCAATTCTTGATTGCTTCTACTTTAGCTGGATCGACATGTATTCCTGTCTTGTTGACTACATGTCCTAAGAATTGCACTTCTCGATTCTAGAACCGCACTTGGAAGACTTAGCATATAATTGCTCTTGCTTCAGTAATTCCATAATCAAACGAAGGTGTTCCTCATGTTCATCCCTGTTCTTGGAATAGATAAGGATGTTCATCCCAAATTTTGTAGCCCTGTGATTTTTGTAGCCCTGTTATTTTTGTTGTTTTAAATTGATTTTTTATGTTCACAAAACTTAAGTATTAGTCCAAATTATTCGAGTGGAAAGTTACAGATCTTTGTTAGAAATAGATTGCAGATGTTAATTATTCTTATTTCTTTCAGAAAAATTACTCTTATTATTTTAAATTATTCTTAGTTAGATTTACTTTTTAATATATTTTCAATTGTTGTTTTTTTTTTCTTATTTTCTATTTAGTTGTATAGTTTTTATAGTGACATATTCATTACTGGTTTAGGTGATTTTCTGGTTCAAAAAGAAAATAAACAAGAAAATTGTAAACTGAATTTACACAAGTGTATACAGACTTAGAGAGAATTAAAATCATGCAGTACTTGGGTGTTTTATTTTTCAACTTTTCAAGATTGTTTTGATTTGTGTTTGCTGTATTTTCTTGTTTTTATGTGTGAAAAATTATGTTTTATGACGCATTTGATGTTTAGATAGTGTAGAAAAGCACATGAGGATCGAAGTATGACAAGAAGATCTACGCTTCAGACGATGTAAAAGTATGTATTTTAAAGGATTTGGATTCAAGATCGAGTTTGATTTTACAAATAGGGTGTATTCGATTTTTAAACATGTGTATTTGATTTTTTACACAAGTGTAAACTGAATTTACACATGTGTAAAGAGTTCTTATTCATGTGTATTTGATTTTATTCTGTTTATACAGTGTAATTATGAGTTTTATGGATATGTTTTTAGGTATTACACTACATAAAACCTCTTTTTTGGGTTATTACTTATGTTTATTTTGATTATTACACATGTCTTTTTTGTTTTTACACATGTGTAAAAGATCGTGTTCTTCAATTGTTATATACATATACAGAAAGTTAAAATCTCATTTAATCAAAAAAGAAAACAGAAAAAGAAAAAAAAGTACAATAACATTTTTACCCTCTTATTTAATTTAAGCCACGAACGTTTTTTATTAAATATATTAAAATTACAAAATCAATTCTAACCACATATTAAATTAATAGGAAATGAATATGTGGTCCAGAATCAGTTTAAGGGTTTTTACAACAACTTAGAGTTTATAACCGATACGTCTCCTATATATATATATACACTCTATATAATATACATATTAGAAGGGCAAGAATGTCTTTTTACCTAAATGTCTTAAAATTATGACCTTTACAAAATGAAGCTTTTGAATCCTCTCCCTAATTTCCATTTCAAATTTCAAACGCTTTGCGTTCTCTCTCGCTCTCCCTCGATTTGGATTTACTTTTGAAACAACTTATTAACTTATTACCTTTTTTAAAAAGGTAATAAGTTAAAAGTTTGTTTGGATAATTGATGAAAAAGTCAAAATTAAAAGAGATGAAAAGTTGTTTGTGAGAAGTAGAAAATTGTGACTTTTTTAAAAAGTCATAAGTAAGTTTTAATAAGTAATCCCAAACACTTGGCCTCCTCTCTTGCTTTTCAACTTTCTGCCGATTGAAGACGGTTGCACTGTAACAGGTCTCAGGCGATGGCGGTTTTGGGGAAGCGGAGAAGAAGAATCAAGCCACGAGCCACTAGCACAGGTAACGTGGTCGTTTAGGTACATTTGAAGCCCTAATTTGTTTTTGTTGTGAAGAACACATTCAACAATCTTGATTCTGTTGGTAATCCAGGTTCGCAATCAAGAGAAATGGCTCCAAATTCAAACATCTCAAATCCACAAACTGCGTGTCGTGGTTTGTTTTACTAAGTTAATTCCCGCCCATCGTCCTCAATTCAGACTAGATCTGAAATAACCTTTCTCAATGCATCAAGTTCAAGCTTTCTTTTTCTGTATGGATTCTTTTTTGTTTCTTTGATTTCCAGGTTGCATCTCGATTGATGAATATTGTTTTGTTAAAAGGGAAAAAAAATTAAAGTAACTGGTCTGGGACTCTTAATGTACTTTTCTTGAGGTAATAGAGCATGTGGACCTTGATTCTGCTGTGTACATCCGGATACATCTTCTCAGGTTAATTCTTTTCTTGACCCGTTTAATCTGAAATGATTGTTTCATAATTTCGTTAGTTGTAGTTTTGTTTTTTTTGTGTTTGCTTGCTGTTAAGAGTGCGTTGTAACAAGGTAGTTTCTGCTCTCACTCAATCTACGCTTTCTATTTTCACTTTTCATTTGGGTTAGTAGCGAACGAAACAAAAACATGTTCAAAATTAATTAGAAATATCAATGCTTAGATCTATATACTTGTTTAATCATCTTTGTTTTAGAACCTTAAATAGATATTTAAAAGAAAGTTTTGTGAAAAAAAAAAGTTTGTCTAAATAATTTTTCTTCAATCAAAAGAGGTTAAAACATGTAAATTCCTTTTACAGGTTTGCTGTAAATGGCCACCGGATCCTAGATGGGTTAAAGTTTTTTTCAAGCTAATAGTTCACACTGGTAATCATTTTTCAGATTCTTGGGGTACAAAAAACATCACAGCAGGAGATAAAGAAGGCATATCACAAGTTGGCATTGCGGTTACATCCCAATAAGAATCCCGTTTACGAGGTGAGTTTGATGTTTTCTTTAGTCGATCTAAATTTCGCATCATTCCACAGTATAGTTAGTTACCTGTTTTTATTTTTTTTAACATCATGTAGAATGCAAAAGAAAAGTTCAACAACTGCAGAAAGTTGTATCAAAACGCTTGGTGATGAGGAAAAACATACCCTTATGATTAGACCGGCTATATTGATGATGCTGTGAGTGAACTTCACGTATTGATTTGGGTTATTTTTAATCTTAATCGGGTTTGATTGTAAATTAATTAAATATGAAAGTGGTCAAACGTGTTAACCCAAAAAAACAGATAAAATTGTGTTTTCAGGTCAACCCGGTCCAAATAATATGTTTGCAGTACTAAAAGCAACCGGTTGACATGTTACCCAACATGACAGAACATGTTTCATGCATTTTTGTTTTCTTTTTGACCAAACATGATCTTGCAGGAGATGTAGTTTAAAATTTGAAATGTACAAAAAGGTTCTGTTATATTGCGCGTTAACACGACCTTTAGAAACATCATTTTCATTTTATCTTACAATTCAACTATTTATTTCCTATAAGAAATGTAAAAACAAATTAGAAAAATGAAAGAAGAATGGCGGTTGCATGTCACAGAGGCTGATATTGAAGTGTTTGAATGGCAATTGTATTCTCATTTTGCCTTTTTTACACTACACTAAAAAGCAGGAAAGCAAGATCATGGTGGTGTGGAACCATTAGACAAGGTAAACTTTTATTTTCTCTCTCTCCATAAAAAAACAAAGAAAATTACAAACCAATTGTTGTTTTGGTTAAATGAGTTTTTCTTTTTACCGGTTAACTGTCTTTGGATCTACCGTGAAGTCATTTTTCTTAACATGCTATAGCTTTAACTAACTGTTTTGAATATTGCAGAAAGGTAAAAAAAAAAAGTTACATGTATAGCAAAACAAAATTCAGTTACACTTTCTCTATAACTCTTTCAAGCTAATGAATGTATTTTGAGAAATCAAAATAAAAATTATTCTATTTGAATGTGTCATTTATGTTGTTTGATGTTTTGTTCTTACATGTGTTGGTGCATCTGAAGCATCCACGAACCTCCAGGTGTTCCTGGATTGGAATATCAAATGGCTGATTCGGGGCACTTGATGCAACGCGTACGTGTTGCTCCACCTGATGAGGTACGCAATGTTCTTATTGTTCGAGTTCAAGTGTCTTTTGGTTGAATAGGTGTCCTTTTCTGATTCATCTCAAATTTTTCATTATGATGGTCGAACAAGTGAATGGATTGAATTTGAATGGTCAAAGAGGGCCATACATGTCAGTGCTCACAAACAAAGTAAATGGTAAATTTACATAATTATGTTGAATTTGTAAAGCTCAAATGTTAGATTAATGACTTATTTGTAAATAAGAACCCCGTGAAATTGGTTGTAGGTGGTATGCTAAACGTTTTCTACATCCAGACATTGTGGCACCCTATGATTACATATTCATTTGGGATGAGGATCTTGGATTAGATGACTTTGATGCTGAAACGTAAATAAATATCTCTTATATCTTCTTTTAGGAGGTGGCAATTTTGACATGTTTTCTTATAATGAGTTGATTTTGGCTATGTTTTATCTCTAACGGGTCAAACGTGTAAAATAAAATAAAAAAAGCCAAAAAACACGTTGAAAAGCATATCTCTAATTCTTAAAGCCTCCTAGATTGTTTCAGTTAAAATAATAATGAAATTGAATAGTTTTCGTAATCATTTTTGACATGCTAATTATCTTTAAAAAGTTCGGGTCAACCTGACCCGACTGTTTCATTCCAGCATAGACATTACAGATTACTCATTTTGATCCATTACTGAACCCACCCACTTCTTACCCTCCCTATGGTATGTAGGTACATAGAACTGATTAAGAAGCATGGCTTAGAAATTTCTCAGCCAGGTTTATCAGAAACTATTGGTCACCTATCATGGCAGATGGACCAGGAAACAGAATGACATCTGTTGACTTTTTCTGATGACCATTTTATCCTTCTCTAACGGAGGCTCGGGGGGTTTGACATCTGTTGACTTTTTCTGGTCATCGACACTTTGGTCAGCAATGGTGTTCTTACATTTCTCCATAGTGTTAGGTTCTGATATCATCTTCTCATATAGCTTCATTAAAACCTTCATTTCTAAAAAAATGAGTGTACCTCTATGAGCTTACGGTGAAACATAATTAAATATGTATGAGACTGAATTTTTTTTATTTACTTATGAACGGGTCAGCTCGGGTTAACTTTTGTCTCTAACAGGTCAAACAAGTAAAAGAAATAATATAAGGGAGTGTGTTAGAAGGATTAAAGAGGTGGGAAGTATTGAAGTATTCAAAAATATTGAAATAATATTTATTAACGAAAAATATGGGAAACGTACTGTTAGGAATAGTTTTCCGAATTGTGGTTGTAAAGTAGAAAAATGACTTTGACTTTTCATATTTTTTATATTTGCAGGATGATGCAAGTGATTTTCAAGCTCAACTTAAAAAGGTGACGTGGGACCATATCTTTTACGAGTGATGGTTGCACAAAAAGAGTACAATGACGAAAAAAACAACGGATTAGAATTAAGTCTGTTGCTCCAGTTGATTTGCAGCTGAATCTAAGAAGTTGCTGAAATAGAGATCATCAATGAAAGCTTGAAACATCATCATTGTTGTTTGGGTTCATGTTCTGTCAATTGTTGTTAGATGCGATTGTGACCGGGGTGATTATAGTTAGGTTAGTTTGTTTATTTTGATCTATGTGCATTGCGCTTTTGAATATTAAATCTGGTCTATTGCTTAAAGTACATAAATGAGTAAAACTCAAATCAGAAACAGTTTTTGTCAGTTGGCAATCTGATGCTTATGACATAGATATACCATACTGATGCTACTAACTCGAAAACTTTAAGAAAAATAAAATAATATAATAATTAAATTTTGTAAAATATTATACAAATAAGAAAACTAATGGAATATATCACGAGAGGATTGATAAGCCAACAGAAACAAGTATCGCGTTACAAATTGTTGTCTCTGCCGCATCGCGTGGGTTTCCTACTAGTGTGTGTGTGTGTGTGTGTGTGTGTGTATATATATATATATATATATAAACAACAAAAAAATTTTAAGACAATAAATTTAGAGATTTCGTCCTAGGATTAAATTTCATACTAGGATTAAATGACGCAATTACTATAACAAAAAAACTTCATAATAATCAGTAAACAAATTTACAGTTTCTCAACTTTCAGATACAAAAGTATGAATGAAATTGCTCACAAAAAAGGAGAAAAAGGAAATTTAGAATTTCTAAATAAAAATAAGAGAAAAAATGTGGCAGAAAACGAATCTCTGCAACTCCTTACAAACTTAATAAACCAATGAAAATATCAAGAAGAATTTTCTCTCTTTCATGAATACTTAAACTCCTAGCTTCTGATTTCTTCTTATAAAAACCTTACTCTTTTATAGTTTTCTCCAAGTTCTTCATACTGTATCCCAAGTAAAAAAAAGAGTATTTCTCTGTCAATATCGCTTCCATCCACTGCAAATTCTACTCGTCTTCCGCTACTTCCTACTCTGCAAATACGCTGTAAGTAAGCAAAACAGTCCAAGAACATGAAACACATCTTCAACAAGTATTTGAAGAAATAAAAAAGAATGAGATAGTAGTATCCAAAAAAAGATGGAATTATTCAAAAGAAAATTTTCATTCTTAGGATTAGAAATTGGAAACGGAAAAATAGAATTACAAAAACATATTTCTACAAAAATTTTAGAATTTCCAGAAAAACACACCAATTTAAAACAAATACAAGCCTTTTTAGGTTTAGTAAACTATGCTAGAAAATTTATTCCAAACCTTTCAAAATTAGTAGGTCCGCTATACAGCAAAACTATCAAAAACGGACAAAGAAATTTTAACCAAGAAGATGTTATCCTAGTAAAAAGAATAAAAGAAAGGGTTAAAGAAATTAAACCCTTAGAGCTGCCACTGATAACAGATTATATAATTATAGAAACAGACGGATGCAAAGAAGGATGGGGAGCAGTTCTCCTTTGCAAACCAAATGTCCACAACCATAAAAAAGAAGAAAAAGTATGCTCTTACCATAGTGGAAGTTTTAAAACTGGATCCACTTGGACTAGCCTAGATTTCGAAATACAGGCCTTGATAAACGCTTTAGAAAAATTCAAGATATTTTTACATAAAGATTTTACAGTCAGAACATACTGTGAAGCTATAGTAAAATTTATTAAAAATGATCAAAATAAAAAGACAAACAGGACAAGATGGGTAAATTTACAAAATATTATACAAGGTAGTGGGTACACTATACAGTTTGAACACATTAAGGGAAAAGACAACGGGATAGCTGATTTATTATCTCGTAATATTAACAAACTACTATGTTCAGATGGATAGAAAACAAAAAGGCAAGGAGAAGATGGTCGTCAGACTATTACAGTTTAAACAGAATCCTTCCCCTATGAGCATCTCGTCTAACGACGACGAAGAAACAACAGAAAAGCTTATGAGTCAAGCTTTCAAAGCCGAAAAAATATACAGTGCTAGACAAATGGCTTCTACACAAGGTACTACACCAGTTATACAAAATACTAGAAAACTTCCTCCTTATTTCCTTAAAACTACCCAACCTTCTCAAATCCCACAAAATACACAAAGCCCAGACACTTTTATCCAAAACACGCTTTACAAAAAATCAGCCTACAAACAAATCGAAAAATAGACTTTCTCACATAAACCTACCATCTCTTTCGGATCCTATGCCTTACAAACCTGCCAAGACACACACATGAAGTTTCGTCCCAATAATGGGATAAAGCTTACAGAAAAACAGCAGTGTTTGATGGATAATCTATGGCATATACGAACTATGCCCCATGCCTCTTCTTTCAAAGTTCAGGTTTTAAACGCGCTAAGTATTTACTTTAGCGAACAGGGAGTCAAATGCCTTGAAAAACAAATTCAGCTTCCTCAAAAATTTACACACTATATAATCTTTCGAGGAACAAAAATTGGCATTTTTAATAAATGGGAAACGGTTGCAAAGTTTATACAGTGTCCCGAACCAATCTACAAAGGTTACCACAGCTTATCTGAAGCATTAGACACAGCCAGAAACCATTTTGGCATAGACAGTTTCTTCATTGAACCAGAAGAAGTTCAAACCTTTTCACAAGTTATAAAGACAAGCCAAGAACAAATTATAAAGACTCAAGAAGAAACGATTTCTAATTTACAAAGACAACTTATACAACAGGGTAAAAATACACAGAATATACAAAGTCTCATCGAAAACAATATGTTAAAGCAGAAAGTCGAGATCCTTGAAGCCAAAAACCAGTTACTTTTACAAAGGCTCAATGAAAAAGAAAATAGTTTCAGGAGCTATGACTCATTTAGAGCCAGGATGTTAGACACTCCCTGCAAAACCTGCCTTCAAACAGTGTTCGATCAGTTTCCAGAGTTTGAACAAATCATCTCTCAAAAAGTAAATACAGAGTTTCCAATGGTGTTGTATGAGTTACAACTTATGCTCATGACCATTGCCCTTAATGAAGAAAAGTACAAAGGGGTAAGGGTTATCGAAAGAACAGACGAAGAAGGAACTTGCTTATTACTTCTCCAAATAAACCTAAAAGATACAGACATGCCAAACGATCTGATCCTACAGTTCTACCACAACGGCATGATCGATTACATAGAGCTAGAGCTAAATCCAAAGACAGAAGGTATCATAAATCTCTTCGAAGAAAAGTTCGTCATAACCACAGGAAACATATCTACACATATCACCCTTCCTTACATCGGTTGCAAAGTCTTTTTTTCCTTCCCTTTTGCAAACAATCACACCTACAGACCAGCCAGAAAAAGAATATTCATTAGCCACAAACTCTCTGGCAAAGATTACCTGAAAAATTTAGCCATACAAACAGAAATACAGTTCTCAGAACTATACTGGGTTGACAACCTCGCTAGCCTTGCTTCAAACATCCCAGAAAAACCTAAAAAAGACACCTTACAATTCATCACCCAAAACCAGAAAACACCTAAATTACCATCAAGCTTCCATTGGGAATGCTATCACCTTTTAGCCGAAGGTCACTATGTACAGATTTGGAGCCTTAAAAACTGGAATATGCTCCTACCATTCATAGGAGAGGGAGAATCTCTCCAGTTACAACACATTCTGGACTTAGAAGATTATTATCTAAATCCAGATGATTTCAGCGACCCAGACTCTCCACTTTCTATCCCTGACACCCACAGAGAGTTCTGATAACAGCAAGACACAAATTTTCTTCCTACAGACGTAAGCAATGGCGACTACAAAGATGTTGCCGACAGAATAAAAAGCTTCAACGACAAACCACTAAAGAAAAAAGAAAAAGTTTTTTGTCGTTTTTTCTACTTTAATTCTTTACCGTTCTTTTAGATAGTGCGATCTGTGCACTCTTTTAATTTTTGTCTCATAGTTAGTGCTTTCTTTTTGCATTATTGTCTTAGCTTAGTGCGCATGGTGCGCCTTTTTTGATTCCATCTTCTACCTATAAAATGGCATGAAGAATTCATTTGTAGAGACACCAACGAAAATATCAAGAATAATTTTCTCTCTTTCATGAATACTTAAACTCTTAGCTTCTGATTTCTTTTTACAAAAACCTTACTCTTTTATAGTTTTCTCCAAGTTCTTCATACTGTATCCCATGTAAAAAAAAGAGTATTTCTCTGTCAGTATCGCTTCCATCAACTTCAAATTCTACTCGTCTTCCGCTACTTCCTACTTTGCAAATACGCTGTAAGTTTAATTTATGTTGTTTTTATGACAAAAAACTCTGATGCCCCAACTTATTTTGGTATCAGAGCAAAGGCTTTTCTAATATCTAAAAGACTAAGACAGGTCCATGTCAGGCAGCTGGTATGCTTAAGTCCTATTTATATGGAAACCCGCTTTGGTGAAGATTAGGGAAAGAGTTTGCTTTGAAAAACTAGTTAAAGATATCAAAGATTTGTGTCTTTTGTTTATGCTTTACTTGTTAATTATTTTTAAAACTGGGATATAGAAAAATATTTTAAGAGAAAACTAAAAGATAAGATTTTTTTGAAGAAATCAGATTTTTAATCAAAAATTATTGACTCCTCAAAAACGTTCAAAAAACTTGATTTTCTAAACGTCGAATTTTCTGATAAAAGTGATCAAAAAGTTATAAATAATAGTTATTATAATCATGTTTGTAGATTTAAAGAATTACATACACACAGTCTTCACACAGATAATACACACCTTAACAGTATTACAGACTTAATTATAAATTTAGGGTTCAGTTTACAAAAAGAATTCTTTAATAATAAACATTTATTAGAAAAAATTATATATTTAATGACAAAAGAAACAGAAGAAATTAAAAAGTTTACAGATAATTTAGACTACATAAGAGAACAAAACAACCAAATTCTGCTATAAATAAAAAATATTAATAAAAATAAACATAAAGAAGTAGAAGATTCTACTGATATCAACCAACTTATAAACAAATTAAGTAAAACACATATAAGCGAAAAACCTAAACCTTATAAACATTGGAAGCCTAACGATGAATAAACAAATCATCCAAGGATCTAGAAAGTCAACTAGTAATATTAAAGATATTATTTCGTCAGATACTTTTCTTAACAGAATTCTAAAAAGGGATCATCTTCTAAAAGTACACAACAAACAATACAACTAGAAGAAGAAATCGACATAGATAAAAAAATAAACTTATATAATCAACATCAACTAGACATTTTAAACCCAAGAAAATTATACCAAACAGGAATGTTAAATGTCAACACAACATTAATACAAAGCAGCAGAGAAGAAAGTCTACGAGTAGTAGACAAAATGATAGAAATAGACTTATTTTCACCAGAAACAATTCAAAGAATTAAACAGTCTGGAAAACAATTTATACACACAGGACTTATAGTCGTAGGAATAAAAGCCTTAGGAAGAAAAAACCCAAGAACAAAACTTTTAGCTTTAATATTAGATAAAAGCTGGAATACAGAAATGAAAAAAGCAATAATTTCAGGAATGGAAATAGATTTAAGCCAAAATACAGCCTTGTTTTATTGTACACCTGGAATACTAAAAGACATCAAAGACTTACAAAAACTAAAAATAGCTCTACAGACTAAAGGGTATGAAAATTATGAAGGAAATAATTTAGTAATAAGTTTAGGAGTTCTAGGAAAAGCTAGTAACAGATCTGGAATGAAATATAAAGTAAATATAGAAGGAATAGTTAATACAATCGCATCAAAATCTACACAGATGATAGAACCAGTCAAAATAGATCCTGAAGAATTAGCAGGATTAGAATGACAAATAAGTGATTTAACAGAAAAAGAAAGTTCAACATTAGTCCCAAAAAAGAGTCATATATATGAAGGGATAGACGGAATACAGAGCATAAGATTCACAGATTTTAAACAACAAGAGAATAAATACGAAGAAAGTAGTTATTCTGAGGAACCACCACAAGAACCTCAAGAACCACAATACACTTTTATGAATATAGAAACAGATGATGAATCTGAATACGGAAACCCTATATACGATACAGAAAATGAAGAAAGTAATGATGAACACAATGAAGAAAGCGATGATGAATACACGCTAAATTCAGAATTCTCTAGATTTGAAAGAGAAGATATAGATTACAGCTTACTAGAAGAAACAAATACAACTTTTAAAATAGAAGAAACCAACAAATCTTGAACAAATAACAAATAGAAAATTTACAGAAATAAATATACAAGAAGAAGTAGACGATATGATAGTAGAATGTTTGCTTGCCTTAGGAATGACATACGAAGAAAGTTACAATAAACTACAAGAAGACTTTAATTTACCATTAGTAAACAATATAGTCAAGGGAGATACAATGATCTCTGACTTTTATAAACACGATAATAGCTTTATGATTAATGAACACAAACTAAAAAGAGATTATACAGAGGGAAAAATAGGAGAAACCTCATATGAATCCATGGGAAGAGAACCATGGACTAAACCTATTACAAGTTATCAACAAGAATCAAGTTATAAAGGAACAAGAAATAGATTACCAATAGGACAAATCTATAGTGACAGTATGCTACTATTAGAACAACAAAAACCTCAATTATGGGTAGACGAAGTTCTTATATGGGAACAAACAGTGGTAAGAATGTGGGAAACTAATAAAAAAGACAGTATGGACATGTTTGCCTATTTAGAAACGACTCTAGGCCCAACAGCCCTAGGAATATGGCAAAGTAAAAAAGCCCACAGCCCAGACCAAATAAACAGATTAAAAGCCATATGAGATAATCCTTACAATTTCACCTCCCAAATAAGAGTCCTTATTTTAGGAGTTGATCCAACAAAAAACAACAGTTTATTACAAGATACAGCTATTAGAAACCTAGAACAACTAAGCATAGCAGACATGAAATATATAAATGAATTTACACTAGATTTTACAAGATTATTAGCACAGACAGGACAAGCTACGGAAGATAGCTTATGTGATAAATACTTTATAAAACTACCAGGAGATTTGGGAAAAAATATACACGAAGCTTGGAAGTTACAATATGGAAGTATAGAAAACCTAGGAATAGGACCAAGAATAACATTTACATTCGGAATTCTAGAAGAAAAATGCAAAGATGTTGCATTATAAAAGCTAATATAAAATCTAATATTGGAATTGAAACTATCATGCCTATAATATCTCCCTCATTTATGTATAGTCAAAATGTTGTTAATATATTTCCTATTTTATTGTAATGTAAATCGGTATATATTCAATGTATTCCTCTCTCAACATTCAAGAGAGAGTTCTCCTGTTACATGGTATCAGCCATCTTCGGTCCTCTCTTTCCATTCTTTCCCTGAAATGTCGCAATCCTCTTCTTCCTCTTCTACAACTTCCGAAACCTCCCTCCCCATGGCTACACTTTTACACATGATCAACATTAAACTATCCTCTACCAATTATCTTCCCTGGGTTTACCAAATCACCCCTCTCCTTGCCAACCAAAAACTCCTCGGATATGTAGACGGCTCCGTTCCTGCTCCACCAAAAACCATCACCATTGATTCCAAGGAACAAGTGAATCCCGCCTTTACCGCTTGGTTTCTTGCTGATCAACAAGCCATTCTCATCCTTAACGCCTCCCTTCCGGAAGAAGTTGTGGCCGAAATACTTGGCCTAAGCACTTCTCATCAGATCTGGACCGCTTTGCAAGCCGCCTATAGCAATACTTCCTTGGAACGCATGCACCTTTTGCGTGATAATCTTCGTCAATTAACTAAGGGATCTTCTACCGTGGCTGAGTTTGGTCGCAAATTCAAAGTAATTTGTGATCAACTTTCGGCTATTGGACATCCGGTGAGCGACACGGATAAAACTCATTGGTTTCTCTGTGGTCTTGGTGCCACGTTTGAGAGCTGGTCCACCGCCATTCGCACCGCTTGTGATTCTCTTTGTTTTCGTGACCTACTCACCAAGGCTGAGAGTCAAGAACAATTCTTGCGTACCCTTCATCCGCCTGCTCCTGCCCCCGTGGCCTTCGTTTCACACCAAAACCGATCGCATGGTCCCTCCAACAGCCGACCCAGATCTGGGTCCTCTGGTTCCGGGTCATTTTCTCGAAATCAGTCCCAACCCAACACCTCAAAAAACCCGCGTAGGCCTCCTCACTGCCAACTTTGTCGCACAAATGGCCATTACGCAAACAAGTGTCCCAAACTCTCCTCTTTTGTAACCGCTGCTTCGGGACATGAGGATCTTGCTCGATTGTTTCACGCTAAATGTCAGTTTTCTGGTGAGGAACCTGACTGGACTGCGGACACTGGCGCAAATATTCACATGACAGACGACACTGGTAAACTTCAATCATTTTCTCCTTACACTGGTTCCTCTTCCGTTTTCTTTGGTAATGGGCATTCGCTTCCTATCACTCATAAAGGACATGTTAAAATCAATGATCGTGTGTCCTTAAATGACGTTTTGGTTGTTCCTAAAATAACCAGAAATTTACTTTCCATTAGCAAGTTGACTAAAGATTATCCTGTTGATGTACTTTTCTCAGATACGTTTTTTTTTATTCAGGACCGGAAAACAAGCCAACCTCTCGCTCAAGGTCGGTGTGAAAACGGTCTCTACATACTTCGGGATAAATCTTTGGCTTTTTTTGCTTCCGTTTCTTCGAATAAAGCTTCATTTGAGTTGTGGCACAATCGTTTGGGTCATGTTGCTTTTGATGTTATTTCCATTTTAAAGAAACATGGTTGTTTGACATTTACTTCTATTTTGCCGAAACCTAATTTATGTTCGCCTTGTCAACTTGCAAAAGCCCGAAAATTACCATTTGATTTAAACGAAAAACGTGCTTCTCACCCCCTTGATCTTATTCATTGTGACTTATGGGGTCCATCTCCCATCCTAAGCTCGGATGGATATAAATATTATGTTGTGTTTATAGATGATTATTCCCGATTCTCGTGGTTATATCTGCTTAAATTGAAAACTGAATTTTACTCTACATTGCAAACTTTTTTGCGGCTTGTCCAAACACAGTTTTCACGAAAGGTCAAAGTCTTTCAAAGTGACGGTGGCACGGAATTTGTTAACCAATATGTTCGAAAAATATTTGAGGATAATGGCACATTTCATCGCCTTTCTTGCCCGTACACCGCTCCACAAAATGGCCGCGCCGAACGAAAGCATCGTCACATAGTGGAAACGGGTTTAGCTATGTTATTCCATGCTCACGTCCCTGCCACTCATTGGGTTGATGCATTTAGTACGGCTACATATATAATAAATCGGTTACCAACCAAAGTACTAAATGATAAATCTCCCTTTGAAATGCTTTTCTCTACTAAACCCGCTTACCACAACCTACGTGTTTTTGGATGTTGTGTTTATCCGTACCTACGTGATTATGCTCCTCACAAACTCGCACCACGTAGCATCCCTTGTATTTTCATGGGGTATTCCCCGCAATACAAAGGCTACAAATGTTTTGACCCGGCATCTTCTCGTATGTACATAACACGCCAAGCTCGTTTTGACGAGACCTTTTTTCCTTACACAAATAATTCTTCCTCTACAAACCTATCTGACCTTTTTCTATCCACTTTCCATGACCCTATCACTTTTAAAAACACTACCAACACCCCACCCAATAATGCTCCTCCAAAAAAACCTCCCAGTACACCTACCCCACCATGTTCTTTATGCAAGTCAACTCCTTCAAATCCACCAACCCATCCATCGCCCACTGTCCCTTCCTCCTCAACTTCACCTATTGAACCTAGTTCACCTTCTGACCAATTTTTACCACCCTCACCTACTGAATCCACTAACAATTCATCGGCTCACTCTCCTCCTCCTACATTCAATCCTACCACTTCATCATCTGCCCATCCCATGGTTACCCGATCTAAAATTGGCACATTTAAACCAAATCCTAAACATTCTGCCTATCTTGCTCAAGCCATGCATTCATCCCTTCATACGGCTTTGTTATCTTCGGTTGATCCGAAAGGTTTCAAAAGTGCATCCAAACATCCTCATTGGATGGATGCCATGACAGCGGAGCTACAGGCTCTTCACCGAAACCGAACGTGGTCTCTTGTGCCGCGTCCCACTGCCACTAATGTGGTTGGTTTGAAATGGGTGTATCGAACCAAGTATCATTCAGACGGCTCCTTAGACCGCTACAAGGCCCGTCTTGTTACTCAAGGCTTCACTCAGATACCGGGCCTCGACTTTACTCATACCTTTAGCCCCGTTGTTAAAGCCTCCACCATACGCGTTGTTCTATCTTTAGCCATTATTCATGGTTGGTCGCTACATCAACTTGATGTCAACAACGCATTTCTAAATGGTTCGCTCTCCGAAACAGTCTACATGGAGCAACCTCCGGGGTTCGTTGATCCGAAATTCCCGACACATGTTTGTAAACTCAACAAAGCTCTATACGGGCTTAAACAAGCTCCCCGAGCTTGGTTTCAGCGTCTCAGTTCCTTTCTTGTGTGGTACGGTTTCTCTTGTAGCCGCGCGGATCCGTCACTCTTTGTGTTTCATCATGGTGACTCTCTAATGTACCTTTTTGTATACGTCGACGATCTTATTCTTACGGGTAACAAATCATCTCTTCTTACTACGTTTACAAGTCGATTACATAAAGAGTTTGCCATTAAGGATCTCGGCTCTTTGAACTACTTCCTTGGTCTCGAAGTTGTTCAATCCAACTCCACTCTTTTTCTCACATAAACCAAATACGCCAACGACATTCTCACTCGAGCCGGTTTGAACCATGCTAAACCTGTCCCAACTCCTTTGTCGACCACCGATACCTTCACTTCTGATGGTCCTCCCTACTCTGATCCTACCCATTACCGTTCCTTAGTCGGCGCTCTTCAATACCTCACAATCACTAGACCGGACCTCGCCTATGCCGTAAACCAAGCTTGTCAACACCTTCATGCTCTGACCGAACATCATTTCCAATTAGTTAAACGAATCCTTCGCTATGTTAAGGGCACTATTTCTCATGGTCTTGTGTTCACTCGTCCTAAGTCATCAACTATATTGGGGTATTCGGATGCGGATTGGGCGCGATGTATTGAAACTCGGAGGTCAACATACGGTTATTCTATTTTTTAGGCGGCAACCTTGTCTCATGGAGTGCAAAGAAACAACCAACGGTTTCCAGATCGAGCTGTGAGTCAGAGTATCGTGCAATGGCTAATGCCGCGGCTGAGATCGTTTGGATAACTCATCTTTTGAAGGAACTTCATGCTTTACCTGCTTCACGTCCAACTATCTTATGTGACAATCGAAGTGCATTATTCATGTCTCAAAATCCGGTGTCTCATAAAAGAGCAAAGCATATTGATTTAGACTACCATTTTGTTCGGGAGCTAGTTCTGTCAGGGAAGTTACACACTAAGTTCGTTCCTACCAAGCTTCAAGTCGCGGACATTTTCACTAAGAGTTTACCACGTCCACAGTTCGAACATTTCCGAGACCTGCTTCATGTATGTCCACCGCCTGTGCGCTTGCGGGGGGATAAAAGCTAATATAAAAGCTAATATTGGAATTGAAACTATCATGCCTATAATATCTACCTCATTTATGTATAGTCAAAATGTTGTTAATATATTTCCTATTTTATTGTAATGTAAATCGGTATATATTCAATGTATTCCTCTCTCAACATTCAAGAGAGAGTTCTCCTGTTACACATTACAAGAACAGTTAAAAAGAAATGCTTTTGCATTCTGTAAAACAACAATTTATACCCCACAAGCCTACGGATATTACGATAGAAAAAAGAAAATTAGAAAAATTACTACATACAAGAAAGAATACAAACCATACAAAAAATATCAAAATAAATACGTCAGAAAACCTCATACTAGGACATGTAAGTGTTTTATATGTGGAGATAGAGAACATCTAGCTAACAAATGTCCAAATAGAAATAAAAATATAGAAAGAAGCAATTTAGTAGAACAAATAAAAGACTACAAAATAGAGGCATTAGATACAGATCACACTGACAATGAGTCAATATACAGTATATATAGTGAAGAAAATGAACCAGTAACAAAGATCTCTTATACATACACAAATCCAGAAGAATGTAATCATGACTGGAAACACAGAAAAGGAAACAATTACATCAAATGTTACATTTGTGAATACTACCCAAGTATAGACAAAAGATCTCAATGTAATATATGCTTTAAATAAATCTGCCATATTTGTATAAAAGATATTCATAACATAGAACCACCGAGCACTAGCCAAAATACAAGTAAAAATACAAACGAATACGATGAAAAGTTTGAAAAATTAGAGCTGGCTATAGAAGTAAACAAACTAAAAATAGAAATTATGAATAATAAAATCATCAGACTAGAAGATTTCATAGAAAAGAAAAAACAGGCATTAGAATTTCCAGAAATAAACAACATGGCCACAGAACCAAACCCTATACAAACTGATGAACAAACCTTCATACAAACTAGTGGGTCAATAAACATGATAAATATACAATGTAGGCTATGGCTTGACGCCAATACACCTATAGATCTAACAGCCTTAGTAGACACATGGGCAACTAAAAGTGTAATATCACATAGTTTAACTCATGAAAAAGTTTCATAAACCACTTACATATAAGTTAAAAACAAGAACTGTAGAAAATAGATTAATAGACATAACACACTATCTAGAACCTGTAGGAATACAATTCCTAGACTTTGCAGGAAATTACAGTACGAAGTATAATATTCCACATTAATCCACAACACATTAAATCTAGAGATTTCGTCCTAGGATTAAATTTCATACTAGGATTAAATGGCGCAATTACTATAACAAGAAACTTCATAACAATCGGTAAACAAATTTACAGTTTCCCAACTTTTAGATACAAAAGTATGAATGAAATTGCTCACAAAAAAGGAGAAAAAGGAATTTTAGAATTTCTAAATAAAAATAAGAGAAAAAATGTTGCAGAAAATGAATCTCTGCAACTCCATACAAACTTTATAAACCATGAACTTGAAAAAGGATAAGATATAACAAAAAGTATAAATCATCATGTGATTTTACACCTAGAACGACTAGGACTCATAGGAGAAGATATTACAAATTCCAAGGTGAAATATGTCTGCAAATTTAAAATAAAAAATCCAGACATTACTATAAGGAACATAAATATAGATTATAGTCCCCTAGACAAAGAAGAATTTAGAAAACGAATACTAGAAATGAGTAAACAAGGGTTAATCAGAAAATCTGAAAGTCCCCACATATCAACAGCTTTCATAGTAAAAAACCATAGTGAAATAAAAAGAGGGAAAGCTAGAATTGTCTATAATTACAAAAGATTAAATGATAATACAGAAGATGATGGGTACAATATACCTAATAAAGACAGCTTAATCCAGCTTATACAAAACAACAAAATCTTTTCTAAATTTGATTTAAAATCAGGTTTTAACCAACTTCATTTAGAAGAAGATTTTAAAAAATTGACAGCCTTCACATGCTCTAAAGGGTTATATGAATGGAACGTCCTTAGCTTCGGGCTAAAAAACGCCCCTTCAATATTCCAAAGATTCATGGACAGTTTATTTCTCAAATACAAATTTTGCCTAGTATATATTGATGACATATTAGTAGCAAGCAAAACAGTCCAAGAACATGAAACACATCTTCAACAAGTATTTGAAGAAATAAAAAAGAATGGGATAGTAGTATCTAAGAAAAAGATGGAATTATTCAAAAGAAAAACAACAGATTTGGAGCGGTTCTTGACATATTAGTAGTATCTATTTTGACTGGTTCTATCATCTGTGTAGATTTTGATGCAATTGTATTAACTATTCCTTCTATATTTACTTTATATTTCATTCCAGATCTGTTACTAGCTTTTCCTAGAACTCCTAAACTTATTACTAAATTATTTCCTTCATAATTTTCATACCCTTTAGTCTGTAGAGCTATTTTTAGTTTTTGTAAGTCTTTGATGTCTTTTAGTATTCCAGGTATACAATAAAACAAGGCTGTATTTTGGCTTAAATCTATTTCCATTCTTGAAATTATTGCTTTTTTCATTTATGTTTTCCAGCTTTTATCTAATATTAAAGCTAAAAGTTTTGTTCTTGGGTTTTTTCTTCCTAAGGCTTTTATTCCTACGACTATAAGTCCTGTGTGTATAAATTGTTTTCCAGACTGTTTAATTCTTTGAATTGTTTCCGGTGAAAATAAGTCTATTTCTACCATTTTGTCTACTACTCGTAGACTTTCTTCTCTGCTGCTTTATATTAATGTTGTGTTACATTTAACATTCTTGTTTGGTATAATGTTCTTGGGTTTAAAATGTCTAGTTGATGTTGATTATATAAGTTTATATTTTTATCTAAGTCGATTTCTTCTTCTAGTTGTATTGTTTGTTGTGTACTTTTAGAAGATGATCCCTTTTTTAGAATTCTGTTAAGAAAAGTATCTGATGAAATAATATCTTTAATATTACTAGTTGACTTTCTAGATCCTTGGATGATTTGTTTATTCATCGTTAGGCTTCCAATGTTTATAAGGTTTGGGTTTTTCGCTTATATGTGTTTTACTTAATTTGTTTATAAGTTGGTTGATATCAGTAGAATCTTCTACTTATTTATGTTTATTTTTATTAATATTTTTTATTTCTAGCAGAATTTGGTTGTTTTGTTCTCTTATGTAGTCTAAATTATTTGTAAACTTTTTAATTTCTTCTGTTTCTTTTGTTATTAAATATATAATTTTTTCTAATAAATGTTTATTATTAAAGGATTCTTTTTGTAAACTGAACCCTAAATTTATAATTAAGTCTGTAACACTATTAAGGTGTGTATTATCTGTGTGAAGACTGTGTGTATGTAATTCTTTAAATCTACAAATATGATTATAATAACTATTATTTAGAAAAAACGACAAAAAACTTTTTTTTTTCTTTAGTGGTTTGTCGTTGAAGCTTTTTAATCTGTCGGCAGCATCTTTGTAGTCGTCATTGCTTACGTCTGTAGGAAGAAAATTTGTGTCTTGCTGTTATCAGAACTCTCTGTGGGTGTCAGGGATAGAAGGTGGAGAGTCTGGGTCGCTGAAATCATCTGGATTTAGATAATAATCTTCTAAGTCCAGAATGTGTTGTAACTGGAGAGATTCTCCCTCTCCTATGAATGGTAGGAGCATATTCCAGTTTTTAAGGCTCCAAATCTGTACATAGTGACCTTCGGCTAAAAGGTGATAGCATTCCCAATGGAAGCTTGATGGTAATTTAGGTGTTTTCTGGTTTTGGGTGATGAATTGTAAGGTGTCTTTTTTGGGTTTTCTGGGATGTTTGAAGCAAGGCTAGCGAGGTTGTCAACCCAGTATAGTTCTGAGAACTGTATTTCTGTTTGTATGGCTAAATTTTTCAGGTAATCTTTGCCAGAGAGTTTGTGGCTAATGAATATTCTTTTTCTGGCTGGTCTGTAGGTGTGATCATTTGCAAAAGGGAAGGAAGAAAAGACTTTGCAACCGATGTATGGAGGGGTGATATGTGTAGATATGTTTCCTATGGTTATAACGAACTTTTCTCCGAAGAGATTTATGATGCCTTCTGTCTTTGGATTTAGCTCTAGCTCTATGTAATCGATCATGCCGTTGTGGTAGAACTGTAGGATCAGATCGTTTGGCATGTCTGTATCTTTTAGGTTTATTTGGAGAAGTAATAAGCAAGTTCCTTCTCTGTCTTCGTCTGTTCTTTCGATAACCCTTACCCCTTTGTACTTTTCTACATTAAGGGCAATGGTCATGAGCCTGAGTTGTAACTCATACCACACCATTGGAAACTCTGTATCTACTTTTTGAGAGATGATTTGTTCAAACTCTGGAAACTGATCGAACACTGTTTGAAGGCAGGTTTTCCAAGGAGTGTCTAACATCCTGGCTCTAAATGAGTCATAGCACCTGAAACTATTTTCTTTTTCATCGAGCCTTTGTAAAAGTAACTAGTTTTTGGCTTCAAGGATCTCGACTTTCTGCTTTAACATATTGTTTTTGATGAGACTTTGTATATTCTGTGTATTTTTACCATGTTGTATAAGTTGTCTTTAAAAATTAGAAATCGTTTCTTCTTGAGTCTTTATAATTTGTTCTTGGCTTGTCTTTATAACTTGTGAAAAGGTTTGAACCTCTTCTGGTTCAATGAAGAAACTGTCTATGCCAAAATGGTTTCTGGCTGTGTCTAATGCTTCAGAGAAGCTGTGGTAACCTTTGTAGATTGGTCCGGGACACTGTATAAACTTTGCAACCGTTTCCCATTTACTAAAAATGCCAATTTTTGTTCCTCGAAAGATTATATAGTGTGTAAATTTTTGAGGAAGCTGAATTTGTTTTTCAGGGCATTTGACTCCATGTTCGCTAAATTAAATACTTAGCGTGTTTAAAACCTGAACTTTGAAAGAAGAGGCATGGGGCATAGTTTGTATATGCCATAGATTATCCATCAAACACTGCTGTTTTTCTGTAAGCTTTATCCCATTATTGGGACGAAACTTCATTTGTGTGTCTTGGCAGGTTTGTAAGGCATAGGATCTGAAAGAGATGGTAGGTTTATGAGAGAATGTCTATTTTTCGATTTGTTTGTAGGCTGATTTTTTGTAAAGCGTGTTTTGGATAAAAGTGTCTGGGCTTTGTGTATTTTGTGGGATTTGAGAATGTTGGGTAGTTTTAAGGAAATAAGGAGGAAGTTTTCTAGTATTTTGTATAACTGGTGTAGTACCTTGTGTAGAAGCCATTTGTCTAGCACTGTATATTTTTTCGGCTTTGAAAGCTTGACTCATAAGCTTTTCTGTTGTTTCTTCATCGTCGTTGGACGAGATGCTCATGGGGGAAGGATTCTGTTTAAACTGTAATGGTCTGACGACCATCTTCTCCTTGCCTTTTTGTTTTCTATCCATCTGAACAGAGTAGTTTGTTAATATTACGAGATAATAAATCAGCTATCCCGTTGTCTTTTCCCTTAGTGTGTTCAAACTGTATAGTGTACCCACTACCTTGTATAATATTTTGTAAATTTACCCATCTTGTCCTGTTTGTCTTTTTACTTTGATCATTTTTAATAATTTTTACTATAGCTTTACAGTCTGTTCTGACTGTAAAATCTTTATGTAAAAATATCTTGAATTTTTCTAAAGCATTTATCAAGGCCTGTATTTCGAAATCTAGGCTAGTCCAAGTGGATCCAGTTTTAAAACTTCCACTATGGTAAGAGCATACTTTTTCTTCTTTTTTATGGTTGTGGACATTTGGTTTGCAAAGGAGAACTGCTCCCCTATCCTTCTTTGCATCCGTCTGTTTCTATAATTATATAATCTGTTATTAGTGGTAGCTCTAAGGGTTTAATTTCTTTAACCATTTCTTTTATTCTTTTTACTAGGATAACATCTTCTTGGTTAAAATTTCTTTGTCCGTTTTTGGTAGTTTTGGTGTATAGCGGACCTACTAATTTTGAAAGGTTTGGAATAAATTTTCTAGCATAGTTTACTAAACCTAAAAAGGCTTGTATTTGTTTTGAATTGGTGAGTTTTTCTGGAAATTCTAAAATTTTTGTAGAAATATGTTTTTGTAATTCTATTTTTCCATTTTCAATTTCTAATCCTAAGAATGAAAATTTTCTTTTGAATAATTCCATCTTTTTCTTAGATACTACTATCCCATTCTTTTTTATTTCTTTAAATACTTGTTGAAGATGTGTTTCATGTTCTTGGACTGTTTTGCTTGCTACGAATATGTCATCAATATATACTAGGATAAATTTGTATTTGAGAAATAAACTGTCCATGAATCTTTGGAATATTGAAAGAGCGTTTTTTAGCCCGAAGCTAAGGACGTTCCATTCATATAACCCTTCAGAGCATGTGAAGGCTGTCCATTTTTTAATATCTTCTTTTAAATGAAGTTGGTTAAAACCTGATTTTAAATCAAATTTAAAAAAGATTTTGTTGTTTTGTATAAGCTGGATTAAGCTGTCTTTATTAGGTATATTGTACCCATCATCTTCTGTATTATCATTGTAATTGTAGACAATTCTAGCTTTCCCTCTTTTTATTTCACTATGGTTTTTTACTATGAAAGCTGTTGATCTGTGAGGACTTTCAGATTTTCTGATTAACCCTTGTTTAGTCCTTTCTAGTATTTGTTTTCTAAATTCTTCTTTGTCTAGGGGACTATAATATATATTTATGTTCCTTATAGTAATGTCTGGATTTTTTATTTTAAATTTGCAGACATATTTAACCTTGGAATTTGTAATATATTCTCCTATGAGTCCTAGTCGTTTTAGGTGTAAAATCACAGGATGATTTATACTTTTTGTTATATCTTGTCCTTTTTCAAGTTCGTGGTTTATAAAGTTTGTAAGGAGTTGCAGAGATTCGTTTTCTGCAACATTTTTTCTTTTATTTTTATTTAGAAATTCTAAATTTCCTTTTTCTTCTTTTTTGTGAGCAATTTCATTCATACTTTTGTATCTAAAAGTTGGGAAACTGTAAATTTGTTTACCGATTGTTATGAAGTTTCTTGTTATAGTAATTGCGCCATTTAATCCTAGTATGAAATTTAATCCTAGGACGAAATCTCTAGATTTAATGTGTTGTGGATTAATGTGGAATATCATACTTCGTACTGTAATTTCCTGCAAAGTCTAGGAATTGTATTCCTACAGGTTCTAGATAGTGTGTTATGTCTATTAATCTATTTTCTACAGTTCTTGTTTTTAACTTATATGTAAGTGGTTTATAAAACTTTTCATGAGTTAAACTATGTGATATTACACTTTTAGTTGCCCCTGTGTCTACTAAGGCTGTTAGATCTATAGGTGTATTGGCGTTAAGCCATAGCCTACATTGTATATTTATCATGTTTATTGACCCACTAGTTTGTATGAAGGTTTGTTCATCAGTTTGTATAGGGTTTGGTTCTGTGGCCATGTTGTTTATTTCTGGAAATTCTAATGCCTGTTTTTTCTTTTCTATGAAATCTTCTAGTCTGATGATTTTATTATTCATAATTTCTATTTTTAGTTTGTTTACTTCTATAGCCAGCTCTAATTTTTCAAACTTTTCATCGTATTCGTTTGTATTTTTACTTGTATTTTGGCTAGTGCTCGGTGGTTCTATGTTATGAATATCTTTTATACAAATATGGCAGATTTATTTAAAGCATATATTACATTGAGATCTTTTGTCTATACTTGGGTAGTATTCACAAATGTAACATTTGATGTAATTGTTTCCTTTTCTGTGTTTCCAGTCATGATTACATTCTTCTGGATTTGTGTATGTATAAGAGATCTTTGTTACTGGTTCATTTTCTTCACTATATATACTGTATATTGACTCATTGTCAGTGTGGTCTGTATCTAATGCCTCTATTTCGTAGTCTTTTATTTGTTCTACTAAATTGCTTCTTTCTATATTTTTATTTCTATTTGGACATTTGTTAGCTAGATGTTCTGTATCTCCACATATAAAACACTTACATGTCCTAGTATGAGGTTTTCTGACGTATTTATTTTGATATTTTTTGTATGGTTTGTATTCTTTCTTGTATGTAGTAATTTTTCTAATTTTCTTTTTTCTATCGTAATATCCGTAGGTTTGTGGGGTATAAATTGTTGTTTTACAGAATGCAAAAGCATTTCTTTTTAACTGTTCTTGTAATGCAACATCTTTGCATTTTTCTTCTAGAATTCCGAATGTAAATGTTATTCTTGGTCCTATTCCTAGGTTTTCTATACTTCCATATTGTAACTTCCAAGCTTCGTGTATATTTTTTTCCCAAATCTCCTGGTAGTTTTATAAAGTATTTATCACATAAGCTATCTTCCGTAGCTTGTCCTGTCTGTGCTAATAATCTTGTAAAATCTAGTGTAAATTCGTTTATATATTTCATGTCTGCTATGCTTAGTTGTTCTAGGTTTCTAATAGCTGTATCTTGTAATAAACTGTTGTTTTTGTTGGATCAACTCCTAAAATAAGGACTCTTATTTGGGAGGTGAAATTGTAAGGATTGTCTCATATGGCTTTTAATCTGTTTATTTGGTCTGGGCTGTGGGCTTTTTTACTTTGCCATATTCCTAGGGCTGTTGGGCCTAGAGTCGTTTCTAAATAGGCAAACATGTCCATACTGTCTTTTTTATTGGTTTCCCACATTCTTACCACTGTTTGTTCCCATATAAGAACTTCGTCTACCCATAATTGAGGTTTTTGTTGTTCTAATAGTAGCATACTGTCACTATAGATTTGTCCTATTGGTAATCTATTTCCTGTTCCTTTATAACATGATTCTTGTTGATAACTTGTAATAGGTTTAGTACATGGTTCTCTTCCCATGGATTCATATGAGGTTTCTCCTATTTTTCCCTCTGTATAATCTCTTTTTAGTTTGTGTTCATTAATCATAAAGCTATTATCGTGTTTATAAAAGTCAGAGATCATTGTATCTCCCTTGACTATACTGTTTACTAATGGTAAATTAAAGCCTTCTTATAGTTTATTGTAACTTTTTCGTATGTCATTCCTAAGGCAAGCATACATTCTACTATCATATCGTCTACTTCTTCTTGTATATTTATTTATGTAAATTTTCTATTTGTTATTTGTTCAAGATTTGTTGGTTTCTTCTATTTTAAAAGTTGTATTTGTTTCTTCTAGTAAGCTGTAATCTATATCTTCTCTTTCAAATCTAGAGAATTCTGAATTTAGCATGTATTCATCATCGCTTTCTTCATTGTGTTCATCATTACTTTCTTCATTTTCTGTATCGTATATAGGGTTTCCGTATTCAAATTCATCATCTGTTTCTATATTCATAAAATTGTATTGTGGTTCTTGAGGTTCTTGTGGTGGTTCCTTAGAATAACTACTTTCTTCGTATTTATTCTCTTGTTGTTTAAAATCTGTGAATCTTAGGCTCTGTATTCCGTCTATCCCTTCATATATATGACTCTTTTTTGGGAATAATTTTGAACTTTCTTTTTCTGTTAAATCACCTATTTGCCATTCTAATCCTGCTAATTCTTCAGGATCTATTTTGACTGTTTCTATCATCTGTGTAGATTTTGATGCGATTGTATTAACTATTCCTTCTATATTTACTTTATATTTCATTCCAGATCTGTTACTAGCTTTTCCTAGAACTCCTAAACTTATTACTAAATTATTTCCTTCATAATTTTCATACCCTTTAGTCTGTAGAGCTATTTTTAGTTTTTGTAAGTCTTTGATGTCTTTTAGTATTCCAGGTATACAATAAAACAAGGCTGTATTTTGGTTTAAATCTATTTCCATTCCTGAAATTATTGCTTTTTTCATTTCTGTTTTCCAGCTTTTATCTAATATTAAAGCTAAAAGTTTTGTTCTTGGGTTTTTTCTTCCTAAGGCTTTTATTCCTACGACTATAAGTCCTGTGTGTATAAATTGTTTTCCAGACTGTTTAATTCTTTGAATTGTTTCCGGTGAAAATAAGTCTATTTCTACCATTTTGTCTACTACTCGTAGACTTTCTTCTCTGCTGCTTTATATTAATGTTGTGTTACATTTAACATTCTTGTTTGGTATAATGTTCTTGGGTTTAAAATGTCTAGTTGATGTTGATTATATAAGTTTATATTTTTATCTAAGTCGATTTCTTCTTCTAGTTGTATTGTTTGTTGTGTACTTTTAGAAGATGATCCCTTTTTTAGAATTCTGTTAAGAAAAGTATCTGATGAAATAATATCTTTAATATTACTAGTTGACTTTCTAGATCCTTGGATGATTTGTTTATTCATCGTTAGGCTTCCAATGTTTATAAGGTTTGGGTTTTTCGCTTATATGTGTTTTACTTAATTTGTTTATAAGTTGGTTGATATCAGTAGAATCTTCTACTTATTTATGTTTATTTTTATTAATATTTTTTATTTCTAGCAGAATTTGGTTGTTTTGTTCTCTTATGTAGTCTAAATTATCTGTAAACTTTTTAATTTCTTCTGTTTCTTTTGTTATTAAATATATAATTTTTTCTAATAAATGTTTATTATTAAAGGATTCTTTTTGTAAACTGAACCCTAAATTTATAATTAAGTCTGTAACACTATTAAGGTGTGTATTATCTGTGTGAAGACTGTGTGTATGTAATTCTTTAAATCTACAAATATGATTATAATAACTATTATTTATAACTTTTTGATCACTTTTTTCTGAAAATTTGAGGTTTAGAAAATCAAGTTTTTTGAACGTTTTATAGGAGTCAATAATTTTTGATTAAAAATCTGATTTCTTCTAAAAAATCTTATCTTTTAGTTTTCTCTTAAAATATTTTTCTATATCCCAGTTTTAAAAATAATTAACAAGTAAAACATAAACAAAAGACACAAATCTTTGATATCCTTAACTAGTTTAGTTTTTCAAAGCAAACTCTTTCACTAATCTTCACCTAAGCGGGTTTCCATATAAATAGGACTTGAGCATACCAGCTGCCTGACATGGACCTGTCTTAGTCTTTTAGATATTAGAAAAGTGTTTGCTCTGATACCAAAATAGGTTGGGGCATCAGAGTTTTTTGTCATAAAAACAACATAAATTAAACTTACAATGTATTTGCAGAGTAGGAAGTAGCCGAAGACGAAGAACTTCGTCTACCCATAATTGAGGTTTTTGTTGTTCTAATAGTAGCATACTGCCACTATAGATTTGTCCTATTGGTAATCTATTTCCTGTTCCTTTATAACTTGATTCTTGTTGATAACTTGTAACAGGTTTAGTCCATGGTTCTCTTCCCATGGATTCATATGAGGTTTCTCATATTTTTCCCTCTGTATAATCTCTTTTTAGTTTGTTTTAAATTGGTGAGTTTTTCTGGAAATTCTAAAATTTTTGTAGAAATATGTTTTTGTAATTCTATTTTTCCATTTCCAATTTCTAATCCTAAGAATGAAAATTTTCTTTTGAATAATTCCATCTTTTTCTTAGATACTACTATCCCATTCTTTTCTTCTTACAAAAACCTTACTCTTTTATAGTTTTCTCCAAGTTCTTCACACTGTATCCCAAGTAAAAAAGAACAAAGTCTCATCGAAAACAATATCTTAAAGCAGAAAGTCGAGATCCTTGAAGCCAAAAACCAGTTACTTGTTTGCAAAGGAGAACTGCTCCCCATCCTTCTTTGCATCCGTCTGTTTCTATAATTATATAATCTGTTATCAGTGGTTTTTTACTTGGGATACAATATGAAGAACTTGGAGAAAACTATAAAAGAGTAAGGTTTTTGTAAGAAGAAATCAGAAGCTAAGAGTTTAAGTATTCATGAAAGAGAGAAAATTCTTCTTGATATTTTCGTTGGTAGGATCAGATCGTTTGGCATATCTGTATCTCTTAGGTTTATGTGGAGAAGTAATAAGCAAGTTCCATACGATACAGAAAATGAAGAAAGTAATGATGAACACAATGAAGAAAGCGATGATGAATACACGCTAAATTCAGAATTCTCTAGATTTGAAAGAGAAGATATAGATTACAGCTTACTAGAAGAAACAAATACAACTTTTAAAATAGAAGAAACCAACAAATCTTATGAACAAATAACAAATAGAAAATTTACAGAAATAAATATACAAGAAGTAGACGATATGATAGTAGAATGTATGCTTGTCTTAGGAATGACATACGAAGAAAGTTACAATGAACTACAAGAAGACTTTAATTTACCATTAGTAAACAGTATAGTCAAGGGAGATACAATGATCTTTGACTTTTATAAACACGATAATAGCTTTATGATTAATGAACACAAAATGCAAAGAGGTTGCATTACAAGAACAGTTAAAAAGAAATGTTTTTGCATTCTGTAAAACAACAATTTATACCCCACAAGCCTACGGATATTACGATAGAAAAAAGAAAATTAGAAAAAGTACTACATACAAGAAAGAATACAAACCATACAAAAAATATCAAAATGAATACGTCAGAAAACCTCATACTAGGACATGTAAGTGTTTTATATGTGGAGATACAAAACATCTAGCTAACAAATGTCCAAATAGAAATAAAAATATAGAAAGAAGCAATTTAGTAGAACAAATAAAAGACTACGAAATAGAGGCATTAGATACAGACCACACTGACAATGAGTCAATATACAGTATATATAGTGAAGAAAATGAACCAGTAACAAAGATCTCTTATACATACACAAATCCAGAAGAATGTAATCATGACTGGAAACACAGAAAAGGAAACAATTACATCAAATGTTACATTTGTGAATACTACCCAAGTATAGACAAAAGATCTCAATGTAATATATGCTTTAAAGAAATCTGTCATATTTGTATAAAAGATATTCATAACATAGAACCACCGAGCACTAGCCAAAATACAAGTAAAAATACAAACGAATACGATGAAAAGTTTGAAAATTTAGAGCTGGCTATAGAAGTAAACATCAGAGTTTTTAGTTTTTTGTCATAAAAACAACATAAATTAAACTTACAGCGTATTTGCAGAGTAGGAAGTGGCGAAAGACGAGTAGAATTTGCAGTGGATGGAAGCGATATTGACAGAAAAATACTTTTTTTTACTTGGGATACAGTATGAAGAACTTGGAGAAAACTATAAAAGAGTAAGGTTTTTGTAAAAAGAAATCAGAAGCTAAGAGTTTAAGTATTCATGAAAGAGAGAAAATTCTTCTTGATATTTTCGTTGGTTTTTCTACAACTAAATTCTTCATGCCATTTTATAGGCAGAAGATGGAATCAAAAAAGGCGCACCATGCGCACTAAGCTAAGACAATAATGTAAAAAGAAATCACAAACTAACTATCAAACAAAAATTAAAAGAGTGCACAGATCGCACTATCTAAAAGAACGGTAAAGAATTAAAGTAGAAAAAAACGACAAAAAACTTTTTCTTTTTTCTTTAGTGGTTTGTCGTTGAAGCTTTTTAATCTGTCGGCACCATCTTTGTAGTCGTCATTGCTTACGTCTGTAGGAATAAAATTTGTGTCTTGCTGTTATCAGAACTCTCTGTGGATGTCAGGGATAGAAGGTGGAGAGTATGGGTCGCTGAAATCATCTGGATTTAGATAATAATATTCTAAGTCCAGAATGTGTTGTAACTGGATAGATTCTCCCTCTCCTATGAATGGTAGGAGCATATTCCAGTTTTTAAGGCTCCAAATCTGTACATAGTGACCTTCGGTTAAAAGGTGATAACATTCCCAATGGAAGCTTGATGGTAATTTAGGTGTTTTCTAGTTTTGGGTGATGAATTGTAAGGTGTCTTTTTTGGGTTTTTCTGGGATGTTTGAAGCAAGGCTAGCGAGGTTGTCAACCCAGTATAGTTCTGAGAACAGTATTTCTGTTTGTATGGCTAAATTTTTCAGGTAATCTTTGCCAAAGAGTTTGTGGCTAATGAATATTCTTTTTCTGGCTGGTCTGTAGGTGTGATTGTTTGCAAAAGGGAAGGAAGAAAAGACTTTGCAACCGATGTAAGGAGGGGTGATATGTGTAGATATGTTTCCTGTGGTTATGACGAACTTTTCTTCGAAGAGATTTATAATACCTTCTGTCTTTGGATTTAGCTCTAGCTCTATGTAATCGATCATGCCGTTATGAGCCTGAGTTGTAACTCATACAACACCATTGGAAACTCTGTATTTACTTTTTGAGAGATGATTTGTTCAAACTCTGGAAACTGATCGAACACTGTTTGAAGGCAGGTTTCCGGGGAGTGTCTAACAACCTGGCTCTAAATGAGTCATAGCTCCTGAAACTATTTTCTTTTTCATCGAGCCTTTGTAAAAGTAACTGGTTTTTGGCTTCAAGGATCTCGACTTTCTGCTTTAACATATTGTTTTTTATGAGACTTTGTATATTCTGTGTATTTTTACCTGTTGTATAAGTTGTATTTGTAAATTAGAAATCGTTTCTTCTTGAGTCTTTATAATTTGTTCTTGGCTTGTCTTTATAACTTGTGAAAAGGTTTGAACCTCTTCTGGTTCAATAAAGAAACTGTCTATGCCAAAATGGTTTCTGGCTGTGTCTAATGCTTCAGAGAAGCTGTGGTAACCTTTGTAGATTGGTCTGGGACACTGTATAAACTTTGCAACCGTTTCCCATTTACTAAAAATGCCAATTTTTGTTCCTCGAAAGATTATATAGTGTGTAAATTTTTGAGGAAGCTGAATTTGTTTTTCAAGGCATTTGACTCCCTGTTCGCTAAAGTAAATACTTAGCGCGTTTAAAACCTGAACTTTGAAAGAAGAGGCATGGGGCATAGTTCGTATATGCCATAGATTATCCATCAAACACTGCTGTTTTTCTGTAAGCTTTATCCCATTATTGGGACGAAACTTCATGTGTGTGTCTTGGCAGGTTTGTAAGGCATAGGATCCGAAAGAGATGGTAGGTTTATGTGAGAATGTCTATTTTTCGATTTGTTTGTAGGCTGATTTTTTGTAAAGCGTGTTTTGGATAAAAGTGTCTGGGCTTTGTGTATTTTGTGGGATTTGAGAAGGTTGGGTAGTTTTAAGGAAATAAGGAGGAAGTTTTCTAGTATTTTGTATAACTGGTGTAGTACCTTGTGTAGAAGCCATTTGTCTAGCACTGTATATTTTTTCGGCTTTGAAAGCTTGACTCATAAGCTTTTCTGTTGTTTCTTCGTCGTCGTTGGATGAGATGCTCATGGGGGAAGGATTCTGTTTAAACTGTAATGGTCTGATGACCATCTTCTCCTTGCCTTTTTGTTTTCTATCCATCTGAACAGAGTAGTTTGTTAATATTACGAGATAATAAATCAGCTATCCCGTTGTCTTTTCCCTTAATGTGTTCAAACTGTATAGTGTACCCACTACCTTGTATAATATTTTGTAAATTTACCCATCTTGTCCTGTTTGTCTTTTTACTTTGATCATTTTTAATAAATTTACTATAGCTTCACAGTCTGTTCTGACTGTAAAATCTTTATGTAAAAATATCTTGAATTTTTCTAAAGCATTTATCAAGGCCTGTATTTCGAAATCTAGGCTAGTCCAAGTGGATCCAGTTTTAAAACTTTCACTATGGTAAGAGCATACTTTTTCTTCTTTTTTATGATTGTGGACATTTCCAGAAATTGGAAATGGAAAAATAGAATTACAAAAACATATTTTTACAAAAATTTTAGAAAATATTTTCACAAACGCGGTGGAAAAATTAAAAATAAAATATGAACCGCCTTGTAACGGTGTTTTCTTTCATAGTCGATGTGTTGCACACATTATTAACTTGGTTGTGCAAGACGGTCTAAACGTCCAAGAAATAAGAGAAGTGAAAGAAAATTTTAAAGTGATGTTACGAAAAGTTTTTAGCACAAGCAAAAAAGATATATAAACTATAGAAACTTGTGCAACAAACGGATTCCATCTTTTTAGGTCCAAATTGGGACGTACCTACTAGATGGAACTCGACATGAAAAATGTTTGAATCGGCCTTAAGGCAAAGAGTTACTTTAAAACATTTTCATGATGAACTTGTCCAAAAGAAACGTTGTTCACAAAAATTTGATAATATAAGTTGGGATATGATCGAGAAACTAACTAATTTGCTTGGGGTTTTTAAAAATGTAACTACATGTTTATCGGGAGTTTATTATCCCACGTCTTCGCTAATACTTCAACAATTATACTTAATATGTAATAAATTAAAAGAGTTTGAATATCAAGGCACTATTTTTGAAAAAAATGGTAACACCTATGAAAGCTAAATTTAAAAAAATATTTTTCGGAAATGTCGGCCGTTGTTACATGTTCGGCCGCCTTAAACCCAACGATTAATGTAACCGGTGTTGAAACATTAATTGGATCAATATCGGACGATTTAAATATGTTCGAGGAAGACCCAAATTTTGAATCAAAGGCAATAAGGGACTTCAATTCAGCTTTTAATAATATGTTTGATTATTATTTACGTAAATATGGTGGAAGTGGTGATCCATCAAACATACGTGAATCAATGGCTTCGGGTTCAAGTTCTAGTAGTTCAAGGAACCCGATGTTAAATTTATTTAACACTTTAAGAAACGAAAATACTAAACGTGCTTGTGGAAGCACACCAAGTAGCGAGTTTGGGAAATATCAAGCAACCGACTTTATTTCAACTCTAAGATCTGAAGAGTTTGAAAACTTTGATATCTTGAGTTGGTGGCAAGGAAGAGAATCCCAATATTCTGTTCTAGCCGCAATGGCTTGTGACCTACTAACCGTCCAAGCTTCCGCGGTAGCTTCGAAATCTGCTTTTTCTCTTAGTGGCAGGGTTTTATCTATTCGAAGAACGAGACTTACACCGGAATCTATGGAGATGTGTATTTGCTAGAAGGACCATTTAGATGCCGCCGAACGTGTACAACATGTTGCAAAACTATAAGGCGAGCTTGAAATTGAACAAGAAATACATGAATTCGAAGTAGAACAAGGGGCGGCGAATCCACTTTCTGACGAAGAACAAGCTTATGATGAAGCCCAACGTATCTCAAGCGAAGAAGATTGAAAATCGATGTTACGAAGACTAAGACGAGTAGAAGACGAATAACGAGTCATAATAAATAATATATATTTTGTGATTCAATTATGTTTTTTGTAATTTTTTTGTACGAACTATTGTTAAATCACTTAAAAAATATATAAAAAATAAATAAAACATGTATTTTATAGTGTATCTTTGTTAATTTTTAAAAAAAAGATTTTTTTTAAAAATCCGGTGGAACCGGTTTTTTTTGTCTGGTCCGGTTCCATATATCTGGTCGGTCCCAATAGGTTCCAACTCTCCACTCCCATAACCGGATCCGATCTGGAACCGGTTTCAATGTGTCCGGTTGTTGACCAACTTTGACGGATCCGGATCCGAAAAAAACCGGTTTGTGCACCTCTAACTGTAACTATGTAAATATTTAGTAATTATATACTTAAGCGTTTAAATATTTGGTTATTAATAATAATAATAATATTATTATTATAACTATGTAAATATTTAGTAATTATATACTTAATTTAAATATTATTTAGTTATAAAAATATAAATAGTAAATGTAAATTTAAATCTTAACTTTAACTATTATAAATAAGATAATATTTAATGTAGTGAATTAAGTGTTTAATCTCATGTGCATTAAATAATGTATTAATTAGGAGAAGTTTATTAAATGAGGGCAAATTAGGAACTATTGCATTGAGCACTTGTACCCTACACAGCAAAACCTGTCTTAGGCGTCTTAAAATTTGAGACAAATTACAATGTTGTCCTCTAATATAAATTATATGTATATATATATATATATATATATGTATATATATATAGGAGGGTTCCCGTACAAAGTGTTTTTTTTCTAAAAAGCCTAGGAAGTCATCTCAATCATCCATTTTATTGATTAAAGGTTGAGATCTATTTAAAAGTGTGATGTTGATTTGCAATAATTACTAAGGGTAATCTAGACTTTTTGTAATTGATAATACCAAATTAACTCCTTGTTTCCTAGAAAATTCGGTAAACATTAATCACTTCTATATTCTCTCTCTTATTCCCTATAACCGAGATTAAATAACCAAGATACTGGTTTCAAAAAATCACGGTTCTTCTGAAGGTACCGCATTTTATCAAAAGCAAACAGTACATTACCGTTTTTAAGGTACTGATTGAGATAAATGACATTGTTTGGTGTTATTTAAAACAAACAGTACATTACCATTGTTTGGTGTTATTTAAAATGATATGTATCATAAGTTTTTCAATTCAGTACCATTTTATGTGTTGATGTTCGACGATAAATATTTTGAAACCGGAAGTTTTTATTTCAAAATCGGTACTAGATTTTCAATTGTTTACTAACTGCATGTTATTGTTATACCATAAACTAACAGTACATTACAATTTTAAATGTATTGATTAAGATAAATAGCAAGTGCATGTTTAGAAATCACATTTGCTAAAATATGTAATCAGCACATGTAAGTACTGCATTTTAGAAAACATTTTTTCAAAGAATGTTGATGTACTGCATTTGATCAAAAATGAACAGTACATTACCATTTTTAAGGTACTGATTGAGATAAATCAAAATAGACACTAAAACAGCACAAACCCTATGTTGGTAGACATCGAACAACATCGCATATTACATACAACATCACCTTTATTGCAAAAACGAACTAATCAACACACATTTATTGCAATACGAACAAATAAACACACTTAAATATTCGGGTAATATTCAGATAATAAGTATTAAATAATATATCCGACGGATTAAATCAGTACGATTGCCTTCAATCCTTTCTTCATTTGAATCGCTGGCCATTGATATTATGAAAGGAATAACGAAACCGTAAAGAAGAAATACATTCAATTCGTCAAAACCAATTAAATTAATATGCAATTCAACTTACCATGATTATAAGATCTTACCATAACTAAATTATGAGGAAAATATCAATGTACCCTTTATGAATAATTCTATCAAATGTCACATGTCACTATCACATTATTTCCTACACTTTTTAGGTAAAAGAGACTTTATAGTTGAACCCTCCTATATATATATATATATATATATATATATATTTGGTAGGAATAATTCCTTCCTAAATACAATTTAAATCGGCACCACTATCAACTAGTGCTGTAACAGTTATAAAAAAGCTATCTTCTATTAGAAGTTTTATTTTTATATTCCATTTTTGTGTGGTAACAATATCTATGATACTTTCTAGAAATTCTGTTTTAATTACATTAGGAATTTCCTCCGTATGTAGATCCTGAGGTATCTCAAGCCTTATAATTCTTTCTTCTAGATTTTTATTATCCTTTTGAAGGATTCTGATATCTAGTCTTAGATTGTCAATTTCAATCTTTAGATCCTGTATATTAATAGGTCTAGAAGTCCTATTTCTTTGGGCTAGCTGTTTCTTTAATTCAGCTAAAGAAAAAGGTTTTAAATCCTTAGGGGGATTTGAGGAGGAAGTTTCCTCGGTTCTTTGTTGGTTCAAACACTCAGAGATTAATTTTTCTCTTATTTGGGGATCATCTATGGTTTTTAGAAGATCTAAGATCTCATTACTCAAAACATTAATTTCCAAATTTTGAAACTGGGAAATAATTTGATAAAGACCTTCCTCAGATATTTCAGAAAGGTTTTTACAACAATCATTGTTGCAATTAGCCGGACATTGATATTCATCTATATCAGAGGAACTAAGGCTATCATAATCTAAGATTTTTAGATTGTCTTCTTCAGATGAAGAATAATCAGAAAGAGTTTCTTCTAGGTTATTACCTAGCAATACTTTATTAATCTTGTCTCTTATGTCTTTATCTTCAATCTTATTCAATTTTTTCCTAACCCAACAAGTTTTCGCCTTGTGGCCTATTTTGCCACATTTTCTACATTTCATAAATTTATTATGATCTTCTGGAGAATTTCTCCTATATTTTTTCTTCCTATAATCTTTATTATAAGGTTTATAAGATTTATCTACTTTTCTAAATTTTTTTCTTTTATAATGTTTTCTAGGGGAGGGATTCTCCTTATTGGTTTCTAACCTATTAGGTTTACTTTCTATGCCAAATTGACCACAAAAATCACCTAATTGTTTCTTTTCATTCAAGGAATGATTCTTAATCTGTTGATTAAGTTTGATTTCATTACATGGGCTTATTCCTTCTTGGACACACATGCCTATGAGTTTACCATAAGTATATTTGTCATAATCTATGACTCCATCTACTCTTAATTTGCCTTTTATCCTCTCAGCAAATAAGTGGGGAAGGCCGTCTATAAACTTAGACTTCCAATGGGAACTATTAGCTTCAGGGAGTTTCATAACTCTACATAAGAAAGTATCTTTGTACCATCTAAATGATGTTAGAGTTTTACATCTTAAATTCTGAAGAAGAGTTCTGATATTTTCAGAATCATCGGACCATCTTCCAGTAAAATGTTCTATGATATTTACTATTAGAGTATAGACAGCATTACTTTCTGGATTGCTGGTGCTAGCGCCTTCTTCCTGTTTGACGCTATTAAGGATTTTATCCTTATCAGTTTGGGATAGATAATTATCCCACCATCCTTTTAATTGGCCAGTAAAACCTGATATTATCATACTAGCTATAGTTTTTACTGAGTTGCTATTATTTTTGCAAACTGTACTATACATAAGGATTCTAAGGACAGTGTTATAAATCTGTCCTTCTGATTGTCCATCTATGTTCCATTCATAGATCATTTTTCCACTATAAGAATTATTTATTATATATTCTTGTTCTTCTATAAGGACATCCTGAGGGGTTGGTCTAGGATAATAGTATTTCCTATGAGTAGGCCTATCTGCCCATTTAGAAAGTTTAGAGATTTGATCTTTAACTTCCTCTTGGTAGTTATCCTTTGAGAACTCTGTTAAGGTGCTAATCTTAAGACCTTTTAGAGCTTCCATAGTCTCATTTAAAGTTGATACTAGAGTATCCTTAGATTTTAATTTAAAATTTGTAACTTCCGGAGGAAGTTGTATACTAGGAGTAGCAACCTTCTCTATAAAAGAGACTGGCTTACCTATAAAAGGTTTTTCTTTTAAGTACGATATTATTCTATCCATCTTAGCAGATAAATCCTGGATTTGTTCTCCTAGGATTATTAAATATAAGTTTGTATAATTCTGCTGTTTAATCAAATCATTTAAATGAGAAACTGTGACAGGTAAAATGTCACCTTCTAATAATTTTTGAAAAGTTTGATAATATCTTAATTCATTTCCCTTTCCAATTTTAAAAGATTGAGTAGGAGGAAAAACATTAGAAATTCTTTTTTCTCCTTGGATAACAAATTCTCTTTCTATGACTGAAATAATACTTCCTGTATATTTTTCTATAAACCAAAGAATAAATGGTATAATCTCATTTTTTATAGTCAAATCTTTATAATATTCTTCTTTGAATAATAGTATATCGGTTTCTTTAAAATTATTAAAAAGCCAATTTCTAAATAATTCCCATTCGGGTGAATTAAATTCCTTATTGATTTGTTTTCTTACCGGTGATCCCGGATTAAAATCAATTTTTTGTATAAAATCCATTAAACAAATTGTATTTCTGATTCGGTTAATTCCGGATCTACTGTGACACCTGGTGTGACAATATTATCATTATTTATGTGTAATCTATTGAATATTTCAGAAGTAGGAATAGTTTCCCTAATCCTTGAGGTTGAAGCTCTAGAAGGGCTTCTGACATGATATCCTAAAGGCGAAATATGTTGTCTTGAGGATAAAGATCTATAGGATAAAGATCTTGGTAAAGAAGGAGTATTTCTGAGTTGTTCAAAACATATTTGAACATCTCCTTCTTCAGTCTGGGTAATCTCTAGAGGATTACTATCAACATATTGTTGGGATGTTGTGGCTTTATCTAAAATCCAGTTATGTGGGAAATTAATTTCTTCCCATTTAATTTTTCTTCTAGTAGTTATATTCGATTTACCAAAATTAGTTTCTATTACAATGGTTTCATTTAATGGTTTATCTACAATTCTACACTGAGGATTTAACGTATATAACGGTTTATAATAAATCCTGTAACAGATACAGATAACTTCTGATCCTGGAGCATAGTTATAACCATGAGATTTAACATTTAAAGTTAAAGCATCTGAAATATTAATATCAGATAGAGATAATTGAAGATTAGGATAAACATTAAAATAGACTGGCCCATGAGCCAGACTTGTCTGAACAATCCCTATTAGTGATTGTTTCCAGTCTAGATTTCTAGCATCTCTAAGAGCTGCTACAAAACTCTCTGGAAGACCTTCAAGGGTCAAAGGTTTAAATGCAATTTTTACTAAACCTATATGAAGAAATTTATAATCTCTTTTATATTTATTTAAATCTTTATTTGACAATAGTTTAATAACCATGTCTTCTTTATTTAAAGAAAATGTTTCTTCAGTCGTTTTTACAACTTGTTTCAATCCTAATTTTTCGAAAGTTCCTAATTTATAAATCAATTTGTGTTCCATTTTTGGAATAGTCCATTTATTTAATAATTCAAGATTATGAGGAATTTCATATTCCTCTTCCATACTGTTCTTAACAGTATCCTTTCCCTTCAGAATATTCATAATTTATGAATAAAATTAAGTGTTGATCTGTCATTTCAACGATGAACAAGACTTTATTTTATGAGCACCATGGCTCTGATATCATTTCAGAGGATCGTAAAATCCCAAAATTAAACGGAAAACTTAAAATTAATTAAACTTAAAATTAATTAAACTTAAAGATAGTTTTAAAACATTTTAAATTACTGACCAAAGGAAAGCTTTTACAAAAATAGACTAAACATTATGGTATGGTTAGTGAAAGGTCAGACCATAGAGCCTTTTGCGCCTAACTTTGGCATTTCGCGGCCACGGAGGTCCCCAAGAGGTCAACCAATACCTTAACATTCTATCTATTTTTAACCTGTCAGTATTCTATTTAAAACATTTTTTTTTTAAATTAGCTTGTTCATGTTTTCATGGCAGCTCAACGCTTATGAGCTTAGCCTCTGAAGGAGGCGATCATTAGATTAATTAAATAAAAAGTAAATAAAAATTACCAGACTTGCGCTTGTAGTCGGCACACTTCAAACTTAATATTAAAACTTAGAAATTATTACAAGAGAGAGAGAGAGAGATTGGAGAGTTGTGTTTCTCCGGGGTGTGTTTACAATGGTAGGAAGTCCCCTTATATAGACGGGGAGAAAAGAAAAACAACAAAATACTTGTCCTATTGTGGGACCTATATGACATATTTGTCAAAAAGTAAACAGTAAACATCAATAATTTGAGTCTTCTTTTGATGATGGCGTCTGGTAATTATGAAGCCAGCTTTATATGACTTTGTCGGGCACTCCTTTAATTATTGGAGCCTTTTGACGCGAATTCTGCTTTATGTGGGCCTATTGTCTTTTTGTTTTGTTGAAGATCCTTCAATCTGGAATTCCTGTCTGTATTCCATTAAGACATTGTTGATGTAGTCTTCATCAATCGTTTTTTGTATCATCATTCTGGGCTTCATCTGAAATATTTTCCTCTTCATCTTCTGTTTTAGAGGAGATTGACATTGTTTTTGAAGAAGATGCTTCTTCTTTGTTGAAATTCTTCATCATATCTTTCTTCATTTCGGAAAGATAAAAATCCATTATTTCTTTGTTGCTGATATCATCAGTTCCTTTGAGAGTCTGGATTTTCCTGACAATATGTTTGAAGGGACTAGGAGCCTCCTTTTGGGGAATATTATCCAGCTGTTCTTTATAATCAGTAATAGTTTTTTCAATCAATTTGATTGTATCATGGCTTTCTATAAGACCATCTATGTTAGTGAGAGTCATCTTCTTCCAGAATTTTGTGTAGAAGATTCTCTTAATACAGAGGATATTTTGACTATCATAGTCTACCTCAGGAGCCCATTTCCATATCCATGGGATACTAAATTGGACATAAAAATGTAAGGCAGGTGTATTATGAACAAAATTGTCATCCTGCTGGGCTTCTATAATGGTCGGAGAGACTTCTACCCATTTCTTATAAAGATTCTTAAATAATTCTGGTAAAATGTTGGTAGATGGGCCATAAGTTTTCCACCAATTTTGGAACCAGACAGGAATATCCTGACCATATACATGAGAACAGATCTTTATAAACCAAGAGTGTTTCTGTTTTGGGTTTTCATATAAAAAGGTTTTATAAAAAGCATCTTTATAATCCCAATAATTATATTTGATTGGGGCTTTTGTCTGAGGGTGTATTAGATCCCTTTCTTTTAATGGGGAAGTTCCCCAAGCCTCTACCGATATGATATGTTTGATAATGATCTTGCTGAAATTATAAATATCAGGCTGTCCAGTATGGTAATGTTCTATTTCACATAATTCTTTTTTAAGAATCTGTTCATAGAAAAACCTAGGCTTATAAGCCTTCATTGGATAGAATCCTGTATCCATGTATTTGCGTATAAGCAACCATGGATCATCCTTCCATTTGGCATCTCTCTTTTCAAGAAGAAGTATGACTTCTTTTTCATGGGTTTTTGTCCAGTTTGAAATGTCGTCTTCTGCCTCGTTTGCAGTAGCTTTTGCATATGATGCTGGAGCTGTTTGAGAAGAGTCTTTATTAGACTTTTCTATAGAGGCTTTATATGCCAAAAACTCCTTATAAAGGAGGTTATCTGATTGTGAAGTTCCTGACGAGGAAGCAATATTCTCGGCTATAAGCCTTTGACTACCCATCTGGGATATAACCCTTGGATTGTTGTTTCCACCTCTTCCTCTATAAGAGGAATAAGAGGAAGACCTGCCTGTTCCTCTCCTTCCTTGCTCGTAAGGAATCATACCTGAAGAGTTTATCCACATGAAATACTGATTTTTAGATCTCGTAATATACGAATCCTTTCTATGAATTTAGACTTCCACATCTTTCTATCTTTTATTAGGACATCTTTATTATTTTGTCCTAGAAATGTATTTGACTAGATTTCAAAAATAAGAACTTCTTCACGAATAATTTGAAGAGAACGATATTCAATTTCTTCTTGAATTTCAAGAAGGGCCCTTTTGATTGGTCCTTTGGAGTGAGACATCAGTCTAAGTATTCTCTGGTAAGAAAATCAGGGAGACTATTGTCACTACCCTTTTTATATATAATAGTAAAATCAAAAGGATCTAAATGTGATTGCCATCTGGCAAACATTTGCTTTGAAACATCATGTTTAAAATCTTTTGCAAACATAAATTTTGCTGCTTGGCAATCAGTTTTTATTATAAACTTTTGATTGTATAAGTCATCCTGAAATTTTAAAACACATTTTACTATTGCTAAAATTTCTTTTGCAATAGTAGCATAATTTTTCTGGCCTGTATTCCATTTTCCAGAATGGAATCTAACAAGGCTCTCCTGTTTATTAGTTGGGGAAACTTGCTTTAAGATTCCTCCATAACCGATGTCAGAAGCATCAGTTTCAATGATTTTTTCCCACCCAGGGTTTGCTATCATTAAGCAGGGAAGGTTTTGAACCTTTTGTTTGATCTTTTGCACAATTTTAGTATGATCATTTGACCACGGTTTTGGGTTAGTTTTTAGTCTATCATATAAAATAGCAGTATCTTCTGCTAGAATTTTATAATAGGGAAGAATATAATTTAGACTTCCTAAAAACCTTTGGAGTTGGGTTTTATCATATATTTCATCAGGAAATTTTGACCCAAACTCAATACTTCTGTTTATGGGAATAATTTTTCCTGTTTCAATATTATGACCTAAAAATCTTATTTTAGTTTGGAAAAGAAGCATCTTTGGCCTTGATATGACTAAACCATTTTTTATTATAATATTCTTGAATATTTCAAGGTGTCTAAAATGACTTTCAATGTCTTTTGAGAAAACCAAAATGTCGTCGATATAAACTATCATGAATTCATTATATGGGATGAAAATGTCATTCATAATATTTTGGAATTCAGATGGGGCATTTTTTAGCCCGAAAGGCATTACATTCCATTCGTAATGGTCATTGGGTACTGTAAAAGCGGTTTTGTACCTATCTTTTTCTTCGATCTGGATCTGCCAATATCCAGACTTTAAATCAAATTTTGAAAATATCATGGCATTATATAATTTGTCTAACAAATCCTTTTTGTTAGGTATAGGATACCTAATCCATTTCAGAATCTTATTAAGTGGTTTATAGTTTATAACTAATCTCGGGGTACCTCTTTCTTTTTCAGAATGTTTATTAACATAAAAAGCTATACACGACCATGGTGATTTTGATCGTCTTATAAGATCTTTGTCAAGAAGAAATTTTATTTCTTGTTTACATAATTCCATATATTCGGAATTCATTTGACAAGGTCTAGGCTTGGTAGTGATTTTACTATCATTAAAATCATCTTCATAGGGTAAAGCAACAATATGTTTTTTTCTATCCCAAAAAGCGTTTGGATGATCACTACATATTTGTAATGTGAAATGATTATTAATCATTTTAATATTGTCTTGAAGCTTAGGATTATTTATCCTGTCTTGAATATTTAAAGAAAATATTTCCTTTTGAAGAAAATCTATTTGATTTATTTTTGCTTGTAAAAGAGATTCTTTTACATTGTTCAAAGTCCTGGAAAAAGGGTTTGTAATGAACGAAAAATGTATTTCTTTGTTTTGGAAATATCCAGTCATCCCTTTATTATCAATATTTTTTAAAGGGAAGATTTTATTTAAAAAAGGAGTTCCAAGGATAACTTGACTAGTAAGATTTTTTACTAGAATAAAACTAGTTGGAATACAGGTCTCATTATAACAAATATGAGCCTGTGGAATCTTATATTCAATTTTTAGTTTTTCTCCTTATAAAAATAACTTGTAGGGTTTTTAATGGTTTATCATATGAGCTATTGTAACTCCTTCAAATTTAATATTTTAATATTGAATAAATGATAAATATTGAGTAACTAGAAATTGTACCCCGCGCTTCGCGGCGGGAACCGAACCTTAAACGGTTGAGACGGTAACATTAACGTGACTAAGCACAGAAAGAAATGTGGTTTAATAAGTTTTGCTTCGCGCTCCGCGTCGGGAGGCAAACTTTAAACGGTTGAGTCGGTCACATTAACGTGGCTAAGCACAAAAAGAAACATATGAAATTACGATGACTTATTTACGGAGGTCGAAACATAGATAAGATACAGTTAGATAAAGGTACTGATGTTTTTCAATCAGTCTCGATCTCATTCTTCACGGTTGTCAGTCGATATAACCCACGATACCTAAAAAATACTTTATTTTGAATACGACTCCGTTTTTAACAAAAAATACACCGGGACGTAAAAAAAACGTGAAAGTTATTGAGGAAAAATTAGATTATATATAATAAGAAGGTAAACTCGAAACTTAAAAAACTTGAGGGAGTTAAAATTAAACTTTACAAAGTAAAGGAGTGAGTTTTATCATTTAAATAAAGTTGGAGGAGAACTTGTCTGTTGCTTCCGCCAAGACTTCTAATTGAGAGTTAGTAATTTATAATTTTAAAATATAAAAAAAATTGAAGATGCAAAGAACTAAGACGTAATAAATAAAATTTTTGAAAAAAAAATGTGATAACTTAAAAATAAACATATAATAAACACACCCAATCAAACATCCTTGCCGTCCATAAGAACGAATTAGAGACAGGAGCTATTCACGTGTGAGTAGAATCCTATTTCAATTGTATGAGTAATAATAATTTTATATTTAAAAGTTGCTATTTTTATATTGTAGAATAATGGTGATTGATTAGAAGTTTTTCAAGTTCAGAACATTATTAAACAGGTACTTAAGGGTAAAAATGCTTGAAGATTATGTCATTGTATCAAACTTATGTGTTGAGAGCAAAAGGCGTCATTTTGACAGTTAAAATTTTGAAAATAAGGAAATGTACTAAAAAGATATATGCAAAGGGTACAACCTTTTTTAGCATTGTAGGTCGTAGGGGTGTTTAAAAACCGTTAAAACTAACTGAACCGTTCAAACCAAAGTAAGTTGGCAATCTATACATCTGTTTTGAAAGTTGATTTCTTATCACTAAAGAGGGGTAGAATGATTATCATATTGTTCTTAGTAAGTAATCTAAAATCCCGGTTCATTTAGGGTTTTGACTAAGTTTTGAGCCATACATATCGTTTAGGGTGTGTTTGGGATTCCTTATTTAACCTCAAAAAGTCTTTTTTGTCAAAAGTAATAAGAAGGTTTGAGAAGTCAAACCCTCCTGACTTCTTAAAAACAACTTGTCACACCCTATTTTCCCACCTTCTTTGGTTTATCCAAACAAGCTTTTAACTTATTAGCTTTTTAGAAAAGTTAATAAGACAATAAGTAAATTTGAAAAGAGATCCCAAACACCTCCTTAATCGATTGTTAAAACTAACTTTGACATCTCTTAGCCAAAAAAATCACCATACTTTATGTTTCTGTCATGTCGGCGGTCAAATATCACCTTACTTGGAAGGATATTTTCTACCCAAATTCGTAACTTTTTCTAATTTCTTCCCAATCTTTTTAAACTTTTGCATTATTTCTAATTTTTATTCATTTTGTCCTAATTTGAGTTGGGCTGGAGTCTGGTGTGTTTGTTGGTAGTGTAGTGGACCCAAAGTTACTTGAAAATTGGGCCGATTGCTAGATGAAATTTCAATGACCAAACACTGAGGCCTGAGATGTGGTCTTATGAAAGGCTTGCAAATTGGGAAATCTTCACCTAGTGGGCCAAATCCATGGGCTAATACACTGGCATATGTTGAATTTATATTTCTGTGTATTTTATAAGGGTTAAGGAACATTTATAAACATCAATTTTCATTTATAAATGTCACACCCTTTAATGCAAAACAAACTTTAAATAGAGTCATGAGAATCGTTTATACATTTTTACGTAGTACTGATCAGATATAATGAAAGAAAAACGAACAGATTACGTAGTTACATAATGTCTTATGTATCATAGTTAAAATAAAGTAATATTTCATCAAATAACAACAAAGTTTCTTCAGTGCTCTACTAAAGTCATTCAGAGTGTTTTCTAACAACAAATATCACTCGAATTTTAATATTGTTTCATTTTAAGCTTTTTTATAAACGTTAAAAAAATATAAATGAACTAAATAAAACATATATGAAACTTAGTTGCTATTTAATGATAATTCTTGTTAAGTGTAACCTGAAGTAGAAAGTAAATGTGAAGAAAGGAAAAATATTCATATTAAATAAATTAAAATCAATAAATAAGTAAATAAAAATAAAGTAAAAGAATTCAGATTCCAAATGAATAAATTTAAACTTGGAAATGATCTTTCTGATTCTCGAAGAATGAGGGGCAAGGGGATTCATCGAGAAAGATCTCTTGTTTTTATTATAATATCGTGATTTATGTTTGGTAAAGTGAATAATCTTCTCCTTTGAGAATAATAAAAAAACAAAAAGTGTTCGATTAGAACATGAAAAAAGTGACTAAATTGGTCTTAGTCACTCTTCGGAACAGAGTGGAAGAAGGGAGGGAATTCTTGAACGCGGAAAAGGATTCAATAATTAACTAAATAAAAATTAAGTTTCATATATGTTCGAATTAAACCAACTTGAAAAGATAACCACTAAATGGTAATCAAGTTTTATATATGTCTCATTTATATAACTTAATTTAAAAAAAGATATATTTATAAAAAAAGTTCACAACAATGGAACAATAAATGAAACTTAATTGGTTTCTATAGTTAAAAAGGTACGAGTGATTATTAAAATAAATTAAAACATGCTTATTATTTTATAATTTTATTTTTCAGATTTCTTAAAAAAAAAATTTAGGATAACACAGACATCATATTATAGAAACAAATATACTTTTATAGTATACTAAAAAAAATATATCAATTTTCTTTTAAAATATGCTTTCTTTTGACCATGTTTTATATTATTCTCACACAAACACACATGCATTTTTATTTTCCATTAAAATATATCCATTTTTTTTCCTAACCAGATGTCAATATTATTAAAAAAAAACAAATTCAGTTTTCCATGGTAACCAACATATGCCCTACATTATTACTTTTCCAATATTTTATTTGAGTACATGGGAATTTAATTATTTTAATAAATACAAATTTCATTATTTTATGTGATTTATAATTCATATAAAAGAATAAAAGCCAGATATGCAACAATAATTCGTCCACAAGAGGACATGATGAAATAATCTTTGTAAGGTGCACTTAATTTTGAAGCACATGGTATGCAATGTGTTGCATTGCAAGTGTCTTTTTTTGACTTGTTATCAACTCCTTTAATATCTTATCTAAAAGATAACTTTTTTTGTGGTCCATCTCTAGAAATATATATCAACTAGTTTTTACCCCCCGCGCTTCGCGGCGGGAGTCTGGTCGTTATTGGTTTGGCTCGTTTACGTGGAATCGCAAACTCGTTATAACGTACGATACCCAAAAACACTCGAAGTTGAATACAACTTTGTCTCCAATAAAATTTAAACCAGAACGTTAACAAAAGAAATTATTAAGAAAACGGCGCATTCCGTTATTTAAAAAACATAACGAACGAAAGTTATCATAGATAACGTTGTGTGGCCCATCGTTAATAAAATTTAAACAAAAGCATAGGCACAACGGTAAAAATAATGTTAATAGAAATGAAACATAAAACTAAATAATAAAAAAGGGGAAAACAAATTAAAAAAATTACCGGTTCGGTTCGTCGAAAACCATAAGGCGAATCGATAATACCAATATCGACAATGATGTTGTTCGCCCATAATATGTTCGGTTCATCATGGTACCACAATGGTAACGGTCCTCGATACAGGCAACGATAAAAAAAATCGATTTTGAATACAACTCCGTTTTAAAACAAATTTATGTCAGAACGTTGACAAAAAAAACAACTGCGCACCCGTATTTTGAAAAAAGTAACGAACGAAAGTTTATTGAACTTATGTGGCAAATCTATAAAAAAACAGAGTTTTGAGTAAAGAAAAAAAATTAAAGACTGTTTTGAACTTTAGTGGCCAGTTTATAAAAAAAAAACTTTTGTAAGAAAAATTTTAAAAAAAATGAAAAAAAAAACTACTATTCATCCCCATGGGAGGCGAATCGATAATACCAATATCGACAATGATGTTGTTCGCCCATAATATGTTCGGTTCATCATGGTACCACAACGGTAACGGCACTCGATACAGACAACGATAAAAAAAATCGATTTTGAATACAACTCCGTTTTAAAACAAATTTATGTCAAAACGTTGACAAAAAAAACAACTGCGCACCCGTATTTTGAAAAAAGTTAACGAACGAAAGTTTATTGAACTTATGTGGCAAATCTATAAAAAAACAGAGTTTTGAGTAAAGAAAAAAAAATTAAAGCTTGTTTTGAACTTTAGTGGCCAGTTTATAAAAAAAAACTTTTGTACGAAAAATGAAAGAAAAAAAAAACTACTATTCATCCCCATGGGAGGCGAATCGATAATACCAATATCCACAATGATGTTGTTCGCCCATAATATGTTCGGTTCATCATGGTACCACAACGGTAACGGCACTCGATACAGGCAACGATAAAAAAAATCGATTTTGAATACAACTCCGTTTTAAAACAAATTTATGTCAGAACGTTGACAAAAAAAACAACTGCGCACCCGTATTTTGAAAAAAGTTAACGAACGAAAGTTTATTGAACTTATGTGGCAAATCTATAAAAAAAAACAGAGTTTTGAGTAAAGAAAAAAAAATTAAAGCTTGTTTTGAACTTTAGTGGCCAGTTTATAAAAAAAAACTTTTGTAAGAAAAATAAAAAAAAATGAAAAAATAAAATAAAAAAAAACTTTAGTAAGAAAAATGAAAAAAAAAATTCACTATTCATCCCCATGGGAAATATATATATATATATAATGGTAAAATGATTTAAAAATAAATTTACTTATTGTTAATTAAAATGGATTAGGCTGTATTTGTTTGGCTTTATTAGAAGGTCATGAATAATTGAAGTATTAATTAATATGATTATAAAAAGTTATGTTAATAAAATAATAATCTAATCGCATGAAAGAGTTCCTATCTTCCATGTATATGTGGGGCTTATAGAGTTCAAAAAATAGTTTTTATTGATAAAATAAACAACTAAAAAGCAAAATGTAACGGGTTAAAAAGATTTAACGTGTCAGCCTATTTAATTGAACGGGTTAAACATATCAACTATAACATGACCCGTTTAATTAAAATTGTAAAATAGATCAACCCAAACACGGCCTATTCATTAGACTGTTTAGAAATCACAACCAAAAACCTAATTATTTCCATATCATGTTTGTGTGATGTCAGAAATTATTACCTCTGATTTCATGTTATTTTATCCGCCCAAATAAGAGAGAGTGCTGATGTTTCTTTGGTGATAAACTTGCATTAGTTGAAATGAAAGCTAAGAAGTTCCTTTTTATAATGTGGTTTCCTTGAGTGAAAATAACAAAAAAAAATGTATTCATTCCCTCAAAAACGTTGTGTTATACATGCGAATTTCAAAAGAGTTTCACACCTATAATCAGGACTCATGTATCATGTTTAGGTCTCATGAAAATAAAAATAAAAAACATATGTTAGGCGTCGCTTACCAGTAAATTTCTACCTACGTATCTATTTTATCGTATTGAACATAACTTCGAATTGAATACATACCCATATATGATAATCATGTGCAATATTAAGATTTGTGCTTCTTTGTAAGTGCTTTTATTTTTCATCTTTTTGTCATGTTTTGTTCTATATATATTGTTAATATTTAGAGTAAACTGTAATTTGCGTCCTGGTGGTTTCAATTTTTCTCCAATTAAGTCACTGAGGCTAACGCCCGTCAGGGATCTGTTAGTAAACAAGGGTACATAAGTCATTTAGTGGGTAATGAGGGAGGCAATTCAGACTTTTCACCTATATATTGCCACTTAGGTCCCTCCCCCAAAACTTCCTTTACACTATTCATCCCTCCTGTATCACCATCGCCGACGCTCTTCTCCAACCGCCTCACCACCACCTCACCACCTCCCTCTTCACCCGTCGACGGCCATCGAACGATCATCGGACTTCACCATTGCCACCGTACTTCATTCCTCCTCATCATCGGACTTCACCACTACCACCACTCGCGGTGCACAAGAGAGAGAATGATGGTGTTTCCAATCCGAATTACGGCAACGCTAAAGAACGATCATGTTGTAGCCGCAACGAGGATAACCGACACCATTACCCACCTTGTGGTTCACTTTAAGGTAACCTTAAAGTGAACGTTCAACTGGAAACTCCACTTTGAGTTTGAACGTGGCAGCACCAATAGGCTAGATTCGAGTAAGTTAGTGTTGCCTAATATTTAGGGGTTTTTGGGGTTAAAGATCACTGTTTTTAGGGGTTTTTGGTGATTAATTTTACCCCTAAATGTATGTATGTAATGATCATGCTTTCCAGCTGTTTTGATCGGGTTTGCATTTTACCCCAAATGTATGTATGAAATGAATCTGTTGATTGTATCAGTTGCAAAGAATAGGATTGGCATTGCCTTTGTTTTGATTGCAGGTTGTATCATTTGGGTATGCACTGTCGGCTTGCAAATTCAGTTGTTTGGAGGTTGTAACATTTGGATTGGCTTTGCCAATTACAGGTTGTAACATTTGGGTATGCACTGCCGACTTGCAAATTCAATTGTTTGCAGGTTGTAACATTTGGGTATGCACTACTTTACATTTGTAAAGAATAGATCCGTTAATTGCAAATTTGTGGTGCACCGTCAGCTTGCAAACACATTTGGGAATGATAGATCCGTTGATTGTATCAGTAACATATTTGTGGTGCAGCCGGCTTGCAAACACATTTGGGTTTGCATCAGCACCCATTTATCACCTTGTGTGTGGATTGCCGACTTGCTTTAAAATGAGTTAATCGGGAAACAGATTGTAGAAGATGAAGTAATAGAGGGAAAATTTGGGGGTATTATGGTTATTTCCCTTATTTACTAACAGACCCCTGACGGGCGTTAGCATCAGGGACACAATGAGGACGAAATTTCAAACGTAAGAACGTAATGTGTAAATTGGGGTAAACCACAGGGACGCAAATTACAGTTTACTCTAATATTTATTTCTAATACTCTTTAACTATTCATGTTGATATTATTGTTTTCAGTCTAAGTATGAGAATGTGAATAAATAGTCCATGTTAGTGAAGAGTTGTGTCACTTACATAATCATGGAGTGTTTGATTATGTGTCTTTCACCTCAATATTTTGAACTTTTACTTTTGAAAATAGGCTGTTTTAAAGCTTTTTAAAGTTGTCACAAAAAAGTGTTATTTAGATTCAGATTTAAAATATTAGGCTATTTTACAATTTTTTTATGGGATGAAAATCATTTTATGCTTTGAAGTTGATGGTGCTTATCTCTTAAACATGGTGCATGGATGGTACATTTATCAATGTAAAATGATGATACTATCCGCATTTATTTATTTAGTGATTTTCTTTTACGCTAATTAAGTTTAAAGTATTAATTAATATATCATCAAATTAATAACTTCCTTGTATCATTTTTTTCAAGAGATTTACCACTACCATGACACCAAAACCTAAAACAATTTTAGTTACAAAAATGAAACCCCTAACTATAAACATTCACAATTCTAAGTGAAATCAAACATTTCATCAAGTACAAGTAGAGCTTGTACAAGTAGGGCTAGGGCTAGGGCTAGGGCTAGGGCTAGGGCTAGGGCTAGGGCTGTTAAAAAAAATCCGAATCCGAAACCAAACCCGAATTATCCGAAATTTCGAATCCGAATTATCTGAAAATTTGGATACCTGAATTTTCGGATTCGGATTCGGATAGTAATATTTGAAATTTTCGGATATTTCGGATATCCGAATCCGAAATATTTAATTTAGTTATTTTTTAATTATTTATTTATATGTAAATATATAAGGCAATAAGGCATGGAGAAACCCTAAAATCCCTATATCAGCCTCCAGCCCTCCAGCGGCCTCAAGACGCCTCCGACGACTGCTCAGTGCTCCACGACTCCGCTCACCGCCTGTTGGCTGTTGCCGTTCTACAATACCACCACCGGCTTGCCGTTTCTACTCGGCTTCACCCGTTCAATCGCCCGTTACCAGTGGTCCAGACCACCACCGACTTGCCTTCACCATTCAATCAGAGTATCAGACCACCATCGGATAGCCGCCGGCTCTAATCGACTATCCTTGTTCGAATAAAGGTATTAGTGTATTACATCTTGAATAGGGGTTTTCAAACTTGAATGATCTACTGGACCAATTTAATGGTTTCCTGATTATATTTAGAACAAGATTTGATAGGCCACATGTGGTTTGAATAAATGCAGAGTTGATTTGAAGCCCAGATTGTTGCATCCTTATAACAGTGTTCTTTTTGTTTGTTTACAAGAACAATGGTTAGAAACTTAGAATGTTAGATAACCAAGTACAAATGTATATGAATTGTTTACAATTGTATAATACTCGATTCAATGATTCACATCTCTCTTTATGATTATTCATAAAAGTTTATAGTTACAAATTTGGTTACAGTAATATTTCATTTATAATTATGAAGGAGGAGGGAAAAAAATTCGGATATCTGAATCACTATCCGAATTTTCGGATATCCTAATTTGAACACCCCTAAGTACAAACACACAAACTCAGCTTCAATTCCATCAAAATGCAAAGGTATCTGTTAATACAAAAATCTCGGGGTTAATGTTAAAAATATCACATTCAATGGTTGACATCTTTCCTTAATTCTTGGTTTTTTATTTTTAATAAAATCTTTTATTTATATTATTTATTTTCATTTATTTGCTCCTTATTTTTGGCATGTTATGGCTGGCATACAACTAGAGGGATCATTTATGTCATTTGTTCATTCCTGGAGGGCTGGCTGTGAAAGCGTGGACTTGTCTTTTCCGGGTATTTATACCCTTGCGAGGCTAGGGTTTCAATACAAGAAAACGAGTCGCTTCCCGCTACTCGCATACGCTCCTCTCTTCTGATTACTCTCCCGTTGCTGTTGCTGATCGGTTCCTGATCTGAATACTCACACACTCACACTATGAAACTCATGAATCTGTGATGACTGAAGTAATATCGTTTATACTTTAGTTTGTTTGGTTTCTGTTTGTAAGTGTACGGTGTTCTTAATAAAGGTTTTGGTTGTTTTTGTTATAAAGATTTCACTTTTTAATATGGTATCAGAGCCTCGTGCTCTTGATTCTTAAATCTTCTAAACGATTTTAAAATAAAAAAACCCTAATTTGTGAAACCCTAATTTTGGCTTGCGGGTTGGATTTGGGGTTTATCCTTCTGCTTTTTCTGATCCACTTGTATTATGATACTGGTTGATTTGTGTCTCTGACTTTTGGTTAATAAACTCTTGTTTCCATCTGGTTTGTCCTTGTTTCTCTGTTACGGTTGGTTATGGCTGTGTTTCCTTTTCTTTAGGCTAAGTGCTTATTCATTGGTTGGTAAGGGTCACCTCTTGTGAAGGAAAAATAGCAAACAGTCTCTCAAGGCTTTGGGACTTAATCACCCTTGTCTAAAGAGCTTAAAATTGTATCTCACTTGGGATTTTATCACCCTTGTCTGAAAAACAAAAAAAAAATTGGTTCTTGTATTCTCAATCAAAGAATACAAGTTGCTTTCAGGTTCACTGTAAGGCCTTCCTTCGGGGTTTTTTTTTTTTTTTTTGCATTTAGGCACTCGTGGTTGGGTTAGGGATACCGGTATTGATCATTGGTTAACAGGGAGAGACATTCCCTGTTTTGTGTCCATTTAGGCATCCTAGGAACTCTGTGGTGTTTATTTTTCATCTTATTTTGTGTGCTTGAACTGTTATTAGTCTTTTCTGCTCCCTTTCACCACTTGGCCAGTCAATAAATTGACCGGGTATCTGGTTGGTTAAAGGGGTTCATAGCAGGTTGTGTGCCTTTGTGTTCTCATGTCTCTTGTGGTCCTCATGGCTCCTTAAACTCCTAAAAGCAATAGTTCAAATTCTAGAAATGAATCTAATTTGAGTAATTATCTTGATTTTGGGAATCTTCTATACCTTCACCCTAGTGACACTAACAATGCTTCTATAGTCAATATAAAGTTAAAAGGCATTGAGAATTACAACATTTGGGCTAATGCCATGGAACTTGCTCTTCAAGTAAAAAACAAGCTAGGATTCCTTAAATGGTCCATAAGCAAAAACACCGAGGACCAAGTCCTTAGTGATCAATGGGAGAAACGCAACTCTGTTGTCTTGTACTGGATTGTTAACTTTATATCTGAAGAACTCTATATGGGTCAAATATTTTCTAAAATAACTCAGGATGTTTGGGAAGATCATTAGGAAACCTACAGTAAAGTGGATGGATCTGTTGTGTATAACCTATACAAATAGATAAATTCAACTACTCAGAATGGTTCCCCTGTTTCTGATTACTATCACAAACTCAACTCCCTATGGAGACAACATGACACCATCACTAAACTTCCTACATGCACCTGCAGTGCTTCTGCTAAACTCATAGAGTTAAACAATCATCATAAACTCATGCAATTCCTAATGGAACAAAGGCTCAAATAATAAAAATTGGTAACCTAAAACTTACCAAAGATGTCATCTTAAGAGATGTCATGGTGATCCTTGATTACTGTGTCAACTTAATCTCGGTAAATAAAATGGCTAAGGAAAATAAACTTTATTCCTTGTTCACTGAATCTCACTATTATATCCAGGACCATGTAAGTCAGAAACTTGTAATGACTGGTAATGAGTTAGGAGGTCTCTATATACTTAACTCCCTTGGTATAGGTCAGAATCACAACTTTAATAACCATCTCTTTAAGCCTACTGTGACTAAGTTATGGCACAACAGACTTAGGCACCCCTCCAAACAAGTCTTAAAAATTCTGAAAAATGACTTTCTTTTATTAAACAGGATCTGAATCATCCTTGTGATATCTGTCACATGGAAAAACAAACTCGGATTCCCTTCTTTAATAGTGATCACAAAACTTTCCAAGTTGGTGACTTAGTTCACTTAGACTTATGGGGTCCCTTCAAAGTTATCAGCCGTGAAGGTTTTAAGTATTTCTTGACCATTGTTGATGATTTTTCACGTGTTGTTTGGCTGTTTTTGTTAAAAACCAAAGATCAAGTTTTTGAAAACATGGAATCTTATTTTTCCTTGATAAAAACTCAATTTGGAAAACAAATAAAATTTTGTAGGAGTGACAATGGAACTGAGTTCATAAATCAAAAGGTCCAGTCCTTCTTTGAAAAAAACGAAGTAGTGCACCAAACCTCTTGTGCCTATACTCCCCAACCAAATTGGGTAGTTGAAAGGAAACATAGGCACCTCCTTAACACTGCCCGATCCCTTATGTTTCAGGGGGGATTACCTATATCTATGTGGAATGAATCTGTCCTAACAACTGTCTATCTTATAAATCGCACTCCCTCTTCTGTTTTGAATGGTATGTCTCCTTATGAACTGTTATATGGATCTAAACCGCTTCTAAAACATTTACGTATTTTTGGCTACCTTGCTTTCTGCACTAACCTAAAACCCGAAAACAAGTTTGATAGTCGTGCAAAAAAATATGTCTGTATCGAATATTCTATAAATAAAAAAGGTTATAAATTATGGGATCCTGAAGAAGAACAATCTTTCTTCTCCAGGGATGTTAAATTTTACGAACAAGTTTTCCCGTTTAAACAAGACAAAAATAACTGTTTTAAACATGAAATAACAGAAAAACTTGAAATTTTTAATTTTTTCTTAAATACTGAAAGCAAGCAGCCTCTACGCCATGATGAGGAAATAGCAGTCAATGTTGACCCTAATGGTTGCAGACCATCCAGTGGCTCAAATGGTGTGTTAGATCATTCCAGTACAAACTTGGATGATGATGATGATGATAGGAACAGACCTGGGAAAAGTCCAGTCAGTTATGATTGCAACACTGATCCACACACCATTTTAGAAGCTATTGGAGAGGATAGCAACAGTGAGGAAAAGTCACAAAACAATACTGCTCCTGAGGGTAATGAAAGAGAACCAGAAACAGTTCAACTAAGGAGATCCACTAGAAACACAAATCCTCCTAAGAAACTTGATGACTTTGTTCTTGAAGGAAAAGTCCGTTATGGGATTGAAAAAGTTGTTAATTACTCCGATCTTTCTCCGGAAGCTGATTGCTTTACATCCACTCTTAACAAATCCGTTAAACCTATGTCCTATAAAGAAGCATCCATGGATCCCAATTGGGTCATTGCCATGAATGATGAAATGGATGCTTTACTCAGAAATAATACCTGGACCCTAACTAATCTTTCAACCGGAAGAAAGCCTATCAGTTGCGAATGGACCTATAAGATAAAATACAAAGTTGATGGCCAAATATAAAGGTACAAGGCTCGTCTTGTTGCCAAGGGATACAGTCAAAGAGAAGGAGTTGACTTCGAAGAAACCTTCTTTCCTGTGGTAAAAATGGTCATAGTAAGATGTGTCATAAGCCTAGTCGTCCAAAATAACTGGTCTTTATTCTAACTTGATGTCAACAATGCCTTACTATACGGAAACCTAAGTGAAGAAGTATACATGTCCCTTCCCAAGGGTTACTATGATAACTCTGAAACAAAGGTTTGCAAACTTATCAAATCCCTATACGAGTTAAAACAGGCCCCCCCGTATGTGACAATTGGTAATTTATCGAATAATTACTTAAATATAATTACACGAAACATTGCATATTAGACTTAATATTAATTAATTAGGTCTAACCTGGTCTAGTAGAGTCCACCCACTATGCAACTTATGAAGGAAATTTTAGAAATTTCCGAGATACAACGATACTCGTACGCGTTGGTGATAAACTTTAATAAAATGAACCCCTCGAAAACATTCTCTTTATTTTAATATTAGAGAATACCTATCTATATAGAAACTAATTCTAAAATTTTTACACGATCTCGTATTATGGCAAAAACTACTAAACTTATATTTTATATATATATACTCGACCCGTCCCGACACGTAACGACATTTGAAAACCGACAACACACGGGTATTGCACAGGACTTGGACTAGCGGGTAACACCCAACACCACACTACCTACCCTACCCCCATCCCCCTTCTTCTACCTTTTCTTGACCGAACACCCCCATGAGGGGAGACACCCTTTTCTCCTAATGTTCCTTCTTCACCAACAAAACCATATTGTCTCTTGATGCCTAGACACAAATGTCTCCCTTGGACAAAAGATCCATGGGTTAATACCCATGGATGAAGTTATAAATAGCATGCAAGAATGCGATGCAATTCCACATTCTAAACCCACACCTCAAACTCACCCCTCCTCTCTTGCTCTCTCGGCTACACCCAACCACACCCACCTCCTCCCTCCTTGAGGCCTTCGACGACAGCAGCAACACCACGCCACTCCACCGTCCACCACCGCACACCACACCCACCTCCTCCCTCCTAGTTCACGGCAGACCCAACCCCCCCCACTACCCCTTACAGTTTGCGGAACAAGACCAAGCACCACCACCTTTGTGCGGGATCATGGGTAGAGATCAAACAACACTCGCGGACTTCGGGTCTCGAGTATTCAAGTCTCTCTAGCGATCTCGGGTGATAACCAAAGGTTACGGGTCATCAAGCGTTGAATCCGGGTCTCACGTCAACTCCACCACCTTCTCTCTCGACTTTTTACGTGAGCACATTCATCCTATTTTTATTATGGTTAACTTAGTTGGTGATATTTATATGACACGGTTATACCCCGCTCGTATTTTGAAAATCGTATAAAAGACGTGTTTAACAAAAGGTGACAATTAAAAAAAAGGGTTATAAACCTAAATCTTTATTTTTGTTATAATGGTTAGTTTATGCAAACTATTAGCCTTTATTTTCATGGCATTTTTAGTTTATTACTAACATAAGTAATAATTATGATTTTATTATAATTATTATAAGTATAAAAGAATTTGACATACAATATTAAGTTAACATGCAAAATGAATTTTATAAATTACTTTTATAAAACATACATGCATATACCTATATACTTGTTTTGTAAATGAACAATAATTATATATACATGCATATATATATATGTATTATTGAGACAAATAAAGATAAGTTTAAATAATAAATTAATATAATTATTATTTAATGACATGTTATTAACGCCTTATTTTTAATAAATATATATATTAAAAATATTTATTTATCAAGAGTCGACTTAACCCGGAAACGAGAATTAGACAAATAAAGTCCACCTTATAATATTTATTAAGGAAATTTTAATAAATATAACTATTATATTGGAGCAAACAAGTTGTATCACCAACGGCGGTCGAGTCGGACCCTTGTAAGATTATTGCAAGGCAAGGGTCAAGACTTCGGGATATTGGTCTTGTGACCAACCCACACATTGATAACTACGTAGACCTTAAGGTGTCTTAATTATTTTAGGGCACAGGTAGGTCAGAACTTATTCAGATTTTGCTACTTACATCATCACTCACTACCTTGTTAGCTAAGGTGAGCTTTCACGGCTCCATTTTTACTTGTTTTAAATTAATTTTTAAACATACGGGGGAGAAAAATTGCTAAACTTGAAACTGGACACAAGTACCTACATTGTTACATGAGTAAACTCGTTTAACGCTCAAAGTCCCCTCTTATTCTGTAACCGTTAGTTATGATACAAACATGGATATTGTGAATAGATCTATTTGGGTTGACACCCCACCCTGTGGTTAGTCGCTCTAACCTTGATTGGAGGTCACAGCGGGTGCATAATTTTCATCAACTATTATAATGTTTAGCATTAAAAACATTGGGTTAGGGGCACAACTAAACGTCGAGTTTCAGTTACGGGAGCTCATGGTAAAGATAACAGACTTATACTATTGTTTTAATTAATAATAGTAAAACAAACATTGTTCGGGTGAACAATACTCAACTTGAAATCTTGTGGTCCAACGGAAACTATTCATCTAAACCTATGAAGTCACCAAATTTATGTTGACTTTTTAAGCTTGTTTTCTCAGGTAACTAGAATCATGGAACATGGACATGTGATATTACGTAAATTATACATGTTTTGAACGCATAATTATCCCCAAAATCATCACAATTATAGACAATATGATAATAATTGATGCCTAATCCACTCATTTGTGTTCCGATAGGATAACTGACCCGGGTATGCAAAAACATGAAGAAAACACTCAAAATCAAGGTGAAATTAGCATTCGGGGGCCAATTGAACAAAACCGGAAGCAGGAAGTCAAACCAGAATATCAAAAAGTCAACAGGGACCGGACATGGGCAATGCACGGCCGTGCAAACCCAAATCTGGGTCCCTGTACTCCCCTGTACTACCAGATTCCGCACGTGAAAGAAATGGGTACTTTGCACGCCCGTGCAATCCAATGCACAACAGTGCATTGTCAAAATATTTGCCTATAAATAGCAAGTTCATTCTAGTGTTTTAGGGGTCCATTACCAATAGGTGTGAAGGCCTAAGTGCTCTGCTAAGAGCCGGAACTCTCTCGGTTTTGGTCCGTTTAGCTTTTCTTTGTTTATTTCATTTTTAAGGTCTTGTAATATGAAGCGATTCTTCTCGTTCGAGTAAAACAAGAGGCATTCTATACCCGCTCTCCCTTGGTGTTGGAATACTTCCACACATTATCTAAGCGTTAGTAGAGTCACTTGTATAGTCATTCATGGCTAGTTCTCTTGTATTACTCGAGTTGGTTGAACTTTAATTAATTAATGAAGTACTTTTAGTATGTTATGTTTTTAAAGTCCTTACTATGATTTATCTTAAAAAGACAAGAATAAGTGATCTTTAAACCAATATAATAATCTTAAATCTTGTGAGTTACTTAAGCAAGACTTCTTGTTTGGGAAGCTTATTCGATGTTTGTACGGTCTATATACAAATCTTGGTGCTATCACGGCCAGTTAGTATAGATTTAATATTATGGGTTGATTGGAGGTTTGGGTATTCAGCAGGCCGTTTGAGCCCTAAACGGACGGGGCGGTTTGTGTCGGTAATTCTTTACTTCTCTCGTATCGGCTTGTAGAGGACTTCTAGCGGGAGCCATGGAGTTTGGTCTTGAGAATGAAAGTCTTATTTATTTAAAATAATATTATAAGTAAAGACAACTATTTAAGAACATAATTTGTTAGGTCCGAGCGTTCATAAAGTAGCTCTGGTGGGAGTTGCGCATTCCGACTTTCCAAAGGAAGTTACAAGACATGATGTACGTCAGTCATTGGATAATCTTAGTCCGAATAATGAATTGTGAGATACCGACGGACTTGAGACCCCGTTTAGGGTCCGTTATATTTATTAAGGAACAGTTGGCCGACCGTATCCACTGTTCCGTTACGAAATACTAATTCCCCTATCGAAAGGGTTAGTACTAGTAACTATGACCAACCTTATTTTAAATATGTCATTAATAAACAAATGATAACAACCGGAGTAACACCTTAAACAGGATAATACTTCTAATTACATTTCTTATCTTTTTATTTTCCTTTTAAAACAAAACTTATTTTCCAACTTATTATCCTAGTCAGACAATAGCGAGGGTTGAGTACGAGATCCGTGTCCATGGTTCGATACTTGGTTCTTACCCATACTATACTACGCTGCGATAGGTACACTTACCTATCGTGTGTGTATTTAGTTTAAGTAATTATCATTTTAATTTATAAATTTAAAACATGATTTTGTATAGCTCTAAATAGAATATATTTATTACTACTAAAAACACGCCATCATGTCTTTAGGCGTTGTTGCCAGGGTTATATATATATATATATATATATATATATATTTACATTTTTATCTACATATAAAACTCACATCAAGTTTTTGGCGCCGTTGCCGGGGACACGGTAATTCTGCGAAAGATTTTAAACTGTTGGACTGACTATTTCTATTTCCTCTTTATTTTCCTTTTATTTTTATTTTGGTACTTGTGCTAACTAATCTTTCTTTGCAGCAATTTTCAAGGATCGCAACCCAAGAATTATTGCTAAGTGAATTAAACAGATACAAGTGCCGCCATTCGAAAACATTTTTAAAAATAGGCGTAACACTTTCAAACGGTTTTATGTGTTTAGATTTTACTTTCTTCTTTATCTTTGATGATGATAAGTTTAATGCTTTGAAATTGGATGTCGATAATCAAGGTAAGTTTTCTAACATATAATCGGGATTTTTGATGGTGACAATCTCCCTTGACCAATTTATTTTAATATTTTTAAATAAATTAGTACTTTAATAAAATCTAAATTATTTTTGATTAATCTATTACTTAAAAAAATTTATTTTAATTTTATTTTAAGAGTACTATTTTTAGTAAAAAAAGTCAAATTGGTCAACAGGGGGCATTGCACGGTCGTGCAACCCAATGCATGACCGTGCATTGGGCTTCGTGCGCGTATGGTGTTAAAATTACAGAAAAACTCATTTTTCTCAAAACCCCCAACTTCGAAAACGCTCGGTTTCGGCCAAAATCGCTCCAAAACCCCCCGATTTCTCACGGTTTCTCTTGCTTTTTGCTTCCAATCTCTTCCCCGAGGTATGTGAACTTGTCCATTGTCAATTTTAGTGTGATTTATGCTTCAAATGTGGCTAATCTTGTTCAAATAAGGCTAGGGTTTCGTTTTGAACTTTGGTTTGAATATGCTTGAATACTTGATCTAGATACATACTTGACTAGGTAGGATCATAATGTAACTCATTTTAGCCTTGTTTGAGTAGGATTTGTTTGATTTGTATGGATGGGTTTATGAATTTTGACTTAGAGTTCTTGAACTTGGAATTACAAACTGAAGCATGAATCTTGTTTGAATGTGTTTAGGTTTTAACATAGTTGGTAGGAAATTGTCGATTAGTTGAATTAGGTCAAGAACTTTGGCGAGATTGACTTTTCAAAAGTCAACATTTTGACCATGTATTTTGGTAGTCATATTACACCGTGTGAATTTGAATTTGCGCCTTGTTTGATTGATTGTAATTGACCACTTTGGAACTCGAGAAACATAACCGTGCCATAACCATGCACGAAATTATGTTCCCCTTGTGTGGTCCAAAAATTATGTACTTATATATTTTTATAAAAACATAATTCTTATCAAGTTTTTGGCACCAATATGCATCGTACTTTACACACCATCAAGTTTTTGGCGCCGTTAAAATATATATATGATGAATCACTATTGTTTCTATGAACTAACTCTTTTCTTTTGATGATTATAGAGCATGGCGTAGTCATCCCGAACTGCTGGAAAACGAAGGCGGATGAGGTCTTCATCCCGATCTACCTCGTCCCCAACTACGTCCGGAGGCAATGGATCTCCACCTTCTCCACCCTACCACCCTCACCCAATGCCACAAGGACAGTTTGAATTGCATTCTTGGCTAGTGTTTGACCCAGATGATGCTATAGAAGTAGAAGCCTATCATAAGCTTCAGGAACTTCTAGGACAGGAGTTTGGCATCCACAAGACTATTTGCTACACCACTTTGGAGGAAATCGAGCTGCTAAATCAAGGTGCTGAACTCATAACTAAACCATGGGAAAGGTTCTTTGCTATCCGAGACATTACTTATTATGAGCTGACCTTGGAGTTCTTGGCCTCATTCTCATTTTCGAGGCCAGTGATTAGTTTAGAGTTGCATGATTGTGTCAGATTCAGGATGGCCAGGCATTGGCATGAGATGTCACTGGCCCGGTTTGGGGTGAGGATGGGAATGTATAGGCACAGAGAGATTACTCAGCCAATATTCATTGAGAGCCACAATGAGTTTGACGAAGGTGAGGCATCCCTATTCTAGGGAAGGATTGGGTCTGGACCATTCGACCCACACAGTCAAAAGAGCACCAAACTGAAACACCCACTCCACCGATACCTTCACAGATGTATAGTCCTTACCCTGGGAGGAAGAAAGGACAGCACAGGGGTGGTAAGCCTTAGGGACCTCTTTCACCTTCACTGCCTCATTGATCAGGTTGACTGCAACTTGGCCCACAGTTTAGCCAAAATTTTCACTAGAGCTTCAGGATATTGTTCTTCAAGCCACGTGTTTGGAGGGCCTTTCATCACTCGTTTGGCCTCCAACATGGAAGTTTTAACTCCTGCTCGCCTTGGGACTCTACTTGAGATGAACCTTCCAGTCACCACTGTTGATAGCCAGATGCTAATCCGTATGGGAATGTTGAAGAAAATTAATAGAGTATATCGGTTAACAAATCATAAAGGTAACATCTGGACAGGGGTAGTTGAAGAATCAGATGATTATGCAGGGGAAGGACACCTAGAGCTGGGGGGCAAGGAGAACAACATGGGATACCGCCTATTTATCACACCACCGCGGATCCCTCTATGCTAGATTTGATGATCCGTATGGGTCAGCTAGGGTATACTATGGACGGCATGCGACAGGATTTTCACGATCATCTACATGACCCGTATGCTCACCAACCACATCAGCAGCCTCCTGGCCCATACCAGCAGTGGCCTCGCCCGCCATATCAGTAGCAGCCATCTCTTCCTTTTGTTTATATAGTTTGTGGTTCTTGACTTTTGACGTTGGTTTACTAGACACGACACCATTTTTACCAGTTACAGGAGTAACCGTTGACATGGTGGCACTGCCACCAACCTTATTCGGCCGCTTTATTAAGCGAATATTAGTTTAATATTTTCTTTTAGTACTTACTTTATGTGTTGAGCATTGCATAGCATTACAGGTGATACATATTTTGGTTCGTGCCCGGAAATACGATCTAAGCATTGATGAGAATCGATTACAGGCCCGACAATTACGTCTCATCAGGGGAGTATTAGTTCACCACAATCTTATTATTCATGACACATATCATATTGCATACATTCATATTTTCAGAAACTAAGTGTGGGGTGGAACCCCGTTGATATTTTGACTGTCCGATCTTGTCTTAAGTCTTACAATTGCATGATTAACAAATACCCAATTCATGAAATCAAAATTTATGTATAGAAGTAATAAAAACATTTTCTAAAATAATCTTAAAGCAAAAGTCTTAAAAATCATTTGGCATAAACGAGCTTATAAAAACAGCAATTTGAAATACCATTGAAGTAAATCAAGGAAACAAACAGGGAAGATTAGGAACCACAACAGAAAGAAAGAAATAAGTTTATGCACATTTTTACTTTATTACCCTTTACCTTCCGTTTCCATGTGAGAAAATTTGAACCTATCCAAACATTATCACGAACATATCAAGTTTTACACGCCATTGATTATCATATGCTCATTTCGTTTGTTAGAGTGACTGCTAATTATTGCTTTGCATGTTAGAACTTGTGTAAAATATACATTTCAAGATCATGGACTAAAAGAATGCATGAAAATGATTGAGGCATTAGAATTAACCCATTTTCTTTAGCCTTTTCTTTTCCTTTACCTACCCTAAATGTTATCCCCTAGTTAGCCCCTTTGAGCCTAAACCTTTTCATTTCTAAACCCACATCTCAAAACCATTAAACCCGAAAAATTAGCCTTTTATAATTTAACCCTTTTAGTTGAAAATTGACTTGACTATGAATGAAGAAATGATTATCCACCGAAAGTTTATAGATCCATCCTATATTCTAAGAAAGAAACTCATTTAATATGAAAAGGAGGATTATTGTGAAAACAAAAAGGGGCAACCAAAAAGAAATTAGTAAATCGCCCAAGTTAGTGAAGAAATCTCATCAAAAGAGAATCAAACTTACTCGAAAAATTAGAGTATGCAAAGCTGATCAAAGTGAATGTATTAGGAAGAAACATCCGAACGATTCATGAAGAATTGATAGCAATGAATATTTCAACGATAAGAAGAAGTTGACATTCTTAAAGGAAGGGATTTGGTCTTGAAAATCTGACCTTAAAAGAGTCCTTAGATTAGTCACAATGTCTAATCTAAGTTGAATAGGAAATCATTCACCTTTTAATCATCAAGCCAAGTCAGATTTTCAACATTTAGCCACTATTCCCAAATATTTCCTACCTTAACCCTAAGCCAAACATTACAACCCTTTACAAATCCCTCTTGATTTATGCACATATTTTATGTCAATTGATGGAGATTTGATTTCTATACAAGCCTATAACTATGCAAGCATTAAGTGTAGCATTGAGTGTTCTTCTTAACATACAATATCCATATATTTAACCGAGTATTGAGGAACAGTTGTGACACTGTAATTTTATGCATAATCATAGTTCCATCAAGTATGTTGGGCTTGCTACCCTATTGTAGAGAAACACTCGAAAGGTATAACCACCAAATCAATGTTCTTAAAATGCCATTCAGCCATTTGGGACAACAGCTTTGGATTAGCATTTTATCAACACTTTACTTCTATGGGTATAATCATGCATGAGTTTGCTTGAGGACAAGCAAAGTTTAAGTGTGGGGTATTATGATATGACGTAAATTATACATGTTTTGAACACATAATTATCCCCGAAATCATCACAATTATAGACAATATGATAATAATTGATGCCAAATCCACTCATTTGTGTTCCGATAGGATAATTGACCCGGATATGCAAAAACATGAAGAAAACATTCAAAATCAAGGTGAACTCAGCATTCGGGGGCCAATTGAACAAAACCGGACGCAGGAAGTCAAACCAGAAGATCAAAAAGTCAACAGGGTCCAGACAAGGGCAACGCACAGTCGTGCAAACCCAAATCTGGGTCCCTGTACTCTCCTGTACTAGTTGCACGACCGTGCAATCCAATGCACGGCCGTGCGTTGTCAAAATCTTTTCCTATAAATAGCAAGCTCTTTCTAGTGTTTTAGGGGTCCATTACCAAGAGCTGTGAAGGCCTAAGCTCTTTCTGTACCCACTCTCCTTTGTTGTTGGAATACTTCCACACATTATCTAAGGGTTAGTGGAGTCACTTGTATGGTCATTCATGGCTAGTTCTCTTATGTTACTCGAGTTGGTTAAACTTTAATTATTTAATGAAGTATTTTTAGTATGTTATGTTTTTAAAGTCCTTACTATGATTTATCTTAAAAAGACAAAAATAAGTGATCTTTAAATGAATCTAATAATCTTAAATCCTGTGAGTTACTTAAGCAAGACTTCTTGTTTGGGAAGCTTATTCGATGTTTGTACGGTCTATATACAAATCTTGGTTCTATCACGGCCAGTTAGTATAGATTTAATATTATGGTATGATTGGAGGTTTGGGTATTCAGCAGGCCGTTTGAGCCCTAAACGGACCGGGCGGTTTGTGTCGGTAATTCTTTACTTCTCTCGTATCGGCTTATAGAGGACTTCTAGCGGGAGCCATGGGGTTTGGTCTTGAGAATGAAAGTCTTATTTATTTAAAATAATATTATAAGTAAAGACAACTATTTAAGAACATAATTTATTAGGTCCGAGCGTTCATAAAGTAGCTCTGGAGGGTGTTGCGCATTCCGACTTTCCAAAGGAAGTTACAAGACATGACGTACGTCAGTCATTGGATAATCTTAGGTCGAATAATGAATTGTGAGATACCGACGGACTTGAGACCCCGTTTAGGGTCCGTTATATTCATTAAGGAACAGTTGCCCGACCGTATCCACTGTTCCATTACGAAATGCTAATTCCCCTATCGAAAGGGTTAGTACTAGTAACTATGACCAACCTTACTTTAAATATTTCATTAATAAACAAGTGATAACAACCGGAGTAACACCTTAAAAAGATAATACTTCTAATTACATTTCTTATCTTTTTATTTTCCTTTTAAAACAAAACTTACTTTCCAACTTATTATCCTAGTTAAACAATAGCGAGGGTTGAGTACGGGATCCGTGTCCATGGTTCGATACTTGGTTCTTACCCATACTATACTACGCTGCGATAGGTACACTTGCCTATTGTGTATGTATTTAGTTGAAGTAATTATCATTTTAATTTATAAATTTAAAATCTGATTTTGTGTAACTCTAAATAGAATGTATTTATTACAACTAAAAACATGCCATCATGTCTTTAGGCGTTGTTGTCAGGGTTATATATATATATTTACATTTTTATCTACATATAAAATACACATCAACATGCATGCACGTAGAAAACCTTTTGGAGTTTTGCCTTCATAACCTAGGAATGCCTAGGTCATAGCCGACAAACTTGTTATCCATGCACTTTGGATTTTAAGTTTGGTACTTTTGGCATGTAATGTCTTAGAAACAATTTGTGTTTTTCTTGTAACAACTTAGAACCTTTGATTAATAATGTTATTAGAATTCGTTCGATGTGATCAAAGGCTATGAACACCATGACACCGTTACACCCCGTGTTTCCGCCCTAGGCGGGGTGTGACACAGTCAATGGAATGAAAAACTCACCACTAATCTTATCGAAATAGGTTTTATACAAAGCAAAAGTGATTGCTCTTTGTTTGTAAAGACTGGGAAGGACTCAATATGTGTGTTACTTGTTTATGTGAATGGTATCATTCTAACCGGAAATAATGCCTCTGACCTTGAAAATGTTAAGTCTTGCCTAATGTCAAAATTCATGACAAAAGACCTCGGTGAACTTAAATACTTTCTGGGAATAGAGGTTTTTAGAACTGATAAAGGGCTAGTCATATCCCAAAGAAAATACTACATGGACCTCTTAAATGAATTCAGGATGCTTGCATCCAAACCCGTCGATAATCCAATCGAACAAAATATGGTCATAACAGATAAACAGAACTCTTTCAAAGAAGATTCTGAATTATCTGATGTTACTGGCTATCAAAAATTGATTGGTAAATTAATATACCTCACCCTGACCAGACCTGACATCTCGTACACTATCGGGGTACCTAAGCCAATTTATGCATAAGCCCTTAAACTCGCATCTAAATATTGCCATGAGACTGCTTAGATACCTAAAAGGATCACCTGGAAAAGGTTGCATGTTCAGTAAAAGTGACAATCTCAAACTAGTAGCTATGTTGACTCTGATTAGGGAAAATGCCTTGCCACACGCAGGGGTATCTCTAGGTATTGTATTTACTTGGGAAACTCCCTTGTCTCATGGAAGAGCAAGAAACAACCCACTGTTTCTTGTTCATCTGCTGAAGCAGAATATATGGCCATGGGTGTAGCAGGACGTGAGGTAATATGCTTAACAAAATTACTGGATGACCTTCAGGTTAAATGCCAACCGCCGGTGCCTCTTTTTTGTGACAACAAAGCTGCAATTCTTATTTCTACTAACCCGGTCTTCCACGACTGAACTAAACACTTTGAGATAGACCTGCACTTCATTAGAGAAAAAATCATAGCATGAGCGCTTCAAGTGGAAAAAAATCACACTGTTGATCAACGTGCTGATATATTCACAAAAGGCCTTGGAATCTCTCAACACAAACTCTTGTGTGACAAACTTCAACTCTTAGAAATATTCACACCATCGCATTGAGGGGGCGTGTTAAAAATATCACATTCAATGGTTGACATCTTTCCTTAATTCTTGGTTTTTTATTTTTTATAAAATCTTTTATTTATGGTATTTATTCTCATTTATTTGCTCCTTATTTTTGGCATGTTATGGCTGGCATACAAATGGAGGGATCATTTTTGCAATTTGTTCATTCCTGGAGGGCTGGCTGTGAAAGCGTGGACTTGTCTTTTCCGGGTATTTATACCCTTGCGAGGCTAGGGTTTCAACACAAGAAAACGAGCCGCTTCCTGCTACTCGCATACACTTCTCTCTGTTGATTACTCTTCCGCTGTTGTTGCTGATCGGTTCCTGATCTAGATACTCACACACTCACACTATGAACCTCATGAATATGTGATGAATGAAGTAAGATCGTTTATACATTAGTTTGTTAAGTTTCTGTTTGTAAGTGTACGATGTTCTTAATAAAGGTTTTGGTTGTTTTCGTTTTAAATATTTCACTTTTTAACAGTTAGTGTCAGTACTTGAGCAGCAGTGCACAGGACGAGATTCTCCATATGTTCGGAGTCATCTCGAAAGTGTTGTTGCTCGTTTCTCTTCTTCTCAAGTCATGAGCAAAGCTCTAACATCCCAAAACAACCCTTTAGAAGGTCCACGAGGTTGAAGCCCTGACAGTCAAGTTAGAGCAATATTTGGAACCATAACTAGGGATGGCAATGGGACGGGTTTGGGTAATTCCAACCCCATACCCGATTATAAAAGCGTGTCCCATACCCTGCCCAAAACCCATCGGGTATCGAGTATGCACGCGGGTAATCGGGTATACCCGTTAGTTTCATAAAAATACCCGTTAGGTATACCTGTCGGGTATCTATCGGTTACAAAAGCAAATTACCAACATCATTTATTATGAAACATATCAAAATGAAAACAAAAGTTAATGAGGAGCACATATTTGTTGTGAATCATATCAAACTAAAAGTAAAAGTTATGTGTTAGATTCAAAAGTTGATTAATATTTACCAACATAGTACATCAACATCACTACATTTGGTAATCTTGTTTAAAATAACTAAAAATAAATATAAATATAAAATATAATTAAAATAAATAAAAAAGAAAATTATTTCGGGTATATAATCGAGTAAATGGATATGCTTTATCGGGTAAATGGGTATACTATCAAATCTCATACTCGTCCCATACACATGAAAAAAAAGTAAATCCATATCCGATTACCTGTCCCAGATGTCTTGATTATTCCCATCGGGTTTCGGGTTTGACTGCCATCCCTAATCATAACATGTATATAAATCATGAATAAGTAAATCATGGAGAATTTGACATGAGAATCCATAAAAGGAGGGAAGTGAAAAATAGTGAGGAGAATAGTCAGGAAGAAGCGGCCATACCAGTGTGAGTTGAGCCCTTTTTATAAGGAACAACTTGGTCCGTGTCTATGGTACTGTTTATAAGTTCACGTTCTAGTATAACGCAGTGCTAGCTACATTGTGCTAGACTCATGTCATTCATCACTTTCGATAGTTGGTGTCTTAAGTATAACTATAGTACCTCAACGAGGTCAAATGACATTTCATCACATAGGGTTTGACAACGACAAGCCTAAGTGGGGTTTAATGAGGGCGACGATAAACGTGAGAAGGATACAATCACAATGATCATCATCAAATAAAGAGGTTTGGTGTGATACATATCCCATATTATTATCATTATCATCATCATCATTAATAACAAAACCGATTAAGGGGGTGTTTGGATTGACTTATTTAACCTCCTTATAACTTACTAACTTTTTAGAAAAGGAGATAAGTCAATAAGTATGTGTAGCTCCCCTTACTTTTCCTCCTCCTTTTAGTGGTTTTTGAGAAGTAAAAAAGAACCTTACTTATGACTTAGGGGACTGGGAGTGGACAGCGGGTAGGGAGGGTTCAGCGGGTACACCGCCGCAAGGGTGGAGGGTTCAGCAGGTAGAAGTGGGAGGGTACTTTGGGCGGGTTTGTATACCTGCTGAAACTAAAGGTATTACATTGACTTTCTGGTGAGTTTAAGAATTAGGGACCTTTCATTTATTAAATTATTTAGTCAAAATAAAATAAACATATATGAATTGATATATTTAATAAAAGTAATTATGTAATGTTTTTTATTTTTATTTAAATGTAATGTTTTCTTAGTTTTTATGGCTTCTTTTTTATTTAAGTTGTTATATACAATTAACTAAATTAAAATAATAATCTGACGGTTTGAAGATGTGTAACCATTTAGTTATTAATTTGTTTTAATTTTAAAAAAAATAATAAAATAAGAGGGTTGGAGGGTACCACTCCCACCATAAAGGGTACTTTAGCTAACTGAGGTGGCATCTTCTAATTGATGTAATTTGGGAGGGTAGCACTCTCACCTCCCTTATGACTTTTTAAATAAGTCAATAAGTAGTTTCAAATAAGTAATCCTAATCAAGGCCAAAATAAATAAATTTAAATGGATTTGAAATTCGGTTAACAAGTTCCTAAAATACAAATCATTTTTTTAAGGAGAAAATCTCATAGAACAAGCTAGCCAGAGACTAGCAAAACAATATAGAGAAAAGGAAAAAAATACATACGAAGAAAGAAAAAACAGAAAAAATAGCGAAAAATTACCGCCCAAAATAGCCTAATGACTAAAAATTAGAAGAGCACAAATTATCCCAATCCAAAGCAGGCAACTTAGCCCGATTTTTTAACCAGAGGAACCCCATCGTTTTTATTTCTTCGATGATATTTGGAATGAGAATCTTTTGATTTTTGAAGATGTGTTTGTTCCTAGCTTTCCAAAGAGCCCAGCAAGCCAGCAGAATAACCAGTTGGACTAACTGATGTCTCAAATCTTGACTCCCCCCACTCGATATTGGTAAGAACATATCCTTAACCGTGAATGTAAAAATCGGGGGAAACCTACACCAAGAAGATATCTTTTGCCAGATGATCAAGGCAACATAGCAAGCCGTGAAGACATGATCTATCGACTCCTCCGCCTCTCCGCAAAGAACACATACCGAAGTTGTAATTTGAATACTCCTCCTTTGTAGCGCCAATCTATTCGGAATCTTTTCAGCAAGCAATCTCCAACTGAATATATTATTCTTGAAGGGTAACCAAGCATCCCAAGAAAATACAGGTCTCGGATCCAGCACTCTTTGAATGGAAAGAGCAGACCTGATCGACTTGACTGAAAACGAGCCATCTGGGTTACCCGACCACGACCAGCCATCCCTCCGATCCCTCAATTGTATCGGATTTAGCACCGAACGAACACCATCCAATTCCTGCAATTCACACGGAAGCAAAATGTCTCTAATCCAAGACCAATTAAAAGTTAGAGAAGTACTCGACATGCGACACCGGTCCCGGACAAGGCAATATTTGTTAGCTTCAATTCTGAAAAGGGCTGGATAGGAAACCATCAGAGGAGCCAAACCAATCCAATGATCTACCCAAAACCTTATGCTATCACCATTACCCAAAGACCCCACAATCGAGAATGGCAAGACAACATTTGATTTAGTCAGAAACTGATTCAAATTAGCGATCTTAAATCATACACCCGGAACAGATTTATTTCCAAGAACTGTGCCCCAAGAGGAATTATTCCCATGAATAGCATCTATCACTCTCCTCCACAGCCTTTCCCCTTCGACTTTATATCTCCACAACCATTTATCAAGAAGACTAAGGTTGAGGTCTTCAAGCGAGCCCAGTCTGTCACACCCCAACCGACGGCGGAAACGTCGGGGCGTGAAGCGTGCAGACTGTTCATTACTCATGGTTTACTAAAGTTTAAATAATTAATAATCGTTTTCATTGCAATCAAACAAGTTCAACAAAACATAGATTCAATCCACCAAACAATAATGAAAATTACATCAAAATATAGCTGGTTCAATTAAAACTAGGTCAAAATCCTATGTGTAGCATATCTTGATCACTTCAAACATTGGTACCTGAAACATGGTTAAATGAGAGGGTCAACTACAAGAGTTGGTGAGAAAACATAGGTTTTGTTGTGTGATAGCAAAAACGTATTGTGTGTATACAGTTCATACAAAACATGTCAATAAAGGCGTTTATGGAGAGGAACCATCGTGTGACCTGTGTATTCAATCAAACCTTTGTAACTGAAATCAAATCGTGTTGTCAGCAACAGTCACCCTACCTGGGTGGGTTTGTCAGACTCAATAGTACTATCACTGTATACTGTCGGCTAATAGTTAATGATTGTGAATAGCGTATATAGTCTACACACCTAGCACTCAAGCATAAAGCATAGAATTGCATACATGTATGTAAGATGGAAACTGTATTCGTGTATAATTGAAAACATAGTAATTGAACGCATGTTCCACCCCAAAAAGTTTTGTAAATAGAGTAAAAGAGGGGCTATGTAACTCACTTGTTATGCAGAGTGTAGGTCGCACAAGCAAGTATGTAATGGCGGTGTGTTGTAGATTGCTAAGTTCGACCTAATGAACAATGTATATGTGTTATTGATTTGCGTTATTTAATGACGGAAGTGAATTTGTCATTCTTAAATGTGTAGGGTTTGTCTTAAAAATAATAATTAACTATGTTATTTATTATATATATTTATTTGTATAAGTTTAAGTAATAGAATATTTATTTAAAAATATAAGTTTAAATAAAAAAATGTTCATTCGGAACAGTGTAAGGTATTCCAGTAATTAGTTTATAAAAATAATTATTTAAACTGTTATTTAATTTATTTATCAAATTAACAGAATAAAAAAAAAGATTCTGTTTAAGGGATGAGCACGACCGTGCTTGTATATGGCACGACCGCGCCCGGCACGTACGCGACCGCGCTTGGTCGGTAACGCGCCCGTGGTTGGTCAGAAGTCAAAACAAGAGTCTGGTCCTGAGACACGACCGCGTCCGTATCCGGCACGACCGCGCCTAGGGTTTTGACTAGGTCAGGACTTGGTTTGATCGGTAAACACGACCAGGCCTCTTACGGGGCACGACTGTGCTTGGTCAGGAACGACCGCGCTCATAGGCTGGCGCGACCGTGTCTGGTCAATTCCAGAAGCAATTCGCCTGATTCTTGTAATAAAACAGATTAGAAACTTAGGGTTTTCATTGATATGATGTTTGCGAATCGAATTACACCATTTAATTAGGTTTATATTCTGTTTATCGTGTCGATCGTTTAAAACCATTTTTTATCAAAACTCAGATTCAATTATGTAAAATCATGTAATGTGGTTACGAATTAAGTTAGGGCTTTCGATTAGCTTGGAGAGACGATCCTAATGAACTATTACTAACCTGTTTTGAATGGGCAACAAGTGCAGACGGCTACGGGGAGACTTCGCGGCTTTTTCTTGATCGACAGACGAGATAGAGATGATGGAATGATGGATTTAGGGTTTAGGGAAGTTTATATATGTCTCGGGTAGGTATGGGCTTAACTTAATTCGTTTGATTCTTGCCCCAAATACTTGATTCGTTTTAAAAAAAAGTCGGTTTAGAATTTGCGAGTATTTGGACGATTGCATGTGTATTTGGTCATGTTTTAGTCTCAATTAGCCGAATATCTTCTTCTGCAAGTTTCGCGACCTTCTAAACGTGTTTACAATCTATTTTTGGACAAGATTTGAGTCGGTTTGACTTTGCGGAGTCAAACTGTAAACGAGGCGCGACCGTGCTTAATGTTAAGCACGACCGTGGTCATGGCACAAGCGCGACCGTGCTTAGGACTAAGCACGACCGTGCTTGTGTTGGTTTTGGAAATATCAAGACTAGTCCTTGTAGTTTTGTAATATTGATGTTGTTTTGAGTTTTGGTCAAGTTTGGTCCTCGAGGTTTGTAAGATTGTTTTCGTTAATATTGTATTATAATGAACGCGTGTATGCTTGTAAGTGTATATGAACAATAAATGTAAGGTTGAAATCTTTTATTGCACGGCATAAAATACATAGGAAAAACATGAAAATCAGAAAGGTTACACAGTCCGAGCCCACCTTTATCCTTTGGGGCTATAACCGTTTCCTATTTGAACCAATAAATTTTTTTTCTTCTCCAAAGACCCTCTCCAAAAGAAAGATTTCCTAAGACATTCATTTTTTTTAATAACCATCTTAGGAGCTTTATAAAGAGAGAAATAATACACGGGGAGAGCGTTAAAGACTGATTTCAGAAGTGTGACCATGTCCCCAATAGATAGGGTTAGGGGTGTTCAAAATTATCCGTATCCGAAACCGAACCCGAAATATTCGAAATTCCGAATCCGAAAATTCGGATATCCGAAATTTCGGATTTGGATAACATTTTTCAATAATTTCGGATATCCGAATATCCGAAAATAATTTTTTTTAAGATATCTTTCCTAGAAAATGTTATGAATACAATATATATATATATATATATATAAAGTATATGGTTTTTATGTTATGTGTTTATCTCTCTTATTTTTTAAAAAAATAAAACGTATTCGCGTTGTAATTTTGAAAATTATATTTATTTGGCCAAATTTATATATTGTTTCCTAGATAGTGTTTTAAATAGCCTTCTTATGTTTTAAAAAAACTAAAACGTATTCGCGTCGTAATTTTGTAAATTACTCAAAAGTTGGTTTTTTATTTTTTTTAATTATTTCATAAAGATGATGCTTATTTAGTATATTCCATATATTTAGATTTTAACTTAAAAAAATATATTTAAGTTAAAAAAACCGGATATCCGTTTCACTATCCGAATACGAATCAGAAATTTCGATCATCCGAATTTGAACACCCCTAGATATGCTTTCCGAAAAGATAACCAGTTTTCAATAGATCGAATCACCCGTTCCCAAGGTTTGGACTAGTGCATTTTGTTACCAACTAGGAGGTTATGCCGCACGTTGCAGCGGATGACCATTATACCCTGACCCATTATGCAAGAATATAAACCTACAACTGCAAACACGTAGTATTGAACGAAACAGCTACTACTATTTACATATACATACATATGTTTCTAGCAAAAGAGTGCAAGAGTTAAGGATTTTTAAAGCTGAAGGGCGCAACTATTTACAAAATACCAAAAGCATGCGCACATAATTAACATTTTTCAAGAGCTATGTAGAAGCTACTTGATACCCAAAAAAGAAATTGCATCATAAACGTTGTTTCCAAGCAATTTCACACCAAAAGAGTATCTTGCATTCTATTAATAGTCTTCAAAGATTCATTTCTTGTACGGGGTTGTCTCTGTTTTGATATAAGGGTATGAGTGTTAGTCATTGTTATTAAGTAGATACACATATAAAGCATTATAAAGGTTGACTATATCATTGGAATGATGTACCGGGGCTGTCTTCAAGCTTCCTTTTGCTACGTGTAGCAATAGCTGGTGTTGTTGGAGTGTGTGGTACTGATATATTGAAGAAACAACATTAGTATTATTTTGTACACATTCTCTGTTAGCACAAATGTTGGTCATGCATAGAAGAAACCTATTCAACTGTTCAAAGACTATACATTTCTTTGTTTTTGTAAAAAAGTACTTTAGAATATAAGCAACCTAATTTTGTAATTCGTAGTTAACATTTTGCCCTTTAATTTTGGCTATGACACTAGCATTCTCTTAACATTTTGCCCTTTAATTTTGGCTATGACAGTAGCATTCTGTTAACATTTTGGCCTTTAATTTGAGAGGAGTATGTCCATATAATTCAGTTTAGTATGTAGCGTACCTGATGAGGATTGGACATTTTTGCCAACAGGAGTGGTTATGTTAGCTGCTTCAATTGTTGCCTCTGTGTTAGTCTCTTCGTTTAGCTCTATTTGCAAGTAAAATATACGAAGAGAAAAAAAGAAAATGTATTTTAGTAAAAAGATGGCAGGTCATTTAATTAAATGTAAATTTAATGTGGTTTTTCTATTGTATTTACCTTCAAATATTGTTGTTTGAGGAGATATGGGATGTGAAACGTTTATTGGGCACTAATTTGGATGTTGTCACGCTCGAGGATCTGATTAACAACGAACTGTGTTGACCTTGATTGGTTATGTTTGTTGAACTGAAGCTGGAATACTTTTGTGATTCCTCTCATCGCGTGAAGTGGCTTGGGTATAATGTTAGGATCCACAAAACCTTGGTCGAGCACTAAAGTTGAACATTCAGTTTGTAAGAGTGAAAAAACGGCAACATCAAATAGGGTGACTGTTGCTGTGCCGGTCTCATCAGCAATGATGGCACTCACACAATACCTGTTAAGTGAATAACATTAGGTGTTAGTAATGTTGCGAAGGAAGATATTGATCTCACCTTATTTATTTATGTTTAGATGTATATATGTATATGTTTATAAGGTAAATATTTGTATGAACTTACACAAATTTGGGTTGTTTTTCTTCTGGATGGTAACCGCAAACCCAACTGGTAGACTTTGGTGCTAGTTTTCTATTACAACGTACGCAACCCTTGTAATACCATTTTTGGCTGTTGATAAAATCTGTAATAGATGCTTGACATGTGAATCTTCTTTCCTGCAAAATAATAATAATAATAATAATAGGATTATTTATGCGCCTGAAGTTAATCATAACTATTAGTTCTATTGAACGTACTTATATAGTCTTATAAGTCATGTATTTTTGCTAGCTTCCAAAACAACTTACCGTATTTTTTGTCGAGTCCTTTTCTAGTAACTGGCCAATTGTCAGTCTGTTTGTTGCATTGTTAGGGATATCCTTATATCATGCTCTGAACCTAAAATGAAGTATAAATGATACTTATAATTGGTATGTTAATGTGTTAAGTGTGTGGGCAAAATGTATATAGAAATATATTTGCCTGTCAACCAAGTCATGCATGTCTTCAATCTTTGGGTTAATATAAACATGTGTTGAAGCGGTCGATGAAAGTTGAATGTCATTGAATTTTGTGACTTTCATTGACGTCACAGCAATAATACATGGGAATTGTTCTTGTGTGAGCTTCACATGATCTATTGCGTTAGCTATTTCTTCCCAAAATGCAATCTCTATAAATCTTCCACTATGAATAAAGTCACATATTAGTTATTATAAATTTTATGTTTTTGCAGGGTTGTAAATGATAATAAAAAATGCATGTATAGAAAACTTTTGCCAAAAAGTAAACTGGAATTATATTTTACCTTGCGTCCTCTAACATGAATTTTAAAAGACGTGTTCCTGATGTTGTTTTAGTATCAGTGGTGATCGTATCAAATCGGCCTATGTAATCTGGAGACAAGTAAATATTATTTATATATTATGTCAATTTATCTAGAATATAATTACGATATAAAGAAGGTTAAATTTCTCAATTAAGCTTTTGTATAAGAAGCGGTGAAACCTGTTAACAGGAAGTCTTGATTAAGGCGATTTGGAAGGCTATCAATAGGCATGAAGTTGAAATAATGATAAGGGAAGTTTGATCCATCAATAGGCACAAAAGAGGTTCCTTTTGCAAGCCTCACAGTGGCAGCATGTGGTACTATGTTGTGAGTTTTTCTTGCCTTATCAGACAAGTAGTTGAACACTCTATAACAGGATTGCAGGTTCATGTTCGATTCAAAATACACCTGGTCTCGGTTGTTGCCGTGTGCCTCAATGGCATGGTCCTGTCGATTTTAACACGTAAGTATATGTGCTTATTATAGAGGAGAACATAATTTAATGAGCGCATTTTTTTAGGAAATATTTACATGTTCATCAATAAATAGGTAGCAACATTCATTTTTAAACACGAACGATTGCCATTTTCTGATAACGCGTACTTCAATTGGTTCTGCTCCATCACCAGCTTGTATCAAAGAAATGCATTTAGAGGCCATGTGTGTCCTCCTGTTATATAATAGTAAAGTGTTAATAGTAAGCACTTTTAGCTAATGTAGGTAAATATATGTATATATGTACTTAACAATACGGTTACTTACATTATATGACTAAATTAGAGATAAAATTATAAAATTACCTGATGGCAATGTATAGTGTTTAATAGTAAGCACTTTTATCGTACCGGCCATGACCCCGAAATGCGGTAATACCGGTATTACCGGCCGGTATAAACCGGTTTTTAAAACATTGGTTAAAATTAGAAAAATATTAGTTGTGACTTATAACTAATTAACTATGCTCTTAAAAGGGCCATCGTCACATGTATCTTGGAGAGAGAGAGAGTAGCAAAGGAGAGGTCAGGAAATTTTCAGAAATCCAAAAAATCACAAATCGAGTAATCACACTCTTATCCTCCTATCTTCGTCTTCCTTATATATCTTCACACTCCAACCAATTCTTCACTAACTTCTCAAATAACCTTTTCAATTCTCCATTAACACAACCTTTCTTCACTTCTCAAATTCCCCAATAAATCCAGCCAGAAACCTATGGCCCCAAGGTCAAGCAGATCATGAAAAGGTAACAAAACCAAAGCCGACAAGAAAAAGAAAGAAGAAAAAGGTCTCCATTTTTTTCTCCGAAACCTCGTTTACTTTATAAAAGAACCCCAAATTACTCATTCTTTAAAGCCCCCTGCCATCCCATGTATTCTTCAAGAACAACTCGACAACAACAGTAGCATAGTCTATCATCATCATCATCCTCGACCTCAACCACCTCCGCGCAACTCCTGCTCCCGACCGATGCCACCAAGCCTTTCCTTCTTCTTTCTACCATACTTTTCTTCTATTTAAATTACCGATTTTTACCCATACTAGTTCCTTTGAATTAGGGTTTTCAATTTCATAGTAAGTAGCAAGAAACCAAAGTAAGAAACCCCAATGTAAAAAATTAACACACATAGCCAAAGTTTCATGCAGAGGTTGAACAGAAAGAAGGAAAATTTGAAGAGTAACCATGAAGAAGTAATCAAGAAAAAGTAAGACTAACCATCAAGAAGTGACCAAGAAAAATGAAGAAATCAAATTGGAAGAAACCTGTTGTTTTGACCTTCAAAAGCCGGCTCCTCTTTGCGATAATCTCTTTTTTGGAGTAACCATGAAGAAGTAATCAAGAAAAAGTAAGACTAACCATCAAGAAGTGACCAAGAAAAATGAAGAAATCAAATTGGAAGAAACCTGTTGTTTTGACCTTCAAAAGCCGGCTCCTCTTTGCGATAATCTCTTTTTTGGAGTAACCATGAAGAAGTAATCAAGAAAAAGTAAGACTAACCATCAAGAAGTGACCAAGAAAAATGAAGAAATCAAATTGGAAGAAACCTGTTGTTTTGACCTTCAAAAGCCGGCTCCTCTTTGCGATAATCTCTTTTTTGCTTGAAAAGGACTCAAAAGACCATGGAAGAGATGAGAAGGTATGGCAGGAGCATAATAGAAGGAGGGAGAAGGTATGGCAGGAGCAGAATAGCAGGCTATTTGATGACAGTGGCAACAATGGCATAATTGTAAATAAATGGGTAAACACTGTAGACCGGCTCTTAAAATGTAAGGATATAGAATTTTTACATCAACTTTAAAATTTACGTTTTCCTACTAAAAAACACAATTGCTTTCACTACACTTCCTTTCAATCACCACCCCCAACCACTTTCCTACAAACAGGATCTGCAAAAGATATACACGAAGCAACAAACCAGAAGCCGGGACCCTACCAATCACGGGCATCACCACATCCCTTTCATCTACAATTACACCGCATATACCAAACTTTATCGTCCCCGTCCCTCTCCCTTGACTTGTAGGTCATTACCTTTTCCGACTCTCGTTTTCTTCCGGCCGGCCAACGTAAAACATGGCCAACCTTATAGTCCAAGTCATAGACGCTGCCGACCTCATGCCCAAAGACGGCCAAGGCTCCGCCAACCCTTTTGTCGAGGTCGATTTCGAAGGCCAGCGTCAGCGTACCCAAACCAAAACCCGAGATCTCTACCCGTCTTGGAACGAGACACTCGTTTTCAACGTTGCAGAGCCCAGGAACCTCCCCTTCTCCACCATCTAGGTTACTGTTTACAATGATCGGAAACCTGATCAACACAAAAACTTCCTGGGTCGTGTTCGGATTTCCGGCGCCATGGTCCCGGTGTCGGAGGATGAAGCTTCTGTTCAGAGATACCCGTTGGATAAACGTGGGATGTTTTCTAACATCCGAGGAGACATCGCTCTTAAAATCCACGTGGCTCAAGGTCAGTATTCGTCTAATCATTCACCGCCGCCGCCGGAAGAGCAGGAACGGCCGCCGCCACAGCACCAGTTTCATGAAACTGCTAAACATGCGCCGCAGGTTGACGAGGAAATTAATAATAATCTTTTTGGTTTTAAAAACGAGTTCGAGGAGGTTAACGAGAAAAAGAAGAAGAATAAAGAGAAACAGAAAGAAGTCAGAACTTTTTTCTCTGTCGGCACCGGCGGTCATGCTCCCGATCCAGCGCCGTCGCCGGCAGTTCCGCCTCCAGTCGCCGTGGAAACCAAAGCTAATTTCATGAGAGCTGAACCACCAGCCAACATGATGCATATGATGCAGTTCCCGGGGCAAAAGCCGCCCCCGAATTTCGGGTTGGTGGAGACACGGCCGCCGGTGGCGGCGCGTATGGGGTACCGTGGAGTCGACAAGACAGCAACAACCTACGATCTAGTGGAGCGGATGCATTTTCTATACGTTAACGTTGTGAAAGCCAGAGACCTCCCGGCGATGGATATCACTGGCAGCCTGGATCCGTACGTGGAAGTGAGGCTTGGAAACTATAAAGGGGTGACTAGACACCATGAGAAGAATCAAAACCCTGTTTGGAATCAGGTTTTTGCGTTTTCTAAAGAGCGGTTGCAATCCACCGTACTCGAATTGGTGGTAAAAGATAAGGATTTGATAACGAAAGACGACTTCGTCGGAAAAATCCGGTTTGATGTGGTGGATGTTCCGACCCGGGTCCCGCCGGACAGTCCGTTGGCTCCGCAATGGTACAGGTTGGAAGATAAGAATGGGGTAAAAGTAAGAGGTGAGATCATGCTCGCGGTTTGGATGGGGACTCAGGCTGATGAAGCCTTTCCAGGAGCGTGGCATTCTGATGCACATGGCATCAGTCCGCATAATCTTGCAAATACAAGATCGAATGTGTATTTTTCACCTAAATTGTATTACTTGAGAATTCATGTTATAGAAGCTCAAGATCTTATCCCGTTGGATCGCGGTCGGCAACCGGAGTTTTACGTTAAAATAAGCCTTAGGAACCAAACGCGATCCACCAGAATCTCACAGGCGCGTGGCTTGAACCCGTCGTGGCAGGAGGAATTGATGCTTGTTGCTTCTGAGCCGTTTGACGAGTTTGTTATGATCAGTGTGGAAGATCGGTTAGGACCCGGAAAGGATGTTTGCATTGGAAGGACGATGGTACCGGTGAGAAGAATCCCTCAAAGAATCGACTCCACGAAGCTTCTAGAATCCGTGTGGGTGGATCTTGGGAGACCTTCTGAGTGGGAGGAAGAAGGGGAGAAGAAGAAGGAGATTAAGTTTTCAAGCAAGATTCATCTTAGATTGTGTTTAGATGCGGGTTATCATGTGCTTGATGAAGCCACACATTTCAGTAGCGATTTGCAGGCGTCGTCGAAGCATTTAAGGAAACCGAGTATTGGGATTCTTGAACTCGGGATCTTAAGCGCTCAGAATCTGCTTCCCATGAAGATGCGGGAAGGTAGATTGACGGATGCGTATTGCGTCGCGAAGTATGGGAACAAATGGGTGCGAACCAGAACTTTGTTAAACACGCTAACACCTCGTTGGAACGAGCAGTACACTTGGGAAGTGTATGACCTGTGTACGGTGGTCACCGTCGGCGTCTTCGACAATTGTCACATAAACGACAAAGAAGAATCGAGAGACCAGAGGATCGGGAAAGTTCGGATACGTTTATCGACATTGGAAACCGATCGGATTTACACACATTACTACCCGTTGTTGGTTCTAACACCGTCCGGTTTAAAGAAACATGGCGAGCTCCATTTAGCCATACGGTTCACGTGTCTCGCGTGGGTCAACATGGTTGCTCAATACGGTCGACCACTCCTCCCCAAAATGCACTATGTCCAACCCATTTCGGTTAAACACATTGACTGGCTACGCCACCAAGCAATGTTGATCGTGGCGACTCGGCTCTCGAGAGCCGAGCCGCCACTCAAACGGGAAAACGTCGAGTACATGCTCGACGTTGACTACCATATGTGGAGCCTGCGGAAAAGCAAGGCAAACTTCTACCGGATTATGTCGCTGTTATCTGGAATAACAGCGGTTTTCCGGTGGCTGGATGGGATCTGCATGTGGCGGAATCCGTTGACCACGATTCTAGTCCACGTCCTGTTCTTGATACTAGTCTGCTACCCGGAGTTGATCCTGCCAACGATTTTCCTCTACCTATTCGTAATCGGGTTGTGGAACTACAGATTCCGACCTCGAAACCCCTCACATATGGATGCTCGGATATCACAGGCGGAAATGGCCCACCCGGACGAGTTAGACGAGGAATTCGATGGTTTTCCGACTCAACGGCCGCAGGAAATCGTCAGAATGAGGTATGACAGGATGAGGAGCATTGCGGGGAAAGTTCAGACGGTGGTTGGAGATCTGGCGACTCAGGGGGAGAGAGCAATGGCGTTGCTGAGCTGGCGGGACTCGAGGGCGACGTCAATTTTTATAATAATTGCTTTGGTGTGGGCTGTGTTTCTATATGTGACGCCGTTTCAGGTGGTGGCGGTGCTGTTTGGGCTGTACTGGCTCCGCCACCCGAGGTTTAGGAACAGGATGCCGTCAGTACCGGTTAATTTTTTCAAGAGGTTGCCTTCAAAGGCCGATATGCTTCTCTGATTATTACAATTACAGAACATATGTAATTCTGTTTATATATGCAATAAATTACCTATTTTTTTGGATTCATAACATTGTACTCACTTGTAATATCAGGTCGATTCAAATTATAAGTCTTTCATGAAACTGGCTCAATCTCAAAAATGCAGAGATGAACATGATTATAAAAGGAATACATGAAGTACGAGGGTTTGATTGGGCGCTTTCCATGGATACAATAGAAACTAGATGGTTATAGCCGTGCTCCGCGGCGGGTGTCGGGTTCATCGTTAATAAAATTTAAATAAAAACGTATGTGCAAAGGTAAAAATAATGTTAATAAAAAAGAAACATAAAACTAAATAATAAAAAGACTCGGGCATGGGTGATGAAATGCTTATGTTGCTTATGTCTAACTTCGATAAATGCTTTTGTGATTGCAACCAACGGAAATTGAGGCCCTAAAATAAATAGGGTTCTTATGAAAGGTTAAAGCTCATTAAGTTTGAATTCGGTTCTCGCGGATCTAAGGTGGAACCGATGGGTTTACCCGGGACCTTAAAACCCAAATATTAAGAACCGTTAAACCGACCATATAAGAAGATAACGGTTCTGATCATGTGGTTCCGGTTCGGTTCCATGATTATGCGGTTTCAAAACCACGAGCTACCCACCCTAGTTAAAACCATGATTAAATCTCTTCAACAATAAGATTCAATCACAGCCACCGAAAAGAATGATCCAACGGCTGAAAACCAATGTTTTCATAACCGGACCGGTCGGTCGGACCTAAAATTGGTTCGGTTGTGTGTAGTTGAACCGTTTTTATTGAACCAACCGGTTCAGACCAGATTTCAAACTTTTTTAATTTTTTTTTTTTTGTATTTTTTTCTTCAAAATCTCATTTTCTGATTAATTTGTTATTTCAAGTTGCATAATTTATTTAGTTTAACCTTTATATGTCATTAAAATTGAAAATTTACATAAAACAAAAAAACGTTTTTTTTTATGTTTTGTATCCATATAAATAGTTTTAATTTTTATATTATTTATGACGTCTACGGGGTTCTTATATCCGATCCAACTGGTCCGACCAGTGGACCCCTAAGACGGCCGGTTCACTGTCCGATCCGGTTCTGAAAACAGGTCGGGTTATGCATCTGTCATGGAACGATAGTGGAGTCCTATAGAATATTTTTTAAGTTGTTTTTCCACACCATTTAAGCAGGGTGACTCTACAGTACAAGCAACTAAAGCAACCGCTTTAAGCCCCTAAATTTGAAGGGCCTTAAAAATTAAAAAACTACTTTAATTTGTATTATCAACTTTTGTGTTTTCAGAGAGAAATTATAATTTCACAAATTTTATGTCAACATTATACGTTTTGACGCTCCATTAAATTACATTTTAATTTTTTTTATATATTTACAAAACGTTCACAGAAGGCCTCAATTTCAACGCTTACTTTAGGCCACAAAATATGTTGAGCCGACCCTACATTTAAGCATATCATCCATCCCACATTTGACAATCTTTGTTGCACACAAACTCAAGATTTTTAAGTCAATTTCTAAGTGATCTTCTACTCCTTAAACAAAGACATAATGAAGAGAGAGATCATATATTAGTAAGAGAAGAATGTTTGTGAGTCTCGTCGTAATATGTACATTTAAACACTTATATTGTAACTATGAATAGATGTGTGCAAAGTATGTTATGTGTTGGTTTTTCCCCTCCACCGTCACTGATACCGATCATTCGGTTAATGCAAAATCCAGTCCATAATCGATAACCGATGGTCGGTTAACCATGACTTGGTTAACCTATGGTTCGGTATTGATCAAATTTGATTAATCAAGTTCCAAGGGTTTTTAGCTTAGTTTTAGCTCACGTCACTTTTTTTTCTATTTTATTAATTTTTATAATTAACTTTACACATATTTGTTTTCCTCGCATAACTTTTAAAACATTGTGTTATGTACACTCTGATATATCATTGCGATATACTTATTTTTCTACGAACCTGTGTAAATTTTATCCCACACCGAGCCGTTTTACGTTTTGACGTATACCTTACTCAACATCGAGTTGGGTCAAATATGACATATCTTTACTTTTTTTACTTCCGCGTGTACCGTTGTGACATTCTTTGTTTTAACGCATCCGTTAAGCGGTCATTTTCATAGCAACATAATTTTTAAATTCGCTTTCGGGTTTTTTAACGCTCATTTTTACCCATAACTTTTTTTTGTGTCTGAATATACCGTTACGGTGTGTTTTTTTCCTAATGTTAACCGTAACACGAAATAAAAACTGATGTTGTGAAACGCTAACCTAATTTGCTAGTTTTTGAATTTATAAAAAAAAAAATCAATTAATCCAAGACCCGAAACAAAATTGTGGGGCACAAAACGAAAATCATCAAACTTGGGTGGCATTCATCCCAAACTTATAAAAGTTTGATTTTCGAGTATCCTGAGCCACCACATCGGAAAATTGGGTGTTATGGCTGCTGCCGCCGCTGTTGCTGCGATTGTGCTGCTACCAGCAAGACGAGCATCACCGGCGACGATGATGAAGTTTACTCGCAGGCTGAATGTTACCTCCTGCAATTACTCGTCCTCATCCGCATCAAAAAAGCAGTTGATCCTTTACTCAAAGCCTGGCTGCTGTCTGTGCGATGGCCTCAAAGAAAAGCTTCATTCTGCTTTTTCTCTCTCTGATTCCTACTCTTTACACGACGTGGAGTTGCAGATTAGGGATATAAGTAGCAATCCTGAATGGGAAAGAGCGTACCAGTACGAGATACCGGTGTTGACAAGACTCCGTTCTGATGGCACCGAGGTTCGTTAATTTGTTTATCCTTGTGATTTAATTTAGAATTGATATGACAGTAATCTTCATATTTAGTTTTTAGGGTTCTATTTGTTTTAGGTCTACCACAAAGATGATCTAGAGGATAATTTGTGAGTCTCAGTGGGCACCCATTGATGCCAGAGATTTGACACAATAGTAATAAGTTTTCCATCTGTCTAAACCACTCAACTTTCATCAGGTGTTTCATTCTTGTGAAATTGTGTTTGTGCCTAACTTGGGGATTAAGTTCGAAACCCTAATAGTCTATCTATTTATACTCTACTTATGTATTGTAATCTTTTGTAGCGCCTAATAATAAAGAGAAACCCTAGTTGCAGCTGTGGACGTAGGTCAGTTTGGACGAACCATGTTACTTCTTGTGTCTTTACTGCTTTCTACTTTAATCGTGTTGTGTGTGTGTGTTTGTTTGTTTCCGCTGCGTTACCGACTCTGAATCCTAACAATTATTATATGAATATTAGAAATTTTTAAGGTTACTACAATGTTATTAATAACACAATCTCATTCTTCAACATAAATTTCACAAGGTTGGAACGCCTACTTTCTTCATCCAAATTTTAAAGAACTTCCTACTACTTGAGGCTCACTTTTTATGTTTTGTACCACTGTAATTGAGTTGGTTATCATTTTGGAAATCTCAGAAGTGATCTCAACTCTTTTCTTTTCAGATTCATGTCTAAACCTTGAACTCAACTCATTTTGGTTGACTCTGTTGAGACTGTCACAAAAGGCAACTGCGTTGTTGAAATCACCATTCTTTTTTGCTCTACTGAACCTCCTCTTCCATGTCGTCAAAATTTCTCGCTCTATTCTTTTCCAAATACTATATATACAATCATACACAAATCTTCAAGTGTGTAAATGGTTTGTTTTTCCGTTTAGATTTTAGTTGCCTCTTTGTGATTCTATTTCGTTCTCATAATCTTGACATAATAAGAAACAAATTTTTTAACTAAATTCATTCATGTAAATTTGTATAAAATAAAAATATAGCATGTACCTTGAGGTATGAGTCCCAAACTATGACGTCGGTAGTCACACAATGTAGTACTCTATTATAACCAAACCCACTAGTGTTTGCACCATTCAACAATTCATGGACAACTTGCCAATCTTTTTTCATTGTCTATATCTTTGATTCAATGTGCAGTTTATCCAATACACTCGAGCTCATGATTGCTTCTTTTAACGTTCATGCTTTATATTTTGATATTTAAATTTACAAGATATAGAACTGCTATTTTCGTCCCTATGATTTAGTCATTTTTGCAAGTTTTATCCAAAAAGTTTATTTTTCTCCTGTGTGTCCTCGTGGTTTACAAAACTTGTCATTTTCACCCAACTGATTAACTCCATCCATATTTTAACATTAAATGAGGGGTATTTGTGTCTTTTTATATATTTCTTCAAAATGTATAAAAAGAAATATATTGATAGAGTTAAGTGATTGGACACAATTACCCCTCATTTAACGTTAAAATATAGATGGAGTTAGGTGATTGGATGAAAGTTACAACTTTTGTAAACCACAAGGATACACGGTAGAAGAATAAAGTTTTTGGATGAAACTGGCAAAAATGACTAAACCACATGGACGAAAATGACAGTTTACTCTACTTTTTATTTAAATCTTAAGATGTAATATGCTTGTAAAGAAGTGGCTATATGAAAAAACAAACCATTGCCTCACTATGCAGATTTGTGTGTTGTTTTTCGGAGAAGAATAGATTCAAGGGATAGAGCAGTAGGTTTATTAACATGGAGGAGGCAAACATTGAAGGACAAGTGCAATAGTCAAATTCATAATTCATGCACCAATAAAAATGTTTGTAATAGGAAAGGCCAAGTGGACGTTATAACTAGAGCTACTAAAGTCTGAATGGCACTATTCTTGATGTGTTGGAAAGGTTTAAAAAGCTAAAACTTTCCAGTTTTCTACCACTTGAAATTCTATCATCTTTGTGCACTTTTGAGTGATGTTTGATAAGCTCCTTTTGCTGAAAAAGTCAGCTGGGAGTGCATTTCTTGATTCTTGAATGAAGCTTGCACCTTTAGGGTTTATTTACGCCGTTTGACATGTTAATTAGTTCCACAACTTCTTGAACTTATGTAGGAAATTTTTTTATTTTTTATTTTTTACTTGTCTGCTTAATGGGATCTTGATGTTTTTGCAGGAAGTTATTCCTAGATTTTCTCCACGTGCTGGAGTTGACCACATCCAATCAAAGTTAGCAGCTTTATTGAGTCGAGACAGTTAGACTACTCTAAGGTTCCATGTCGTTTCATAAACTATATTTTTTATTAGAAAACAAAATCCCAAAATCGTTTACTTCCCATTTGTACATTACAGATCATTGTCTTCTTCTCAAGTTCTTGACTATAATCATACTGTCGAAACGCTCTAATCATATGTTGTTTTTACCATCATCAGATCACTCATCTATGCTCATCCCTTTCTGTATTCAAGCTCCCAAACAGGGGGGAGCATATATACTATATAGCTCATTCAGTTGAATCCATTTATGTTTTTTATACATTTTCTGACCTGTTTGTGAAAAACCACGAGCAGCGATTAATGTTGTGAACCTTGCCCATTTTTTTTTAAGAAACCGTTGTTTTTGTTTTCTAAAGTAGTTTATATATTCTATAAGAAAACCACGAGCAATGATTAATCTTGTGAATCACGTGTTTTTTTAGTGACTTCCATTTCTAGATTGTCGATCTCCCACGTAATTTTATATCTCCTTGTATGAGTTTAATGGATTAGTTTAATGATTGAAATTTTTAAACAGCAAACGCTTGATAAAGCGACGGAAAAAAGTGACACGATTTTAAGTTCGAGAAATGAAAGTGATACGAGATCGATAAGTGATGAAGCTAGGAAGATAAACATTAAGTTTACTTTCAAACAACAAGGACCCAAATGCGAAATAAACCCTAAAAATACATGGTTTAATATAAAATGTTTCCAAAATACAAATTTTTCTTGAGTTTGTTATTTATGTAGCTAGTGACACACTTCAGATCTTTATCAACATATGTTGCATCCTTGTTTTGTCAATTGTTATGGTGTTCTCTAGGTTTCCATAATCTAAATTTCAAGATTTACAAGAATCCATCTTAATTACTTATCAAGAAAATTTCTTATAGAAGAAAATAGAGGATCTAGGAGAAACTACATAACACTTAGTTTAGTATCTCGAAGAGACTTTTGATGATGATACACAATAATCACATAGTTTTACATCAATACTAATGGAAAATAGAGGCAAAATTGTTTCTAATATGACTACAAAGATATAACCTATCTAGAAACAAATACATGCTGCATGATAGTTGTTAAAAATACCAAGTTGCAAATATTTAGTTTAAATGATTAATAGACAAACATATAAAAAAACAGATAAGTTGGCATGTTAAATATTCGGTTTCAAACCAATTAAACTGAAAACCAAACCAAACAGAAACCGTTTAAAACCAAACATTACATATTCGGTTTTCGTTCCAAAAATCTGAACCGAACCAGTTGATGATTGGACAAAAAGGAAGAGAATATGAGGGACTGCATCAATTGTTTCATATTACAAGATCAACACAATCCACCTAATCCATGCTCAATAATCACTAAATACACAAAAAAAACAACAAAATTCACTTTGCTGCATCTAGACAGACACTTACATTAGCTGCTCCTTGAGCTGAAGACAAAGCTTCAACATTTCATCAACCAATGAACACTTTTTATCCAATGAGATTGAACCCGAACCGACAGATTTAATACCGAGTATCGGGTCATTTACCAACTGTTGAAGCCGAGAACATAACATTGTTACTTCTGAATCTTCAGTACAAGAATCAGCAACCAATTGAAAAAGATCACGGCGATGATGTGGCGAATGAGGTGGAATTTGAGGAACAAGGAAAGGATGTTGCAGAAGTTGAGGGATTGTCCATCTTTCCTTCCGGTCCCACGCGAGACACTTTTTCATTAGATCAAGAAGCCATAGATTTGGTAAAGGTTCATAATGTATTTCATGATTTGGGTCTGTAATTACTTTAAACTTTGCCCAAAAAGTTGTGTAATCAGCGAAGGGTGTTCTTCCATATACCATTTGGTAAAGGATACAACCTAGCGACCAAATATCCGATGGGCGACCACACTTAATTATGTTTCCATTTGCATCTGTTTCGTTGCACATAAACGCCTCAGGGGACATGTAACTTAGTGTACCCATCTGCACCAAAATAACTAACATTTTTTATTTCACAAAATAATTAACTATTTTTTCATTCCATCAAACACTGGAATTGACGGTGGTAAACTGGTAATAAACTAACCTGAGAATCTCGTTGAATGTTTGTAGTGTCACTCATGATAGCTTTTGCAATACCAAAGTCGATTAGTTTCAACGAGCCTCTCACAAGGAGAAAATTAGCTGGCTTCAAGTCTGAGTGCACAATACGTTCCTCGTGTATGGTTTTAACAGCTAAAAGTATTTGCTGCCATTCATTCCAGAGGAAATACAATTATATTATTTTCGAGGACAATATACATGAATAAACATGCATGGTTTCCATTGTACCAAAGAGATGTTCATCAAGATAATGACCATGATACTTGAAAGGAAAAAAGATTGAAAGAAGTCGGGTGCTAAAAAGGACCAGCTGTTTTCTCTGTCAAAAGACTGGACTGTTTTGGATGGACTAAAAACTGGTTTATACTGGTCCTTGTCCGCCTCTACTTGCAAAAACCATGAACCCTTTTGACCAATTTCTGCCAGAGTGTTCCAACTTTTTATGCTAAAATAAAACATGATGATTACAACTTAGAAATTTCATGGTTTTGCCAACTAATCTCACTATAGTTGGAATGTAACAACAAACACCACATCACAATCTTCAAATCTAAAAGAGGCTGTAAGGGTATCGATAAAAACCTGCCAGTAAAAACGAAGCCAGTTTTCATCTATGGTTGCGCTGGAATCATCTAGTTCCCTCCATTTTTGGGAGAGCATGTGAGCTAAATCAATTTCACCATACTCAAGTACCATATATATACACTCATCTTCCTTCACTCTACCATCTTTGTTAGTCATACTACCACTCATAACTTCCTTCAGCAAAGCCTTATCTGTTACCTACGAAGAAAATGAATGTTAGAAGCAGTCAAGAATCATCCAGTTACATCATTTTTTATTTTTTTTTTCATTTTGTGCAATCATAAAAGATAGTTAGTTACACATGGTATTAATATAGATAGATATGAAAATGAAATGTATTAGAAATGAAGTTCCGGAAGCTATAAGATGGCATTGCCTAATAATATTTGCAACTGAGTTTGCATAGGCATTTGTGTATGTTCATCAATGCTGCTCACTAAAGGAGGCAAATAATAGCTTTAACCGCATTTGTTAATGACTGGGCTGTGATTCGAGTACTGTTTTTTTATCTCCAACTGGTCATATGACTGAGTAAAAAAAAATTACCTAAAAGAGAACGTGTCAAATAAGTCAAAAGTCATCCAAAGTTTGTTGTTAATGCATAATACCTCTTAAATCATTTTATTCAAAAAAACTATTATTATTGGAATAGCCAGTTTTGTTTGACGCATAGTTGTCAATAAGCGAATAGCGGTAAATAGAGACAAGCTACATATATGCTACTAGCGATAGCGATGAAATAGCGCCCGCTATTTCATGTTTAGCGATAAACTAGCAGAAAATTTAAGAAATATTTTACATTCAACTATTGAGCAATTATAATCAATATGCTATCACTAATCATCTAAGTCTTCGTATTCCGGATCACCTCTATTTATATTTATCAAATAAAAAATTAAAAAAATTAAAAAAAAAAGAAAAATTACAGAATATTCACTATCTGGTCGTTAAACACCATATAGCGCCATATGACCGCAACGCTACGTAGCGTGCTATAGCCGCTATTGACAATAGGGGTTTGACGCACTAACTACCCAAAAAATATTGGACAAAAAACACTTCGGGTCAACCCAATTTGGCCCATATAAAAAAGTTGCATGTATTGACTTGTTACCCAAACCACTCCTGCACATTTTGCCACCTCTACCTCTGATTCAAGCACTGGGCATCTAAGCTTGTACAACGGAGAAGGTTTCCACTCAATATATTGGGGTGGCAAGTGGCATTATGTTGGCTAAAGCTCTTAATCATGAATAGTAACTTTTCTCAAAATTGGATAACTTTCTAAAGATACACATATCTAGATTGTGAGGAAGACAAATGGATATATGAGTTTCAGACATAAATTGGCATTTATTCATTCAATAGGATAACAGGAAAAACTATAACAAATGTTGTCAAGAGTTAGGACACTGTTTATACTAATTATTCTGACTATTCTAAGTAAATATTAAAGGCATCTTTACTTAAAGTTGTTAGTTAGGAAATTACTTGTCAGGTATCTAATTCTCTTCTATTTAACCTTTTCACAATTTCACAGCTGCTATGATCTTATAACCACGATATTAATCCATAGAAAATTGTATAGTTTTATTCCCTCTAGATGACCATAAAATCCTAATCAACCATAAGCAATAACTATAGGCCTAGCTTTGTTTGCTTTCATCCTGCAGATAGCTTTACTCATATACTGGATAAGATCGTTGCAATTTTTCAACTTGGAAATTGGCGATAAAATATATATTTCCCGGGTTAGTTACTATCTATCTATCTATCTAAAGTGAGTACCTCGTAATCAATGAGTTGGATAATGTGGTCCTTTCCCCTGAGTTTGTTTAAATATTCAATTTCCTGACAAAACCCATATGCGGTTGCATAATCACGACCTTTAAGCTTTATCTTTTTCAATGCATAGATCGTGCAATCTTGAGAAATAACTTTGTGGACTTCACTGCTTCCTCCACTGCCTATCTTTCCAAGCCTTTGGTACAACTTTCCATTAACCTTAAAAAACAAATCCGGATCATAGTTTCTCTTACGAGGTGCTGATGCATCTTTCTTGGAAGAAGGCTTTTCATTTTTTCCAGACGTTGAAGTTACTTGTTTCACTTTGGATAAATCATTTGGTATTGGAGGTTGGGATTGTAAATCCATATTATAACCTGCAAGTAGGTCCCCCTTGGTTGACTTGTCAACAAGAGGAGGATCTTTAAGCATACCACTTGACCCTGCTTCTTTGACTTGCTGATCACTAGGGAGCTCACATTTGTTTTCAAGATTCTGATCAGCCATTATTTTGTTTTTATACGTTGGTGGGTCCCCCAAACCAATTTGAGAATGTTGATAGCTGCGAGTTGTTGAATTAAGCATGGGAGCATTTACTGAATTCACTAATGTTGTTGTAGCACAAGTTGAGCCAACAACGGAAGATGATGTCACCCGGTGGCCAAAGTCACTCTGCAGGAAGTTCCTCAAAGGATCGACCTGGTTATTAAAGTTCTGGTCATTCACATCATGATTGGGAGCAGTTAGGATATCCGGTTGATTATTAACATCACGTTCCATTTCTGTCAATGCAAGTGAACCCATGTGAGTCAATAAGTTGGCAATTCTTTTGTCCATGTGGTCAACAGACCCTGCATAAACATTGTGCAGTACATACAATAATTGGATTTTAATAGGTATATGTCACACTGACATATTTTGTATATCATGTTATATACGCCTGCTAACAGCTCATCTTATATAGTTATATAAGCTTTGTACTCTTACAAGAAGTACAAAGAGAGATGAAATATCAATGATTTTAAACATATCAGAAAAGTTGTAAGAATAATCAGCTGAAACTATTAGCCAGAAACCATCAAAATTTTACCATGAGGTCTTGCGTCATTTCCCAATGCAAACTGAACCTTCTTGGGGCCATCTAGAACTATATTATGTCTGCATTTTAAGCATGACAAATCAACCACATTGTTGCTTCTAGTTCTACAATCACAGCTGAAACTGGATTGACCTCTCGGAACATCTATCGACATAAACTTGCCTTCTTCAGTAGGCGTATCTGAAACTGAAGGTCGTGTGATTGAAGCAGATTCATAATTAACGGTGGTAAGCGTCATCGTATTCTTCATCAGCGGTCCAGAATCCTGCACCTTTTGTTTCACCGAAACATCATGAGATTCATCTATTTTAGCATCTATTATTGGGCCTGAACTCTTTGATGTCTCCCTTCTAGGAACCACTAACCTTCTGGGTTGGAGATTGTTCAACTCTGGCATCATACCTGCAGTAGAGAAAAACTGAAGTTGATAAAAGCAAATATAGAAAATTCAGATAGATGATTTTGTCTGTGGAAACATATAAAACCCTAATTTATCATTCAAGTAATTGAATGATTAGAAGTGAGTCCTCTAATTTCATTTGCTAAGTGAAGTCAAATGAAATCCTAGGTTTGACCGATGAAACTAATCTAGTTGCTCGTTTAGTTCTAAGAATTTTAAAAACCCTAATTTAACATAATCCAGTGAGAATCGAATAACTGAGAGAGAGAGAGAGAGATTGTACGGTGGCGCTTGAAGGCGGCTTGCACATTACGGAGGAAGTCTGGTGGAGAAGAATTGAAGGACGATGAAGAAGAAGAGGTAGCTGCGTTGAAGAGATTGTGATCTGACGGAAGGTTAGCCTCCCTGCTGTCCATGGACGGATCTTACAGGCATTTCTGATGGCCGGAAACTGAGAAAATCGGAGTTCAGACGATATTACGTCATCAAAGCTCTGCGATCAAATCAAATGAGTGAGTGCTTTTGAGGCTTCCAATTTCAAAACTTATGTTTGGCGCTCTCAAGAGTTTTTATAACCAAGACATTAAACATTATTTAGTTGAAACTTGTAATTTACACGCTCACTTTATAATTTAAGGCTAAATATAATCAGGGGCCGACCTAGGTTGACGGGTTGGGGTCGGCCGACACTCATTAATATTTTTTGTTATGTACTATATGTATAATCGAAATCCAAGCAACACCCAAGAAACTTTTACACTGACCACTCATGAAAAAAATTTGAATCAATGGAGATGGTTTTTGTCGGGGTGAAAGGAGTGTACCAGGAGACTTAAAATAAGAGTTTTTTTTTAAAGATAAATTTCTTAATTTCTACGGTAATACTTGATGGATGTTACCATGAATGAGCCATAAACAAAGAAATTATAGGCTAAAAAGTGAAACCGCTAGGATATCCTACTACTAGTACTTGTGATCAATATTAAATGTTGAGAAATATTGAAATTTTAAGATAATTTAAATATTTAAACAACCTACAAACTTGTCAAGTAAACGTTTAAATGTTTTTATAATTCTTACAAGAAATAATTACACGGATGGTTCCTGTGGTTTGGTTAAATTACGGATGTGGTTCATAATTTTAAGAAATTACGGGTTTAGTCTCAAAAAAATTTCATTATATTTCACTGACGGTCCCTGAAGTGGATGCTGGTTAACTTTTTTTGTTAAGTAATTATAAAAAGACCAAAATACCCTTACACTTAAATAAAAAAAATAAAATTAAATCAGTTAAATAATATAATATATGGCCCGACCCATATTAAAATAAATTAATAAACTATCAATTCCCCTCTTTATTGATTTACATTAGCATTTGAATAGTAAACCTCTTTTTTTGTGTTTTTTTAGAAAGTGCGAAGAAAAAACGACTAAACTCCCGTCGTGAAACGCGGGAAAAAAACTAGTCTAATGTAAGCCCCATCCTCACTCTATCCACCACCATCTTCTTCAATCACCCATACCCTCTCCCACACCAGCCGGCCACCACCGAAGACCACCGCCACACCATCGCCATCACCAAAGCCCACCACTTCATCTTCCCCATTGAATCAAGACTACATACCCACGAACCAGCTCGTCAACCACCCACCAATCACCATAGCCATCCAACTGCAAAACTCATGATTCGGCGACCCGTCGCCTGAAACCCGTCACCACCGCTTGCCTGGAACCCGCCATCCCCGTCGATCTTTTGCTCATATATGAAACTCATCACCACCGCCCATCTCTATTCACTCCAATCGTTTTTCCAGCGACACTCATGCCACCCATCTCTTTTCACTCCTTGCAAATACAAATGGCGACATCATCATCATCGATCCTCTCTCTTACTCTCCAACAATCGGCTAACCATGCCACCACCCTTCTCGTTTCAGATCTGCCATTTTTTATGGACAAATCATCGATTGTAACAGAGTTAACTACACAGATTGTCATCATCGTTCAATCCAATCCAAATCCTTTGAAATCTTTAGAAACCCTAACCTAATCTCTGATTCAGAAAAACACCAATGAACAAAAACGATTTGGGGCCTCCTGGGAGGAACTAGGACTCGCCTGTAACACCACTGTCGGAAAAGAAATTGATAGTATACCGGTGGTGCCGGAAAAGCTAGGGGAGGTGGTGGTTGATGTGTGGCGGTGGTCCCTGTTTGTGCTGTTAATCTTCTGTAAAAGTGGGTGGGAGATGGGGTGGAGGAGGGGGTTGGGTGTGTGTGGGTCTCAATATCCTCTTTATATATATATATATATATATTTTATATATAGATAGGGTTATAATCAAATGATAACTCATAAATACTTGAGAACTCGTGAGAACTCGTCAAAATATCAATTAAAACGATTTTTCTTTGTTTTCACTACCTTTATTATTAAAATACAACACAAAAAAATGATTTATCTCTCCAACTAATTCATCTCTTTTTTCTAAATTATTATTAAAAAAATTTAAACACATATGTAAATGGTTAACACTTACACATGTGTAAGTGGTAAACTTATAAATGTATAGATTTTTTTTAATAAATAAATACATGTAAATTTACATACATAAATTCATTTTTTTTATGTTGTATTCTAATAATAAAGGTATAAAAATAAAAAAAATGGTTTTGATTAGTTTTTTGACGAGTTCTCACGAGTTCTCAAAATATTTAAGAGTTTTCAAATGATCAATTTATATATATACATATTTGAATTTCATTTTTTTAGAGTAAAGTACACAAATAGTCCATGTACACGGATTTGATTTATTTTTTTTACCAAAATTTTGGATTTGATCCCTAGCTTTTCAAAAGTACACGGATGGTCCATTAGGTTTGCACTTTGTAACGCATTTAGTCTCTAACTTGGACCCTCTAAAACCTTTAGATTTGTTGGTTGGGGACTAAATGCGTTACAAAGTGCAAACCACAGGGACCATCCATGTACTTTTGAAAATCTAGGGACCAAATCTAAAATTTTGGTAAACCACAGGAACCATCCGTGTACTTTATTCTTTTTTTTTTAAGAAAAAGGTATTTTGGTCATTTTAAAAAAAATTAATAGAAAAGTTAACTCCTATCCACTCCAGGGACGGTCAGTGAAACGAAATGAAAAGTTTCTTGGGACCAAACCCGTAATTTCTCAAATTTAGGGACCAAATCCATAATTTGATCAAACCACAGGGACCATCCGTGTAATTAATTCTTCTTAAAACAATATATTATTTTCAAAAACTTCAAAATTAATTATAACGTTATTCGTTTTTAATAGCGGTTCTATTGGTCCAACCACTAGAGTATTCGGTTCAATGACTAGTGCGGTTCTAAAAACATTGGATGTGATGGTTCATTTTCAAAAGATTGAAGAGAACAATTGTGAATATATTATATTTTTATTACGCATTTTCTGATGACGTATTTTTATGATGTATTTTCTAATGACGTATTTTTATTATGTATTTATTTTGTTATTACATCTTGTTCTAGATTTCAGTTGGAGGTCTAGATGTTTCAATCTATCCATTTATGAGATATATCTTTTACACTCTAGTTCTCATTGGGACAAAGTTCTGTATTCGGTCGTTAGCTCTAGAGCTTGAATAGTATACTTCTTTGCTTCATATAGCCCTTCCTTATTTTCTTATCTTTTGCAATCCATTCTTTGATGCCAAACTTGACCCATTTTAGTTTTGTTGCTAGAGCTAAATCAGCAAGACCTACAAACTTGAAAGCTTTGCAGAGATACTCTATGTGATCCATTAATCCAACAATTTCTAGCCAAGAGTTGAACACCTTGATTGGTATTGGCCCGAAATCACTAGGAATAGTGGACAGGATAATAGGACAATGGTCCGATACATCCGGTGCAAGAGCGGTGAGAGAAGCGACATGACATAGACTTATAAACCCCCTGCATATCAGAAAACAGTCTAATTTGCTTAACTTATCTCTATTGCCTGAAATATATGTAAATCGTCTTCCTCCCATGTGATATTCCAATAAATCGGCTGATTGGATAAATTGGTTGAAGTGGCCGACATTTGTTGTATTGAACTCCGAAATCAATCTTTCGTTAGGAGTACGGACATCATTAAAATCTCCCATCAAAACCCATAGACCTGGGGTAGATTGAATATGGTGAAGTAAATTGGACCAAAGATTTCTTCGAGTTGCAGGATCATTAGGAGCCTATACATTGACAATATTTATCAAATCCCTAGAAACCCCAAAGTAATTAGATAATATATGTTTTTAATGACATTTGATTTGACGAAAATACTAGAGGCTAATGAGGCCACTAGCAGAAACCATTTCAAATTCAAATTTTGATCTTCCCCAAATTATATTAAATAAAAGTTTTGACGGTTCCCCAATTTTGGATTCTTGAATAGAAAGAAAGTGAATACCCCGACATGTTTTTATACCCTTAATCCAACCAATTTTTCGAGTCTCCCGTACCCCCTAATATTAATTGACATGAAATTCATTGAGGAACTAGAGTTTCACCTTCACCAATAGTTAACGATCTGACCTGGTTTTGGTATCTATTCAAGTCAATACCAATGCAAGAACCGATTTGAATAGTGTATGCTACCTCTTGTTCCGTGACGCCATCATACAAAACTTGATTATGCTCCGATTGAAGTACGTCATTCTGTTGATCCAGAATGGCTCCATGAACGTCACTGGGGTCTGGAAAAATATGGTCTTCGAGGATAGATTTTCCTTGTTCATGCCTTCTGTTTTGGTTGGTATCGGAATTCATTGGAGATGTGGTAAGATCCGGAAATGGATTGAAAACTAGAGGTTGGGCTCAGTAATTGGGTTTTCAGTTGGGCTGGTCACGGATGGGCTTCGCACATACCTGGGCCTTTTTTCTTTCTACCATTATTAGTATTATCAACATTCATGCTTAGCCCAATGGTAAAACTATTTTCCCCGCAGTCAAAGTGTAACGGTAAAGTAGATTGAGTGTGATTCTGGGGCCCACCACCTTTAGGATGAGAACGATTACCCACGTCCCTTTTTAATTTATCTCCTAACCGGTCATTCCCAACAAAATCCTTGGTTACCGGAGTGGCCTACTTTTCAACTTCTTGTTGTAACTGATCGTTCACAGGTTCAATGTCGACAACTGGGTTAGAGCCAGAATGGTGGTTACCGGCGTTTACGTGGTTTCCGACTGTTGGAACTATATACCCAAGACACAACATATGACAACGTTGCCATTTACATATGATCCCAAAAAGTTACACACTAATCAATTATTCCAAGTATGCGTTTGAACTCGGTTTTAAACGTATACAATTCAATTAATGTCAAGCATATTATTATTAAGTAAAATAATAATATTAAATGAATCATTACACATTATATTATTTTATGGAGTGACATAATATATATAATGTAAAAGATTCGATGCAAGTAACGTTGTAACATCCAAAAATTTCAACCAATTTTAACTTTCAACGCACGCGGAATTTAGTTCTCATAAACGCCCTTGACAAAACAACACATGTTATTTACAACAAAAGGAAGACATAACTTGTTTTAAAACGTTCAACCGACATCTCAAAACGACAACAAGTTTTAATATCTAAAAGATGACTCAAACAAGTTTAATGAACCCCAATCAACAAGTTCTAACTACAACCGTTAACACACAACAAACCGAATGAGAACCCAATTCCACCACGAAGCGTGACCCGAGACTTCAAACCAGAGCTTTACCTGCAAAATGCCATGCATAACACCATTAGTAATGATATATAACCTCCCTTAGACCCCCATGGGTTAGACCCAAGCAGTTACCCCAAAAATGAGAAGTTTTGAAGAAATAAAATTTCTGACATGACCATGTGCACCTGATGCCCACAACAATATCCAGACATGGCCATGTGCAGACTGACATAACCATGTCCACGTGAAGAACTAAAAATTTCAGACATGGTCATGTGGAAAATCAGACATGGCCATGTCCACCTGCAACAAATTTTAGTTTTCCACCTTTTCGACCCTCCCAACTCGACCCTCGGTCGTTACAAGCAATCAACAACATTTTGTGAAATTTTAAACTCCTAATACGGGAACCACAACTCGTTTTTACCCCTTATCCAATTCGACTCATTCGTTATTATTTGGTATCTTTGACTACAAGCTTACCACCCGAGTTTACCACACTCGTTAAGTTATGTCATTGGGTAATTGACTCTAAGACCGACATTTAGACAAGTATTGACATCATACAAGTCCTATTATTATACTAATTCACCATTATTCCACAATGATTTGACTTATACCACATTAAGTCAATTTACAACATTTCACCATTATTCCACAATGGTTTGACTTATATACCACATAAGTCAATTTACACCAATTTCACCATTATTCCACAATGGTTTGACTTATATACCACATAAGTCAATATACACCAATTTCACCATTATTCCACAAATGGTTTGACTTATACCACATTAAGTCAATTTACACCAATTTACCATTATTCCACAATGGTTTGACTTATACCACATTAAGTCAATTTACACCAATTCACCATTATTCCACAATGGTTTAACTTATATACCACATAAGTCAATTACTCTGAATTACCACATCTAGTTTGACTTTACATCACATAAGTCAATTACATCAATTTACCACATCTAGTTTGACCATACACCACATAAGTCAATTACACCAAATTACCACATTCTACTTTTTAGTTTAACTATATACCACATAGTTAACTACACCAATTTATCATATTCTACATTTTAGTTTGACTATATACCACATAGTCAACTATACCAATTTCAAACTATATTATGCATACAAGTTTGACTTTTACCACACAAGTCAATTTTACACCAATACACCATATAAGTTTATTAACTTAATTCATCAAACAACAAGGCGAGGTTCTTAGACCTCAAACACACGCACCCACCCTTGCATATTTTCACCATATACAATCTCCTTAATTTTCAACATACAATTAAACACATATAGATATTTGAACAACCAACATGTAAATCAAATATGTGCAATTACCACCACTTATCATTACTAAGTAAGTGCAAAACACTTACCTTTGCCAAAGATGATCCCGCTTGATCCTCTAAGCTAGCTTCCTTACTACTTGATCAACTATACAACCCATTTACAATTAGTAATCCAATGATCACCAATTGACACCCAACACACCTTTATGATCTAAAGATCAAGACCCTAGCTTAGTTTGACTAACATGACCTTAATCAAACCCCCAACACCCGAATATCACCTTTCAACCCAAATGACCCGTTTGACCCAAAATAGTCAAACTTCCAATCCACCAGTTCACCATTTCCAATTAAGGTTTAACACCAACCCTAGACCTTGTGGATTACGCTATTCTAAACTTGATTAAATACACCTTACAAGTTTTAACCTCCATACACAATCATTCACCCATTTTGACCCGTTTGGGTTCCACCAAATTTAACCCAAACTCCCAATTTATTAAATCACCAAATTAATTGAGGGTTATTACTTGGTTATGCGTTTAATCACACCATAAACACTTACCAACTCCCAATTACCATCCAAACAACCTCAATTTCGAAAAACCCCAATTTCACCTCAAGAACCCTAATTTTTCAAACATCAAATTAGGTGTTAAAATTATGTAAAACATGATTCTCCAACATTAGTAATACTAGATTAAGATTTATAAACGACATTAAACCCAATTCACAACACTAATTGGGTTTTCTACCCAAAACGCACCAAAACTCCATTGATGGAGGTATAGATGAAGAATATGAACTTACTTGATGGTTGCTTGAGCCTCAATCATCATCAAATCCATGATATTTCACCTCCATCTTCCAGATTTAAGCTTCTTGGCTCATCATCCCCTTTCTCCTCTTTGGTTTTCAAGAACACACACAAACACACACTAAAATGTGTTCATTTCTCCCCCCATTTTCCCTAAAAATGCAGATTTTTGCAAGTTACAAAACTAGTCCTTGCACTTTCAGTTTGGCTCATCCTTCCTAAAGTTTAGAAAGTCCACCTTTTGCAACAAACCCTCAACTTTCATTTTATTTATTTACACCATTTATAATATGTTTAACATATTATATTATAAACCCAAAAGTTGGTTCGTTACAAATCATCCCCCTAACTTTGGGTTTCGTCCCCGAAACCCGTCACCACATACTCAGCTTAAGGTAGAAATCAACATTCTTTATTTTTAATTTCCCCAAGTTAAATTTTGCTCCTCATTGTGCTTTCAAGGACTAACACATGGTTAATATCTTATTGCACAATTAATTCACCCCACTATCAAAGATAGTTACTGGTTCTTCTACTTGATTCAAAACGATAACTTCATTAACACCATGAGAAGCAACAACAACTTCTCCCGCCAAAAAAAAAATCGTGAATGCGCAACACGAAATGTATTATAGAGTTTACTCGATTCCCTCTGGTAACTCTAAACGGTAAGCCACTTACTAATCTAACATAAAGTTGAACATTCCAACTAAATAGGGGCTTAGCCTCCCACGTTTTCGTACCCGAAACACCCCTTTCAAGGGGAAACTTTTATAACACCAAACCTCCCACTTGAATTTCAACACACCTCCTCCCTAAACCCACCAAAGGTTTCCTGTCAATCTTGAGTGAATTTTCAATCACGCTCACTTACAAGATCTAGTATACCAAGTCTTGAATCACACCATTGATTCTAAGTTCCCGGTAATCAATATCACCCAGCCAAACAGTTTTTGACACCGTTCACCATTTAGTAATTCAAACAATAGCATATGAATACTCAATGGTAGTTAAGAAGACACCATCTCCTAACCAAAGACAATTAATCACCCAATTTTCTCTAAATCGATGAGTGGAACCGACGTCTCAATCCGACCAAAAGGTAGTGTCACACCACGCCGTGTCACACCCTTCCTTAAATTTTAGTTCTCCGACCACTCGAGATACAAAGTCTCAAGTATGTCATACCATTGGGATTCGAAGATCCCATCACCTGCATATAACACTCCCTTGAAGTTCGAGACTTCAACTCAACCACCTAATATTCACCCGCGTATAAAGTCACCGATTCTCTCCTCTGGTCTTCTCCTATCTACAATTAAACCCACAACCGCCTAATAGAATACGCGATAATCCTTCCTCGTTGCATAAGGACATTACCGAGTTCAAATACATGAGGCACGAAGATAAACAAAAAAGCATACAGTCTCTCCAAGTAAGGACACAACGACTACCTTACTCAACCCTCTTTCACAATTTTGAAAGGCAACATCCCTAACTACGACCCAAACACCAATTGTGAAGTTCAAGGACTTCAAACACCAATTTGTGAAGTTCGGAGACTTCAAGCACTGTTTGTGAAGTTCGAAGAATTCAAACACCAATTGTGAAGTTCGGAGACTTCAAACACCAATTATGAAGTTCGAAGACTTCAAACACCAATTGCCTCTCGACCATTTCAATCTTTAATGGGTCAACATGGATGCCTTAAGAATTCACCACCTCTTCCAAAAATTGAATTTCCCCCATAGCCAAAAATGGCACGCTCAACAATTCCAGAGAAATTCCTCTCCTTTTTTAGGAATTTTCAAGAAGCTCATGACGACATTGAGCATAAACAACTTGTTTCAAAGACAGAAACGACTATCGACGATTAAACGACAACCCATGAAAAATTAACGATTTATACACCCGATCAAATAAGTCCATGAACGGTGGGACCCTAGGTCACCTTATTCTACCCCTGGAAATTAGTGCACACACGCAATCTTTTATCCTTCCTTTCCACATAAAGGTTGGTGTACTTCAAGACGAAGCACTCGAGCAAAATAGCTCTTATTGAACACCTTCACAACTGGAACACTAAGTATTCCATTGTACCCCCGGTTGATGTCAATGGCATATGCCATGTTTACACCATATCGTACGCCTCATGCTTCATTGTCTCTTGATGAGAACAGATAAACACGTTTCTCCTTGATCACCCATGACATTGTTATGGCTACAAAGTAACCGAACACCTCTTTTACAATCTTCGAACTCAATCCACGTGATTGTTTCATCAACAACCTCCAATTAACACATCAACAAATCATCAACTTTTAATACCCCCAACGTTGATCACCTGACATAATGACCAAAGGACTTTATTCTTGTCCTTAATGGCTAGAAATGTCCGACTTTTAGGCCTCGAAAATTTATGTTTTCTCCTCTTTACCACTCTTGTGCAGTTGTGCCTTAACTCAGGACATTCACTCCAAATGTATCCTGATTTATAGCAACTGAAACACAAGTTATTAGGACTATAACACTGTGTCGCAGTGTGTCCCATCATTCCCATTTGTGTTGCTCCCCACGCATAGGATAATATCACACATTGCCTTCCCTAAAAGGGTTTTCTAGCTCAGCTAGAATGTTTGGCTTTCAAAAAGCCACCTCTCAATTCCTCCTTGTATTCCACTTGTCTCCCGTGTTTGAATTCCCTTTGCTATACTTAATAGTTAACTCCACCAGAGTTGTACACCACACGCAAGAATCCGCTCTAGCGTCAACGGATAATATCGATCGATAAATCCGATCCATCCTCTTTCCCTCCATGATTCCAAGATCCGAGCAAGATCACGAATAGTCATAAAACATGCCCGTAATACTCTTGATTGCCTCCACTGTCCACTACATGTGAAAGAACTCCTCAGTTAAACGACCCACCACGGCTTGCAGTCTAAGGTACTTCAAGGTCACCTCTTGAATTCCCATTATGCGTTGCCTTCACACCCCTCGTCTTTCTCCTTATGAAGAACTTCCCACTAATTCCCGCCATGTCCCGGAGTCGACTCGCCGCAACTAGTACTCCCTTCTCCGGACCACCTTGGCTCACTCCTAAGCCAATCTCATTCTGGTGATGCATCGTCGATAAATCAACGGTTCAACCTCACCAATTTACGCCTTTGGTTTGTGCACCACTACTCCTTGTGAAAAAAAAAGTTTCCTTCCTCGTTGATTCACCAATCGTTGTTCCTCCCGTTCTGTAAGCTTCATACGGTTCCTTTACATGATCGCCTCAATATGCCATATATTCCTTGAAGGAAGGTTGGCCCGACTAAATAGAAAGCCTTAGCCGTCCTCCACTATCATGTGGCTTTCTAAATCTCCCAACCAACACCATGTACTTCACCTCTCCGAGATGATGCACGTTTAGACTCATTCACACCAGAGCCTTTACAACAACAACCATCTACAATCTTAGTCTTCTACCTTTAACCCCATCAACCATTCCTCGACTAAATTCTATTCTATGCTGTGGATATTCTACTTACTGTCATGCCTCTAATCATACCCATTAAGACTCTAACCCCCCCTCTATGTTTATACATAAACACCCCGTATAAACACCCCATATACATACATAAAATATACACACACATATATATATATATATCCACATATAAACACCTTCACCTAATCCTTGTTAATATTCATTATCATATGGTTATCACAATTCCACTTACGTATATTACGTTACGAATCATACTTGGCCATGTATGATCAATAACCTAGTATACCTAAGTGTTATTGTCATCTCCACACAACGACCCCCTTAACAAGTTTCGGCACACACAATTCACCTTGGACACCACATAAAATGACCAAGGACAATAATCATTACTAACCTTTCGCCCTTAAGCTCCGTGTCTCGGTCACGTCTTCATTGGATTCTCATTTCATCCCCACCTTATCAAGAGCATCAAATTTGAGTTTGGTGTCCCGCACACACAAATCCCTCAAACCATCGCTCTGATACCAAGTTGTGACACCCAAAAATTTCAACCAATTTTAACTTTCAACGCACGCGGAATTTAGGTCCCATAAACACCCTTGACAAAACAACACATGTTATTTACAACAAAAAGACGACATAACTTGTTTTAAAACGTTCGACCGACATCTCAAAACGACAACAAGTTTCAATATCTAAGAGATGACTCAAACAAGTTTAATGAACCCTAGTCAACGAGTTCTAACTCCAACCGTTAACACACAACAAACCGAATGAGAATCCAATTCCACCACGAAGCGTGACCCGAGACTTCAAACCGGAGCATTACCTACAAAACGCCATGCATAACACCATTAGTAATGATATATAACCTCCCTTAGACCCCTATGGGTTAGACCCAAGCAGTTACCCCAAAATGGGAAGCTTTGAAGAAATAAAATTTCTGACATGGCCATGTGCAAAATCAAACATGGCCATGTGCACCTGATGGCTACAACAATTTTCAGACATGGCCATGTGCAGACTGACATAACCATGTCCACCTGAAGAACTAAAAATATCTGACATGGCCATGTGCAAAATCAGACATGGCCATGTCCACCTGCAGCAAATTTTAGTTTTCCACCTTTTCGACCCTCCCAACTCGACCCCGGTCGTTACAAGATATCAACAACATTTTGTGAATGTTTTAAACTCCTAATACGAGAACCAAAACTCATTTTTACCCATTATCCAATCCGACTCATTCGTTATTATTTGGTATCTTTGACTACAAGCTTACCACCCGAGTTTACCACACTCGTTAAGTTATGTCATTGGGTAATTGACTCCAAGACCGACATTTAGACACATATTGACATCATACAAGTCCTATTATTATACTAATTAACCATTATTCCACAATGATTTGACTTATACCACATTAAGTCAATTTACAACGTTTCACCATTATTCCACAATGGTTTGACTTATATACCACATAAGTCAATTTATACCAATTTCATCATTATTCCACAATGGTTTGACTTATATACCACATAAGTCAATATACACCAATTTCACCATTATTCCACAAATGGTTTGACTTATACCATATTAAGTCAATTTACACCAATTTACCATTATTCCACAATGGTTTGACTTATACCATATTAAGTCAATTTACACCAATTCACCATTATTCCACAATGGTTTGACTTATATACCACATAAGTCAATTACTCCGAATTACCACATCTAGTTTGACTTTACACCACATAAGTCAATTACATAAATTTACCACATCTAGTTTGACCATACACCACATAAGTCAATTACACCAAATTACCACATTCTACTTTTTAGTTTAACTATATACCACATAGTTAACTACACCAATTTATCATATTCTACATTTTAGTTTGACTATATATCACATAGTCAACTACACCAATTTCAAACTATATTATGCATACAAGTTTGACTTACCACACAAGTCAATTTTACACCAATACACCATATAATTTTATTAACTTAATTCATCAAACAACAAGGCGAGGTTCTTAGACCTCAAACATACGCACCCACCCTTGCATATTTTCACCATATACAATCTCCTTAATTTTCATATACAATTAAACACATATAGATATTTGAACAACCAACATGTAAATCAAATATGTGCAATTACCACCATTTATCATTACTAAGTAAGTGCAAAACACTTACCTTTTCCAAAGATGATCCCGCTTGATCCTCTAAGCTAGCTTCCTTACTACTTGATCACCTATACAACCCATTTACAATTAGTAATCCAATGATCACCAATTGACACCCAACACAACTTTATGATCTAAAGATCAAGACCCTAGCTTAGTTTGATTAACATGACCTTAATCAAACCCCCAACACCCGAATATCACCTTTAAACCCAAATGACCCGTTTGACCCAAAATAGTCAAACTTCCAATCCACCAATTCACCATTTCCAATTAAGGTCTAACACCAACCCTAGACCTTGTGGATTACACCTATTCTAAACTTGATTAAGTACACTTTACAAGTTTTAACCCCATACACAATAATTCACCCATTTTGACCCGTTTAGGTTCCACCAAATTTCACCAAAACTCCCAATTTATTAAATCACCAAATTAATTGTGGGTTATTACTTGGTTATGTGTTTAATCACACCACAAACACTTACCAACCCCCAATTACCATCCAAACAACCTCAATTTCGAAAACCCCCAATTTCACATCAAGAACCCTAATTTTTCAAACATCAAATTAGGTGTTAAAATCAAGTAAAACATGATTCTCCAACATTAGTAATACTAGATTAAGGTTTATAAACGACATTAAACCCAAATCACCACACTAATTGGGTTTCTACCCAAAACGCACCAAAACTCCATTGATGGAGGTATAGATGAAGAAGATGATACTTGATGGTTGGTTGAGCCTCAGTCATCATCAAATCCATGATATTTCACCTCCATCTTCCAGATTTAAGCTTCTTGGCTCATCCTCCCCTTTCTCCTCTTTGATTTTCACGAACACACACTAAAATTTGTTCATTTCTCCCCCATTTTTCCTAAAAATGCAGAATTTTACAAGTTACACAACTAGTCCCTGCACTTTCAATTTTGGCTCCTCCTTCCTAAAGTTAAGAAAGTCCACCTTTTGTAACAAAGTCTCAACTTTCATTTTTATTTATTTACACCTTTATAATATGTTTAACATATTATATTATAAATCCGAAAGTTGGTTCGTTACAAACGTGAATATTGTGACGAGTTTTTTATATAATTTTGCTTTGTAGTGAATGTTATTAAAATATTAATTTCGTTTAATATTTATAACATTACATTTTATATAAGTTTATAAAATGAATGCAAAGTTTTTATAAAATAACCAAGGTGTTTGGTTATTATCCTTGGGTGTCAATATCTATCTCTTATCCTGACTCCACTTTTGGCCGACCCATATGGATTTTTCACGGTTTTGGTAATTTGATTTTGCAAAACCTTTTCTATGGATAGTACAAGTCACGTGGGCTTGGTACTTATGTCTCTAAATTGTGAAGCATGAACTCTTTTGAAAGGGATAAGGCTTGTTCCAAACCAATATGATTTGAAAGTGGACTTCAAATCTTACCATATGTGTGGTCATACACAAAATAGTATTAAGCGTGGGTAGAAATATATGACAACAGATCTCTCTTTTGAGCATCTTCGGCCAAGACTTTCTAAAGAAACAAAAATGGATTTTTTTTTCCAAAAATAATCTCTCACAAGTTCATCGAGAACTTGAAGATATGTTTTAAAGAATTATCCACCACTTGTTCTTTGTTTTGGCTGTGAGGTTTTTCAAAATAAACAAAGTTTTGTTTTGTGTTTTATAATAAAACTAAAACATCATTTTCTGGGTTTTTTGGTGTCTAAGGGCCGAGAACTCCTTGAGGAGCAACTAAAATCTTTTTGGTGGTATGTTGGAGAGATTAAACTGTGAGCTCACTAGGTGGTGTATGAAACCGGTTTTAAATGCAAATAACATACACAAGCACCTTAGTTCATAAGGTGGCTTGTTTTGGTTCATGTTTGTGTTCATATACTTGCATATTTCTAACAACAAAAGAAAGAAATCTTCTTGTTGTTATTCTTGACATTTGTAGGTTGTAATGACTAGCATCACTTGGAAATTAAACTTGCTTGGTGTGGATACATTTTTGGAGAGGATACACTTGGATCCTTGTTCATCATCTTCTTCAACTAGCTACCACTTCCCTACGAAGGTTGTTATGCTAAACACCCTATGTATGTTTTTGTTTCAAGATTACTCATATATGGATCCTTTGACGGACGGGTTTGTTTCTAAAAGTTTTATTAGATCTACATGTTAAAAATGCTTCCGTTGCAAAATTGTTCTAAAGGACATGTATAAAACCCAACACCGGCAACTGTCCCGGTCTGACTTTGAAACTGATCTGAGAGATTGTCTTTCTTACTGGTATTGGTGGCACTTTCAGATTGCAGAAATCCGAGGGACCATAAACTAACTTCCTCATGGACCCATATTGTGTATGATTTCTTATTACATGTGATCACCGTGGTTGAGTTTATGTTAGACCCCGAACTTACCAATATCCCAACGGTTTCCTATGCTAGATTACCGTCTTCCCAGCGGCAACTAGCGATTGAATTACTCGTCCGTATAACCCAGCTATTTGGTTGAAGGTTTCGTCTTCCCACACACACTTGTAGTGGTACTCCTTTAATACTATACTATTCCAAGCGATCCGCTAGAAAGTTATGCCACATGCTAATAAAGATATTCTTCCACCCTTCTTTGTTATCCAAATAAGTTTTTACTTGATTTGAATCTAGGAAGGTTAGCATGACCCTGAAACCTCCTAAGTATTTTAGGGAAAATTAAAGGAGGCTCCATCTTCCTTTGTAAGTAGGGCTAGTATGTTATTTAGGTTCATACCTGTATTCATATCGAGGGGGGTTTGGTGGATTGTGGTTGGGGCTCAGGCTCAATCAGTCAATCAGTCAATCCTCTTCCTATCTCTAGAATATTTGGCTACATTGATTCCGAGCACATCGCTTCCAATCTTGATGTTGTTAAATATGTTAGGGTTTAAGACATTAACAAATCGAATGAAACCAAACATGTTTCCCCCTTTATAAAGAATACTAGTTTAGATCCCGTGTTTACACACGGTGTGAAAACAAAAAAATATCAACATATAATTTTTTTAATCTTTATGTATATATTTTACAGGTGTAAAAATATATTACATATTATAAAGATAGAAACAAACTCAAAATATGTAAAAATTAATATATAATTGGGTTTTGAAAATACGTTAATTACTATTTAATGTAATTTGACTTTCACTTACTATTTGATTGAAATAAAAGTTACATAATTAAATTTCTAAGTTTCTTATAATAAGGGATAATTTAAAATAATAATGTTTTATTAATATAATTAGTATTTTCTTTAAATATATATTACTATTAAAAGATAGAAGTGCATTAAATAAGAGAGAGAGGCGGAAAAAAAATGGTGAGAATGAATATGGAGGCGACACGTGGCAGTAAAAACCTTTATTTATTATATAGTGTAGATATTATGTTTAAAATAAAAAATATAAAAATTTAAGTAGCAACAGGTTTAGTTTCAATGTAAAAATCTAGTGGCTATTTAAAGAAGTAGCCTGCTAGAAGCATGCTCTCATTAATAAGAAGTAATTGCCCTTTTTTCAAACACTCAAGAAACTCACATTGAAGCACTAGATTTTAGGCGCGGGGTTTACAAAACTTGAGGGTAAATTTAAGGTAAATTGATTTTTAATAATCTAAACTATAAGTTATTGGCTGATAATAATTCAAATTAACAGTTTGACTAGTTATAATCTCAACTTTCACTTTTGTTGTCAATGACAGTCATATTAGCATAATCATCATATATTTACACTTATTTTCGATCAAAATGTCGATTTTAAATGATATGGAGAAACGTACAGGCGAAATCGAGTGAGAATCGATTGTAAATATATGATAATTATGCTACATGGAGAAACGTACAAGCGAAATCGAGTGTAAATATATGATAATTATGCTACATGGAGAAGCGTACAAGCGGAATCGAGTGAGAAACGTAATTTAAATCAACTGTTAGTTTGGATTGTTATCAGCCAATCAGTCATAGTTTGGATTATTATCAGCCAATCAGTTATAGTTTGGATTATTAAAAACAATTTGTCTAAATTCTAAAGATGTATTGGTTAAATAACTTAAATTAAATCAAAAAATAGGTATTTTTAGTAAATTACATTTTTGGCCCCTGAGGTTTGACATGTTTAACCCTTTCAGTCTAAGAAAATTCTTTTAACATATCAAACCCCATGGTTGCATTTCTAAAACCATTTCAGTTCCTAACGCTAAATCTGTTAAAGTTTTCTATCAAGTACAAGAGCATTTTAGTCTTTTTAAACCTAAGGGATTATTTATGTAAATAAGTAAGATTCTTTAGTAGTTGGAGTACTATTGTGTAATCTTTATTATAATACTAGCTTAAAACCCGTGTCTACACACGTGGTGACAAATATCAGTACATAAAATTATTAAATCTTTATGTATATATATTTTACAGGTATAAAAATTTATTACATATACTAAGGATATAAAACAAAATTCAAAATATGTAAAAATTATATATAATTGGACGTTAATTACTATTTATACTAATTTGACTTTCATTTACTATTTGATTGAAAATAAAAGTTACATAATTATATTTCAAAATTTCTTATAATAATGGATAATTTAAAATAAATGTGTTTTGTTAGTATAATTAGTATTTTTTTTAAATATATTATTATTAAAATATAGAGGTGTATTTAACAAGAGAGAGGGAAAAAAATGATGAGAATGAATATGAATGCGACACGTGGCATGAAAAACCTTTATTTATTATATAGTATGGATTTCTAATACTTATAATATTATTTATATGTTTAAGCTTTTTATTATTATTTTATATTTTTATATCACATTTGCAGTTTGTATATTTCTTAGATTTGTGGTTTTTTAAGTAATTTTTATAATTATATTTATATAAGTTTTGCAAAAAAAAATCTCATGTTAAATTCAATGTAAACAATAAATCACCTTAAACATAATTTAATTTTATCAATCAATTTTTTGTCTCTGGGATTATCTTTAATATTATTTTCAGTATAAATATAAGTAACGAAAAAGAAAATCTGTAAAATACTGATTTTTTCCTTTGATTATTATTATTAGAATGAATTAATATTCTTAAGAAAGATATGAATAAAATATTTTATTTTTTATTTACTTTTATTTAATATAAATTTTCTCTCAAATCATCACATATACTTATATTTTTTTAATGTATTTAAGTTTTATGTTTTGTTTAATATTTTATTGAAAAAGACATTTGATATAAAAAACAAAATCTGAAATTAAAGAAAAAGAACTTAAAATAAAAATGCCTAGAAATATACTCATTATTAATGACGTTGATGTAAAAATTTAAAATAATAAAAAAGTTTAAAACATAAATATTATTATAAGTAATTAATAATAGTAAATATTATTATAAGTATTATAAATATGATAATAAAGATTTCATAATAACCCGTCAACTATTAAACAATCTTAACTATTTACATAAATAACCCCTTAGGTTTTTAACTATTTACATAAACAATCCTTTAAGTTTAAAAAGACTAGAATACCTTTGTATTTAACAGAGTTCGTGCTGGAGACTAAAATGATTATAGAAATGCAATTAATATGTAAAAAGGGTTAATCATGTCAAACCTCAGAGGCAAAAACGTAATTTACTCTTTTTTTTACCATTAAAAACTTTATATACAATTCATTCACCCTCAATTTGATGTACAAGGGTGATTATGTTCGAAGTTCACTCAAAAATTAACTTTTTTTTTTTATCAATTTGTATAAACTAGTCACAGTCGATCCACAACCTGGCCATGCATCGACTGTCCTCCTTTCATTTTTACCTTTGTTCGATATTTGATCTTTTGATAGTCACTCGACATCAGCTCGATTTGGTTATCATCATAAGTATAAGCAAAATCACTCTTCATCTATTCAGTTCAAGTGTTTGACAACAAAACTCATGACACCGATCCGAATGGTAGTCTGAATGTCTACTACTGCTCAAACAAAGATTTAGAGTTAATTACAAATTAACAAATTTCTAATCATGTATAACACAATAAACCATACTTTTTTATTATGCCCAACAGATAAGATAGTACATAACAAGTTCATTATGATCAAAGAGGCAAGGTTTTCACAAGACCTTACAACAACATATGGTCGTTACATTTTCCCTCCTCGACCTACACATATATCATAATGTATATAACGTACAACTTACGACAGACATAACTTTTAATAAACAATTTTATTTACAAATACCGGATTTCCATGCCATTCAACCCGGTACATAATAATCCATGCGCTCTACAGGCAGATTAAGAACTGATGTTTCCGCCTAAAGAAATAAACGAAAAAAGAAAAGTTTCAATAAGATGGTATCAACTCATTTTTTTCTGACAATGTAATTATTAAGAGGTGATAATTTCGACCCGTTTACTGGTTTGACCTGTATGAAACAAAACAATGACCCGTATCAAGAATGCAGAATTTGGGGAAATTGATATACCTCTTCAAAAGGAACAAACACAAAAGGTGTTAGGCCTCTTGTATGAGAAATAGCAGGTACTTCTGGATTGTGGGTTTCATCATCCTGCCACCCTTCAACAACTCCAAGAATGTCCCCATCGGGCCCCGGGACCTCACTCTCTTGAACGCCACTTGTCACGATGGAAAGAAGGTCCATCCGATTGTTAGCCCCTGGTATTGTACCTCGTAACCTTTTCAAACATCAAAACAACCATGGCATCATCACGTCCGCGCGCGCGCACGCACGCACGCACGCACGCATGTATGCATGCATGCATGCATACATACATACATGCATGCATACATGCATGCATGCATTCATATTGCATTCCTTCCATGCATAAGATAATTATTTAAACGATATAAAAATAAAATTTACTTTATATGATGAAGTGAATAATTCCGGGAAAGAGACATACCTCAAGCGGATTCTCCAAATAGTAGGACGCATACCAGGATACAAAAGTGCACCTTCAACCTGCAAAAAGAACGATCTCATGAAAAATGCTATGTAAAAACACGCAACAATTCAAATGCGGAAATAAGGTTTACTACAACATCATGTGTTTGAATCATGAAATGAAATATTGCACGGTTTGTTATTGTTGAGACTAACCTTGTCTTCAGACATTGTGAAGCGACCACTATGACAAATCTCAGCTTTAGTGGAACGGAAGTTCATGAATTTCACAACATCCTTTAATTTCTCAGATGAATTCTAATAATTTCATAAACAGCAGAAAATACACCGTGAGATGCATACAACACCTGAAATGATATTTATGTACTCTTTATCCTGTAAATTACATGCAAGAAAGCAGAAAATGGATAACCTTATACAGAAATCTGCCAGAAGGATAAAACCTAAGGTACCGGAAATAGCAAACCTACAAGACAAGGATGAACACACTCATGAGAGTTAAGAATGTATTTGCAAATTCAATCACCATTACACGCGAACAGTTGTTACATTAAAAGGGTAGGATCTTGTTTAAAACCTACGGAATTTTTCACTTTGCTTGATAAATGTTATAACTTGGAGGTGTTATGGTGAATATTACCATCTTGTATTTCCCTAGGTTTCATATTTTTGATCTCATTCTCCATTTCTTATTCTCTGATTGATGATCCAAAATCCAATACACTTTTCAAAAACTATAATCTACATAAACTACAAATTTATGCATTTCATATTTTCATGTACCATCTTAATATTATACATCAAACATGATGTAAAGACTTTAAAGTTCAATACAATAGCACTATAAAGATCATATAGACCTAATGCTTGTTGATTCAAGAAATGATGCCACTATTTAGATTAGAAACCGGAAGTAAAGATCAGATTCTCAACTTGAAATAGCTTGTGTTCAATCCATAGCATTTTCAATCAACTTTCATACAATACTAGCTCAGGATAAATGCTTTTTATTGTTTAATTTGGTGTTCTTTGGAGATCCCTATTGATGTCAACCATTAGGCAATATACATATTAAATTGTCAATTACACAAGCACCGATCTTATCGATGCTCAAGTATGAAGTCTACAAAATCTAAAGTGGGGACTTCAAAATCCAGATGAACTACAAATATTAGTGATACACTAGAAATTAACTAAGTTTCTGTATATATCATTGGACTGCATTTTTATAAGTTATACACTGAGTTGCATACATATTATCTCAACATGCTTTCATTTCCCACCACCTAAGATTTCAAACAAAAAACACATGAGCAGCATACTTCTTGAACTGCAATTATTTTGGCATACATTTTCATAATAGTAAGATTTCAATTTCCAACAAGCGTTTATAAGAAACTACAACATACCACATGAACTGGATTGGTGACCTTCCACTCTGCTACTCCAGCACGAATATAGGTGTTCCTACTGACATAGATACCTGCAGGACAACAAATTAATTTCACAAACACAAAACTCATGCAAACAAGTAACAAACATTGGCAACTTACCATCCATGCGCACCCTCGGCCTCGATAACCACATCTTCCTCCACGAGGAATCATAATTGCTTTGCATGAGCTTATAATTTTCCACCACACCAGATATCTTTACAGAATTCAATATACAATTATACATATTTTAGAGCACTATTCAAATAAAAAAATCTGGTAAAGTAGGATTTCAAATCATCAATAACAAATAAACCTGCCAGGCTTTTAAGCACGCGTTGCGCCAAAACACAGGGTTACGCACAGTATTTCTCCATTTTCTACAAACACAAGCTGCCTTCCCCAAGTTGTATGGAGTTATTCTAGCAAAAATCTACATAAGAAATTATTATAAAGTAACTCAAGATAGTAATTTCAAACTAAAGTCAGATAAGATAGTAATCAAAGTCTATGTTGTCAAAGGTGCACTAGGCGCTCACGCGAGGCGCGGCGCAAGAAAAGCGCCTCCTGGTGGTTATTAAAATGTGTGAAAGTTTTTTAATTATTCTTTTTTTTGGTATTTAAGAGCTAAAAATATAGTAAATATTATGTATAAATAATTTATGAACATGTCTAAAACCCCTAAAAATGCAAAATTTATATTGTGCGCCTAGCTTAAAAAAGCCCTCGTTTTTTAAGCGCCTTGCGCCTATGACAACATGGATCAAAACCTGAATAATGATTATCAAATCCAGTCTAGCGATATACATAACTTAATTACAAAACTATTCAAATGGTTAACATACCTCAAATAGTAATTCATCTGGCAAGCATCTATGTATCAGTGACGAATCAACAACCGGTTTACTATACGTGCTACCAAAAGGAGCAACTGGTCTCACATTCACCCCATATAGATCTGCAATCATTCACACGAAAACAGAAAGTATGAAAAAAGCATGGTTGGAAAAATCGCTAGGCGCTAGGCGGGCAGTGGGGCGGGGCCTAGGCGGGATTAATCGGGGCCAAGGCGGGATTAATCGGATTGGAATTTTTATATATAATTTTCAGTTTTTTATATATATACACACATTTTTATATGTAATTTTTATAAAAATGTTCATTTTTAAATATTTATACACATATTTGGCTAGAATTTGAAAGGTTTGGCTGGAAAATCCAAGGTTTTCGCCGGAATTTGGCCGAAAATTTTAGGTTTTTGCCGGAATCTGGCCGCCTAGGCCCGCCTAGGACCGATTCCGATTAATGGTCCGCCTAGCTCAAAATTACAAGTTAAATGGCTGTCTAGCGCCTAGGCCCGATTTTTACAACACTGGAAAAAAGTAACATATACCTCACTTTTAAAAACTAAGTCCTCTATTCCATTTAAAAGTTGATCCAGAGGCAAAAACAAAGTTTATGCTAATTGTATATCTTCCAGAAGTTAATTGTAGGTCATTTCTAAATTTTGACTTTTTGACTATGTTCCACATAAGAACATAATCAGAAAACCTAAATTGGAACGAAATGAGGACAATTTGTATGCTAACGAAACAGAGAAATAATTGATCAAAGGCAAACCCTAACCATGAACAATCAATCAATCATAACAATGGATCAAAATTTACCAAGCCATGGCCTTCGTGTTATGAAGAATCCGGCAGCCCTCAACTGCGAGGCTGATTCGAGTTCCGCAACAATATTCTTCGCATAATCTGCGACACGAACGTCATAATACACCAAATTATGGACTAATTAAGATGCGTGTTCAATTAAACTTGGAAACCGCAATTTGAAACGTAACAAATTGATCTATCGTAGTTTCTGTGCAATTATCATGAAATTAACATTGTACCTGACGCCATGATCAACGATGATCTTCGAGTCGCTGGAGAAATTGGAAATGTTTCGTCATTGGGTATGAAACGACCTAATTATATGTGATTCGTGTGTGTGGTTAGTATTTGTACGACCGACTTCATATATCTGCGGGTTGACCCGGCTCACTAAACCTGTAGATTAGAAAGTAACGAGAAAATTAGCCCCGTGCTCGGCTCCTGCGTCCCGCGGTGAGAGGAGTACCTTAAACGACTGAGGCTGTAGTATTAACGTGGTTAAACACAAAAACAAACGTGATTAAGTATATAGAAGAAACATATAAAGTTACGACGACTCGGTTGTGCAGATCGAAAAATGGATAAAAGACAGTTATATAACAAAACCGATGTTTTTCAGTCGGTGTCGGTCTCATTATTCACGGTACCAGCACGTTACCGCTAGTCGAAATAACCCACGACACCTAAAAAATACCTTACATTGAATACGACTCCGTTTTTTACGAAATGTATACCGGGACGTCAAGAAAAAAATTAATTAACGAACGAAATTTACTGAGAAAAAATTTAATTATATATACTATAAATGGCAAACTCAAAAATTTAGAAACTTAAAATAGTCAATATGATATTTTAAAGTAAGGGATAAATTTTGTCATTTGTATAAAGTAGAGTGGGAGAAGTGTCCGGTGGCAAAAGCCACAGACACTTCAACTTAAGAGTAATGAAATGGGTCAAAAGTTTCAGAATCGTTGTAGGGTTACTAAATAATTAGGGTTGCTAAACGGGTTGTGCTCGTGGGTTCACGGGTTAAATCCAACATGGACCTGGAAATTTTATACGAACTTGAACACGACATGAATCGAAAATTGCGTAAAAGATATGAACCGAAACACGATACGCGTATTTGTTGATTTACACGAACTTGACTCGTTCAACCAGGAAAAAAGTTTGTTTGATTTTTTTTTACGTATTGATGCTTTAAAATTCTAAAGTTGCATATTATTTTTATTTTTTTAAGCATTTGTGTTTAAACTAAGTCATTTTATTTTTAAACTTTTAAATTTTGGTGTAAAAGATACCCAAATAGTTTAAGTTATTGTATAAAACACATTTTTAATTAATTAAAAAATAATAAATGGTTAAAGGTAAAAGATGTGAATCCGTCGGGTTGACACGAGCACGGCTCGTTTAGTTAAACGTGTTCATGAGATCGATTCCAAATTTACCTGAATCCGTTTAGACTAAATTCCTCCAAATTTACACAAGCCAACGCTTCAAGCATGACAGTTGGGTATTGGTGATCACTTCTCATATATTGTTCTCTTAAACGTGTTGGACAGTTCCTCCAAACCCAATATGTACAGTCGATGCTATCGAGCTTCCCAGGAAAACCGTGTCTACTTTCATGTGTGGCATACAAAAGATTTATGTCGGTGGCAATATGCCTATATAAAACTCATCACCATATAATATAATAATTGAATTACAAAAGTATTCAAGGCATTTACGAGAAGTTCTTTCAGACATTGCCAAATATTCATCATAGGCGTCAGGAACATTATTGTATGCGAGTTGACGAATCGCCGATGTGCATTTCTGTAATGCCGTAAAACTTTTTTTCCACCTCCCGTCATAACCTTCTTGAAACCATTCAAATATGTTCTTTATATCACCAACTATTTTTAAAAATAATTCTTTTAACATCTGAAATCTCCTCTTAAACGTATCATCATCGAATGTTAGATTTTTTATGAAGTAATCTCGCATTAAACGTTTGTGTGCAGCTTCACGATCACGAGGCACGAGGTTTCTTGATTGTGTGGTTGATGTGTTGTGTATATATATATATATATATATATATATATATATATATATATATATATATATATATATATAAATATAAATATTTTTCACACAATTTGAGTTTTAAAATGGGTTTTCACCAAAGATTAATCACACACACATCGGGCAAGTGTACCTGTCGGATAGCAATATAGCAAGGTAAAAACCGGATATCAATCCGTGGACATGGTAGAATGCAATAATAAACCGGAACTAAGATTCAATCAAGTGATGGTAAAAAAAGATATTTTGAAGAGTTTGTTTTAATTAACTAACATGCAATTTATATAAAACTAAACTAAAATCACAAGTCAAATAATCAAGGAGAAAATATCACTTCAGTATCGAATCCATCTAGAATACATTCAATACACTCATAGAAACATGGTAAATACACGTAACATAGATTGACCAAATTCCCGTCAAAGACATCTAATCAAATGACCATTCGGAAAGCTAAAATGAATAACACAAACTAGCCACCTAAAATCATGCAATGAAGCTCACGTGTTGTAATCATGTCAATGTTTATAAAGATTGAACTAGCCTCCGATTAAGGTACACTAATCCAACAACTAGATGGAAAGATAATATGAAAAACACACTACCCACCTCAAGTTGATTTAATTAGACAATCACATGCACTTCTTAAACATATAATGTTTATGCAAAGTTTATATAAATTAGGAGAACATGTCAACAAATCCTAGATAAACATAAAACAAAACATGAAACACTATAACAAACACTTTGTCTTTCCAAACATAAGCATAAGGATACACATACAAGAATCATAAATCATAAGCAAAACTTCATTCACCATTCCTAGTCAAATGTCATAAACTAGCATACAAACATACACTAATCCATGAATACAAGCATAAACCATAAGTTTTCCAACATAATATGGCATATACAAATACAAGTCTAGAAAACAACTTTAAATGCTTGAGTACATAATTTCATTGAAGAATAATCATACGATTGTCATAACATTAACATAATGATTGCCAATAATCCATGAATGTTGTCAAATTTATCTAAACTTCATCTAAACCAAAGTGAACAAGAGTTTTAGCTCATCATGAGCACAAGAATGACAAATAAGCAGGGAAAAATAGTAAGAAACATGGTATGGCATAAGAATCAAAGCACTCCTCCAAGCCTAGATGTTGTTGTTGATGTATGGTGTTCCTCTTGATGTTGTAATCCCTCCAAGATGCTTGAAATGTGGCTGGAACAAAGTTGATTCGAGCACAAAACAGTGGGTTTTTGCTCTGGGTGCTGAATGTCTGAATGAGAGAATGGCTTCTGTATTTATAGAATTGGAGAGGCACGACCGTGTCTAAGGGTGAGGTACGACCGTTCCTGTCACTGTGGCGCGACGTGCCAAAGTACTAGCGCGGTCGTGGGACAGAGGGTTGATCGATCCGGAGCTTCTATTGGGTCCCATTGAACGAGGAAGTACGACTCTGAGGTCATTGATCAGATTCACGGGATTACACGTGGTTGTGGGGCGTTGGAACACGATTGTGCTAGAGGAAATGGCTTGGCACGGTCGTGCCAGATGAGGGGCGTGACCGTGCCTAGGGTTTTGAAGATTGGCACGACCGTGCAAGGTAGGGGACACGATCGTGCCTCTACCTCAGAAACCCAAAAAACTTCAAGTTAATCCTAGAATTCCCTTGTTTGTTCACTCAGCTTCACAAAAAACCTACAAAACTGGAAATGAAGCAAATAAGTGTCTAAACGTTGAAAATAACCAAGAATTGATCGTGAAATGAACGAAGTTTTGTGCCAAAAAGATGTGTAAATTCTAACACATCAAACAACCCCGCACTTGAACATTGCTTGTCCTCAAGCAAAAATCAAAATAAAACAAAACTTCCAATGGCACTATGGATCAATTCAGAAAACCGTAAGCATTAATAAACTTATAAAGGTTTGACAAGCTTTTCAAGAAATGCAAAATTGACTAAATGAAACCCAAGGAGCCCAATGAAGTAACAACCGAATGAGCAAATGAATATGCCTAGGAAATCATTAGCATGTAACTTTATGCTTCTCACAATGTTCACACACACTCGGGTATATATATGACCATACAAGTAATGGTGTATGCATAGAACACTCAAATTCCAAGACAATGAATCATGCATAAATCATAAGCTTGCTAAAAGATCAAATCTCTACCAACTAACATGAAACAAAACATAAATCAAGAGGACTTCGAACGGGTTGTAACTTGGCAATGGTTAGGGGTAGGGAAGTGGAATTTAAAAGTGGCTAAATGGCTAAAACCCGGCGGCTATATTAAGGCCCCAAACCCGAGAGGCCTCACTTGTTGGATTTACTCATTCACAACAGTTCTTAAACTTGAATATCAGATAACGCAGCAGAAAAACTTACATTTAAACATCATAGTAACATTGTCAGACATGCGGAAGCATAAACATTGTCTAAAACATTCATTACATAACATAAACATAACGTAACGGGATGCTAGTCATCGTATCAACCGGGTAACTCTTCATCGTTTGTCAAGCATCACCGTCCCTCCGTACCTGTCCTTAACATGAATGTCCATACTAAAAGTCAGCTAAGCTGGTGAGTTCTAGCATTACATAAAACTTTAATATTTACATTTGCCAAAAATATAACATTCATTCATTTAATAAAAGCGTACGTAAAGACATGCAATAATTTAACATCATCAAAACCTCGTAATCATATCATCATAACATAAGTCAACATGAACCGAATCTACGCCTTTTTGTAACCGTCAATTCCATTCATCGCATACTGGCGGAGAAACCCCGAGGCACGCCACCACTAGGCCCTTCAACACCATACATTACATGCAGGCGGAGAAACCTAGGGCCTGATACCCCAAATCCGTTCAACAGCAGAACCTTAGGAACTGTACCACAAGGATACACGCACCTTCACCTTAAGCACAGCGTCCCAAAGGATAGCACGTACCTTCACCTTAAGCACTGTTCCCTCGTGGGGAATAGTACCTTCAATAGGGATCCCAGTAATCCCATGGAGACCGTCGTCACCCCTTTATCCACCCAGTTGTACAACAGTTGGCCAGCCACAAAGGCCCCTAAAAGGTAAGGCCCATAACATACATGCATACCTTAGTTCCCGAAAGAACTCATGGCAGATTCGTTCATTTCGTGACTTTTATAAAATAACCATTACCGCCTTTACATAATTTCATTTAAAGCATTCGTACGTTTTATTATAAAACATTTCATCATTAAACCGTTCGTAAACCATTCATAAACCTTTTTGGCAAAACACTTCATAAACACATTTCAACTTTCCTTTCGTAAATATCATTTCATAAAACATCATTTCGTTAAACATCATTTCGTAAGTATGCACACCAGCCTAAAACATTAATAAAACATTTAAGAGATGGCTCTAGAACTCACCTGATAAGCTAATCTGGGTTGTCCTAAACAAAGGTCCAACAACGTCACTTCCGATCTGAATTGATTAGTTAAATACACATCAGACCTAATCCCGACTCTAACGGTTTACTCATTCTATTTTAGGCCAACATTCTGACTTCACTAACCAGCTATATATACCCATAGACCTGATGCCTGCGCACTTAGCAAGTGCGCAGGGCCTTGTTCTTGCGTACTTAATAAGTACGCAGGCTTCGCTTCTTGCGTACTTGATAAGTACGTAGGCTTTGTTTCATGCGTACTTGATAAGTACGCAGGCTTGCTTCTTGCGTACTTGATAAGTATGCAGGACCTGCCTTCTTCCCCGTAAAAACCATAACTTTTTGCATGCAGATCCGACCTCGTCAAGATCCGAACTTTTTACGTTCAAAACGTTTGCTTTTCATTCTAGATGCTAAATCTATGTTTATATTCATGTTTCATACGTAAAAATGCCATCTTTTTATCCAAAACCCGAAAAACCCCAAAACGAACAAAAACTCAGATCTAGATCAGATCGTTACCTGTATCAAGCTTCTGATTCGGAGGTTTTTCTCACGAGCTATGGAGTAACACACTTCTTCAATCTCGGGTCGATCCGCCAACTTTCTCTCTCTGCGGTTTCTCTCTCTAGAACTTGCAAATGAGAGATTATGGAGTGTGTTGGCTATTTAAAGGGAGGAGACTCCTTTCCTCAAGTTCGTCGGCCCATCAGGCCCGGTCTGTCACGCCTCGTTCGTTTATTCCGTTCGTCTCGCTTTTAACCAGTTATTTTTAATCGTCGTTTTATTATTATTTATTATTTTTATTTGTTTTCTTGGGATGTTACAAGTCTACCCCCCTTACAATAGGTTTCGTCCCCGAAACCTATCATATGTCAAATAGTTGAGGGTACGACTCCCTCATTTCCGTCTCCATTTCCCAAGTAGATTCCGATCCCTTTCGGTGCTTCCATTAGACTTTAACCAATTGAATAACCTTATTACGCAAATTGTAACATCCCAAAATGTCGAGAAATAAAGTTAACGAGTTCAAGCGGGCCAAAGTCGGGCCGGGTCAGTCGCGAACCGGGCTTGGGGAGGTCTCCCCTATAGATAGCCAAGGTCACCACATGTTTCTCTCATTTGCAATTCTAGAGAGAGAAAAACCGTAGAGAGAGAAAGTGTCAGAATCGCACAAAATTACACCCGCTCGTGTCTCTTGCACTCGTGAGAAGAACCTCCAGATCAGAAGCTCGATTCAGGTAACAATCCGACCTAAATCTGAGTTTTTGTTCGTTTTTGGGATTTTCGGGTTTTGGCTAAAAAGGCAACGATTTTGCGGATGGAACTTAAAAATGAGCTTAAGTATAGCATCTAGAATGAAAACCGAACGTTTTGATCTAAGAAAAGTTGAGATACTGACTCGATCAGACTCGCATGCAAAAGCTTCGGATTTTTGGGAAGACAATCTGTGCAGGTCTATCGAAACTACAAGTTTCGATATGTGCAGGTCTATCGAAACTACAAGTTTCGATATGTGCAGACTCCATCGAAACTACCTAGTTTCGATATGTGCAGGTCTATCGAAACTACAAGTTTCGATATGTGCAGGTCTATCGAAACTACAAGTTTCGATATGTGCAGACTCCATCGAAACTACCTAGTTTCGATATGTGCAGACATCAGAACTGATTAAGTGAAGTCAGTATGTTTAGAAGGGTTAAACCGTTAGAGTCGGTATTGGTCTGATGTGTATTTAACTAATCAATTCAGATCGGAAGTGAAGTGGTTGGACCTTTGTTTAGGACAACCGAGACTAGCTTATAAGGTGAGTTCTAGAAGCCCTCTTTTAAATGTTTTAATAATGTTTTTGGGCTGGTGTGCACACGTGATGATTTTATAAAACGATGTTTACGAAGGATGTATGTAACGTTTTATAAAATGATGTTTATGAAGGATGTTTTAGAAGGAAGGTTTATGAAGGAAGTGTTTATGAAATATTTTTCCAAAAGAAGTTTACGAAGTGTTTTAACGAATGAGAATGTTTTTAATAAAACGTACGAATGCTTTAACTGAAGTTTTTGAAGTAAAAGAAGCGAAGGTTTACGAAAGTCACAAACGAACGAATCTGCCAATATTCCTTAGGGAATGAAGGTTAAGGGATGGGAAGTATGTTATGGGCCTTTACCTTTTAGGGGCCTCTGTGGCTGGCCAACTGTTGTACAACTGGGGTGATGACGGTCACCAAGGGGATTATCGTGATCCTTGAAGTTTGGTACGATTTACCTTACGGGGTAGTCGTGCTTGAAGTTTGGTACTTGCGCCCGACGGGGCGCATTGCTTGAAGTTTGGTACGCGCTATCCTTTGGGACGCCGTGCTTGAAGGGTTGGATGACCTAAGTATCGGGCCCTAGGAGTTCCTCACCCGAAGGACAGTACGGTGATGATGGGCCTAGTGGTGGTGATCCTTAAGTTATTCAACCCGTATGTAACGTTTGGATTTGACGGTTACGAGAAGGCGCAGATTCTATTTGTTCGTTGACTTATGAAGTGTTATGTTTGTTATTGCATTATTTACGTACGCTTTTTATTAAATGAAGTATGAAGTGATGTTTTTGGCAATTTATTTGAAGTTAAGGTTTTATGTTAAAACTAGAACTCACCAGCGTAGCTGACGTTTTTAAGTGTGCACATTCAGGTTAAGGTAGGTTATGAGGATGGACGGTGATGCTTGGCTAGAGATGAAGAGTTACCCGACTGCTTTGAAGACTGGCATCCCGTTATGTTTAGTTATGATGTAAATATGTTTTAAACTATGTTTACGCTTCCGCATGTATGAACAAGTTTTAATTATGATGAATGAATGAAGTTTTCCGCTGCGTTATTTGATATTCATGTTTAAGAACTGTTTGTGAATGAGTAAATCCAACAAGTGGGGCCTCCCGGGTTTGGGGCCTTACAAGTTGGTATCAGAGCAATAGTTTGAGAGATTCGGACACTCCTAGTGTCTGAACTTAAAATTTGAATGGGACCGAAAGCGGATGTCAGTACGGGTAACTCGAGCCACAGCATCAGGTATGAAGGTAGTATATATATTTACGTATATAGTATGCCTTAGAAAGGGTTAGGTAAGGACTTGTGTTCTGATGGAATCACAAAGGTGGTCAAATAGAAATCGAAAGGTAGTGTAATGGTTAATTACAGATGGCCAGTGTATATTAACATCTTACAGTGCTTATTGAATTCTATTTGTTAACTAGCGTGATGACATTGGATTTCTTGTCTTATAGAACGTAATGGCAAGGAGAGGAAACGGAAGGCGTGGTGGCCGTACCGGTGGTCGTACCGGCGGTCGAAATGGTGGGCGTGGCAGGATCCCTGCGCGCCAAGAGTATAGTGAAGAAGGAAGTGTTCACACTGAACCGGCGGTTAGTGTGCATGGAGCCGAGCAGACACAGGTTGAAGAACAACCCTTCACCTTTGAACCAGAAGTGAGAGCAGCTATAGCTCGAGAGTTTACAGAGTTGATGAAGACTTCTCTGCCAGGTCTGTTGGCAGAAGCATTGAAGCAGGTCAATGCGGTGGGTGGGTCTAGCGCGGCAGTTGGTGCTAAGAACAATGAGACCGACAATGCACCGCCTGCTCGCGGATGTGATTATAAGTCCTTTAAGGCATGTGACCCGCCGGTCCTGACTGGGAAGAAGGACGCGGTGGCTACTTTTGATTGGGTAATACGTATGGAAGCCGCCATCCGTCTGAGCGAGTGTCGAGCTAATCAAGTAGTGAAGTTTGCTGCTAACTCCTTGAGGGAGGAGGCATCTCATTGGTGGGAAGGTATACGTCAGGCAAAGGGGAGCGAGATTGTGGATGCGATGATGTGGGCTGACTTGAAAACTTTGGTGATCAAGAATTTCTGCCCAAGGAACTAGATTGAGAAGGTAGAGAGGGAATTTCTGGGTTTGAAGGCCGGGAACATGACGCACCGGCAGTACACAACCCGATTTAATGAACTGGCACGTTTGGTGCCACACCTTGTCACTACTGAAGAGAGAAAGATTGCCTGTTATATTCAAGGGTTGCCGGACCAGGTCCGCACCTATGTTAAGGCAAACGCCCCTACTACCTATGATTCGGCGGTAGAGCTAAGTGGCGTGGTATTCGATGATCTGGCGCTGAATGTTGTTGCCATTGAAGAGCCTAAGAAGAAGTTGAGTTTTCCTGCTAAACGATCGGGTGGGAAGTTGTTTGGGGCTCGGGACAAGCAGGCCAGGGTAGGCGAGATGACAGTCTGTGGGAAATGTGGGGTAAGACACGCGGGTGAATGTCGGTTAGGATCGAATCTATGCTTTAAATGCGGCAAGACCGGACATTACTCCCGTGAATGCCCGCAAGGCTACAAATGCTACAATTGTGGGGAAAGTGGTCATATGAGTCGGGAATGCACCAAGCCCAGGATGGGGGAAACCGGGAAGGGAAAGGGCCCGGAAAAGAAGGGAGAGGGATCTCGTGCAAAGACTCGTGCGTACGCACTGACGCAGGAACAAGCCAGGGCGGATCCTGATGTGGCGTCAGGTACATTCGTCCTTGACAACACTCTTGTTTCTGTGTTATTTGATTCGGGTGCCGGTAAGAGTTTTATATCTGCGTCTTTTTGTAAGAGAATGAAGTACGCTGCCAGTAAGTTAGAAAGGGCCTTTAGCGTAGAAACCGCAGAGGGTAGAACTGCGAGAGTGACCGATGTAGTTGACAACTCCACAATAAAAATAGAAGGACATAGGTTCCCTGTCAGATTGTTTGTTATGGTTTTGGGAGGGTTCGATGTTGTGTTGGGTATGGATTGGCTAACTGCCAATGAAGCGCAAATTATTTGTAAACGAAAGATAATCCAACTCAAGGCTCCGGATGGTAGCAAAGTCGAAGTCTTTGGAGATCGTGACGCCCCGATGCCAAATGTCATCTCAATGATTAAGGCAACGAATTATTTGAGGCGCGGATGCGAGGCTTATCTGGTATATGTAATTGATAAGTGTAGGGAAGTGAAGGAACTAGACGATGTACCCGTGGTACGCGAGTACCCGGAGGTGTTTCCAGAGGATTTTCCTGGGATACCACCCGATAGAGAAATTGAGTTCCAAATTGACTTAGTACCAGATGCCCAGCCCGTGGCTAAGGCTCCATATCGACTAGCACCAGTGGAAATTAAGGAACTTATGGTCCAACTAGACGAGTTACTTGAGAAAGGATTTATCCAACCAAGCATCTCACCTTGGGGTGCTCCGGTGTTGTTTGTAAAGAAGAAAGATGGTTCGATGAGAATGTGTATCGATTATCGCGAGTTGAATAAATGAACGGTGAAGAACAAGTACCCTTTACCAAGGATCGATGACCTGTTCGACCAGTTGCAAGGCGCAAGTTGGTTTTCAAAAATCGACCTTCGGTCCGGGTACCATCAGTTGAAGGTGAGGGAAGAAGACATACCGAAAACTGCATTTCGCACGCGTTATGGACATTTCGAGTTCCGCGTAATGTCTTTCGGATTGACGAACGCCCCCGCAGCATTCATGGATTTAATGAATAGGGTGTGTCGACCGATGCTGGATCAATCGGTAATAGTGTTCATCGACGACATCCTTATCTACTCCAAGAATGAGGGTGATCACGCGTGTCATTTGAAGGAAGTATTGGAAGCACTGAAGAAGGAGGAGTTGTATGCTAAGTTCTCCAAATGCGCGTTCTGGCTTAGCGAAGTCCAATTCCTAGGTCACGTCATTGGCCCGAATGGCATTATGGTTGACCCAGCAAAGATAGTAACGGTAAGTGAATGGGACATTCCTAAGACGCCAACTGAAATCCGCAGTTTCTTAGGATTGGCAGGCTACTATCGGAGATTCATCCAGGATTTCTCGAAAATAGCTTCGCCATTGACAAAGTTGACTCAGAAAGAAGTAAAGTACAAATGGGGTTCGACCCAGGATGAGGCGTTTAAGGAATTGAAAGAGAAGCTAACACAAGCTCCAGTCTTGGCCCTTCCCGAGGGCAGTGAAGACCTGATGGTATACTCTGACGCGTCGGGTCAGGGATTAGGGTGTGTGTTGATGCAACGCGGTAGAGTAATTGCATATGCGTCGCGGCAGTTGAAAGTTCACGAAGTCAACTATCCGACCCATGATTTGGAACTTGCTGCTGTTGTATTTGCATTGAAAATATGGAGGCACTACCTGTACGGGGTGAAGTTTACTATTTACTCAGACCACAAAAGTTTAAAGTACTTCTTCGAACAAAAAGAACTTAATATGAGGCAGAGGCGATGGTTAGAACTGTTGAAGGACTATGACTGTGAAATAATGTACCACCCTGGAAAGGCAAACGTGGTGGCTGACGCTCTAAGCCGAAAGGATGTGCCTACTCCTATTAGGGTGAAATCTTGCCAGTTGGTGGTAACATCGGATGTGATGAGCGAGATCGAAAAAGCTCAAGATGAGGCACTTAAAGAAGAAAACATAAAGAAGGAAAAGATGGTTGGCCAACAGGACAAGTTGGAATATAACACCCTTGGTGTTAGAACGCGTTATGGACGGGTATGGATATCTATGGGTGGCGAGCTTAGAACTAAAATCTTGGATGAGGCTCATAAGTCTCGTTACTCTATCCATCCTGGTACTAACAAAATGTATCAAAATCTGAAGAAGGAATACTGGTGGCCTGGAATGAAATGTGACGAAGTATGTAAGCAAGTGCTTGACTTGCTCGCAAGTAAAGGCTGAACACCAGAAACCGTATGGAAAGATTCAACCACTTGACATACCAGAATGGAAGTGGGAACACATTACCATGGACTTCATAACCAAGCTACCTCGCACAGCTAAAGGTCATGACACCATTTGGGTAATTGTGGACCGGTTGACGAAGAGTGCTCATTTCCTACCTATTCGCGAGACGTTCTCGTCGGAAAGGTTAGCGGAAGTATTTATTAACGAAGTAGTAGCACGGCATGGGATGCCTTTAACGATTGTATCTGACCGGGACATACGATTCACATCGAGGTTCTGGAAAAGATTTCATGAGGCGATGGGCACGAGGCTTAATATCAGCACAGCATACCACCCGCAAACGGATGGTCAGTCCGAAAGGACTATTCAGACGTTGGAGGATATGCTCCGTGCCTGTATTATCGACTTCGGTGGCAGTTGGGACAGCCATCTGCCGTTAGCCGAATTCTCCTACAACAATAGTTATCACTCGACGATAGGCATGCCACCTTACGAAATGTTGTATGGTAGAAGATGCAGGACCCCGGTTTGTTGGGGTGAGATTGGACAGAAAGAATTAGGAAGTCTTGAAGTCATAAAAGAAACGTCGGAAAGGTTTGATCAAATCAAAGTTCGAATGAAGGCCGCACAAGATCGTCAGAAATCCTATGCGGATAAACGACGAAGGCCTATTGAGTTTGATGTTGGGGACAGGGTAATGTTGAAAGTGTCCCCCTGGAAGGGAATCATTCGATTCAGGAAGAGAGGAAAGTTAAGTCCGAGGTTTGTCGGACCTTTTAGGATAACGGCACGGGTTGGTGAAGTCGCATATCGGTTGGAGTTGCCTGATGAGTTAAGTGGGATTCATCCTACCTTCCATGTAATACACTTGCGAAAATGTTTGGCGGATGAATCGGCTCACGTACCACTTACTGACATCGAGGTCGACAACAGCCTTAATTACATCGAAGAACCCGTGGCTATCTTAGACCGAAAGGAGAAGCGTTTGCGTAATAAAGTTATTCCATTGGTTAAAGTCCAATGGAGGCACCGAAATGGATCAGAGGCTACATGGGAAACGGGGCGGAAATGAGGGAGTCGTACCCTCAATTATTTGACTTGTGATAGGTTTCGGGGACGAAACCTATTATAAGGGGGTAGACTTGTAACATCCCAAAATGTCGAGAAATAAAGTTAACGAGTTCAAGCGGGCCGAAGTCGGGCCGGGTCAGTCGCGAACCGGGCTTGGGGAGGTCTCCCCTATAAATAGCCAAGGTCACCACATGTTTCTCTCATTTGCAATTCTAGAGAGAGAAAAACCGTAGAGAGAGAAAGTGTCGGAATCGCACAAAATTACACCCGCTCGTGTCTCTTGCACTCGTGAGAAGAACCTCCAGATCAGAAGCTCGATTCAGGTAACGATCCGACCTAAATCTGAGTTTTTGTTCGTTTTTGGGATTTTCGGGTTTTGGCTAAAAAGGCAACGATTTTGCGGATGGAACTTAAAAATGAGCTTAGGTATAGCATCTAGAATGAAAACCGAACGTTTTGATCTAAGAAAAGTTGAGATACTGACTCGATCAGACTCGCATGCAAAAGCTTCGGATTTTTGGGAAGACAATCTGTGCAGGTCTATCGAAACTACAAGTTTCGATATGTGCAGGTCTATCGAAACTACAAGTTTCGATATGTGCAGACTCCATCGAAACTACCTAGTTTCGATATGTGCAGGTCTATCGAAACTACAAGTTTCGATATGTGCAGGTCTATCGAAACTACAAGTTTCGATATGTGCAGGTCTATCGAAACTACAAGTTTCGATATGTGCAGACTCCATCGAAACTACCTAGTTTCGATATGTGCAGACATCAGAACTGATTAAGTGAAGTCAGTATGTTTAGAAGGGTTAAACCGTTAGAGTCGGTATTGGTCTGATATGTATTTAACTAATCAATTCAGATCGGAAGTGAAGTGGTTGGACCTTTGTTTAGGACAACCGAGACTAGCTTATAAGGTGAGTTCTAGAAGCCCTCTTTTAAATGTTTTAATAATGTTTTTGGGCTGGTGTGCACACGTGATGATTTTATAAAACGATGTTATGAAACGATGTTTACGAAGGATGTATGTAACGTTTTATAAAATGATGTTTATGAAGGATGTTTTAGAAGGAAGGTTTATGAAGGAAGTGTTTATGAAATATTTTGCCAAAAGAAGTTTACGAAGTGTTTTAACGAATGAGAATGTTTTTAATAAAACGTACGAATGCTTTAACTGAAGTTTTTGAAGTAAAAGAAGCGAAGGTTTACGAAAGTCACAAACGAACGAATCTGCCAATATTCCTTAGGGAATGAAGGTTAAGGGATGGGAAGTATGTTATGGGCCTTTACCTTTTAGGGGCCTCTGTGGCTGGCCAACTGTTGTACAACTGGGGTGATGACGGTCACTAAGGGGATTATCGTGATCCTTGAAGTTTGGTACGATTTACCTTACGGGGTAGTCGTGCTTGAAGTTTGGTACTTGCGCCCGACGGGGCGCAGTGCTTGAAGTTTGGTACGCGCTATCCTTTGGGACGCCGTGCTTGAAGGGTTGGATGACCTAAGTATCGGGCCCTAGGAGTTCCTCACCCGAAGGACAGTACGGTGATGATGGGCCTAGTGGTGGTGATCCTTAAGTTATTCAACCAGTATGTAACGTTTGGATTTGACGGTTACGAGAAGGCGCAGATTCTATTTGTTCGTTGACTTATGAAGTGTTATGTTTGTTATTGCATTATTTACGTACGCTTTTTATTAAATGAAGTATGAAGTGATGTTTTTGGCAATTTATTTGAAGTTAAGGTTTTATGTTAAAACTAGAACTCACCAGCGTATCTGACGTTTTTAAGTGTGCACATTCAGGTTAAGGTAGGTTATGAGGATGGACGGTGATGCTTGGCTAGAGATGAAGAGTTACCCGACTGCTTTGAAGACTGGCATCCCGTTATGTTTAGTTATGATGTAAATATGTTTTAAACTATGTTTACGCTTCCGCATGTATGAACAAGTTTTAATTATGATGAATGAATGAAGTTTTCCATTGCGTTATTTGATATTCATGTTTAAGAACTGTTTGTGAATGAGTAAATCCAACAAGTGGGGCCTCCCGGGTTTGGGGCCTTACACAAATGCTTCTCCTTCCTGTCTAAGATGGCCACGGGTTCCTCAATGTAGTTAAGGCTGTTGTCGACCTCAATGTCAGTAAGTGGTACGTGAGTTGATTCATCCGCCAAACACTTTCGCAAGTGTGATACATGGAAGGTAGGATGAATCCCACTTAACTCATCTGGCAACTCCAACCGATAAGCGACTTCACCAACCTGTGCCATTATCCTGAATGGTCCGACAAACCTTGGACTTAACTTTCCTCTCTTTCTGAATCGTATGATTCCCTTCGAGGGCGACACTTTCAACATTACTCTGTCCCCAACATCAAACTCAATAGGCCTTCGTCGTTTATTTGCATAGGACTTCTGACGATCTTCTGCGGCCTTCATTCGTGCTTTGATTTGATCAAACCTTTCCGACGTTTCTCTTACGACTTCAAGACTTCCTAATTCCTTCTGTCCAATCTCACCCCAGCAAACCGGGGTCCTGCATCTTCTCCCATACAACATTTCGTAAGGTGGCATGCCTATCGTCTTGTGATGACTGTTGTTGTAGGAGAATTCAGCTAACGACAGATGAGTGTCCCAACTGCCACCGAAGTCGATAATACAAGCACGAAGCATATCCTCCAATGTTTGAATGGTCCTTTCGGACTGACCATCCGTTTGCGGGTGGTATGCCGTGCTGATATTAAGCCTCGTGCCCATCGCCTCGTGAAATATTTTCCAGAACCTCGATGTGAATCGTGTGTCCCGGTCAGCTACGATCGTCAAAGGCATCCCATGCCGTGCTACTACTTCGTTAATAAATACCTCCGCTAAACTTTCCGACGAGAACGTCTCGCGAATATGTAGGAAATGAGCACTCTTCGTTAAGCGGTCCACAATTACCCAGATGGTGTCATGACCTTTAGCTGTGCGTGGTAGCTTGGTTATGAAGTCCATGGTAATATGTTCCCACTTCCATTCCGGTATATCAAGAGGTTGAATCTTTCCATAAGGTTTCTGGTGTTCAGCCTTTACTTGCGAGCAAGTCAAGCACTTTCTTACGTACTTTGTCACTTCGTGTTTCATTCCAGGACACCAGTATTCCTTCCTCAGATCTTGGTACATTTTGTTGGTACCGGGATGGATAGAGTAACGAGACTTATGAGCCTCATCCAAGATTTTGGTCCTAAGCTCGCCACCCATAGGTATCTATACCCGCCCAAAACGTGTCCTAACACCAAGGGTGTTATATTCCAACTTGTCCCGTTGGCCAACCATCCTTTCTTTCTTTCTTTATGTTTTCCTCTTTCAGTGCCTCATCTTGAGCCTTTTTAATTTCCCTCATAACGTCCGGTGTTACCACCAATTGGCAAGCTTTCACTCTAATAGGAGCTGGCACGTCCTTTCGATTTAGAGCGTCGGCCACCACATTTGCCTTTCCAGGATGGTATATGATTTCACAGTCATAATATTTCAGGAGATCAAACCATCGTCTCTGCCTCATATTAAGCTCCCTTTGTTCGAAGAAGTACTTCAAACTTTTGTGGACGGAGTAAATAGTAAACTTCACCCCGTAAAGGTACTGCCTCCAGATTTTCAATGCGAACACGACAGCAGCAAGTTCCAAATCATGAGTCGGATAATTGACTTCGTGAACCTTCAACTGTCGTGATGCATACGTGATCACTCTCCCGCGTTGCATCAGCACGCACCCCAATCCCTGACCTGAAGCGTCAGAGTATACCACCAAGTCTTCATTGCCATTGGGAAGGGCCTAGACTAGAGCTTGGGTTAGTTTCTCCTTCAATTCCTTAAACGCCTCATCCTGGGTCAAACCCCATTCGTACTTTACCTCCTTCCGAGTCAACTTTGTCAACGACGAAGCTATTTTTGAAAAATTCTGGATGAATCTCCGATAGTAGCCCGCCAACCCCAAGAAACTGCGAACCTCTGTTGGCGTCTTAGGAATATCCCAGTCTCTTACTGTCATTATCATTGCTGGATCAACCATAATGTCGTTCAGGTTAATGACGTTCCCTAAGCCAGAACGCGCATTTGGAGAACTTAGCATACAACTTTTCCTTCTTTAGAGCCTCCAACACCTCCTTTGAGTGACATGCGTGATCATCACCCTCATTCTTGGAGTAGATAAGGATATCATCGATGAACACAATTACCGATCGATCCATCATCGGTCTACAGACCCTATTCATTAAATCCATGAATGCTGCGGGGGCGTTTGTCAATCCGAAGGACATCACGCGGAACTCAAAATGTCCATAACGCGTGCGAAACGCGGTTTTCAGTATGTCTTCTCCTTCAACTGATGGTACCCGGATCGAAGGTTGATTTTTGAGAACCAACTTGCACCTTGTAATTGATCAAACAAGTCGTCGATCCTTGGTAAAGGGTACTTGTTCTTCACCGTTCGTTTGTTCAACTCATGATAATCAATACACATTCTCATCGAACCATCCTTCTTCTTCTTCTTCACAAACAACACCGGAGCACCCTAAGGCAAGATGCAAGGTTAGATAAATCCTTTCTCAAGCAGTTCGTCTAGTTGTGCCATTAGTTCCTTCATCTCTATTGGTGCTAGTCGATATGGAGCCTTAGCCACGGGCTGGGCATCTGGTACTAAGTCGATTAGGAACTCAATCTCTCTGTCGGGTGGTATCCCAGGCAAATCCTCCGGAAACACCTCCGGGTACTCGCGTATCACGGGTACATTGTCTAGTTCCTTCACTTCCTTACACTTATCAATCACGTACACCAGATAAGCCTCGCATCCACGCCTCAGGTAATATGCTGCCTTAATCATTGAGATGACGTTAGGCATCGGGGCGTCACAATCTCCAAAAACCTCGATTTCGTTACCATCTGGAGCCTTGAGTCGGATTATCTTTCGTTTACATATGATTTGTGCTTCGTTGGCAGTTAACCAATCCATACCTAACATGACATCAAACCCTCCCAAAACCATAACAAACAATCTGACAGGGAACCTATGACCTTCTATTTTTATTGTGGAGTTGTCAACTACATCAGTCACTCTCGCAGTTCTACCCTCAGCGGTTTCTACACTAAAGGCTCGCTTTATTTTTCTAACCGTGTACTTTACTCGTTTATAGAAAGCGGCCGATATAAAAATTTTACTGGCACCCGAATCAAATAACACAGGAACAAAAGTGTTGTCAAGGATGAACGTACCTGACGCCACATCGGAGTCTGCCCTGGCTTGGTCCTGCGTCAGTGCGTACGCTCGGGTCCTTGCCCAGGGCCTTTCATCCTTCTTTTCGGTGCTCTTCCCTTTCCTAGTTTCCCCCATTCTTGGCTTTGTGCAGTCCCTACTCAGATTCTCGGTTCCCCCGCAGTTATAGCACTTGTAGAGCTGGGGACATTCACGTGAGTAGTGTCCAGTTTTGCCACACTTGAAGCATAGATTGGATCCCAGTCTGCACTCACCCATATGTTCCTTCCTACACTTATTACACATCTCTATCTCCTCCACCCGAGCCTTCTTATCATGAGCCCCAAACATCTTTCCACCTGTTCGTTTTTTTGGAAGCTCGGTTTCTTTTTGGGTTCCTCAATGGCAACATCATTTAGTGCCAGGTCATCCTACACTACACCACTGAGTTCCACCACCGAATCATAGGTGCTAGGGGTGTTTGCTTTGATGAAAGTACGGACCTTATCCGGCAAACCTTGGATGTAGCAAGCAATTTTTCTCTCCTCAGCCGTGATCAAATGCGGCACCAGACGTGCGAGTTCGTTGAATCTGGTAGTGTATTGCCGATGTGTTTTACTTCCGGCTTTAAATCCCAGAAACTTTCTTTCCACCTTCTCGATTTCATTCCTCGTGCAGAAGTTCTTGATCACTAATGTTTTCAAATCGTTCCACAGCATTGCGTCAACCATCTCGTGCCCCTTAGCTTGACGTACACTTTCCCACCAATGGGATGCTTCCTCCCTCAAGGAGTTAGAAGCAAATTTCACAACTTGATTTGCTCGACAATTGCTCAGACGGATGGCGGCTTCCATATGTATCACCCAGTCAAAAGTATCTACCGCGTCTTTCTTTCCGGTCATAACCGGCGGGTCTCATGCCTTGAAGGACTTATAGTCGCAACCGCAAGCAGGCGGTGCGTTAACTGCCTCGATGACCGGGGCATCAGCTGCCGTGTTGGACCCGCCCGACTCATTAGCCTTCTTTAATGTTTCTGCCAGCTGGTCTGGCAAGGTAGCCTTCATCAGCTCAGTAAAATCACGTGCCAAGGCCGCCTTAACTTCCGGTTCAAAAGTGAAGTGTTGTTCTTCTATGGGAGTCCGTTCAGTTCCATGCATGCTGATTTCCGGCTCCGTGTGGACACTTCCCTCTTCACTGTACTCCTGACGAGCATGAGTCCTATTACGACCTCCGGTACGGCCCCCACCACGCCTTCTGCTCTTTCGTCCTGCCATTTCGTTCTATAAGACAAGGAGTCTAATGTCATAACGCTAGTTAACAAATAGAATTCAGAAAGTACTCTAAGATGTTAATATACACTGGCCATCTGCAATTAACCATTACACTACCTTTTGATTTCCATTTGACCACCTTTATGATTTCATCAGAACACATGTCCTAATCTATTACTTTCTAAGGCATACTACATAAACATACTCCACCTTTTTTTTTCATACATGATGCTGTGGCTCGAGTTACCCGTACTGGCATCTGCTTTCGGTCTCATTCACAGTTTAAGTTCTGACACTGGGAGTGTCTGAATCTCTCAAACTATTGCTCTGATACCAACTTGTAAGGCCCAAAAACCCGAGAGGCCTCACTTGTTGGATTTACTCATTCACAACAGTTCTTAAACTTGAATATCAGATAACGTAGCGGAAAAAATTTCATTTAAACATCACAGTAACATTGTCAGACATGCGAAAGCGTAAACATTGTCTAAAACATTTATTACATAACGTAACGGGATGCCAGTCATCGTATCAGCTGGGTAACTCTTCATCGCTTGCCAAGCATCACCGTCCCTCCGTACCTGTCCTTAACCTGAATGTGCATACTAAAAGTCAGCTATGCTGGTGAGTTCTAGCATTACATAAAACTTTAACATTTACATTTGCCAAAAACATAACATTCATTCATTTAATAAAAGCGTACGTAAAAACATGCAATAATTTAACATCATCAAAACCTCGTAATCATATCATCATAACATAAGTCAACACGAACCGAATCTGCGCCTTTTCGTAACCGTTAATTCCATTCATCGCATACTGGCGGAGAAACCCCGAGGCACGCCACCACTAGGCCCTTCAACACCATACATTACCTGCAGGTGGAGAAACCTAGGGCCCGATACCCCAAAGCCGTTCAACACCAGAACCTTAGGAACGGTACGACAAGGATACACGCACCTTCACCTTAAGCACGACGTCCCAAAGGATAGCACGTACCTTCACCTTAAGCACTGTTCCCTCGCAGGGAATAGTACCTTCAATAGGGATCCCGGTAATCCCATGGTGACCGTCGTCACCCCTTTATCCACCCAGTTGTACAACAGTTGGCCAGCCAAAAGAACTCATGCCAGCCAAAAGGCCCATAACATACATGCATACCTTAGTTCCCAAAAGAACTCATGGCAGGTTCGTTCATTTCGTGACTTTTATAAAATAACCGTTACCGCCTTTACATCATTTCATTTAAAGCAATCGTACGTTTTATTATAAAACATTTTATCATTAAACCGTTCGTAAACCATTCATAAACCTTTTTGGTAAAACACTTCATAAACACATTTCAACTTTCCTTTCGTAAACATCATTTCATAAAACATCATTTCGTTAAACATCATTGTAGGTCCCTAGGTGTCACGGATCATATCGTGTGAGTGTGTGACTAGTCAAACAGGGTGCGGAATGCCAGTGACTAGTTGGAGAATCAAGCAACACAAAGTAAACCGACAACGAAATCACTTTCAAACTCCGTCTATTATAAACTTGAAGGTTACAGAGAGAATACAACTGAGTGCAATGCGTACATAACTTCTGTTAACCTAGCCTATTTATACTAGACCTGATCTCTGCGCACTTAACAAGTGCGCATGGCAAATTGTTCCTATGTACTTAACAAGTACGCAGAGTATTCTTGTGTACTTGCTAAGTACGCAGGAAGTAATTCATGCGCACATGCTAAGTGCGTAAAACACTTAGAGATATCATATAACAAGAACAAACATTAGTAATTACAACTCGATAACTAATACATACAGACACTAACATACAAAGACTAATACATACAAGACAAGTACAAAAGCTAAGACAATATCTAGAGTGTTTGTCACACAAAAGTGCTTCAACAAACTCCCCCTTGACAACAGTTCTGGATTGTCTTCGGTCTTCACTGCTCCCCCAGCTTTAGCTTCCATCTTCTTCTTGTAATCAGGGCAGAACTTGGTCACCTTGTCGTATTTAGAAGCAAGGAACTTTGTCCCTCATCTGTGTACATGCAGTACTTGTCAGCTAGCGCCTCCATATCTTTCACAGAAAAGTTTATGAAGCAGACTTCATCAAAAAATCTGATCAGTTCCCTTGGAACTAAGCTTCCACTCTCGGACCACACCTTTCCAATCACCATTGCCTTGCCTGATTTAGGATCTACATACCAGTACCATATGTTACCGAGGATATCCTGAGAAAACTTGCTCAGGGGAATCTTGGTTTCACACAACACTGGCTTGTATACCAGTTTCGTTAAGCTTTTATGAGTCACGGGATGTCTAACATTCTTGTCCCTGACTCGCTTAGGCACTTGAGGCTTAAACATTTCAAACTTCCCAGATCATACTTCTCGCTGTAGAATCTGCCACAAACCCATCGCTACTGCATGATTTGAGTGACCCAGCAGCTCTCGGTTTGCTAGGTTCACGAGGTCATATCTTGGCAAGGAGTTTAAAGCTTCGCTGGTTGGTTTCAAGTATTGAACCCCCCCAGCTCGCTTGATTGCAAAAAACTTCTTATCCTCCTCGAACCTCACATCTAAGATCATCCATGTCGCTCCATGTTTGTCTATGATTGTTGTCTTTTGCCAGACAGGAGCCGGATCCTTTCGATGAACTTGCAGGCATATGTTTGTCTTTCTGTGCCTCTGGATCCGCAGGTGTAGGGTCGGCAAGGGAGGCTTCAGTCGACGCCTCAGCAGTACTAGCAAACTCGACTGAACCTGTGTCAAGATGAGTTTCAAAGGATGGAACTTCGAAAATCTCTCCATCTTCAAACTCATACTCTCCTTCCCCGTCGCCCTTGGGAACTTCGATTACAACATCATCATCCTCCTCATCCCAGTCGTCACCAGAGTCGATCTCTCCCTCTTCCAGATTGCAGAGAGCTTCGATCTGTGTTTCTTTGGAATAGTCTGTCTCTTAGAATAGGATCACATCATCCGACACGTCATCAGATAGATCTTTCAGAACATCAGCCACCGACTTTTCTTTATTACCACCTGAAGCATCACCTCCACCTTCACTCTGAGTGGACTCCCCCTCAGCTATAGGCACGGTAGAAATGGGAACAATCGCCAAAGCCGACGATTGCTGCTCACTTCCACTCGGACCGGCTTCAGGATCCTTGTCCTGATCATCGCGTTTAGTTAGATCAACTAAGTGACAAGCCTCTTCACTGCTAGGCTTAGGTGGTTGCTTCTCCAACATCTCTTTCAACTTCTCCCCCTGAGCAGCAAGCGTCTTGGCCATATCACAGACCAGTTTCACAATAGTGTCATGCTCTAAACGCTGCTTGTCATCAATCACCCACTATTTCTTTAGTGCGGCTACCTCATCAATCACAAAGTTAATCTGCCCCTGTTGTTTGTCATATTCTTCTCTCGATTTTCATAGCGTTTCTAGAAGACCAGCAACTTGAGTCTCTAGGGTAGTGATCTGGGTATCACAAGGATCAGGTCCCCTGGAAGATGATGCTTCAGCTTTATTAGTCAGGAATGAAAAGAATTCTCCAAAAACGAACCCCTAATTGAAGTCCAAGTCATGAAAGGGTTCACTAATGTGTTGGAGGGTGGTTGTAGGGATTGAGGTAGGGATGGAGGTTGTTTGGATAGTGGTAGGGGTGATGGTGATAGACTCGGTTAGAATTGGAGTTGTCACCGCCACCTGGACAGATTGGACAGGGAAGGACACTATCACAGGAACCTCCTCTGTGATAGCAGTGGTAGCCACATCAGGTGTTACATGTGGCCTCTTCCTCTTTCGCCTATAAAGCTATTGTGAAGGTGAGGTAGAAGTGGAATCAGTACTCGCAGCCATTAAACGTGCTTGCCTCTGAGCACTGACTTCTACCTCATGAAGGATAGCTAGTTGCGGCCTATCCCCCCGTTGCTTGTTTATACTTTCTCTTCTACGTCTCTGTATAGCAGCGTCCAATCGGGCTCGTATTCACTGCTAGTCTCTTGTCTCTTGAAAGATGACTCGGGAAGGGTCACCTTCGCCAATCTTCTTGGGTGTGCTTGGGATGGTGCATCATCAGAATCAGATGAATCTGACTCGGTCGTTTCTGAGTCTGAATCTTCAGCACCTCCAACTCCCTGTTCTTCGTCTCCTTCGTCTTCAGACATATCATATTCATATTCAACTTCCTCTTCTTCATGTTGTTCATCACTGTGTTCACTGAGTTCAGGCTCAGACTCTGCACTATACCATCTGAAGTCAGTAGGGGCCACATGTGCTTCATTAATTAGGTGGCCAAAGAGAGAAATGTGCTCTGGGGTAGGTTCTACACTGCCTGGCTTTAGAAATTGTGAAAACACTCTCTTGTCCGCCCGTTTGACTTGTAGTCTCTCTCCAATCTGAGGTAGATTGGGTACAACATCATTAATCAATAGCTGCACGAACCTAGGGTATAAAAGAAATCTAAACCTATCAGCAGCATTGATCTGATCGGTGATAGACTTGTAGATATATTTTGAAAAGTTGTAACCCTTGTTAAGAGAGTGGGCAACCATTGCAGCTGCCAAGTCATGCCCCATGGCATCCTTTCCGGCCTTCCTAGCAGACAGGCACATGATCATGACGTACGCGAAGTAACGCCACTGATCAAGTACCCACATCTTCTTATATGAGGAGTAGTCCATGGTACCAACATATCCCATCCTCTGTCTCCAGCATCCATCAACAAAGTAGTCAGGGTAACTCACTGGATCAGTTGATAAGTACCTAAACTGTAGTACTCGTCTAATGGTGTCTTCAGAAATAGCAATATCATGACCTGCTACAGTAGCCCTAATGACGTTTGGGGTTACTGTACAGTCGTGATCAGCCATTTCCCAGAATTGCTCCAGATTCGGTCTTGAGACAATATGATCAGCAGAGATGGCATAGTTGATATTCGAGCGGTTCAAGAAGTCGACTATCTCCCTATATTGAAGTGCAGCACCCTTCCACTCGGGTTGTGTTAGAGCCAGCAGATTGAATTCGCTGGAAAATGCACAAGCCATTACTGCAAAAACAAACAATAAACACAATAAGAACAAGAAGCATCAGTGGAATGGATCAAACATGACTTGATATAACAATTACAAAATGAACTGAATTTCAGACTTAGAAATTTTTCAGAAGTGCCCTTCCTGCGTACTTAGAAAGTATGCAGGGGTTAGTTCTTACGTACTTAGCAAGTACGCATGAATTACTTCCTGCGTACTTGTTAAGTGCGCAGGAACTTGCACTTAGCCAAATTTCAAACTCCAAAAGTTCAACAGTTGTGAGATATTTTTGTGGATTAGGGTCACCACAAGGTCGAAATACATGATTAGGACCTATGGAACCACTATCAACAGCAATGAGTTGCTAAACTAGTCGATTTTGAGCTAGCCTTGTTCCGACGGTAACCTACGGTCAAACAAGGGGTCAAAATCAAAATCAAACCCTGTTAAAGATAATTTAGGAGTCAAGAAGCTTCGATTAGTGACTTATAACTAGATTTAGGTCTTAATTTTCATCAAGAACATCCAAAATCGGTCAAAGTTTCACTATCAAGACCCTAGGTTCAAAAATTGAAGAATCTGTCAATAACTTGAGATTTAATGGATGGAATGGACTGAGATTCTCACCAAATGATTGTTATATGAAGATGGAACGATGAACGGGACGATTAATAAGTTTAGATTTGCACAAAGATTCGAGGAAATATGAAGCGGGTATACAACAGAGTCAAAGAGATTTGAAATGAGATAAAGACCGAGAAAAAATCTAAGTCTTGTATATATACCCCACACAATTTGGTCTTGCGTACTTAACAAGTGCGCAAGACCTAACTCTTGCGTACTTAGCAAGTACGCATGACTTAAGTCTTGCGTACTTACAAGTACGCAAGGTTTAATTCCTGCGCACTTGGTAAGTATGCAAAAACCCTTGTGTTGCACAAATTTCAACTCAAATTATGAAGAAGTCAAAGTCAAATAACGAACATGATAAGCACATTCAATCAAGAGGATTCAAAGTCAATTCAAGAAGGTTAACACAAATATTTTTGGTTTTTCTGATTAAAATTGAATTGTACACAAACTTAAAATCTTTTTGATCTTTTCAGAATAAACGATATACACATTTTCACACACAAGCTATTTTTGTTCAATGACATAAGCAGAGGATTATATCTGGATAATCTATAGCAAAAATGATACAAGATAAACGACAAAGAATATGTGATCATGTCATGGATTACAATTTATTCATATGTAATAAGCACATAAACAAGTAATTCAAGTTGGCAATATTATAATATTTAAAACCATAAGCATCTTAGTATCATGTTCTTGTGTGTTAAGGTAATAGTTATTAATATACAATGTGTACCCCACTGTTATGCTATAGAAATGTAAATTGCACTATCTCAAGGCATCTAAGATTTTCCCAATGATTTTATAAATTTCCAGAATGAAGTTACATTATTTAGCACAGAAAAAATCAAGCAGAATCCATAAGGATTATCAAGAATCATAAGATTTAGAATCGAGTGATTCAGATGTCTTGGTTTGATTAGTTTTTCTTCTGTGAATATCATATGATGATTCAGGTTAATAGATATGGAGTCTAAGGATTTAGGTATGGGGATCCAACTTTTATCTGGATTTGAATTCAATGAATCAGGAGTGATGCAAGGGTGAATACATGCTTAACGGTTGATGTAAAGACATGTCTTGATTCAATCTCTCATTGCATACTTGTGAGTATGGGCAGTGAGATGAACCGCATTAATTGTGCTAAAGACATAACCCGAAACTGGTCTCTTAAGAAAATATTTTCTAAAATTTTATATCCTTTATCTGACAATGATCTTTTTGTATTCTTTTACACACACACATGCATACATGGGTTCAAATCACAGTTGTAGTCTAGATTTAGTTTCCACACTACTAATGATTCAAAGATGCCTACAGCCTACTGACAATTCAAATTACTTGTAAATAAGCAGATTAAAAACACAACAATTTAAACCATCAAGTAAGCATGACGCAATCATTTCCCATATGTGCAGTCTATGACATTTAGATCATTTATGATGTACTATCATTTCCTCGTTTCTCAATAGAACTTTGAAATTTTTCTAGTTTTCTATTTTGTTTGGATTTTTGTAAAATATTTGAAAATTAAAAGAACTACACAGAAAACTTAAATGAAATAAAATTTAACTTTCATGAATTGAATTGATTTAAGAAAAACAAGTTTTCACTCTGGATTGAACATTCCTATCAAGTTGACAAGATATTCAAAACGGGTTCGATCAAATGCCTTAGTGAAAAGGTCAGCAAAGTTGTCATCCATGTGAACCTTTACAAGTTCAATGAGATGTTTTTCAGCACAATCAAGGATGAAATGGTGTCGAATTTCAATGCTTAGTTTTGGAATGTTTCACCGGGTTGTTTGTGATGGACATGGTGGTATTGTTGTTAATGAACAGTGGAGTTCCAGTGAAGTTTAAGTCATAGTCTCTCAATTGTTGCTGAATCCACAATATCTGAGAATAACCGCTCGCTGCAGCAATGTACTCTGCTTCACATGTTGAGACAGAAACCGTTGACTGCTTTTTACACTGCCAGGAAACCAGCCTGTCTCCCAAGAATTGACATCCACTAGAAGTTGATTTTCTATCAAGGTTACAACCGCCATAGTCTGAATCAGAATAGGCTTTGAGGTCAAATGACTGCTGCTTTGAGTACCAAAGACCCAATCGGGGTTTCCCTTTCAAGTATCTGAATATCCTCTTGACAACTATCATATGAGACTCCTTTGGTAGTGACTGAAACCTTGAGCACAAACATATAGCAAACATTATGTCGAGCCTTGAAGCTGTGAGATACATAAGAGATCCGATCATCCCATGGTACAATTTGCAATCCACATCCTTTCCAACTTTGTCTGGATACAGACCATGATTGACGGGGATAGGTGTGCCATAAGTACTGCTATCATTCATCTTGTATTTTGACAAGATGTCCTGCACATACTTAGTTTGATGCAGATAAATGCCATCCTGCCTTTAACTGACTTGTAGACCTAGAAAGAACGACAATTCACCCATGTTGCTCATCTCAAACTTGGACTTCATCACCTGTTCGAATTCCCTACACATCTCTTCATTTGTAGACCCAAAAATAATGTCGTCAACATACACTTTTACAAGAAGAATATCACCTCCTGCTTTCCTAATGAAGAGGGTCGAGTCAATCTGTCCACGGTCGAAACCATTTGAAAGTAGATGTTTTGATAACGTCTCATACCATGCCCGGGGTGCTTGATGAAGACCATAAAGTTCTTTGTCGAGCTTATACACTTTATTGATATTATGCGAATCTTCAAAGCTGGGAGGTTGAGTGACATAGACCTCTTCATGAACTTTTCCATACAGGAAAGCACTCTTCACATCATGTTGATAGACCTTGAACCCGACATAGGAGGCATACGCCAGAAACAGTCGAATGACCTCAAGTCTAGCAACTAGGGCATATATTCTGTGTAATCCAAGCCCTCTTGTTGATAAAAACCCTGAACTACCAACCTTGCTTTATTCTTCACTACGACATGACGATCATCCGTCTTGCATTTGAACACCCATCTGGTTCTAATTGGTTATACGCCACTTGGTAAGTCAACTAAATCCCACACATGCAACGTTTGGAATTCAGGCAGTTCATCTTGCATCGCCTCAATCCAGCAGTTGTCAGTGAAAGCCTCCTTCACATTCTTCGGCTCCAACTGGGACACGAATGCAACATGCAAACATGTTTCCATGACACCTGTGTCAAGTATCTCAGCGTACAGACTAGAGTTCTCAATAATGGTTCTATGACGAGTCTGAACACCGGCAAGAGGATCACCAATAATGTTTTCAATTGGATGATTCTTATGCACTCTCGTCTCTGCTATTTCCGGCTCCTGAATTTCTGAATCAAGGTTCGTGCTCAACTCCCCCATATCCTGTGTTCCAGAAAAAGAAGATTCAATGTTGATTTGATCAGCTAGAGATTCATTTCCTACACGAGTGTTAGGATTAGCTTGAGCGTCATTTTCGTCAACATGGACAACTTCAACATCACTACTGTCATGAGTTCTAGATGCATATGAAACATTGGAATCAGGAGTTACAATCGGTATAGATGCACGGGTTGAGAAACTGGAGTCATCACCGCCACCAAAGAATTCATACACATTTGCGGCATCACCGGCAGACAAATCAGGAAGGTTGACAGACTTGAATAGTGCATCATAATCAAAAACCCAAGCTGGACCAGTTGGTTCTGGTGGAATGTTGTGTTTACTGCAATCCACTTCGAACCATTCTTCGATAGTACGAGTTCCTATATTGTACACTCTCTTGCAAGGCAAGTTGGCAACATATCCTAAGAAGATGCCTTCCACCGCTTTTGCATGAAACTTAGACTTGCGGTCTTTGTATTGTAGCAATAAGGAACAGGGACTACCAAAAGGAACTAGGTAGTCAAGATTGGGAAGTCGATTATTGATCAACTCATAGCAAGTCTTGTTGTGCCTCTCCATATGTAATAGCTCCAAAGGGGTATCGATGGAGTTTTGGAGCTTGGGCTTGTAAGACTTCCGTTGCTGTTTGCCCTGTTTACATGGCATACAGTCATCTGCAACGGCAAATCTCAGCTTAGGAACACCGGTTACAAACCATTTCGGACAAGATGATTCATTTTTCGATAAGAAATGTGTCCGAGTTTCCTATGCCACAAGATTGAGTCAAGCTCTGTCGCTTTGGTAAGCAAACAAGTAGCAACTGATGAGGTGGTTGTTGCCACGCTCATATCGATCTGATAAGTATCATTTGTTCTTGGCGCATGCATCAAAATCCAGTCTTCAGGAACCTCAAACCCAGGTTTGAGAATTAAGCATTCAGATTTGTCAAACATGACTGAGTACTCCTTATCACACATCTGAGAAACACTCAATATGTTATGCTTTAGCTACTCGCAGTAGTTGACATTGTCGAAGCTAACACAACCATTTGAAACTACGCCTTGACAGGTAATACTGCCGCCCTTCTCACCTGGAAAGGCCACATAGCCGCCTCTGAATGGTTTTACATCTTGAAGCAGGGCCATGTTACCTGTCATGTGCCAGGAGCATCCACAATCTACATACCAACGATTAGAGATAGTACCCTTCGGATGTCCCTGCACGAGTCACAAGAAATTAATTAGATTTGGAGACCCAAGCCATAGTGGTCTTGGGTCGTCCGTCTGTCTCAAAATAAACAACCTCAATTAATTCACAGTCGTGACTGTAAAAAATGGATGAATCTTTAGAAGACTTGGGATCAGGTGATTGAGAACTTTTAGATTTCTTGTTCCAGGACCTTTTCTTTTGTTTTACTAGAACAGTCGGCTTGCATTCAGAAGCACCAGGTGAACTAGTAGAAGCTTCACCTGGTTGAATTCCAGCCAGCTGTTCCAGCTTTCTCAATCTCTTGTTCCTTCTTCTCCTCTGTGGCTTAGAAAGCTTAACCACAGGTTTCTCACCAATAGGTGAACTACCGAGGTAGAAGCACAAGGTTTAGCAGATAGTTTTTCCCTTTTTGGAACATATGATTTAGCCTCAGATGTGATCTTTGGCTTTACCATAGGTTTTACTGGTGGTTTCACCACATTTTCTTTTGGACTATTGGAATGCTTCACCGGTGGTGACTTAGAGATAACAGCCGGTTGTGAAACAATTGACCGTTTCCCTTGGTTCTTAGCAGGGCAGTTCAACCATACCACAGTGAAAGCAAGTTCTCTTTTCTTTGTAAGTCCTCCTGTAAGGCTCATTAGATCTGGCATTAGATGACTCAGCATGATAAACAAGAGAAGTTGTTTGGTAAATAGTAGTTTGACCCGATGATGATTGGTTCTTGGGAATATAATACTTTTGCATATTTTCTTGATAGCCAAGCCATAATGAGCTGAAAAAGCTTCTTTCTTAACTTGATTAATGTTTTTATATCCCCCATAAAGCATCACTTTTAATTTTTCATTTGATTCAACGATATCGGGTTCGGTAAAAATACAATTATCACTATCAGTGATAATGCTTTTCTTAATTTTATGTTCACTGAGCAACTCCTCAGAGACTACTCCTTCAGGGTAGGTGTTCTCAGACCCATCATCAGAAGTAGTAAGGAACTCTTCATCAGATGCAGAGTCTGCCTTACTTGAGGAATCATCCTTGTTAGAGGAATCATCCTGACTCGAGGACTCATCAAGGCAAGACAAATCAATGTCAATTAAGCCGTTGACAAATTTCCCGCTTACTGGTGGAGAAATGGTATTAGTACCTAGCCCTAAGCCATTCATTTGTCTCACTACAGACTCATAGTGTTCCACCACAAAACGAGAATTTTTCAACTTCTCAATATTACCTTTTAACTGCAAGATCTCATTGTGACAATCCGACTTTTTAGACTAACTCCGTTAGTTAAATCCAGTTAAACCTTAACCTAGTTAACTTATCTCAAACCCCAGGGACTATTCCTATCATTATTCTAACTAAAACTACAGGGACTGATTATGTAATAATCCTAAACTCAATCTGTTGACTCAGAAAAGTCAAGATTGAGGAGTTTTGTTTTCTGTTGACTTTTAAAAGTCAAACCCATGGATTCTTGGCTCGAATTCAAACTCATAACTCGTTAAGCACTCAAATTCGTAACTGAATCATCTCTAAATGCAATAAACGACGTCTTTGAGCAACTTAACATCATTATTGGACAAGCATTAATCCCAATTATGAGCTTTAACTCCGTAACCGTCGACCCCTAACAAGAACCTTCGAATTCGACTAATTTCGCATACCATTCTGCAATAAAACACTTCCCACACCTTACACGAACCTCTGTTGAACTTTTGCACACACGAACGTGGTTGGATTCGAGGCCGAAGTCGTCGGAGACTAACACACGCAAGCCGGAACTAAGTTCTAGTCGTACACCACCAATTCGAACCTAATTCTGGTAATAAATCACTCCCTTAGCATCTTTTTCATATGTAAATCAAAAGCCCCATACTAACTCAGTCTTATATCACCGAATTGAACTAGAATCAGACCTAGGGTTCGTATCCATTCGGGTTTAGTCGAACACCACCCTAGACTCAACCTAAACCCAATTTATTTACATGGTTAGAATCGCGATCCTTTGTTGGTTGAAAGCCCTATGGACACGTTCGTCTACTCATTTATCCTAGGAATGTCTTAAGAAATTCAAATCTTCCGTGTCGTCGTCACAACCCCATTGTATCCCTAATTATTATGCTTATAATTTTAGGGCGTACGTAAGCAGTTCACAGACAAACTCTTGTGTTTCCTACTTGCATCCTTGTGTGGTGCTATCTACTACTCGTACACAACTCAGGTGAGTTTCACGGCCTATTTTTACTTGTTTTACTATTGGAGGAGAAACATGCTTACACACAAACATATTTTACTTGTTTTCCTGTTGAGAAGAAATAAACATGTTCACAAACTATCATACTTTTACTTGTTTTCCCCGTGGGGGAGAAACAGGTACGCAGACAAACATTATGTTACATGTTTTTCCCGTTTGGGGAGAAAACATGACACAACTATTTTAGATTATTGTAATTCATATGTCATTACTGTTGAGGCTAAGCGTGACACACTATCACAGAAAGTCCTCATCATACATCGAACCGTTAATATGGATCTTAGCGAGGTAATGTTTAGTAGTACTACTGGGTTTGACAAATCCCACCCGCGTTAGTCGCGCTAACTCGATTGGAGATCGAACGGGTGAAATGTTTGCCTACTCACATTTGCCAGAGTTAATAGACCTGGCAGGAGGCAAATACACAAACAGTCAGCTTCGGTTGCGAGCTCTTTAGTAAGACATGAACATAGGCTAGCTACCTATAGATAGGAATACTGAATGTACATAATCTGACAAACACTCTCTTATTGTAATCTTGAAACCTGTGAATTCACCAATCTCGTGTTGACACTTTTTCTTACATGTTTCTCAGGTCGCTTTGGCACAGGTTTCACACTTAGGACATGCATGGAGTCCTACTGTCATTTCATTCATTTCAAACATGTTAATCAGTTTACTTAATTATATTGATTGACGCTTGTGGCGTGTAATTACTTTAAATTTTTATATTAACGTTTACGCTTCCTCATTAACTCTGAACTTTTATGTTATGACATTTCAAGTCCCATATAGTGTCATTTGATGTAACTAATGACTGAGATCCTGGTGTGTCACCTTCCAAATGGTAAAACCCCGTTAGTGGAATTTGGGGGTGTGACAAATTAGTATCAGAGCCATTGGTTATAGAGAACTAGGATTGCATACTAGACTATAACCTCACACATTAGTTGCACGGCACAGACACTTATACCTGATACATATAGCACCCATACATACATTGTAGTGCAGGCATGTTAGTACCATCCGTATCACCCTCAGTTGGAAAGGGACACATCATTTGCGTTGCATCATCATTCCCAGTGGCGACACTCGGGGGATCACCAGAGCAACATCCACTCCCGTTCGAGGGCAGCGAGATGGAGCCTTCGGAGGAGTCACTTACATCACCATCACCCGTTGGGTATGGTGGGCTTTCTCAGGTCCATGCTATGGACGCCACTCAGCACTAACACATATCTCTTTGGGAATTGGGATCGTCAGAGGCGAGTCCCTACTGTAACCACTAGCAACAATACGCCGACTGAAGGCAGACCGTTACACGCATTATTGCAGAATCTATTGACAAGTAGATGTCATCACTTTCCCGAGCCATGAGCTCGCTTCCTTGGTCAATATTCTGTTGAGAATAGATTGACCACAAAGTTGAGAACGCATTGCTCATTGCATACTCAAACCCTATCCTAACTCAGTTGGAAGGACGACTACTTTGCCTCTTCTAGTAAGACATTCATGAACTAGTTTCGCTCATCGAAGCCACATTTCATGTACATATTTGTTTCATGTGCATGTTCCCATCTACAATCCGCTGGATTGGACTCTCATATTATGTTCCAACTCGAGTGAATACTCCGATCAAATGATTACCGACTACTCATCCTGATATGAGTCCTAGTCGATCAACTTGTGGTTGATGACTAAGCCTCTCGATTACTTATCATATCTGACAGCACTCTGCACTCTGCACTCGGCAATACAAATTAAGGGACATTTTGACACAGGATAGGGAGAAGCAAGGGTGAGCATGCGAAGCAAATTATCCTTACGGGTGCACACGTAATAATAATTTGAGGTGCATGTAAATCCTGGTGAAACCTAGTGTGTGGATAAATGGTCCTAATCAGTGAGCTACAAACTTAAACTTCCACTGTCAGTAGAAGTTCTTGTAACCCGCTCAACGAGTAGTTGGTATCATTAAACATGTTCAACAGTTGATAGACGTGACTATCAGATTGAAGAGATTTACACTGAGCTATCATCAATGGAATCCATGATTTTATCTCACTCATGTAAGAGTCCTAGTGAAATTAAGACTCTCATCCAAACTTAACCATAGAAACCATCTTTATTGAAACTCTAGTAGAATCTCATGGTAAACCCATCGACTCCAACTAGGTAAGCAAAATATGAGGAATTCTTTCTAAGCCAACACGTTATTCCTTACACTCCAACAATGAATTCCATTTGACCCTACTACCTTACCCTATGACTAATCCTTGGTCTAATTTGATTCATACCCCAGCATATCCAGTTATTCCAATGACATTGGAAATGGGTATTTAATCTAACTGACCATTAGTTGAACGCGATTACTTAAATGGATATCCTATCCCTTATACTACTAGAATCTATACTTCATGGAAATTTTCTTCCTTGCATGTGAACCTTTTCTCTTAGCCTTTGCGTTGACCGATGCTTACCTTATAAGCACAGGTCTCACTAGAAGTCTCAGCATGATTTCACAAACTTCATGATGGTGCGGTCGTACTCCAACTCTATCAGAATTTAGGTATACCATAGAGATAGCAGACGGTCAGATAATCGAAGCGACTCACGTTCTTATAGGATGTAAACTCGTATTAGCTAGTCATAAGCTTGACATTGACCCCATGTCAGTTACACTTGGCAGTTTTGACATGATTGTCGGTATGTATTGGTTATCTGAGGACTAGCCGAAATCATTTATCATGAAAAAATCATTCGCATTCCTCTCCCGAGTGGAGGAACCCTTCTGTCCAAGGCGAAAGGATTGGTGCTGTTGTAGGCATTGTATCCTTCATGAAAGCACATAAGTGCTTACGTAAAGGGGCATACTGCTATTCTGGCTCTTGTCACCGGGCAATCATCCAAAGAAGAGAAGATTGATGACATTCCGATCATTCGTAACTTCCCGGAAGTAATTCCTGAATACCTGCCTGGCCTTTCACCTCACCGTCAAATAGAATTCCAAATTGACCTAGCACCCGGAGCAGCGGCGAATGCTCGAGCACCGTACATACTTGTACCTAGTTAGTTACAATAGTTATCTGCACAACTGCCAGAGTTGTTAGATAAGATATTTATCAGACTTAGTTCATCGCCATGGGGAACTCCGATCTTATTCGTCAGGAAGAAAGATGGAACTTTCCGTATGTGCATCGAGTACCGTGAGCTGAACAAAGTAACTATTAAGAATCATTATCCTCTACCCCGCATAGATGATCTGTTTAATCAACTCCTAGGATCAAGTTCCTATTCCAAAATAGACCTTAAGTCTGGTTACCATAAACTGAGAATCCGAGACGAGGATATCTCTAAGACTGCCTTTAGAGCTAGGTACGACAACTAGGAGTTCATAGTCATGCCTTTTGGATTAACCAACACACCCGCGGTGTTCACGGACCTCATGAACCGCGTGTGTAAACCCTACCTCGATCAGTTCATCATCGTTTATACTGATGACATATTCATCTATTCTAAGAACAAGAAAGGACATGAGGAGCACCTACGCTTAATCCTTAGATTGCCGAAACAAGAACAATTGTATGCCCAATTTCTCTAAGTGCGAATTCTGGATCCGGGAAGTTCAGTTTCTAGGGCATGTGGTTAACAAGAAAGGAATACATGTTGACCCATCAAAGATAGAAGCCATCAAGAATTGGGCAGCACCGATGACTCCGACTGAGGTGCAACAATTTCTGGGATTGGCTGGATATTACCGTCGTTTCATCGAGGGATTTTCCGAGATTGCTCAACCCCTCACTGCCTTAACTCAAAAAGGTAAACCCTATAACTAGGGTGACACTCAGGAGTCAGCATTTCATTAGATTAAACTGAAACTCTACAGTGCACCATCCTATCTATTCCCGAGGCAACGGATGACTTTGTAGTGTACTGCGATACATCTATTCAAGGTCTTGTTTGTGTCTTAAATGCAGCAAGAGAAAGTTATCGCATACGTTTCTCGTCAACTGAAAATTCACGAGAAAAACTACACGACTCATGACTTAGAGTTGGGAGCTGTGGTATTTGCACTAAAGATCTGGAGACATTAGTTGTACGGTACCAAGTGCCCCATTTACACCGGTCACAAGAGTCTTCAACACGTCTTTGAGCAGAAAGAGTTGAACATGTGACAACGACGTTGGGTTGAACTCTTGAACGACTATGATTGTGCAATCAGATACCATCCAGGGAAGGCTAATGTGGTAGCCGATGCCCTAAGCCATAAGGACACCAAACTCAAACGAGTTCGAGCATTACAGCTTACTATTCACACCGGATTACCTGACAAAATTAGTAGTGCTCAGCTCGAAGCCCTTAAAGAGGAAAACCTACCGCTGGAAGCCGCACGTGGTATGGAAGAACAACTGGAGGTCAAATCAGATGGCATTCGCTACCTGGCAGAGCGAATATGTGTTCCAGTGTATGGGAACTTAAGAGAACTGGTTGTGGATGAAGCTCACAAATCTTGATACTCTATTCATCCAGGTTCTGACAAGATGTATCATGACCTAAAGGTTCTATGTTGGTGGCCGAACATAAAAGCCGATATAGCAACCTATTTGAGCAAGTGCCTGACCTGCTCGAAGGTCAAAGTCGAGTACCAAGAACCTTCTGGTTTGCTCCAACAACCGGAAATTCCAATGTAGGAATGGGAGCAGGTTTTCATGAACTTTATCACTATACTACCCCGAGCTCATACCGGATGCGACACCATCTGGGTGATCGTCGATCGTTTGATAAACCCGCTCATTTCTTAGAAATAAAAGAGACTATAAAGGTGGAGAAACTTACTCGTGTTTACTTAAAGGAAGTAGTCTCTTGGCACGGAGTGCCAATTCTATTATCTCGGATCGTGACGCACGATTCACCTCACGTTTCTGGCAATCTTTACAAAAAGCTCTAGGCACGCGCCTGGATATGAGCACGACATACCATCCTCAAACATATGGCTAAACGGAACATACTATTCAAACTCCTGAGGACATGCTACAAGCTTGTGTGATTGATTTTGGTAACAGTTGGGAAACTCACTTGCCTTTAGTGGAGTTCTTCTACAATAACAGTTATCATACTAGCATCAAAGCAACACCATTCGAGGCATTATACGGACGAAAATGCCGATCACCTATATGTTGGACTGAAGTTTTGGAAAGCCAACTTGCGGGTCCTGAACTCGTATTCGAAGCCTCTAAAAAGATCGTTCAAATTAGAAACCGTATGGCGGCAGCTCGTGATCGTCAAAAGAACTATGCCGATAAGCATCATAAACCGTTAGAGTCTCAAGTAGGTGATATGGTCCTATTGAAAGTCTCACCTTGGAAAGGTGTAATCCGCTTCGAAAAGTGAGGCAAACTAATTCTCGTTATGTTGGACCGTTCAAGATAGTGAATAGAATTGGTCCAGTAGTGTATCAACTGGACCTACCGGAAAGACTTAGTGGTGTACACAACGTCTTTCACATCTCAAACTTGAAGAAATGTCTAGAAGACGAGACACTCGCGGTTCTTCTGGAGGAACTACAAATCGATGAACAGCTACGCTTCATTGAAGCACTGGTAGGAATCATGGATAGGGAAGTCAAAACGTTAAAACGCAGTAAAATCCCTATTTTCAGAGTCCGTTGGAACTTGAAACGTGGACCGGAATTCACGTGGGAGCGTGAGGATCAGATGATGCGCAAGTATCCTCATCTATTCAAGCACTCCACGTAAAACTCTTAAGTTACTATTTTAATTTTCGGGACGAAAATTCTTTCAACTAGGGGATGATGTGACATCCGGGAAATTTTATTTTATTTTATTTTAATTTTCGGGACGAAAATTCTTTCAACTAGGGGATGATGTGACAATCCGACTTTTTAGACTAACTCCGTTAGTTAAATCCAGTTAAACCTTAACCTAGTTAACTTATCTCAAACCCCAGGGACTATTCCTATCATTATTCCAACTAAAACTACAGGGACTGATTATGTAATAATCCTAAACTCAATCTGTTGACTCAGAAAAGTCAAGATTGAGGAGTTTTGTTTTCTGTTGACTTTTAAAAGTCAAACACATGGATTCTTGGCTCGAATTCAAACTCATAACTCGTTAAGCACTCAAATTCGTAACTGAATCATCTCTAAATGCAATAAACGACATCTTTGAGGAGCTTAACATCATTATTAGACACGCATTAATCCCAATTATGAGCTTTAACTCCGTAACCGTCGACCTCGAACAAGAACCTTCGAATTCGACTAATTTCGATTACCATTCTGCAATAAAACACTTCCCACACCTTACGCGAACCTCTGTTGAACTTTTGCACACACGAACGTGGTTGGAGTCGAGGCCGGAGTTGTCGGAGACTAACACATGCAAGCCGGAACTAAGTTCTAGTCGTACACCACCAATTCGAACCTAATTCTGGTAATAAATCACTCCCTTAGCATCTTTTTCATATGTAAATCAAAAGCCCCATACTAACTCAGTCTTATATCACCGAATTGAACTCGAATCAGACCTAGGGTTCGTATCCATTCGGGTTTAGTCGAACACCACCCTAGACTCAACCTAAACCCAATTTATTTACATGGTTAGAATCGCGATCCTTTGTTGGTTGAAAGCCCTATGATTTCAGTCCATGATCTTACCGAATTCGAACAAATTAAATCTGTGTTCTTAAACTAGGGTTTTAGTTCTTAAAACATGTAATTAAACGAACCTAAACTCGATCATTTTGCAATCAAACTCACCCTCAGATTCGTATAATACCGATGAACAAAACGCCTATGCTTTCTGATTCAATCGAAATCCAAATCGATGGATTCGGGAGGGAATTTGGGATCGAGTTGCGTGGGAGGGATGAACACAGAAGTGTTCTTGATTAAAACATTTCAGAACCGGTTTTTAATGCGAAACCCTAGTGGGTTGGAGTGGTTAGTTCGTTGGACTGTGGGGGAGGAGACCCGGGTTCGAGTCCCTCCACCCCCATCTTTTTATTTAGCCACTTTTCACATTATATTTTTAAATAAAACTTATCCCTATGATATTAGAATATTATTTTAATATGTTTTGAGCCCGAAAACCACCCGTAGACTCGGGTTTGGTTTGTAAACTATATTTATTATTATAACCCACTTATAAAATAATGTATTTATATTATTTTCAACCCGTGACTCCAATTAAAAATAATATATCTATATATTATTCTCACCACGTTTATATACTTTAAATAGCATTTTAAACTAATTATAACATAATTACTTATATCATTTTCTCACGTTTGTATTCTCGAATAAAAATAATATATTTATTATTTTTGCCACTTAAGCGATTATCGTATATTTTCTACGAGTTCAAAAATAATATATTAGTTATATTATTTTCTTAGGCCATTGTTAAATGATACAAACGCACAAATTTATTTATTAATTAATATCATTCGTATTAGAGATGTTCGACACGTAACGCATTTATCTTAATTATTAAATTAAGAAACTCTTATTCCCGTGGACACGTTCGTCTACTCATTGATCATAGGAATGTCTTAAGACATTCAAATCTTCCGTGTCGTCGCCACAAAACCCCATTGTATCCCTAATTATTATGCTTATAATTTTAGGGCGTACGTAAGCAGTTCACAGGCAAACTCTTGTGTTTCCTACTTGCATCCTTATGTGGTGCTATCTACTACTCGTACACAACTCAGGTTAGTTTCACAGCCCCTTTTTACTTGTTTTACTATTGGGGGAGAAACATGCTTACAACCAACATATTTTACTTGTTTTCCTGTTGAGAAGAAATAAACATGTTCACAAACTATCATACTTTTACTTGTTTTTCCCGTGGGGGAAAAACAGGTACGCAGACAAACATTATGTTACATGTTTTTCCCGTTGGGGGAGAAAACATGACACAACTATTTTAGATTATTGTAATTCATATGTCATTACTGTTGAGGCTAAGCGTGACACACTATCACAGAAAGTCCTCATCATACATCGAACCGTTAATATGGATCTTAGCGAGGTAATGTTTAGTAGTACTACTGGGTTTGACAAATCCCACCCGCGTTAGTCGTGCTAACTTGATTGGAGATCGAACGGGTGAAATGTTAGCCTACTCACATTTGCCAGAGTTGATAGACCTGGCAGGAGGCAAATACACAAACAGTCAGCTTCGGTTGCGAGTGCTTTAGTAAGACATGAACATAGGCTAGCTACCTATAGATACGCATATTGAATGTACATAATCTGACAAACACTCTCTTATTGTAATCTTGAAACCTGTGAACTCACCAACCTCGTGTTGACACTTTTTCTTACATGTTTCTCAGGTCGCTTTGGCACAGGTTGCACACTTAGGACATGCATGGAGTCCTACTGTCATTTCATTCATTTCAAACATGTTAACCAGTTTACTTAATTATATTGATTGACGCTTGTGGCGTGTAATTACTTTAAATTTTTATATTAACGTTTACGCTTCCGCATTAACTTTGAACTTTTATGTTATGACATTTCAAGTCCCATATAGTGTCATTTGATGTAACTAATGACTGAGATCCTGGTGTGTCACCTTCCAAACGGAAAAACCCCGTTAGTGGAATTTGGGGGTGTGACACTCATTTTGCAGCTTGTTGATCTCATTGTTCCTTTTCTCTAACCCCTTGTATGCAACATCCAAATGAAACTGTTGATCGCTGATTTTAAGTGAATAATCACGTTTTTCTTTCTTCAATGTTTCAATTGAATCTTTGTATCATTTTTTGTTTTCTTTGTAGCTTAAAGCTGCAATACGAAGGGGTTCGACTTTGTCTTGAAGCTTAGAATTTTCAACCTTTAAGCTTATACATTTGGAACAAGAAATGACAACAAAAGAATTAGAATCTACCTCAGCTGATGAACATGATGCCTCTCCAATAGCCATGAGGGCAACTGCAGTTGTAGACTCTTCTTGGTCAGGCACAGAAGCTTCCCGTTCCTCTGCTTCCATCATCTCCATAATCTCAGCCATGAGACCAACTTGCGTTTGAGCAATAAGGGCATCCTCCAGATGAACACCCCAATCAAAGCTGTCGTCTTGTTGTGCTACCAAAGCATTGGACGTTCCACCTTGACCTTGATTGCGGTTGTTGGAGTTGTTGTACCCTTGACTGTTTCCTTGGCTAGGTCTAGTGAACCCCGAGGCCGGTGCTTTGTCCTTTTGACATTCTCTTGCAAAATGCCCAAAGTTATTGCATTTGTAGCACTTGGCATTGGATTCATCAAATCCCACCTTGGCATTTGAATGTCCACCAATAAACTTCCTGCCAGTTCTATTGAGGAAACGCTTCGCCCTTCTCAAGATCATGGCCATATTCCATTGAATATCCATGTCCTCCATATCATCCAGATCCACCTGATTGAAGTCTTCTTCTATGGTTTCAGGATCCATGAGCTTACCGCCAATGAAGTTCTCATAGGCAAGCATGCATGATGAGAACAAAGCCACATGATCTTCAGCTATCTTGGCTATTGCTGATTGGTTAGCTGAAGATGTGGGAGAAGGATTTATCGAGGGATTCTGGTGATGAGATCCAGAACCAGAACCAGATCCAGATGCTGCATAGCAAGCATGACCACCACAGACATTTGAGTTATCCTCCTCATGAGAGTTCACTGTGAAAAGGGCAATTCCAGAACCCGATGACTTGGCTGTGGAAGACGTCCCAAAATACATAGAAGGGTCTTGTATTTGAGGTCTTCCTGAGCTCTCTTTTTGTTTTAGGTTCATATCATGTGCTTGAACCTTTTCGATTGCTTCATCGATAGTTATCTCATAAAACTTTGAGTTCTCTCTCATCAGAGTGGTGTACATCTAAATTTTGGTGGTAGGGCATCCAGAAATTTCTCAACTAACTCCTCATTCAGATAGATCAGGTCATAAGCTATCAACTCAGTTTGCAGATGATAGAATCTAGAGATAAGCTCATCTATAGATTCATTCTCCAGATATCTGAAGCACTCATACTGCTTCCTAAGAAGATCCCTCTTACTCTTCTTGATGTCGCTGTTTCCCTCGAATCTCTTCTACAAAGCCTTCCAGAGATCCTTGGAGTTATCGTATCCTCTAAAGCTGTGAAATAACTCCCTCGTCAAGGCCATAGTAATAGATCCATGTGCCTTCTTCTCTCTATCATAAACTTTCTTTTCTTCTTCATCAAGTTTGGAGATAGGCTTGGGAACTTCCTCACCAAGATATGTATATGTGGGATGCTTATAACCCTTTAGAATGGGTATCCAAAGAGAAGAATCGGTGTATGAGATATAATGCTCAAAGCGTGCTTTCCAGTTTGAGTAATCATTTATGTTAAGCAGCTTTGGTGGTTTCTGTGGGGTTCCAATCTCATTGTCATAATTTAACAGGTTACCGAGATTCTAAAGATTTGCTATGGGGATACACTTAGTCAAATTTCATAAAAAATCAAAGCAATGTGCGCACTTAAGTTCTGGCCTTGCGCACTTAAGAACTTGGTCTTGCGCACTTAAGATTTGCTCTTGCGTACTTAACAAGTACGCATGAGTAAATGACAAGTACGCAGGACGCAGTTAAGTACGCAACAAAAAATGGTCTTGCGTACTTGGTAAGTACGCAGGAAGACTCCTTTTAGCCAAAAAGGGTAAGTACGCATGTCACTTTTTCACCAACCCTCACCAACTTTTTTCGGTCACTGGAATCTCACCGAAGACAGAAAAAGTTGAAGATATGACCAAACAAAATGAGCCAAAGGGTCAGAAACTCATTTCTAACCAACCTTTGATGCTCAAAACACTCAAATACACAACAAAAAGTCGGTTTTTGAGTGATTTTTGCTTCTAAAATAGTGTTAAAGAGCTACCCCTATTTTATCACAAAAAATCAACAAAAACACACACTTTTGCTTGCAAAATCTCTGTAGGATGTGTAGAAGATGCTCCTAACACACTCACAACACTTGAAATCAAGATCTATAGCTCTGATACCACTTGTAGGTCCCCGGGTGTCACGGATCGTATCGTGTGAGTGTGTGACTAGTCAAACAGGGTGCGGAATGCCCGTGACTAGTTGGAGAATCAAGCAACATAAAGTAAACCGACAACGAAATCACTTTCAAACTCCGTCTATTATAAACTTGAAGGTTACAGAGAGAATACAACTGAGTGCAAAATGTATGCGTACATAACTTCTGTTAACCTAGCCTATTTATACTAGACCTGATCTCTGCGCACTTAACAAGTGCGCAGGGCAAATTATTCCTGCGTACTTAACAAGTACGCTGAGTATTCTTGCATACTTGCTAAGTACGCAGGAAGTAATTCTTGCGCACATGCTAAGTGCGCAAAACACTTAGATAAATCAGATAACAAGAACAAACATTAATAATTACAACTCGATAACTAATACATACAGACACTAACATACAAAGACTAATACATACAAGACAAGTACAAAAGCTAAGACAATATCCAGAGTGTTTGTCACACAAAAGTGCTTCAACAATCATTTCGTAAGTATGCACACCAGCCCAAAACATTAATAAAACATTTAAAAGAGGGTTCTAGAACTCACCTGATAAGCTAATCTGGGTTGTCCTAAACAAAGGTCCAACAACGTCACTTCCGATCTGAATTGATTAGTTAAATACACATCAGACCTAATCCCGACTCTAACGGTTTACTCGTTCTGTTTTAGGCCAACATTCTGACTTCACTAACCAGCTATATATACCCATAGACCTGATGCTTGCGTACTTAGCAAATGCGCAGGGCCTTGTTCTTGCGTACTTAATAAGTACGCAGACTTCGCTTCTTATGTACTTGATAAGTACGCAGACTTTGCTTAATGCGTACTTGATAAGTACGCAGGCTTGCTTCTTGCGTACTTGATAAGTACGCATGACCTGCCTTCTTCCCCGTAAAAACCGTAACTTTTTGGATGCAAATCCGACCTCGTCAAGATCCGAACTTTTTACGTTCACAACGTTTGCTTTTCATTCTAGATGCTAAATCTATGTTTATATTCATGTTTCATACGTAAAAATGCCATCTTTTTATCCAAAACCCAAAAAACCCTAAAACGAACAAAAACTCAGATCTAGATCAGATCGTTACTTGTATCGAGCTTCTGATTCGGAGGTTTTGCTCACGAGCTATGGAGTAACACACTTTTTCAATCTCGGGTCGATCCGCCAACTTTCTCTCTTTATGGTTTCTCTCTCTAGAACTTGCAAATGAGAGATTATGGAGTGTGTTGGCTATTTAAAGGGAGGAGACTCCTCTGCTCAAGTTCGCCGGCCCATCTGGCCCGGACCGTCACGCCTCATTCGTTTATTCCGTTCGTCTCTCGTTTAACCCGTTATTTTTAATCATCGTTTTATTATTATTTATTATTTTTATTTTTTTGGGATGTTACAGCTATGCTAACTCAAAAACTATTACAACTTTCAACATAAGAATAAACGAAATAATACTTTTCTATAGATAGGAGCTACTACTCGAATTCTTTTCATCTTTGCTCACCAAATTGCTCTACTCGGTTATAATTCACCTAATTTTGGTGAAATTTTTTTGTTACTATTTCTTTTCTTTTGAAGGAAGCTAAGTCAATATGCATCTTTCCTTAGTTAAAACCTCTCAAGAAATAAAAACTTACAACATAAATAAAAACTATAAAATCAACATTAGTCAACCGGATTTCTAACACGGGTGAAAAAGAAAATAAATAAAAAGGCTAATGAAGGTTTATGGTGGTTTAATGTGGGTAATAAAAGAAAAAACACGGGATAGGCCCAATGTGGCTAACTAGTGGATATGTTCGGGTGAGGGAGAAAACAAAAATAAAAGGATAACAAAGTGGTTTATCCTAATACCTCAATCATTTTTATGCAATATTTATGTTCATGATTTTGAAATGTATACTAAAAGAAAGTTCTAACAAGCATGAAACATCCGGCACACTCAAATCTGCAAAAACGAGAGCAAACAATGTCTAAAGCTATCAAGGCTCAAAAATAAACTCACGGAAACGAAAATGAATGGGTGTAAGCAAAATGTTACATGCAATTCATTCGTTTAGCCCACTAAAAACTCAGGTTATCACAAAAAATTGGGTTTGATTCGATGTAATTTCATGCAAGTAGTAATCATCAAGCAAGTAAAACTGATATACACGTAGTTCAACACGACTTAACCTGAAACAAAAGCATACACAGAAAACGGGTCAACAATATTGTTGGTGAGTTCATAGGTTGAGTTTTTGTAAAAACATGTTCATTTATATTGTACTAAAGCATGTTTATTTTTGACGTATTATTACAATCCACCAAACATGCTCATATTCAATGTCTACATTATAATGTGTCAAGAGTAATGTTTCAAATTTTGTATAATAAGTAAGTCCATAACCAACCCTGTACTCAGTACCCAATACACTCATCGAATCCCTGAGTATTAATAATTAAAGCCACACATGCTAAATGTACAAAAAATATATTATAATGTTCACGCGAAGCAGATAATATGACGCAAAATCTATAAGTCACTCGAGAACTCATAAATAGCAGTGGGGTTTCCCAACTGTGCGCAGGAATTTCCCCAAGTAGTACTACCCATACATCCGTCGGCTCACAAGAGCTAATGGTTATGTAAACAAGTGGGCTATTTTCATCAATTCTGTCTTACTTATATATAACAAAGATGTTCATTTCATGTTCATGATAAAATGTACAATGATCACAAAAATGTTTAGAAGTTCATTAAAATGATTAGAAGTTTCATATAAAATGAAAATGATCTAAGTTATAAAAAATGTTCGTTTTATGTTCATGATAAAAATGTTCTTGTTTAACAGAAATGTTCATGTTTAACAAAAATGTTCGTATGTTTACAAAATGTTTATACGTTCATAAAAAAACATTTAATATTATGTTTTTCCCCAAAAAGTGCTTGAATAAAAAGGGGAATGTGAAACTCACAATGTTCATATCATGTTTACAACAATGTTTGAATGTTTCATGTAAAATGCTCATATCATGTTCATAAAAATGTTTATATGTATACTTTCCCCCAAAATGATTGAAATATGTAAAAAGAGTGGGACTATGAACTCACCTCGATATTCCTGCTAATTGTTGCCAATATAACAAGCAATCCTACTGTATGCAAATAATCACGACGGGATAGGGCTTACTTGTCTTTCTCTCACACCTCTGGAAGTTTGACTGATGAATTGATCAGAAATAAGACAGTGGGTTGATCAGAAATAAGACAGTGGGTCCAGCAAGAGTGGGTGATAAAAGAAAATGGAGCAACAATATGGGAAGGATATCCGGTGAAAGGTTCAACAAGAAAGTTGAACATGAGACAATAAAAAATTATGGGGGAATAGTTAAAGAATGGAAGCAATACCAGGGGGATCAACCGTTGTTGTAGGCCCAGATTTCTTTTTAAATCACTGATTTGATCGATTACACACACAGTCGGAAACTGTGTGTATGGTGGTGAAACAGATGGTATAAACAGAATCAGTGAAGATAACAGGCTAACCTCACAATGAATCAACACAAAATGATATGAAAATGTAAGAACACAGTGTAAAACACAACTGCAAAGTGTATTGATTCAATAACAATGTGAAAGAGAAGGTTCAGGGTTACAGCCGCTACTCACACCCTAAACATTCTCAAACTAGGCTATTTATAGTAGTGACAGGTATCGAAACTATGTTCAATCGAAACTACTAGTTTCGATTAACCATTTACAAGTGATACACAGAACTGTTGAAACTACCATCTATCAAAACTACTAGTTTCGATTGAACAAACTCAATCGAAACTAAGTAGTTTCGATGGCCCAGACTTAGATAATAAAGCAGTAAATTACAGAAAACTGAAATTACATTTAATGAAATGACATAAAGTAAACTAGTCTAAAACTGTTTAAACATACAATAAATGACAACAGCTTATACATAAGATAAGACTCTACAATCTCCCCCTAAGCTGTTGCATTACTGTCTTCAACTCTTCATCAAGCAGCTGGTCCTTCAGTTGTCCTTGGGATGAATGGTTTAACGTGGAGAGATACAACTCTTTGGTAGGCCTTGGCATCAGCTTCATCTTCATCACTGTATGCCTGAATGTGATTCTGGAATAGTATCTCCAGATCTTCAGGCTTAAATTTCAACAGCTCCATAGGTTCAAAGATAGTGATGTCTTCCTTGCCCTCACACTCTATTACTGCACTGCCAATGATTGGGTCATAGTACCACTTTCTGAAAGTTTGCAGTTGGACAGGTACAGACTTTGGAATGGTGATGGTCTTGTGAGTTTGGGCAGGCTTGTACCTCAAGAACACATATGGCTTATTGGTTTTAGGGTGAAACCTTGTCTTTGAGATTTTCTTTTGAGTTTTCCTAGGCTTCATTCCCTTGAAATCATTATTGACTTGAGAATGCAGAAATTTCTCGAAGTCAAAAGCCATCATAACCTTCCCAGGGTTTTGAAGTGGAAGCTTGGCTAAGTCCCTGAGGTCATAGAAAGGAAGTGTCTGGAAGTCAGTCATATTTTTGAAGTGCTGAACTCCCCCTCTATATCTTCTGATAATAAAGAGCTTCTTTTCTGCATCATACTTCTAGCCAATTGGAGGCCTCTTTAGCTCCTGATGCTCAGCTATCCATTCATATGTTTTAGGAGTTTCTTCCTGAATGATTTTCCTAAACCAATATTTTCTTGAAGTTGGAGGTTCAGGTGCAACAGAAGGTTTGAATCTTCTTCGTCTTTTTTTTGTGCTGGACTTGATTCAGAGACAGTAGTGGTTGGTTCAGGAGTGACTGTCTTGATAAGATTAACCTGAACATCTTCTTCGTCTTTTTTTTCATCGGACAAGGTTTGAATCTCCTCTCCTTCTTCTGTGAAGTATCTGGTTCTCTCAGTCTCTTTTTCCTCGGTAGTCAGAATTTCTGGGTAAAGATCATTATACCCAAAGTTTTCAATTTCATCTAAGAGGGCATTCAACTCGTCATCAGATGGGATGTCTTCTTCATCCAGAATTACGGTCTCTATCTCAGTAGAGGTCCCTTTCCCTTTCTTCCTTGCATCTCTTCTCTCACTTGCTGAGGGAAGGTCTAGTTCTGGTTCTTCAACCTTGACTTCAACTGCCTCCTTTGTCTTCTCAGCATGGCCAGTAAAGACAGTTAGAGCAGACTCTGGATTAGTGACAATGGCAGGAGATGAGGGTTCAACCACAGATGTAGTCTCCTTACGAATAAGAGATCCATACCTGTAAAATTCATCAATAAGTGAAGTTTCTGAATATACTTAATTGAAACAAGATGTACCAACACTTAGAAAAAATTTGAAAACCTTACTGTCGAAACAACTAGTTTCGATTGAGATGAACTTATCGAAAATAACTAGTTTTGATCAGAGATACTAGGGCAAGTTTGGGTGTCGAAACTAGTAGTTTCGATGAAAAATCTTTTGAGAAATTTTGAAAGTGTTGAATCCCTTTTGTCGAAATTACTTGGTTTTGAAACCCAAACCCCTTTTGATTCATGATACTTAGACTAATATAGACAATTTAATGAAGGGTTTAGAGTGGCCTGTTAGTGACGGAACTTCATCTTACCGAATGTGAGACTGTTATCTGCAAGAGTACACATTAATCATGAGTTCAAAGATGATAGAGATGTTTGTAAACGCGGATAAGCACAAAAATGACTGTTATTATGAAGATTTAGTCGAACAGATTTTGAATTTTTTGAAACCCTAGGTCTGCTGATTTGAAAAATCATCTGTAGGAAGTAGTGAGACGTTACCTGATGATGGAGACGATGGTGACAACGGGGGAAAATCAGGTGATTAACACTGATTTCTTGCAACTCAGACCAAAGGCTTGAGAGATTTTTGCGTATGACGGAGAAGGTAAGAGGGTTCGAAAAAGACGAGTGAAACTCAGTATGAAGGGAGGGATTGATTATGAAGGCATTTAATTTTTCGTAAAACAAAAGACAAAAATGCCCCTGTCGAAACAACTAGTTTCGATAGGGCAAACTAGTTTCGATATGAACAACTAATTTCGATAGTTCAAAGTAGTTTCGATATGCACAAAGTAGTTTCGATATGTCAAAGTAGTTTCGATATGCACAAAGTAGTTTCGATAAGTACAACTAGTTTCGATAGTTCAAAGAACAGAAATAAGACTAACATATATACACTGTTAAAACAGACTTTCTATAGAAATGAAATTAAACACAAGATATTTACACCTATCTTCTTGAAAAAGATCCAACATGAGATCAGATCTGGTCAGTCTCTTGAAACACTTCCTTTTGCAATTCACTACTGTGAGTCCCTGAAGATAGCTGATATTTGTGCAAAGTAAACCCGAACATTTGTTTGTACTAAGATTTCATGTGATTAAAAGGTACCATTTAAGCAATATACAAGGTGTACCCCACATCTTAAAATAAAATGATTTTGAAAACCTATCAATCCTCAAGAAGTACCCATCTTCATCCTATCATCTCTTTCTGATTAACCAAGGTACCGTCTTAGTAATGTCAAAGTACCACCAAAATAAAATAAGATATCCAAGTGGATTTAGAAAATTAAAATAAAAAATATCCAAGTAGATATTAAAAAGGTACGAGCATTCTAGATCTTTGCGTAAGCAAAACAGAAGAAGTCGTAAAATTATCCAAGCGGATAGAAAAATGTTGAACACCCGAGATCTTTGCGTAAGCAAAACAGATGGGGTCAAATCATCCAAGTGGATGGGAAAAGGATGAGCACCCGAGATCTTTGCGTAAGCAAAACATACGGGGTCATCGGTGGTAAATATCCTTATATTGACGGTCACTGTGTATGAATAGGAATCCAATACGTAAGCCTGTATCTGATTGAATTGGTTTTCTTAGATATAAAAATGGGTTAGATGTTTCAATAATGGGTTCAAACACACAAGTATGAGATATATATATTAGGTTTTCACACTACTTACAAGTTTTAACCATATGTCGGGCCTACCAGCTATACCTCAGTAAACACCATCGCTTTTGGTCTATTCCATGTCCAAGAGATGAGATCAGACACTATCATTTCTCAAAGGTCAGATTCAATTTTTCCTGCAACTCAAAACCACTTGTAAGATTATATACACAGCAATTCTTTTCAATATTATATTTCTCCCCCAAAAGATTTGCGTAGAAATTGTACATAAAAATAAAATCTTTTTGAAATTTTCTTTGACAATTAAACAAAATTTAGAAAAAGGAATACTATTCACACAATTTACTGAAAGTTGATCATTCCAAGTATCTCCACCAGTTGGGCAAATCTGGTAGAGTCAAAAGCCTTTGTGAAGATGTCTGCGGTTTGTTTATTAGTTTTGACTTCAACAATTTGAATATGCTTCTTTTCCACACAGTCACGGATAAAGTGATGTTTGATTTCAATGTGTTTTGTTTTGGAATGCTGAACGGGGTTTTTGGTGATATGGGGAACAGCAGTGTTGTCACACAGAATGGGTGTCTCATGGAATGTGATCCCATAGTCAAGCATCTGATGGTGTATCCATCTGACTTGGGAACAACAGAGGGCTGCGGCAATGTATTCGGCTTCGGCGGTGGATTGGGAAACGGTGGATTGTTTCTTACATTGCCATGAGACAAGGCGGTTGCCAAGGAATTGACAACCTCCAGAAGTGGATTTTCGGTCTAAGTTGCAACCCCCGTAGTCTGAATCTGAATAAGCCACAAGATCAAATAAGTCAGTTTTAGGATACCACAGACCCAATTTTGGCTTATACTTTAAATATCTTAAAATACGTTTGACAGCAGATAAATGAGAGAGTTTAGGATTAGCCTGAAAACGTGCACACAAGCACACTGCAAACATGATGTCAGGTCTGTTGGCCGTGAGATACATGAGAGAGCCTATCATAGAGCGATAGAAATGCTGATCAACTCTTTCACCATCCACATCAGGAGTCAAACAATGACGAACTTCCACATGAGTTTTTACAGGGTGAGAATCAGCCATTTTGAACCTGGTCAAAATTTCTTTCACGTATTTTTCTTGATGGATAAGGATTCCTGACTCAGACTGATCAACTTGTAGTCCCAAAAAGAACTTCATTTCTCCCATGGAGCTCATTTCAAACTTAGATCTCATCACTTTCTCAAATTCTATGCAAAGACGGGGATTTGTAGATCCAAAAATGATATCATTCACATAAATTTGCACCATGATTGTATCCTTTTCATCCTTCCGTAATCACCACTCCCGACTTCAAGATAAGACATTCTTTTGAATTGAATAAAGCACAAAAGTCCTTGTCACAAATCTGTGAAACACTCATCAGATTGTATTTCAACTGAGGAACAAAGTTGACAAATTCCAGACTATTTACTCCATTTGATACTGTTCCTTGTCCTTCAATCTTTCCTCCTCTTGGGTTTCCAGCAAAAGCAACATACTCTCCATCAATTTGATGATAATCTTGCAGCAAGTTAAAATGCCCAGTCATATGTCTTGAACATCCACTATCTACATGCCAGATGTTATCGCCGGTTCTTCTTGATTGACCCTATACACAACGAACTATTTATACAATTTGACCAAAATTGTTTCAATCAAGAGATTTTAGTGTCAGGATATGACCTCTCATTGGAATCAGAATTACAACCATCATTTGATGAAGCATGGTCATCAAATAAAACATTATTTTTAATTTTCCAAGTTCGTTTTAAATAATTTTTAGCATTTTTAATTCTTTTACGCCTAGATTTCCTACTGTGAGAAGACTTAGGCAACACATATGAATTTAATGAACTTTTGGAAGGCGATTCTTCATTAGAATTTGCGGTTGTCAATTTACAACTTTTTGAAACATGATTTGAGGCACCACAACTAAAACAAACTTTTTCACAAGATATCTTAGCCTGATAATAGTCATCACAAGATGAAGATGATTGTGATGTTGAGGAATCTGAACATGAGACGGTTCTCTCATCAATAACTTTGTCTTAAAGACGATGTGCTTCCTTTAATCTGAAAAAGTCCATGTTGCTCATGGTTTCACATGGTACATCATTCACAATAATTCCTGCACTTTTAAACTTGGTAACACATGGCATAACATTCAAATATTTAGGAACAAAAGGCAAAGCATTTTTAAATTTAGAAACATCACATCCCAAACCCGTATGCTCAGCAGGCATAGAATCAAAATACAAGTTTTTAACGTGTTCACAAATATTTGGTTTTGACATGGACATATTATTACATTCATCCGACTCAAGTTCTTTTAAAATAGTTCTATCATTAGTACTCTTATCACAATCATCTTCGGAATTTACACAATTTGATTCTGCACAAGAAGCAAAACTGTGACAACCCGACATTTCAGGTCAATATCCGTACACATTATAAACAAGTTTACATAATAATTATTTATTTTGTGATTTATTTAATTTCACAAACAAGGACTTTAGAGTCTAACAAAAACCGAGCATTGTCTCAGTTCACATTTGGTAATTCTAGGAGTTACCGGATCACGTGTTATATACACCGACAAATTCGAACAATAGTGGATAAATTAAATATCCAGGCATATATATATATTACACAAATTTTAAGTTGGTCAATAAATTATTTTTAGAATAAAAATTATAATACTGTGGGGAAAATAAACCGAATTAAACTACCCCTTTAAAACTCTAATAGATGTTAATACCATTAATAAATTAGTGGTAAAAACAAATTGTTTGATTTAATTTGACCCAAACCACCCACCCTTGACTATTCGGCCGAAATGCAGAGAAAACCATTCCCCCCCCCCATTCTCACGTCCCATTTTACCATATTTTCAGATATAACCCATACCCTTTCACTCAAAACTCTCACAAACCTTTTATCTCTCTCATTTTCGTACGAAAATCTTCTCATTTCTCTTCAAAATCGAAGCCAAGTTTTAAGGTAAAAATCCACCACAATCTAGTGTTTTAAGAAGATTTCAAGTGTTTCTAAAGAAAGTTCAACAGAAGATTCGAGACCATTCTCTGTTTTCTCTCATCATCTTCATCACTGTTTTTAAGGTAAAAACTCGATATTTTTCATATTATGTTCTTTAAAACCGTAACTAAACTTACATCTTAGTTAAACGCAAGAAAGATAACAAGAAGAGTGTGTCGAATTCAAGTTTAAAACATCAAAATATGCCGGACTGATTCTGTCAAAACAGAAGTCCAGTAATCGAAACTAGGAGTTTCGACTGTTTCTCAATCGAAACTAGGAGTTTCGATATCGAAACTAGGAGTTTCGATACCTGTTTCTCAATCGAAACTAGGAGTTTCGACTGTTTCTCAATCGAAACTAGGAGTTTCGATACCTGTTGCTCAATCGAAACTAGAAGTTTCGATACCTGTTTCTCAATCGAAACTAGGAGTTTCGATACCTGTTTCTCAATCGAAACTAGGAGTTTCGATACCTGTTGGTCAATCGAAACTAGGAGTTTCGATACCTTTTACTCAATCGAAACTAGGTTGTTTCGACTCCTGACCACTCCATCGAAACTAAGTAGTTTCGACACACATATGCCCAATCGAAACTAAGAAGTTTCGACACCTGTACAACAGTCCCAGTTGGGCAGTAACTCAAAACTATTTTATAACAAAACATGTGTTGGAAAACTAAAACGATATTTAAACAAACATAATCAGATTTACAAGGTCGGTGAACAATTTTCAATTAAGACGTTGGTCTTAACAACAATTTACCCTTGGTATCTAGGGTACAAACAGTCAAGGTTGACTACAACAAATATTATTACAAGTATATACACAAACACAAGGTGAGTTTCACGGCCCCTTTCTTTTTACTGTTTTCTAATATTTGGGGGAAGAACATACTTCAACTATTTTATGGGATAACAAGAGAATAAGACACGACTTTATGTTTACATGGGATGAGAACAACACATTGGAGGCCACTAAAGTCCCCTGGAACAACATAGTAACCATTAACGGTAGCCTAGGGTCCTATGAATAGTACTATGGAGAGTGACGTCTCCCGGTCATGGTTAGTCGCGCTAACCACAATCTGGAGGATTTATGGCCGCATAGAATCTGATAACGCTTAATAGGGGCTCACACATGTCATGGTTTGGTTACGCCTCATGTATGAACATATTATTTGTATTCCTAGCTAGTTTACAAATGGGTCAACAATTCTTATTCTGCTTATCTCATGCAACTGAATTATTTATGAACAAATGAAGTTTACAAAGAACAATTTGATTAAACCTGTGAACTCACCAACCTCGTGTTGACGATTTTAAGTATGTTTTTCAGGTAACTGATCGTGATTTCAAGGTTAGCAATGTAGATTACATGCATGCACAATGGATACTACTCAAGGAGGATTTCCCTTGTATAACTCATCGAATTGAGTCATATTTGTGAAATCTTAATGTTTTGTAAACTCATTTTACATTTTGTAATGTAAAACTTTAAACTCATTTATGTATCCATTTATCATGTATGTGTTTGCGGTAATCATATGCTTTGGAAACCATGAACGTTGCGCCTCGCGTTTCCGCCTTGGCGGGGTGTGACAGAACTGGTATCAGAGCCATTGATTATAGTGAACTAGGAATCTAAATTGGAACCTAGTCTATAATCTAAATGACTCACTAAAACGTTTTCATTACATAAGCATTGCATGACCAGTCATTTTGTCATATGGATATTGTAGTCACAAGCATGTCGTCACATTCACATTCTGATCCCGTCTCTGACACTGAATCAAATGAGGAATTTTCCGCCTCACGTCCCAAAAACCAAGTACAAACCCGTAGCTCCACACCACCTAAAGTCGCCTTGGGAAAACCGCCTATCGTCTACCGAAAGAAAAGCGGAGGACCAGTTAAGGTGCAAAGCGCTAGGAAGAAGGTTCGACTTCCACGCAAAAGGAATCTAGCAGCCCGTGACCCAGAAGACTTGGTGGCTGGTGAAGAACCACCTAGGCAAAGACCCTGCTACCACCCTACTGTGGGAACCATCCGTTGGATGCCTCGTACCCTGGCACGTTGGAGGGAGATGGAGAGCATTCCATCTACCTTTGAGCTTGGAGAGTCTTCTAACTCCCCAACACCCCTACCCCACACTGGGGAAGCCATAGAGCTCACTGTGCCTACCTTGGTAGCTCGCGTTCGTACGCATGAGGAGCGTCTTGATGATCTCCTAGATGACATCCGGGCACAGGGGGATGCAGCCACGCGACTTCGTCAAGGACTCGGATCTCGAGTTCAGACTCTAGATGACCGCACCCGAAACATACAGGATGCCACTAACTATCTAGAGTTGAGAGCTGACATGGATTGGCAGTTCACTGTTACGGTCCGAGACATGGTGGAGGCTCTGGAAGAAAGGACGTTGGCTGCAGAATTTGTGGCGAGAGCTAGTTTTGTCATGGCAGGACTTGCCATGATGATTGGATTGTACTCTCACTTCTTCTTTTAAACCTATTACGGGCGGGTTGTGCCCGTAGTACATTAAGTAGTTTAAAACTTTAGTACTGATGAGGTCCTGTGAACCCATCTCTTTTGTATCCTTGTCTTTTGGAACAATGTACTATGAATGTTTTGACTATGTATGTAATGGTTTATGTTGTGATAATGGTTGTTTACATTTGACGTTGTTGTATCCTTATGTCATGAGCTATCATTATTGTCATATAATGTTGCTTCTTTTTAATTGATATGTTAGAAAGAACGTCATGGCACCTAAGCGTAGGACAACCCGTAACACTACTGGTGACAACAACGAGGCGATTTCCCCAAATGTGGAACAACTTATAGCACAACGAGTAGCTGCTGCCATGGAGCAGTATGAAGCCAATCGAAATAGTGGAGGAGGTGTAGGAGGTAGCGGTACAGCTGGAGGTTCCGGAGGTGCAGGAGGTAGCGGTACAGCTGGAGGTTCCGGAGGTAATAAAATAAATAAGCCATAACATATAGTCATGATTCGAATTAATGACGTTATGACTTGTAATTCTACAGATGCTCCAATTAGAAAGTGCTCCTACAAGACCTTTCTGTCTTGCAAACCCCGTAACTTCAATGGCACCGAGGGTGCAGTTGGACTAATGAGATGGATAGAGAAGATGGAATCGGTGATTGATATTAGTGAATGCACCGCTGACTGCATGGTGAAGTATTCTACATGCTCACTCACTGATAAAGCTTTAACCTGGTGGAATTCACAAGTAAAGACTTTGGGAAGGCAAACATCATATGAGTTGTCATGGGAAGACTTAAAAGCCATGATGATCGAGGAATACTGTCCTCGAAATGAGTTGCAAAAGATCGAATCTGAAATGTGGAATTTACAAATGACAGGAGATGATGTTGCTGGCTACACTGACCGATTCAATGAGTTAGCAATCTTGGTTCCACACATGGTCACCCCAGAATACAAGAAGGTTGAAAGATACTTGTGGGGTCTCGCACCTCAAATCCGAGGTCTGGTGACTTCATCGAACCCTATGGATGCCAAGAGCGCCATAACTCTGGCTTTCAAGCTAAGGGATAATGCTGTACGTGATGGTTTGTTTGAGAAGAAGGAGACCGAAGGAGGGAAATCTGGGGAAAAGAGGAAATGGTTTGGAAAACCAATTAATCAAAACAAGAATCAAATTTACAAGAGACCTGAAACTATGAAAGCCTTTGTCGCCAACACTGTGGAACAAAAAGGATACCTTGGAGCACGACCAAGGTGTGACAATTGTGGATATCATCACAGTGGGAAGTGTACCCAATGTGGAAAATGTAAAAAGTATGGACATCTAGCCCTTGACTGTAGGAGCAATGCGAACCCTAACAAGATAAATCAAGTAGCAGGAAAAGTCAACCCAGGAACAGAAAGGATGAATCAAGGATGCTTTGAGTGTGGAGATCCAAAGCACTTCAGAAAAGACTGTCCAAAGTTGAAGAACCGAAACGACAATCTGGCCCGTGGAAGAGCATTTGTGATGGGGGCTGGTGACGCACGACAAGATCCAAACATTGTCACTGGTACGTTCCCGATAAATAATCACTATGCCTCTATACTTTTCGATACGGGTGCTGATTTGAGTTTTGTGTCAAATGACTTTAAGTCCCTACTCGGTATTAAGCCCAGTAAACTAGACCAAAAGTATACAATTGAATTAGCGAACGGAAAATTAATTAATACCGAAGAAGTCATTCAGGGTTGTACCTTATGTCTTAAAAACCACACATTTAGTATAGATCTGTTACCTGTTGACTTAGGAAGCTTTGACGTTGTTATTGGCATGGATTGGTTGTCAAAGAATCATGCAGAGATTGTTTGTTTTGAGAAAATTGTCCAAATCCCACTCCCAAACGGAGAAGTTCTTTCGATTCAAGGTGAGAAGAGTGGAGTAACATTAAGGATGATAAACTGCATGAAAACTCGTAAGTATCTACGTAAAGGCTATTGCGTATTCCTGGCTCACGTCGTCGAGAAGAAACCCGAGGAACGTCGACTCGAGGATATACCAATCGTTAAGGATTATCCTGAAGTTTTCCCTGAAGACTTACCTGGATTACCACCACCGAGGCAAGTCGAATTCCGAATCGATTTGGTACCAGGATCCGCACCGATTGCGCGATCGCCGTATCGATTAGCACCTTCTGAAATGCAAGAGTTATCAAATCAACTACAAGAGTTGCTTGATAAAGGTTTCATAAGACCGAGTTTCTCACCTTGGGGAGCTCCGGTCTTATTCGTAAAGAAAAAGGATGGAACCTTTAGGATGTGTATAGATTACCGAGAATTAAACAAGCTTACAATCAAAAACCGATACCCACTACCTCGAATAGATGATTTGTTCGATCAACTACAAGGTTCTAGCTTCTACTCTAAGATCGATCTACGGTCAGGGTATCATCAACTAAGAATCCAAGAAGAAGATGTACCAAAGACAGCATTTAGGACTCGTTATGGTCACTACGAATTCCTAGTTATGCCATTTGGTTTGACAAACGCACCAGCTGTTTTCATGGATCTCATGAACCGTGTGTGCAAACCATACTTGGATAAATTCGTGATTGTGTTTATCGATGACATATTAATATATTCACGAACCAAGGAGGATCATGAACATCATCTTAAATTAATCTTAGAACTACTCAGAAACGAGAAACTTTACGCTAAATTCTCTAAGTGTGAGTTTTGGATCCAAGAAGTGCATTTTCTTGGACATGTCATCAACAAGGAAGGAATTCACGTTGATCCATCTAAAATTGAAGCGATCAAAAACTGGGAAGCACCAAAGACTCCGACAGAAGTACGTCAATTTTTAGGTTTGGCCGGCTATTACAGACGATTCATCGAGAATTTTTCAAAAATAGCCCTGCCTTTAACCAAATTAACCCAGAAAGAAAATAAGTATGATTGGAATGACAAACAAGAGTCAGCTTTTCAAATACTAAAGCAGAAGCTGTGTAGTGCACCAATTCTATCCCTTCCTGAGGGAATCGACAATTTTGTCGTATACTGCGATGCATCACACCAAGGACTGGGTTGTGTGTTAATGCAAAGAGACAAAGTCATCGCATATGCCTCACGACAACTAAAAGTGCACGAAAAGAATTATACGACCCACGACTTGGAATTGGGTGCAGTTGTGTTTGCGCTCAAAATTTGGAGACATTACCTTTACGGTACAAGATGTACTATCTTTACTGATCACAAGAGTCTCCAGCATATCTTTGATCAAAAGGAACTTAACATGAGACAACGCCGTTGGGTAGAACTACTAAACGATTATGATTGTGATATCAAGTACCATCCCGGGAAAGCCAATGTCGTAGCGGACGCTTTAAGTCGCAAAGAACGAGTTAAAACTCTTCGTGTTCGTGCCTTAGAATTGACAATTCATACGAATCTTACTACTCAAATTCGGATGGCACAACATGAGGCAATCAAAGAAGAAAACATTCAGAATGAAGCTTTACGAGGAATGATAAAGCAATTGGAGCCAAAGTCAGATGACACTTTATACTTCATGAATAGAATTTGGGTGACACGTTTTGGTAACTTACGGGAGTTAGTTATGGACGAAGCCCACAAGTCCAGGTACTCCATTCACCCGGGTTCAGATAAAATGTATAAAGATCTAAAAGAATTATATTGGTGGCCCAATATGAAAGGAGATATTGCCACATATGTCAGTAAATGCTTAACGTGTTCAAAAGTAAAAGCCGAACATCAGAAACCGTCTGGTTTGTTACAACAACCTGAAATTCCCCAATGGAAATGGGAACAGATTTCTATGGATTTCATTACAAAATTACCCAGGACTTCCAGTGGTTATGATACTATATGGGTTATTGTCGACCGATTAACAAAATCTGCTCACTTTCTGCCAATGAAAGAAACTGACAAAACCGAGAAACTTGCAAAGCTTTATATCAAGGAAATTGTGGCTAGGCATGGAGTGCCAATTTCTATTATATCGGATAGAGATAGCAGATTTGTGTCTAGAATCTGGAAATCATTACAAGAAGCAATGGGCACACGTCTTGACATGAGCACGGCATATCACCCACAAACAGATGGTCAAAGCGAAAGGACCATTCAGACATTAGAAGATATGCTCCGTGCATGTGTAATTGATTTCGGAGGAAATTGGGATACTCATTTACCATTAGCTGAGTTTTCCTATAATAACAGCTACCATACGAGCATTAAAGCAGCACCGTTTGAAGCTTTATATGGTCGTAAATGCCGCTCACCGCTATGTTGGGCGGAAGTTGGTGAAAAACATTTGACAGGCCCTGAGATTGTCCAGGAAACCACTGATAAGATTTTCAAAATTAAGGACCGTTTGAAAGCGGCCCGAGATAGACAAAAGAGCTACGCTGACAACAGACGAAAACCATTAGAATTTCAAATTGGTGACCGAGTAATGTTAAAAGTCTCACCATGGAAAGGCGTTGCAAGGTTTGGTAACCGTGGTAAGCTCAACCATAGATACGTTGGTCCGTTCGAAATACTGGCTAGGGTTGGCCCTGTAGCTTACAAACTCAAGCTACCACAAGAACTAAATAATATACATGATACGTTTCATGTATCAAATCTCAAGAAGTGTTTATCAGACGAGACACTAATTATACCGCCTGATGAAATTCACATTGACGATAAACTTCATTTCATCGAGCAACCAATTGAGATATCAGATTGGAAGGTTCAAAAGCTGAGACGTAGTCGAATCAAACTGGTTAAAGTACGTTGGAACTCAAAGCGTGGTCCTGAGTATACATGGGAACGAGAGGACCAAATGAAAACAAAATACCCATCCTTGTTTGAGGATGCCCCAGTTCAAGAGGACACGAATTGAATTTCGGGACGAAATTCTGTTAACATGGGGAGAATGTGACAACCCGACATTTCAGGTCAATATCCGTACACATTATAAACAAGTTTACATAATAATTATTTATTTTGTGATTTATTTAATTTCACAAACAAGGACTTTAGAGTCTAACAAAAACCGAGCATTGTCTCAGTTCACATTTGGTAATTCTAGGAGTTACCGGATCACGTGTTATATACACCGACAAATTCGAACAATAGTGGATAAATTAAATATCCAGGCATATATATATATTACACAAATTTTAAGTTGGTCAATAAATTATTTTTAGAATAAAAATTATAATACTGTGGGGAAAATAAACCGAATTAAACTACCCCTTTAAAACTCTAATAGATGTTAATACCATTAATAAATTAGTGGTAAAAACAAATTGTTTGATTTAATTTGACCCAAACCACCCACCCTTGACTATTCGGCCGAAATGCAGAGAAAACCATTCCCCCCCCCCCATTCTCACGTCCCATTTTACCATATTTTCAGATATAACCCATACCCTTTCACTCAAAACTCTCACAAACCTTTTATCTCTCTCATTTTCGTACGAAAATCTTCTCATTTCTCTTCAAAATCGAAGCCAAGTTTTAAGGTAAAAATCCACCACAATCTAGTGTTTTAAGAAGATTTCAAGTGTTTCTAAAGAAAGTTCAACAGAAGATTCGAGACCATTCTCTGTTTTCTCTCATCATCTTCATCACTGTTTTTAAGGTAAAAACTCGATATTTTTCATATTATGTTCTTTAAAACCGTAACTAAACTTACATCTTAGTTAAACGCAAGAAAGATAACAAGAAGAGTGTGTCGAATTCAAGTTTAAAACATCAAAATATGCCGGACTGATTCTGTCAAAACAGAAGTCCAGTAATCGAAACTAGGAGTTTCGACTGTTTCTCAATCGAAACTAGGAGTTTCGATATCGAAACTAGGAGTTTCGATACCTGTTTCTCAATCGAAACTAGGAGTTTCGACTGTTTCTCAATCGAAACTAGGAGTTTCGATACCTGTTGCTCAATCGAAACTAGAAGTTTCGATACCTGTTTCTCAATCGAAACTAGGAGTTTCGATACCTGTTTCTCAATCGAAACTAGGAGTTTCGATACCTGTTGGTCAATCGAAACTAGGAGTTTCGATACCTTTTACTCAATCGAAACTAGGTTGTTTCGACTCCTGACCACTCCATCGAAACTAAGTAGTTTCGACACACATATGCCCAATCGAAACTAAGAAGTTTCGACACCTGTACAACAGTCCCAGTTGGGCAGTAACTCAAAACTATTTTATAACAAAACATGTGTTGGAAAACTAAAACGATATTTAAACAAACATAATCAGATTTACAAGGTCGGTGAACAATTTTCAATTAAGACGTTGGTCTTAACAACAATTTACCCTTGGTATCTAGGGTACAAACAGTCAAGGTTGACTACAACAAATATTATTACAAGTATATACACAAACACAAGGTGAGTTTCACGGCCCCTTTCTTTTTACTGTTTTCTAATATTTGGGGGAAGAACATACTTCAACTATTTTATGGGATAACAAGAGAATAAGACACGACTTTATGTTTACATGGGATGAGAACAACACATTGGAGGCCACTAAAGTCCCCTGGAACAACATAGTAACCATTAACGGTAGCCTAGGGTCCTATGAATAGTACTATGGAGAGTGACGTCTCCCGGTCATGGTTAGTCGCGCTAACCACAATCTGGAGGATTTATGGCCGCATAGAATCTGATAACGCTTAATAGGGGCTCACACATGTCATGGTTTGGTTACGCCTCATGTATGAACATATTATTTGTATTCCTAGCTAGTTTACAAATGGGTCAACAATTCTTATTCTGCTTATCTCATGCAACTGAATTATTTATGAACAAATGAAGTTTACAAAGAACAATTTGATTAAACCTGTGAACTCACCAACCTCGTGTTGACGATTTTAAGTATGTTTTTCAGGTAACTGATCGTGATTTCAAGGTTAGCAATGTAGATTACATGCATGCACAATGGATACTACTCAAGGAGGATTTCCCTTGTATAACTCATCGAATTGAGTCATATTTGTGAAATCTTAATGTTTTGTAAACTCATTTTACATTTTGTAATGTAAAACTTTAAACTCATTTATGTATCCATTTATCATGTATGTGTTTGCGGTAATCATATGCTTTGGAAACCATGAACGTTGCGCCTCGCGTTTCCGCCTTGGCGGGGTGTGACAAAAACTGTCAGAATCGGAGGACGTAATATAATCATCAGGAGATAATGTACAAACAAAAGGTGTGGAAACATGTGGAGTTGGCATATCATCAAATCTCCCTGATTTAGAATAAGGAGGTGGATGAGAGTTATACCCAAGACCCTCTGTGCCTTTTCTATTAAATTGTTTATCGATTATCCCAAAAAGAATTTTCTGATCCATATCCATGTGATCAACTTGTAATTTGGCTTTTTCTGCCTTTTGCACTCTTTCACTTAAGATCGTATTATTAATGGTTTGAGTATTGAGTTGCACAATTAAAGAGCGATTTTCACCATAAATGTCACGAATTTTCTTTAAGTAAAGTTTCTCATTTTTGGCCACAGAGTCATACATCACCTTAATGTGATCTCGTTCATCAATCAAGGCTTGATTGATGAATCTGTATTTTTGAATTTCATTCAAGCAAGATCTAGAATTACACAGTTTAGAAATAACCTCAGCAGGCACAGCAGTGAGATCCTCAGCAGGTTCAATCATGACACACTTTCCCATGTCCTCCACATCAGCCATCAAGGCTTTATCAGCAGCTTCCTCAGCTTGTTCTCCCCAATGATAGTGTCCATCATCTTGACACACAAGAGCTGTGGAACTTGAAGATGTGTTTGTCTTTGGAGGATTGGCAGCTTGTTTTCCAGAGGAAATCTTCTTTTCTTGCTGATCCTTGGAGGACGGCTCCTTGCAGTTTCTGGCAAAGTGACCCAGCTGATCACAATTGTAGCATCTCACCTTCTTGATATCAAACCCAAGTGTCTTTCCCTGCTTGAATCTGTCTATGCCAGTCCTTTTGATGAATCTTTTGGCTCTTAAGGTCAACATGGCCATGCACCAATCAATGTCCATTTTCTCCAAATCATCAGGATTAATCTGCTCCAAGTCATCAGGTTGAAAGCTAACCGGTGTTAGATTTCCAGAAATCAGTGCATCATAGCACGACATGAAAGCAGTCATGATTGGGACATAATCATCAGGAATCATGGTGACAGTCTTTTGAGGAGCAGAGGAGCTGGTATAATTAATTGCAGCAGCTGAAGGAGGGACATCAGTCTGAAAGTATGGGCTACCGGATGAGCTTGATCCAACAATAAGAGCTGTGTTTCCAGACTGATTTGATGGGGTGACTGCTCCCTTCTTAATCTCAATTTCATAAGATTCAAGAATGCTATAGACTTCCTGTTGAGACAGAGCACTCAGACTCTCAGTCTTTTTGATCATGATTCGATACATATTCCATTCCTCAGGAAGAGAATCTAGGAGTTTCTTGTTTAGATCAAGAGTAGGGTACTCAAATCCCATTACTTTCAACCTTGATACAATGCTTGAGAAACGGTTGATCAAATCAGACATTGATTCTCCCCTTACACTGCTGAACATCTCATATTGTTTCTTGATCAGATCTCTTTTGCTTTCCCTGACATCCTCACTTCCCTCATATCTTGTGCACAATGCAACCCATAAGTCTTTGGCAGTTGTGTACTCAGCAAAGATGTTGAAAATATCCATAGGAAGAGCCATGGCAATAGTCCCGTAGGCCTTGCTGTCTCGGGCAATCAAGGCAAGATCTTTCTCATCATACTCAGATACTAACTTAGGACGTTGAACATCAGCAGTGGTAGTTACGGGCTTGTGGGGACCATCGGTGATAGAACTCAACAATGTATAATCGTGAAATTGAAAGAAAAGCTTCATCTTTTTAGTCCAGTCATCAAATTCTCTTGTGGACACAAGAGCAGGTGGTCTATTTCCCCCAGACGGTTGTGTTGAACTTGAAGTGGCCATAATATTCGGAATCGAAACTAAACAGAAACTAGTTTCGATAGGACAACTTCTATCGAAACAACTAGTTTCGATAGGACAACTTCTATCGAAACAACTAGTTTCGATAGGACAACTTCTATCGAAACAACTAGTTTCGATACTGAAAAATTCACAGACAAGTTTCGATAACCACAGTTTCTATATAAGACAAAAATCTAGTTTCGATAGTACCTTCTCCCGACAAAACGTAGACAAGAAGTTTCGATGATCAACAAAAATCAGAAACTGTCCCCAGTAGTTTCGATGCCATCTTCTCCAAGCTCAGAAATACTCCATTGATGATAAGCTCCAGAAATCAATAGAGCAGAAAGGACAAACCAATCCAGCGAAAACCTTCGTCTAACAGTCCTGATCACTAAACCAACATTCGATGTTGAAAATACGAGCAAAATGGAAATCGATGAAACAATAGCCGTCAATCAATAAAACAGTACTTCCGAGAATAGATGTGCAAAAACCCAAAATAAGCTTCGAATATCCTCACAAACACCTAGAATCGATCAATAAACCTGATAACACTCAAAAACACTAGAGCATAAGGCTCTGATACCAAATGTAGGTCCAGATTTCTCTTTAAATCACTGATTTGATCGATTACACATACACAGGCGGAAACTGTGTGTATGGTGGTGAAACAGATGGTAGAACAGAATCGGTGAAGATAACAGGCTAACCTCACAATGAATCAACACGAAATGATATGAAAATGTAAGAACACAGTGTAAAAACAACTGCAAAGTGTATTGATTCAATAACAATGTGAAAGAGAAGGTTCAGGGTTACAGCCGCTACTCACACCCTAAACATTCTCAAACTAGGCTATTTATAGTAGTGACAGGTATCGAAACTATGTTCAATCGAAACTACTAGTTTCGATTGACCATTTACAAGTGATACACAGAATTGTTGAAACTACCATCTATCGAAACTACTAGTTTTGATTGAACAAACTCAATCGAAACTAAGTAGTTTCGATGGCCCAGACTTAGCTAATAAAGCAGTAAATTACAGAAAACTGAAATTACATTTAATGAAATGACATAAAGTAAACTAGTCTAAAACTGTTTAAACATATAATAAATGACAACAGCTTATACATAAGATAAGACTCTACAGTTGTGCAATAAATGTAACTTTCAGCATCAAGGAGAATGTAGAAAGTTGATATGTTACAAATGCAAAAAGACCGGTCATTCCTACAAAGACTGTAGAGAACCTGGTAGTTCACGACGAATATGCTTTGAATGTGGAGATAAGAACCATTTGAGAAATGTTTGTCCACAATTGAAAGGAAATCAGATCGTTGGCGCTAATCAACCTCGCGGAAGGGCATTTCTAACTAGAGCAGAAGAAGCACGTAATGAACCAGACGTTGTGACGGTTATGTTTCTTGTTAATAATCATTATGCTTCTATACTGTTTGATACTGGTGCAAGTAAAAGTTTTGTCTCAGCTAATTTTAGACCATTGATTGAATCAAAGTCAAGTAAGTTGAGAAATGTATACACCATAGAACTAGCTAATGGCAAGTTAATAGAAGCAAATGAGATAATCCAAGATTGTATACTAAATTTAGATGATCATCAATTCAACATAGATTTAATGCCCGTAGAATTAAGTGGTTTTGACGTAGTTGTGGGAATAGATTGGTTGGCTAAGAATCAAGCTGAGATTGTATGTGGCAAGAAACTAGTTAAAATTCCGTTACCTAAAGAAGAAACACTAGTCATTTATGGAGAAAAGCCAAAAAGAATAATAAATCTTATTACGTCGATCCGGGTAATGTTAATCTGGAAAATGCCAATCCGGGTAATGCTAACCAGGGTAATGCAAATCTGGCCAATGAGGGTAATATAAGAGGCCGTGGAGCAAACTATGAATACTACAAACAATACAATCCGAACGACACTAGAAGAGATTGCACATATGATGATTTCATGAAATGTAAACCGAAGGATTTCTATGGAAAAGGAGGGGCTGTGGGAGCATTAAGATGGTTAGAAGAGACTGAATTGGTTATAGACATTAGTAACTATACTGATAACTTCAAAGTTAAGTTCGCATATCATTCACTCAAAGGTGAAGCGTTATCCTGGTGGAACATGGAAATACAGACACGAGGAAGAGATGCTATTAATCCTTCTCTATTGATCTTATTCCTATGACGTTAGGAGAGTTTGATGTTATTGTGGGAATGGATTGGCTTTCTAGATATAGAGCCAATATTATGTGTGGGCCTAAGGCGATTCAACTTATCTCTCATTCGAGGAGATCTTTTTATATTCGGGGTGAAAGAATAAGGGGCGTTCTATTGTGTTCTTATCTCAAGGCGATGAAGTATATTGTTCACGGTTGTAAGGCGTTTATGGCTTGTGTCATGGACTCAAGTCGGGATGTGGTGAAGGTTCATGATGTTCCAGTTGTGAATCAATACGTGGATGTCTTTCCGGAGGAGTTACCGGGGATTCCACTCGAGAGAGAAGTCGAGTTTGTGATTGATCTAATTTCAGGAGAAAAACTGGTTGCTAAAGCACCCTATCGGTTATCCCCACCGGAGATGAAGGAGTTGATGACTCAACTCCAAGAGTTACTCGATAAGGGCTTCATACGCCCGAGTGTCTCTCCTTGGAGTGCTCCCGTTTTGTTTGTGAAAAAGAAGGATGGGAGTATGCGGATATGCATAGACTACAGGGAATTGAACAAGTTGACAATCAAGAACCGGTATCCTTTACCTCGGATTGACGATCTCTTTGATCAACTACAAAGATCTTCGTGGTTTTCCAAGATTGATTTGAGATCTGGGTACCATCAGTTGAAGGTGAAAGATGACGATATTCCTAAAACGGCGTTTCGTACTCGCTATGGTCATTACGAGTTTACTGTTACGCCTTTCGGTCTAACTAATGCGCCCGCGGCTTTCATGGATCTCATGAATCGGGCGTGTAGACCGTTCCTTGATCGTTTGGTTATCGTGTTTATCGATGACATCCTTTTCTATTCACGCAGTGAGGCGATCACGCGTGCCATCTTCGTGATATTCTTGAAGTTCTTCGTAAGGAGAAGTTGTTTGCTAAATTATCTAAGTGTGCCTTTTGGCTCCGGGAGATGAAATTCTTGGGTCATGTGGTGAATGCAGAGGGTATTTCCATGGACCCGTCTAAAATTGAAGCGGTTAAAGGTTGGTTATCAACGAAAACACCCACGGAGATTAAAAGTTTTTTGGGCTAAGCGGGTTATTATCGGCGATTTATCGAGAACTTCTCTCGTATTGCCTTGCCTATGACTAAGTTGACTCGTACGGAGACAAAATTTGTTTGGGGTCCCGATCAGGAATCTGGCTTTCAACTTCTGAAAGAGAAGTTAACCAAAGCACCCGTGTTATCGTTACGAGAAGGGACCGAGGACTTTGTTGTTTATTCTGATGCCTCGCATTCCGGACTAGGGTGTGTCCTTATGCAAAGGGGTAAGGTGATTGCTTATGCTTCTAGACAGTTGAAGATTCATGAGGCGAATTATCCGACCCATGACTTGGAGCTTGCAGTCGTGGTATTTGCCTCGCATTATCTTTATTTGTACAATCTTCACGGATCATAAGAGTCTTAAATACTTCCTTGAACAAAAAGATCTCAACATGAGACAAAGGAAGTGGCTCGAATTGGTCAAAGATTATGATTGTGATATACTCTATCATCCGGGGAAGGCGAATGTAGTGGCGGATGCACTTAGTCGAAAGACTAGTCATACACCGCTTAAGGTGAAATCTTTTAAGATGACTATCTCCTCATCTCTTGTTGACCAAATCTGAGAGGCTCAAGTGAAAGCTATCGGAGGGGATTTAAAGAAGGAACGGATGGTTCATTACGTAGACAAGCTTGGGGAGAATAGCTTGGGGTTGAGGACGTGCTTTTATAGGATTTGGATTCCTAGGTTGTCAAGTGTCTTGACTAACATTATTAAGGAGGCGCACAAATCCAAATATTCTATTCATCCGGGGGCGACAAAGATGTTTTATGACTTGAGGTTTAACTTTTGGTGGCCGGGCATGCGGAGAGACATAGTAAGGTATGTTGAAAAATGTCTCACATGTGTAAGGGTGAAAGCCGAGCACCAAAAGCCGCATGGAAAGCTTCAACCGCTTGAAATACCTCTTTGGAAGTGGGAAAACATCACGATGGATTTGATTACCAAATTACCCAAAACCCGGAGGGGGTATGATGCTATTTGGGTAATGGTTGACCGACTGACTAAAAGTGCACACTTCCTTCCGAATAAGGAGACTTATTCATCGGAGAAGTTGGCGGAAATTTATATTAAGGAAGTTGTGTCATGACATGGAGTCCCTATTGCAATCGTGTCGGATCGGGATGCCCGATTCACTTTGTGATTTAGGAAGAAGTTCCATGAGGAGTTAGGGACGAGACTAAATCTTAGCACCGCTTATCATCCATAAACGGATGGACAAAGCGAGAGGACGTTTCAAATGCTTGAGGATATGCTCCGGGCGTGTGTGCTAGATTTTGGAGGTAGTTGGGATGATTATTTACCGTTAGCAGAATTTTCATACAACAATAGCAACCACTCGAGTATCGGTATGCCTCCGTTCGAATTATTGTATGGAAGACGATGTCGAACACCTGTTTGTTGGGGTGAGATTGGTCAAAGGGAGCTTGGTAGTAAAGATGTGGTTGAAAACACGGGGAGTGTAATCGACCAAATTAGAGCGTGCCTAAAAGCCGCTCAAGACCGTCAAAAGTCCTACGCGGACAAAATGAGGAGACCGATTGAATTCCAAGTGGGAGACTTCGTATTGTTGAAGGTTTCCCCATGGAAAGGTGTGATCCGGTTCCGGAAGCGGGGGAAGTTAAGTCCCCGTTTTATTGGACCCTTTAAAGTGGTAGATCGAATGGGGAAGGTAGCTTATCGCTAGGAGCTACCGGGGGAACTAAGTAAAATTCATAACACATTTCACGTGTCGTATTTACGGAAATGTTTGGCGGATGAGTCTACTTTTGTTCCGATAGACGATATAGAGGTGGATGAGAAGTTAAACTATGTGGAGGAACCAATTGCTATATTCGATAGAAAGGTGAAAAACTTGCGCAACAAGGAGATTAGCCAAGTGTTGGTTCAATGGAAGCATAGAAAGCGGGCGGAAACTACATGGAAAACCGAGGAGGAAATGCTCAAGTATTACCCTAATTTATTTACGGAGGCGGGTTTCGGGGACGAAATCCAAAGTTAGGGGGGATGATTTGTAACGAACTAACTTTTGTATTATTATTATTATTATTATAATATGGCGTTTATACTATAAGGGTGTATATAAATAAATGATGAAGGTTGGAGGTTTGTTCCAAAAGTGGAGATTTAACTAGTTTGGGTGAGAGGGGTCATTTTTGAAACTACCTTGTGCTTTAGATGATTCCGGTTTAGCTTCAGTCTTAGCCACGTGATCACCTAAACAATTCATCTCAACATTAGTCTAGACATCCCAATGTACACCAATTGTGGTTCTAACACACTCCTAACACCAATTGATCAACATTAACATTTGTCTAGGTTAGATTAACATAATAAAACCCTTAACACCCATCAAACACTCCCTTAACCCAAATGACCCGTTTTGGAATCACCCAAGTTCCACCAAAACTCCCATTTTACAAATCACCATAAAAATTGGGGCTTTATGGTTAATTGTGTGTCTATTAACTTCCTAGACACTTATCCAACCTCAATTTAACATTCTAACAACATTAAATAGAAAACCCCCAAATTTCCCTCAAGAACCCTAATTCTTGAATCACCAAATTAGATGTTTAGATGATGTTATCTACCTCCCATTACTTAAAATTAAGTTAGATAACTATTTATTTCTAGTTTCTAACCATCTAATTCACCCCCAACAGCCCGAATTCGGATTTCACCCAAAACCCACCAAGAACACCTCAAATGGTGGATTCAAAAGATGAAAAAGAACTTACTTGATGTTATGAAGGGATTGAGCAAGCCAAAACCTTCAATTCAAGCATGCAACACCCGAATTTTGCTCCTCAATGCACCTCCTATTCTCTTCTCTTTACAAAAACTCAAGAACACACACTTTGTGTGTGTAAATTTCTCCCCCCACTTTTATTGCAGAATTTTGCAATTTACAAAATAGCCCCTATAGTTTCAAAAGTGACCCCTCTGACCCAAACTAGTTAAATCCCCACTTTTGCAACAAACCTCCAACTTCCAACTTTTATTTATTTACACCCTTATAGTATAAACTCCATATTATAATAATAATAATACAAAAGTTGGTTCGTTACAAATCATCCCCCCTAACTTTGGGTTTCGTCCCCGAAACCCGCCTCCATAAATAAATTAGGGTAATACTTGAGCATTTCCTCCTCGGTTTCCCAAGTAGTTTCCGCCCCCTTTCTATGCTTCCATTGAACCTACACTTGGCTAATCTCCTTGGTTATCCATTACTCGACTGAGATTTAAAACAAACGACTTGTCATGCGTGTAAAACATAACTATAGGCATCTATCTTAAGTCATGCTCCTATATGTATGTAAGTACGTATATATATTTATATACATAAAATACGTATATATTCACCTTCACTTACTCCTTGTCAAAGGTTATTATTACATGGCCAACATGAAGACACGTAGACATGTTACATTACTAATCATCCTAGCCAGGCATGATTAGTAATATACTTTGCCTAAATATATTCATTGTCCCCACGTGATAACTCCCCAGATAAGTTTCAGCACACATAAACACGTTAGACACCAATTAACAATCAACAAATATCATTACTAATCTTTACCTTAGCTCCGTGTCTCGGTCATGCTTTCGTTGGATTCTCGTTATGCCCACCCATATCACTCAGACACCCGAATCCCTCAAACCATTGCTCTGATACCAAGTTGTAACACCCTAAAAATTTCAACCAAATTTTAACTTTATAAAACACGCGGAAGTAGGTCTCATTAAACACTCTTGACAAACACCATATGTTAAATACGACAAAACGAGAATGACATAAATTCGTTTAAACAATCGACTAACATTCAAAAATAGCAACAAGCTTCAACATCCAAAAGATAGTTTAAAATGAGTTAAATGACTCCCAACATTGAGTCATAACTCCTAACATTAACAACCAACCAAAAGATTGAGAATCCAACCAACACGAAGCTTGACCCGAGACATCAAACCGAAGCTTTCCCTACAATCAAAACACCACAAAAAACCATTAGTAATGATATAACATTGCACAACAACCCTCAAGTGCTTAACTTCACAAAAATCAAAAAATTGCCAATTTCAACAACTAGCGTTTGAGCCAGCGTTCACCAGAAGCCCACCGGCGTTCAGAACGCTGGTCTCTGGCCTGCACACCCAGTTTTACAGTTTTCAGTCTTTTCGACCCTCCCGACTCGACCCCAGTCAATTTAATCAACTGTTACCATCTAGGCATGGTTATAAACACCCAATAACCCACCCTTAACACCCCTCATGATTCTTATGAATCTTAAACACCGATTCAACCATTTAAGTTTTAGGAATTTGTTTCGCCTTTTGCATACATATTACAATCATGTATGCCACCATTATATACATATTTCACCTATGTATATATATATCACCAATCATATACATGTATCACCCTTATATATATCACCATTTTATATACATGTTACACCCATGTATATCACCAATTAAATACATATAACACCTATGTATTTCACCATTTATGCACATGTTTCACCCATGTACATCACCATTTAAATACATATTTCACCTATGTATTTCGCCTTTTACACATTCTTATTATCAACATTACACCATGTAAGTTTAATAACTTAATTCACCAAACAACATAATAAGTCCTTAGACCTCAAACACCACACACCTACCCTTGCATATTTCACCAGATATAAAATCCCCAAATTCAACAAATATTTTTAAACACATAAAAGACATTGAACAACCGACATGTAAATCAATTATGTGTATCTACCAACCCCTATCATTACTAAATAAGTGCAAAGCACTTACCTTGTGCTTTAGATAATTCCGGTTTAGCTTCAATCTTAGCCACATGATCACCTAAATAATTCATCTCAATATTAGTCTGGACATCCCAATGTACACCAATTGTGGTTCTAACACACTCCTAACACCAATTGATCAACATTAACATTTGTCTAGGTTAGATTAACATAATCAAACCCTTAACACCCATCAAACACTCCCTTAACCCAAATGACCCGTTTTGGAATCACCCAAGTTCCACCAAAACTCCCATTTTACAAATCACCATAAAAATTGGGGCTTTATGGTTAATTGTGTGTCTATTAACTACCTAGACACATATCCAACCTCAATTTAACATTCTAACAACATTAAATAGAAAACCCCCAAATTTCCCTCAAGAACCCTAATTCTTGAATCACCAAATTAGATGTTTAGATGATGTTATCTACCTCCCATTACTTCAAATTAAGCTAGATAACTATTTATTTCGAGTTTCTAACCATCTAATTCACCCCCAACAGCCCGAATTCGGATTTCACCCAAAACCCACCAAGAACACCTCAAATGGTGGATTCAAAAGATGAAAAGGAACTTACTTGATGTTATGAAGGGATTGAGAAAGCCAAAACCTTCAATTCAAGCATGCAACACCTGAATTTTGCTCCTCAATGCACCTCCTATTCTCTTCTCTTTACAAAAACTCAAAAACACACACTTTGTGTGTGTAAATGTCACCCCCCCTTTAATTACAGAATTTTGCAATTTACAAAATAGCCCCTGTAGTTTTAAAAATGACCCCTCTCACCCAAACTAGTTAAATCCCCACTTTTGCAACAAACCTCCAACTTCCATCTTTTATTTATTTACACCCTTATAGTATAAACTCCATGTTATAATAATAATACAAAAGTTGGTTCGTTACAAATCATCCCCCCTAACTTTGGGTTTCGTCCCCGAAACCCGCCTCCATAAATAAATTAGGGTAATACTTGAGCATTTCCTCCTCGGTTTCCCAAGTAGTTTCCGCCCCCTTTCTATGCTTCCATTGAACCTACACTTGGCTAATCTCCTTGGTTATCCATTACTCGACTGAGATTTAAAACAAACGACTTGTCACGCGTGTAAAACATAACTATAGGCATCTATCTTAAGTCATGCTCCTATATGTATGTAAGTACGTATATATATTTATATACATAAAATACGTATATATTCACCTTCACTTACTCCTTGTCAATGGTTATTATTACATGGCCAACATGAAGACATGTAGACATGTTACATTACTAATCATCATAGCCAGGCATGATTAGTAATATAATATGCCTAAATATATTCATTGTCCCCATGTGATAACTCCCCAGATAAGTTTCAGCACACATAAACACGTTAGACACCAATTAATAATCAACAAATATCATTACTAACCTTTACCTTAGCTTCGTGTCTCGGTCATGCTTTCGTTGGATTCTCGTTATGCCCACCCATATCACTCGGACACCCGAATCCCTCAAACCATTGCTCTGATACCAAGTTGTAACACCCTAAAAATTTCAACCAAATTTTAAACTTACAAAACACGCGGAAGTAGGTCCCATTAAACACTCTTGACAAACACCATATGTTAAATACGACAAAACGACAATGACATAAATTTGTTTAAACAATCGACCAACATTCAAAAATAGCAACAAGCTTCAACATCCAAAAGGTAGTTTAAAATGAGTTAAATGACTTCCAACATTGAGTCATAACTCCTAACATTAACAACCATCCAAAAGATTAAGAATCCAACCAACACGAAGCTTGACCCGAGACATCAAACCGAAGCTTTCCCTTCAATAAAAACACCACAAAAAACCATTAGTAATGATATAACATTGCACAACAACCCCCAAGTGCTTAACTTCACAAAAATCCAAAAATTACCAATTTCAACAACTGGCGTTTGAGCCAGCGTTCACCAGAAGCCCACCGGCGTTCAGAACGCTGGTCTCAGGCCTGCACAACCAGTTTTGCAGTTTTCAGTCTTTTCGACCCTCCCGACTCGACCCCAGTCGTTTTAATCAACCGTTACCATCTAGGCATGGTTATAACACCCAATAACCCACCCTTAACACCCCTCATGATTCTTATGAATCTCAAACACCGATTCAACCGTTTAAGTTTTAGAATTTGTTTCTCCTTTTGCATACATATTACAATCATGTATGCCACCATTATATACATATTTCACCTATGTATATATATATATATATATATATATATCACCAATCATATACATGTATCACCCTTATATATATCACCATTTTATATACATGTTACACCCATGTATATCACCAATTAAATACATATAACACCTATGTATTTCACCATTTATGCACATGTTTCACCCATGTACATCACCATTTAAATACATATTTCACCTATGTATTTCGCCTTTTATAAATTCTTATTATCACTATTACACCATGTAAGTTTAATAACTTAATTTACCAAACAACATAATAAGTCCTTAGACCTCAAACACCATACACCTACCCTTGCATATTTCACCATATATAACATCCCCAAATTCAACAAATATTTTTAAACACATAAAAGACATTGAACAACCGACATGTAAATCAATTATGTGTATCTACCAACCCCTATCATTACTAAGTAAGTGCAAAGTACTTACCTTGTGCTTTAGATGATTCCGGTTTAGCTTCAGTCTTAGCCACGTGATCACCTAAACAATTCATCTCAACATTAGTCTAGACATCCCAATGTACACCAATTGTGGTTCTAACACACTCCTAACACCAATTGATCAACATTAACATTTGTCTAGGTTAGATTAACATAATAAAACCCTTAACACCCATCAAACACTCCCTTAACCCAAATGACCCATTTAGGAATCACCCAAGTTCGACCAAAACTCCCATTTTACAAATCACTATAAAAATTGGGGTTTTATGATTAATTGTGTGTCTATTAACTTTCTAGACACTTATCCAACCTCAATTTAACATTCTAATAACATTAAATAGAAAACCCCCAAATTTCCCTCAAGAACCCTAATTCTTGAATCACCAAATTAGATGTTTAGATGATGTTATCTACCTCCCATTACTTCAAATTAAGCTAGATAACTATTTATTTCAAGTTTCTAACCATCTAATTCATCCCCAACAGCCCCAATTCAGATTTCACCCAAAACCCACCAAGAACACCTCAAATGGTGGATTCAAAAGATGAAAAGGAACTTACTTGATGTTATGAAGGGATTGAGCAAGCCAAAACCTTCAATTCAAGCATGCAACACCCGGATTTTGCTCCTCAATGCACCTCCTATTCTCTTCTCTTTACAAAAACTCAAGAACACACACTTTGTGTGTGTAAATGTCTCCCCCCCTTCTAATTGCAGAATTTTACAATTTACAAAACAACCCATGTAGTTAAAAAAATGACCCCTCTCACCCAAACTAGTTAAATCCCCACTTTTGCAACAAACCTCCAACTTTCATCTTTTATTTATTTACACCCTTATAGTATAAACGCCATATTATAATAATAATACAAAAGTTTATAAAACAAACCATCTTAATTTGTGTTTATACTATAAGGGTAAAACAATACATGAAAGGTATTATGAATAATAGGACTTGTATGATGTCCTTTGGTCTTATTGTTGGGTTGCGAGTGAAACAATCAGATGGAATAGAGTTCTACGATTGTAGTGGAACTTGTGGGGGTTACTTAGTGACCATATCAATGTCGTGTGTGGCCAAGGGGAAACGTGTTTATCTGTTCTCATCTAAAGACAGTGAAGCACGAGATGTACGAATTGGTTTATGCATGGCTTATGCCATCGATATCAACCAGGGGTACAATGGAATACTTAATGTTCCAGTTATAAAGGTGTTTAATAAGGGCCATTATGCCTGAGTGCTCGTCTGGAAGTACACCGACCTTTCGGTGGAAAGAGAGGACAGAGGAGTGCGTGCGGGCACTAATTGACGGAGATAGAACAAAGTGACCTGATGTCTTGCGGTTAGTGGACTTTTTAGGTTGGGTATATAGGGCGTTAACTTCACAGGTGGTCGTATAATCGTCGATAGTCAGTTCTATCTTCGAAAAAAGGTTGTTTACGCCCAATATTGTCGTGAGCTTCTTGAAAATTATTAGAAGGAGAGGTCCTTTATTGAATTAGTTGGGTGTGCCATTTTGGCTTCGGTGAAATCCAGTTTTGGATAATATGGTGGATTCTGAAGGCATCCCTGCTGACCCATTAAAGATTGAAATAGTCGGGGGGTAAATAGTGCTTGAAGTCTTCAAACTTCACATTTGGTGTTTGAAGTCTTAGAACTTCGCAAAATGGAACTTGAAATGAAGTCTTCGAACTTCAAAGAAGGTTTGTGTAATTGAGATCCTTGAATCTCAAAGGATTATTTATGTTTAATTCGTTGGAGATAAAGTGGTATTTGGGTCACGGTTAGGGATTTGCTTCTCAGAATTGTGAAAGAGGATTTGGGTGAGGCAATTGTCGTGCCCTTATTTGGAGAAACCGTGTGCTTGTCGGATATTTTGGTGCCTCTCACATTAGACTCGGTTATGTCGTTATGCTATGAGGCGGTATTATGGCGTATTCTCTTAGACAGTTGTAAACTTGATTGTAGCAAGTAAAGGAGATAACTCGAGGAGGGAACGGGTGACTGCTTATTGGATGGTTGAATTGAAATCTTGAGCTTAAAGGAGTGTTGTATGTATGTGATGGGATCCTTGAATCCTAAAAGTATGAAACACTTGAGATCCTAAATCTCAATGGATGGGTTGGGGTGGAGGATATGAAACTTTCAATTATGAGGTGGGAGAAACTTCTAGTGGAGTTGACTACGAAGTTATATGAAAATGGTGGGAGCGTGTTATGATTTTGGCAATGGCGGGTCGTATGGCCGAGAATGCATATTTCCTGTTCATAAAGGAAACTTACTCTTCCGAGTAGTTACAGCATGTTGATTTAAGGAAGGGTGTGACACGGCGTGGTGTGACCCTACCTTTTTTCTAGTCGGGTTGAAATTTTGGTTTTACTTATCGATTGGAGGAAATCGAGTGAGTAATTATCGTTGGTTAAAAGATGGTGTCATCTTAATTACCGTTGGGTATTCTTATGCCGATAATTGAATTACTAAATGGTGAATGGTGTCGAATACCGTTTACGTTGGGGTGGTATTGGATGTCGTGAGACTAAGAATCATGGTGTGATTCAAGATTTAGCGTGGAAGATCTTATATATTGAGTGCGATTGAAAAATCCGCTCAAGATGCGACAGAAATCCCTAGTCGAATATAAGGAGGAGGTGTGTGGATATTCAAGTGGGAAACTTGTCGCTATAAAAGTTTTCCTTTGAAATGTGGTGAATCGGGTTTGAAAAATGTGGGAGGCTAAGTCCCCGTTTTGTTAGACCATTCAAACTTTATGCTAGTTGGTAAGTGGTATGCTGTTTAGAGTTACACGAGGTAATCGAGTAAACTCTATGACACATTTCACGTGGACTATCCACATAAATGTTTGGTGGGAGAAGTTGTCGTTGCTTCTCATGGTGTGTTTGAGATGTGATTTTGAATCATGTGAAATATCGGTGATTATCTTAGATAGGTGGGGAGAACTAATTGTGCAATGAGAGACCTGCCTTGTTTTATTCCTTGAAAACACAATGAAAGGTGGAATTGACTTTGAGAAAGAAAAGAGGAGGAATGTTGTATTGCTACATAAGATGAGTTTATGGTGGCGGGTTTCGGGGACGAAACCCAAAGTTAGTGGGGGAGATTTGTAACGAACCAATTTTTGGTTAATAATATAATATGTTAAACATATTATAAGGATGTAATTAAAAAATGAAAGTTGGAGGTTTGTTGAAAAAGTGGAGTTTTAACTAGTTTGGGTGAAAGGGGTCATTTCTGGAAGTTCAGGGTCTGTTTGTGTAAATTCTGAAATGCTAAAATATAGGGGAGGGGGACCACGAAATTAACACACTTTGTGTGTGAGTTAGGGTGTTGCAAAGGTGGAGAGAAAGAGGTTGAGGGCTAGGATCAAAGAGGTGGGTATTTACATGCTTCGATTAAAGGTTTTGGTGTAATCATCTTCTTCCAATCATCAAATAAGTGATCTTTCTCCTCTTGATTCCTTCATTAGAGGTGTTCTTGGTTTTCTTGGGAGGAATACGAGTTTGGGGCTGAATTGGGTGGTCTTGATGGTTAATAACTTGTTAAAAGTTATGATCTAGCTTGATTACAAGTAGTGAGAGGTAGATAACATCATCTAAACATCCAATTTGATGATTCAAGAATTAGGATTCTTGAGGGTGAATTGAGGGTTTTTGTCCTAATGGTGTTTAAATGATAAATTGATGTTGGATAAGTGTCTATGGTGTTGATAGACACAATTTTATGTAAGAAACCTCATCCAATTTCATGATCTGGAAGTTAGGGTTCTTGAGGACCAAAATTTGGGGGTTTTCTAATTAGGGATGTTTAAATGTTGAATTGAGGTTGAGTAAGTGTATAGGGAGTTAATAGACACATAATAAACCATAAAGCCCCAATTTTTATGGTTAATTGTATAACGGAGTTTTGGTGTATATTGGGTGGAACCCAAACGGGTCAATATGGGTGAATGTTGTTTGGGGAGGTTTAAAACTTGATTAAGGTGTGATTAATCAAGTTTAGAATGGGAGAAATCCATAAGGTCTAAGGTGGGTGATAGACCTCAATTGGTGAAATTGGTAAATTTGGGAGTTTGACTTTAATGGGTCAAACGGGTCAATATGGTTTGAAAGGTTAAATTAGGTGTTGGAGGTTTGGTTAAGGTTGTGTTAACCAAACTAAGTTGGGGTGTTGATATTTAGATCATAGGTGTGTCATGAATCTCAATGTGGTGAATGAATTGAGATGGTATGATTACTAAATGCAAGTTGAATGCTAGTGATCAAGGTGTTAAAGGAGCTAGCTTGAAGATCAAGTGGGATCCTTCTTAGCAAAAGGAAAGTGCTTTGCACTTACTTAGTAATAGATATGGTGTCAGTAACATGTAAATAGATTAGTGTAGTTTAATTCTATTTATTGTGATGATTGGGTGTAAGTTGACTTAGTGTGGTAAAGAGTCAACTAATGTGTGAAATATGTTTATTTGGTGTAATTTGACTTATGTGGTAAAGTGTTAAACTAAATTGTGGAATGTGGTATATTGGTGTAATTTGACTTAGTGTGTTACGAGTCAAACTAAATGGTGGGTGTATGGTGGTTGAGGTCTAAGTATTTCATTATATTGTTTGGTGAATTAAGTTATTAAACTTACATGGTGTAATGGTGATAATAAGAATTTGCAAAAGGCGAAATACATAGGTGAAATATGTATTTAAATGGTGATGTACATGGGTGAAACATGTGAATAAATGGTGAAATACATAGGTGGAATATGTATTTAATTGGTGATATACATAGGTGTAACATGTATATAAAGTGTTGATGTATACGTAGGTGAAATATGTATACAAACGGTGATATACATGGGTGATACATGTATATGATTGGATATATATACGTAGGTGAAATATGTATATAATGGTGGCATACATGATTGTAACATGTATGCAAAAGGCGAAACAAATTCCTAAAACCTAAACGGTTGAAATGGTGTTTGAGATTCATAAGAATCATGTGGGGTGTTAAGGGTGGGTTATTGGGTGTTTATAACCATGCCAAGATGCTAATGGTTGATTAAAACGACTGGGGTCGAGTCGGGAGGGTCGAAAAGACTGAAAACTGCAAAACTGGGTGTGCAGGCCTAAGACTAGCGTTCTGAACGCCGATGGGCTTCTGGTGAACGCTGGCTCAAACGCCAGTTATTGAAATTGGCAATTTTTGGAGTTTTGGGAAGTTAAGCACTTGGGGGTTGTAGTGCAATGTTATATCATTACTAATGGTTTATTTGTGTGTTTTGATTGTAGGGAAAGCTCCGGTTTGATGTCTCGGGTCAAGCTTCGTGTTGGTTGGATTCTCAATCTTTTGGATGGTTGTTAATGTTAGGAGTTATGACTCAATATTAGGAGTCACTTAACTCGTTTTAAACTACATTTTGGATGTTGAAGCTTGTTGCTATTTTTGAATGTTGTTCGGTTGTTTAAACGAATTTATGTCATTGTCGTTTTGTCGTATTTAACATATGGTGTTTGTCAAGAGTGTTCAATGGGACCTACTTCCTCGTGTTTTATAAAGTTAAAATTTGGTTGAAATTTTTAGAGTGTTACAACTTGGTATCAGAGCCAGGTTTCGATCCTGGGACCTATGGGTTATGGGCCCACCACGCTTAATACCAATGCGATTTATCTGTTGAAATCTTCTGAATATATTTATTATTACTCCTTCTCTCTCATTCCCATCTTCTTCAAGTTATAGCAGGTAAAATATCTTCCGAAAATCTTTGTTTTATTTCTTCTAATCTTTCACCACTATAGGTAAGAAAATAACTAGATCGGCTTCCTCTATCATCTTCGAAACAATAGAGGAATTTACTTATCAGGGGATCCTTGATCACTCTGATCTTGAACACTGATATCAAGTTGTAACACCCTAAAAATTTCAATCAAATTTTAACTTTATAAAACACGCGGAAGTAGGTCCTATTAAACACTCTTGACAAACACCATATGTTAAATACGACAAAACGACAATGACATAAATTCGTTTAAACAACCGACCAACATTCAAAAATAGCAACAAGCTTTAACATCCAAAAGGTAGTTTAAAACGAGTTAAGTGACTCACAACATTGAGTCATAACTCCTAACATTAACAACCATCCAAAAGATTGAGAATCCAACCAACACGAAGCTTGACCCAAGACATCAAACCGAAGCTTTCCCTAAAATCAAAACACCATAAAAAAACATTAGTAATGATATAACATTGCACAACAACCCCCAAGTGCTTAAGTTCCCAAAATTCCAAAAATTGCCAATTTCAACAACTGGCGTTTGAGCCAGCGTTCACCAGAAGCCCACCGGCGTTCAGAACGCTAGTCTCAGGCCTGCACACCCAGTTTTGCAGTTTTTAGTCTTTTCGACACTCCTGACTCGACCCCGGTCATTTTAATAAACCGTTACCATCTAGGCATGGTTATAAACACCTAATAACCCACCCTTAACACCCCTCATGATTCTTATGAATCTCAAACACCGATTCAACCGTTTAAGTTTTAGGAATTTGTTTCGCCTTTTGCATACATGTTACAATCATGTATGCCACCATTATATACATATTTCACCTATGTATACATATCACCAATCATATACATGTATCACCCTTATATATCACCATTTTATATACATGTTACACCCATGTATATCACCAATTAAATACATATTCAACCTATGTATTTCACCATTTATGCACACGTTTCACCCATGTACATCACCATTTAAATACATATTTCACCTATGTATTTCACTTTTTACAAATTCTTATTATCACCATTACACCATGTAAGTTTAATAACTTAATTCACCAAACAACATAATAAAGTCCTTAGACCTCAAACACCATACACCCACCCTTGCATATTTCACCATATATAACATCCCCAAATTCAACAAATATTTTTAAACACATAAAAGACATTGAACAACCGACATGTAAATCAATTATGTGTATCTACCAACCCCTATCATTACTAAGTAAGTGCAAAGCACTTACCTTGTGCTTTAGATGATTCCGGTTTAACTTCAATCTTAGCCACGTGATAACCTAAACAATTAATCTCAACATTAGTCTAGACATCCCAATGTACACCAATTGTGGTTCTAACACACTCCTAACACCAATTGATCAACATTAACATTTGTCTAGGTTATATTAACATAATCAAACCCTTAACACCCATCAAACACTCCCTTAACCCAAATAACCCGTTTAGGAATCACCCAAGTTTCACCAAAACTCCCATTTTACAAATCACCATAAAAATTGGGGCTTTAAGGTTAATTGTGTGTCTATTAACTTCCTAGACACTTATCGAACCTCTATTTAACATTTTAATAACATTAAATAGAAAACCCTCAAATTTCCCTCAAGAACCTTAATTCTTGAATCACCAAATTAGATGTTTAGATGATGTTATCTACCTCCCATTACTTCAAATTAAGCTAGATAACTATTTATTTCAAGTTTATAACCATCTAATTCACCCCCAACAGCCCCAATTCGGATTTCACTCAAAACCCACCAAGAACACCTCAAATAGTGGATTCAAAAGATGAAAAGGAATTTACTTGATGTTATGAAGGGATTGAGCAAGCCAAAACCTTCAATTCAAGCATGCAACACCCGGATTTTGCTCCTCAATGCACCTCCTATTCTTTTCTCTTTACAAAAACTCAAGAACACACACTCTGTGTGTGTAAATGTCTCCCCTTTCTCCTCTTCTAATTCGGCATTCCTTTCGTAAGTACGACTGATACCTAGAGTTCGGACAACATCTCGCAAACTGTTGAAAGTACGAACGAATCATTTTCGATTTAACTAAAACAATGTGCTGAATTTCCTTCAGTCTTGTTGATTTCCTCTTATGAGCTTTGTGATTCTTTTTGATTCAAGTCATAGTATGACTTTCTCTCTCGATAATTACCATTATCATAATACGTCAGATGTGCGTATTTATGCTTCAATTTCTACGTTTTGGAATTATTAAGTGTTGACCACCTAAACAACAAATTCATTGGCAGTGAACACCAATAAATTCGATGTATCTGTTTTGCTATCGTAACTATATGTCTACTATGGCAATATTCATTGGATAACATATTCCATTGACTCACGAGAATGATTGCATTCTCTGATGCTTGAACAATTACCAGCGTTTTGGTAAAACAATTCGACTATCCCATTGAGACACAAACTGTGTAGCCTACTCCACATACATATGTTCATATCAACCTCCTTTTCTATTATGCTATTGTAGCAAACAAAGAATGAGTTGCCCCGACAACTCACTGTTCAGAAAGGTCCGATAGTGAATGCTGCTATATCCACGGATAGTTCATTGACAATTGATAAACAATCTTTATAGTTATTGATTAGTTTCCTTTAAAGTGAACATACAATTGCACCAATCATTATATTAGTAGACTACCCGAAGTCAACCATATGGTGACGTATTCGCATCCCATACTTTAGGACTATTAAATTGTTGGATTTTTTCCTGCTAAGGAACAACTTCTGAAATCTGACATGGGAGTTGTGAAACTCTAACAAATAATATTGTTTCTATCAAACCCACATACCCAAAATAATGTCAGTGCACCTTGTTTCCATGAAATTTCCTTCCATATCATAGCTGTCGACTTCGTTGCATAGATAACCTCTATCAGTTCCTCTGAAATACTTTGTTCCAAGTAAAGAGAGTTATGTAGCTAATGACCTACCCATGGTCTAGATCGACCAATTGAACTTTCAACACTTCTTGATTAACACAATTTTAGTAAGAATCTCTTGCTCAAATGATGGTAATAAACCTGTCCCTTTAAAGGTAATCCTGTCATGGCTAATCCCAGTAGTAACAAACAAATTCTTATATAATTTGATAACCATTTATGAAACCATGAGAAGCCTTTTATTCAAAGAACAGTGAACTCCATTCACAGACGTATACTTACTCTCGTCATTAAGATTTAACCATAATCTAATCATTTTCATAATGATTATAGGTCATAGGCAATGAGTATAGATCTTATGAGGAACCACATCCATTCATTCCTCTTTAATTGATGATTTACCATATTATGACATTGTTAGTTTACAGAAATCTAGTTATGACTATACCACTCCGTGGTGTTGTAATTATTGTTATCTTGAAACAATACTTCAGAAGCTTGACAATGGAATCTTCCATCGATCAGTCATTCCTTTCAATGATTTGATCGCCATATTATCCTTCATTCAAAATCCAAAGAGTTAGCCTTGACACCTCTAAACATGTAGATCTCATATGAATTACACATAATGATGTTCTAGCCTTGAGAATAGTCATTACTATAAACAATGGATAGCTACAACAACATTTCTATCTAATACATCTAAGCTATCAATGTCTAATGTGTTCACTAAGCTATCAATGTCTAATGTGTTCATACCACATTTAAACTTTAGCACAAGTACAAATACAACTTTGATTTGTATTCAACCCTAGATCGTCCTCTTACCCCAACAGAGGAATGTCAGGGTAAAACAATACAAATGTGTTTCATGGATGAAGTCTTGATTCAATTGCTTGACTCGATCCTTCAAAGATACTTCATGTTTACTAGTACTTTGACACATTAGGATTTGTGTGAGTTATTGTAACCTAGCTTGCTAACTCACTGATCATGATGATACTTCATTTTTCTATCTGGGTTTACTATGTGTATACCATATATCATTACTTGTGAAAAAGTAAAGGATCACCGAGTTTCTACTACATAATACAATCATTTCTAACATTTCTTTGTTACAAATGTCAAATGTGCTCACATCACACTTGGACCTCTTACATAAACATATCCTTTCAATCTATTGGTTATTCTTGCGAGTCAGAATAACTATTTGTATTTTGTTGATGAACTCCTAATGACATATTTGTCATTTCTCGTTAGCAACATTCATTAAAGGATATCTACAATTTCGGGTTCTATCCACTAGTACATATTAATTACAAGTGATAGATACCATATATTACTGAGTAGAACAAACTAGAAATCCTCCCTAAAAAAAACTACAAACGAATCGAGGAAACGAAATCCTCATCTGGATAATTCGAGACAATTTCTGAACATAACTCAAACTAAGTTTCGAGGACGAAACTTCTTTAACATGAGGAGAATGTGACAACCCATAAATTAGAGTCGGTTACTCTTAACAATTAATTCATTATAGACGGGCTCAATCCATTAACGGCCCAGTCGTAGGCCCAATAGATAAACTTTATACGTGATTTTATTTGACGGATCGTTTAATGATTCGAAATAACATATGATGAATACTAGATACTATTATGGTGTAATGTTAAATTAATTAAAAGCGCATACAATTAGTAAGCCATGTATGTTATGACAACAATTTAATTATTAATTAATACGTATTAAGTCGACTTATCTAAAAAAATAAATTTAGAAAATTTAGGTGTAACAGAGATTCGAGTGGACATGTAATACTAGTGGAGAACCTACAATAATAATAAAAGTTGGATGTCTCGGATAGTCTCAATTGGAGTCTATAAATTAAGACGTTCGACCTATAAATCCTAAACGAACGATTAATATTTAATAACAATATTAAAATATATTATTTTAAACCTGCTCCGTTTCTGATGAAACTTAGGTCGAAACGTAGAGAAAAATGAGCACGTTCCGACGACGTCTTTGGAATTTTATAAAACATTATACATAAAATGTTATAATAGAAAAACAAAATATGAGCTAAACTAATTATAATAATATAATATTAATAATAAATTAATAAATAAAAATAAAAATCTACAATCTGATCGCTTACATGTTAAGTAAAAGAAATAACAATAATAAAATAAATAAATTAATAAAATACCTGCATATCTAGATGATCTGTCATTTGCCCAAACAAAACCCACCCAAACACATATATTCGTGCGTACAAGAGAGCAGAGAAGGAGGAGCTGCCATGCCTCCTCCGGCGGGCTCCTCCACCGACGACCTTCGCTTCCGGCGAGCTAAATAACGCAAACACACAATCCTACTTTTGTTTTCGGTGGCAAACGAAGAAGACGATGGTTCTTATGGTTGGAGCAGAGAACAACGATGGCGGTGGTTGTATGGGTTTTGAGCAGACGACGACGATGATGGTAGAGACGGCGGTGAAACCACCCTAGCAGCGACGGCTTGTGGTAGTCTCTGTCAGAAACAATTGTGAGGGTTTCGTGTTCTGGAAGCGGTATCGGGTTCAAATGACCACATCAAAGGAAGACGTTGATCGGCGGTGGTGTTAGGGCGGCGTGGTGACGGCGGAAACCGTAATAGACGAAGAAGACGGTGGTGGTGTTAGCTCCTGGTGACAACAAATTGTGGTGTTTTAGTAGTGGCGAGGATGATGGCAATGGTGGTTAACAGTGGTGGTAGCCGGCGGTTCCCGGTGATTAGGGTGAGTTCCATTATTTGATTTAGATTTTTAGTAATTGTATTTGATCAATCTTTAGATACACGATTTGGGTTATTTTTCCGGTTAGAATAGAATTAGATGAAATTGATAGCCGGGTTTCATTCCCGTGAAGTGATTGGTTGAGTTGAAACAGAAAAATAGATATATAAGATTTTTCCGGCGATAATACGTAGCTCCGGCAAGAATCCGATTTGTGGATTTTTCATGAGAATCATATTTTCGGGCTCCTAGCGACACGTATAATCCATACGAAAGAGTTTGGTCGTGAAACAGAGATATTTTTCGGACACGTGCCGGGTTCCGGCGACTGCCGTGGCGGCAGACGGCGGCGGACTGAGGTGATGACAATTTTCTAGCAACCAGTGAGACGATACGAGACCATAGGCTTTTCAATCACCCCATTCGGAGTCCGTTTGGTCTAGATACGAACCGAAATAAAAATATTATTTCATTTGAGTAGCTTTGGATGTTGATCAATAAAGGTCAAATACAATAAAATTTTGGCTATTATATTTAAAAAGATTATGGTTTCGGGGTCATCCATTACGAAAAGACCGTCCTCTGAGTGGATATGTGGAAGTACGCTGCGATTTAGGACATGTCAATTCACAAATGGAGCGTACACAAAGGGTTATGATGGTGATTATTTGCATACAAGAGGATTGCTTGTTATATTGGCAACATTTAGCTGGAATATCGAGGTGAGTTCATAGCCCCACTGTTTTTACATATTTCAATCATTTTGGGGGAAAAAGATCATGGATTTGATGATGATTGAAGCTCAAGCAACCATCAAGTAAGTTCATCTTCTTCACCTATACCTCCATCAATGGAGTTTTGGTGGGTTTTGGATAGAAAACCCAATTGGTGTGGTGATTCGGGTTTAATGTCGTTTATAAACCTTAATCTAGTATCACTAATGTTGGAGAATCATGTTTTACATGATTTTAACACCTAATTTGATGTTTGAAAAATTAGGGTTCTTGAGGTGAAATTGGGGAAAGGCGAAACAAATTACTAAAACTTAAACGGTTGAATCGGTGTTTGAGATTCATAAGAATCATGTGGGGTGTTAAAGGTGGGTTATTGGGTGTTTATAACCATGCCTAGATGCTAACGGTTGATTAAAACGACTGGGGTCGAGTCGGGAGGGTCGAAAAGACTGAAAACTGCAAAACTGGGTGTGCAGGCATGAGACCAACGTTTTGAACGCCGGTGGGCTTCTGGTGAACGCTAACTCAAACGCCAGTTGTTGAAATTGGCAATTTTTAGAAATTTGGGAAGTTAAACATATGCGGGTTGTTGTGCAATGTTATATCATTACTAATGGTTTATTTGTGGTGTTTTGATTGTAGAGAAAGCTCCGGTTTGATGTCTCGGGTCATTCTTCGTGTTGGTTGGATTCTCAATCTTTTGGATGGTTGTTAATGTTAGGAGTTATGACTCAATATTGGGAGTCACTTAACTCGTTTTAAACTACCTGTTGAATGTTGAAGCTTGTTGCTATTTTTGAATGTTGGTCGGTTGTTTAAACGAATTTATGTCATTATCGTTTTGTCGTATTTAACATATGGTGTTTGTCAAGAGTGTTCAATGGGAGCTACTTCTGTTATTTGATTTAGATTTTTAGTAATTGTATTTGATCAATCTTTAGATACACGATTTGGGTTATTTTTCCGGTTAGAATAGAATTAGATGAAATTGGTGGCCGGGTTTCATTCTCGCGAATTGATTGGTTGATTTGAAACAGAAAAATAGATATATAAGATTTTTCCGGCGAGAATATGTAGCTCTGGCAAGAATCCGATTTGGGGCTTTTCCATGAAAATCATATTTTCGGGCTCCTAGCGACACGTATAATCAATATGAAAGAGTTTGGTCGTGAAACGAAGATATTTTTCGGACACGTGCCGGGTTCCGGCCATTGCCGTGGCGGCAGACGGCGGCGGCAGACATAGGTGATGTCAATTTTCTAGCAACCAGTGAGACGATACGAGGCCATAGGGTTTTCAATCACCCAATTCAAAGTCCGTTTGGTCTAGATACGAACTGAAATAAAAATATTATTTCGTTTGAGTAGCTTTGGATGTTGATCGATAAAGGTCAAAGACAATCAAAATTTGGCTATTATATTTAAAAAGATTATGGTTTCGAGGGTCATCCATTACGAAAAGACCGTCATCTGAGTGGATATGTGGAAGTACGTTGCGATTTAGGACATGTCCATTCACAAATGGAGCGTACAGAAAGGGTTATGATGGTGATTATTTGCATACAGTAGTATTGCTTGTTATATTGGCAACATTTAGCTGGAATATCGAGGTGAGTTCATAGCCCCACTCTTTTTACATCTTTCAATCATTTTGGGGGAAGTATACATATAAACATTTTTATGAACATGATATGAGCATTTTACATGAAACATTCAAACATTGTTGTAAACATATTTTGAACACTGTGAGTTTCACAATCCCCTTTTTATTCATGCAATTTTTGGGGAAAAACATACTATTAAACGTTTTTTATGAACATATAAACATTTTGTAAACATAAGAACATTTTTGTTAAACATGAACATTTCTGTTAAACAAGAACATTTCTGTTAAACAAGAACATTTTTATCATGAACATAAAATGAACATTTTTGATAACTCAGATCATTTTTATTTTATATGAAACTTCTAATCATTTTAATGAACTTCTAAACATTTTTGTGATCATTGTACATTTTATCATGAACATGAAATGAACATCTTTGTATATATATAAGTAAGACAGAATTGATGAACATAGCCCACTTGTTTACATAACCATTAGCTCTTGTGAGCTGACGGATGTATGGGGCCGCCGGATGAATAGAATATTTGGATTTGTACGCCTCCTCAAGAATGGTAGTCAAGAAACTTGACAACCTAGGAATCCAAATCTTATCAAAGCACGTCCTGAACCCCAAGCTATTCTCCCCAAGCTTGTCTACATAAGGAACCATCTGTTCCTTCTGTAAATCCCCTCCGAGAGCTTTCACTTGAGCCTCTCGGATTTGGTTAACAAGAGATGAGGAGATAGTTATCTTAAAAGAGTTCACCTTAAGCGGTGTATGACTAGTCTTTCGACTAAGTGAATCCGCCACTACATCCGCCTTCCCCGGATGATAGAGTATTTCACAATCATAATCTTTGACCAATTCGAGCCACCTCCTTTTCTCATGTTGAGATCTTTTTGGACAAGGAAGTATTTAAGACTCTTATGATCCGTAAAGATTGTACAACGCACCCCATAATGATAATGCCTCCAGATTTTAAGGGCAAATACCACGGCTGCAAGCTCCAAGTCGTGGGTCGGATAATTCGCCTCATGAATCTTCAACTGTCTAGAAGCATAAGCAATCACCTTACCCTTTTGCATAAGGACACACCCCAGTCCGGAATGCGAGGCATCAGAATAAACAACAAAGTCCTCGGTCCCTTCTGGTAACGATAACACATTGCTCTGATACCAAGTTGTAACACCCTAAAAATTTCAACCAAATTTTAACTTTATAAAACACGCGGAAGTAGGTCCCATTGAACACTCTTGACAAACACCATATGTTAAATACGACAAAACGACAATGACATAAATTCGTTTAAACAACCGACCAACATTCAAAAATAGCAACAAGCTTCAACATTCAACAGGTAGTTTAAAACGAGTTAAGTGACTCCCAATATTGAGTCATAACTCCTAACATTAACAACCATCCAAAAGATTGAGAATCCAACCAACACGAAGAATGACCCGAGACATCAAACCGGAGCTTTCTCTACAATCAAAACACCACAAATAAACCATTAGTAATGATATAACATTGCACAACAACCCGCATATGTTTAACTTCCCAAATTTCTAAAAATTGCCAATTTCAACAACTGGCGTTTGAGCTAGCGTTCACCAGAAGCCCACCGGCGTTCAAAACGTTGGTCTCATGCCTGCACACCCAGTTTTGCAGTTTTCAGTCTTTTCGACCCTCCCGACTCGACCCCAGTCGTTTTAATCAACCGTTAGCATCTAGGCATGGTTATAAACACCCAATAACCCACCTTTAACACCCCACATGATTCTTATGAATCTCAAACACCGATTCAACCGTTTAAGTTTTAGTAATTTGTTTCGCCTTTCCCCAATTTCACCTCAAGAACCCTAATTTTTCAAACATCAAATTAGGTGTTAAAATCATGTAAAACATGATTCTCCAACATTAGTGATACTAGATTAAGGTTTATAAACGACATTAAACCCGAATCACCACACCAATTGGGTTTTCTATCCAAAACCCACCAAAACTCCATTGATGGAGGTATAGGTGAAGAAGATGAACTTACTTGATGGTTGCTTGAGCTTCAATCATCATCAAATCCATGATCTTTTTCCCCCAAAATGATTGAAATATGTAAAAACAGTGGGGCTATGAACTCACCTCGATATTCCAGCTAAATGTTGCCAATATAACAAGCAATCCTCTTGTATGCAAATAATCACCATCATAACCCTTTGTGTACGCTCCATTTGTGAATTGACATGTCCTAAATCGCAGCGTACTTCCACATATCCACTCAGAGGACGGTCTTTTCGTAATGGATGACCCCGAAACCATAATATTTTTAAATATAATAGCCAAAATTTTATTGTATTTGACCTTTATTGATCAACATCCAAAGCTACTCAAACGAAATAATATTTTTATTTCGGTTCGTATCTAGACCAAACGGACTCCGAATCGGGTGATTGAAAAGCCTATGGTCTCGTATCGTCTCACTGGTTGCTAGAAAATTGTCATCACCTCAGTCCGCCGCCGCCGTCTGCCGCCACGACAGTGGCCGGAACCCGGCACGTGTCCGAAAAATATCTCCGTTTCATGACCAAACTATTTCGTATGGATTATACGTGTTGCTAGGAGCCCGAAAATATGATTTTCATGGAAAAGCCCCAAATCGGATTCTTGCCAGAGCTACGTATTCTCGTCGGAAAAATCTTATATATCTATTTTTCTGTTTCAAATCAATCAATCAATTCGAGGGAATGAAACCCGACCACCAATTTCATCTAATTCTATTCTAACCGGAAAAATAACCCAAATCGTGTATCTAAAGATTGATCAAATACAATTACTAAAAATCTAAATCAAATAATGGAACTCACCCTAATCACTGGGAACCGCCTGCTACCACCACTGTTAACCACCACTGCCATCATCCTCGCCACTACTAAAACACCACAATTTGTTGTCACTTTTATTAGGTAATGATTACCTATCTCGAGTAGGGATTTCCAACTAGTGTATATTATTTATATGAATACTGTGTTTCTCAGTTAACCGTCTACTTTCGTATAATAAGCATATTTAAATATTCAGATTCAAATATAATATAAAATTTCTTTTGATTTAATTCAAAATATGAATATTTATATTCATATATTTTTATACGAATTCATTTATACAAAATATATACCGATGTTAATTATCAAACTTTTTAGTCGGTATTATTTTAATAAAGATCCAAATGTGCTTTTGTCCATGATATATTTATACCAACTATGTTTGTAATCCAAAATGTCCCATCGTTTGAGTTTCTTAACTTGTCTATCCACAATTTCAATTGGCTCCTCCAAAAAATGTAGTTCGTTATCAATCTGGACTTCTGCTAAAGGTATAATCAAAGTATCATCAGATAAGCATTTATTTAAGTTGGATACATGAAAGGTATTATGAATTCCACTTAATTCTAGAGGCAAATTGAGTTTATAAGCTATTGGTCCAATCCTACTCTCAATTTCAAATGGACCAACTATTGTTGTAAGAAATTCAACTAACGGCAAATGAGTATCCCAATTTCCACCAAAATCTATTATGCATGCTCTAAGCATATCTTCTAGAGTTTGAATGGTTCTTTCACTTTGGCCATCTGTTTGAGGATGATAAGCCGTACTTATATCTAATCTAGTCCCCAACGCTTTTTGAAGTGATTGCCAAAAACGTGATGTGAACTTGCTATCTTTATAAGATATTATAGAAATTGGCACTCCATGTCTAACAACAATTTCATTTACATAAGTTCATGCTAACTTCTCCATTTTATAATCTTCACGGATGGGTAAGAAATGTGCCGATTTAGTTAATCTAACGACAATAACCCAAATTGCATCGTGGCCATTGGATGTTTTAGGTAACTTTGTTACAAAATCCATTGTAATTTGATCCCACTTCCATATAGGGATTTCTGGTTGTTGTAGACATCCGGATGACTTTTGATATTCTGCATTGACTTTTGAACATGTAAGACATTTACCAACATACAAGGCAATAGACCTTCTCATATCAGACCACCAATAATGCAATTTCAAATCTTTATATATTTTATCACTTCCTGGATGTACTGAATATTTGGATTTGTGGGCTTCATCCAAAATTAATTTTCTTAGTTTATAATTATTTGGAATCCATATTCTATGCTTGAATTTTAGAACTCCATTATCTGTGGATTCCAATTTTCCTTCCAATCCCCATAAGAATTCATTCTTTATATTCTTAGTCTTGAAAGCTTCAATTTGTGCATTTCGGATTTGAGCAATGAGATTTAACTGTACATTCATTCTCAATGCACGCACTCGAATTGGTTTAACTTTTTCTTTGCGACTTAAAGCGTCTGCTACTAAATTTGCTTTTCCTGGGTGATATCGGATTTCACAATCATAATCGTTTAACAACACCACCCATCTTCTCTGTCGCATGTTCAACATTTTCTGATCTAAAATATGTTCGAGACTTTTATGATCGGTATAAATGACGCATTTAGTACCATACAGATTATGTCTCCAAATTTGTAAGGCCCCGAACCCGGGAGGCCTCACGTATTGGATTTACTCATCAACACATAGCACTTTAAACATAAGATATTCATTAACACAGCGGAAACGATTTAAAATCTCAACATACACAGCGGAAACATAACACATGTCTAATACAATTTGTCTTTAACAACATCAAATTAAAACATAACATAAACATAATCGGGATGCCAGACACTGATCTTCGGGTAACTCTTCTCGCTAAGCCAAGCATCCACATCCATCAACTACACCTGCACTTAACTGATATGCATACTAAAAATCAGCAACGCTGAGTGAGTTCTAACGTTTACTTTAAATCGATTTTTTTACAAAAGATTTACTAGTACATACATACTGCCTTTAAGGCAAAACTTTACATACTTCACTTTTCAAAAATAGTTTAAAACATTCATAAGGTATCCGTCAATTCCTTGTCACTGTTGGTACTACCCTCGTGATCAATACCGCTTAACCGTCAATTCTTATCACTGCTGGTATTGTCCTCGTGATCAGTACCACTTACCGTCAATTCCTTGTCACTACTGGTATTATCCTCGTGATCAATACCGCTTAGCATGATGTTGTCCTCGTGATCAACAACTGGTATTGTCCTCGTGATCAATACCACTTAGCATAGTTGGGTCCTCGTGACCCATTGATGTTGTCCTCGTGATCAACACCACATGACACGATGCTGTCCTCGTGATCAACACCGGGTATTGTCCTCATGATCAATACCGCTTAACTGGTACATGGGGGATTGCGTAGTCCCCCGAGCAACCGTCGTCACTCATCCCAATTGTATAACTGTTAACGAGCCATCAAGACTCTTACTAATGGGTAGAACCCATATCTGACATCTTGTATAAGTAACATCTGTCCCAAGGACCTTTACAAACTGGTACACATTCCCGAAGGAAATCTGTTCACTTTACTGTTCATAAAACTTTCTGTAAATCTTGTTCATAACTTTCATATATAATTTGACTTTGTTTATGTATATAAAATATAGTAAACGCTTGCCATAAAATATAACTTGCTTACTGAAAACATACTAGCACATATATCATGCCTTTGTTTATGTATATAGAAATATAGTAAACGCTTGCCATAATATAGATATACTTTCCTCAAAACGTACTTTTGCCTCTTTTAAACTTTTCACTAAAACATAGCTTTTCCTTTCAGTTTATAATTTATAAAATATAATAAAAGCTTTACACTAAGTATGCACACCACCCCTAAAGCAGGCAAAAAGGGGGGATTAGAACTCACCTGGTATCTTAACTTCAATGGTCAACCGGATCTAACACAATCTGAACAATCATAACAATAGACACGTATCAGACTTAACTCGACGCTAAATGGTTTCACTATTTCTGGCTAGGCGAACATACTAACTTCACTAATCCAGCTATATATACCCATAGACATGATGCCTGCACATTTGGCAAGTGCGCAGAGCCTTGTTCTTGCGTACTTGATAAGTACGCAGGCTTTGCTTCTTGCGTACTTGATAAATACGTAGACTTTGCTTCATGCGTACTTGATAAATACGCAGGCTTTGCTTCATGCGCACTTGATAAATACGCAGACTTTGCTTCATGCGTACTTGATAAATACGCAGGCTTTGCTTAATGCGTACTTGATAAGTACGCAGGATCCTCTTCATGCGTACTTGGTAAGTACGTAGGATCTGCTTCCCCGCAAAAACCCCAACTTTCGCATTCGGGTCTGATCACGTCAAGATCCCGAACTTGTTTACATTCAAAACTTTTGCTTTTCATTAAGGAACTCAAATCTATGTTTTTCTTCCCGTTTCATCCGTAAAAACGTTACTTTTTCCTCAAAAACTCGAAAAACCCAAAAACGAACAAAAAATCAGATCTAGGAGAATCGGTTACCTGTAAACGCTTCTTCTTCACAGCTAATCGTTCCAGATACGTATGCCTACGGTCCTATGAGATCAGATTCTAAACCGAGACTTTCTCTCTAGACTCTCTCTCACTTTCTCTCTCTAGAAATCCAGAAATGATGTTGGAAGTGAGGGTTTTGGGCTGGTCTTGAGGCTTATAAGGGCCCAAACCCTTGCCCTTTCGACCCGTATACCCCGGCCCAAGCCCGCTTCCATTCTTTTCTTATTTAAGTTTTTAATTCTCGTGAATTATTTCGCGCTCCAAAACTCGGGCTGTTACAAGTCTACCCTCCTTACAATAGGTTTCGTCCTCGAAACCTGCCATAAGCTATACTGATAGCAAATCACAGAATGGGTGGCATAAACCGTAGCTATGCAAGGCAGCTTGGTCATGAAGGCCATTATGATTAACTACCCCTGAGGGTCTAATCAAGGAAATATCTAGTTCTAAGGCTTCTAAGATGATGGGGCTAACTAATCATTTAAGGAAATAATAACATAAACTTGGCATATCACGAATAAGAGTTTGCAACGTACCTTACTGAGTCATCTGGTAAGCCCTTGCTGTAGCCTTGTTGATGTAAGGTTCCTTCTCTGCACCCTTACCCTTTCCGGATCCTCCCGCTTCCGACTCTTTGTGCTTTCTACAGTCTCTGCTCAAATGCCCCGGCTCTCCACAGTTGTGGCACCTAGACTTCACCGGGCACTCACGTGATTGGTGTCCAAACTTGCCACACTTAAAGCATCCCGCCTGCCCAGCTCTGCACTCTCCTCCGTGCCTTTTCCCACATTTTTCACACAGACCCTCTGCTTCTAACCTTGATCTCCTATCACTAGGACCCTGAAGGTCCTCCCCAGTCCGTTTAGCCGCTTGTTTCTTAGGTGCTTCAGAAATGACTTCTGAGGCAATGTCATCATAGACAACTCCGCTCAGAACAACCACCGACTCAAAGGTACTCGGTGTATTGGCCTTTACAAAGGTACGTATCTTTGGAGGCAACCCTTGAACATAATAATGAATCCTCCTCTCCTCTGTGGTTACAAGATGAGGCACTAGGCGTGCCAGTTCGTTGTACTTGGATGTATATTGTCTGTGAGTCATGAGTCCGGCTTGCAACGTCAGGAACTCTCTCTCCACCTTGTGGACTTCATTCTTGGGGCAGAACTTCTCAATTACTAGCGCTTTCAGATCACTCCACCTCATTAGCTCAACTGCTCGGTCACCTTTAGCCTGTTTCACAGTCTCCCTCCAGTGTGCTGCCTCTCCCTTCAGTGACTTATCTGCGAACATGACCGCTTGATCCGGTCGGCAGTCACTGAGGCGGATGGTGGTTTCCATGCCATTGATCCAATCTAAAGTATTAGCTGCTTCTTTCTCCCCAGTTAGGTCAAGGGGATCACAACCACGAAATGCCTTGTAATTGCATCCGCGAGTAGGCGGTGCAACATTCTCCACCAGAACTGGTCCTCCCATGGCTGGAAGCACCACTGGCCCTTCAGTGGCTAGGATTACGTTGGGGTTTTCCTTGGCCTTCCTTAACGCTTCGTCTAGTATGGCTGGTAAGGTTTCCTTCAGCAGCCGGGTAAACTCACGGCCAAGAGCTGCTTGTAAGTCTGGTTCAAACTCAAACGGTTGGTCATCTCCTTCCGCATGCTCAACATTGTGCTGACTGACTACTGTATTAGTATGGGTAGTGCGAACACTCCCCTCAATCTCTTGGTTGGTTCTAGCTCCACTGTGGCGGCCTGTACGCCCACCACGTCTTCCTCCTCCACCCCCTCTAGTTCCCCCACGTCTAGCCATTTCTAATTGAAAGATAGAGAACAAAGGATTTAATTTCAGCATGCTAGGGAATATGTAGAACACAATAAGTAAGGTAAGATGTTAATATACACTGGCCATCTGCAATTAACCATTACATCACTTCTTGTTTTCTATTTATTCGATTTCATGATTCCACTAAAGTCTCTATTCTTATCTTGACACTGTAAAACAAGGAAAGAAACTTTACTTACTATACGCATCTGGTGATTTGGCTTGAGTTACCCGTTACTGGCATCCGCTACTTGGTCCCATTCTCTGTTTAAGTCTGGACATCGGGGATGTCCAAATCTCTCAAACTATGGCTCTGATACCAACTTGTAAGGCCCCGAACCCGGGAGGCCTCACGTATTGGATTTACTCATCAACACATTGCACTTTAAACATAAGATATTCATTAACACAGCGGAAACAATTTAAAATCTCAACATACGCAGCGGAAACATAAACATGTCTAATAAAATTTGTCTTTAACAACATCAAATTAAAACATAACATAAACATAATCGGGATGCCAGACACTGATCTTCGGGTAACTCTTCTCGCTAATCCAAGCATCCACATCCATCAACTACACCTGCACTTAACTCATATGCATACTAAAAATCAGCAACGCTGAGTGAGTTCTAACATTAACTTTAAATCGATTTTTTTACAAAAGATTTACTAATACATACATACTGCCCTTAAGGCAAAACTTTACATACTTCACTTTTCAAAAATAGTTTAAAACATTCATAAGGTATCCGTCAATTCCTTGTCACTGTTGGTACTGCCCTCGTGATCAATACCGCTTAACCGACAATTCTTATCACTGTTGGTATTGTCCTCGTGATCAGTACCACCTACCGTCAATTCCTTGTCACTACTGGTATTGTCCTCGTGATCAATACCGCTTAGCATGATGTTGTCCTCGTGATCAACAACTGGTATTCTCTTCGTGATCAATACCACTTAGCATAGTTGGGTCCTCGTGACCCATTGATGTTGTCCTCGTGATCAACACCACATGACACGATGTTATCCTTGTGATCAACACCGGGTATTGTCCTCGTGATCAATACCGCTTGACTGGTACATGGGGGATTGCGTAGTCCCCCGAGCAACCGCCGTCACTCATCCCAATTGTACAACTGTTAACGAGCCATCAAGACTCTTACTAATGGGTAGAACCCATATCTGACATCTTGTATAAGTAACATCTGTCCCAAGGACCTTTACAAACTGGTACACATTCCCGAAGGAAAGCTGTTCACTTTACTGTTCATAAAACTTTCTGTAAATCTTGTTCATAACTTTCATATATAATATGCCTTTGTTTATGTATATAAAATATAGTAAACGCTTGCCATAAAATATAACTTGCTTACTGAAAACATACTAGCACATTTATCATGCCTTTGTTTATGTATATAGAAATATAGTAAACGCTTGCCCTAATATAGATATACTTTCCTCAAAACGTACTTTTGCCTCTTTTAAACTTTTCACTAAAACATAGCTTTTCCTTTCTGTTTATAATATATAAAATATAATAAACGCTTTACAATAAGTATGCACACCACCCCTAAAGCAGGCAAAAAGGGGGATTAGAACTCACCTGGTATCTTAACTGCAATGGTCTACTGGATCTAACACAATCTGAACAATCATAACAATAGACACGTATCAGACTTAACTCGACGCTAAATGGTTTCACTATTTCTGGCTAGGCGAACATACTGACTTCACTAATCCAGCTATATATACCCATAGACCTGATGTCTGCGCACTTGGCAAGTGCGCAGAGCCTTGTTCTTGCGTACTTGATAACTACGCAGGCTTTGCTTCTTGCGTACTTGATAAATACGTAGACTTTGCTTCATGCGTACTTGATAAATACGCAGGCTTTGCTTCATGCGCAATTGATAAATACGCAAACTTTGCTTCATGCGTACTTGATAAATACGCATACTTTGCTTCATGCGTACTTGGTAAGTACGCAGGATCTACTTCCCCGCAAAAACCCTAACTTTCGCATTCGGGTCTAATCACGTCAAGATCCCGAACTTGTTTACATTCAAAACGTTTGCTTTTCATTAAGGAACTCAAATCTATGTTTTTCTTCCCGTTTCATCCATAAAAAAGTTACTTTTTCCTCCAAAACCCGAAAAACCCAAAAACGAACAAAAACTCAGATATAGGAGAATCGGTTACCTGTAAACGCTTCTTCTTCACAGCTAATCGTTCCAGATACGTATGCCTACGGTCCTATGAGCTCAGATTCGAAAACCAATACTTTCTCTCTAGACTCTCTCTCACTTTCTCTCTCTAGAAATCCGGAAATGATGTTGGAAGTGAGGGTTTTGGGCTGGTCTTGAGGCTTATAAGGGCCCAAACTCTTGCCCTTTCGACCAGTATACTCCGGCCCAAGCCCGCTTCCCTTCTTTTCTTATTTAAGTTTTTAATTCTCGTGAATTATTTCGCGCTCCAAAACTCGGGCTGTTACAATTTTTTAAGTGCAAACACTACTGCTCCCAATTCTAGATCATGAGTAGTGTAATTTTTCTAATGCACCTTGAGTTGACGAGATGCATATATATACATAGGTGAAATATGTATATAATGGTGGCATACATGATTGTAACATGTATGCAAAAGGCGAAACAAATTCCTACCAAAGCCCCGCATAAGCAAGCCAAACTACTCATGCCCTATAACCGTAGGCTCATAAAGATGGAAACATGAATTACGTATGTGATTATGTGCAAATTAGAACGTAGGAATTGTATGCATATTTTGTGCAGTTCATTAGAACTTTTTTGTTCATAATAAATAGAACATAAATTTTTATCACTCGTGGATCGTCGTATGTATGCTCGACTTCACGTGTCGGTTATCAGAGCCATTGGTTATATGGAATTGGGTTTTATTTAAAATGAAAACCTAGTCTTTAACCGTAGGCTCATAAAGATGGAAACATGAATAAAGGCTCATAAAGATGGAAACATGAATTACGTATGTGATTATGTACAAATTAGAACGTAGGAATTGTATTCATATTTTATGCAGTTCATTAGAACTTGTTTGCTCATAAGCAATTAGAACACGTTTGCTCATAATAAATAGAACATAAATTTTTATCACTCGTGTTATGGTCATAGTATTTGAAAACATATTTTGCTAATAGTATTTGAAATGGTTGATAAATTTTTGAGAACACGAAATATGAGTGATCATATTATTTAAGACATGCTTGATCATATTATTTTGAAACATGATTATTATCATTTATGACATGATTTGATCATCACATTTTGGAACATAGTTTATTTGAAATATATGTGCATTAATTAATATTTTGAAACAGAAATCATTTGAAACATTATTTGTGACACCCGACATTTCAGGTTAATATCCGTACACGATATAAACGAGTTTATATTATATTTATGTTCGTGATTTACCTAATTGCATAAATTAGGACATTAAAGTCTAAGAAAAGCCGTACATTGTCTCATCTTATATTTTGGTAATTCTAGGAATTACCAGTTTATATCGCAAATGACCAGAAAAATATATAGGCATATATATTTCACAAACTTTACGGGGAACAGTAAATTATTTTTAGAATAAAATTATAATACCGTGGGGAAACTAAACCGAATTAAGTTACCCTTTTTAAAACTATAATTGATATTAATACCATTAATAAACTAATACTTAAAAACTAATTATAAGCTCCCAAACCACTTTTTGACTTTCTCGACCAAAATCCCAGGGAATACTCCATTCCCACTCCCTGCGACCCATATCCCATACCATATCTGTGAGAAAACTCAGATATAACCCATACCCCCTTTCAATCAAAAGTCTCACTAAACCCTTTTATCACTCATTTTCTTACGGCAAACATCCCATTTCTCTCCAATTCGAAGTCCAGTTTTAAGGCAAAATCCTTCACGAATTCGGTGTTTTAAGAATAATTTCAAGTGTTTCTGAAAAGAGTTTAGCAAAAGATTCAAGATCATTCTCTGTTTTCTCTCATCATCTTCATCTCTGTTTTAAGGTAAAAACTCAATACTATCTACAATATTTTCTTTTAAAACCATAGCTAAGCATACAAAATATTCAAACGCAAGTAAGATAACAAGAAAAATGTGTCGAATTCAGGTTTAAAACATAAAAATATGCAGGACTGATTCTGTCAATCAGAATTGCAGTAATCGAAACTATAGTTTCGATACCTGTTTCTCAATCGAAACTAGGAGTTTCGATACCAGTTTGATCGAAACTAGGAGTTTCGATACCTATTTGATCGAAACTAGGAGTTTCGATACCTGTTTACTCAATCGAAACTAGGTAGTTTCGATAGCTATTATTCAATCGAAACTAGGAGTTTCGACACCTAGGACTTAATCGAAACTAGATAGTTTCGATACCCAGTTTGCTTAATCGAAACAAGGTAGTTTCGACATCTATTCTGTTCTGTCCTGTTCAATCGAAACTAGGTAGTTTTGATACCTGGTCATCAGTCCCATTTAGCAGTAACTTAGAACTGTTTTTACTACAAAACAAGTGTTGAACAACTAAGAAGATATTTTAAACAAACACAACCAGATTTACAAAGTCGGTGAACAATTTGCAATATGAGACATTCGGTCTTAACACAATTTACCCTTTCGTATTTAGGGTACAAATAGTCAAGTTGACTAGAACAAATATCGTTACAAGCATACACAAACTCAAGGTGAGTTTCACGGCCCCTTTTTACTGTTTTGTACTATTTGGGGGAAGAACATACTTATAACTATTTTTATATGATAACAAGAAAACAAGACCCGACCTTTATGTATGCATGAGTGAACACATTTGGAGCTCGTAAAGTCCCCTGACCATCATATTTATAACCATTAGCTATAGATTAGCCTGAGATTCTATGAATAGTACTATTGGGTCTGACACCCCCCGGTCATGGTTAGTCGCGCTAACCATGGGTCCCTCTGGCCAAATGACTGCATAGTGTTCTAATATTGCTCGTGAGGTACGAGTGAGGGGCAAAACACCTGGTCTTGGTTTGGTTATGCCTCATGTATGTACATATTATTTGTATTCCTAGCTAGTTTACAAATGGGTCAAACATTACTTGTTTTGTTTATCATATACGTAAAGATCATTTTCATGCAATTGGTTTGCTCATTGTATTCATATATAAAACCTGTGAACTCACCAACCTAGTGTTGACATTTTCAAGTATGTTTTTCAGGAAACTGAACGTGATAGCAAGGGTAATACTACGTAGGGTTCATGCATACACGGTGGATACAACTTTTGAAGATTTTTCTTGTATAACCCATAATGTTCGGGTCATATTTGCAAAATCTTAATATTTTGTAACTTCAAATACTATTTTTGGGCTGTAAAACCTTAAATTTAATTCATGTATCCAGTTGTATGTATGCGTTTGCAATAATTATATGCTTTGAAAAACCATGAACGTCGCGCCTCGCGTTTCCGCCTTGGCGGGGTGTGACAGATTGGTATCATAGCCATTGATTATAGCGAACTAGGAGTCTAAAAATTGAACCTAGTCTATAATTTAAATGACTCACTAAGACGTTTTTCATTGCATATGCATATCATAACTTATCATCATATTGTACCGATATCGTAGACACTGAACATCGTCACACACTAACCCCATTTCGACTTCAGACCCATGGCACCCAAAAGAAGGACACCGCGTGACACTACTGGTGAAAACAACACGACGATTTCTGCAGAAGTTGAGCAACTCATATCACAACGTGTAGCCGCCGCCTTGGAGCAGTACGAAGCCAATCGGAATAACGTCGGAGGAAATGGTAGTGGTAGCGGAGGAGTTGCAGGAGGCAGTGGCACTGCTGGAGGTTCTGGAGGTAACAGAATGTGTAATCACCTCTGTAACACAGTCACGATCTAAGTTAGCAACATTATTAAAAATATTGACTTGTGACCCTACAGATACTTCGAGCAAGAAGTGCACTTATAAGGCTTTTCTATCCTGCAACCCTCGCAACTTCAATGGCACCGAGGGTGCAGTAGGCCTGATGAGGTGGATTGAAAAGATGGAATCTGTGATTGATATTAGTGAATGCACAGCCGACTGTATGGTGAAATATGCCACTTGCACACTTGCTGACAAAGCATTAACCTGGTGGAATTCTCAGATGAAAACATTGGGAAGACAGACTGCCTACCAGCTATCTTGGGATGATCTGAAGACCATGATGATCGAGGAGTACTGTCCTCGAAATGAATTGCAGAAAATCAAAACTGAAATGTGGAACCTTCAAATGATAGGAGATGATGTGGCTGGTTACACTGACAGGTTCAATGAACTAGCAATCTTGGTGCCACACATGGTCACGCCAGAGTACAAAAAGGTTGAAAGATACTTGTGGGGTCTCGCACCTCAAATTCGTAGTATGGTGACTTCGTCGAACCCCATGGATACCAAGAGTGCCATAGTCTTAGCCTACAAACTAAGGGATGATGTTGTTCGTAATGGTTTGTTCGAGAAAAAGGAAACTGAGGAAAGAAAGTTAGGAGAAAAGAGGAAATGGGTGGGAAAACCAAATAACCAATTTAGGAATCAAGCCTATAAGAGACAAGAGACTGTGAAAGCTTTTGCTGCTAACGCTGTGGAGAAAAGGGGTTATGCTGGCCCCCAACCGAGGTGTGATAAGTGCGGGTATCATCATGTGGGGAAATGCACTCAATGTGAAAGGTGTAGAAAGTTTGGGCATCGAGCGCAGACATGTCGACTCAATGCCAACCCCACCGATAAGATTAAGCAAGGATGCTACGAATGTGGAGATCTGAAGCACTACAGGAAAGATTGCCCCAAGTTGAATAATCAGAATAACAATCAGGCCCGAGGAAGAGCGTTCGTGATGGGAGCTGGGGACGCACGCCAGGACCCTGACATTGTCACTGGTATGTTCCTGATAAACAATCATTATGCTTCTATACTTTTCGATACGGGTGCTGATATGAGTTTCGTGTCAAATGACTTTAAGTCCCTACTTGGTATTAAGCCCAGCAAACTAGACCAAAATTATACAATTGAATTAGCAAACGGGAAATTAATTAAAACCGAAGAAGTCATTCAGGGTTGTACTCTATGTTTGGAAGACCACACCTTTAGTATAGACCTGTTACCTATTGACTTGGGAAGCTTTGACGTTATTATTGGTATGGATTGGTTGTCGAAGAATCACGCCGAGATCGTTTGTTTTGAGAAGATTGTTCATATTCCTCTCCCAAACGGAGAAATTCTTTCGGTACAAGGTGAGAAAAGTGGAGTGACATTGAAGATGATAAACTGCATGAAAGCTCGTAGGTACCTACGTAAAGGCTATTGCGTATTCCTAGCTCACGTCATCGAGAAGAAACCCGAGAAACGTCGACTTGAAGACATACCAATCGTTAAGGATTACCCCGAAGTTTTTCCTGAAGACTTACCTGGATTACCACCACCTAGGCAAGTCGAATTCCGAATCGACTTAGTACCAGGAGCCGCCCCGGTTGCACGGTCACCGTATCGACTAGCACCTTCCGAGATGCAGGAATTATCTAATCAACTGCAAGAATTGCTTGATAAAGGTTTCATAAGACCGAGTTTCTCACCCTGGGGAGCTCCGGTCTTGTTCGTAAAGAAAAAGGATGGAACCTTTAGGATGTGTATTGATTACCGAGAGTTAAACAATCTTACAATCAAAAACCGATATCCACTTCCTCGAATAGACGATTTGTTCGATCAACTACAAGGTTCTAGCTTCTATTCTAAAATTGATCTACGATCAGGGTATCATCAACTAAAAATTCAGGAAGAAGATATACCAAAAACGGCTTTTAGGACTCGTTACGGTCACTACGAGTTCCTAGTTATGCCATTTGGTTTGACGAACGCACCAGCTGTTTTCATGGATCTCATGAACCGCGTATGCAAGCCATACTTGGATAAATTCGTGATAGTATTTATTGATGACATATTAATATATTCACGAACCAAGGAGGAACATGAACATCATTTGAAATTAATCTTAGAACTACTCAGGAATGAGAAGCTTTATGCTAAATTCTCAAAGTGTGAGTTTTGGATCCGAGAAGTGCATTTTCTTGGACATGTCATCAACAAGGAAGGAATTCACGTCGATCCATCCAAGATTGAAGCTATCAAAAACTGGGAAGCACTAAGAACTCCGACTGAAGTGCGTCAATTTCTGGGTTTGGCAGGCTATTACAGGCGATTCAACGAGAATTTTTCAAAGATAACCTTGCCTTTGACCACGTTAACTCAAAAAGTTTGATTGGACTAATAAACAAGAATCAGCTTTTCAATTACTGAAGCAGAAGCTGTGTAGTGCACCGATCTTATCCCTTCCTGAGGGAATCGACAACTTTGTCGTATACTGCGATGCATCACACCAAGGACTTGGTTGTGTGTTAATGCAAAGAGACAAGGTCATCACTTATGCCTCACGACAACTAAAAGTGCACGAAAAGAATTATACGACCCATGACTTGGAGTTGGGCGCAGTTGTGTTTGCACTCAAGATTTGGAGACATTATCTTTACGGTACAAGATGCACTATCTTTACTGATCACAAGAGTCTTCAACATATCTTCGATCAAAAGGAACTCAACATGAGACAACGTCGTTGGGTAGAGCTACTGAATGATTACGACTGTGATATCAAGTATCACCCTGGTAAAGCCAATGTCGTAGCAGACGCCTTAAGTCGCAAGGATCGAGTTAAAACTCTTCGTGTTCGTGCTCTAGGATTAACAATTCATACGAGTCTTACTACTCAAATCCGAATGGCACAACAAGAAGCAATTAAGGAAAAGAACATCCAAAATGAAGCACTACGTGGAATGATCAAACAATTGGAGACGAAATCAGATGACACTCTATACTTCATGAATAGAACTTGGGTGCCATGTTTTGGTAACTTACGGAAGTTGGTTATGGACGAAGCCCACAATTCCAGGTACTCCATTCACCCAGGATCAGATAAGATGTATAAGGATCTAAAAGAATTATATTGGTGGCCCAATATGAAAGGAGATATTGCTATTTATGTCGGTAAATGCCTGACGTGTTCAAAAGTAAAAGCCGAACATCAGAAACCGTCGGGATTGTTACAACAACCCGAGATACCTCAATGGAAATGGGAACAGATTTCTATGGATTTCATCACGAAATTACCCAAGACGTCCAGTGGTTATGATACCATATACCGTTTAACGAAATCTGCTCACTTTCTGCCAATTAAAGAAACCGACAAAACATAGAAACTTACAAGACTCTACATTAAAGAAATTGTGGCAAGACAAGGAGTGCCAGTTTCTATTATCTCTGATAGGGATAGTCGTTTTGTGTCAAGAATTTGGAGGTCGTTACAAGAAGCCTTAGGCACGCGCCTAGACATGAGCACAGCCTACCATCCACAAACGGACGGTCAAAGTGAAAGGACTATCCAAACATTAGAAGATATGTTCCGTGCGTGTGTAATTGATTTCGGAGGAAATTGGGATACTCATTTACCGTTGGCGGAGTTTTCCTATAATAACAGTTACCACATAAGCATCAAGGCAGCTCCGTTTGAAGCTTTATATGGTCGTAAATGCCGCTCACCGCTATGTTGGGCGGAAGTTGGTGAAAAACAATTGACAGGCCCTGAGATTGTCCAGGAAACCACTGATAAGATCTTCAAAATTAAGGACCGTCTGATAGCTGCTCGAGACAGACAAAAGAGCTATGCTGATAACAGACGGAAACCGTTAGAATTTCAAATTGGTGACCGAGTAATGTTAAAAGTCTCACCATGGAAAGGCGTTGCAAGGTTTGGTAACCGTGGTAAGCTCAACCCTAGATACGTTGGACCTTTTGAAATACTGGCTAGGGTTGGCCCTGTAGCTTACAAGCTCAAGTTGCCACAAGAACTAAGCAATGTACATGATACGTTTCACGTATCAAATCTCAAGAAGTGTTTATCAGACGAGACGCTAATTATACCGCCTGACGAGATTCACATTGATGATAAACTTCATTTCATCGAGGAACCGATTGAGATTACAGATTGGAAAGTACAAAGACTGAGACGCAGTCGAATCAAACTGGTTAAAGTACGTTGGAACTCAAAACGTGGTCCCGAGTATACATGGGAACGAGAGGATCAAATGAAGATGAAATACCCCTCCTTGTTTAAGGATGCATCAGTTCAAGATGGCACGAATTGAATTTCGGGACGAAATTCTTTTAACATATGGAGAATGTGACACCCGACATTTCAGGTTAATATCCGTACACGATATAAACGAGTTTATATTATATTTATGTTCGTGATTTACCTAATTGCATAAATTAGGACATTAAAGTCTAAGAAAAGCCGTACATTGTCTCATCTTATATTTTGGTAATTCTAGGAATTACCAGTTTATATCGCAAATGACCAGAAAAATATATAGGCATATATATTTCACAAACTTTACGGGGAACAGTAAATTATTTTTAGAATAAAATTATAATACCGTGGGGAAACTAAACCGAATTAAGTTACCCTTTTTAAAACTATAATTGATATTAATACCATTAATAAACTAATACTTAAAAACTAATTATAAGCTCCCAAACCACTTTTTGACTTTCTCGACCAAAATCCCAGGGAATACTCCATTCCCACTCCCTGCGACCCATATCCCATACCATATCTGTGAGAAAACTCAGATATAACCCATACCCCCTTTCAATCAAAAGTCTCACTAAACCCTTTTATCACTCATTTTCTTACGGCAAACATCCCATTTCTCTCCAATTCGAAGTCCAGTTTTAAGGCAAAATCCATCACGAATTCGGTGTTTTAAGAATAATTTCAAGTGTTTCTGAAAAGAGTTTAGCAAAAGATTCAAGATCATTCTCTGTTTTCTCTCATCATCTTCATCTCTGTTTTAAGGTAAAAACTCAATACTATCTACAATATTTTCTTTTAAAACCGTAGCTAAGCATACAAAATATTCAAACGCAAGTAAGATAACAAGAAAAGTGTGTCGAATTCAGGTTTAAAACATAAAAATATGCAGGACTGATTCTGTTAATCAGAATTGCAGTAATCGAAACTATAGTTTCGATACCTGTTTCTCAATCGAAACTAGGAGTTTCGATACCAGTTTGATCGAAACTAGGAGTTTCGATACCTATTTGATCGAAACTAGGAGTTTCGATACCTGTTTACTCAATCGAAACTAGGTAGTTTCGATAGCTATTATTCAATCGAAACTAGGAGTTTCGACACCTAGGACTTAATCGAAACTAGATAGTTTCGATACCCAGTTTGCTTAATCGAAACAAGGTAGTTTCGACATCTATTCTGTTCTGTCCTGTTCAATCGAAACTAGGTAGTTTTGATACCTGGTCATCAGTCCCATTTAGCAGTAACTTAGAACTGTTTTTACTACAAAACAAGTGTTGAACAACTAAGAAGATATTTTAAACAAACACAACCAGATTTACAAAGTCGGTGAACAATTTGCAATATGAGACATTCGGTCTTAACACAATTTACCCTTTCGTATTTAGGGTACAAATAGTCAAGTTGACTAGAACAAATATCGTTACAAGCATACACAAACTCAAGGTGAGTTTCACGGCCCCTTTTTACTGTTTTGTACTATTTGGGGGAAGAACATACTTATAACTATTTTTATATGATAACAAGAAAACAAGACCCGACCTTTATGTATGCATGAGTGAACACATTTGGAGCTCGTAAAGTCCCCTGACCATCATATTTATAACCATTAGCTATAGATTAGCCTAAGATTCTATGAATAGTACTATTGGGTCTGACACCCCCGGTCATGGTTAGTCGCGCTAACCATGGGTCCCTCTGGCCAAATGACTGCATAGTGTTCTAATATTGCTCGTGAGGTACGAGTGAGGGGCAAAACACCTGGTCTTGGTTTGGTTATGCCTCATGTATGTACATATTATTTGTATTCCTAGCTAGTTTACAAATGGGTCAAACATTACTTGTTTTGTTTATCATATACGTAAAGATCATTTTCATGCAATTGGTTTGCTCATTGTATTCATATATAAAACCTGTGAACTCACCAACCTAGTGTTGACATTTTCAAGTATGTTTTTCAGGAAACTGAACGTGATAGCAAGGGTAATACTACGTAGGGTTCATGCATACACGGTGGATACAACTTTTGAAGATTTTTCTTGTATAACCCATAATGTTCGGGTCATATTTGCAAAATCTTAATATTTTGTAACTTCAAATACTATTTTTGGGCTGTAAAACCTTAAATTTAATTCATGTATCCAGTTGTATGTATGCGTTTGCAATAATTATATGCTTTGAAAAACCATGAACGTCGCGCCTCGCGTTTCCGCCTTGGCGGGGTGTGACATTATTATTATTTGAGAACAAAGGACATGATAGTTCATATTATTTGAAAACATAAAACATGATATGCTCGTACTATTTGGAAACATGACACTTTGTTGTTCACATTATTTGAAACATGAAACTTTGTGTTCACATTATTTGAAACATGAAACTTTGTGTTCAAATTATTTGAAACATGAAACTTTGTGTTCAAATTATTTGAAACATGAAACTTTGTTGTTCACATTATTTGAAACATGAAACTTTGTGTCACATTGTTTGAAACATGGAAACTTATTTGTTTATATTGTTTAAGACATAAGAACTATATGTGTTGTCGAGTCATAGGTTATAACGAGTTAGGTTATCTGTAGGGATGCCTAGACTATAGCCGTAAAATCTAATCATTGAATGACTCATATTCTTGAGACTAGAGAATTATGAACATTACAGGACATAGTTTATTGCACACACATTCTATATACTGACACAGTGTCTCTAGTCATCGGTAATCGATTCCTTCATTAATCAGGAACGATAACTCAGTTTACATTTTTCTTCAATTGCTTACATCATTGCTTGACAGTACGCTTATGTTCGTGATATACTAAATTTAACATAGAAAAGATGAACACTCCAATTGACATGGAATCAAAGGATAAGGAACATACTATGCTTAAAATAAGTTCCGATTTCCACAATTGGACCTCCCTTGTATGTTCCAACTTGGAGAGAAACTCAACGATATTCTCTTTCTATTGTCCTTGAATAGCATCAGATCTAGTAGGTCAAACCGTGAACATTGACTGATCCTTAGACCTACTAGATCTTTATTTTCAATTCAATGTAAAACATTTCAAATTCAATTCTAGTGCAACGTTTAAATTCAGTGTGCAAGCAACTTAACCCTAGTTATCAATATGAATCCACATTTATTCTATAATCCCTATATATATATATATATTTACATAAATAATTAGTCATATACATGTATATATACATTAATGCATCACACAAATACACTCATACACCCAATTTACGAAAGGTTGTACATTTGAATGAAACCTTAACCATTTGAACCTTCAATTTTGACCTTTGAACAAGTTTGACCCCGCACATGATCCAGTTGACTTTCAAAAAAGTCAAAGAAGCCAAATCCTAGACAATCCAGGGCCGCCGTCGGTCGAATTCGCTATTTACTGGGCTCCTCATGATCACACAAGCAATAATCGAGCAAACCCAAGCCCATACGACAAGCCAATTCAACTGATTAAGCGGCAAATTCAAAATTCAAACGAGTTTGACTTAAGATAGTCAAACCCGTATCAATCTCCACTCAATTCGAAGAATTAACGCGTTGTAATCCCAATATTCACTCCTCAATCAATTATCGCGTGTACCTAGACTTTATCTGGACTCAATTCGATCCCGAATCACTGAATTAACACGTGATTCACCGTCCGCATCGTTTGCGGTCAAAATTGAAATCAAATCAAACGATTTCGATGAAATTAATCCAATTAAAACACACCCCTACTCCCGTAATCAATCACTCAAACTTTTCCAACTCTCAATCGAAACCCATTACACCTCTGAATTCCTGTCGACCACCAAGAACAGTCGAGGCAAACTCGTAGCCGTCTGCATTCGTGTCGATACCAATCAGGTAATTCTCGATATCATCCGACTCGTCTTGGAGTCCTTATCAAAAGCCCCATATCCAATAGTAGGAACATAACTCATCAAACACGAATCAAATTAGGGTTCTTGTTTTGTGAATGTTATCCTGATTTGGGGGATTTGATCAATCTTATCTTCGCGTTTTAATAATTTAGTTTAGGTATTAACTCAGCGAAACCACCTGGTCCGGCCGGCAAGTCACTGCGCCGCCGAACCAGGTGGCGTGGGTTCGAAACCCACAGCCCACTCATCTGATCGGCTCCTTTTTGCGCGTGCCACAAGCCAAACCCGGCCCCTGTTCCGGACTGGTTCTATACAAATCAAACCGGGTTTGTAACAAGTATCAGCCCTTTTTTAAACACGTTTGTTTATTTTTTGCGCGTGTCACAAGCCAAACCCGGCCCCACACAACTCAGACCCGGGTTCGAGTCCCGGCGGTCTGTTTATTTTTTTAAACACGTTTTAAGACTCCGAAAATGTTAAAAAAATTATTTTTATAAACCTTACACTTATTAGAACATAATGAAAACAAGTTTTACAATTTTTGCATAAAAATCTCTATTTTTATAAATTAAATTGTTAATTACTCAATTTAAATTATATTATTTTTGAGTAATCCTTTTACCTAATGTATAAATTTTGTGACAAATTTTATAAATACATTATACAAAGTTTTATAAAAAATTTAAGTTATATATAGACTTTATATATTTGAAGAATACATGTCAATTTTTAAATAAATTTATTTATTTTAACATAACCATTTCAAACGATGAATAAATAAATAAATGTATTTACTATTTATATAAATTACATTTACAAATACACTTAGAGTTTAAATCATATTTAAGATTAATTTTATGACCAAATATTTACACGTCTCTATAAGTAAATAAATAAAGTAAAATTATTTATTTAATTTATATTTAATATAAACTCGCACACTATTTTTTTTATATATAACTAAATAAATGAATAACAATTATTTGATTTATTTAGTTATTCAACCCAAACCATAATTCAATTATTTTAGAAACTATTCGATTTAATATTACATTCTATACACCATCCTTATTTTCAAGTGCAAACCACAAACTCCTACAACTCCAACCTATTTTTTTACACACATCCAGTTAAATCCTATACTTAGACTTAGACTATTGTACACACTAATTAATTCAATATACATTACACACTAGGTTAACGTGGTGAGTTCCAAGGACCACTTTGCTACCTAGTTTCACATACTAGCTACACCCCTGAATCAGGTGAGTTTACATAGCCCCTTTTTATCATTTTTGTATATTTTGGGGTGAAACATGTTGTGCATTAAAAACTATTTGCAATTACAATATACAATTCTATATTATGACTATTTGTGTAATTTGTGCTTTTGTGCTTGAATGCTATGAGTTGAACTACATATACATGACATACTCGTACAATCATTAACTCAGTACAAGCCAACGGTTAACATTGATAGATCTATTGAGTCTGACAAACCCACCCAGATTGGGGTGATTGATACCGACAACACAATTTTGCATGCTAGTTACAAAGGTTTGATTGTACTTGGTTAGACAATAGCTGCTCCCCATAAATGCCTTATTTATCATGTTATGTAAGGATTTGTTTTACAAACTATATGCTATCTATATACAAACCTGTGTTATACTCACCAACTTTTTATTTGACCTTATTTTATTCATGTTTCAGGTGTTTTCATATGAGTAGATCAAGACATGCTACACATAGGCTTTGGACCTAGTTAATCTTAATTCAAAAACAAATTGTATTTCATTATGTACTTTGAATTTGATTCATGATTGTTTGGATGTAAATGGATTTAACATATTACAATTTAGTCAACCTTGAGCCCATGAACGGTCTACATGTCTCACCCCGATGATTCCGCCATCGGTTGGGGTGTGACAGATTGGTATCAGAGTCTTGGTTATAGGGAATTAGGTTATTAGACACTCTTGACCTAGACTATAACCTTAGGACACCCACACTATGCCATGCTACTACATGCTATATGATTACTTCTTATGTGAATACTTTTGCTATACTAAGTAATTATATCACATGATACAATACTTAATAGTCTATGTGTCACACTACTTACTAACTTTTGTGCTTACATTCATTGCTATCAACATGTTACCTATTTGATTCCGTTAAGTGCTATCCTAAGTTGTAACACACACTTATACACACTTAGTTTTTCATGCACCCTTAAACTTACACATATAATGTCCCCACCTCTTGTGATCTAAATCTAAACTATTGGGCCTAATTGGGCCTAATACACATTAATAATAAACTAAGGATCCACTTATCCTCCAAGAAGAAGAAGCCTGCTAGGTTTAATGAACCTCATCTTCGGGCCTCAAAGCCCAGTCCACAACAATTCTCATCATGACCATGAGCCCAACAATAGTGTTATTAGTACATGATGGCTGGAAGAGTGTGTAGGCCCATGAGGGATTCTGGTTAAGGAAAGATAGGGTACTTAAGTGTGTCTTAGTGACCCACCCCTCTTTCCTGGGAATTCTCCTCAGGGGTGCACTACTTATAGGTCAAGTGTACTTTTAAAATACTATTGTGAAGACTCGGTGTTATGACTAGTCAAACTCTAAAACCTATGAGCACTCCTATATCTAACACTCAGCATTTTATTATCACTTACAACCATTTCATTGTTTTTCTGCCAGACATGGACTCCTACTCTCCTTCTTCCCCGGTATACCGCCCCGGAGCAGAGTCGGATTGGGAAGGAGACATCAGGTCGCCCGTGTATGGATCACCACCACCCCCAACTGCCAGGCCAAGGTTTGACGTAAAGGCAGATTGGGCTAGGGACACCGGCCCAAGACTTCGAACATCTGGATCACCCTCACCCCATCTCCACAATCAGACACCCCATCTCCACAATCAGTTACCACCCCCACTAAGAGACCCATATCTAATGCCCGACCTGTACCATCCTAACCCTTGGGTAAGGCATACCATGGCTCCCACTAGTGTTATGGGAATTCCAACCAATGACATTCACCAATATGTAAGGACCTCAGAATTTGAGAGGCAAAGGATGGAGCAGGGGGTAATGCACGACTTGCAATGACAAAGAATGGATAGCCTAGAAAACCAATTAGGGTACCAAAAGGAGTAAATATCCATCCTCGAAAAAGAAATACTGGAGCATCGCACGGAGACAGCTAAAGCTGAAGCCAGATCGGCTACCCGAGTGACCATAGCGGTGCTCATCTTAGGAATTATCTTCCTTCTAGTGGAAAGCTACAAGAGACGTTAACAAAAAAAAAATTTATCGTTAAATTTTCAGTTTGAGAACCATTTTCCTATGTTTTGAGTAATGTTTAACATTTCAGCATTTAATCAATTTTATATATTCCAACTCTAAAATTATTATTCATTGATTTGACATATTGAGTGTGAATTACATCCATCATATTTTCATCAAGATTCTCCAAGTATCACCTTCTTCATTCACCACAATTTAATACACTACCAGCAATATCCTTCGTAAACAAATCATCCTATTATCTGATTTAAACAACCTCGTTATTTTGTTCAAACAAAACGTTTATTAAACTTTTAAATAGTATCAGAAATTTGAATTTTCTATAAACATTTTCATCTTATGAGAAAACTCAATACAACCTGTTTTATAAAAGCATCATTTCAAATTGATAAATAATTATGACTTTTCTCGTTAAATTAATTATTTCTAAACCTTGACTAAATACTTGTTTAGCCATTGTAAATCACGGTTTAAGTTATTTAACCACTATTTTCTTAAAATATTTTATAAAAAGGCTGTATTTATCTATTTACCTATTCAACCCATTCCTTTCGCCCTCCTATCCACCTACAAACAATTTCTTACTTGCAAACAAGATCGGTTATTCGTAAAGGCACCACCCCGCATAATTTCAGAACCTCCTCATTACCCTGCACCTTCAATAATGTATGAGTGTACTTGCCACTTCAAGAGACGACCCATTTCGCGTAGACATTAACCATCCCTACAAACCTCAACGAGACTTAAAGAGCTAGAACCTAACTACCACATTTTACACGAACGCCAAACAACACGCTTCTCCGCAACACTTGATCACATACAAAACTCGTTAGCATATGTCACACACGAAATTCAATAAACTTACGTATGCACGTTCACAAGATACACAACAGTATCACATAACACGTGAAAACCTGTTTATTTGTAATACACATGCTACTGGATTGAACACATAAAACTTGGTTGTTTCCAATATACATGATACATAACAATTGTTTGTTTGGTACCTAATACTAGATTGACCACGTTAAACATGAAACTTATTTGGTTACAAAGTACATGATACCAAATCGTTTATATTACACATGAAAGTTTATTTGTTTACAAAATACATGATACTCAGTTGTTAACACCATACATGAAATCCATTTCCTACCATATCCATGATACTACATTGTTTACATTACACATGAAAGCTTATTGATTTACAAAATACATGATGCTAAGCTTGCTCACATTACACATGAAAACATATTTGATTACAAGCTACATGACGCTAGATCATACATGAGACTTATGTGTTTACATTATACATGAAACTAAATTGCTTACAATTGTTACAATTGATTGATCACAATATACATGAAGTATGGTCATACACCTTGTTCACCAAACTTGAAAATCCTAACACATTGAAACAACTCGGGGTTTGACGTATCCTTGTTCAAACACGAGTAAACTATGGGGCCTTAGGTAACACTACTTTATTATACCTTAGTTGCTAACTGACTTTCCTATTTAAGGATATAGTTACTTATTAACAACTCATATGTGAAAGCAATATACATGAACTAAGTGAATTTGTGCCTCCTCTTGACCCGCACACAACGGAATGATCTATACGGACCATGTGATGATTTGAGTAATTACGAGTGCACACGGAATTATAAAAAAATCAGCGCATGGAAAACATAGTAAATTTTGTCGTGTGTTGTGACCTAAACTTATCATGATATGAAACAACGAAACGGATGTGATATGACAAGGGCATGGTGGATACGCCGATGGTACTTCCTATATATAAGTGCTCTATCATATTATCAGAAGTAACGTTGTTCGTGTCACGTGAAGTTTTAACCTAAGCCTGTGTTTGTAAACTCTCTTATCCACTGATAACTCCTGAGCATATTAGACTACACCTTAATCAAACCCTGATCATCAAATTTCCATCAATTCATTTCCAAGTAGTGCATTTCACCTTTATAACCCAAATTATTATTTAACAGACTTCATCCTTTAGTTCATTTCAAAAACTAAGCCACTATTATCCTTCGTGCCTGACCTTGAGAAACAGACTGAGTCTTTTCATCAGTAATACTCCTCAAACCGACAGTCAAGGCTCGTTTAAAATCCAAACCCTCATCTCCTTCCTGATTCAGTAGCCCCCACTAATCCAATTTCGGGACGAAATTTCGTCAACATGGGGATACTGTAACATTTCTGGTTTTATTTCTTTATTTTCAATTCCATGTAAAACATTTCAAATCCAATTCTAGTGCAACGTTTAAATTCAGTGTGCAAGCAACTTAACCCTAGTTATCAATATGAATCCACATTTATTCTATAATCCCTATATATATATATTTACATAAATAATTAGTCATATACATGTATATATACATTAATGCATCACACAAATACACTCATACACCCAATTTACGAATGGTTGTACATTTGAATGAAACCTTAACCATTTGAACCTTTAATTTTGACCTTTGAACAAGTTTGACCCCCCACATGATCCAGTTGACTTTCAAAAAAGTCAAAGAAGCCAAATCCTAGACAATCCAGGGCTGCCGTCGGCCGAATTCGCTATTTACTGGGCTCCTCATGATCACACAAGCAATAATCGAGCAAACCCAAGCCCATACGACAAGCCAATTCAACTGATTAAGCGACAAATTCAAAATTCAAACGAGTTTGACTTAAGATAGTCAAACCCGTATCAATCTCCACTCAATTCGAAGAATTAACGCGTTGTAATCCCGATATTCACTCCTCAATCAATTATCGCGTGTACCTAGACTTTATCTGGACTCAATTCGATCCCGAATCACTGAATTAACACGTGATTGACCGTCCGCATCGTTTGCGGTCAAAATTGAAATCAAATCAAACGATTTCGATGAAATTAATCCAATTAAACCACACCCCTACTCTCGTAATCAATCACTCAAACTTTTCCAACTCTCAATCGAAACCCATTACACCTCTGAATTCCTGTCGACCACCAAGAACAGTCGAGGCAAACTCGTAGCCGTCTGCATTCGTGCCGATACCAATCAGGTAATTCTCGATATCATCCGACTCGTCTTCGAGTCCTTATCAAAAGCACCATATCCAATCGTAGGAACATAACTCATCAAACACGAATCAAATTAGGGTTCTTGTTTTGTGAATGTTATCCTGATTTGGGGGATTTGATCAATCTTATCTTCGCGTTTTAATAATTTAGTTTACGTATTAACTCAGCGAAACCACCTGGTCCGGCCGGCAAGTCACTGCGCCGCCGAACTAGGTGGCGTGGGTTCGAAACCCACAGCCCACTCATCCGGTCGGCTCCTTTTTGCGCGTGTCACAAGCCAAACCCAGCCCCTGTTCCGGACTGGTTCTATACAAATCAAACCGGGTTTCTAACAAGTATCAACCCTTTGGCCCAGTGGTTTACTCGCCCTACCCACACAACTCAGACCCGGGTTCGAGTCCCGGTGGTCTGTTTATTTTTTTAAACACGTTTTAAGACTCCGAAAATGTGAAAAAAATTATTTTTATAAACCTTACACTTATTAGAACAGAATGAAAACAAGTTTTACAATTTTTGCATAAAAATATCTATTTTTATAAATTAAATTGTTAATTACTCAATTTAAATTATATTATTTTTGAGTAATCCTTTTACCTAATGTATAAATTTTGTGACAAATTTTATAAATACATTATACAAAGTTTTATAAAAAATTTAAGTTATATATAGACTTTATATATTTAAAGAATACATGTCAATTTTTAAATAAATTTATTTATTTTAACATAACTATTTCAAACGATGAATAAATAAATAAATGTATTTACTATTTATATAAATTACATTTACAAATACACTTAGAGTTTAAATCATATTTAAGATTAATTTTATGACCAAATATTTACACGTCTCTATAAGTAAATAAATAAAGTAAAATTATTTATTTAATTTATATTTAACATAAACTCGCACACTATTTTTTTTATATATAACTAAATAAATGAATAACAATTATTTGATTTATTTAGTTATTCAACCCAAACCATAATTCAATTATTTTAGAAACTATTCGATTTAATATTACATTCTATACACCATCCTTATTTTCAAGTGCAAACCACAAACACCTACAACTCCAACCTATTTTTTTTACACACATCCAGTTAAATCCTATACTTAGACTTAGACTATTGTACACACTAATTAATTCAATATACATTACACACTAGGTTAACGTGGTGAGTTCCAAGGACCACTTTGCTACCTAGTTTCACATACTAGCTACACCCCTGAATCAGGTGAGTTTACATAGCCCCTTTTTATCATTTTTGTACATTTTGGGGTGAAACATGTTGTGCATTAAAAACTATTTGCAATTACAATATACAATTCTACATTATGACTATTTGTGTAATTTGTGCTTTTGTGCTTGAATGCTATGAGTTGAACTACATATACATGACATACTCGTACAATCATTAACTCAGTACAAGCCAACGGTTAACATTGATAGATCTATTGAGTCTGACAAACCCACCCAGATTGGGGTGATTGATAGCGACAACACAATTTTGCATGCTAGTTACAAAGGTTTGATTGTACTTGGTTACACAATAGTTGCTCCCCATAAATGCCTTATTTATCATGTTATGTAAGGATTTTTTTTACAAACTATATGCTATCTATATACAAACCTGTGTTATACTCACCAACTTTTTAGTTGCCCTTATTTTATTCATGTTTCAGGTGTTTTCATATGAGTAGATCAAGACATGCTACACATAGGCTTTGGACCTAGTTAATCTTAATTCAAAAACAAATTGTATTTCATTATGTACTTTGAATTTGATTCATGATTGTTTGGATGGAAATGGATTTAACATATTACAATTTAGTCAACCTTGAGCTCATGAACAGTCTATATGTCTCGCCCCGATGATTCCGCCATCGGTTGGGGTGTGACATCTACATTGGTTGAATGCTAATTCAATTAAGAACATCTGCATTATGACTCATATTGGGAAAACATTAGAGTGATCATGTAAGGTAAATTGATGATTACGCAAGGATCCACGTAATGGTGAATTTACAGGTACATGTGAATTCTAGTAAATCCTATTGTGTCGATCTATGCACGTGTTGTAGTTACATGTTAATATTCTTTCTTCCTTCTGTATTGTGTTGCTCTGAACTCAATACCTATGTTACAGTTCGACAATACAACAAGTTTGCTTGAAACTTTGAAAGATTGATCTTTTCAATCCTCTGATTTCATATTCAGACAAGTTCAGAACTTATAGCATTACAACAAACATAGTGTTGTAAATGCACATTCTTTTCTTCTATCTCTGTATGTATATGTATTGACTCACTGTCAATCACAAATCATATTCCGACTCTATTTTCTAATCAATTGAAATTGCAAAATGTATTCTTACTATCTAGAAAGAGCTGACAATATATTGGTTAAGTAGGCGCATCTGCTAAACTAGAACACTAGAAATCTGTTTTGCTACATATGTTTATTAGACGCAACTCGATGAGATTACATATATTGGAAAAGCTTTCCTGTTATGTCACACCCCCAAATTTATTTACTTAATAAATAAATACAGGTTGCAACGATTGGTTCATTACACGATAGCGGAAGCGGTAATTGTGATTTCTAAGACTTAATTACATATACAATTACTAAAACTAAGTAATACTATGATCTAAGTTCTTCTAGATCAACGATAGACTTGAGACTTGATATTCTACGTCCTTCCAGCTACTTGGAATTGATCCAACATAGCTAGCTTATTCCAACCGCGCCATGGCTAAAGGTTACCTGAGAAACATACTTGAAAGTGTCAACACAAAGATTGGTGAGTTCACAGAGTTAGTTATATCAGTGCTTATAGTTTTTCCCGAAAATATGTACATGACTTTACCGTCATAAAACTAAGTAGTTTTCCCCGAAAAACTATACATGACTTAACCGTCATAAATAATAAGTAGTTTTCATTTGAAAACATGCCCATGACTATACCGTCATAAAATATATAGTTTTTCTTTGAAAACATTACCATGACTTAACCGTCATAAATCCAATGTTTAAACATGATCATTTTAACCTGATCAAAACTCTTTGTATAAACCTGATCATTTTAACCTGATCAAAACTCTTTGTATAAACCTGATCATTTTAACCTGATCAAAACCCTTTGTTTAAACCTGATCACTTTAACCTGATCAGAACCCTTTGTTTAAACCTGATCACTTTAACCTGATCAGAACCCTTTGTATAAACCTGATCACTTTAACCTGATCAGAACTCTTTCATTTAAACCTGATCACTTTAACCTGATCAGAACCCTTTGTATAAACCTGATCACTTTAACCTGATCAGAACCCTTTGTAAAATTCAATTGTTCGTAAATAGTTCCAGTTGCATGTGATAATCAGAATAAGAATTGTTTGACCCATTGTAAACTAGCTAGGAATACAAATAATATGTTCCTACATGAGCCGTAACCAAACCATGACAATTGTTCTTCGCCCCTAATTTCGTTATCCGGTTCTATGCGGCCATAAATCCTCCAGATTGTGGTTAGCGCGACTAACCATGACCGGGAGACGTCACTCTCCATAGTACTATTCATAGGACCCTAGGCTACAGTTAATGGTTACCAAATTGTTCCAGGGGACTTTAGCAGCCTAAAATCGTTTAACTCATGTAAACATAAAAGTCGAGTCTTATTCTCTTGTTATCACATAAAAATAGTTGTAAGTATGTTCTTCCCCCAAATATAGAAAACAGTAAAAAGGGGTCATGAAACTCACAAGAAGTTAAACCAGAATGTTCATATTGTCAAACGTATAAGCAATGTAATTCATGTTTTCAAAACATAACAAGTAAGTATGTTTCTCCCCCGATGTTTACAAAACAGTAAAGAGTTAAAAGGGGGCCGTGAACTCACCTTGTGTTCGATGAAATCCTAGCAAACAAACTTGTGCTAGTTCTTGTCTATCCGTACCCTAATCACACCAGGGTACTAATGTGTTAAAACTACTCGTCTTATACGTAAGTTGTTCATCTGACTTAACAAATCCTGTTAAGTACGCCTTTGTTTAGTAAAAATAGTGTTTTTATTTACGACTCGTTGGTGATTATTATTCCAGTCTAGACGCTTACATATTTTCCGAGAGGATAATATGTTTCCCTATTGGTGACTTATTAAGTGTATCAAAAATAAATATTATTTTTGTAATTTAAAATATATTCACTTATGTTTCACGATGTCACGTGATTATTTATTTTTAACCGAATCTCTTTATATGCAATTTGTTCACCGACTTAGCAATTCTGATTGCTTTTGTTTAAATATCTTTTTAGTTTTTCAACACTTGTTTCGTAATAAAATAGTTCTAAGTTACTGCCCAATTGGCTTGAAACAGGTATCGAAACTACCTAGTTTCGATTGAACAGAACAGATGTCGAAACTACCTAGTTTCGATTGAGCAAACTTGGTATCGAAACTACCTAGTTTCGATTGGGTAAGAAAGGTATCGAAACTACCTAGTTTCGATTGAGTAATAGGTATCGAAACTACTTAGTTTCGATTGAACAACAGGTATCGAAATTACTTAGTTTCGATTGAGTAAACAGGTATCGAAACTATAGTTTCGATTACTGAAATTTTGGTTGACAGAATCAGTTTCAAAACTTTATTCATACATATATGCATATATTCATGTTTTAATCTTGAATTCGACACACTTTTCTGGTTATTTTTCTTACGTTCGAGTAAACTGTATGTTTAGCTACGGTTTTAAAGAAAATAATATGAATAATATTGAGTTTTTACCTCTAAACAGAGATGATGATTTTTGAGAGAAACAGAGAAGATGGTCTTGACTTCTCCTGCTAAAAACCTTTGAGAAAACACTTGGAACTCTCCTTATAATACCGAAATAAAGGATTCGAGTCTTCGATTATGGAAGAACACCAAAAAGAAAGTGAAAATAGATATTCTTGTTGTGGTCGTAGAAGAAAATGGAGATAAAAGGGTTTGTGAGTTTTTGATCTTGATGGATGGATTGATAGACAATTGAGGTGGTATGGTTTTTATCTAAATCTTGAAGGCATGAGGTATGGGTCGTAGGAAGTGGGAATGGAGCATTCCCTGGGATTTTGATCGAGAAAGTCAAGGGGGAGGGTTGGGTTAATTTATCTAATAAAATTTAAGTGTAACTTAATATTATTTAGAGTTTTTAAATGGTAAATTAATTCGGTTTAGATTTCTCACGGTATTATAATTTTAACAAGTTTATGGCTCGTTGAAGAAAATATTGAAATCTTGGGTTGTATAATTCGTTGAGGTGATTATTTGTAGGTATAGATACCTAAAGTTGACGCTACCAGGTAACATCTTCGAAAGAGTTCGTTAGTTTACTTTTACGTATTTTATATATTTTAGTCTAAAAATGAATTATAGTTCAACGTAAATTTTGTGTAATATATATATATATATATATATATATATATATATTCTGGTTATTTAATTTAACCACTAGTGTTCGTATTTAGTCGGGTTATCCTGGTACGTGAACCAGTAACTCCTAGAATTACCAAATATGAAATGAGACCATGTACGGTTTTTGTTAGACCTTAATGTCCTTGTTTGTGAAATTAAGTAAATCACAAAAACAATTATAATGTAAACTTGTTTATAACATGTACGGATATTGACTTGAAATGTCGGGTGTCACATGTTAGCTTTTGGTCACATTTGAAATTCCTTTAGTAAACACGACTGACACCTAGAGTTCGGATAATACCTCGCAAACTGCTGAAAGTACGAACGAATCCTTTTCGATTAAACTAAAACAAAGTGCTGAATCTCCTTCAGTCTTGTTTATTTTTTCCTACGATCTGTGTGATCCTTTTTATTCAAGTCATCGTATGAATTTCTGTCTCGATAATTACCATTATCACAATACGTCAAATGTGCGTATTTATGCTTCAATTTCTACTTTTTGGAATTATTAAGTGTTGACCACCTGAACAACACTTTCATTGGCAGTGAACGCCAATAAATTCGATGTATCCGTTTTGCTATCGTAACTATATGTCTACTATGGAAATATTCATTGGATAACATATTCCATTGACTCACGAGAATGATTTCATTCTCTGATACTTGAACAGTTACCAGCGTTTTGGTAAAACAATTCGACTATCCCATTGAGATACAAACTGTGTAGCCTACTCCACATACATATGTTCATATCAACCTCTTTATCTATTATGCTATTGTAGCAAACAAAGAATGAGTTGCCCCGACAACTCACTATTCATCAAGCTCCAATAGTGAATGTTGCTATACTCATGAATAGCTCATTGACAATCAGTAAACTATCTTTGTAGTTATTGATTAATTTCCTTCGAAGTAAACATACGTTTGCACCAATCATTCTATTGATAGACTCCCTGAAGTCAATCATATGGTGATGAATTCACATTACATACTCTAGAACTTCTAAATCATAAAGGAACAACCAAAAAAAAATAAATTTTGTTCCTATAATATATCATTGCTATTCGATTATAACAAAATAATAAATATACAATACTTAACAATTGAAACATGATACTAATAGGTGATTGTAAAAAAAAAAAATTTATATGATGATTAAAACATAAACATTATCTATAATGCTCCTAACTAGAAATGGAAATTGTTTGTTCATATTTTATTGTTCATATCTTGTTACTCATAACATGTAGCATGATAGTTCAACCATTGTTGTAAACATATTATGAACATTGTGAGTCTCCCATTCCCCTTTTTATTCAAGCACTTTTTGGGGAAAATCGCGGAAGGGCATTTCTAATTAGAGTAGAAGAAGCACGTAATGAACCAGACATTGTGACGGGAATGTTTCTTGTTAATAATCATTATGCTTCTATACTGTTTGATACTGGTGCAAACAAAAGTTTTGTCTCATCTAATTTTAGACATTTGATCAAATCAAAGTCAAGTAAGTTGAGAAATGTATAGACCATAGAACTAGCTAATGGCAAGTTAATAGAAGCAGATGAGATAATCCAAGATTGTATACAAAATTTAGATGATCATCAATTCAACATAGACTTAATGCCCGTAGAATTAGGAGGTTTTGACGTAGTTGTGGGAATGAATTGGTTGGCTAAGAATCAAGCTGAGATTGTATGTGGCATGAAACTAGTTAAAATTCCGTTATCTAAAGAAGAAACACTAGTCATTTATGGAGAAAAGCCAAAAATATTAATAAATCTTATTACGTGTATGAAGGCACGTAAATTTCTAAAGAAAGGATGTTATGCATTCATAGCTCATGTCATTGACACTAAAGAGGAAGAAAGGAAACTTGAGAATGTTCACATTGTTAGTGAATATTCCGAAGTGTTTCCGGAAGACTTGCCTGGATTACCACCCCCACGTCAAGTAGAATTCCGAATTAATCTATTTTCCAGGAGGAACACCAATAGCAAAAGTACCCTACAGATTGGCACCATCAGAAATGTAAGAACTAATGAGTCAATTACAAGAAATCCTGGATAAGGGATTCATTAGACCAAGCTTTTCGCCTTGGGGAGCACCTGTCCTATTTGTAAAGAAGAAATATGGGACTTTTCGAATGTGCATCGATTACCGGGAATTGAATAAAGTAACAATAAAAAACCAGTATCCACTCCCTAGAATCGATGCTCTATTCGATCAACTTCAAGGTTCCAGATACTTCTCAAAAATTGACTTAAGGTAAGGATATCATTAGTTAAGAGTACAAGAAGAAGATATACCAAAGATGGCATTTAGGACCCGATACGGTCATTACGAATTCCTCGTGATGCCGTTTGGCTTAACAAATGCATCTGCTGTGTTCATGGACTTGATGAATCGAGTATGCAAACCTTATCTAGACAAGTTTGTAATAGTATTCATCGATGACATCCTAATCTACTCAAAGAGCAAAGAAGAACATGAACAACATCTGAGATTAAAATTAGAATTGCTCAGAAAAGAGAAATTGTATGCTAAATTCTCTAAATGTGAATTTTGGATGCACGAATTTCTTAGTCATGTTGTTAATGAACAAGGAATTTAAGTGGATCCGAAGAAAATTGAAGCAATTGAGAAATGGGAAATCCCTAAAACCCCAACAGAGATACGTCAATTTTTAGGTTTAGCCAACTATTATAGACGTTTTATTGAAAACTTCTCACGAATAGCTCAACCTCTGGCAACATTAACTTAGAAGGACAAGAAATTTGATTGGGGAGAGAAACAGAGTGCAACATTTGAATTGCTAAAGCAGAAATTATGTACTGCACCAATTTTATCCTTACCTGAAGGAAACAATGATTTTGTAGTATACTGTGATGCATCACACCAAGGGCTTGGGTGTGTTTTGATGCAAAGAAGCAAAGTAATTGCATATGCATCTCGTCAACTCAATGTGCATGAGAAAAATTACACTACTCATGATCTAGAATTGGGAGTAGTAGTGTTTGCACTTAAAATTTGGAGACATTATCTGTATGGTACTAAATGCGTCATTTATACCGATCATAAAAGTCTCCAACATATTTTTTACCAGAAAATGTTAAACATGCGACAAAGAAGATGGGTGGAGTTGTTAAACGATTATGATTGTGAAATCCGATATCACCCAGGAAAAGCAAATGTAGTAGCAGATGCTTTAAGTCACAAAGCAAAAGTTAAACCAATTCGAGTGCGTGCATTGATAATGAATGTACAGTTAAATCTCATTGTTCAAATCCGAAATGCACAAATTGAAGCTTTCAAGACTTAGAATATAAAGAATGAATCCTTATGGGGATTGGAAGGAAAATTGGAATCCACAGATAATGGAGTTCTAAAATTCAAGCATAGAATATGGATTCCAAATAAAGATAAACTAAGAAAATTAATTTTGGATGAAGCCCACAAATCCAAATATTTAGTACATCCAGGAAGTGTCTATTGCCTTGTATGTGGTAAATGTCTTACATGTTCAAAAGTTAAAGCATAATATCAAAAGCTATCCGGATGTCTACAACAACCAGAAATCCCTATATGGAAGTGGGATCAAATTACAATGGATTTTGTAACAAAGTTACCTAAAACATCCAGTGGCCACGATGCAATTTGGGTTATTGTCGATAGATTAACTAAATCGGCACATTTCTTACCCATCCATGAAGATTATAAAATGGAGAAGTTAGCACGGACTTATGTAAATTAACTTGTTGTTAGACATGGAGTACCAATTTCTACAATATCTGATAGAGATAGCAGGTTCACATCACGTTTTTGGCAATCATTTCACAAACCTTTGGGGAATAGATTAGATATAAGTACGACTTATCATCCTTAAACAGATGGCCAAAGTGAAAGAACCATTCAAACTCTAGAAGATATGCTTAGAGCATGCATAATAGATTTTAGTGGAAATTGGGATACTCATTTGCCGTTAGTTGAATTTTCTTACAACAATAGTTATCATACTAGTATCCATATGGCACCTTATGAAGCTTTATATGGAAGAAAATGCAGATCACCTTTATGCTGGCACGAGATTGGAGATAGTCAGTTAACGGGTCCTGAGATTGTTCAAGAAACAACAGAGAAAATTATTAAAATCAAGGAAAAGTTGAAAGCTGCAAGAGATCGTCAAAAGAGTTATGCATATAAGAGAAGAAAACCATTGGAATTTCAAATTGGAGACAAAGTTCTGTTAAAAGTATCACCCTGAAATGGTCTAATTCGATTTGGAAAGAGGGGCAAACTAAATCCTAGATACGTTGGTCCATTTGAAATTGTGAGTAGGATTGGACCAGTAGCTTATAAACTCAAATTGCTTCAAGAATTAAGTGGAATTCATAATACCTTTCATGTATCCAACTTAAAGAAATGCTTATCTGATGATACTTTGATTATACCTTTAGAAGAAGTCCAGATTGATAACAAACTACATTTTGTGGAGGAGCCAATTGAAATTGTGGATAGACAAGTTAAGAAACTCAAACGAAGTCGTATTCCAATAATCAAAATTAGATGGAAATCAAAGAGGGGTCCTGAATTTACATGGGAACGCGAGGATCAATTTAAACATAAGTATCCTCAGTTGTTTGAGAATAGCAAGGTCAGTACAAGCTAAATTTCGGGACGAAATTATCTCAACTAGGGAAGACTTTGACAACCCTGCAATTCAAGGTTTTAATACTAAACCTAAGACAATAACTTATTATGTTAGAATATTAATCTAGAATTAAAAATTTATCATACTAGTAAATTTGAAACGTTGGTATCTTACAAGATGGATTTATCTCATAATATAATACAAATAATACGTACATATCAACATTAATCACATAAAGGTTTTGGTTTCAATGTATATTAATATTTACTTTTATGTACACGTATCATTTAGAGCTCAAGTCACACGAAGCATGACCCGAGGCTCAAACCGGAGCTTTATCTACAAGCTCAAGTCACACGAAGCATGACCCGAGGCTCAAACCGGAGCTTTATCTACAAGAACACCATTTAGAACACCATTTAAAACACCATTAGTAATGATATAACATTGCACAATAACCCCCCAATTGCTTAACTCCGCAATTCTCCGCAAATCCCCAAATTCAGCAGCTGGCGTTTGAGCCAGCGTTCACCAGAAGCCCACCGACGTTCAGAACGCTGGTCTCAGACCTGCACACCCAGTTTTTTCATTTTTCGACCCTCCCGACTCGACCCCCGGTCGTTTTAAGCAACCAACAACATTTTTTGAATGTTTTAAACTCCTTATACGAGAACCACAACTCGTTTTTACCCCTTATCCAATCCGACTAATTCATTATTATTTGGAGTCTTTGACTACAAACTTACCACCCGAGTTTACCACACTCGTTAATTTATGTCATTGAGTAATTGACTCCAAGATCGACATTTAGACAAGTATTGACATCATACAAGTCCTATTATTATACTAATTCACCATTATTCCACAATGGTTTGACTTATACCACATTAAGTCAATTTACAACATTTGACCATTATTCCATAATGGTTTGACTTATATACCACATAAGTCAATTTACACTAATTTCACCATTATTCCACAATGGTTTGACTTATAGCACATTAAGTCAATTTACAACATTTCACCATTATTCCACAATGGTTTGACTTATATACCACATAAATCAATTTACACCAATTTCACCATTATTTCACAATGGTTTGACTTATATACCACATAAGTCAATTTATACCAAATTCACCATTATTCCACAATGGTTTGACTTATATACCACATAAGTCAATTACCCCCAATTACCACATTTAGTTTGACTTTACACCACATAAGTCAATTACACCAATTTACCACATCTAGTTTGACTATACACCATATAAGTCAATTACACCAAATTGCCACATTCTACTTTTTAGTTTAACTATATACCACATAGTTAACTACACCAGTTTTTAATATTCTACATTTTAGTTTGACTATATACCACATAGTTAACAACACCAATTTTTAATATTCTACATTTTAGTTTGACTATATACCACATAGTCAACGACACTAATTTCAAACTACATTATGCATACAAGTTTGACTTTTACCACATAAGTCAACTTTACACCAATACACCATATAAGTTTGTTAATTTAATTTATCAAACAACAAGGCAAGGTTCTTAGACCTCAAACACCACGCACCCACCCTTGCATATTTTCACCATAGGCAATCTCCTTAATTTCCAACATACAATTAAGCACATATAAGATATTTGAACAACCAATCATGTAAATTAAATATGTGTAATTACCACCACCTATCATTACTAAGTAAGTGCAAAGCACTTACCTTTTGCTAAAGATGATCCCTATTGATCCTCTAAGTTAGCTTCCTTACTACTTGATTACTTATATAACCAATTTACAATTAGTAATCCATTGATCACCAATTGAAACCCAACACACCTTTATGATCTAAAGATCAAGACCCTAACTTAGTTTGACTAACATTACCTTAATCAAACCCCAAACCCCAATTATCACCTTACAACCCAAATGACCCGTTTGACCAATAATAGTCAAACTTTCAATCCACCAATTCACCATTTCCGATTAAGGTCTAACATCCACCCTAGACGTTATTGATTACACCCATTCTAAACATGATTAATTATACATTAAACAAGTTTTAACCTCCCTACACAACATTCAACCATTTGACCGATTTGGGTTTCACCCAAAACCTCATTCTTAATTCACCAAATTGATTGAGGGTTATTACTTGGTTATATGTTTAATCACACCATAAACACTTACCAACCCTTAATCAACATCTAAACAACCTTAATTTCAAAAACCCCCAATTTCACCTCACGAACCCTAATTTTTTAAACATCAAATTAGGTGTTAAAATCATGTAAAACATGATTCTCCAACATTAGTGATAATAGATTAAGGTTTATAAACAACATTAAACCCGAATCACCACACCAATTGGGTTTTCTACCCAAAACCCACCAAAACTCCATTGATGGAGGTATAGGTGAAGAAGATGAACTTACTTGATGGTTGCTTGAGCTTCAATCATCATCAAATCCATGATCTTTCACCTCAATCTTCCAGATTTTAAGCTTCTTGGCTTATTCTCCCCTTTCTCCTCTTCTCAATTTCGTGACACACACACAAGTTTGTGTTTTTGCCTGATCAAGACATTTAACACAAATTAAGTTTGTGTTAAATACTAAACAGCCCCTCCATATATCAAAATGACTCCTTGTACCCAAAGCTAGGTATTTCCACCATAAAAACAAACCCTCAACTTTGTTTTATTTAAAAACACCTCCTACAATATAATTAATATAAAATTGGGTTTGATTCGATGTAATTTCTATCTCAAATGCTTTCGAAAAATCAAACCTCTAATATTTTACTAAAAATGTGAATGCTAAACGGTTAACTTTTATTCTATTTTTGTGTTTTTAAATTTTTATAAAACTGATTTAATGCCAATAAAAATTATGAAGGAATATTTTACAAAAAAATGAAGTGATAAAATGCTAAAAGGACAAACATCGTGTGAATACATTCCCACCCTACACTTAGAATCATACATTGCGCTCAATGTATAACAAAAAATAATGCAAAGTGAAGAATGAACACCCAACCCCACAATTTAGAAACATACATTGCCCTCAATGTATACAAAAATATGCAATGCAAAAGTGAATGCGGAACAAAAGAGTGTGAAGGGAGAACTGAAACTTCCCTCATGTCGATCTCGGTCAAACACAAAAAGCCTACCCACAAAAATGACTTCCACGCAGTTCCACAATTCCAAGATCTAATCAAGACTAACAACATCAAACACAGATAAGTAACATTAAGCCAAAATATAACATAAATGTAAAGACAAACATTCACATACAGTACAATAGAAACAAAAGTATAACAACCAAATACAAACGCCGAAGCGCAAAAAAAGAGTTTGTACAAAATACAACCAAGTACAACTCAACAAAAGGTGATACCAAAAGGCAGTGGAGGGCACTACTCCTCCATCTGCACGTCCTCAAGATCGATGTCGGCCCCCTCGCCCTCCTCGGCTCCACCTCCTCTGGGTGGTGATGGTGGTGTTGACTGATGATGATGCGGCGAAGGTGACGGTGGTGGTTGATCGGGCGGCTGCTCTGGCTGCATAAAGAATGAAAGAGGAACCACGTATGGGGCTCCGCCAGCAGCAGCAGCGCACTGGAGCTCGTACTGCCAGGCCCAATAGCGCATGAATAGATCATGGGTGATGGTAACTGGAGGTGGTGGTGGAGGAGGAGGAGGCGGAGGAGGTGGTGGAACAATCGGATCGGGCTCATGATGCTCGTTCTTGGCGTGATGTGGGTTGACATGCCCCTGCTCATGCTGAGCTGCGTGTGCCTGGTGGGTGGCGGTGATGGCCTCTGCCTGAACAATGTCGAGGTCTGGACCTGGTCGATCTGGATCCCTGACCCGACCCCGTCTGTCTACCAATCTTACTCCTCCCGGTGCGCGACGAGCCACGTGCATGTTCCTCAGTGTCTGCACGGTCATCACCATGGTCTCAGCCATCGGGGTCAAGTCTGCAATCAACTCGTCCGTCAACAGATGATAGTGCCTGGCGATCTTGGTCACAAACTGACCGCCACAGATGGTCCTCGTAACCGCTCTCCCCGAGCTGTTCACTAGGTAGCCCGCTATAGAGTGCGTTAGATTACAGTTGCGTGGGCGTACCTAGCAGAACAAATAGAACGGCTCCTTTAAATTCACTACGGTCTCCCCCTGACCTCTCCTTGAGATAGAGTAAACAATGCAGCGGTATAGCACACGGTGTAACGGATCCCGAAGGCTCGAAGCCTTGGTCAAACTCGGATCATATATCCCAAACCCAAACTCGTGCCAAAACTGATCTTTATCGTCCTTTGTCGGAAACTCGGTAATCCTATCAGTAAATAACTCGGTCTCTATCTCATCTCTGGTATACAAACCCAAGAGTCGCCCAAATCTCGCAACAGACATGACTCTCCAGACTCCTCCCAATCTAAATCGGACCCGCTCGGGGTGCTCCAAATCCTCGCAAGGGTAGGTGAACTCATAAGTGGAGAAAAACTCCATCACGAGCTCGACGTACTGAACTGCGTGCTGTCTGAAAAGCCGACGCCAGGGGGCGGTAACAAGGTCATTCCATCAGTCCCTCTGATCGATGGCGTCGATGACTCCCTGATCGAGACGTCGCCCGGCTAAGATTCGGTGCCGACGTAACCATAAAACCTCTAAACGCTGCTCGTACTCGAGCTCATTGTGGTCGAACTCGAGGTACGGATGGTCTCTGTTTCCTGTCATCTGCAAGAACAACAAATTTAACAAATCAGAAAACTTTTATGAAGGGGCACAACCATGCCAGGGACAAGGCACGATCGTGTCTAAGCCAATTACCCGGCCCACGGTCACACTGTGGCTGACCACGGGCAGTCCAACCCGGAAGCACGGTCGCGCCCGGTCACGGCACGACCGCGCCTAGGTAAAAATGAGGACCGCAACCGCTCTAAAGAGAAACACGACCGCGCTTAGACCAACCTCAAGGAGACAAGACCGCGCTAGTGGGAGACATGGAATCGCTCAACCAAAATCACCTTCCTGGAAACTTTTCAAGCCAGGCACGACCGCGCCTAGTCATGAGCGCGGTCGTGCTAATCCCAAATTAGGGTTTTCAGATTCAAAATGTTTCATTATTGAGCACGTTTACGAAGGGGCTTTTGCTAAACAAACATCCCAAGAAGTTAATATAATGATTCTAAGAATATACAACCTATAAACGACAATCAAACAGTAAAATTGAAGAAAAAACTAAAAATTAACTAAAACCATAAGTCTTTAAACGCCAATGGAATACCGACCTAAATCTAAACATGAACAAAACAGAAAATACGGTCGAGCGTACCTTGATCATGGGAATGAAGATCAACAAGAGCTGGAAATCAAGGGGGAATCGCAGTGTTGGGTATAATTTTGAGACTGATGCTGTCAATCGAAATTACAGTATCGAAACTACTAGTTTCGGTTGAACTTTTGTTCAATCGAAACTACTAGTTTCGGTTGAACATTTGCTCAATCGAAACTAGGTAGTTTCGATACCTGTTTTTCAGGCCCATTAGGCGGTGGTTTGGAAAACAAGGCGCATGTGCTTGGCCTCATATATATAGCAGATTATGTCCTAGGAGTGAGAGTGTGTCTGTAGAGGGAATCACCACCCCAGGCGGAGCTCACCCTGGGGTGAGACTAATTGTTAGTGTATGATGAGCCTTTTAATTTTCATATCAATCAAAGAATCATACGTTTTTTATGCTTTCAATTAGATGTTCTTTTTTTTCACTTTCATATGTTTCTGTTCGTGTATGTGATTCCCGCACCCGTCTCTACCATTTCTGATTCGAGAGTGATACCGGATCCAGAGATTCGGCCTCTCGATCCGGACTGTTTGAATAATTTCTCCGCAGATCTGTGTTTTTCGGATCTGCTCAGGACCTACACGCAGTAGGGGGGTTTTCATGTGTGGTTTGCGTAAAAGTTCTGAAGTGTGAACTACAAACCCTTTTATATGGACTCTCCAAAGGTGAGGCAAGATCGTGCCTATGAAAGAGGCATGACCGCACTAAGGAGGAGGGGCATGACCGTGCCAATGCTTGGCACGACTGTGTCTCTTGCCCAGCAAACACAGAAACCTGATTTTTATGAACCCGACTGCGATCCTTCTGAACTAAAATTTCTAAAAATTCAAAAGATATACCTTAGATGCTCCAATCCATATCCCCAATCCGCTCGATCTAAAACACGTTCCGAATACCTAAACTAAAAAATAAACGATAAAAATCCTAGAAAAATAAAAAGAAAACTAGGAAAATAAATTGGAAGATAAAAACTAAAAATGGTTACCAAAGATGATACCGAAACAGGCTAAGTTTATTAACGAGTCGTTAACTAGACTCAAGTCCCCGAATTAATTAGTCCTTGGGGTGGAGGTCAACTACCTCCAATGTCGGGTCAACCGGTCCGTCAATGTATGGCTTGAGACGATGACCGTTGACTTTGAAGATCCTCCCATATTCATGCTCAGTCTCAACGGTTCCGTAAGGAAACACCTCCCTAACCGTCTAGGGACCCGTCCATCGGGACTTCAACTTCCCGGGAAACAACCGCAACCTAGAGTTATAAAGCAACACACCACCACCCACTCGGAATTCTTTCTTGCCCTTCAAGCGTCGGTCATGTAAACTCTTAGTGAGCTCCTTGTAAATCATGGAGTTTGCATAGGCTTGATTCCTCAACTCATCAAGCTCATGAATCTGAGTGAACCGGTTCTCACTCGCACTCACCAAGTAAAGGTTCACCGCCTTCAATTCCCGATAAGCCTTGTGCTCTAACTCCACCGGAAGATGGCACACTTTCCCATAGATCAACCTAAATGGTGTGGTACCAATAGGCGTCTTATACGCAGTCCGGAAAGCCCAAAGTGCATCATCTAACCTATCCGACCAATCCTTACGGTTCTGACCAACCGTCTTCTCAAGAATCCGCTTTATGCCCCGGTTTGTGACCTCTACCTGTCCACTGGTCTGTGGATGGTAGGCAGTGGAGAATCTATGGTTCACACCATGTTGTGATAGCGCCTTCTCCAATTGGGAGTTGCAGAAGTTGGTCCCACGGTCACTAAAGAGCTTTGGAGGCACCAAAGCGGGAGAACAGCTTCTTCAGAAATCGAACAACCACCCTAGCATCATTAGTAGGCAAGGCTTGAGCCTCGGCCCATTTAGAAACATAGTCAACAGCCACTAGGATATAATGGTTGCCATGAGAAGCTGGGAAAGGTCCCATGAAATATATGCCCCAGACATCAAAAATCTCACACACCTGGATGCCATTCTGAGGCATCTCATCTCTCGAGGAGACGTTGCTCGCTCTCTTGCAAGCATCACAAGCACGGATCATCTCATGAGCGTCCAGGAAGATGGTAGGCAAGAAGAAATAGCCGTCAAAGACCTTCTTCGCGGTCAAGGTAGCTCCATGATGTCCACCTGCCGGGCCCTCGTGACAGTGTCTAAGCACCTGACGTGCCTCGTCTCCAAACACACACCTGCGCACGATCTGATCAGCCCTGAATCGAAACAAATAGGGATCCTCCCAAAGATAGTGCTTCACATCCTCAAAGAACTTTCGCTTCTGCTGATGCGTCAAGCCCTTAATCATAATCCCACTAGCAAGGAAGTTTGCAAAATCCGTAAACCAAGGACACTCCTCATCCTGTGTCTGTATGTGCATTAGAAACTCGTGGGGGAAATTGTCATTTATGGATGACCCCACAAGTTTTGATGAAGCTGAGCACTCAAGACGGGACAAGTGGTCCGCAACGACTTTCTCCACGCCCTTCTTATCGCGGATCTCAATGTCAAACTCTTGAATCAGCAAAACCCACAGGATCAGACGGGGTTTGGTATCCTGTTTGCTGAACAGGTGCCGGAGAGCTGCATGGTCAGTGAATACAATGGTCTTTTAAAGGATGAGATAAGACCGGAATTTATCGAAAGCGAAGACAATGGCTAGGAGATCTTTCTCTGTCGTGGTGTAGTGTTCCTGTGCGTCATTGAGCGTCTTGCTCACATCATAAATCGGGTGAAACTGCTTCTCTCTCCTCTGTCCTAAGACCGCCCCAACAGCGAAGTCACTCGCATCACACATAATCTTAAATGGTAGCTTCCAATCAGGAGCCACCATGATAGGGGCATTCACTAACTTCTCCTTTAACAGATTGAATGCACTAAGGCACTTGTCGGAGAACACAAACTGGGCTTCCTTCTCAAGAAGCTGGGTCATCGGTCAGGAAATCTTATAAAAATCTCTAATGAAGCGTCTATAAAAGCCCGCGTGACCAAGGAAACTCCGGATAGATTTCACAGAAGTAGGCGGGGGCAGCTTAGATTTAGTATCAATCTTAGCTCGACCAACTTCAATCCCCTTGTGTGAAACCTTGTGTCCAAGCACAATGCCCTCCTTCACCATGGAGTGGCACTTTTAACATCCATGATTTTTCGACTATATTTTTTTTAATTTATCTTATACAATAATAACAACCAATTTCAACCCTGTAGTTGTTCAACACAATAAGTCACATTAGTTACTATTTTAATATGTATCAATTCAAAGTTTCAACCTTGCAATTGACTTATTATATATGACATATGTGTATATATATATACACACTTTGTTATAATGTATAATCTAGGATAAAAATTTGTTAACCATACAAACCCATCTTTTTATATGCATATATATATATATATACGTATTTAATTATGAATATATATATATGTAAATATATACAAGTATTGTATTAAATAAATCAATTATACAACCTCTAATATTATATAAAACTTAACATCTCTAATCATGTTTTTTACATTCTTCTTATAAAATAATAAATATTTAAGATTTTATAAAGTTTATAAAAACATTTTTATAGAAATGAAGAAAATGATTTAAATCAAATAGTTGGGTATTAAACCCTTTATCTTACAAAGAACCCCCTTTTTATAGAAATTAAACATATTCATTTGAACCCCACCTTGAACCCTCCTTGTCCAATTGAATTCTAGATCAGGTTTTACACCAACTTTGACTTGCAAAAGTCAAAATTAGTTTCTAGGTTCATCAAAGCTCTACCATTACGAGATTTAATCCTCCTCAAATGAATTGTCATTCAATTCTAAGTCGTTTGAACTCCTGTAACCGACCAATGAATGGAACAATCAAACTTAATCAACCCATTTATGAGATTTCGGTTATGGCTTTAAAAACACATGATTCCACGCTCAAATTCGCTAAAGGACTCATCGTTTGATCTCTGTTACAAGTGTAGTTTCGTCCTTTGATCATCCCCAAACCATTGTCAACGAATTTGCCCCAAATCAGGAACCTACCTGCCTTTTTTTTCTCTCTCTCGGTTTCGCGACAGCAGGGAAGATCAACGCTCTCTTGTTCGGAAATTCAAGCTTGATTCCAGGTAATAACCGTATCTCCCTACTCGTTTAGCCCTCTATACAGAAACCCCTATGAGTAGATCGAGTTTTGGGATTTGATTTTGAGCCTAGGGTTCTCGGTTGGGGATGGTTAAGGAAGAAGGGGATACTGGGATGCTTGTTATTAAGTTTGTGTTTCGGGTTTTTTGCAAGGCTCTAAGCCAGCACAGTTGGTTAGCACAATTGCCCCCCACACAAATCACCGGGTTTGATCCCGAGCAGCCTCCGATTAGGCCAATTCTTTTTTTTTTTTTATATATGTTAAACTCTCATTTACACACACATACATACATGTGAACATGCCTATATATGTATAAACCCTGTCTTCTAAAAATATTTGGAGTAAAACGCCCAATTTTAGTTATAGTAAGACATAAACAATTAAACTTTAAATATCTATACATTTTGTATCTTTTTATAAACTTTTAGGGGTGCGTGAGCTTATATATATATATATACATACATTTACACAAAAAAATAAATCTTATTATCAAGACTTACAACTAACAATTTTTTTCTCTTTTCCTTCTTTCCTTCCTATTTATAAAAAAAATATGAATATTTATAACTACGTCAAATATTATCATAAACTTGTAACAGAAAGTATATGAGCATTATTACTTCAACAGGTGTTTTGCCCCGTTACTAACATTTATTTCTAAAAGATGATAGACCTTTATTAAGCAAAGGGAGATACATATATTTTATCTAATCCATTTTAGTGACATGATCCATATTATAACATTTAAAATGAGTATTAATAATACTATAAGTTTTTTAATCATATTATTATTATTACTTTCACAAATGTTAAAGATTCTTGCAATAACTTGATAAATAATAAATCTATTTCAATGTATCCCATATTAAAATGTTTCAACATAGTGATAATTTTAACTCAATGGTCGTACTGAGGTATTTACTTTTTGCAATTAATACTTATTACTGACACTAAAATTCTTTTATAAATGACATTCACGAAACATCATTTTATACAATTCTAAATGTATATCATCATTCTAGTCACTGTTAAGGTTCGTTCCTTTCCTTTGATCGTTCGTCCCAAAACCCTAAAGAGCCCAACCATCCCACTCTTATTCCCTTTATTTAGTTCTATACTAATCATGTACAAACTATTGATTCATATACATCATCGAAACTTAGGTTAAACTTGTGAGTAGCTTGAAACTTTGTGCAACAAACAATATACTTGCGTGACATTCAAAGCTACTCATTAACATGTGAGTTTACATAGCCCCTTTTTCCTATTTATGCTTTTGGGGTGAAACGTGTTTACAAATACATTACCTACACAATTCAATACCTTTGTTTTTATGCTTGGTCTTTATGCTTTATGTCTTAAACTGCCTGGTGACCCTTGCATATGTTCATGTCAGTACATTCATTAACTTGTGTGGCAAGCCTAAGGTAGTACATTTTATGATCATTTATACGGGAATCCGAAACTTTAACTTAACACAAAACCTTGGCAGGTTTTGTTGAGTATCATCTTACTTCTTAGGTATCATCTTACCCCTTTTTCTTAAAATGGCAATCAGTTGGATTGCGTATCTAGTTTTCTATTACCAGGCTTGAATTGTAAGCTTGGAACCTTATGTATTTTCACATATATGCTTTAGACATGCTTTGAACATATTGAATTGTAAAACTATACTTAACTTTGTTTGGTGTCAAAACATATGTTTCTCACCAACTACTTGTAGTTAACATTTACTCACATGTTTCAGGTGCACTAGTTTGAGGATTCAACTTGATCACATAGGACTTGGTCCTAGTTTAATTTAATTATGTTTTGTTTGAACGCTTTGTTTTCTTATTTCTGATTGTAACAGATGCTTTTAATTCGAATAATAAATATTATCATATTTAATAGATGATCATGTACTTATGAAAAACCGCGTCAGCCCCGGCGTATAATCCGCCGCGGCGTATAATCCGCCGCCGGCCAGGGTATGACATATTGGTATCAGAACCATGGTTATAGGGAATTAGGTTATTAGAAACCAATGACCTAGTCTATAACCTTATGACACCCTTGTGTAATTTTCCTACATGTTATCTTAGGTATTACATTACATGATACAACATGTGTTACCTAATGTGCTATGTTACATGTTTACAAAGACTACTACTCATGTGATACCTTACTTGTTACACTATTTGATAAGTGTGCATATTACCTACTTGATATCCCTAAATACTATCAAAAGTCTTGGTATACACTTATTCATATCTAAGACTTCATACACTTTCATCCTTGCATATTGAGAACTATGTCATCACTATCACCTTGGAAAGATTTAGATTATTAGGCCTAATGCCTATTAAAAATTTTAAAATCCCGTCAAAGTTTTGGGTTCTGAAAATTAGTAGAGAACACGTGCAATCCGGAAGGGTGAATGCCCGTACTTTGGGTCTTCTGTCTAGGAAAGCATTTCATATAAATCCAAATCAACCGAAGGATCCATATGCTTTCCGGGGAATTCCCGAAGTGAGTGTTCACCTATAGGCTAAAGCATGTCTTCTTGAAGATATACGAACTTGAATCACTTTGATAGTCACAGCAACCATTTGGTTATGTGCCATATGAAGGCAAACTAAACATCATTCGTTGTTTACTAAAATTTGGTACACATGTCTAAACCTCCCTATTTGATTCTTACATTTAATCTTATTTAAGTCTCTATACCCTTTCATCCTTATGCCTAAAAATTTTATCATCCTTATCATCTCTTGTGAGAGATTTAAACCCTTAGACCCCACCATCCAAGGAAAGGAAGCTGCTTGAATAGATGAAGCACACCCTTGAGCCACAAGAGACAATCCCTAATGATTCTCACCATAAACATGAGTTCAAATAATAATGTTAATGGTACATGATGGCTGGAAGAGTGAGTATAAGTCCATGAAATATTCTGACAAAGGAAAGATTGAGTACTTAAGTGTGTCCCTTGTGACCCACCTCTCTTTCCTGGGAATTCTCTTCGTGGGAACACTACTTATAGGTCAAGTGTTATTCCCAACATACTATTATGAGAACCCGGTGTTATGATTAATCAAATTTTAAACTCACGAACACCTTTGTACTTAACACTTACCATTGCATTATCCCTTACGACCTTTTCCGTGCTAGACATGGCCTCTTACCCTCCTCACTCTCCTGAGTATCACTCTGAAACAGAGTCAGCCCAGGAGGAAGACTTCGGATCCCCATCACCAGACGACCGGTCACCGGCATAACTAGCTGCCAGATCCATGTTTGATCGCTGGACAGATTGGCTTAGGAGCACAGGCATGAGACTCCGAGCATCTGAATCACCTCCTCCGAGAGACCCTTATTTAGCACCTAACCTATACCATCCAGAACCAGGAGCAAGACAAGTCATGGGACTTACTAGTGCAATAGGAGTTCCAGCTGATACCGCTTACCTATATGTAAGGACCGCAGAGGTTCTTAGACAAGGAATGGGGACCAGGGAATACTTGATGCGCGTACGGTTTGCAATACGAATAACCACAACGATGTACGTCTTGGTGCTCATCTGATTTCTAGTGGAAAACTACATGAGATGTTAGCCGGATATCCTATTTCTTGTTTTCTTAAAAATTTAAATTGAAACCCATATCCTGTACCTCAAATATAAATGTTATTATTGGATGGTCTTAATGGTTGACATCTAAACCTTCTTTATAAACTAATTATCTTGTTATTACTCGATTTAACTAATATAATTTTTTTGTTCAAAAAAAACCTTTATCAAACTCTTGGTTTATAGATTTTATCTAGATTATAAATTATTTACAAACCCCTTTACCTTATAAAGAAATTTAATACACGTCTTGTACAAATTGTTTTATAAAAACATTAACAAATATTGCGTTCTTTTAATTCAATAATGACTTGATTAATTATCTCCTTATGACTTTTTAATTCCTTAAACTAATTATTATTTAAATTTTGGGCTTAATTATTAAATAATAAGGCCATTATTTTCTTTTGAAACATCTTCTTTATGGTAATTAAATTAAATAAATAAAAGGTTTTTATTAAATTATCCAATTATCTAGTTAATCAACTTATTATTTTCACTTAATTATAAATTTACAAACAAAGGTAAATTTTCTCATTATCTTGCACTTTCGGAAATGTATGAGCTTACTAGTCACTTCAAGGAGATGAATTATTTCGCGTAAGCATTAACCATCCATATAAAACTCAACAAATCTAAACAAAAAAAAATTACTACCCAACTACCTACATTGTACATGAAACTCCAAGCAACTCGCTTGTCTGCAAAACTCGATCACCTACAAAATTCATGTTACTCGTGCGATTCAATTATTTACATATGGATATTCACAATATACATGAAACTAAATTGTTTACATTAAACACAAAACTTGATTGTTCACATTATACATGAAACTTGTTTGTTTGCAATATACATGATACTAGATTGTTAACATTATAGACGAAACTTGATTGCTTGCAATATATATGATACTAGATTGTTCACACGATACATGATACTTGGTTGTTTGCAATTGATTGTCCACTATATACATTAGGCATGATCATTCACTTCATCCATGAAAGTTGATAGCTATAAACTTTGAGCTACTCGGGGTTTGACGTATTCTTGTTCAAACACGAGTAAGCTATAAACCTTGAGCTACTCGGGGTTTGACGTATTCTTGTTCAAACACGAGGAAGCTATAAACTTTGAGTTACTCGGGGTTGACGTATTCTTGTTCAAACACGAGAGAGCTATAAACTTTATGGGTAATCTGGAGGGATACGCCATCTACTTAGGGCATCCAAGTATGGGGTTGTACCACATTGTTAGTCTTTATTTCCTGATTGATTTTACCATCTAGAGACACAGTTACTTATTAGCAACTCATACATGAAAACAATAGTTATGAACTAAATATTTTGTGTCCCCTCTTGACCCTCACACAATGGGATGATCTATACGGACCCTGCGACGATTTGCGTAATTACGGGTGCACACGTAATTATAAAGGTCGGCGCATGGAAAACATAGTAAATTCCGTCGTGTGTGATGGCATAAAACCTATAGTGATATACAGTAACGAAGGGCACGGTGGATACGCCGCTGACACTTCCTATGTATAAGTGTCCCTGTCATATTGTCAGTAGTAGCGTTGTTCGTGTCACTTCCTATTAATTTGACCTTGACCAACGTCTGTGAAATCCTTACCCAGTGATACCTTTTGAACATATTAGACTGTATCTTAAACAAGTTTCGATTATCAAATTCTCATCACTCTCATTGCATGTGATGCATTCCATATCTGGAGTCCAAAGTATGCTTCGACAGTTTTCTCCTTAATTCTTTTCAAATCCACTATCACTATTCATGCTTTACCTTGAGTAAGCGACATGAATCTTGTTAACGATTATACCCCTCAAAAACAACTTTCTCAGTTCATTGAGAATCCAAACGTGACCTAGAATTTTTTTGAGAACATGAGGATCAAAGGAAGCTCAAGTATCCACATCTTTTTTTTTTCCTAACTCAGTAGCCTTCATCAGTTGAATTTCGGGACGAAATTCCCTCAACTTGAGTATACTGTAACATCCATGATTTTTCGACTATATATATTTTTTTTAATTTATCTTATACAATAATAACAACCCATTTCAACCCCGTACTTGTTCAACACAATAAGTCACATTAGTTACTATTTTAATATGTATCAATTCAAAGTTTCAAACTTGCAATTAACTTATTATATATATGACATATGTATGTACACACACATATATATATATATATATATATATATATATATATATATTGTTATAATGTATAATCTAAGATAAAAATTTGTTAACCATACAAACCCATCTTTTTATATGCATATATATATATATATATATATATATATATATATATATATATATACACACGTATTTAATTATGAATATATACAAGGATTATACTAAATAAATCAATTATATAACCTCTAATATTATATAAAACTTATAACACCTCTAATCATGTTTTTTACATTCTTCTTATAAAATAATAAATATTTAAGATTTTATAAAGTTTATAAAAACATTTTTATAGAAATGATTTAAATCAAATAGTTGGGTATTAAACCCTTTATCTTACAAAGAACCCCCTTTTTATAGCAATTGAACATATCCATTTGAACCCCCACCTTGAACCCTCCTTGTCCAATTGAACTCTAGATCAGGTTTTACTCCAACTTTGACTTGCAAAAGTCAAAATTAGTTTCTAGGTTCATCAAAGCTCTGCCATTGCTAGATTTAATCCTCCTCACATGAATTGTCATTCAATTCTAAGTCGTTTAAACTCCTGTAACCGACCAATGAATGGAACAATCAAACTTAATCAACCCATTTATGAGATTTCGGTTATGGCTTTAAGAACACATGATTCCACGCTCAAATTCGCTAAAGGACTCGTCATTTGATCTCTGTTACAAGTTTAGTTTCGTCCTTTGATCATCCCCAAACCATTGTCAACGAATTTGCCACAAATCAGGAACCTACCTGCCTTTTTTCTCTCTCTCTCGGTTTCACGACAGCAGGGAAGATCAAATGCTCTCTTGTTCGTAAATTCAAGCTTGATTCCAGGTAATAACCGTATCTCCCTACTCGTTTAGCCCTCTATACAGAAACCCCCATGAGTAGATCAAGTTTTGGGATTTGATTTTGAGCCTACAGTTCTCGGTTGGGGATGGTTAAGGAAGAAGGGGATACTGGGATGCTTGTTCTTAAGTTTGTGTTTTGGGTTTTCAGCAAGGCTCTAAGCCAGCACTGTTGGTTAGCACACTTGCCCCCACACAAACCACCCGGTTTCGATCCCGAGCAGCCTCCAGATTAGGCCAATTCTTTTTTATACATGTTAAACTCTCATTTACACACACATACATACACGTGAACATACCTATATATGTACAAATCTCGTCTTCTTAAAATATTTGGAGTAAAAGGCCTAATTTTAGTTATAGTAAGACATAAAAAATTAAACTTTAAACATCTATACATTTCGTATGTTTTTATAATCTTTTAGGGGTGCGTGAGCTTATATGCGTGTGTGTGTGTATATATATATATATATTTATACATTTACACAAAAAAAAAAAATCTTATTATCAAGGCTTACAACTAACAATTTTTTTTCTCTTTTCCTTCTTTCCTTTCTATTTATAAAAAAAAATATGAATATTAATAACTATGTCAAATATTATCATAAAGTTGTAACAGAAAGTATGTGAGCATTATTACTTCAACATGTGTTTTGCCCCGTTACTAACATATATTTCTAAAAGATGATAGACGTGAAGTGTTTTTCATAAACCTTTATTATTTTATAAAAATTATAGTTGCGTCATGACCTTTATTTAGCAAAGGGAGTTATACATATATTTTATCTAATCCATTTTAGCGACATGATCCATATTATAAATTTAAAATGAGTATAAATAATACTATAAGTGTTTTAATCATATTATTATTATTATTTTCACAAATGTTAAAGATTCTTGCAATAACTTCATAAATAATAAATCTATTTCAAAGTATCCCATATTAAAATGTTCCAACATAGTGATAATTTTAACTCAATGGTCGTACTGAGGTATTTACTTTTTGAAATTAATACTTATTATTGACACTAAAATTCTTTTATAAATGACATTCATGAAACATCATTTTATACAATTCTAAATGTATATGATCACTCTAGTCACTGTTAAAGTTCGTACCTTTCCTTCGATCGTTCGTCCCAAAACCCTAAAGAGCCCAATCGTCGCACTCTTATTACCTATTTTGTTCTATACTAATCATGTAAAAACTATTGATTCATATACTTCATTGAAACATACGTTAAACTTGTGAGTAGCTTGAAACTTTGTGCAACAAACAATATACTTGCGTGACATTCAAAGCTACTCATTACCAGGTGAATTTACATAGCTCCTTTTTCCTATTTATGCTTTTGGGGTGAAACGTGTTTACAAATACATTACTTACACAATTCAATACCTTTGTTCTTATGCTTGATCTTTATGCTTTATGTCTTAAACTGTCTGGTGACCATTTTATGTGTTCATGTCAGTATATTCATTAACTTGTGTGGCAAGCCTAAGGTAGTACCTTTTATGATCATTTATACGGGAATCCAAAACTTTAACTTAACACAAAACCTTGGCGGGTTTTGTTAAGTATCATCTTACTCCTTGGGTATCATCTTACCCCTTTTTCTTAAAATGGCAATCAGTTGGATTGCGTATCTAGTTTTCTATTACCAGTCTTGAATTGTACGCTTGGAACCTTGTGTGTTTTCACATATATGCTTTAGACATGCTTTGAACATATTGAATTGTAAAACTATACTTAACTTTGTTTGGTGTCAAAACCTATGTTTCTCACCAACTACTTGTAGTTGACATTTACTCACATGTTTCAGGTGCACAAGTTTGAGGATTCAACTTGATCACATAGGACTTGGACCTAGTTTAATTTAGTTATGTTTTGTTTGAACGCTTTGTTTTCTTATTTCTAATTGTAACGGATGCTTTTAATTCGAACAGTAAATATTATTATATTTAATAGATGATCATGTGCTTATGAATAACCGCGTCAACCCCAGCGTATAGATCTGATTTTTGGATCTTTATCAGTTTTTGGATTTTATTGATGGTTTGATGACTTTGTAAAGATCTTGGTTTAATAATTATGATGTTTCTGCATATTTAGATCTGATTTGCAATTGATTATAGTTCCATATACTGCTTGTGAATGTATTTCAGTTTGAGTAGTATATCTAGATCATATATTGTGTGTTTGTGGTTGTTTAATGGTTTGCTAGACGTAGTATTCCATAGGAACTGTGATTGAGAGTAGGTTAGATCTAAGTGTTCTTCCTATCTCGATACCCGAAAGGTGAGAGGTTGTCGGTTAGTCTTCGTATTAGGATTATGAGTGAAATCTGTCTGAAAGGAAGTTTCCCTTAGGTTTCTACTAACCGTTGCTATTCCGTGTCATAGTGTTTTGTTCTGAGATTACCCCGTGCATTTAGATGTATTGTGGACAGTGAGACTGAAAGGTGATCTGTCTTTTGGGTACATTATCATTGTTGGAGAGACTGAAAGGTAATCCGACCATCTGGTGAGCGTTGTACATCTTTAGAATTTCCTTGTTGGTGACACCCTGAGAGTGATTAGGGATCCACTAGGTCGTCTAGAGATGTTATCCTTAGAAAACCAGTCCATCATAGTTTCCATAACCGGTAGAAGTCTGAGCCTTGCAAGTAGGATTCTGACCTAGGTAGTGTTATTCTCATTCATGATATTCCCGAGTCTTTGCCTGATTGTTAGTGTCGTTCATCTTTTTTCAATTACATCACTAGTTTAGCTATTCAGTGTATCTAGGGTTCGATAATCCGGTTTACAGTTAAGCTGTGCTACACTTGATATGTACATTTGCCTGTCATTGCGGTCTAGTTCATAGGTTTTCCATTTATTGCTTAGGAGTCTATGTTAGGTTTATTTGTTAGTTTTTATAGACCGTCTGGGCGACATCAGAAGCCATCCAGGAAACAATAGAACATCTTCCCCGGCAATCTCTCCAACATCTGATCTATGAACGGGAGGGGAAAATGGTCCTTCCTAGTAGCATCATTATGTTTGCGGTAATCGATGCAAACTCTCCAACCTGTGACTGTACGAGTAGGAATCAGCTCATTCCTCTCGTGGGTGATAACAGTCATACCTCCCTTCTGAACCGGGCTAACCCAGGGTGAATCAACGATGGGACAAATTAAACCAGTGTCAAGTAGTTTAATCACCTCTTTCTTCACCACCTCCTGCACGTTCTGGTTCAACTTCCTCTGGTGTTGTACTACGGGCTTGTAGTCATCCTCCATAAGAATCTTATGGGTACAAAAAGAGGGATTAATTCCCTTAATGTCCATAATCCTCCATGCAATAGCACCTCCAACAGCCTCTCCTTCTCATCACTCGTCAAATCAGAGGCGATAATGACGGGCAATCGAGACTTACCATCTAAAAAGGCATACTCCAAATGGCTTGGGAGCTCCTTAAGCTCAACAGGTGGTGGGTCCTCAACAGAAGGCCGCTCTTTCTGCTCAGACTTCCTATCAACAGTCGCAAAGACCTCTGAACACTGAGGGAACTCATAGCTCTCCTGGTTATACATCTGCTCTTCAAATTGATCCTCACCAACTGGATCAAGTGTCTCCCCTCCTACAATCTGCGTGTCCAGGGACTCCTCCTCAGCTGTGTCCTGGAGATGATCACTCACACAAGAGTAGGCGGTCTCAACAAAGTAGAGTGAATCATCCTTATTCTGGGTGTGCTGCATGGATCTCCAAACGTCAAATGTCACCTCCTCTTCATCCACCCTCAGTGTAAGACTCCCTGAATACACATCAATCAGGGCTTTGGCGGTGGCCAGGAATGGTCGACCTAGGATAATAGGAATATTCTTGTCCTTATCGATGTCTAGAATCACAAAGTCTACAGGAAACACAAAACGATCAACCTTAACCAACATATTCTCCACTATCCCTCGCGGATACTTGACCAAACGATCGGCCAGCTGGATACTCATGCGTGTCGTCTTAGGTTCTCGCAACTTAAGCTTAGCAAAGACCGCATATGGCATGAGGTTAATGCTAGCACCAAGGTCAGCTAAGGCATTGCTAACCGACAAGCTACCGTTGGTGAAACTCCCCGAATCTCTCCTCTTCTCAAGAAGCTTGTTCTGAAGCACATCTGAACACTCCTCGTTCAACGTCACATGAGATAACTCCTCCAATTTCCTCTTGTTCGTGAGGATGTCCTCTAAGAACCTCGTATACTTAGGCATCTGAGCTAGAGCCTCCACAAATGGCAAGTTGATATGCAACTACTTGAACAACCCCAAAAACTTGCCATACTGCTCTTCCATCTTCTGCTTCTTCAATCTGCCTGGGTATGGAACGGCGGGAGTATAATCTCTCACATGCTCTCGAGGGCGCGGTGCGCTCGCCGGCTTACCCCTCGGCGGTGTCTCGTCCGGAATCTCAATCACAACCTCCTCCTGGGATGATGCATGCACATGGACTGGTGGATCTGGTCCTATGTCTCTACCGCTGCTCAAAGTGATGGCCTTCACATGAGCCTTGGGATTGGGATCAGTGTTGCTAGGCAGGCCACCTGGCGGTCTCTCAGAAAGAAGCTTCGTGACCTGCCCAACTTGATTCTCTATGGTCTGGATCGAAGCTTTCTGATTCCTCAACTCAGTCTCATGCATGTGAAAACGCTCCTCCATGTACCAGTTCTACTTCTTGGCCAACTGATTCTGACTCTCCGAGTTGGCAAGTAGCCGTGCAACCATGTCCTCCAAACTGGATTTACCCTCAAGTGCGGGCTGTGCACCGCTGCTAGAATCCTGGCCTTGAAACTGGCCATGCTGAGGTCTGAAATGGGAACCATGTCCCTGAGACTTATGGGACTGATACTGGAATGGGGGCGCTAAGTGAATCCGGGTGGTTGCTGGCTATTGTTGCCAGACTTCCAACTGAAATCGGGTGATTCCTCCACCCCGGATTATATGTGTCGCTGTAGGGATTATTCTAGGGATGATTCTGGTTGGACATGAAATCAACCTGCTTGTGGGTCCCCTGATCCCCAATCTGACAAGCACTCGTGGGATGCGCCCCACCACATAACTCACACAAGGACTGGGTCTTGTGGACATGCATCTGATCAATCTTTGTGGAAAGTGCTTCCACCTGGGCAGCAAAAGAGGTGATCCCATCCACGTGATGGACACCCTGCGTCTGAGTCCTCGCTCGGGAAGTGTGCTGAGTGTAGCTCTTTGACGCGACCTTCTCTAGCAAGTCATACGCCTCCTAGGGTGTCTTCGTTCCGATGTCTCCACCCGCGTATGCATCGATCAGCTGCTTCCCCGTGATATATAGACCATATAGAAGGTCTCACACTGCTGCCACTTCAACAATCCATGGTGGGGAACCTTACTCATTAGTTCCTTGAATCTTTCCCACGCCTCATAGATTGTCTCCCCGTCATCCTGTTGGAAAGAAAGAATCTTAGCCCTCAACTTTGCTGTTTTCTCCGGAGGGAATTACTTCTCTAAGAATTTAGCAGCCATCTTGTCCCAAGTACTAATGGACCGAGGGGGAAGTGATAGTAACCAAGCTTTGGCTCGATCACGTAAGGAAAACAGGAATAACCGGAGCCGAATAGCATCGTTAGTAGCGTCACGGATTTTGAATGTGGCACAAATCTCTAAGAAACCGGCCAAATGAGTATTAGGATCCTCGTGATCCTTGCCATCAAACTACCACATGTTCTGCACCATCTGGATGATGCTGGATTTGATCTCGAACTGATGTGCTCCAACAATTGATGCTCGACTCCAAACCGTCAAGTGTCGGTTTGCCAAAATTTGAAAGCGTTCGACCCTCATCCGTTTCCGCCATCTTGTCAACCTCGTCAACAACAACCTCGTCAAACTCGAGTAACTGGGCCTCAAATTGGGAATGGGCCCGCAATATCTGATGAAGATCACGCTCCGGCTCAGAAGACGGCTCAGGAACCTCCTCGGTGGGAGTTGAGGACATGCACGATCTTCAAGACAAGTTAGATTTAAATGGACGAACCTAGAAAAAGGAAACACAAGTTAGACAAAATAATAATTACAAATAAAAATAAAAATAAAAAATAAAAAATAAAATGGAAATAAAATTAACTAAAATGTATATACAACTGCGACTAAAAATAACAAGTAAAAATGCAAAACTATTTATACACGAAAATTGCAAATAATAAACAAGAAGATAAGATATGCGCCAAAGAGGTTGTGGTGTAGTGGTTGAGATGAGGCCTGAAGTCCCAAGTGACCCGGGTTCAATCCCTGCCACCACCATTAATTTCTGAGGCATGCAAATGAGACCTAGTTCTTAGGCTGATGCACCAGGGTTTTACCCACGCCGATCCAGGGTTCGAGCCTCGGCTCTCCCTCAAGCCCGGAAGGGGCCGTATTGGGTGGGATTTTTCCTTGGATGCTCTCCAACTCTGACGTCAAGTGGGCCCGGTTAAGACAACATATTGGCCGGAGTTGGACGAGGCTCTCCCATGTGACGGGGGGTGCGACGTCACAACATTCAATGTTCGACGTTAAAAAAAAAGAAGATAAGATATGCACAAAAATATATACTAAATGACTAAAAATAAATTCAAATCGTTTTCGCAAAACCGTATCCTCGGCAATGACGCTAAAAACTTGATGTGTAATAAATATATATATATATATATATATATATATATATATATATTATAAGTATTTTTCACGCAATTTGAGTTTTAAAATGGGTTTTCACCAAAGACTAATCACACACACACCGGGCAAGCGTACCCGTCGGATAGCAATATAGCAAGGTAAGAACCGGATATCAATCCATTGACACGGTAGAATGCAATAATAAACCAGAACTAAGATTCAATCAAGTGATGGTAAAAAAAGATATTTTGAAGAGTTTTTTTAATTAACTAACATGCAATTTATATAAAACTAAACTAAAATCACAAGTCAAACAATCAAGGAGAAAATATCAATTCGGTGTCGAATCCATCTAGAATACATTCAATACACTCATAGAAACATGGCAAATACACGTAACATAGATTGACCAAATTCTCGTCAAAGAAATCTGATCAAATGACTATTCAGAAAGCTAAAATGAATAACACAAACTAGCCACCTAAAATCATGCAATGAAGCTCACTTGTTGTAATCATGTCAATGTTTATAAAGATTGAACTTGCCTTCGATTAAGGTACACTAATCCAACAACTAGTTGGAAAGATAATATGAAAAACACACTACCCACCTCAAGTTGATTTAATTAGACAATCACATGCACTTCTTCAACATACAATGTTCATGCAAAGTTTATATAAATTAGGAGAATGTGTCAACAAATCCTAGATAAACATAAAACTAAACATGAAACACCATAACAAACACTTTGTCTTTCCAAACATAAGCATACGGATACACATACAAAAATCATAAATCATAAACAAGACTTCATTTACCATTCCCTAGTCAAATGCCATAAACTAGCATACAAACATACACTAATCCATGAATACAAGCATAAACCATAAGTTTTCCAACATAATATGGCATATACAAATACAAGTCTTGAAAACAACTTTAAATGCTTGAATACATAATTTCATTGAAGAATAATCATACGATTGTCATAACATTAACATAATGATTGCCAATAATCCACGGATGTTGTCAAATGTATCTAAACTTCATCTAAACCAAAGTGAACAATAGTTTTAGCTCATCATGAGTACAGGAATGACAAATAAGCAGGGAAAAATAGTAAGAAACATGATATGAAATAAGAATCAAACCACTCCTCCAAGCCTAGATGTTGTTGTTGATGTATGGTGATCCTCTTGATGTTGTAATCCCTTCAAGATGCTTGAAATGTGGCTGGAAAAAAGTTGATTCGAGCACAAAACAGTGGGTTTTTGCTCTGGGTGCTGAATGTCTGAATGAGAGAATGGCTTCTATATTTCAGATTAAAAAATGTTATCTTGATGCATAATAGGTGATTGCTACGACTTGAGTAAGAGCATTATTGGTTATGTTTTTAAAGTTAGAAAACCTTGGTCAATTAGACGCATAGAGTTTAAAATGGCGTCGCACTTTCAACCACCTCATCGTCGTTATGACTTCAGGAGTCCGAGAGCACAACACCTTGGTTGAGATTGGCTAGTATGGAATATCATGCATGGTTTTTTAGTAGCTTCGCATGTCTTAGAGCATTCCCAGCAGTCTCCCCATCTTCATCCCTATAATTTAAATAAAAAACACATTTATCTTTAAAATTTAAAGACTTTTTTAAAACCTCTCACATCAGGTTCCCCATATCTATCCCTATTTAATTAAATAATTTTTTTACTTGTTTTTATTACTTTTTCTCTTTCATTCACTCATAACCACTCACAAAAATAAAATAAAAAATAATATAGAGTTGAATAGTACCTCCCTATATTTAGGGAGCTCCTAAAGTTTTCCTTTAAACTTTAGGGATGTGGATCCTGATGTGGAGTGAAAAAACAATAATTTTTTATATTCTCCCTAAATTTTAGAGATAGATATGAGAATAGGGGAACTGATGTGAAAGCTCTTAGCGAGCAAACCATTAACCTTATTTTTGCCTCTACATACACCATCTATGTAATTGTAAACCTTCGGCCATGAACATATCCTAACTAATCACATGGATCGATTCAACCACATTAATTCCTATGTTTATATTTCTCGTAACTTTATTTGTATTTGTCATTGTTAGCGTGAGCTAGAGGTGCACAAATCCGGAAATGTGCCGGAACCGGTTGCGGTTTTGAAAATGTCAAGAAATTCGGTTAGATTTTGAATATTTTCCCAACACAATTCCGGAAACGGTTCGGCTCGACCACTTTCCGAAATACTATCATGATAAGATTTTAAAGTTTCATTATGTCATAAAGCACATTCAAATATTTTACAAGTCGAATTTCACCTAGGAGGTACATCCCAATTAGGAACTAGAAAAACCATTCCCGTATCCTTACAAAGTTCTTTATAATCGGTATATCTTCTACTTTTTTTTAAAACATCTTCTAACATAAATTTAAAACCGGTCTTGAACTCGTCAACATGTTGAGTGGCGAGCCCGTCTTACACAACCAATATAATAGTATGTGCAACACATCGAGTGTGAAAAAATGCGTCGTTGCAAATCGGTTTATATTTTATTCTTAAATTTTCAACCGCACTAGTATTGTTTTAGGCGTTATTGAATGCCATTGAAAATATTTTATTTTCTAATTTAAAGGTTGTTATTACATAATCTAAAATTTGAAACAAATATTCTCCGGTGTGTGGATACGGAAAAAGTTCAAACGCACTCGTACGTTTCATCATTTGCCATGAATTGGGATCTACCCAATGAGCGGTGATGTAAAGGTACGATTCGGGTAAACGATGTGGAGCCGACCAAACATCACTAGTTTCACACCCGTTTTTAAAATCCAATTAAATCATTTTTTTTGCATTTCTCTACATTTTTAAACAATAATGTCTAAGTGTAGTACGACTTGTGTGTGTAACGAGGTTGAAGCGTCTCTCGAGTCATGTTGGTCAACCGAGGGTTGTCGAAGTTGTCAAACGACAAACATTCTTGAATCACGAACTTCGCCATTCGATCCCGAACCGTGTTTACGGTGTAATGAAATATTCCACCGTCACTACCCAATTGTGTTTGTTCGGAGTCCGGATCTACTTTCAACGCCTTGCAAAATTTTCTCACAATATGCTTCTTCAAATTGGAGTTCGATTCATTTGCTAACAAAGTGACACAAAACTTGCAACTAGCCTTTTGAGACCGGTCACTCATCTCAACCAAAACCCAATTGTACCAAATTTCTTGGTTCCTATTATGCAAAAGAACCCGAACAACGGTCGACAATTGAACAACGGATGACTGTGATTGTGAGTGAGCCATAACAAGAGTAAAAAGCATAGAATGAGAGTAAAACAAGTGTTATGCGAGTATTGTTTACGTGTTTTTGGTTCGGTTTAGCGTTCTCAAGTTGGGTACTCAACCAATTCATTCAACATCTATTTATACTGAGGGGGGCTAAAAAAACTTTCAAATAAACGGCTCTAACAGTTATATTATTTTTTTCCCAAAAAAAAAGACTCAAAACCGGGTAGGAACCGATTCCAATCGGGTCCGGGTAGGAACCGATCTAGCAAAAATTAGTCCAAACCGGGTAGGAACCGCCAAGTTTTTTCGGATCAAACCGGGTAGGAACCAGAACCGGTTCCGGTTTGGGTCCTCGGGTCCGGGTCTGGAACCAGTTTTTTTTGTGCATCTCTAGCATGAGCGTGTGGACATTGAAGTATTGAATAATTGATGTGCCATCATTTATACATGTTTTGCATGCATAATAATTCCCATATTATAGTACTAAGTGGACAATAACTTTGCAAATGACACTTAAAACGCTTATATTATGTAATTGCAGGTTATTCGGTGTTGAAAATATAAATCAAGCTAAATCCTATCAAAAACACCAAGAAATCAAGCCTTTTGGAAGATCATTCCCAAGCTTTGACCACCAAGAAGTCAAAATTGGTCAACATAAGTCAAACTAGCAGCTAAAAGACGAAACTTGGAAGCAGGAGAGGGATTCACGGCCGTGCATCCCATTACACGGCCGTGCATTGCCTCTCTTGCTCCCCAAGGCTCAAGTACATTGTCCTCTGTACCCTGTTTGATTACCAAGGTGTTTACATGCCTGTGCAATCTAATGCACGACCGTGCATTGCTCATTTCGAGGCCTATAAATAGATGGCTTGAGTTCTTCATTAGACACTCCCTTACACACCACAACACAACCAAAGATAGAGAGAATAGTTCGTTTCTAGCAGTATTAGAGTAGTAGTAGTGAGTAGAGGGGCTCTTCCTCCTTGTTCCACAATAGGGGAGCCTACAAAACTCAGTGTTACGCTAGTTAGTATGATCATTCGTGGCTAAACACTTTGTATTGCTAGGGTGAAGATGAAGTTTGGTGCATGTTAATGTTTGACGTATTAATCTAGTGGTATGTTTATGTCTGTAATTATTCGCTCTTAAAACCACCATTCGGTGGGATTTTACTATTGTCTAAATCCGTCTTTATATTTGTGAGTGTTCTTGATTTTAAAGTGTAAGATCGAAAAACCTTTTAATCAAATTTCTTTTAATACTTGTACGTCTTTATACAAGTAGAAATTGATAAGCCAAGGCTTGGTCAATACTAGTAAGGGCGTACGTCTTTATACGAACTTATTATGCGACCAAGAATTGGTGAACTCATGTTAGGAACGGTACGTCTTTATACTCGGTCTCATTGTTACACCGCCTCCCGATGAGCAAAATATAATCACCTATTTAACAATAATATTAAGCTTTTAAGTTTGATGTCCTAAACCAACTTGGAGATAACACCAAATATTTGAGGGTAAATGTTGTCCCTAGCGGGATGCACTACTATTTTAATTTAAAGATTTTAATTCATGAATCAAATGTCGTGAGGACGAGGCTCTAGCGGTGACCCGAGTCATAAGTTTGTAGTATTCATACCACTAGATTAGTCAACTTAACATTATCACGTACCAAGCGGACTCGAAGCCCAAAGCAATACTTTTCATGACCTGATCATTTCCAAGATATTTACTTTTCTGCTATTTACTATTTTGTTCGTTACATTTCTATTACACATCACACATGTTTTTCCTTTTATTTTATTTAGTTTATCGTCATTTACTTTTCTGTTAATTACTTATCTGCTTCACAAGCACACAAAACTCACTCACTAATTAATCCGGCTAAACGATAACAAAAGTTGAGTATTGGAACTCGACCGTGTCCATTGGTTCGATACTTGGTTCTTACCTAAACTATATTACGCTGTGATAGGTACATGATGTAGTGCAAATCACACATCTTTATTTCCTTTGTTTTCGTGTGTTTTAATTAGTTTTATATCTGTTTTGAGTTGTTTTAGTTTCGTTTTGAGTCTTTGTGATGTTTTCAGGTGCTCATGAGAATAACAAGTCATATCATGAAGAAACCGAGCAAGAGAACAAGTCCCAAGAAAAAGAAGTAAAAAATGGGAAAATTACATCCTTCGCGGTACGCGAAGAGGAGATGACCAAGACTCGCAAGAGAAAGCAAAACCGGGCGTGACCATTTTGTTCCTCGCGGTACGCGAGGAACCCAGGAACATCTCTCGTGATACGTGATGGGCCCGTATTCTGTGAAAAAGCTCTAAATCGAATTATATTAGAGTTTGAATGCCATAATGTCAAAAGTTCGAGTTTTGGCCGTCCAGAGAAGAGTCTTAGGTGATTTTGGGCCTGGAGGAGGGGATTGAAGTGCAAGATCGAACCTTTTGATTCCAGGTTCGTTGTATTAGCGATTTTGGTTTTCAAGTTTGAATCTTTATCTCTGATTTCTGTGTTTGAACTATGTTTATGTTTTCTACTTCTGTTTTGAATGTTTTAAGCATGAATCTAGGCAAAACAATTTATACTGCCTAGGTCAATGATGAATATTTGCTAAAGTATTGATTTTTATCGGTTTTTGGATCTTTTGATGGATTGATGATTTTGTAAGAGATCTTAGATTCATATATTTGATGAATTTGCATGCTTACTTTTGATTTATAATTAATCATCGTTCTGTATGCTAATTGTTGAATGTGTTTCAGTTATAGTTGCATAATTAGGTCACTTACTGTGTGTTTGTGATTAGTTTATGGTTTTGCTAAAGCTAAGTAATCCATAGGAGCGTTGATTGAGAGTTCATTATGAGTGAATGTTCTTCCTATCTCAAGACACGAAAAGTGAGAGGTAGTCGGTTAGTCTTCGTTGTTAGAATTCTAAGTATAAACTGTCTGAGAGGAAGTGGCCCTTATGTTTCTAGTAATCGTTGCTAGTCCGTGTCTTATCATGTTGTTCTGAGATTACCCCTTGCATTTTTCGAATGTACTATGATAGTGAAACTGAGAGGTGATCTATTTGTAGGGTACTTTATTGTCATTGGAGAAACTGAAAGGTGATCCAACATCTGGTGAGTTTAGTACATCTTTAGAGTTTCTTAGTTGGTGACACCCTGAGAGTGATTAGGGATCCACTAGGTACTCTAGAGTTGTTATCCTTAGAAACCCAGATCCATTATAGTTTCCAGAACCGGTAGAAGTCTTTGCTTTGCAAGTAGGATTCCGACCTAGGTGGTATTCTTCCCATTCCTGTTATTTCCCAAGCTTCTGTTTGATAGTTAGAGTCGTTCTTTAGTTTTCTTATTAATTTTCTTTAGTTAATCAGTAGTATAGAAAACCCCCCAAACAAATTATCTTAAGTCCAAGTCAGAGTCTAGTATTAGTTATTCAGTGTCTCTAGGGTTCGATAATCTGGTTTACCATTAAGCTGTGCTACACTCGATAGTTTCACTTTCCTGTTAGTGCGGTCTAGTTCATAGGTTTTCCATTTATTACTTAAGAGTCTATATTAGGTTTTTATTTACATTTTTATAGACCGTCTGGGCGACATCAAGTTTTTGGCGCCATTGCCGGGGACACTTGGCAATAGAAAAATTAGCTTTGATTAGTTCTTTATTTGGTTTTTGTTTATTTTCTCTTTTTAGTTTAGTAGATTGAGTCTTTTATTTCTAGGTCTTATTTGCATGCGGTGCGTTATTCGCTAGTTATGTGCCTTGTCTTGTTTGTGTCTTGAGTTGTAGAGTGTCTAGTAGTCCGCGTCTTTTCTTTTTCTTTAGTGTGTCTTTGTAAATATTTGTGTTTTTATTTATTTATTTTGATATATCTGGTGCTCGTGATCCCTTCTGTTTGAGTGTCTATTGCAGTGATAATTAATATGGAGTGTTTCTACGGGGAACTTTATGAAGGATATCGATTTGCTCAGAGGGATCATTACATGAATGCCTGGTGTGAGATCTGTGGAGGGCCCCATTACACCCAGAATTGTCCTTATTCATCGGGTTATCACACATATTTTTTTGGTAATCCTCATATGTATCCACAGGCATATGAGAGTTCTGAACGAGAGGTAAGCCCATCCTTGATTAAAAGCCATAAGGCCCTAGTAGAAACTTTTAATAAATGGATGGGGATTGAGGAAGAGAAACAAAGAGTTTAACCGAAGGATACCCCAATCTGGGATGAGTTGTTTCAACAGTCAAAAGATGTGCTTGCTCAATGGAATGAGAATAGGAGGATCGAGGATAAACTAAGAATGATTGAAGAAAAGGAACATAGGGAACAAGAGGAAAGGCTCCGTAAAATAGAGGCACTGGAAACTGAATATCAGGAGATGTGTACGAAATATCAAGTGGAGAGTTCTTACAACACGAAGCTGACCGGGTATGAAGAGGACGAAGTGCAAGTAACAGTGACAGAAAATGCAGCCAAGTCCCACCTCCGGGTAAGTTTTCTGAACCTACTTTATATAGTGATGATTTTTGTTTGTCAACTTCCATACAATATCAAATAGTTCATTATAATGCTTTACACTCGTCTTGTGAGGATGATACAGTGTAGGAGTCACATGTCCAGACACAGGAAACTCCAGAACTAGAGACGAAAATGGACGTCGCAGTCCCACCTCCGGTTCAGCAAGAAAATAAGCCGAAATTTTGGTGTGCCACACCATGGGATATTGATGATGGCTTTTGGAGTGATGATGAAAGAGAGAGAGAAGAAGTGAAGTTGACTGAGGATCCCCAAACCATGATTGAAGACGAGTGTTCTGAAGAGGGATTAGCATGTTTGTTCGAGATGGAGGATGATATTGAGTCACAGCCTAGCAAGCCACTGGAAGAAGAACTCCAGGAGGAGAAAATGAAGGTGCAAGAGGACATGAAGACTCAGTGGCATATGTTAAGTAAGGTAGATCAACTTCACTACTTGGATAAGAATGGAAGGCTCATAGAGGAATTAACAAGTTTAAGGATGGCAAGAGACAAAGCAGCTCAAGAACCGGAGGCGTTAACGGAAGAGGTGCAGTTCACAAGTTTACAAAGACTAGCACAAGACCCACCTCCGGTTTATGAGTATTCCACACCACAGAGCTGCAGACTAGAACCCATCGAGGATGACTTCTTTAGTGGAGATGAGACAGAGGTCAAAGAGTCCTTGGATGATACTGCTGACGAAAGTGAAGGAGATGAGTCGAGGGAAGATCACGAAGAGGAGTAGCTAGACAACCAAGATGCAGATAAGTACCCGGAATCTAATTTCACTACATATAATTGTGATATTCCCGAGTCCTTAAAAACCCTGAGTGAGTTAGATGAGAGTGATAGTGTAGAGCCCGCGCCCGATTTAGGAGAGTTATCAAACTGGGCATTGGATTTGGAGGAATTATTGAACACACCAGATGAGGGTGTTGAGGATGAGTCTAGTGATTTGCAGGGCATGATAGCAGAGCTATAAGAGATGATAGATAAGACCCCAAGTGTAGGGATGGTAGAGAGGTTAGAGGATCCTGAAGATCCAGGTGACAGTGTAGAGGCCACATCCATAGAGATTTATATTCCGGAGCCCTTGCCCATTACTGTTGTTCATCCTGTAGGGATTGAAACCGAGTCATCCCCTAATTCTAGGCCACCCTGTAAGAAAATATGAGAGTTAGGAGATGAACACGATGTAAGGATGGTGCAAACCCCAAGTGTGGGGACGTGTAAGGGTGATAATGATGTGGCTTGAACGGTCTATAAAAACTAAATAAAAACCTAACCTAGTGTAACATCCATGATTTTATGATAATATTTTAATTTATTTTATACAATAATACCACCCATTTAAATCATGTACTTATCCCACACAATGTGTCTGTTAGGACATAGATTGAATGACAAAAGCTTTGTAATAGTTTAGGTCTTATTGTCTTTATGTTTTGTATGTAATTGTTTAGATGTGTCTAAGTATAAATACAAGTTCTGCTAGAGGCGAACTTGATAAGTTCGCCTGGTCTAGTAGAGGCGAACTTGTTAAGTTCGCCTAAGCATCTTTGAAGCGAACTTGTTAAGTTCGCCTATTGCAGAACATGTGTCTATAAATATAGAGTTTGCAGAGTCTGTTCTACAGGAGTGAGATAGATTGAACAATCAAATATTCTGTAAACTCTGTTTGGAGATATAAAAGAGAAAGTTTATTTACCTATTGTTTCTATTGTCGATTGATATACAAAACGTTAATACGGTAGGACTCCGCACTCCGAGTTAACGATACGTCCTGTCACGAGATCGATCTAAGATGAGTCATGTGGACCTACAAGTGGTATGAGAGCTTTTGCTCGTGATTTTCATTTGATTCTTGGTGATTAGAGACGTTTTTGTGTACAATTTGACAAGAAATTGAGCATTTTTGTATCCATGGAGTTTTCAAGTTCTTGAAACTGATTTTTCTGCTGAATTCGTGAATTTGAGGTTGATTTTTTGTGAAATTGATCTGATAGAAGTGTTCTAATTCAAGAAATACTAAATCCTACAGTCCAATTTCTTCAAATTCCTTCTAATCTGTGAGAAATGATGATTTTTGGTGTTGTTTGTTCGTGTTTGGGTTAAAGTTCTTGCTGAGTTTGTTTCAGCTGTTTTAGGCGAACTTGCTGAAAGTTGTTGCAGGCGAACTTAGCAAGCGAACTTATTAAGTTCGCTTCTCTCAGTTTAAGTGAACTTAGTAGGCGAACTTATCAGTAAGCGAACTTATTGGATTTCTTGGGTAAGCGTGTCAAGTTCGCTTGATATTCAAATTCGCTTGTTTAGCTGAAGCGAACTTTTTATCTTCGCCTAAGGGAGTTTTGTGTTCAACACTTGGAAAAATTTTTTCTGAAAAATGGCAAATATGGTGCAAGTGACTAATATGTTAAATTATGACAACGAGATTGGTACATCGCATAAACCACCCAAATTGTTAAGTCTTGCAGATTATTCCAACTGTAAAGATCGGTTTGATCAGTTCGTATCTTTTACTAATACAAGTTTATGGATTCCAATTTTGGAGGGTTATACACATCCAACATATACTTGGATGGGAAAGGATGATGTTCCAAAATCAGTATCTGCGTTAACCACAGAAGAAAAACTATTGTTTGATAGAGAAAAGAAGGCAATAGCCAGTATCTCAATGTCTCTTCCTAAAGAAATTTATCACAGCTTTAAACAATTCAGAACTTCTCAACAATTGTGGGAGGCGTTGCAAAAGAGGTGTGAAGGTAGTTTGGATGTTAAGAAAAGCCGAAAAGAATTACTGAAGAAGCAGTTCTTAGTATTCAAGCACTTTTAAAATGAATCTTTAGATGATCTTGCAACAAGATTCTATCATTTGCTGAGTGAGTTGTCAAGTGCTTCAGTGGTTTATGAGACTGAAGAGATAAATGATAAGTTTTTGTAGGCATTACCATCTAAATTTGATGTGTATATGGTTTTGATTAAAGAGAATGTCAAGTATAAAACTATGTATCTTGAAGAGGTTCTTGGGAAGATTCAATCACATGATTTGAATATGAAGAAGAAGGAAACCAATATGGAGCATATTCAAGATCCTTCAATGTATTTTGCTAAGTCTTCTAGAAAAACTGGTGCAGGTGTTGCGTTCTTTTCTGGTGATACTCAAGATGTTTCTCATGATCATTGTTCTGGGGTTTCAAGTCATTCAGGTTTCTCTACAAATACAAATTCTTCGTCATCTGGAACACATAGTTTGAATCAAAGAGTTGCTGATGATTATCTAGCAATGTTTTCTTCCTTTATGGCTTCTTATGAAAATTTTATTGGAGGAAAGATTCATGATCCAGAGGTTATTGAAGAAGATTTTAGACAGATTGATCCTGTTGATCTAGAAGAGATGAACATTCAATGGAAGATGGCTATGCTTATGTGACAAGCAAAGGATTTTTTGAAGAAGACTGGAAGAAAGTATATTGGGTCTAACAATCGTTCACGCATGGGATTTGATAAAACCAAAGTTCGTTGCTATAATTTTCAAGAGTATGGTCATTTTGCCAAAGAATGTGTGAAGCCGAAAGTTGAATTTGATTCCCAGAAGAAGCCTAATAACTTTCAAAATAATCGTAATCAGTCACATGGTTCTTCTAATTCTGGAAATTCTAATCATGCATCTGCGTCATCTGCTTTGGTTGCTCAAAATGATGAAAATTATGACTGGGGTATTCATCTTGAAGATTTGGTTGGTTCGGTAAGTCAAGCGTTTGTAGCTGAGATTCATTCTACTAAATCTGAAGAGTCAACTGACGATGATAGTTCAAGTGATGGTGAGAGTTTGCCAAGTGCTGATGAAGAAAGTGATCAAGTACAAAATGGTGAGACTGAGATTGTATCTTGTGTATCTGAAGATTGTTTTAACTCAAAATTCTTCTGATGGTGCTGATTCTGAAAATATCTCGATTGCAAAAGTCTTCATGGCAGATATGTCAGATTCTTCAAAGGTAAAAGATTCTGTCTGTCACATTTATTGCTCAAATTGCATAAGTATAAAAGATAAAATGCAAAAAGTAATGGATGATAACACAAATTTAATTTGTGATATGAAATCGATGCATTCAGTTAATCAAAAATTGAAAGATAATGATAAATTATGTATAGATAGAATTGAGTCTTTGAAAAGAGATTTGAACTCTTTGGGATTGAAATATAAGGAACAAGCATATCATCTGGATATGGCTTATGCTGAGATTGAGAAGCGAAATGAAATTGTTGCTCAGAAGAACAAAGAAATTTCTGATAAAGAATCTGAGGTGATCAAATTACATAGAAAGCTGGAAAACTTTGAAAATTCATCTGTAGTATTGGATTACTTTAATGCTAATGCTGATCCTACTAAGAGGGTTGCTGGGATTGGATTTGTTCCTCCACCATTCAATGCAAATTATGTGGTTGAACCAGAAATTATTCATGAAGAGGAAATTGATCCAAAAACAGTGTTGAAGGTGAATCCAGTAACTGGTGAAGATATGATCTATGATTCTGCTTCTGAGGATGAGGTTTTTGATGATAATAAGGTTGAAGGTATTCCAAAGGAAGTGAAAATTAATGAACCAAAAGTAGTAAAAAATGTTACCCGTGATAGATGCATTTTAACAGAACCGGATGAGGTGAAAATTGTTCAACATACTCTTTCAAAAATGCTTCAATCAAGTGGTTTTGTTGCTGCTGGTTATCAGAAGAAGAATTCATTGGCGGTGACTAAACAAGTTTTTGTTCCAAAGAAGCCAGTCAACTGTTCAGAAAAATCTTCTGAAGCTTGTTCAGCAGACGGGTCATCAAATTCAAGAAAAACTCCTTATATCAGAAATCATCAAGATAGAAGAGTTTGTTTTCATTGTAATGAGGCTGGTCATATTCTGATTCACTGTCCTTATAAGAATCAAGGCAAATTAAAGTGTGATCCCTCACAAAAACAAGCAGTGACGATTCTGAAAAGACAAACTGGGGAAAAGCCTAAGTGTAGCGTTGAAAAGAATATGCCTTGGCAATCATTTGCTAAATATTCGGGATTTAAGCAACATGATAAGCGTATTTTTAAACCTGTTGTTTTTCAAAAGAAGTTTGAAATTCCACATGTTGGAATTCCAAAAGAGTCTCAACCTGAGGTAAAACTTTCTAGACCACAATGAAGAAGACGTAACAGAAAACTAAAGAAATTTTTGGAAATACCTGAAACTGATAATCATAAATCTAATAATGTTTTTCCAACAAATCATTCTATGTCTTCTTTGAGAAAGTCTAATCATAAATCTTATGTTCCAAAGGTTGATGACAATGTTGATTGTGAGTTGCTTGAAGTTGTTTATTTTGATCCACCTGGACGACCCAAGACCACAATGGCCTGGGTTCCTATTTCTAACTGATTTTCTTTGTTTATGTAGGGACAACCAAGGAGGACTATCAAAAATACATGGTATGTGGATAGTGGTTGTTCTCGACATATGACAGGGAATATTCGTTTGTTGGAAGATGTAATTAATATTGATGGTGGTTATGTCGCTTTTGCTGGTAATAAAGGCGGATACCTAACTGGTCAGGGTACTTTAAAGAATGAAAAAGTCAAATTTGAGAAAGTGAACTATGTGGAGCAACTTGAACATAATCTTTTAAATGTATCTCAAGTGTGTGACAAGAAATTTTCATTTCATTTCAATGATTCTGAGTGTTATATCTTGAAACCGAGCTTTGTGATTCCAGACGAATGGATTCTAATGAAGGCTCCAAGGAGAAATGACACATATGTCCTCGACATGAGTGTTGCTACTACTACGGATTCAATTCCTACTTGTCTACTCTCCAAGGCGTCTGAGTCAGATTCTATTTTGTGGCACAGGAAACTTGCTCACATCAATTATCGGAAAATGAATTATCTTGTGAAGAATGATCTGGTTTTTGGTGTTCTAAAAATGAAATTTTCAGTTCCTGATGACTGTATTTCTTGCAAGAAGGGGAAACAAAACAAGAAGTCCTACAAATCTAAGACAAAGAATTCTATTGTAAATCCTTTGGAGCTACTGCATATGGATTTGTTTGGACCGATTAGTATCAGGAGCATTGGTGGTAAATCTTACTGTCTGGTGGTAACAGATGATTTCTCTAGATTTTCATGGGTTAAGTTCCTTGCTTCAAAAGCCGAAACCACAGAGTTGGTAGAATTCTTAATCCTGGGTTTAGAGAATTTATTCAAATAGAAAGTCAGAAGAATTAGGAGTGACAATGACAGTGAATTTAAGAATAGCAAAATGGGGTTATTCTGTCTTCAAAATGGAATTCATCATGAATTCAGTGCACCATATGTACCTCAACAAAATGGTGTTGCTGAACGAAAGAACATGACTTTAGTTGAAACTGCACGTACGATGCTTGTTGATTCTAAGCTTCCAGTAACTTTTTGAGCTGAGGTTGTGAATACTGCGTGTCATGTTTTGAACCGAGACTTGACCGTTAAGCGACACAACAAGACGTGCTATGAGTTGCTTAATAATCGTAAGCCGAATCTGGAATTTTTACTACCTTTTGGTAATCCATGCACCCTTTTGAAAGTTCGCGGTGTTCCAACCAAGTTCAGTGCTAAGGCAATTGAAGGGATCTTTCTGGGGTATGTTGCTAATTCTACTACCAAGAGGGTTTATAATAAAGAGACTCGTCAGGTTGAAGAATGGTTTCATATTGACTGTTCTAATCGGTCTTTACCTCAAATGGCGATTGGACCAGACTGGGCTTTTGATTATGAAAAATTATTCAAGTCTTTTCATTTACCTTCTGATATTTCTCCTGCGGAAGATGCTGTTTTATATGACTCATGTCAAGATGCACAGAATAGTGGTTTTCTACCGACTGTGGTTCCTGTAACATCCCAAAAATAATAAAAAGAATAAATATAGCGAGACCGGTGACTTAGTCGGAATATTTAAACAAAAGGGAGCGGGCTTGGGCTCGGCTTCAATGGGCCGAGGGAAGCCCAGGCATATAAGAGGCAAGGCAGCCCTCTTCTCTGCTCATTTCCCCACTCACGCAAGTTCTAGAGAGAGAGAAGAGAGCTCGGGTCTAGAGAGAGAAAGTGACGGATCGACTCGGGAATTCAGGAGAACGTTGCTGCTGTGCTCGTGATCATCTCCTCCGAATCAGAATTGCAATCCAGGTAACGATTCGACCACATTATGAGTTTTTGTTCATTTTGGGAAGTTTCGGGTTTTGGCTAAAAAGATAGCGATTTTGTGGATGAAACTTGAAAGTGAACTTAGGTATAGCATCTAGAATGAAAAACGAACGTTGTGATCAAAGAAAAATTTAGATATTGACTCGATCAGACTTGCATGCAAATCTTCAGATTTTTGGGGAAGACAATGTGCAGACCCATCGAAACTACTTAGTTTCGATATGTGCAGTAGTTTCGATATGTGCAGACCCATCGAAACTACTCAGTTTCGATATATGCATACCCATCGAAACTACCATAGTTTCGATATAAGCCCACGATCCGAAGCTCAGATTACACCTAAGTTACTTATCGAAACTACCAAGTTCCGACAGAAACAACCTATCGAAACTACCAAGTTTCGACAGAAGCAACCTATCGAAACTACCAAGTTTCGACAGAAGCAACCTATCGAAACTACCAAGTTTCGACAGAAGCAACCTATCGAAACTACCAAGTTTCGATAAAGCAAATCCATCGAAACTACTAAGTTCAAGCATAGTAATGTCTAATGTCATCTAGGAGCACTACCTTACGAGTATGACTTTATTATACAGATCGTGAGTGACATTAGTGACGCTCAGTAGCCAGCTTAGTGTATTTCAGAAACTACTCATCAGGTGAGTTCTATGTGCCCCCTTTCTATGTTATGTGCAATGATTTATAAATGTTTTGGGGCTGAAGTGTATACGCTAAATGAATAAAAAATATGAATGTCAAAGTGATCATACGTGATATAGTAAGGTATATGTGTAGATACATATGAAAATGAATTATGAACTACGAACAAAGAACGACACGTATGTTTACAAAGAATGAATAAAAGAATGGTATAACTAAATAAATGAAATCTTGCTTTATAAACATATATTGCATGTTAAGAATGTATGTATACGTTATGATCGGAAACGAAGTTAACGACTACTACGGTAGACGGACGACCACTTGACTACTATGCAGCTAGGAAAGAAAGTCTAGAAAGGTAGACTAAATAAAGGCCACTACGGTGGAGTAAGACGCTAAATCAATATTCGGCTGCATAATTAGTTCAAGTGGGAAACGGATGGCTTAGGGCAGACGGGCGAATATGACGGACTACGACGGTAGGACGGTAAAGAAGGACGGCCGAAGGTTGGCCTGATCAAAGTTAAGGCGGACGGTTTCTAGGACCGGACGAGTAAAAGTGCTACGACGGTAGTTCAAGGGCGTATGTATTTGTGATAAACGTACCGTAAGATGGGTTGATCACCCTTATGTGTATGACCAATGAATGTTAAGGAAAAAAAGAAAAGGTGAATACATATCTATGTAATCACATAAGAATAAAGAAAGAAAAGGTGAATACATATCTATGTAATCACATAAGAATAAAGAAAGAAAAGGTGAATACATATCTATGTAATCACATAAGAATAAAGAAAGAAAAGGTGAATACATATCTATGTAATCACATAAGAATGAAGAAAGAAAAGTAAAAGCTATGAATACGTATTTGTAGAAATGTATGTATATAATTATGTATACTTATAAAGAAAAGAATGATCATACTTAATAGTTTTAAACTAGAACTCACCAGCGTTAGCTGACTTTTAGTATACATTTCAGGTGCAGGAAGAAAAGGTCGTGCGATGGCGTGAAGGTTACCCGACACAAGACTGACATCCCATTTTAATATATGTGTTAAGACTTCCGCTGTCAAGTTATGTCATGTTATGTAATTGAATAACGAATGATATGTAATTGAATGATGAATGTTATTAATCTAAGTTCAGTATTTATGACTATGTTTATGAGTAAATCCAACGAGTGAGGTTACCCGGAAAGGGGCCTTTACAAGTTGGTATCAGAGCAATAGTTTGAGAGATTCAGACATCCCTAAATGTCTGGACTCAAACTGATTATGGGACCAACGCACGGATGTCAGTATGGGTAACCAACGCCAACGCAGCACGGTAAGTAAGTACTAAAGCTAATGCTTTAGATAAGGATAGATACCTTAACTTAGAACAAATAGATGTCAATGTCACAACCGATTTAAAGAGTTTTGAACCCGAAAAGCAATGTAAATTAGTAATCACAAACCGGTCACTGTAATTAAAAATTTACCTTGCTCGTACTGTTCCAAACTATGATCTGAAGAAATGACATTGATGTATTCCCTTTATGACTATCAGGAAGTTAAGAAATTATGGCTGGCGGAGGAAGAACTGGACGACGAGGCGGTCGCACTGGCCGAGTAGGTAGACCTCCGTTGAACCGAAGAATTGAATAAGAAGAGAGTGTGCACGCAGAGCACACCGAAAGTGTGCACGAAACAGAAGTGACCCCAATTAGGAACGACAGTCCAGGGCCTATACAGTTGGAACCTGAAGTCAGGGATGCTATTGCTCGTGAAGTTGTACTCACTTTGAAGAAGGTATTGCCTGATCTACTATCCGAGGCAATAAAGAAAAGTAAAGAAGAGGATGAAGGTAACAATGAAGAGAAAATTTATGATAGTGACGGGGATGAAGTAAAAGTGGCATCAAGCAATCGTGGGTGTACTTATAAAGGATTCAAGGACGGAGACCCACCTAAGTTTGATGGAACCAAGGATTCGGTGGCCACGTTCGAATGGATCGAGAGGATGAACGCTGTCATCAACATCAGCGAGTGTCGACCAGACCAAGCTGTTAAGTACGTTGCTCATTCTTTCACCAACGAAGCACTGAGTTGGTGGAGGAACATTCAAAGAACTAAGTCACCCAATGCTATCAACAAGATGGCGTGGGAAGACTTGAAAAAGCTCATAATTCAAAAGTTCTGCCCACAGAATGAGATCGATCGTGTGGAGAACGAGTTCCTGAACTTCAAGGCTGGCAACAAGACTCACTGCCAGTATACATCAAGATTCAATGAACTAGCTCAACTAGTACCACACCTGGTGGAAACTGAAGATCGTTTGATCAAATACTATGTCAAGGGTCTGCCGCAAAAGGTCCATGTTCATGTAAAAGCTAATCTACCATCGACCTTCGAGTCGGTAGTCAACCTGTCTGGAATCGTCTACGACGATTCTGCCAATGAGGACCCGGCACCTGAGACACAGAAGAGAAAGTGGGAGAACCCGTCTAGAGGCATCGGAAAAGGGAAAGAAACAGCTGAAATTAAGAAACCAAGGTTGGGCGGATATGAAACATGCAAGAGATGTGGAAGGCAACATCTTGGCGAATGTAAAATCGGCACCACCACATGCTATAAGTGCGGGAAGCCGGGGCACTTCTCTCGAGAATGTGTAAGAGACGTCAAGTGTCAAGTATGTGGATTGTTTGGACACCTGACTAAGAACTGCAGGAAGGCCGGCCAATCTGGTTCAGGAAAAGACAAGGAAAAGGAACAGCCGTAGGCTAGGACTCGAGCCTACGCACTGACTGAGGAAGAAGCAAGAGAAAACCCTGATGTTGTGTCAGGTACGTTTCTAGTAAATGATGAAAATGCTGCTATTTTATTTGACTCTGGTGCTAGTAAAAGCTTCATATCAAATGCATTTAGCCGTAAACTGGATTGCACTATCAACACCATAGTGAAGGCCTTTAGCGTACAAACTGCCGTGGGTAAAAATTCGGCAGTATTCCAAGTAACAGAGAATTGTATCATAGAGATAGAGGGCCATAAGTTTCCTTCTAGATTATTCCTTCTCACCTTAGGAGGATTCGATATAGTATTGGGTATGGATTGGTTAGCTGCCAACGAAGCTCAAATCATATGTAAACGTAAGAGGATACACCTCAAAGCTCCTAGCGAGAGTCCAATTACGGTTTATGGGGATTGGAATTGCACAATGCCGAACATCATCTCGATGATCAAGGCCGAAAGTTACATGAGGCACGGTTGCGAAGCTTATTTGGCATATGTTATTGATGATAGAATGAAAACGAATGAACTCAAGAATGTACCCGTGGTGTGCAACTTTCCAGAAGTATTTCCTGAGGATCTACCTGGGTTACCACCCGATCGGGAAATAGAATTTCAGATTGACTTACTGCCAGGAGCTGAGCCCGTTGCCAAAGCCCCCTACCGATTGGCTCCGTCAGAAATGAAAGAATTGATATCTCAACTAGAGGAACTAACCGAGAAAGGATTTATTAGACCGAGCATCTCACCATGGGGCGCTCCGGTGCTATTTGTAAAGAAGAAGGACGGCAGTATGCGCATGTGCATCGACTACCGTGAACTGAACAAGAGGACAGTAAAGAACAAATACCCGCTGCCTAGAATAGACGACCTTTTTTATCAACTGCAAGGTGCGAGTTGGTTCTCAAAGATTGATCTTAGGTCGGGTTACCATCAGTTGAAAGTAAGAGAAGAAGACGTACCAAAGACCGCTTTTCGCACGCGTTATGGGCATTATGAGTTTCTCGTGATGTCCTTCGGATTGACTAACGCGCCAGCAGCGTTCATGGATTTGATGAATAGAGTGTGTCGACCAATGTTGGATCGATCAGTGATAGTTTTTATAGACGACATACTGGTATATTCGAAAAGCGAGGGTGATCACCACTGTCACCTAAGAGAAGTACTAGAAGCGCTAAAGCAGGAAAAGTTGTACGCAAAATTCTCCAAATGCGCGTTCTGGCTTAGGGAAGTCCAATTCCTAGGTCACGTAATAAACCAAAGCGGAATCATGGTAGATCCTGCAAAGATCGAGACAGTAAAGGAATGGAACGTTCCAAAGACACCAACAGAGATACGAAGTTTTCTGGGATTGGCAGGCTACTATCGAAGGTTCATTCAAGATTTCTCAAGGATAGCCTCGCCACTAACTAAACTGACACGGAAGGAAGTGAAATATGAATGGGGTCAAACCCAAAACAACGCGTTTGAGGAACTTAAGGCACGATTAACCCAAGCTCCAGTCTTAACACTACCTGAGGGAAATGAAGACTTGGTAGTCTACTCTGACGCTTCAGGGCAGGGTTTAGGGTGCGTACTCATGCAACGAGGAAAGGTAATTGCTTATGCATCGCGGCAATTAAAGATTCACGAGGTTAACTACCCAACACATGATTTAGAGTTAGCAGCAGTAGTTTTCGCGTTGAAAATATGGAGGCACTATCTGTATGGAGTTAAATGCACCATTTACTCCGATCATAAAAGCCTGAAGTACTTTTTCGAGCAAAAGGAATTAAACATGAGACAAAGGAGATGGTTAGAGCTACTGAAAGACTATGATTGTGAGATATTGTACCATCCAGGCAAGGCAAACGTAGTGGCTGACGCTTTAAGTAGAAAGGAAGAATCGACACCTATCCGGATCAAAGCGTGTCAGCTGATTATAACGCCAGATTTGATGAGTGAAATATCAAAGGCACAAGACGAAGCACTATTAGAGAGAAATATAAAATGGGAAAGAATAGTGGGACAACAAGGGAATTTTGATGCAAATGCGTACGGTGTACGAACTAGGTTTGGCCGGATGTGGATACCTAAGATTGGCGAGCTTAGAGCCAAAATACTCGATGAGGCCCATAAGTCTTGTTATTCTATCCACCCCGGGACAAAAAAAATGTATCAAGACTTGAAGAAGGAGTACTGGTGGCCTGGCATGAAGAATGATGTGACAGATTACGTGAGCAAGTGCCTAACGTGTTCTCTAGTTAAGGCCGAGCACCAGAAACCATGCGGTAAAATGCAACCTTTACCAATACCGGAATGGAAGTGGGAGGAGATCACGATGGACTTCATTACCAAGCTACCACGAACAGCTAAAGGCAATGATACCATATGGGTGATCGTCGATCGCTTGACGAAAAGTGCTCACTTCTTGCCAATACGTGAGACTTCTTCATCAGAAAGACTAGCAGAAATTTTTATCAAGGAAATTGTGAGCAGACATGGTATGCCGCTGTCAATTGTGTCCGACAGGGATACTAGATTCACATCAAGGTTTTGGAAGAAATTCAATGAAGCGATGGGCACTAGACTGAACATCAGCACCGCTTACCACCCTCAAACCGATGGTCAATCTGAAAGGACCATTCAGACCTTGGAGGACATGCTCCGGGCCTGTATCATCGACTTCGGTGGGATCTGGGACAGCCATCTACCATTGGCAGAATTCTCATATAACAACAGCTATCACTCAACTATTGGCATGCCGCCATTTGAAATGTTGTATGGAAGGAAATGTAGGACACCGGTTTGTTGGGGGGAAATTGGACAGAAGGATTTTGCAAGTCTCGAAGTGGTCAAAGCTACTTCTGAGAAATTTGATCAAATCAAGGCTCGAATGAAAGCCGCAAAAGACAGACAGAAATCATACGCGGATAAGAGAAGAAGGGAGCTAGAGTTTCAAATAGGGGACATGGTACTGTTAAAGGTATCACCATGGAAAGGAATCATTCGGTTCAGAAAACGTGGCAAACTAAGTCCAAGGTTTGTCGGACCTTTCAAGATTTTAGCGAGAGTGGGTCAAGTTGCTTACAGACTCGACCTACCCGTCGAGCTTAGCGAAATACACCCTACGTTCCACGTGTCGCACCTACGCAAGTGCCTAGCTGACGACACAGCTCACATACCTTACGACGAGATCGAAGTGGATAACAGTCTAAATTATATAGAAGAACCGATAGCCATTATTGACCGAGCTGAGAAACGACTACGCAATAAGTCAATCACATTAGTAAAAGTACAATTGAAACACAGAAAGGGTTCAGAAGCTACTTGGGAAAAAGAAGACGAAATGAGAGGACTATATCCCCAGCTGTTTAACGATTAGCAGGTTTCGAGGACGAAACCTTTCTAAGGAGGGTAGACTTGTAACATCCCAAAAATAATAAAAAGAATAAATATAGCGAGACCGGTGACTTAGTCGGAATATTTAAACAAAAGGAAGCGGGCTTGGGCTCGGCTTCAATGGGCCGAGGGAAGCCCAGGCATATAAGAGGCAAGGCAGCCCTCTTCTCTGCTCATTTCCCCACTCACGCAAGTTCTAGAGAGAGAGAAGAGAGCTCGAGTCTAGAGAGAGAAAGTGACGGATCGACTCGGGAATTCAGGAGAACGTTACTGCTGTGCTCGTGATCATCTCCTCCGAATCAGAATTTCAATCCAGGTAACGATTCGACCACATTATGATTTTTTGTTCGTTTTGGGAAGTTTCGGGTTTTGGCTAAAAAGATAGCGATTTTGCGGATGAAACTTGAAAGTGAACTTAGGTATAGCATCTAGAATGAAAAACGAACGTTGTGATCAAAGAAAAATTTGGATATTGACTCGATCAGACTTGCATGCAAATCTTTAGATTTTTGGGGAAGACAATGTGCAGACCCATCGAAACTACTTAGTTTCGATATGTGCAGACCCATCGAAACTACTTAGTTTCGATATGTGCAGTAGTTTCGATATGTGCAGACCCATCGAAACTACTCAGTTTCGATATATGCATACCCATCGAAACTACCATAGTTTCGATCTAAACACATGATCCGAAGCTAAGATTACACCTAAGTTACTTATCGAAACTACCAAGTTCCGACAGAAACAACCTATCGAAACTACCAAGTTTCGACAGAAGCAACCTATCGAAACTAGCAAGTTTCGACAGAAGTAACCTATCGAAACTACCAAGTTTCGATAGAAGCAACCTATCGAAACTACCAAGTTTCGACAGAAGCAACCTATCGAAACTACCAAGTTTCGACAGAAGCAACCTATCGAAACTACCAAGTTTCGATAAAGCAAATCCATCGAAACTACTAAGTTCAAGCATAGTAATGTCTAATGTCATCTAGGAGCACTACCTTACGAGTATGACTTTATTATACAGATCGTGAGTGACATTAGCGACGCTCAGTAGCCAGCTTAGTGTATTTCAGAAACTACTCATCAGGTGAGTTCTATGTGCCCCCTTTCTATGTTATGTGCAATGATTTATAAATGTTTTGGGGCTGAAGTGTATACGCTAAATGAATAAATAATATGAAGGTCAAAGTGATCATACGTGATATAGTAAGGTATATGTGTAGATACATATGAAAATGAATTATGAACTACGAACAAAGAACGACACGTATGTTTACAAAGAATGAATAAAAGAATGGTATAACGTAAATAAATGAAATCTTGCTTTATAAACATATATTGCATGTTAAGAATGTATGTATACGTTATGATCGGAAACAAAGTTAACGACTACTACGGTAGACGGACGACCACTTGACTACTATGCAGCTAGGAAAGAAAGTCTAGAAAGGTAGACTAAATAAAGGCCACTACGGTGGAGTAAGACGCTAAATCAATATTCGGCTGCATAATTAGTTCAAGTGGGAAACGGATGCCTTAGGGCAAACGGGCGAATATGACGGACTACGACGGTAGGACGGTAAAGAAGGACGGCCGAAGGTTGGCCTGACCAAAGTTAAGGCGGACGGTTTCTAGGACCGGACGAGTAAAAGGGCTACGACGGTATTTCAAGGGCGTATGTCTTTGTGATATACGTACCGTAAGATGGGTTGATCACCCTTATGTGTATGACCAATGAATGTTAAGGAAAAAAAGAAAAGGTGAATACATATCTATGTAATCACATAAGAATAAAGAAAGAAAAGGTGAATACATATCTATGTAATCACATAAGAATAAAGAAAGAAAAGGTGAATACATATCTATGTAATCACATAAGAATAAAGAAAGAAAAGGTGAATACATATCTATGTAATCACATAAGAATAAAGAAATAAAAGGTGAATACATATCTATGTAATCACATAAGAATGAAGAAAGAAAAGTAAAATCTATGAATACGTATTTGTAGAAATGTATGTATATAATTATGTATACTTATAAAGAAAAGAATGATCATACTTAATAGTTTTAAACTAGAACTCACCAGCGTTAGCTGACTTTTAGTATACATTTCAGGTGCAGGAAGAAAAGGTCGTGCGATGGCGTGAAGGTTACCCGACACAAGACTGACATCCCATTTTAATATATGTGTTAAGACTTCCGCTGTCAAGTTATGTCATGTTATGTAATTGAATGACGAATGATATGTAATTGAATGATGAATGTTATTAATCTAAGTTCAGTATTTATGACTACGTTTATGAGTAAATCCAACGAGTGAGGTTACCCGGAAAGGGGCCTTTACAGTTCCACATTCATCTGCTCCGGATCCTAATGCTGCTTCTTGTTCGGGAATACAAGAGTCTGATATTGAAGATGAAAATTTTATTTTCCAAGATTCTTCTGCTGATCCGTTGATAGTTGATGAACTTTCTAATTTGTCACGGGATCAGGGGAAGATTCCTACAAATCAGGACTCGGGGATACCAGTTAATCAAGATCTGTCTTTTCAATCTGATACAACTCAAGTTCATGTGTTGCCAGTTCCTGAGGTTGCATCAATCAAGGAACTCAAGGGTCATCCGATTTCAAATATCATTGGGGATTTATGTGATGGAGTGCAAACGCGTTCTACTCTTGACAACACTTGCTTGTATACAGTTTTTAAAGAGACTGGTGTTTTTGATGTATGCTCACATTCCTGTTTTATTTCTCAAGTCGAACCAAAGAATGTTGAAATGGCGTTAAGTGATAACAATTGGATAGAGGCCATGCAGGAAGAACTTGCTCAGTTTGACAAACTTAAAGTTTGGAATCTTGTAGATCTTCCAAAGGGTGTGTATCCAATTGGTACGAAGTGGGTGTTTAAATGCAAGAAAGACGATCGCGGTGTTGTGGTGTGAAATAAGGCAAGATTAGTTGTACAAGGTTTCAATCAACAAGAGGGAATTGATTACACCGAGGTTTATGCGCCTGTTGCTAGGCTTGAAGCTATAAGGTTGTTTCTTGCTTTTGCTTCTTACAAAGGTTTTAAGGTGTTTTAATTAGATGTAAAAATTGCTTTCTTATATGGTAAAGTCAAGGAGGAAGTCTATGTGTGTCAGCTGCCGGGGTTTGAAGATCCAATTAATCCGTCCAAAGTTTTCAAGCTTGATAAAGCTCTCTATGGTCTTCATCAAGCTCCTCGAGCGTGGTATGAAACGTTGTTTGCACATCTTCTGGAGAATGCTTTTGTTCGTGGACATATTGACTCGACTTTATTCATTAAGAAAGCAGGGGGAGAATACCTACGGGTACAGATATATGTAGACGATATTATTTTTGGCTCTACAAATGAAGGATTATGCAAAGAGTTTGAGAGTATTATAAAATCAAAGTTTGAGATGTCAGCTATGGGAGAGTTATCATTTTTCCTAGGTCTCCAAGTTAATCAGAAGGAAGATGGTTTATTTATTCATCAGTCCAAGTATGTAAAGGACATCTTGAGCCGATTCAAGATGGAGGACTGTACCCCATATGATACTCCGATTCCGGTCAACCATAAATTGAATTCTGACCCGGATGGAAAAGAAGTTGATTGCCGACTCTACCGTGCAATGATTTGATCTCTCATGTACTTAACCGCTTCAAGGCCAGATATAATGTTCGCTGTGTGTATTTGTTCCAGGTTCCAAGCAAAACCAAAAGAGTCTCATTTGATTGCAGTTAAAAGAATCTTTCGTTATCTGAAAGGAAAACAAAGATTGGGACTATGGTTTCCTCATGGTTCTAACTTTGAATTCAATGCTTACACTGATTCTGATTTTGGTGGTTGTTGTTTGGACAAGAAATCTACTACAGGTGGTTGCCAGTTCTTGGGTAATCGTCTAGTTTCCTGGCAATGCAAAAAGCAAACTACGGTCTCCATTTCAACATGCGAAGCAGAATACATTGCTGCTGCAAATTGTTGTTCATAGATCTTGTGGATCCAACAGCAATTAAGAGACTACGGTTTGAACTTTATAGGAACCCCCATGTTTATTGATAATAATGCTACAATGTCTATCACAAATAATCCTGTTAAGCACAGTAAAACAAAGCACATTGAAATTAGATATCATTTTATTCGTGATTGTGTAGATAAGAATTTGATTGAGCTGGTAAAGGTACATACAGATGACAATTTTGCTGATCTTTTTACCAAAGCATTTGATCGTACCAGGTTTGAATTTCTGATCAAAATGATTGGTATGATCAATCCCGAATAAAAGTTTTTCAAAATAATTTTCATGGGAGATTTTGTTTTTCAATTTCTTTTATTGCTTTATTATATTTCTGCATTTTACATTTCAATCAAAAAAATTGTTATTTATAAAAATTCAAAACAAAAAGAAAAATATAAAATTGACATCATTTGAAGTTATAGAAGAAATGATAGTACATCAGTGAATAATTCATTACACATGACCTTCGTAGACCTTTGATATATGAAAGTTTTAAAGTATTTTGATTTGATCTAAATTTCAAAGTCTGCATAAATGAGAAATGATAGTGTTTTGAATGCTCTAATCTTGATAACATGTTTTAATTTGAATATGAGTTTGAAACTTGAATTGTCAATAGACTAGAAGCGTTTTTGAACTAATAATAGTGTGAAAATTAAATATGATATGATTACATCTGTGATTTGAATCCATTATATGCCTGAGTGTGTGTGTGTAAAAGATCATTATCAGATATAGAATATATGGTTTTAAGAATTTCATGAGACCAATATCGAATTAAATCTTTAGCACAATCTCTTTCAGTTCATTTCACTGCCCATGCCCCGAAAAACATGCAAGGTGTTGATGAACTAAGATATGTTTCTGACACCATCTGTTAGAACATATATTCACCCTTGGATCAGTTAGATACATTATCTATTATGATTTAATTGAAATTTATCCAGATAATAGTTGGATCCTCCTACCTGAATCTTTTGATTCTCATTATAAAGCCAATTCATTAGAATCTTTCGATTCTGAATCATTCTGATTCTTATATCCTTTGGGATCTGCTATTCTATACTTGTGCTAATAGAGATAATTTCATCTTGGAGATTGATCTAATCTTTTAATAAATCATGTATGTCTTGAAGATAATGCAAATTTAATTTTTGTTGGCATATATGTGGGGTACATGATGTTTTTCATCTAAATGGTACTAACTCATATAAAGTTGGAAGAAAAATGCTTATAGTTTCAAATCATATAATATTGACAATTTAAAACTTCATGCTTTGTATTGCAAATTCGGAATGAAAAATTGAGCATTTCATAACCTGATCTTGTTTACATTGAAATTTATCGCGTATCATTTCAAGTACTATTCAATTAGATTGCAAAAGTTTTATAAAATTGAAAAAGTATGAGTTACATAAGTATGAGTTTGATTGTTTCATATCATATGTTACCCTTAATTGATTATAAACTGTGTGATGAATTGCTTGTATACTGATATGATCTTTTTGCTCATGATGTTCATCCAAAAATATGTGTTTTCAGTTTGCTCAGATAAAAATCAAAAATATGTGATTCTGTTTGTACATATAAAATCCAAAAATATTTTGTTTCTATCTTCCATGAAAATTTTATTTTTAAAATGTTTCGGGATTGGATCAGATACTTGTTACAGATGGAAGTTCACAAGAATGTGTCGTGATTGAAAGTGAAGAATTTTGGTCAAAGGAAAAGGTTTGGAGCGAACTTAATATGTTTGCCTGGTTCTGATTAAGCAAACTTAATATGTTCGCCTGAGACTTGTTAAGCGAACTTAACAAGTTCGCCTAATGGAGCGAACTTAATGGTGATTTAGTATTGTGTTCAGGCGAACTTATTCATTTATCCCCTTCACTGTTTGAGCGAACTTATACGAGCGAACTTACGGGATATTTTATTGAACTTGTGATTTCAAATCTAGGGTTTCAGTTTAGAATTTTGTGTGGTTGTTTCTTGATCGGTTTTCGATTGCGAGTAATTCTAGGGTAATTTCAACGAATTTTATCTGGTAAATCTTCTGGATTTTGAATTGTTTTACTCTGTGTTCATTCGGTTTGATAAGTTTATGTTTTCTAAAAATTTGAACATAGTTTCTGTATTAACACTTGAAATTGATGATTTAAACAGTGTCGTGAGTCTTAATCGATGATATTGTTAAGTTTGAATTGAGAATTTTTACTTGATTTAGACATGTTTGTGATTCTGTGTGGAATTTGTATCGACAGACAGGTTCAGGCGAACTTGTTCAAGCGAACTTGTTTAAGCGAACTTATTATGTTCGCCTCTTGAAACACTAAGCGAACTTAATAAGTTCGCCTAAGGGTCATGAGTGTTTTGGACTTGTGACTTTTTTTGTTGAAAATTTTTTTTTGTGTTAAAATTTTTTTTTAAAAAAAATTCTTTTTGTTTGTTTTGTTTGCTAATGTGTTTTTGTCCTCTACATTTACAGATGGCTCATCGTGTTGAGTACAAACATAATCAAGTGGCGTTATTGGATCCGAATATGTCTGAAGCTGTTAATTTTCAAGGCATTATCAACATTCTAAATCGTTCAAGATTGCAAGTGGCTTTGTGTGCTAATCCGTATATTAGTTTACCGTATATTCAACAATTCTGGGATACCGTCCATCAAGATACGGATGTTGAACCTCACGTACTTCGAGCTACAGTGAATAATACGGAGGTTGTTACTTCAGTAGAAACTATTTGTGCTGCATTGAGATTTGGAGGTGCTATGGATGATCCTATGTCATATCCTAGAACACTAATAATGGGGTGTTTTCAGCGGATGGGTTACAGAGGAAGACCAAATGATACACAAGCAAAAAAGGAGGTTTAGTTGGCGAATGGAGATATTTTATGCATGTAATCATACAATGTCTGTCTCCAAGGAAGGCTGATACTGATGGGTTGAAGAGTGCACTATAGGCTGCTATGGTTGCGTTGACACTCAACAAACGGTTTAACTTTGCGTTATACTTCTACCGTGAGTTGGTCAAGCAAATAAATCCTCTAGAAGGACAAGGGTTCCTTATGTATCCTAGGTTTGTGCAGATGATTCTGAACCATTTAATTCCAGATTTACCTCAACATCCAATCCGTTTGACTTTGACTCCTATGTCAAAAAGGATCTTTACTGATTGTACAAAGGTGAAACAACAAAATGCTACTCTTATTCCTGTTCCTACTCTTTTGTTTGGTCACATAATCAATCCTGATTATGTTGAGCTACCTAATGATAATTGGTTTCATCCTGAGGAGTTCGTACAAGGGTAAGTCCAAAATCAAGTTCCAATTCCACAACCAGTTCAAGCACAAGTACAACAAGTTCATCAACAAAAACAACAAGTTCCTCAACAACAACAACAACAACAACCAGTTCCTGCTCAACAACAACAACAACAAGTTCCTATTCCATAAGAACAGGTTTAAATTCCTGTTAATGAACCAGTTCAAGAAGAGATTGCTCAAGATAATGATCAAGAGTTAGGTATGAATATGGATGATTTTGATCATGAAGTTGTGAACTCACCTATTCATGAAGCTGAAGGCAATGTTGAAGATACGAGTTGCGGTGATACTATATTACCTGATTCTGAAGCTACCGATACTGATTCGTCTAGAGATTTTAGCTCAGATCATTATGCAAGGTTGGCTACGTTACCATTGGCTAATGTGGGAAAACGTATTAAATCTACAGCCAGAAAACCGAGGTGTAAGACTGTTCGGAATCCTCCTTCCGGATCAGTTCTTGGCAAGAGAACTTTGGTAGATGAAAGTTCTGACTCGGATAGTGATACTATTCCGGTTCCTAAAGCTCAGAAGCTTATGTCTGCTTCTATTGCTGCTGCTCATTCATCTCAGGGTGTAGAGGATGCAAATTTTGTTGTTTCCTTATTGGTTACACCTCCTGCTTCTACACATACATCTCCAGTGCTTTCTCCACATGTTCCACACACATCTGAAGTTGGTCCTTCGAAGCCGTCTGATTCTGAAAGAATTATATTCCTTGAATCACAAGTGCTAGCTTTACAAACTCAAGTAGATACTCTTGTGTCTACTGATTCTCAAAGACAGTTGGTTCTTCAAGCTCAAGCTACACAGATTGCTAACATGCAATTATTGGTGTCTAAACTTGTTGAGCGTCTTGACGCTCAGGGGGAGTTAAGACTACATGATACATGTCATGCTGAATCAATTCAATGAAAAGATAATGATGACAATGATCCTAGTGGTAATGTTGAGGGTGATCGTCAATACGCTGACGTGAATCCAATATCCAGAGCTCAGGGGGAGTCGACATCACATACTATTGAAGGAACCAAGCATGATTCTGGAGTGAATGAAGAAATATTGTTATTGGAATTCTTTCAAGACTCTGAAGAAGAAAAAGCGGAGAAATTAGAATGTATGGATGATATAGACGAGTTATTTGATGATGATGAAGAAAATGTGTTAGATAATGATGTTGAAGAAGGAGAGATTGTAGAGATTGAAATAGAAAAGAGTAAATCTAAGGTTACATATGAAGGATGTGATAGTCTGAATGTTCCATATAACTTCATCCAAGATGATGTTATTCCTGAGTTTTCTTATGATGGAGTAACATATTCTATGGACTCTGTTGAAGACATCACTACACCTGATGATACTGCTCAATCCAAGATAGATTCTGATGTTGATTCTACTCATGTTGTGTCTCCTAAGCTGAATGAAGAACCTGTGATGCATAGAAATACAGGTATGACTAGAGAATAGTGGAGAGAAGTCGTTAACAGTTGGATGAAGGTACTTCCAAAGCCACATATACAACCTGCTCAGAAAGAACGATATGTGAATAAGGAGAGGTGTATTGGAAAGATCATAAGTTGGTTTTATAATGATGAAACTAAGCTGTTTGCTCTTAAAAGATCTGATGGTGTTCAATACTTAAAGCCTAGGATCAAGTATTTTAATACCTTGCCAAGGTGTGAAATGAATGGTCTAGCTACGAAACCATTGATTAATAGATCAAAGTGTGGATTAGACAATGTGATTGCCAATTTGATAAAGAGAGAAGGTGGATCAGGGAAGTATGAAAGGTTAAAACCACATAAGGGAAAAAGAGTGAAGCTTATAGATCAAAAGACTAAGAATGTGACTTGGAAGTATAAGTTTAAGCCAGTACGTGCTGTACAGAAGATACCATTGAAGAAAATTCCATAAGATTTTCTGGGGAATATGAAATGGTTGTATGTTGATATGAAGACTGGTGAAGCTAGGATTGATGATAAAGATAATAAGGTCATTGTCAGTTTCTATGATGCAATGAATCTTATTAATTTCTCAAAGAAAGATCAGAGGACGTTAAGAAAGAATGAGATCATGTTCACTGATGAATGGAGAGAACAAGGATTGCAATGTAAAAGAGTGTTGGAGATATGTCAAAGATATGGAGTGCATGCAGGAAGCAGATTACCAGACAACTGGAAGAGTTCGTCATAAAGACTGAAGACAGAAGATCAAGCTATTGTCAAGGGGGAGTCTGTTACGACATAGATTGAATGACAAAAGCTTTGTAATAGTTCAGGTCTTATTGTCTTTATGTTTTGTATGTAATTGTTTAGATGTGTCTAAGTATAAATACAAGTTCTGCTAGAGGCGAACTTATCGGCGAACTTGTTAAGTTCGCCTAAGCATCTTTGAAGCGAACTTGTTAAGTTCGCCTATTGCAGAACATGTGTCTATAAATATAGAGTTTGTAGAGTCTGTTCTACAGGAGTGAGATAGATTGAACAATCAAGTATTCTGTAAACTCTGTTTGGAGATATAAAAGAGAAAGTTTATTTACCTGTTGTTTCTATTATCGATTGATATACAAAACGTTAATACGGTAGGATTCTGCACTGCACGTTAACAATACGTCCTGTCACGAGATTGATCTAAGAAGAGTCATGTGGACCTACAGTGTCATATTAATTACTAATTGAATTCAAAATTTAAACCTTACATTCACATATTAATTTCTATCTATATATGTAACACACGTTTGTATATTTATAAATGTATATATAGGCTCTATTGAAATAATTAAATCAAAATGAACTCATGATGCATAACATATTTTCTTGTATATGTGTATAAATGTATTTATTTATAAAAGTATATATATATATATATATATATATATATATATATATATATATATATATATATATATATATCCTTTCTATTTTGTTAAATAAACCATCTAAACAAATAGTAATTTCGTAAAAATGGAACTTATTTCCTTTATAAATATTTGTAATAAAACAATTTATGTTCATTTTTTTATTATATATAAAAACAATCTTTTATAAATAAATTGAATTTAGAACAAACGAAAATGGATTTAAAATAAATAGTATGAGCCATGCACCCCATTTTATAGCCCAAGAACCCCCAAATTTCGTTTGAACCCCCTCCAATCAAGTTTGAACCCCCTTCAAATCCCAATTTGGACTTTGCTTAAGATTGAAAACCCCCCCTGCGATTTTGACTGCAAAAGTCAAACCTCGACGATCCCAGCTTCAAACCTCCGAATTCGAGTGTGTTAATGCTCGCTAATCTCTCGGAACTGTTACTCGACCAAATCAACCACACTTAATGGACCAATTCATTCGTAATAATAGGTTATTAACTCGAAAATCAAACCATAACCGTTCCACACTCAATGCAAATCAATTCGTACGTTTGGTGTGTAATTGAACCTATATATCGGGTCTAACACCATCGCGAACTCCCATTTGAGCTTTCTAAACTCTCGTATACACTGCATTACACCTCTGAAGCTCAGTTGGACTCGAGGAACACCGAAACAGTAACCCCTGCCGTCCTCCTTCGTCACGCAACCATTTCAGGTGTTTAACCCCTCTTTCTATTCGTTTTGTTTACTAGAATGAAAGCCCCATGGTTTGGGTGACGATCTCTGCTTAATCGTGGACATTTGTGGGGTTTGGGTTACGGGTAGGATTTGGGGAAGAAGGATATGGTTTGGGATTGTTTGTTATAAGTTAAACAGATCAGTTCCTTACAAAGCTTTGAGCCAAGATCACTTGGTTAGAGCGTTGGACTCCTTCATTGCAGACCCGGGTTCTAGCCGGGCAGCCCCATTCTTTTTAAAAACCATTTCTTTTATCTTTATTTCTTTTATATAAATTATTTTATAAAACCCTTAAAAAGTCATAATTATTTTTATGGAGTTAACTTGTAAAATCATTAAGTGAAACCATTTTATTTATTAACTTGTTAAATCATTGGGTGAAACCATTTTATTTATTATTATTAGGGTTAAAACCTAATAATGTTTAGTTGAATTAATATACATTTACTCTAGACAAATATTTATTTAAAATCCTAGGTTTATAAAATATATTTGGTATATAAACTTGATTATTTTATAAATCCATTACCATGTAAAGAAACCTTACGACCTTTTATACAATTTATTTTATATTTAAAACATATTTCATGCTTTTAATTAATAATTAATTATGGTTTAATTATTTATTTAAATATGACATTATACTTCAAAATTTGGTGTAATTACTAATGAATTAAATTAATATTTTAACACCTATTTCACACAAAAATCAAACTAGAATAAACAAAAGGTTTTAATTATTTATTTGTGCAGTTAATTATTTACTCAACTAATTTTATCCAATCATTTGATTATTTAAACTAGTTATTTTTTTTCCTTATTTATTCATTGTGTAAGCTATTCAATTACAAACAAATGAAAAACTACTTATCTATTTGTACATTTGTTTACAAACAAAGGAACCCTAATTATATACTTATACACTTATCAATAAAACCCTTATTTATTCTTTCACCCGTACAATTTTCTCATCAAAGAATTACATTATTTGAAACTCACACCATCGTTATAAGAGGAAAACCCACATCCATCTTTTTTTTTGCATTAGTATTCCATTAATCATTTGAACACACTATTGATGCACATATTTCATCAAACATAGGTTAATCTTGTGATTAGTTAGAACATTTGTGCAATAAAAATATACTTGTGTGACTCTCAAGCTACTCATTGCAAGGTGAGTTACATAGCCCCTCTTTTTACTTTTTACATATTTTGGGGTGATTCATGATCCATTTGAAAACTATTTACAATACATTATACAATTCTACATTTATGAACATACGTGCAATTTGCGCTTTGTGGTTGAATGCTATGGGTTGAAACTACATATACATTACATACATGTGCAATCATTAACTCTGTACAAGCTAACAGTAACATTGATAGATCTATTGTGTCTGACAAACCCACCCAGGTAGGGTGATTGTTTTCGACATTACATCAGGATAACATTAAGTGTTATGCCCTATATCAGGATAACATTAAATGTTAAGCCCTACATTAGGATAACCTGCGGGTTATGCCCTTCAGTCACAAGGTTTGATTGTACACTTAGTTTGACTATAGTGATTCTCCATCAATGCCTTATTTGCCATGTTTCATGAAGAATTGTATGCAAACACTTGAGAACAATTTGTGATAACAAAACCTATGTTTGCTCACCAACTATTTTTAGTTGACCTTGTTTTCATCATGTTTCAGGTGCCTACATTTGAGATCATTTCCAAGATGCTACCAGGGGCGGAGGTTTGTGAGGGCCCGGGGGGCCCCAACCCCCACGATTTTTTGCTCAGTAGTGTTAATTTATACATATTCGGCCGATTTTTCGCTCAGTAGTGTTAATTTATACGTATTCGGCCGCAAATTTTATAGTTCCGCCCCCCTGATAGTAGAAAAAAATTCTCTGTAGTGTTAATTTATATTATTCGGCCGCAAATTTTATAGTTCCGGCCCCCTGATAGGAAAAAAATATCTCGGTCCCCCCTGCTTTTTTTCTCAAGCTCCGCCACTGGATGCTACACATAGGATTGAGGACTTAGTTAATAATCAATTGAACATTGTTGGTGTACTTTGTTTACTTTGTATGTTTGTACATGTTTTGTTTGAACAAGTGTTATGAAAATTTGGATTCAATTAATATATGAAACTTTAGTTGATCATGTGCTTATGAACAGTTTACATGTCCCGCCCCGACGTATTCCGTCGTCGGTTGGGGTGTGACACCTAGACACTCTAGTAATAGTTCTAGACTATCCTAATACTAGACCACAGAACAGACAAGTGTACCTATCGACTGCAGCAAAGTCTAATGAAAGTCCGGATATCGAACCCACGAGACACTAGTGACAACTATACCTAGACTCTGACTCAACTAACTAAACTGAATTATAATGGGGGGTTTTGTGTTGTTTTATGATTAAACTAATGGAACTTCTAACTAACGACAACCAAATATAAAGCAAAAGACTTTAAACGGACTCACTAATGTGGAAAGCACTACCTAGACTCTGAATCTTATGCATGTACCTTGGAACTCTCTCGGATACGGAAACTATGATGGAACTGGGCTCTTAGAATATGACACACTTAGAAAACCTAGTGGTTCCCAGATCATTCTCCGGGTGTGACCAAAGAGGAAACCCTAAGGGACGTGTAAAACTCACCAGTTAGTCGGATCACCTCTCAGCTATCTCCAACAACACTAAATCACTCGCTAGATGGATTACCTCTCAGTCTCACTATCTCAATACACCTCTCAGCTCAAGGAGCAACCTGAATCCTCTCAATAAGACACGGAATAACAACGATGCTAAGCATCCCTAGGGAAACCTCCTGTCAGATCAATTGACCTAAAAACCCTAACACCCAAGATTACCCGACTATTTCTCACCTCTCAACTATCAAAATATGATGAATATCAAACCCCAAAAGACTCTCAATCAATGTTCCTATGGATACGACGTCGGTAAACCATAAACAAATCACATGCACACAGCTAGTGACCTAATATGCAACCATAACTGAAAGACATTCAACAAGTAGCATGTCACACCCCAACCGACGGCGGAAACGTCGGGGCGGGACATGTAGACTGTTCATGAGCACATGGTTGACTAAAATTCAATATATTAAAACGTTACATTTCCATTCACAATTTCCAAATACGAAAATACAAGAATACTTGAATTTACATAACATGTCCATTTATTTCAATTAACTAGGTCCACAACCTAAGTGTAGCAACTTGATCAACTCAAACTTTTGTACCTGAAACATGATGAAAACGAGGTCAACTAAAAAGTTGGTGAGCATACATAGGATTTGACTCTAAATAGTATCAGAGTATTGTGTGTAAACAAATCCATACAAGTCATGATTAACAAGGCATTTATGGGGAGTTACTATTGTGTAACCAGGTAGTACAATCAAACCTTTGTAACTAGCATGCAAAAATTATGTTGTCGGTAACAATCACCCCAATCTGGGTGGGTTTGTCAGACTCAATAGATCTATCATTGTTAACCGTCGGCTTGATTAGTTAATGATTGTACATGTAATTGCAAATAAGTAGTTAACACACCTAGCACTCAAACATAAAGCTCAAATTGCACACAAATTGTAAAGTGGATTTGTATTGTGTAGTTTCTGTAAATCATTGTAAGTTGTGATCATGTTTCACCCCAAAATGTAAAAATAGTGAAAAAGGGGCTATGTAAAACTCATTTGTATCAATTGTGTAGATAACATGAGCAATAGGTCTCACGAGTGATTTTGCAATTGCAGACTTAACCTAGAGTGAAATTGTATGAACTTGTATTACTGTTGTGTACAAAGTCTAAAGAAAGTCTAGGGTTTTACTGGATATGATTGTAAGGACTTGTACAAAGGGTTTGTGTTACATCGTGTAAGGAATGTGTTTTGTGTTAGTATTTGAATAAGAGTTTTAATAAAAAAAAATGTAAGTTTCAAAGTTATTAGTGAGTGACTTACTTTGCACAACTGATTAAATAAATAAATTTCTCTATTATTTATTTATGAAAATGTGTCAAAATGTGTTGTAAATATTAATATATAAAAAAAAGATATTGCACCAATTAATCTAAACTCTGAGTGGGTTGTAAAAATGAATTCATAATTTATTTAAAGTAGCATATTCCCTTAAGGAAATATAGAAATGTATATATATATATATATATATATATATATATATATATATATATATATATATATATAGAAACATTTTATGATCCAAACAGGGTTTAAAACCCTAATATGTATAATATTTAGTAAAATATATCAAGAAACATCAACAAATAATAGGATTCTACAAAATTACATTTATAAAAATAGTGGTTTTATGTTTAAAGTGATAATTTATCGAGGCATTACGTTCTAAAAGATATTAGGTTTATAAATATAATTTTAAATAAATTAAAAATGCTTTAAGAATGATTTAAAAATAAAAAGAATGCCACCTGGTTCGAACCCGGGTGGATTCTGTGGGTGTTTACATGCTTAACCACTGCACCAGTGGTCCAACCCTTGTAAAAATCTCGACCGGATACGTATTAACAGATAAAGGAAAGAGGGCCGGTCCGGTCACGGGAAAACGCGCAAAACGAAGCCGGATAGGCGCGGGTTGTGGGTTTCGAACCCACACCACCAGGTCCGATGGTGCATTGTCTTAACCAGTCACACCGGGGTGGTTCGCTGGTCATAACAGGAACAAAATAATTTAAAATGCTTAAAATCGAACCATCCGATTTCCCCAAATCAAACTTCGAGCAACGGTCAAGAACCCTAATCCCGATCGATTTTGATGGGTTATGTTAACTCGAATTGATAAGGGGTTATCATTTAGGGCTTGATTACGAGTCTAATGATACCATTCTTACTCGAAATAATTGAGGCACGAACGCGGACGGCTACGGGTTTGCTTCGGTTGTTCCTCGTGATCGACGGGACTTCAAAGGCGGAATGCGGTTTGTCTACAGGCTGGGAGAGTTTGTGTGGACGTATACGAGGGTGTTTGAGTGAGTTAATTTGTCTAATTTCATCCGTATTAATCGATCCGGTTTTGGTTTGACAGTGAGGTTTTTTGCGGGGTTTGATTACGCGTTAATTCACCGAATTGGAGTTGAATTGAGTCTTGATACAGGTCCAGGTACACTCGGGATTTGCGGGATTAGGACGCGTTGATTTCACGAATTAATTGCAGATTGATACGGGATTTGACTATCCAAAGTCAAATCCATTCGAATTTGAATCTGCCCGCTAGTTTGATCGAATTTGCTTGTTGATTGGGCCTGGGTTGGAATGATTGTTGCTTGCACACGAGATAGGAATTCGTAGGGCTTGATTGGATCAAATTTGAGGCTTGGATTGTGAAAATTTGGCCCGGTTTGACTTTTAAAAGTCAAACAGGCGGTTTTGCTTTGGCCTTGGTCTAAATTTGCGATTCAAGGTCACCACCAAGGTGGGGTTCAAGGCTTGGGGGGGTTCAATATCGTTAGAGGTTCAAACCATTGAGTAGGATCACTTGTTTATTACGTATGTATGTGTACTTGTATGATGTATAATGTATATATTTACACATATGTCCAAATATTTATATATAGGGATTCTAGAATAAATATGGGGTGGGATTTATGAATTTGTGTTGATAATTAGGGTCTAATATAACCATTTGCTAAGATTTGAATTCAAACGTGATTTATTGTACTAAAATGAAGACATGAAACATTAGAAATGTTACAGTATCCCCATGTTGAGGGAATTTCGTCCCGAAATTTAGCTAGTGTAATCTACTAAATCAGGAAAAAGGTGAGAGTTTTGGGTTCTCATTGTGTTATGACGGTTGGTTTAAGGAGTATAACTGGTGACAAGACACAGATTTTGATATTCAGGATCATGTATGAATGATGATAATGAATTTAGCTTTGAAATGTATTTAAGAAGGAACTGTCGAATGATGTTTTGGATTCTAAGTATGAAATATATTGCGTGGAATGGGATTGATGGGAAATTTATGATTAGGGTTTGTTTAAGATGTAGTCTAATGTGCTCAAGAATTGTTAGTGGATGAGGCATTTCACAACTATTGATCTAGGTCAAAACTTCACGTGACACGAACAACGTTACTTCTGATAATATGATAGAACACTTATATATAGGAAGTACCATCGGTGTATCCACCATGTCCTTGTCATATTACATTAGTTTCGTTATTATACATCATGATAGGTTTTAGGTCACAACACACAACAAAATTCACTATGTTTTCCATACGCTGATTTTTATAATTCCGTGTGCACCCGTAATTACTCAAATCATCGTATGGTCCGTATAGATCCTTCCGTTGTGTACGGGTCAAGAGGGCGCACAAATTCACTTAGTTCATGTATATTGCTTTCACATATGAGTTGCTAATAAGTAACTATATCCTTAAATAGGCAAGTCAGTTAACAAATAAAGGATAATAAAGTAGTGTTACCTAAGGCCCCATAGTTTACTTGTGTTTGAACAAGAATACGTCAAACCCCGAGTTGTCTCAATGTGTTAGGATTTTCAAGTTTGGTGAACAATGTGTATGACCATACTTCATGTATATTGTGATCAATCAATTGTAACAATTGTAAGCAACTTAGTTTCATGTTTAATGTAAACACACAAGTCTCATGTATGATCTAGCGTCATGTAGCTTGTAATCAAATAGGTTTTATGTGTAACGTAAACCACTTAGCATCATGTATAAGCTATCATGTGTAATGTAAGCAACATAGTGGCGTTTAATAACTCAGTATCATATAGTATCATGTACTTGGTAACCAGAATAAGTTTCACGTTCAATGTGATCCATCAAGTATTGTATATCAAACAATCAATTGTTATGTATCATGTGATCAATTTAGTGTATATTGCGAACAACTATGCTTCATGTATTCTGTAATCAATCCAGCAGGGCGTGTATTGTAAATAATCAAGTTCCCTGTATTATGTAGTCAGTGTAGTATTGGATACATTGAAAATAACTAAGTTTCATATATTATGTGATCGTGTTGTATATCTTGTGAATGTGTATACGTAAGTTATTGGATTTTGTGCGTAACATATACTAACGAGTTTTGTATGTGATCGAGTGTTATGGAGAAGCGTGTTGTTTAGCGTTCATGTATAATGTGGTAGTTAGGTTTTAGCCCTTTAAATCTTATTGAGGTTTGTTAGGATGGTTAACATCTACGCGGTATGGATCGTCTCTTGAAGTGGTAAGTGAAAGGTAACGAGGAGGCTCTGCAAGTATTCTGAGTAATGTGTTTACGAATAACTGATTTTGGTTTGTATGTAGGTGATTGTAATTTGTTCTTGTTTGTAGATAAATAAAGTAGTGAAACAAATGGGTTGAATAATCTAAATAATTGGACAATCTAAAAAAAAAACCTTTTTTATTAAAATTTTCAATTATTATAAGGAGAATGTTTTTAGAAGGAATTAATGGCCAAACAAGTAGTTGTATATTAATTTAGCCAAGATTTAGAAATGATTACTTTAATGCGGAGAAAATAATATCTTTATAAAATAGGTTGTGTTAAGTTCTCTTACCAGTGAAAATGTTTATGGAAAAATTTATAATTCTGATACTCTCTAAAAGTTTGATAAACGTTTGGTTTGAACAAAAATAATGAGCTTGTTTAAATCCAATAATAGGATGATTCGTTTACGAATGAGATTGCCGGTAGTGTACTAAATCGTATTGAATGAATAAGGTGATACTTGAGAAATTTTGATGAAAATATGATGGGTGTAATTCACACTAAACATGTTAAATCAATGAATAATAACTTTAGAGTTGGAATATATAAAATTTATTGAATGTTGTAATGTTAAACATTACTCAAAACATAAGGAAATGGTTCTTAAACTGAAAATTTAAAGACAATAAATAAAAATTTCTGTTAACGTCTCTGGTAGCTTTCCACTAGAAGGAAGATAACTCCCAAGACGAGCACCGCTATGGTCACTCGGGTAGCCGATCTGGCTTCAGCTCTAGCTGTTTCTGTGCGATTCTCCAGTATTTCTTTTCTGAGGATGGAGATTAACTCCTTTTGGTACCCTAATTGGTTTGCTAGGCTATCCATTCTTTGTCCTTGCAAGTCGTGTATTATCTCTTGCTCCATCCTTTGCCTCTCGAATTCTGAGATCCTTACATATTGGTGAATGTCGTTGGTTGGGATTCCCATAACACTAGTGGGTGCCGTGGTATGCCTTACCCAAGGGCTAGGATGGTACGGGTCGGGCATTAGATATGGGTCTCTTAGTGGGGGTGGTAACTGATTGTGGAGATGGGGTGTCTGATACGGGTTTCTGGGTGCGGATGATCCAGGTGTTCGAAGCCTTGGGCCGGTGTTCCAATCTGTCCTTACATCAAACCTTGGTATAGCAGTTGGGGGTGTTGATGACCGATACACGGGTGTCCCGATATCTTCTTCCCAATCAGACTCTCCTCCTGGACGGTATACCGGGGAGGGAGGAGAGTAGGAGTCCATGTCTAGCAGAAAACAATAAAAGGTTGTAAGTGATAATGAAATATGGAGTGTTAGACATAGGAGTTCTCATAAGTTTAGAGTTTGACTAGTCATAACACCGAGCTTTCACAATAGTATTTTAGAAATACACTTGACCTATAATCAATGTATCCCTGAGGAGAATTCCCAGGAAAGAGGGGTGGGTCACTAGGACACACTTAAGTACCCTATCTTTCCTTAGCCAGAATCCCTCATGGGCCTACACACTCTTCCAGCCATTATGTATTAATAACACTATTGTTGGGCTCATGGTCATGATGAGAATTGTTGTGGACTGGGCTTTGAGGCCCAAAAGTGAGGCTTATATGTTGTAGTAGGCTTGTTCTTCTTGGAGGGTAAGTGAGCTTCTTGTTTATTATTAATGGGCATTGAGCCTAATAGTTTAGATTTAGATCACAAGAGATGGTGACGTTATATGTGTGAGTTTAAGGGTGCATGAAAGGCTAAGTGTGTATAAGTGTGTGTTAAAACTTAGGATAGCACTTAAATGAATGAAATAGATAGCATGAATATAGCATAAAAGTTATCAGGCAGTGTGACACATAATTTATTAAATATTGTATCATGTAGGGTAATTACTTATGATAGCATGTAGGAATATTCACATAAGAAGTAATCATATAGCATATAGTAGCAAGACATAGTATGGGTGCCCTAAGGTTATAGTCTAGGTCAAGAGTGTCTAATAACCTAATTCCCTATAACCAAGGCTCTGATAGCAATCTGTCACACCCCAACCGACGGCGGAAACATCGGGGCGGGACATGTAGACTGTTCATGAGCACATGGTTGACTAAAATTCAATATATTAAAACATTACATTTCCATTCACAATTTCCAAATACGAAAATACAAGAATACTTGTATTTACATAACATGTCCATTTATTTCAATTAACTAGGTCCACAACCTAAGTGTAGCAACTTGATCAACTCAAACTTTTGTACCTGAAACATGATGAAAACGAGGTCAACTAAAAAGTTGGTGAGCATACATAGGATTTGACTCTAAATAGTATCAAAGTATTGTGTGTAAACAAATCCATACAAGTCATGATTAACAAGGCATTTATGGGTAGTTACTATTGTCTAACCAGGTAGTACAATCAAACCTTTGTAACTAGCATGCAAAAATTGTGTTGTCGGTAACAATCACCCCAATCTGGGTGGGTTTGTCAGACTCAATAGATCTATCATTGTTAACCGTCGGCTTGATTAGTTAATGATTGTACATGTAATTGCAAATAAGTAGTTAACACACCTAGCACTCAAACATAATGCTCAAATTGCACACAAATTGTAAAGTGGATTTGTATTGTGTAGTTTCTGTAAATCATTGTAAGTTGTGATCATGTTTCACCCCAAAATGTAAAAATAGTGAAAAAGGGGCTATGTAAAACTCACTTGTATCAATTGTGTAGATAACACGAGCAATAGGTCTCACGAGTGATTTTGCAATAGCAGACGTGACCTAGAGTGAAATTGTATGAACTTATATTAGTGTTGTGTACAAAGTCTAAAGAAAGTCTAGGGTTTTACTGGATATGAGTGTAAGGACTTATACAAAGGGTTTGTGTTACATCGTGTAAGGAATGTATTTTGTGTTAGTATTTGAATAAGAGTTTTAATAAAAAAAAATGTAAGTTTCAAAGTTATTAGTGAGTGACTTACTTTGCACAACTGATTAAATAAATAAATTTCTCTATTATTTATTTATGAAAATGTGTCAAAATGTGTTGTAAATATTAATATATAAAAACAAGATATTGCACCAATTAATCTAAACTCTGAGTGGGTTGTAAAAATGAATTCATAATTTATTTAAAGTAGCATATTCCCTTAAGGAAATATAGAAATGTATATATATATATATATATAGAAACATTTTATGATCCAAACAGGGTTTAAAACCCTAATATGTATAATCTTTAGTAAAATATATCAAGAAACATCAACAAATAATAGGATTCTACAAAATTACATTTATAAAAATAGTGGTTTTATGTTTAAAGTGATAATTTATCGAGGCATTACGTTCTAAAAGATATTAGGTTTATAAATATAATTTTAAATAAATTAAAAATGCTTTAAGAATGATTTAAAAATAAAAAGAATGCCACCCGGTTCGAACCCGGGTGGATTCTGTGGGTGTTTACATGCTTAACCACTGGACCAGTGGTCCAACCCTTGAACAAATCTCGACCGGATACGTATTAACAGATAAAGGAAAGAGGGCCGGTCCGGCCACGGGAAAACGCGCAAAACGAAGCCGGATAGGCGCGGGTTGTGGGTTTCGAACCCACACCACCAGGTCCGATGGTGCTTTGTCTTAACCAGTCGGACCGGGGTGGTTCGCTGGTTATAACAGGAACAAAATAATTTAAAATGCTTAAAATCGAACCATCCGATTTCCCCAAATCAAACTTCGAGCAACGGTCAAGAACCCTAATCTCGTTCGATTTCGATGGGTTATGTTAATTCGAATTGATAAGGGGTTATCGTTCAGGGCTTGATTACGAGTCTAATGATACCATTCTTACTCGAAATAAGTGAGGCACGAACGCAGACGGCTACGTGTTTGCTTCGGCTGTTCCTCGTGATCGACGGGACTTCAGAGGCGGAATGCGGTTTGTCTACAGGCTGGGAGAGTTTGTGTGGATGTATACGAGGGTGTTTGAGTGATTTAATTTGTCTAATTTCATCCGTATTAATCGATCCGGTTTTGGTTTGACCGTGAGGTTTTTTGCGGGGTTTGATTACGCGTTAATTCGCCGAATTGGAGTTGAATTGAGTCTTGATACAGGTCCAGGTACACTCGGGATTTGCTTGCGAGTGATTTACGGGATTAGGAAGCGTTGATTTCACGAATTAATTGCAGATTGATACGGGATTTGACTATCCAAAGTCAAATCCATTCGAATTTGAATCTGCCCGCTAGTTTGATCGAATTTGCTTGTTGATTGGGCCTGGGTTGGAATGATTGTTGCTTGCACACGAGATAGGAATTCGTAGGGCTTGATTGGATCAAAATTGAGGCTTGGATTGTGAAAATTTGGCCCGGTTTGACTTTTAAAAGTCAAACAGGCGGTTTTGCTTTGGCCTTGGTCTAAATTTGCGATTCAAGGTCACCACCAAGGTGGGGTTCAAGGCTTGGGGGGGTTCAATATCGTTAGAGGTTCAAACCATTGAGTAGGATCACTTGTTTATTACGTATGTATGTGTACTTGTATGATGTATAATGTATATATTTACACATATGTCCAAATATTTATATATAGGGATTCTAGAATAAATATGGGGTGGGATTTATGAATTTGTGTTGATAATTAGGGTCTAATATAACCATTTGCTAAGATTTGAATTCAAACGTGATTTATTGTACTAAAATGAAGACATGAAAAATTAGAAATGTTACATAGCATATGGAACATTTAACCAATCATTAATCAAAACTAAATACGCATACACATCAAACCAATAAAAAACAAGTTCGTTACTTTATTGTTAATCCGTCATCAAATATCCGAAAACCGAAAGAAAATCAATTAACAATACGTAATCCTCAAATTCTAGGTAGTTCAAGATGTCTAGCCAATCATCATGTTCGAAACAAACAAAACATAAGTAAAGAACATAGATATCATGGTTTCAATTCTAGAAAAGTAAAACAAAGAAAGATAACGTAAACCGGAAGACGTAATCGACCCGATCTATGATCTCCAACTTCAATCCACGCTTCCAATTGATCCTAGAAGCTTTCTCCCACTTGAAATCGCCCAAAAGACTCCAACTTTACGTCTGGAACACGCTAATTAAACCCTAGAATCGATCCCAAACTTTTAAACCATGAAAATAGGCTAAAAAGCCCGTAACTGAGTGTTCTCGCGTACCGCGAGAGACAAAATAATCGCGCTGGTTTCCTGGTCCCTCGCATACCGCGAGAGAATGGGCCCCAAACCTCACGTACCTTGAGAACTAACTAGATTTTTGGTCTCCTCTCATCGAAATACCCCAAATCCATATATTATGGGCCCTGTAACTAATTTTCTAGCCCGAGATATGCCCTTATGCAGTTTGGACCCTTTCCCGACTTTTTCCGTTTCTCATCCCGGGTTCTCGTGCTCGTTTCTTTCACACTTCTTGATCGTTTAAGCTCCAATTCTTCCCGAATACCTACAAAACATAACATTACTAAGTATAAGCTATAAATGACTGAAAACGACTCTAAAACTATACTAAAACGCTACTAAAATACAAGGAATGAGAGGTGTGCTTTGCAACACATCTGATAGCTTGTTGGGGTACATGATGTAGGTTATTTTTGGACCTGGTAGGTTTAAGTGCTGGTGGACCGATTTAAGAGAGAGTGTGAGTAGATGGTTGAGGTTAGTTGGTATTCGTGTTATGTGAAGAGTTGGCGGGCCGTGTAAGGTGAAGGCGGTTCGGTTAGAATCAAGGAGAAGCCTCCTGATAGGCGTGTTTGCTTCTCGGGCAAGTGCCCGAGTGTAGAGTTTCTACGCGTCTTTTAGGTTTCTTTTCGTGCTATTTTCGGTTTGCGTGTGTTTGTTTTGTAGGGATTCACATCTGGTTGGGTGAGGAAAATCATCGAGAATGACGTTCCGGGTATGTTTGAACTTGAATTTGTCATTGGAACGGGTTTTTAAGAGATTTGGGTGATGTAGAAAGTTAATGATCAAAAACTTTTCAAAGTATAAAACCATTTTTACTTTCTGTTAATATGGCTGTCTCGCGGTATGGGAAGGCTAAAGGAGAATCTCTCGCGGTACGCGGAGGATAGAAAATGTGGCCGGGTTAAATCCAAACTCCTCGCGGTACGCGAGGAGTGGCCCATAGTTCATCGCGGTACGCGAGCGAATTTTAACATCCATGATTTTTCGGCCATATATTTTATTTATTTATTTTATACAATAATAACACTACATTCAAACCCTGTGCTGATCACACATTTTGTGCCACATCAGTTATTACTTTAACATATATTAATCCAAATATTTTCAACTTTACATAGTGTTCCTCTAATATACATAACACTTGTATGATATTTATCCATCTGAGATTTAACCATGTAATCATATTCCTCTTTTTCATATATATATATATATATATATTGGATTATACAAAATAAATCAAACCTATAACTTTTAGTTTTATAAACGATAACAATATAAAAACTTTTGAGTTCAAAGCATTAGGGGTGTTCAAAAAAATCCAAATCCGAAACCGAACCCGAATTATCCGAAAATCCGAATCCGAATTATCCGAAAATTCGGATATCCGAAATTTCGGATATCTGAAATTCGGATATCCGAATTTTCGGATTCGGATTCGGATAGTGATTTTCGGATATTTCGGATAGTTCGGATATCCGAATATCCGAAATATTATATTTATATATTTTTTTAATTGTTTTTATTATTTAAAAATAAGAAAATTTGAATCAAAACCCGATATATTATATTTATATATTTTTATATGTATATTTTCTAATGTTTTTTAAGGTTTTTAATTGTTTTTGTAATTTAAAAATATTATTTTTATATATTTTTTTATTTTTTTTATATTTTCGGATATCCGTATCCGAATTTTCGGATATCCGAAATTCGGATATCCGAAATTTCGGATTCGGATTCGGATAGTGAAATCCACTATCCGAAAATTTCGGATATCCGAAAATTTCGGATATCCGAATTTTCGGATATCCGACTTTGAACACCCCTACAAAGCATGCATCTACAATTTCTTTATATACATGTATTTATTTTTTTGTGGAATTACATACATGTTTTTGATTATATTAAATAATTGTTTAAAAGCTCAAAAATAAATATATGTTAGTTTACCACTAAGCCTATATATATATATATATATATATATATATATATATATATATATATATATATAGATGTATTTATATAAACATATAAACACTAAATCCTATAAAAAAATTTAGATTTATAAAACCATTTTACAAATAAATAACTTAACACACCATCAAAGGAATTGAGCCTTGAACCCTTACACAAGCATTTGAACCCCCTAGTCTCATTTTGAACCCCCAACCCCCCCCCCCTTCCCCTCGTTTAACCTAATTGAACTATTTCATTGATTTGAACTCAAAGGCTTCCTTGTGCCCGATTTTGACTTTCTAAAAGTCAACCGAGCGAAATCAGTCTCAAAAGTCGAAGCTGTAATCAATTGCAAATCACTCGAAAAAATGTCATACGACCCTTTCAGATACTCGTCATGACCCAATTTAACGAATTCAATGAATTGCAATCAAGAATCGTTCCGTAACCGTCCCCAATTGAAGGTCGACATCAATTCGTGCGTTTGGGGTAAAATTAGAGCCATATAATCAGTCACATACATGCGCGACACTTCCATTACACAATCCAAACACTTATCTCAATCGCATTTCAGCCCTGTGACCTGATCGAGCTCAAGGAAGTGTCGGATCTGTTGCCCTACCGTTCTCCTTCATCATAAAACCATTTCAGGTATTTCGACTACCCTCCTGCTCGTTTTGGTTGCTGGAATGAAAGCCCTAACTTTTTAGCGACGATCAAAGCTTAATCGTCATAAATTCGGGTGCTAGGGTTTGGATCGGGCATGTGGGGAAGACGAGGAGGGATTGGGAGTGTTTGTTTTAAGTTAAATAATTCCTTTCATGTCAAGGCATCATGCCCATATCTACAACTTTTAATTTAATTTAATTTTATAAAAGAAAAAAAAGGAAAATTAAAATGATGTTTTATCTATCTTGTTTTTATTATTATAAATCATAAATAAACAATATAAAGGTTTTATTTAAATAGACCTAAATATGATGTTTTATTTATAAAATATCAATATTTATAAATCAAACTAAATATTTATTTAAAACATTTTAAACTTGTAAATAATTATTTTGACAAGGAATAATTATTTAAAAACCAATAGACATAAATAATTATTTTAATTAAATAATTATACAAAGTTCAATTCATTTCATTTAACATTTACATCTAAATAATATCATTTTTATAATTCTTTTAAATAAAAGAGATTATATAAGTACTTAAACTAATTATTTTATTTAAACCTTTTCATTTCACAATTTAATTATTAATTATTCCTAGAATAATTATATAAATAAATCCAAACGTATTAATATTTGAACGTTTATCTATCCCATGATTTACTTTACTAAATTACTTTAGAATGATTACATAAATGAACTCAAACATATCATTGTTATGATAAATACAATATAACTAGAATTTCTAATAAATTCTAATTAGTATTAACTCATCGTTTTAAACATATATTTCCTACAACCTGTACCAATTCCATAATCAGTCCTAAACACTAAAAATCCCTAGAACCTCCAATAAATTTGGAATTTCTTACTTTCATTACCATTAGGCATACATTCAGTTTAGAATACAATTACCTGTGTAGGTTGAGAGTGAGGAATCCTCACGAATCCTATCTTTCATTTGCAATTCATACAACCTACTAGCTTCTGTACAGGTGAGTTTCATAGCCCCCTTTTACTTTACTATTATTTACAAATACTCGGGGTGGAACATGTTTAAAAGTACTTTTTTAATTTAACAAACGTACAACGTAAGTCTTTCTAAATTAATTATTGCTCTTTAAGGTCATTAATGTTATGAAGCTTACCTCACGAATGCCTGCACACCAATCCGAGTAACACCGCTCCCAAGCCAAGAAACGTTGACTCCAAAGCTCACCTACAACACAATCTAGCGTACACACAAAGTCAACTACGCTGAGTGAGTTCTAATAGTTTAATTTAAACAAAAGCCAACTTGTCTCATTAGATATTTATTTCCACTCAAGACCCTCTCGTCCTTAGAAAGTAGATTTGTTGTTTATTAATAGATAGATAACCCCCGCTATCTTATGATATATCAAAGGATTCACCACCCCAGACTCAACCCATAATTTTAACCAAGTAAGTCTCTCCGACATGGATCGAACTTACCACCCTGATAACTCAAAGTTTACAACGCATATTAACCACACACTGGTTATCTCAACGACACTCTAGACACCGGCTTAGCCAACCCTGACCAAGATTCTCACAAACCAAACGACACAACAGTGGTACACAACGTACTCATCCCGACACAATGGTTGATATAATTCTACACATCACATTGATAGCATCTACTCATCACATCAATATCATCTCATACACAGTATATATAAGTCAACACTTGTATGTAATTTAACATATATATATATATATATATATATGCACACAAACACATACCTCATCACTGCACCCTTGTCAGGGCGTTCGACACAACCCCGAGTTCATCTCTGTTCTGCTGGACATCGTCACCTTTGGTGACCTCCCAAAGGACTTCGTCCTCCACAATCCCATTTTTCCATATCACAATGAAAACAATGCAAACACAATACCCGCCGTGTCACAAGGACAACGACACAGTACACACAACACATGTATAAACACATAACATTATATTCTATGTATATGACTCATTGACTGCACCTGCACTTCACATATAGCACTAGGATAAGGTATCCTACACGTATTCATAAGCGTTTAGCTTGTATACTGACCCACCCTGACTTACACATAACACAATACACTGCTACTATAGCAACACACATACAGTTACTATGTCCCGTTATCTAAACACATACTACATACATGCACACCTTGTGACACCTCATAGTCATGCCCGTACGACCTGTAAATACAATCCCGTCTCACCCCTATTAGGTCACCATACGACCCACGACCACATACCCACCTTTAACCTACACTTCTCAAGGTCAACACATAGTCCCTTAGCCCCGTATTTAAATAGTTAAATTCATAAACTCATCGGTTTAGACCCCCAAAGCTCGATATACATTTAATGTAATAAAACATGTCTCAAAAGTATGTACGATAGCCCCAAAACATTAAAAACATTTAAAAGAGTGGGATTAGAAATTCACCGGTTAAGCCGAACCTCAACCCTTGCTTTGTAACTCGTCTGCTCGTGCTCTACCCCCAAACCTAGCACACGTATGATCACATGATCAAAACACGTCCTAAACATACGTTGGATAATGTACAACAATATAATAAAATCCCGAGTTCCATCAGCTTGTCCATCCAACACCATGAAACCCTAATCTTATGCTCCCTTCGTATCTGACCGTTCGTGACCCGTTTAGATCTCGCATCCACGTACCACGTCCCATGCATGCTTATGCTTCGCCATGCAAAAACCCTAGTGTCACACCCCTAAATTCCACTAACGGAGTTTTACCGTTAGGGATGTGACACACCAGGATCTCAGTCATTAGTTACATCAAACGACACTATATGGGACTTGAAATGTCATAACATAAAAGTTCAGAGTTAACGCGGAAGCGTTTAAACAAGAAAGTAGATGCGTAAAACAACGCGCCAAAGCTTAGTTTAATAAAAGTAAGTGAATTGTTTTAACGGTTTGCATATGAGTGAAATGATAGTAGGACTCCATGCATGTCCTAGTTGTGCAACCTGTGCCTTAGCGACTTGAGAAAACATGTACGAAAAGTGTCAACATGAGGTTGGTGATTTCACAGGTTTCAAGTCTGCAATAAGAGAGTGTTTGCCAGATTATGTACATTCAATATGCATATCTATAGGTAGCTAGCCTATGTTCATGTCTTACTAAAGCAGTCACAACCGAAGCTGACACTGTGTTTGTTTGTTTGCCTCCAGCTAGGTCTATCATTCTGACTAATGTGTTAAGGTCAATATTTCACCCGTTCTACCTCCAATCAATTTAGCGCGACTAACACGGGTGGGGTTTGTCAAACCCAGTAGTACTACCAAAATTACCTCGCTAATTCCATATTAACGGTCCGATGTGTGTGAGGACTTTCATGATAGTGTGTTACACTTAGCCTCAACAGTGATATTATATGAATTACAATAACCCAAAATAGTTTGTGTCATGTTTTCTCCCCCAACGGGAAAAACATGTAAAATAATGTTTGTTTGCGTACCTGTTTCTCACCCCGCGGGAAAACAAGTAAAAGTATGATTGCTTGTGTGTATGTTTCTCCCTCAACGGGAAAACAAGTAAAAGATATTGATTTGTGCACATGTTTCTCCCCCAATAGGAAAACGAGTAAAAAGGGGTCGTGAAACTCACCTGAGTTGTGTACGAGTAGTAGATAGCATCACACAAGGATGCAAGTAGGAAACACAAGAGTTTACCTGTGAACTACTTACGTACGCCCTAAAATTACAAGCATAATACTTAGGGATACAATGGGATTTCAATGACGACGACACGAAAGATTTGACCGTCCTAAAACATTCTAATGACCAATGAGTAGACGAACGTGTCCACGAGAATATAGGTTTCTTAATATAATAATTAAGATAAAAGCGTTACGTGTCCAAGTAATATTAAATAAATAAATAGATTCGTGAGTTTGTATCATTTAATAATGATCTAAGAAAATAATATAACATATATATTATTTTTGAACTCGTAGGAAATATACGATAATCATTTATGTGACAATAATAAATATATTATTTTTATTCGAGATAATAACCGTGAGTAAATAATACAAACAATTATATTATTAATTAGTTTGAAATGTTACACGAGGTAAATAAACGAGGCGAAATAATATAAAAATATATATTATGTTATACTAGGAGTCATGGTATGAAAATAATATAAACATATTATTTTATTCAGAGTCGTGATTTGAAAAATATATAAATATATTATTATAAATTATAAAACCAAACCCGAGTCTACGGGTTGTTTCCCGGGCTAAAACACTTTAATATACTAATATATTAATATGGGGGTAAGTTTTTATAATAAAATAATACTAGAAAAGGCCCCAAAAATAAAATGCAGGAGACCGGACTTGAACCCGGGTCTCCTGCACACGAGTCTAGTGCCTTAACCATCTCCGCCCGCTAGGGTATCACGAACAAACCTAGATTGGAATGGTTTTAACATACAATTCACCGCGGTTTCCCTCCCCTACGCATACCCGGTTCAAAACCCGTCCCCAATCCACAAATTTCGACAACGAATAAGCAAGATTAATTAGGGGTTATGATAATAGAGTATTGGCGATTCTGTGGGTGTGTTTAATTTGGAAATCGTCAAGCCTAGGGTCGTTTAAACTCAGATTCTAATGTCGAAAACCCTAACTATGACCTCAGAATCGATTTGATCGAATCTTATGTTAAAAACTGTTGAAACCATGGGGCTTTTACAGATTAAGGCCTTGCAAACCTATCCCCGAGATTTAATTTGATTGAAATTGGGTTTAAGGTCTAAACCCCCAAATCGTTTTAAGAACGAACCCTAGATTCTAGATCTTGAATAATACGAAATTGTTTGATTCAATTCACATGGGGCTTTCAATGAGTATCAGGTTGCGATTCTAATCATGTGATTTAATGGGATTGTAATCGGGTCTAGGATATAATTCGATTAAACCTGAATACGTTAAGAACCCTAGAATATGTTCTTGTCCAATTCGTTGTTGTAAGCCCTGGAATTGATAGGGCTTTCAATATACAGATGAAAAAGAAGGTAAGGGTGTAAGGAATTACCAAAATTGATGCCGAATTGATGGTTCCCGGCTAAAAAGGATTCCGACTGTGACTGGTTCGGTCTCTAGTGACTCCGGCTACGACTATGATCGAATTGGTGTGTGGAATTGCTTCTGAGAGGTATGACAGAGGTGCGCAACTGTTCAATTGTGAGCCTTATGATCGAAAAGAACCAATTTGAATCATAATCTTAAACTGTCGATGGTTTTGCTTTGATTACCCATAATTGGGTTTGATTACGAATCAATGTCGTGTTTAATGGATTAATTCAAGCCGCAATGATCATAAACGTGCAAAAGCAGTTACATTTCAAATGAATTTCAGTTATAGGTTGAGCTTAGGTCCAAAGTGTCACACCCCAACCGACGGCGGAATATGCCGGGGCGGGACATGTAGACTGTTCAAAAGCTCAAGGTTTACTAAATTTGAAATATTTAAACAACCAATTTCATTAAAACATCAAATTCCATAATACAAGAATAGAAAATACATAACTAGTTTCTTTAAATTTCAATCTAGGTCCTCGGTCCTAAGTGAAGCAACTTGTACTTATTCTAAAGCATTGGTACCTAAAACATGATAAAAATAAGGTCAACTAAAAAGTTGGCGAGCATACATAGGTTTTGACACACAACAAGTTTAAGATGTTTTATACAATTCATACGATACATGTGTATAAGGCATTTATGGAGAATCTATAGTTAAACCATATGTGTACAATCAAACCTTGGACTGAGGCATAACACGCAGGTTACCCTTATGTAAAGTCGGTAACAAACACCCTAACCGGGTGGGTTTGTCAGACACAATAGATCCATCAATGTTAACCGTTGGCTTGTACGTAGTTAATGATTGTACTAAAGTCATGTATATGTAGTCTTAACTCATAGCATTCAAGCATAAAGCACGTAACACATAATATCATATTATTGAATTGTATTTAAGTTTATGTAAAAAGCTTTAAAGAATGGATCAAGTTTCACCCCAAAATATGTAAAAATGTAAAAGAGGGGCTCTGTAAACTCACTTGTATGTGTTGTGTAGATGACACGCGCAAGTATGAAGCAACAATTGATTCTTAGATCACGAGTTAACCTAATGTAACAATTATGATCTTAAATTAATAACATGTACTAAGTCTAAGGATAGATCTAACGTTCATCGGGTAGGAGTTTGTGTAAGGTTTGTGTGGTATGTCCAAAACGCCTTATGAAAATATTTGAGGTTCATGGTTTAACGAAAATATTCTATTTTAAATATTGAGTCTCTTAAAAGAAATAATACGTTTATATATATACTAGAATAAATAAATAATTGTATTTATTTATTTATTAGGGCGATGTGTCAAAATGAAAAATAAAACTTTAAGTGCGTAATGTAATAATTTATTCATTTATTGTTTGTTAAAGACAAATGAAATTTAACTACATGTTTAAATATATTTAGGAAAAAAAAAGGTTTTTATTTGTACGCTCGATTATATATATACCGTAAACGATTGATTGTATAAAATGTCTTGTCAAAGTATTGATAAGTTAGGAAAATTTATTATTTTGTTTAATCATTTAAAAGTTTATTTTAAATAATCAAAGGTTAGATTAATTAATTTGTAAAGATGGGTATTTTATGTAAAATTCTTGAGATTTTTATTGTAATCGGTTCTAATTAAAACATGGTTTATAAAATATTTTTTTTTTAGAATTTAATTACCATTAAAATGATTTTTAAAAATAAAAAGAACACCACCCGGTTCGAACCCGGGTGGGTTCTGTGTTGTGCATGTGAGCTACCACCGGACCAGGGGACTAACCCGTGTTATGGAACCGGTTTGATTCGTATTTAACCAATTTAGGACAAGGGGCCGGGTCTGGCTTTGAGTCACGCACCAAAAAGGACCGGTTATGTGGGTTTCGAACCCACGACCTCTGGTCCGACGGCGCAATGTCTTAACCGGTCGGACCAGATGGTCTCGCTGGTAACAAAGGGATGTTTGATTAAATAAGTACGTTAATTATTTGAACCATGGATTCCCAGGTTAAAATCATATGAACAGCCCTTCGATTTTCAAACGAATTCGAGTTTGATGCCCTCTGTCGTATGAAATTGATAGAGGGCTTTCGATGAATGGGAAACGACGGAACGAATGCTGTAAACCATACCTGAATCCGTTGAGTATAGAGGGCCGACGACTAGAAGAATAGGGACGGTGTTCTTGGTGATCGACTGGCAAGCAGGGGTGGAATGAGACTCAATCGAGGGTTGGGAGAGTTTATATAGTGTCGTGCGAAGGTTCATAGTGATTTAATTCGTTTAATTTCATCATTAACGCGTGATTTGATTGAGGGGTTTACGGGTGACAGTTATGCTTCTAATTACGCGTTATTCCGTTTGAAATCGAATGAATTTGGTCGTGAAACTGGGTTAGGTACATGCACAATCAGTCTACGCATGATTTCCGGGATTGAAACGCGGTAAATCTGTTGAATTGAAGCCGGATTGATTCGGCTTTGACTCCGGGAAGTCAAACCTTTCGAATTTGAATCCTTCAGCGTAATTGAACGAATTGAGTTGATTTTTGGGTCTGGGTTGGGCCGATTTGGTTGCTCGCACATGAGACCGGACCATAACAATGGGCCTTAATCGATTTCACAGTGTGAATTTCGTTGCTTTGAGCCTGTTTGACTTTTAAAGTCAAATTTGACGAATGAGGGTCAAAATTGAGCCATATGGGGTCCAATCTAGATCAAAGGTTCAATTGAGAGCGTGGGGGTTCATGTTTAGGGTTCAAGGACTTTGGGAAGGGAAGTTCAAGATCAACTTGTTCGAAAACGTATCTATAAATGTACATGTGAACATACGTGTGTGTGTATATATATATATATAGATAATTGGATTTGTTTGAAAGCTTCAAAAGTAATTATCAAGCTTTATGATCATGCATGTCATATGATTTGTTCAACTTGGAAAATTAATATAAAGTATATGTCCATGTAATCCTAGAAATGTATCAAATGAAATCAAAGTTTGCATTATAATTGAATTGTCGTTTATCGTACCAAACAAAAATCAGAGATGTTACAGTATCCCCACGTTGAGGGAATTTCGTCCCGAAATTTCAACTAGTTGAGTCTACTGAATCAGAAAAGAGGTGTGGATACTTAAGCTTCATTTGATCTTCTCGTTCCCAAGTGAACTCAGGACCGCGCTTAGAATCCCAACGAAATTTGACAATAGGAATACGGCTTCGCTTGAGTTGCTTGATCTCCCGATCCATGATCTCTACGGGTTTCTCAACGAAGTGCATCGTGTCATCAATGCGCACATCGTCAAGAGGTATATGGAGGTTCTCGTCAGCAAGACATTTCTTTAGGTTAGACACATGAAAAGTGGGATGTACATTAGCATGATGGAGGTAACTCGAGTTTGTAAGCCACTTTCCCAATCCTTTCAAGGATTTTGAATGGACCCACATAGCGAGGTGCTATTTTACCCTTCTTCCCGAAATGGATCACCCCCTTCTAAGGAGACACCTTTAGAAGTACAAGATCACCTACTTGAAATTCCAAGGGTTTACGTCTTTTGTCGACATAGCTCTTTTGCCGACTCCTCGCTACTTGCATGTTGCTACGGATTTGAATGATCTTGTCGGAAGTTTCTTGGATTAGTTCAGGACCGGTGATTTGTGCTTCACCAATCTCGTTCCAACAGATAGGAGAACAACACTTCCGACCATAGAGAGCTTCGAACGGAGCCATGTTGATGCTGGTGTGGTAGCTGTTGTTGTAGGAGAACTCAATGAGGGATAGATGTGAATCCCAATTGCCACCAAAATTGATTACACAAGCTCTAAGCATTTCCTAAAGAGTTTGGATTTTTTGCTCGGTCTGACAATCAGTTTTGGGATGGTAAGCCGTGCTTAAATCCAAACATGTACCAAGACCAGTTTGAAGAGATTGCCAGAAGCGGGAGGTAAAACGAGCATCCCTATCAGAGATTATGTTAAGAGGGACACCATGACGACTCACAATCTCGTCAATGTAAATTCGGGCCAATTTCTCAACCCGATAGTCTTCACGGATGGGTAGAAAGTGAGCAGACTTGGTGAGACGGTCAATGATTACCCAAATGCTATCATAACCGCTAGAAGTACGGGGAAGTTTAGTAATGAAATCCATGGCTAGGTTCTCCCATTTCCACACTGGAATTTCCGGTTGTTCAAGCAATCCAGAAGGACGTTGATTTTCAGCTTTGACCTTAGAACAAGTTAGACATTTTGCAACATAAAGTGCAATGTCTTTCTTCATGCCGGGCCACCAATATTGTTGGTGAAGACCCTTGTACATTTTATCCGCCCCGGGATGGATGGAGTAACGAGTTTTGTGTGCCTCGTTCATAAGCACTGCGCAGAGGTCATCACGGTCGGGGACCCAGATACAATTCAAGTAATAGAGGAGGCCATTGGGTTTGGTTTCTAATAGAAGTTCAACACCACATGATATTTCATTATACAGGTTACCCTCGGTGACCGAGACGTGTTGAGCTTCTAGGATGCGATTTTGGATATCGGTTTGAATTCTAACACAATGAAGCATGACGTGGTCCTTACAACTCAAGGCATCGGCCACAACATTCGCCTTACCGGGATGGTACCGAATCTCGCAGTCGTAGTCGTTAAGGAGCTCGACCCAACGTCGTTGCCTCATGTTGAGTTCCTTTTGATTGAAGATGTGTTGGAGGCTTTTGTGGTCAGTGAACACCACACATTTTGTACCATAGAGGTAATGCCTCCAAATTTTTAATGCGAAGATGACCGCACCCAACTCAAGATCATGCGTCGTGTAATTCTTTTCATGAATTTTGAGTTGCCTTGATGCATAAGCGATCACCTTGCCCCGTTGCATGAGGACACAACCTAGGCCTTGGTTTGATGCATCACAATAGACCACCAGATCATCGTTACCATCAGGTAGAGTAAGAATAGGAGCATTGCACAATTTTGTTTGAGGAGTTGGAAGGCTTCCTCTTTCTTTGGTCCCCACTCATAGTGTTTACCTTTGTGGGTCAAGGCCGTGAAAGGGACAGCAATCTTGGAAAAGTTTGTGATAAAACGACGGTAATAACCCGCAAGACCAAGAAATGAACGAACTTCGGTAGTGGTCTTAGGGGCACTCCAATTCTTAACAGCTTCAATCTTAGCTAGATCGACATGAATCCCCTTTTCGTTGACAATATGACCCAAAAATTGAACTTCCTTTAGCCAAATTCACACTTGGAGAATTTAGCATACAGTTGTTCTTTTCTTAGAAGATCTAAAACCAATTTAAGGTGTTGTTCATGATCTGATTTAGTCTTGGAGTAGATCAAGATGTCGTCAATGAAAACGATCACGAATTTATCTTGGTATGGTTTGCATACGCGATTCATGAGATCCATGAAAACTGCGGGTGCATTAGTTAGACCAAAAGGCATAACCATAAATTCGTAGTGACCGTATCTTGTACGAAAGGTAGTCTTTGGAATATCCTCCTCTTGCACACGAAGTTGGTGATATCCGGATCGAAGATCAATCTTCGAGAAGTAGATGGAACCTTGGAGTTGATCAAAGAGATCATCAATCCTAGGCAAAGGATAACTGTTCTTGATGGTAAGCTTGTTGAGTTCGCGGTAGTCAATACACATCCGGAATGAGCCATCTTTCTTCTTTACGAATAGGACGGGTGCACCCCATGGTGAATGACTGGGACGAATGAAACCTTTATCGGAAAGTTCTTGAAGCTGACTTGCGAGTTCTTGCATTTCAGAAGGTGCTAGACGGTATGGAGCTCTAGCCACAGGATTAGCTCCGGGTATAAGATCGATGCGAAACTCTACTTGACGAACGGGTGGAAGATCGGATAGATCTTCAGGAAATACTTCAGGAAAATCACGGATAATGGGGATGTCTTGAATACTTTTCTCTTTGTCTTCCTTTTGAACAATATGAGCTAAAAAGGCCAGATACTTCTTCCGTAAGTATTTTCGAGCCGTGGTGCATGACATGAGTTTAAGCCCACTACATGGTTTCTCACCAAAGACTTCTAACGTATCACCCGAAGGGAGAGGAATTTGGATGCACTTCTCGAAACAAACGACTTCGGCATGATGGCTCGATAGCCAATCCATACCTATGATGATGTAAAAGTTCCCCAATTGCATGGGTATGAGATTAATGGAAAAAGAATATTCATTAAGTTCGATGAAACAATCGCGGATAATGGAGTCAATGATGATGGGGTTTCCATCCGCTACCGCAATGGTAAATATTTTCTCTAACTTAGCTCGTGTTTTAGCGAGTAAAGGTTCAAAATCAAATGAAAAAAAGCTCTTATCGGCACCGGTATCAAATAGTATGGAAGCATATTGGTTATTAACGAGGAACGTACCGTTGACCACATCATTGTTGGACTGGGCTTCATTAGCATTTATGTTGAAAGCACGCCCTCTAGCTCCACCTTGATTTGGGTTGATAAGTTTTGGGCATCGGTTTCAGAAGTGGTTTGGGTTGCCACATTCAAAGCAAGCATTCCCATTAGTGATAGTTGGAACCCCTTTGTTTCCCTGGTTAGTTGTATTACCGGGTGGTTTGACCCTGCAGGTGTTGGCTAAATGTCCATATCTTCCACAGCTGGCACATATCTGACACGGTATATTTGGGAAATGATGGTAATTGCACGTGTTGCACAAAGGACTGCTGCCCACATAATGTTTCTTGGCTGCATTCTAAGTCATAGGAGCAACGTGATTGACTGGGGCAGCCGGGGTAACAACAGCAAAATTCCTAGTCTTTCATTTCTTGTTGTTGGAGAAAGGTTCGAGTTTGACCCCTTTGGAGGACTCAGAAGGTGTTGCCGTGTCTAGGACTTTCTTAGCACCCTTCCTTGTTAACGTACCCGCCTTTACATGGTTATCGGTTAATGTGGCGGATAGGCGGATGGCATCTTCAAGGGTAGCTGGGTTCCTCCCTAAAACAGTGTCTTGGATCTTCATCGGCAGACCACCGATGTACTTTTCAATACCCCGAGTCAAAGGCGTGACCATATGAGGTACTAGAAGACTTAGCTCATGGAAGCGGGTGGTGTAGGCTAAACTTTCACCACTATCTTGGGCAAGATCCCAAAATTCGGCCTCCAACTTATTCATTTCATTGCGAGGACAGAACTCCTCGGACATGAGTCGTTTGACCTCATCCCATGGCAAGGCCATTGCCACATCCATGCCCCTATTCCTCTTTTCACCATTCCACCAAGTGAGCGCCTCTTTTTGGAAGACGCTGGTGGTATGGCGGACCCGGATGTTGTCGGGACAATCACTGTTGAGAAAAGTGCTTGCAATGATCTCGAACCATTGTAAGAGACCCGTGGCTCCTTCAGTGCCATAAAACTTAGTGGGGTTGCATGAGTTAAAGTGCTTGAAAGTACATTGTGGTGGGTTGGTACCACCACCACCATTAGTCCCATGGTTGCCGTTTGTAGCACCATTAACTTGGATGAGTTGAGTTACAAGTTGTGCAAGGATAGAAGCAATATCAGTGTTGTTGTTGGCCATGGTAGCATGACGAGGAGGCATTCTACAGATTTGCACAACACAAGAAGAGATGTAAGAACTTATGAAAGTTGATTGAATTTAAAAGAGAGCAAAATAATAGATGGAGTAGTAGATCATAGTTTGGATTGTACTCAAATAGTGACATAATCACTTGAATACTATGACACATTAAGGTTAATTAAACTCATATAATTTTCAAGGAGACGTGCTTTAGCCTATAAGTAAACACTCATCCCGGGAATTCCCAGGAAAGCATACGGATCCCTCGGTTGATTGGGATTTATACGAAATGCTTTCCTAGACAGAAAACCCAGAATACAGGTGTCACCCTTCCATATTGCACGTGTCCTCTAATAATTAACAAAGTTTAAAACCTTAACGAGGAAGAAAGGAATTCTATAGATCTAAATTCATGAAGTTTCCACATGCTATGATGATGATGACAGAGAAGTGGGTAAGAAGTTATGAGGCTTAGGGTATGGGTAGGGATATTGTTTATTATTATTTAAGTATAGTCTAATAATTCATGAATTTTAACAAATAAAGTATCAAAATATAGTAAGCAAGTAACACGTAGCATGTAGCATAACATATAATCATAGAGCATGGTAAATAATGGGTGTCCTAAGGTTATAGTCTAGGTTAAAGGTGTCTAATAACCTAATTCCCTATAACCTGGCTCTGATACCAATCTGTCACACCCCAACCGACGGCGGAATACGTCGGGGCGGGACATGTAGACTGTTCAAAAGCTCAAGGTTTACTAAAGTTGAAATATTTAAACAACCAATTTCATTAAAACATCAAATTCCACCATACAAGAATAGAAAATACATAACTAGTTTCTTTAAATTTCATTCTAGGTCCTCGGTCCTAAGTGAAGCAACTTGTACTTATTCTCAAGCATTGGTACCTGAAACATGATAAAAATATGGTCAACTAAAAAGTTGGCGAGCATACATAGGTTTTGACACACAACAAGTTTAAGATGTTTTATACAATTTATACGATACATGTGTATAAGGCATTTATGGAGAATCTATAGTTAAACCATGTGTGTACAATCAAACCTTGGACCGAGGCATAACACGTAGGTTACCCTTATGTAAAGTCGGTAACAAACACCCTAACCAGGTGGGTTTGTCAGACACAACAGATCCATCAATGTTAACCGTTGGCTTGTACGTAGTTAATGATTGTACTAAAGTCATGTATATGTAGTCTTAACTCATAGCATTCAATCATAAAGCACGTAACACATAATATCATAATATTGAATTGTATTTAAGTTTATGTAAAAAGCTTTAAAGAATGGATCATGTTTCACCCCAAAATATGTAAAAATGTAAAAGAGGGGCTATGTAAACTCACTTGTATGTGTTGTGTGGATGACACGCGCAAGTATGAAGCAACAATTGATTCTTAGATCACGAGTTAACCTAATGTAACAATTATGATCTTAAATTAATAACATGTACTAAGTCTAAGGATAAATCTAACGTTCATCGGGTAGGAGTTTGTGTAAGGTTTGTGTGGTATGTCCAAAACGCCTTATGAAAATATTTGAGGTTCATGGTTTAACAAAAATATTCTATTTTAAATAATGAATCTCTTAAAAGAAATAATACGTTTATATATATACTAGAATAAATAAATAATTTAATTAATTTATTTATTAGGGCGATGTGTCAAAATGAAAAATAAAACTTTAAGTGCGTAATGTAATAATTTATTCATTTATTGTTTGTTAAAGACAAATGAAATTTAACTACATGTTAAAAATATTTAGGAAAAAAAAAAGGTTTTTATTTGTACGCTCGATTATATATATACCGTAAACGATTGATTGTATAAAATGTCTTGTCAAAGTATTGATAAGTTAGGAAAATTTATTATTTTGTTTAATCATTTAAAAGTTCATTTTAAATAATCAAAGGTTAGATTAATTAATTTGTAAAGATGGGTATTTAAAAGTCTCGAGATTTTTATTGTAATCGGTTCTAATTAAAACATGGTTTATAAAATAATTTTTTTTAGAATTTAATTACCATTAAAATGATTTTTAAAAATAAAAAGAACACCACCCGGTTCGAACCCGGGTGGGTTTTGTGTTGTGCATGTGAGCTACCACCGGACTAGGGGACTAACCCGTTTTATGGAACCGGTTTGATTCGTATTTAACCAATTTAGGACAAGGGGCCGGGTCTGGCTTTGAGTCACGCACCAAAAAGGACCGGTTATGTGGGTTTCGAACCCACGACCTCTCGTCCGACGGCGCAATGTCTTAACCGGTCGGACCAGATGGTCTCGCTGGTAATAAAGGGATGTTTGATTAAATAAGAACGTTAATTATTTGAACCATGGATTCCCAGGTTAAAATCGTATGAACAGCCCTTCGATTTTCAAACGAATTCGAGTTTGATGCCCTCTGTCGTATGAAATTGACAGAGGGCTTTCGATGAATGGGAAACGACGGAACGAATGCTGTAAACCATACCTGAATCGGTTGAGTATAGAGGGCCGACGACTAGACGAACAGGGACGGTGTTCTTGGTGATCGACTGGCAAGCAGGGGTGGAATGAGACTCAATCGAGGGTTGGGAGAGTTTATATAGTGTCGTGCAAAGGTTCATAGTGATTTAATTCGTTTAATTTCATCACTAACGCGTGATTTGATTGAGGGGTTTACGGGTGACAGTTATGCTTCTAATTACGCGTTATTCCGTTTGAAATCGAATGAATTTGGTCATGAAACTGGGTTAGGTACATGCACAATCAATCTACGCATGATTTCCGGGATTGAAACGCGGTTAATCTGTTGAATTGAAGCCGGATTGATCCGGCTTTGACTCCGGGAAGTCAAACCTTTCGAATTTGAATCCTTCCGCGTAATTAAACGAATTGAGTTGATTTTTGGGTCTGGGTTGGGCCGATTTGGTTGCTCGCACATGAGACCGGACCATAACAATGGGCCTTAATCGATTTCACAGTGTGAATTTCGTTGCTTTGAGCCTGTTTGACTTTTAAAGTCAAAGTTGACGAATGAGGGTCAAAATTGAGCCATATGGGGTCCAATCTAGATCAAAGGTTCAATTGAGAGTGTGGGGGTTCATGTTTAGGGTTCAAGGACTTTGGGAAGGGAAGTTCAAGATCAACTTGTTCAAAAACGTATCTATAAATGTACATGTGAACATAAGTATATATATATATATATATAGATAATTGGATTTGTTTGAAAGCTTCAAAAGTAATTATCAAGCTTTATGATCATACATGTCATATGATTTGTTCAACTTGGAAAATTAATATAAAGTATATGTCCATGTAATCCTAGAAATGTATCAAATGAAATCAAAGTTTGCATTATAATTGAATTGTCGTTTATCGTACCAAACAAAAATCTGAGATGTTACAGTATCCTCACGTTGAGGGAATTTCATCCTGAAATTTCAACTAGTTGAGTCTACTGAATCAGAAAAGAGGTGTGGATACTTAAGCTTCATTTGATCTTCTCGTTCCCAAGTGAACTCAGGACCGCGCTTAGAATCCCAACGAACTTTGACAATAGGAATACGGCTTCGCTTGAGTCGCTTGATCTCACGATCCATAATCTCTACGGGTTTCTCAACGACGTACATCGTGTCATCAATGCGCACATCGTCAAGAGGTATATGGAGGTTCTCGTCAGCAAGACATTTCTTTAGGTTGGACACATGAAAAGTGGGATGTACATTAGAAAGTGATGAAGGTAACTCGAGTTTGTAAGCCACTTTCCCAATCCTTTCAAGGATTTTGGATGGACCCACATAGCGAGGTGCTAGTTTACCCTTCTTCCCGAAATGGATCACCCCCTTCCAAGGAGACACCATTAGAAGTACAAGATCACCTACTTGAAATTCCAAGGGTTTACGTCTTTTGTCGGCATAGCTCTTTTGCCGACTCCTCGCTACTTGAATGTTGCTACGGATTTGAATGATCTTGTCGAAAGTTTCTTGGATTAGTTCAGGACCGGTGATTTGTGCTTCACCAATCTCGTTCCAACAGATAGGAGAACGACACTTCCGACCATAGAGAGCTTCGAACGGAGCCATGTTGATGCTGGTGTGGTAGCTGTTGTTGTAGGAGAACTCAATGAGGGATAGATGTGAATCCCAATTGCCACCAAAATCGATTACACAAGCTCTAAGCATTTCCTAAAGAGTTTGGATTTTTTGCTCGGTCTGACCATCAGTTTGGGAATGGTAAGTCGTGCTTAAATCCAAACGTGTACCAAGAGCAGTTTGAAGAGATTGCCAGAAGCGGGAGGTAAAACGAGCATCCCTATCAGAGATTATGTTAAGAGGGACACCATGACGACTCACAATCTCATCAATGTAAATTCGGGCCAATTTCTCAACCCGATAGTCTTCACGGATGGGTAGAAAGTGAGCAGACTTGGTGAGACGGTCAATGATTACCCAAATGCTATCATAACCGCTAGAAGTACGGGGAAGTTTAGTAATGAAATCCATGGCTAGGTTCTCCCATTTCCACACTGGAATTTCCGGTTGTTCAAGCAATCCAGAAGGACGTTGATGTTCAGCTTTGACCTTGGAACAAGTTAGACATTTTGCAACATAAAGTGCAATGTCTTTCTTCATGCCGGGCCACCAATATTGTTGGTGAAGACCCTTGTACATTTTATCCGCCCCAGGATGGATGGAGTAACGAGTTTTGTGTGCCTCGTTCATAAGTACTGCGCGGAGGTCATCACGGTCGGGGACCCAGATACGATTTAAGTAATAGAGGAGGCCATTGGGTTTGGTTTCTAATAGAAGTTCAACACCACATGACATTTCATTATACAGGTTACCCTCAGTGACCGAGACGTGTTGAGCTTCTAGGATGCGATTTTGGATATCGGTTTGAATTCTAACACAATGAAGCATGACGTGGTCCTTACGACTCAAGGCATCGGCCACAACATTCGCCTTACCGGGATGGTACCGAATCTCGCAGTCGTAGTCGTTAAGGAGCTCGACCCAACGTCGTTGCCTCATGTTGAGTTCCTTTTGATTGAAGATGTGTTGGAGGCTTTTGTGGTCAGTGAACACCACATATTTTGTACCATAGAGGTAATGCCTCCAAATTTTTAATGCGAAGACGACCGCACCCAACTCAAGATCGTGCGTCGTGTAATTCTTTTCATGAATTTTGAGTTGCCTTGATGCATAAGCGATCACCTTGCCCCGTTGCATGAGGACAAAACCTAGGCCTTGGTTTGATGCATCACAATAGATAACCTGATCATTGTTACCATCAGGTAGAGTAAGAATAGGAGCATTGCACAACTTTTGTTTGAGGAGTTGGAAGGCTTCCTCTTGCTTTGGTCCCCACTCATAGTGTTTACCTATGTGGGTCAAGGCCGTGAGAGGGACAGCAATCTTGGAAAAGTTTGAGATAAAACGACGGTAATAACCCGCAAGACCAAGAAATGAACGAACTTCGGTAGGGGTCTTAGGGGCACTCCAATTCTTAATTGCTTCAATCTTAGCTAGATCGACATGAATCCCCTTTTCGTTGACAATATGACCCAAAAATTGAACTTCCTTTAGCTAAAATTCACACTTGGAGAATTTAGCATACAGTTGTTCTTTTCTTAGAAGATCTAAAACCAATTTAAGGTGTTGTTCATGATCTGATTTAGTCTTGGTGTAGATCAAGATGTCGTCAATGAAAACGATCACGAATTTATCTAGGTATGGTTTGCATACGCGATTCATGAGATCCATGAAAACTGCGGGTGCATTAGTTAGCCCAAAAGGCATAACCATAAATTCGTAGTGACCGTATCTTGTACGAAAGGCAGTCTTTGGAATATCCTCCTCTTGCACACGAAGTTGGTGATATCCGGATCGAAGATCAATCTTCGAGAAGTAGATGGAACCTTGGAGTTGATCAAAGAGATCATCAATCCTAGGCAAAGGATAACGGTTCTTGATGGTAAGCTTGTTGAGTTCGCGGTAGTCAATACACATCCGGAATGAGCCATCTTTCTTCTTTACGAATAGGACGGGTGCACCCCATGGTGAATGACTGGGACGAATGAAACCTTTATCGAAAAGTTCTTGAAGCTGACTTGCGAGTTCTTGCATTTCAGAAGGTGCTAGACGGTATGGAGCTCTAGCCACAGGATTAGCTCCGGGTATAAGATCGATACAAAACTCTACTTGACGAACGGGTGGAAGACCGGATAGATCTTCAGGAAATACTTCGGGAAAATCACGGATAATGGGGATGTCTTGAATACTTTTCTCTTTGTCTTCCTTTTGAACAATATGAGCTAAAAAGGCCAGATACTTCTTCCGTAAGTATTTTCGAGCCGTGGTGCATGACATGAGTTTAAGCCTACTACATGGTTTCTCACCAAAGACTTCTATCGTATCACCCGAAGGGAGAGGAATTCGGATGCACTTCTCGAAACAAACGACTTGGGCATGATGGCTAGATAGCCAATCCATACCTATGATGATGTAAAAGTTCCCCAATTGCATGGGTATGAGATTAACGGAAAAAGAATATTCATTAAGTTCGATGAAACAATCGCGGATAATGGAGTCAATGATGATGGGGTTTCCATCCGCTACTTCAACGGTAAATATTTTCTCTAACTTAGTTCGTGTTTTAGCGAGTAAAGGTTCAAAATCAAATGAAACAAAGCTCTTATCGGCACCGGTATCAAATAGTATGGAAGCATATTGGTTATTAACGAGGAACATACCGTTGACCACATCATTGTTGGTTTGGGCTTCATTAGCATTTATGTTGAAAGCACGCCCTCTAGCTCCACCTTGATTTGGGTTGATAAGTTTTGGGCATCGGTTTCGGAAGTGGTTTGGGTTGCCACATTCAAAGCAAGCATTCCCATTAGTGATAGTTGGAACCCCTTTGTTTCCCTGGTTAGTTGTATTACCGGGTGGTTTGACCCTGCAGGTGTTGGCTAAATGTCCATATCTTCCACAGCTGGCACATATCCGACACGGTATATTTGGGAAATGATGGTAATTGCACATGTTGCACAAAGGACTGCTACCCACATAATGTTTCTTGGCTGCATTCTGAGTCATAGGAGCAACGTGATTGACTGGGGCAGCCGGGGTAACAACAGCAAAATTCCTATTCTTTCATTTCTTGTTGTTGGAGAAAGGTTCGAGTTTAACCCCTTTGGAGGACTCAGAAGGTGTTGCCGTGTCTAGGACTTTCTTAGCACCCTTCCTTGTTAACGTACCCGCCTTTACATGGTTATCGGTTAATGTGGCGGATAGGCGGATGGCATCTTCAAGGGTAGCTGGGTTCCTCCCTAAAACAGTGTCTTGGATCTTCATCGGCAGACCACCGATGTACTTTTCAATACCCCGAGTCAAAGGCGTGACCATATGAGGTACTAGAAGACTTAGCTCATGGAAGCGGGTGGTGTAGGCTAAACTTTCACCACTATCTTGGGCAAGATCCCAAAATTCGACCTCCAACTTCTTTATTTCATTGCGAGGACAGAACTCCTCGGACATGAGTCGTTTGACCTCATCCCATGGCAAGGCCATTGCCACATCCTTGCCCCTATTCCTCTTTTCACCATTCCACCAAGTGAGCGCCCGTTTTTGGAAGACGCTGGTGGCATGGCGGACCCGGAGGTTGTCGGGACAATCACTGTTGAGAAAAGTGCTTTCAATGCTCTCGAACCATTGCAAGAGACCCGTGGCTCCTTCAGTGCCATAAAACTTAGTGGGGTTGCATGAGTTAAAGTGCTTGAAAGTACATTGTGGTGGGTTGGTACCAACACCACCATTAGTCCCATGGTTGCCGTTTGTAGCACCATTAACTTGGGTGAGTTGAGTTACAAGTTGTGCAAGGATAGAAGCAATATCAATGTTGTTGTTGGCCACGGTAGCACGACGAGGAGGCATTTTACAGATTTGCATAACACAAGAAGAGATGTAAGAACTTATGAAAGTTGATTGAATTTAAAAGAGAGCAAAATAATAGATGGAGTAGTACATCATAGTTTGGATTGTACTCAAATAGTGACATAATCACTTGAATACTATGACACATTAAGGTTAATTAAACTCATATAATTTTCAAGGAGACGTGCTTTAGCCTATAAGTAAACACTCGTCCCGGGAATTCCCAGGAAAGCATACGGATCCCTCGGTTGATTGGGATTTATACGAAATGCTTTCCTAGACAGAAAACCCAGAATATAGGTGTCACCCTTCCAGATTGCACGTGTCCTCTAATAATTAACAAAGTTTTAAACCTCAACGACGAAGAAAGGAATTCTATAGATCTAAATTCATGAAGTTTCCACATGCTATGATGATGATGACAGAGAAGTAGGTAAGAAGTTATGAGGCTTAGGGTATGGGTAGGGATATTGTTTATTATTATTTAAGTATAGTCTAATAATTCATGAATTTTAACAAATAAAGTATCAAAATATAGTAAGCAAGTAACACGTAGCATGTAGCATATCATATAATCATAGAGCATGGTAAATAATGGGTGTCCTAAGGTTATAGTCTAGGTTAAAGGTGTCTAATAACCTAATTCCCTATAACCTGGCTCTGATACCAATCTGTCACACCCCAACCGACGGCGGAATACGTCGGGGGGGGACATGTAGACCGTTCAAAAGCTCAAGGTTTACTAAAGTTGAAATATTTAAACAACCAATTTCATTAAAACATCAAATTCCACAATACAAGAATAGAAAATACATAACTAGTTTCTTTAAATTTTATTCTAGGTCCTCGGTCCTAAGTGAAGCAACTTATACTTATTCTCAAGCATTGGTACCTGAAACATGATAAAAATAAGGTCAACTAAAAAGTTGGCGAGCATACATAGGTTTTGACACACAACAAGTTTAAGATGTTTTATACAATTCATACGATACATGTGTATAAGGCATTTATGGAGAATCTATAGTTAAACCATATGTGTACAATCAAACCTTGGACTGAGGCATAACACGTAGGTTACCCTTATGTAAAGTCGGTAACAAACACCCTAACCGGGTGGGTTTGTCAGACACAATAGATCCATCAATGTTAACCGTTGGCTTGTACGTAGTTAATGATTGTACTAAAGTCATGTATATGTAGTCTTAACTTATAGCATTCAAGCATAAAGCACGTAACACATAATATCATATTATTGAATTGTATTTAAGTTTATGCAAAAAGCTTTAAAGAATGGATCATGTTTCACCCCAAAATATGTAAAAATGTAAAAGAGGGGCTATGTAAACTCACTTGTATGTGTTGTGTGGATGACACGCGCAAGTATGAAGCAACAATTGATTCTTAGATCATGAGTTAACCTAATGTAACAATTATGATCTTAAATTAATAACATGTACTAAGTCTAAGGATAGATCTACCGTTCATCGGGTAGGAGTTTGTGTAAGGTTTGTGTGGTATGTCCAAAACGCCTTATGAAAATATTTGAGATTCATGGTTTAACGAAAATATTCTATTTTAAATAATGAGTCTCTTAAAAGAAATAATACGTTTATATATATACTAGAATAAATAAATAATTTAATTTATTTATTTATTAGGGCGATGTGTCAAAATAAAAAATAAAACTTTAAGTGCGTAATGTAATAATTTATTCATTTATTGTTTGTTAAAGACAAATGAAATTTAACTACATGTTTAAATATATTTAGGAAAAAAAAAGGTTTTTATTTGTACGCTCGATTATATATATACCGTAAACGATTGATTGTATAAAATGTCTTGTCAAAGTATTGATAAGTTAGGAAAATTTATTATTTTGTTTAATCATTTAAAAGTTTATTTTAAATAATCAAATGTTAGATTAATTAACTTGTAAAGATGAGTATTTTAGGTAAAAGTCTCGAGATTTTTATTGTAATCGGTTCTAATTAAAACATGGTTTATAAAATAATTTTTTTTAGAATTTAATTACGATTAAAATGATTTTTAAAAATAAAAAGAACACCACCCGGTTCGAACCCGGGTGGGTTCTGTGTTGTGCATGTGAGCTACCACCGGACCAGGGGACTAACCCGTGTTATGGAACCGGTTTGATTCGTATTTAACCAATTTACGACAAGGGGCCGGGTCTGGCTTTGCGTCACGAACAAAAAAGGACCGGTTATGTGGGTTTCGAACCCACGACCTCTGGTCCGACGGTGCAATGTCTTAACCGGTCGGACCAAATGGTCTCGCTGGTAACAAAGGGATGTTTGATTAAATAAGTACGTTAATTATTTGAACCATGGATTCCCAGGTTAAAATCGTATGAACAGCCCTTCGATTTTCAAACGAATTCGAGTTTGATGCCCTACGTCGTATGAAATTGACAGAGGGCTTTCGATGAATGGGAAACGACGGAACGAATGATGCAAACCATACCTGAATCGGTTGAGTATAGAGGGCCGACGACTATACGAACAGGGACGGTGTTCTTGGTGATCGACTGGCAAGCAGGGGTGGAATGAGACTCAATCGAGGGTTGGGAGAGTTTATATTGTGTCGTGCGAAGGTTCATAGTGATTTAATTCGTTTAATTTTATCATTAACGCGTGATTTGATTGAGGGGTTTACGGGTGACAGTTATGCTTCTAATTACGCGTTATTATGTTTGAAATCGAATGAATTTGGTCGTGAAACTAGGTTAGGTACATGCACAATCAGTCTACGCATGATTTCCGGGATTGAAACGCGGTTAATCTGTCGAATTGAAGCCGGATTGATTCGGCTTTGACTCCGGGAAGTCAAACCTTTCGAATTTGAATCCTTCCGCGTAATTGAACGAATTGAGTTGATTTTTGGGTCTGGGTTGGGCCGATTTGGTTGCTCGCACATGAGACCGGACCATAACAACGGGCCTTAATCGATTTCACAGTGTGAATTTCGTTGCTTTGAGCCTGTTTGACTTTTAAAGTCAAAGTTGACGAATAAGGGTCAAAATTGATCCATATGGGGTCCAATCTAGATCAAAGGTTCAATTGAGACTGTGGGGGTTCATGTTTAGGGTTCAAGGACTTTGGGAAGGGAAGTTCAAGATCAACTTGTTCGAAAACGTATGTATAAATGTACATGTGAACATAAGTATATATATATATATATATAGATAATTGGATTTGTTTGAAAGCTTCATAAGTAATTATCAAGCTTTATGATCATGCATGTCATATGATTTGTTCAACTTGGGAAATTAATATAAAGTATATGTCCATGTAATCCTAGAAATGTATCAAATGAAATCAAAGTTTGCATTATAATTGAATTGTCGTTTATCGTACCAAACAAAAATTAGAGATGTTACACAAAGTTTTGCGAATTTTGACTTTCAGATGTCAAAGTTATAAAGTTTGGGTTAATTACACATTTAGTCCCTAAGATTTCATGTATTGAAGTTTGGGTTTGGGAAGAAATAGTCCTTGAGGTTTGAATAACATGGTTAGTTGACTTTTAAAAGTCAACAGGACTTAAGTCTTGGATTTTGACTTTACAAAGTCAAATAGAATCGTGTTTAGGCTAATTACACAACTAGTCCTTGAAGTTTTAAGTTTAGACAAATGATAGAAACAGTCCCTGAAGTCTGAGTTAAGTTAATTAGGTTAACTTTAACTGGATTTGGTTAACAGAGTTAACCTGAAAGTCCGGATTGTCACATCATCCCCTAGTTGAAAGAATTTTCGTCCTGAAAACTAAAATAAAATAAAAAATTTCTAGGGTGTCACATCCGCCCATAGTTGAAAGAATTTTCGTCCCCAAAATTGGAATAGTACCTTAAGAGTTTGACGTGGATTGCTTGAACAGATGAGGATACTTGCGCATCATCTGATCCTCGCGCTCCCATGTGAATTTTCCAACGAGCTCTGACAATAGGGATTTTACTACGTTTGAGCGTTTTGACTTCCCTATCCATGATTTCTACCGGTTCTTCAACAAAACGCAATTGTTTATCGATGTGTACTTCCTCAAGAGGAACCGTGAGTGTCTCGTCTGCTAGACATTTCTTTAAGTTCGAGACATGAAAGACGTCGTGTACACCACTAAGTCCTTCAGGTAGGTCTAGTTGATACGCTACTGGGCCAATTCTCTTCACTATTTTGAACGGTCCAACATAACGAGGATTCAGTTTGCCTCGTTTCTCAAAGCGAATTACACCTTTCCAAGGTGAGACTTTCAGAAGAACCATGTTGCCTACTTGAAACTCTAACGGTTTACGACGCTTATCGGCGTAGCTCTTTTGACGATCACGAGGTGTCGCCATACGGTTTTGAATTTGAACGATCTTTTTAGAGGTTTCAAATACCAGTTCAGGACCCGTAAGTTGGCTATCTCCAACTTCAGCCCAACTTGATGCTAGTGTGATAACTGTTATTGTAGGAGAACTCCACCAGAGGCAGGTGGGATTCCCAAGTGTTACCAAAATCAATCATACAAGCTCGTATCATGTCCTCAAGAGTTTGAATAGTATGTTTAGTCTGGCCATCTGTCTGAGGATGGTATGCTGTGCTCATATCCAGGCGCGTGCCTAGAGCTTTTTTCAAGGATTGCTAGAAACGTGATGTGAATCGAGCGTCTCGATCCGAAATAATAGAAATTGGCACTCCGTGCCGAGAGACCACATCCTTCAAGTAAACATGAGTATGTTTCTCCATTTTTCGGTTTCTTTGATTGCTAGGAAGTGAGCGGATTTTGTCAAGTGATCTACGATCGCCCAGATGGTGTCGCATCCGATAGGAGTTTGGGGTAGTATAGTGATAAAGTTCATGGAAATTTGTTCTTATTTCCACATTGGAATATTTGGTTGTTGGAGTAGACCAGAAGGCTTTTGGTATTCCACTTTGACCTTTGAGTAGGTTAGGCACTTGCTCACATGGGTGGTTATATCGGCTTTCATCGTCGGCCACCAATATAACACCTTCAGGTCATGGTACATCTTGTCGGAACCTGGATGAATAGAGTATCGAGATTTGTGAGCTTCATTCATAACCAATTCTCTTAAGTTCTGTAGGATCGTGAAAGTGCAAGATGGTTCTGTTCTTAGTTGAAATTGGCGGAAACAATAACAACTACACAAGTATAATCGAGTAAACAGAAAGAATACTTTTAAGAACACTGTTGTATTAAGCTTTTGCAAATAAACGATTACAAATGAAAACTCAATAAAAAAGCACACTTACAATGAAGTGTTTACACAGTATTTATACTCACTTAGAATCAAGACAGACCCTTGATTCTAAGGTTCAGATCTAACACAGACCGTTGATCTGTTGTATATAGCTAACTATTACACTTTTAGTCTAAAACTAGTTAACTTTATTGAAATGTCTTCTTTGTGCATTATTACTTGCATGCTTGGAGAAGAGCATTGTTGTCTGTCATTGTTTGCACCATTGAGGTTCCTTCTGCTTTGAGTGTGTCAGTTGCTTTTGCAGAAAGTTGTCAGTGACGCTTGGCATGGATAGTCAACTGCAACGATTTGTCTTCAAGGCACATGGCTATCAGCAACAAAGATGAGGATCAGCAGCAAGATGTGACCATCCAAAGCTGCTGATGATTTGCCTGTCAGCAGCATCAAGTGTTGATGCTGCTGAAAAGCCTTTCAGCAACAACTTTGGTCTTCAGCAGATAAGGCTATCCGCAGCAGCTTTGTTCTTCAGCAGGAGAACAAGTATCCGCAGCAGATAAGCTTGTCCGCAGCAGTTTATTGGTCAGCAGCAAACTCTGAGATCAGCAGCATTTGTACTTAGAGAATTTTGTTGCCATCAGTCTTTGTTTCTACAAACTCCCCCTAGACTGATGCTACCAAAATTCTCTTACTGCTTTTGTTGCTGAAGCTTTTGCATGTTTCTAACTATCCTTTCAACCACATCAAAAGATGTGTAGATTGATCTTTTATCTTCTGTCCTCCCCTGAACACTTCAAACCATTGGTCTTCAAGACTGTCTGAGTCTTCCTCCATTGGGACCATCTCCCCCTTTTTGGTTGCATCAGTGGACAAAATAAGCATCAGTTTGGGTGCCCACTGATACAAGGGAGTAGGTAAAGTTGGGCATTTATGGGCTTCATGCATAGAGACTTGGTGTCTTAGTTTGGACACTTCAGCCTCTAGCATAGCCACCCTGGCCGTTAATTCCAAGATATGAAGTTGCAGTCTGTCCTCATCCACAGTTGTGGAATCCTTAGATCCAGATGGGGCCTTAGGCCTACCCTCTTCATCCCCATCACCCATGGTTTCTTGGCGCCTGGGATTCCTCTCAGTGAGGGGAGTTTCCAAGGAAGCATCGTAACTGAGAGTTGCCATGGTTGAGGTCTTAGCAATGTTGTCACTGTCCTCCTGGTCATTTAATGGACCAGCAGTAGTGACAGTCTCTTCCACATCCACTCTTTCATAACTCCTAGAGTGGACCTTCAGGGTAATAGAACTTGGGTTGGGTGTGTTGGAAGCAAGATCAATCAGAACCTCCGAGATAGTGGTAGTTGGAGAAGGTACATCATCTTGATCAGATTCCTCAACACTTAAGTTCAGAAAAGAAAGGAAAGGCTCAGTGGGCTTTTCTATGGATCCGGGAAGTGATCCTGATCCTAATAGAGAGACATCCAAAGGAGTCTCCCTAATAATGTGGCTGTCCCTTATGATATTCTCACCAGAATGTTGTGATTCTGAGTGAGGGCTGTTAGGTTGGGTTTGGGCCTTGGAGGCAAGAGGAGAAGGAGTTCTCTTGCCCCTTTTCCTAGTATATGTCGTTGCAACCGGGGCCCTGTGTTCCGGTAGAACGATGACATCCAACAGAGGTGTAAGTAATCTTTGTGCCTGTGCATCCTTAGTAGTATGCACAGGGGTTCGAATGGTAGAAGCAGACTGTTGTTCAGGATGTGAGGTGGAGGGTGTGGGATCAGTATCAACTGGGATTGCTGAACTATCACCCGGAGTACTTTGTATGTTTAGCATTGTAGATAACAATGGAACATTGACCCCTGAGAGCTTTTTGGAAACAGCTTCATCTAATCACTCCAAATCGGCAAAAATGCAGATCTTCGTGAAAACCCTAACGGGTAAGACGATCACGTTGGAGGTCGAATCCTCCGACACAATCGACAACGTGAAGGAAAAGATCCAAGACAAGGAAGGCATCCCACTAGACCAGCAGCGTCTAATCTTTGCCGGAAAACAGCTCGAGGACAGCAGAACCCTAGCCGATTACAACATCCAAAAGGAGTCAACTCTCCATGAAGGGACCATCAACGCCTTCTCTACTGTATACTCATTTTGATTTCCAGTGTACCCTATGGATACAAAGATCCTCATGTACTCATCCTTTTGAGTATGAGATGGCTGCTCCCTCATCTTGAAGCTTAAGATGTTTTCTTGGTGTGGCTTCCAAGATGGTGATATCCCTGCCGTCTACCTTGGCTTTGATTTGGGGAATCCCCTGTTCGGTAGAGTAGACGGCAGTTGTCCAGAAATCCTCCATATGAGGGATATATATGGTAGGGTTGGTTGTGAGGGAAAATTGGATCTTTGATCGACATAAGAAGTCGATCATATCATTGAATCCTTCGGATTTCTTTCCCTTGGTTAGGTATGCTGTAAGGTTATGGTAAGGGTAGAACTTATCGTCAGGGTTATTGATGTCTGCCATTGTTGTATGATTTGGAGGGAAGGTTTGAAGGTTGGTGGGGACTTGAGAGAAAGTGATGTTGGTTTAGGGAGAAATTAAAGATGAAGAGGTGGTAAGGATATTTGATTTGTTTTTATAACGGTAGAGAAGAGAAAAAGTAAAATGACTTGTACCGTACAACCCAATTCACCTTTTACTATTACAGCTGTAATACACCGAGGCAGTCATGGTAAAGACTGACGTTGATTTTACAGCGGTTAAAAGTTAATTTGGACTTAAACTTACCCATCAGCGGCAAACTTGGTTGCTGTGGATGAATAGGCTTGTCCGCTGCAACCTTGGTTGCTGCGGAAGGTTAAGTCTGTCAGCACCAAACTTATCTGCTACTGATGGATTTAATAATCCGCAGCAAGGATGTTGCTGCTAACAGTCTTAAAGAAATCCGCAGGAAACCTGTTCCTGCTGATAACTTAAAGCAGTCAGCTGCAAATCTTTTGCTGCTGAAGATTAAACCTGTCAGCAGCTGAAGGACAAAAATGCTGCTGACTTATAACTTTTATTTACAGCATAAGACAAAACACATTTTTTTTAAATGGAATTTTTAGAGATAGATTTTAATCAAAGTTCATCATACCAATTGATTCAACTAAATATTTAAATCTAGCTTCATCAAAAGGTTTTGTAAACAAATCAACATATTGCTCATTCGTATGAACTTTGGTTAAAATAATCCTCCTTTTCTCAGCTTGATCTCTTATGAAATGATATCTGATATCAATGTGTTTTGTCTTTGAGTGCTGCACTGGATTGTTTGTGATTGAGATAGCAGTCATGTTGTCAATGTGAATTGGAGCTGCCATGAAAGTCATCCCATAATCCAACATTTGATTTTGTATCCAGATGACTTGTGCACAGCAACTTGAAGCTGTAATGTATTATGCTTCAGCTATAGAAGTTGAAACACATGTTTGTTTCTTGCACTGCCATGAAATCAATCTCCCTCCCAGAAACTGACATCCCCCTGAAGTGGACTTTTTGTCCAGGTTGCATCCCCCATAGTCACTGCCGGTGTATGCATACAGATTAAACATGTCATTTGTATTCAAGGTCTTGGGCTTGTGAGAACTTTTATGTTGCTTCCCCTTTAAGCATGCAATGCAGTGGTCTTCCAGCTGAAATTCTTTGTCAGGAATCCCTCTTACAAGATTATTCTTCACCAATTTGTTAATAGTTTTGATATTAACATGGCTTAATCTCCTGTGCCAGAGAGCTGATTCATCAACTGAGGCCTTTGATAAAAAGCAGGAAACACTCCCAGATGGAGTGACTTCATTCATGTCCAGTACATAGACTTCATTCTGAGTTTCAAGATTAGTTTGTTCGTGTTTTAGCGATGGAATCTCTTTCTTAAGGCAGTTAATCTTTTCTTTATAAGTATTTTCAACCTTCTTGAACTCAGATTTCATCTGATGAAACTCTTCATTTTGATCTATAAGGTTTTGGTTATGTTTTCTATAACCCAAAACTTTATCAATACAGGCTTGAGAGCAAAGATGTTCAAATACCTGAGGTGGTATCTCTGTAGTGTCTGCCATAAGAGCTTGATTGTTGACAGGTAGTTCTTTATACTGGAAGCTCCAGTCGAACTCAGAAGTTCCAACAGCTGCACAGGCTGCAGTTTGAACTGGAGGAGTAGCTTGTTGTTGTTGTCTTGGTTGAGCTTGGTGAGCTTGTCTCGACTGAGGAGTAGCTGGATTTGTTCTTGGTGCCTTGCATTCTCTAGCAAAGTGACCCAATAGGTTACATTTGTAACATCTTAGTTTGCTTTTATCCAAGCCAACTCTGGTGTTGGAGTTGTTACTTGGAATGGGTCTTTCGGTTCTAGAGTAGAACCTTTTTGCTCTTATAGAGAGCATGGCATACGAGTGTTGTATGTCCATTTCTTCTAAATCATCTGGATGAAAGCATTCCAGATCCTCCTTGATAAAGGACATATTGCTTGAGTTTTCAGAAACAAAAGTAGCGGAGGTTGATGTTTGAGGAGGAGCTTCTAGGAGGAATGCAGATGAGTTTGTTTGAGAGATTGGAGTTTGAGGATGAGTGATGATGGGAGGATAATAGTTGCTTGAACTAGGACCTGAGTGCTCAGAATGGAGGGCAGAGGAGGTGGTGGTGGATGTTGAGGCTGTTTGGTAGCTTGAGCTTCTTTCTTTTGCCTGAATCATCTCTAGCTCATAGGTTTTTAGCATTCCAAAGAGCTCAGTCATCTGGAGAGTCTTCAAATTCCCAGTTCTTCTTATTGACACTGTTTAAAGTGTCCAACAGCTTGGTAAAGACCTGATGAACTTCTTGAGAATATCTTCATTCTCTAGCTTCACCTTTGAGCACTGCAGCTCACCTACAAGATAGGTAAATCTGTTGTATAAAACAGTTAGAGACTCACCTTCCTTCCAGACAAAGTTTTCATACTACTGCTTCAGGATGTCTCTTCTGTTTTCTTTGACTTCCTCAGAGCCAGCAAACATCTTCTCAAGAGCCTCCCAGAGCTCTTTAGCAGTTTTGTAACTTCTGAAGTTATGAAAACTTCATTTGGAAGGCACATTTGGATAGCTCCTAGTGCCTTGAAGTCCACCTTCATCTTCTTTATGTCCTCTTCTGAGTACTTGGAGGGCTCCTTTGGAACCGGTGGTCCTCCAGAGTCAGCAGAGGCCACCATGGGAGTGTAGGGTCCATCCCTGATGGATTTCCACATTTCGTACTCCTGATAACAGAAAAAGCTTTCCATGCAATTTTTCCACATGTCGTAGTCTTCCCCAGATACCAATCTTGGTGGTCGGTTGATGCTGCCGATGTCTTCGAATCCATTGCTCTGTGCCATCTTTGTTTTTGGTGACTTGATGAGGGAGAGAGTTTAGAATAGAACCAAAAGTGATTAAACAAATGTGAGTTTGTTTAATCTGAGCCAAAGCTCTGATACCACTTGAAGGATTGCGAAAGTACAAGATGGTTCTGTTCTTAGTTGAAATTGGCGGAAACAATAACAACTACACAAGTATAATCGAGTAAACAGAAAGAATACTTTTAAGAACACTGTTGTATTAAGCTTTTGCAAATAAACGATTACAAATGAAAACTCAATCAAAAATCACACTTACAATGAAGTGTTTACACAGTATTTATACTCACTTAGAATCAAGACAGACCCTTGATTCTAAGGATCAGATCTAACACAGACCATTGATCTGTTGTATATAGCTAACTATTACACGTTTAGTCTAAAACTAGTTAACTTTATTGAAACGTCTTCTTTGTGCATTATTACTTTAAAATAGAGGGCTTGTAGGTTCATGAAATTCATGGGACCTAGCCTCTTTTCACTCTCTCCTCTATCCTTAAGGAAGTCAATCATGACCTTCCTTTCTTCATGTGTCCTTTTATTAAAGGCAATAGTCTTTTTGGACTTTTGTTTGGCTTTTTCTTCTTCTTCAGCCTTCTTCTTCTTTGTTTCAGCCATCTCCTCTTCTTATCTTCTTCCTCTTCTTCTCTTCTTCTTTGTTTCAGCAGGGTCAGTTGGCAAAGAAGAAGAAGGCTGAAGAAGAAGAAAAAGTCAAACAAAAGTCCAAAAAGACCATTGCCTTTAATAAAAAGACCCATGAAAAAAGGAAGGTCATGATTGACTTCCTTAAGGCTAGAGGAGAGAGTGAAAAGAGGCTAGGTCCCATGAATTTCATGAACCTACAAGCCCTCTATTTAAAGTAATAATGCACAAAGAAGACGTTTCAATAAAGTTAACTAGTTTTAGACTAAACGTGTAATAGTTAGCTATATACAACAGATCAACGGTCTGTGTTAGATCTGATCCTTAGAATCAAGGGTCTGTCTTGATTCTAAGTGAGTATAAATACTGTGTAAACACTTCATTGTAAGTGTGCTTTTTTATTGAGTTTTCATTTGTAATCGTTTATTTGCAAAAGCTTAATACAACAGTGTTCTTAAAAGTATTCTTTCTGTTTACTCGATTATACTTGTGTAGTTGTTATTGTTTCCGCCAATTTCAACTAAGAACAGAACCATCTTGTACTTTCACGATCCTTCAAGTTCCCATACACTGGAACCCATATTCGCTCTGCCAGGTAGCGAATACCATCTAATTTGACCTCCAGTTGTTCTTCCATACCGCGTGTGGCTTCCAGCGGTAGGTTTTCCTCTTTAAGGGCTTCAAGTTGAGCACTTCGGATTTTGTCAGGTAAACCAGTGTGAATAGTAAGTTGTAATTCTCGAACTCGTTTAGGTTTGGTGTCCTTACGTCTTAGGGTATCGGCTACCACATTAGCCTTCCATGGATGATATCTGATGTCATTTAAGAGTTTGACCCAACGACGCTGTCGTATGTTCAACTCCTTCTGTTCAAAGATATGCTGAAGACTCTTGTGATCGGTGTAGATGGTGCATTTGGTACCGTACAAGTAATGTCTCCATATCTTTAGTGCAAATACCACGGCTCCAACTCTAAGTCGTGTAGTTCTCCTCGTGGATTTTCAGTTGACGAGAAGCATAAGCGATGACTTCTCGCGTTGCATCGGCACACAACCTAGACCTTGAATAGATGCATCACAGTACACCACAAAATCATCCGTTCCTTCTGGAAGAGATAGGATTTGTGCACTGCAAATTTCCTGCTTCAGAAGTTGGAATGCTGATTCCTGGGTATCACCCAAGTTATAAGGTTTACTCTTCTGAGTTAAGGCTGTGAGGGATTGTGCAATTTTGGAGAATCCTTCAATGAAACGACGGTAATAGCCAGCCAATCCCAGAAATTTTCGCACCTCAGTTGGCGTTGTCGGTGCTGCCCAATTATTGATTGCTTCTATTTTAGATGGGTCGACATGAATCCCTGTCTCGTTGGCTACATGTCCTAAGTATTGCACTTCACAAATCCAGAATTCGCATTTGGAAAGTTTTGCATACAGTTGTTCTTGTTTCAGCAATTCCAGAATCAAACGAAGGTGTTCCTCATGTTTATCCCTATTCTTGGAATGGATAAGGATGTCATCAATGAAAACAATGACGAACTGATCAAGGTATGGTTTACACACACGGTTCACGAGATCCATAAACAATGCGGGTGCATTGGTCAGTCTGAATGGCATGCCATACCTAGTCCTGAATGCTGTATTTGAGATGTCCTCCTCTCGGACTCTCAGTTTGTGGTAACCAGATCTGAGATCTATCTTGGAATAGAAGCTTGATACTTGGAGTTGATCAAATAGATCATCGATAAGGGGTAGAGGATAACGGTTCTTGATCGTCACTTTGTTCAGTTCCCGGTAATCGATGCATATGCGGAAAGTCCCGTCCTTCTTCTTGACAAACAGAACTGGAGCTCCCCATGGCGATGAGCTAGGTCGAATGAAACCTTTATCTAACAACTCTTGTAGTTGTGTAGATAGTTCTTGCAATTCACTGGTGCAAGTCGGTAGGGTGCCCGAGCAATAGGTGCTGCTCCGGGTGCTAAATCAATTTGGAACTCGACCTGTTGGTGTGGTGGAAGACCAGGAAAGTCTTCGGGAAATACTTCCGGGTAATCACGAACTATCGGTACGTCTTCAATCCTCTTTTCTTCAGATGGCTGCTCGGCGACGAGAGCCAAAATGGCAGTATGTCCTTTGCATAGACATTTTTGTGCTTTCATGAACGATATGATGCTCATAACAGCACCACTCCTTTCACCTTGGACAGAGAGGGTTTCTCCATTAGGAAGAGGAAGGCGAACGATTTTCTTACGAAAGACAATCTTGGCTTGGTTCTTAGATAACCAATACATTCCGACAACTACGTCGAAACTGCCAAATGTGACTGGCATAAGGTCAATGTCAAGTTCATGACCAGCCAATCCAAATTTACAACACTTAAGAATGTGAGTTGCTTCAATTATCTGTCCATCAACTATTTTTATGGTGTTCTTAGCTTCTAGTAGGGTTGGAGTAAGACCGCACCGGTAAGTAATTTGTGAGGTCATTGAAATAACTAGATATGCTCGGGTATGAATCAAATTAGACTAAGGAATAGTCACAGGATGAGGTAATAGGGTCAAATGGAATCTATTGCTGGAATGTAGGGAATAACGTGTTCGTTTAGGAAGAATTCCTCAAATTTTGCTCACATAGTTGGAGTCGATGGGTTTACCATTCGGTTCTATTAGAGTTTCAATCTGAGTGGTTTCCTTGATCAAGTCTGGATTAGAGTCGTAAGGTCACTAAGACTCTTACATGAGTGAAAATAACACGATGGATTCCGTTAATAATAGTTCAGTGTGTCTGTAAACACCTTGAACCTGATAGTCGCGTCTATCAATTGTTGAACAGGTTAAACGATACCAACTAGTCGTTGAGTGGGTTACGAGAATTTCTATGGATAGTGGAAACTTAAGTCTGTAACTCACAGATTAGGACCATTTATCCATACACTAGGTTTCACCAGGACTTGCATGCCCCTCAATTACTATTACGAGTGCACCTGTAATGATAATTTGCTTTGCATGATCACCCTGGCTTCTCCCTATCCTGTGTCAAAATGTCCCTCAATTTTTTTTATTGCCGAGTACAAAGTGTTGTTAGAGATGATAAGTCAGTGAAAGGTGTAGTCATCAACCATAAGTTGATCGACTAGCACTCATATCAGGATAAGTAACCGGGAATCGTTTGATCCGAGTATTCATTCGAGTTGTAACATAATACGAGAGTCCAATCTAGTGGATTGTAGATGGGAAAATGCACATGAAACAAACATGTACATGAAATGCGGCTTCGGGAAGTGAAACTATTTCATGGATATGTGTTACTGGAAGAGGCAAAGTAGTTGTCCTTCCAACTGAGTCAGGATAGGGTTTGAGTATACAATGAGCAAGGCGTTCTCAAACTTGTGGTCAATCTATTCTCAACAGAATATCGACCAATGATGCGAGCCCATGGCTCGGGAAAGAGATGACAACTATGTGTCAATGGATCCTGCAATAATGCGTGCAACGGTCTGCCTCCACACGGTGTACCTCAAGCGACGTCCACGGGTTCGGGCTTGAAGTAGAGTAAAGCTAGTGAGGTCGGGATATAGTTGCTAGTAGGTGCAGGAGGGACTCGCCTCCGACGAACCCAACTCCCAAAGAGATATGTACCAGTGCTGGGTGTCGTCCGTAACACGGTCCTGAGAATGCCCACCATTTCTGATTGTGTCATTGATAGGTTCAAGCCGGTGCCTTCCTCGGCTCTGGTGGTGTAACAAGGGTGCAGATGATGGTGGCCTAAGTGACTCCTCCGAAGGCTCAGTCATGTTGCCCTCGCACGGAAGTGGATGTTATTCTGATGATTCCCCGAGTGTCGCCACTGGGAATGATGATGTAATGCGAATGACTTGCCCCTCGTCAGCAGAGGGTGATATAGATGATGTCACCATGTCTGCAATGCAATGTATGTGTAGATTCTACGTGTAGCATGTATGAGTGTCTGTGTCGTGTAACTAATGTGTGTGGTTATAGTCTAGTATGCAATCCTAGTTCTCTATAACCAATGGCTCTGATACCAATCTATCACACCCCCAAATTCCACTAACAGAGTTTTACCGTTAGGGATGTGACACACTAGGATCTCAGTCATTAGTTACATCAAACGACACTATATGGGACTTGAAAAGTCATAACATAAAAGTTCAGAGTTAACGCGAAAGCGTTTAAACAAGAAAGTAAATGCGCAAAACAACGTGCCAAAGCTTAGTTTAATAAAAGTAAGTGAATTGTTTTAAAGGTTTGCATATGAGTGAAATGATAGTAGGACTCCATGCATGTCCTAGTTATGCAACATGTGCCTTAGCGACCTGAGAAAACATGTACGAAAAGTGTCAACACGAGGTTGGTGAGTTCACAGGTTTCAAGTTTGCAATAAGAGAGTGTTTGCCAGATTATGTACATTTAACATGTAGCTAGCATATGTTCATGCCTTACTAAAGCGCTCGCAACCGAAGCTGACAATGTGTTTGTTTGTTTGCCTCCAGCCAGGTCTATCAACTCTGACTAATGTGTTAAAGTCAATATTTCACCCGTTCTACCTCCAACCGAGTTAGCGCGACTAACGCAGGTGGGGTTTGTCAAACCCAGTAGTACTACCAAAATTACCTCGCTAATTCCATATTAACGGTCCGATGTGTGTGAGGACTTTCATGATAGTGTGTTACGTTTAGCCTCAACAGTGATATCATATGAATTACAATAACCCAAAATAGTTTGCGTCATGTTTTCTCCCCCAACGGGAAAAACATGTAAAATAATGTTTGTTTGCGTACCTGTTTCTCACTCGTAGGAAAACAAGTAAAAGTATGATTGCTTGCGTGTATGTTTCTCCCTCAACGAGAAAACAAGTAAAAGATGTTGATTTGTGCACATGTTTCTCCCCCAACAGGAAAACAAGTAAAAAGGGGCCGTGAAACTCACATGAGTTGTGTACGAGTAGTAGATAGCATCACACAAGGATGCAAGTAGGAAACACAAGAGTTTGCATGTGAACTGCTTACGTATGCCCTAAAATTACAAGCATAATAGTTAGGGATACAATGGGATTTCAATGACGACGACACGGAAGATTTGAACGTCCTAAAACATTCTAAGGACCAATTAGTAGACGAACATGTCCACGGGAATATAGGTTTCTTAATATAATAATTAAGATAAAAGTGTTACGTGTCGAACGTTAATAACGAATAATAGTAAATAAATAAATAGATTCGTGTGTTTGTATCATTTAATAATGATCTAAGAAAATAATATAACATATATATTATTTTTGAACTCGTAGAAAATATACGATAATCAGTTATGTGACAAAATAATAAATATATTATTTTTATTCGATATAATAAACGTGAGTAAATAATATAAACAATTATATTATTAATTAGTTTGAAACGTTACACGAGGTAAATAAACGAGACGAAATAATATAAAAATATATTATTTTATACTAGGAGTCACGGTTTGAAAATAATATAAACATATTATTTTATTCGGAGTCGTGGTTTGAAAATAATATAAATATATTATTTTTAAAAGTGGAAATAATATTAATTATAAGTTATAAAACCAAACCCGAGCCTATGGGTTGTTTCCCGGGCTAAAACACTTTAATATACTAATATATTAATATAGGGATAAGTTTTTATAATAAAATAATACTAGAAACAAAAATAAAGTGCAGGAGACCGGACTCGAACCCGAGTCTCCTGCACACGAGTCCAGTGCCTTAACCATCTCCGTCCGCTAGGGTATCGCGAACAAACCCGGATTGGAATGGTTTTAGCATACAATTCACTGTGGTTTCCCTCCTCTACGCATACCCGGTTCGAAACCCGTCCCCAATCCACATATTTCGACAACGAATAAGCAAGATTGATTAGGGGTTATGATAATCGAGTATTGGCGATTCTGTGGGTGTGTTTAATTTGGAAATCGTCAAGCCTAGGGTCGTTTAAACTCAGATTCAAATGTCGAAAACCCTAAATATGAACTCAGAATCGATTCGATCGAATCTTATGTTAAAAACTATTGAAACCATGGGGCTTTTACAGATTAAGGCCTTGCGAACCTGTCCTCATAGTTTAATTAGATTGAAATTGGGTTTAAGGTCCAAACCCCCAAATCGTTTTAAGAACGAACCGTAGATTCTAGATGTTGAATAATACGATATTGTTTGATTTAATTAACATGGGGCTTTCAAAGAGTATCAGGTTGGGATTCTAATCATGTGATTTAATTGGATTGTAATCGGGTCTAGGATATAATTCGATTAAACCCGAATAGGTTAAGAACCCTAGAATCTGTTCTTGTCCAATTCGTTGTTGTAAGCCCTGGAATTGATAGGGCTTTCAATATACAGATAAAAAAGAAGGTAAGGGTGTAGGGAATTACCAAAATTGATGTCGAATTGATGGCTCCGGGCTAAAAAGGATTCTGACTGTGACTGGTTTGGTCTCTGGTGACTCCGGCTACGACTATGATCGAATTGGTGTGTGGAATTTCTTCTGAGAGGTATGACAGAGGTGCGCAGCTGTTCAATTGTGAGCTTAATGATCGAAACGAACTAATTTGAATGATAATCTTAAACTGTCGACGGTTTTGCTTTGATTACCCATAATTGGGTTTGATTGCGAATCAATGTCGTGTTTAATGGATTAATTCAGGCCGCAATGATCATAAACGTGCAAAAGCAGTTACATATCAAATGAATTTCAATTATAGGTTGAGCTTGGGTCCAAAGTTTTGTGAATTTTGACTTTCAGAAGTCAAAGTTATCAAGTTTGGGTTAATTACACATTTAGTCCTTGAGATTTTTTGTATTGAAGTTTGGGTTTGGGCAGAAATAGTCCTTGAGGTTTGAATAACATGGTTAGTTGACTTTTAAAACTCAACAGGACTTAAGTCTTGGATTTTGACTATACAAGGTCAAATAGAATCTAGTTTAGGCTAATTACACAACTAGTCCTTGAAGTTTTAAGTTTAGACAAATGAAAGAAACAGTCCCTGAAGTCTGAGTTAAGTTAATTAGGTTAACTTTAACTGGATTTAGTTAACAGAGTTAACCTGAAAGTCCGGATTGTCACACCTAGCTTCACTTAACGCACGTACGCAAGTCGGGTTTTTCCCCATGCACACACGTAGATCGTGCCATGCATGACCTCGGGTCATGTTAAACCCTAACCGACCACGCACCTGCTACTCGTCTTCACTCGCACACCATCGTGCCCTCGTCATCCTCCTTGTCTATGGCTCCCGTCGGGTGCGGCTAATCGGTCCACACCGAGTACTACCAACACAGCCCGTCTACCACTACCGTCGCCGTAGAACCACCCTCACCACAACCCAATCCTCAAGTCGTCCCCGCCTTACGCTGCTACCACGCGTCGCCATGGCTATCACCATGGTAGTCGTCGTCCTTGTCTTCGTCGGCCGGAACACCACCATGCACTACCACCACCACGGCCCCTCCCTTCTTCGTTGCTCCTGGCCAAGCAACCCAACTAACCTTAATCGGGCTTCCCTCGCACCATCGTAGATGACTAAGAAAACAAAAGAAATGGAAACGTATATTAGCTCGCGTGATGTGAATGTCGTACCCGCCGTCGCGCCGTCGTCCTCTTCCCCTCCGGATTACTTTCCTCGCGGCTTTCTCCTTGCCGTCGCTCACACCTAGCCCAGAATGGCCTAGGGTTCCTCATAAGTTGCTTAAATATAGCCCACAATTAGATCTGGATCCTCGCGTTATCTTTGCATGCGTATTTTTAACCTGAACTACTCAATAGAAACCATCGGGGTCTAATTCGGTAGCTAAACTTGCATTCTCTAGTCAACTCCACTCATCATCCCGCGTAAATAAGATTCGGGTCGTCCATTAACCCTAACTAGAAACTCTCGGATTATAGGGATGTTACAAGTCTACCCTCCTTAAAAGAGGATTCGTCCTCGAATCCTGCGTCGGTACAAACCAACCTGACATATCCTTCCGTTCTTTTGTGTGCACTAAATCCGTTCGGTGTCAAGCATTCATATTCAGACTATTTGTTTTCATTACTTTGCTTTGCAACACCACCACCCTGGGTGTTTAAGAGAGTCATCTCTGTTGTCCGCTTTTAACTTTGGGACTTGTAGATTTCACCTACCCATTCCCTTATCTCTTATCTTTCTGGCCATTATTCAAACGGCTGCATTCCCAACTCTTGCTATCCCGGTACTTTCTAGAAGTTGTCTTTAGTGATTGCCTTGATTACTAACCCTTTTACGAAGGTTTCGTTTTCATTATCTTTGAGATTACTTTGCTGCTTTCATTGTCCTTAAGAACATCGCTCGTACCATCTCTAGTACTATGTAGTACAATACTACCAAATGTCCTTTCACTTGTCACGTTTCATTATGACTCACGGGCACAGTCGCCTTTGCCTTCTACATAGCCCTAATGATCTCGTCGTTCCGACGGCCCTCACCCCAAGTAGGTTTCCTGCTTTCTCATATAGAAGCACTCACTGCTTCATCATCATATACTCCTAGTTCATTTCTTCCTCAAACTTCGATTGCCCTCTTGCGATGATTTCTCAAACTCTAGCCCATTGCCCTACCCATAAGGGCATCACCAAATTCTTTCTTCGATCAACTTCAGGGGCTTGTGCAAAGCTACCCTGGTCTCTACTAAATCTCCTTACAATAGTATCTCTTTACTTCGTTGTCACGCGTTCAATACGCCCCTTAAATTTGCACATTCACCCAACACTAGGGCCATCTTCACCAGCTCTCGATGTTTCTCAAAAGCTCACTTACTTTCGTCACGTCTGTCTTGACAACCAAACATATTCTTTTTCTTAATGCTCCACAGGAGCCCACTATAAGCTAGTCTTACTTTGCCAGCGTAGTCATGTCCTTCCCAGTCACTTACATGAAATCTTGCACTTACCCCTCCTGGGTTTCACTATTCTCGTTGATGCTATACTTTTGCTATACGATCACCGACCGTGCCTTATTCATAAGGTATGAACATGAAGTCTATCTTCTCACAAGCCTTAGCCATTCGTTGTCTCATCCAGGAAAAGCATCCCTATTCCTCTGGTGCCTCTCTTCAACTGAATTCTTCATTAGGAACGTGTTCCATAAAGGTCCTTCGTCACCTTGTTAACTCTGTGTTGAAATCTTCAGCGTCATCACCTTGATCTCATCATAAACATTTCTGGTCAAGAGTCCACATAAAGGCTTTCATCATCTACTCTCACACCTCCGCCCATTGGCTCGTGCCCCGAATTCCCGAGATATAAGTGTAGGCATCTCATAAGAGCACGTCACCAATCTTCCAGAAAGACGTCAAAACTTCTCGCATCCTCTCTATGTATCAGCATCGAGAAAAATGTCAAGATAGAAATACTATACTTGTCCACACTGACCACCCGTCCTGTGCACGACTAAGCGTGAACTACAACGACACACATCGACACACATAGCTACAGAACACACAATGTTCTACATATGTACTAGTAACCCCAAACTCTAAACACACAAAGTGCACACACACCACTAGCTAGACTTGCGTAAAGCTACGTGCATACAGTATGACCTTGTCATTCATAGACACACAAACTCCTGAACCCCGCCTTCTAATTATTACAACGGTAGCCCCTGCCACACGTCATCATATACTCACACAGAGTTTTACCCGGTCGTACCCATATTTCAAGATGACACACTACTCACTCTAGACACAAAACATCACTCTAAACATTCGTACACATAAGATATTAAGTATTTTACTTCCCCACAGGATCTGGTCCTGAACAGATATACCTAGACATAAGGTATGTAACTACTGTTTCCCACAGGACCTCGTCCTGAACATTTATACATGCCAAAGATGTATTTTTTTTTAAGATTTCCCACAGTACTTCGTCCTGAACAACTACACAAGGTGCAACACATCCCTTACACTTCAAACATCACCTAAACATAACACATAGGTGACACTATCTTAAGACCGTAGACACACACAAGTAATCAAAACTCAGGTCTACACAAGTCTACTCATACAGTCTAATCAACCAAGCTCTAGAATCACATCAAGGATTACATTTAGTATGAACTCACGTTTTAACATGGTAATCACATAGTCACACACAATTAACACTCCACCACCATTAGCAAGCTATCACACGTGAAACTATCATTTACTACGTTTTAAACCATCCCATGGTAAGATTCACTGTCAAGGTTAATATCGAGCAATTGAAAAACCAACAACAAGTATTTCGACACAAAAGTGCCCGACGGCCACTACTCAAAATGCTCTAGTCCTCTCATGGTACCCACTACTGCTCTAGTCATTAAACAAGTCAAAGTTATCCCCCACTTGCTCCTCGTCATCGGATTCCTCTAATCATCCATTTCCTGATCATGCGTTGTGTCTCGAGGGCCGACACCTGACCGCAAATGCATTTCTTCCTATCTTGTAAAAGGAACTACCGAGCCCGCCCCTCATAGTTGCCCTGGTAGTATTGGGGGAATTTGGCGCCGGAAGCGCCAAGATCACCTCCTGCGTTTGTAGCTCATGCCCCTCCTCAACTGTCGGTGGTACTACTGTCAATGGAACCGGTGCTAATATCCGCCTCCTGCCGACAACTACCGTGCGCGTAGCAGCCAAACGCCTCGCCCGACGCTCTGCCATCCTTCTGACAATAGCTCCTCGTCTGATCCACCTCGTCCTGATCGTCACAACCATCAATACTTGCACAAGATAGAACGTTGGAGTGATTACTATGGGCACAAATTCAGAATATGAGAGTAATCATAGACTACCAAATCACGGTGATCAAATGCAATTTGGTGGTCAACATTACTGCTCGTACACTAAAACCTTCCCATCGTATTCACACTAGCTTTCTATCTTTAACACACACTGGATGCACATGCCTCCCACACAACTCACATAGCACTACGCCATAATCTATCAAATTATCATAATGATCGCAACTACACACCACATATGGTTACACCCAATTTATTAAACCATGTGAACACACACAACCATCTCACATAACGCAATTAATGCTACTCCACGTTACTTAACTCACACATAATTTCACTTAATCATACCACACAAATCCACATAGTATTACACTACTCAATTAACGCTCTAACAATTAATTCCTAACTCAAAAGACGTACCTCTTCGCTCGCGGTTACTCGTGGTGGCATTCGTTTCACCCTCGTCCCATTTTCAGTTTAAGTTAAGGTATTTTATTTTATAAAAACACCGATTTTCTCTTAAACCTCGACTCTGATACTAACTTGTAAGTCCCCGAACCAGGCACCCTACAGTTGGTCCTCATTACTGGTTATACTCTTTAAAAGTACTTGTTTTATTTAACAAACGTACAGCGGAAGTCTTTCTAACGTACACACAAAGTCAGGTACACTGAGTGAGTTCTAATAGTTTAATTTAAACAAAAGCCAACTTGTCTCATTGATATTTATTTCCACTCAAGACCATCTGGTCTTTAGAAAGTAGATTTGTCGCTTATTAATAGATAGATAACCCCCGTTATCTTACGATATCTCAAAGGATTCACCACCCGAGACTCAATCCACCATTTTAACCAAGTAAGTCTCTCTGACATGGATCGAACTTACCACCATGATAACTCAAAGTTTACCACGCATATTAACCAAACACTTGTTATCTCAACCACCCTCTAGACACCGGCTTAGAAAGCCCTGACCAAGACTCTTTCAAACTAAACGACACAACAGTGGTACACAACGTACTCATCCCGACACAATGGTCGATATAATTCTACACATCACATTGATAGCATCTACTCACCACGTCAATATCATCACATACACAGTATATATAAGTCAACACTTGTATGCAAATTAAAACATATATATATATACACACAAACACATACCTCATCACTGCACCCTCGTCAGGGTTACCCTCGTCAGGGGGTTCGACACACCCCGAGCTCATCTCTGTCCTGCTGGACATCGTCACCTTTGGTGACCTCCAGAAGGACTTCGTCCTCCACAATCCCGTTTGTCGTGTCATAATGACAAAAATGCAAACACAATACCCGTCGTGTCACAAGGACAACGACACACTACACACAACACATGTATAAACACATAACATTATATTCTATGTACATGACTCATTGACTGCACCTGCACTTCACACATATCACTAGGATAAGGTATCTTACACGTATTCATAAGCGTTTAGCTTATATACCGACCCACCCCGACTTACACATAGCACAATACAATGCTACTATAGAAACACACATACAGTTAGTATGTCCCATTATCTAAACACATACTACATGCATGCACAAAATCTGTGACACCTCCTAGTCATGCCCGTATGACCTGTAAATACAATCCCGTCTCACCCCTATTAGGTCACCATACGACCCACGGCCATATACCCACCTTTAACCTACACTTCTCAAGGTCAACACATAGTCCCTTAGCCCCGTATTTAAATAGTTAAATTCATAAACTCATCGGTTTAGACCCCAAAGCTCGATACACATTTAATGTAATAAAACATGTCTCAAAAGTATGTACGATAGCCCCAAAATGTTAAAAACATTTAAAAGAGGGGGATTAGAAACTCAACGGTTTGGCCGAGCCTCAGTCCTGGCTTTGTAACTCATCTGCTCGTGCTCTACACCCAATCCTACCACACGTATGATCACATGATTAAAACACGTCCTAAACATACATTGGATAACGTACAACAATACAATTAAATCCCGAGTTCCATCGGCTTGTCCATCCAACACCATGAAACCCTAATCTCATGCTCCCTTCGTATATGACCGTTCGTGACCTATTTAGATCTTGCGTCCACATATCGGGTCCCATGCATGCTTATGCTTCGCCATGTAAAAACCCTAGCTTCACTAAATGCACGTACGCAAGTTGGGTTTTCCCCCATGCACACACGTAGATCGTGCCATACATGACCTCGGGTCATGTTAAACCCTAATCGGCCACGCACCTGCTACTCGTCTTCACTCGAATACCATCATGCCCTCGTCATCCTCCGAGTACTACCACCACAGCCTGGCTACCACCACCGTCGCCATAGAACCACCCTCAACACAGCCCAATCCTCGAGTCGTCCCCGCCTTACTCTGTCGCGACACGTGGCCATGGCTGTCACCATGGCAGTCCTCGTCCTTGTCTTCGTCGGCTAGAACACCACCATGCACTACCACCACCACGGCCCCTCCCTTCTTCATCGCTCCCGGCCAAGAAAACTAACTAACCCTAATCGGGCTTCCCCCGCACCATCGTAAACGACTAAGAAAGCAAAAGAGAATGGATACGTATATTACCTAGCGTGATGTGAATGTCGTACCCGCCGTCACGCCGCCATCCTCTTCCCCCGCCGGATTCCCTTCCTCGTGGCTTACTCCCTGCCGTTGCTCACACCTAGCCGAGAATGGCCTAGGGTTCCTCATAAGTTTCTTAAATATAACCCGCAATTCTATCCGAGTCCTCGCGTTATCTTTGGCTGCGTATTTTTAACCTGAACTACTCAATAGAAACCATCGGGGTCTAAATCGGTAGCTAAACTTGCATTCTCTAGTCAACTCCACTCATCATCCCGCGTAAATAAGATCTGGGTCATCCATTAACCCTAACTAGAAACTCTCGGATTATAGGGATGTTACACATACACAATCAATACCTTTGTTCTCATGCTAATGTCCATGTGCTTTATGTCTTAAACTACTTGGCGACCATATGTGTGTTCATGTTTAGTACAGTCATTAATTTGCGAGGCAGGCCTAAGGTAGTACCTAACATGATCATTTATACGGGAATCCGATTCCATACTTAGCCAAACCTTGGCGGGTTTTGTGTATACCACTTACTACTTTTTCCATAACACAATTAGTTGGATTGTACTTACAGTTTTCCATTACTACGGCTTGATTGTACGCTTTGGAACCTTGTATGTTTTCACATTTATGCCTTAGATTATGCTTTGAGCATATTTAATTGTAAACTCTTTTTAAATTTTGTTTGGTGTCAAAACTTATGTTACTCACCAACTACTTGTAGTTGACATTTACTCACATGTTTCAGTTTCACCAGTTTGAGGGTACTACATGATCACTTAGGACTTTGGACCTAGCAATAATGAAGCTTAATTATGTTTATGTTTTGAACTCTTTGTTTTCTATTTTCACTTGTAACGGATGCTTTAATTATGTTGAATAAATATTATCACTTATTAATAGATGATCATGTGCTTATGAACAACCGCGTCAGCCCCGGCGTATAATCTGCCGCCGGCTGGGGTGTGATGGATTGGTATCAGAGCCATGGTTATAGGGAATTAGGTTATTAGAAACCAATGACCTAGTCTATAACCTTAGGATACCCTTTGTGTGATTATCCTACATATTATCCTAGGTATTACATTACATAATACAATACATGACATTTTATGTGCTACGCTACTTAATAACTCACATGTTTACAAAAAACTGTTGTTCATATAACACCTCATTTGCCACACTGTTTGACTATATGCAACCTATTTGATTCCATTAAATGTCATCCTAAGCTTTACTATACACTTATTCATATCTAAGACTACATACACCCTCATCCTTACACACTAAGAATTATGTCACCATCATTATTTGTGAACAAAATTTAACCCTTGGGCCTAATGCCCATTAATAAGAAACTAAAGGAGCCCACTTATCCTCCAAGAAGAGGAAGCCTGCTGAAGTAAATTAATCTCACCCTTGGGCCTCAAAGCCCAATCCATAATGATTCCTATCATGACCATGAGCCCAAACAATAGTGTTATTAGTACATGATGGCTGGAAGAGTGGGTGTAGACCCATAAGAGATTCTGACTAAGGAAAGACTAGGTACTTAAGTGTATCCCTTGTGACCCACCCCTCTTTCCTGGGAATACTCTTCGTGGGTAAACTAATTATAGGTCAAGTGTTACTCCTAACAGACTGTTGTGAAAACTCGGTGTTATGACTAGTCAAACTCTGAACTCATGAAAACATCTGTACTTAACCGTTAGTATTTTATTATCACTCACAATCTTTTTCTTTTCCTGCTAGACATGGACTCCTACCATCCTCCCTCCCCGGTATACTATCCCAAGACAGAGTCCGAGCAGGAGGAAGACATCAAAACCCCATCACCAGACCATCAGTCACCGACACCCCCAGCTGGTAGGTCCATGTTTGACAAAAGGGCAGACTGGCTTAGGAGCGCCGGACTGAGACTCCGAGCATCTGAACCACCCCCATCAAGAGACCCTTATCAAGCACCTCATCGACACAACCAGCTACCATCCCCACTGAGAGACCCCTATCTAGCACCTGACCCATACCACCCGAACCCTGGAGCAAGGCAGACCACGGCACCCACCAGTGCTATATGAGTCCCAGCTGATGACACTCACCAATATGTGAGGACCACAGAGTTTATGAGGCTAGGGATGGAGCACGGGATAAGGCACGACATGCTAGGTCAGCAATAGATAGCCTTTTGGGTCAAGTGTGGAACTAGGTAGACCTGATTGCAAACCTAGGTACCCGCATTAACATGATGGAAGGAGATCGGGAAATATTTGATGCACGTACGGAAGTAGCTAGAGCTGAAGCCCGGTTTGCTATACGGGTAACCATAACGATGTTCATCTTGGTGCTCATCTGCTTCCTAGTGGAAAGCTACCTGAGGCGTTAGCCAGATTTTCTATTCTTGTCTTTAAATTCCAGTTTTAAACCATTACACTACATTTGGAATAAATATTTGACATTTCATCATTCAAAGTTAAGTTTCATACTACAAATTAAACGCCATTGCTCGTTGATTTACTATTGCGAGTATGAAATACATCCGTTATATTTTCATCAAACGTCATCCGTTAAAATTCTGAAACCCCGTCGAAGCTTTAAATTCATTTTCATCAAACCACTTTGATCTGTCAAGGTATCCATTGGATTATACTACCAAATGGGTACAATCTAAACATTTTCCTCTTATTTATTGCAATTTAGTACACATATCTAAACCTTACTTGTTAACTAATTATTTTAATTGATCTAATTAACATAGTTATTTTGTTCACGCAAAACATTTATCAAACCCTTGGTTTGTAAATATTACCTTGTAAAGAAACCTAATACAATTTGTTTTATAAAAACATTAAATATCTCACTATCTTAGTTAATAATTAATTACGACTTGATTAATTACTTCATCACGACCTCTTATTTCGTTAAACTAATTACTTTTAAAATCTTGGCCTGATTACTAAATAACTTAACCATTATTTTCTTTTGAAACGTTCCCTTTATGATGATTAAAATTAAATATATAAAAGGTTTTATTTAATTATCCAATTACCTAGTTAATCAACTTATTATTTTTCACTTAATTATCAATCTACAAACAAGGGTAAATTTCAATTATTTGTTTATTTACAAACAAAAAGCACAATTCAGTTATTCAGGCACACATTATTCCAAATACCTGCAAAACTTCCTCATTGTCTCGTACTTTTGGAAATGTATGAGTTTCCTAGACACTTCAAGGAGATGAATCATTCCACGTTTGCGTTAACCATCCATATAAACCTCAACAAAATTGAAAATTTAAGACCCAACTACCTACATTGTACATGAACTCCAAGCCACGCGCTTGTCCGCAAAACTCGACCACCTACAAAATTCGATAGTTTACGTAACTCATGCGATTCAATTTTTTACATATGAACGTTCACAATATACATGAAACTAAATTGTTTACATTATACACAAAACTTGATTGATCACATTGTACACGAAACTTGTTTATTTGCAACATACATGATACTAGGTTGTTCACCTTATACATGAGACTTAGTTGTTTACAGCATACGTGATACTAGATTATTTACATTAAACTTGGGTGTTTACATGATACGCGAACTAAATTGTTTACATTGTTGCAATTGATTGATCACGTTATACACACGGAACGATTATTCACTTTATTCATGAAAGTTAAAAACTATAAAACTTCAAAGCTACTCGGGGTTTGACGTATTCTTGTTCGAACACGAGGGAGCTATAAACTTTGTGGGTAATCTGGAAAGTTATGCCATCTACCTAGGGCACCCATGTATGGAGTTGTGCCACATTGTTTTCCTTTTGTTCCTGATTGACTTTACTATCTAGGGACATAGTTAGTTATTAGCAACTCATACGTGAAAACAATGGTTATGAACTAAGTGTTTTTGTGTCTTCTCTTGACCACACAAAATGGGATGATCTATACAGACCATGCGATGATTTGAGTAATTATGGGTGCACACGTAATTATAAAAGTCAGCGCATGGAAAACATAGGAAATTCTGTCGTGTGTGATGACATAAAACCTATAGTGATACACAGTAACGAAACTAATGTGATATGATAAGGGCATGGTAGATACGCCGCTGGCACTTCCCATATATAAGTGCTCCTGTCATATTCTCAGTAGTAGCGTTGTTCGTAGAGTTCTCTATTAATTTGATCTTGACTAGTGTCTGTGAGATCGTTACCGAGTGATACCTTTTAATCATATTAGGCTATATCCCAAACAAGTGTTGAACATCAAATTCTCATCGCTCTCATTGCAAGTGATACATCTCATCTTTGTAGCCCAAAATTATTCCAGGGCAAATTTTCTCCTTAATACTCTTCGAACTAAATCCACTACCACCATCCAGGCCTGACATGATGACCTGAACCCTGTCAGCAATTATACTTCTCAAACCAAAAATCAAAGCCCATTGGGAATCCAAACTCACATCTTTTTCCTAATTCAGTAGCCCCCAACAGTTGAATTTCGTGAAGAAATTCCCTCAACTTGGGGATACTGTAACATCCATGATTTTTCAGCCATATATTTATTTATTTTTATTTATTTGTTTGTTTATTTTATACAATAATAGCACTATATCCAAACCCTGTGCTGCTCACACATTTTGTGCCACATCAATTATTACTTTAACATATATTAATCCAAATATTTTTAACTTTACATAGTGTTCCTCTATTATACATAACACTTGTATGATATTTATCCATGTGAGATTTAACCATGTAATCATATTCCTCTTTTTCATATATATATATATATATATATATATATATATATGTATATTGGATTTTACCAAATAAATCAAACCTATAACTTTTAGTTTTATAAATGATAAAAATATAAAAACTTTTGAGTTCAAAGCAAGCATCTACAATATCTTTATATACATGTATTTATTTTTTTTTGGAACTACATACATGCTTTTGATTATATTAAATAATTGTTTAAAAGCTTAAAAATAAATATATGTTAGTTTACCACTAAGCCTATATATATCTATATACAGATGTATTTATATAAACATATAAACACTAAATCCTATAAAAAAATTTTAGATTTATAAAACCATTTTATATATAAATAAATTAACACACCATCAAAGGAATTGAGCCTTGAACCCTTACACAAGCATTTGAACCCTCTAGTCTCATTTTGAACCCCCCTCATTTAACCTAATTGAACTATTTCATTGATTTAAACTCAAAGGCTTCCTTGTGCCTGATTTTGACTTTCTAAAAGTCAACCGAGCGAAATCAGTCTCAAATCCATGAAGTCGAAACTGTAATCAATTACAAATCACTCGGAAAAGCGTTATACGACCCTTTAAGATACTCGTCATGACCCAATTTAATTAATTCAATGAATTGCAATCAAGAATCATTCCGTAACCATCCCCAATTGAAGGCCGACATCAATTCGTGCATTTGGGGTAAAATTAGACCCATATAATCAGTCGCATACCTGAGCGACACTTCCATTACACAATCCAAACACTTATCTCAATCGCATTTCAGCCCTGTGACCTGATCGAGCTCAAGGAAGTGTCAGATCTGTTGCCATACCGTTCTCCTTCATCATACAACCATTTCAGGCATTTCGACTACCCTCCTTCTCGTTTTGGTTGCTGGAATGAAAGCCCTAAGGTTTTGGCGACGTTCAAAGCTTAATCGTCGTCAATTCGGGTGCTAGGGTTTGGATCGGGCATGTGGGGAAGACGAGGAGGGATTGGGAGACGAGGAGGGATTGGGAGTGTTAGTTTTAATTTAAATAATTCCTTTCAAGTCAAGGCATCATGCCCAGATCGCTTGGTTAAGGTTGTTTGCACTCACAGACGAGGTCGCGTGTACGAAACCCAGCCCCCCGTTTTTTTTAGAATTATTTCCTTTTCAATGTTTTTAATACACAATTTGATGCTTAAAATTCTAATTTAATTTTTATAAAATCAAATGAATATATTCTACAACTTTTATAAAAGAAAAAAAAAGGAAAATTATAATGATGTTTTATCTATCTTGTTTTTGTTATTATAAGACTAAATAAACAATATAAAAGTTTTATTTAAATAGACCTAAATATGATGTTTTATTTATAAAATATCCATACTTATAAAGCAAACTAAATATTTATTTAAAACATTTTAAACTTGTAAATAATTATTTTGAAAAGGAGTAATTATTTAAAAACCAATAGACATACATAAATAATTATTTTAATTAAATAATTATACAAAGTTCAATTCATTTTATTTAACATTTACATCTAAATAATATCTCTTTTATAATTCGTTTAAATAAAAGAGATTATTTAATAAGTTAAAATAATTATTTTATTTACATAAAATAAATTATTTAAACCTTTTCATTTCTCAATTTAATTATTAATTATTCCTAGAATAATTATGTAAATAAATCCAAACGTATTAATATTTGAACCTTTATCTATCCCATGATGTACTTTATTAAATTACTTTAGAATTATTACATAAATGAACTCAAACATATCATTGTTATTATAAATGCTATATAATTAGAATTTCTAATAAATTCTAATTATTATTAACTCATTGTTTTAAACATATATTTCCTACAACATGTACCAATTTCATAATCAGTCCCAAACCCTAAGAATCCCTAGAACCTCTAATAAACTTGGGAATTTCTTAATTTCATTACCATTAGGCATACATTTAGTTTAGAATACAATTACCTGTGTAGGTTGAGTGTGAGGAATCCTCACGAAGCCTATCTTTCATTTGCAATTCATACAACTTACTAGCTTCTGTACAGGTGAGTTTCATAACCCTCTTTTACTTTACTGTTATTTACAAAATACTCGGGGTGGAACATGTTTACATACTATACATACACAACTCAATACCTTTGTTCTCATGCTACTGTCCATGTGCTTTATGTCTTAAACTACTTGGCGACAATATGTGTGTTCATGTTTAGTATAATAGGTATTACCTAAAATGATCATTTATACAGGAATCCGATTCCATACTTAACACAAACCTTGGCGGGTTTTGTATATACCACTTACTACTTTTTCCATAACACAATCAGTTGGATTGTACTTACAGTTTTCCTTTATTACAGCTTGATTGTACGCTTTGGAACCTTGTATGTTTTCACATTTATGTCTTAGATTATGCTTTGAACATATTGAATTGTAAACTCTTTTCAACTTTTGTTTGGTGTCAAAACATATGTTACTCACCAACTACTTGTAGTTGACATTTACTCACATCCGGTGCACCAGTTTGAGGGTACTACATGATCACTTAGGACTTTGGACCTAGCAATAATGAAGCTTAATTATGTTTACATTTTGAACTCTTTGTTTTCTATTTTCACTTGTAACAGATGCTAAAATTATGTTGAATAAATATTTTCACTTATTAATAGGCGCCCACTTCCACAATTACATATCATGAGTTATTTATTTAGAACATTAAGTTTTGCTTATGTGTTACTGATGTAGGGTCAAGTATATCATGTATAAGTGTCGGTTTTTGTACGTTTTAATAGTTTAGTTTTGTATATCGAGTCGGTTTTACGTGTGTTTTGTAGTTTGATGTGTTACAGAATAAATGTGCTAAAAGAGCGGGAATACAAGAGGAAATTAATGAAGGCACAAAGCCCGGGAAGTGAAACAAAGTCAAAGTCAAAGCAAAAAGTCAAATTCCTGAAAAGTTAGGTCTTCGCGGTACGCGAAGACCTGGGAGAGATTTCTCGTGACACGTGAGGAGATTGAAAAGGGCGCTCGACTAATTTGGTTTTCGCGCCATGCGAAGACCCAACCAGAAATGTTCGCGACAAGCAAAGAATGGGTTTTTCTGCAAATTAAACCTAATTCCAGTTATAAACCCATGTGGACTCCCATTCTTGAATAACCTTCTTCCCAGCCGTCCCAGAGCAATATTTAGGCGATTTCCAGAGTTTTTTGGACAATTTTTCTTAGTTTTCAATGCTTGTAAGTTCTAGATTAATCATTAAGATGTTTGTTACAATCATGAGCAGCTAAGCTCTTCGTAATCCTCTGGGTGATCGATTTATGCATGTATTCGTATGATTTTAGTTGATAATCAGTTTGGATTGAGTTTTGTGAACCCATTAAGTTCTTTGAATTCAATTGTATGTTTGATTTATGAATAATTGCATGTGTTTGATTTGTCACATCTATCATCGTTTCTTGGTTTTCTTGCATCGGGAATAATTTGGTTTTGTGATTGAATTTGATATTGTGTGATTGGGTTAAACAGTTAAACAAGGTTATGTCTATGTAATCTCCTATCTGGTTTGAAACTAAAATTGTGCGTTTATGTTGCTTAATCTGAAACCCGGAGTGGTCGTTTTTCTCTAATCGTTTTCTTAAGTCAAAGTTTGTTGCTTTTTACAATTTGCATTAATTTAATTGATAAAGTTTTAACTTTATTAGTCATTGAATAGTTTTAATTTGAATAGCATTCTCCACGAGTTCCCTGTGGATTCGACACCCTATTTCCTATACTGCAGTCTAAGTAGCTAAGAAGTAGGTTTTAACATTGTTTTTTATTAGCCTTCGACACGCGATCAAAATGGCGCCGTTGCCGGGGAATTTGTGTGCAAAGTGCTATTTGTGATTTATTTTGTTCAGTGCTACTAATTGTGTGCTTACGTGTGCAGGGACAGTTTTATGCATACTAGGCGCTCAGGCAGAAATTCTCCATTATTATTTGATCCAGAGATAGAGAAAACAACAAAAGCCAACAGAAAACTCCAAGGGACAGTCCAAACAATCCTAGAGAAGCTTGACAGTCTGTCTGTGAGGATGTCACAAAATCAACCAAAAAACCTAGATCCAAACCAATGTGGGGGACCTATCCCACCTATTCCACCACTACCAGATCTACTATTCCCAAACCATCCACAAAAACCAACAACCATAGAATCAAGCTCCTAGACCACAACAACCTCCACAAAATCCACCACTTCCACAACACCGACCACAGCCACCACTGATTTTCCATGATCACCAATACCAACCGTATGACAGCTACCCAAGCTATTCTGAAGTTGGGCATGATGAGACTTTGTCACCAGGACGAAGTCACAGGCCACAACATGGTTCTCAACACGAGAACTGGAATGAAGAATATGAATGGTATGACATGAACCATCATGAAGCATTCCCTCCCAGAAATCAAAGGCATAATGTAGTAGATGGATGGGTTCAACCACTGCCAAGAGCAGAGTTCGGGTTTCAACCTAGGAACAACCGTTAGGGTAATGTGGGAACTTTTAAAGAGAAAACAGGTATAGGCAACCTCCTCAGAACCGTCAGAACTATAGAGAGGAGCAGCGTAGGAACATGCACCCAGCTAGGCACGATCAAGGGGTGGATGGACAGTCACTTCCGCCCCGCTCTAGCTCTAAATGCTTCCCCCGTCATACCACCAGTTCGTAGGGGAAATGCATTCGAGATCAGACCTGGATGTTTAGGGATTCTTCCACATTTCTTTGGGAGAGCTACTGAGGAACCCTATACCCACCTCTCCGAGTATGAAGCCACCTGTTGAACTATCGGTGGTCAGGGATTTACTACATACGAGGTGAAACTGGTTCTATTCCATTTTTCACTAAAGGATCGAGCAAAACAATGGTTTCTTTCTCTGTCTTCTGCTAGTATTGCCACATGGTCAGAGTTACAACAACACTTCTTGGATGAGTACTTCCCACCACACAAAACAAATGATGCCAGAGCTGCAATTAGAGACTTTAGGCAACAGTCGGGGAGCCTTTCTATGAGGCATTCAAGAGATTTAAAGAGCTACTAAGAAATTGCCCCATCATGGTATAGAGAAGTGGGAATTAATTCAGGTATTCTATGATGGTCTGCTACCTGAGGATGTGAAAGATGTGAACTCCACCAGTAATGGGTTGCTCTTCTCTAACCATGTGGATGATGATTGGGACATACTAGAAATGATGGCGGTGACATAAAAAAGGCAAGCCCGTGCTAGTCGGAGGGCAAAGACAGGTGCTTCTGCAAAGTTAGTGGACTACGAGACACAGGAAAGGTTAGATGCTATGGAGATTCAGATGGCACGTCTTGGTAAGCCTAGTGGTAAGGATGTGTAAAATGTGTCACAAGGATATCCGGTATGTGAAGGATGTTGTGATCTGGGCCATACTATGGCAAACTGCCCAAGAGAGCAAGGCAAGGCCGAGGAAGTAAATCAGCTTGGGGGAGAAAGGAAGCAGGACATGAATGTAACCCACTATCATCCGGGACTCCGGAATCACCCAAATCTCAGGTATGGTAATGCATCTAATCAACTAAATCCTAACTTTCAGGGTGTTGATGTGCAGGGTGGAAATCAACAGCAGTACCAAAACCGCCAATAAGGCTATAATCAAGGCGGGTATCAAGGGTACCAAAGGAACCAGAGAAATCAAGGGGGTTATCAGCAGAGAAACTATCAACAAAATCAACCCCAGCAGTACTAGCAACAAGGGGACCAGCAAAATAAACCTGCAACCACCGGTGACCCTCAGCTCACAGCCATACTAGAGTCGTTGAAAACAATTAAGTAGGGTAGGGAGATCCAGAACAAGACCAACGAATCCTTTGAGAGACAACTGGGTCAATTAGCTGGGAAGTTAGCTGAAGTGGCATGGAGACCACAGGGGCAACTCCTAAGTGAAGCAAAGCTAAACCCACAACATCAAGGAGCAAGCTCCTCTGGGTCAAAGAATACTTATGTTAGTGCGGTAAGTACCCAGCAAGATGGTGAAGGGAGTGAGTCAGAAGATGACGGTGAGCAGGGCGAACCCATTATCCCAGTCAAAGTGGGGGGTTTGCAGATTGATCAGGCTTTGTTAGATTATGGGTCGAGTGTCAGAATATTACCCGGAAGCTTATATGACTAGTTTGACATTGGCCCACTGCAACAAGTTGACACTACTGTGGTGTTAGTTGATTTAACAAGGAAACGGGCTCGAGGAATGATTAGAGGTGTTGCGGTGCAAGTGAGGGAATTCTATTACCCCGAAGATTTTCTGGTGATTGAAAATGAACCGAATATGAAAGAGAAGTAAGCAAGGGTCATCCTAGGCAGACCATTCTTGGCAACTGCCAACGCTCTGATCAACTGCAGGGACAATACGGTAAGCATGACCTTCGGTAACAGGGAATTTAACTTAGATATTCGTTTAAATGCTTTTACATATTTTAGCAAAGTTAAATGTCCTAAAACAGGTGCTACGAACATGTGTCCCCCTCGGTCCAAAGTGGATGAGGGTGGCATAAAAGATAAAAGTGTTGTGGTTGACAGGTCTGAGTTGAAGAATATGATCAACACGATAGTGGATGTAGTAAACCCCAAGTGTGGGGAAGTTGGAATACAAGTGGGAAAGCCACCATGGAAACCTTAGGTGGAAAGTGCAACTAATCATACCAGATCAAGAACATGACCATCAAGGTCACCAGGGGGGTCAAAGAAACCTCCTAAGCTCTTTGGGACTTCATATGAAACTAGTGACTCTTAGATAATGTGGGATGAAGAAGAAATCACTGCGGTAGAACACATGCAGAATCTGAAACTGAATGGTGATGACTACCGACAGGCATGTGCAACAGCAATTGGCAAGGAATTTGTGTTCCAACCACCGTAACATCAGTCAGGTACACCGCGTCTAGCTGAAGACGTTAAACTTAGCGCTCTTAGGAGGCAGCCTAAGGTTAGTTTGTTTTAATTTCTTGTCTAGTTAAATGAACGTTGTGGGTGTGTTCCCTAGAAACCCTCACGAGACTAAACTTGTCCACTCGGGCTACCAAGGGGTTTAAAAGGCTTGTTGCATATGCTAAATGCATCCGTGATTCCTACGAAAGTGAGTTAGGTTGTCATTTCTTTATTTTAGGCAATTGGCCAAGTGTGGGACGTCTCTGGGGAGATTATGGTTGAATAGAGTGTGATTGAGGGCAATACACAAACCCATGGGGGTAGGATGTCGGTGTAGAGGTTGTAGAAATTTTAAGTTTTTCGGTCCTTTCGGTATAGTTTTGTGTTTTTTGAAGTTTTTGCAGGGATTCGTGGCCATTTGGGTGATAAAAATCATCAGGAAAGACATTCCAGGTATGTGTGCATATAATCTAAGTGTTGGAATGAATTTTTGAAGAGTTTGAAAATTTTGAGTTTAAGAGGTTTAAAAAAAGTCTAAGGAAAAAAGTTGGAAAATCTTCTAATCTTTCTGTGATAGAGGCCTCTTCGCGACACGCGAAGATTTGGTGGCCAGTTCTCACGACACGCGAAGAACAAAAACAGGGGGCCGGACAAGCTTTGTCCCTCGCGACACGCGCGGGACTGCCCTCTGGTTTTCGTGACACGCGAAGGACCATGAAACTTTAATTTTTTTTTATTATTATTATTTTCATTTTTGAGTCGTGTGTGAGTCCGTCGGTGTTTTATTTTTATTCATATTTGAGTCGATATGACGCTTGTGGGTTTTGCTTGAGCTTATATTTGTAGGTTTTGATTGATCCACCCGTACTCAATCTCCATTCGGTTGGTGATGTCCGACTTTCCCTTGATTCTTTTGTACAAGGCAACCCGGTAGCATCTGTGGAGCACGATCGTGAATGAAATGCTATACGATCGTATATCTAGTTAAGTTTTCTTTTATTTTTGTATTTTTTTCGTTTTTGATTCGCTTTTCCTACATTAAGGGCAATGTAGAGTTTAAGTGTGGGGAGGGGAGACCTTATTCCAGGTCTGTATTTTGAGTCTGTATGTTGAGTCATAAAATTGGAAAAAAAATCCTTAAAAATTTAAAAAAAATTCAAAAATGTCCCTGGATTAGAGTTTTGCAATTAAATGGAAAATGATAGTACAATCGGCAACTTTGTGTGTGGAATTAATTGAATAATAATGATAATCAAACATGTATGATTTGTAACGTTTTGATAGGCCCAACCGACTTAAGAGCTTAAACATGTTGATAGTGTATCTAGTTTAACTGAATAATTAATTCAGGATGTCTTGTGGGTTCTCATCTTAGGGGTGTCGGTAAGGTCGAAACTGTCAATATAGGGTGATAGGTACCTCTATAAGCAAGAGTTTATAAGTTTTTAAAATCTTTTGGCACATCACTTTCTTTTATGAAATTAAATTCGAAAGTTGGTGGTGCCCACATTCCATAATCCATCTTGCATGAACTTAATTAATTGAATTGTGAGCTTGAGTTTCGTTTACGTGTTACCCTCCGGGTTACAAGGTTGGTTGAAACGCCCATGGGTTTCACTTAAGTGATCAATAATTGGATATCTAAGTTAGGTTTATGTGTTACCCTCCGGGATGGTGACTTGGGGAATACACCACTAAAACGAAGCTTATGAACTTCATTGGTTAAAAACTGCAGCCTACGTGTCACACGTCGAGTTCCAGCTTGATTGAAACACCACTGGGTTAGGTTTATTTATAAAACATTAATAAAATCTCACATCATTCATTCATCATTCCATAATTCACCTGATTTTGAAAACTTATAGATTAGTGTTTATAATGGTGGGAAATCTATATGGTTTAACCCGTGCCTAAACATGACCTTAAGGTGGGAGTAGTCTGAGTCGTAGCTTTCTGAGTGTGAGACCCATAGATAGACTGCTGCTTGGTAATGTATAATATAATTAGATCACATAATTGGGGGATCGATAGGTTGGTGGTTGGGTTTAATCGGATCGAAATACCGAATGTTACAAAGTAACATGTTTTGAGAATTTAGGATGTGTATAATGAAAGTATAAAAGCAAGTTTTTTCGATTATGATTCCTTTGCATTATTCTTTTTCGGGACGCAAAAGGTTAAGTGTGGGGATGTGATGTAAGGACATGTGTCTCGTGTATAAGTGTCGGTTTTTGTACGTTTTAATAGTTTAGTTTTGTATATCGAGTCGGTTTTATGTGTGTTTTGTAGTTTGATGTGTTACAGTATAAATGTGCTAAAAGAGCGGGAATACATGAGGAAATTAATGAAGGCACAAAGCCCGGGAAGTCAAAGAAAGTCAAATTCAAAGCAAAAAGTTAAATTCCTAAAAATTTGGGTCTTCGCGGTACGTGAAGACCTGGGAGAGATTTCTCACGACACGCGAGGGGCTTGAAAAGGGCGCTCGACTAATTTGGTTTTCGCGCCACGCGAAGACCTAGCTAGAAATGTTCAGGACACACGAAGAATGGGTTTTTCGGCAAATTAAACCTAATTCCAATTATAAACCCATGTGGACTCCCATTCTCGAAGAACCTTCTTCCCGGTCGTCCCAGAGCAATCTTTAGGCGATTTCCAGAGTTTTTTGGCCAATTGCTCTTAGTTTTCAATGCTTGTAAGTTCTAGATTAATCATTAAGGTGTTTGTTACAATCATGAGCGGCTAAGCTCTTCGTGATCCCTCCGGGTGAACGATTTATGCATGTATTCGTATGATTTTAGTTGATAATCAGTTTGGATTGAGTTTTGTGAACCCATTAAGTTATTTGAATTCAATTTTATGTTTGATTTATGAACAATTGCATGTGTTTGATTTGTCACATCTATAATCGTTTCTTGGTTTCTTGCATCGGGAATAAATTGGTTTTGTGATTGAATTTGATATTGTGTGATTGGGTTAAACAGTTAAACAAGGTTATGTCTATGTAATCTCCTATCGGGTTTGAAACTAAAATTGTGCGTTTGTGTTGCTCAATCTGAAAGCCGGAGTGGTCGTTTTTCTCTAATCCTTTTCTTAAGTCAAAGTTTGTTGCTTTTTACAATTTGCATTAATTTAATTGATAAAGTTTTAACTTTAGTAGTCATTGAATAGTTTTAATTTGAATAGCATTCTCCACGAGTTCCCTATGGATTCGACACCCTATTTCCTGTACTGTAGTCTAAGTAGCTAAGAAGTAGGTTTTAACATTGTTTTTTATTGGCCTTTGACACGCGATCGGTTACCATCTGGGATGGCAACTTGGGACTAAGCCATTCTTAAGTGTTTTATTGATTTAAACTGTAGTCTATGTGTTACCCTTCGGGATAGCAATTTGGTTGAAATGCCTCTAGACGAAAGTTCATTTGTTAATTTAATGCTCATATTCATTCATTCATTAATTCACCTTAATTTCTAAAACATATAAATCATAGTTTAACGTGCTGGGAAATCTACATGGTTTAACACGGGCCTAAACATAACCTTGAGACAGGATTAGGTAGAGTTGTAGCTTTTGAGTGTTGTTGGGTATAATTTTGAGACTGATGCTGTCAATCGAAATTACAATATCGAAACAACTAGTTTCGGTTGAACTTTTGTTCAATCGAAACTACTAGTTTCGGTTGAACATTTGTTCAATCGAAACTAAGTAGTTTCGATACCTGTTTTTCAGGCCCATTGGGCGGTGGCTTGGAAAACAAGGCGCATGTGCTTGGCCTCCTATATATAGCAGATTATGCCCTAGAAGTGAGTGTGTGTCTGTAGAGGGAATCACCACCCCAGGGGGAGCTCACCCTGGGGTGAGACTAATTGTTAGTGTATGATCGAGCTTTTAATTTTCATATCAATCAAAGAATCATACGTTTTATGCTTTCAATTATCTGTCCTTTTCATTTTCATATGTTTCTGTTCGTGTATGTGATTCTCGCACCCGTCTCTACCCATTTCTGATTCGAGAGTGATACCGGATCAAGGGATTCCGCCCCTTGATCCGGACTGTTTGATGGATTTCTTCGCAGATCTGTTCTTTCAGGTCTGCTCAGGACCTACAAGTGTGAGTCCAATAGATTGATTGATAGTTGTATAAAATGGAATTAGAACACATAATGGGGGCTTGATAGTTGGTGGTTGGGTCTAATCGGATAGAAATATTGATTGTTGCTTTTTAACGCGTGAGTATATTTGTGCTAATAAGTTACTAGGGTTGTTAAGATAGATCTCAGTTATGATTCCATTGCATACTTTTTCGAGGTTGAAAAAAGGTTAAGTGTGGGGATGTTTGATGTAGTGCAAAGCACACAACTTTATTTCCTTTGTTTTCGTGTGTTTTAATTAGTTTTATATCTGTTTTGAGTCTTTTTAGTTTCGTTTTGAGTCTTTGTGATGTTTTTAGGTGCTCATGAGAATAACAAGTCATATCATGAAGAAACCGAGCAAGAGAACAAGTCCAAAGAAAAAGAAGTAAAAAATGGGAAAATTACATCCTTCGCGGTACACGAAGAGGAGATGACCAAGCCTCGTGGTACGTGAGGGAAAGCAAAACCGGGCGTGACTATTTTTTTCCTCGCAGTACGCAAGGAACCTAGGAACATCTCTCGCGATACGCGAGGGGCCCGTATTCCGTGAAAAAGCCCTAAATCGAATTATATTAGAGTTTGAATGCCATAATGTCAAAAGTTCGAGTTTTGGCCGTCAAGAGAGGAGTCTTAGGCGATTTTGGGGCTGGAGGAGGTGATTGAAGTGCAAGATCGAAGCTTTTGATTCCGGGTTCGTTGTATTAGCGATTTCAGTTTTCAAGTTTGAATCTTTACCTCTGATTTCTGTGTTTGAACTAAGTTTATATTTTCTACTTCTGTTTTGAATGTTTTAAGCATGAATTTAGGCTAAAAAATTGATACTACCTAGGTCAATGATGAATATTTGCTAAAGTATTGATTTTTATCGGTTTTTGGATCTTTTGATGGATTGATGATTTTGTAAGAGATCTTGGATTAATATATTTGATGAATTTGCATGCTTACTTCTGATTTATAATTAATCATCGTTCAGTATGCTGCTTGTTGAATGTCTTTCAGTTATAGTTGCATATTTAGGTCACTTACTGTGTGTTTGTGATTAGTTTATGGTTTTGCTAAAGCTAAGTAATCCATAGGAGCGTTGATTGAGAGTTCATTAGGAGTGAGGGTTCTTCCTATCTCAAGACCCGAAAAGTGAGAGGTAGTCGGTTAGTCTTCGTTGTTAGAATTCTGAGTATAAATTGTCTGAGAGGAAGTTGCCCTTAGGTTTCTAGTAATCATTGCTAGTCCATGTCTTATCGTGTTGTTCTGAGATTACCCCTTGCATTCTTCGAATGTACTGTGATAGTGAGACTAAGAGGTGATCTATCTGTAGGGTACTTTATTGTCGTTGGAGAGACTGAAAGGTGATCCAACATCTGGTGATTTTAGTACATCTTTAGAGTTTCTTAGTTGGTGACACCCTGAGAGTGATTAGGGATCCACTAGGTACTCTATAGTTGTTATCCTTAGAAACCCAGATCTACCATAGTTTCCAGAACCGGTAGAAGTCTTTGCTTTGCAAGTAGGATTCTGACCTAGGTGGTATTCTTCCCATTCCTGTTATTTCCCAAGCTTCTGTTTGATAGTTAGAGTCGTTCTTTAGTTTTCTTATTACTTTTCTTTAGTTAATCAGTAGTATAGAAAACCCCCCCAAACAAATAATCTTAAGTCCGAGTCAGGCTCTAGTATTAGTTATTCAGTGTCTCTAGGGTTCGATAATCCGGTTTACCATTAAGCTGTGCTACACTCGATAGGTTCACTTTCCTGTCAGTGCGGTCTAGTTCATAGGTTTTCCATTTATTACTTAGGAGTCTATATTAGGTTTTTATTTATATTTTTAAAGACCTTCTGGGAGAAATCGGTTCACTTGCCTATTGTATGTGTTTTTAAGTTAAAGTAATTATCATTTTATAAATTTAAAACCTGAACTCATGAAACCATCTCAAAAATATATTTATTATATATTTTTATATATCACACCGCACGCTATCAAGTTTTTGGCGCCGTTGCTGGGGACACGGTGATTTCAAGAAAAATTCGAGTTAGCGGATTAGCCTTTTTTATTTTTATGGTTTGTTTTGATTGTTATTTACAAAAACTTTCATGGATGACAACTACGAGATTTGTTATGAAGGATACCAAGACGACTATCAGTACCACTATTCGGAGGTTTGGTGTAAGATCTGTGGGGAATCCCACTACACTCAAAATTGTTATCACTATCAAGGGTATTCCATAGATTTTCACCAATCATACTGGCAACCATATATGAAAACCACACCGCCCCAAGAAATTCAACACTCAGCTCTAGATTCTGACTCATGAACCCTAGGAAATCTGTTTCATCATTTGGAAGAAATTAAGTTTCAACTCCTAAAGAGCTCTCCAAGTGAACAACAAGTGTTTCGTCATTTGGAAGAAATTAAGCTTCAAATCCTAAAGAGCTTTCCAACTAAACAACAAGATGATTCCTTCAAAGTCCAAGAATTGGAAGTCATATTTCCAACATCTGAAGTAAAGTCAAGTGACTCTAAGGAGCAAGAACCTTCCATCTTCACAAGCATGGATCAATCGAAAGTGAGACCGGATGATTCGGAAGAAATTGTTACTACAACTTTACAATCACTTCTTGACTTTCCTGAGAAGCTGGAAGCTAAACAATCAAAGGAGCCAGAAGAGCGAATATCTAAAGAAGAACTGGTGGGAATCCTAAATATGGAAGCATAGGAAGGATATATGAAACAGTCCAACATCCAGAGATTATGTGAGAGGAAGTATTCACCAACAAACAAATGAAAATGGTGGGACCCCTTCCTTGTAACAGTGATAGCTGGCTTGTGACCAAGCATATCAGTGAATCATCCCATAAATCACATATGCCACAGGATAAGGCACATCACTCTAAGGACCACTTCTCCTGGAGGAAGCAACGTTCATCTAACAAAAATTACGTGACAAAATTATCATACCGGGGTGACCGTCTCCTTCACTACATGGGTTTCTTGAAGTTTGGTCCAGGAAATTTCAAATTGTGGTGGCGTGATTTAATTACACTATTTTCTTTAGTAGCTCTTCAATAGAGCATTCTAAATTTGGCAAGTTTATAAAAATTTTCAAAATTTCAAACCAATCCATCCAAACTAAAATTAAAACTATAAATAGACTTTGAAAATATATAAATCAATGATTCACCCGTTTTAGCACTAAAAAGTTGAAGGTATAAAAATTAGAAAATTGGGGAAAATCTTTGATTTATGAAATTGGGCCACTTAATGGGGGATTTTTGCTCAGACCAATGTGACAAACCGCTTACGGCTGTTTGCCACATGATCTGGCTCGTCAAAACCTTTATGTCCCCTGCTTGGGGGCCCTCTAACTCCAAACGTAGCTCAAGTTGTGACCGTTTCAAGTTTGAACACTTTTTACCCTGTTTTTCTCTATCCGGCTGGTTCAGGATGGTTATCAATTGGGTTGGATGAACCCATCCATATTACAAGCCACCCATTTGACAGATTATTCCAACACTTGCTCTAAATTGGAGACTGATGCAGCATGTATGGGTCTAGCCAACAACCAACGTGGCGCTTCCGGGTGGCAACCCGATGATAAAATAAATTGAGAAGTTGGTGCATACGGCAGAAAGCATGGACCTCTGGTTTGGTTTTTCAAATGTAACTTTCTAATACTTCAACCCCCAGGTATGCATTCTCGATACTAGGAACTTAATAGCTTAACTACTACCTTTTATTTTCCTTTTCTGCTTTTATGTTTTCCTTTGTGTTTCAGGTAGAATAACATCACCAGATAGCATCTTTACTTCTTTGAGGAGTTACACTCCACCTCTATGAGCTGGGAGTCAGAAACCACATCAAATTTCTGAGAAATTCGATGAAGTCTTTGAAACAAAACGTTGACAAGCAGCTGATAGGCATAGCCTGACAGCAGCAATGAGTTTGGCCTTAGGTTATACACTGAATTGACCGGGGGAGTACCAGTTTCTTTTCCCTTAAAACATCATGCATCTAAATTTCTGCATAGCATTCCATTACATGCATTTGTACATTGAGGGCAATGCATAGTTTTAAGTGTGGGTGGGGAATTAGAGATTCAGGACTACTTGTAACCTCAAAGCAGTAAAAATTAACTTGTGATTCTCTACCCATTTGACTAAAACATTACTAAAAACCTACCTTTTGTAAAACCCAAAAAATTTTCAAAAATTTTAAACCCTAAAATCTAAACTTCTTTGAGTTCGCACCTAATTAAATAAAATGAAGACATGGCAAGTAGAAACAAATGGAGATTATGCATAACAAATCACTAAAACCTATTCCATCTGTTTCCTTGTGAGAATAATCTGAGCCTTTTCACGAGCATTATTATCATTATCCTTCGCATGCTCTTTCGTTTGGTATACTGAGTGTTTATTCGATCGGATTTTATCCATAATTAGAACTTATGTGACTTATACATATCAAGACCATGAACTACTAGAAACATAAAAATGATTGAGGCACCTAGGACTTTATTACCCTTATATATATTATCCTTAAACCCAAAAATCCCAAAAACATTATCCGCCTAGATAGCCCTCTGAGCCTTAGCCTCTTATGTTCTACTACCCACATTTATCCCCAAACCAGCTTTTCGTAAACACCGGTTATTCGCTAAGTGTCTTCAAAATGGGAAATTATTAGATTATCTTATGTCGTTATTTCAAGTTTATTACCATTGAGGCAATTTTGGAAAGAATCTGTTTACTCAAAAGAATTGGAATACACAAGAAGGTGGATGTATTAGGAAGAAACAGCCGAACTATCTGCAAGGAATTTATTGAAACTTTATTTCAAGGAAATTGAGGTAAAAGAATTATTGAAAAATTAGTCTTGATAATATGTTACCTAAAAAGAAAAGAAAAGAAAAAAAATAGAAAAATGAGAAAAGTAAGAGAAAGGTTGGTCTTTTACCGGTTAGACCTTAAAGAGCTGGACATGCATTATATTGATTTTAATTTGCTTTTCTGCCTTCATTTCGCAAAGCCTGAATTACCACCCGAACTCCGAGAGAAGATTTTCCAAGAAACTAGTGATGTAAGAAAGTGCCTGAATTACCACCCGAACCCCGAACAATTGCCACCATTCTGCGGCTTGTTAAAAAGTGCCACCAAAAGAAGAGCCAAAAGATACGACAAATGTGTAAAGTGTGGCAACTGGAGCCACGATGGAAAGTGTAGCAAGAATCAAACTTATTCCCAACATGAGTATACGCATCTGATGAAAGTAGGAGTTGTTAGGTTACAGGCCGAAATATCCATACGGAAAAGGCAGCAATGTGTATTACACCGCGAGGGAAAAGTTGAGAAGGATAAGAGATCTTGGTCTTGGCAATCTGACCATAAACGAGCCCTAAGATTAGTTATACCCTCATAATCTAAGTAATGTAGAGGGACCTGCTAATATTTTCCATTTTAAGCCATGAAGCCATAGCTGTGTGTTCCACGATAGCTGCGGCCTTTAAAACCCTTTAAAATCCCTAAAAAACCAAAAAGATTTTCAATTTCACCCTTTATTTTTATTTTAGCACCCCTTTTAAGTCCTCTTGATTCGTGCATACTACTTGGTTAGTTGGTGGAGACTTGATTTGCAAACAAGCTTATGACCATTGCAACTACTTGGAGCTCCATTACCTTTTGTAAAGTTTTTAGTTATGGGTATGATCATGCATGAGTTTGCTTGAGGACAATCAAAGTTTAAGTATGGGGTGTTATGATGTGCCATCATTTATACATGTTTTGCATTCATAATAATCCCCATATTATGATACTAATTGAACAATAACTTTGCAAATGATACTTAAAACGCTTACATTTTGTAATTGCAGGTTATTCGGTGTTGAAAATATAAATCAAGTTAAATCCTATCAAAAACACCAAGAAATCAAGCCTTTTGGAAGATCATTCCCGAGCTTTGACCCCCAAGAAGTCAAAATTGGTCAACACAAGTCAAACCAGCAGCTAAAAGACGAAACTGGGAAGCAGGAGAGGGATGAAAGGCCGTGCATCCCATTGCACGGTCGTGCAATGCCTCTCTTGCTCCCCAAGGCTCAAGTACATTGTCCTCTGTACCCATGTTTGATTCCCGAGGTGTTTGCACAGCCTTGCATTGCTCATTTCGAGGCCTATAAATAGATGGCTTGAGTTCTTCATTAGACACACCCTTACACACCACAACACAACCAAAGATAGAGAGAATACTTTGTTTCTAGCTGTTGGGAATCAAGGTACGAGTTTAACTTTTAAAACAATAAATGTCCTTTAAATAAATAAATCAGATGTATTTAGCAGAAGCGATTTAAAAGTATCATTACCATATCAGATCTGGATTCCTTTCAGTGATCCGATTACACGCGTATAAACAATATTAAATAACCAACCATAGAGTGTTCAAATTTATACATTTGACGATAACCAGATCTGAAACACCTAAGTACAACGAACGTCACGCTAGATGACACGTACACGAAATCTTGCAACAAAACGTCACATGAGATGCGCAAGGAGGAGCCGGCCACGATGGTGGCGTGCGACGACGGCGGTGGTCCGTTGTGGCAGTGGACGGCGTCTCGGCGGTGGTGGGGCCGGCCGGATCACGAAGGAGAGGGAGAGGAGGGCGCCGATTTAGGGTTGGGAGTGATTAGGGTTTAGGTTTAACTATAATGTTATATTTATAAGCATTACAGTTACACTCTAGTCCCCTATGGTATTAACAGTTAATACCCAATAATAATTAACTGTTTAATTATTAACCTTTTCTATTTTACTAATTACCAATAATCAGTAAAATCTAATCTTTTAAATGTTTAACAGATTTAAACACTTAATCCCCATAATTAATTATCTCAATCTCCAATAAATATTTCTCTAAATATTTATTCACCATTTAATATAACCGTCTTTCGTGAATAATATTTAACCAATTAAATATTATATAATTATTCGTTGCCTAAGGTGTAACTCTTTGGATCGTACCTTAATAGTAACGTTGACTTAATTGACTATTAGGACATGTTTTGTAACTGTTGATAAAGTTCTGTGTAAGTTCATAGAGAGGCAAACTTAACAAGTTCGCCTAAGCATCTTTAGGAGCGAACTTGTTAAGTTCGCCTAAGGAATATTGTTCAAGTTCATAGAGAGGCTAACTTAATAAGTTCGCCTAAGCATCTTTAGAACCGAACTTGTTAAGTTCGCCTATAGCAGTTTTGTGTCTATAAATAGGTGTTTACAGATTCTGTTGAGAAAAAGAGCAGCAGAGAAGAATCGAGAGAATCGACCAAGTGTATTCTGTAAACTCTGTGTTTTGTGGAATACAAAGAGAAAGTTTATTTACCTGATGTTTCTGTTGTCAATTGATATACAAACGTTAACACGGTAGGATTCCGCACTCCGTGTTATAGAGACGTCCTATCACGAGATCGATCTGAGATGAGTCATGTGGACCTACAAGTGGTATCAGAGCTTTTGCTTGTGATTTGTGTTTGATTCTTGGTGATTAGAGACGTTTTTATGTATAATTTGACAAGAAACATTTCTATATCTGAAAAGTTTTGTTCTAAATGTATTTCAGTAAAGGATAAAATGATGAGGGTTATGGATGACAACGTAAACCTCATTTGTGATATGAAATCCATGCACACGGTAAATCAGAAATTAAAAGATAATGAGAATGTGTGTATTGAAAGGGTAGAATCACTGAAGAGTGATATAAGTTCTCTGACTTTGAAGATCAAAGAGCAGGCATATCACCTGGATATGTCCTTTGCATAAATTGAGAAAAGAAATAATGATCTTGCTGAGAAAGATAAGGAACTAGCTGAATCTAAAGCAGAGGTGATCAGTTTGCATAGAAAGTTAGAAAGCTTTGGAAATTCATCATATTTACTGGGATATTTTAATAATACAGAAGAGGGGAAGGGAACTAATGGTATTGGTTATGTTCCTCCACCATTCAATGGAAATTATTCTGTTACACCTGAGATTATAAAAGATGAGGATTTAGATCCTAAGACTATGTTGAAAGTGAATCAAGTCACAGGTGAAGATATGGTGTATTCTGATGAGAGTGATGATGAATATTTTGATGAAGCTAAGGTAGAGGGGATACCGAAAGAGGTTAAGAAAGAAGACTCAAAGGTTGATTCTAATTCATCTGGAAATTATACATTTGGAAGTTCTTCAAATTCAAGGAGAGTTCCATATGTCAGAGATTATAAAGACAGGCATACATGCTTTCATTGTAATGAGATGAGACACATTGTGATGACCTGTCCATACAAAAATAAAGGGAAGAAGCATGTATTTCTTGAGAAGATGAAGCATGGATCAAAACCTGTTGCAAAATCTGGAGTTCCAGAGAAAATAAAGCCAAAAGAAGTTCATGTAGGAGAATCTTCTTCAAGTGCATCTTATCGTGTGAAGATTCCTTATATGAGAGATTATCATGAGACGAGATCTTGCTTTTACTGTGGTCTTGTGGGTCACATTCGGATTGCTTGTCCTCACAACGCCAAAGGTAACCTACATGTTACTCCAAAAAAGGTAAGAACTCTTGGTAAGCCTTATGTTAACCCATATGTGGTTAAACCTCATGATACACCAAAGGGTAATTCAAAATCTGAGGTTAGGCTTTCTAGACCTCAAAGACAAAGGAGAAACAGAAGATTGAGAAAAATTTTAGAACAACAAGAGTTTTCACAATCAAATCAATTTTCAAATGAAAGAAAATGTTCAAACACTTCACATTTTAAGCAAAAAGAACTTAATGAACAGAAGTATGTTTGGAAATCTAAAGTTTCTGTTTCTGACTCGCCGGAACAATCTCCGAAAATTGATGAGAGATTCGATTGTGAATGGAGTGAGGTTTAGTATTTTGATACAGATGGACGACCCATGACTACCATGGCTTGGGTCCTAATTTCAAATTAATGTTTCGTGTTAGTTGTGCAGGATTAACCAAGAGGGACTATTAATACCATTTTGGTTGTTGATAGCGGTGGTTCTAAGCACATGACAGGGAATGACATCTGCAAGAGTAAAGAGTTGTTGATAACTGAGAAATCTATTTGATTCAACGACTTGATACTCAAGGGGGAGAATATGTCACACACACTATTTTGGAAAGAGTTTTACAAAGTACAAATGATAACCTGAAACTTAGGATGACAATGGTGAGCATAAAGTCGTTGATGCAACCATTTGACTAGTTAAGAGGGAGTCTATAGGACAGGGGGAGTACAGATTTGTGTTGGTGACAAAGGCAAAGGCATTCAATTACATGATTACATCGGTTTGAGTTTTTAATTGATTGACTTGCTTAATCCCAAGTAACCAAGTAAAATGTTTTTCATAAAATGTTTTCATGGTAGATTTATTTTCGTTTGCTTTACTTTCTTTGAAAAAGATTTTGAAAAAGTCAAACAAATTGAAAAAGCTAAAATCAACATTACTTGAAGTTATAAGGAGAAATGATAGTACATCAGTAGATGTTCAGTCACACATGACCTTAGATTGACTGGTTGGTGCTTTATATTAATATATCTGAATTATATGTTTGGATCTAAACTTCAGAGACTACACAAATAGGAAATGATAGTGTTGTGTATGCATATAATTTGAATTGTCAGTAGACTACAAGCGTCACTGAACCATTAGTAGTGTGAAAACATAATTGCATATGTTACAACTGTGATTTGAACCCATTTTATGCCTGGGTGTGTGTGTTAAAAGATCACTATCAAATAAAGAATATTAGATTTTATTAAAGATTGTCCTATGGATCATATTGATAAATCATCTTTACTGATTCTATTGAATTCATAATCCAGATAACAGTTGGATCCACGTACCTGAATCTTATGATTCCACATATATAAGCCAACACATTGAATCATTCGATTCTGAATCTCATTGATTCCTATACAATCCAATTTAGATTTTGTTATTCATGTGCTAAGTGATGTTTCCTCATTCTGGAAATTCAGATAATCTTTAGTAAAATCTCATATGTCTTGACGATAGTGCATTTACTTTCTGTTGGCATACTAGTTGGGTACACGTTGTATTTCATACTTAAATGGTACCTTAACTCACAAGAAAGTGGGAATGAGATACTTTAGTTTCAAATCTTATAATATTGACAATTTGAATTTGTGTGTCATAGCCTGATCCTATTTTCTTTGAATGTTTATCGTGTATCATAACATGCAATATGAAAGTCTTGAAAAGATAGAGTGTGATAATCTTGAAAGATATTGGTTTGATTGGTCAAGGCTTGAAAGAATGGCATAGGATACCATTTGATATTATATGGATTTTATATCCAAGATGTGTGATTGATATCTCATATATACTGATATGATCTTCTTACTCGTGATGTTCGACCAAAAAGATGTGATTTTGTATTTTACATTTTAGTTTGTACAAAGAAAAACCAAAAAGATTTTGTGAGTTTTATGTTTGAAAAACCAAAAAGATTTTATTTTTCCAGCTTCCATGAAAATCTTAATTGTTGGTTATTCTTGGTTATTCTCCTTTGCAAAAACTAAATATTGCTTACAGAAGTTGACAAGGGGTCCTTCTCCCAAGTTTTCTTCTAGATAGAAAGAGAAAGTGCAGATGAACAAGATGAAGACTACAGTGTGTTTGATGATATATGAAGACGGATGACAATCTTCTAAAGCTGTTGTCAAGGGGGAGTCTGTTGGAGCATATTCTGGTGACAACGAGCTTGAAGATATTATGTCTTAGTCTTAGAGTCTTTGACTTGTAATTGATAGAATTGTTAGCAACAGTTAAAGGGGAGTCTGTTAGGACATGTTTTGTAAATGTTGATAAAATTCTGTGTAAGTTCATAGAGAGGCGAACTTAACAAGTTCGCCTAAGCATCTTTAGGAGCGAACTTGTTAAGTTCGCCTAAGGAATATTGTTCAAGTTCATAGAGAGGCGAACTTAACAAGTTCGCCTAAGCATCTTTAGAAGCGAACTTGTTAAGTTCGCCTATAGCAGGTTTGTGTCTATAAATAGGTGTTTACAGATTCTGTTGAGAAAAAGAGCAGCAGAGAAGAATCGAGGGAATCGACCAAGTGTATTCTGTAACTCTGTGTTTTGTGGAATACAAAGAGAAAGTTTATTTACCTGTTGTTTCAGTTGTCAATTGATATAAAAACGTTAACACGGTAGGATTCCGCACTCTGTGTTATAGAGACGTCTTGTCACGAGATCGATCTGAGATGATTCATGTGGACCTACAATGACGATCGAACATCATATATCCAACAATCTCCCACTTGATCGATTCTTCGATTAATCCGTTCAACATAGACAGTGGTGGACGCCTAGCTGCATCTCACTGCCCCTAGCAAGGTATGACATATTTACAATCTTCAAACTATTTCCTTGTGTACAAGTAAACATACTTTACCAAGTCTAACAGTCCTAGTAAGCATATGTATCCTTTCTGTTTAGGGCATCCGTTGAACATGAGACATGGATACAATTTAATTCTCATATGTGGTTCAACTTTTCTTGTTCTCGTTCTCTAATTCAAAGTGGTATAAACAAACTACTCTTTAGTTTGAGCATGGCCATGCGTTTCACACCAGCTTGAAGCAACGAGGGCGCCAGAATGTCCAACTCCTAATTAAAGAAGAACAGAATTCCTTTGGCCACGTACAATTCCCACTTAACTTCAGATCACTCCTGATCATACCTTTATTACTGCCTATTAAGGTACAACGTTAGATAATATCAAAAAGCAAACTTCAGTCAGAGTTAGTTCTAGTAAGTGCCTCGGGTCGAGAATCGACAGATCTCACTTTATTCAAAACATCTCAAGACATTGATCCATGAAGATAGTTTTGAAACGAGTTCGTCCAATAATTATTCTCTAATAATTATCTGTGAATATGGTTTCCAACTTCTTGGTATTTCATTCACAATGAACCAACCATCTGATTCACAATAGTCTTACGTTCAGTTTGATTCCCATGAATCTGATCGACTACGGACATTTAGAATAATCTATATATTCAAGGATTTCTAAAACGTATAAACTATCGAACACAGTAACATCTAATTATAATGCATTTAACCATTAAATCAAATATAAAAACTAATGTAACTGTATTGTTCGAAAACACCAAATACTAAATACAGATCAAACATACTGTCTAGCAAATCTAAGGCCTATCTTGTTAGCATGTTCCTCATGTTTAGAATGAGGCATAGGCTTAGTGAACGAGTCGGCTAGATTCTGATCTGTGTGAAATTTGTTTAACACGATGTCTCCCCGTTCTATTATATCCCGGATATAATGAAATCTTCTGAGTATGTGCTTCGTGTTGTGGTGTGACCTTGGTTCCATAGCTTGAGCAATGGCACCAGAATTGTCACACAGTATCTCGATCGGTTTTTGAATGCTAGGCATTACTCTGAGATCAGCAATTGTAACATCCCAAAAATTAGACGACGAGTTATAATAATGGGTGAACACGAGACGAAAGAATAAACGAACATGGCGTGACAGGCAGGGCCGGATGGGCCGGCGAGCTTGTGGGTGGCGCATAAGGGGGAGGAGCCTCCCTATAAATAGCCCAAGTCACCTCCATTTCTCTCATTTGCAAGAATCTAGAGAGAGAAACCGTAGAGAGAGAAAGTGAAGGATCGACCCGAGATTGAAGGAGAGTGTTACTACTGAGCTTGTGAGCAAGATCTTCAATTCAGAATCTCGAAAACAGGTAACGACCCGAACCAAATCTGAGTTTTTTTTCTTTTTGGGTTTTCGGGTATTTTCGTAAAAAAGGATGAGTTTTTATAAACCAAATAAGAAAAGGATTATAGGTCTGGAATCACAAGGGGAAAATACACCTTTGAATACAAAAAGTTCCAAACTTGATGAATCCGTCGATCCAGATCTGAGTCCAAGGTTTTGGATGAAGTTCACGGTTTGGGTGAAGTTTGCGGTTGGGACGAAGTTCACGGTTGGGACGTTTGCGGTTGGGAAGTTCACGTTCTGGGAAGTTCACGGTTTGGGAAGTTTACGATTTGGGAAGTTTACGGTTTGGGAAGTTCACGGTTGGGAAGTCTGCGGTTTGGGAAGTTCACGGTTAAGTGAAGTTTGCGGTTTGGGTGAAGTTCACGGTTTGGGTGAAGTTCACGGTTTGAGTGATGTTCACGGTTAAGTGAAGTTCATGGTTTGAGGTGAAGTTCACGGCCGAGAATTTCCCCTTGAACCACAAACCTCTAATTTCGAGGGGAAGAAACTGTGTACCCCTAAGTTCTTGACATGTAGAAGTAAAATGTAATAGTTGTGTGTAAAGCTAAGGCTAGGTTGTGTACGTACAGGTTAGAAGATCCTTTAGAGACCTTTGACCCTATTTATCTCAGGTGAGTTCTAGAAGCCCTCTTTTAAATGTTTTAATAATGTTTTTGGGCTGGTGTGCACACGTAATGATGTGACTGTTTTATAAAACGATGTTTATGAATGATGTATGTGACGTTTTATGAAACGATGTTTTGAAAGGAAAGGTTATGAAAGAAGTGTTTATGAAATATTTTGTCAAAAGAAATTTACGAAGTGTTTACGAATGAATGAATGATTTTTAATAAAACGTACGAATGCTTTAACTGAAGTTTTCAAGTAAAAGAAGTGAATGTTTACGAAAGTCACAAGCGAACGAATCTGCCATTATTCCTTAGGGAATAAAGGTTATGGGTATGGGATGTATGTTATGATCCTTTACCCTTTAGGGGCCTTTGTGGCTGGCCAACCGTTGTACAACTGGGGTCATGACGGTCACCAAGGGGATTATCATGATCCTTAAAGTTGGTACGATTTACCTTACGGGGTAGTCATGCTTGAAGTTTGGTACTTGAGCCTTACGAGGTGCGGTACTTGAATTTTGGTATGTGTCATCCTTGTAGTGTCGTGCTTGAAGTTCGGTGGTAAATGACCTAGGTATTGGGCCCTAGGATTCCCGCCCGAAGGACAGTATGGTGGAAGGGCCTAGTGGTGGTGATCTTTAAGTCATTCCACCAGTATGCGATGTTTGGATTTGACGGTTACGAGAAGGCGCAGATTCGATGTGTTTGTTGACTTATGGGTTATGATGTGTTATGTTTTGTTATTGCATTATTTTACGTACGCTTTTATTAAATGAAGTAGGAAGTTATGTTTTTGGCAAATATTTGAAGTTAATGTTTTATGAAAAGCTAGAACTCACCAGCGTAGCTGACTTTTTAGTATGCACATTCAGGTTAAGGCAGGTTATGATGATGGACGGTGATGTTGGGTGGCTTGATGAGTTACCCGGGTGATATGAAGACTGGCATCCCGTTTTGAAGTTGGTTATGTTATGTTTATGTAATAGACAATGTTACGCTTCCGCATGTTGAACGATGTTATGTTATGTTTGAAATAAAATTTTCCGCTGCGTTATTTGATATTCAAGTTTAAGAACTGTTTGTGAATGAGTAAATCCAACAAGTGAGGCCTCCCGGGTTTGAGGCCTTACAAGTTGGTATCAGAGCAATAATTTGAGAGATTCGTACACTCCCAGTGTCTGAACTTAAACTGTGAATGGGACCGAAAGCGGATGCCAGTACGGGTAACTCGAGCCACAGCATGAGGTATGATGGTAGTTTATGTCTAGTATGCCTTAGAAAGTATTATGAGGGGACTTGTGTTTGATGGAATCACAAAGGTGGTCAAATAGAAGTCAAGGGTAGCATAATGGTTAATTGCAGATGGCCAGTGTATATTAACATCTTACAGTACTTGTTGAATTCTATTTGTTAACTAGCGTGATGACATTAGATTCCTTTTCTTATACAACGAAATGGCGGGTAGAATAGGCTGAAGGCGTGGTGGGGCTCGTACCGGACGACACGGTAGGATGCCCGCCCACCAAATATACAGTAAAGAGGCAAGTGTTCATGCAGAACCAGAAGGTAGTGTGCATGAGACCGTACGAGTATGTTACGAGTTGTCATCATTTATGTGGACTTAGCACGGGAGTGGTAAGGGGTGTCGAGAGGAATACCAGGACAAAATCTCAACTTTGAAGAGACGCGAGTATTATGAAATATTATAAGAGGAACTAGAATGCTCGAGTAAGGTAAATTGGCAATTTCGTTTGGATCCGCGAAATTGTTAATTTACAGGTGCACGTGCATGATAGCGAATCTTATGGTGTCGATCAATGCTCACGTATCAGAGTTGACCCAATTACTCAACAATGACTATGAGATGTTAGTCACCCGAGTAACGATTTAAAGATATTGAAGAACATCATTAGTAATAGTAACGATGTGAAAGATGGTGTACCTTACAAAGGTGAATGAAGTCAGCAAGTACGAGCCACAGGCACGATGAGGAGGAATGAAACTTCGATTTTACCTAAGTCAGACGAGCATACGTATGAAGAATGTCAAGGAGCTAGTGTGGACTACGCTTAGCACAAACACGTTATGATGAATAAAAATTGGTCTGCTGTCGAAGTATGCATGAGTATGAAGGAAATAATCACACAAGTGTATGTCTAAGGAATATATGCGTGCACGAATGCACAAATGGCATCTCTCCATGTAGAAGACGATTCCAGTCAACTAATAGGAGTGTCTCCTGAAGCGAGAAGGTAGATGTACCAACAACAACAAGTAACGGGAACCGCGATGTTAATTAGGGTTGCAGGCTAACCAAATGAAACCTGATCCGACCCAAGGAGTGTTTGTTCAGAATGAATGTGAAGGGCTAGTTTTGACCAACAATGTGAAGTAAGGCAGGGACACTAAGAAGAAATTCAAAACGACTCAGAGAGCGCTCTACTATGGCTAAGTCTAATCAATAACCGCGAGGGTTGTTAGAATTGGAAAGCCGTTAAGGGACCCACTGAAACTAGAAAGTAAATGAAATTACAAGTGTCACCGCACGTGTCAATTATCCGTAATGAAATTAACATAGGTGACTTTACAAGAATTGCATACAGAAAATGCTAACGGAAACAAGAGGCTGGAGAATATATATATTGTCGGCCAGATGGGATGCCAATCCCTAAGACCATTCAATGATATGAAGGAAGGATGGTGTTCAATGAACCAACGATGCGAGATGTAAGACCCTGAAAAGTATGCTTGAAAGTGATACTAGAAGGATATTGTGCATAAATATATGAATGTAAAGGTCGTGTACCTAGTGTTCCGTTTGAATGAATACTTTCCCCGACAAGTTGAGTGTGATGGGTAATACTTCATATGGTTCCTTCGGGAACTAAGCGATACAGTTCCTTCGGGAACGAAGAGATATGGTTTCCTCCGGGAATGAAGTGATATGGTTCCTCCGGGAATGAAGCGATACGGTTCCTTCGGGAACGAGACGGCACGGTACCTTCGGTAACGAGATGGTATGATTCATTCAAGAAGAACATGGTATGGTCCTTCGAGGACGAATGCACCAGGGATAGCTTATGAGGTATTGATGTCATCTAGACGGTCTATAAAAACTAACAAATAAACCTAACCTAGACTCCTAAGTAATAAAAGGAGTACCTTTAACTAAACTGCACTGACAGGCAAGTGTACCTGTCGAATGTAGCATAGCTTAATGGTAAATCTAGATATCGAACCCTAGAGACACTACGAATAACAAAACTAGACTCTGCCTCAGACTAAAGATTGATTTGGTTTGGGGGGTTTACTACACTAAATATTAAACTAAGGAATGCAGCAAACTAAGTCGACTCAACTATCAAGAACAAGAACTAAAGGTGAAATCAGAAGATGGGAAGAATATCACCTAGGTCGGAATCCTACTTGCAAAGCACAACTTCTATCGGTTATTGAAACTATAATGGATTTGGTTTCTAATGAAACAACTCTAGACAACCTAGTGGATCCCTAATCACTCTCAGGGAGTCACCAACTAAGGAACCTACAGATGTAATAACTCACTAGATTGTTGAATCAATTCTCAGGTATTTCCAACTATGATAAAGTACCCTAATAGACAGATTACCTCTCAGTCTCACTATCCACCAATACACTCAAAGAATGCACGGGGTAATCTTAAGATAACAACTATGGCACGAATAGCAACAATTACTAGACACCTAATACCGGCTTCCTCTCAGACAGCTGACACTCGGATTCCTAATGACGAAGACTAAACAACTAATTCTCACCTCTCGAGTATTGAACTAGGATACACACTCAACTCTAATCAGCAATCAATCACAATCCCTATGGTCACTACGTCTAGCAAACCACTCACAAACACAAACCCTAAGATCTATGACATAGACACGCAGATCAAACTGGCAGACAACCACAATCAACGCAAGTAGTTATAATCAACCACACAATCAGATATGAGCATGCATATTCATCATAACTATTAACTCAAAGATTGCTTACAAAATCATAAAACCATTAATTGAATCCAAAACCGACAAAAAAAATCAAACTTTAACAAGTATTCATCTTGTGACCTAGGAAATATATGAGTTTTAGCCTAGAATCATGCTCAAAACATCCAAAACAGAAGAATTAAACACAATCATGGTTCAAACACAAGAAACAAAGATAAAGGTTCAAGCTTTGGAACCGAAAACGCTAAATCTAACGCACCCGGGATCAAAGATTCGACCTTTGCACTTCAATTCTCTCCTCCAGCCTCAAAATCGCCTTTTCTCTCCTTCTAAATGGCTGGAAATCGATCCCCCCAAAGAATGGGCATAAAAATCTATCTAAAATCGAAATATAGGGTTTTGCGGAAATTAGGTCCCTCGCGTACCGCGAGAAATAATCCCAAGTCCTTCGCGTACCGCGAAGGACAATTTAGTCACGGTTGATTTTCCTTTCCCTCGCGTACCGCGAGAACTTTCCTTCTCCTCTCTCGCGTACCACAAGAGGCATAAATTTCCCATTTTCTTCTTTTGAATTCCCGGCTTCATTCTCATGCTCGGATTCTTCACGTATTCCCTTGTAATTCATACGAGCACCTGCAAACAAGACATAGACTCAATAGTATACAAAAACGACTCAAAACAATTACAAAACTAATTAAAAACACTAAAACAATGGAATACAAATGTGTGCTTTGCACTACATCAAATATCCTCACACTTAACCTTTTTTCGTCCTCGAAAAAGCTGCAAATGGAATCATAACTCAGATCTACTTAATAAATATCAATTACCAGTTAGCAGAATATACTCACGCCTTAAAAAGCAATAATTAGTATTTATGTCCGATTAAACCCAACACCAACTTTCAAGCCCCGTACAGTGTTCTAATTCATTTTATACAACTATCAATCAATCTATGTGACTCACACTTAAAAGTTACAGCTCTACCTAATCCCGTCTCACGGTTATATCTAGGCACGGATCAAACCATATAGATTTACCCTACCATGTTAAACTAAATTTTACAGGTTTTTAGAAATAATGATGATCAATGAATGAATGGATATGAGCATAATTAAGCAAAAGAACTTTCGACTAGAGGCGTTTCAACCAAGTCACTATCCCGGAAGGTAGCACATAGACTAAGTCATAACAATGAAGCACATAAGAATCTACCCAGTGGTGTTTCAATCAGGCTGGAACCCGACGTGTGACACATAGGCGAAACTTAGATTTCAATTAAATAAGCTCAAGAATTATGGACTATGGATGCGGGCGCCACCAAACTCGAATTTATTCTCATAAAAAGAGAGTGGTGTGCCATGAAATTTCAAAAACCTCTAAATTTTAACTTAACGTGGTACCTATCAACCTATTTTGACTGTTTCAGTATTACCATTACTCTAAGATGAATACCCACAAGATATCATGATTTTAATTCAATTGATTCCTAAACAACACTCACATGATATTTAAGCTTTACTAGCTAGCTGGGTCTACCAAAACATCACTAATTAGATGCGTTTTCAATTATTTAATCATTTAAACTCAACAAGCAGATCCAGTTGTACTATTATTTTCCATTTATTATGCAATTATTTCCAAGGACATTTTTCAAATTTTTTTCATTTTTTTTTTTATTTTTGAATTTTATAAACAAGACAAACTAGAATCAACTAGATACACACATCCCCACACTTGAAAGACACATTATCCTCAATGTGAAGCAAAATACAACTAAAAAAATGCAAAAATAAAAGCAAATAGGAAGCGACTTAGCTGGTAATGTAGATGCAAACAAATGTGCAACTTCGTTCTTCCATGTGTGCACCGTATAGCATTTCGGTCATGGTTGCACAAACGACTGGCGGGTTACCTTTACAAATTGTATATAAGTGGTAATCAATCCTGCCAGAATGGAGATTGAGTACGGGCGGAATGACAAAACCTGCAAAATAAACCTCACACAAACCCGCAGCATTAAACTGACTCAAATTAAAATAAAAGACTCGACTGACTCAAAATGACTCACTAAGAATTAAAGACTCAAGATAGATAGCATGCAGAGAAACATACTCAATGGGTGGCAAACACATAGACATGCATGCCACAGCAAAGTAGATCATCGGTCACGAATGGTTTCAAGTTTCCCATGGTACTGATGGTCGGTGGATGTTAATGATGATGGTAATAGAATGGGTGAAAGTGATGATGATTGATGAATGATGGAATGATGGATGATGATGATAATAGAGGTGGTGTGATGATGGTGGTAGTAGATGTGGTGGATGTGGAAAACCATGGAAAACAAAGAAAAAGGGCAATTCCCGGATAGCCCCGCGTACCGCGAGGCATCAGGCGGCCACCCCTCGCGTACCGCGAGGGAGTGGCATTTAAGACGGCCCCTATTTCTATCCGTCGCGTACCGCGAGGAACAGGGAGAATACCTCTCGCGTACCGCGAGGACCATCCGGTGACAGAAAGTTTTGAGGGTTTTTATACTTAGCCAAATTTTCACACCTCAAAATTTTCTTCACCCAAATTCCATAAAAACCTATTCCAAGCATAAAAACATACGTAAAAATACCTGGAACTTCATTCCCGACGATTTTCCTCGCCGAATCAAGCGCGAATTCCTACAAAACATGACACAAACAAAACACATATACCGAAAAATACATAAAAAGACACGGACTCAAACCAAGTAATGCACGCAAACTCTACATCCCAGGCACTTTCTCGAGACTCAAACAAGCCTATCGGGAGGATTCTCCTTGACCCTAACCGGTACCGCCTTCATCCTTCGTGGTCTCCCAGTTCTCCACAACATCAACATACTTCTATTCCTACCAAACTTCAAACTTCTACTATGTCTATCACTTCGATCCTTCCACCATATCTTAAACTTACCAGGTTCAAAGATAACCCGGTTCAAGTATTTCAACAGCTTATCTCCCCTAGACATCCCCTCACTTGGGGTTTACATTCTCCCTAAATCAGATGGATCTACCAAATCATTGGTTCTCTTATGGGGCGGCCTAGACCTAGGGGTTGGCTCGCTCTCTTTCCCCTTAGCATAAAGAATATGTAGAAGTTTAGGAATAGGCACTTCTAATGGTATGGCCTCTACAATCTCCACAGGATCACATGGTTCATCTCCACTTTCCACCATGGGTAGCTCACATACTATCTTCCCCACTTGTGCTAAAATCTCGCTCAAACTGCAATCATCGCCGTCAGCACCTAGAAACGAGGATCCTATCAATTTTCTTTCAAATTCCTCAAGCTAATCCGGCGGGTCCTCAATTCTTCCTCCTCCATCTCCCTTAACAACATCTTCTACTGGATTAGAGTCCTGATGATGAAGGTATCAAGCATGCACACGAAGTGGCTATGCTCGCCAACATCCTTCGTGGACTCTATAGCATCGAATGTAATATACTCATCCCCCACACGAAGTGTGAGTTTCCCGTCAAAGACATCGATCATCACCTTGGCAGTACGTAAGAACGGGCTTCCTAGGATGAGCGGGACTTCGTCATCCGCCTCCATGTCCAGGATGACGAAATCCACGGGAAATACAAAATTACCTACTTTCACTAACAGATTCTCCACTATTCCCCGTGGATACTTGACTGAACGGTCAGCCAAGGATATGCTCATGCACGTGGGCTGCGGTTCACCTAGGTCCAGCTGCTTATAAATAGAATATGGCATCAAATTGATGCTAGCACCCAGGTCGGCTAACGCGTGGTTTAGAGGCAAACCGCCAAATAGACACGGGATCGTGAAATGACCCGAATTCGGCAGCTTCTCAGGCAACTGGTTCTAAACCACCACAGAACATTGCTCACTAAGTGAGGCTTTAGAGATCCCCTCCAGCATCTTCTTGTTGGAAAGAAGATCTTTGAGGAACTTTCCATACTTAGGCATATGCTGGAGGACCTCTATGAATGGGAGATTGACCTTGAGTTGTTTAAACATATCAAGGAAGGTACTGTATTCCCTAGCGTTCTTATATGGCAGTGCACGCGCTGGATAAGGAATACGACTCAAGTCAACCCTGGTGGACTTCATCTCCACCCCCTTATTCTTCTCCACTGCCCTCTCGGCAGGCTTCTCCATCTCTATCTCTTCATCCACCGGTTCTTCCTCTTCTACCACCGGTGGGATCTCCTTTTCTTTGGCCACTTAGCATTGATTGTAGCAAATCGAGATCTCCAATCTACCTTTTTAACTTCCTCTACCGAAGGTATGCCATACTCAATGGAGTGGGAGTCATCCTCTACAACCTCTTTCTTCTCCACACTCCTAACAGACACGGCCATCACTGAAGCGTTAGAACTCTTATAGGTCACAGATGCTTCATTCTGCCTCTCCTTCAAGCTCCTCGCGATGTCTCCTACGTTGCGCTGCAAATCCTGGAATGCCAACTGCTGATTTTTTAATAAGGTGTCATGGCTATCCAATCTCTGCCTAGCATCCCTATCATTCTGTACTAGGTGGGCAAGCATTTGTGTCTGGTTCTCAATCATCTCCTCTATCTTCTTGGTGTCGACACTGATTACCGAGATAGCTCCTCCTTCTCCTCCTTGCTGATGTTGGCGGCCATTAAACCCAGGCGGGTTATTTCCAGATCTCCATCCCAAGCCAAATGAATTATTGTAGTTGTATCCTCGGTTCTAGTATTGTATGCCAGCAAAACTCACGTGCTCCCGATTATTAACTGGGCAGTCCCTGGTGTCGTGGCCTCCCCTACACACTTGACACCGCTGAGCACTGAGCTTCAGCTCCTTGATCTCGTTAGCCATTGAGGCGAGTGCAGCAACCACACTAGAATCAGGAGTGACCTGATGCACACCTCTAGGAGAAGAGGCAGCTGCCCTAACACTAGGAATGGAAGTCCTAGTAGATGGATACTGTTGTTCGGCTTGAGCGAAGCTCTCGAACATTTCCTCACACTCATCAGGCTTTAGTCTCTCCATGATATGGCCTCCCGCAGCTGTATTAAACATTAGCTGCTTCTCGAAGGTGAGACCATTGTAGAACTTCTCCACTAGCGCCCAGTCAGAAAGACCGTGCTGGGGACATCGGCTCAACAGCGCGTTGAACCGCTCCCAGGCCATGTGATAGGGCTCGTCGGGATCCATCCGGAAGGAGTGAATCTGATCTCTAAGACGAGCGGCCCTGGAAGGTGGATAATACTTCTTGAAGAACTTGGCTTCGAGATCGTCCCATGTGGTGATTGAGTTGTCTAGGAGAGTGTCGATCCAAGTAGATGCACGACCAGACATGGAGAATGCGAAGAGACGCAAGTAGATTGCGTCCTTAGATACACCCGTGAGATTGAAAGTATCACATATACGCGCAAAGCGGGACACATGTCCGGGTGCATCCTCATCCTCGAGGCCATAGAATTGGGTGGCATGAGTGATCGTACTCATGACATGAGATGGGATCTACCAAGAATTGGTGTTCGGTATAGTGGGGCGTGTGATCGAAGATCTCGCGCCCGTGACCCCATCACTGGCCCTCTGGTGTACTGTACGCCTCGCTGGTGGATCAGCGTCGCCCATTTATAGAAAGGGGATTGGGCTAGTAAGACGTACCTAGATGCTACACAATGCTTTTAAATGCTCTCGGAAGTCACGGGTGCGCTCGTGTAGCTCTCGCTCGGGCTCTAGGAAAGCTGAATAAGGTGTTGATCCCTGCGAACAAGTATGATGCATAAACTGAAAGACTCTAGAAGGAAACAGAACAAAGACACAAAGACACACAGAAAGACTCGATTCTAAATTAGACACTCAGATAAGACTCACTAGTAGCACAGAAGACAAGTAGCACACAAGACTTAACAGAAAACAAAACAAACCAAAAATTACTAAAAGAATTAGTCAAAGCTAATATTGCTATTGCCAAGTGTCCCCGGTAACGGCGCCAAAAAAATTGATGTCATCCAGACGGTCTATAAAAACAAACAAATAAAGCTAACCTAGACTCCTAAGTAATAAAAGGAGTACCTTTAACTAAACCGCACTGACAGGCAAGTGTACCTGTCGAATGTAGCATAGCTTAATGGTAAACCGAGATATCGGACCCTAGAGACATTACGAATAACAAAACTAGACTCTGCCTCAGACTAAAGATTGATTTGGTTTGGGGGGTTTACTACACTAAATATTAAACTAAGGAATGCAGCAAACTAAGTCAACTTAACTATCAAGAACAAGAACTAAAGGTGAAATCAGAAGATGGGAAGAATATCACCTAGGTCAGAATCCTACTTGCAAAGCACAACTTCTATCGGTTACTGAAACTATAATGGATCTTGGTTTCTAATGAAACAACTCTAGACAGCCTAGTGGATCCCTAATCACTCTCAGTGTATCACCAACTAAGGAACCTACAGATGTAATAACTCACCAGATTGTTGAATCACTTCTCAGGTATTTCCAACTTTGATAAAGTACCATAATAGACAGATTACCTCTCAGTCTCACTATCCACCAATACACTCAAAGAATGCACAGGGTAATCTTAAGATAACAACTATGGCACGAATAGCAACAATTACTAGACACCTAATACCGGCTTCCTCTCAGACAGCTGACACTCGGATTCCTAATGACGAAGACTAAACGACTAATTCTCACCTCTCGGGTATTGAACTAGGATACACACTCAACTCTAATCAGCAATCAATCACAATCCCTATGGTCACTACGTCTAGCAAACCACTCACAAACACAAACCCTAAGATCTATGACATAGACACGCAGATCAAACTGGCAGACAACCACAATCAACGCAAGTAGTTATAATCAACCACACAATCAGATATGAGCATGCATATTCATCATAACTATTAACTCAAAGATTGCTTACAAAATCATAAAACCATTAATTGAATCCAAAACCGACAAAAAAAATCAAACTTTAACAAGTATTCATCTTGTGACCTAGGAAATATATGAGTTTTAGCCTAGAATCATGCTCAAAACATCCAAAACAGAAGAATTAAACACAATCATGGTTCAAACACAAGAAACAAAGATAAAGGTTCAAGCTTTGGAACCGAAAACGCTAAATCTAACGCACCCGGGATCAAAGATTCGACCTTTGCACTTCAATTCTCTCCAGCCTCAAAATCTCCTTTTCTCTCCTTCTTAACGGCCGGAAATCGATCCCCCCAAAGAATGGGCATAAAAATCTATTTAAAATCGAAATCTAGAGTTTTGCGGACATTAGGTCCCTCGCGTACCGCGAGAAATAATCCCAAGTCCTTCGCGTATCGCGAAGGACAATTTAGCTGCTGCTGATTTTCCTTTCCCTCGCGTACCACGAGAACTTTTCTTCTCCTCTCTCGCGTATCGCAAGAGGCATAAATTTCCCATTTTCTTCTTTTGAATTCCCGGCTTCATTCTCGTGCTCGGTTTCTTCACGTATTCCCTTGTAATTCATATGAGCACCTGCAAACAAGACATAGACTCAATAGTATACAAAAATGACTCAAAACAATTACAAAACTAATTAAAAACACACTAAAACAATGGAATACAAATGTGTGATTTGCACTACATCAGATATACAAATGGTCCAAACAATCGAGAGATGATCGATAGTAACCGTCTAGATGACAAGGTAGACAACCTTAATGAGGAGATTAAATTTTTGCTATGGAGTCTCATGTGGATGACTCTTAGCTTGAAGAGACAGTTCACGAAGTCAACTATCCGACTCACGGTTTGAAACTTGCTGCTTCTGTATTCGCATTAAAAATCTGGAGGCACTACCTTTACGGGGTAAAGTTTACTATGTACTCTGACCATAAAAGTTTGAAGTACTTCTTCGAACAAAGGGAACTTAATATGAGGCAGAGACTATGGTTGGAACTATTGAAAGACTATGACTGTGAAATTATATACCATCCTGGAAAGGCAAACGTGGTGGCTGACGCTCTAAGCCGAAAGAATATGCCTGCTCCTATTAGAGTGAAAGCTTGCCAATTGGTGGTAACATCATATATGATGAGGGTAATTGAAAGAACTCAATATGAAGCACTTAAGGAAGAAAACATAAAGAAGGAAAGATAGGTTGGCCAACAGGACAAGTTAGAATATAACACCCTTGGTGTTAGGACACGTTTTGGGCGGGTATGGATATCAATGAGTGGCGAGCTTAGCACCAAAATATTGGATGAGGCTCATAAGTCTCGTTACTATATCCATCCTGGTACCAACAAAATGTACCAAGATCTGAGGAATGAATACTGGTGGCCTAGGATGAAGCATGAGGTGACGAAATACGTAAGCAAATGTTTGACTTGCTCACAAGTAAAGGCCGAACACCAGAAACCTTATGGAAAGATTCAACCTCTTGATATACCGAAATGGAAGTGGGAACACATTACAATGGACTTCATAACCAAGCTACCTCGCACAGCTAAAGGTCATGACACCATTTGGGTAATTGTGGACCGTCTAACGAAGAGTGCTCATTTCTTACCTATTCATGAGATGTTCTCCTTGGAAAGTTTAGAGGAGGTGTTTATTAACGAAGTAGTAACACGTAATGGGATGCCTTTGACAATCGTATCTGACCGGGACACACGATTCACATCGAGGTTCTGGAAAAGATTTCACGAAGCGATGGGCACGAGACTTAATATTAGTACGGCATACCACCCGCAAACGGATGGTCAGTCCGAAAGGACCATTTAAACGTTGGAGGACATGCTCCGTGCTTGTATTATAGACTTCGGTGGCAGTTGGGATAGTCACCTGCCGTTAGCCGAATTCTCCTACAACAACAGTTATCACTCGACAATAGGCATGCCGCCTTACGAGATTTTGTATGGGAGAAGGTGCAGAACCCCGATATGTTGGGGTGAGATTGGACAGAAGGAATTGGGAAGTCTCGAAGTCATTAAAGAGATGCCAGAAAGGTTTGACCAGATTAAGGCACGAATGAAGGCCGCCCAAGATCGTTAGAAATCCTACGCAGATAAACAACGAAGGCCTATTGAGTTTATTGTTGGGGATAGAGTAATGTTGAAGGTGTCGCCTGGAAGGGGATCATATGATTCAGGAAGAGGGGAAAGTAAAGTTCGGGATTTGTCAGACCATTCAGAATAATGGCACGGGTCGGTGAAGTCGCCTATCGGTTGGAGTTGCCTGAAGAATTAAGTGGGATTCATCCTACCTTCCATGTGTCACACTTTTGAAAGTGTTTGGCAGATGAATTGGCTCACGTACCACTTACTGACATCGAGGTCGACAACAGTCTTAACTACATTGAGGAACCCGTGGCCATCCTAGATCGGAAGGAGAAACGTTTACGTAATAAGGTTATCTAGTTGGTTAAAGTCTAATGGAAACATTGAAAAGGATCGGAATTTACTTGGGAAACGGAGACGGAAATGAGGGAGTCGTACCCTCAACTATTTGACTTATGATAGGTTTCGGGGACGAAACCTGTTGTAAGGGGGTAGACTTGTAACATCCCAAAAATAAGACGACGAGTTATAATAATGGGGGAACACGAGACGAAAAGAATAAACGAAAGCGGTGTGACGGGCCGGGCCGGATGGGCCGGCGAGCTTGTGGGTGGCGCATAAGGGGGAGGAGCCTCCATATAAATAGCCCAAGTCACCTCCATTTCTCTCATTTGCAAGAATCTAGATAGAGAAACTATAGAGAGAGAAAGTGAAGGATCGACCCGAGATTGAAGGAGTGTGTTACAACTGAGCTTGTGAGCAAGATATCCGACTCAGAATCTCGAAAACAGGTAACGACCCGAACCAAATCTGAGTTTTTGTTCTTTTTGGGTTTTCAGGTATTTTCATAAAAATGATGAGTTTTTATAAACCAAATAAGAAAAGGATTATAGGTCTGGAATCACGAGGGGAAAATACACCTTTTGAATGCAAAACGTTCCAAACTTGATGAATTCGTCTATCCAGATCTGAGTCCAAGGTTTTGGATGAAATTCACGGTTTGGGTGAAGTTTGCGGTTGGGACGAAGTTCACGGTTGGGAATTTCACGGTTTGGGAAGTTCACGGTTTGGGAAGTTCACGGTTGGGAAGTTCACGGTTTGGGAAGTCTGCGGTTTGGGAAGTTCACGGTTTGGGAAGTTCACGGTTGGGAAGTCTGCGGTTTGGGAAGTTCACGGTTAAGTGAAGTTTGTGGTTTGGGTGAAGTTCACGGTTTGGGTGAAGTTCACGGTTTGGGTGAAGTTCACGGTATGAGTGAAGTTCACGGTTAAGTGAAGTTCACAGCCGAGAATTTCACCTTGAACCACGAACCCCTAATTTCACGGGGAAGAAACCGTGTACCCCTAAGTTCTTGACATGTAGAAGTAAAATGTAATAGTTGTGTGTAAAGCTAAGGCTAGGTTGTGTACGTACAGGTTAGAAGATCCTTTAGAGACCTTTGACCCTATTTATCTCAGGTGAGTTCTAGAAGCCCTCTTTTAAATGTTTTAATAATTTTTTGGGCTGGTGTGCATACGTAACGATGTGGCTATTTTATAAAACGATGTTTATGAATGATGTATGTGACGTTTTATGAAACGATGTTTATGAACGATGTTTTGAAAGGAAAGGTTATGAAAAAAGTGTTTATGAAATATTTTTCCAAAAGAAGTTTACGAAGTGTTTACGAATGAATGAATGATTTTTAATAAAACGTACGAATGCTTTAACTGAAGTTTTGAAGTAAAAGAAGTGAATGTTTACGAAAGTCACAAACGAACGAATCTGCCATTATTCCTTAGGGAATGAAGGTTATGGGTATGGGATGTATGTTATAGGCCTTTACCTTTTAGGGGCCTTTGTGGCTGGCCAACTGTTGTACAACTGGGGTGATGACGGTCACCAAGGGGATTATCGTGATCCTTGAAGTTGGTACGATTTACCTTACGGGGTTGTCGTGCTTGAAGTTTGGTACTTGAGCCTTACGGGGTGCGGTACTTGAAGATTGGTACGTGTCATCCTTGTGGTGTCGTGCTTGAAGTTCAGTGGTAAATGACCAAAGTATCGGGCCCTAGGATTCCCTCCCGAAGGACAGTATGGTGGAAGGGCCTAGTGGTGGTGATCTTTAGGTCATTCCACCAGTATGCTATGTTTGGATTTGACGGTTACGAGAAGGCGCAGATTCGATGTGTTTGTTGACTTATGGGTTATGACGTGTTATGTTTTGTTATTGCATTATTTTACGTACGCTTTTATTAAATGAAGTAGGAAGTTATGTTTTTGGCAAATATTTGAAGTTAATGTTTTATGAAAAGCTAGAACTCACCAGCGTAGCTGACTTTTTAGTATGCACATTCAGGTTAAGGCAGGTTATGATGATTGACGGTGATGTTGGGCGGCTTGATGAGTTACCCGGGTGATATGAAGACTGGCGTCCTGTTTTGAAGTTGTTTATGTTATGTTTATGTAATAGACAATGTTATGCTTCCTCGTGTTGAACGATGTTATGTTATGTTTAAAAAGAAATTTTCCGCAGCGTTATTTGATATTCAAGTTTAAGAACTGTTTGTGAATGAGTAAATCCAACAAGTGAGGCCTCCCGGGTTTGGGGCCTTACAGCAATGAACTTCTTTATCCAGGCAGCCTCCTTTGCAGCTTCCGAAGCAGCAATGTATCCTGACTCGGTGGTGGATTGAGCAACAACACTTTGCTTAATGCTTTTCCAAGTGATCGCACCACCATTCAGAACAAAAACAAATCCCGTTTGTGATCGAGAATTATCTCGATCAGTCTGGAAGCTAGCATCAGTGTAACGTTTAACAGCTAGCTCTTCTTCCAATCCTCCATATATCAAAAACATATACTTATTTCTTCTCAAGTACTTTAGGATGTTCTTCACAGCTATCTAGTGACTCTCACTAGGATTCTGTTGATATCTGCTTGGCATGCTTAAAGCGTACGATACGTCAGGTCTAGTACATAGTTGGCATACATGATTGAACCAATTGCAGTAGCGTATGGAACCTTTTCCATTCTCTTCTTGTCCTCGTCAGACTGAGGGCACTATTTATTACTCAGTATGGTTCCATGTGACATAGGCAAAGATCCTCTCTTAGAGTCTTGCAAGAAAATGCGTCGAATGACCTTATCAATATATGCATTTTGACTTAAACCTATAAGCCGCTTTGATATATCTCTATAGACCTTTATTCCTAGAATATACACAGCTTCACCAAGATCTTTCATTGCGAAACATATACCTAACCAAGATGTTACGTCTTTTAGCATAGGAATATCGTTTCCAATTAGCAGTATGTCATCTACATACAGAATCAGAAAAGTCACATTGCTCCTACTTGCCTTCTTGTAAACACATGGTTCATCTTCGTTCTTGACAAAACCAGACTCTTTGTGTCAAACCCCAACCGACGGAGGAAACGTTGGGGCGGGACATGGAGACTGTTCATGAGCACATGGTTGACTATGTTGTAATATATTAAATCATCTCATTTCATTTCATAATCCAAATAAACCAAATCCACTATACAAGAAATTTGAAATACAAAATAAGTTCATTTATTAAATTAACTAGGTCCACAACTTAAGTGAAGCAAGCTTGATCAATCTCAAACATTCGTACCTGAAACATGATTAAACCAAGGTCAACTAAAAAGTTGGTGAGTATACATAGGTTTTGACTCTAAATAGTATCATTGTGTTGTGTGTATACAATCCATACATATCATGGTTAATAAGGCAATCATGGAGAGTTACTATTGTCAAACCAAGTTGTATAATCAAACCTTTGTAACTAGCATGCAAATAACCAAATTGTGTTGCCGGTAACAATCACCCTAACTGGGTGGGTTTGTCATACTCGATAGATCTATCATTGTTAACCGTTGGCTTGTGTAGTTAATGATTGCACATGTAAATTGCACAGAAATTGTAATTTGCACACCTAGTACTCAAGCATAAGGCTCAAATTGCACACATGAATGTAGGGTGGAATTGTATTGTGTAGTTTATAAACATTGTATAATTGTACTCATGTTCCACCCCAAAAATATAACTAGTGTAAAAAGGGGCTATGTAAACTCACTTGTATCAAAGATGTAGATAGCATGAGAGAATAGGTAGCAAAGTGATCCTTATAACTCACAAAGTTAACCTATAGTGAAAGTGTATGAACTTGAATTAACATTGTGCATTACGTCTAAAGTAGAGTCTAGGGTTTCAATGGAAGTGGGTGTAGAGACTTTGTACAAAGGTAGTGTCATTTTATGAATAAGGGATGTATGTGAATTGGTAACTGTATTTTAAAAAAAAGCTTGATAAAATGTAAATTCAAAGTATGAATTTTAATGACAATAATAATTGTCTTAGGGTTTAGGTTTAAATAATTTAAATAAATAAGTTCTTTTTATTTATTTATTTTGTTATTAACATAATGTGCCAAAAAGTAGTGTAAATGTGTGTGTATATATATATATATATATATTTAAGGAAATTAATTTAAACCCTAAATGTAATGTTAATGTAAAAAGATTTAAATAAATAAAATTTTTTTGTTTATCTATTTATTATGAAAATAGTATGCTCTTTTAAGAAATATATAAAATGTAAATATATTTATATTTAGAAAAGTTCTATTTGTTTAAATAGGGTTTAAAACCCTAATATAAGTACTTAATAGAAATTAGTTTTTTTATAAAATTTGTTTTATGAAACCTTTTTTTCAAATATGGTAATAGATTTGTAAAAATCTTAACACAAGTTTATCAAATAGGTGTTTTCAAATGCATTGTTTAATAATTTAATTTGAGATAAATTTTTAAATGGTTTTTATATAAGAAAATAATGAGATTTAACAATTTTAATTTCAAATATAGTTATTTTATATTGGAAATATGTTATTTATTGTACTAATCTGATCCAATTGATAATGGGTTTATAAAATAATTTTTTTTGTAAATTAGTTTACTGTTAAAACGATTTTAAAAAAAAAAAGAACACACCACCCGGCTTGAACCCGGGTAGGTTCTGTAACCGCTAGACCAGGGGTCCAACCCTTGTGATGGAACCTGTAAGGCCCCAAACCCGGGAGGCCTCACTCGTTGGATTTACTCATTCACAAACAGTTCTTAGACTTGAATATCAAAATAACGCAGCGAAAAATTTCATTAAAACATAATCATGACATTGTTCAACATGCGGAAGCGTAACATAGTCTATTAAATAAACAAAACATAAGCTAATCATAACGGGATGCCAGTCTTCATATCAGCTGAGTAACTCATCAAGCCGCCCAGCATCACCATCCATCATCATAACCTGCCTTAACCTGAATGTGCATACTAAAAAGTCAGCTACGCTGGTGAGTTCTAGCTTTTCATAAAACCTTAACTTCAAAAATTTTCCAAAATCATATCATTTAACTTCATTAATAAAATCGTACGAAAACATGCAATAACATAACATAACATCATAAACCTAAGTCAACGAACATATCGAATTTGCGCCTTCTCGTAACCGTCAAATTCAAACGTCACATACTAGTGGAATAACCTAAAGATCACCACCACTAGGCCCATCAACATCGTACTGTCCTTCGGGTGAAGAACTCCTAGGGCATGATACTTAGGTTATTCAACACCAAATTCAAGCACGGCATCACAATGATAACAAGTACCAAACTTCAAGCACTGCACCCCGTAAGGCACAAGTACCAAACTTCAAGCACGACTACCCCGTAAGGTAAAGCGTACCAACTTCAAGGATCACGATAATCCCCTTAGTGACCGTCATCACCCCAGTTATACAACAGTTGGCCAGCCACAAAGGCTCCTAAAAGTAAAGGCCCATAACATACTTCCCATACCCATAACCTTCATTCCCTAAAGAATATTGGCAGATTCGTTCGTTTGTGACTTTCGTAAACATTCTATTCTTTTACTTCAAAACTTCAGTTAAAGTATTCGTACGTTTTATTAAAAATCATTCCTTCATTCATAAACACTTCATAAACTTCTTTTGGCAAAATATTTCATAAACACTTCTTTCATAACCCTTCCTTCTAAAACATCGTTCATAAACATCATTTTAAAAAACATCACATACAACATTCATAAACATCGTTTTATAAAATAGTCACATCGTTACGTATAAACACCAGCCCAAAAATATTATTCAAAAAATTTAAAAGAGGGCTTCTAGAACTCATCGGATAAGCTAATCTGGGTTATCCTAAACAAAGGTCCAACAACGTCACTTCCGATCTGAATTGATTAGTTAAATACACATCAGACCAAATCCCGACTCTAACAGTTTAACCATTCTAAACATACTGACTTTACCTAACCAGCCTAATGCATGTGCACTTAGCAAGTGCGCAGGGCCTTGTTCGTGCGTACTTAATAAGTGCGCAGACTTCGTTTCATGCGTACTTGATAAGTACGCAGGCTTTCCTTCATGCGTACTTGATAAGTACGCAGAACCTTCTTCTTGCGTACTTGATAAGTACGCAGAACCTTCTTCTTGCGTACTTGATAAGTACGCAGGAAATGCTTCTTGCGTACTTGATAAGTACGCAGGACCTGCTTCCCCGCAAAAACCCTAACTTTCGCATGCGGATCTGATCACGTCAAGATCCCGAACTTGTTTACATTCAAAACGTTTGCTTTTCGTTTAAGAACTCAAATCTATGTTTTTCTTCCAGTTTAATCCGTAAAAAGTTACCTTTTCATCCAAAACCCGAAATACCCCAAAACGAACAAAAACTCAGATCTAGGCCAGATCGTTACCTTTATCGAGCTTCTGATTCGGAGGTTCTTCTGACGAGCTATGGAGCAACACTTTCCTGAAATCTCGGGTCGATCCGCCAACTTTCTCTCTCTATAGTTTCTCTCTCTAGATGTTGCAAATGAGAGAAAAGGGTGGTGACTTAGGCTATTTATAGGGGAGGCTCCCCTATGTTCGCCCCTTCTAGCACGTCGGCCCATCTGGCCCGACCCGTCATGCCTCGTTCGTTTATTCCGTTCGTTCTCGCATTCTAACCCGTTATTATAACTGTCATTTTATTTTTGGCATGTTACAAGTCTACCCCCCTTACAATAGGTTTCGTCCCCGAAACCTATCATAAGATAAATAGTTGAGGGTAAGACTCCCTCATTTCCGTCTCCATTTCCCAAGTAGATTATGATCCCTTTCGGTGTTTCCATTGAACTTTAACCAATTGAATAATCTTATTACACAAACGCCTCTCCTTTCTGTCTAAGATGGCCACGGGTTCTTCGATGTAGTTAAGGTTGTTGTCGACCTCAATGTAAGTAAGTGGTACGTGAGCCGATTCATCCGAAAAACACTTTCGCAAGTGTGATACATGGAAGGTAGGATGAATCCCACTTAACTCATCAGGCAACTCTAACCGACAAGCTACTTCACAAACCCGTGCTGTTATCCTGAATGGTCCGACAAACCTCGGACTTAACTTTCCTCTCTTCCTAAACCTTATGATTCCCTTCCAGGGTGACACTTTCAACATTACTCTGTCCCCAACATCAAACTCAATAGGCCTTCTTCGTTTATCCGCATAGGATTTCTGACGATCTTGGGCAGCCTTCATTCGTGCTTTGATTTGATCAAACCTTTCCGACGTTTCTCTTATGACTTCAAAACTTCCTAATTCATTCTGTCCAATCTCCCCCTAACAAACAGGGGTCCTGCATCTTCTCCTATACAACATTTCGTAAGGCGGCATGCCTATCGTCGTGTGATGACTATTGTTGTAGAAGAATTCGGCTAACAGCAGATGACTGTCCCAACTGCCGCCGAAATCGATAATACAAGCACGAAGCATATCCTCCAATGTCTGAATGGTCCTTTCGGACTGACCATCTGTTTGTGGGTGGTATGCCGTGCTAACATTGAGTCTCTTGCCTATCGCCTCGTGAAATCTTTTCCAGAACCTCGATGTGAATCGTGTGTCCCGGTCAGATACGATCGTCAAAGGCATCCCATGCCGTGCTACTACTTCGATAATAAATACTTCCGCTAACCTTTCCGACGAGAACGTCTCGCGAATAGGTAGGAAATGAGCACTCTTCGTTAAACGGTCCATAATTACCCAAATGGTGTCATTACCTTTAGTTGTGCGAGGTAGCTTGGTTATGAAGGTCATGGTAATGTGTTCCCACTTCCATTCCGGTATATCAAGTGGTTGAATCTTTCCATACGGTTTCTGGTGTTCAGCCTTTACTTGCAAGCAAGTCAAGCATTTGCTTACGTACTTTGTCACTTCGTGTTTCATTCCAGGCCACCAGTATTCATTCCTCAGATCTTGGTACCTTTTGTTGGTACCGGGGTGGATAGAGTAACAAGACTTATGAGCCTCATCCAGGATTTTGGTTCTAAGCTCGCCACTCATAGGTATCCATACCCGCCCAAAACGCGTCCTAACACCAAGGGTGTTATATTCCAACTTGTCCGGTTGGCCAACCATCCTTTCCTTTTTAATGTTTTCTTCCTTAAGTGCTTCATCTCGAACTCTTTCAATTTCCTTCATCACATCTGATGTTACTACCAACTGGCAAGCTTTCACTCTAATAGGAGCAATCACATCCTTTCGGCTTAAAGCATTAGCCACTACGTTTGCCTTTCCAGGGTGGTATAATTTCACAGTCATAATCTTTCAGAAGTTCCAACCATCGTCTCTGCCTCATAGTAAGCTCTCTTTATTCGAAGAAGTACTTCAACCTTTTGTGGTCGGAGTAAATAGTAAACTTCACCCCGTAGAGGTAGTGCCTCCAGATTTTTAATGCAAATACGACAGCAGCAAGTTCCAAATCATGAGTCGGATTGACTTCGTGAACTTTCAACTGTCGCGACGTATATGCAATCACTCTACCGCGTTGCATCAACACGCACCCTAATCCCTAATCCGAAGCGTCAGAGTATACCACCAAGTCTTCATTGCCCTCGGGAAGGGCCAAGACTGGAGCTTTGGTTAGCTTCTCTTTCAATTCCTTAAACGCATCATCATTGGTCGAACCCCATTCATACTTTACCTCCTTCCGAGTCAACTTTGTCAACGGCGAAGCTATTTTTGAGAAATCCTGGATGAATCTCCGATAGTAGCCTTCCAATCCCAAGAAACTGCGGATTTCAGTTGGCGTCTTAGGAATATTCCATTCCCTTACTGTCATTATCTTTGCTGGGTCAACCATAATGCCGTTCGGGTTAATGACGTGACCTAGGAATTGGACTTCCCTAAGCCAGAACGCACATTTGGAGAACTTAGCATACAACTTTTCCTTCTTCAGAGCTTCCAATACCTCTTTCAAGTTACATGCGTGATCACCCTCATTCTTGGAGTAGATGAGGATATCATCGATGAACACGATTACCGATCGATCCAGCATTGGTCGACAAACTCTATTCATCAAATCCATGAACGTTGCGGGGGCGTTCGTCAATCCAAAAGACATTACGCGGAACTCAAAATGTCCATAATGCATGCGAAATGAAGTTTTCGGTATGTCTTCTTCCCTCACCTTCAACTGATGGTACCTGGACCGAAGGTCGATTTTTGAGAACCAACTTGCGCCTTGCAATTGATCGAAGAGGCCGTCGATCCTTGGTAAAGGATACTTGTTCTTCACCGTGCGTTTGTTCAACTCGCGATAATCAATACACATTCTCATCGAACATTCTTTCTTCTTCACAAACAACACCGGAGCACCCCACGGCGAGATACTCGGTTGGATAAATCCTTTCTCAAGTAACTCGTCTAGTTGTGCCATTAGCTCTTTCATCTCTACTGGTGCTAGTCGATATGGAGCTTTAGCCACGGGCTGGGCATCTGGTACTAAGTCGATTCGGAACTCAATCTCTCTGTTGGGTGGTATCCCAAGCAAGTCCTCTTGAAACACCTCCATGTACTCGCGTACCACGGGTACATCGTCTAGTTCCTTCACTTCCTTACACTTGTCAATCACGTACACCAGATAAGCCTCGCATCCGCGCCTTAGGTAATCTGCTGCCTTGATCATTGAGATGACATTAGGCATCGGGGCGTCACGATCTCCAAAAACCTCGACTTCGCTACCATTCGGAGCCTTGAGTCGGATTATCTTTCGTTTGCATATAATTTTCGCTTCATTGGCAGTTAGCCAATCCATACCTAACACGACATCGAACCCACCCAAAACCATAATAAAAAACCTGACGGAGAATCTATGGCCTTCTATTTTTATCGTGGAATTGTCAACTACATCGGTTACTCTCGCAATCCTACCCTCAGCGGTTTCTAAGCTAAAGGCCCTTTCTAGCATACTAACAGTGTATTTCACTCGTTTACAAAAAGTCACAGATATAAAACTCTTACTGGCACCCAAATAAAATAACACTGAAACAAAAGTGTTGTCAAGGATGAACGTACCTGACGCCACGTCGGGGTCCACCCTGGCCTGGTCTTGCGTCAGCGCGTACGCACAAGTCTTTGCTCGGGGCCTCTCTTCTTTCTTCTCCGGGCCTTTCCCCTTCTCGGCTTCACACATCCTAGACTTGGTGCATTCCTGACTCATATGACCACTCTCCCCACAGTTGTAGCATTTGAAGCCTTGCGGGCAATCGCGGGAGTAGTGCCCGGTCTTGCCGCATTTAAAGCATAGATTTGACCCTAACCGACATTCACCCGCATGTTTTACCCCCACACTTTCTACAGACTGCCGTCTCACCAACCCTGGCCTGTTTGTCCTGAGCCCCAAACAACTTCCCAGCCGATCGCTTAGCGGGAAAACTCAGTTTCTTCTTAGGCTCTTCAATGGCAACGACATTCAGCGCCAGATCATCAAATACCACGCCGCTCAGTTCTACTACCAAATCATAGGTAGTAGGGGCGTTTACCTTAATATAGGTGCGGACCTGGTCCGGCAGCCCTTGAATGTAGCAGGAAATCTTTCTTTCCTCAGTCATGACAAGGTGTGGCACCAGACGTGCCAGTTCATTAAACTGTATGGTGTACTGCCGATGCGTCATGCTCTCGGCCTTAATCCCTAGAAATTCCCTTTCTACCTTTTCGATCTCATTCCTTGGATAGAAATTCTTGATCACCAAAGTTTTCAAATCAGTCCACATCATCGCATCCACAGCCTCGTCCCCCTTGGCCTCACGTACACCTTCCCACCAATGGGATGCTTCCTCTCTCAAGGAGTTAGCAGCAAATTTCATAACTTGATTCGCTCGACACTCGCTCAGATGAATGGTAGCTTCTATACGGATTACCCAATCAAAAGTAGCCACTGCGTCCTTCTTCCCAGTTAGGACCGGCGGGTCGCATGCCTTAAAGGACTTACAGTCGCAACCACGGTTAAGCGGTGCGTTGATTACCTCAGTGTTCGGGGTACCAACCGCCATGTTAGACCCACCCGTCTCACCAGCCTTCTTTAACGCTTCTGCCAACAATCCTAGCAAGGAAACCATCATCAACTCAGTGACATCGCGTGCCAGAGCCGCTCTCACTTCCGGTTCAAAAGTGAATTGTTGTTCTTCGACATGAGTCGGCTCAGTCCCGTGCATACTAACTTCTGGCTCAGTGTGAACACTTCCTTCTTCACTGTACTCTTGGTGTGCAAGGGTCCCGCCGTGCCCACCGTTACGACCACCGGTATGGCCCCCACCACGCCTTCAGTTTCCTCTCCTTGCCATTTAGTTCTATAAGACAAGGAATCCAATGTCATCACGCTAGTTAACAAATAGAATTCAACAAGCACTGTAAGATGTTAATATACACTGGCCATCTTCAATTAACCATTACACTACCTTTCAATTTCTATTTGACCACCTTTGTGATTCCATCAAAACACAAGTCCTTGCCTAACCCTTTCTAAGGTATACTTTATATGTATATATATACTACCTTCATACCTGATGTTGTGGCTCGAGTTACCCGTACTGGCATCCGCTTTCGGTCCCATTCACAGTTTAAGTTTAGACACTGGAAGTGTCCAAATCTCTCAAACTATTGCTCTGATACCAACTTGTAAGGCCCCAAACCTGGGAGGCCTCACTCGTTGGATTTACTCATTCACAAACAGTTTTTAGACTTGAATATCAAAATAACGCAGTGGAAAATTTCATTAAAACATAATTGTGACATTGTTCAACATGCAGAAGCGTAACATAGTCTATTACATAAAAATAACATAAGCTAATCATAACGAGATGCCAGTCTTCATATCAGCCGAGTAACTCATCAAGCCGCCCAGCATCACCATCCATCATCATAACCTACCTTAACCTGAATGTGCATACTAAAAAGTCAGCTACACGGTGAGTTCTAGCTTTTCATAAAACCTTAACTTCAAATATTTGCCAAAAACATATCATTTAACTTCATTAATAAAAGCGTACGAAAACATGCAATAACATAACATAACATCATAAACATAAGTCAACGAACATATCAAATATGCGCCTTCTCGTAACCGTCAAATCCAAACGTCACATACTAGTGGAATAACCTAAAGATCACCACCACTAGGCCCATCAACACCGTACCGTCCTTCGGGTGAAGAACTCTTAGGGCCTGATACTTAGGTTATTCAACACCAAACTTCAAGCACGGCATCACAAGGATGACACGTACCAAACTTCAAGCACTGCACCCCGTAAGGCACAAGTACCAAACTTCAAGCACGACTACCCCGTAAGATAAATCGTACCAACTTCAAGGATCACGATAATCCCCTTAGTGACCGTCATCACCCCAGTTGTACAACAGTTGCCGAGCCACAAAGGCCCCTAAAAGGTAAAGGCCCATAACATATTTTCCATACCCATAACCTTCATTCCCTAAGGAATATTGGCAGATTCGATCGTTTGTGAAGTTCGTAAAAATTCACTTCTTTTACTTCAAAACTTCAGTTAAAGCATTCGTACATTTTATTAAAATCATTCCTTCATTCATAAACACTTCATAAACTTCTTTTGGAAAAATATTTCATAAACACTTCTTTCATAACCCTTCCTTCCAAAACATCGTTCATAAACATCATTTTATAAAACGTCACATACAACATTCATAAACATCGTTTTATAAAATAGTCACATCGTTACGTATGCACACCAGCCCAAAAATATTATTCAAAACATTTAAAAGAGGGCTTCTAGAACTCATCGGATAAGCTAATCTAGGTTATCCTAAACAAAAGTCCAACAACGTCACTTCCAATCTGAATTGATTAGTTAAATACACATCAGACCAAATCCCGACTCTAACAGTTTAACAATTCGAAACATACTGACTTTACCTAACCAGCCTAATGCCTGTGCACTTAGCAAATGCGCAGGGCCTTGTTCTTGCATACATAATAAGTGCGCAGACTTCGTTTCATGCGTACTTGATAAGTACGCAGGCTTTCTTCATGCGTACTTGATAAGTACGCGGGACCTTCTTCTTCCGTACTTGATAAGTACGCAGAACCTTCTTCCTGCGTACTTGATAAGTACGCAAGAAATGCTTCTTACATACTTGATAAGTACTCAGGACCTGCTTTTCCCGCAAAAACCCTAACTTTCGCATGCGGATCTGATCACATCAAGATCCCGAACTTATTTACATTCAAAACGTTTGCTTTTCGTTTAAGAACTCAAATCTATGTTTTTCTTCCAGTTTCATCCGTAAAAACGTTACCTTTTCATCCAAAACCCGAAAAACCCCAAAACGAACAAAAACTCATATCTAGGCCAGATCGTTACCTGTATCGAGCTTCTGATTCGGAGGTTCTTCTCACGAGCTATGGAGCAACACTTTGCTGAAATCTATGGTCGATCCGCCAACTTTTTCTCACTATAGTTTCTCTCTCTAGATGTTGCAAATGAGATAAAAGGGTGGTTACTTAGGCTATTTATAAGGGAGGCTCCCCTATGTTCGCCCCTTCTAGCACGTCGGCCCATCTGGCCCGGCCCGTCATGCCTCGTTCATTTATTCCGTTCATTCTCGCATTCTAACCCGTTATTATAACTGTCGTTTTAGTTTTGGGATGTTACAGAAGCGGTTTGGAAAGCATTTAACAAGCATTTGAAAGGGGGTCGGGTTCAGGGTAGGTTCACGCGCAAAAATAAAGACCTTGTATGTGGGTTTCGATCCAACGCCACTTGGTCCGATGGGGCAGTGTCTTAACCAGTCAGACCAAGTGGTTTCGCTGGTTAGATAGGAACTTAAAAGATTAAATACAATACATGAATCAAATCGAAAACGCATGAACAGGTTGTGAATTCATGGGGGAATTGAGTTCAATGCCCTCTGTCATATGAAATTGACAGAGGGCTTTTGATCTCTGTACAATTACAAATCTAAGGACACAACTCTTACCTGGATTGACTGAGTATCGAGTGTCGTCGGCTAGAAAGTCAGACTCGAGGTTCTTGATGCTTGATTGGAGTCTAGGGACGTATTGCCGATCGAGGGAGTGTTTAGAGAGTTTTAAATGATCTGTGCGAAGGTGCGTGTGGACTCTAATTCATTCAATTCCATCTAAATCACACGATTTGATTACGGTTTGGAAGTGACAGCTGTCGGGATCAAATCACGCGTAATTGGTTTGATCCTGGATGAACTGGGTCGTGTTATAGGTCTAAATAAATCCGAGGATTGATTGGGCATGATTTTCGGATCCCAAACATGTCTAAATCTCTTGATTTGGCAAGGATTGATCACGTTTTGACTCTGCGAAGTCAAATCTTTTAAAACTTGAACTCAGCCGCTTAATTGGTCAAATTGGGATGTTGTTTGGGCCGGGAGATGGTCGATACATGATCCAAACACCATGAACTGTCCATTACAACTAGTTTGGGTCGATGATTATGGTGATGATTTGGAGCCGAAAATGAACTGTTTGACTTTTAAAAGTAAAAGATGGTCCATTGACTTGGGCAGGGTCAAAATTAGGGTAAAAAGGGTCAATTTCATGGGTGGGTTCAATTTGAGAGTCCAATCGTTTAAGGGGTCAAACCAATCTATTAAATTAAATATATATATATATATATATATATATATATGTGTGTGTGTGTGTGTGTGTATATGTAAATTGATTCATGTTTTAAAGGTTTAAGATTATATGTATATACTTATTTATTTTATATATTTTCTTTTATATAAATATATATAAGGGGTGAATTTATAAAGATATTCAATCTTTTAAAATAATGTATAAGAGAGAATTATATGTGTGTGTGTGTGTTTATGTAATAAACCATGGGTTTGTATTTACGAGACCATGAGGTTGACACGTTTGTATAATACAATGCTTTGAACTAGGAACGGAAATTGAAATATTGTTTATTGTATTGAAACAAATACATGGAAAATTCATAAATGTTACACTTTGATTTTCTGGTCAAAGCGAAGATTCCAGCTTCTGGATGCCTGTTTTAATCCATAAATGGATTTGTTTAATTTGCATACCTTATTAGGATTCTCTGTATCTTCAAAACCTTCCGGTTGAACCATATAGACATCTTCAGTAAGATGTCTATTTAGGAACGCGGTTTTGACATCCATTTGCGATATCTTGTAGTCATAATACGCGGCAATGGCAAGCAAGATCCTAATATACTTAAGAATGGCAACTGGCGAGAAGGTTTCATCATAATCAATTCCTTGAGTCTGAGTAAAACCTTTCACTACCAGCCTTGCTTTGAAGGTTTGCACTTTCCCATCCATGTTGATTTTCTTCTTGAAAATCCACTTACTTCCTACGGTCCGACATTCGGAAGGAAGATCAACCATGTCCCATACATGGTTGTCATACATGGATTGGATTTCAGCATCCATGCCTTTAATCCATTTCTTAGAATCAGAATCTAAGATTGCATATTTGTAACTAGTGGGCTCTGCCTGATCAACTATCAGGATGTCGTCAATATGGTGAATCCCGATATAGCGGTCGGGTTCATGACGATCCCTAGCACTTCTGCGAACAGCTTGTGTCAAAGTTGAATCTTGAACATTTCTAGATTCAGTTTCAGCAGTCTCATGCTGAACGGCAGGTTCAGATTGTGGTTCTTGGATCTCATACATATCCACTCGGTTATCTCCAATCCCTCTCGCAAGAAGTTCTTTATCTAAGAAAGTAGCTCTGCGTTTAATGAAAACTCAATTTTCAGCAGGATTATAGAAGTAGTAACCGATTGTTTTAGGGTATCCGACAAAAACAACTTTATCACCACGGGGATTTTGCTTATCCGTAGATTCACTTGTAACATATGGGTTACATCCCCAAACCCTAAGGTAGGACACTTTGGGTTTCTCCCTATACCAAATCTCATAAGGCGTCTTATCCACCTTCTTAGTAGGAGCTAGATTTATGATTCTTGTGGCAGTCTCAAGAGAAAAACTCCAGAAGGAGTGTGGGAGGTTTGTATAACACATCATAGATCGAACCATATCTAATAGAGTTCAATTTCTCCTTTCGGATACACCGTTAAGTTGAGATGTTCCTGGTGGAGTAAGTTGAGAAATGATCCCACATTTCTTTAGATGTTCATCAAACTCTTTAGATGTTCACCACCTCGATCAGATCAAAGCATCTTAATCGTCTTACCAAGCTGTATTTGTACTTCGTTCTGGTATTGTTTGAACATTTCAAATGCTTCATGTTTATGCTTCTTAAGATAAACATAACCATATCTACTAAAGTCATCAGTAAATGTCACGAAGTATCTCTCTCCACTTCTAGACATTGTTCTGAATGGACCACACACATCAGTATGTATATGTCCTAACAGATCCTTAGTCCTTTGACCGATACCGGAAAAAGGAGCCTTGGTTAGCTTTCCACTTAAACATGACTCGCAATCATCAAATGACTCTTGACCAGTAGAATTCAGAATTCCGGCGGTCTGGAGTTTCTTCATGCGATTCTTATTTATGTGTCCAAGCCTACAATGCCATAGATACGTATCATTGAAATCATATTTCGTACGTTTGGATGAGATATTAAATAGAACAGTATTATCATGGACTTCTATCTCATAGATTCCATTATGAGGCTTTGCAAAAAAATAAAATAAACCATTCAAATATATATAAATGAAATCATTATCAAAAGCATAATTAAATCCTTGTTCTCGCAAATCGGATACTGAAACAAAATTCCTAGTCAAATTAGGAATGAAATAAACATTGTTCAAAACAAGTTCTAAACCAGAAGGAAGTAAAAGAGTGTACTCTCACAGTCTTCACAACAACCTTTTGCCCATTTCCCACATGGAGCTCCAGGTCGCCTTGCTTCAGTTTCCTAATCTTCTTTAGTCCCTGCAAATCATTACAAATGTGATAACCACATCCAGTGTCAAACACCCAAGATTTTCTAGACAAAGAGAAGATCTCGATAATAAACATACCTGAGGATTGTCCTCCAGCAGACTTCTTCTGCTTCAACTCGGCCAGATACTTTGGGCAGTTCCTCCTCTGTGTCCGACTTCATCACAATGAAAACACTTGACATTCTTTAGAGGTTTCTTGGAAACAGCTTTGCCTTTGCCCTTGCTCTTGAAGCTTTTCTTCCCTTTTCCCTTGTCTTTAGATTTCTTGACTCGACCCTCCTTGATCATTAGCACGGGACCAGACTTAGCAGGAGCTGGTATGTTCATCTCAGCAGTTTTAGCATCATATGCAACTCCGGGATGGTCTTGTTCCAAGCATTCATATTGTAATTCAATGTGAATTGATCATATGATTTTGGCAGCGAGTTGAGGATTATATCCCCGGCCAATTCATTGCTTAAAGGAGAATCAAGACATGCTAGATGATTGATGTGTTGTGTTTTAAATATATAAAAATATATTTTTAGGATGGTTTCACGAGATCAGGTTTTAAATTTATAAAATGATAATTACTTTAACTTAAAACACACACAGTAGGCAAGTGTACCTATCGCAGCGTAATATAGTTTAGGTAAGAACCAAGTATCGAACCAATGGACACGGTCGAGTTCCAATACTCAACTTTTGTTATCGTTTAGCCGGTTTAATTAGTAAGTGGGTTTTGTGTGCTTGTGAAGCAGAAAAGTAAATGACAGAAAAATAAATGACAGTAAAGTAAATAACAGAAAAGTAAAAACGTGCGTAAAGTGTGTAACAGAAATGTAACGAACAGAATAGTAAATAACAGGAAAGTAAATATGTCGGAAATGATCAGGTAACGAATAGTATTGCTTTGGGCTTCGAATCCGCTTGGTACATGATAATGTTAAGTTGACTAATCTAGTGACATGACTACTACAAACGTGTGACCCGGGTCACCGCTAGAGCCTCGTCCTCACGACATTTGATTTGCAAATTTAAAAGCTTTAACAAGTGGCAGTGCCTCACGTTAAGGACAACAATTACCCTCAACCCTTCGAATGATCATCTTTGGGTTGGTTTAACACATCGAACGTAAAATGCTTTGTATTAGAGTTAAATAGGTGATTATATTTTGCTCACCGGGAGGCGGTGTAACAATGGGACCAAGTATAAAGACGTATCGTTCCCAACATGAGTTCACCAATTCTTGGTCGCATAATAAGTTTGTATAAAGACGTTCGACCTACTAGTGTTGACCAAGTCTTGGCTTATCAATCTCTGCTTGTATAAAGACGTACAAGTTTCAAAATAAGTTTGATTAAAAAGGTTTTATGATCTTACACTTTAAAATCAAGAACACTCACAAATATAAAGACGGATTTAGACAATAATAAAAGTCCACCGAAATGGTGGTTTGTAAGGACAAATAGTTAAAGACATAAACACATCACTTGGATTAATACGTTAAACATTAACATGCACCAAACTTCATCTTCACCCTAGCAATACAAAGAGTCTAGTCACGAATGGCCATACTAACTAGCATAACGCTGAGTTCGTAGGCTCCCCTATTGCGGAACAAGGAGGAAGAGCCCCTCTACTCACTACTACTGCACTCTAACTACGAAATAAGCTTTCTCTGGTGTGTTCTTGGGGTGTGTAAGGGATGCCACAATGAAGAACTCAAGGCATCTATTTATAGGCCTCAAAATGAGCAATGCACGGTCGTGCATTGGATTGCACGGCCATGCAAACACCTCGGGAATCAAACAGGGTACAAGTGACAGTGTACCGGAGCCTGGGGAGGCTGGACAGGGAATGCACGACCATGCATGGCATTGCACGGCCGTGCAATGCCCTGCCAGCTCCCCAGCTTCGTCTTTTAGCTGCTTGTTGATTTGGCTTGACCTGGTTTTACTTCTTGGGGGTCAATGCTCGGGTTTGGTCCTCCAAAAGCTTGATTTCTTCATGTTTTAAGCTGGTTTTTGCTTTGTTTGACTTGGTTTGACCTGGTTTTTTGCACCGAATAACCTGCAATTGTGAAATATTAATGCATTAAGTATCATTTGCAAGGCTTTTGTTTGATTAGTACCATAATATGGGGATTATTATGCATGCAAAACATGTATAATTTAGGGCATATCAATGATCAATGTATCCCTTCATCTTCAGATCATGAGTACTGACTGAAGAACCTTCTTGCATACGACAGCTTATTAGTGATCTTATCACTTCGAAGCGTTCATGACGGCCCTGCTGCTGGAACATTTCCTGCAGCTGCTTAATCATATCGTATGTAGGCATGTCCACCAGATTCTTTTGAAGTTCTGGTATCATGGACGCCAGCATCAAGCAAGAGACCTTGATAGAGTCATCAACATGCTTATCCCAAGTCTTATGGGCTTGGCCCGTAGTAACAGCTGGTTCTTTCGTGATTGGTCCTCAAGAACATACAGTTTGTTCTCAGCCTCGATAACAATTGTCAAGTTACGGTACCAGTCCATGAAGTTGGAGTTGTCAAGCTTATCCTTCTCAAGGATAGATTTCAGGGAGAATGAGGAATTTGTATTAGATTCGTTAGACATCTACAAAATTCAAAAATAAATTTTTTTAGTATTTTCATGCATAATTTCCTAATCAGAATTTTATGACCCAATTGCAAAATAATATAATTAGGAATGAGATCTCGGTTCCCCATGTCACAGTGAATGGCTGAGCACTCTTCACTGGCATAGCTAGACAGGTAGGTAACGATTACTAATTGTATCAACTATACAACTCTCGGTTTGAGGGGCATGACGAGCAATGTCAAGCTTTGGATACGTTTCCCTCAACTACGCCCGCTTAAACGAGTTAAGTGATTTTTGTCCTTCAATTGTAACTGTAGACCCGGCCTAAGTGACTCAGGAATCGCGGTTCTACCTTCAACTAAAACCGTAGGTCCGGATGCAGGGTAATTCACTAACACCGGGGGTTCGGATAAATTAGTTGAAGTGTTATAATTAAGGGTGGCGCAGAAAAAGGGAAAACACCACATAATAGTAATCAAGTTTCAAAAGTGTTCCAATTAGGTCACTCACAATAGTATACCCGATGGTGTATACCGTGTAAAATGAATATTGAGTAACCTAATTGGAACACTTTTGAAACTTGATTACTATTCTACAAAGTTACCCCTGCAGAAAAATCGATTTTATATATTGGGATTTCTTTAATGTTTTTAAATATTACCGTTTCGGATCAAAACATTTTGGTCGACAAGTAGCATGATACAAGTCGCGCAATTTTAGTAAACTGATTTTATTAATTATTAGTTCGTGAAACGCTTTCAACACTCGACACGATCCAATTTCAAATACCCTATTAATCTAAATTGGTCATTCGTCGCGAACTGATTTTAAACTAATCAACTCTTTAATTAATTTAAAATTGTTTTAAATAAAACTATTAAATTTAAAACTTGTTTTTACTTTTAAATAAAACACCCTTTTATTTAACTACCTTTCCGGGAAAATTAAAAAATTTAATAATCTCGTCGTTTTAAATTGTGTCAAAAGTTTTATTAAAAAATTTTGCGGTTTAATTATTATCCTAAATAATTATATCACAACCGCAAAATAAATAAAACACAGAATCGAGCAACTAGGAAAAATTGTCCGGTTTCGTTCGAGCCATCAAACGAATAACCGGACTGGTCTAAGGGATAACAAAATCACAAATCTACTATCTCCCACTTAGTCCAAGATCTTCATCTTTAATCCTGTCATTTTCTGCCTTGGTCTTCTAGTCTTCGTCTCTTTAGAAATACAATTTTTTTTATTTACAAATACACTAAAAATAAATAAATAAAAGTAAACCTAACTATTACATCAGGGTTCCAAATAACCCATAAAAATACAAAGAGAAACAACCAATCAACAAACAATACAACCACAGGTCTCTAGTGCTCGATTCATTCAACACAATCACAACAAACGAAAAAGGCTCGATCTTTTTTCAAACAAAAGTTTTGACAAATAAAATAATAGATCGATTTAAAAAAAATAAATATGTCTAAACGCGCATAAAGGTGGCTCTGATACCACTGTTGGGAATCAAGATACCAGTTTTAACTTTTAAAACAATAAATATTTAAACCTTTTAAATAAATAAATCAGATGTATTTAGCAGAAGCTATTTAATAGTATCATTACCAGATTAGATCTGGATTCCTTTCAGTGATCCGATTCCACGCGTATAAACAATATTAAATAACCAATCATAGGGTGTTTAGATTTATACCTTTGGTGATAACTAGATCTGAAACACCTCAGTACAACGAACGTCACGGTAGATGACACGTACACAAAATCTTGCAACAAAACGTCACACGAGATGCGCAAGGATGAGCCGACCACGATGATGGCGTGTGACGGCGGCGGCGGTGGTCCGGTGCGGCGGCGGACGGCGACTCGACGGTGGTGGGGTCGGCCGGATCTCGAAGGAGAGGGAGAGGGGATCGCCGATTTGGGGTTGGGGGTGATTAGGGTTTAGGTTTAACTATAATGTTGAGTTATATCTATAAGCATTACAGTTACACTCTAGTCTCCTATGGTATTAACAGTTAATACCCACTAATAATTAACTATTTAATTATTAACATTTTCTATTTTACTAATTACGTAAAATCTAATCTTTTAAATGTTTAACATATTTAAACATTTAATCCCCATAATTAATCAATCACATAATTAATTATCTCAATCTCCAATAAATATTTCTTTAAATATTTATTCACCATTTAATATAACCGTCTTTCATGAATAATATTTAACCAATTAAATATTATATAATTATTCGTTGCCTAAGGTGTAACTCTTTGGATCGTACCTCAATAGTAATGTTGACTTAATTGACGATCGGACATTATATATCCAACACTAGCAGTATTAGAGTAGTAGTAGTGAGTAGAGGGGCTCTTCCTCCTTGTTCCACAATAGGAGAACCTACGAAACTTAGTGTTACGCTAGTTAGTATGGCCATTCGTGGCTAAACACTTTGTATTGCTAGGGTGAAGATGAAGTTTGGTGCATGTTAATGTTTGACGTATTAATCTAGTGGTATGTTTATGTCTTTAATTATTCGCTCTTAAAACCACCATTTGGTGGGCTTTTCCTATTGTCTAAATCCGTCTTTATATATGTGAGTGTTCTTGATTTTAAAGTGTAAGATGGTAAAACCTTTTAATCAAACTTCTTTTAATACTTGTACGTCTTTATACAAGTAGAAATTGATAAGTCAAGGCTTGGTCAGCACTAGTAAGGGCGTACGTATTTATACGAACTTATTATGCGACCAAGAATTGGTGAACTCATGTTAGAAACGGTACATCTTTATACTCGGTCACATTGTTACACCGTCTCCCGGTGAGCAAAATATAATCACCTATTTAACAATAATATTAAGCTTTTAAGTTTGATGTCCTAAACCAACTTGGAGATAACACCAAAGAGTTGAAGGTAAATGTTGTCCCTAGCGGGAGGCACTACTATTTTAATTTAAAGATTTTAATTCGTGAATCAAATGTCGTGAGGACGAGGCTCTAGCGCTGACCCGGGTCACAAGTTTGTAGTAGTCATACCACTGAATTAGTCAACTTAACATTATCACGTACTAAGCGGACTCGAAGCTCAAAGCAATACTCTTTGTGACTTGATCATTTCCGAGATATTTACTTTTCTGCTATTTACTATTTTGTTCGTTACATTTCTATTACACACATCACGCACGTTTTTACTTTTATGTTATTTACTTTACCATCATTTACTTTTCTGTCATTTACTTATCTGCTTCACAAGCACACAAAACTCACCCACTAATTAATCCGGCTAAACGATAACAAAAGTTGTGTATTGGAACTCGACCGTGTCCATTGATTCGATACTTGGTTCTTACCTAAACTATATTACGCTGCGATAGGTACACTTGCCTATTGTGTGTGTTTTTAAGTTAAAGTAATTATCATTTTATAAATTTAAAACCTGATCTCGTGAAACCATCTCAAAAATATATTTATTATATATTTTTATATATCACACCCCACGCTATCAATAATCAAAGAAGCAAATGATGATAAAAGGGCAGCTATAAATTAATAACATGGTTTTTAAACTCAAGGTGTTCACCCTTAGAAACCAACAAAACCATCCTAACCAAAGTAAGTAAGTCGGTTTGATATCCAAATGGTTCAGTTTTCACGGTTTAACGGTCCAATCTTATTTGAAACTTGAAACAAGTCGTGTAAACTGAACCGGTTGTTTGATCTTTATTATTTATTTATATATTTTTATTTTTAGAATATGTGGTTATCTTTTCATGAAACATCTTTTTTTAAATTTTAATACAAACTGATAATTTTGTTGGAAGGTATGTTTCAGCCCAGCAGTGGACATTAACCCTTTTTGGAGGCCACCTGAGTTCAAGAGGGCAGGGACTTATCTCATTTTTTTTAGTAGCGGTTCCAGTGTACGCTCCCTATGAGAGTCAAACCCAAGACCCTCCCTGGAGGAAACGGCAGCGACTGAGTCTAACCGAAAACCCCCAAGAAAACAATTTGGTTTAGCTGCCAAAAACCAAACCGGTAAAACTGGCCCGTCCACTCAGCCTACCCAACAACCTGACCAGCTTGATTTGTCGTTTCCCAAAACCGTAGTTTTATCCTAATTTTTTTTGTAAAACCAATCAAACCTAACCATGAAAATCCTAATTCTATAAGTGCTTACAAACAAATCCCCCACAGAACTAAGATTATAATTAATTTGTATGCTTTTACCCATTTTTATAGAATTTCTACTTCAACTGAACGCAACTACAACTCCATAAGCCACCATTTGACAGTTTCGGCATGATTTAAAGAATTTCTCAACCTGACATCAAACTACTATGATGCACAAACATTTGATGACTTGAGTTGTTACAAAAACAACAATATAAGATCCTAAAAAATCATGCTACAGCAGTCTAATAAAGTCATTGCAACAAAACACATTTTAATCCACAACTATTAAACATCATATATGTTCTTACCCTTGATGAATTTCGCCTTGAATTCCATTCTTGTTCCTAGAAAACAGCTTTTCAAAACCGTTCTTGCTTTTCGAATGACCACCAAAATGATTTGATGAAACAGCAGATGAAGTTGATGAAGAAGATGAAGATGGTGACACATCATTATCACCATTCAATAATAAACTCGAATTGTTTTCAGCTTGTTTTGAAGGAATTATAGTCTTTTTAGGCATGAACGTATCGTTTGAATGCAACTTCCATAGCTCGCCACCTGTTTTTGCGACAGATGAATTTCCAGAAAGACCAGGTAGATTTGCAGTGTCGATCAGGAAGTCTTCAAGCGTCGCTAAAGATTCCAACTGTCTAGCAAGTGATGATATTGTCTTTTGACACTCAGATAGTCTATCAGCCGCTGCTACCTCAAGATTCTGTAAATAAATCATTAATTTGTTAAATATAACATTATTTTCCTCAAACAACTAAATGTTAGAAGTAAGCTTATTCCATTAACAATTTCATTCAAAAGCGGCAAAACAAGTGGTCTGGTCAAGTAAGCTAATGGGCTAACGCGTCATACTAATCGTTTCAAAAAGGTATTAGTTTGGCTCGGGTCAAAACCGGTTCTGATCAAGATGGGCTCGGGCTGAAACGGGTTGTTTCAACATCAAAAGTAATCAATGCAAAAGATTATGAATACAAATGTAATGTAAGAAATTGTACCTGTTTCACTTTCAATTCTTCATTTGATTTAGCAACCATTTGAAGTTTGACTTCTTCTGTTTTATCCACAAGTTCCTTTTCCAATTGCTCACATTTAGTTTTCATTTCAGATGTAAAACACCTTTCCTTTTTAACATCTGCCTTTATCGACTCGACTTCTGTAGACATGATCCGGGCGTTCTTTTCCATATTAACAACTTGAGACTCGAGCGTCTCCTTTGACTCGTTGACCATGGTCAACTCCTTTCGTAAGCCAACCATTTGAGACTTGAGTGTCTCCTTTGATGCATTGACTATGGTCAACTCCTTTTGTAGGTCAACAATTTGACGCTTGGTATCAGCAAGTTCAGCATTTGAGAAAGCAAGCAATTCTTTAGTTGAATTTAAAGCATTCTCCAGTTCACATTTTTCAGCTTCTAATTTCTCTAATTTTTCTTGCAGCTCACACACCCGCACTTCAAGCTCGGTTTTCATGGAATTATCTTCAGTTTCAGAATTACAACGAGGGGTTTCGTTCTGACCTTCTGATAATGAAGCAATCCGCTCCATTTCCAAGAAATCATCCATAATATTATTAATTTCATAACAAGATGTTACATTTTTAGCCACAGATTTCCCACTTTTGAATTGATCAAGCTCAACCATTAATGCCAATGCCCATGAATCTGAACACCCTTGTTCATTTTCAATATGCTCCAAATTATTCATTTTGAACGAGTCAACCGACTGACTGTCCGTAAGAGAATCAACATAAGATGAAGAAATCGAAACTGCTTTATGACTATCATTAACTGGAGGCAATTTACGAGTCAATGACTGTAACTTCCTGCACTCAGCTTCAAGTTTTGCCACTTTCTTAATGCTTTCCAACTGTTGTTTACTAGCAGTTTCTGCTGCTTGTGTGCTCAAATCTCTCTCAATCGTCCGGATTTCCAATTCTTCTGACTGGGCATTAAGCTCAAACTTGAGGATCGAGTTTTCTTTCTCTAAATTTTCAAGTTTTAGAAGGATTTTTGGATCAATAGCTGGTGAAATTTCAGGTTTATTGACCTGTAATTTTGCCTGAAGATTACAAATCTGGATTTCAAAATCCTTTTTGGTTGAATCCCATTTTTGTGTTCTCTCCTCTATAATCTCATTAACCTTTTGCTCGTGTTCTTCCTTTGCTAGCCTTAGCTGTTTAACACATTCCTTAAGAGCACCATCCAAGTGATCAGTTCTAACTTCAAGAGCCAAATTCTGCTGCAAGGCTGCCTCAAGTTCTTGTTTTAGTTTTGTAACTTCACTTTCTGCCTTTTCCCAACCTAAATTAACAAGATTTTAAAAATGTTAGTATGTGTTTCAGAAGTGATTATATGATATTAATCAATCAAAATCAGAAAATAAGGTGTATGAAACTGATTATTATTCAAAAAGTATTACTTGACCTCTACGTAATCGAGTAATTAGAAGTAAAATATGTTAACCAAAGATCAAGAACCAATTTATGGTGATTTTAAATTGCAATAATTAGATAATCAGGTGTATGAAACTGATTATTATCCAAAAAATGATTCCTTGACCTCTAAGTAATCAAATAACTAGAAGTAAAATAAGTTTTCCCAAAGATCAAGAACCAATCATGATGATCTCAAATTGCAATAATCAATTAAACAGTTCCAATAGTACCTGCAACAGCTTCTTCTGCAACTTTAGCATGCTGCTTAACTAAATCCTCTTTAGCACCAACATTAACAAGAGCTGCAGACAACTTGTCTGTCAAACTCTTAAAACTGTCATTAACCTCCGAATTATCCGTCGATACTTTTGAGGTGACTTCCGGTGACTGCGAATGGTTCATCGATTTCCTCGAACTCCCCTGCTCAGCCTAAAATTGAAGATGACAGGGTGTTTGGGATTACTTATTAACCTACTTATTAACTTATTAACTTTTTTTAAAAGTTAATAAGTTAAAAGTTTGTTTGGATAAATCAAAATGAGATGGAAATATAAAAGAAATAAGTAGTTTTTGAAAAGTAAGTCCCACTTACTTTTCAAAACTACTTATTAACTTTTTGGAAAAGTTAATAAGTAGTTTTGAGAAGTAATCCAAACACCAATACCATAACTTGTTCACAAAATTCATAAATTTTAACTAATTGCCATACAAATTGAATCGAATTGGTACCTTCTCATCAGAGTTGCTCTCTGAATGTGATGATATCGATGTAGAACTCTCGGTCTCACCAGGACTCCGGTCAGAGGACTTCCTCTTCCACAACCAACTCTTCTTCTCCATCTCTAATCTCACTCAAACCCTAAATTTGACACCAGATTCACAGTTCCTAAATTAAACACATCATGACGAATTGAAAGCAAATAAGATCTAACTGAACATAAACAAATCAAACGTAACGTGTACCGGAAGCAACTATTAAATTAAAAGATAAGAAATGAAAGTTTCCGTACGAACACAGAAGAGATCTGAATCGATAAATACCTTTGACCGGAGACCTGGAAGATGAAATTTAAGTTGAAACCGAGCAGGAAGCAGCAGCGCGAAGCAATAGGATAAGCTGGTAATGGTTTTTAAAGCTTGTGGTAGCAGCATCCATGGCGGATTGGTGGATATAACATGAGGCAGAGATTAGAGCATGTGATGGTAGGGTGAGTATCGAGGCTTTTTGAATGAATTTGATTATTAATTTAAAATAATAATTTGGGGGTTTGAAATTAGGGTTTTAACGCCATTCCCGCCCATGAGTCGCATTGCAGACGCTCCCCGAGCTTTTGGGCAGTGGAAGGCTGATTTTGTCTGACACTGACAACGCTGGGGGTTGGATTGTTGGAACAGAGTGGATTAGGTTTCCATCTGGGCGTTGACCATAGTCAACAGATAGAAGTATCCTAGAAAAAAAAATAATTTAAATTTCTGTATTTTTTTATTTTATATATATATATATATATATATATATCTTTTTTAATAAGAGAATAGAGTTTATTGAATATAGTGATAGTGAGTATGTAAACCAGCCGAGCTGAGTCGAGCTAGGATGGGTTTAAGCTCAGCTAGTGAAAAGTTCGAGTCAAGTTAAAACACTTAACGAGCTGAAAAGTTGAGCTCGACTCGGCTCGTTTTCAACCGAGCTTTTTTTAATCTTTTTTCGAGCGACTACGAGTCGCGAGCATCTCATTCAAATTTTATATTTTTTATGTCAATAATGGCTAATTAGTAATTTATAGCGACTAATAAAATGTTTGAATTTCTAATATGGTGGTGGCTATAATGTGTTACAACTCATATGATTTAAACTACTAACTAAAATTATTAAATATTTTAATTTTATAGCATTTAAGGTTTGAAGTTGAAATCTAGGACCACTTATCCAAATAATCAATTTATTTCTTTATTTTATCTTAACAAAATCATATCTATTTAAATCTTATTTTTGTAAAATTCTGATGTGGTATTGACACGTTTTTACTAAATAAACATAAATAAATAGACAAAATATACATATTTGGTGAGCTTATTTTTATCTTACATAAAATAAATAAATATAAAGTGTCATTTAAATTAAGTTTTTTTTTTCTTGTTGTTACTTTGAAAATAGCTACTTTATTTTGAACGGCATAAAGTTAGTTGCGACGACGACGATGACGGTGATGTTTTAGACCCTTTGTCTATCTTAGATGTGCATTCATCAAAAGCAACTTTTAGAGTTGGTCTAGACTAATCTTTGTAAGACACGATTTTATTATGTGGCTCTTATAATCATTTATCTAATTATTAAATGATCAATTGATTTATTTATTTATTTATTAACCTATGTCTAGTAATTAGTTGATGAGCCTAATTACTGTTAAATGGTCATTAATGGGTTTCCCCTTGGATGTACATATATAAAATTAGATAATTAGGGGGAATTGACTAATCAATCAATTAGTACTAACATCAAATTCGTCCCTCTCTCTCTTCCATAACCGTGAGTTCTTACGAACTCACATTAGCCATCCTAACCGTACACCCTAAACGGGAACCCGATATTCCTAGCGGATCATGACATCTTCCCTCTCAGCGATTAGCTTATCAGGTATGATTTACATTATTATTTTCCCTTATTATGTTCAAAAACTGATCAACAATCTGTAGTCTAGGCCGTTGTGGGACAACAAACAAAACAGAGTAAGAGTAGTGGATATTTTACACCCTTTGTCTACCTGAGATTATATACGAGTTTCCTCTACCATCAGTTCATGAACAACTAAATCAATGTAATTCTAAATCATAAATAATGCCATCAAAAATTGAACCAACCGATGCACTTCTATGTAGGGTCAAATAACATTAATCTCAACACATTATGTAAGACCCAATTGATCCCATAAATCAGAAATAACAACATAAAAATCTTGAGTACTCATAGTATTCCGTTGGAGGGCTTGAATATCATATTCCAACAGGTACTGTTTAGCAAAGTTGGGCTGAGTGTAAAGTCTATTCAAGTGGTCCCAAGCTTCTTTTGTCGTATCACACTTAGCCAATTGACTGAATTACAGAAATGTTAATCCAAGTGATAATCTTAGAGTTGTCAGTTACCACGCATTAAGTAACGTTGCTCAATTAGCAACTTTCTTATCTACCAGTTTACCTTTTATACTAGTAACATAACCCACATATGTTTCCCACGTAAAAAAAATTCTTCATTACATAACTCTAGTAGCCATAGTTCTTACCATGAAGATGGGTACTGATAGATTAAGAGAATCATCATTTCCATTTATATTGCCAATAAAATACCCAGAAGCAAAACACGAACGAGAACAATAATCCAACAAAAAAATACGAGCTAAGCAGCGAAATCAAATATGAACAAACGAGAACAACAATAATCCAACAACAAATAAGAACTAAGCAACGGAGTCAAACACCAACGAACGAGAACAACAATCCAACAACAAATACAAACTAAGCAGCGGAATCAAATACCGACAAAAGTGAAACATGTATTAAATAGAGCTCTGCTATCAAGATAATTAATAACAATATAGAGACAAAACGGCTAGGGTTTTATTATTAATGAAAAGTATTATCACAAGGAAATGGAAAACAAGACTACAAATAGAAAAGCTATCTAGAATTAACCTAGCTAAAAGACTAAACAAAAGCCCAATACAAAAAGAGTCTAAAATATAACTTGTTATGCTAACAATATATTTATGTTATAGTCATGATCAAATGGATGTCAACCATAATTTTTGATAACTAGAGTTGAATCAATCATGCGGTTGGTGAAACAGACCACTTAATTGCAATTTATGCTCAAAGAAGCGTACTAAGTGAATTCGGGTTAACCTTAGGCGTTGAAGTTATATTGCCCAAGAACTAGCCATATGGGAGGCTAAGGCAAGTGCCCCAAGTTTCCAATATATACTGAGATGCCCATTTCAAGTGTTTAAATATTTTGATGTGAATAGTGTGTTGAATCCAGTAATATGTTAATATTTTTTTAAACCATGTAAGTAATTGTGGCCACGATCTTAAAAAAAAGGTCTTAAGAACTTCTATTCTCACATACGTGGTTAGTTAAGAACTTTTAAATGTATTAAAATGCAAGAATTTTACTCTTATTAAAAAGGACAAAGATCGTCATAATATTTAAAAACCATAATTTGAAAGTATGTATTATTATCGGAAAATAAGTCATAGTTTGGATTCCAATTTGCGTTTTCTTTTTTATCTAGCTAACATAATATTTATTGATTAACGAAGGCGACAGCAGACAATGACGTGAATTTTTGGGACAGAAAGGGAACGGGTCCATCTACTTCAAAGGAGCATGGAGTGAGAAGTTTGACCCGTCATGGACACAAGAACCCGTCTTCCACCTCCTCGATGGAAGGGAAACAAAGTTAAAAGTTCCATTCATGATCAGCATGAAAAAACAATTTGTGCTTGAATATGAAGGGTCATCCCTATTTACAAGGTGAAAATAAACGACAGTTCACAAGCAATCAGTTTAATTAAGAAAATGAATTTGTTTAAAGCTTTGGGGCCTAACCCATATGGTAGGTTTAAACCTACCAAAACTGGTTGCTTTTAATCAGGGCCAAACGAGTTCTAAACTTGTAATTAAAACAGATTCGGGTTGAATTTTGAATGCCAAAATTACTAAAATATAACCAGAAATTGTTCAAAATGGGGCAATATATAAACCAACCCATATGCAACAATTACCAAAATTTTAACACAAACTTGTAATAAACAAATTTTGAACAACAAAGCCTAGGTTCATTACAAACAAACAACATAAGTTTAGTTTCCATTAGAGTTGTCTTGTGTTCCATCACGTTCATTGAACATCTGAAGTGCAGTCCTTAAAGCCCCGTAAATCTCCTCCGGCATGTCATCTCCAGGATTTATTCTTGTTACTCCGGGCGGCAATTCTGAACTAATGTCTTCCATCATGCTTGACAAATCAATAGATTCACTCATACCGGGCGGGAACCCCGGAAAAGGCCCCCCATTTGAATAACTCCATGAACTTGAACTCTGTTACCAAATTATAAAGGGTATTTTCGTCAAATGTATGCCATAAAACAAACAGAAGATCTGATTAGAATTTAATTTTTATAATTAATTTTAATTTACCCGGCCCCGTTCAGCTCTCTGATACTCTTCTCTGAGTTTCTGCTCAGCCGCCTACACATATTGACAGTAAAATAAACCTCGTATTTGTTCAAAAATAATAATAAAAATAAAGCTCGTACGGGACCGTGAAAAGTAAAAAACAAAAAGATGAACTAACCTGAATATTTCCTCTTACAGATTCATTATTTGGATCCAACAGCAAAGCTGCATAAATTTAAAATACAGACTTGTCAACAAGTTCATTTTGATGAAAATGCATGTCTATTGTTGAAAAAATGATAAATCCTTTGAAAGAATAATAATGATAAAAAAAAGCAAATATAATTTTATAAAATACGTACATACCTTTTCTAAACCCTTTATTGATGGCGTCCCTGTAATTTCCTTGAGCATAATAACTAAACCCTAGACGGCTGTAAGCCTTGCTGTAGTTTGGATCGATTTCAATTGCTTTATGGCAGTCATGGATTGCTTCTCTATGCTGATTGTTCTGTGTGTAGGCAGCCGCCCTGGAAAAAGTACCCATTCACCATAAGATAATTAAAAATATTACTTTCAGAGGATAAAAACGTCAAAAATAAATAAATAATAATAGTAAAAATCTCCACTAATGTGAGTAAATAAGTCACCTGTTACAATAATAAACAGCATTATCATCACAAAGTGCTATAGCAACAGTGTAAAGCTCAATTGCATCCGAGTAGGTCTTCGATTGCATAGCCTTGTTACCTACATGAAAACATGTAGTTGATTTAAATTTTATTTTCCATATTCTACTTTTGTTCTTAACTATTTTATTTAATGTTTTAGTTTATGGAATTTAAACTGTGATATAAGTTTGTCAATGCATATACAAAAGGTAAGATTCAAGTTGAGATATGGATTGTATGGAGATGCACATGCAAGACATAATAATCAAAAGTTGATAAAGATTGACTAAAAGTTACCTTGTAATTTGAAGGTGTCAGCCAAGTTTTTAAGATCAACTTCCTCACGTCCGGATTTTTTCATTTCCTTAGATCAAAGAAGTGTAGAGTACACATCAAAAGATACAAGTGAAACAATATTACAGTGATAAATCTCATCAAAGTAAATAATAATAATAATAATTACTATTACTATTACTATTATTATCATAACAGTTATAATAATACTAACAAATATGTCTAACTCCTTCAGGACTGCTCATTATATCATGAAGTGTAGAATGTGGAATCCAATTAATTATAAACAATTATGATAAAATTTAAGGTATGATGATTTGACTGAACAGAGCATCTTGATATGAAGTTCTTTTTTTGTCTTCCAGAAATGCCTTTTTTGTAAAAGTTCGTAAATTGTGTGTATGGATCAGAATTACACTAGAAGTAGTCATTTCATTCAATGAATATGAGTTCAACTTTGACTTTCAAATAGGAAGAGACACCTTCGAACTTCAAAACTAGCATGACTTTTCCCTTCCAATCATAAAGAAATATTATATAATTATATAAATTTAATAAACTGTTAACGATAAAGACAACATAATATGTTTCAAGAAGGCCAAAAAAAAAGAAAAACAGAAAAAAAAAATAAAAAAATCAGCAACTGGTGGTGTATAAAACAAAAACATGAGAGATTACCAATCCATCATAAAAGAATTTCAATTTGACATTATAACTTTTGTTCTTAGCTTTGATAATTTAATAGATAAGAGAATTTAACTCAATATGCAAAACTTCTTCATATAGCACACACAGAGATTAAGAAAGCTGTTATTGTATATATATGCAAATCATGGCATATCTTATGAATATAAATAATCTACAAGAACTGAAATTCATTTTCTAAGAAAGCCAACATTCCAACCGTGGTAATATTAACTTGACAAAAGATTTAATATTAGTATAATACCATCAAAGCATTGTGAAAAAACTGTGTAGCTCTATCGAGTGCCTTTTCATCATCTCCATTGGATGTAGTCCCAAAATAATGAACCTTTTCAAGGGCACCAAAAAACTGACCAAAGAGTTCATCCTCACTTACACCTGTCAATCATGCAAGATGCATAACAATGCTCATTCTGGGTGACAATTTCCATAGCAAAAAAGACAATTCAATCCATAAAAGAACGACACTGGATATTCTTGTGTATTAAACGTAGTATTTTATTTTATATACTCTATGTCTCGGCCACAAACCCATCTATTATACTTCAAAAAGCAGGTACTTATTCCATAATATCAATCAAATTTACCCTAGACTAGTATCTTGAAGACCATTGTTCAATAAAAGTGTTCTTAATGTATAACTAATATAAAATTGAAATTTAAAAATAAGAGTTCAACAAAAAGAGAAATACAAAATATAATGAAACAAAGTTGGCATGCCATCTCAAGAATATATATTAAAAAATAAACAAGATTTACCAGGAGCATCATTTGTAGATGATGCATGAGATTCCTCATGGATTTTATCTGATTTAATCTCATTATTCTGTCCTGTTTGTGAAGTAAAAATCTGAACCAGAGAATCAGAGTTAGGCACACTAGAAGTAGACGATGAATCAATCTTGAAAGCTTCTGATAAGCAGTCTTTAGCAACTTCAAGACTTTCAACATCACTAGTAGAACTAGGTTCAACTGTAAAACAGGTTTTAGAGGAACTGTCAATTTTACAAAGATTTATGCGTAGAAGCAGCAGGAAATATATGCAAGTTTTTGGGAAGTGCATTGCTAAAATGTATATATCAAATAAATATAAACATAAAGTGTTTGGGAGCTCACCATCTAAACCAGCATTGCGATGCACATGGGTTCGGGCCCAAAACAGTCAATTCAGATTAATCTAGTTTCTACTTAACAAAGATGTCATACCTAATGTTAAAAATCCAAGAAACAACTGTTATGGAATCAAATCATAAAGATTCAAGCCACACCAGTTTCCTTTATATCATTAAATTCCTTAAAAAACAAACAAAAAGGTGACATAAATATCTCCCATCAAATCAAATTGTCCATGTTTAATAAGATCTTTTCCTCGTTAATCACAAACTCAATATAATAGGAAACAAGATGTTTCTCTTTTGTTAGGATTTAGGGTTTGTTCTCCTAAATAAGAAAAAGAAAAAAAAAAGAGAACATAAGTAACCAAATCTCACCCGAACAGAACGAATCCCACTAGAAAAAGTGTATAAATAATGATCAAGTCTAGTTACTACACTAGTAGCAATGCGCATTTTCTAGTCTTCGTTATAGGTTATGTTTTAAAAACCGTACCTACGCCTGAGGCATAGTAGACAATGCTAACATTGCCTCAGGTTAGGTACGGCACATGGTGTACATAATGTATGTGCTTTTGAGCGCTCTTCATATAAGTGCGTCTGTGCACATCGGAATGCCTCATGTACTCGGTTGCTTTCTTTTGTTTTAATTTATGGGGCATGTGTTTTTAATGGAGGATTGGTGGTCCACATTAGGAGCCGCAACTCTGGACTTGCAAAACTATGCTATCCTTCTAAGCCACACTGTAGTGTTACATGTTCTGAGAGGAACCGGAGTATCTTCCAACATGTAAGTTGTGAATTAAAACGTCATTCTAATTATCTTAGCTTTTACATCATTTATTAACGAAATATAATACTTTTTAACGTCATACCAAGACAAACAAACATACCCAGTAAAATCTCACTCATGTCTAGGGTACAACTTCATACCAAGAAGAGAAACTAATTGGCACATAGCCTATTAATGACACGGTGCATGTAAAATATGATTGTGCATTGAAACAACCATACCAAAAAAAGGGCACCATAAATGCTATCCTTTTACAAGAAATTTATGGAAGTAATTTGTGTTTAGATGGTAATGACTTCACATGGGATGATAGAGCTTTCGGAGCATGTCAGCCTCATGCTACTAGAGCGTATGCACCACATCCATCTAAAGGAAAGGGTATGTTCATACCACCGCCCTATTCCTAGGGTACCATCTGACAGAGTTATGTTGATTGATGAAGATATGAAGAGGATCTTCTACATGTTAAAGACAACAGGCAGGATGCGGTACTCGGAAATGATGTAGATGCACCGTTTCTTTTGATCGTTGGTTTTATACTACTTGTGGTAATGGTATGCCTTGACATATATTATCATAGCGAGTTAAATGCATATTAACATGTTTTGTTTATGAAATATAGTTTATGAACAATTTTGAGGCGTTCTCTACAAAACAAGCACGTGCAATGCCCTTCGCCTCTAGCCGTGGCTCCGGGACCCTATTAGCATCATAAAACCCAGGTCATAGGGCAAGTCCCCAACAAACCTATGTATGAAAAGAAAACAAATTTAATCCTAATATTGACCTAATACCATTTCAACACAAGCATGTAGGTCGTAACTGCATTAGAAACCCTAATTGCCCTAATTCCCTAATTGCCCTCTTAAAACGGAAAGCTCGGAAGTTAACATCAATCAGACAGTAAACCTAATAACGATAGTTCATCTGAATGCAAATCCAACAGCGCAATTGAACAATAAATAGAAATGATCAGTAAACAAACATACATGAAGAGATATATAGATGATCGCGTATAAGGAAGAGGGAGAGAGAGAGGCAACCAGAATTGAGGAAGTCGAGGAACGATAGGACGATGCGACGACAAAGAGGAGAATCCGCCTTCAAATTCGCCATTGGAATCGTCGTCAGTAGCAGTAAGCTAGTTGACACTTAAGAGACGAGCTGGTTGAGTGTGTTAGGGTCCTAATCGCGTTTGTGGGCAAATTATCATTTTCACCAAAAAGGTTACATCGACTCATTCATTTTCAAGTCCGGAACATATTTTTTTTAGAAAATCGTCAAAATGTAAAAAAAAAAATGACAAAATGTATATTGACTTTTCAACTTTAAAAAATTATCTAAATCCAAATCTCATCAATGGCAAGGCGACACTTAAGATAAAATTATTTGGAAGGCACAAATTTAGCCGGTCACCTGTCAACACAAGGGCTTCCCACGTTTATTTACCCGGCTAAATCGTAGCCGCTAAAATGCATACCGGCCCAAGTCTAGCCGTTAAAATCATTATCCAATTAAATAACGACATGTGTCAAACCTAAGCCACTTGCATACCGGCCCAAGCCTAGCCAAGCTATTATCGACTTCAATACAGCCGGCTAAACTTCCATAGCCAATAAAATGTTGACACGTGTTACCGTAGTAGCCGGGTAAAACCTATTAAACGGCTATATCTTAGGAGCCCGGCTACTCCATAGCCGCTAAATCTAATAAACATAATTATTATGTAAATCTAATGTTATTTATTCTCATTAAAGTAATTAATTTAAAAGTTCACGTATTACGAAGCCGGCTATAGCACAGCCGCCGTCCTACTCCATAGTCGGCTAACCGACAAAACATCTAATCGCAAGGCGACAAGTGTATAACGGCTCCTTTGTAGCCGGTTAACCTAGAAGGGGGTGATTCCATTTGAAAATTTTAGTGTCTTCTAAAAGTTGGAGAGTGTTTCCCGGCTAAAAGTTGGAGATCATATTCTTTGTGGAAGAATCCTCGAGGAGATCCGGTAAAGAGCTTTTTGTTTGTCGGATTCTTTTTTGGAGTGTTTCCCGGCACGTGGAAATCTTTTTGTTTGTCGGATTCTTTGTTGGAGTGATTCCCGGCACGTGAAAATCTTTTCCAATGTCGAAGGAGTATGTAAAGGTATGTTTTATTCTTGTTTTTTTCCAATGTCCACGTGAAAATCGTTTCCAATCCAAAATGATAGATATATTTACGTTTATGCAGGGAGAAGTAAAAGTTCGATGTTTTCTAAATATCTTAAGAGAAATCTTCAGTAAATTAACTTTTGCCCAAGTTAAAATATGGGAGAGCACATGTTTTAAGCGTTGGTTTTCTTGTCGGTCAGGTGCTTGTGATAGTAAACTGATACACGTGATTTCACAATACCAAATTTTGTTGGGGTGATTATATGTGGGAATCAACATATGTACATCTTAATAATCTTTTCAATAGGAAAAAATGTGACAGTGAAGAGAAGAAAGCGAAAAAAAATGTAGATGGCGAGCCTGAAATGAATTATTCATTAAATGGGTTTGTTTGGGCTTTTAAGGTAAAAACCCTTACATTATCATTTGACTGTGTTTTAGTTGCTAAAAAATTTAATATGTTATATGTTGATTTTGTAGATGTGGATTTTTGAACTTCTACCGGAACTAAGAACATTAACCGAAGATTATGAGTTATGTATTCCTAGATGTTTAAGTTGGGGTCCTACTAAAAAGATAACTTGGAAGAAAGCTGTACAAATCTTTAAAATTTCATCAATTGTAAGTTTACTGAATCAGTGAGTTTATGAGTGAGTTTTTAGCTATTAATTATTATGTTATGATTTAGGTACCTGAATTTAAGCCAACGCATATTATCCCTAATCACCTTGAGTGTGTTGAGGTTTGGTGGCTTGATAGTTTTCATTATCTGACCGAAAAATCATAGGACATTGAAGACGATAACAAGGTTCATGAAAATAATGATCCAGTAATGAATCAACATAATGACAAAGATTCTAATCCGGGTTTAAAGACAGAATCCGAACAAGTGGAAGTTGTTGAAAACATTCTAATAGGTTTGAACAACCAATTTCAAAGTGACAAGTTGGATTTAATTTTTGAGAAACTGATTAAAGTTGTTGAAGATCAGAATAAAATGAATGAGAAGCTGAACAAGTTTATTGACACTAAAAAATCGTGTAATTACCAGATGTGGCTTTTTATTTTGGAAGTTTTAAAGGTATAGTTTAACTTATATTATTTATATTTACATGTACATTATTATTAATTTATAATGATATTTAATTGATTTTATAATTTAGAGGATCGAAAAACACAATGGAGGAGATTATCAGGACCTGCATTCTCATCAGAAGGCGTGTTCAACATTGAGTAAGGTAAATAAATTCGTTATATATAATTAGGCTAATTTTGGTTCTAGATAAGTTTGGTTATAAAAGCGGGTTAAGTTGGGCCAGAAGAAGAAACATGATGGGTCAAGTTGGGCCTACTTTTTAAACCACCTCGTCATGACCCGACACCCTACCTAACTTGATCCGCACATTTTTCCACACCTACAACCCATATGTTTTGGGCCCAAGTTATGATATTTCAGGCCATGTGTGTTGTGTTTTATCGTAGATGGTAGTAGAAGAGAACCTCGACAATGGTAACGAATCATTTGATTTGGATGAGGTATATTTGTATAAAATTTACGTTATATTTTTTTTCCCTCGGAAACAGAATATTTCAAGGGACCTATTCCATCCACGGTCCAAGTCCGACATTTTTTCGTTCTTTTTTCGATCTTTTTCTCAGCCCATACGGTCACATAATGGCTGTTTTTTTGCTGTGAAATAATATCAAATTTAAAAAGTAATAATAAACTTTAGATATTTAAAAAATATAAAAAAACTAAAATTAGTTTTTACCTTTTACAAATCTGGCGGCTACAAAATAGACGGGAGACTAACATGTATCCGTTAAAGTTTTTAATATGATTGAGTAATAACTTTAATATAAGCAAATAATAAAATTACCTGCTACTTCTCGACGTTCGAAATACCATTTTTGTACAGATGCATGGAAAAATTCAATTAGATCGGTGATTGGTAATTTTCTTGCAAAACGAGATAAAGCATTGATAGATTCAACAATGTTTGAAGTCATAATGCTGTATCATTTACCCTTATAATGTGCTCTTGCCCATTTATCCAAACCAACTTGCAGGAGGGTATCAGTAACAGTCGGAACAACATGACACAATGCATAGAAACATTTTTCAAATTCAGATTTCGTATACGCTTTACATGTTCTCCACCACAAAAAATCGTGTTTCTTTCTTCTTAAATTCTTTGAACGTAAATTCATCAACAAATGCCGACAACAAAACCCATGATACGCATCTGGAAAAACATTTCTAACTGCAGATGCAATCGAAGCTGCTCTATCATATATGATGGATAAGTCTGGACTAACACAAATACATTCTTTGAGCTTTAACATAAACCTTGTCCAAGATTGATCACTCTCTGATTTGCCAATACCGTATGGAATCGGCAAAATCTGATTATTGCCGTCCATACCGACCCCTAGAAACATTGTTCCCTTAAAATTTCCTTTAAGATGGCCCCATCAATAATAATGAGAGGCCGTAGATGATTCACAAAACTCTGAATCTAAGAGTATAAAGTTCAAACTGTTTTAAGTAAATAAATAAAATCTAGTGAAAAGTTATAGATAAAATAATTACGTACCGCAGCACCGATAGCATCAAATTCATCTGTTAAAATATGAGTAACAGACCCGGGATTCGTTTTTCCCAAATTGTATAAGTAACCTGGAAGTTTGGCAAATGATTCGTTAGCAGATCCTCTTAACATCTCTAGTGCATAACTTTTGGCGCGTCAAGCTTGATCTTTACTGACATCTATCTTAAATTTTACTTTAATATCATTCATAATTTCTTTTGCACGGTATATGCTTCCAATATCTTTGAGTTGATCTTTAATTATATTGCCTAACACCTTTTTATTTGCTTGACGAATATGAGGATAAGACTGCGTCTTCGAACATGTGTGAAGATTATTGAAATATTTAACATAAAAATTTGGACAATATCCATAACTATATGCTCGGATACGCCATTCACAAACAACAGATCGACATGATGCCTCAAATCTTGTAGGCGAGAATTTATCAACTTTATATTCGAAAAATTGTTCAATACATATTGTCCCTGGATACAACTTTAAATCATCTTTATCATTAAAACAATATCCTTCGGAAACTCGCCATTCTTTACCTACTAAATTAGTTTTTGTGTGAAAGCTTTCGGGCATTGGAACAGCCATTGGATCGGGCATTGGATCGTGAAAACTTTTGTTGAAATTATCAGATATTGAGCCAAACAATGCAAAACCCATAATAGGAAAATTTAAATCAAGACATTTAGGTTTTAATGTAGGACTCGATAAAGAAATTGGAATAGGATTTGATGAACCTACACCAATTTCTTCAACAACATACAACTTAAACAATTCAAACGGATTTTGAGCAACCATTACCAAGAAAAAAAGAAACGTTATGGTCATTTACTAAGTCAATAAAATCAGTAAATCTTGATATTTTGTATAATAATCTAGTTATATTTTGAAAACCACATATTTCTGAAATATGATATATTAATCTAAAATAGGTGATATTTGTATGTAAACGCATAACACGTTTCATAACATTAAACGGAACATAATCAATAACCCCATTAACCAATTCCCAATTACCACCACTATAAATAACAACGTTTATAGACATTTTAAAAAAAATATAATAAAAGTTTAAAGAAGATAATAGATGGAGAAAGCAAAATAACTGATTTAAAAACGTTTTTAAAAATTAAAACTTTGAGTTTTTGAGTAAAACAAAACATTTGAGAGATATAGGGAAATGTTGGCTAAAAAATAGACCCTGGCACACATATAGCCGTTTTTTTTAAATCCGGAGGCTACACGATAGACGGAGGCTACCATGTAGCCATTCGATTAAAATTTAAATTGGACATTTTGACGACTACAGAGTAGACGGGAGGCTACAATGTAGCCGTTAGATTTATTTTAAATTTTAAAGTATTTAATTTTAACGGCTACACAATAGACGGGAGGCTACCATGTACCCGTGTCAGATTAACTTTTCGATTAAAAACATTTTGACGGCTACACAGTAGACGGTAGGCTACCATGCAGCCGTTAGAATCACTTTAGTTTTGACGGCAATCTTGTAGACGTTAGGATACCATGTAGCCGTCAAAAAGTTTTTTATAAATTAATTAATTATTAAAAATATAATAAATATTCTTAAATTAAAAAGTTTTTTACTTAAGTTTATTAATAATTTTTAGAAAGTTTTGTTTTTATTTTAAACACTGACGGCTATATATATTTACATAAACGGTATAAATTACCTTGACCGAAAGAGAAATCCTGTTAAAACATAATGAGAAATTCAAAGGAAAAATACATGTACCATGATGATTTTTATTCACAAACGTGGATGATTAGATCGGTAAATGAATATGACCAAGCATTGGTTGTTGAGTGTTTTTACGAGGATAGGCCAGATTATTTGTCTCAAAGTATTTCATGGTGGTCATTTTACAGGAATGCCGAACCGAATTTACACAAGGTGATGTTACTTTTGTGGATTTTCTAAAAGTTAGAGAATTTAAAATATCTGGTCTACAACGTATTATACTAATGTTCGGATACGGTTCCACACCACCTGGATTATTGTATTACTTTAAAACACCGACCGGAAATCTAGATTGCGAACTGATTCCACTAAGGAACGAGGAAGATACAAGTAAGTTAACTTCTTTCATTGGAGTTAATCAGGTTCGAGAAATTTGTTTGTATGTTGTCAAAGATGAATTAAGGACAGATGTTAAAGATTATTTTGTATGTTGTAAGAAAAAAATTATTTCAGTAATTTATAAATGTAAAGGGTATTTGTGTCATTTTAAAAGTCTTTTGTTTGTCCTTAAATCTCTTGTTTTGTGAGGTGAGTATTCCTCGAAACCAACAAACCATCAAAAATGATATTTTGTAGTTGTGGCAAACTAGCGATTGTACGAACTTCGTGGTCTGGGCCGGAGATTCTACGGTTGTCCATTTAATGTAGGAAAAATTTATTTCTTAAATTCTTTTTTCTTTTATTCATAAATTTAAATAAAACTGTGAAACAGGGTTCAAAGTGTGGGTTTATTGGTTGGTATGATCCTCAAATATGCCAAAGATCAACTAACATCATTCCGGGACTCTGGAAGGCAAAGAATGAATTGAAGATTAAATTACAAATCAGTGCAGAAGAAACAAAGAAAATAAAAAAAACTATTAATTAAGAGTTGGCTTTTTTTTTGTTGTAATAATAATTGTTTTTCTTATGTGTTAAGTGATGATACAATATTCCAATTAGTATTTTAAGTAGACAATTTAATTGAATACAATAATAAATCATACCAATATTGTTATCTAAACCCGAAATATATAAAATAACTTTAATATAAAATTACATAAACTTCAAAATAATTGATAAACAGAAAAAATAAAAATTACAATACACATTACATAAACTTTCAAATTAATTAATAAAAAAACAAAACATAAATATAAAAATTACACGGGTAATGGTCGGTGGAAGAAAAGAGAGATGCTGAAGCGAATGGAGAAGCCAACATCACCAGCGAGGTGCGAGAATATAGAGGCAAGTCAGTTACCCCTACCTACAGGACCCACCGCCACCAAGGGGTTGTATGAACACAAGACTTCATACCCCGCCCCACTCTTGGGACACAATCATATTTTCCAAGTTCACCGATTAGAGCTTTTATCTTCATATAGAAAACCTTTGCTAGAGACATTTTTTGAGTTTTGAATACATTTAAATAGTTTGCATGATATATCAGTTTAGAAGAAGACATTATTAAAAATTTGAACACAATTTATGGATATTTATATCCACAATTTATGGGTATTAATTAGCCGGCTATGGAGTAGGAGGAAGACTAATGTTTAGCCGGCAACATTAATTTACATAATAATTAGGTTTATTAGATTAGCGGCTATGGAGTAGCCGGGCTCCTAAGATATAGCCTGTAAAGTTGTAGTCGTTTAATAGGTTTTACCCGGCTACTACGGTAACACGTGTCAACATGTTATTGGATATGGAAGTTTAGCCGGCTGTATTGAAGCATGTAATAGTTTGGCTCGGCTCGGCTCGGCTCGGCTTGGGCCGGTATGCAAGGGGCTTAGGTTTGACAAGTGTCGTTATTTAATTGGATTATGATTTTAAAGGCTAGGCTTGGGCCGGTATCCATTTTAACAGCTACGTTTTAGCCGGATAAATACACGTGGGAAGCCCCTATGTTGACAGGTGACCGGCTAATTTTGTGTCTTCAAAATAATTTTAACTTACGTGTCACCTTGTCATTGGATGGATTTGGATTTGGATACTTTTTTAAAGTTGAAAAGTCAATGTACATTTTGCATTTTTTTTTATCAAAATGTACATTTTGCATTTTTTTTTTTATCAAAATGTACATTTTGGCAATTTTCTTCATATTTTTTCTAAGAAAAAAGAACTCCAAATATAAATTCCTTGTTAGCATGTTTATTTGTTACATCTAATGTTTTAGACGACTAGTGTTTCTAAAAAAAACTCGTGCATCTAGTGTCAGTACTTGAGTAGCAGTTTGTGTAATGAGACTTCTTTGGTTTGAAGTCGGTGGTGATGCAGATCTTCCCAAGCTGAAACGCAAGAAGCACGTTAGAAGGTCCACGAGGCAATCTGAGTGTCAAGGCAATCACCATCTTAGATCATAAGCATATGTGTATACAAATGAGCCTTCCCCTTTTATAAGAAGAGATTAGGACAAACCCTAATAGGCCTTATCGGTGTGGACGATGACCATTGGACTAGGCACAAAAGTGTGTAATGTCTACAACTAGTAAATGTGATACATAAAGGTTAATTGTTAATAGGTACGATTTGATTTAGGAAATATGGACATGTATGCAGTTCAAGATTTTTTTTAACTGGGGTCAATTTTTTCGATGCTTGGAGTTCTATCGACTCGACGTTAGAATTTTCGGGTCGGGTCGGGTTTTTATCACTAAAATTCCAATCAAATTAAAATCACTAAAGTTTCGCAACTAATTACAATCAAGTTTTATGTTACATACATTCATCTTTCTCCTTCTCCATCTTTGACCCAAATCAAGAATTAGACAAGAACCCTAAATATTGATACATGCTATTCAGATATCTTCAAAGTTTTCATTCCCATATGAGCCAAAATACAAATGTTCTTTAGTTACAAAACGTTAGGGGTGTTGGGCTTTGAAATTTGTTATTAACTTATTAAGAGTAGAATAATCAAAATGTTCTCCATTGGGGGTCACTTTTAGAAACTCTATGGGGTTGATCGACTTTTGGTGACAAATATTACATATAAAAATATAAAAACATTAGTGTCGCTTGAACCCGATGAACTCTATATGGCTCAGACACTACATGTGTGGGTGTTAATGATTTGAGATTGAATATATCATAATCATAATAAGAGTGTGAAGTAGATGTATTAATGGTTTGGTTTAAATTATAAAATCGCCCAAAGTGGTCATTAATTTGGTTATACGGTCGGCCTTTTTAAAAATATTCGATTGGTGAGCTTCAAAATTCACTGAGTACACCTCATTTCCATTTCCAGAGAGAGAATCAAGCGACACGAAAAGGTGAAAGCCCTCCTCATGAGCAAGATCATCCATTAATAAGGAATCACTTAACTTAGGGTAACCACTCTCACTTCACACAACACAATGCCTTGCTATATGCATTCATCCTCGTAACTTGTCAAGGTGATGATCTCATGCTATCATTGAATGGCTATAGAACCGTCATACTCAGGACACCGATGTAGGTTTTAAGTACATCAAAACCCCATAACTACTTAGGGTCGCAATGAAATGTTACATTCTATTTTCGGAGTATAAATAAATATATGGACTAAACCTAATAGGCTGAAGCATCAAAGAATCACTGGGTTGTTCAGAAGATCAAAGATTAGTTAGCTAGCGAGAACTTGACTTTGTAAAGTTCTCAGCCCAAGAAATTTGTGGGGCGAGTACTATGAAGTTCTTGCTAGTCCTAGTGATGTAGCCTAGACGGTCTATAAAAACTAATCTAGACTCCTAAGTAATAAATTGAATACCTATGAACTAGACTGCATTGACAGGCAAGTGAACCTATCGAGTGTAGCACAGCTTAATGGTAAACCAGATTATCGAACTCTAGAGACACTACTATAGCTAACTAGACTCTGACTAAAGATGATTCATTGGGGGGTTTTCTACACTACTGATTAAACTAATAATGCAGAATACTAAAGATCGACTCTAACTATCAAACAAGGACTTCGGGAATATCAGGAATGGGAAGAATACCACCTAGGTCAGAATCCTACTTGCAAAGCACAGACTTCTACCGGTTATGGATACTATGATGGATCTGCAGCTCTAGACAACCTAGTGGATCCCTAATCGCTCTCAGGGTGTCACCAACTAAGAAACCTAAAGATGTACTAAACTCACCAGATGGTCGGATTACCTTTCAGTCTCTCCAACAATGATAATGTACCTAAAAGACAAATCACCTCTCCGTCTCAATGTCCACAATACATCAAAGATGCACGGGGTAATCTCAGATTAACAAGCTATGACTCGGACTAGCAACAATCACTAAGAACCCAAGGGAACTTCCTCTCAGACAATTCACACTCGGAATCCTAATACGAAGACTAACCGATTACCTCTCACATTTCGGGTATCGAGATAAGATGAACATTCAGATCTATTGAACTCTCAACCACAGCTCCTATGGCTACTACGTCTAGCAAACCATACAATCAACCACAAACACACAGTCTATGATCTAGATACGCTATTCAAACTGGAAGACATCCACAAATAACATACAGAACTTATAACCAATCACACATTAGATCTAAACATGCATATTCACCCTAATAATCAAACAAAGATCTTTACAAAATCGTTAATCCAACATACGAATCCAAAAACCGAATAAAAATCAGAACTTTATCAAGTATTCATCACAGACCTAGGCAGTATCAATTGTTTAGCCTAGATTCATGTTCAAAACATCAAGAACAGAAGTGTAAAACAGAAACATAGTATCAACAAGACAATAAAAGACAAAAGATGTAATCTTGAAAATCGAATAAGCTAATACTAACGAACCCAGATCCAAAGCTTCAATCTTTGCACTTCAATCGACCTCCTAACTCCCAAAATCGCCCAGAGAAACCCTGTAGACGGCTAAAACTCGAACTCGAACTCATAATGGCATTACAAAACCTAATATAATTGATTTAGGGTTTTTTCTCGGAAATTAGGTTTCTCGCGTACCGTGAGATGTAGTCCCCAGTCCTTCGCGTAACGCGAAGGACAATTTAGTCGGGCACGCTTCTGGAAATCCTCGCGTACCGCGAGAGATTGCTGATCCTTCTTCGCGTACCGCAAAGACCTAAATTTCCAACTTTTCTCTCTTTTTCTCTCGGCTTTCTTCTCTTGCTCGATTTCTTCGTGATTTGACTTGTAATTCTCATGAGCACCTGTAAACATGACAAGGACTCAGAACGAACTAAAAAAACTCAAAACAAATGTAAAACTAACTAAAACACACGAAAACAAAGGAATAATAGATGTGTTATTTGCACTATATCACCCAGCCCATAGATTACCGAAAACTTCGTAATTAGCTATAAATAGTTAGCTTAATCTCGGTATTAGGGTTAGACGTTTTAGACGAGTAGTTATACGGTTATGTATGTGTAATCAGTATTATTCTAGTCAATATACAAGCGTTTAATAGTGAATACTCTCTCGTCCCCTTTGATTTCTTGCTTGCGTGTGTTGTTTCTGATCCCACCAGACTCAACGCATTGTTGAATCCGCTGATTGAAGATCCTACGAAGAAACCGGACTTTACAATAAAACAACTAAAGGATTGAATTATATTCCAAATAAGTGCTTTACAGATGTTTAATGAAGTGTGTAAGCAAGTGTTAAGCAAATCAAAAGATCAATTACAGTTGAGCGGTTAAAACTGTCAAATCAAAAGTCATGGGACTAAAGTTGTAAAAACTGTCAGACTAAGTTAAATGGGCGGTTAACAAGTATGTTAAACAGTCATTTAAGTAAACGATTGTTTAAGATAATGTTAAATAGTTGTTTAACTGTTGACTCGTGAATTGAATGCCTCATGTTTTAGAGTTCAATGCGTGTTGTAAATGCCTGTTTAAGAGAGATGTTAAATGGTCGTTTAAGAGGCAGAGCTTTAGCTATAAATAGAGGTGCTTGGATGCTCATTTGTTGCACATTCTCACTGATTTATAGTGAGAGAGTCCTCTCTTTGAGGAATCTTTGGGTTTTAACGCTCGCTCGAGTGTTGGAACGTTTCTAGTTATTCTCTACTATATCGAGGGTATAATGTGTATACTCATTAAAACGAAGTGTACCACTATAGATACACTTGGTGGTGAGCGTGGGATGGCGACCGGGCAGAGAGCACGGGGGACCGCCAAGCAAAACCCGAGTCATCGGCACTGAAAGGTAATGTTCTATAACCTAAGTAGGTTATGTTAAACGGTGTATGCGGGTGGGTTACCTGAAGGATACATGTTATACACCTGGGGTGAATGCGGGTTGGATACCCGAGGGGTATGGGTTGTATACCTAAGGGGTATGCGGGCTAGTTACATGCTTAATAGGGGTTAATTATTTAGTCATATGATTTGTCTTACAAACCTTATAGGAGGACATGGTTTTAGCTAGAAGTTATTAACCCATGAAGAGGACTTTTAAGGGAACATTATGTTTCTATGTGAGTGTTACATATCCCCCGAAGTATATGTATAGTATGTGATGCTTGATGTGTAAGCAATGCGAGGTGTGCAATCATATGATAATGTGAATAAACACCATTTGTGTACTTAAATTACATGGGTGTTAAATTGGTGTAATATTGAATAAGACGAGATTTTCCTGATTCACGGTGAGATCGTATGAGGTTTTCGCGATTTGATTATTTGGGGGGTGATATTGACTCAGATGAGATTTACCTGATCCAATATGAATAGATTTGTTAGCTCTTATACAAAAAGGTAACCACCTCTTTCAGTGGTTTTTGCTGTTGGATTAATCGGGTTCGTTCACGGTACCGGGTCACGGGTCAGCGGTGTCTTTATTCAAATGGGTCAAGTTTTGTTTCTACTTTCTGCACATTGCAAATAATAGAAAGCTTGGTCAGGTGTTGATTGGATAAAATGGATGACCTGGTTTTAAGGTTGGATCATGTCAAAGTTGGAACAAGTGTACGTTGGGTTTGTTGCATGAAAGCAGGAGAACATGGGCCATTTTTAGCATGTGTTTGTTTTGTTTTTATCTATAAATAGGAGTAGGAGTATAGAGTTTTATTAACCTCTTGTATCTTTCGTTAAAGTGAAATACACAGAAATATTTAGAGAGTTTTTAGTGTGTGTATTTTGGGGCCTGAACCAACATTTGCTTGCTATTTAACGTTGATCTGGTGTTGTCTAGTTCCTACGAAGATCCAAAAGGTGTGGGTTGGGGAGTTGCTAGTGGTTTTTATATTGATTAAGGGGTGTGGGTTATGGGTTTTGTGATGAAGTCTAACGACCGAAACAAAGGTATAAACTAAATCCAACTCTGATTGCATATGGGTTTTGTGATGCCAATTGTGAAGCATTCGATTGATTGCAAATTAATCTATGAAAAGATGTAGGTGTGGACTGTCCCCTACTTGTCGGAATCGCTTTTGGTTTCCAAATTTTGGTTTAGAGAATGGGGTGAGGTTTAATTTCACAAAAGCAAGACCCATACGAAGGATTGGATTTTGAGCCGAATCGATGGTGTTCATTACAAACCCTAGAAACGAAAAACCCTAGATTTCATTTCTTTTTCTTTACTTGGGTCGATTACGAGGGTAAAAGATTCGGCCGATAATGATGGCTGGAGATACGAACCAGGTCGTCGTAGAAGAAGGTGGGGGTGGGGTTGCATCGGTAATTTTATAAAATAGTAAAGTGTCATTTTCGTCCATGTGGTTTGGCCATTTTAGTCACTTTTATCCAAAAACTCTTTTTTAGCTTTTTAGTCGCTGACTTTTCAAAATGTAGTCATTTTCATCCACCTGTCTAATTCCGTCAACATTTTAACATTAAATCAGGGGCATTTTGGGTTTTTTAAAAATCGTTCTTGAATGCCATAGAGAGTAGAAGACAGATGAAAACATCAAACTGCCCCTGATTTAACGTTAAAATGCAGAAGGAGTTAGTAAGATGGATGAAAATGGCTAGATTTCAAAAAGTTAAGGACAAAAAAGCTAAAAAAAAGTTTTTGGATGAAAGTGGCTAAAATGACCAAACCACAAGGACAAAAATGACATTTTACTCTTTATAAAATAAATATATAAAAAATTAATAAAAGAAAAAAAAGGAAAAAACAATAAAAGATGGTGGGAATTACATGTTCCGTCCTTTAATGATAAGAGCAAAATAGTCATTTTTGAAAAGTTAACGTCAGTTGATGTAAATGACGTAATTTGTTATAAATCTTAAACTTAATGGATGTTCAACGTGTTTTTTGAAAATAAAGGATGAAATCTACAAGTTCATATAAACGTAAATGATGTTTTCTATAATTTAATCTTAAAATAATTGTGTAAATAAAAGTACTTCACATAAAAAGTAAAAACAGAGCATGAAAATTACCTTGAAAATAAAGCTAGTGTCATGATGCCTAGAGTTGTACACGAACTGAATCGAACGACACCTTATTCTTGTTCTTGTTCTTGTTCGTATGTTAAGAATTTACCAGACAAAGCAACGGTTCACGAACACATAACTAAAATGGAATTTCTTGTTCATGTTCGTTTATTAAGGAAATGATTTTGTTTGTGTTTGTTTGTTAATTTCATAAACGAACGCAAGCGGACACGATCAAATGCAAGCAGTGGCGGAGCTTGAAGAAAAATGCAGTGGGGTGCCGGTTTTTTTCCTTTCAGAGGGGGCTAGAACTATAAAATTTTCGGCCGAATACATATAAATTAACACTACTGAGCGAAAAATCGACCGAATACATATAAATTAACACTACTGAACGAAAAATCGGGGGGAGGGGGCCTCGCCCCTGAATGAAAGCCAACATAATTAAATAAATGAACACAAACAAACATTTATAATTATAAAAATAAAAAATAACATTCTTAATCCTCAACAGAATACATAATCATTTTTAAATTAGGATAAGAAAGTAAATATTAAATATATATATATATATATATATATATGTGGAGGGGGAGAATCAAATAAAAATTAGTTTTTTTGCTAAAAAAACTAAGAAATGACAAAAACATTAAGAAACGATATCAAACGAACTTCGATTGAGCTAATTTCAGTGGCGTTGGAACCGTCTCGTCGAACTCTACCATCTTAGCTTTTAGGATTTAGCTTTTAAGGTTTAGATTTTACGTTTGAATTTTAGGGTTTTTGCCTTATTGTTTAGCCTTAGGGTTTAGCTTTTAAGGTTTAGATTTTATGGTTTAAGTTTTTTTTTGGATGGGGGTGGGTGGGGGTGGGTTTAGGTTTTTTGGGGGGTGGGGTGGGGGGGGTGGTTTAGGTTTTTGGGAGGTGGGGTGGTGGTTTTAGGCTTTTCGGGGTAGGTTGGAGGGGGGTTTAGGTTTTTGGGGGTGCAGGTGGAGGGGGGTTTAGGTTATTGGGTCTGGTTTAGAGTTTGATGAGACGGTTCTAATGCCGCTGGAATGAGCTCAATCGGAGTTCGTTTGACCCACTTTTTAGTATTTTTTTAGTGAAAAACCACTTTTTAGTGGAACCGTCCCATATATATAATACGTTTAAATGTTAGTGACTTAGGGTGATAATTAAAAATTAAAAAAATATAAAAAATACATTTAACGAACGAATATAAACGAATGTTCACGAACGTTCATGAACACATTACCGAATGTTTACGAACACATTACCGAGTGTTTACAAACACAACCGAACGAACACGATCTCTTTTCATATTCGTTTATTTAATTAATTAAATGAAATTCTTTGTTAATGTTTGTTCATTATTAAATTAAGGAACGCAAACAAAGTTTTTGCGGACTAAATAATGATGCCTTGTCCTTTAGCATGTGAAACAAGCAAACAAAACAGAACTATCGCTCTCTTATTCCGTTATTAACTGCTCCATATACCAACTAAATATAAAAATAAAAATAAAATTATTTTTTTTAAACATCTAACACTTAAATTATCTATAATAGAACAAGCAAACACTTAGATAAAATTTGACACTCCAAGACTTGAACGCATAACCTTTGGTTGGTGTGAGATTACCATTCTAACTCCTACCTATTTACCACTACACCAAACCTCCACCCAAAAAATAATAATAATTAATTAAATAAATTAAAATATGTTTGGCTATGCGGTGTGGAAGCCACATCACCGCGGACTGATCTAGGTGGATGGAGGGGTCGCCAATTAAACCCCCTCCACACGGCGCTGCCTGAAAGGAACATATTAAAGCTTTTAAGACTATTCTGCAGCTGGTGAAGCTGCCCGAGGTCAAGGGCTCGAGCCCCGTGTATGACGAATTGATGTAAATGATTAGGAGGGGTCTAAAACGAGTTACTATTAGAAAAAAAATGGTGATTCTAACCACACACGGAATATTGCTAATTGGACCCGTCGCCGCCCTATACGCCCTCGTATAGGGCAATACGAGGGCGTATAGAATTCAGTCACTGCCAACAGAATGCCACGTGTCATTCTCTGTCTGGCGGCTGGTCCAATACGTGGCGTATTGACCTATACGCAGCGTATGAGGCACGGGTTATATTTTTGCTTCAAAAGTTGGAAGAGTTGTTCGTTTATGAATCCTATACGTGGCGTATTGACCTATACGCCACGTATAGGTATTTTTTATTTAATTATAATTTTTTTATTTTATTTATATTTTGTTTATTTTTATTTTAATTTATATAATTTTGTTAATATAAGTTTGTTATCTATTTATAAATTTTATATATATATTTTTTTAAACATTTGTTATATTTTTACAGTATAAACAAGCAAAGTATTAAACATTACAAACCAAACAAAATATTAAACATTACAACCAAACAAATTAACTAAACATTATATACATTACATCAAAAAATTAAATATATATACATCAAAATGTTTTACATACATAACAACGAAAGAAACAAAATACAAATAAAATAACTAAAGCTAAGCGGGTCCGCCGTCACCCTGACCGCCTCCGCCCTCATCCTGACCCGCCACGCCCTCATCCTGAACGGGGTCGTCCGGATAATGACGTCGCGGTGGTAGTGGGCGTGGCTCGATGCCGGCGGCTCGTGACAGATCAACGATCTGTCCAACCGCCCACATCATCAGGTCCTCCATGCGATCAAGTTGACGACCCTGTCGCCGTGAGTCGGCAACAAGGCCATCAAGCAATGCCTGGGTAGCCCTCTCCAGCCTAACAGACCGACGTACGTGTCAGGGATGCTGTGGCGGATGGTCGTCGATGGCCTTGACGTGCGGCGGCCCGTCCTCCATCGCCACACCATGTAGCGGTTGAGGCATAGGCGGGTCCCCCTGTCCAGGCATCTGCGGCAACGGCACCGGGACCCAAACCTGGTCCTGGACGGCCCCTACGAACCGAAGGCCCTGCGGGAATCGGTGCATGATGCGCATGCCGCTCGCCGTGCGACGGTCTAATCGGACAGGGGGAATGGCCGGTGACATCGCAGGCTCATGCACGTCAAATGGTGTAACCGAGCGCATGATCTGCGTGATGAAAGCACCGCCATACAAAAGCCCGCGCTTCTGCCGCATATAGGCAGATGCAAAATAAAGTGCAAGGCACGTCGATAGGTCGCACCGCCTGCCAGTAAGCAGACAATAGAGAAAGAAGAGGTCTCTATCGGTGCACCACTCACGGCTTTTCAGACGCGGTGCGATCGACGTCGAAATAAGCCGGTGCAGATATCTATACAAAGGGTCTCTAATACCCGAGACCCTCCCCTTGGTAACCAACCAAGGACTATCTGAAATCAAGCCCCAAAAAACAAGGAGTTCCTCTTTGTCCACCTCCGTCACCGCCTCTTCAAAAAGTGGCGTGACCGTCTCACGCTCATGGTAGAAACCCGTCGTGACGGCCCACTGACGGAGGGTCTGACGGTAAATGATCCCAAAGATCGAAAAGGAAATATGATCCGGATCCATATCCGGCGCCTCCTCGGGAAGAGGCTCTAGCCCAGCCTCTGAGAAGATGAACGTCGAAAGAAACTCGACGACCACCTCTCGGTAGGTCTCCGTGAACGATAGACGCGACCATGGCGTGTCCTGGCCGATGATGGCCCTAGCCCGCTCGGCCTCCTGTACCTCCTCGAGTAGCGACCAATCAACTGCAGTCCCTGGACCCAACCGCACCTCCCCGAGCTTCTGGCACCGGGCATACGCCTCCGAGTCAGCCGGAAAACCCAAAAAAGGGTAGTGCGCAAGATCGTCTAGCACCTCCATATGAATATCATCATCATGATCCGCCATATCTGATAAATAATAATAATATATTGTTTTTAATTTTAAATAATAAAAAATAAATAATAATAATATATTGTTTTTAATTTTAAATAATAATAATATATTGTTTTTTATTTTTAATAATAAATAATAATTATTTTTTTTTATTTTAAACCTATACGCCACGTATAGCCTTATACGTGGCGCATAGGCTGTTACCGGGTAAACCAAGCCATACGCAGGTCAGTTACTGGGAAAACTTAGCCATGCGCGGGCAATCAGGCCATACGCGGGCCAAGTTGCCGAGAACAAGAGCCATACGCAACGTATATATCTATACGTGGCGTATGGCTTCATCGTCTTCCTCAGACGAAGGCCCTATACGTGGCGTATAGTTCTTAAGTTTCAATCCAAAAATCTCTAATCTACCCAGTTTTACCCGTTAATATTCAATATAAACCTAACATTAATGATCGTGGGTGTAGAGACGTATCTTTTCGAAGTTTTTTTGAGACGACAATCGTAATCAACGAGCTTTTTTGCCGGTCGCGTATGGGTTTTTGTTTGTTTGTTTTGTGTCGTTTGGGTCTGTACGCTGCGTTTTCCTGGTATATCAAGTGGCTATACGCCGCGTATAGATCAATACGTAGCGTATAGCTACCAACCTTTGGTATTCTATACGCCACGTATTGACCTATACGTGGCGTATAACCTATACTTAAAATTAATAAAATTTAAAATAATTAAATTAGTTAGTTATATTTAATTAAAATTATAATTAACTATATTAAATTAAAATTAGTTATATTTAATTAAAATTAATCAAAAAATAATAAAATATTAATTATAATTAACTTAAAATTAATTTAAAATAATTAAAATTACAAATAATTAAAATTTAAAATAATTAAATTGACCCTATACTTAAAATTAATAAAAAACTAATAAAGTATCATCCGTGAGTCGTGAAGTATTGTGGAAATGTAGATCCATTAGTAGCCATTATTTTCTTAAATCGTTCAATACGATCACTGTATATATTTTCCCATTTTGCTGCATCATCATTTCAGTGCAAATTCCAAAGTGCATTCGGCGTGGGAATCAGAAAATCTCCGTCTAACTTGACGTGGATGAAATGAGCCCTGTTGACGTGAACTAATGATACAGTTTGATGTTGAGCGTGAACGTTTGGACCAAACCACAATGGAAAAAATGTTTGATTACCGGCGATGCTTAAAAGATGAACAATCACCCCAAATCTTTGAGCAATTAGGAGTCCTGTGTATGGCATTGACATCCAACGACTAACTGGTTCGGCTTTCACATCCTGCCAATCTATTGTGTGACGTAGCATATCATACTCTTGAAAGGCGACTCTGTCAAAAACAGTTCTCCACCATTCCTCTTTATTGTCCATCTCCTGTAGAAGTTGTTGTCTGATAAAAAGCCACCGGTTTTCATTTAACCCTAAGCCCAAAGCTACCGATCGAAAACCACAGTTACCGTCGGGATTTACATCCTGTATAAGTGAAATGTACGGATGAAAGACAGACGTTATCGAATCCTTAAAACAATTTATATTGTTAACCGCATCTTTCCCCATAATCAATGGAAAACCAAGATAGGCGTTATCATCTTGTGGTTGCTTTCCTTTACCCTTCGTTGGACGACGGTGTTGAATGACCGAACTCACTTGTATCGAGTCTTGTGACGCAATGTACGAGCTGTGTCTCGCAGGGTCACATTTGCTTTGTTGGGATCCTGTGAATGAGATGTTTCTCGCGACATCCTGTTTCCTTTGTTGTTGTTTTTTCAAAGTTGGACGACCGCTAGTATCTTCTTGTACCACAAGCGCTTTCTTGTTACTTTTGCTCGGAAAGACCACCCCTGCGATTCTCGACAGCATACTTCTTTTGACCTGATCAGGTTCTGAAATAATTTTGTTTCTCACTTGACCAAGTACTTTATCCACGTCTACATTTTCATCATCGACAAACGACGGTTTTAAATCAAGTTTCCTCCAGAAGACGTCCAACGCATCTAGCGGGATTCTGCCACATGTAGCTTCGATACTTGCCAGACGACAAGCACACGTCAACCCACAACTACTGAAAAGTTGGCAACCACACGTTGCATTTTGTTTCCGTATATGTGATAACTTGTACCACTCGTTTTCTAACAAATTTAGAGCTTTATGTGAAACCTTACCGTGCAGGTTATCAAACAATTCAATAGCTATGTGGCTATCCATTTTTCTTATGAGGCTTGTTCTAAACGCAAACTGTAATTGATAATATTGATCTGTTACAATTTCATCAACAAACCCAACAAGTCTATCTAGGGAGCTGTTAGCATTTCTAAGATAACTCTTTAAAAGCGAATGCTGGCTCTCGACTCGGTTCGTTGTTTGTTGACCAAAATTGAGGTTTTTGTTGGACCAGGCGGATACAAACTTTTCTTTATACGGGTCCAATCAATTTTTAGTCACATAATGTATAACTTCTGGAAAAATATTGAATAAATATTTAAATATTTAATAATTATTCAATGTTGGGTATAATTTTGAGACTGATGCTGTCAATCGAAATTACAGTATCGAAACTACTAGTTTCGGTTGAACTTTTGTTCAATCGAAACTACTAGTTTCGGTTGAACTGTATGTGATTCCCGCACCCGTCTCTACCATTTCTGATTCGAGAGTGATACCGGATCCAGAGATTCCGCCTCTCGATCCGGACTGTTTGAAGGATTTCTCCGCAGATCTGTTCTTTCAGGTCTGCTCAGGACCTACATTCAATACTGAAAATATTAAATATTCAAAACTTACTTCCTCGTTTGGCAGCATACAGTCGTTCGTAAAGCCGGTTGAAGTTGTACTGGTATATATCTGGCGTGAGAGACTCACATAATACCGACCATGAATACTTGAAATTTGTCTAGTCTTCGTCTGTAAATGATGCCCTGCAATGTTTTGCGATATTCTAGTGTATGTGCCACCGACATAGGTTCTTCGAACAATTCGGAAATATTTTATCACATGCGTTCATAAGAGCTTTGTCCCTGTCTGTTACTATCACACGCGGCTCCATACACTTTTGCAACATTGCTTTTATTTGCAGTAGCACCCAGACGAAGTTTTTCTCTCGTTCTTTTGATATAAATGCATGAGCGACGCAAAACGACTGGTGTGTGGAGGTCACACCGACCACTTGGACAAATGGAAGTCTATACATGTTTGTTTTGTAAGTCGCGTCGATCATCAACACGTGCGGGAACGCACGCCACATCTCAAACGATTTCGGGTGAACAAAGAATATCTCCTCCACAATATTTGTGGCAGGATCTTCCCGAGTATAGTAGACGTATTTTTTAGAAGAAAGCAGGTTTTCCAGAATCTGCATTGGAGTTTCACCGACTCTCGTTTCGTTTTTTATCTTTTGTATCGCATTATAAATGTCCTTTTTAATGCAACTACTCTCTGGGTTTTGTTCCCTTATAGTTGCCAGAATGTTTCGTGGCAACATGTTTTGCGAATACAACTTCGCCACCAAAAGTTGTTCCGACTGAGACAGTCTCCTCGCAAAGGAGTGCGCCTCAAGATGTTGATTAGGATCGTGGTTATGACTGTCATCCTTCACCGTTAATTTCCAATCACCAGTATTTTCTTGGTACTCTCCTTCTAATTTAAAGGGACAACCTATTTTCTTGCTACCGGCACGTCTAACCGTGGCAGTAGACGCACATTCGCCGTGACGGTCACACACAAGCCACACCTTGATAAACGGTTCCGTCGGATCGTCGCCTTTTCTTCTCGATCGTCGGGTGACAAGGACTTAACCATTCTCACGTCCTATCCTGACTGCCCAATCCACCAACTGTTCACGAGACTGAAAATTCTGGTCAGTTTTATACGACACGTTTTGATGGTTTTGTTCCTCGTCTTCGGACACGAAGTCGTCGGTTTGTTGTGTCGGGTATGAGACTTCACCGTATACGTAGTCGTCGGTTTGTTGTATCGGGTATGAGACTTCACCGTATACGTAGTCGTTCGTGGGCTGTGTAAGGTAAGACGGTTCACCGTATACGAACTCGGGATTGCTCAGTGGCTCGTTCAAATCTGGAAGCCTTACCCGTTGATGAGAATAAACGTCGGACGAGACCTCCTCTCGGTTCACCTCTTGAACGCCAGAACTTTGCGGGTTGTTTTCCACCGACTCGTTAGAATATACCTGAAAACCGTAGTTACCATCCCACCACCAAGACATGTTTATAATTTTTGTGAGATTGTTTGGAATTTTCTTTTGAAAGTATACGTTCGAATGAGAATATCGTGTGTCATTAAATACACAAAATTTGGGCCCTATACGCATCGTATAGGGTACGAGGTACTTTCTGCAACTAGTCATCCATCACATCTCTATACGCCGCGTATAGGTCAATACGAGGCGTATAGCGAGGTGATGGATGACTAGTTGCAGAAAGTACCTTGTACGCTATACGTCCTCGTATTGTCCTATACGATGCGTATAGGATTGGAATGACCATGTTGTAAGAGAATGTCCGGTATGAAAAATTATGAAGGGCTATACGCATCGTATTGCCCTATACGATGTGTATATGACCAAGTCCAAATAGCAATTCTCGTGTGCCATTAGTAGTAAAAAAAAAAGAGAATTTTGAAGACAAACCAACATGCAACAATGAGTTGCAGGCTTGTAGGTTGAAGATGAAAATGATGATGTTTCGGTAAAGACAAAAACTAAGCTAGAATGATATTATCAGTCCCAAACTTTACATCTTAACAACTTCAGCACAACATGTTTTGTAATGTTTTTTTTATAAAAAAAGACAAACAATAATTATAAAAAAATGTTTTAATGTAATGTAACTGGTAGAACACTCGGCGCTTCGCGACGGTGTCGTAACTCGCGGTAAGGTTGACAAAACGGGGGTGTTAAAATTTGTAACATAAAAATAAGAGAAAGATAAAGTGTTCTCGCATACTAAAAAAACAAAGAAAATAAACCTATAAATAAATTGAAAAAAAAACCAAAAAACAAAAAACCTAGGAAAAAGAAAACTAAAAAAAAAGAAACCAAAAAAATTGTCTCACTACGCGTCGGGGCACGTATTGCACACTAAAACAAAACGTACAGAAAAAAAAGAAAAAACATGCATTAAAAAATAACAAAAAAGGTAAAAAAAAACACATCCCCAAGGGTCTGTTTGGTATGAGGTAATGTAATGAACAAGTGAATGGAATGGACGAGTGAATGGAATGGACAAAGAAAAGAAATTGATCATTACCATTCCATTGTCCTGTTTGGTTACACTATGAGAATGAAATGAATCATTACTTCGTGTTGTTTAGTAGACAGGAAAATATTTTATAAAAAATAAAATATTTTTAACTAATAAATTTATCTTATGGGTCGTGGCATGGGAAGGGCCATGGGCCGGGCCACGGTTCGGGTCATCGGACGGGTCATGGGACGTGCCATGGTTTGGGTTATGGGTCAGGACATGGGTCGGGTCATGGTTTGGGCCATGGTTCAGGTCATGGGTTGGGGTATGAGATGGGGCATGGGACGGGTCATGGGAAGGGTCATGATTTGGGTCATGGGTCGGGCCATGGCTCAGGCCATGGTTCAGTTATGGGTCGGGTCATGGGGCGGGACATGGTTCGGGTCATGGGTCAGGAGGACATGGGTCGGGTCAAGCGACTGGTCATGGTTCATAGCATGGGTGGGTCATGGTTATGGGCATGGGTCGGTCATGGATCGGATCAAGAGTCGGGTCGTGGGTCGAGGCATGGGTCGGGTCATGGTTTGAGCAATTAATTAAACAAAATCATTCTATTCCTTGAAAGAATGAAAAAAATACCCCTCCCCCAAGGATTAAAAATCATTAAAAGGGAAGGAATTACATTCCTTATGTAACGGTCCATTCCATTCCTATGTAATTACCAAACAGGTTTTATTTCATTCAAACATAATGACTCATGCAATTTTATCATTCATTCATTCATGCATACAAAACACTATCCAAGTTTTAAACTTAAGTGAATGAGTTTTGTGAAGGTTATGGAGGCACACATTAACCAACGGGGCTACAGTACATCAGTGTAAATATCCCAACCCAAAAAAATTAAATGCAAAATAAATTTTGGTTAAAGCTTAAAAAAAAAGGAAAAAAGACACCGACCATAACATGACACATGTACTAAATTACCAGTGGCGGACGTAGAAATTTTTTTTATGAGGATCGGAGATTTTTTGGGGTCGATTATCAATAACTAAATATTAATTGTTTTCGACCCGAGTTGGACCGGGTCGGGTCGGGTCACACAATAAAAAGATGAAAACTAACAAAATTATAAACGAACAATAATAATACTGTGTTTGTTATTAGAAATACATAATTAAAAAACAATATCCCTATAATTGTTCTCTATAGGTTTTCATTTTTGGAAACCGAACCATTACATCATCTATAGAAACTTTTTTAACCAACTTTTTTACAATATAACAAACACAACTATCAACTCTTTTTTCAATAGTTAATTAGGTTTAAAATATTTAAATGTGTATTGGGTTTATTTATAAGTTTATGTTTTATTTGGGCCTATTTTGTTTAAAGATGATTGGGTTAAACTATTAAATGTTTGGTTTATTAGTTTTATAATTAATGGGTTATGAGTCAATTGTTATAGTGTTAAAGGTTTGGTTTAATTGGTTTTTATTTATAAAATCTATAATACTAAAAAAATATTTCTTGATGGTTGATATCAAAATTTTATAGGGGTCGCTAGAAAATATACAATATATATATATGTAACAAAATTTTCTTTGACCGACACCTAACTAGATCCGCCAATGTAAATTATCAATAAGGATAAAGTACTATTCACATCCTATATATAATATAATGTTTTTTATATTAAATATAATGTTTTTTATATTAAATATTTTACTTTTTAATTTTAGTTATATTAATATTTTAAAAAATTATAAAATTATTATTTTATTTAAAAATAGAGGAAAGCAGGCAGTAAATTATTTTCTTGATGGAGTGAAAGAAAGCAGCGTGTAACGGAGTGTTGACGCACGTAGCAGAGTGAAACCCTAGCTTTATATTCAGAGTCATTTATATGTCTGTATGTTCAACCGCCTGCATCATCTTCCTCACCAACAATGGCAGTTGAAATCAACCCCTGGATATCCATTCCAGTCCTAGCAGTCGTATATCTCCTAACAAAACACCTACTTCACAACCTCCATCATCTTCCTCCAACTCCATTTCCAATCCTCCCTCTAATCGGGCACCTCCACCTCTTAAAAACCCTCTCCACCGATCACTTGCAAAACTATCAGGAACTTACGGCCCAGTCCTTTTCCTCCGATTCGGATCACGCAGCGTTCTCCACGTCGCTTCCCCTACGGCGGCAGAAGAATGCCTATCCAAAAACGACCTCGTCTTCGCCAACCGACCTCACCTTCTCAGCGGTAAGTATTTCGGTTACAACTACACTTCCCTTCCTTGGGCTCCGTATGGCGACCACTGGCAGAATCTCCGCCGTATTTCAGCCGTGGAAATCTTATTCTCCACTCGCCTAGACTCGCTCGCTCGCTCAAATCCGTCTCGATGAGATCCGATCGATGATAATCCGACTGTTCTCCGCCGCCGGAGACAATCCGGATCAGGTAGTTGACCTGAGATCTGAATTTTCCGGCTTCATGTTTAACGTGATGACGAGGATGATGGGAGGAAAGAGGTTTTACGGTAATTTGGATGGCAGAGAGGTGGATGAAGCGAAGAGGTTTAGCGATGTGATCGCCGACACCGAGCTCGTGATATCAGAGTCGAAGATATTAGACATGTTGCCGAATTTCCGGTGGTTTGAAAATTTGAAAAGAAGTTTGCCACCGTACAAAAGAGGCGGGATGATTTTATGCAAGAATGGATCGATGAATTTCGAGCAGATGGTTTGGGTAATGGAGATGGGAAGAAAAAAATAGGGAAAATCATCAAAATAGCCGTTTGAACAATCCCATTTTCAAAAACAGCCATTGACTTTTTTTTTACCAAAATAGCCAACCAATAGGATAATGCCATTTGTCAAAATGATAGCCGTTTGAACAATCCCATTTTCAAAAACAGCCATTGACTTTTTTTTTACCAAAATAGCCAACCAATAGGATAATGCCATTTGTCAAAATGGCGAAATTTTGGGCGAAATTTTGGGCCAAATTTTTCCATCAGCGAAATTTTGGGGCAAATTTTCGCCAAAAATAAAAAAAATCGCCAAATTTTATCTGAATTTTCGCTAAAAAATAAATAAATAATAACTAATTTTCGCCATTTTTTTCTCCGGCGAAAAAATATGGCATTTTTTTGCCATTTTGTTTTTTAAATTATAAATTAATTTTTATTATTCCGAATTTTATTAAAATATTATTTTCGCCATTTTGGATTTTTCGCCGAATTTTATTAAAATTATCTAATATTCTGAATTTTATTAAAATATTATTAATTTAATTTTTTTTAATATCAAGTGATCATATTATTTTTAAATTTTAATAAAAATTTTTTTAATTATTATAATTTAACAATTAATTTTTTTTATTAGTTTCCAACATTACCAATTAATTTTTCTAAACTTGGCGAAATTTTTAAAATTGGGGAAATTGGCGAATTTAATAAAATGTTGGTTTAGCAACGAAATTCGTTTTATAGTAAAAAAAACTAATAAAATGTAGGAAATTGGCGAATTCAAAAATTTCTCCAATTTTGGTAAAAAAATTAAAAAAAAATTTCTCCAAGTGATCAACCCTTCGGCCCGCTGACATTCTTGTTTTTGGATGGGAATGAGGGAAACACGCATGTGTTGATTTTTACATTTTTTATTTTCCATAACACTTTTTGTGGTTTAATTTTCATAAATAACTCAGAATTGGTATTAACTTTTGTAGTTTCTTTGCCATTACAATGTTTATGATCAATGTAATCTATAGCGGTGGCGGATGGGATTTTGTTAATGGTGCTATTGAATACGTTCCGTTCGATTGTGCAAAGCGTGGTATAAGGTTATCTACAAATGTTACTTAAACTGGTTTATTATCTATGATTTCGAATGTTTGTGGCGAGAATATTACTAGGTTATCTTATAAAATGTTAACATTTACAAATCCAATCGACATATACGATGATAGTGATATTTCTTTTTTTATATAGTTGAAAAAAATCCGTTTGAAATATATAAGTTGTATGTTATCCAAGAAGTTGGTGTTGGTTCGTCTACCCGAAAACCTGTGTCTATTGGTTCATCTAACCGATTTCGTGTGTCACCTGGTTCTAGCAGATTACCCGTTTCTTTACCGAGCTCTAGCTCTCAACCCACGACAAAGAAGATGAATAGCAGGCTAAATATTCAATGTAGTCAAGTAGCCTAAGGTTATGTGCACGCGTATAGCCGGTTATATACATTCAAATAGTCGGCTAAGGAAAGTCAAATTGCTGCCTAATAACATTCTTTGAAGTAAATAGACAAGTACCCGGCTAAAAATAGTCAAGTAGCCTAAGGCTATGTACACTCAAATAGTAATATTCAATATAATCAAAATAATCAAGTAGCCTAAGGCTATGTGCACGTGTATATCCGGCTATATACATTCAAATAGCCGGCTAATAACATTCTGTGAAGTAAATACACAAGTACCTGGCTATGTTCACTCGTATAGCCAGCTATGTACATTCAATTAGCCGGCTAAGGAAAGTCAAATTGCCGGCTATGGATATTCAAATAGAAGGCTAAATATTCAATATAGTCATAATAGTCATAAACTACTGTGGCCAAAACAGTCAGGGCCGGCCCAATGGGCCTGCGGGCAACACACCAGTAGTGGGCCTAACATTTCGAGGGGCCCAAAAAAAAATAATAAAAAGTTATTGGGCCTTTTTAAAGAAGTAATTTTAGAGGCTTTTAAATTTTTTTTTTTATTGGATCAAATATATCAAGAAAAAACAATTGAGCATTTTTAAAAGTATGTTAGGCTTAAAAATATTAAATGTGTTTAGGCCCATGAATCCAATCCAACCCAACACTTTGTAATTTTGTATTAGGCTTAAAAAAAATTTTATATTCTTAAAAAAATGTTAAATGTGTTTAGGCCCATTGACTTTTTTTTTCGGCTCGTGTAGGGTATTTGAATCATCGGGACCGGCTCTGAAAACAACCATAAACTAATGTACATAAAAGAAACCCATAAAATGTCATTACCACAACTACTGTGGTCAAAATAGTCATTACCCTTACCAAGCTTGTTCCATTACCAAGTCAAAAGAAACTAATGTGGCGATAAACTAATCCACAACTACTGTGGTCAAAATAGTTATTTTGTTATACGTTGTTTTGCTAATGTTTCTGGAACGTTTTTATATAATTTTCCCATTATACAAACTAAGAGTTATGGATTACATCAGACTTAAAAACATAAATTAAAATATTACAAGAAAACTCAGGAATGGATCCCAAGTAAATAAAGTTATTTATAGACTCCAACAGGCGTCTTCTTCAGTTGAGGCGTCTTCGAATGGATCCCAAGTAGGACTGCAACCACCGTTGTCATTTTTTAGTTCATTAATAACAGCCCAATCTTCATAATAATCATATAAATCATCATTAACGTTATCCGGATTGTCAACATGATGGTTATAAGGTTCGTCAATGGGAGGGTTATCTGGTTCGTCAACGGGAGGGTTATCCTGTTCGTCATGGTGTTTTCAACATGGAGTTTTTCTGGTCATGGTATTTTAGATTTATGGTGTTTTGAACTGAGTTTTTTTTTAATATGGAGTTTTTCTGGTCATGATGTTTTCAACATGAGTTTTTCTGGTCATGGTATTTAGATCTATGGTGTTTTGAACTGAGTTTTTTTCAACATGAAGTTTTTCTAGTCATGGTGTTTTCAACATGGAGTTTTTCTAGTCATAATGTTTTCAAATGGAGTTTTTCTGGTCATGGTGTTTTAGATCTATGGTGTTTTGAACTGAGTTTTCTTCAACATGAAGTTTTTCTGGTTATGGTGTTTTCAACATGGAGTTTTTTGGTCATGTGTTTTAGATGTATGGTGTTTTTAACCGGGTGTTTTTCAGCATGGTGTTTTTAACTGAGTGTTTTTTAATATGCTGTTTTTCTGGTCATGGTGTTTTACACATGGGGGCCAATTTCAATATGGCGTTTTAACTTTTTTGGTCATGGTGTTTTTAACATGACGATTAGTTTTTTTATTTTGTATACAACTGCGATGTTTTACCTCTTTTGTAAAATTGCGTTTTAGATATTTTTGATGTTAAATTTCTACATGGCGTTTAGTTTGTCATTATGTTTTACAATTTTGACGTTTAATTTATGTTGAAAATGACATTTTTTAATGTAAAAACACAATGATAAATTAAAATGCTAAATTTCAACATGACGTTTTAACATCATGATAAAAATTAAATACCCCAGTTGTATAACATAATGACAAACTAAATGCCATATTGAAATTTGGCATCAAACTAAACACTATGTTGAAATTCGGCGTAAAACGACAAAAGTGTAAAACATCTTGACAAAAGAAAAACGTCATAAACATAAACACGCATTAAGACACTATAAAATACAATGTGTATGGATGTTAAAGTATAAAACACCATGTATAAAACGCAAAATTTCAAACACCATGTGTAAAATGACATAAAACGTGAAATTTCAAACAAAACCCAGTTGGTCTTTTTTTTTAAATATAACAATACTATACTCGTTGGATGGATTAAAAAACACTCGATTTTATGGTATAACTCAAAAAAAATAATGACGTATAAAAAAGTTATAGACGTTTAAAAAACAAGGGAAAATTGCATGTGACTTGCATGTGCATGTGCTCAATTAGAAATCCTTTGTTTTGACTCAATTGCCCTTTCCTTTTTTTTCCCTACTTGGACACATGTCGCGCTGATAATGCTTCCTACACTTTCTAGACTTTTCTCCCTTTCTAGCCTAACCCTCCCCTATATATATATATATATATATATATATATATATATATATGGGACGTATCGGTTGTAAACCCTGAGTTGTTATGAAATCCTTAAACTCATTCTGGACCACACATTCAAAACTTTTTATTATAATATGTGGCTGTAATTGAATCTGACTTTTTTTTATTTTAAATTAAGAAAACATGTGATCCATATTTATTATAGGGGTAGAAAGTTAATTATACATTTTTCTTTTTTGATTAAATCTTATTTAAAAAAAATAATTTCTTTCTCTCTCTCTAGATTCACACATTCTCTCTCTCTCTCTCCAAATTCTCTCTCTCTCTCTCACTCTCCAGACTCTCTCTCTAAAATCGAATACACATTTTTTTTTCTTTTTTAATAATAATCAGAACAAAAAAAAATAAAGAATAATTCAAGAATAGACATTTATACACATGTGTAGAATCAAAATACACATGTGTAAAAAATTAAATATACATGTCTAATAATCAAATAAACATGAAAAAAAACATGTAGTGTAATCTGTAAAGCATATCCATGAAATACCGTCTTGAACCAAGATCTAACTTTTACACCGTCTTAGACTGTTCAACATGTTCTGAAAAAAGAAACTAAGATTTAACATGAATTAGCAACTATTTAAAGCAAGGAAACAAAGATTTAACATGGTTTACATGTGTGTGTTCAGTTTACACATGTGTATATATAAAAAAATCTAGTAAAAACGCATTTTACACAGTGTATCATGGGTACAACTCAGTTTACACATGTGTAAATAAAAAATACACATGTGTAAAGACAAAATACAAGGCGATTTGGTTTTCAAATAACTAAATTTATCAAAAATATAATAAAAAGTTCATATAAAATCTTGTAAGTTCTTGAACTTAAAAACAGTTGAATATCCTGAGATTTTTCATATTCGTGAACTTAAAGAGAGTTTATTTATCAAGTATTAACTAAAAAATTAAGAATACTACGACTAAAATAAATCAACAATTACCAAAAAATAAATAATTTAGGTTTACACATGTGTAAAATCAAAATACACATGTGTAAAATCAAAATACACATGATTAGAAATAAAAAAAACATGTGTAAAATCATATCTGAATGCAAGAAAATCTTTTTATTACAATTTCTTCAAACAAATCTTATTTAAATATAACAACTTATACGTGTGTAAAATCATATCCAAATATAACAACTTATACGTGAAGTTAGGGTTGGAATGAAATCATCACACATAAGCAAATAACATAAGTTTTGAAATATCTATTAATTTTAATTTTATGGACCCAAATATGCGACCCCATTGACCAAGTCAACTTCCATCAAACATTTCTTTAACCTTTTGACTCCATGTTTCTTCTTTTGACTAACAATAAACCACAACCAAACAATTATTTATTTGTTTTATCTTTTCAAGAACTTATTTCTCTTTCTAAACATCTTTTCAGATCAGCATAGCCCATTAATAGATCTGAAAACAAAGTTATAGCTTACATATTCAAGGAAAACCAAATTAACAACAAACCAAACCAACATTGAAATTAAAACAATGCACATAAGGATAACTAATTTTAAACCCAAAAAATAAAGAAACCTAACCTTTTATCAACAATGGTGGAAGAAGTGCAACGACGACGAACAGGGGAACTAGGGTTCCGTGGTGACAGCGGCTTTGGTTTCTCTAGCGAATGGGCTAGGGTTCCGTTCTTATTCTTATTCTTTGATCGTGAACGGGTTTTTCCCCTACCAAATAGGCGAAAAACCTTTGATTTCATCTTCAGATCTTGCTATCGTCATCTGAATCTGAGAAAGAGGAAGAATCGTCCTTAAGAGAGAGAGAGAGACACGAGATGGCGTTGTGGGTTTATAGAGAGAGAGAGAGAGGGATTTTTCATCTGAAGAGAGAGACACGAGATAGATCTGCGTTAGAAATAGAGGGATTTTTCATCTTCCAAATTTTCTGAGAAAGAGAGGTTTAAAGAGAGAGATTGAGAAAATGACATAATTGCCCTTACATGTTAAAAATAAATTAAAAAGTTAAGAAATTTAATGTGTGGCTCATATTGAGTTTATAGGTTTTCACAATAACTCAGGGTTTACAAACGATACGTATATATATACATACATATATATATATATATATATATATATATATATATATATATATATATATATATATATATATATATATATATATATATATATATATATGGGACATAGATATCGGAGTGACATCTAACGGATTTTGATGTGTAGCCCCTGACCCTTCAACCTGATGAGTCGGCTCCCCCTGAAACATAGATATCAGAGTGACATCTAATGGATTTTGATGCTCACCACCTCTACCAGAATAGGGAGACGTTCTCTTCAATCACTCGTAAGATCGGTTTGATGACATGCATCAATCATCCTTGGTCTTCGGCTACTCTCCCCCTGAGCATCAATCCGTTGTACGAGGGAATGAACCAATGCTCGCATCTCTTGCATTTCAGCTTGTTGAGCATTGACCTTGTCTTCATAAGAACGGTTCTAATTGTTCATACGCTCAATGATAGTTAAATGCAGCTCTCGATGTTCATTGAGTGTAGAGATCTGCTCCTGCTGAAAAACAGATTGACTACGTAAGCTAGCCATCTCATTTACCAACATGCTCACTTGAGATTCCAAGTAAGCAATCTTAGCATCTCTCGGACCAGCCTGAGAAGATGAAGATGCTTCAACACGAGGAATATTTAACATCGAATGTAAATCAGCTCCCATATTAGCAAACGGAGTAGTTACTTGAGCAGGAGAAGGTGTGACAAGAGGAGTAGAAATAGGAATTGTAGATTCAGGAACGGAAGTACTTGTGATTTTAACCTTTTTGCTAGCTTGGGAGGCAGCAGATAACAAAGCAGCAACTTTCTTAGCCTGTTCAACTACATCAGACTTTGTCTTGGAACGTCTTTCACGAGCCCCTGATTAAGACGAATCAGAAGTTTCAGGATTAAAATCTGAATCCGTATCATCTGCTTTTCTTTTCTTCGAAGAGGACTCAGGAGGAGGACCCTTAGCCTTCTTCTGAGCAATGCTCTTCACTCGATGAGGATGAGACTGATCTGGAGCATTATCAGAGTCAGTATCCTCGGAGTCACTAGAACTGGATGATTCTTTAACATTATTATCACCACCAACACCACCTTCTGGTGCATCTACTTCATCAACAGAAGCAACATCATGAACTTGTTCTGCCTCTTGTTTTCGTTCTTGCTCTTACTCTTGGTGAACATCATCATCAGAATTACCAACAACCTCTTCATTATCAGACTCAGGGTTAAACCAGGTATCATTCACCGGAGCCACATATTTCGGATTAAGCTAATGTCCAAATAAAGGAGTATGAACTGGTTCTCTGCCTTCAGCTGGATTAGACTTAAGAAACTGAGTGAATACCATCTTGTGAATAGTCTTCACTTGAATCCTTGGGGCCACAACCGGTAGATTAGGAATAAGGAAATTCAGAATCACTTGGATGAACCTCAAAAATAACAAAAATCTATAGGTCGGAATGGCATCAATCTGATTGTGCAACTCTCAGAATACGTAGCGAGAGAAGTTGTAACCCTTGTTCAATGATAAACCAACCATAGCAGATGCTAGGTCAGATGCTAAGCCATCCTTACCACCTTTCCTGGACGAGACACAAGATATCATAACATGAGCAAAATACTGCCACTCGTCCATTAACCATCTCTTCTTGTACTGTCCGTCACCTTCAACACCAACATACCCCATACGTTGCCTCCAGCAACCCTCAATCAAAACTCCATTGTAAGAAACCGAATCAGTAGCATCATCACCAAACTGTAGAGCTTGACGAACTGTAGCTTCAGAAATTTCTAGATCTTGATTATTCACATGAACTTGAATAACATTTGGAGTCACTGTGCAATCAAAACGAGCAGATTCCCATAATTGATCTATGTATGGTCTTGATATCACAGGGTCAGCAGATAAAGCAAAGGTAATCCTGGAGCGTTTAAGAAAGTCAATAATTTCCCGATACTATAACACGGCACCCTTCCATTCTGGATTCAGTAAAGCTATCTGGTTATGATCACTGAAAAATTTACGAGCCATGACTGTATAAAAGACAACCAACACATCAGTAACACAATCACAGATTTAGAAAATTTTCAAAATGAAACTCAGAAAAATTACTCTGGCACACTTAATAACTACGCTATAAGACATGATAGCGCACTTATAACTTCGCTAGGGTTTGCTCAGGCACACTTGCACATCTACGCTAGACCAAACTCAGACGACATTTTTGAAATTTTGATCAGACGCCATTTGTTGTAATCTAAGCCAAAACCAGTCTCAAAACATTTGATTAACAGTTTAGAGTTAAAATGAATCCACAATTTTAACATCAAAAACACTTTGACAATACATTTTGAAAAAAAACCAGTAAACTCATGAGTAAAACTAAAACCCTGAGCAAAAACCCCTTGAATCAGTCGATTAGTTTATAACGATGATGATTATCATACCCTTGAATTCACAAACACACTAGAAACAAGAATAAACAAACAATCGGAGGGTATAAGCAAGAACAGAAGCAAAACACAGCAAATACGCTAAAGTCGGGAAAGTTGTAAAAGTGTTAACTGAACAGTCATCAACCCTTTATATACTTTTTCAAAAATCCACTAGCGCACTTAGTAAGTATGCTAGACTTGTGGTCAGTCACACTTACAATTGCTCTAGCCCAACCTCAGGCGTACTTAACAAGTACGCTAGACCTAAGTCAGGCGCACTTGATAACTTCGCTAGCCTTCAACACTTAGCCAAAATTCCAACTTCAACCATGTTCAAACATGAAATACAATATCAATCCCGACAAGCACGAAATTTCAGAATCCTGTGAAATAAAATAATAAAATTTTCATGGAAGTCGAGAATAAAATATTTTTGGATTTTTAAAAGTTTATATTAAAACACACAAAATATTTTTGAAATTTTCAATTAAAGATGCAAAAAATGTAAAATGTAAAGACAATATTTTTTGGATTTTTCAAAATAACAAACAATAAAATCTTTTTGGCATTTACCTGTTGTTAGGGGTCATTTTGCAGCTAAGGATCCTGGATCTTCAACGTACTTCATTATCCTGACAGGTTTCGGTATCCTCAATTTATATATTACCTAACCGTTGTATCTTCCTTCTATGTTGACTTATTCGCAGGTAAAACGTACGTGGTTAAGTTCATCCCTGAAGAATCGCTCTTGAAGTAAAGGAAAACATGTAGAAGACGCGTAGATTGGCCTCCAACGGTCATATTTGAAGACTAAGTCGATTCCGGGATTTTCGGATAGTTAGTTAGCATAATCTCTATATATAATCAGCAGCTTGGTTGATTAGAAAAGACACAACAACACACTTAGGAATAGATACACTTGAAATCAGTCTTGTAACACTTAGATATCGATCATTTGCTGCTCAACACTTGTAATTATTTATCATTTATTGAAGAAATGAGGCAGGTGTCGATTGTCACCTCCCGAGGTTTTATGCCGGACATCCTGAACGATCAAGGGCTTTCCTCGTAAACAACCGTCACACCCTCAAAATCCACCTGCAGGGTTTTACCGCGAGGCGCGTGACACACGAGGATCTCAGTCATTAGTTACACGGAACGCCTCTATATGAATTTAAATAAAATACCATTGCTGCTCATAGTCCAAGAACTTTCCTGCCCCCACTTTCCTACTTTGTGGCTGATTTCAGCAGTGATATCCAATACGAAGCAGATCTTGAAGTCCAACAACTAGAAGAGTCGAAGGACGAATGGACCTTATTCACTGATGGTGCATCAAATGTAAGAGGAACAGGTCTGGGAATCAAACTAAAATCGCCACAAGGGGAAATATTACCCCAATCCATAAGCTGTGAGTTCCAGGCTATGAATAATGAAGCAGAGTATGAGGCGCTGATACTAGGATTACAATTAGCCAAGGATATCAAGATCAGGTATCTTCAGGTATATGTAGACTCATTGTTAATTGTTAATCATTTCAATGGTTCATATGCAGTAAAAGGTGAGAAGCTAGCCAAATATCTCACAATAGTTAAGCAATTATCCATGGAATTCGAAACTTTTAACATGACACAGGTGCCTAGAGAAGATAACACTGAGGCCGATGCCTTAGCAAACCTTGCTTCAGCTCTTAGAATACCAGAAGGTACCAAAATACCTATCATATACATTCTGAGCCTAGCAATCAAGAAGGTGAATGGAGTATCCAACACTGAAGAAGAAGCAGACATTCGGGATCTTGAAACTATTCCAGGATCCTGGATTTCACCTATTAATAAATACTTGCAGGATAGTGAAATCCCAAGTGATGAAAAGAACCACAAGGCTTTTCGCATGAGGATGCCTCGTTTTATAATGTTTGAAAATATTTTGTATAGAAAATCAATTGCAGGTCCATACTTAAGATGCTTAGAAGATCCTGAAGCACGTGAAGTCCTGAAAGATCTACACGAAGGAGATTGTGGTAATCCCACAAGCGGTAGAGCGCTATTTTCAAGGATCCTGAGGACATGATATTACTGGCCTACCATGAGGAAAGATGCTGTGACTTACTCTAAAAAATGTGACGCTTGCTAGAGACACAACAACATACTCCATCAACCGGTCGAACCTTTATACCGAATCATCTCTCCGTGGCCATTTATGATGTGAGGAATGGATATCGTTGGCAAACTTCCCAAAGCACCAGGAGGAAAGGTCTTTATTCTAGCAATGACGGATTGCTTCTCTAAATGGATCGAAGCTGAGGCATTTGTCCAAGTCAGAGAGAAAGAAGTCATCTTCTTCATCAAGCGCAATATCCTGATGAGATTTGGGATCCCGACGGAGATAGTATGTCATAATGGATCCCAGTTAATTGGAAAGAGAACAACTGACTTATGTGCCAGTTGGGGAATCAAAATGACAACTTCTACCCCAGTACATCCTCAAGCCAATGGACAAGCAGAATCAAGAAACAAGATCATCGTTAACAACCTCAAGAAGAGATTAGGAGCAAAGAAAGGAAGATGGGCTGAAGAGCTACCGTTTGTACTTTAGGCAGATAGGACAACCACGAAGAATGCGACGGGACAAACTCCATTTTCCTTGGTATTTGGAACAGAAGCCATGATCCTGACAGAAATGGTTATCCCTACTGTTAGAACCAACTTTCAATCTTCAGAGACCAACAACGAAGCTCTCGCTCAGGATCTCGACACTGTGGATGAGCTCAGGGATCTTGCCAAAATTCGTATTGCAGCTTATCAGCAAAGAATAGCAAAGTCATACAACAAAAACATAAGGGTTAGAAGATTCCAAGCAGGTGATCTCGTATTGAGAAAGGCATTTCAAAATACTACCAATCCCAATGATGGAAAGCTTGCACCAAAGTGGGAAGGCCCATACTTGATCGACTCAGAACCAGGCAAGGGTGCTTATTGGTTGGCTACTATGGAAGGAGACATCCTTCCAAGATCCTGGAATGCTATCCATCTCAAAACCTACTTTATGTAAGTTGGAACTTAAATTCGAACTAAAACTGGTATGTCTTCTATCCCTGACTATTTTTATACTTAGTACCTTTGATAAAAGTATTGACTTGAGCGTCGGAGGGGTGTTAGCCAGGCTAACACCCACCTTCACCAAGATTTCCTGTTTTGTAGGAAATATCTCCAGGGATCCTGACAGAAGAAAGAGATTGGCCATCTCTCCTAAGTTTGGGTATCCTGAATACCTCAAAGGTTTAAACGGATTTCGCCTTTCTAAGTAGATTGGGTTTTTACACCCCGCAAGGAGTGCACGATATCCAATTATAGTTCAAGGTGGTGCGAACAGTCCATGTAACAGTGTTTGATAATTTCATCAATGTTGGCTATATATTGGGTGCTACGAATATAACAGACGTGTTATTTCCCAAGTTTTTCTCGAACATTTAACACTTACATGTTAAAGCTAAGGTTTTTAGCATTTTCATGCTAACTCAGAATTGGCTTAGCCCACATTATTGTCTTAGCCCACGTTATTGGCTTAGCCCACATTTTCTGGCTTGGCCCACGATTTCAAATATGTAACACTTGTGTGTTAATTCAAAGACTTAACATCAATATGCTAACTCAGGATCCTTGAACAAATTAAAAACTAACGAGGATCCCGAAGTGTACTTACTAAGCCTAGGACGTATTCAACGACTGAACACTGGGGACAACTAATAGTGGTTATGCTTTGAACTTCATGTTGGTTCGATATGTATATATATTCGACTTCGTACTCCACAAAGGTATGTGTTACTAATTTTTCAATTACAAGAAGATTTGAAAGCAGAATGGCTAAGTCATGATACGTTTGGTACTCTTATTTAACATCATTTATTAAAACCAAATTGTGTTTTCCTAAGTCTAAATTTGATAAAAATCTGAGAATTTATGATTAAAGATTCGATATCCTGAAAATATGTTCGAACCTATTTTCTAAGTTTTAATTACCTCAGGATCCTAATTTTGAAAAATATATCAAGGCAAACATGCAACAATCATGGCAGATAGTCATCATCCATCTACTAATATTTAAAGTGCAGGAAAAGAAAGTGATCCGGGCTTCATCCAAAACCTGGACCCATCCACCTGGAATCACAAGCTGTCAAATTGTATATCCCATGCAGGGATCCCCAAACACAAAAGAAAAGTTGTTTTTAACAGGTTCCAACAGGAATAATCAAGCAGAAAAACAACGGATACCAGGGCTGAGGCCTAGACATCATTACCCTCATTGCCCTGGTTAGCTTGCTTTTCACCATCACCAGCTCCTGCATCCTCAACAACCTTGCTAGTCTCCACTGCTTCACCTCCAAGCTTAGCCAAAGAAGAACGCCATCCCTGAAGATCCAGGCTACAGGATCAAAACCTTTAGTAGCAGTTTGCTCAGCCATCTGGATCCTGGATTGAAGAATAGCCATGGCCGCAGACCTCTTGGTATTATCCACAGTCTCCTGCAACTTCTGCTCGGACTGAGCCAGACCCTCCTGCATTTTTTCCTTCAAAGTTTGGATCTCTTTCTCCAAGTACTTAGACTTGTTGACATCAATTTTCTTCAGATCCTCAACCTTCTCCAAAGCTTCTTCAGCGTTCTTCTCTGCCGCAGCCAAGTTGGCGTTCAGCTTCTCAAGACCCTGCAAGATTCGATTACATGAGTAATTTAGGGATCCTGACATTAACTTAGGGATACTAAAAAATTACTTACCAGGTTCATCAAGCCTTGCAGCTTCTTGGTAGTTTCGGCAGAATCCATACCCTCAAGAAATTCCAGATCCATCACATCCGTTGTCTTCCTCTTTTTGCTTCCAGAAGCCTTAGACCGTAGGGCAGGGATACGAGACTTGGTGGTGGCATATGTGGAACCTTCCTTCTTGACAACAACAGCCCTGGACAAAAGGCTATCAAGATAAGACAAAGCAAACTGGGAACTCGACTTGGGGATTCCTACTCGAAGATAAAGCAATTCAGAATCATAACATTTGGTAACACAAATACTAATTGTTCTGTACCTGAAGACATTTCAGATTCGGAATGCTGGGTCTCAAAGGTTGCTTCACTAACAGTGGACTCAGAACGGAAGGATCTCTCCCCCACATTATTTCTAACAAGGCTTCAGTTCTCTTTTCTGTGTCACTTCTTGCAGGAACTAGTTCAGCGAATTTTGGAGCTGCACAAGGATAAAACAAAGATCATTAGCAACAGGTGAAATGTAGTATAAATTGCAGGGATCCTAGCTATTTCCTACCCTTTTTAACCCATTCAAGCGACAAATGTTTCCCACCGGGGATTGAATCTCTCCTTACAAAGAAGAACTTCCCTTTCCAGTCAGAATCGTTTTGAGTGGCTTTCAGGATCAAATGAGTTTGCTCTGACTTGAGCTGAAGAACGAATCAAGAAGAACCATGGGTTCTCAAATTATAGACAGAGGCTAGCTCAGGGACGCCAATGGTCAAAGAATATGAACGATTCAACTTTCCAGAGTTGCTAAAATCCTCCAAACCATCGGCATGATTTGGGAATAGCAAAGACCAGTAAGTTTGAAAAACTCGGTGATGAGTGGAGAAAAAGGATATGACAGACCTAGAGTAAAGGATAGCTATGGAAGCAAACCCATGTTTTAGAAATCAAATCCGCTTTTGTTCTGAAATCGAAAGGCCTAAAAACGATTTTTTGAGGAAAAATATTGTTTGATTTCAAGAGTTTGATCTCCGAATCTGTGAAAGAACAGAGTTCAAGATCAGAGTGATCAAGGATCCCCTGATCAATGCAGTCCTCTATTGTTTCGATGATGATGGAGGAAGCCGACCTGGTCATTTTCTTACCCATGATTGTGAAAGATTAGAAAGAAAGAAGAAATCAGAAATGAAGATTTTTACCTGCCTTAGTCTTGAAGAAGATAAGAATGGAGAAGAAGGGGTAATAATGATTTTATCCTGCAAAGAAACAACGGTTAAATCGCCTTTGAAATCGGGAACGGTCATATCGGAACCCTATCATCATTTACTATTTGAATTTTAAAATCTCACAGCTGTAACTTCCTTGGACAACTGTCAAATTTTGGGGACAATTGTTAGGGGTCATTTTGCAGCTAAGGATCCTAGATCTTCAACGTACTTCGGTATCCTAACAGGTTTCGGTATCCTCAATTTTTATATTACCTAACTGTTGTATCTTCCTTCTATATTGACTTATTCGCAGGTAAAACGTGCGTGGTCAAGTTCATCCCTGAATAATCGCTTTTGAAGTCAAGGAGAACGTGTAGAAGATGCGTAGATTGGCCTCCAACGGTCATGTTTGAAGACTAAGTCGATTCCGGGATTCTCGGATAGTTAGTTAGCATAATCTCTGTATATAATCATCAGCTTGGTCGATTAGAAAAGACACAACAACGCACTTAGCAATAGAATACACTCGCAATCAGTCTTGTAACACTTAGATATCGATCATTTGCTGCTCAACACTTGTAATTCTTTATCATTTATTGAAGAAACGATGCAAGTGTCGATTGTCACCTCCCGAGGTTTTATGCTGGAGATCCTGAACGATCAAGGGCTTTCCTCGTAAACAACCGTGTCACTCTTTATGTTTTTACATTGTTTTACATTGATTTTACGAGCACACTACCTCACAAACTAAGTTTGGTTACAAAATTAATCTTGTTAATTTTTACCCAAAACACCTGTACAAACAGAATCACATATTTTTGGTCGAACACTACGTGTAAGAAGATCATATCAGTATCTTGATGAAACATACACACATTCCGGATATAAAATCCCTAGCAGATCTAAGGGTGACCTTTGGCATTCTGTTCAGATACAGTTCACATCATATCAAACATGCAACTTATGCAATTCTCAAGATTCTCAAAAACTACTTTTCAAATATTCAGAAATCATGAAATGATACGCGATAAACTTCAAAGTAAACAGGATCAGATCATGACTTGCTAACTTATTCAAACCGAATTTGCAATACACAACATGTCAATTCAAGTTGTCAGTATTATAAGATTTGAAACTACAAGCGTTTTTATCCCACGTTGTTTGAGTTAAGGTACCATTTATATGAAAATAAGGTGGACCCCACATATATGCGAACAGAAATATAAATTTGCACTATCTTCAAGACATATACGACTCAGAGCAAGATTAGATCAATCTCCAGGATGAAATTACATCAATTAGCACAGGAAAAACAAGCAAATCTCGAAGGATATAAGGAATCAGAATGATTCAGAATCGAATGCTCCAAATGGCTTGGTTTGGATGAAGTATCATGATTCATGGTAACAGAGGAATCTTCAACAATATGATATGAATAAAGAATCAATTGATCCAATAATTCAGGGTAATGTGATCCAACTGTTATCTAGATGTATTCAATGGAATCAAGATAATGATCCAAGGGCTAGCATATGCTCTAAAAAATGTTGTTAGAAACATATCTTGGTTCAACATCACATTGCATGTTTTTCGGGGCATGGGCAGTGAAGTGAACCGAAAAAATTATGCTAATGACATAATCTGATACTAGTGTCATGAAATCTTAAAGCCATATACTCTATATCTGATAATGATCTTTTAACTCACACACCCGACATAATATAGGTTCAAATCACAGTTGTAACTTACATTGTTATGTTTTCACACTACTGATGGTTAAAAAACGCTTCTAGCATACTGACAATTCAAATTTCATGCAGATATTCAAACTAAAATAATATACAGATGCAATGTTAAGCAGTCATGAAGCTATCATTTCCTGTTTGTGCAAACTAAGAAGTTTAGATCAAATCATATAAGCACAACTCAAACATAAATATAGAAACCAGGCAGTCATTCTATGGTCATGTGTGTACGACCACCTACTGATGTACTATCATTTATTCTCTAACTTCAAGCAATGCCGATTTTATCTTTTTTAATTTGTTTGGGTTTTCAGAAAGCAGTTAAACAAAAGAAAATAAAGCATAAAATAATTAAAAAAAATAAAATAAAATCTTCCATGAAAATTTTTTGAAAAACCACTTTCACCCAGGATTAAACATCCCAATCATTTTGGTAAGAAATTCAAACCGTGAGCGATCAAACGCTTTAGTGAACAGATCAGCAAAGTTGTCATCAGTGTGGACTTTCACTAGCTCAATCAATCTCTTCTCTACACAGTCTCTGATGAAATGATGACATATCTCAATATGTTTTGTATTCGAGTGCTTCACTGGATTGTTAGTGATCGACATCGTGGCAGTGTTATCGATAAGTATCGGTGTCTCAGTGAAGTTCAAACCATAATCCCGTAATTATTGCTGAATCCACAGGATTTGGGAACAACAGCTGACAGCAGCAATATACTCAGCCTCACACGTAGAAATGGCAATTTAGGTCTGCTTCTTGCATTGCCAGGAAACAAGTCTATTTCCTAGAAATTGACACCCACCAGACGTCGACTTCCGATCCAAACTACAACCTCAATAATCCGAATCTGTAAAGGCTCTGAAATCAAAGTTATAATTATTAGGATACCACAACCCTAACTTTGGTTTACCCTTCAAATACCTAAATACTCTTTACAGCGATTTTCTTTCGGCTTGGACTGAAACCTCGAACAAAGACATACAGCGAACCTAATATCAGGTCGGGATGCAGTCAAGTACATCAAAGACCCGATCATTCCTCTGTAAAACCTACAATCTACATCTTTCCCTTTCCAGTCAGACTCAAGTTTGTGGTTGATGTCGCCTAGACGGTCTATAAAAACTAATAAATAAAACCTAATCTAGACTCCTAAGTAGTAAATGGAAAACCTATGAACTAGACCGCATTTACAGGCAAGTGTACCTATCGAATGTAGTTAAGCTTAACGGTAATCCGGATATCGAACTAAGGACACTAGTGACAACTAACTAGACTCTGACTCAACTAACTAACTGATTTAAATGGGGGGTTTTTGTGTTTCTAAATCTAACAAACTAAATAGAACTAACTAATGAACACCAACTATCAAGCAAGTAATTAGACAGACTCAAGAATGAGGAAAACACTACCCAAGTTAAGAATCCTACTTGTGAATATTAGATTTATATCGGTTAAGGAAACTAATGATGGAACCAGGATCTATGAATACTACACCCTCAGGCTACCTACAGGATCCCTGATCATTCTCAAGGTGTGACCTAAAAGGAAACCCTAAGGGGTGTGTGACGCTCACTGGCTGGTTGACCACGTTTCAGTCTCTCCAACAATAATAAAGTACCCTAAAAGACAAATTACCTTTCAGTCTCATTGTCTCAATACATTCAAGGAATGCAAGGGGTAATCTAAGAACAATCGAATTGACACGAGATAGCAAAGAATACTAAGAACTCTAGGGGAAACCTCCTTTCAGAGTCTTTACATATGGACACCTAATACCAAAGATAAACCGACTATCTATCACCTTTCAGCTATCTAGATAGGCAGAACACTAGGATCAAACATATGAACGATTCCTATTCCTATGGAATATGAATTCAACAAAGCATAAACTAATCATAACACATAGTCAATGATCTAATACGAAACCCTAACTGAAAGATATTCAACATGTAACGTATGGAATTTGAAACCAATTACGAATATGATCTAAGCATACATAAACATCAATCAATTATCAAAATATTCATTACAAAAGCATTAATCCATCAATAAGTAACCAAAAACCGATAAAAGATCCAAACTTCACAAAGTAATCATCAAAACCTAGGTAGTTTTCAAGATCTAGCCAATAACCATGGTCAAAAACATAAAACCAGAAGTAATAGTAATGGACATGGTCTCAATCAGAACAATTAAACACACGAGAATAGAAAACATGAACCGAACGATTAACGTTTAACAAACCCAAGGTACAAAGCTTCGATCTTTAGCTTCACCAGCCTCCTCTACTCCCAAAATCGTCCTCCAAACTTGCTCTGACGGCCAAAAATCAATTATTAAAGCCTAGAATGGGTCCTAATCTTTTAAACCATGAAAATAGGCCAAAACGTCCGTATCTGGGGTCTCTCGCGTACCGCGGGATACAAAATAGTCGCGCAGATTTCCCGGTCCCTCGTGTACCGCGTGAAAATGTGCTCGCGAGAGATGACCTATCGAGATACCCCAAATTCATATATTATAGGTCCCGTAACTAATTTTCTAGCACGAGATATGCCCTTGTGAAGTTTGGACTCTTTCCCGACTTTTGCCGTTTTCACCCCATGTTCTTGTGTGCTCGTTTCTTCACAGTTCTTGATCGTTTAAGCTCCAATTCTTCCCGAATACCTACAAAACATAGCATAACTAAGTACAAGCTATAAATGATTCGAAATGACTCTAAAACTATACGAAAACGCTACAAAATACAAGAGAAAACGAGGTGTGTTTTGCAACACATCAGTGGTTTAGTAGAATTGGAGTACTGAATGCTGAAGCATTTGTTATTTCGAACTTCTTCAAAATATCAGACACATACTTAGTTTGATGAATGTAAAACCCATCTTCCATACGATCCACCTGAAGACCTAAGAAAAAGGATAATTCACCCATACTATTCATTTCAAACTTCAGCTTCACAACTCTTTCAAAATCTTTGCACAACTCAACATTTGTCGACCCAAAAATTATGTCGTCAACATACACTTGAACTAATAGAATATCTCCCTTTGCTTTCGTATGAAAGTGTGGAGTCAATCTGACCACGTTCAAATCCATTCTCTAGTAAATGCACGGACAGAGTTTCATACCAGGCATGAGGAGCGTGATGAAGACCGTATAACGCCTTGTCAAGTTTCAACACCTTGTCGGGAAACTTTGAGTCTTCAAAACCAGGCGGCTGTTTAACATAAAATTCCTCCTTCACTTTTCCATACAGGAAAGCACTCTTCATATCAAGTTGAAATACTTTGAAACCTTTGAATGACACGAAGGCAGGAAATAAACGAATAGCCTCAATCCTAGCCACTGGTGCATAAACTTCTGTGTAATCCAATCCTTCTTGCTGGTTAAATCCTAGGACATCTGCCCTTGCTTTATTGCGCACCACAACGCCTCGAATATCACGTTTTCATTTAAAGACCCATTTTGTTCCAATTGATCTTGAACCCTTTGGCAAGTCAACTAAATCCCAAACATGTAGTTTATCGAATTGAGCTAGCTCTTCCTGCATTGCCTCTATCCAAAAATCATCATCAAGAGCCTCATCCACATTCTTCAGCTCAGTTTAAAAAACAAAACACACACTCAAGCAAGTCTCCATTATACCTGTATCCACAATCTGTGCATATAAACATGAATTTTTAGCAATGGTTCTATGTCGTGTCTGAACACCTGCATTCAAATCACCAATAATATTGTCAGTAGGATGGTTCTTATGCACACGAGTTTGAGGAATAACTGTTTCCTGGATCACTGCATCAAGATTAGAAGGCAACTCCCCCTCAATTATATTCTGAATATCATTAGATGACTCCTGAAATACAATCTCATTATCTTCATTATCATTATCATGAGTTGTACCCAAGGTCGAAGCTACATTTGAAACAACTGGAGGAGGAAACCCAATAGGAATAACCGATTGCGGCTCGACAATTGAATCATCATTGTTACAGCAAGGCTGGTACAAAAGCTCTTCTTCAACAGGAGACACTTCAGGAGTAACGTTGAAAGATCTGAACAATGCATCATAATCAAAAGCCCATGATGGTCCTTTGGCATCCTGAGGAACCATGTAATTATCACAATCAATGTGAAACCACTCCTCAATTTGTCTGCTTTCCTTATTGAGCACCCGCTTGTTGTGAGAATTGGCAACGTAACCCAAGAAGATTCCTTCAATTGCCTTCGCACTGAACTTACTTTGAACATCCCGAGTCTTCAATAAAGTGCACGGATTCCCAAAGGGCAACAGATAATCCAAGTTCGGCTTCCTATTATTCAACAATTCATAGCACGTTTTGTTGTGTTTCTTCACGGTCAAAACATGATTAAGAACATGACAAGCAGTGTTCACCGCCTCTGCCCAAAATGTCACTGGCAATTTCGAGTCGGATAACATCGTACGAGCCTTCTCAATCAGAGTTCGATTCTTCTGTTCAGCCACACCATTCTGCTGAGGAACATAAGGAGCGCTAAATTCATGGTGAATGCCCTTCTGAAGACAAAATAATCCCATATCACCATTCTTGAACTCCGTTCCATTATCACTTCGAATTATCCTGACTTTCAGATTGAATAAATTCTCTAGTCCCACGATTAAAAACTTAAGAATTCCAGCAGTCTCATCCTTTGAAGCAAGAAACTTCACCCAAGAGAACCTTGAGTAGTCATCAGTCACTACTAAACAGTATGATTTGTCACCTTCACTCTTGACACTGATAGGTCCAAGTAAATCCAAATGCAACATCTTGAGAGGAGTCGTAATTGAATTTGACAACTTTTATTTATGAGATTTCCGATGCTGGTTTCCCTTCTTGCATAGAAGACAGTCTTCGTTCACTTGAAACCTCATGACTGGCAAACCGGAGACAAGCCCATTCTTCACTAAATAGTTTATTGCTGAAAATTAATGTGAGCCATCTTTCGGTGCCATAAAGTTGATTCAGACTCTGAAGCTTTAGAAAGCAGACACGTTGGGACAGACGAAGTTGTCGTCGCCGTGCTCATATCAAGCATGTACGTGTCATTCTTCCTTGGAGCTCGCATAAGGATCCAGTCTTCAGGAACCTCAAACCCAGGCTTTAAAACCAAACTTTCTGACTTGTTAAAATGAAATGAGAAATCTTTATCACAGACTTGCGAAATAGATAACAGATTATGCTCGAGCTGTTCCACATAATTCACTTTCTCGAAGCTCAAACACCCATTGTAAACTGTTCCTTGACTGGAGATGTTACGGCCTTTCTTCCCTGCAAAGGGTACATATCCACCTTGAATTTTTTCACATTCTCTAATAAGTTAATGTTGCCTGGCATATGCCTGGAGCATCTACTGTCGACATACCAATTATTACCAATAGTCCCCCTTGGAGTTCCCTGCACACAGACAAAAAAGTTTAGTTAGCAATGGAGACCCAAGCCATTGTGGTCTTGGGTCGGCCTGACTCATCAAAATAAATAATTTCTTTTAGAACACAATCAAATCTCTCCTTGATTTTAGGAGATTGTTTCATAGAATCAGAAACAGGCACCTTTGCTTTCCATTTTGATTTACCACTATCATTTGTTTTAGACCTATCAGAAACAGATGTTTCACACTTTTCATTCAAAATAGGTTGTTCCAAAAGTTTCTTAAGTTTTCCGTTTCTTCTTCTTCTTCTTTGAGGTTTTGACAATTTCACCTCTTCATTTGTATCCACACTTGGTGATACACTAGGTTTAACTCCAGATGAGTCAACCTTTTCAATCTTTGGTTTAACCGAAAACGATTCAAACTTGAGATCATGTTTAGAAACAAAGGGGTTCTTCACAGGCTTAACATCAACAAGCTTCATCACAGGTTTGATATCAACAGGTTTTGTCACTGGCTTTGCCTTTGGTCTAACAAATGGTCTACAAAACTTAGGATCTTCCAAACGATTACCAACATTCTTTTCTGGACAATTCAACAATATGTAACCAACCAAACCGCAATGAAAACATGCACGCCTCTCCTTGTAAACCCGAACATGTCGTTCCTTCTGAACACCACTTGAACTTGATGATTCACACTGAGAAACAGTGTTAGATGATTGAACAACCTTAGGTTTTTCAGAATTAACTTTGTCTTTAATAAAATCAAGATTTGATGTTTTCTCAATGGTATTAATCTCTTCAACAACCAACCCACCACTCACAAACGGTTTTAAAGGTTCAGGTTTTGATTGTTCAACATCTTCATCAGGTTCTGTCAAAATGCACCGATCTCTGGTGACTTTCTTGACAACAGTAGGTTCATCAACCTTACAGTCTTTCAATTTACCTTCAGCCTGTTCTAGATCAAAAGATTCATCATCACTGGAATCATCATAAACCATATCCTCTTCTGTTACAGGATTAACCTTGAGGACGGTTTTAGGCTCTAACTCTTCTTTAGTCACTGTCTCAATGCTACGAGATGTGTAATTATGTAAGGCCCCAAACCAGACACCCTACAATTGGTTCTCATAACGGGTTATTCCCTTGAAAATACTCATTTTAGATATGTTAAACTACAACGAAAGTCTTTCTAAAACCATTAATTACTATTTAATGTCATTAAGTTACCTCAAGAATGCTTGCACACCAATCCGAGTAGCACCGCTCCAAAGCCAAGATACCTCGTCTAGCAGACTCACCTGTAAAACAATCTAACATACACACAAAGTCAGCTATACTGAGTGAGTTCTAATAGTTTAGTTTAATTAAAAGCCAACTTGTCTCAGAAGTTATTTAAACTCCACTCAGATGCCACGGTCCTTATAAAATAGATCCACAATTCATTAACCATTAGATAACCCCTGTTATCACCCGATATCCCATAGTAACTCATTACCCATGACTCATCCCATAATAATAATAACCCCGCAGTCTCATCGACATAAGTCGAACTTACTACACTACTAACTCGTACTCAAGTACATGTATTTACTCGACACTTGGTTAACACCACGACTCCCTAGACATCAACTTTCTCAGCCATGACCAAGGCACTTACAAATCAACTAACATAATCGTTATAAACATCACATCACAATCCTGGCACCATGACCAATCTAACTCTACTCTTATCATTAATATCATATACATGACATAATAGTATCATCTCATGCACAATAAATATAACTCATCACTTGCATGCAATTTAACACAATTATATAAGCACGCAAACACATACCTCATTACTGCATCCTCGCCAGGGTTATCCCCATCTGGATACTCTTCATAAGCTCAACTCCACCCTTGTTACAGGGCCGCGCCACTAAAAATAGCGACACACTCGTCATCTATGACGACTACCCAGCCACCCATACGGTGATTATATCATCTACCATACGGTGACTGCCAGAGCACACGTACAATGATGACCCCGAAGGACTCTGTGCTCCATACCACTGTTGACCCAACACATGGAAAACAATGCAAGCACATAAAGCAACACATATAAGACATAACATCATCCTCTATTTACATTACTCATTAATGTACCTGCACCCTACACGTAGCACTAGGATAACATATCCTGCACGTGTTCATAAGCGTTTAGCTTATATCCCGACTCGCCTCGGCTAACTCGTAACACAATACAATTCTAGTATAGCAACACACTTATTAATACTACGTCTCATTATCTAAGCACATACTATGTACATGCACACCCTGTGATACCTTCTAGTCATACCCGTATGACCTTTAATTACAATCCCGACTCACCCCTGTTAGGTCACTATACGAACCGTGACCATATCCCCACCTGTAACCCGCACGTCCTATGGACACGCACAGTCCCTTAGCCCCACATTTAACTATTTAACTTCATAAACTCATCGGGTTAGACCCCAAAGCTCGGTATACATTTAATGTACTAAAACATGTCTTAAGAGTATGTACGATAGCCCCAAAACGTTTAAAACATTTAAAAGGAGGGGATTAGAAACTTACCGGTTACGAGGCAATCCAAAATCTTACTCTGAACTCCGCCCGATCACGCTCGAAACCCGAACCTGCCAAATGTACTATTATTGATCAGACGCGTTCTAATCATGCTTCGGATATGGCATTACAGTAATTAAACCCCGATGCCCAACTTATCACGTCAACGTCCCAACCCCGTGAGACCCTCGTCTCTCGGGTTATCTTGCCACGCATTCCCCGACTCGCTTAAGTCTTGTTGATGCCATGGAAGACCATAACCACCAAAATGCCTCTCTACAACCAAAGCTTGGTACGCACCCGCACCTGTGCTCGTTCACGCGCCACCGCATACCACCTTGAATCCTTTCGTACGACCATTAACGTGATCAGGTGTCCTCTTGCGGGTTCCCCCGTGCGCGCCACCACTGCCATCACATGGTTGCCATGCAGGCCGTTGCATCACCACCAAACCCGACGGCCTCCCTTCAAGTCCGTCAGAACCCGTCATCCTCCTACTCCCTCTCTCTCTTCGGCCATCGGCCGTCCGCCATCCGGGCACCGCCATACGGCTCCCCACTGTGCTCCACTACACGCCTCCACCTACGGCTCACACCTCTTCACCGGCCACCACCCTCTCAGCGCCTCCTCTTCTTCGTCGCTCACGGCTAGGCCAAACACCCCAAACCCTAATGGGTTTTTAAACCAAAGCACAAGAAAATGAACAAATATAAGTAATGAAATCGCAAAGTGGATTACCTTAGCGCGTTATGGAGCTTCCCGGTGGACACCCGCGCGTCACCGTCTTCCTCGTCCGATCACTTTCGTCGCCGACGACTCTCAGGCGGCTCCGTTGGCTGTCGTCGAACTCTCCCTAGCCGAATGGCTAGGGTTTATAGTTTAGGTGGTATATATACCCCCGTAAGGTTCCGATCGGGCACCTATAAAATCGTCTTGTATGATTATAATCCCGAACTAGACATTAAATAGTTACCCGATCCTTTTATACTTGTTGAATCAAGTTTTTACGTGGCAGTTTCTGCTAACCGGGGACTTTAATAAATATTCGGTCAGTTCACCAACCTGAACCATTCGTTTATAGATTTTCAGGATGTTACAAGTCTACCCCCCTTAAAAGAGGATTCGTCCTCGAATCCTGTGTCGGTACAAACCAACACCACTCCTCATTTTCATTCTTACTCGTGCACCAAAACCCTTAGGTGCTACCCGGTTTCCTTCGTATATGTATAATCCTAATCCTTGCTTTTCCACACGGCCAGCCGCCTTGTTGTTTAAAGAAATCTTCTCCGTTGCTCGCTTTCAACTTTTTTTTTGACTTGTAGGTTCCACCTACCCATTCCTTCGCCTCTCGTCTCTCCAGTCATTAGCCAAACGGCTTTATTTCCCACTCTTGTTATCTTGGCACTTGCTAGAAGTTGCCATCCGTGATTGCCTTGAATATAAATCTTTTCATGAAGGTCTCGTTGTCATTGTCCTTGACAATACTTCGTTGCTCTTAATGTCCTTAACAATACTGCACATATCATTTCTAGTACCGCATAGTACAACACTGTCAGTTATCCGCTTACTTGTCACACTTCATTCTGAGTTACGGGCACAATTGCCCTTAGTCTCTTGTATAATCTGCATGATTTCGTCATTCTGAAGATCATCCTCCCAAGTAGGTCCTTGTCCTTCAAAGCTAGGAGTAATAGTTGCTTTATTGTCATGTGTCCATCACGCTCCTCTCTTTATGCTCAAATTTCCATCTTGCGATGATTTCTCAAACTCAAACCCACTACTTACCCATAAGGGTATTACTTCTGCCCTTCTCTGATGATCTCCAGGAGCTTGTACAAAGCTACGCTGGTCTCCACAAAATTTATCTACCGTAGTATCTTTTTTACTTCATTACCATGCGATCACCGACCGTGTCTCATTTATAATTTACGAATACGAAGTCCGTTTGCTCACAAGCCTCAGCTATTCGTCGTCTCATCCAAGGAAAACATACCTATTCATCTGGTGTCTCACGTCAACTGAATCATGCGTATGGAACGTGTTCCATGAAGGTCCTTCTTCACCTTGTTAAATCCGTGCTGAAATCTTCAGCGTCATCACCTTGATCTCATCATAAACTTTTCTGGTCAAGCGTCCACGTAAACGCTTTCATAATCTACTCTCACAGCTTCGCCCAATGGCTTCGTGCTTCGAATTCCCGAGATACAAGCATAGGCATCTCATAAGAGCACCTCACCGGTCGCCTAGAAGACGTCAAAACTCCTCGCACCACCTCGATGTATCAACGTCGAAAAAATTGTCAAGATAGAAATACTATACTCGAGCACACAGACCTCCCGTACTATGCACGACTAAGCGTGTACTACAAGGACACACACCGACACACATAACTACAGAACACACAATGTTCTACACATGTACTACTAACTCAACCTTCTAACTCGCACAAAGTGCACATACACAACTAGCTATAATCTGGGTAAATCTACGCCCATACAATATGACCTCGTCATTCATAGACACACAAGTATATCATGTTGTCTGGCCCAAGGACACAAGCAACACGATCTCCCGCCTGACTGTCATCAGACACAATAACCTGTTGACAAACGTCAAAACCATACCAAGCTTACACTTGGTCTCCCGCCACGACTATTAAGTACGTGACACAAATAACCCATACTCATAAGCAACTCAATTAACGACATACAAGTTTATTTACAAAACACTTTTCTGCCCTTGAGCACCAAAACATTTACTCCGTGAAGATCTATGCCTTAAGATATAAAGACATTTAGTATCAAAGTAAGGCTTAACACACCCCTTACACTTCACACATCACTTAAGCATAACACATAGGTGACACCATATTCAGACCGTAGACACATACCAGTAATCGAAACTCAGGTCTACACAGTTCTACTCATACCGTTTAATCAACCAAGTTTTATCATCACATCAAAGATTACATTTAGTATGAACTCACGTTGTTCAAAAAGGTAATCACATAATCACACGTAATTAACACTGCACCACCAATAGCCAGATACCACACATACAACTATCCTTTATCATATCTAAATCGTCTCGCAGTATAACTCGCACTCAATGTCAAAATCAAATAGTCAATATTTGAAATAATCATCACACCACGTAAACGTCTAATCACTCAAAATGTTAAATCACTCCACAATCTCTCGTGACAACCGTCACATCTAAAATTCATCTAGAAGTTCAACGTCTCAAACAATGCTCGCAAGATTACTACGGGACCACATTAGGTGTATCTGCTATGTCCTCCTCTGGTTCCTCCTCATCGGATCCCGGGTCATAAGTCGGTTCCTCTCTAGATAGAGCTCACTTAGCTGTAGTAAGTGGTTGATCAATCAACCATGCAGGTCCACATCCTGGAGGGAAATCGCGTACTACCGACACGACCCTCCTTTTCCATCCTGTCACTCTAGTCTCAGCACCACGCGGGACGCTGCCATCCTCGGCTCTAGCCACACTTGACGCGGGAAGCGCCAACACCCCTTCTATGTCACTGTCCGTCTTGTCTACAGCAGCTGCCTGTTTGTTCTGACGATCTGCTCTTCCCCCAGCCGGAGCTCCCCGTCTGACAGATCTGGTACGCTTTGTCTTAGCCATCAGTACCTGCACAAGATAGAACGTTGGAGTGATTACTATGGGCATCAGATTCAGAATATGAGAGTAATCATAGACTGCCAAATCACGGTGATCAAATGCAATTTGGTGGTCCACATTACTGCTCGGATTCTAAACCTTCCCCATCAAATTCACACTAGCTTTCTATCTTTCACACAACCCGGATGCACCTGCATTCCACACAACTCACATAGCTCCACACAATAATCTAGCAAGTCATCATCTTTGTCAGCATTTCACACCATCCAAGTTTACACAAAAAATTACTAAATCATATCGACACACCAAATTATCTCACATAGTTACACTTAATGCTACTCCACATTACTCAACTCACATGATGGTCTCATTTAATCACATTACACAATTTCACGTAGTTCTATGTACTACTACAACACATAGCACACATCATGATCCCATACGTAACCATAAATCACTTACTCACACCAATCACTTACCAAGTCTGACACTACACATATGGTAAATAATAAATACTGCTCAACTCGAAAGGCGTACCTCTTGGCCCGCGGTTACTCGTGGTGGCATTCGTTTCACCCTTGTCCCATTTTCAGTTTAAGTTAAGGCATTTTATTTGTTTAAAAACACCAATTTTTTCTTAAACCACAGCTCTGATTCTAACTTGTAAGGCCCCAAACCAGGCACCCTACAGTTGGTTCTCATAACGAGTTATTCCCTTGAAAATACTCATTTTAGATATGTTAAACTACAGTGGAAGTCTTTCTAAAACCATTAGTTACTATTTAATGTCATTAAGTTACCTCAAGAATGCTTGCACACCAATCCGTGTAGCACCTCTCCAAAGCCAAGATACCTCGTCTAGTAGACTCTCCTGCAAAACAATCTAACGTACACACAAAGTCAGCTACGCTGAGTGAGTTCTAATAGTTTAGTTTAATTAAAAGCCAACTCGTCTCAGAAGTTATTTAAACTTCACTCAGGACCCACGGTTCATATAAAATAGATCCACAATTCATTAACCATTAGATAACCTGTGTTATCACCCGATATCCCATAATATCTCATTACCCATGACTCATCCCATAATAATAATAATCCCGCAGTCTCATCGACATAGGTCGAACATATTACACTACTAACTCGTACTCAAGTACATGTATTAACTCTACACTTGGTTAACACCACGAATCCATAGACATCAACTTACTCAGCGTTGACCAAGGCTCTTACAAATCAACTGACATAATCGTTATAAACATCACAACACAATCCTGGCACCCCGACCAATCTAACTCTACTCTCATAATTAATATCATCTACATGACATAATAGTATCATTTCATGCACAATAAATATAAATCATCATTTGCATGCAATTTAACACAATTATAAGTAATTAAACCCCGATGCCCAACTCATCACGTCAACGTCCCAACCCCGCGAGACCCTCATCTCTCGGGTTATCTTGCCACGCATTCTCCGACTCGCTTAAGTCTTGTTCACCAAACTCGAGACTCTCATGCATGCACGTTCATGCCATGCAAGACCATAACCACCAAAATGCCGCCCTGCGATCAAAGCTTGGTACGCACCCGCACATGTGCTCATTCACGTGCCACCGCTTACCACCTTGAATCCTTTCGTACGACCATTAACGTGATCGGGTTTCCCCTGCGCCACCACTGCCATCACATGGTTGCCATGCAGGACGTTACATCACCACCGAACCCGATGGCCTCCCTTCAAGTCCGTTAGAACCTATCATCTTCCTACTCCCTCTCTCTCTTCGGCCATTGGCCGTCCGCCATCCGGGCACCACCATATGGCTCCCCACTGTGCTCCGCTACACACCTCCAACTACGGCTCACACCCCTTCACCGGCCACCACCCTCTCAGCCCCTCCTCTTCTTTGTCGCTCATGGCTAGGCCAAACACCCCAAACCCTAATCGGTTTTTAAACCAAAACACAAGAAAACAAACAAATATAAGCATTGAAATCGCAAAGTGGATTACCTTAGCGTGTTATGGAGCTTCCCGGTGGACACCCACACGTCACCGTCTTCCTCGTCCGATCGCCTTCGTCGCCAGCGTCTCTCACGCGGCTCCCTTGGCTGCCGTCGAACTCTCCCTAGCCGAATGTCTAGGGTTTGTAGTTTAGGTGGTATATATACCCCCTTAAGGTTCTGATCGGGCCCTTCTAAAATCGTCTTGTATGATTATAATCCCGAACTAGACATTAAACAGTTACTCGATCCTTTTATCCTTGTAGAATCAAGTTTTTACGTGGTAGTTTCTTTCAAAACTTGGTTTGATGTATGAATTGATTTCATGTCACAGATGAGGTTTGTGTTATCATCACACAATATCATATTTTTAAATCAGAGTCAACACATTTAGCACAAGGAAGAGAAATAACCTCATGTACCTATTTAGTATCAGCCATGAATCCACTAGCTTCAGTAAACAATTCATCTACTTTCTCTGTCACATTTTCAGCATTAGCTTTATCATCAGTCAGCTTCTCGCCATTCAAATCATCCTCTGCATTCTGAACTTTAGACTCTTCACCTTCAGATACACTCCCAGAATCACTTGAGTCACTGTCCGAGGAACTATGTTCAGAAACAGCATCACCATGAACTTCAGCAAGAAAAGCTTGACTAACATGAGCAACAATATCTTCCAGGTGAATTCCCCAATCATAATTCTCATCTTGTTGGGAAATCAAAGTTGTAGATGAACTCTGGTTATTCTGATTATTCTAGTTGTTTGAAGAAGAATTTTGATTCTGAACCTTTAGCTTGGTACATTATCTAGCAAAGTGTCCATATTCTTGACAATTATAACACTTCACTTTTGACTTATCCATCCCCATTCTAGTTTGACTTGACGCTCCAATGAACTTTTCCATGTCTTCTTCAGATGTTCCTTGCCCTGATTCATCCACAAAGCCATATTCCACTAAATATTCATCTCTTCAAGAGCATCCTTATCCAACTGCTTAAAATCCTCTTCAATCATGTCTGGATCAGTGATCTTTCCACCAATAAAGTTCTCATACGAAGTAAGAAACGTAGCAATCATGGCCATCATGTCATCGGCAGCTTTAGGAGACACCTTAAAAGAACATGAATGAGTATCATTCCTAGAATTCTTTGAGCATCCCGAACCAGAAGCAACATAGCATGAAGATTCACCACACGAACTTTCTTTTGAACCCTGACATTCATGAACTTCGCCAGAAAATAAAGCAACCCCTGATTTTGGTGCATATGTCGCTTTCCCAAAGTATAAGCTAGGATCTTGATAAACTGTATCTTTCTTTTACTTGTTTAGATCTTAAGACTGAATCTTGCCCATAAGATCTTCCAAACTCAACTCATCAAAACCAGTTTGTTCCTTAATAACAATGGTGCACATCTCAAAATATGCGGGTAATGTATCCAGAAACTTCTCAAGCACTTTCTGATTCTTGTAAGATATATCATTATTCACCATTTCACTCAGCAAATGGTAATACTTGGACATCAACTTATCAATGGATTCTCCCTCAAAATGTTTAAAGAAACTAAATTGTTTCTTCAGTAATTCTCTTCTTCTCTTCTTAATGTCAGTGCTTCCTTCACATCTCTTCGCCAAACCTTCCCAAAGATCATGTGAGGTCTTAAACTTCTTGAAATTATGTTAAATGTCTAAAGGCAGATACAAAGACAAAGCAACAAGTGCCTTCTTCTCATGATCATATAAAGTCTTTTCCTCCACTATGAGTGCTGAAACATGTTTTTGTGTATCTGATACTCCCATCTACGTGTGTGTCGAATGTTTGTATCCCTCGCTGATCGGAATCCACATACTTGTATCATTGAACGACACATAGTTCTTGCACAATTGAATTCACAAATCAATTCAAACAAATCCTCAAAGATCAATTTCACAATTCAATCAACAACAACCTTCAATTGATCGAAATACAGTTACGAAACTCGCCATTGTCATCTCTGGCAAAAGTTGATCTTAAAACTAGCAATCACAGCTTAAAACTATCCAATCCTTATTCAAATCAATTGCAAACCTACTCCAATCATGACCAAATGCTCTGATACCAATTGTAAGGTCCTTAATCATCACAGATCAATATGAGAGCTTATTAACCGAATACGTAGTGCGGAATCCTACGAATCAGTCATGAACACAAGATGAACAGAGATGTAAATACAAAACACATCAATATTCCACTGAGTAATAGTTCCAGATTACAACTTGACAGAATGATCAAAAGTTTACAAATTCAGAACTACATCAGCTATATATAGACCACCACATCAGACATAGCACACTTATCATCTGCGCTAAAAACATCTCTAGCGCAGATAACAAGTGCGCTAGACTTAACCACTAGCGTACTTAACAACTACGCTAGAAGAGACTCTAGCGCAGTTGTCAAGTGTGCTAGACACTTACAAAAGCAACTAATACAAGATTACATAGTTAACCCTATCAAGCTATTACAAGACCGAGACTGACTATCACACAAACATGGTCCAACAAACTTTAAACATACTTTCTAACAATAGCACAAAGACCCTTAAACTTAATATTTAGTTTATATCTTTAATACCCCCTTAAACTAAATATAGTCTAAGGAAGGTCTTCGTCTTTCTTAACTTGCATTTACAACATCGTTGGTTCTTCATCATAAATGAGATTAGATTCTTGCTCCCTCTCTTTCTCCTTGTCCTTCAATTTATCCTTCCATTTGGTACATTCTTATGCAAAGTGACAGAATCCATTACATTTATAACACTTGAGTTCTTCTTTGCTTTTGTTTCCTCGACAGGTACCTCTTCTGTCACACCCCCAAAATCTACTAACGTAGTTTTACCGCTAGGTGTGTGACAAACCAGGATCTCAGTCATTAGTTACGTAACGACACTATATGAGTTTAAACGAATCCATTAAATGTTCAGAGTTAAATGCGAAAGCGATTTATGTCAAGTAGTTACTGCGCAAAACAAACGCGCCAAGTTTAGTTTAATAAAAGTAAGAGAATTGTTTTAAATGTTTGCATACGAATGAAATGACAGTAGGACTCCATGCATGTCCTAAGTGTGCAACATGTGCCTTAGCGACCTGCGAAAACATGTATGAAAAAGTGTCAACACGAGGTTGGTGAGTTCACAGGTTTGTAAGTAAATAAAATGTTTGAGTGTTTGCAGGATCCACATACGTAAGTCATACCTATTGCTAGCTAGACAATGTACAAGTTACTCTAAGCGTTCGTAACCGAAGCTGACTGTTTGTATTTGAATGTCTTTCGCCATTGCTAACATCAACAATGGCAAGTGTTTAGGACAATTTACACTCGTTCGACCTCCATTCGAGCTAGCGCGACTAGCCCGGGTGGGGTTTGTCAAACCCAGTAGTACTACTCAAATTTCCTCGCTATACACCTTATATTAACGGTTCGAGTGTGTAAGGACTTTGCATGTTATGTTTGCGCTTAAGTAAACAAGTGGTAGTGAAATACTATGTGATCCATGTTTGTTTGTGTGCATGTTTCTCCCCAACGGAAAAACAAGTAAAAGGATGTTTGTTTATGTGCGTGTTTCTCCCCAACGGGAAAACAAGTAAAATGATGTTTGTCTGTAAGCATGTTTCTCCCTAACGGGAAAACAAGTAAAATGAATGTTTGTTTGTATGCGTGTTTCTCCCCAACGGGAACAAAGTAAAATAATGTTCGTTTGTATGCATGTTTCTCCCCAACGGGAAAACAAGTAAAATGAATGTTTGTTTGTGTGCATGTTTCTCCCCCAACAGGAAAACAAGTAAAAGGGGCCGTGAAACTCACATGAGTTGTGTACGAGTAGCACCACACAAGGATGCAAAAGGGATCACAAGTATTGCCTATAGGATTGTGCAAAAAAACCGAAAACCGAAGAAAACCGAAATCCGAATCGTAATCGAAAAAAACCGAACCGAATTGTGAATTCGGTTTTCGGTTCGGTTATTAACCGTATCCGAATTTCGAATTCGGTTTTTGGTTCGGTTAACGGATATACCTTTTTTTGAATTTGGTTTATTCGGTTTGTTTGGTTAGACATATTCCAATTCGGTTCGGTTTATTCGATTTATTTGGTTGAATTCGATTTATTTGGTTTTTTCGGATATACTTTCCTTTTGAAATCGATTTATTCGGTTCGGTTAGAAAATTTTCCAACTCGGTTCGGTTAATGGATAAGGGTTAAAAAAATCAAAACCGAATAAATCGAACAAACCATTAACCGAACCGATGAACACCCATAGTGAACGATCTACGGATACCCTAGAATTATAAGCATAATAGTTACGGACACATTGGATATTGTGACGATGACACGGAAGATTAAACGTCCTAAGACGCACTAATGATTAACGAGTAGACGAATTTGTACACGGGAATAAAGGATTTCCTTAATATAATAATTAAGATAGGTGTGTTTCGTATCGAACATCTATAATTACGAATGATATTATTAAATAAATATTCACGTGTTTTTACCATTAAGTAACGGTCTAGGAAAATAATATAAATTATTATATTATTTTTAAGTCTGAGGAAATAACATGATAGTTATTAATGTGGTAAAATAATATATATATTATTTTATTTGGAAATATAAACGTGAGTAATAATATAAATAATTATATTATTTTTCTTTTATATAAATAATTAGTTAGGGGATAAAAATAATAAATATATTATTTTTAATTAACAATAAAACACCTAGATCGGAGTAGGAATCTAATTCCCAAGCGTACGAGCGTTTTCCGGGGTCACACTATAATAATATAGCATTATAATAATAATGGGATAACTTTTATATTTAAAATAAATGTTTTAAAAAAGATTTAGACCAAAAAGGGGGTGGAGGGACTCGAACCCGGGTCTCCTCCCCCACATCACAACAACCTAACCAGTCCCGCCCGCTAGGGTCATCACAACCTAACCCGGATCGAATTGCTTTTAACATCAACTCCTGTGGGTTCTTCCCCCCAAATGAACCGAATGCAAAACCAGTCCCAAACTCACGAATTCGATCGCGATCAGTCAAGATATCATAGGGGTTTTGAAAATCGGGGTATTGCGAACCTGTTGGCCGAGTTTGATTGCAAAAACATTAAGTTTAAAATCGTTTAATTCTTGATTAAAAGGCCGAAAACCGTAGGTTGAACTTAGAATCGATCAGGCTAAATTCGATAATAAAAACGGTTGAATTCATAGGGCTTTTACAGATTAGAGTGTTGCGAAACTACTGATATGGTTTAATTTGATTTAGGTTGTGTCTAGTTTCAAAACCCCAAAACTAGATTATGAACTAACCCTAGGTTGTAGATCCTGATTAAATCGATGTTGTTTGATTCAATAAACATGGGGTTTTCAATCAGCAGAGCGTTGCGAAACTATCCATGTGATTTAATTGGATTGATATCGGGTTTAGGGTGGGGTTCGACTAAACCCGAATGGGTATGAACCCTAGAATTCGATCGTTGTTAATTCGATAATGTAAGCCCTGATTAGCATAGGGCTTTTGATCTAGACACTTAAAAGAAACTAAGCATGTGAACAATTACCAGAATGGTGCTCGAATTGATGGTGTTCGAGTAAAACACAGCCCGACGATGTGTTCTTGCTCTCCGGTGACTCCTGCTGCGACTCTGGCCGAACTGATGTGTGAAAAAGGTTCTGTGTGACTCGTTTGAGGTGCGCAAAGGTTTGATTTTAGGAATTACAATACCGAATGATCAGATTAAAGGGTTTTAGTCATGGTTTCGATAGTTACGGTTTAATTAATCATAAATTGGTTTGATTAGAATCAATGTCGATGTTTAACGACTCAATGGTGAACGTTAATGATATTAGTCGTGCAATACAGTTACAATTCGATCAGATTTCGGTTATGGAAATTGAATTTGGATCAATGGCCATGAGTTTGACTTTCAAAAGTCAACAGGAACACAAAACTCTCTATTTTGACTTTGGAAATCAACAAATCAGGTTTTGGGACTTGGCAGAACTAGTCCATGTAGTTTTTAGGTGTATGAGGGTTTGAGGAATGACAGAATTAGTCCATGGGGTTTGTGATTGGATAATTTGGACTAACTGGACTAGTTGTGTTTGTGTGAGATAACATAACTTGAGTTAATGGAGTTATCTCTAAATAGTCGGATGTCACATCTTCCACATCCTCTTTCTCCCTTGCTAAAGTTATTCCACGTCCTCTACCATGGCCTTGATTGCTTGAACTTACCATTAGAAGTTTATTTTGATAGTTTTCCTCTAGTTCATCTCAACTTTTGAGGCGTTCTTCAAATGCTATTATTCTACCCACTGCTTCTTCAAATGGCATTGTGTCAAGTTCTGAATACTGCTCGATAGTTGCCTTGATCGGTAGGAACTTCTTTAGTACTGAATTAAGTAACTTTCTCGTAATTGCCTTATCTTTCAGATTAGTACCAAGGCTTTTAAACTTTGCTCTTATGCTTCCCAATTTGCCTGCAAAGTCACTAACTGACATGTTTCGTTTGGTTTCAATTTCAAAGCCTCTAACTCGCTCCTTAAGGTTTATAGACGTGCTTTCTGAACCAAATCTGCTCCTAGATAACGAACTTTAATTGAGATATACTTCCTTTGCATTCGAGTATTGTGCCACTTGCATCAAAACATCTTCCGTGTAGTGTTTGGAAGATTATTGTTTTTGTTGTGTTTATCTTCTTATCATCTACTGTTTCCTTTGCATCAATAACTTCCCAAAGACCATAGGCCTTCAAGATTCTTTCCATCAACAATGTCTGGGTAGTGTAGTTTGACTCAGTCAATTTCGAGCATCAAAGTGATACGTTCCCTTGCTAGTTGCTCCCGAGTTGGTGCTGATAGCTTTATACTTTCTTGTCTTCTTTGCCTGACATACTTTCTTACTTTCTTTATTTATTTCTAATCAGAATAAGAATGGATTCTGATTTCTTGTTCTTGCTTCTTATCAGAAGAACAATTTTCTTGCTTTTACTTATGATAAAATCAGATACTTGCTTGCTTTGACCAAGATTAGTCTTTCTTGCTTGCTTTTGACCAAGATTTGTCTTTCTTGCTTGCTTTTGCCACACGGGTCTTTCTTGCTAGCTTTTGAAACACTAGGATTTCTCTTACTTGCTATTTGAACAAAAAATGGTTCGATCTTTCTCGCTATGTGAACCACGTAGGTTCGGGTTCTTGCTTGCTAAATGAACCACGTAGGTTCGGGATCTTGCTTGCTAAATGGACCACAAGGGTTTGGTTTCTTGCTTGCTAAATAAACCACAAGGGTTCGGTGTCTTGCTTGCTAATAGAAACATACAAAACAAGGTTTGGTGTTACTACTTCTTCTAACCAATTCCAGAATTCTAACTTGCTACTTTCTATTCTACTTTATGCAATAAACTGAAACGAAATACTTACTTGTATGTCGAGTATTTCAATCCAATTTATATTCTAATTTGCAAAAACTTCTGTACTTTTTTGAGCCCAAAACCAATTGGTAATCCTTTTCTTCTGTTTGATTTCTATATTGCAAATAATTTGATTTTTCTAATCAGAAATCACACCCTTGGTTTCTTTGTTGACTGCTTTTGAATACGGCTTCAACCGAGTCGATTTATGTACTTCGATTTCTTCATGTTTGATCATGATTTTTGATTGAAACGAAGAATTCAAGGATGAAGTGATTTGACCAACTTTATGCACATAAGCACATAAATAAGTCACTCCTTCTTTCTTCTTGTCTTTGATCGATTGCTGGAGAACAAAAACGTTGATGCCTTTCTTTGATCGATTTTTGCCTTTGCTTTGATACCAATTGTTGGTAATCAGGGATAAAATTGACTAACAAATATAATGATTTTGAATGTAAACTTGTTGATTTTTATTGCAATTTTGTTGGAAAGTTTTACAAAAGTATCGATGGGTTCTTATAACCCTAGAGCGTCGTTTTAGATGAAACGACACAACCCTACAAATCTAAATTCATTTTCTAAATTATAAACATTAAACAACGACCCCTTGACTCTTTATAAATACATAAAGGACTCTAAACATACTTTCTAACAATGACACAAAGACCCCTAAACTTAATATTCTCCAAAGAAACATGTTGACCTTGATCTCCTTCGTAATTTATTTTCCATAGAATCAGACCTTCTATTGAAAATTTTATTATTTCTTTTTCAACATGTAAACTAAAGGATATATATTCTATTTTCTATTTTTATTTGTTTTAAAAGAGAATTATTCTACTTCCATATTTATCATGGTTCCTTTGTTATTTATTCTCATGTAAACCTTCTCAATTGAATTAATGAGAATAAAGAATTACCTCTGATTTACCAATTTATGGTGTCAGAGCAGGAAGCTCGCAAATCCTAAGAACTATTGTCGTCATCCCTCCAATCGGCCATGGCCGAAAGCAAAACAGATGGCGACAAGGCTGAACTAGGCCACACTGATCATCATTCACCATATTACCTCCATCCCCTAGATTATCATCAGCAGTTGCAGGTGAACGAATTGCTGCCCGCTAACAACTATGTAGACCGGTGGGCCGAGAACAAAGGTGAAAAAGTGAAGGGAAAGTCGGCGGCCTGTGTTGAGACAGAAGTGAGTTCTATACCGGGACTGAATGGTGAACAGTATGAGCAGTTCCTAAACCTATTCAACGGAACACAAAAGCCCAATAATCGACCAAAGCCAAACATGGCACAAGGTAACCTAGCTACTTGCGCAACAGGTAATACAAGTGCCACTGACCATATTACACACAAGGCATCCATACTTGATAACAAAACCAAAACAGACCACGAACTCCCGATTACCATACCTAATGGAGAGAGTGTAGCGGTTGATGGAAGAGGAGATTACATTATGCCAAATGGAACGAGGATCGAAAAGGTTCTTCATGTTCTAGATTTTAATTGCAACTTGTTATCTGTTAGTAGACTATCAAAAGACCTTCAATGTGTAGTGACGTTTTCCCTGAATTTTTTGTTATGCAAGACTTACGTTCGAGAACATTGATTGGAGCGGGTAAGTGCAAGGATGGCCTTTATCAGATGGGGATGGAGAGTAAAAGACGGGTCATGAAGAAAAGTGTTGATGTTTGGCACAAACGCCTAGGTCATGCTTCCGATTCTAAGCTTCGTTATGTTAGTTTTTTGAAAGACTCTTTGAAAAATAAAGACGATTTTTGTGATTCTTGCATTAAGGCAAAACACAAAAGACTGATGTTTCCTACTAGTTCTATAAAAACTCGTGATTGTTTTGAATTGGGCACTGTGATATTTGGGGTCAATATCGCACATTGTCTCTTTCTCGTGCAAGTTATTTTTTAACGATTGTTGATGACTATAGCAGGGTTGTTTGGGTTTTCCTACTAAGACATAAAAGCGAAGTTAGCACTTGTCTGATCGAGTTTCATAAAATGGTGAAAACCCAGTTTAGCAAGAACATCAAGAGGATCAGGTGTGACAATGGAGGGAAATTTGTCTCGAATCAAATGCATGATTTTTATGCTAATGAAGGAATCTTGCTAAAGACTACTTGTCCACACACCCCTCAACAAAACGGGGTGGTGGAACGGAAACATAGACACCTTCTCGAAACAGCCCGTGCTCTAAAACTTGAAGCAAAGTTACCAACGAAATTTTGGGGAGAATGCATCTTGACAGCCACCTACATTATCAATCGCTTGCCTTATGAAGTGATTAATAATAAAACCCCTTTCGAAATATTGTACAAAGAAAAGCCCGACTATGATAGGTTTTTGGATGTCTAGCATATTATAGGAGTACGGAAACAAAAGGAGACAAGTTTGAAGAAAGGGGGAGACCCGGAATTTTCCTTGGATATACCAAAGGAACCAAGGGATACAAAGTCTATGACACAAAGAACGACAGAATGGTTATTTCTAGAGATGTTAAGTTCATAGAAGATATCTTTCCCCATTGTACAGAGGAAAGAAAAGATGATCAAGAAGAGGTTTTTTGGCTCCATACAAGTTAGGATGATGAGCCCGGAGAAATAGGTATAGACAACACTAAAAACCATCCTACTAACAGGCACAGACCAAACCAGGAAGGAGACGCATTGGGAGGGGCTGTTGGTCCTCAACATGAGCCCAATGAGAATCAAGAACCAGATCCGGTCGAGTCCGACCCTAATGCTGTTTTCAACGAATTCTTTGAAGATAGACATGAGACTGACAATGATGCGAATGAGGCAGTAAACAACGATGAGGGCGTAGAACCCGTTCGAGAAAAGAGAAATAAAGTTCAACTGAAATGTTTTGCTGACTACAAAGTAAATCTTCCCCCATCTCTAGACCATGCACAATCCGGAAATAATCAAGCATCCTTAACGGTACACCCTTTAACAAATTTTGTCACTTATAACAAATTTTCGGACTCACATAAAGCTTTTTTACTTGCCATTGAATCACACAATGAGCCCAAGTATTTCAAGCAGGCAGTCCAAGACAAAAGGTGGGTCGAGGCAATGCAAAAGGAGGTTTAAGCTCTCGAAGAAAATGGGGCTTGGACCTTACAAGAGTTGCCAAAGGGAAAACGAGTCATTGATTTGAAATGGGTTTACAAAGTCAAGTACAAACCCAATGGTGAAGTAGAACGGTATAAGGACAGATTGGTGGCAAAAGGCTTTACGCAGATGGAAGGTGTGGATTACCATGAGACATTTGCACCAGTGGCAAAGTTGGTTACTGTTCGAACTTTGCTAGCCGTAGCAATAAAGAGGGGATATGCCATTCACCAATTAGATGTTAACAACGCCTTTTTACATGGCGACCTCGAAGAAGATGTGTACATGAAGATCCCTTAAGGCTTCCGCGAAGAAGAAGAAACGCGTGTTTGCAAACTAAGAAAGTCTCTATACGGGCTTAAACAATCCTCCAGGAATTGGTACCAAAAGTTTACCATGGCACTAACCGAGATTGGTTTTAAACAGACAAAGGCCGACCACTCCTTATTCATCTACAAAAGTGGTACCACTTATGTTACAGCACTTAGCTATGTTGACGACGTGATAATCGTCGAAAATAACCTGGACAAAATTCAAGCAGTTAAGGAATATTTGGATACAAAATTTAGCATCAAGGATCTTGGGGTGCTAAAATATTTTTTGGGAATCGAGGTTGCACGCACCAAAGAAGGACTCGTTCTAAGTCAACGAAAATACACACTTGATATTCTGAAAGATAGTGGAATGCAAGGTTGTCGTCCTAGCGCATTTCCCATGGAACAAGGTTTAAAACCTGACAAGTGTGATGGCGAACAACGGGACGATGCCAGTCAGTACCGTAGGCTAGTGGGGCGCCTCCTTTATCTTCAACCTACTAGACCGGACATTGCTTACTCCGAGAATGTGTTGAGCCAGTTTGTGGCTGATCCACGGCAAACTCATCTAGATGCGGCCAACCGTGTTTTACGTTATCTCAAAAGCACACCGGGGCAAGGCATCTTGCTTCCTAAAGATGGCGGAACGAACTTGGTAACATACTGTGACTCCGAATGGTTAGGTTGCCCTTTTTCTAGATGACCTCGAATAGGTTACTTGTTGTTATTTGGTGGAGCACCGGTGTCTTGGAAATCAAAGAAGTAATTAGTGGTTTCTCAGTCCTCAACCGAAGCAGAATATCGGGCTATGGCTTCCACGGTTAGTGAAGTCTTATGGATGTGGTGGTTGTTGAAGGAACTTGACATTGGTCAAGAAGGTCCTACACCCATCTTTTATGATAATCAAGCTACACGACACTGTAAGGCCCCAACCCGGGAGGCCTCACTTGTTGGATTTACTCATTCACAAACAGTTCTTAAACTTGAATGTCAAATAACGCAGCGGAAAATTTCATTTCAAACATAACATAACATCATTCAACATGCGGAAGCGTAACATTGTCTATTACATAAACATAACATAACCAACTTCATAACGGGATGCCAGTCTTCATATCATCCGGGTAACTCATCAAGCCGCCCAGCATCACCGTCCATCATCATAACCTGCCTTACCCTGAATGTGCATACTAAAAAGTCAGCTACGCTAGTGAATTCTAGCTTTTCATAAAACATTAACTTCAAATATTTGCCAAAAACATATCATTTAACTTCATTAATAAAAGCGTACGAAAACATGCAATAACATAACATAACATAACATAACATAACATAACATAACATAACATAACATAACATAACATAACATAACATAACATCATAAACATAAGTCAACGAACATATCGAATTTGCGCCTTCTCGTAACCGTCAAATCCAAACATCGCATACTGGTGGAATGACCTAAAGATCACCACCACTAGGCCCTTCCACCGTACTGTCCTTCGGGCGGGAATCCTAGGGCCCGATACTTAGGTCATTTACCACCGAACTTCAGGCATGGCACCACAAGGATGACACGTACCAAACTTCAAGCACTGCACCCCGTAAGGCACAAGTACCAAATTTCAAGCACTGTACCCCGTAAGGCACAAGTACCAAACTTCAAGAACGATTACGCCGCAAGGTAAAATCGTACCAACTTCAAGGATCACAGTAATCCCCTTGGTAACCGTCATCACCCCAGTTGTACAACAGTTGGCCAGCCACAAAGGCCCCTAAAAGGTAAACGCCCATAACATACTTCCCATACCCATAACCTTCATTCCCTAAGGAATAATGGCAGTTTCGTTTGTTTGTGACTTTCGTAAACATTCACTTCTTTTACTTCAAAACTTTAGTTAAAACATTCGTACGTTTTATTAAAAATCATCCATTCATTCATAAACACTTCGTAAACTTCTTTTGGCAAAATATTTCATAAACACTTCTTTCATTTCCTTCCAAAACATCGTTCATAAACCTCATTTTATAAAACGTCACATACATCATTCATAAACATCGTTTTATAAAATAGTCACATCGTTACGTATGCAGACCAGCCCAAAAATATTATTCAAAACATTTAAAAGAGGGCTTCTAGAACTCACCTGATGTAAACAGGGTCAAAGGTATCTAAAGGATCTTCTAACCTGTATGTGCACAACCTGGTCTTAGCTTCTCATACAACTCATTACATTTCATCCCGTTATACCGAGAACTTCGCCCAAACCGTAAACTTTACCCAAACCGCATACTTTACCCTAACCGCATACTTCACCCTAACCGCATACTTCACCCTAACCGCATACTTCACCCTAACCGCATACTTTACCCAACCGCGAACTTCATCAGCCGTGAACTTCACCAGCCGTGAACTTCACTCAACAGTGAACTTCACAAACCGTGAACTTTCCAAACCGTGAACTTCATAAAAAACCATTTTTTTGCATGGATTCAGATCTGGATCGATTGATTCGTCAAGTTTGAAACTTTTTACATTCAAAACGTTTGTTTTCCACTCTAGATGCTAGATCTATGTTTATTTCCAAGTTTCATACGTAAAAATGCCATCTTTTATCCAAAAACCCGAGAAACCCAACAAAAACTAAAAACTCAATTCTAGATCGAGTTGTTACCTCTTTCGAGCTTCTGAATCGAAGGTTCTGCTCACGAGTAGTGTAGGAACAAGATGCTAGCTTCTTGGACCGATCCGTCAACTTTATCTCTCTATGGTTTCTCTCTCTAGGATGGCAAAATGAGAGAAATGAGGAGGGTTTTGGCTATTTATAGGGAGGCTGTTAGGACATGTTTTGTAACTGTTGATAAAATTCTGTGTAAGTTCTGCTAGAGGCGAACTTAATAAGTTCGCCTAGCCTATCATTCATCAAATAATAAAGTAATTCATTGTCTAAAACATAAACTATCACAATAGGAAATGTCAGTCTTCAGAGCGGCGACCCGATGTCTATGCTATCCAGCCCTCACGGCTCCTTTACTTTACTTTTGCTTTACCTTTACTACATGTCATGCATACTAAAAGTCAGCTAAGGCTGGTGAGTTCTTTCTTTACTTCAAACTTAATAGTTCGCCTGGGCTATCAGAGGCGAACTTAATAAGTTCGCTTAAGGCCATCAGAGGCGAACTTATTAAGTTCGCTTAGCCTGTGAGAGGCGAACTTAATAAGTTCGCCTAATGCAGATCAGTTGTGTATAAATAGCAGAACAGACCATAACAGTTTTAAGATTACACAGAACAGAGGAGAGAAGAGACGATATCAGGAGGGACTGAGAATTATGTAAATTGTGTAAACTGATATTGTAGTGGAATAAAAAGAGCGTTTATTTACACCGTTGTTGATTGAGTCACACGAGCACGTTGATCATGGATTCCGCACTTTATCACCGTGTCTAACCGCGAGTCTAGAGATCCATCACGCACCGAATTAGGGACCTACAAGTGGTATCAGAGCTATTGCTCTTGATTAGCAAAAGATTCATGGTGTTTTCGTGTCCAATCAACATCAAAGTTCTGTGATTTTGAAGATTTTTCATCTTTTTATGTTCTTGATAAAAATGGAGAAAATTTGATCAATTTGGATTGATTTTGGATTCGTTTGATGAAATTGATCCGATAGAAGTGTTCCAAATCAGTTCCTACACATTCCTACGGTTCAATTTTATCAAATTCTATCAATTAAGCAAGAAATCATGAAATTCGGAAGTTTTGGTTCGTGTTTGGTTCTGAGTCTGTTACAGCAGTTTAAGCGAATTTGCTGAGTTCTTGCGCAGGCGAACTTAGCAAGCGAACTTATTAAGTTCGCTTCTCACAGGATTAAGCGAACTTATTAAGTTCGCTTGGGTGTCTCTGAGGCGAACTTAATCGGATTTTTGAATTCTGATTTAAGCGAACTTATTAAGTTCGCTTGAACAGTATCAGGCGAACTTAACTGTTTTCCAGTGTTCTTAAGTTCGCTTCAATTTGGCGGGAAAATTCATCTTATTCAAATTTTTTACGGAAAGCTTATATGGTCGTTTCGAATCATTTTTGAAATTTTGAATTTTCGAAATTTTTTAAAAAGAGTAATTTGGCGGGAAAATTTTTTTCCGGATATTTTTGTGAAAATTTCAAAATGTCAATTTTATGTGATATTAATGATATTGGAACTATGCCACCGAGACTTTTTTGCATATCAGATTACCGTAACTGGAAAGTCCGGTTCGAACAGTTCGTATCAGTCACTGATGAAAACTTTTGGACATCCATTTTGGAAGGATATGTGCATCCTACTTATAACTTCATGGGATATTATGATGTTCCTAAACCAATGACAGCTCTTAATAAAGCAGAAAAGCAGAAGTTTGATCGAGAAATGAAGACGCTTGAAACTTTAAAATTGTCTTTACCAAAAGAAATCATTCATAGTCTCGGGAAGTGTCCAACTTCACGTGATATATGGGAAACTTTGAAGAAAAAGGGTGAAGCTACTACTCAAGCATTTGTGTTCTTGATCAAAGAAGATTTAGTGAAGCAGTGTGATACTGAAAGTGATTCTTCTGCAGTTTTAACTGATTGTGAGAGTATTCGTTCTGGTGAAAGTACTCAGTCTACTGTGAGTGATGTAGATACTGAAGTAAGCTTTCAAACAGTTGAAGATGATCTCAGTAAATCAGAAATTGATGCAGAGCCTGTCATTGTTGATCAAAAGAGTAAAGCTGATGATGACGTATTCATGGCTCCTGGTGCATCTTGTTCAGAAGTAAAACCTGAGGTATTTTCTAACTCTGAGACGTTTTGTTCTAACTGTGTTTCAGTTAAGGATAAAATGATGAGGGTTATGGATGACAACGTCAACCTCATTTGTGATATGAAATCCATGCACACGGTAAACCAGAAATTAAAGGATAATGAAAATGTGTGTATTGAGAGGATAGAATCACTAAAGAGGGATATAAATTCTCTGACTTTGAAGATCAAAGAGCAAGCATATCACCTGGATATGTCCTTTGCAGAAATTGAGAAAAGAAATAATGATCTTATTGAGAAAGATAAAGAACTAGCTGAATCTAAAGCAAAGGTAATCAAATTGCATAGAAAATTAGAAAGCTTTGGAAATTCATCATTCTTATTAGGACATTATCATGATACAACTAAAGAGGGAAACGGAACTAACGGTATTGGTTATGTTCCTCCCCCATTTAACGGAAATTATTCTGTTACGCCTGAGATTATAAACGATGAGGATTTAGATCCTACGACTGTGTTGAAGGTGAATCCAGTTACAAGTGAAGATATGGTGTATTCTGATGAGAGTGATAATGAATATTTTGATGAAGCTAAGGTAGAGGGGATACCGAAAGAGCTTAAGAAAGAAGAACCAAAGGTTGATTCTAATTCATCTGGTAAAAATACATTTGGAAGTTCTTCAAACTCATGGAGAGTTCCATTTGTCAGAGATTATAAAGACAGGCGTACATGCTTTCATTGTAATGAGATAGGACACATTGTGGTGAACTGTCCTTACAAAAACAAAGGAAAGAAGCATGTAGTTCCTGAGAAGATGAAGTCTGAATCAAAACCAGTTGAGAAAAAGTTTGTTCGGTCTCAAACTGCAAAATCTGGAGTTCCAAATAAAATAAAACAAAAAGAAGTTCATGTAAGAGAATCTTCTTCAAGTGCATCTTATCATATGAAGATTCCTTACATGAGAGAATATCGTGAGACGAGATCTTGCTTTTCTTGTGGTCTTGTTGGTCATATTCGGATTGCTTGTCCTCACAAAGCCAAAGGTAACCGACATGTTACTCCAGAAAAGGTAAGAACTCCTGGTAAGCCTTATGTTAACCCAAATGTGGTTAAACCTCATGTTATACCAAAGGGTAATTCAAAATCTGAGGTTAGGCTTTCTAGACCTCAAAGACGGAGGAGAAACAGAAGATTGAGAAAACTTTTAGAACAACAAGAGTTTTCACAACCAAATCAATTTTCAAATGAAATAAATTGTTCAAACACTTCACATTTTAAGCTAAAAGAACTTAATAAACAGAAGTTTGTTTGGAAATCTAAAGTTTCTGTTTCTGACTCGTCGGAACAATCTCCGAAAATCGATGAGAGATTCGATTGTGAGTGGAGTGAGGTTTATTATTTTGATACAGATGGACGACCCATGACTACCATGGCTTGGGTCCCAATATCAAATTAATGTTTCTTGTTAGATGTGCAGGATTTACCAAGAGGGACTATTAATACCATTTTGGTTGTTGATAGTGGTGGTTCTTAGCACACGACAGGGAATGACATATGTAAGAGTAACGAGTTGTTGATAACTGAGAAGATATTTGATTCAACGACTTGATGCTCAAGGGGGAGAATATGTCACACACAATGTTTTGTAAAAGGTTTTACAAAGTCCAAATGATAACCTAAAACTTAGGATGACGATGGTGAGCATAAAGTCGTTGATGCAACCATTTGACTAGTTGAGGGGGAGTCTACAGGACAGGGGGAGTACAGAACTGTGTTGGTGACAGAGGCAATGACAGTCAATTACATTACATTGGTTTGAGTTTTTAATTGATTGACTTGCTTAATCCTGAGTAACCAAGTAAAATGTTTTTCATAAAATGTTTTCATGGAAGATTTTATTTTCGTTTGTTTTTACTTTCTTTGAAAAAGATTTTGAAAAAGTCAAACAAATTGAAAAAGATAAAATCGACATTACTTGAAGTTAAAGGAGAGATGATAGTACATCAGTAGATGTTCAGTCACACATGACCTTAGTTGGACTTTATGATGCTTATCTAACATATCTGTGATAAATGTTTTGATCAGAACTTCTTAGACTGCACAGTATGAGAAATGATAGCTTCATAACTGCTTATGCTTAATAAAAATTGATGCTTGATGCTTATATTTTAATTTAGATACTAGTATGTAGTCTGAATTGTCAATAGGCTATGAGTATCTTTGGTCCATTAGTAGTGTGACAACATAATGATCTTTGTGACAACTGTGATTTGAACCCATGGTATGCCGGGTGTGTGTGTAAAAGATCATTATCAGATAAAGAATATATGATCTAAAGTACTTCATGAGACCAGTATCGGTTATGTCGTTAAACACAATTTTTCAGTTCACTTCACTGCCCATGCCCTGAAAAACATGCAATGTGTTGTTGAACTAAGATATGTTTCTGACAACATCTGTTGGAACATATACTAGCCCTTGGATCAATATCCTGATTCCATTGAATATATCCAGATAACAGTTGGATCACGCTACCCTATGTCATTGAATCAATCGATTCCTTGATCAATCTTTCTGTTACTATGAATCATGATACTTCATCCAAACCAAGACATTTGAATCATTCGATTCTGAATCATTCTGATTCTCTGCTTGATATTATCCTGTGTTTATCGGTATAATTCATCCTGGAGATTGAATATTATCTTGCAATGATCTTATATGTCTTGAAGATAGTGCACATTTAAATTTCTATTGGCATATTTGTGGGGTACACGTTGTATTACAAAATAAATGGTACCTTAATTCACAAGAACATGGGACAAAGATACTGATTGTTTCAATTCTTATAATATTGACAACTTAGATGGACATGTTATGTGTTGCAAATTCGTATGTAATAAGCATGTTATGATCTGATCTCATCTTCTTTAAAGTTCTTCGCGTATCATTACATGTTTTGGTTGAAGCTTAAAAGATTTGATCTTATCTGATAAAAAGAAATAATGAATCTGGATAGGATACCCTTAGAATGTTTAGGGATGTTTATCCAAAATGTGTGATTGATGCATTGTTTTTACTGATATGATCTTCTTACTCGTGATGTTCGACCAAAAAGATGTGATTTTGTATTTTACATTTCAGTTTGTACAGAGAAAAACCAAAAAGATTTTGTGTTTCTTATGTTTGAAAAACCAAAAAGATTTTATTTTTCCAGCTTCCATGGAAATCTTAATTGTTGGTTATTCTTGGTTGTTCTCCTTTGCATAAATGAATATTGCAGACAGAAGTTGACAAGGGGTCCTTCTCCCAAGTTTTCGTCTAGAAAGAGAGAGAGTGTGCAGATGAACAAGACGAAGACTTCAACTTGTTTGATGATATATGAAGACGGATGACAATCTTCTGAAGCTGTTGTCAAGGGGGAGTCTGTTGGAGCATATTCTGGTGACAACGAGATTGAAGATATTATGTCTTAGTCTTAGAGTCTTTGACTTGTATTTGATAGAATTGTTAGCAACAGTTAAGGGGGAGTCTGTTAGGACATGTTTTGTAACTGTTGATAAAATTCTGTGTAAGTTCTGCTAGAGGCGAACTTAATAAGTTCGCCTAGCCTATCAGAGGCGAACTTAATAAGTTCGTCTGGGCTATCAGAGGCGAACTTAATAAGTTCGCTTAAGGCCATCAGAGGCGAACTTATTAAGTTCGCTTAGCCTGTGAGAGGCGCACTTAATAAGTTCGCCTAATGCAGATCAGTTGTGTATAAATAGCAGAACAGACCATAACAGTTTTAAGATTACACAGAACAGAGGAGAGAAGAGACGATATCAGGAGGGACTGAGAATTATGTAAATTGTGTAAACTGATATTGTAGTGGAATAAAAAGAGCGTTTATTTACACCGTTGTTGATTGAGTCACACGAGCACGTTGATCATGGATTCCGCACTTTATCACCGTGTCTAACCGCGAGTCTAGAGATCCATCACGCACCGAATTAGGGACCTACAGAGGCTCATCTCCCTTGATCGCCACCCTTATGTTTGCCGGCCCATCCGACCCGGCCCATCATGCCTCGTTCATTTATTCTTTTCGTCTCGCGTTTAATCCCATTATTATAAATCGTCTTTTTATTTTTGGGATGTTACAAGTCTACCCCCCTTACAATAGGTTTCGTCCCCGAAACCTATCACAAATCAAACAGTTGAGGGTACGACTCCCTCATTTCCGCCTCAATTTCCCATGTAGCCTCCGACCCCTTTCGGTTCTTCCATTGGACTTTAACCAATTGGATAACTTTGTTACGCAAACGTTTCTCCGTCCGGTCTAGGATGGCCACGGATTCTTCGATGTAGTTAAGGCTGTTGTCAACCTCAATGTCAGTAAGTGGTACGTGAGCTGATTCATCCGCCAAACACTTTCGCAAGTGTGATACATGGAAGGTAGGATGGATCCCACTTAACTAATCAGGCAACTCCAACCGATAAGCGACTTCACCAACCCGTGTCATTATTCTGAATGGTCCGATAAACCTTGGACTTAACTTTCCTCTCTTTCTGAATCGTATGATTCCCTTCCGGGGCAACACTTTCAACATTACTATGTCCCCAACATCAAACTCAATAGGCCTTCGTCGTTTATCTCCGTAGGATTTCTGACGATCTTGGACTGCCTTCATTCGTGCTTTGATTTGATCAAACCTTTCCGACGTTTTTCGTACGACTTCAAGGCTTCCTAATTGCTTCTGTCCAATCTCACCCCAATAGACCGGGGTCCTGCATCTTCTCCCATACAACATTTCGTAAGGCGACATGCCTATCGTCGTGTGATGACTATTGTTGTAGGAGAATTCGGCTAATGGCAGATGATTGTCCCAGCAGCCACCGAAGTTGATAATACACGCACGAAGCATATCCTTCAATGTTTGAATGGTTCTTTCGGACTTACCATCCGTTTACGGGTGGTATGCCGTGCTGATATTAAGCCTCGTGCCCATCGCTAAAAAGGAATTACCATATTAAGCCTTGTGTTGATATTAAGTCGATATATTCTTTTTTCTATTTTTATTTGTTTTAGAAGAGAATTATTCTAGTTCCATGTTTATCATGGTTCCTTTGTTATTTATTCTTATGTAAACTTCTCAATTGAATTAATGAGAATAAAGAATTACCTCTGATTTACCAATTCTTTATAAACCACATTGCCGCTAAAAAATTTGCATTGATCACCTTCTTGTGAGTTGCTTGCTTTGGGATACCATACGATATGCTGAGAATATCCTCTAAAGAGCTATTGGGTGGCATTTGAACTTTTACCCATGATCCAATGTTATACCACACAGCAGAAGCAAAACAATACCCAATTACATGATCTACATTTTCTCTATATCCCATCATCGAAGATGCACAAAGAGGATGGAATTTGCATGCCTCTCCTTTCCAACGTCTCCATTGTGGGGACTTTATTTAGGCACCCAAAAAAAATTGACTTTAATGGGCAACCAATTAATCCATTTGTGGATATAACTATCCTGAACAAACATCCCTCATTCAATTTCTAAAGGAACTTAGATTATCTTTAACCGAGATTGATTCTCATATTGACCAAATCACTTACCCAATTATTTTGATTTGTGTTTCCTTGTATTTAGGAGAGTTTTTCGGTTTCATAGTTTAGGGTGATCATCTCCTTTGTTATATATTGATGTACCCATTGTATTGAAGATAATAAGAAAAATTGTCCAATACCAATTCTTTATGGTATCAGAGCGGGAATTAGAAAACCAGAAAACAAACCCTAAATCGTCAAATATCACCATGGCCGACGACAAAGAGAAAATCAAGAACGAGGGAGATGTTGACACAAACTCACCCTTCTATATCCATGTTTCAGATTATCCCAAACAAATGCATGTAAATGACGTCGTAACGGATAACAACTACAACGATTGGGCTCAAGATGTGATGATTTTCTTGTTTACTAAGAACAAAGTCGGGTTCGTAGATGGCTCGATTGAGAAACCAGAGAAAACTTCACATGCATACATGGCTTGGATGAGTTGTGACGCGATGATAAAGGGATGGTTGACCATCACGATGGAGAAGGATATTAGAAGCAGTGTGATGTTGTGTGTTAGTATATATAGTTTTTGTTAAAATTTGTAACACATTTATAAGGTTTTAAATTAATACCAATGATTAATACTTTCACTAATTACACACAATTGGTAAGCGGACCTATCGCAATATAGTAAAGCTCAGTTAAAAATTAAGTATCGAACTCAAGGAATACAATATCTTATAATGCTCAATTATTATTATTGTTTAATATAATAAAAGTGGGTTTTTTTATAGAGGCAATGAATCGAGACAGAGGAGTGGCTGAGAGAAAATCAGATAAAATACATATCATTTGGGATTCAGAATTCACTTGGTGATTATAATGTTGTAATTAGTTAATGGTGTGGTTAATTTATTAGGAATAACTCTTTGGGCTGGTTTACTATTCTAACAACCGTTGGAGTGCTAACGGGCTCTCGCAAACGTTAGTCTCGCCCTTTAGTTGTTATTCAGATTAAGATTATCCAGTACTTAGAATTTTCAAATTTTACCCTTTTAACTTGATAACCTGAATCAACGACATGTTTGGATGTTGGAATAAAAAAACACACATTTGTTGTAATCAATCGACTTGGATCAGAAGGTCGTATCACTGGAATCAGCCGTTGTACTGGTATCGATGGAATCGAAATCACTGATCGCCGGTTAGGAAACAATCGTCGGTTGAATCTCTAATTAGGTTTAAATCAGAAGGTCGTATCGCTGTTTTAAAAATCAGTAAAGTCAAGTTTTTCTTGTAAACTTAAAATGTTATTTTTGTCATAATATATAATTTTATAAAATAATACGATGCATATAATTTTAGTTTTGCCTTTCAAAAAAAAATATAATTTTAGTTTTGACTTGATGGGTTAGGTTCAAGTAAAAAATGTTTTTAAAATAAAAAGGGTGAGAAGGATTTAGGGCCATTAGATTAAATTGTAGAAATAATTTAATGGTTGAGATCAAATTGTAGAAGAAAAAGTTATTGTAATGGTATTTTAGTCATGGTCATTTTTGTCGACTTTTTATCAAGTTCCCCCCATTTTTTTAAACGTTCATAACTTTTACATACGGCATTATTTTTTTAAAAAAATTACACCATAAAAACGAATGTTTTTTTATCTTTAAAACGAGTATAGTGTCGTTATATACAAAAACGAAAAAAAATTACGTTTTACAGCTCATTGTGTAATTTGCTCGTCATTGTGTCTACTGTCAGGTAATTGTGTCTAATGTCAAGTCCTTGTGTCAAATATTTTTCATCTTTGTGTTTAATGTCAAATATTTTTTTCTAATGTCAGATAATTGTATCAAATATTTCCATCACTTTATTATATATAATACATAAAAAACAGTGACAAAAATAACATGAAGATATCTAAAACGTAAAACACAATGATTAATACTTATAACACAATGATAAAAAATATTTGACACAATGACCAAACCTGACATTTGACACCATAAAAACGAGCGCTTTTTATCTTTAAAAACAGTATAGTGTCGTTATATACAAAAACGAAAAAAAATTTACGCTTTCCAGCTAATTATGTAATTTGCTCGTCATTGTGTCTAATGTCAGTTCATTGTATCTAATGTCAGATCATTGTATCTAATGTCAAATCATTGTGTCAAATATTTTTTATCATTGTATTTAATGTCAAATATTTTTTCTAATGTCAGGTCATTGTTTCAAATATTTCCGTCACCTTGTTATATATAATTCGTAAAAAACACTGACAAAAATACACATGAAGATATCTAAAACGTAAAACCAAATGATGAATACATATAACACAGTGATGAAAAATATTTGACACAATGACCAAACCTGACATTTGACACCAATAAAACGAGCGTTTTTTATCTTTAAAACAAGTATAGTGTCGTTATATACAAAAACGAAAAAAAAAAAACGTTTTCCAGCTCATTGTGTAATTTGCTCGTCATTGTGTCAAATAATTTTCATCGTTGTGTCTAATGTCAAATATTTTTCTAATATCAATGTGTCTAATGTCAGTTCATTGTGTTAAATATTTTTCATCACTATGTTATATATAATATAAAAAAACAATAACAAAAATAACATGAAATTATCTAAAACGTAAAACACAATGACGAAAACGAGTGTTTTTTATCTTTAAAACGAGTATAGTGTCGTTATATACAAAAACGAAAAAAATTACGTTTTCCAGCTCTTTGTGTGATTTGCTCGTCATTGTGTCTAATGTCATGTCTGGTCATTGTGTCAAATGTCAGGTCATTGTGTAATTTTAGGTCTGGTCATTGTGTAATGTCATGTCTGGTCATTGTGTCTAATGTAAGGTTATTGTGTCAAATATTTTTGATCACTATGTTATATATAATACATAAAAAACATTGACAAAAATAACACGAAATTATCTAAAACGTAAAACACAATGATGAATACATATAACACAATGATGAAAAATATTTGACACAATAGCATGAGATTAAACAATTACCAGACCTGATATTACACAATGACCTGACATATTTGATACAATGACCAATATGTCCTCTCTTCAAAAACAATAAAAAAACACATGTTAAACCTAGAATCATTCTTACCATTTTTATTTTTGAGATCATTTTTACCATAACTTAACCCTTGTTAATTATATATTAATCACTCTTTTATGAATTAATAAGGGATATGAGACGATACGAGTAACGGAAAAGGACAAAAGTGGGAAATATTTCATCTCTTACAAAGTGGTCCCGCAGCACGGAGCCGTAAACGTACCACTTAACGGTGACGGTAGGTTGCCGATTTAAGGTGACGGACGCCGCTCATTGGCTTATCCTTCATCAACAAATATTTCCCTATTTTGCATGCATACAACAACACCCACCTCCTTCTCACTTTCTCTCTCTAAAAACTCACTTTCTCTCTCTAGAATCATTCACACACACAACATAATCAAAATCAAAATTGAAAATCCATACTCCATTTCCAATTCTTCTTCAACATTTATCATATATATTTGCTACCAGTAAACAAATATTACTTCATCATATATAAAACCTCATTATTAAAAACCCTATTTGCTTGATTTTTTGTTGCAATGGAGCCTCAAAGAAACCCTCAGATAAGAACTGAAGCTAATTTTAAGTCAATGTGGGGTTTGATCGACGACGACGCCGTTTTGTTAGGGTTTGATCGGAATCAGATGGCGGCAAATTATCCTCTTTCAATCGATGTGGATGAGACTGTTTGTAACGTCTTTTCTTCACTTAATATCTCGTCTCCAGACACCTTCCGTTGCCGGAGATTCCTTCCGATCGGCGTCGGCGAGGGTTCCGTAACTTCCATTCACCCCTCCCGCAGCGATACTTACCGTCGAAGGATTTATTCCAGTGTGGCGCATGCTAACCGCCTTACGGTGGACCCTCACCTGCATCACTATCCTCTGTGGCGCAACAGAGAGGTTCGTTCTTCTGTGTTTGACCAGACGTTTGACTTTGACCAGTCGTCTGACTTGCTCCTCAAGGAACATTTGTACTGTACACCACACCTCATAAACAACAGTATTTCAAGATCTGTTGTTAATGATGATGTTAATTTGGTGTCAAGTAAAACACGGAATCAACTTGTGAGCCTGTTGTCTTTGAAAGAATTGAGTGGTGTGATCCATGATCTGGCTAAGGATCAAAATGGTTGTAGATTGCTACAAGCAAAGTTTGAGAACCCTACCAATGATGAGATTGAATTTGTTCTGTTTGAGGTTTTGAACTCCATTACTGATTTGATGAAGGATCAGTTTGGAAATTATTTGATACAGAAGCTGATTTCTGTGTGCAATGATGATCACAAATTGAGGATACTTCTTTCCTTGACTGATGTTCCTGTTGAAATGGTTCTTGTTTGTATGAACCCACATGGGTATGGTTGGTTATTCACATTTTTGTGTCATTAGTGTTGTTTTGATGATTATTTGAAGGTGCGGTTTGTGTTGATTTTGTAGGACCAGAGCAATGCAGAAGTTGTTGGAGAACCTGACTGACCCATATCAGATTGCATTGGCTATGGCGGCTCTACGCCCTGGAGCCGCCAGATTGACCAATGATCCAAATGGCCACCATGTTATTCAGTATTGCTTGATTCATTTCCCTAGTGATGTTATTATGGTATCATTCTCATTCATTTTTAAACCAAAATTTGTATGATTACAAGTGTTAGAGATTATTACTAGCATACAGTTTTTGTTTAAGGGAGTTTATAGGTATTGTCAAAGGGGTTAGTGATACATCCTTTTTTTTCCGGTCTTTTTGTAGTGTTATCTATTGCTACTATAGTTTACTCACTACTCTATGCTAGCACTAGTTTACTATTATCATCATTAGTACTTTTGTATGATTGTTGCTCTATTTTTATTAACCACATTTTTATGTTATGTGGACTACGTGGGTATGTTATATACAGTACACGTAAAAAAAGGTTTTTGGAGTGGGGTCTCGGCGGGAGCAGCCTCTCTATCCTGTTTGATAGGGGAAAGGTTTGCCCTCATCTCACCCTTTCCAGAACCTACCAATAGCTCTGCTATGAGTAGGATTTTACTGGGTATGTTCACTTGTATGTATGTTTGTTATATAGTATTTGTTTATGGTCCTAAATGCAACTGACAAAACAATTGAAATGAATAATTAACTCAATTCTACATGATGTCCATAGTGTGGATTTTGGTCCATTGATAGTACACTCTGATCTTCAATTTTGCCAAAATGAATCTTGAATGTGTTCTATGTCTATTTGGCATAAAAAGTAATATACTTTGAGCTAAGATTGATCAACTAATATTATTAATGTTCACTTTGGCAGCCTATTCTGAATGAAATAGCAAGTAAATGTTATGAAGTTGCAACAGATAGAAGTGGATGCTGTGTTCTGCAGGCGTGTATGGAGCACTCTCATGGAAAAGTGAGAAACCGTTTGGTTGCTGAGATTTTAGGCAATGCAGTACTTCTAGCAGAAGATCCTTACGGGTTTGTGTCTCTAATCGTTATATATAAATATGTCTTTGGATCTTCTTCTATGACTAACAATATGTTATAATATCGTATAGAAACTACGTACTTCAACACATGGTGGGGTTGAAAGTAGCAGAGTTCACTGCAGGGCTTGTGAGGCAGCTTCAAGGAAACTTTGCATCTCTTTCCTGCAACAAGTATGCTAGTAATGTTGTTGAGAAGTGTTTGAATGAATCAGGAGAAGAAATCTCTAGACAAATTGTTATGGAGTTGATCACATGCTCAAATCCTTCCTTGCTACTAACCGACCCCTATGCAAACTTTGTTATCCAGTCTGCGTTAACAGTTTCATCGGTTAGTAGTTTCTTTTGTTCCTCATATTGTGTTCTAGGATTTCTTAAAATGAAGATGCTTTCAGGTTCTTTCAACTCTTTCAAAGCAGTTAAACTTATCAGTAATCAGTTTTTAGTGTTTGAATAAAATGATTATAATTCTGATCTTGGCAACAACAAAACTGATTATTCCTTACCCCTCTTTCTTACCCTATTTTAAATGCTTTGCATCTACATTTCCTGTTAATATCAAGAAAAAAAGATAATTGTTGAAGTTTTAGATGATAATTGTTTTCAAATTTATTAATAATACTAGTTTATAAATTGTATTCTTATAGTTAATAGGAAATAAATTGTCATATTTTAAATATACTTTAGTGATAGAAAATTACATCAGTAATATAAAACAAATGTTATTTTGGTCATTTTATTTATTGGTTACTTAAATAATCATAATTGCTAAATCCTTATTACAATTATTACAATTACATAGGGGGTGTTTGAGATTGCTTATCTAAACAACTTATTCTTATAAGTAAACAGCTAATTGTAAAAAAAATAAAAATAAAAAAACCTTGTTTCACCCGAAGGATAAACTTGTAATTCATAAATTTGAATCCATAAAGAATTTTTAGTTTGAAATAAGCAGTCCCAAACTGCTTATTAAAAATAACTTAATCAGCTTCATCCAAACACTAGGAAGTCTTTATCTGCTTTTAAAAAAGCTGTTTAAATAAGCAATTCCAAACATCCCCGCAATCAGTTTCCAAACACACTCCCAGCCAATGTTCAGTCTTTAGTCAAAATATTTGAAATTACCAGTCAATAATGGAAAAAGAAAATGAAACTTCACACCAAACTAAATGAACACCCCTTTGTGACAATGACATGAAATAAATCCATAATTTCATATGGATGAAACCAAACAAAAAATGATACAAGGGTTATCTTTGAAGTGCATAATACTGTTATTTGATTTTGTGTATTTTTGATTATGCTGAAACAGGGGCACGTGTACGATTGTCTGTTGGAGCTCATCTCAGACAACATGTCGTCTATGAGAACCAATCTGTATGGTAAAAAGATATTGGCATGGTTTGAAAAGAGGAGGATCCTAGCCATCTAGACCAAGAAGTTGTGAATTAATACCTCAGGTTAGATGTTGTCATCAATGTGTGTCTCATATTATATATCTATATATACATTGTGTTTTTTTGTAGTGGATTTGTTGTCACTTGATGTGTTAAAGTTTACTCTTAAAAGACAGAATAAGTTGCTGTTGTACACATATACTCCTTTTGGTTCAATCTTGTAGGTGAAATTATGACATCTTGTATACATTTTACCAATGTGCGCGTTTCCATTGACGTTTGTGTCGCTTAATTCCCTTAGTTATTGATGCCAATGTCGATATTCGGTCCATTATAGCTTTCAAGACATAGTCACAGTAAATTTATAGTTTCTTTGGGTGCGATTTCTTGATAGTCATGTTGCTTGATTGTTTTGTTTTGTTTTGTTTTGTTCTTTTGATCTGTGTTTAAGCACTATTACTTGTCTTCTTGAGTATCGATCGACTGTATTCTAAAAGAGTAGTTCAGTTCTTTGGTAAGGAAGGGATTGCTTTTTGGAACCATTTGTATATGTCTTGTATTGAAATGATATTATAGTAGGAAAAATAGCTCAAAAAGATTGTCTACTAGCGTACTGTGGAAACTTTTTGACCAAATACCTAACATAATTATTATAAACATAATTAAAAAATATTTTTAATTAATAAAATATAAAAACCTCTAAAGACGGAACGAGCATGAACAAACATAAATGAATACATTACTGAATGTTCACGAACATAAACGAGCGAAATTTCTTGTTCATATTCGTTCATTTATTAAACGAACAAACATAAACGAACTTCCCGCCGTTCGTTGAACGTTCGGTTCGTTTGCACCCTAGAAGTGTTTAGTTTAATGTTAAACAAGCCCAACACATTTGGTAAAATATCGTTGTTAATTTGTTATTGTGGGGTGTAGGGGTGAGCAAAAAACCGAATTAACCGAACGAAACCAAAATAACCGACCCAAACTAAAACTGACGGTTTTGGTTTTGTATTTTTTGAAAACCGAAAACTACAGTTTGGTTTCGGTTTTGTATTTTTTGATAATCATTAGTTAACAAAAAAAAATTAGGCCCAAAATTTCAAACTCATGTTCATTATTTTGGGCCATTTTCTTTTACCCCAAAAAATTCAAGCCCAATTGGTTTTAAAACCGAAAAACCGAAACCGAACCCATTGTGAAAACCCAAAACCAAAAGCCGAAAAAATCGAAACCAAACGGTTTTAAAAAAATCAAAAACCGAACTTTCGGTTTTGGTTTGGTTTTACCCCAAAACCGACCCATGCACACAAGCCAAGATTAAAATTTATTTCTTAGCCAAACACACAAGCCAAGATTAACATGAAAAGATACTAATAGTCGGAATAGTAAAGTTAGTGCACATCAAGAGCAGCGTTGATAAATGATTTTCCCATTTATGATACATTCAAAGTAAGGGTAAATTAGGAGTTGCGTTATAAAAATTTTGATCGATCACTTAAGAATAAATTAATTTTTAAATTATGCAAACCAACTCGATCATCTTTTATAAAAAAAAATCTATACATTTACCAAGTAATTCAAAATTTATAAGACACTTTATCAAAAAAATAGGTCGGAATGAATGAAGTAATCTTTTATATATGGAGTAGTGCCAAAATAATCTCTTTTGGATAAAAACAATTTGGATTAAATTAGTTAAAAAAACTTAACAAAGAAAGCATCTTATATGCTTTCATTGTCTACTAGCTTTGACCTTAATACAAATATAAAAAGGGAAAATTCTAAAAATAAACATATTAATTTTTCCTTTTCCATGATATAAAGATTGACTTTTCAAGTATCCAATACTAAACATCTCAAATTTGTCAGAACATGCCTAAAATCTGGCGGATTCGCCGACATACCTGTCTCTACATACATATTACACGTGTAATTTTAATACTTTTTCGCCGGCACACTTTTCTACTAAGTTTTTTAAAAAAAGTCGGCAAAACACCAAGTTTTTAAACAAGTCGGCTAAAAGTGTACCGGCAAATTCGCCGACTTTTTAAAATGTTCTAGCGAAAAAGTATTAAAAGGCATGTATAAAATGTATGTAGAGACACGTGTAACACCTGCCATGAAAATGTCCTAGATTTGACAAAGGTACAAACCACAAGGACTATAAGTGTAAATATACCAAATATCAAGGTTCAAAAAGTAGAAAACATGAAAAATAATACCATCTTACAAAAAAAAATATGACTTTTCCCGGATGAAATACAAATTGGATTCATGTAACAGGAGAAAGATTTCCCAATTGAAGTAATGAGCCTCCCAACAACGATAACGGACCGTCACGGACGGTAACGGTCCGTTACGGGCTGAGCACGCGATCAATGATGGCTTGTCACGTGTCCAGTGACTCATATTCAAAATGTGACGCGTGGAAACCCTATAACGGACCGTCACGTCTTGTAACGGTCCGTCACAGCCGCAAAAGCACCGGGGTGCGCCACGTATCACTCCGTAACGGACCGTCACACCTGGTAACGGTCCGTCACACCAAAAACTGACTAGAAGGTGACGCGTGTCTGATGACTCGCAAACCCTAATCTGGTGACAGACTGTCACCGCCCGTAACGGTCCGTCACGAGTCCAGAATTTTCCCTATAAATAGTTGGTCAATCTCCTTTAGTTTTCTCACAACAAAACGAATCTTCACTCTCAAAACTTGTTCCAGAGCTTCCCTAGCCCACTCCTGACGATCCCAGTCCAACTCTCGCTCGTTTTAGTACCCGGTGTAAGAAGAAACGCTCGTAGAAGTGCTGAAACGCTAGAGGAACCAAGTTAGGAAGCTGACTCTCTAATTTCCAACTTAGAGGCTCATTTCTATAAACAAGGTGAATACTTTATCTCTTACAAAACTTGGTCAAACATTTACATTTACGAAAATGGCCAAATAAAGGTTAAGGGAATAATGCTCAACGTTCTTCTACGAGCAAAGCATTCGGGCTATAATTATACGTAAAACTTGCAAGGGATACACGAGTCTCGGGTGAGAGTACCGGATTGCGGCTGGTGCTTATCTTATAACAAATTCGGAGGCGTGGACCTGCCCATTGTTATAAGGCATGACGGCCGTGTATACAGTGGTGCTTACAGTCAGGACATGGGCCTGCTGAATGTGTAGATTAAAAATAAAGTTGTGATTATCAAATTAATACTTGTTTGTGCCAAATGATTTTCTGTCAAAATAAGTGTATTCACCGGCATTTGATCTGGCGTTTTATTTTCAAAAATGTTTTCAGGTAATGAATAAAATATGATGTAAATGGGATAAGGGCAGTGTGACACCCGACAATTTCTGGTTAACCCCATTAACTTAGCTACAAACCTCAGGGACTAATTATGTCATTAGTCAAACTCAAATACACTTAAACTACAAGGACTAGTTATGTAAATAACTCAAACTCAATTCTGTTGACTTTAGAGAGTCAAAATTGAGTGTATTTGTTCCTGTTGACTTTGTAAAGTCAAACTACAATTGTTCTCGATTCAAATTCGCAACCACAACTGAAACCTATCCAAATTCGCAACTGAAATACATGTTAATGACAATGTCGATCATCATTGTAGTATTTAACACCATCATTGATCTCGAATTAATCCCATTATGGGCATTGAAGCCGTAACCGTCGAAACCCCCAACGTTTACACTCGAATTTGCCCCAATCTTCTATTCATTCTGCAATTGAACGCCTGCGCACCTCACCCACACTCCTCTGAACCTGTTGCACCATTAAATTTGATCGGAGACGCAGCCGTAGACGCCGGAGAGTAGCCGTTGAAGCAGCGACTGACATTTAGTCGATCTCCACCATTCCGATATCTTTTCAGGTAATTGAATACACCATTAGCTTCGTTTTCAATCCTAGATCAAAAGCCTGAAGCTAATTTAGGCTTGTAACATCGAATTGGGGATGAACCAATTCTAGGGTTCATTGTGTATTCGGGTTTAATCGAACTCCAGTCTAGACTCAATCTCAATGCAATTAACTTACATGGATAGTTTCGCAATGTCTTGCTCGTCAAAAGCCATATGAATCCAACCATTTTTATTATCAGATTTAACAGATTTGATTTTGCGTTCCTAATCTAGGGTTTCGGCTATTTAAACAGGAAATTAACGATCTTAAACTTAATGATTTTGCAATTAAACTTGCCAACAGGTTCGTATAATACCGATTAACAAAGCCCCTAATGATTTGTGTTCAATCGTGGCCGAAATCGGTGGGTTTGGGACTGGTTCTTAGTTCGGATCGCGATGGGGGAAGGACACAGAGACACTGAGTGATAAAACCATTCTGACCCGGCTCCTGTTGCGATTCCCTAGCGGGCTTGAGTGGTTAAGTCGTTGGTGTGTTAGGGAGGAGACCCGGGTTCGAGTCCCTCTACCCACATTATTTTTTTGAGCAACTTTTTAATATTTTTATACAAAAACATTCCCTATATTATTTTAATAATATATTAATACGGTTTAACACCGGAAAAACACCCGTAGGCTCGGGATTGAATTTATAACACATATTTAAGTGTTATTTCCACATTAAAAATAATATAATTGTTTTTATTATTCCCTAAACTATTATTTAATTCATAAAAACCCACAAACATTTATTTTATATTAATATCTCATGTTTGGTGACGTTTGGTACGTATCACATCCATATTAACTACTAATCTAGGGATTTCTTAATCCCGATGACAAGTTTGTCTACCCGTTTATTATAAGTGTGTTTTAGGACATCCGACATTTCCCATATCGTCGTCACAAAATCGTATGTGTTCCTAACTGTCATAAATCATATTCCAGGGCATTCGTAGATTGTACGCGTGCAATCCATTTGTGGTTTCTATTGCATCCTTGTGTGGTGCTAATTACTACGCTTTACACAACTCAGGTGAGTTTCACGTCCCCATTTACTGTTTTTAAACTAAGGGGGAGAAAACATGACGCAAACATATGATTTCTGTAATTCTTATATCACTTGTTAAGATTAAGCATAACACTCTATCATGAAAGTACTTAATACACACGCATGTCGGCGAATGCGCCGGATTTGAGGTATGTCGGCGAATGCGCCGAATTTGAGGTACGTTCCGACGAATTTGGGAATATTTGGAAGTTGAAAAGTCCTTGTTTGTATCGTAGAAAAAGAAAAATAATATGTTTATTTTTTGAATTTCCCATATAAAAACTATTAAGAATGAATGTATATAATATTTATCTCCGGCTAACACCAATATCTTGAAATCATATTTTGAAGTCTCCTATCTTGAACACCTTTTTCATTAAATTTTAGTCGTTGCAATAAGAAAAAAAAATCTACTTTTTACCTTTTTTATTAGGCATGAATCAATGAGCAAAAGTTCTTTACAAAGATGTTAATCAAAGCCGAGTTTAGAGCTATTTATCCGATCACAGACATTTTTAGAACACCTCTTATAAAGGACAAATAGTCAATTACTCGACCACCTAAAAATCAAAATGAGCAACAGGTTTAGCTAAAAATGTAAGGGGAACTTTTTCTCAACGAAGGAAGCATGGTTTCTTTGAGTTCTAAAACTTTGACTGCTTGCCTTCAATGTTTTTAGAACCGGACCAGACATGAAACCGACCGTCTTAGAGGTCCACTGGTCGGACATGATTTAAAAATTGGATGACATCATAAATAATATAAAAATTAAAACTATTTATATATATATACAAAATATAAAAAAGTTTTTTGTTTTATGTAAGTTTGTAATTTTAATGACATATAAAGGTTTAAATAAATAAAATATGCAACTTCAAATACTAAATTAATCAGAAAATAAGATTTTGAAAGAAAAATACCAAAATAAAAAATAAAAAATTTTGAAATCCGGTCTGACCACCCGTTCCGGTTCACCAATCTGACTGTTCAAATAAAAACGGTTCAACAACACACAACCAGACTGGTTATGTGTTTGATTCCTGATTCGACAGACCGGTCTGGTTCGATTCTAAAAACACTGCTCGCCTCAAAAGACTTCGTTTAAAAAATTATCTTCATATGTAAGATTCCTTCCACATGTATTTAATGCTTAGACTCACTTTTATAGAAATTTGGAATATTTTATATAAGTTTCATATTTAGACATAAAAACTTTGTTCTTATAAATTAACTAGGAATTTTACCCGTCACGGGTTGCGGCGGCGTCGTCGAAACGTACACTAACTCCAATTTATGTCGTCGAGTAAAAACATATTATATTTGACCCGACTCTTTTCCAAACAAAAAATATGTTGAAACGTAGACCAAATGAGAACGTACATAAAAATAAGCACGAAAACGTATTATATTTGACATAACTCGTTTCTGATAAAAAATTACGTCTAAACGTAGATACGCGCCGGGAAGCGGACCTTAAACGGCTGACGTGGTTACATTAACGTGGCTAAACACAAAAAATAAACGTTGTTAAGTAGAAAAAAGAAAAATATAAAGTTACGGCGACTCGGTTAACCCAATGAAAAAAATGTAAAAAGACAAGAAATAACCAAAGAAAAAAACTATTTTGGCGTCAAACCGTACGTAAAAGAGACTTATGAATTGAGGCGTATCATTTTCGGATATTGAACCACATTAACGTACTTAATTACATAAAAGAAACGTATGAATTTGAGGCGGAGCGGTTTTGAAGATTAAACCATAGGTAGAAAAAAGCATTACGCCTCACATATTGCGGCCTAATAATTTATAAAAATATATTAATCAAAATAAATCTAAAAAGAAAAAAAAAGATACAAGTGAGACTCAAAATGGCAACCAAGATAAGATCATGACTTAAAAACAAAGTTTAACCACCACACCAAGCCCACTTTTTGGTTTACATTGGATAAATTAAACACATAAAGACAAGTAGTGGAAGTGTTGGTGGCTGAGACACTTCCTTTTAAGGTTAAGTAAACAAATTTTAGACTGATTGCTTGTCTTTTATCATCACACTTCAATTACCCTTTATTGAATCAGAATTCTATGATACGAGAGTGTATGTTGATGTTGACTTAGATTGATGAAAAGTTTCTTTGAAATTTTTTTCTAACATTGTCCGATGGAGTCTACGATCGATCGTGGTTCTTCAGCTTTGGATGCGGTTCCTATGATCAGGGCGTGCATCGAAAGCGTGTCCAACGACCATCGACCTTAAAACTTCTATCATGTTTTCCTTCTTTGTTTTTTATCCCTTGAATGTGTTTTTTGTACTTTGAAATGGGGAAGAATAGATTATAAACATATATTCATTCGTTTGTAGTTAGCATTCAGTTCACATCTTTATAGTTTTTATAAAAATCATGGAGATGGATTTTAATGTGCTAATTAACATGTATGCACTAGCTCTTCTTGAGATAAATGCTTGGAACCAAGTTAATACATGGAGTATTTGTTTTGTTTTAAAGTGGAAAACCCATGAAAATGTTATTGTCTCAAACATGAAAAACAAGTAATGTCTCTTCTTGCACATAAAATGTAACTCCCCATGAGGTAATTGTATGATTTTTCAAAGTAAAAGGGCGCCTACCAATTAGGCGTCGTTTCCAATGGTAGTCGTGCTTTTCGTTCGAGATGTTACACACCTAAGTATTTAACAACATGCACCCGCTCTTTCTTGAGCCCACGAGCATAGACCTCTTCAGTGGCGGATCTAGAAAATAATTTCAGAGGTAACACAAATTATTTTTTACCGTATATTAAAAAAAACGACAATAAACACAGTAAAATATGTACCTAATAGATTTCTCATCTCCAGCATTTGAAAGCTTGAAATTGAGCCATTACATCATTTTCTGTTACTTTATCAAATGTTTCTCTTTCGACCGCACAAACTAGAGCATTGTTCAAATACTCTTTGCCTATTCGATTGCGTAAATCCGTCTTGATAGGCTTCAATTTAGAAAAACATCTTTCAACGGTTGCGGTTGCAATTGCAACCGGTAAAACCAATGTTAAAGGAATATTTGGACTAATATAATCATTTTCTTCCATATCATTAGCAATAGTTGGACTTGAACCATTATAATCATTTTCTTGGAATTTTCTTTTAAAAAGAATGCTAATAAGAACTTGTTTATTATGTGGTTTCATCTTTCAAGTTTCAAGTCAATTGCACATAAACCCTAGAAATTTGACAAATTAACAAACTAAACCATAAATCCATAATCTAAAGTCTAAACACAATAACAAATTAACAACTACAATTATAAACTAAACCATAAATTCATAATCAATTGCACATAAACCTTAGAAATTTAAAATTTAGAAATTAGAATAATACATTTTTGTAAGAAGTAAGAGATTAGACAGTAGAGACCTATTGGAGCACGGGAGCAGCGGCGAGTGGCGACAAGAGCTGGGTGGGTGGCTGGGAGGCGGGAGCACTGGGTGAGTGGGTGGGACTGTTCATGCGCTATGGCCCGTGGAGTGAATTGAAAGTCTCGATTTTTTTTCTTTTATTAATTGTTTGATGGGTTTATTTTGAGGTTGGGCTTTAAGTTTAAATTAATTTGGTATTTTAGGTTTTAAATCTTGTAATTAACTTGAGCTTTTTAGTTTTATAAACTTGGGCTTTAGAGTTTTAATCAATAATTAGGTTTGACATTTTAAAAAAAATATTGAGGGGTGGCAAAATATATTTTCAGGGGGTAACGTAATAAATAAAACGTAAAAAAAAAAATATTCCATTTCACCGTAGAAGTTAAGGGGTAGCCGGTGCTACCCCTCCCTCCTTAATAGAACCGCCCCTGGACCTCTTGATGCCCGAACTCTTAAAAAAGATGGATTCTCATGGAAGAAAAGTGCGAACCAAACGAAAAAATGGCTTGCATCATCATCTCACCAAGATAATGATGAGGACAGGATTGGAGAGTTATAGAACATTTGTTAAACACTATCATTTCCGAGTATAATATGAATATTTTAAAGATGATAAAAACGTAACATGTGTGATAAATGCTTAAATACAAATGCACTTATGCTCACATTTAAATATCGAATCCCTTACTCAAATCATAAAGCATGAAACAATGTGCCACAAAGGTTTACAACAAGATCATCTGTCTACCATAAGATTCAACACATTACACAATATATGTAATTAATGTTCCACAATCAATTGTATGGATTTGACATGCATCGACCATTTGATGAACAAACAAAACGATGAAACTCATGCAAGGCAGTGTACATGCTGTCGATGTCACGATTCGACTGTGGATCAACAATAAGTTTTCTCAAAAACCGGATCTACTCTGGAAAATGCAATCCAGATAAATGATCGACAAGTAAAGACAAAAACAAAGTTAAATATTAAGTGAAGCAGCTCAATCGATAAACGCCAAAGGTTATATGTGAAAAAATCACTTCCTGAATTTTTATAAGGCCAAGGAGAGTATCCACCATTTTTCACATTTCCACACCTCTTCACGTCAGCGTCATATCAGATAGGGGTGTTCAAAACCGGATATCCGAAATTTCGGATATCCGAAAATTTCGGATAGTAGATTTTACTATCCGTATCCGAAATTTCGGATATCCAAAATTCGGATATCCGAAATTTCGAATACGGATTCGGATATCCGAAATCTAAAAAAAAATACCAATTTGAAAATCTTAGTTTCCATTTAATCTGAAAACAATTCGATTCAACAATTTGAAAATCTTATTTCCATTTGCAAACTAAAATCACTCATCAATTTTGACCAAGAAATTTATCAAGGAACAATTGACAAATTAATTCATGGTGGAGAAACAAAACCTACCTAAAACCCAATTATCCAATACAGATCAAACGTAAACAATATCAAATCAAAAGATCAAATTAACAAGAACCCTAAATTAAATAACACAAAATAAAACCCTAAGAACTCAGAATAAGAAATCATTAGATCACCTGTTGCAACTTCATGTAATATTGAACAAGGATTTGATGCTTAAATGAATAAAAAGCATCGAGTTTTAGAAAAAGGGTTTGAAAGGGGGCAGAAAAAAAAAAATATTAGGATTCTATCAACATAGTTCCTGACTTCCTGGTGGAGAGCCTTTCAATTGCTGCACGGCGGAACAAAGAACAATGAAGAATGGGCAACGACGGAACTAAGGTTGCGGCGGTCGGTGGCGGAACGAAGGGCGGCCGGTGGCGGAACGAAGTTCGTCGGGTAGACTGGGATGAGGGGTGGGGCTGCGTTTAAAGTGGGCCAGAATAGTGAAGGAGAAGCTTTAGGGTTTTAAATATATAATAAATAATAAATAATTAAAAAATATATTTCGGATATCCGAAATATCCGAAAATTTGCAATATTAATATCCGAATCCGAATCCGAAAATTCGGATATCCGAAATTTCGTCCGAAATCTCGGATATCCGAATTTTCGGATAGCTTGGATTCGGAATTTCAGGTTCGGTTTCGGATTCGGATTTTTTTGAACACCCCTAATATCAGATTCCACAACTTTTCCACACTCTCCACATTTGAGGGAAATAGTTTCACATTTCCACACTGTCACGTCATTTTCTTTTTCTAATTTAATTTAATATTAATTTGTTTTAATAATTAATATAAAAACATTAATAAATTAAAAATAAAATAATATTTTTTTATTAATAACTAAAACTATTAATAAAAACATATAAACCCACTACCCACCCATCGGCCCACACCATTTCTCTTCAACCCACATATTTCTCCCCTTTTTGCCCTAAAATTATTAAGGTTTTCTTCATTTCTCTCTACCTACCAAAAATGGATTCCGGCGACTATTCACGACCTCTGTCCTTCTTTCATCCGGAGGTATGAGAAGCATGGAGCCTGATTTGAGCCGTTGGGAGTCTTTAGAAGCTCGTGCAGTTACACAGGTAACGGCTACCTCACCCACAATTTTGAGCCGTTGGGAGTCTTCACGCTGTGGAGATTTGCACGGTGACCATCCACGCTCGTGGACCACGCCAAGGGGGCGTGGTGTCCCACACCGGCCACGATGCCACATCAGATCCACGTCAGGTTTCACGGAGGTACTCCCCTTGGGCTAACTGTTTATCAGGTCAAAATCTTTATGAAACATAATCATGTTTATCAAATGAAGATTATGTAAAACAAAATATAAGACTTTTGAACATTTTTATAAACCTGAAATGTTTATAAGCAAGTTTAAAACTTTGAAGGCTTTTCTAAAACAAATGTTTTTTATTAAAATTGTGAAATACTTTGTTAGTCACAGATAAAGGTCGGAAGATGAAGAGGTTGACTCTAAAAAGCCCATTCCTCGTCTGGTCCAAGAGAAGGCCCACTAGGGTTCAGCTTCTCTCCTCTATAAATAGAGGAGCCACCACCAAATAAAGGGAGTTCTTTTCTCTCTCTAGCTCATACCATACTTTACACACACTTTTCTTGAGGCCCTGACTTGACTTGAGCGTCGGAGTGTCCTCGGAGCCTAAGGCTCCTTGGGCCCTCTAACGTAGTTTTCCCGAGTGGTTACAGCTAACCCGACAGAAGAGGAACGAACCGATGTCGTGAAAGAACCGAGATGAGGTCGTCTTTCTCTCATCTGTGGGAACATACACCCGAAGCCTGACGCTCCGACCTATGTTTCTTCATTGGCGTCATCCGTGGGGCACAGCAACAGCCACATTTCGTTTTTACTGCACTCTAGATTTCAGATCTACGATCGTTGAGGCATTCAACGCCAGATCTACACCCGATGGAACCTCAGACAGTTTTTCTAGATCTGTACTCCCATATGTGGGTATTACAAGCTTGTTTCGTGGTTTCCTGAAGGATGAGATATGTTACTACTACCCACAGGTCCCGTGAACCTGTACGCATTATCCTTTTACGTTCGGATATGTTTGGGTGGCGTCAGACGGCACGCGCGTGCTAATCTGTGGCTCATTCACTCGGTTGACACCTCCGAACGGACAGGTTCCGCCACTCACAACCATTGCGCGAACAGCTTCGCAATCCGTGCACCACCCACTTCAGTTCCGTCGCGGCCCCTCACTTCAGCCCCGCTTCATTCGCGCTAATCTGCGCAACCCCCAAGTATTTTCTATGAACGCGCTGTCACACCCGCGAAGCACTCCACCTCGCGCGCTACCACAACAGACCACCTTCCGCGCGAGCAACGCTAACCCGCACGCGGCTACACTTCACGTATTCCGCAACCCGCGCGCGTCGCCTACTTGCGCGAACAACGCACCAAGCTCCGTAAACCCAGCTCACACACCCATCATGCGTAACCCGCGGAACAGGCCAGCGCACACCACTTGCACGGACAACGCACCGAGCAATCCGGATCAGGTTCTTAAGTGGCTCGCGGGTACCCGCTGATAAGTGAACAAAGTTTCATGTATTAAAGGGTGCAATATGTTATATTTATGCAAATTAATATGGGGAATACAAAGGTTTTGTGTAGCTATGCATGTGCAGGTGTTGGAAGCTTAATGTATGATTCTAGAAGATATTATGCGAGAGATGCAAGAGTTGGAAGGAAGACGGAGGAAACGGGGTAAAAATGCTGGAGCCAGCGTAAGCCTACGCCAGCTGGCGTAATCCTACGCCACCCAGCGTAAGCTTATGCCTCCCAGCGTAGGCCTACGCCTAACCAATTCTTTCACAGCAGGTTTCAGGGATGCGGTGTAAGCCTACGTCACCCCAGCGTAAGCTTACGTCAGTTACGTTATTTTGAAGCTGATTTTCGGGAAACTGCCAATTTGGAGAGTTTAAGTGGGGGTTTCTTCCCCAAATTCGATAACATATTTTGAACAACAGTTTTGGGCAATTTTGGGAGAGTTTGGGAGGCTAGAAACATATTATTGAAGATCGGTATCAAGAAATTGAAGAATCGAAGATAAATTCCACAACCATGAGCGGCTAATCCACCGGTAATCATTCCCGGGTGGATTGTTTGTAAGTTTTTAGGGTTTTTATCATATGCTAGCTTTGAGAAACAATTCTTGTAATCGTTTGGTTTGAAATACTTGAATCTTTGTGTTTAGTATGATTATGAACTCACGGGAGTCGATAAATTCTTGCACCATTGACCCCGTTAGATGATAATTGCTATGAACTTTGATTTGTGTTGAATCTATTGATTAATCTAATTCTATATTGCATACATTTGTCTCGATTTCATTCGTGAATATTGTTTTACATTATTTGCCAATGAAGTATGAATGTTGATGTTCTTGGTTAGATTTGGTTAATTTGATTTGGATAACCATTTGATTGTTTGAACTCATATGTTGGTGTGATAATCCCTAATTACTTGTGAACTTGAAACCCGGGTGTGATTCCTTTTTAATTATTTTTTACAACTTAAACCGTTTATTTGCTACTTGATTACTCGTGATCGTTTTGCTAGTTGATAATCATTGCTTGTTGGATTTGTTAATTTCACCTCAATCATTGCTTGTGTTTGGTCAGAAAGACCCATTGCAACTTCATAAATCACATTGTTAATTGAAGTTAAGCACCGACCACAAACTCTTCGTGGTTCGACACCCTTCTTACCCTAACTAGTTTAAGGTGATTAGGACACTCTAATTCTTTATCTTTGACCGGTCCCTTCGACACCGATCAAATTTTGGCGCCGTTTCTGGGGAGTGTGTGCGCTTGGCGTTTTATTTTAATTAACTCGTGTGACTATTTGTTACTTGTTTTGTTTGGTTAATCTTCTATTTTTGTGTTACACGTGGTGTTTGTGTGTGTGTGCAGGTGACAGATTAGTGCATGCGTACCCGTTCATCCGGGAGGATTTCACCGCTTGTTTTTTGAACCAGAAATTGAGAGGATAGCAAGGCAAAACCGAACCCAACAACAAAATTTTCAACCCATTTCATCGGAATCATCATCTATGGATGGTCGAAGCAGTCATTCTGGAACTAGCATAAGAAACCGTGGCCCAACTCCAAACAGAGGCCCTATCCCTAACCGCCCACTAACTCCACCTCACCGAACCCCAACCCCATCTATACCTATCAATAACAACCAACCCCGTGGGTCGGGTACAGTTCAACAAAACCGACCCGTTAACATCCGTACCAATCCCGCGTACCAAGGAAGTAGGGGACCACAACAAAATCAAACCCCTCCTGGAAATATATTTGGAGCTCAACCAAGAAACGACAATGAGAACGATGGTTGGGAGGATGACGATGGTGAATACTTTGGGTATGATGATAATGAAGATGTTGGGAATGGTGATGGGTTTGGAGATTACGAGTATGAAGATGGTGAGAGGAGCCAATTTGGAGAATATAACGAGGGGCAAGGCTTTGGAGAGGAAGAAGAGGTGAATTATGTTCACCAAAGGGCGAGACAACCAACGGGTCGAACGGGTAGACCTGAGAGATTTGGTTATCCTCCTAGATAAGAAGGGATGAGAGTTAATGGGGGCTACAACAATGAAAACCGAAGACAACTGGTAGCCCCTATAGATGGAGTTAATGGTCGCTTTCGACCGGCTATTTCGGAGAATGCTTCTCCAATTGTTCCACCAATTCCCGGAATGAGGCGATTCAAGTCAAGGCCAAATTATATCAACGTTCTCCCACATTTTCATGGCATGGTTACCGAAGAACCATACACCCATTTAGCCGAGTTTGCCGCCATCTGTAGCACAATTGGAGATGAGAACTTCGATCAAGGCGAGGTCAAACTTAGACTTTTTCAGTTTTCCCTCAAGGATCGAGCAAAGCAATAGTTCATCACATTGCTGGCTAATAGCATCCACACATGGGATGAAATGCAACAAGTCTTCTTGGATGAGTACTATTCGGTTGCGAAGACGGATGATTCCCGAATTGTGATTCGAACCTTTCAACAACAAACGAGTGAGCCTTTACATGAAGCCTTTACACGCTTCAAAGAGTTGTTGAGGAAATGTCCCCACCATCAAATCGAGTTGTGGGAACTAGTGAAGTGTTTTGTGGATGGTTTGACTCAAGAGGAGAGGAAGTACTTGAAGTCCACAAGTAATGGGACATTGTTGTCTAATCCCGAAGAAGATGATTGAGATTTCTTAGAAAGGATGAGCCAAAACTCTAAAGCCGAGGCATTGGCTAGTCGAAGAACTAAACACCTAATTTCTAAGTCCATCCCGGATTATGAAACAAAAGAAAGGTTGGCATCTATGGAGAGAGAATTGGCATTGTTGAGGAAAGGAGAAAAGAAAGAAGTAGCGGGAGTAAAAGCTCGATTCGACGTTTGTGAAGATTGTGGAGATTTAGGCCACAAAACAATGGAAGGCCCATTTCAAGAAGGGAGACAAGAAGAGGTGAATCAAGTGTATGGTGAGAGGAAGCAATATGACATGAACTCGAACAACTATCATCCGGGGTTGAGAAACCATCCTAACTTCAAGTATGGGAACGCGGCAAACCAAATGAACCCCAACTTTCAAGGTGTGAATCAAAACACCTCATCAATCTCATATCAACTGCGTCAACAAGGGAACTATAATTCAGGTGGTTATCAAAGGGGTTCTTATAACAATAACCGGAACACAAATTACCCCCCAAGGAATTACAATCAAGATCATCAACAACAAAATGGGTCATCATGGGGTGATGATGTGGTTAATTCAAAATTGGATGCACTGTTGGAGATGATGAAAGAATCCAAAAGGGAGAATGAAGTGAGAGATAAGTCTCACGCGGCATTGGAGAGACAAGTTGGGAAATCGGCACAAGAAATAGCTCAATTCAAGCAAAATGAAGGTAAATTGCCGAGTGACACTACATTGAACCCAAAACATCATGTTAGTGCATTTGATGTGGCTCATGGTAATGAAGAAGGTGAAGAAAGAGAAAAGGAGGAAATTGAGTTTGGAGAACCCTTAGTTCCTATTCAAATTGGAGAATTTAAAACTAATTTGGCATTATTAGATTATGGAACGGGGGTGGGCCTTTTACCGGGGAGCGTATATGACCAATACAATTTTGGTCCATTAGAAGAATACAACACCACGTTGGTGTTAGCAAATGCTACATGCACGCGTCCTCGGGGGAAATTAGTGGGAGTGGCTGTGACGATTGGAGAATTTTACTATCCGGAAGATTTCTTGGTACTCGATTATGCACCACTTGCTAAGGAGGAGGAGCCATGAGTGATTTTGGGAAGACCGTTTTTGGCAACCGCAAACGCGCATATCAATTGCCAAAATGGCACTGTTGACATGACATTTGGGAATCGTAAGTTGAACATAAATATTTTTTCATATTTATTTACATATTTGGTTGAAAATAAATGTTCAAAATCAGTTACTACTAACGTGTGTCATCCTTGTGCCAAGACAAATGAGGGTGACACCAAAAAGAAAGGTATTATGTTTGACAAGTTTAATGTGAAAGACGAGCCGAAGGCAATCGAGAAGGAAACTGAGAGGTTGAAAGATGCAAAGAAGCCACCCGACCATGTCCAACATCCGAACGAGAAAGGAGATTTGTTTGATGTGGAATTTACAAGAGAGGAGACTTAGAGTTGGAGTGATAACAACCAAGGTGGTGGGGGAGCTAGTAGAAGCAAGTTTGTGTTTCAACCTCCATAAGGAGGTAATGTCGGGCTAAGGACAATAAACTTAGCGCTAACCGGGAGGCAACCCGGCTTGTGATTGTCTTTATTTTGTCTTTGTTTTGTTTCGTGTTGTGTGTTTTAGTTTCATCACCATAGCAACACTCAAGTGTGGGGAAGATTCGTGGAAGACTTACGAGTCCATTTTTGGTGGTGGTTCAGGCACTCTATGATCGCCTCTAATCAGGTTCATGTACTCTTTCTCATATTTATGTTGTTTTGATTGAACTATTTTGTTTTTGTTTATTTTTGTGTGTTTTTTGTTTGAAACTCGGTTGATTGTATTGGGTATTGGGTGTTTTGGCACCCACTAACTGCACTTTTATATTTCATAACTATTTACATTGGGACAATGTAAGGTTCAAGTGTGGGGATGTGGGAAATCTTGGAAACCATACAAATTTTTGGATAATTGTTTTACAAAGTGTTTGGTAGAGGACTTTGGTCATGGTTAATTCACTAAGTACTTGATTAAGTCTTTCCAACAAATGATAAAAAAAAATTGGAAATGTTGAATTCGGGAGTAACAAAGTTGAAGGTGATGGTTTGCATGCACATGTCGGTAACCTATTTTCCATCGTTTTTGTGAGATTTTGAGCCAAATTGATATATATATATTCTCTTATTTGAGTGGTTGGCCACTTTGTTTCACATTTTAGAACTTGCATAATGTTGATACATGTTGAGACCTTGAACCAATTGATTACACAAAAATGATAAAGGCATTAGGAGAAACCGTTTTTATTTTTAGCCATTTTTATACCTTTAACCGTTAATTTCCACTAGATTCCCATTCTGAGCCTATACCTTTTCTTTTGACAAAACCCACAACATTAACCCATTCACCTTTTAGCCTTTTCTTTTTAAACCTGTGAGTTGGAATTCAATTAACTTAGATTGTTGTAGTTGCGGTTGCAATTAAGATAAAAAAATACAAAAATAGTATTGGGTCAACATTTGCCCAAATGTTTTGAGTAGTAGTTTGAGCTACAATAAAAGATGTTATTGGGTCAGTTTAACTCAAGTTTCATTTGATAGTTTGAAGAAATAAGAACTTTAGTGTTAATGGGTCATTTATACCCATAGTAGAGATTTGAAAGTTTTAGATTGATTTGTAGTTTCATTAGTTGAATTCCACTCACCTTTACCCACTTTAAAAATCCTTATCCATACCCGTAACCCTAGCCTACATTACAACCCTTAAAAGACCTTTTGATTTGTGCTTTTTAGTTGTGTTAGTAGGTGGAGATGTGATCAATATGCAAGCCTATGATAATGTGGATCATTGTTTGGTTTCGAGTGAAAAATACTAGCACGTCATCGCTAGTCCACATATGAAGCCGAGTGGAGTGATTGATTGTGAGGGGTGTGCGCATGCAAAGCCATAACTGGATATGAGTTAAGCTCGTTCAAGTGTTTCCTTTTGTTCAAAAAATTATCGATTGTTTGTTGAATTGTAAATCTATTGAGAGTATAATTCTTATGAATCTTGCATGACCTTGGACCTTAACTTATGTTTAGTGAAAACAATTATTTGAGAATTTGTAATGTGAATTTAAAGCAAAAGACTTTGCTTGAGGGTAGCAAAACTCAAGTGTGGGGATGTGATAAGTGAACAAAGTTTCATGTATTAAATGGTGCAATATGTTATATTTATGCAAATTAATACGGGGAATACAAAGGTTTTGTGTAGCTATGCATGTGCAGGTGTTGGAAGCTTAATGTATGATTCTAGAAGATATTATGCCAGAGATGCAAGAGTTGGAAGGAAGACGGAGGAAACGGGGCAAAAATGCAGGAGCCAGCGTAAGCCTACGCCACCTGGCGTAATCCTACGCCACCCAGCGTAAGCTTACGCCTCCCAGCGTAGGCCTACGCCTAACCATTTCTTTCACAGCGGGTTTCAGGGATGCGGCGTAAGCCTACGCCGCCCCAGCGTAAGCTTACGCCAGTTACGTTATTTTGAAGCGGATTTTCGAGAAATGCCGATTTGGAGAGTTTAAGTGGGGGCTTCTTCCCTAAATTCGATATCATCTTTTGAACAACAGTTTTGGGTGATTTTGGGAGAGTTTGGGAGACTAGAAACATATTATTGAAGATCGGTATCAAGAAATTGAAGAATCGAAGATGAATTCCACAACCATGAGCGGCTAATCCACCGGTAATCATTCCCGGGTGGATTGTTTGTAAGTTTTTAGGGTTTTTATCATATGCTAGCTTTGAGAAACAATTCTTGTAATCGTTTGGTTTGAAATACTTGAATATTTGTGTTTAGTATGGTTATGAACTCACGGGAGTAGATAAATTCATGCACCATTGACCCCGTTAGATGATAATTGCTATGAACTTTGATTTGTGTTGAATCTATTGATTAATCTAATTCTATATTGCATACATTTGTCTCGATTTCATCCGTGAATATTGTTTTACATTATTTGCCGATGATGTATGAATGTTGATGTTCTTGGTTAGATTTGGTTAATTTGATTTGGATAACCATTTGATTGTTTGAACTCATATGTTGGTGTGATAATCCCTAATTACTTGTGAACTTGAAACCTGGGTGTGATTCCTTTTTAATTATTGTTTACAAATTAAACCGTTTATTTGCTACTTGATTACTCTTGATCGTTTTGCTAGTTGATAATCATTGCTTGTTGGATTTGTTAATTTCACCTCAATCATTGCTTATGTTTGGTCAGAAAGACCCATTGCAACTTCATAAATCACATTGTTAATTGAAGTTAAGCACCGACCACAAACTCTTCGTGGTTCGACACCCTTCTTACCCTAACTAGTTTAAGGTGATTAGGACACTCTAATTCTTTATCTTTGACCGGTCCCTTCGACACCAATCACCCGCGGCGCCACCTCCTTAGACGGTTCTCAAGCGGCTCACGGGTACACGGGTAAAATTGCAAAGTGCGCCATCAAAACGCCACATTACGCCCATCGCCCTCTTCCCGTGCCTAGGCGCGGGCACGTTGTGTGCTTAGCACCCTCTGGTTCCCACTAAATGTCATCCTTTATAAGATAACACTAGTTAAGGAGGCCCCACCTTATATGCCCCTCAAAGATTTGTCTCCCCACCTATGTGAGATAAGTTTGCACAACCCATTTTTACCCAAAAAGAGCCATATTTCAGCTCACAACAGCACCAAACGCCCAACTTTGAGCGCCCATATCTCACTTGTTATAGCTCGGTTTTTAGCGCGGTTTGTTTCGTAGAGAAGCCTTAACATGATAGAACACAAACCTAGGAAAAAACAAGAAAATCAGCCTAGGTTACATGCATTTATTGCTGTCCAAAGTTGGAAAAAAACGCATTTTGTAACTTAGTGAAAAAACTTATTTTTCACCCCAAAATTCCAAACGCCAACATTTATAGCAACTTTTCAAGTGCAGCTCTAAGCTATCGGACCACCATCGAAAGACCTATACTCTAATACCATAGCGTAACACCCCGTATGGGACACCACCACCGCATTTACTATATGCAACATACATTTTTATGAGTTTATGTTCGATGATTGTCTATACTTGATATTTAAATTCAATGATACTAACATTATTTAGTAGCAATGAACTGGGGGACTAGCACGGCGTGACACCATTACAACCTAGAATGGTCACATGCTTTCAACGATCCCTTTTTAAAACCTCGAGCGTCCACCTATGTCGAGCGGGCCTTGCATACTTTTGGATAATCATCCCAAGGATGAGGTTTCGGTACAATATTCATGATATACATGAATATTCATTACAACTCTGTTTCTCAATTTATTACAAGTTCAAAAAATACTAACACAATGCTGGGTGCCTCATAATACACACGCCAAGTGCCGCAGCATGATGTGTTGCAAAACACATATCTTTTATTCGTGTATTTTGTAGTGTTTTTACTTAGTTTTGTACTCGTTTTGTATTCGTTTTGGTTCATATTGACTCTATGTCGTGGTTGCAGGTACTCATGTGAAGAAGAAGTGAAATCAAAAATTAAATCATGAAGAAATCGAGCACACGGAATGGAGCAAGAAAAAGAATTTTAAAAGTTGGAAATTATGATCTTCGCGCTACGCTAAGAGGGAGGTCCAGAGTTTTGAGACACGCAAAAGGCTTGAGAGTTAGGCCCGACTAGATTGTCCTTCGCGCCACGTGAAGGACTCATATACTTGGTTCGCGATACGCGAAGGTTCTAAAATCCTGGAAAAACCCTAAATTCGATATTTAAAGAATTAGATCACCATTGTGATGGAAGTTGGACTTTTGGCCGTCAAGTTGAGAGCTTTAGGCGATTTCCAGAGTAGAGGAAGCCATTGGAGCAAGGATTTGTAGCTTTTGGACCAGGAATGATTAGCTTGTAATCATTTGGTTCTCATTCTTTGATTCTTTGCCTTTGATTTGTTTGATTGACACCATGTTTCTGTTCTTTACTACTGTTTTGATGCTATTAGACATTTTCCTAGGTTTTGATGATGATTTGTTGAATTCTTAGTTTTGTTTCAGTTTTTGGATTCTTGTGATGGTTTGATATTAAAGTAAAGAACTTGTTTGTAATTGATCTGATGTGTATGCATGTTTATGTCTAATTTATGATCACTTATTGTTCCTCATGAATCTTGTTGAATGTCTTTCAGTTATAGATGCATGATTAGCTCACCTACTGTGTGTTTGTGATTTGTTTATAGGTTATTTGATATCATAATCCATAGGAATAGTAATTGAGAGTTTAAGGGATGTAAATGTTCTACCTATTTCGATAGCTGAGAGGTGAGAAGTAGTCGGGTTATCCTTGGTGTTAGGTGTTTAGGTGAGAGGCTCTAAAAGGAGGTTTCCCTAGGTGTCCTAGTGTTCTTTGCATTCCCGTGTCTTATCGAGAGTCTTCAAGTTACCCCTTGCATTCCTAGAATGTACTAAGAAAGTAAGATCGAAAGATGATCTGTATGTAGGTACTTTAATATTGTTGGAGAGACTGAAAGGTAATCCGACCAACCAGTGAGCATCACATACTGATGCGTGTGAAACTATATATATTTTAATAGAGATTTATCACACAGTATTAGTTTTAAAAAGGGTTTTCACCAAAGACTAATTACACACACATCGGGCAGTGTACCCGTCGGATAGCAATATAGTAAAGGTAAGAACCGGATATCAATCCGTGGACACGGTGGAATGCGATAATAAACCGGAACTAAAATCTAATCAAGTGAGGGTATAAAGATATTTTGGAGAGTTTTGTTTAATTAACTAACACGCAAATATATAAAAACTAAGCTAAGGTCACAATTCAAACAATTAGGGAGAAAATATCACTTCGGTGTCGAATCCATCTAGAATACATCCAATACACTCATAGAAACATGGCAATCACACGAAACATAAATTGACCAAATTCTTGTCAAAGACATCTAATCAAATGACTATTCGGAAAGCTAGCATGAATTACACAAACTAACCACCTAAAGTCATACAATGAAGCTCACGTGTTTAACAATCATGTTAATGTTTATAAAGATTAAACTAGTTTCCGGTTAAGGTACACTAGTCCAACAACTACTTGGAAAGATAATATGAACAACACACTACCCACCTCAAGTTGATTAAATTAGATAACAATATGCATTTCTTCAACATACAATGTTCATGTAAAGGTTATATAAATTAGGGGAATGTGTCAATAATTCCTAGATAAACATAAAACTAAACATGAAACATTCTAACAAACACTTTGTCTTTCCAAACATAAGCATAAGGATACACATACAAATATAATGATTCATAAACAAGACTTCATTCACCATTCCTAGTCAAAAGCCACAAACTAGTATAAATACATACACCAATCCATGAATATAAGCATAAACCATAAGTTTTCCAACATAATATGATATACACAAATACAAGTCTTGTAAACACCTCAAAACACTTGAATACATAATTTCATTGAAGAATAATCATACGGTTGTCATAACATTAACACAATAATTGCCAATAATCCATGAATGTTGTTAAATGTATCTAAACTTCATCTAAACCAAAGTGAACAGGAGTTTTAGCTCATCATGAGCACAAGAATTACAAATAAACAGGGAAAAGTAGTAAGAAACATGATATGAAAACAAGAATCAAACCACTTCTCCAAGCCTAGATGTTGTTGTTGATGAAAGATGATCCTCTTGATGTTGTATCCTCTCCAAGAATCTTGAAATATGGCTGGAACAAGAGAAATACGAGCTGGAACAGTAGACTTTCTCCCCTGGTTGCTTGATATATGAATGAGAGTTTAAGTTCTGTTTAAATAGAAAAGGGGAGGCACGACCGTGCCAAGAGAGAGGGCACGACCGTGCCAGGTGCAAAGGCGCGGTCGCGCCTAGGTCTTTTCCGTGACCGTGTGACAGAGGTTTGACCGATCCGGAGCTTCCATTGGGTCTCTTGCTTCGAGGTGTCAGACTCACGGGTGTTCCCGCGACCGTGTGGAGGCAGGGCACAGTTGTGCCTTGCCTTTTGGCTTGGCGCGGTCGTGCCATGTACGGGGCGCGACCGTGCTTAGGGTTTGCAAGTTAGGCACGACCGTGCCAATTAGGGGCACGACCGTGCCTTCATCACAGAAACCCTAAAAACTTCACTTTTTATCCTGGAATCTTCTTGTTTGTTCACAAGCTTCACAAAAACCTACAAAACAGGAAATGAAGCAAATAAGTGCCTAAACGTTGAATATAACCAAGAATTGATCGTTAAATGAGCGAAGTTTTGTGCCAAAAAGATGTGTAAATACTAACACATCAAACAACCCCACACTTGAACAATGCTTTTCCTCAAGCAATAAATCAAAATAAAACAAAACTTCCAATGACACTATGGATCAATTCGAAAAACCGTAAGCATTAATAAATTTATAAAGGTTTGACAAGAAATGCAAAATTAACTAAATGAAACCCAATGAACCCAATGAAGTGACAACCGAATGAGCAAATGAATATGCCTAGGAAATCATTAGCATGCAACTTTATGCTTCTCACAATGTTCACACACACTCGGGAATATATATGATCATACAAGTAATGGTGTATGTATAGAACACTCAAATGCCAAGACAATTAACATGCATAAATCATAAGCTTGTTAAAAGATCAAATCTCTATCAACTAACATGAAACAAAGCACAAATCAAGAGGGCTTTAAACGGGTTGTAACTTGGCAATGGTTAAGGGTAAGGAAATGGAATTTAAAAGTGGCTAAAAACCCGGCGGTTATGCTAATTCAAAAACTAAAACACTTCTAATATGAAAAATAAACTAACTAATACTTCCGTATATAGGTAAGAGCTAACAACCGAATTCTTTCCATCTTTGCTCACAAAATTGCTCTAATCGACTATATTTCACCTGATTTTGGTGATTTTTTTTTTCACTATTTCTTTTCTTTTAAAGGGAACTAAGTCAATATGCATCTTTCCTTAGCTAAAAACTTCTCAAGAATTTGAAGATTACAACAAAGTAAAAGCTATAAAATTAACATTAGCCGACCGGATTTCTAACACGGGTAAAAAATAGAATAAATAAGTAAAAAGGCTAATGAAGGTTTAATGGCGGTGTAATGTGGGTAATAAAAGAAAGAACATGGGATAGGCTCAACGTGGTTAACTAGTGGATGTGTTCGGGTAAGGGAAAACAAAGATAAAAGGCTAACAAAGTGGTTTATCCTAATGCCTCAATCATTTTTATGCAATATTTATGTTCATGATTTCGAAATGTATACTAAAAGCAAGTTCTAACAAGCATGAAACATCCGGCACACTCAAATCCGCAAAAACGAGAGCAAACAATGTCTAAAGCTATCAAGGCTAAAAAATAAACTCACGGAAACGGAAAGGAATGGGTGTAAGCAAAAGGTTACATGCAATTCATTCGTTTAGCCCACTAAAACTCATGGTTATCACAAAAAATTGGGTTTGACTCAATAGAATTTCTATCTCAATTGCTTTCGAAAAATCAAACCTCTATTATTTACTAAAAATTGTGAATGCTAAACGGTTAACTTTTAATTTAGTGCCAATAAAAAATTATGAAGGAATATTTTGCAAAAAATGAATCGATAAAATGCTAAAAGGACAAACAATGCGCGAATACAATCCCACCCTACACTTAGAATTGTACATTGCCCTCAATGTACAACAAAAAATAATGTAAAGCAAAGAATGAACACCCAACCCCACACTTAGAAACATACATTGCCCACAATGTATACAAAAACATGCAAAGCAAAATGGAATGCAATGCAAGGGAGTGTGAAGGGATAACTGAAACTTCCCTCGTGTCGATCATGGCACACGCAAAAATCCAACCCACAACAATGACGTTCCACGTAGTTCCATGTAGTTCCACAATTCCAAGATCTAATCAAGACTAACATCAAACACAGATCAGTAACATCAAGCCAAAATATAAACACAAATATATACAACAGTACATGGAAACAAAAGTACAAGAAAACAAAAGTACAAGGAAACAAAAGTACAACATAAACGCCGTAGCGCGATACAAGAGTTTGTACAATACAACAAAAGTACAACTCACAAAAGGTGATACCAAAACAGTGGAGGGCACTACTCCTCCATCTCAAAATCCTCAAGAGCAAGGCCGGCACCCTCTGCTCCATCTCCTCTGGGTGGTGGTGACTGATGATGCGGTGGTGGTGATGGCTGATGCTGATCGGGCTGCTGCCCTGGCTGCATAAAGAATGGGAGGGGAACCACGTATGGTGCCCCGCCAGCAGCAGCAGCGGCGCACTGGACCTCATATTGCCAGGCCCAGTAGCGCATGAATAAATCATGGGAGACGGTCACCAGAGGTGGTGGTGGAGGCGGAGGAGGTGGAGGAGGAGGCGGAACAACTGGATCCTCGACATGATGCTCGTGGTGCTCCTTCTCCTGCTGAGCTGCGTGTGCCTGATGGGCGGCGGCAATAGCCTCGGCCTCGGCCTGGATAACATCTGGATCGGGGCCCGGATGGTCTGGATCCCATACCCGTCCCCATCTGTCAACCAATCTAATCCCTCCTGCGCCTCGACGAGCTACGTGCATGTTTCTGAGTGTCTGCAGGGTCATCACGACGGTCTCGGCCACAGGGGTCAGGTCCCCTATCAAATCGTCGGTCAACAGCTGAAAGTGCCTCGCCAACTTGGTCACAAAGTGACCTCCACAGATGGCGCTGGTAACATCGCGCCCCGAGCTGTTCACCAAGTACCCCCGATAGAGTGCGCAAGATTGCAAGTGCGCGGGCGTACAATGCAAAACAGATAGAATAACTCCCTCAAATTCACTACCGTCTCTCCCTGCCCTCGCCCAGATATGGAATAAACAATGCAGCGATGAAGAACATGGTGTAGCGGATCTCGAAGGCTCGAAGCCTTGGTCAAACTCGGATCGTAAATCCCAAAACCAAACTCATGCCAGAACTGGTCCTTATCCTCCTCTGTCGGGAACTCGGTGATACCCTCAGTGAATATCTCAGTCTGGAGCTCCTGTCTCGTGTACAATCCTAACAATCTCCCAAACCGGGCAACCGACATCACTCGCCACTCCCCACATAACCTAAACCTAATCGTCTCGGGCTGTTCTAGGTCTAAGCAAGGATAATCGAACTCATATGTGGAGAAAAACTCCATCACAAGCTCTATATACTGGATAGCATGGAACCTGAACAAACGGCGCCAGGGGGCGGTGACAAGATCGTCCCATCGGTCCCTCTGACCAATGGCATCTATGGCGGCCGGCTCCAAACGACGAGCGGCTAAAATCCGGCCTCGGCGGGGCCACAGAACATCCAGACGAGCCTCGTCTCCAAACACACACCTGCGCACGATCTGATCAGCCCCGACTCAAAACAAATAGGGATCCTCCCAAAGATAGTGCTTCACATCCGCAAAGAACTTTCGCTTCTGCTGATGCGTTAAGCCCTTAATCACAATCCCACTAGCAAGAAAGTTTGCAAAATCAGCAAACCTTGGACACTCCTCATCCTGTGTCTGTATGTGCATGAGAAACTCGTGGGGAAAATTGTCATTTATGGATGACCCCACCAGTTCAGATGAAGCTGAGCACTCAAGACGGGATAAGTGGTCCGCTGCGACATTCTTCGCGCCCTTCTTATCGCGGATCTCAATGTCGAACTCCTGAAGCAGCAAAACCCACCGGATCAGTCGGGGTTTGGCATCCTGTTTGCTGAACAGGTGCCGAAGAGCTGCATGGTCAGTGAATACAATGGTCTTTGATAGGACGAGATAAGACCGGAATTTATCGAAAGCGAAGACAACGGCTATGAGCTCTTTCTCCATTGTGGTGTAGTGCTCTTGTGCGTCATTGAGCGTCTTACTCGCATAATAAATCGGGTGGAACTGCTTCTCTTTCCTCTGTCCTCAGACCGCCCCAACAGCGAAGTCGCTCGCGTCACACATGATCTCAAATGTCAACTTCCAATTAGGAGCTACCATGATAGGGGCATTCACCAACTTCTCCTTCAACAAATTGAATGCACTAAGGCATTCGTCGGAGAATACGAACTGGGCTTCCTTTTCAAGAAGCTGGGTCATCGGTCGGGCAATCTTAGAAAAATCTTTAATAAAGCGTCTGTAAAAGCTCGTGTGACCAAGGAAGCTACGAATAGATTTCACGGAAGTCGGCGGGGGCAGCTTAGATATGGTATCAATCTTAGCTCTATCAACCTCAATCCCCGCGCGTGAAACCTTGTGCCCAAGCACAATGCCCTCCTTCACCATGAAGTGGCATTTCTCCCAGTTCAACACTAGATTGGCCTCTTTGCACCTGGCCAACATCCTCTCCAGATTCCCGAGGCAATGATCAAAGGAACTCCCAAACACAGAAAAGTCATCCATGAAAACCTCCATGGAGTCCTCAATCATATCATGGAAAATGGCCACCATGCAACGCTGGAAAGTGGCCGGAGCATTACACAATCCAAAGGGCATCCGCCGATAAGCAAATGTGCCATAGGGACATGTGAATGTCGTCTTCTCCTGGTCCTCAGGAGCGATCGGGATCTGGAAGTAGCCAGAGAAGCCATCCAGGAAACAATAGAACATCTTCCCCGCTAATCTCTCCAACATCTGATCAATGAACGGGAGGGGGAAGTGATCCTTCCGAGTAGCATCATTGAGTTTGCGGTAGTCGATGCAAACTCTCCAACCTGTGACTGTACGAGTAGGAATCAGCTCATTCCTCTCATTGGTGATAACAGTCATGCCTCCCTTCTTAGGGACAACCTGAACCGGGCTAACCCAAGGCGAATCGGAGATGGGATAAATCAAACCTGCATCAAGTAACTTAATCACCTCCTTCTTCACTACCTCCTGCATGTTCGGGTTCAACCTCCTCTGGTGCTGCACAGCGGGCCTGTAGTCATCCTCCATAAGGATCTTATGGGTACAGAAAGAGGGATTAATTCCCTTAATGTCCATAATCCTCCATGCAATAGCCTACTTGTGCTGCTTCAGCACCTCTAATAGCCTCTCTTTCTCATCACTCGTCAAATCAGAGGCGATAATGACAGGTAATCGAGACTCATCATCTAAAAAGGCATACTCCAAATGGCTCGGGAGCTCCTTAAGCTCAACAGGTGGTGGGTCCTCAACAGAAGGCCGCTCAATCGGCTCAGACTCTCTATCAACCATTGCGAAAACCGCTGAACACTGGGGAAACTCATAGCTCTCCTGGATATGCCACTGCTCATCAAACTGATCCTCACCAATTGGATCAATCGTCTCCCCCCTACAATCTGGGTGTTCAGGGACTCCTCCTCAGCTGTATCCTGGAGATGATCACTCACGCAAGAATAAACAGTCTCAACAAAGTAGAGTGAATCATCCTGATTCTGGGTGTGCTGTATGGATCTCCCAACATCAAAGGTCACCTCCTCTTCATCCACCCTCAATGTAAGCCTCCCTGAATACACATCAATCAGGGCCTTGGCGGTGGCCAGGAACGGTCGACCTAGAATAATAGGGACATTCTTGTCCTCATCCATGTCCAGAATCACAAAGTCTACAGGAAACACGAAACGATCAACCTTAACCAACATATTCTCCACTATCCCTCGCGAATACTTGACCGAACGATCGGCCAGCTGGATACTCATGCGTGTTGGTGCAGGTTCTCCCAACTCAAGCTTAGCAAAGACCGCATATGGCATGAGGTTAATGCTAGCACCAAGGTCAGCTAAGGCGTTGCTAACCGACAAGCTACCTATCAAACAGGGGATGGTAAAACTCCCCGGATCTCGTCTCTTCTCCGGTAGCTTGTTCTGAATCACCGCCGAACATTCCTCATTCAGCGTCACCTGAGACAACTCCTCCAATTTCCTCTTATTCGTGAGGATATCCTTCAAAAATCTCGCATACTTAGGCATCTGAGCTAGAGCCTCCACAAATGGCAAGTTGATATGCAACTGCTTAAACAACCCTAGAAACTTACCATACTGCTCCTCCATCTTCTGTTTCTTCAATCTGCCTGGGTATGGAACGGCGGGAGTGTAATCTCTCACAGGCTCGCGAGGGCGTGATGTGCTCGCCGGTTTACCCCTCGGCGGTGTCTCATCCGGAATCTCAATCACAACCTCCTCCTTGGATGACTCATGCACAGGGACCTGCGGATCCGGTCCTGTGCCTCTACCGCTCCTTGTAGTAATGGCCTTCACATGAGCCTTAGGATTGGGCTCAGTGTTGCTAGGCAGGCCACCTGGCGGTCTCTTAGAAAGAAGCTTCGCGATCTGCCCGACCTGGTTCTCTATGGTCTGGATCGAAGCTTTCTGATTCCTCAACTCAGTCTCATGCGTGTGAAAACGCTCCTCCATGTAACGGTTCTGCTTCTCTGCCAACTGATTCTGACTCTCCGAGTTGGCAAGTAGCCGTGCAACCATGTGCTCCAAACTGGATTTACCCTCAGGAGCGGGTGGTGGACCGCTGCTAGAACCTTGGCCTTGAAACTGGCCCTGCTGAGGTCGGAACTGGGAACTCTGTCCCTGAGACTGGTGAGACTGATGCTGGAATGGGGGGCGCTGAGTGAATCCGGGTGGTTGCTGGCTATTGTTGCCAGACTTCCAACTGAAATTCGGGTGATTCCTCCACCCCGGATTATATGTGTTGCTGTAGGGATTATTCTGGGGGCGATTCTGGTTGGACATGAAATCAACCTGCTCGTGGGCCCCCTGATCCCCAACCTGACAAGCATTCGTGGGATGCGCCCCACCACAAAACTCACACAAGGACTGGGCCTTGTGGACATGCATCTGATCAATCTTGGTGGAAAGTGCTTCCACCTGGGCAGCTAAAGAGGTAATTCCATCCACCTGATGGACACCCTGCCTCTGAGTCCTCGCTCGGGAAGTATGCTGAGTGTAGCTCTTCGCTGCCACCTTTTCTAGCAGGTCATACGCCTCCTGGGGTGTCTTTGTTCCAATATCTCCACCCGCGTATGCATCAATCAACTGCTTCCCGGTCATCTCTAGACCATTGTAGAAGGTCTCACACCGCTGCCACTTCAACAATCCATGGTGGGGAACCTTCCTCATTAGTTCCTTGAATCTCTCCCACGCCTCATAGATCGTCTCCCCGTCGTCCTGCTGGAAAGAAAGAATCCTAGCCCTCAACTTTGATGTTTTCTCCGGAGGGAAGTACTTTTCTAGGAATTTAGCAGCCATCTGGTCCCAAGTACTAATGGACCTAGGGGGAAGTGACAGTAACCAAGCCTTGGCTCGATCCCGTAAGGAAAACGGGAATAACCGGAGCCGAATAGCATCATCGGTAGCGTCATGAATTTTGAAAGTGGCGCAAATCTCTAAGAAACCGGCCAAATGAGTATTAGGATCCTCGTGATCCTTGCCATCGAACTGACACATGTTCTGCACCATCTGTATAATGCTGGATTTGATCTCGAACTGATGTGCTCCAACCGTCGGCCTGTTGATGCTCGACTCCAAACCCTCAAGTGTTGGTTTGCCAAAATCCGAAAGCGTCCGACCCGCATCCTCGTTCGCCATCTCCTCTACCTCGTCAACAACAACCTCGTCAAATTCGAGCAACCGGGCCACAAATCGGGAACGGGCTCGCAATCTCCGATGAAGATCACGCTCCGGCCCAGAAGACGGCTCAGGAACCTCCTCGACGGGAGTTGAGAACATACACGATCTGCACGACAAGTTAGATTTAAATACGCGAACCTAGGACAAAGACAACACAAGTTAGATAAAACAAATAAAAATAAAAATAAATAAAAATAAGAATAGAAGAAAATAAAATAGGATAAAAACAAAATATATATATATATACAAATAAAGCTAGAGATAACAAGTAAAAATGCAAAAATATCTATACACACAAAATTGCAAAATAATAAACAAGAAAACACGATATTCACAAAAATATATATACTAAATGACTAAAAATTAATTCCAATCGTTCTCGCAAAAACCGTATCCCCGGCAACGGCGCCAAAAACTTGATGCGTGTGAAACTATATATATTTTAATAGAGATTTATCACACAGTATTAGTTTTAAAAAGGGTTTTCACCAAAGACTAATCACACACACATCGGGCAGTGTACCCGTCGGATAGCAATATAGTAAAGGTAAGAACCGGATATCAATCCGTGGACACGGTGGAATGCGATAATAAACCGGAACTAAAATCTAATCAAGTGAGGGTATAAAGATATTTTGGAGAGTTTTGTTTAATTAACTAACACGCAAATATATAAAAACTAAGCTAAGGTCACAATTCAAACAATTAGGGAGAAAATATCACTTCGGTGTCGAATCCATCTAGAATACATCCAATACACTCATAGAAACATGGCAATCACACGAAACATAAATTGACCAAATTCTTGTCAAAGACATCTAATCAAATGAATATTCGGAAAGCTAGCATGAATTACACAAACTAACCACCTAAAGTCATACAATGAAGCTCACGTGTTTAACAATCATGTTAATGTTTATAAAGATTAAACTAGTTTCCGGTTAAGGTACACTAGTCCAACAACTACTTGGAAAGATAATATGAACAACACACTACCCACATCAAGTTGATTAAATTAGATAACAATATGCATTTCTTCAACATACAATGTTCATGTAAAGGTTATATAAATTAGGGGAATGTGTCAATAATTCCTAGATAAACATAAAACTAAACATGAAACATTCTAACAAACACTTTGTCTTTCCAAACATAAGAATAAGGATACACATACAAATATAATGATTCATAAACAAGACTTCATTCACCATTCCTAGTCAAAAGCCACAAACTAGTATAAATACATACACCAATCCATGAATATAAGCATAAACCATAAGTTTTCCAACATAATATGATATACACAAATACAAGTCTTGTAAACACCTCAAAACACTTGAATACATAATTTCATTGAAGAATAATCATACGGTTGTCATAACATTAACACAATAATTGCCAATAATCCATGAATGTTGTTAAATGTATCTAAACTTCATCTAAACCAAAGTGAACAAGAGTTTTAGCTCATCATGAGCACAAGAATTACAAATAAACAGGGAAAAGTAGTAAGAAACATGATATGAAAACAAGAATCAAACCACTTCTCCAAGCCTAGATGTTGTTGTTGATGAAAGATGATCCTCTTGATGTTGTATCCTCTCCAAGAATCTTGAAATATGGTTGGAACAAGAGAAATACGAGCTGGAACAGTAGACTTTCTCCCCTGGTTGCTTGATATATGAATGAGAGTTTAAGTTCTGTTTAAATAGAAAAGGGGAGGCACGACCGTGCCAAGAGAGAGGGCACGACCGTGCCAGGTGCAAAGGCGCGGTCGCGCCTAGGTCTTTGCCGCGACCGTGTGACAGAGGGTTGACCGATCCGGAGCTTCCATTGGGTCTCTTGCTTCGAGGTGTCAGACTCACGGGTGTTCCCGCGACCGTGTGGAGGCAGGGCACGGTTGTGCCTAGCCTTTTGGCTTGGCGCGGTGGTGCCATGTACGGGGCGCGACCGTGCTTAGGGTTTGCAAGTTAGGCACGACCGTGCCAATTAGGGGCACGACCGTGCCTTCATCACAGAAACCCTAAAAACTTCACTTTTTATCCTGGAATCTTCTTGTTTGTTCACAAGCTTCACAAAAACCTACAAAACAGGAAATGAAGCAAATAAGTGCCTAAACGTTGAATATAACCAAGAATTGATCGTTAAATGAGCGAAGTTTTGTGCCAAAAAGATATGTAAGTACTAACACATCACATACCCCTTAGGTTTCCTTTTAGGTCACACATTGAGAATGACCAGGGATCCTTTAGGTAGTTTGAGGGTGTAGTATTTATAGATCCTGGTTCCATCATAGTTTCCATAACCGAGAGAAAACCGAGATTCACAAATCGGATTCATACCTAGGTAGTGCTTCCCCCAGTTCTTGATTTCATCCGATTCTTTTGCTTGATAGTTAGTTGTCAATTGGTTTTCAGTTACTTTTGATTAGTTTAATATTAGTTCATAGATTTCCCCCCAAACCAAATAATTCAGTTACTAGTCAGAGTCTAGTTTTAGTTAGTGTCTTTGTCTCGTTGGTTCGATATCCGGACTTCCATTAGGCTGTATTGCAATTGATAGGTACACTTTCCTGTCATTGTGGTCTAGTTTATAGGATTTCTAGAGTATTACTAGAGTGTCTAGGTTAAGTTTTTATTTAGTTTTTGTAGACCATCCGACCGACATCACATCATGACCATTAAAAACGTGCCATGCGCCGCATCATTATCCTATAAGACGCGCGAGTGGCACAGCCCTTGCGTGCATGCCCTGTAAGACGCGCGAATAGTCCGACTCATCACGTGCGCGACCCTTGCTTTTAAGACGCGCGAGCGGCATGGCGCTCGCGCGCATGCACTGTAAGATGCACGAGCAGTATGACCTTTCGCGTGCATGCCAAACAACTTGTCGAACATATGGGTGACACAACGCACTCACAACTCTCAACATCACACAATGTACAACACAATGCAAGGCGCGCGAAACATACAAAGACTATTTGTCATGACAAAAGCCGCATACTTGGTTCGGTACAACCTTTTATTTTATGAGCAAATTCATTATCATATTAAATCTGATGGATTATGTTTGGTTTACACGACGAGACTTTTCATGACTAAGCCTAAACATTTCGTGTAACCATGATTGTCATGGAAAACGTTGCCGCGCCACACCAAGGCTACATGCCACTAAGGCTACGCGCCACCAAGGCTATACGCCACACCATGGCTACGCGCCACCAACCAAAGCCTTGCTATCCATGCAAGCAAACCCATCTGACCGGCAAGCATGACGAACATTTTCCAGATATCTAAGTCATATCTATTGTTTTGGATGACATCATCAAATGTTTTGATGTGTAAACCGAAACATCCTTTTTGTGACTAACACTTGTATTCTGCAATAGTGCTTGTGACAATGTTTTTCAGGACTATAGCTCGAGGGCTACAAATGGTATAAGTCCGATACAATGTCGCTAGCACTAGATTATGCCAGACTAGGGTCTTGAAGAGGTTGGGTCCAAAAGAGCCCAAAAATCCCATTCTCCATCTGACCCAAGAGAAGGCCCACTAGGGTTTAGCTCCTCTCCTCTATAAATAGAGGAGCCACCACCAAATGAAGGGAGTTATTTTCTCTCTCTATCTCACACCATACTTTACACACACTTTTCTTGAGGCCCCGACTTGACTTGAGCGTCGGAGTGTCCTCGGAGCCGGCTCCTTGGGCCTCTAACGTAGTTTTCCCGTGTGGTTGCAGCTAACCCGATAACCGGAGAGGAATGAACCGAGGCCGTGGAAGAACCGAGATGAGGCCGTCTTTCTCTCATATTTTGGAACATACACCCGAAGCTCGACGCTCCGACCTATGTTTCTTCAGAAGGAATCTTCTTTAAGAAGAAATGATTCAAATTTAAAATGAAGTCAAACAAAATGAATTAAACAAACAAGGAAATGACCAAATTATTCAAATTTCATCATCCATTTGCTTTGGTCAAATATCTCTATTTCTACTGATTTTAGTTTTACATTATTACATAACTATACTAAGTCAATGTGGGACTAGCCCACTTGGTAGAGTCTTTTGCCTCTTACTTGAGATGTCATAGGTTCAAACCCAAGCATTGACTGAATTATTTGGTGTAATTTAAGAGTAGGAGTAGGGTAGATTTATTGTAAAAAAAACTATATTGATCTCATAAATTTATTTAAGATTGTTTTTGAGTTGTCACCTACAAAAATCTTAGAAAGAGTGAGTGGGCATAGATCCGGCATGGTCGAGCCATGATGGACAGTCAATTCCGGGCTAATCTCCTGCACTTTGACCACTCTCTTAAAATGCAGAAACTTAATAACACATTCTCTAAATTGATTTTTAACTTACATATTGTTGGAGTTTTGGGTGAAAAATGAGTTTTTTCACTAAGTTACAAATATATGTAACATATATTAACATTATTATTTATTTCTGGGTTTGTGTTCTCTTACGTGAGACATTCGCTAGAAAACAAACCGCGTCCAAAACGGAGCTAAGATGAATGAGATATCGACGCTCAAAGTTGGGTATTTAGAGATGTGAAAATTCAGCGTTTCTTGAGTAGAAAAGTGAGGAAACTTGTCCCACATAAGTGGGATGATAAACCTTTAAGTGGGTTATAAGGTGGAACACTCCTTTAGGATTGCTACCTTATAAGGAATGACACTCAGTGGAACCAGGAGGGTGCGAAGCACCCAACGCGCCTGCGCCCGGGTACAGGCTCGGGACGAGGGTGATGGGCGTAATGTGGCGTTTTGATGGCGCCCTTCGCATCGTCGTGAGACGCTTAAGAGTTGCCTTAGTATTTTTGACCAGCTACAAGTGGTCCGGGTTCAGTACCCGGGCACATGACGGGTGATGTGGCGTGGCATCCATGTAGAGTGTCTGGCTAGCCAACACGTGGAAGTGTGGATAAAACCCGGGTAACAGTCTTGGCGAGTGGAACCCGGTCCATGTATCCGTGTCCGAATATGCACGCATCCTGGCGAGGGGATCCCGGTCCGTGTGGCGTGTCCAGATATGCGCGCGGGTCCGCGTCCCACTGCAGCAGTCTGTAACTGCTGACAGTTATGAATCAGAATTCAAAAACCAAATAAAGAGCATTGAAGATGTTTAATTCTTTTTATTTTATTTTTTAATTTCTTTCAGCTGTTACTAGGGCTGTAAACAAACCGAACGTTCAGCGAACAGTTCGGCGGGAAGTTCGTTTAGTAAATGAACGAACATGAACAAGGAATTCCGTCCGATTAACTAAATGAACGAACATGAACAGATGTCTCGTTCGTTCAATTGTGTTCATAAACGTTCGTTCATTTATGTCCGTTTATTTTCGTTCATCTTCGTTTGTTTATGTTGTTCATTAAAGATTTTTGTATATTTCTTTTTTATTTTATCTAAACTTTTATATTCTTGAACTTTTATTACCGTAACAACTAGCCTTATTCTCATCTATACGTCTTTCCCCTATTCTCATAGTCTTCTGTAGTTCTGTTCCACGATTACTCGATTCGAGCTTCAAGTTCCAACAGGGTTGACATCAAAAGTCCCAAACAAGGCTTCGTTCGGTTCGGTTCGGTTCGGTTCGTGAACCGTTCTGAACAAGTCCATTTCCTTAATGAACGAACACGCACATGAAATTTCTTTCGGTTAGTGTTCATTAATCATTCGTGAACAAGTTCAATGCTAAATGAACGAACACGAACAAGGCTTCGTTCGTTTCGGTTCGGTTCGTTTACATCCCTAGCTGTTACGATTCTTTTTCTGTATAAATACCAGGATATGCTTGGCATTTCTACACACTAGAAACAAACTCAAACACAGCAGAAAAGTTTGCAACAAATTCTCTAACCTGTACTTTCTTTTTTTTCAAGGTACTCTTTCAGGTTTAGAGTTCTTCCCGGTTGTACACACAGCTTCGGCCGTTGTACCCTGGGAAACATTCGAGTTCTCTTGGGAGACTTGTAATTTATTTGAATGGACCCGTGTTAAACACGAAGCCTCGGTCACAAAATTCGTTTTCGTTTACTGTTTTTTGTACTTCTCTTTATTTCATTTATAAAAGTACTGTAATTTTCTGCTTTTTTTTACTTCATGTATTGTAATTGAAATTTATACATGTGTTAATTTTTTAATATTTTTGGCGGACGGTTCCTACAATCTTAAAACAAATTTTTAAAAAACAATTGCTCGTTTTTTTTTAAATATTTTGGACTTAAACCTTCTGTAGGTTTTATTTTTTTTTTTAAAGAAAGTTGTTTTATTTTTTTTACTTAAACCTTTTGTAGGTTTTCTCCTTTTTTAAAGAAAGTGTTTTTAATTTTTACTTAAACCTTCTGTAGGTTTTAAATCTTCTAATTTTTTTTACCTTAATTATTTTCTAACTTTTTGTGTTCAAGTTTCAGAAAATGGCTACTCCAATCGCTTCCGCTTCTTCTTCCATGTTACCATTGGTTGGTAACCAAATCGTGACAACAATTGCGAACAATGCGGAAAAACCTGAAAAGTTTTCGGGGTTACACTTCAAGAAGTGGCAACAGAAAATGTTTTTCTACTTGACCACCTTGAACATAGCAAGGTTCTTCACTGAGTCCCCTCCCAAACCCACTGAGGGTGAGGCCGACACTCAACATGTGAGCGCCGTGTATGCTTGGAAACATTCCGAGTTCTTGTGCCGCAATTATGTGTTGAATGGCCTTATGGACGCTTTGTTTAGTGTGTATTGCAAGATAATGACCGCCAAAGAGTTATGGGAGTCGTTAGAACGCAAATATAAAACGGATGATGCCGGCATAAAGAAATTTGTGGTTGTCCGTTTCTTGGACTATAAAATGGTTGATGAGAAAACTGTGATTAGCCAAATCCAAGAGTTACAAGTTATACTTAGTGACATTCACGCCGAGGGGATGGTCCTTAATGAGACCTTTCAGGTCGCTTCAATGGTCAAAAAATTACCTCCAAGTTGGGTGGATTTTAAAAACTACCTAAAACATAAACGAAATAAAATGACCATTGAAAACCTTGTGGTTCATCTTCGTATTGAAGAGGACAATAGGTTGGCTCTTAAGGTGAGTCAAGTGAAAATTTCGGCTAAGGCCAACATGGTGGAATCTGGCTAATCCTCTAGAATCAACAAAGGCTTCAAAAAAGAGAAAGCCAATGAAGAAGTTGTGCACCTTGGTCCCAGAAAGAGGGGCATGAAGAAGAATAAGAAGAATGGTCCTTTCAAAGGAAAGTGCTACAATTGTGGTGAAAATGGTCACCTGGCCGGAAATTGCAAGGCACCAAAGGAATGTTTTGAGATGGTTGCTCAATAAGTTTGGTTTTAAACTTTGTATTGAATCCGATAAGGTCGTGTTAACCAAGAAAGGAATGTTTGTTGGCAAAGGGTATGCCTTTAATGCCATGTTAAAATTAAGTGTAACGGTTGTGAAAAACAAAATGAATGACAAGGCTAATACTTCTACATATATATATATATATATATATATATATATATATATATATATATATATATATATGCTTGAGTTGTCTAATTCTTTTGATTGACATGCGCGTCTTGGTCATGTCAAATTTTGAACTATTAAACGTTTAATTAATTTAAATAGCATCCTGAAATTCCATATCGATACAAAGTCAAAATGCACTATGTGTGTAGAATCCAAATTTACTAAAAAGCCCCATAAATTGTAAGAACTACCGAACCCCTTGATGTAATTCACACTGATGTGTGTAATTTAAAAGCGGTACCCAGAAGAGGTGGAAATAAGTATTTTATCACATTTATTGATGATGGTACAAGATATTGCTATGTATACTTACTTAAAAGTAAGGATGAAGCGATAAACAAGTTTATCTTGTACAAGAATGAGGTTGAGCGTCAACTCAACAAGAAAATCAAGGTTGTAAGAAGTGATAGGGGAGGTGAATATGTGTCACCTTTTGCCTCTCTTTATGCACAAAATGGAATTATCCATCAACGTACCGCCCCTTATTTTCCATAATAAAATGGCGTTGCAGAACGAAAGAACCGTACATTGAAAGAAATGATGAACGCCATGTTGATTAGTTCAGGGATGAGCTCGGACATATGGGGGCGGGAAGCCATTCTAGCGGCCACCTATCTTTTAAATAAGATACCCCACAAGAAAAGGGATGAAACCCCTTACGAGTTATGGATGGGAAGAAAACCATCATACAAATACTTGAAAGTGTGGGGGTGCCTAGCCAAGGTAAATACACCGCCTCCGAAGGCGCAAAGGATAGGACCCAAAACTGTAGATTGCATATTCATTGGTTATGCTCATAACAGTAGTGCATACCGATTTCTTGTACATGAGTCTAAGAATCCCGACATACACGAGAACACTATCATGGAAGCAAACAATGCTTCATGGTTTGAACACGTGTTTCCTTGTAAACGACAAGAACACGCAAGCTCATAAACATCGGTTGAAAATAAGGTTCATGATAAGAGACATGAATGACCCGAGGCGGAAGATGATGAACCTAGAAGAAGCAAACATCAAAGGATTGAAAAATCTTTTGGACCGGACTTCATGACTTAAATGGTTGAGGGTGAGCCCAATACCTACCGTCAAGCAGTTACATCTTCCGAGGGACCTCAATGGAAAGAAGCAATAAGGGATAAAATAGATTCTATTTTGCAAAACCATACATGGGAATTAGTAGATCTTCTTCCAGGTTGTAAACCACTTAGCTATCGTTGGATATTCAAAAGGAAGATGAAACCCGATGGTAGTATTGAAATATACAAGGCGAGGTTAGTAATCAAAGGATTTAGACAAAAAGAAGGTTTAGATTACTTTGATACTTACTCACCCGTGACACAAATAACCTATATAAGGTTGGTGCTTGCAATAGCGGCATTGAGAAATTTGAAAGTTCACCAAATGGATGTAAAAACCGTTTTTTTTAAAGGAGATTTAGAAGAAGAAATTTACATGGAGTACCCCGAAGGGTTCTCCGCTCCCGGTCATGAGGGAATAGCGTGTAAATTTGTCAAGTCTTTGTATGGCTTGAATCAAGTTCCAAAACAATGGCACAAGAAATTTGATAATGTTACGATTGAAAACGGATTCAAAATAAATGAGTGTGATAAATGTGTCTATGTGAAAGACACAAGTGAAGGTTACGTGATCTTATGCCTTTATGTAGATGATATGCTTATCATTGGAAGTGATGATAAGATTATCAAAGCTACTAAAGACATGTTGAAAGCGAGGTTTGACATGAAAGACATGGGTCTTGCGGATGTAATTCTTGGAGTAAAGATTACTAGAACCCAAAATGGTCAGTTAGAGTACTCAAGGATCATTGGTAGTCTAATGTATCTTATGACATGTACTAGACCCGATTTGGCTTATGTCGTGAGTCGACTAAGCCGATATACTAGTAATCCAAGTCATGTACATTGCAAAAGTATAACAAGGGAGCTAAGGTACTTGAGATACACAAAAAGATTATAGACTACAATGTAACCGTGATCCAGGTGTGATCGAAGGATATAGTGATGCTAACTGGATATCGAATATAAAAGACTCTAGATCAACAAGTGGATATGTGTTCACCTTGGAAAATGTGAGGCCCCGATACCAGGAAACCTCACTTGTTTAATTTACACATAAACATAAAGCTTAATACTGGAATCTCATTAAATTAAAACATTCATGCAACGGAAATACATCATTTAGTTCAAACATAAAAATGTCAGCTAATTAAAACTTTAAACATCATGTTCAAATATCATCATTCATAAAAGTAGATCGGAAAGTCAGTCTCAAGTCGAGCAGCCATTTGCCTATCCGGCCAGCCCATGATCATCATATTGATTTCTTTCCTTTATCACCTGAGATGTATACTAAAAGTCGGCTAGCGCTGGTCAGTTCTAGTTTAACCATTCAAGTAATCAACATACGTTTCATCATTTAACATCTTTATTCATAGTATACATATTTAAACATAGAGTGTATACATGGATACATACATCATCCTCTTTACTTTAAATGCTATTATAAACATACAGTGTATTCCTTTTGTTTAATCACCCAATTTTCATACCGTTTACCGAAGTAACCATCATAACTTTCGTCTATCGTCATAGTCGTACATACAGTCTACCGTAGTAGTCGTTTCTCATCCGTTTACCGAGGTAACTGTTTCTACCGTACTACCGTCATAGTCCGTTTAACATACAGTCTACCCCCATAGCTGTCTAACGTTCGTCTTCCACAAGCGGTGTAACAGTCCGAACTTACCGTCTACCGTCGTAGCCGTACTTACCGTCTACCGTAGTAGCCGTTTCTACCATTTACCGAAGTAACCGTTTCTACTGTACTACCGTCGTAGTCCGTTTTGCCTGTCTACCGAAGTAGCCGTTTTGTATGTCTACCGAAGTAGCCGTTTTGTATGTCTACCGAAGTAGCTGTCACATAGTCACATATTACACGTATAGTTCTTTATATCATTAACATTCACTTGCCATGTAGACAACCATTACTTCGTTCATTAGATTAATCTATTACTGTCACATAATCACGTATTACACGTATCATGCTTTATATCATTAACATTCGCTTGCCATATAGACAACCGTTACTTCGTTCATTAGATTAATATATTAGCATGATTAATCCCTTTGTCCTTTACATCCGTTTACCGCATGGGTAACCGTTTTCATCATTTAACTTTTATTGGCACGCTTAAACGTATTGCCCCTTTATACTTTAACTATGGTGGTATGTTATACTTAGCCTAATTCATACTTCATTGTTTATCATGTTTAATCATAAAATCCATTACTTTGTGGAGTATGCACCCCAGCCCAAGATCATAGACAAAAGGGGGACTTAGAACTAACCTCATTATTAGTATACTGTTCGTACTTACTAAACGTCGGCTAGACAAGTGCTACGTGATCTGTACGAATTCAATCGGTTAACATTTATTAGTGTCGCCGCAGGCAGTGTCGCCTGAGCTAATAGTGTCGTCCATACTAGAGTCATCCGACAGTGTCACTTGGTGATAGTGTCGCCAGAACTTTCGTTTTGGACTTAATGTCGTTCATTAGTGTCGCCAAGTATTGTTGGCGACACTCCTTAGTTTTGTTTATGTGCATGTTGACACTGTTTAGTGTCGCCACCTTAGTGTCAACAGAATGACACGTGTCCCAATCATTGGCGAACCTCGGGAGACGTGTATCATCATCCCCGATTAGTGTCATCCCATAAAGATGGTGACACTATTAGTGTCGCCTCAAGAATAGGAAACCCTAATTCGTGTTTTTCGTTCCGAAATCAAAACTTTTTACATCCAAATCTCTTATCTAGCTTCCATGAAGCTAGATCCAGGCTTAGTTCATGTTTAAACACATAAAGATTCGACCTTTAAGGTGAAAACCCAATTTTACCCTAAAAACCCATTTCAAAGAAAAATAGAGTTTTAGGTTGGATCCATACCTCAGAAGGTCACTGATGCTTTGTTAATGTTGCTCTAAATCGATGGATAAAACCTTTGGGACTGATCTTGAGCAATTTGGTGAACCTTTGAAGCTTTCCCTCTCTAGATTCCACTTTCTCTCTCTACGGGTTTAGGGTGAATATGATGAAAATGAGGTGCATGGAGGCTGCCAAATGCTGTTGTTAGGGTTATGGAAACTCTTTAGGCCAAGCCCATATCTCTTAGCCCATATTCGTCCCATTTATTTCTTTTATTTTGGCCCACCAAAGTGTCGGGTATTCAGGTGTTACAAAAATCATCTAAGCAAACGGTTATAGCAAGATCCACGATGGAATCTGAGTTCATCGCCTTAGATAAATCTAGAGAAAAGGTGAAATGGTTACGTCAATTTATAGAAGATATTCCAAGATGACCAAAGCCTTTTTCGGCTATTTGCATACATTGTGACAGTCAAACATCAATCAGTAGAGCTCAAAGCTCAATGTACAATGGCAAATCAAGGCACATTCGACGTAGACATAATATGGTACGACAATTACTCTCAACGGGGGTTATCACGATTGACTATGTGTTGTCAAAAGATAAAAATGCAGACCCACTTACAAAAGGCTTAAGTAGAGAGTTAGTTATGAAGTCGTCAACTGGAATGGGACTAAATCTCGTGAATTAGAGAATGTAAAGGAAAACTTAACCTATGTGACTAGAGATCCTAATATTTTGGTTCAATAGGACAATCTAATTACATGAACTACGGTCACTGTGGGGGTGTACCCAAAACACATAAAAGGGAGATAAATACTTCCAAGTCCATTCCTATACCAATAAGTGACATGGTTAGAGGATAAGCATAATAAATGGTTAGCAATTTTGTTGGGAATCATCATACCAACTTTAAGATTTTAAAACAAAATATTATTTAAACGCTTTAAATAATAAATCATATTTAAATAGTAGAAGCAATATGTACGAATAACATATCAGATCTGGATCCCGTCAGTGATCCGAATACACGCGTATAGACAATAAAACAAATGCAACTATAGTGTGTTTTAGGTTATACCTTCGACGATAAACCAAATAATAACATCTTGGTTCAACAAGTGTCTCGCTAGTAGACACGTTCACGAAACCCGCATCTAAACGTCACACGGATTGCGTACAAGAAGAACCGACGGCTTCAATGTCTTACGACGGCGACGGCGGTTCGGCACAGGGTGGCGGCCGGCGAGCGGCGGTGTGCTTGCGACGGCAGACGGCGACCGGAAGGAGAGGGAGGGTGACGCAAACCTTGTGGTGCTAGAATTAGTTTTAGGGTTTGAGAGTTAAGGTTTATTAATTTATAATCCTTAATCTTAAAAACCGCACCCCCAGGATATTAATACTTAATCCCATGTAATTAATTGTTAATTACCTTTAACCCTCATAGTTTACTAATTATAGATAATTAGTAAAACTATAATTATTTGATGTTTAACACTTAAACATTTTAACCTTTCGTATTTAATTATTTCTCTAAATAATTAATTAATGCATTCACCGATAACTATTTCTCTAAATATTTATTCGCCATTTATCAAATTCGTCTTTCGTGAACTATAACATTTAACAATTAAATATTAACAATTTGCTCGTTGCCCAAAGTGTAACTCTTTGGATCGTACCTCGATAGTAACGTTGACCTAATTAACGATCGGATATCCTATAGCTAACAGATTTATGGTAATCACCATAACCTAATGCTTTTAATGATTTATAGATAATCACCTATGTGAAGAGAAAAGTGTCGCTTCAAGTGGAATTATGGGGGTGCATAATTTCTAGAGCTCTCACGGAACCGGAAGAGTGATCTATGACCGGAACGGACACAACTATGAGGGGTTGACCAGACCAGGGAGATTATTGTGTGAAGTATATGGCCATCTACATAAATGGTGGTTGGTTGAAGGACATCGTGTCTACCAAAAGACTAGGAGACCAAGTATACATCACACCGGAGGGTTCTGTGACAATCCATGCTTTCAGGTTAACTTCGTTGACCAAATCCAGTTAAAGTTAACCTAGTTAACTCTATCTCAAACTCCTAGGACTAATCCTATCTATATTCAAACTTGTATATATAAAATTAGAGGGACTAAACTTGTATTTTATCTATAATTATTTTCTTGTTGACTTTTTAGGTCAAACTAACAAGTTCTAAACCCAATTCAAACCCTAAGGACTAACTATGTCAAACTCTAAAACCCTAATCCACATGAAACTACAGGGATGATCCTTTAACTCTCAAAGTCAAAATCAGGAAAAGTGTGAACACTGTTTGACTTTAGAAAGTCAAACCTCCACATTTTATCCAAATTCTAACCCGTAATGCCCAAATTGTTCGGATTCGCGACTGTAGTAAATGGTATTGATGTTGCCAATCGTGTCTAAACCGTTTTCCAAGCATTATTAGTCAAATATGATTAGGAATTAATTCCATTAAAGCCGTAACCGTCGATGCCATCATCGACCATTATCAATTGGTTTGATTCTCCTGTTTTTCTCTTAATTGAACACCTGTGCACGCTTGGCGAATCCCTGTGAAGTTTTTGCTCTGATTAAATTGACCGGAGACGCAGTCGGGGACGCCAGAGAGTTGTTAATACGAAGCCGCAAACCATTCTAGTCGATCTCTGCCAATCCTATATCAATTTAGGTAATTAAACCCACCAATTGATTCGTTTTTACCTCTAGAACAAAAGCCCTATCCTATTGGAGGCTTATATTACCGAATTTAATATGAACCAGATTCTAGGGTTCATGTGAAACCGGTTTGGTCGAACTTCACCTTAAACCCCGTTTTAATCCAATTAAATCATATAGTTAGCTTCACAATCTCTTACTCAATGAAAGCCCTATACTAATTTCAACTTATAACATCAAATCAGTAATGAACCAGTTCTAGGGTTCATCATATTCGGGGTTTAATCGAACACCAACCCAGGCTTGACCTAAATCCAATTAACCTACATGATTAGTACCGCAAACCGACGTTTATTGAAAGCCCCATGAATTCAATAACTTTTATTACAAGATTTGATCGAATCAATTCCATGTTCTTAAACTAGGGTTTCAGTTTCTAAACCTAAAATTAAACGATCTTAGATTTGATGTTTTTCAAACTAAACACATACACAGATTCGCCAACACCCAATTAACAAAACCCCCATGTTACCTGGCTCTATCGAAATCAAAGTCAGAGGTTTTTGGAGGAGTGTTCGATAGGATCGCGATGGGGGGGGGGGGGAAGAACACCAATAACCCTTGTGTTAAATCTAACTAAAACCGGTTATCCTTGCGAAACCCTAGCAGGCTGAACTGGCTAAATACTTGTGATTAAAGGTAGGGGACCCGGGTTCGAGTTTCCCTCCCCTGTTTTTGGGTTTTAATTATTTTTAGCTATTATTTTAATATAAAACCAACCCCTATAATATTATATTAATATATTAGCGTGTTCTAGCATCGTAAAACCACCCGTTGGCTCGGGTTTGGTTTGTAACCCTTTTTCATTAAAAATACCACTTTTAAAAAAACATATTTATATTATTTTCAAACCCCGACTTCGAATAAATAATATATTTATATTATTTTCAACCTGTGACTCCAATTAAAATAAATATATATTTAGATATTATTTTCACCTCGTTTATAAACCTCGTGTAACGTTTCAAACTAATTAATAATATAATTATTTATATTATTTACTCATGTTTATATCCTCGAATAAAAATAATATATTTATTATTTTTGCCACTTATGTGATTATCGTATATTTTCTACGAGTTCAAAAATAATATATTAATTATATTATTTTCCTAAACATTATTTTAATGGTACTAACGCATGGATATATTTAATTATTAATTAATGCTATTCATTATTAATGTTCGACACGAAACGCTTTTATCTTAATAATTATATTAAGAAACCTATATTCCCGTAGATACGTTCGTCTACTCATTGATCCTTGGAATGCCTTAAGACGTTCAAATCTTTCGTGTCGTCATCACAAAACCCCATTGTATCCCTAACTATTATGATTATAATTTTAGGGCATACGTAAGCAGTTCACAGGTAAACTCTTGTGTTTCCTACATGCATCCTCGTGTGGTGCTATCTACTACTCGTACACAACTCAGGTGAGTTTCACTGCCCCTTTTACAGTTTTACTTGGGGGAGAAAGAATGATTTAAACACTTTTGCTTTTTGTAATTCATATATATCATCGCTTGTTATGACTATGCGTAAACTCTATCATGAAAGTCCTCACATCGAACCGTTTAAATAGCGTATACTCTATCATGAAAGTCCTCACATCGAACCGTTTAAATATGAAGTATAGCGAGGTATGTTGAGTAGTGCTACTGAGTTTGACAAACCCACCCGCGTTAGTCACGCTAACTCGATTGGAGGTCGAACGGATGTAATATTGACCTAAACATGCACCATGGTTGATAGACCTGATGGGAGGCATTCAAACAAAAACTGTCAGTCTACGGTTGCGAGCGCATTAGTATACACGAACATTGGTTAGCTACCTTTTTGATATATATATTGAATGTACAATAAACTGCAAACGCTTTATTTAAAATGATTGAAACCTGTGAACTCACCAACTTAGTGTTGACCCGTTTCCTTACATGTTTTCTCAGGTTGACACTCAGGATCACGTTAAGTCATGCATGTGTCTTGGACTATAATTGAAATAACTACTTATTGAATAATCTTTATGTTTTATTATATTTTTGTTTTGGGTGCGTTATTTTGCGCATTTACTTTATTTAACGCTTCCGCAACTTTTACTCTGAACCTTGATCTTTTATGTTATTACATTTCAAGTCCCATATAGTGTCGTTTGATGTAACTGATATCTGAGATCCTGGTTTGTCACACGCCAAACGGTAAAACTCAATTAATGGAATTTGGGGGTGTGACAAATTGGTATCAGAGACATTGGTTATAGAAAACTAGGATTGCATACTAGACTATAACCCACACACATTAGTTACACGACACAGACACTCATACATGCTGCACGTAGCATCTACACATACATTGTATTGCGGGCATGTTGACATCATTCATATCACCTTTTGCTGAAGAGGGGCAAAATAATTCGCATTGCATCATCATTCCCAGTGGTGACACTCAGGGAATCATCAGAACAACATCCACTCCCGTCCGAGGGCAGCGAGACGGAGCCTTCGGAGGAGTCACTCACACCACCATCATCTACACCCTTGTTACACCATCAGAGCCGAAGATGACACCGGCTTGAGCCTATCGATGACACAATCAGGAATGGTGGGCCTTCTCAGGACCGTGTTAGGGACGTCACCCAGCACTGGCACATATCTCTTTGGGAGTTGGGTTCATCGGAGGCGAGTCCCTCCTGCACCCACTAGCAACAGTACTCTCATCTCACTAGCTTTACTTTACTTCAAGCCCAAACCCGTGGACCTCGCTTGAGGTACATCTTGTGAAGGCAGATCGTTGCACGCATTATTGCAGAATCCATTGACACATGGATGTTATCACTTTCTCGAGCCGTGGGCTCGCGCCATGGTCGACTTTCTGTTGAAGAAAGATTGACCACAAGGTTGAGAATGCCTTGCTCATTGTATACTCAAACCCCATCCTGACTCAGTTGGAAGGACGGTTACTTTGCCTCTTCCAGTAACACATATCCATGAACTAATTTCACTTCTCGAAGTTGCATTTTGCGTGCATGATTTCATCTACAATCCGCTAGATTGGACCATCGTATTGTATTTCAACTCGAGTGAATACTCGGATCAAACGATTCCCGACTACTTATCATCATATGAGTTCTAATTGATCAATTTATGGTTGATGACTAAGCCTCTCGATGACTTATCATATCTGACAACACTCTGTACTCGGAAATACAAACTAAGGGACATTTTGACACAGGACAGGGAGAAGCTAGGGTGAGCATGCAAAGCAAATTATCATTACGGGTGCACATGTAATAGTAAGTTGGAGTGCATGTAAATCCTGGTGAAACCTAGTGTGTGGATAAATGGTCCTAATCAGTGATTTACAGACTTAAGCTTCCACTGTTAGTAGAAGTTCTTGTAACCCGTTCAACGACTAGTTGGTATCATTAAACCTGTTCAACAGTTGATAGACGCGATAGTCAAGTTAAAGAGATTTACAGACACACTGAGCTATCATCAATGGAACCCATTATTTTTATGTCACTCATGTAAGAGTCTTAGTGAACTTAAGACTCTCATCCATACTTGGTCAATGAAACCATCTAGATTGAAACTCTAGTAGAACCTCATGGTAAACCCATCGACTCCAACTATGTAAGCGGAATTTGAGAAATTCTTTCTAAGCTAACGCGTTATTCCTTACACTCCAACAATAAATTCCAGTTGACCATATTACCTTATCCTGTGACTAATCCTTGGTCTAATTTGATTTATACCCCATCATATCCAGTTATTCCAATAACATTGGAAAACGGGGATTTAATCCAACTGACCATCAGTTGAACGCGATTACTTAAACAGACATCCCATCCCTTGTACTCCGGGAAATCCATATCTCATTAAATTTTTTCCTACATGTGAACCTCTTCCCTTAGCCTTTGCATTGACCGATGCTTACCTTATAAGCGCAGGTCTCACTAAAATTCTCAGCGTGACCTCACAGATTTCCTACTGGTGCGGTCGTACTCCGACTCTATTAGAAACTAAGTACACTATAGGGATAGCAGACGGTCAAATAATCGAAACAACTCACAATCTTAAGGAGTGTAAACTTGGATTGGCTGGTCATGAACTTAACATTGACCTTATGCCAGTCACACTCGGCATCTTCGACGTAATAGTCGGTATAAATTTGGTTATCCAAGAATCAGGCCGAAATTATTTGTCATGAGAAAATTGTTCGCCTTCCTCTTCCGAGTGGAGAAACCCTTTCTGTCCAAGGCGAAAGGAGTGGTGCAGTCATTGGCATCATATCCTTCATGAAAGCACAAAAGTGTGTACCTAAAGGTCATACTGCCATTCTGGCTCTCGTCGCCGAGCAGCCATCCGAGGAGAAGAAGATTGACGACATCCCGATCGTTCACGATTATCCAAAATTAATTCCTGAAGACCTACCTGGTCTTCCACCACATCGACAAGTCGAGTTCCAAATTGATTTAGCACCCGGAGCAACGCCTATTGCTCAGGCACCGTATAGACTTGCACCTAGTGAGCTGCAAGAATTATCTACAAAACTGCAAGATTTGTTAGATAAAGGTTTCATTTGACCTAGCTCATCGCCTTGGGGATCCAGTTCTTTTTGTCAAGAAGAAGGACGGGACTTTCCGCATGTGCATCGATTACCGGGAACTGAACAAAGTGACGATCAAGAACCGTTATCCTCTATCCCGCATCGAAGATCTTTTTGATCAACTCCAAGGGTTAAGCTTCTATTCCAAGATAGATCTTATATCCGGTTATCACCAGCTGAGAGTCTGAGAGGAGGAACATCTTCGTTTGATTCTAGAATTGCTGAAACAAGAACAACTGTATGCAAAACTTTCCTAGTGCGAATTCTGGATTCGTGAAATGCAATTCTTAGGACATGAAGTCAACGAGACAGGGATACATGTCGACCCATCTAAAATAGAAGCAATCAAGAATTGGGCGGCACCCACAACGCCAACTGAGGTGCGATAATTTCTGGGATTGGCTGGCTATTACCCTCATTTTATTGAAGGATTCTCCAAGATTGCACAACCCCTCACAGCCTTAACTCAAAAGAACAAACCTTATAACTGGGGTGATACCCAGGAATCAGCGTTCCAACTTCTGAAGAAGAAACTCTGCAGTGCACCCATCCTATCTCTTCCAAAGGGAATGGATGACTTTATGGTGTATCGTAATGCATCAATTCAAGGTCTTGATTGTGTTCTGATGCAACGCGAGAAGGTCATCGCTTACGCTTCTCGTCAACTGAAAATACATGAGAAAAACTACAAGACATATGACCTAGAGTTGGGAGCTGTAGTATTTGCACTAAAGATATGAAGACATTACTTGTACGGTACCAAATGCACTATCTACACCGATCACAAGAGTCTTCAGCATATCTTGGAACAGAAAAAGTTGAACATGCGATAGCGTCGTTGGGTCGAACTCTTAAACGACTATGACTGTGCAATCAGATATCATCCGGGGAAGGCTAATGAGGTAGTCGATGCCCTAAGACGTAAGGACACCAAACCCAAGCGAGTTCGAGCATCGTAGTTTACTATTCACACCGGATTACCTGACAAAATCCGTAGTGCTCAACTCGAAGCCCTTAAATAGGAGAATCTACTGTTGGAAGCCACACGCTGTATGGAAGAACAACTCGAGGTTAAATCAGATGGCATTCACTACTTCGAGGAGCGAATATGGGTTCAAGAGTATGGAAATCTAAGAGAACTGGTCATGGATGAACCTCATGAATCTCGATACTCTATTCATCCAGGTTCTGACAAGATATACCATGACCTAAAGGTGCTATATTGGTGGCCAAAGATTGTAGAAGCATGTTTTTGTAACTATAGATTAAATTCTATGTATCGGTGTACGTGGCTAGTACGCAGGAGGGTGTTCATGAGTACTTAGCCTGCACACCAGTTTGGTCCTGCGTACTTAGTAAGTACGCAAGGCTTTTGCCTTGCGTACTTAGTAAGTACGCAAGGCTTTTGCCTTGCGTACTTGTCATGTACGCATGACCAAACCCTGCGTACTTAGACAAGTACGCAGGTAATGTTCCTTCCCCTATAAATAGAAGACTTGTCTTCATTTGTAGGTGGAACTCCGGAACAAGGTTGAGAGGTGTCCGGGTCAGGACGAGCTCTCCCGACCCCTGGACCGTGAGCTTAGATGAGAGATGTGTGCTCCTTCGGTATGTAGTCTGTAATACGGGATGACTTCTTTGTTATGGACTACGTGTCGTTTCATTATCTTTTGTCTTTGTTCGTGTTTTCTCTGTCTTGTTTCTTGGTTCCCACACAAATCACAGAACAGGTCCGTGTATATCCGCTGCGTGACGAGGCTCCCGAGACCTACAAAGATGAAGACTGATATAGCCACCTATGTGAGCAAGTGCCTGACTTGCGCAAAGGTCAAAGTGGAATACCAAAAGCCTTCTGGCTTACTGCAACAACCAGAGATCCCAATGTGGAAATGGGAGCCAACCTCTATGGATTTTATCACCAAATTGCCCCGAAGTCCTAGTGGATGCGACACCATCTGGGTGATCGTCGATCGCTTGACAAAATCCACTCACTTCTTGGCAATGAAGGCGACTGACAAAATGGAAAAACTTACTCGTATTTACTTAAAGGAGGTAGTCTCTCGGCACGGAGTGCCAATTTCTATCATTTCGGATCGAGACTCTCGGTTCACATCACATTTCTAGCAATCTCTACAAAAAGCTCTAGGCACGTGACTAGACATGAGCACAACATATCATCCGCAAACCGATGGTCAAACGAAAAGTACCATTCAAACCTTAGAGGACATGCTACGAGCTTGTGTGATCGATTTCGGTAACACTTGGGAGTCTCACTTACCTTTGGTGGAGTTCTCCTACAACAACAGTTATCACACTAGCATCAAAGTAGCACCATTCGAGGCATTGTACGGACGTAAATGCCGATCTCCTATCTGTTGGGCTGAAGTTGGGGATAGCCAACTTACAGGTCCCGAACTTGTATTCGAAATCTCTTAAAAGATCGTTCAAATCCGTTAAAAGAGCTATGCCGATGAAAACCGTTAGAGTTTCAAGTAGGTGACATGGTTCTTTTAAAAGTCTCACCATGGAAAGGTGTAATTCGCTTCGGGAAATGAGGCAAACTGAATCCTCGTTATGTTAGACCGTTCAAGATAGTGAAGAGAATTGGCCCAGTAGCGTACTAGCTGGACCTACCTGATGGACTTTGTAGTGTACATTACATCTTTCATGTCTCGAACTTGAAGAAATGTCTAGCAGACGAGACACTCGCGGTTCCACTTGAGGAACTACACATCGATGAACAATTGCGTTTTGTCAAAGAACCGGTAGAAATCATGGATAGGGAAATCAAAACGCTCAAACACAATAAGATCCCTATCGTCAGAGTTTGTTGGAAACTTGAAACGCGGACCGGAATTCACATGGGAGCACGAGGACCAGATGATGCGCAAGTATCCTCATCTATTCAAGCACTCTGCGTCAAAAACTTAAGATACTATTCTAATTTTTGGGACGAAAATTCTTTCAACTAAGAGATGACGTGACACCCAGAAATTTTTTATTTTATTTTATTTTCAGGATGAAAATTCTTTCAACTAAGGGATGATGTGAAAATCCATACTTTCAGGTTAACTTCGTTGACCAAATCCAGTTAAAGTTAACCTAGTTAACTCTATCTCAAACTTCGGGGACTAATCCTATCTATATTCAAACTTGAATATATAAAATTAGATGGACTAAACTTGTATTTTATCTATAATTGTTTTCTTGTTGACTTTTGAGGTCAAACTAACAAGTTCTGAACCCAATTCAAACCCTAGGGACTAACTCTATCAAACTCTAAAACCCTAATCCCCATGAAACTACAGGGACAAAATCTGCCAAGTCCCAAAACTTGATCTTTTGACTCTCAAAGTCAAAATCAGGAAAAGTGTGAACATTGTTTGACTTTAGAAATTCAAACCTCCACATTTGATCCAAATTCTAACCCGTAATGCCCAAATTGTTTGGATTCGCGACTGTAGTAAATGGTATTGAAGTTGCCAGTCGTGTCTAAACCGTTTTCCAAGCATTAATAGTCAAATATGATTAGGAATTAATTCCATTAAAGCCGTAACCGTCGATGCCATCATCGACCATTATCAATTGGTTTGATTCTTCTGTTTTTCTCTTAATTGAACACCTGTGCACGCTTGGCGAATCCCTGTGAAGCTTTTGCTCTGATCAAATTGACCGGAGACGTAGTCGGGGACGCCAGAGAGTTGTTAATACGAAGCCGCAAACCATTCTAGTCGATCTCTGCCAATCCTATATCATTTTAGGTAATTAAACCCACCAATTGATTCGTTTTTACCTCTAGAACAAAAGCCCTATCCTATTGGAGGCTTATATTACCGAATTTAATATGTACTAGATTCTAGGGTTCATGTGAAACCGGTTTGGTCGAACTTCACCTTAAACCCCGTTTTAATCCAATTAAATCATATAGTTAGCTTCGCAATCTCTTACTCAATGAAAGCCCTATACTAATTTCAACTTATAACATCAAATCAGTGATGAACCGGTTCTAGGGTTCATCATATTCGGGGTTTAATTGAACACCACCCTAGGCTTGACCTAAATCCAATTAACCTACATGATTAGTACCGCAAACCAGCGTTTATTGAAAGCCCCATGAATTCAATAACTTTTATTACAAGATTTGATCGAATCAATTCCATGTTCTTAAACTAGGGTTTTAGTTTCTAAACATGCACCATGGTTGATAGACCTGGTGGGAGGCATTCAAACATAAACTGTCAGTCTATGGTTGCGAGCGCATTAGTATACATGAACATTGGTTAGCTACCATTTTGATATATAGATTGAATGTACAATAAACTGCAAACGCTTTATTTGAAACGATTGAAACCTGCTCACCAACTTAGTATTGACCCATTTCCTTACATGTTTTCTCAGGTTGACACTTAGGATCACGTTAAGTCATACATGTGTCTTGGACTATAATTGAAATAACTACTTATTAAATAATCTTTATGTTTTATTATATTTTGGTTTTGGGGGCGTTGTTTTGCGCATTTACTTTATTTAATGCTTCCGCAATTTTTACTCTGAACCTTGATCTTTTATGTTATTACATTTCAAGTCCCATATAGTGTCGTTTGATGTAGCTGATGTCTGAGATCCTGGTTTGTCACACGCTAAACGGTGAAACTCTGTTAGTGGAATTTGGGGGTGTGACAGGTTCAACGCTAACAACTACCTATCCAAAAATATTCAACCGTTGAAATTGTATTTTGATATTGAGAGAGTACGGATCAATCTCCATTCACGTGGGGGATTGTTGGAGTTTTGGGTGAAAAATGATTTTTTTCACTAAGTTACAAAAATGTCTTTTTACCAAATTTGGACATAAATAAATATATGTAACTGATGTTAACATTATTATTTCTTTATGGGTTTGTGTTTGCTTATGTGAGACCTTCTCTAGGAAACAAACCGCGTCCAAAACAGAGCTATGAGAATGAGATATCGATGCTCAAAGTTGGGTATTTAGAGCTGTGAAAATTCAGCTTTTTTTGAGTAGAAAAGTGGGGAAACTTGTCCCACATAGGTGAGATGACAAACCTTTAAGTGGGTTATAAGGTGGAACACTCCTTTAGGATTGTTACCTTATAAGATATGACACTCAGCGGAACCAAGAGGGTGCAAAGCACCCAACGGGCTCGCGGTCGGGCTCGGGACGTGGGCGATGGGCGTAATATGACCTTTTGATGGCGCACCTCACACGCTCGCATCGTCGCGAGCCGCTTGAGAGCCGCATTAGTATTTTTGACCACCTACGAGTGGTCCGGGTTCAGTACCCGGGCACATGGCGGGTGAGGTGGCGTGGCATCTGGGCTCAGCGCACGGCCTCTACGGCGTGCGGGATGGCGTCCGGATTCCGGGTACGCGCGAGTGTCCACTTGGCAGCGCAGATGGTGGCCGGGCAGCCCACGAAGGGCGTTCATGCAGAGTGTCCAGCTAGCCTACACGTGGTAGTGCAGATGGTATCTGTGTCCGGATAAGCGCGCGTGTATCATAGCTGGTGGATCCCGGTCCGCGTGGCCTAGCAGGTGCAGTCCGCGTATCCGTATCCAGATATGCGCATGAGCGTCGTGCCGGGTGCATCCCAGCCCGCTTGGCTTGTCCGAGTATGCGCGCGGGTCCACGTCCCACTGCAGTAGTAATCTGTAACTATTGAACAGTTTCCTGTTGACCAACTCTTTAGAGTAAAGAATTGGCAGTTACGAATCAGAATTCAAAAACCAAATAAAGAACACGTTTAATTCTCTTTATTTCGTTTTTTAATTTCTTTCAGCTGTTACGATTATTTTTCTGTATAAATACCAAGTCATGCTTGGCATTTCAACATACTAGCAACAAACTCAAACACAGCAGAAAGTTTGCAACAAATTCTCTAACTTTACTCTCTTCTTTTGAAGGTACTCTTTCAGGTTTAGAGTCCTCTACGGCTGTATACACAGCTTCGGTTGTTGTACCCTGTGAAACATTCGAGTTCTATCGGGAGACTCGAAATTTGTTTTAATGGACCCGTGTTAAACACGAAGCCTCAGTCACGAAATTCGTTTTCGTTTACTAGTTCTCTTTATTTCTATTGTAAAAGTACTATAATTTTCTGCTTTCTTTACTTCTTGTATTGTAATTAGAATTTATACAAGTGTTAGTCTTTTAATATTTTAGGCGGACGGTTTCTACACATATCTCATATTTGAACGATCAATTGGTTCAAGGTAACAAAATTGCTTGCACAACAAATTGTAATCTTTATTGTCAACCCTCTTTTATGTATTAGTAAAGGTGATCACTAATTAGACTAGTGATAAGAGTAAGAGGTGATTACTTCCTTTAAAGTGAGAAGTTACATGGTGATCCCTTTCATTTTGTAACAAGGGAGAAGTATAGATTATCCCTACCTTTTTATAGAGAAGACATTGGTAATCACTGCTAAGCTTAGTGAAAAGATTGTACAATGGTGATTCCTACCGATTTAGAGAGGCAACAGTGAAGTATAACTCTTTGTAGAAGGCTAAGGAGTGAACGTAAGGTGGTGTTGTTAGCACCCACCCGGGTTATTGGGATTTGCATATGGGTTTTAAAATTTTAAACAACGGAAATAAAGATGATACATAACTATTTAATATATTTGAAACCCTTCAAGATGAACTAGTAGAAGGAAAAGAACACTTCTTAAACTTGTTGCAAGTAAGTCTATGAACACTTAAGTACTAAAACAAGATATCCCTATCAGTTAAAGAAGAGTTGGTAAAAGTTCATGTCTTTCAGTTTATTCAACTAACCTAAAAAAAAATAGAACCCAAAAAGGGGCTCACGAATTCATAAGGGGAAAACGAAAAGGAATCACTACCCAACTTTTTCAAAAGTTTGCTACTTGTGTTTCAACATAAACACTGGTACATGTAGTTCCATGGAAACAAATCCTGAGAGGATGTTGTGTTTCTGAAATTTTATGGCATTCTAATATCATTGATATGTAAATTTCGATGTCAAATGTTGCAAGAAAGTGTTGGGACAAAGAGGTCATTCTACACTTATTAAATGGTTGAAGGAACGTCTATTAAGTTTCTTCTTTGGATGACGAAGAACTTGTTAAACAGACGTCACGTTAGCCTACCATGTTTTTTTCATCCTATTAATTTAAGGATCGATTTTAACAATATATTGCATTAATGGTAGCCTACCATGCTTTTTTTTCTTATAGATAGTGAAGCTAGTGGAGGAGATCGGAAGTAATCACTTAACTAGGGGTACATTCTTAAAATAGACGGTAAGTACAAATACCTAGTAAAGTGCTTACTTCTAGTGCTCTCTCTTAAACACATGTTTCTTTCAATAAAAATTGAAATACACTCGAGCCTTGTTGCGCTACAACGTTACATTATTTTGTTAAAATAGGTTACTAAACTAATAAGATGAAAACAACTTCTAGACGTTATCAACCTACCATAGGCAAACATGTTTGGCCTTAAAAAACATGTCAATGTAAAATGTTGTACTACTTACTTAAAAAGCCATTTACAGTCGGATGTGTAAGTTGTAACTACAACAAACTTAACTTATGATGGAAAAAAATATGTTATTTAATATTTGATAGTTCTCATATCTGTCAACATTGTATCAATGTTATGTTTTGTAGTACTCATACTTCGATCAATGTATTAAATAGTATCAACAAAAATATATGTAGTTCTCATACCTTGAACAATGTACTATTTTCAATTTAACTTCAATTGTTTAACCATTATATCGTATAAAAGTACAATTGTTATGTGTATATATTATGATACTAGGTTAGAAACTCCTGTATTACACGGTTGAATAAATCTAACTTGTTGTAAACCATCATTTTCTATGAAGATTTATATCTTGGATTAAGAAATAATTAAAATTTAAGAATTATAAATAACAAATAATGAAGATTTAAGAATTATAAAGTTATATTTTAAGATAAGATATAATTAAAATTTTGTTATGATTTAGTAAGTTTTAATAAAATATTAGAATAAAATATAGATATTTAATTATTTAATATGATAGAGAGTTATTTAATAGGAGAGAGATGAGACAAAAGGCAACATAGTTAATTTCATATACAATAAAGTATACATGATATGTAGATAACATGGAGGATCTTTTAAAAAGGGGATTTTGTCTACGTAGTTTAATAAGAAGTATTATGAAGATGACATGTGTCAATCCTCATAAATAGGATTAAAACACATTAAGGTTCTACAACCTAAACTTTCACCCACTTGTTTTCTTAAACTATAACACAAAAAATCTAGTACAAAAAATACAGCACCAAAAATATAGTACAAAAAATCCAGCAAAAAAATTCAATACGAAATTTCAGCATAAAAAATCTAGTACAAAAATTTCAGCACAAAAAAATTAGTACAAAAAATTCAGCACAAAAAATCTAGTATAAAAATGTTGTACAACATAGAAAAAAACTCATTTTTTTGTATTTTTTTAGTTGTTATTTTTTATATAGCAATATAGTACTCAAAATAAAGATAAAAAAATTCTCGATTTTATGGTGCAACATTTTTAAAAAAATAATGTCGTATGAAAAATTTATGGACGTTTGAAAAAAGTGGTGTAATTTGAAAAAAGTTAACAAAAGTAGTTATCTCCAAAATATCTCACTTCCATTTTTTTTTCCTACACTTTGATCTCAACTATTGATTACAAAAATGAAAAGTCAAGATTTCTTCTTAGGCTACTTAGAGAAAATCTCCTTATTATTTGATACTCTCTCATGTAGATAATACTTTTTTTACTTTAAGTCTAATTAAGCAAAAAAAAAGGGTACACATAATGTGTAAATATCTTTTAATGAAATGATAGAGAATAAAGTGTAGGGCAAAGAAATGGGCTTGAAGCAATTGGTAAGGTTATTATTTTGCGGCCTTAAGGTCATTTGTTCAAGTCGTGGGAAACAGCCCCTTCACAAAGTGTAGGGTAAGACAGTGTACATCAAATCGTGAAGCGAAACATCTCCTCTCTAGACCCTGTGCAAATGTAGGAGTTAAGTTAAGCACCAGGTACTTCCTTTATATAGAATTATATATATATATATATATATATATATATTTAATGCTTAAATTTATTAAATTTCACTGGAAATAATATTTATATATATTTGGAAAAAAAAAAAACTCCTACCTAGCTAAAGAAGTTTAGCCCAGAGGCATTGACGATTGTCTTATATAAAAGTGGTGTGAGTTCAAATATTATGGTGCATGTTAGGTGGTATTTATGAGTGGCTAAAGAAGTTTAGATATCTTGAAAGATCCTTTTAAGGATTTTTGTTTGATTCTTATACTAGGTTAAAATCATGTGTATTACACGGGTTGATAAAATGTAATATTATATATTTAGTAATAAAAAAATTGTATTTTAAAAAACTAGTGTATTACACGGGTTGATAAAATGTAATGCTATATACTTAGTAATAAAATGTTTATATTTTAAAAAACTCGTATATTACATGGTTTGAATACATTGATTTCTATTTAATATAATTTGACTAACATCAATATTTAGTTAAAAACAAAAGTCACATAATTAATATTTAAAGTTTCTTAAAATAAGAGATAATTTAGAATAAATGTGTTTTATTAGTATAATCAATATTTTTCTTTAAATATAAATTATTATTAAAAAAAAGAGGTGTATTTAATAAGAGAGAGGCGGGAAAAATGGTGAGAAGAGATGTTGGCGCGACACGTGGCATAAATGATTTTCATTTATTATATAGTATAGATTTGTACATAATTCGATAAATACTAAAAGAATGTTAGATATCTAAAAAAGAACCACACAGATTATGACTTCCTCTTTGTTTTCTCAACCTTTGAACCAAGCATCCAAACTAAAAATGCCCATTTTCACTCTTTTCTTCTTGGTATATATACTCTTCTTACTTCTTAAACGATCTCATACTCATCATCAAGAAATACCAAACAAACATGGAGATGATACAACACTTGTTCATGGTAGCTTTTGTTGCTTTTTGTATTCTAGATACTAGTTGAGAAGCTTCCTTTTGTTACCATCAATGGTGAAGAGTGAAAGTCTAAAAGAACAAAAGATAACATTACTAAAAGCAAAAGCTCTGAGCAAGAGCAAGAAAAAGGTTCGATTTGCTGTTCATGATCAAATAGCCATTGTTATTAACAATAAACTCATTAAACTAGGGGCCATCAAGCGACTTCCAACGAAGAAACAAATGTTTAGACCTACTAGTTATGATTTGAATGAGGTATATCTTGGTGCTAATTGGATTGGAGAAGAGTTGATGATATACATGGAGCTTGGATTGTATGTGGAACCTCATGACCTAGGGTTTGGTAGTATTCAAGATCAAAGAGAAAAATTGGATGATGATGATGATGATGATGATGAAACCAAAGATGGAAAGAATGAAAATAGGGCACTCGCTAATTCTAATCACTCCATTCATTCTCTCAATCCATTCAAACGTGTCTACAGAATCCTTCTTCCCGTCAAACTTGGGCGGGTCACAATCTTTGAAGCCTTTGTAGTTGTAACCTCTTGTAACCAGTCCCATAATCACCTCATCCCTGTCACTGTCATAAATTTTTTCCACAGGTTGTTCTTCCTCCTCTAGCTTACTCTTCTTTAAGGCTTCAGCTAACATGTCAGGCTATATGTCTTTCAGAGTGAGTACAACCTCTCGATCAATGACATCCCTAAACTCGGGTTCTAGTTGGAGTGTCCCCTCATTGCCATCTTCCTGTGGAGTCACGTTAGTCTCGTGCACACTATCCTCGCGATTCACGTGCACACTTTCTTCCTCGTTGCGTGTTCGGTTCAATGGTGGCCTACCGCGTCGTCCAGTACGACCACCACAGCGTCCAGCTCCTCCTCTACGGGCCATAGTTTCTAAATTCCTGATAAGTAAAGGGGAATACCAATGTCAATTCTTCATATCATAGTTTAGAATAGTACGAGGAAGGTAAATTGGTAATTACAGTGACCGGTTTGTGATTAATAATTTGCTTTGCTTTTCGAGTTCAAAACTCTTCACGTCAATAGTAACATTAACATCTAAAGCATGCATTCTAAGTTAAAGCATCTACCCTAAACTACATGTATTAATTTTTCTATTTACTTACTGTACTGGCATTGGCGTTAGCTACCCGTACTGACATCCTTGCGTTGGTCCCATTATCAGCCTGAGTCCAGATGTCACACCCCAACCGACGGCGGAATAAGTCGTGGCGGACGAGTAGACTGTTCATAAGCACATGATCATACTAAAGTTGCATATTTCATTAAACTCAAATTCATAACAATTGTTTCATCAAAACAAAGACAAGCAAGAAACAAGGTACTTCAAACAGAGTTTAATTTAATTAACTAGGTCTTGCAATTTCCTATGTGGTGAATCTTGAACATAACTTTCAATTATTGGCACCTGAAACATGATGAAAACAGAGTCAACTAAAATAGTTGGTGAGCACACATAGGTTTTTAGCATATCAAGTGTTATCAAAGTTTTGAATACAATTCATATGATATCATGGTTTAATAAGGCAATTATGGAGAAACACTAAAGTTTAAACTGGGGCGCACAATCAAACCTTGTGACTGATAGGCATAACACAATTGTTATCCTTAAATGATAGGCATAACACAATTGTTATCCTTAAGTGTTTTCGGCAACAATCACCCTAACCGGGTGGGTTGGTCAGACTCAACAGATCTATCATTGTATATCGTCGGCTTGTACTGAGTTAATGATTGCACTTGCACTATGTTCAAAAAGTATGTAAATGTTGTTTGCACTAATAGTGTTCAAGCATAAGGCACAAATTGCACATATGATCATAATGTTTGAATTGTATAAGTTGCAGATAGTTTCAAATGAAAATCATGTTTCACCCCAAAGATGTAAATATGAAAAATGGGCTATGTAAACTCACAATGGATTTGTAGCTGGAATTGTATAAGTTGCAGATAGTTTCAAATGAAAATCATGTTTCACCCCAAAGATGTAAATATGAAAAATGGGCTATGTAAACTCACATTGGATTTGTAGCTGAAAATCACAAGTACGAGTAGTTGCACAAGTTGTTTAGCTAACCACAATGTTAACCTATGTTTGAATTTATATACAATGACATGTTCAAAAAGACTAAAGTAATAAGGGAATTGGGCTAGGTTGAAGGTTGTGCAATTATTGTTATAAATAATAAGTTGTTATTAAAGAGTTGAATATATATGTGTACTATAAATAATTAACTTGTTTACAATTAAATAGATAAGGGTTTTACTAGTTTTTACTTGAATATATAAATAATTGGGTTAATTGTTTTAATAGTAAAATTAATTTTTTATTAAAATAAATAAATGATAGAAAGTCATAAGTTGTTCTAAATAATTGGGTATTAATAAAATAACTCATAGGGGTTTTTAATTAATTATATAAGTCTTTATTAATATTTATTGGTTTTTATCTCTCTAAAATGATTAAATAATTATTTAAAATTGTTAGGTTAACAATTTGGCTCATAAAAATATTCCCGAGCCTTGGGAGTTTTATAAAATACTTTTTATAGGAAAAATGAGATTAAAATTTTGTTTTAAAAATGATTTAAAAAAAATTGCAGACCACGGGACTCGAACCCAGGTCGCATGGGGGAAAGCCAGATCGCGCGACCACTAGACTAGGAAGGTCTAGTGTTATAAGGGTCAGCGGTTTTAAATTTTAACCCGTGTTTGAGAGGGAACCGAGTTTAAAGGCAAAACCACGCGCAAAACGAAAAGGTACGGGGCTAGGCTCGAACCCGCGACCTTTTCTGAAGGGAGAGAGTGACTTAACCGGTTGATCCAAAGCGTTTGCCTTGCATATGACCCGACGCGTAACTCTTTTAACACAGAACCTCACTCATCATCTTCCCCAAACCGTAACCAAACCCTAGCCGTCTAATACTCCCGACTGAGCACCCAATCGCCCCTGAAAACATGGGGCTTTTATTCCCTGTAACAAAACGAAGCTAGGGGAACCGATTTTACCTGAAATTGTTGTGGATTGAGGGAGAACCGACTACAAGGCCGAGGTCGGCGATTCGCGAGTTCGTCGGAGTTCTGGAGAGAGAATACGATGCTATCGAGTGATTAGGAAGTTTTGGGTGAGTGTTATGTAGGTGTGGGATCAGTTTTTATAGTCAAAATCCACGTTAAATGCTCAAATTGATGTGAGGATTGATTAGGGACGGTTATGAGCCGTTTGGATTCAATTCCATTGATTTCTGAAGTAATTGGCTTGATGTCGAGTGTTATAACAATCGCATGGAGGTTTTCCAATGATTAATTATAGTTTAATACTCGAATTTGAGGAGTTTGGGATTGAATTTGATGGTAGTTTTGTTCTTGTTGACTTTCTAAAGTCAATTTACGGGTTTGGGGGTTCAAGACTCAAAAGGGAGGTTCAAATTGAGGGATCAATGCATTTAAAAGGGTTCATTGGGTTAATGGGGGTTCAAACTAACTTGTTTTCTTTGTGTTTATAAAATAAATTTGGTTTTGTTTCTTATAAAATCTATAAAACTATAAGTTTTGAAATGTTTTATAAAATTGTCATATATATATATTTTTAAAATTTAAACTAATTCTTTATATGTGAAACTAATAATATATATAGGTTTATAGAGTATATATATATATATATATATATATATATATATATATATATATTTAGAATTGAAATGATTTATATGCATACATATATTTATATGTTTAAAGAGTGGGGACTAAACAAATATTTTAGGTGTATTATTAATAATACATGGTCATGTTTTCATACTTAATCAGGTTTATATATGTATGCATCATTATGTACATTAAATTCTTAATTAAATAAAATAAATATGTGTACATATAGATATACTATATTATGTATATCCATAGCGATGCTGAAATACGAATGCACAACTTGTAATCAATATAACACCATGAAAATGAAATTGAATATATATCAGAAAAACCCTAGATGTTACACCAAACATTCGGGGATGTCTGAATCTCTCAAACTATTGCTCTTATAGCAACTTGTAAGGCCTCAAACCCGGGAGACCTCACTTGTTGGATTTACTCATAAACATAGTTATCATTCACCGGAGTTTAAATAAAAACTTTCAACATAGCGGAAGCGTACAATAATTCAGTTACATAACAACGAAAGTCTTAACATTTAAAACATTATCTTAACACTTAAAAACGTAAAAGGGATGTTAGTCTTGAGCCAGGTAGCCTTCCCGCCTTTGTCCGTCCTTTCATTTTGCTACCTGAAGTACATACTAAAAGTCAGATAACGTTGGTGAGTTCTAGTTTAAAGCAATTAGGTATAACATCATTCATTTGCAAGTACATATATATACATATATACACATATACACATATATACACATATACATACACATATTATTTCCTTCATTGAACATTCATTGGTCATACATGTAGGATCGAGAAATTACAAGATGGTTCTGTTCTTAGTTGAAATTGGCGGAAACAATAACAACTACACAAGTGTAATCGAGTAACCAGAAAGAATACTTTTAAGAACACTGTTGTATTAAGCTTTTGCAGATAAACGATTACAATTGAAAACTCTATCAAAAAGCACAAAAAGCACACACTTACAATGAAGTGTTTACACATTATTTATACTCACTTAGAATCAAGACAGCCCCTTGGTTCTAAGGATCAGATCTAACACAGACCGTTGATCTGTTATAGGTAGCTAACTATTACACGTTTAGTCTAAAGCTAGTTAACTTTATTGATGTGTCTTCTTTATGCATCATTACTTGCATGCTTGGAGAAGAGCTCTGTTGTCCGTCATTGGTTGTGCCATTGAGGTTCCTTCTGCTTTGAGTGTGTCAGTTGCAATTGCAGAAAGTTGTCAGTGACGCTTGGTATGGATAGTCAGCTGCAACGATTTATCTTCAAGGCACAAGGCTGTCAGCAGCAAAGATGATAATCAGCAGCAAGATGTAACCATCCAAAGCTGCTGATGATTTGCCTGTCAGCAGCATCAAGTGTTGATGCTGTTGAGAAGCCTATCCGCAGCAACTTTGGTCTTCAGCAGATAAGGCTATCCGCAGCAGATTTGTTCTTCAGTAGGAGAACAAGTATCCGCAGCACATAAGCTTGTCCGCCGCAGTTTGTTGGTCAGCAGCAAACTCTGAGATCAGCAGCATTTGTACTTAGAGAATTTTGTAGCCATCAGTCTTTGGTTCTACAAACTCCCCCTAGACTGATGCTACCAAAATTCTCTTACTGCCTTTGTTGCTGAAGCTTTTGCATATTTCTGACTATCATTTCAACCTCATATCCTCTCTGGTCCATGTTGGGATTGTTAAGAGGAAGCTCAGATAGAGTCTTGATGTCTTTGCTTGCCATTTTGAAGATAGCTTTGCTTGAACACCTCATCTTCTGTCCTTTAACATCTGTCAGAGTGAATTCATTCTTCTCAGCATTGTAGGACCAGCTGATGAATGGAGTGTGGGATTGAAGAGGTTTGGCATCAATGATTTCATCTTTGCTGGGGTTGAAGTAATGTCTGATTGCCAGCAATAGATGTCTCCCACCTTCATTCTCAGGCTCAGAGGATTCACCCAGCTCCATCATTCTTCTTAGATCAGAATCTGGAAGCTGTAGTACCTCATAAACAGAAGTATATATCGATCTTTTAGCTTCTGTCCTCCCCTTGAACACTTCAAACCATTGGTCTTCAGGGCTGTATGACCATCTGATTATTTCTCTTGAGTCTTCAGGTTTGGAAGTGGGTTTGTTTTTCTTTTTGGGAGGTTGTTGATGAGTAGGAGCTGGGTGTGTGGATTTGGACTTTGAGGGAGGAGAGGAGGGAGGTCTAGGAAGGAGAGAGGAAGGTTGTTGGATTGGGGAAGTGTTGGGTTTCTTTGATTTCCTTTCTTCTTCTTGAATGTTTACCCTTTTCTTGGAGCCTTTCTTCTCCAATCTTTCTTCCTCATCCTTCTTGACTTTGAAATAGAGGGCTTGTAGGTTCATGAAATTCATGGGACCTAGCCTCTTTCCACTCTCTCCTCTAGCCTTAAGGAAGTCAATCATGACCTTCCTTTCTTCATGGGTCCGTTTATTAAAGACAATGGTCTTTTTGGACTTTTGTTTGGCTTTTTCTTCTTCTTCAGCCTTTTTCTTCTTTGCCAATTGACCTTGCTGACCCATGAAGGCTCTGTAGATTTCTTTATTTGATAGTTTCTCAAGGTAGTCTGCATCCTCACCTTGAGAAACTAGAGCCTTTACCCACTCCTCTCTCATTTCTTTGGCTAGTTCAGAATCAGTTATTCTGAACTTAGCCTCTTCCTTCTTCTTCTTTTCTAGTTCTTCTTCTTCCTTGTCAAATTGTTCCTGAAGTTGAAGAATAAGAGCTTCATCTTCTTCAATCTGATAAACTGCAGAAATCTTTACTTTGAGCTCATCCAACTGTTTTGCATACATCTGGATTTGTTGTTCTCTGAGGAGAATGGCTATGAGTCTATCTTGAACTTTCTTTGTTTCAGCCATCTCCTCTTCTTCTTCTCTTCTTCTTCTTCTTTCTTCTTTCTCTTTATTTTCTCTTTGCAACCTCTCTTCGTCTTCTTCGGTTATAATTCCCTTTCCCTTATCTTTGTTGGATGTCTTTGCTTTGGCTTCACTGATCACAACAGCAGATGATTGTGCTGCTGTGGGAATCTCAGCCTCATCTTCATTGGCAATTTGAGAGGTTGATAAGGGAAGGTCATTAGCTTCATCTGTTTTGCACTCAGGACTTGTAAATTCTATCAGCATTTCTTTGACAGTGGATCTTGATTCATATGCAGCAACAAAGATGTCTACTCGAAGGGAAGCTGAGTTAGAATCAATGTCAGAATTTGACACATATACTGCTTCAGCAATCCTTCCTTCTTGTTCAAGATGGGCTCTGACAGTAGCCATCATTGCCTAGCTTTCGAGGGAGTTGACATTGCAGATATTTGCTCTGAGTTGAAAGATCTTGTAAAGAAAGTTTGTAGGCAGTAGCAGGATATTCTTGGTGTTGATGGTGAGAGAGGAGCCGTTGCTTAGCAGAAAGGTGTGGTCAAGAGACTTAGTGCTTACCCATCCCATCACATCTAAGTCCTTGACAATGGAGTTGTACAAAAATCTTCTTAAGCACAGAACTTCTTCTTCAGTGAGAAGACTGCTCCTTATTATTTCAAGTCTTCTAGGAGTCAGTCTTCTTTCTGCTGCTGTTAAAGATTCAGGATAGGCTACCCTTTTTGCTGCTTGTATTTGTTTTTGAAAGTTGGGTAGATTATCCTCCATCAAGTCATAGAACCTGCCAATGGCAAGTTCTGCTAAGAGGTCCGTTGAGTTGTTGATGCATTGTAGATGGTATAGGTGAAGGATTTGGATGATGTTGAGAAAGTCCCAGTTTAGCCCTTCTACTCCGCCAAACTCCCAACCAATCCAGAACCTCTCAGACTTTCCATCATACCCCCAAGCTAGTATTGCATCAAACTCTAGCTGTGTTGAAGTCAGTGGAAATTGGGGGGCAGTGGAGTGACTTATGATGGTTGCTGCCTCAGGGATGATGCTGAAAGGTGTATATTTTTGTTCTGTGTCTTCGGCATCATTCAACATTTCATCAACAGCCCTGACGACTAACTTCCAGTCTTCAGATGTCTCTTCTTCTTCATTGTCTGAAGCTGGAAATTCATGAACCTGTACAAAAGCTGGCTTGAAAAGTGTGCTTTGAAATGCAGCCTGCTCTTGAATCCACTCGTCAAGACTGTCTGAGTCTTCCTCCATTGGGACCTTCTCCCCCTTTTTGGTTGCATCAGTGGACAAATAAGCATCAGTTTGGGTGCCCACTGATACAAGAGAGGGAGAAGGTACAGTTGGGCATTGATGGGCTTCATGCATAGAGACTTGGTCTCTTAGTTTGGACACTTCAGCCTCTAGCATAGCCACCCTGGCCGTCAATTCCAAGTTATGAAGTTTCAGTCTGTCCTCATCCACAGTTGTGGAATCCTTGGATCCAGATGGGGCCTTAGGCCTAGCCTCTTCATCCCCATCACCCATGGTTTCTTGGCACCCGGGATTCCTCTCAGTGAGGGGAGTTTCCAAGGAAGCATCCTCACTGTGAGTTGTCGTGGTTGAGGTCTTAGCAATGTTGTCACTGTCCTCCTGGTCATTTGATAGACCAGCAGTAGTGACAGCCTCTTCCACATCCACTCTTTCATAACTCCTAGAGTGGACCTTCAGGGTAGGAGAACTTGGGTTGGGTGTGTTGGAAGCAAGATCAATCAGTACCTCTGAGATAGTGGTAGTTGGAGAAGGTACATCATCTTGATCAGGTTCCTCAACATTTAAGTTCAGAAGAGAAAGAAAAGGCTCAGGGGGCTGTTCTATGGATCCGGGAAGTGATCCTGATCCTAGTAGAGAGACATCCAAAGGAGTCTCTCTAATAATGTGGCTGTCCCTTATGATATTCTCATCAGAATGTTGTGATTCTGAGTGAGGGCTGTTAGGTTGGGTTTGGGCCTTGGAGGCAGGAGAAGAAGGAGTTCTCTTGCCCCTTTTTCTAGTATATGTCGTTGCAACCGGGGCCCTGTGTTCCAGTTGAACGATAACATCCAAAACAGGTGTAAGTAATTTTTATGCCTGTGCATCCTTAGTAGTATGCACAGGGGTTCGAATGGTAGAAGCAGACTGTTGTTCAGGATGTGAGGTGGAGGGTGTGGGATCAGTATCAGCTGAGATTACTAAACTGTCACCCGGGGTACTTTGTATGTTCAACATTGTAGATAACAATGGAACATTGACCCCTGAGAACTTTTTGGAAACAGTTCTCATGTTTTTAAAGATGTTATTTTTATGTCCCAACATAATGTAGATTCTTGCAGATTTTGAAAGTTCTTTTAGTTCTTGATTGAAAACTTCCTGCAAGAATCTTGGGTACATAAAAAATTGTTGCTTTGCACCCTCTTGAAGGTTATATCTCAAACCCTCAAAGATGAGGTGTGCAAAGTTGAAGCCTTGGTTAGTGACCATACCATGGAAGGCGGAGGCAAGTGCGGAGCTCACCTGATGCCATCCACTCCTCTTCTGAGATATGCATTGGAGAAGAGTGTGACAAAGATACTTCCATGGAGGGCCCATCAGAGCCTTCTCGATCGTATACTCGGTCTGGTTTCCAGTGTATCCAATGGATACAAAGGTCCTCATGTATTCGTCCTTCGAGTATGAGATGGCTGCTCCCTCATCTTGAAGCTTAAGATGTTTTCTGAGTGTGGCTTCCAAGATGGTGATATCCTTGCCGTCTACTTTGGCTTTAATTTGGGGAATTCCCTGTTCGGTTGAGTAGACGGAAGTTCTCCAAAAATCCTCCATATGAGGGATATAGATGGTAGGGTTGGTGGTGAGAGCAAAGTAGATCTTTGATCGACATAAGAAATCGATCATATCATTAAATCCTTCGGATTTCTTTCCTTTGGTGAGATATGTTGTAAGGTTGTGGTATGGGGAGAACTTATCATCAGGGTTATTGATGTCTGCCATTGTTGTTTGATTTGGAGGGAAGGTTAGAATATGGGAGGCTTTGAATGTTTTAAAGATGAAGGGCTTGATTATGGTGGGGACTTGAGAGAAAATGATGTGGGTTTAGGGTGAAATTGAAGGTGACGAGGTGGTAAGGAAATTTGATTCGTTCTTATAACGGCAGAAGAGAGAAAAAGCAAAATGACTTGTACAGTACAACCCAATTCACCTTTTATTGTTACAGTTGTAATACACCGAGGCAGTCATGGTAAAGACTGACGTTAATTTTTACAGCGGGTAAAAGTTAATTTGGACTTAAATTTACCCATCAGCAGCAAACTTGATTGCTGTCGATGAGTGAGCCTGTCCGCTGCAACCTTGGTTGATGCGGAAGGTTAAGTCTGTCATTAGCAAAATTAATTGCTGCTGACGGATGCAATGATCTGCAGCAAGGGTGTTGCTGCTGACAGCCTTAAAGCTATCCGCAGGAAACTTGTTCCTGCTGATAAGTTAAAGCAGTCAGGAGCAAATTCTTTGCTACTGAAGATCAGACCTGTCGGCAGCCAAAAACGATGCTGCTTACTTATAACTTTTATTTACAACAAAGGACAGACACATTTACAACAAAGGATAGACGCATTCAACTGAACCAATGATGATGCTTGGTGGTTTCTTTGCCTTCCATTGTTGAGTTGGTGGTTTTCCAGCTTTCTTTGCCTTTTCAGCAGTAGAAGCTGCATCTGAGGACTTTGACTGATCAGAAGCAGATTTTGTTGCTGCTGATGGTTTTACTTGAGCAGTTCCAGACTTTGCTGCTGAAGGCTTTCCTTTTGGTTGCTTGGGCTTTACTTGATCAACAGCAGTTTTGTTGGCTGCTGATGGTTTAAGAACAGACTTATGCCTATCCTTCTTCACCTTGCTAATGGGCTTTTTGTATAGTTGGGGTTGGAAGAAGAATCTGATTGAAAGGATTAAACTTACAATTTGTAGCAAAGTGATCTGATTCACCACAGATGATGCAAGATTGTAGAGGTTTTGACAACTGCTCCCTTGGTGGAGAAAGAGAGTTTCTGAATTGATTTGTCTTAGCTTCAAACCTTCTTACCTGTTTGTTCTTCTTTGTCTTCTCAAAAGCATGTTGCTTGAGGTTTCTTTGCTGCTGAAGGTAGTGGAAGCAGGTGCTGGCAGTATGATTGAATTTTCCACACACAAAGCATGATTTCGCCAGTTTGTCCCTTTGAAAGTACATATAGTCCTTTCTTTTGAACAAGTCTTTGAAATTCCAGGGGTGAGCTTTATTATGCTCAAAGGTGGCTTCTTCCAATGTCTTTTGAACATATGGAACCCTCTCTCCGGGCGCATGACATATGTCAAACACCTTCCTTGGTTGGATTGAAGTTGAGGACTGGTCCTTTTCAATATTTAGCTTCCTACCTTCTGGAGGATAACTAATTTTGATTTGTTTGAATGGTGTAGGAACTGGTACTGAAATGGCTGGTACTGGTGCTGAATGGAGTATGGGGACTTCATCTTTAGTCAGAATAACTTGAGGGGCAGGAGGAGATGAAGCTTCACTTGTTTCAGTGGAGTTTGAGCAAGTTGATTCAGACTCTGATGAGGTAGTGCATTCTTGCACCAAAGGTTCATCCTTAGAAGGATCAAGATTTTTGTTGGCCATATCAAGATTTGCAAGATTGAAGCTTGGTTCTTGGATGGCAACATAGTCAGCAGGAGGTGCAACGGCTTGATATTGTTCAGCATGATACCCCAGACCAGTTTTTACCTTTTCATGAATTTGAGCATCCAAAAGTCTTTGCAGCTTTTTGGATGCAAATTCATATTTGTCAACATGAACTTTCTGTTCTGCCAAATCTGCTCTGGTAGCTTTTAATCTGGCCAGTAGATCATCAATCTGAGTTTGAAGATTGGTTTGTTCATGTCTTAATAATGAAATCTCTTTCTTTAGGCAGTTAATTTTTTCTTTGTAACTGTCTTCGACCTTTTTGAATTCAGATTTCATGTGATGAAACTCTTCATTTTGATCTATAAGGTTTTGATTATGCTTTCTGTAGCCTAAAACCTTATCAATACAGGCTTGGGAACATAGATGTTCATACACCTGAGGCGGTATTTCAGTTATATCTGCCATAAGAGCTTGGTTGTTGGTAGGCAGATCTTCATACTGAAAGCTCCAGTCAAAGTCAGAAGTTCCAACAGCTGCACAAGCTGCAATTTGAGCTGGAGGAGTAGCTTGTTGTTGTTGTTGTCTAGGTTGGGCTTGGTGAGCTTGTCATGTTCGATCATCAGCTGGGTTTGTCCTAGGTGCCTTGCATTCTCTAGCAAAATGACCCAGTTGGTTACAGTTGTAACATCTTAATTTGCTTTTATCCAAGCCAACTCTGGTGTTGGAGTTGTTGCTTGGAATGGGTCTTCCGGTTCTAGAGTAGAACCTTTTTGCTCTTATAGAGAGCATGGCATACGAGTGCTGTATATCCATTTCTTCTAGATCATATGGATGGAAACATTCCAGATCCTCCTTGATAAAGTACATGTTGCTTGAGTTTTCAGAAACAAAAGCAACAGAGGTTGAGGCTTGAGGAGGAGCTTCAAGAAGAAATGGTGATGTGTTTGTTTTAGAGGTAGGAGTTTGAGGATGTGTGACTATGGGAGGATAGTAGTTGCTAGTACTAGGACCTGAGTACTCAAAGTGAAGAGCAGAAGAGGTGGTGGTGGATGTTGAAGCTGTTTGGTAGCTTGAGCTCCTTTCCTTGGCCTGAATTATTTCTAATTCATAGGTTTTGAGCATACCAAATAGCTCAGTCATCTGAAGTGTCTTCAGATTCTCAGTTCTTCTTATGGACACTGTGTAGAGTGTCCAGTAACTAGGTAGAGACCTGATGAACTTCTTGAGAATATCTTCATTCTCTAGCTTCACCTTTGAGCACTACAGCTCTCCTACAAGATAGGTAAATCTATTGTATAGAACAGTTAGAGACTCACCTTCCTTCCAGACGAAGTTTTCATACTGCTGCTTCAGGATGTCTCTTCTGTTTTCTTTGACTTCCTCAGATCCAGCAAACATCTTCTCAAGAGCCTCCCAGAGCTCTTTAGCAGTTTTGTAACTTCTTAAGTTATGAAAAACTTCATTTGGAAGGCACATTTGGATAGTTCCTAGTGCCTTGAAGTCCACCTCTATCTTCTTTATGTCCTCTTCTGAGTACTTGGAGGGCTCCTTTGGAACTGGTGGTCCTCCAGAGTCAGCAGAGGCCACCATGGGAGTGTAGGGTCCATGCCTGATGGATTTCCACATTCCGTACTCCTGACAGCAGAAAAAACTTTCCATGCGATTTTTCCACATGTCGTAGTCTTCCCCAGATACCAATCTTGGTGGTCGGTTGATGCTGCCGATGTCTTCAAATCCGTTGCTCTGTGCCATCTTTGTTCTTGGTTACTTAATGAAAGAGAGAGAGTTTAGAATAGAACCAGAAGTGATTAAACAAGTGTGAGTTTGTTTAATCTGAGCCAAAGCTCTGATACCACTTGTAGGATCGAGAAATTACAAGATGGTTCTGTTCTTAGTTGAAATTGGCGGAAACAATAACAACTACACAAATGTAATCGAGTAAGCAGAAAGAATACTTTTAAGAACACTGTTGTATTAAGCTTTTTCAGATAAACGATTACAATTGAAAACTCTATCAAAAAGCACAAAAAGCACACACTTACAATGAAGTGTTTACACATTATTTATACTCACTTAGAATCAAGACAGCCCCTTGGTTCTAAGGATCAGATCTAACACAGACCGTTGATCTGTTGTAGGTAGCTAACTATTACACGTTTAGTCTAAATCTAGTTAACTTTATTGAAGCGTCTTCTTTATGCATCATTACTTGCATGCTTGGAGAAGAGCATTGTTGTCCGTCATTGGTTGTGCCATTGAGGTTCCTTCTGCTTTGAGTGTGTCAGTTGCTTTTGCAGAAAGTTGTCAGTGACGCTTGGTATGGATAGTCAGCTGCAACGATTTGTCTTCAAGTCACAAGGCTGTCAGCAGCAAAGATGATAATCAGCAACAAGATGTAACCATCCAAAGCTGCTGATGATTTGCCTGTCAGCAGTGCTGCTGAGAAGCCTATCCGCAGCAACTTTGGTCTTCAGCAGATAAGGCTATCCGCAACAGATTTGTTCTTCAGCAGGGGAACAAGTATCCACAGTAGATAAGCTTGTCCGCAGCAGTTTGTTGGTCAGCAACAAACTCTGAGATTAGCAGCATTTGTACTTAGAGAATTTTGTAGCCATCAGTCTTTGGTTCTACAATACACATAAGGGTGATCAACCCGTTATTGATTACGTAAGTCACAAAGACAGACGTTCCATCCTACCGTCATAGTCTGTCATTCATTACCGTCCGGCAAACCTTCGGGCGTCTGTCATTCATTACCGTCCGGTAAACCTTTGGCCGTCAGTCATACCGTCCTACCGTGATAGTCCGTAATTCGCTCGTCTGCCCGAAGGCATCCGTTTCCCATACGAACTATATATGTAGTCGTGCTTCGAAGAAGGGCCTCTGTCTACCGTAGTAGTCACTGATTAGTCTACCTTTCTAGACTTTAACATACCATCTGCGTAATAGTCGTATGGTCGTCCGTCTACCGTAGTAACCGTCATCATCATATCGTCCTACCGAAGTAGTCCATTATTTCGTCCTTAACGTTTAGTACATTCATAACATGCAATATATAATTATAAAGAAACATTTCATTCGTTCAACGTTAAGTCATTCATTCATTTCATAGTTTGTCATTTACCTTCATATAACACATACGGTCATATAATCATTCATAACATTCATTCACTTAACACGTATACACTTTAGCCCAAATCATTTGTAAAACATTTGCACATAGCACATAGAGGGCACATAGAACTCACCTGATAAGTAGGTTCCTGAGTATAGTGGCTGGTCAGTAAGCGTCACTAAGGTCACACACAATCTGTATAATCAAGGCATACAAGATAAGAAAATAGACCTAACCGACACTAAACGTTTCTATCTCTAGGGTTGGCGAACTTAGATAAGTTCGCCCTTCATAGATTAGGCGAACATAGTAGGTTCGCTACTTAGACATTAGGCGAAGATAAGGTAAGTTCGCTACTTGTAGTTAGGCGAATTTAGTAGATTCGCCTTCTTAGCTTTAGGCGAACATGCAGTAAGTTCGCCTTTTAGGTTAAGCGAACATGCTTGAGCGAAGATGTTAGGTTCGCCTGTTTTAGCGAACATAAGCTAAGTTTGCTTGAACGGTTCCAGGCGAACATGTTAAGTTCGCCTACAGGGTCTTCTTACCCACCAGAAAACCCTAGATCTGTTTGATTCCTCACGTCAAGTTTCGATCTTTTTATGTTCAAAACATTCCATTTTCATTCCTAAGCTCAGATCTATGTTTTGTTTTAAGTTTCATACGTAAAAACGTAACCTTTATGCGTTTTAACCCGAAACCCCAAAATGTACAAAAGCTCAGACTTAGAGGAGATGGTTACCTCTTGGGGTCCGATTCCTGTTGCTACATGTTGCTATGACGGAGCGTGATGATTCTCGAGCTTCATGAAATGATATAGACGACACTAGACTTTGAGCTAGTAGGAGCGACACGCGTTAGCAGAAATAAAAGAAGTATAATGTATAAATATGGGTAAAAATTTAACTGATAGGACAATAAACATTTGATGGATCCATCACAAGGTGTGTAGTGACGTAAGTGGTGGCACAAGCCCGGCCCAAAGGGGGGGGGGCAGGGTGGGCCACGGCTCTAGGCCCGGTCTTTCGAGAGGCCCGAAGTTTTTAAAAATTTTGTATATGTTTTAAATAGTATATTTAATTTATACATCCATTTTGTGACATCAAAGTTTCCTTAGTGTAATTCGAAATACCATTGCAAGAAAATATAAAGGTCACAGGTTCAAGTCTTGACAACAACACTATTTATTATTCATATGTCATATTTCTTCTTTTCTCTTCTCTTCTTTTTTTTTCTCTCTTTAAAAGGTTGTCCCACAAAAACCCGTAATTGTTTAAACTATTAAATCAAAACAAAAAAAGACACAAAAATGTATATATTTAAACCCATTACATATAAAAAAATTTATTGAGCCCCGTTTTTTTATTAATTGTTCGGGGCCCAAAAATTATTGAGCCCCCTGCCGTCATCACCCCCACCACCCACCAAAACCTTCACAAAATTTAATTACCAACGAATCTGAACATCACACGCTTTGCGTACATGTTTAATATCACGGAATCCATTTTTGCCCCTTGACTGAATCCATTCTTGATTGCAGGCGTGTGCATCTGCTTACCAAGTTGTAAACTTGAAGGGTGCACTAAAGACTGCAAAATGCTTATATAAATTGTAGCATCAGGTTTAACACTCTCCATAAAGGAAAACAGTTTCACAGCATTGCCTACAAGTCCTGCTTTTGAATATGTAGATATAAGTACACCTCATGAGGCCAAATTTCTCCCAGTCATTTCATCAAACACCTTGTGTGCATCCGAGAAACTTCCGCACTCACAACACATTTCCAGAACAAGCTTCTGGATGAAACCGGGTGGCTTTCCAAGGGATCTCTGAAGATGATCATGAATAAACATTACAATTGGCAGATGCCCTAAATCAGCACATGCTTTGAGCAAGCAATGAATCTGAACAAATGGGAATAATACATAATAAAAAGCCATTAAAACAACTATTAGATGGGGGAAAACAACAATACAGAAGAACATGAACATGGTGAACAACGATTAAGAAGAATTTAGAAGTGGTTGGGTGTCACACCCTCAAAATCCACCTGCGGGGTTTTACCGCGAGGCGCGTGACAAACCAGGATAATTATCATTAGTTATACTGAACAACCTCTATATGAGTTTAAAAATACCATTGTTGCTCATAGTCACGAGACAACATCATTAAGTTTGAAAACGTTACGAGAGCGTAAATAAAATTCAAGTGCAAGAATAACCAAATGCACAAAACAACGCGCCCAAAACCAAAGTAAATAAAGTATGAAAACGTGTTTCAAGATGTTTATGAAAAACCAAGCACTGCAATGCATCCTAGTCCTGAGTGTGTACCTTAGCGACCTGAGAAAGACATGCTTAAAGTGTCAACACAATGGTTGGTGACTTTATAGGTTTGTAAATAAATAAATGTTCAATGTTTGCCAGATAGTGTAATTAATGTATATCAATAGATAGCTAGTCTCATGCTACTACAAGTGTTTCTCAGCCGAAGCTGATTGTTTGGTTTGTTTGTTTGCCTTCCGCCATGTCTACCAAAACAATGGCAATGTGTTTAGGTCAGTATTACACCCGTTCGACCTCCAATCGAGTTAGCGCGACTAACGCGGGTGGGGTTTTTCAAACCTAGTAGTACTACTCAAAATTACCTTGCTATGTTCCAATACTAACGGTTCGAGATATAAGGACTTTCATGGTGTGTTTGCACTATAGTACGCAAGTGAAATAAAAGTAATACAGGATCCAAAATGTTTGTGTGGATGCTTTCTCCCCCAAAAAGGAAAGTAAGTAAAAGAGAGGAGCCGTGGTACGCTCACTCTGGCCATTTGTTTGAGGATGGTATGCTATGCTCATATCCAAGCGCGTGCCCAGAGATTTTTTTAGTGATTGTCAGAAATGTGAGGTGAATCGAGCGTCTCTATCAGAAATGATGGAAGTTGGCACCCTGTGCTGAGAGACTACTTCTTTCAGATAGATACGGGTTAGCTTTTCCATTTTGTCTGTCTCTCTTTGATAGCAATGAAATGAGCGGATTTGGTTAAGCGATCCACGATCACCCAGATGGTGTCGCATCCACTAGGGGTTCGGGGTAATTTGTTAATGAAGTCCTTGGAAATCTGCTCCCATTTCCACATTGAGATTTTCGGTTGCTGGAGCAAACTAGACGGCTTTTGGTATTCAACCTTGACTTTGGAACAAGTAAGACACTTGCTCGCTATATCAGCTTTCATGTTCGGCCACCAGTACAAAACTTTCAAATCATGATACATCTTGTCAGAACCGGGATGAATAGAATATCGAGACTTGTGTGCTTCGTCCATCACAAGTTCCTTTAAATTTCCATACCGTGGGACCCATATTCGCTCCATGAAATAGCGAATACCGTTGATGTAGTGCAAGCACACATCTTTATTCCTAGTTTTTTGTGCATTTTTGATTAGTTTTGAGTTTGTTTTTATTCGTTTAAGCCTGTATTTGAGTCTATTGTATATTTGCAGGTGCTCGTGAAGGTTACAAGTGAATACGTGAAGAAATCGAGCAAGAGAATGAAAGCCGGAAGAACAAAAGAAGAAAATGTGAAATTCAGGTCTCTCGCGGTACGCGAGAGAAGAGCAGGGAAGTTTCGCGGTACGCGAGGGCTTCCAGAAACGCGCCCGACTATTTTGTTCCTCGCGATACGCGAGGAACCTATCCATTTCTTTCCCGGTACGTGAGAAGCCGAAATTTCGCAAAATTATTCAAGGAATTCAATTTTTATCCGTCCAAATAAGGTTCCAGAGGCGATTTTGGGAGATTGGAAGTCAATTCAAGGCTAAAGTTTGAATCTTTGAATCTCGGGTTCGTAGTTTTACGTTCTAGGTTTGCAAGATTGGATTTTTATCTTTGATTTGAATGTTTGATACCATGTTTTGTTCTTATTACTTCTGTTTGAATGTTTTGAGAATGATTCTAGGCTAAAACTTTGATATTGCCTAGGTTAATGATGAATACTTGTTAAAGTTTTGATTTTTATCGGTTTTTGGATTCAATTAATGGGTTTATGATTTTATAAAAGATCTTGAGTTGATAATGTGATGTTATTGCATGCTCATATCTGATTGTGTGGTTGATTTCAATTCCTTGCGTTGATTGTGGGTGTCTTCCAGTTTGATTAGCGTATCTTGGTCATAGATCTTAGGGTTTGTGATTAGGGTGGTTTGCTAGACGTAGTAGCCATAGGAGTTGTCTTTGATTGCTGATTAGAATTGAATGGGTATCCTAGTTCAATACCCTAGAGGTGAGAATTAGTCGTTTAGTCTTCGTCAATTAGGAATCCGAGTGTTAGCTGTCTGAGAGGAAGCCGGTATTAGGTGTCTAGTGATTGTTGCTATTTGTGTCATAGTTGTTATCTTGAGATTACCCCGTGCATTCTTTGAGTGTATTGGTGGACAGTGACACTGAGAGATAATCTATCTATTAGGGTACTTTATCATAGTTGAAAATACTTGAGAAGTGATCCAACAATCTGGTGAGTTATTACATCTTTAGGATTCTTAGTTGGTGACACCCTGAGAGTGATTAGGGATCCACTAGGTTGTCTAGAGTTGTTTCCTTAGAAACCCAGATCCATTACAGTTTCCATAACCGATAGAAGTTGTGCTTTGCAAGTAGGACTCCGACCTAGGTGATATTCTTCCCTACTCTTGATTTCACCTTACTTCTTGTTCTTGATAGTTGAGTCGACCTTAGTTTATTGCATTCTTAATTAATCTTTAGTGCAGTAAACCCCCCAAACCAAATCAATCTTTAGTCCGAGTCAGAGTCTAGTTTTGTTATTCATAGTGTCTCTAGGGTTCGATAACTCGGTTTACCGTTAAGCTGTGCTACACTCGATAGGTACACTTGCCTGTCAGTGAGGTTTAGTTCATAGGTATTCCTATTATTACTTAGGAGTCTAGGTTAGGTTTTGTTATTATTTTAATAGACCGTCTGGGCGACATCAAGTTTTTGGCGCCGTATACTTGGCAATAGCAATATTGACTTTGACTAGTTCTTTGTTTGATTTTTGGTTTATTTTATTTTCTTTTTCTTTTGAGTCTTGTGTTTGCTTGTCTTCTGTGCTTGTCCTACGTGCTATCTGAGTGTCTAACGTAGGATCAAGTCCATCTGTTTGTGAGTCTACATTTGTTTTCTTTTGTTCTTGTGTCAGTTTATGCACAATACTCGTTCGCAGGGGTCACCACCTTATTCAGCTTGTCCAGAGCCCAAACGCGAGCTTCACGAGTGCACCCGCAACTTTCGGGAGCGTTTAAAGGAGCTGTGCAAATCCCATGTACGTTCTACTAGCCCAATCCCATTTCCTATTATGGGCGACGCTGACCCACCAGCGAGACGTACCGTGCACCAGAGGGCCAGTGACGGGGTAGCGAGATCTTCGATCACACGCCCCACTATACCGAACACCAATTCTTGGCAGATCCCATCACATGTCATGAGTACGATCACTCATGCCACCCAATTCCATGGCCTCGAGGATGAGGATTCACCGGGGCATTTATCCCTCTTCGCGCGGATATGTGATACATTCAATATCACGGGTGTGTCTAAGGACACTATCTACTTGCGTCTCTTCCCATTCTCCCTCTCTGTGCATGCATCTACTTGGCTCGACACTCTCCTAGACAATTCTATCACCACATGGGAGGATCTCGAAGCAAAGTTCTTCAAGAAGTACTATCCACCTTCCAGGGCCGCTCGCCTTAGGGACCAAATCCATTCGTTCCGGATGGACCCCGACGAGCCATATTACATGGCCTGGGAGCGGTTCAACGCGCTGTTGAGTCGATGTCCTTATCACGATCTTTCCGACTGGGCGCTAGTGGAGAAGTTCTATAATGGCCTCACTTTCGAGAAGCAGCAAATGTTCAACACAGCTGTGGGAGGTCATATCATGGAGAGACTCGAGCCTGATGAGTACGAGGAAATGTTCGAGAGATTCGCTCAAGCCGAACAGCAGCATCCACATTCTGTTAGGAATTCCATTCCTACTGCTAGAGCACCCGCCTCTTCTCCTAGAGGTGTGCATCAGGTCACTCCTGAGACTAGCGTGGCTGCTGCACTCGCCTCAATGGCTAACAAGATTAAGGAGCTGAAGCTCAGTGCCCAGTGGTGTCAAGTGTGCAGGGGAGGCCACGACACCCGAGATTGCCCCGCTAATAATCAGGAGCACGTGAGCTATGCTGACAACCAGAACCAGAACCGAGGGTACAACAACTACAATTCTTTTGGCTCGGGATGGAGATCTGGAAATAACCCGCATGGGTTTAATGGTCGCCAGCAGCAGTATGTAGGAGCTGAAGGATGAGCAAGTTCGGGAGGCAGTGTCAACACAAGGAAGATTGAGGAGATGATAGAGAATCAAACACAGTTGCTTGCTCAGTTAGTGCAAAATGATAGGGATGCTCGACAAAGACTGGATAGCCACGACACTCTATTGAAGAATCAGCAGTCGGTATTCCAGGATTTACAACGCACGGTAAGAGACATCGCTCAGAGCCTGAAGGGTAGACAAGGAGGCCCATCTTCGGGCTCAAATGCTTCAGTGATGGCCGTGTCAGTTAGGAGTGTGGAGAAGAAAGAGGTTGGAGAGGATGACTCCTACTCCATTGAGTATGGCATACCTTCGGTAGAGGAAGTGAAGAAGGTAGATTGGAGAGCTCGATTTGCTGCGATCGATGCTAAGATGAGTGAAGAGCATGAGATGGAGGAGATACTAGAGGAGCCGGTAGGAGAGGAAGAGCCGGTAGATGAGGAGATTGTAGTGGAGAAGCATGCCGAGAGGGCAGTGGAGAAGAAGAAGAAGGGGGAGGAGATGAAGTCCCCCGATATTGACTTGAGTCGAATCCCCTATCTAGCACGTGTTTTGCCACATAAGCACGCTAGGGAATACGATACTTTCCTTGATATGTTCAAACAACTCAAGGTCAATCTCCCATTCATAGAGGTCCTCCAGCATATGCCTAAGTATGGCAAGTTCCTCAAAGATCTTCTTTCCAACAAGAAGAAACTAGGAGGGATGTCTGAAGTCTCACTTAGTGAGTAATGTTCTGCTGTAGTGTAGAACAAACTGCCGGGAAGATGGCGGATTCGGGTCGGTTCACGATCCCGTGTCTGTTTGGCGGTTTGCATCTAAACCACGCGTTGGCTGATCTGGGTGCTAGCATCAATCTGATGCCATATTTTTTTTATAAGCAGCTAGACCTAGGTGAACTGCAGCCGACAAATATGAGCATTTCCTTGGCTAACCGCTCAGTCAAGTATCCACGAGGAATTGTGGAGAATCTTTTAGTGAAAGTCGGTAAGTTTGTATTCTCTATGGATTTCGTCATACTAGATATGGAGGTGGATGACAAAGTCCCACTCATCCTAGGACTCCCGTTCCTACGTACCGCCAAGGCGATGATTGATGTCTTCGACGGGAAACTCACACTTCGTGTGGGGGATGAGTTTATTACATTCGATGCTACAAAACCCGTGGAGGATGTTGGCGAGCATAGCCACTCCGTGTGCATGCTTGATGCCTCCATGGACGATCATCGGGACTCTAATCCAATAAAGGATGATTTAGAAATAGGAATGATAGAGGAGCCTCCGGATTAGTTAGAGGAGTTTGAGAGGAAGTTGCTAGGGTGCTCGTTCCTAAGTGCTGACGATGATGATTACAGTCTGAGTGAGATATTAGCACAAGTGGAGCAGATAGTTTGTGAGGCACCCGTGGAGGTTGTTGAGGGTCATGAGGATCCGGGCGAGAGGTTAGAGTCCACACCTTTAATGATACCACACATTGAGCCTTTGACTTTTTCTATTGTTCATACTGAGGGGATAGCAGTCGAGTCATCCCCTAATTCTAGGCCGCCCCGTGAGAGAAACAGTGCTTTGATAGATTTATCTAGTTTGAGGAGAATGAAAACCCCAAGTGTGGGGATGTTTAGAAGTGATAACTTGCTAGGATATTTGAACCGTGTTATCTTCGGACCTGGTAGGTTTAAGTTGTGGTGGGAAGATCTAAGTGCTAGAGGTTCAGTGTTTGATAGGAGTAGGAGTGTGCTGAGATTGTGGAGAACCGGTAGGCCGCGAAGGATGAAGGCGGTACTGGTTAGGATTAAGGGGAAGCCTCCTGATATGCTTGCGTGAGTCTCGGGCAAGGGGATGTAGAGTTTGTGTGCATTACTTGGTTTGAGTCCGTGTCTTTTTATGTGTTTTCCGGTATATGTGTTTTGTTTATGTCATGTTTTGCAGGAATTCGTGCTTGATTCGGCGAGGAAAATAGTCGGGAATGAAGTTCCAGGTATTTTTACATTTGTTTTTATGTTTGGAATAAGGTTTTATGGAATTTAGGTGAAAAAGATTTGAGGGGTCAAAAATTTTCTAAGTACAAAAACCCTCAAAACTTTCTGTCACCAGATGGTCCTCGCGGTACGCGAGAGTGTTGTCCCATGTTCCTCGCGGTACGCGAAGGATAGAAATAGGGGCAGGCTTAAATGCCACTCCCTCGCGGTACACGAGGAGTGGCTGCTTGTTTTCTCGCGGTACGCGGGGACCCCCTGGTTTTGCCTTGTTCCCTTATTTTCCATGGTTTTCCACATCCACCATCACCATTCATGATCCATCATTCATTCATCCATTATCATGATCATCCATCCTCTATCATAATCAACATCATTCATCAGTACCATGGGAAACTTGAAACCATTCGTGACCGATGATTCACCTTGCTGTGCCTTTCATGTCTATGTGTTTGCCACCCATTGAGTATGTTTTTCTACATCTATCTGTCTTGAGTCAGTTTGAGTCAGTCGAGTTTTTAAATTTTAATTTGAGTCAGTTTAATGCTGCGGGTTTGTTGTGAGATTTATTTTGCAGGTTTTATCATCCCGCCCTTACTCAATTTCCATTCGGGCGGGGTTGATTCTCATCTTATCTATCTTGTAAAGGCAACCCAGTAGTTTGTGCAACCGCGACCGAAATGTTATACGGTGCACACATGGAAGAACGAAGCTGCACATATTTTTGATCATATCATTACCAGCTAAGTCGCTTCCTGTTTTATTTTTGCATTTTTATTTTTAGTTGTGTTTTGCTTCACATTGAGGACAATGTGTCTTTCAAGTGTGGGGATGTGAGTGTTTAGTTGAGTCTAGTTTGTCTTGTGTATAAAAATTCAAAAAAATAAATAAATGAATAAATAAAAAAATTTAAAAAGATTTGAAAAATGTCCTTGGAAATAATTGCAAAATAAATGGAAAATGATAGTACAACTGGATCTGCTCGTTGAGTTTAAATGGTTAAATAATAGAAAATGTGTTTAATTAGTGATGTTTTGGTAGACCCGGCCGATTTGATAGCTTAAATATCCTGTGAGTGTTACTTAGGAATTAATTAAATTAAAATCATGATATCTTGTTGGTATTCATCTTAGGGTAATGGTAATACTGAAACTGTCAAAATAGGTTGATAGATACCAAGTTAAGTTAAAATTTAGAGGTTTTTGAAATTCATGGCACACCACTCTCTTTTTATGAAAATAAATCCGAGTTTGGTGGCGCCCGCATCCATATTCCATAATTCTTGAACTTATTTAATTGAAATCTAAGTTTCACTTGCGTGTCACACGTCGGGTTCCAGCCTGGTTGAAACACCACTGGGTTGATTCTTATGTGCTTTATTGATATAACTTAGTCTATGTGTTACCTTTTGGGATAGTGACTTGGTTGAAACGCCTTTAGATGAAAGTTAATTGCTTACTATTGCTCATATTTCATCCATTCATTCATTGATCATTATTTCTAAAAACCTGTAAATTTTAGTTTAACGTGGTAGGGTAAATCTATATGGTTTGATTCGTGCCTAAACATGACCGTGAGATGGGATTAGGTAGAGCTGTAACTTTGAAGTGTGAGTCCCATAGATTGATTGATATGCTTGGTAAAGAATATTAGAACACTTTACGGGGGCTAGAAAGTTGGTGCTTGGGTTTAATCGGACAGAAATACTGATTATTGCTTTTTAACGTGTTAGCATATTTTGCTAATTGGTAATTGAAGTTTGTTAAGTTAGATCTGAGTTATGATTCCATTTGCAGCTTTTTGTGTGGGGATATTTGATGTAGTGCAAAGCACACATCTTTATTTCTAGTGTTTTGTGCGTTTTTGATTAGTTTTCTGATTGTTTTTATTCGTTTAAGCCTGTATTTGAGTCTATTGTATATTTGCAGGTGCTCATGAAGGTTACAAGTGAATACGTGAAGAAATCGAGCAAGAGAATGAAAGTCGGAAGAACAAAAGAAGAAAATGTGAAATCCAGGTCTCTCGCGGTACGCGAGAGAAGAGCAGAGAAGTTTCGCGATACGCGAGGGCTTCCAGAAACTCGTCCAGCTATTTTGTTCCTCGCGGTACACGAGGTACCTATCCATTTATTTCACGGTACGCGAGAAGCCAAAATTCCGCAAAAACCTATTTTTCAAATTAAATAGATTTTGATAGCCATTATTCAAGGAGTTCGATTTTTATCCGTCCAGAGAAGGGTCCAGAGGCGATTTTGGGAGATTGGAAGTCAATTGAAGGCTAAAGTTTGAATCTTCGGATCCCGGGTTCGTAGTTTTACGTTCTAGGTTTGCAAGATTGGATTTTTATCTTTGATTTGAATGTTTGATACCATGTTTTGTTCTTATTACTTTTGTTTGAATGTTTTGAGAATGATTCTAGTCTAAAACTTTGATATTGCCTAGGTTAATGATGAATATTTGTTAAAGTTTGGATTTTTATCGTTTTTGGATTCAATTAATGGGTTTATGATTTTGTAAAAGAACTTGAGTTGATAATTATGATGTTATTGCATGCTCATATCTGATTGTGTGGTTGATTTCAATTCCTTACGTTGATTGTGGTTGTCTGTCAGTTTGATTAGCGTATCTTGGTCATAGATCTTAGGGTTTGTGATTAGGGTGGTTTGCTAGACGTAGTAGCCATAGGAGTTGTCTTTGATTGCTGATTAGAATTGAATGTGTATCCTAGTTCAATACCTGAGAGGTGAGAATTAGTCGTTTAGTCTTCGTCAATTAGGAATCCGATTGTCAGCTGTCTGAGAGGAAGCCGGTATTAGGTGTCTAGTGATTGTTGCTATTCGTGTCATAGTTGTTATCTTGAGATTACCCCGTGCATTCTTTGAGTGTAATGGTGGACAGTGAGACTGAGAGGTAATCTGTCTATTAGGGTACTTTATCATAGTTGGAAATACCTGAGAAGTGATCCAACAATCTGGTGAATTATTACATCTTTAGGATTCTTAGTTGGTGACACCCTGAGAGTAATTAAGGATCCACTAGGTTGTCTAGAGTTGTTTCCTTAGAAACCCATATCCATTACAGTTTCCATAACCTATAGAAGTTGTGCTTTGCAAGTAGGATTCCCTACTCTTGATTTCACCCTACTTCTTGTTCTTGATAGTTGAGTTGACCTTAGTTTATTGCATTCTTAATTAATCTTTAGTGTAGTAAACCCCCCAAACCAAATCAATCTTTAGTCTGAGTCAGAGTCTAGTTTTGTTATTCATAGTGTCTCTAAGGTTCGATAACTCGGTTTACCGTTAAGCTGTGCTACACTCGATAGGTACACTTGCCTGTCGGTGCGGTTTAGTTCATAGGTATTCCTATTATTAATTAGGAGTCTAGGTTAGGTTTTGTTATTATTTTAATAGACCGTCTGAGCGATATCAACCGTCTAATCTAGTCTCGAGTTATTTCTCCATGCCACGCAAGGATTCTAATTGTAGATTCTCTTCCTTCAGTGCTTCGAGTTGAGCATTACGGATTTAGTCTGGTATTCCATTATGAATAGTGAGTTGTAGTGCCCGAACTCGTCTGGGTTTGGTTTCATTTTGGCTTAGGGCATCAGCTACTACGTTAGCCTTGCTCGGATGATATTTGATTGCACAATCATAATCATTCAAGAGTTCGATCCAGCGACGATGTTGCATGTTCAACTCTTTCTGTTCAAAGATGTGCTGAAGACTCTTGTGATCGGTGTAAATGGTGCATTTGATACCGTACAAGTAATGTCTCCAGATTTTCAGTGCGAACACCATGGATCCTAACTCCAAGTCGTGAGTCGTGTAGTTCTTCTCATGGATTTTCAGCTGACGGGAAGCGTATGCGATAACTTTATCGCGTTGCATTAACACATAACCGAGACCCTGAATGGAAGTATCGCAATACACTATGAAGTCATATGTTCCCTCTAGAAGAGATAGGATGGGTGCGCTATAGAGTTTCTGTTTGAGCAGCTGGAATGCTGATTCCTGGGTGTCGCCCCATTTATACACATTACCTTTATGAGTTAGGGAGGTGAGGGGTTGAGCAATCTTTGAAAATCCCTCGATGAATCGACGGTATTAGCCAACCAAACCTAGGAATTGACGCACCTCTGTTGGAGTCGTTGGTGCTGCCCAATTCTTGATGGTTTCTACTTTAGTTGGATCGACATGTATTCCCTTCTCGTTGACTACATGTGCTAAGAATTGAACTTCGCGAATCCAAAAATCGCATTTGGAAAATTTGGCATATAATTGCTCTTGCTTCAGCAGTTCAAGAATCAGACGCAGGTGCTTTTCATGTTCTTCTAGACTCTTGGAGTAGATGAGGATTTCGTCAATGAAAACGATGACAAACTGATCGAGGTAGGGTTTACATTCTCTGTTCATGAGGTCCATGAATACCGCGGGTGCGTTGGTTAATCTGAATGGCATAACCAAAAACTCGTAATGGCCGTACCGGGTTCTGAATGCGATTTTAGATATGTTTTCATCTCAAACTCTCAGTTGATGATAACCTATCTAAGATCGATTTTCGAATAAAAGCTTGACCCTTGAAGTTGTTCAAACAGATCATCGATCTGAGGAAGTGGATAACGGTTCATGACAGTTACTTTGTTCAGCTCACGGTAATCTATACACATACGAAAAGTCCCATCTTTCTTCTTGACTAATACTGGGGCTCCCCATGGCGATGAGCTAGGTCGGATGAAACCCGTATCCAACAACTCTTGCAGTTACGTGGATAACTCTTGCAATTCAGTTGGTGCAAGTCTATATGGTGCTCGAGAAATAGGCGTTGCTCCGGGTGTTAGGTCAATTTGAAATTCGACCTGACGGTGAGGTGGAAGACCTGGCAAATCTTCCGAAAATACTTTCGGAAAGTCACGACTGATAGGAATGTCATATATCTTCTTCATTTCGGAAGGTTGTTTGGTGACAAGGGCTAGGATAGCGGCATAACCTTTACGCAAACACTTCTGCGCTTTCATGAAAGATATGATGCCTACGACCGCACCACTCTTTTCGCCTTGGACAGAAATGTCACACCCCCAAATTTCAACTAACGGAGTTTTACCGTTTGGAAGGTGACACACCAGGATCTCAGCCATTAGTTACATCAAACGACACTATATGGGACATGAAATGTCATAACATAAAAGTTCAGAGTTAATGCGGAAGCGTAAACGTTGATATAAAATTTAAAGTAGTTACACGCAACAAGCGTCAATCAATATAATTAAGTAAACTGTTTATCATGTTTGAAATGAATGAAATGACAGTAGGACTCCATGCATGTCCTAATTGTTCAACATGTGCCATAGCTTAGCGTCCTGAGAAAACATGTAAGAAAAGTGTCAACACAAGGTTGGTGAGTTCACAGGTTTCAGTATAGTAATAAAGCGTTTACCAGATTAATGTACAATCAACATATATATACCAATGAGTAGCTAACCCATGTTCATGTTTGCTATTACGCTCGCAACCGTAAACTGACTGTTTGTATTGCCTCCCACCAGGTCTATCAACCACGGGGCACGTTTAGGTCAATATTGCACCCGTTCGATATCCAATCGAGTTAGCGCGACTAACGCGGGTGAGGTTTGTCAAACCCAGTAGTACTACCCAACATACCTCGCTATATTCATATTTAAACGGTTCGATGTGAGGACTTTCATGATAGAGTTTACGCATAGTCATAACAATTGATATAAAATGAAGTACATAAATCAAAAGAGTTTGTATCATGTTTTCTCCCCCAGTTTAAAAGCAGTAAAAAGGGGCCGTGAAACTCACCTGCGTTGCGTAGTAGGTAGTATCACACAAGTATGAGATTTTGAAATCTCAAGTGTTAGCCTGCACGACTTACGTATGCCCTAGAATTATACACATAATAGTTAGGGATACAATAGGAATATGTGACGACAATACGGGAGATTGAACGTCCTAAAGTAACGCTCTAATAATTAAGAGTAGACGGGCGTGTCCACGGAGTTAGGAATTACTTTACGCGACGAATGACAAAAATAATAATAAATATAATCGGGTAAATAATATAACTAATTATATTATTATTTAGTCTCAATCGATACACGATGTGATAAAATGATTCGAAATAATATAAATATATATTATTTAATAATACGGTCACGATTTGAAAATAATATAAACATATTATTTTATACGAAGTTACGGTTTGAAAATAATATAAACCTATTATTTTTATTTGATAATAACAGTAATATTTTATTCATAAAAGTGGGAATAATATAAAAATATGTTACTAATCCAAACCCGAGCCAACTAGTTGTTTCCTGGGCAAAAACACATTTATATAATAATATAATATTATAGGGTTTGATTTTTATTAATTAAATATTGGCAGAAAAATGTTTAAAAATAATTGTGGGAGCCCGGTCTCGAACCCGGGTCTCTCCCACACACACACACTGCTCTAACCATTACGCCCGCTAGGGTCATCGCGTCCATACCCGGTTTTAAAAGCTTTTAATCTAAAAGTTCCTTGTGTTATTCCCCTTTACACGAAACCGGACCAAGATCCACCCCAAAACCAACGAATTCGTTTTCGATTGAAGCAAAAGACATAGGGGTTTTGATAATCGGGGTAATTCGAACCTATGGGTTCGTTTAATTGCAAAAACAACATCTCTAGGGTCGTTTAATTACCGAATAAGGATTCAAAACCCTAGTTTTTGAATTCAAGTTCGAATTGAGAAATTTAGATGATAGAACATGTTGAAACCATAGGGCTTTTGATTAAACTATGTTTGCGAACATGATGGCCTCAATTAATTGGATTAAAACAGGTTCTAAGACAGTGACCGATTAACTCGTCCCCATATGAACCCTATGTTACGGGTCATGATCAATTCGATAAAGCAAGCCTCTAAAAGCATAGGGCTTTTGATCTAGACATCGATACGAGTCTGTGATCGTGATCAATTTCAGAATTAATTATCGAATTGATACATTTCGATTAAATCCGAAAGCATATGAACCCTAGAATTGGTTTATGAAGAATTCGATGGTGCAAGCCCTGATAATGATAGGGCTTTCAATCTAGATGAATAAACGAAACTATAGGTATTAGTGATTACCAGATTGGATGTCGAATTGATGATATTCGACTAAAACGAATGCCGACGGCGACGGCTTCGGTTCTCGACGACCACTGCAGCGATTCCGGCCAAAATGATGCGTGGGATTGCTTCTGAGTTGCTTGACTGAGGTGTGCAGGTGGTCAATTGGAAAGATCGCTATCGAATTTGAGGTATACGCGACCATGACCGAAGGTTACGAATTTAACATCCAATAATGGGATTAATTGTGCGTAATAATGATGTTAATTGATTCAATTATGAATGTTTATGACCTCAACGTGCATTTCAGTTACAAATTTGGATCGGTAACAGCTATAACCCGCGAATTTGGATCGAAGGGGTTACGGGTTTGACTTTTAGAAGGCAACAGAAGCAAAATTGGTTCGTTTTGACTTTGGGAAGTCAATTGATTGGGTTTTAAGACTTGGCAGATTCAGTCCCTGAAGTTTAAGGTACAAAACTGACATGAATAGTCCCTGAGGTTAAATTTAACTGGATTTAGTTAACGAGGTTACATTTCAGTTAGGATATTTAACGGAATTATTAACGGATTTAATTTGAAAATTTTGGGTTGTCACATCATCCCCTAGTTGAAAGAATTTTCTTCCCGAAAATTAAATCATAATAATAATAAAAAATTCCCGGGATATCACATCATCCCCTAGTTGAAAGAATTTTCGTCCCGAAAATTAGAATAGTACCTTAAGAGTTTGAAGTGGATTGCTTGAACAGATGTGGATACTTGCGTATCATATGATCCTCGCTTTCCCACGTGAATTCCGGTCCGCGTTTCGAGTTCCAACGAACTCTGACAATAGGGATTTTACTGCGTTTCAGCGTTTTGATTTCCCTATCCATGATTTCCACCGGTTCTTCAACGAACCGCAGTTGTTCATCGATGTGTAGTTCCTCAAGAGGAACAGCGAGTGTTTCGTCTGCTAGACATTTCTTCAAGTTCGAGACATGAAAGACATCGTGTACACCACTAGGTCCTTCAGGTAGGTCCAGTTGATAAGCTACTGGGCCAATTCTCTTCACTATTTTGAATGGTCCAACATAACGAGGATTCAGTTTGCCACATTTCCCGAAGTGAATTACACCTTTCCAAGGTGAGACTTTGAGTAGAACCATGTCACCTACTTGAAATTCTAACTGTTTACGACGCTTATTTGCGTTGCTCTTTTGACGATCACGAGCTGCCGCCATACGGTTTCGGATTTGTGCAATCTTTTCAGAAGTTTTGAAAACAAGTTCAGGACCTGTGAGTTGGCAATCTCCAACCTCGGTCCAACAAATGGGAGAACGGCATTTCCGTCCATACAGTGCTTCAAATGGAGCTGCCTTGATGCTAGTGTGATAGTTGTTGTTGTAGGAGAACTCCACCAACGGTAGGTGAGACTCCCAAGTGTTACCGAAATCAATCACACAGGCTCGTAGCATGCCCTCCAGAGTTTGGATTGTACGTTCCGTTTGGCCATCAGTTTGAGGATGGTATGCTGTGCTCATATCTAGACGCGTGCCTAAAGCTTTATGCAATGACTGCCAGAAACGAGAAGTGAATCGTGCATCACGATCTAAAATGATAGAGATTGGAACCCCGTGCCGAGAGACTATTTCTTTCAGGTAAGTACGAGTAAGTTTATCCATTTTGTCGGTTGCTTTCATTGCCAAGAAGTGAGCGGATATAGTCATACGATCGACGATCACCCAGATGGTGTCGCATCCGCTAGGAGTTCGGGGTAGTTTGGTTATGAGGTCCATAGGAATTTGTTCCCATTTCCACATTGGGATCTCTGGTTGTTGAAGTAGACCAGAAGGATTTTGGTATTCCACTTTGACCTTTGCGCAAGTCAGGCACATGCTCACATAGGTGGCTATATCAGCCTTCATCTTTGGCCACCAATATAGCACCTTTAGGTCGTGGTACACCTTGCCGGAACCTGGATGAATAGAGTATCAAGATTTATGAGCTTCATCCATAACTAGTCCTCTTAAGTTCCTATACACTGGAACCCATATTCGCTCTGCAAGGTAGCGAGTGCCATCTGATTTGATTACCAGTTGTCCTTCCATACCGCGTGTAGCTTCTAACGGTAGGTTTTCCTCTTTAAGAGCTTCGAGTTGAGCACTTCGGATTTTGGTCAGGTAATCCGGGGTAAATAGTAAGTTGTAATACTCGAACTCGTTTAGGTTCGGTGTCCTTATGGCTTAGGGCACCGGCTACTACGTTAGCCTTGCCCGGATGATACTTGATAGCACAATCATGGTTGTTCAAAGGTTTGATCCAACGGCGTTGTCGGATGCTCAACTCCTTCTGTTCGAATATGCGTTGAAGACTCTTGTGATCGGTGTAAATCGTGCACTTGGTATCGTCCAAGTAATGTCTATAGATTTTCAAAGCAAACACTACATCTCCCAATTCTAGGTCATGGGTAGTGTAGTTTTTCTCATAAGCTTTCAATTGACGGGAAGCGTATACGATAACCTTTTCGCGTTGCATCAACACACAACCAAGACCTTGAATAGAGGCATCGTAATACCCTACGAAGTTATTCGTTCCTTCGGGAAGGTATAGGATAGGTGCACTACAAAGTTTCTGTTTCAACAGTTAGAATGCGGAATCCTGAGTTTCGCTCCAAATATAGGGTTTACCCCTTTTAAGTTAGAGTAGTGAGAGGTTGAGTAATCTTTTAAGATTCCCTCCATGGATTGACGGTAGCGGCCAACCAATCGTAGAAATTGTCGCACCTATGTTGGAGTCATCGGTGCTGTCTGATTCTTGATGGCTTCTACTTTAGATGGATCGACATGTATTCCTTTCTTGTTGACTACATGTCCTAGAAGTTGAATCTTCGCGAATCCAGAATTCGCACTTTGAGAATTTGGCATACAATTGCTTTTGTTTCAGCAATCCAAGGATTGAGCGTAGGTGCTCCTCATGTCCTTCCTTGTTCTTAGAATAGATGAGGATGTCATCAATGAAAACGATGACGAACTGATCGAGGTAGGGTTTACACACGCGGTTTATAAGGTCCATGAACACCGCGGGTGCGTTGTTCAGTCCGAAAGGCATGACCATAAACTCGTAATGGTCGTACCTAGTCCTGAATGCAGTCTTTGAGATATCTTCTTCTCGGACTCTCAACTGATGGTAACCGGACCTAAGATCTATTTTGGAATAGAATCTTGACCCTTGGAGTCGATCAAAGAGGTCATCTATGCGAGGTAAAAGGTAACGGTTCTATATAGTTACTTTGTTCAGCTTACGTTGATTGATGCACATGCGGCAAGTCCCGTTTTTCTTCTTGACGAACAGGACTAGAGCTCCCCATGGTGATGAGCTCGGTCGAATGAAACCTTTATCTAACAACTCTTGCAGTTGTGTAGATAGCTCTTGCAATTCACTGGGTGCAAGTCTACAGGGTGCCCGAGCAATAGGCGCCACTCCGGGTGCTAGATCAATTTGGAATTTGACTTGATGATGCGGTGGAAGACCTGGTAGATCTTCGGGAAATACCTCTGGATAATCATGAACGATCGGGATGTCGTCAATCTTCTTCTCCTCAGGTGGCTGCTCGACGACGAGAACCAAAATGGCAGTATGAACTTTTCGAAGACATTTCTGTGTTTTCATGAAGGATATGATGCCAACGACTGCACCACTCTCTTTTTCCTTGGACAGAAAGGATTTCCCCTCTAAGGAGAGGAAGGCAAACGTTTTTGTCACAACAGATGGCCTCAGGTTGGTTCTTGGATAACCAATTCATACCGACAATAAGGTCGAAACTGCCAAGTGTAACTGGCAGACGGTCAATGTCAAGTTTATTACTAACCAATGCTAGTTTACATCTGCAAGAGTGCGAGTTGTTTCGATTTTTTGAGTAACAGCCCAAGCAAACCGTACCAAGATATTGTCCACTTTGCCCCCGATGGGTTGCCCATCCAGGAACTCGCGGTTTTGTTTTTACCCGACGAGTTGCTCGCCCAGGCAAAACGCGTCTCAATAGAGAAGGTATCCACCTCCTAATAAGGAACGTATTGTTCTCCCCCTCAACCGATGCGGTATATTACAGTCTGCTATCTCAATAGTATACTTGGCTTTCAATAGAGTTAGAGCACTACACACTAATATGGAATTTGTGAGATCGCGCTGAGACTTCTAGTGCGACCCGCGCTTATAAAGCAAGTGTCAGTCAACGCATAGGCTAAGGAAAGAGGTTCACATGTAGGAAAGAAAAGTATAATGAGATATAGATTCCAGTAGCATAAGAGATAGGATGTATGTTTGAGTAATTGCGTTCAACAGATGGTTGGTTAGGTTAAATCTTCGTTTCCTAATGTTATTGGATCAACGGGATCATTTCGTGAAGAAAGAAATCCGTTTACAGGATTGAATATGCTGTAGTAAAATTCGGAGTTAGACTAAGGATTAGTCACAGGATAAGGTAACAAGTTCAAATGGGATCTATTGTTGGAGTGTAAGGAATAACGTATTAGCATAGAAAGAATTCCTCAAATTCTGTGTACATAGTTGGAGTCGGTGGTTTTACTCTGAGGTCCTACTAGAGTTTCACTCTAAGTGGTTCCATTGATTAAGTTGGAATGAGAGTCGTAAGATCACTAAGGCTCTTACATGAGTGAAAATAATGTTGATGGTTTCCATTGATAATAGCTCAGTGTGTCTGTAAATATCTTCAACCTGATAGTCGCGTCTATCAATTGTTGAACAGGTTTAACGATACCAACTAGTCGTTGAGTGGGTTATGAGAGTCTCTACAGATAGTGGAAACTTAAGTCTGTGAATCACTGATTAGGACCATTATCCACACACTAGACTTACATGCACCTCAAATTACTATTACGTGTGCACCCGTAATGATAATTTGCTTTGCATGCTCACCCTAGTTCTCCCTGTCCTGTGTCAAACTGTCCTTTAGTTTGTATTGCCGAGTACAGAGTGTTGTCAGAGATGATAAGTCATCGAGAAGCTTAGTCATCAACCATAAGTTGATCAACTAGGACTCATATCGGGATGAGTAGTCGAGGTTGGTTTGGTCCGAGTATTCACTCGAGTGAAACACAATACAGGAGTCCAATCCAGCGGATTGTAAATGAGAACATGTAACAAACATGTACATGAAATGCGACTTTTAAAAATGAAACTGATTTCCTGAATACCAGTTACAGAAAGCAGCAAGGTAGCTGTCCTTTCAACTTAGTCAAGATAGGGTTTGAGTATGCATTGAGCAATGCGTTCTCAGATTTGTGGTCAATCTATTCTCAATAGAATATCGAACAAAGATGCGAGCCCACGGCTCGGGAAAGTGTTGACATCTACGTGTCAATGGATTCTACAATGATATGTGCAACAGTCTGCCTTCACACGGCGTATCGTTGCTACCGGTTACGGTAGGGACTCGCCTCCGACGATCCCAATTCCCAAGGAGATACGCGTTAGTGCTGAGTGTCGTCCATAACATGGACCTGAGAAAGCCCACCATACCCAACGGGTGATGGTGATGTAAGTGACTCCTCCGAAGGCTCCGTCTCGCTGCCCTCGAACGGGAGTGGATGGTGTTTCGGTGATTCCCCGAGTGTCGCCACTGGGAATGATGATACAATGCAAACGATGTGTCCCTTGCCAACTGAGGGTGATACGGATGGTGTTACATGCCTGCACTGCAATGTATGTATAGGTGCTATATGTATCAGGTATGAGTGTCTGTGCCGTGTAACTAATGTGTGAGGTTATAGTCTAGTATGCAATCCTAGTTCTCTATAACCAAGGCCTCTGATACCAATCTGTCACACCCCCAAATTTCAACTAACGGAGTTTTACCGTTTGGAAGGTGACACACCAGGATCTCAGCCATTAGTTACATCAAACGACACTATATGGGACTTGAAATGTCATATCATAAAAGTTCAGAGTTAATGCGGAAGCGTAAACGTTGATATAAAATTTAAAGTAGTTACACGCAACAAGCGTCAATCAATATAATTAAGTAAACTGTTTATCATGTTTGAAATGAATGAAATGACAGTAGGACTCCATGCATGTCCTAATTGTGCAACATGTGCCATAGCTTAGCGTCCTGAGAAAACATGTAAGAAAAGTGTCAACACAAGGTTGGTGAGTTCACAGGTTTCAGTATAGTAATAAAGCGTTTACCAGATTAATGTACAATCAACATATATATACCAATGAGTAGCTAACCCATGTTCATGTTTGCTATTACGCTCGCAACCGTAAACTGACTGTTTGTATTGCCTCCCACCAGGTCTATCAACCACGGGGCACGTTTAGGTCAATATTGCACCCGTTCGATATCCAATCGAGTTAGCGCGACTAACGCGGGTGAGGTTTGTCAAACCCAGTAGTACTACCCAACATACCTCGCTATATTCATATTTAAACGGTTCGATGTGAGGACTTTCATGATAGAGTTTACGCATAGTCATAACAATTGATATAAAATGAAGTACATAAATCAAAAGAGTTTGTATCATGTTTTCTCCCCCAGTTTAAAAGCAGTAAAAAGGGGCCGTGAAACTCACCTGCGTTGCGTAGTAGGTAGTATCACACAAGTATGAGATTTTGAAATCTCAAGTGTTAGCCTGCACGACTTACGTATGCCCTAGAATTATACACATAATAGTTAGGGATACAATAGGAATATGTGACGACAATACGGGAGATTGAACGTCCTAAAGTAACGCTCTAATAATTAAGAGTAGACGGGCGTGTCCACGGAGTTAGTAATTACTTTACGCGACGAATGACAAAAATAATAATAATTATAATCGGGTAAATAATATAACTAATTATATTATTATTTAGTCTCAATCGATACACGATGTGATAAAATGATTCGAAATAATATATATATATTATTTAATAATACGGTCACGGTTTGAAAATAATATAAACATATTATTTTATACGAAGTTACGGTTTGAAAATAATATAAACCTATTATTTTTATTTGATAATAACAGTGATATTTTATTCATAAAAGTGGGAATAATATAAAAATAGGTTACTAATCCAAACCCGAGCCAACTGGTTGTTTCCCGGGCAAAAACACATTTATATAATAATATAATATTATAGGGTTTGATTTTTATTAATTAAATATTGGCTGAAAAATGTTTAAAAATAATTGTGGGAGCCCGGTCTCGAACCCGGGTCTCTCCCACACACACACTGCTCTAACCATTACGCCCGCTAGGGTCATCGCGTCCATACCCGGTTTTAAAAGCTTTTAATCTAAAAGTTCCTTGTGTTATTTCCCTTTACACGAAACCGGACCAAGATCCACCCCAAAACCAACGAATTCGTTTTCGATTGAAGCAAAAGACATAGGGGTTTTGATAATCGGGGTAATTCGAACCTATGGGTTCGTTTAATTGCAAAAACAACATCTCTAGGGTCGTTTAATTACCGAATAAGGATTCAAAACCCTAGTTTTTGAATTCAAGTTCGAATTGAGAAATTTAGATGATAGAACATGTTGAAACCATAGGGCTTTTGATTAAACTGTGTTTGCGAACATGCTGGCCTCAATTAATTGGATTAAAACAGGTTCTAAGACAGTGACCGATTAACTCGTCCCCATATGAACCCTAGGTTACGGGTCATGATCAATTCGATAAAGCAAGCCTCTAAAAGCATAGGGCTTTTGATCTAGACATCGATACGAGTCTGTGATCGTGATCAATTTCAGAATTAATTATCGAATTGATACATTTCGATTAAATCCGAAAGCATATGAACCCTAGAATTGGTTTATGAAGAATTCGATGGTGCAAGCCCTGATAATGATAGGGCTTTCAATCTAGATGAATAAACGAAACTATAGGTATTAGTGATTACCAGATTGGATGTCGAATTGATGATATTCGACTAAAACGAATGCCGACGGTGACGGCTTCGGTTCTCGGCGACCACTGCAGCGATTCCGGCCAAAATGATTTGTGGGATTGCTTCTGAGTTGCTTGACTGAGGTGTGCAGGTGGTCAATTGGAAAGATTGCTATCGAATTTGAGGTATACGCGACCATGACCGAAGGTTACGAATTTAACATCCAATAATGGGATTAATTGTGCGTAATAATGATGTTAATTGTTTCAATTATGAATGTTTATGACCTCAACGTGCATTTCGGTTACAGATTTGGATCGGTAACAGCTATAACGCGCGAATTTGGATCGAAGGGGTTACGGGTTTGACTTTTAGAAGTCAACAGAAGCAAAATTGGTTGGTTTTGACTTTGGGAAGTCAATTGATTGGGTTTTAAGACTTGGCAGATTCAGTCCCTGAAGTTTAAGGTACAAAACTGACAGGAATAGTCCCTGAGGTTAAATTTAACTCGATTTAGTTAACGAGGTTACGTTTCAGTTAGGATATTTAACGGAATTATTAACGGATTTAATTTAAAATTCCGGGTTGTCACAAGAAAGGATTTCTCCACTAGGGAGAGGAAGACGAACGACTCTATCACAGTAGATGATCTCGGCTTGGTTTTTAGATAACCAGTCCATACCGACAATTATGTCAAAACTGCCAAGTGTAACTGGCATGAGATCAATATCGAGTTTGTGCCTAGACAGTCCTAGATTACATCCCTTGAGGATGTGGGTTGTCTCAATTATCTTACCATCCACTATTTCTATGGTGTACGTGGGTTCTAATAGGGTTGGGGTTGCTTCTAACAGATTACTAAAATTATTAGATATGAAGCTCCTATCAGCACCAGTATCAAAAAAGGACAGAAGCAAAATGATCGTTTCGAAGAAACTTATTGGTAACCACGTTCTGATCATTTCTTGCTTCCCCCGAACCAATCACTAAGGCTCGACCCTTCGTACCATTTCTGTTGTTACTGCCATTATTGCCCTGGTTGTTGTTACCGTTGCCATTCCATTTCCATTCCCATTCTTCTTCAACTGAGGACAGTTTCTCTTGAAATGTCCTTCCTTTACACACTCAAAGTAGCCTTTGGGTGCTTCAATAGGTGGTGTTTGTTTAGTTTGAAACTCTCATTTACAGTCTTTGGCCGAATGTCCCATCTTACCACACCGCTGGTAGCGGTACTTGTCACACGGTCCGTTATGGTGAAAATTGCATTTGTTGCATTTTGGGTACTTTCCAGCATATGTACCCTGGTTTTGATGAGATAGGGTGGACTGAGTAGGGTTCTTAGCAGGTTCATACTTGTGCTGCTGCTGCTGCGGTGGTGGGTTGAACTATAAGGATTTAGAGTGGGTGCTGTCAAACTTTCGCTTGTTGTCAGCAATCTTTGAAACCGCACCTCTTAGGGGTAGGGTTCCCTGAGCTATTGCCTGATCAGTTAACTTGTGAGCCAGCTTGATAGTCTGCTGGATAGTGGTAGAGTTGGAAGATGTCACCATACTCTGAATCTGAGGGACTAGACCCTTGATGTACTTTTCAATCCTTTTGTACGCTGGTGTCACCATTTGAGGACATAAGATTGCCAACTCGTGCGAACGAGTGGTGTAAGCTTCAATTTCTGAACCTTCCATCTTGAGGTTCCAGAATTCACCCTCCAGTTTCTGCACCTCGTCACAGGGGCAGTACTCTTCTCGCAACATAGTCTTAAACTATTCCCATGGCAATGAATTTGCCATCTCTAGGGTCAACATCTGCACCTGGGAGTTCCACCACGTAAGGGTCGGACCCTCAAGTGTACCAGATTCGTATTTAACTCGGTTGATATGTGGACAGTTGCACATCGCAAAGACGGATTCAGTCTTTTCCATCCAGCGAAGCAGACCAACTGCTCCTTCAGCACCACTGAATGTGTGTGGCTTACAGTCCATAAAGGTCTTGAATGTGCAAGCCTGGGGTTAACATGTTGACTTGGATTGAAAACATAGATACAGTTTAAGAATACAAGATTCAGAAATGAGTTTAGAATAAGTGCTGACTCACTAGAGTCGATAGACCTGCCGCACTGGCAACCTCAAGTTGTGCCTCTAACTCCTCAATCCTCATATGAATTGCTACAAGACCAAACTCTAACACATTCACTCGGATCTGTAGTTCCTTGAATGCTGCCACCAGATTGTCATGCACCGCATCAGTCTTGCCTAGATCTTCAGTCAGCTTCTCTAGCTTCTGATCAGCTTGACTTCCTCGCTGCAACAATCTGGTAATCTCGCCCGCAGCATCGCGCATGTTCCCTATCTTTCGGCCCATCTTTACCACAAAGGCAACAAAAGCCTGCTCTAGCGGGTACTGCAGGGGTGGTAGGACCTGCTCCTGGCGAACCCAGCTCCTAATCATGTCAGGATACCAGTGCCAGTCATGCGTGTTATCCCTAATATGCACAGTTAAGGGCTCTCCGTACACCAGAGTGTTAGCAATAGGTTTCAGTCGGCTTCTCTTGGGTTCGGGTGATGGTACAGTAGGAACAGCAGGTTCCTTGCCAGCTAGGGATGTAGGTGATATAGGTGATGTAGACATTTCCTGTAATGTATAAGTGTCGTGTATGAGTGTCTTTGTTGTGTAACTAATGCAATGTGTCTGGTTATAGTCTAAATCTACTACTAATGTAAACCTAGTTCACTAAAACCAGTGTCTCTGATACCAATCTGTCACATCCTCAAAATCCACCTGCGGGGTTTTACCGCGAGGCTTGTGACAAAACAGGATCATTTTCATTAGTTATACTGAACGACCTCTATATGAGTTTAAAAATACCATTGTTGCTCATAGTCACAAGACAACATCATTAAGTTTGAAAATGTTCGGAAGCGTAAATAAAATCCAAGGGCAAGAATAACCAAATACGCAAAACAACGTGCCCAAAACCAAAGTAAATAAAGTATGAAAACTTGTTTCAAGATGTTTATGAAAAACCATGCACTGCAATGCATCTTAGTCCGGAGTGTTTACCTTAGCGACCTGAGAAAGACATGCTTAAAGTGTCAACACAATGGTTGGTGACTTCACAGGTTTGTAAGTAAATAAATGTTCAATGTTAGCCAGATATTGTAATTAATGTATATCAATAGATAGCTAGTCTATGTCATGCTACTACAAGTGTTTCGCAACCGAAGCTGACGGTTTGGTTTGTTTGTTTGCCTTCCGTCATGTCTACCAAAACAATGGCGATGTGTTTAGGTTAATATTACACTCATTCGACCTTGAGTCGAGTTAAAGCGACTAACGCGGACTAACGCTATGTTCCAATACTAACGGTTCGAGATGTAAGGACTTTCATGGTGTGTTTGCACTATAGTACGCAAGTAATATAACAGTAATACAAGATCCAAAATGTTTGTATGTATGCTTTCTCCCCCAAAAAGGAAAGTAAGTAAAAGAGAGGGGCCGTGAAACTCACCTTAGAGTATGTGCTAGAGTGATAGGTGAAAAGACAGGTGATCCGCTAACGGCTACCTATATTTCATAAGTCTATGAGTGTGTGTTCGTGTTGGTTCGTAGGACCCGTTGCATCCAAACAATCCCATTGTTTATGTCTTTTGAAAAGAGTTACAAGTTTGACTCAAGTTTGACTAAGTTTGACCCGACGACCCGTTGGTGACTCAATATATGGATTAGTGTTTGATTAGCATAATACTAACATATTATACACCTAAGATCATGCAGGTAACACGTAACAACAAATCCTTATTTTTCTAGTATGCTAGCATAGTTTCCAAAGTTAGAAAGTTTCCATATTTAGAAAGTTTCCATAATTAAAAAGTTTCCATAAATAGCAAGTTTTCATAAATAGCAAGTTTCCATAAATAGTAAGTTTCCATAAATAGTAAGTTTCCATAAATAGCATGTATGTTCGAGACTCGTGTTTCCTGGAAACTATCTGTAAGGCCCCAAACCCGGGAGGCCTCACTTGTTGGATTTACTCATTCACAAACAGTTCTTAAACTTGAATATCAAAATAACGTAGCGGAAAATTTCATTAAAACATAATCATAACATTGTTCAACATGCGGAAGCGTAACATAGTCTAATACATAAACATAACATAAGCTAATTATAACGGGATGCTAGTCTTCATATCATCCGGGTTACTCATCAAGCCGCTCAACATCACCGTTCATCATCATAACCTGCCTTAACCTGAATGTGCATACTAAAAAGTCAGCTACGCTGGTGAGTTCTAGCTTTATATAAAATCTTAACATAAACATTTTTGCCAAAAACATAACATTCATTCATTTAATAAAAGCGTACATAAAAACATGCAATAACTTAACATCTTTAAAACCTCGTAATCATATCATCATAACATAAGTCAACATGAACCAAATCTGCGCCTTCTCGTAACCGTCAATTCCATACATCGCATACCAGCGAATGAACTTAAGGCTCGTTACCTCTAAGTCTTTCGTCACCCAGGTCTCCTAAGGCTCGTTACCTCTAGGTGGACCAAACATATGTCTCCTAAGGCTCGTTACCTCTAGGTAGACAGAACATACCTTAGGTACTATTTCCCCGCAAGGAATAGTACCTTCCATCGGGATCCCGGTAATCCCATGGGTGACCGTCGGCACCCCATCCTCAACCAGTTGTACAACCGTTAGCCAGCCACAAAGGCCCCCCGTAAGGGTAAGGTCAATACATACATACATACATACCTTAGTTCCTGTAGGAACTCGTGGTAGATTCGTTCATTTGTGACTTTCATAAAACCTTTACCTCATCTTAGTTAAAGCATTCATACGTTTTATTAAACAAAACATCATTTCATTCGTAAACCCTTCGTAAACTTCATTCGGCAAAACATTTCATAAACATCATCCTTCGTAAACATCATTTCATAAGCGTCATTTCGTAAACATCGTTTCGTAAAACATCATTTTGTATGTATGCACACCAGCCCAAAAACATTAATTAAAACATTTAAAGAAGGGCTTCTAGAACTCACCTGATAAGCTAATCTGGTTTGTCCTAAACAAAGGTCCAACAACGTCACTTTCGATCTGAATTGATTAGTTAAATACAAATCAGACCTAATCCTGAATCTAACGGTTTACTCGTTCTGTTTTAGGCGAACATACTGACTTCACTGACCAGCTATATATACCCATAGACATGATGCCTACACACTTAGCAAGTGCGCATGGTCTTGTTCTTGCGTACTTAATAAGTACGCTTTGCTTCTTGCGTACTTGATAAGTACGCGGACCTGCTTGCGGACAGCCTTCTTCCCCGCAAAAACCCTAACTTTTTTGCATGCAAATCCGACCTCGTCAAGATCTGAACTTTTTACGTTCAAAACGTTTGCTTTTCATTCTAGATGCTAAATCTATGTTTATATTCAAGTTTCATATGTAAAAATGTCATCTTTTTATCCAAAACCCGAATACCCATAAAATGAACAAAAACTCAGGCCTAGATCAGATCGTTACCTGTATCAAGCTTCTGATTCGGAGGTTTTGCTCAGTAACACACTTCTTCAATCTCAGGTCGATCCGCCAACTATCTCCCTCTAAGGTTTCTCTCTCTACAACTTGCAAATGTGAGATTATGGAGTGTGTTGGCTATTCAAAGGGAGGAGACTCCTTCCCTTAAGTTCGCCGGCCCATCCGGCCCGGCCCGTCACGCCTCGTTCATTTATTACGTTTGTCTCGCGTTTAACCCGTTATTTTAATCGTCGTTTTATTTTTGGGATGTTACACTATCGTTACTAATATGCTCATAATATTAATCTAACACGTCCTAGATCCTCGTATCACGTAACATACGCCTAGAACTTAACATGTTGATCACATTTCAAATTAGGGTTTCCTTTTATAGTAAGCTAAGAATAGCATGCATGATTTCTAAGATTTAACATGTTACAACATGTATTATGTCCTATCTAGCACATAACAATCATCATATACTAACATGCATGTCCGAATCGTATGTTATTAACATTCTTGACAATTAAAGTTTCCTCTTTTAGAAAGTTTACAAAACTGAGCTAGGTTTTCAAAATCTAATTTCACAATTCACATTAACATGCATCAACTAGCATATAAACATTATCATATCACCCTAATCATGTCTAACATGCAATATAGAAAACCAATAAAGTCTCCTTATATAGTAACCCTCAGTTTTATGCATCTAAGGTTTCACCAAAACATCAAAACTAACCAAAATCATAACAAGACTCGATTTAATTAACAAGGTTTGCATCTTTATTGAATGGATCCTTGTTTGGATGAAACTAGGGTTTCAAGAACCCTGATTTTTGATATATATATATATATATATATATATATATATATATATAACGAATGAAAAACCTTACTTGATCCGTTAGAAACGAAGATTAGTACTTGGATTGCTTGAATACACCAACAATGCAAGAAGGGGAGTGATTTGAGAATGGTTTGATGACGGAGAAAGGATTTACAATTTCAAAGATGAGTGGGGGCTGAATTTTTTGAAAATAATGTAAGGGATGGGGTTTAGGGTTTTAAAATCTCTTAAATACACACTTCATGGGCCCCTCAATGGATTAAAATTTAGTTTAGGAAGCCGTGGACTCATTTAAAAGGATTTATAATGCATTTCATTAATCTAACTAAATAAAATTGTTTCTAATAAATATTTTTATAAATATTGCTAAAGCAGTAAAAGTCACAACAGTACGCGTAAACGTACGCGATTTCACGAAAATTCACAAATTAAGCATAGAATCACATAACACGTAAATTCACATAAATTATATTAAATATAAATTATAATTGTTCGAAATATTATTCTTGATTAATCACCAACGTTCGGGGACAGACTCGTGCGATTCAGTAATTCTCTGAATTACCGTTACGTGAGTGTTTGTGTGAAAACAAACACACTTAATTAAACATAATCAAGTGTAATGCATGGATGAATGTTTGAGATAACTGAGTTTGTGTTAACGGAGTTAACCTAAAAATGTCGGGTGTCACATCGAGGGTGGCGGCGGCGGTGGTCGGGAGCGGCGTTTGGCGGGTGGTGACGGCGGTTGTCGGTGATGCTTCGTCGGTTGTTTTTTGGCAACAACTAACCACCACACCACTGACTGTAATCGATCGGACCGTTTGGCTGTGATAGACTCAAATGGTTAATTGATGCTTCGTCGGTTGTTTTCTCTAAGGTTCTCGGCAGTGATGTGTCACCGGAGATGATGCCGGCGATGATGTCAAAGATGATGACGGAGGTGTAACATCCCTAAATTAATAAACGTAAATAAAAGGAAATAAAGATTGGGACTAAAATCGCGAGGTGAAAGAGAAGCATACGGGTTTGGCCCATAGGCCGAGAACAGGAGGGAAAGCCTTCATAGCAGCACCCTCACCTCAGCCTCTCCCTCATTCTCATCATTCACAAACCTAGAGAGAGAAAAAACAAGTTAGAGAGAGAAAGCTCGGGATCAAGCTCAAACCTCGAAAATTGTTGCTACACACCCCTGTAGCGTCTATAAACAAAGAGGAAACAAAAACAGGTAACCACCATGTTTGAATTTGAGTTTTTAGTTTGAAAATGGGTTTTAGGGTTTAAATGGGTTTTCAATCAAAGTCGAGATTTTTACGTTAGAGTTGCTCTATAAAGTATATATTTAACTTCATGGAAGCTAGATATAAGTTTTGGACGTAAAAAGATCCAAACTTGGATCAAAAACGACGATTTTGGCCAATAACATATGAATCGTCCGAAAACTCTATGAATGGTCTGAAAACCTTGAATCGTCCGAAAAGTATTTTCGGACGGAACATTTAGGTTTAAAAGAATTTCGGACAAGACATTTCGGTCGAAATGTATTTTGAACGGAAAGGGATTTCGGGCAGAAGTTTTTGAACGAAAATGCCTAGTATTAGAAAATAGTTCTAGCATAGAATTTTTCGATTGAAAAGTAATTTGGAAATTATAGATTTCGGACAGAAGTTTTCAAACGAAAAGAATATGAGTAAAGAATTTTCAAGTGATTACTTTCCGGTCGGAGAAGCTTTCGATCGAAATAGATTTCGACCGGAATAGATTTCGGGCATAGGGTTTTCAACCAGAATGATTTGATATTAATTTGACTAATTGCAACCATTAACAGATCCTTTAGCCTCCACCTAGCTTGAAGTTCTTACCAAGTGAGCTAATCTTTAAGACAATCAGATGAGTTCTATGTGCCCCCCCCCCCCTCCTTTTTGCTAAGTGCAAATCATTTTAAATGTTTTGGGGCTGAAGTGTATACACTAAATGAATAAATGTTATGAATGTTAATGTGATCATACGTGATATATATATATATATACATTTATGAAAATGAATGATGAACAAATAATAAAATGTATGTTTACAAAGAATGGCATAACTTAATGAATGAAATCTTGCTTTATATTTTATATATTGCATGTTATGAATGTATTTAAACGTTATGGACGCTTCGATGATAACGGCTACTTCGGTAGACGGACGACCACGTGACTATTTTGCAACCGGCACATATACGTTCCTTCATTAGCTAGGACGTATAAAAGGAATTAATGGACGGTCGAAACAATTGACATATTATAATAAGTAGAACGGTTGCATAAATAATAGTCTGCGTGGGAAACGGATGCCTTCGAGCAGATGGGCGAAAGGACGGACTACGACGGTAGACACGGTAGACGGACGACCAAAGGTTTTCGGACGGTAATGAATGACGGACTACTTCGGTAGACACGGTATGAATTACGGCCTACGACGGTAGGACGGAGCGTTTGTCTTTGTGACTTACGCAATCAATGGCGGGTTGATCACCCTTATGCGTATGACCAATGAATGATTCAATGTATGCATATGCATATATTATGTGTATAGTCAATGTATGTCCAATGTAGACAATTATATATATATATATATATATATATATATATACACCAATGGAACCAATGAATGATTAAAGATTCACCTAATTGCATTAAACTAAGACTCACCAGCGTTAGCTGACTTTTAGTATGCACTTCAGGTAATAAGAAGAAAGGACGGGCAAAGTCAGGAAGGCTACCTGGCATCAAGACTGACATGCCGTTAATTGAATATATGTTAAGACAATGTTTATGTTTAATGTCAAGACTTCCGCTGCTATGTTTATGTAATTGAATGATGAATGCTTCCGCCATGTTTAAATGTTTTTAGCTAATGATTAGTGACTTATGACTATGTTTATGAGTAAATCCAATGAGTGAGGTCACCCGGGAAGGGGCCTTACAAGTTGGTATCAGAGCAATAGTTTGAGAGATTCAGACATCCCTAAATGTATGGACTCAAGCTTATAATGGGACCAACGCACGGATGTCAGTCTGGGAATCCAACGCCAACACTGTAAGTAAGTAATAAAGCTAATACCTGTAGTTAGGAATAGATTCCTTAACTTAGAATACATAGTTGTCAATGTCACTACTGATGTGAAGAGTTTTGAACTCGAAAAGCAAAGTAAATTATTAATCACAAACCGGTCACTGTAATTAAGAATTTACCTTGCTCGGACTGTTCTAAACTATGATCTGAAGGAATGACATTATTGTAATCCCTCTTACTTATCATGAATTTAGGATCTATGGCTGGGAGAAGAGGAAACGGACGTCGGGGTGCTCGTACTGGTCGAGTCGGTAGACCACCATTGAATCGGAACCGTAATGAAGAGGAAAGTGTACACGTGGAGCATGAGCCAAGCGTGCACGAAACTAATGCGACCCCACTAGGGGATGGCAATGAAGGGTCACTACGACTAGAACTCAAGGTTAGGGATGCTATTGCTCGAGAGGTGGTACTTACTTTGAAAGACGTGTTGCCTGACTTGTTAACTGAAGCATTACAGAAAAGCAAACAGGATGAAGAAGGAAACCCCAAAGAGAAAGTCTATGACAGTGATGGGGATGAGGTCAATGTTGGACTGACCACCAAGGGATGCACTTATAAGGGCTTCAAAGACTGTGACCCGCCTAAGTTTGACGGGAAGAAAGATTCAGTTGACACATTGGAATGGATTGAAAGAATGAATGTAGTTATTAACATAAGCGAGTGGCGACCTGATCAAGTTGTTAAGTATGTTGCTCACTCTTTCACCAACGAAGCACTAAGTTGGTAGAGAAACATACAGAGGACTAATTCGCCAAATGCACTTCGAAGAATGACAATGGAAGACCTGAAAGCAAAAATGATTCAGAAATTCTGTCCACAAAACGAGATCGACTGTGTGGAAAAAGAGTTTTTAAATTTCAAGGCTTGCAATATGACTCATCGCCAGTGCACTTCAAGGTACAATGAACTAGTACAGCTGGTACCCCATCTAGTGGAGACCGAGGAGAGACTAATCAAGTACTATGTGAAGGGCTTGCCTCAAAGGGTCCGCATACATGTGAAAGCTAACCTACCCTCGACCTTCGAGTCGGTAGTGAATTTGAGTGGAATCGTCTTTGATGACTATGCCAATGAGGACCCTGCACCCGAAGCACCGAAAAGAAAGTGGGAAAACCCGTCTAGGGGAAATGGAAAGGGAAATTTGGCACTAGAACCCAAGAATCCAAGGATTGAGGAGAATGAAACTTGCACGAAGTGCGGGAAACAACACCACGGCGAGTGTCGAGCTGGCTCCACCATGTGCTATCGGTGTGGGAAGGTTGGGCATTACTTGAAAGACTGTAGGGGAAACACGAAGTGCCAGAACTACGGTAGGTTTGGCCACGCTACTAAGGATTGCAAGAAAACCGGACAACCTGGTTTGGGAAAAGAAAAGGAACAGGAACAGCCAAAGGCTAGGACTCGGGCCTATGCCTTAACGGAGGAAGAAGCGAGAGGGAACCCTGATGTCGTGTCAGGTACGTTCCTAGTTAATGATGAAAATGCTGATATTTTATTTGATTCTGGTGCTAGCAAAAGCTTTATATCAAACAACTTTTCTCGCAAACTAGACTGCTCAATTAATACCATAGTAAAGGCTTTTAGCGTAGAAACCGCCATGGGTAGAAACTTAGCAGTATTTCAAGTAACTGAGGATTGCATGATAGAAATAGAGTGCCATAAGTTTCCTGCTAGACTATTCCTTCTGACCTTAGGAGGATTCGATATAGTATTGGGCATGGATTGGTTAACTACCAACGAAGCCCAAATCATATGTAAACGAAATATGATACATCTCAAAGCTACAGACGGCAGTCCGATTACGGTATACGGGGATTGGAATTGCACAATGCCGAACGTCATCTCGATGATCAAGGCCGAAAGTTACATAAGGCGCGGTTGCAAAGCTTATCTGGCGTATGTTATTGATGATAGAATGAAACCCAAGGAACTCAAAGATGTGCCCATGTTGTGCAACTTTCCATAAGTGTTCCAGAGGACCTACCTAGCCTGCCGCCCGATCGAGAGATAGAATTTTAGATTGACTTACTGCCAGGAGCTGAGCCCATTGCCAAAGCACCCTACCAATTGGCTCCGTCAGAAATGAAAGAATTGATGTCTTAATTGGAAGATCTAACAAAGAAAGGATTTATCAGGCCGAGCATCTCTCCATGGGGCGCTCCTGTATTATTTGTAAAGAAGAAGGATGACAGTATGCGCATGTGCATCGACTACCGTGAATTGAACAAACCAACAATAAAGATCAAATACCCACTACCAATGATAGACGACCTCTTTGATCAACTACAAGGTGCGAGTTGGTTCTCAAAGATTAATCTCAGGTCAGGGTACCATCAATTGAAAGTAAGGGAGGAAGATGTACCAAAAACCGCGTTTCGTACGTGATACGGACATTATGAATTCCTCGTAATGTCCTTTGGACTGACCAACGCACATGCAGCGTTCATGGATTTATTGAATAGAGTATGCCGACCAATGTTGGACAGTTCAGTAATAGTTTTCATAGACGACATTCTCATCTACTCAAAGAACGAAGGTGATCACCACTGTCACCTAAGGGAAGTATTGGAGATTCTGAAACAGGATAAGTTGTATGCAAAATTCCCCAAATGCGCGTTCTGGTTTAGGGAAGTCCAATTCCTAGGTCATGTCATAAACCCATACGGCATTATGGTGGATCCTGCAAAGATCGAAACAGTAAAAGGATGGAACGTCCCGAAAACGCCAACAGAGATACAAAGTTTTCTGGGATTGGCAGGTTAATATCGGAGATTCATTTAGGATTTCTCGAGAATAGCCTCGCCACTGACGGAACTGATGTGAAAGGAAGTAAAGTATGAATGGGGTCTAACCCAAAGCAATGCGTTTGAAGAACTAAAAACACGATTAACCCAGGCTCCAGTCTTGACCTTACATGTGAAAACGAAGACTTGGTAGTATACTCTGACGCTTCGGGTCAGGGATTGGGTTGTGTACTTATGCAACGAGGAAAAGTAATTGCTTATGCCTCGCGACAGTTAAAGATTCATGAGGTTAACTACCCGACTCACGATTTGGAGTTGGCGGCGGCAGTTTTCGCATTAAAGACATGGAGACACTACCTGTATGGGTTTAAATGCACCATTTACTCCGATCACAAGAGCCTGAAGTATTTCTTCGAGCAAAGGAATTAAATATGGGACAAAGAAGGTGGTTGGAGCTACTAAAAGACTACGACTGCAAAATATTGTACCATCTAGGCAAGGCAAACGTAGTGGCCGATGCCTTAAGCAGGAAAGAAGGATCAACACCTATCCGAATCAAAGCATGTCAGCTGATTATAACACCGGGTATAATGAATGAGATATCAAAAGCACAAGATGAAGCACTGTTGGAGAGGAAGGTGAAACGGGAAAGAATAGTAGGACAACAGGGTAACCTGGAGACCAATGTGTATGGTGTACGAACTCGTTTTGGCTGGATGTGGATACCTAAGATTGGTGAACTTAGGGCCAAGATCCTTGATGAGGCCCATAAGTCTCGCTACTCTATCCACCCCGGGACGAACAAAATGTACCAAGATCTAAAGAAAGAATACTGGTGGCCTTGCATGAAGAACGTTGTAACTGAATATGTGAGCAAGTGCCTAACTTGTTCACTGGTTAAGGCCGAGCACCAGAAACCATGTGGTAAGATGAAACCCTTGCCGATACCAGAATGGAAATGGGAGGAGATAACAATGGACTTCATTACCAAGCTACCGCGAATAGCTAAAGGCAATGATACCGTTTAGGTGATCGTCGACCGCTTGACGAAAAGTGCTCACTTCTTACTAATACGTGAGGCTTCCTCGTCTGAGAAGTTGGCAGAAATATTTATCAATGAAATCGTAAGCATACATGGTATGCCATTAACGATCGTGTCAGACAGGGACACTCGATTCACATCAAGGTTTTGGAGGAAATTTAACGAATCAATGGGCACTAGACTGAACATCAGCACAGCTTACCACCCTTAAACCGATGGTCAATCGGAAAGGACCATTCAGACCTTGAAGGACATGCTCCGGGCCTGTATCATTGATTTCGGTGGGAGCTGGGACAGCCATTTACCATTGGCAGAGTTTTCATATAACAACAGCTATCACTCAACCATCGGCATGCCGCCATTTGAGATGTTGTATGGGAGAAGATGTAGAACCCCGGTTTGTTGGGGAGAAATTGGACAAAAAGACTTTTCCAGTCTCGAAGTGGTCAAAGCTACTTCAGAGACGTTTGACCAGATAAAAGCTCGAATGAAAGCCGCTAAAGACAGACAAAAATCGTATGCAGATAAGAGAAGAAGAGATTTAGAGTTTCAAGTAGGGGACATGGTACTGTTAAAAATGTCACCATGGAAAGGAATCATCCGATTCAGGAAACGAGGCAAACTAAGTCCAAGGTTTGTCGGACCTTTCAAAATCTTAGCAAGGGTTGGTCAGGTTGCTTACAGACTTGATCTACCCGTTGAGCTCAGTGGAATTCATCTACATTCCATGTGTCACACTTACGCAAGTGCCTTACTGATGACACAGCTCACATACCATATGACGAGATTAAAGTGGATAACAGTCTAAACTATGTAGAGGAACCGGTAACTATTCTTAACCGAGCTGAGAAACGACTACACAATAAGTCGATTCCTTTAGTCAAAGTACAATGGAAATACAGAAAAGGGTCAAAAGCTACATGGGAGAAAGAGGACGAAATGAAGGAACTATATCCACAATTGTTTAACTAGCAAAGTGTTTCGAGGACGAAACCCCTTTAAGGGGGGTAGACTTGTAACATCCCTAAATTAATAAACGCAAATAAAAGGAAATAAAGTTTGGGACTAACATCGCGAGGTGAAAGAGAAGCATACGGGTTTGGCCCATGGGCCGAGAACAGGAGGGAAAGACTTCATATCAGCACCCTCACCTCAGCCTCTCCCTCATTCTCATCATTCACAAACCTAGAGAGAGAAAGCTCGGGATCAAGCTCAAAGCCTCGAAAATCATTGCTACACACCCCTGTAGCGTCTATCAACAAAGAGGAAACAAAAACAGGTAACCAACATGTTCGAATCTGAGTTTTTAGTTTGAAAATGGGTTTTAGGGTTTAAATGGGTTTTCAATCAAAGTCGAGATTTTTATGTTAGAATTGCTCTATAAAGTATATATTTAACTTCATGGAAGCTAGATATTTCCCATTCCTTAGCCGGAAAGATATGAAAGGCGAAGGAAGGCTGGAATGCCATCCAAACTTAGATCAAAAACGATGATTTTGGCCAAGAACATATGAATCGTCCGAAAAACTCTATGAATGGTCCGAAAACCTTGAATCGTCCGAAATGTATTTTCGGACGGAACATTTAGATCGAAAAGAATTTCGGACAAGACATTTCGGTCGAAATGTATTTTGAACGGAAAGGAATTTTCGGCAGATGTTTGCGAACAAAAATGCCGAGTAATAGAAAATAGTTCTTACATAGAAGTTTTTTATGGAAAAGTAATTCGGATATTATAGATTTCGGACAGAAGTTTTCAAACACAAAGAATATGAGTAAAGAATTTTCATGTGATTAGTTTCCGGTCGGAGAAGATTTCGATCGAAATAGATTTCGACCGGAATAGATTTCAGGCATAGGGTTTTCAACCAGAATAACTTGATATTAATTTGACTAGTTGCAACCATTAACAGATCCTTTAGCCTCCACCTAGCTTGAAGTTCTTACCAAGTGAGCTAAACTTTAAGACAATCAGGTGAGCTCTATGTGCCCCCCCTCCCTCCTTTTTGCTATGTGCAAATCATTTTAAATGTTTTGGGGCTGAAGTGTATACACTAAATGAATAAATGTTATGAATGTTAATGTGATCATACGTGATATATATATACATATATGAAAATGAATGATGAAAAAAGAATGAAACGTATGTTTACAAATAATGAATGAAAGAATGGCATAACGTAAATGAATGAAATCTTACTTTATATTTTATATATTACATGTTATGAATGTATGTAAACGTTATGGACGCTTCGATGATAACGGCTACTTCGGTAGACGGACGATCACGTGACTATTTTGCAACCGGTACATATACGTTCCTTCATTAGCTAGGTCGTATGAAAGGCATTAATAAACGTTCGAAGCAATTGCCTTATTATTATAAGTAGAATGGTTGCATAAATAATAGTATGCGTGGGAAACGGATGCCTTTAGGTAAACTGGCTAAAGGACGGACTATGACGGTAGACACGGTAGACGGACGGCCAAAGGTTGCCGGATGGTAATGAAGGACGGACTACTTCGGTAGACACGGTATGAATTACGGCCTACGACGGTAGGACAGAGCGTTTGTATTTGTGACTTACGCAATCAATGGCGGGTTGATCACCCTTATGTGTATGTGATCACGTGTCGAAGGCTAATCAAAAACATAATTAAAACCTACTTCTTAGCTACTTAGACTGCAGTATAGGAAATAGGGTGTCGAATCCACAGGGAACTCGTGAAGAATGCCATTCAAATTAAAAACAACGAACTTTGACTTAAGAAAACGATTAGAGAAAAACGACCACTCCGGGTTTTAGATTAAGCAACACAAACGCATAATTTTAGTTTCAAACTAGATAGGAGATTACATAGACATAACCTTGTTTAACTGTTTAACCCAATCACACAATATCAAATTCAATCACAAAATCAAATTTATTCCCGATGCAAGAAAACCAAGAAACGATAATAGATGTGACAAATCAAACACATGCAATTGTTCATAAATAAAACATACAATTGAATTCAAAGAACTTAATGGGTTCACAAAACTCAATCCAAACTTATTATCAACTAAAATCATACGAATACATGCATAAATCGTTCACCCGGAGGGATCGCGAAGAGCTTAGCCGCTCATGATTGTAACAAACATCCTAATAATTAATCTAGAACTTACAAGCATTGAAAATTAAGATCAATTGGCCAAAAAACTCTGGAAATCGCTCTGGGGCGGCTGAAAAGAAAGTTTTTTCGAGAATGGGAGTCACCATGGGGTTATAATTGAAATTAGGTTTAATTTGCTGAAACTCCTCTTCTTCGCGTACCGCGAAGAATCTTGTCCGGGCCTTCGCGTACCACGAAGGCCAAATTAGTCGGCCGCCCTTTTCAAGCCCCTCGCGTGTCGCGAAAAAACTCTCCCAGGTCTTCGCGAACCGCGAAGACCCAACTTTTCAGGAATTTGACTTTTTGCTTTGACTTTGACTTTCTTTGACTTCCCGGGCTTTGTATCGTTGTTAATTTCTTTGTATACTTCCGTTCTTTTAGCACATTTATCCTATAACACATCAAACTACAAAACACATGTAAAACCGACTCGATATACAAAACTAAACTATTAAAACGTACAAAAACCGACACTTATACACGGGATATTTGACCCTACATCACATCCCCACACTTACCATTTTGCGTCCCGAAAAAAATAATGCAATGGAATCATAATCGAAAAACTTGCTACTTATACTTTCACTATACATAGCCAGATTCTCATAACACGTTAATTGTAAAAATCAGTATTTCGATCCGATTAAACCCAGCCACCGACTCTCGAGCCCCCAATTCTGTAATCTAATATATTATACATTACCTAGCAACAGTCTATCTATGGTTCTCATACTCAGAAAGCTATGACTCAGACTACTCCCACCTCAAGGTCATGTTTAGGCACGGGTTAAACCATATAGATTCCCCACCACTATAAAAACTAATCTATAAGTTTTCAAAATCAGGTGAATTATGGAATGATGAATGAATGATGTGAGCTTTTATTAATGTTTTATGAATAAACCTAACCCAGTGGTGTTTCAATTAAGCTTGTACTCGACGTGTGACAAGTAGGCTGCAGTTTTTAAGCAATGAAGAACATAAGCTCCGGTTTAGTGGTGTATCCCCCAAGTCACTATCCCGGAGGGTAACACATAAACCTAACTTAGATATCCAAATATTGATTACTTAAGTCCCGCCCATGGGCGTTTCAACCTAGCTTGTAACCCGGAGGGTAACACGTAGGCAGAACTCAAGCTCTCAATCTAATTAATTAAGCTCGTGAATGATGCGGATTATGAAATGCAGGCACCACCAACTTTCGGTTTATTTTAATAAAAAGAAAGCGGTGTGCCAAATAATTTTAAAAACTTATAAATTCTTGTTTATAGAGGTACCTATCACCCTATGTTGACAGTTTTGACCTCACCGACACCCCTAAGATGAGAACCCACAAGACATCCTGAATTAATTATTAATTTAAAGTAGATACACTATCAGGATGTTTAAGCTTTTCAAAGTAGGTTCGGCCTACCAAAACGTTACAATTTAGACATGATTGATTTTTTATTCAATTAATTTCACACGCACAGTTCCCCAATGGTACTATCATTTTCCATTTGTTTGCAACAATTCTAATCTAGAGACATTTTTTAAAATTTTTTTTTTTTTCTATTTTTATGATTTTTATGACTCAAAATACAGACCTGGACTAAGGTCTACCCTCCCCACACTTAAACTCTACATTACCCTTAATGTAGGAAGAGCGACTCGAAAACTAAAGAAAAATAAAATAAATAAAAGAAAACTTAACTGGATATGCGATCGTATAGCATTTCATTCGCGATCGTGCTCCACAGACGCTACCGGGTTGCCTTGTACAAAAGAATCGAGCGAAAGTCGGAAATCACCACCCGAATGGAGATTGAGTACGGGTGGATGATTCAAAACCTACAAATATAAGCTCAAGCAAAACCCACAAGCGTCATATCGACTCAAATAAGAATAAAAATAAAACACCGACGGACTCAAACGACTCAAAAATTACAAAAATGGGAAAAATGACCAAATGGGGTCACTCGCGTACCGCGAAGACCTAGGCAGGATCCCTCGCATACCGCGAGGGACAAAAAGTGAGTCGGCCCCTAATTTTGACCCAGAAACTTTCGCGTACCGCGAAGAGGCCTCCATCACATAAAGATTAGATAATTTTCCAACTTTTTGCCTGATGATTTTTATCACCCAAATGGCCACAAATCCCTACAAAAACTTCTAAAAACACAAAACTATACCGAAAAACTTAAAAATTTCTACAAACTCTACAACGGCATCCTACCCCCCCATGGGTTTGTGTATTGCCCTCAATCACTCTCATTCCAACCTTAATCTCCCCAGAGACGTCCCCACACTTGGCCAATTGCATACAACTAACTAAAATAAAGAAATGACAACCTAACTCCTTTCATAGGAATCACGGATGCATTTAACATATGCAACAAGCCTTTTAAACCCCTCGGTAGCCCGAGTGGACGAGTTTAGTCTCGTGAGGGTTTCTAGAGAACGCACCCACAAAGTTCATTTAACTAGACAAGAAAATAAACAAACTCACCTTTGGCTGCCTCCTAAGAGTGCTAAGTTTAACCTCTTCAGCCAGACGCGGTGTACCTCACTGATGTTACGGTTTCTTCAAGCAGCTCATTGATTCTTCAATGTAATTGATATCCTCAGCATCCAAATATGGTTTCAAACGGTGGCCATTGACCACTTGCCTCAGGTGATCATTGAAGTCTTCAATCTTAATATCCCCATAATTACCTATCCGTGTAATCAGATACGGACCCATCCACTTGCTTTTTACCTTTCCTGGGAACAACTTGAGCCTTGAATTGTATAACCAAACTTTCTGCCCACTTCGAATGTCATCTTCTTCAACTTAGCATCGTGCACTTTCTTCATCCTATCTTTATAAGCAGAAGCACACTCATACGCCGCATCACGCAACTCTTCCAGCTCATTCAGTTGCAACTTCCTTTCCACACCCGCAGCATCATAATCAAGGTTGACCTCTTTAACTGCCCATAACGCCCTATGTGCAATTTCAACCGGCAAATAGCATCCCTTTCCATACACCAATCTATACGGCGTGGTGCCGATAGGAGTTTAAAACGCAATGCGGTAAGCCCACAAGGCATCATCAAGCTTTACTGACCAATCCTTTCTATCTGACCGCACTGTCTTTTGCAGAATCTCTTCGATCTGTTTGTTTGAAACTTCTACCTGACCGCTGGTCTGTGGATGATATGGGGTAGTTATTCTATGATCCACGCCATATCGTTTAAGTAATTTACCGAATTTGAAGTTCTTGAAATGTGAGCCCCCATCACTTATGATCACGCGAGGGTTTCCAAACCGGGCAAAGATGTTGGTTTGAACACCACAGCATGATCGTTTGTCTTGGTTGCTATAGCCTCTACCCACTTGGACACGTAATCCACAACCACTAGAATATATAGATACCCACAAGAGTTCGAAAACGGCCCCATAAAATCTATGCCCCATACATGAAATATGTCCACAACCAAGATCGGTTGTAGGGGCATCTCGTTCCTCTTTGAAATACTGCCCATCTTCTGGCAGTTCACACAATTCTTAGCGAACTCAAACGCATCCCGAAAAATGGATGGCCAAAATAGGCCTGCTTCGAATACCTTACGCCCTGTCTTTTGCCCACTGAAATGTCCTCCACAAGCAGATGCATGTACCAGCCCTAAAACACATTGAATCTCTGACTCTGGTATACATCTTCTAATCAGTTGATCTGCGCCGACTTTAAATAAATCTGGTTCATCCCAAATGTAATGGCGCGCCTATGCAATGAATTGGTGCCTCTTCTTCTTAGACCAATGTTCCAAAATTGCACCTGTAGCCAAATAGTTTACAATATTATCAAACCAAGGAGTAGTAGAAACTGATAATATTTGTTCATCAAGGAATGTTTCATTTATCTCCCAATCAAAATCACTTTCTTCCTGCACGATGGGTGACAAATGATCCGCCACTACATTCTCAATACCCTTCTTGTCACGAATCTCCAAGTCAAACTCCTATAACAGCAGAACCCACCGGATCAACCGTGGCTTGGCATCCTTCTTTGCCATGAGGTACCTAACTGCACTATGATCAGAATAAACAATAACCTTACTGCCCCAGATATATGATCTAAACTTATCCAATGCATATAATACTGCTAGTAGCTCTTTCTCAGTTGTTGTGTAGTTAAGCTAAGCATCTGAAAGAGTCTTACTTGCATAGTATATCACCATGGGTTTCTTATCTACCCATTGTCCCAACACTGCCCCCACAGCATAGTCACTAGCATCACACATAATCTCAAAGGGTAAAGACCAATCCAGTGATTTTAAAATAGGAACATGCTTTATCAAAAACAAAAGGAACTAGCCTCCACCAATTTTTGTTTAAGTAGCTCAAATGAATCTAAACATGTTTTATCAAAAACAAAAGGAACATATTTAAGTAATAGATTACACAACGGTTTGGTTATGACACTAAAACCTTTAATGAACCTTCTGTAAAACCCAACATGCCCTAAGAAAGAACGAACGCCCTTGACACTGTTTGGTGGAGGTAGAGTTGAAATTACCCAGATTTTTGCATGGTCGACCTCGATACCCTTACTAGAAATAACATGACCCAAAACCACCCCTTCTTGAACCATGAAATGGCTTTTCTCCCAACTGAGTACCATATTAGTTTCAACACACCTTTTTAATAATTTAGTTAATTGATTCAAACATGTTTCAAAAGTTGTGCCAAAAATTGAAAAATCATCCATGAAGACCTCCATGGACTCCCCGATCATATCTGAAAAGATACTCATCATGCACCGTTGTAAGGTGGTCGGGGCGTTGCACAAACCGAATGGCATTCTCCTAAATGCGAAGGTGCCATACGGACAAATGAACGTGGTCTTTTGTTGGTCCTCTGGATATATTGCAATTTGATTATATCCCAAGTGCCCATCTAAGAAACATAGTCACGTGTTAAAAATCAATAATCGGTATTTCTGTCCGATTAAACCCAAGCACCAACTATCTAGCCCCCGTAATGTGTTCTAAATCCAATTTATATAGATATCAATCAACCCATGTGACTCACACTTAGAAGTTACAACTCTACCTAATCCCCGTCTCACGGTTATGTTTAGGCATGGATTAAACCATATAGATTTACCCTACCACATTAAACTAAAATTTACAGGTTTCAGAAATTAGATGAAATCATGAATGAATGGATGATAATGAGCATTAATAATCAAATTAAACTTCATCTAGAGGCGTTTCAACCAAGTCACTATCCCGAAAGGTAACACATAGACTAAGTCATATTAATAAAGCACATAAGAATCACTTAGAGGCGTTTTCTCCACGTGGCCATCCGGAGGGTAACACATAAGAAAAAATCATAACAAATAAGCTCATGAATTATGGAATTTATGGATGCGGGCGCCACCAAACTCGGATTTATTCTCATAAAAAGAGAATGGTGTGCCATAAAATTTCAAAAAACCTCTAAATTTTAACTTAACGTGGTACCTATCACCCTATACTGACAGTTTCGGTATTACCGACACCCTAAGATGAATACCCACAGGATATCATGATTTAATTAAGTGATTAATCCTAAGTAACACTCACAGGCTATTTAAGCTATTCAAACTGGTTGGGTCTACCAAAACATCACCAATTAGACGCGTTTTCTATTATTTAAATCATTTAAACTCAAAAAGTAGATCCAGTTGTATTATCATTTTCCAATTATAAGCAGTTATTTCCAAGGACCTTTTTTCAAAAATTTTAATTTTTTTGTATTTTTGAATTTTTATAAACAAGACAAACTAGCTAAACTAGACACTCACATCCCCACACTTGAAAGACACATTGTCCTCAATGTGAAGCAAGACACAACTAAAAAATAAAAATGCAAAAATAAAAGGAATCGACTTAGCTGGTAATATAGCATGAATGGTCCAGCATTACTCTTCCACGTGTGCACCGTATAGCATTTCGGTCGCGGTTGCACAAACGACTGTCGGGTTGCCTTTACAGGATAAATAAGATGAAAATCAACCCCGCCTGAATGGAGATTGAGTACGGACAGAGCGATTAAAACCTGCACAATAAAACCCAAACAAACCCGCAGCATTAAACTAACACAAGTTACAGACTCAAAGTAAAAATTAAAGACTCGACTGACTCACTAAGACTCATTAAGAACTTAAAGACTCAAGATAGAAAACATGTAGAGAAATATACTCAATGTATGGCAAACACATAGACATGAAAGCCACAGCAAGTTCGATCATCGGTCACGAATGGTTTCAAGTTCTCCCATGGTCGTGGTGTGAATGGATGATGAATAGATGTGTAGATATGATATGCATGACGTGATGGAGGATGGTGAAGAATTGAAGGTGAATGATGGTGAGAATGGTGGATATATATTTGTGATGGATGATTGTGGAGTGGGTGAGGGTAAACCATGGAAACAAAGGAAGGTGGGTGAACCCAGGGCTCCCCCGCGTACCGCGAAAGAGAAGGGGTGACTCCTCGCGTACCGCGAGGAGTTAGAAATCAAGCCGGCCAAGACCAGCATTCCCTCGCGTACCGTGAGGGAATTTCTTTCCCCTCTCGCGTACCGCGAAAAGGCTGTGGTGACAGAAAGTTAAGAATTATTTTCAATTTTTTACTTATAATATTTTTGACCCTTTAAAAATCTTTCTCACCCAACTTTCTTTAAAACTTGTTCCAACAATAAAAATCAATGTAAAACATACCTGGAACTTCGTTCCCGATGATTTCCCATGCCAAATCGAGTGTGAATCCATGCAAGACATGACACAAAGAGAACACATATACCAAAAACACATAAAAGACACGGACTTAAATCAAAGAAAGCACACAAACTCTACATCCCGGGCACTTGCCTGAGATTCAAGCAAGCGTATCAGGAGGCTTCTCCTTGATCCTAACCGGTACCGCCTCCATCCTACTCGGTCTACCAATTTTTCAAATCCTCATCAAGCTCCTATTTCTATCAAACTTTAAATGTATATCATATGCATCAATCCAGTCTTTCCACCACAACTTAAATCTACCAGGTCCAAAGATCACCTGGTTCAAGTACTTCAGCAAACTGTCACCCCTAAACATCCCCACACTTGGGGTTTTCACTCTCTCTAGATCAACAAACTCACTCAACTCTCAGAGTTTCTTACGGGGCAGCCTAGATTTAGGGGATGACTCGGCTTCTATCCCCTCAGCATGGACATAAGTACAGGTTAAAGGCTCAATATGTGATATCACTAAATGTGTGGCCTCTAACCCCTCGCCCGGATCCTCATGATCCTCAACTCTCTCCACTATGGGTGGCTCACAAACTATCTTCCCCACTCATGCTAATATCTCGCTTAAGCTGAAATCATCATCGTTAGCACTAAGGAACGAGGACCCTAGCAATTTCCTTTCAAATTCCTCTAACCAATCCGGAGTGTCCTCTATCATTCCTCTACCTTCTCTACCAAATTCGTCCTCTATTGGATCCCTGTGAACGAGTGTGGTGCATAAACTGACACAAGAATAAAAGAAATTAAATAAAGACTCAAGAACAGAAAGACTCGATCCTATATTAGACACTAAGATAAGACACAAAAGTAGCACAGAAGACAAAGACACACAATTAAGACTCGAAAACAAAACAAACCAAAAATCACTAAAAGAACTTGTCAAAGCTAATATTTCTATTGCCAAGTGTCCCCGGCAACGGCGCCAAAAATTTGATGTCGCCCAGACGGTCTATATAAAACTCTACTAAACCTAACCTAGACTCCTAAGTAATAAATGGAAAGCCTATGAACTAGACCGCACTGATAGGCAAGTGTACCTATCGAGTGTAGCACAGCTTAATGGTAAACCGGATTATCTAACCCTAGAGACACTGAATACTAATACTAGACTCGGACTCGGACTAAAGATTGATGATTGGGGGGATTGCTACACTACTGATTATACTAATAATGTAGAACTAAGATCGACTCTAACTATCAGACACAGGAACTCAGGGAATATAAGGAATGGGAAGAATACCACCTAGGTCGGAATCCTACTTGCAAAGCACAGACTTCTATCAGTTATGGAAACTATGATGGATCTGGGTTTCTAAGGAAACAACTCTAAACAACCTAGTGGATCCCTAATCACTCTCAGTGTGTCACCAACTAAGGAACCTAAAGATGTAAAAACTCACCAGACGGTCGGATTACCTTTCAGTCTCTCCAATAATGATAAAGTACCCGAAAGACAGATCACCATTCAGTCTCACTGTCCATAATACATTCGAAGAATGCACGGGGTAATCTCAAGATAAGAATTATGAGTCAGAATAGCAACAATCACTAGACACCTAATACCAACTTCCTCTCAGGCAGCTGACACTCAGATTCCTAATGACAAAGACTAAACGACTATCTCTCACCTCTAGAGTATTGAGACAGGATACACATTCAGATCTAAATAACACTCAACCATAACTCCTACGGATCACTATTTCTAGCAAACCACACAAACAATCACAAACCCTAGAGTCTATGATCAAGATACGCAAATCAAATTAGAAGACATCTACAATTAGCATACGGAATTGAAATCAAACATACATCAGATCTTAGCATGTATATTCATCATAATAATCAACATGAGATTGTTTACAAACTCATTAAACCATCATACAAATCCAAAAACCAATAAAAATTAGTACTTTAGCAAAGTAATCATCAAAAGACTAGGCAGTATCAATGTTTTAGCCTAGATTCATGTTTAGAACATTCAAACAGAAGTAAATAAGCATAAACATGGTTCAAACACAGAAATCAGAGATAAAGATTCGAACTTGAAAACCAAAATCGCTAATACAACGAACCTGGAATCAAAAGTCTTCAACTTTGCACTTCAATCGACCTCCTAACTCCCAAAATCGCCTCATAGAACTGCTCTGACGGGCAAAAATCGATTCTAATGATAATAGAAGAGTCCTAATCTATTAAACCATGAAAATAGGTTAAATTTCACGAATCTGGGGCCCCTCGCGTACCGCGAGGCCCAGACGGAAGCTCCCTCGCGTACCGCCGGAGACAAAATAGTCGCGTTGATTTCCCAGTCCCTCGCGTACCGCGAGGAAAATGCTTCCATCTCTCGCGTACCGCGAGAGATTACTGAATTTTTGAATTCTTCTCATCAAAATACCCTAAATCGATATATTATGGGCCCCGTAACTAATATTCTAGCCCTAGATATGCCTCTTCTAAATTTGAACTTTTTCCTGACTTTTGCCATCCTCATCCCGGGTTCTCGTGTGCTCGTTTCTTCACACGTCTTGATCGTTTAAGCTCAATTCTTCCCAAAATACCTACAAAACATAACATAACTAAGTACAAGCTATAAATGACTCAAAACAACTATAAAACTATATGAAAAAGCTACGAAATACAAGGGAAATGCATGTGTGCTTTGCAACACATCAACCTTATTGATTTTTAGTTCACGAATTTGCACCGAAATTAAAGGTGCTCCTGGATCCTGCAGCTTAGGTGGTAGTGCGCCCGACAAAACGGCACTGACATTGTCGGTCAAGTCAAGCTTTTTAGGCGTTTTAAGGTGCCGTTTTTGGGTGCATAAGTCTTTCAAGTACTTAGCATAAGCAGGGACTTGCCTAATTGCATCTAAATGGGGAAGGTTAATCTTTACTTGTTTGAACATGTCCCATAATTCATCCTGTTGTGGGCCCCTTTTAGTAACATTCTTTTTAGATGGTTCTAGTAAAGTAGAAGGATAAGGGATGGTATTACTCTCCACCCATATACCTTGAGTGACAGCTGTGTTCGGTTTAGATTTAGTTGTTTCAGAAAAATTTACTTTTTTAGCCGGTTTAGTGAAAACCATTTCTGAATCGCTGTCACTCTCACCATCTTCTCCTAGGTCAACTACCACTCCCTCAACATCTGGTGATGCTAAGGTGACTTTGTTATAAACCTTACCACTTCTGAGAGTACTTACCTGGGAGACATTAGCATTCCTCGAACCAGAAGAGCTGGCACCTTGGTGTTGTGGGTTTAGCTTAGTGTCACTTGGGAGTTGCCCCGTGCTCGTCCCGCCACTTCTACTATCTTTTCTGCCAGCTGACCCAGTTGTCTTTCAAATGACTCATTGGTTTTGATTTGAATCTCTTTATCCTGCTCAATCCTTTTCAAAGATTCTAATATGGCTGTGAGCTGCGGGTCACCACCAATGGCGGGTTTGCTCTGTTGGTAGTTTCTCTGCTGATAGCCTCCTTGTTGATACCCCTGATTACCTTGATTCCTTTGATACCCGCCTTGATTATTGCTTTGTTGACGGTTCTGGTACTGCTGCTGACTCCCAACCTGCACATCAGCACCCTGAAAATTAGGATTCAATTGGTTAGATGCATTACCGTACCTGAAATTAGGATGATTCCGGAGTCCCGGATAGTAGTGAGTTGCATTCATGTCCTGTTGTCTTCGTTCACCACCAAGCTGATTTACTTCCTCGGCCTTTCCTAATTCCCTTGGGCAATCAGCGATTGTATGTCCTATCTCGTTGCACCCATCACATACCGGATACACTTGTGACACATTTGCCACATCCTTACCACTAGGCCTACCAAGACGTGCCATCTGAATCTCCATCGCATCTAACCTTTTCTGTGTCTCGTAGTCCACTGACCTTGCAGAAGCACCTGTCTTTGCCCTCCTACTAGCGTGGGCTTGACTTTTTGATGTCGCCGTCATCATCTCTAGAATGTCCCAATCATCATCCACATGGTTAGAGAAGAACGACCCATTACTGGTGGAGTTCACATCTCTCACATCCTCAGGCAGCAGACCATCATAGAACACCTGAATTAATTCCCACTTCTCTATACCATGATGGGGGCAATTTCTTAGTAGCTCTTTAAATCTCTTGAACGCCTCATAGAAAGGCTCCCCTGACTGTTGCCTAAAGTCTCTAATTGCATCTCTGGATTCATTTATTTTGTGTGGTGGGAAGTACTTATCCAAGAAGTGTTGCTATAACTCTGCCAATATGGCAATACTAGCAGACGGAAGAGAAAGAAACCATTGTTTTGCTCGGTCCTTTAGTGAAAACTGGAATAGCACCAGTTTCACCTCGTCTGTAGTAAATAACTGACCACAGATAGTTCCACAGGTGGCTTCATACTCGAAGAGGTGGGTATAGGGTTCCTTAGTAGCTCTCCCAAAGAAATGTGGAAGAATCCCAAAACATCCAGGTCTGATCTCGAATGCATTTCCCCTACGAACTGGTTGTATGACAGGGGAAGCATTTAGATCTAGAGCGGGGCGGAAGTGACTGTGCACCCTTGATCATGCATGGATGGGTGCTTGTTCATAAGCTGCTCCTCTCTATAGTTCTAACGGTTCTGAGGAGGTTGCCTATACCTGTTTTCTCTTTCAAAGTTCCCCACATTACCCTGACGGTTGTTCCTGGGTTGAAGCCCAAACTCTGCTCTTGGCGGTAGTTGAACCCATTCGTCTACTACATCATGCCTTTGATTTCTGGGAGGGAATGCCTCCTGATGGTTCATGTCATACCATTCCTCTTCTTCATTCCAGTTCTCGTGTTGAGAACCATGTTGTGGCCTGTGACTTCGTCCCGGTGACAACAGCTCATCATCCTCAAATTCAGAATAGCTTAGGTAGCTGTCATAAGGTTGATAGGGCTGATTACGAAATAGGGGTTATGGTAAAGGTTGTTGGAGTCGGGTGGTAGTGGTTGATTTTGTGGAGGTTGGCCTTGGTTTTGTGGAGGATGAGGTTGGTTCTGTGGTTATTGGTTTTGTGGATGGTTTGGGAATAGTAGATCTGGTAGTGGTGGAATAGGTAGGTTTTGGCCCCCCACCTTGGTTGAGATCTGGGTTTGCAGGTTGATTTTGTGACATCCTCACAGACGGAATGTCAAGCTTCTCTAGGATTGTTTGGACTGTTCCTTGGAGTTTTCAGTTGGCTTTTGCTGTTTCCTCTATCTCTGGATCAAATAATAATGGAGAATTTCTACCTGAGCTCCTAGTATGCATAAAACTGTCCCTGCACACGTAAGCACACAATTAGTAGCACTGAACAAAATAAATCACAAATAGCACTTTGCACACAAATTCCCTGGCAACGGCGCCATTTTGATCGCGTGTCGAAGGCTAATAAAAAACAATATTAAAACCTACTTCTTAGCTACTTAGACTGCAGTATAGGAAATAGGGTGTCGAATCCACAGGGAACTCGTAGAGAATGTTATTCAAATTAAAAACAATGACCTTTGGCTTAAGAAAACGATTAGAGAAAAAAGACCACTCCGGGTTTCAGATTAAGTAACACAAACGCATAATTTTAGTTTCAAACCAGATAGGAGATTACATAGACATAACCTTGTTTAAATGTTTAACCCAATCACACAATATCAAATTCAATCACAAAATCAAATTATTCTCGATGCAAGAAAACCAAGAAACGATGATAGATGTGACAAATCAAACACATACAATTTTTCATAAATCAAACACACAATTGAATTCAAAGAACTTAATGGGTTCACAAAACTCAATCCAAACTGATTATCAACTAAAATCATACGAATACAAGCATAAATCGTTCACCCGGAGGGATCGCGAAGAACTTAGCCGCTCATGATTGTAACAAACACCCTAATAATTAATCTAGAACTTACAAGCATTGAAAATTAAGATCAATTGGCCAAAAAAACTCAGGAAATCGCCTAAAGATCGCTCTGGGACGGCTGGAAAGAAAGTTTTTTCGAGAATGGGAGTCAACATGGGGTTATAATTAAAATTATGTTTAATTTGCCAAAACTCCTCTTCTTCGCGTACCGCGAAGAATCTTATCCGGGCCTTCGCATACCACGAAGGCCAAATTAGTCGGCGCCCTTTTCAAGCCCCTCGCGTGTCGCGAGAAATCTCTCACAGGTCTTCGCGTACCGCAAAGACCCAACTTTTCAGGAATTTGACTTTTTTCTTTGACTTTGACTTTCTTTGACTTCCCGGGCTTTGTACCATTGTTAATTTCTTCATATACTTCCGCTCTTTTAGCACATTTATCCTGTAACACATCAAACTACAAAACACACGTAAAACCGACTCGATATACAAAACTAAACTATTAAAATGTACAAAAACCGACACTTATACACGAGATATTTGACTCTACATCAGTATGACTAATGAATGATTCAATGTATGCATATGCACATATTATGTGTATAGTCAATGTATGTCCAATGTAGACAATGATATATATATATATATATATATATATATATATATATATATATATATATATATATATATATATATATATATATATATATAACCAATGGAACTAATGAATGATTAAAGATACACCTAATTGCATTAAACAAGGACTCACCAGTGTTAGCTGACTTTTAGTATGCACTTCAGGAAATAAGAAGAAAGGACGGGCAAACGCATGAAGGCTACCTGGCATCAAGACTGACATCCCGTTAGTTGAATTTATGTTAAGACAATGTTTATGTTTAATGTCAAGACTTCCGTTGCTATGTTTATGTAATTGAATGATGAATGCTTCCGCTATGCTTGAATGTTTTTAGTTAATGATCAGTGACTTATGACTATGTTTATGAGTAAATCCAATGAGTGAGGTCACCCGGGAAGGGGCCTTACAGGAGTTTCAACCTATTTTTCTCCGTCCCGTCTGGATCCCGGCGATGATGAGGAGGGTTCAACCTGCAGGTGGGGAGAAAAGGTATTGAGGGTGGGTGGGGCTGGGTTATACATTTTTATATTGTCACACCCGTAACACAGGACAGTTATCTAACCAGAGTAGTACCTCCAATAGATATGTTCCCAGGAAAGAACAACGAGTCTAGGAGAGATTTATACACCGCTCTTTCCCTAGACAGAACATTTTGTTTGTCATATAACTACATACCGGTCAGAAGATCGCCTTCTAGTTACTGTGACGTTGATACCAAAACACATAGCGGAAACTAAAACATTATATTTCGTTGTATTAAAACATTGTTTACATTCGTGGAATCAAAATGTTACATGACATTTTATCATCGTTCCTAATAAGGAATATATCATTCGGGGCTTATAGTTTCAGGCATGCTCATCATCTGAATCATTCATCAGTTCATTCTAGTCATGGAAATGCCTCATCTATTATCTACCTGTGATGCGTTCAAAAACATTTGATAAAACATGGGTCAGCGTAAAGCTGGTGAATTCATAAACTAAAATAGTTTATTAAAAATGACCCGCCAAAGTATCATGAACCCAGTTCTGGGTTCCACCCCCGCTCATAAACAACTATGAGTAATCATTCAGTCTATATATAACCAAAGACCGTTCCACAGGTCCTGTCCAACATACCGTTCCACGGGCAAGTGAAACACAGTAAGCGCTTAGAATGCGTTATATATAAATAATCGGTGCAATCACTTCAAGATACTCAAAATATTTTCATAAATCAATCATGTCGGACAAGGTCATGAATGGGTTCATGCATCACAGTTTAGGAACTCACCTCGGCAGTATTTCGGCTTATCAAATCTGAAATATGGCAAACACCTCTGGCAAAGCTCCTAGATATATATCGACATTACTTAATTTCATAATTCTAGCTTAATGGTATATAACCAAAGCTAATCAGTAGGTCGGAACCTTACCTCAGCACTATCTACGACAGTTTGGAGTCGAATTACTATAAACCGGACTCTCATAACCATGACTCACGATCAGAACTTCAGAGAGTGTGTATGTGTTTCTGAGTGTGAAATGTGTGGGAAAAGAGCTGAGATCGTTCAAGTATTTATAGGGCCAAATGTGCACCCATAGCGGACCGTTATCATGGGGGATGTCAGTCCGCTATGGCCTTCAGCCGCATTTTTGCCTTTGGGCCTATGTAACGGACCGTTATGGTCTGGATATCGGTCCGACATAGGGTTTGAGGTAACGCGAGTCATCTTGACACGTGGCAGGTCATCATTACTTGCTTCTTGCCCACATAGCGGACCGATGGGGTCCTGGATAGCGGTCCGCTATCCCTTGATTTTCAGAATTCTCATTTTTAGTCCTTGTTCTTTAGAATACTTCATATAAACCCTTCAACTATGAATTTTGGCAAGTTTGGTCCCTTATTTTTCTAGGGAATTTTCGAGGTTTTACAAATCTTCCCTTCTTTAGGAAATTTCGTCCTCGAAATTAGGATGTGAATAAATGAGGGTACTTGACTCTCATTTGTTCCTCTAATTCCCATGTCTTGTTGGCTCCGATCTGACCTTTCCATTGAACCAATACCATTGGTATCACTTTATTCCTTAATTTCCTTTCTTGTGTATCCAGAATCTTAATCGGTTATCGTCTAGAGCAATAGCCTGAGTAGGATCAGCTAAACTCTTGCGTAAGCAAGACACATGAAATGTATTGTGAATCCCTTGTAAAGCTTTAGGTAGTTCTAATTTGTAGGCTACTGCTCCGACTCTTTGAATGATTTTGTAAGGTCCGATATATCTTGGTGCTAAGTTTCCACGTTTTCTGAACCTTATAACACCTTTCCAAGGTGATACCTTTAGCATAACATAGTCTCAAACTTGGAATTCTAACGGTCATCTTCGTTTGTCATCATAGCTCTTTTGTCGATCTTGAGCAGTCTTCAGCCGTTGTTTAATCTGGACTATTTTATCTGTTGTTTCCTGTAAGACTTTCGGTCCAGATAATTGATTGTCTCCTACTTCATTCCAACAGATTGGAGTTCTGCACTTCCTTCCGTACAGTGCTTCAAATGGTGCAGCTTTAATACTTGAATGATAACTGTTGTTGTAGGAGAATTCGATTAACGATAGGTGATTATCCCAATTACCTCATAAATCGATAACACATGCTCTTAGCATATCTTCCAGAGTTTGAATCGTACGCTCAGTCTGTCCGTCAGTCTGAAGATGATATGCAGTACTCATGGTAAGTCGAGTTCCTAATTATTTCTAAAAACTCATCCAGAATCTAGATGTGAACCGATTTTCTCTATCAGAAATAATAGACAGTGGTATGCCATGATGGCTCACAATTTCTTTGATATAGATCTTGGCCACCTTATCCATAGAGTATGTTTCATTGATGGGCATAAAATGAGCTAACTTGGTCAGTTTATCGACCACGACCCATATTGCATTATGCCCTTTCTGAGTTCTGGGTAGTTTGGTAATGAAATCCATTGTAATGCGATCCCATTTCCAGACATGTAATTCTAATTGTTGTAATTGGCATGCTGGTTTCTGGTGCTCAATCTTAACTTGAAAACAAGTCAAGCATTTGTCTATGTACTGGGCTATTGATCTCTTCATGTTTGGCCACCAGTAATGTGTCTTCAGATCTTTATACATCTTGTTCGCACCGAGATGCATAGAATATTTTGTTTTGTGTGCATCATCTAATACTTTTTCTTGAATATATCTCCAAACTTTGGAATCCAGATTCTTTGCTCGAATTTCATGATTCCATCATCTCCTTTGGATAGCAATTTCTGCTTCCCAACCATAAGTTCTTTCTTGATATTCTCTTCTTCTAAGGCTCTTGGTTGGATCTTCTTGATTTGTTCCATTAAGTCTAACTTTAGGTCTAATCGTAGTGCTTTTACTTTAATCAGTTGGCTTCGTTCCTTCCGACTTAAAGCATCTGCTACTACATTTGCCTTCCCGGGATGGTATTTGATTTCACAATCATAGTCATTAATGAGTTCCATCCATCTCCTTTGTCTCATATTTAAATCCTTCTAATTAAAAATATGTTAGAGGCTTTTATGGTGTGAATATATCACTCATTTGGTACTATACAGATAGTGTCTCCAGATATTTAGAGAAAACACTATGGCACCAAGTTCTATGTCATGCATGGTATAGTTCTTCTCATGAACCTTAAGTTGGCATGATGCGTAGGCAATAAGCTTGTCTTGTTGCATCAACACACATCCTAGACCAGTTTGGGAAGCATCACAATAGATGATAAAATCCTCATTTCCTTCGGGTAATGCTAGGATCGGTGCATGACGGAGTTTATCTTTGAGAATGTTGAATTCTTCTTCTTGTTTCGTACTCCATTCAAACTTGGCTGCTTTCTGAGTCAAAGTAGTCAATGGTGTAGCAATCTTGGAGAAGTCTTTAATGAATCTTCGGTAATATCCGGCTAATCCCAGAAAGCTTCTAATTTCTGTTGGAGTCTTTGAGGCTTCCTGTGACACCCGACATTTCAGGTCAATATCCGTACACATTATAAACAAGTTTACATTATAATTATTTTTGTTATTTATTTAATTTCACAAACAAGGACATTAAGGTCTAACAAAAACCGTACATGGTCTCATTTCATATTTTGGTAATTCTGTATAACCCGACTAAATTCGAACATTAGTGGTTAAATTAAATAACCAGAAAAATATATATACATATATATATTATTTCCACAAACTTTACGTGGAACAATAAATTATTTTCAGAATTAAATTACCCCTTTAAAACTCTAATAGATATGAATACCATTAATAAATTAGTGGTAAACACTAATTGTTTGATTTATTTTAACCCAAACCACCCACCCTTGACTTTCTCGGCCGAAGCCAGAGAAGGCCATTCCCACGATTACTCTTCACTCGCATCCGAATTATTTACCCAAAACCCATACAGCCTACTTGCAAAAATTCAGATAAAACCATACTCCTTTCAATCAAAAGTCTCACGAAACTCTTTTATTTCTCTCCATTTTCTTACGAAAATCTCCCATTTCTCTTCAAATTGAAGCCAAGTTTTAAGGCAAAATCCTACCACAATTCGGTATTTTAAGAAGATTTCAAGTGTTCTAAAGAAAGTTTAACAGAAGATTCAAGACTCTTCTATGTTTTTTCTCATCATCATCGTCACTGTTTTAAGGTAAAAACTCCAAACTATCTACTTTACTCTCTTTAAAAACCGAAGCTAAACATTCAAAATATTCAAACGCAAGTAAGATAACAAGAAAAGTGTGTCAAATTCAAGTTTTAAAACATAAATATGCAGGACTGATTCTGTCAAACAGAAGTCCAGTAATCGAAACTAGGAGTTTCGATACCTGTTGATCAATCGAAACTAGGTAGTTTCGATACCTTTTACTCAATCGAAACTAGGATTGTTTCGACACTCAAATACTCAATCGAAACTAGGTTGTTTCGATACCTGACTACTCAATCGAAACTAGGAAGTTTCGACACCAAACTACCCAATCGAAACTAGGTAGTTTCGACACCAGTTAACTCAACCGAAACTAGGTAGTTTCGATACCTAATACTCCATCGAAACTAGGAAGTTTCGACACTCAATTGTCCAATCGAAACTATGAAGTTTCGATACCTGTGTCAGTCTCTTTTGGGCAGTAACTAAGATCTATTTTTATAACAAAACAAGTATTGAACAACTAAGAAGATATTTTAAGCAAAAGCAACTAGATTTACAAAGTCGGTGAACAATTTGCAATATAAGACGTTCGGTCTTAACACAATTTACCCTTTGGTATCTAGGGTACAAATAGTCAAGTTTGACAACAACAAGTATCATTACAAGGATACACAAACTCAAGGTGAGTTTCACGGCCCCTTTTTACTGTTTTCTGATATTTGGGGGAAGAACATACTTCAACTATTTTATGGGATAACAAGAGAATAAGACACGACTTTATGTTTACATAGGATGAGAACAACACATTGGAGGCCGCTAAAGTCCCCTGGAACAACATAGTAACCATTAACTGTAGCCTAGGGTCCTATGAATAGTACTATGGAGAGTGACGTCTCCCGGTCATGGTTAGTCGCGCTAACCACAATCTAGAGGATTTATGGCCGCATAGAACTTGATAACGCTTATTAGGGGCTCACACATGTCATGGTTTGGTTACGCCTCATGTATGAACATATTATTTGTATTCCTAGCTAGTTTACAAATGGGTCAAACACTTCTTATTCTGTTTATCACATACAACTGAACTATTTATGAACAAACCAAGTTTACAGAGAACTATTTGATTAAACCTGTGAACTCACCAACCTAGTGTTGACAATTTTAAGTATGTTTTTCAGGAAATTGAACGTGATCGCAAGGTTAGCAATGTAGATTACATGCATGCACGATGGATACAACTTTTGGGAGATTTCTCTTGTATAACTCATTGTAATAGAGTCATATTTGCGAAATCTTCACTTTTTGTAAACTCAATTTACATTATGGAATGTAAAACATTAAATTTTTTTATGTATCCATTTATCATGTATGTGTTTGCGGTAATCATATGCTTTGGAAACCATGAACGTCGCGCCTCGCGTTTCCGCCTTGGTGGGGTGTGACAGATCTGGTATCAGAGCCATTGATTATAGTGAACTAGGAATCTAAATTGGAACCTAGTCTATAATCTAAATGACTCACTAGAACGTTTTCATTGCATAAGTATTGCATAACCAATCAACATGTCATATGGATATTGTAGTCACAAGCATGTCGTCACATTCACACTCTGACCCCGTCTCTGACTCTGAATCAAACGAGGAACTTTCCGCCTCACGTCCCAAAAATCGAGTACAAACCCGTAGCTCCACACCACCTAATGTCGCCATGGGAGAACCGCATATTGTCTACCGAAAGAAAAGCGGAGGACCAGTTAAGGTGCAAAGTGCTAGGAAAAAGTTTCGACTTCCGCCCAAGAGAAACCTGGCAGCCCGTGACCCGAAAGACTTGGAGACCGGTGAAGAACCACCTAAGCAACGACCCTGTTACCACCCTACTGTGGGAACTATCCGTTGGATGCCCAGTACCCTGGCACGATGGAGGGAGATGTAGAGCATCCCATCTACCTTTGAGCTCGGAGAGTCTTCCAATTCTCCAACACCCCTACCCCACACTGGGGAAGCCATAGAGCTCACAGTGCTAACCTTGGTAGCTCGCGTTCGTACACACGAAGAGCGTCTTGATGATCTCCTAGATGACATTCGGGCACATGGGGATACAACCATGCGCTTACGTCAAGGGCTCGAAACTCGAGTACAGACTCTGGAGAACCGCACCCGAGACATACAGGGTGCCACTGACTACTTAGAGTTAAGAGCTGACATGGACTGGCAGTTCACTGTTACGGTCCGAGACATGGTGGAGGCGCTGGAAGAAAGGACTTTGGCTGCAGAATTTGTGGCGAGAGCTAGCCTTGTCATGGCGGGACTTGCCATGATGATTGGATTGTACTCCCACTTCTTCTTTTAAACCTAGTGCGGGCGGGTTGTGCCCGTAGTACATTATGTAGTTTAAAAACTTTAGTACTGATGTGGTCGTGTGAACCCATCTCTTTTGTATCCTTATCTTTTGGGAACAATGTACTATATATGTTTTAACTATGTATGTAATGGTTTATATTGTAATGATGGTTGTTTACGTTTGATGTTGTCGTATCCTTATGTCATGTGCTATCATTATTGTCATATAATGTTGTTTCTTTTTAATTGATATGTTAGAAAGAACGTCATGGCACCTAAGCGTAGGACAACCCGTAACACTACTGGTGACAACAATGAGACAGTTTCTCCAAACGTGGAACAACTTATAGCACAGCGAGTAGCTGCTGCCATGGAGCAGTATGAGGCAAATCGAAATAGTGGAGGAGGAAACGGCAGCGGTACCGGCGGAGGAGGTGCAGGAGGTAGCGGTACAGCCGGAGGTTCTGGAGGTAATAGGATAAATAAGCCGTAACACCTAGTCATGATCCTAATTAATGACGTTATGACTTGTAATTCTACAGATGCTCCAATTAGGAAGTGCTCCTACAAGGCCTTTCTATCTTGCAAACCCCGTAACTTCAATGGCACCGAGGGTGCAGTTGGGCTAATGAGATGGATAGAGAAGATGGAATCGGTGATTGATATTAGTGAATGCACTGCTGACTGCATGGTGAAGTATTCTACATGCTCACTCACTGATAAAGCTTTAACCTGGTGGAATTCACAAGTAAAGACTTTGGGAAGGCAGACAGCATATGAGTTGTCATGGGAAAACCTGAAGGCCAAGATGATCGAGGAGTATTGTCCTCGAAATGAGTTGCAAAAGATCGAATCTGAAATGTGGAATTTGCAAATGATAGGAGATGATGTTGATGGCTACACTGACCGATTCAATGAGTTAGCAATCTTGGTTCCACACATGGTTACGCCGGAATACAAGAAGGTTGAAAGATACTTGTGGGGTCTCGCACCTCAAATCCGAAGTTTGGTGACTTCATCGAACCCTATGGATGCCAAGAGCGCCATAACTCTAGCATTCAAGCTAAGGGATAATGCTGTACGTGATGATTTGTTTGAGAAGAAGGAGACCGAAGAAGGGAGGTCTGGGGAAAAGAGGAAATGGTTTGGAAAACCAATTAATCAAAACAAGAACCAAATTTACAAGAGACCTGAAACTATGAAAGCCTTTGTCGCCAACGCTGTGGAACAAAATGGATACCTTGGAACACGACCAAGGTGTGACAAGTGTGGATATCATCACAGTGGAAAGTGTACCCAATGTGGAAAATGTAAAAAGTATGGACATCTAGCCCATAACTGTAGGAGCAATGCAAACCCTAATAAGATAAATCAAGTAGCAGTAAAAGTCAACCCAGGAACAGAAAGGATGAATCAGGGATGCTTTGAGTGTGGAGATCCAAAGCACTTCAGAAAAGACTGTCCAAAGTTGAAGAACCGAAACGACAATCAGGCCCGTGGAAGAGCATTTGTGATGGGGGATGGTGACGCACGACAAGATCCGAACATTGTCACTGGTACGTTCCCAATAAATAATCACTATGCCTCTATACTTTTCGATACGGGTGCTGATATGAGTTTTGTGTCAAATGACTTTAAGTCCCTACTCGATATTAAGCCCAGCAAACTAGAACAAAAGTATACAATTGAATTAGAGAATGGAAAATTAATTAATACCGGAGAGGTCATTCAAGGTTGTACCTTATGTCTTAAAAACCACACATTTAGTATAGATCTGTTACCTGTTGATTTAGGAAGCTTTGATGTTGTTATTGGCATGGATTGGTTGTCAAAGAATCATGCCGAGATTGTTTGTTTTGAGAAGATTGTCCAAATTCCACTTCCGAATGGAGAAGTTCTTTCGATTCAAGGTGAGAAGAGTGGAGTAACATTAAGGATGATAAACTGCATGAAAACTCGTAAGTATCTACGTAAAGGCTATTGCGTATTCCTGGCTCACGTCGTCGAGAAGAAACCCAAGGAACGTCGACTTGAGGATATACCAATCGTTAAGGATTATCCTGAAGTTTTTCCTGAAGACTTACCTGGTTTACCACCACCGAGGCAAGTCGAATTTCGAATCGATTTGGTACCAGGAGCCGCCCCAGTTGCGCGATCACCATATCGATTAGCACCTTCTGAAATGCAGGAATTATCAAATCAACTCCAAGAGTTGCTTGATAAAGGTTTCATAAGACCGAGTTTCTCACCTTGGGGAGCTCCGGTCCTATTCGTAAAGAAAAAGGATGGAACCTTTAGGATGTGTATAGATTACCGAGAATTAAACAAGCTTACAATCAAAAACCGATACCCACTTCCTCGAATAGATGATTTGTTCGATCAACTACAAGGTTTTAGCTTCTACTCTAAGATCGATCTACGTTCAGGGTATCATCAACTAAGAATCCAAGAAGAAGATGTACCAAAGACAGCATTTAGGACTCGTTACGGTCACTACGAGTTCCTAGTTATGCCATTTGGTTTGACGAACGCACCAGCTGTTTTCATGGATCTCATGAACCGCGTGTGCAAACCATACTTGGATAAATTCGTGATAGTATTTATTGACGATATATTAATATATTCACGAACCAAGGAGGATCATGAACATCATCTAAAATTAATCTTGGAACTACTCAGAAACGAGAAACTTTACGCTAAATTCTCTAAGTGTGAGTTTTGGATCCGAGAAGTGCATTTTCTTGGACATGTCATCAACAAGGAAGGAATTCACGTCGATCCATCCAAGATTGAAGCTATCAAAAACTGGGAAGCACCAAAGACTCCGACAGAAGTGCGTCAATTTTTGGGCTTGGCAGGCTACTACAGGCGATTCATTGAGAATTTTTCAAAAATAGCCCTGCCTTTAACCACATTAACCCAGAAAGAAAAGAAGTATGATTGGAATGACAGGCAAGAGTCAGCTTTCCAATTACTAAAGCAGAAGCTGTGTAGTGCACCGATCTTATCCCTTCCTGAGGGAATCGACAATTTTGTTGTATACTGCGATGCATCACACCAAGGACTTGGTTGCGTGTTAATGCAAAGAGACAAAGTCATCGCATATGCCTCACGACAACTAAAAGTGCACGAAAAGAATTATACGACCCATGACTTGGAGTTGAGTGCAGCTGTGTTTGCACTCAAGATTTGGAGACATTATCTTTATGGTACAAGATGCACTATCTTTACTGATCACAAGAGTCTTCAACATATCTTCGATCAAAAGGAACTTAACATGAGACAACGTCGTTGGGTAGAACTACTGAACGACTATGACTGTGATATTAAGTACCATCCCGGGAAAGCCAATGTCGTGGCAGACGCTTTAAGTCGCAAAGAACGAGTTAAAACACTCTGTGTTCGTGCCCTAGGATTGACAATTCATACGAGTCTCACGATTCAAATCCGGTTGACACAACAAGAGGCAATCAAAGAAGAAAACATTCAGAATGAAGCTTTACGAGGAATGATAAAGCAATTGGAGTCTAAGTCAGATGACACTTTATACTTCATGAATAGAATTTGGGTGCCATGTTTTGGTAACTTACGGGAGTTAGTTATGGACGAAGCCCACAAGTCCAGGTACTCCATTCACCCAGGTTCAGATAAGATGTAAAAGGATCTAAAAGAATTATATTGGTGGCCTAATATGAAAGGATATATTGCCACATATGTCAGTAAATGCTTAACGTGTTCAAAAGTAAAAGCCGAACATCAGAAACCGTCTGGTTTATTACAACAGTCTGAAATTCCCCAATGGAAATGGGAACAAATTTCTATGGATTTTATTACGAAATTACCCAAGACATCCAGTGGTTATGATACCATATGGGTAATTGTCGACCGTTTAACAAAATCAGCTCATTTTCTACCGATCAAAGAAACGGATAAAACCGAGAAGCTTGCAAAGCTTTATATCAAGGAAATTGTGGCTAGGCATGGAGTGCCAATTTCTATTATCTCTGATAGAGACAGCAGATTCGTGTCTAGAATCTGGAAATCATTACAAGAAGCCATGGGCACACGTCTTGACATGAGCACGGCATATCACCCACAAACAGATGGTCAAAGCGAAAGGACCATTCAAACTTTATAGGATATGCTACGTGCGTGTGTAATTGATTTCGGAGGTAATTGGGATACTCATTTACCATTGGCAGAGTTTTCCTATAATAACAGCTACCACACGAGCATTAAGGCAGCTCCGTTTGAAGCTTTATATGGCCGTAAATGCCGCTCACCGTTATGTTGGGCGGAAGTTGGTGAAAAACATTTGACAGGCCCTGAGATTGTCCAGGAAACCACTGATAAGATCTTCAAAATTAAGGACCGTCTGAAAGCGGCCCGAGACAGACAAAAGAGCTATGCTGATAACAGACGGAAACCATTAGAATTTCAAATTGGTGACCAAGTAATGTTAAAGGTCTCACCATGGAAAGGTGTTGCAAGGTTTGGTAACCGTGGTAAACTAAACCCTAGATACGTTGGACCTTTTGAAATACTGGCTAGGGTTGGCCCTGTAGCTTACAAGCTCAAGTTGCCACAAGAACTAAGCAAGGTACATGATACGTTTCATGTATCAAATCTCAAGAAGTGTTTATCAGACGAGACGCTAATTATACCGCCCGACGAGATTCACATAGACGACAGGTTGCATTTCATCTAGGAACCGATTGAGATTTCAGACTGGAAAATTCAAAGGCTGAGACGTAGTCGAATCAAACTGGTTAAAGTACGTTGGAACTCAAAACGTGGTCCTGAGTATACATGGGAACGAGAGGACCAAATGAAAACAAAATACCCATCCTTGTTTAAGGATGCACCGGTTCAAGATGACACGAATTGAATTTCGGGACGAAATTATTTTAACATGGGGAGAATGTGACACCCGACATTTCAGGTCAATATTCGTACACATTATAAACAAGTTTACATTATAATTATTTTTGTGATTTATTTAATTTCACAAACAAGGACATTAAGGTCTAACAAAAACCGTACATGGTCTCATTTCATATTTTGGTAATTCTAGGAGTTACCGGTTCACATACCCGTATAACCCGACTAAATTCGAACACTAGTGGTTAAATTAAATAACCAGAAAAATATATAGACATATATATATTATTTCCACAAACTTTACGTGGAACAATAAATTATTTTCAGAATTAAATTACCCCTTTAAAACTCTAATAGATATGAATACCATTAATAAATTAGTGGTAAACACTAATTGTTTGATTTATTTTAACCCAAACCACCCACCCTTGACTTTCTCGGCCGAAGCCAGAGAAGGCCATTCCCACGATTACTCTTCACTCACATCCGAATTATTTACCCAAAACCCATACAGCCTACTTGCAAAAATTCAGATAAAACCATACTCCTTTCAATCAAAAGTCTCACGAAACTCTTTTATTTCTCTCCATTTTCTTACGAAAATCTCCCATTTCTCTTCAAATTGAAGCCAAGTTTTAAGGCAAAATCCTACCACAATTCGGTATTTTAAGAAGATTTCAAGTGTTCTAAAGAAAGTTTAACAGAAGATTCAAGACTCTTCTCTGTTTTCTCTCATCATCATCGTCACTGTTTTAAGGTAAAAACTCCAAACTATCTACTTTACTCTCTTTAAAAACCGAAGCTAAACATTCAAAATATTCAAACGCAAGTAAGATAACAAGAAAAGTGTGTCAAATTCAAGTTTTAAAACATAAATATGCAGGACTGATTCTGTCAAACAGAAGTCCAGTAATCGAAACTAGGAGTTTCGATACCTGTTGATCAATCGAAACTAGGTAGTTTCGATACCTTTTACTCAATCGGAACTAGGATTGTTTCGACACTCAAATACTCAATCGAAACTAGGTTGTTTCGATACCTGACTACTCAATCGAAACTAGGAAGTTTCGACACCAAACTACACAATCGAAACTAGGTAGTTTCGACACCAGTTAACTCAATCGAAACTAGGTAGTTTCGATACCTAATACTCCATCGAAACTAGGAAGTTTCGACACTCAATTGCCCAATCGAAACTATGAAGTTTCGATACCTGTGTCAGTCCCTTTTGGGCAGTAACTAAGATCTATTTTTATAACAAAACAAGTATTGAACAACTAAGAGGATATTTTAAGCAAAAGCAACTAGATTTACAAAGTCGGTGAACAATTTGCAATATAAGACGTTCGGTCTTAACACAATTTACCCTTTGGTATCTAGGGTACAAATAGTCAAGTTTGACTACAACAAGTATCATTACAAGGATACACAAACTCAAGGTGAGTTTCACGGCCCCTTTTTACTGTTTTCTAATATTTGGGGGAAGAACATACTTCAACTATTTTATGGGATAACAAGAGAATAAGACACGACTTTATGTTTACATAGGATGAGAACAACACATTGGAGGCCGCTAAAGTCCCCTGGAACAACATAGTAACCATTAACTGTAGCCTAGGGTCCTATGAATAGTACTATAGAGAGTGACGTCTCCCGGTCATGGTTAGTCGCGCTAACCACAATCTGGAGGATTTATGGCCGCATAGAACTTGATAACGCTTATTAGGGGCTCACACATGTCATGGTTTGGTTACGCCTCATGTATGATCATATTATTTGTATTCCTAGCTAGTTTACAAATGGGTCAAACACTTATTATTCTGTTTATCACATACAACTGAACTATTTATGAACAAACGAAGTTTACAAAGAACTATTTGATTAAACCTGTGAACTCACCAACCTAGTGTTGACAATTTTAAGTATGTTTTTCAGGAAATTGAACGTGATCGCAAGGTTAGCAATGTAGATTACATGCATGCACGATGGATACAACTTTTGGGAGATTTCTCTTGTATAACTCATTGTAATAGAGTCATATTTGCGAAATCTTCACTTTTTGTAAACTCAATTTACATTATGGAATGTAAAACATTAAATTTGTTTATGTATCCATTTATCATGTATGTGTTTGCAGTAATCATATGCTTTGGAAACCATGAACGTCGCGCCTCGCGTTTTCGCCTTGGTGGGGTGTGACACTTCCCACTTCATAACAACTTCAATCTTACTTGGGTCCACTTGTATTCCATGTGCGTTCACAACGTGCCCAAGAAATTGTACTTCTCGTTTCCAAAATTTTCATTTGGAAAACTTAGCCTACAATCTTTCCTTTCTCAGGTTTTCCAGAATGATTCTGAGATACTCAGCATGTTCTTCTTGGCTTCGGGAATAGATAAGAATATTATCGATGAAAACGTTGACAAATTTATCAAGGAAGAGTTTACAAACTCGATTCACTAAGTCCATAAATGCTGCAGGGGTGTTTGTTAGACCGAATGACATGACCAATATTTCATAGTGACCATATCTGGTCCTGAAAGCAGTCTTAGGTACATCTTCTTCTTGCACCTTTAACTGATGATATTCTGATCTAAGATCGATCTTCGAGAAATACTTGGCTCCAAGTAGTTGATCGAATAGATCATCTATTCTAGGAAATGGATATCTGTTCTTTACAGTCAGCTTGTTCAACTCTCGATAATAAATGCACATCCTCATGCTTTCGTCCTTCTTCTTAACAAATAGTATCGGTGCTCCCCAAGGTGAAGTGCTTGGATGAACGAACCCTTTGTCTAAAAGTTCTTAGATTTGTTTCATGAGTTCTTTCAGTTCGAAAAGAGCTAGACGATAAGGGGATCTTGCAACAAGTTTAGCTCCAGGAATGAGTTCGATTCGGAACGCGATTTGACGATCGGGTGGAAGACCAGGTAATTCTTCTGGAAAAAAATCTGGGTGATCATAGACTACGGGAATATCCGTAATCTGTCCTTCAGGTTTAACGTTTAAGGCATGGAGTAAGAATATACTATCTCCCTTAATCAACTCTTTCCTAGCTTTTGCTATAGAAATAATTTCAATCTTATTGGTCTCGCTATCACCCTGAATCATTTAAACATTTTTCAGCTGGTTTCTTAATCTTGACCGTTTTCTGGTCACAATCAATCTGGGCCCGGTATTGGTTTAACCAATCCATCCCTAGGATAACTTCATATTCATTCATGTTCATTGGCATTAGGGTAACTAATACCTTATCGTCACCAAAATTGATGACACAATCAGGGTATGTTTCGGTTATCCTAATCTGTTCGCCACTTGCAATTTCAATGACATAGGCATGAATAAGTGGAATCGGTCATACGCCTAAATATGGGGTGAATGCACATGAAACAAAACTTCTATTCACCCCTGTATCAAATAAAATATTGGCGTAAATATTATTAACTAAGAAAGTACCTGCCACTTCCTTGGGTTTATCTTTTTGTTCATCTCTACTTCCCAAGAGGAATACTTGTCCTGTTCCTTTGTTCTGACCACCCGTTTTTGGTTTAAGTGGTTTAGGACAAGAGTCCTATAATGCCCTATTTCTCCACAGTTAAAACACTTAACATTCGGGCACTGGGTTACCAAGTGACCAAACTTCTTGCAAGTCTGGCACTTCGTTCCCTAGGTGGTTCTATCAGGGTTGGAATTAAATCCTCCACTTCTGGGAAATTTACAATTTCCCGGTTTAAACTTGTATACAATCTCCTCCGACTTCCTCTTTTGATCATTCTTTGGTGGCTCTTGGGCTGCTACCTCATCATACAACACCGCACTCTTTTCAACCATCAAATCTATCGTTTCGGGTGCGACATATTTTATTAAGGTACGAACTTTAGGAGGTAAGCCTTAAATATAACATTGAACTCTTCTTGACTCAGGAGTAACCAAATGTGGCACCAACTTGGCCATTTCATTAAACTTGGTTGTATACTCCTGATGAGTCATGGTTCCAGCTTCGAACCAAAGAAATTTAGATTCAATCTTGTCCACGACATTTTGTGGAAGTATATCTTTACAATCAAATACTTGAGATCATCCCAAGTCATCGTGTTGGTATAAGCTTCTCCTTTCGTCTGCTTGACTGATTCCCACCGGTCAAGAGGCTCCTGTTCAAATGAATGTGCATCAAACTTTACAGCTTGGTCCGCTCTGCATTCACTCATTTTTATCACAGCTTCCATAGATGTGTTCCATTACAAGGCTGCAATAGCAACTTTCTTCCCATTGAAGGGTTTTGGATGACAATCGCTAAAATTCTTGTAGTTGCATCATTGGCCATGAATCCCTGTGCTTTGGTTTGTCATCCCAACTGTTTCATAGGTTCAAGTTGTGCCCACATTATTTCCTATCGGAGTGGTATGAAGGGTATCTTCTGTTCGAGGAATAGCACTGCTCGTCCCTTCATTCTGGTTTCCTAGACTGTTGTGATTCTCTCTTCTCCTAAGAGCATCGTCAAGGATTCCGGGTAGATTTGTTTGAAGTACTGGGGTGACCTCTATGCCACTGCTCCATGGAATTGGGCTTAAGTCATAATGACTTCTTCTATAGGTTGCTCAGGAACATCATTCGTATTTACGTTTGCATTTGATTCAGGGTTCGTGTTGTCATGGGACCAAGTGTTAGGCATCCTACCCTACCTCTTCCTTATCCTCTACCTTATCCTGCCATTTGTACCTACACACAGATGTATAACATCAAAATTCGTATAACCGGTCATAAACTAAAAATTCAGAAATTAACAACATTTGGCCAAAAATGCCTTTAATTATCTGATTTCTAGGTATCTCCCGTTATAGGTCGTACTGACTGTATACACCTAACTTATCCTAAGGCATTCCAGACTAATCTCAGAGTTCTAGTTTAAGTCTAGACGCAATTCCTGCAGTATCTAAATCCCTTAAACTGAGGCTTTGATACCAACTTGTCACACCCGTAACACAGGACAGTTATCTAACCAGAGTCGTACCTCCAACGGATATGCTCCCAGGAAAGAACGACGGCTTTAGGAGAGATTTATACACCGCTCTTTCCCTAGACAGAACATTCGGTTTGTCAGATAACTACATACCAGTCAGAAGATCGCCTTCCAGTTACTGTGACATTGATACCAAAACACACAGCGGAAACTAAAACATTATCTTTCATTTCAATAAAACATTGTTTACATTCGTGGAATCAAAATGTTACATGACATTTTATCATCGTTCCTAATAAGGAACATATCATTCGGGACTTATAGTTTCAGGTATGCCTATCATCTGGATCATTCATCGGTTCATTCTAGTCCTGGAAATGCCTCATCTATTGTCTACCTCTGATGCGTTCAAAAACATTTGATAAAACATGGGTCAGCGTAAAGCTGGTGAATTCATAAACTAAAATAGTTTATTAAAAATGACCTGCCAAAGTATCTTGAACACAGTTCTGGGGTTCCACCCCGGCTCATAGACAACTATGAGTAATCATTCAGTCTATATATAACCAAAGACCATTCCACCAGTCCTGTCCAACATACCGTTCCATGGGAAAGTGAAACACAATAAGCGCTTAGAATGCGATATATAAACAATCGGTGCAATCGTTTCAAGACTCTCAAAATATTTTCATAAATCAATCATGCCAGACAAGGTCATGAATGGGTTCATGCATCATAGTTTAGGAACTCACCTCGGCACTATTTCGGCTTATCAAATCTGAAATATGGCAAACACCTAGGGGCAAAGCTCCTAGATATATATTGACATTACTTAATTTCATAATTCTAGCTTAATGGTATATAACCAGAGCTAATCAGTAGGCCAGAACCTTACCTCGACACTATCTACGACAGTTTGGAGTCGAGTTACTGGAAACCGGACTCTCGTACGCGAACCAGGGCTCAGGATCAGAACTTCAGAGAGTGTGTGTGTGTGTGTGTGTGTGTTTTAGTGTGAAATGTGTGGGAAAAGAGCTGAGATCATTCAAGTATTTATAGGGCCAAATGTGCACCCATAGCGGACCGTTATCATGGGGGATGTCGGTCCACTATGGCCTTCAACCGCATTTTTGCCTTTGGGCCTACGTAACGGACCGTTATGGTCTGGATATCGGTCCGACATAGGGTTTGAGGTAATGCGAGTCAGCTTGACACGTGGCAGGTCATCATTACTTGCTTCTTGACCACATAGCGGACCGATGGGGTCATGGATAGCGGTCCGCTATCCCTTGATTTTCAGAATTTTCTTTTTTAGTCCTTTTTCTTTAGAATACTTCATATAAACCCTTCAACTATGAATTTTGGCAAGTTTGGTCCTTTATTTTTCTAGGGATTTTTTGAGGTTTTACATATACAACTCTAATAATATTAGGGGTATTTTAGTCTTTTTAGAAAAGATTTAATAGAAAATCTAACGGAGTTAGCTAAATGGACTCAAATGGTTATGAAAAACAAAAGTCAGGCCACAAAACGATGAAAAAAAAGAGTAGGAACTCAAATAGTTAAAACTAGCAAATATCAGGGACTAAAATAGTAATTTACTTAAAAGGAAATATAAAAAAATAAAAACGCTTGATGGGCTGAAGAGGGTGGACTGTGGTCACGGGGTGGTATTCAGATCTGGAGCCCCGTCACCCCCACATCATTTATAAGATTCCAAATTTTATTTTGTCGACCGTTTTGATTCCAAGAGATTCTCCGTAGTGTTGACGAACATCCCTTTTATCGTGCTTACGTTGCCTAAGGGCTGTAAATGAACCGAACTTTCAGCGAACAATTTGTGAACCGTTCGGCAGGAAGTTTGTTTAATAAATGAACGAACATGAGTAAAGAATTCCGTTCAATTAGTTAAATGAACGAATATGAACAAAAGTCATGTTTGTTAAAATGTGTTTGTGAACGTTTGTTAATGTGTTCGTGAACCTTATGATGTGGGACGATTACATTCGATGGCCAAAGAAAATAAGGAGAAGACTAGAAGAACTTATAGAGAAATATATTGGAGCAATTTTCTTCGATATTATCCATAAAAACTCATGGCCTCTTTAAAGGCTTACAAACAAAGTTAACGGAAATAAGGACATGGATGTAAAGGATGAAACCACCCACTAACTCATTATTGAAATAAACAACTAACTAAAGGAAAACAACCAAGGACCAGGAGAACTTGGACCGCTTGACCAAAAAGGTGGTTGTAATGCATGGTTGCATGGATAGGAATGTGGTACGTATCATTCCCGCGTTCTTGAAAACGTCCTTGTCCTCAAGGACGGAATTCGAACGAAGCATGGCGTATTGCCACGACGACCGCCACTCGGTTCTTCAAATTTCTGAGAGATCAAAAGGGGCACAGATGCTTTATTTATCACCGGGTAGAGATGAATACTATATGGTAGCGTCAGGAAATTCTTTTTGAATCAGGGTATTCAGGAAGAACAGGTTGTTCCAGCTCGATATCGTCAAGAATTCCTGACTATTGCATGGGCTAGCAATCGATAGCAACTGTAGCATTAGGATCGACATTGGAAGATTTTCGGGTTTCATGGTCATACTTAAACTGTATGATCCTTATAACTCATGATAGTTTTATGCAGCAAGTAGGGGAAAACAATTCTTAATTGTTAGCACTAAAAATAAAGAAGCTGATTTAAAACTGTTTTAACATATCTTTAAATGGGTACCTATATCGATATTGAAATAAAACATTATGTCTTAAGTCAAGATTGTCATAAAATCCTTTTTAAAGAAAAAAGGCAACAAAACAAGGAAATAAAACACACAAAAAAAGTCAATAAAGCGGTTTTCAGATTTGAAAACGCAAATGCATCTGTCATTGTTTAACAAACTCAAAACATCAATCTTTATCTTTTGAAAATTTCGGACAATTGAACCTTCTCGAACTGTTTCTTTTTAAGAACCAAAAATATTTGTGCCAAAATAACATATGCGAAGAAGAACAAAAGGTCTTGTACCGGATTAATCGTATTCTGGGCCGGAGCAATGAATCTATTTGAAGTGGCTTATTTCGTACCAGAATAGCCTATGTATGAACAAGGATTAATTTTACTTCCCCACCTAGCTACTCTAGGTTGTGGGTACGTCCTGGTGGGGAAGTTATAGATACTTTTCCATACTTTGTATCTGGAGTACTTCATTTATTTTCCTCGACGGTATTAGGCTTTGGCGGTATTTATCATACACTTTTAGGACCTGAGACACTTGAAGAATCTTTTCCATTCTTCGATTATGTATGGAAAGATAGAAATAAAATGACCACAATTTTAGGTATTCACTTAATCTTGTTAGGTATAGGTTCTTTTCTTTTAGTATTCGAGGCTCTTTATTTTGGGGGCGTATACGATACTTGACGCTTAGCCCAAGTATCATATTTGGTTATTTACTAAAATCGCCCTTTCGGGGGGGGTGGATTGTTAGTGTAGACGATTTGGAAGATATAATTGGAGGCCATGTATGGTTAGGTTCTATTTGTATACTTCGTGGAATTTGGCATATCTTAACCAAATCCTTCGCATGGGCTCAACGTGCACTTGTATGGTCTAGAGAGGCTTACTTATCTTATAGTTTAGCGGCCATATCTGTCTTTGGTTTCATTGCTTGTTGTTTTGTCTGGTTCAATAATACGACTTATCCTAGTGAGTTTTATGGACCCACTGGACCAAAAGCTTCTCAAGCTCAAGCACTGCAGACAGACAGATACGAATTCTACCCTCCGGCTATTACACATGACCAGAGGAAGGAAAGGCTAACCTATACCTATATGACTCCTACTCTTATTGATGCCACTAATGCGTAAGACATTGAGTTTGACTACTTTCCTTCTGGTAATGCCTTTCCCTGCGGTCACCTTGCCCATCAACTTACTGGCTTGGCTATTTCAAAGGATTCGCTTCGACGGGTGATTGAATTAAAAAGAATTTTTGAAAGTGGCATTCCTTCCTTGCTTCTTACCCCGTAGTGGGAGATTTTTTTGATCGGTCGTAGATTCCCTGGCTTGGCTGGGCCATGGGAGTGCCACTCGTGACTCTACACTGCACATACGATTGAAGGTTCGTTGTTGACCTGGGAGCTCCCGCTGGTGTGGTCGAAGGGTCGAAATGGTCGATGTTTTGGTGACAGTGGCGGGGTTGGTGATGCAAACGGATCACAAGATGGCATGTGTTTTGGTATTGTTGTCTGTTGCATTATAGGGGTGTATATCATGTGTGAGCTTGAGTGTTTTGAAAATGGGGTAGAGATATTGGTTTTATAGATTGAGTTTGGGTGGATGGGAAGGTAGGGATGACGGTTTTGGTTCATGAGCGGTTTCTCCTCTACTAGCTTAGAAGTGACGGTGGCCTGGGATAGAGAGGTTGGTTGGAGGTTGGCTCTCTCATTTTGAAGGTCAGGATGGAGGCTAGGGGACGATGGGGAAGGCAGTGGTGGAGGTGGTAGTGTAACGGCGGGTGTGGATGAAAATGGCGCGGGTGAGGGTACCCTTTTTAGGCTAGTTTTGGAACGGTAGTAGAAGACGAATGAGTGGTGTTTTTGTGGGAGTACCCATGGTTTGGGGCTGATGTCGGTACTGGAACTGGCGTGGTTGCTGACGTTTTGGCGGAAGCATGTGTCGGTGTAGATGGAGCATCCGAGAAGTTTTGCCGGTAGCCTTGTGAGCTGCCATGGTTGACGGATGCCTCCCCGGGCAGGTTGGTGGTGAGGGTTTAGATGTTAGTTTGAAGCGATCGGAGCCCCGCGATGAGGATTTGTAACTGGTACTCGTGTCTCGCCAAGGCTTCATTCAACCACTGACGAAACTCGGGTTCGGATAGGGTTTGAGCAACCATGGATCACGGCGGCTCTGATACCACTAATGTGGGGCGGTCACATTTGATGGCCAAAGAAAATAGAGAGAAGACTAGACGTACTTAGAGAGAATATCTTGGAGCAATTTTCTTCGATATCGTCCATAAAAACTCATGGCATCTTTAAAGACTTACAAACAAAGTTAATGGAAATAAGGACACGGACGTAATGGATGAAACCACCAACTAACTCATTATTAAAATAAACAACTAAATAAAGAAAAAATAACCAATGACCAGGAGAACGTGGACCGCTTGACCAAAAAGGTGGGTTGTAATGCATGGTTGTATGGATAGGAATGTGGTACGTATCAAGTTCGTTCATTTACGTTCGTTTCATGTTTGTGAACGTTCGTTTATGTTCATTCATGTTCATTTGTTTATGTTGTTCATTAAAGATTTTAATATATATTTAAATTTTATTTAAACTTTTTATATTTTGTTACTCATTAGACCTTTTAAACATTTTTTGGGATAATTATGGTTATGTAATATGTCGAGTATTTTAAGATAATTATGTCTAAATACTTACACTTGATTTATTTTTTGGATGGTTGTGTCTAGTATTTAGAATTAACAATATTGTTTTTAAAACTAGCATGTGTTCGTTTAGAAAGTTAACGAACAAACACGAACAAATCCATTTCCTTAATGAACGAACACAAACATGAAGTTTCGTTTGGTTAGTTTTCGTAAATCATTCGTAAACAAGTTTAATGCTAAATAAACGAACATAAACAAGGTTTCGTTCGTTTCGATTCGTTTATAGCCCTACCAAAGACTATGTAAATCGTCTCTCAAAGGTCATCTAAAACAACTCATCTTGAATCCTTTTAAGATACTCTAATAGACCCATGATATTTTACTAGCATCTCTCTTCGAAAAAATGTTATGAATCACTGTTACTATATGTCCATCACACAGAGAAGAAACTAGTATATGATATTATATAACGTATAAAGTATTTTCGATTATACAATAATAATAATTATTATTATTATTAACTAACTAAATTTAAAAACCAACTTATGTGAACAGTAATTAATTATTTTTTTTATTTTCAACCCTCATACTATATATGATATACACTTTTAACCCGTCAACTTTTTTAATAACTTCGCTTCTTTGTTATAACTTTCGTTCTTTATTTTCTCATTAAAAACGGAAAGCGCAACTTTCTTTAGTTTTAATTTGTAAACATTCCGATATAATTTTTTTTTAAAAACGGAATTTTATTCAAAAGCGAGTATTTTTATTCGTACGTTATAGTGACTGTACGTAACTTTTATAAAAACCAACGTATGTGAACAGTAATTAATTATTTTTTTTATTTTCAACCCTCATATTATATATGATATACACTTTTAACCCGTCAACTTTTTTAATAACTTCGTTTCTCTGTTATAACTTTCGTTCTTTACTTTCTCATTAAAAACGGAAAGCGCAACTTTCTTTAGTTTTATTTTGTAAACGTTCCGATATAAATTTTTTTTAAAAACGGAGTTTTATTCAAAAACGAGTATTTTTTTCGTACATTATAGCGACTGTGCGTAACTTTTATAAAAACCAACGTATGTGAACAGTAATTAATTATTTATTTATTATTTTTTTATTTTTAACCCTCATACTATATATGATATACACTTTTAACCCGTCAACTTTTTTATTAACTTTGTTTTTCTGTTATAACTTCCGTTCTTTACTTTCTCATTAAAAACGGTAAGCGTAACTTTCTTTAGTTTTATTTTGTCAACGTTCCGATATAATTTTTTTTTTAAACGGAGTTTTATTCAAAAGCGAGTATTTTTTTTCGTATGTTATAGCGACTGTACGTAACTTTTAGCCCCACAAACGAGCCGAACCAAATTCGACAATGTCCCCGTTGTGTTGCAGGGGGAATCGTTTTAGCCCTTCATAGTATATATAATATACGCTTTTAGCCCGTTTAGTTTTCTATTAATTTCGTTTTCTTGTGCTAACTTTCGTTCGTTTATTTTTTTTTTTGAAACGGAATGTGCGGTTCTCCTTGTTTTTTTGCCAACGTTCAGGTATAACTTTTTTTAAAAACGGATTTATGTTAAAATTCGAGGTTTTTTTAGCGCTATAGCCAGTCTACATTTCGACATAAGTTTTATCCATCCAAACTAGCCGACCCCGATAACGACCAAACTCCCGCGATTTCGATTATATTATTTCTTCATTCTATATCATCTATAATCTATATCTATAACATATAATAAAGAAAAAAAGATGGGACACGTGTCAAGCTTTGAGGTCATCTAAATTGATGTTTTCCCGCCTATTACCCGTTTAGTCATTCGGTAAATTGCGCGGATGTTTTGACCCGATACATTCCTAACCCTAATTCTATTTGGCTATCTGGTGCTTCTTCTAGCATTCAGGGGGTGTTTGGGATTACTTATTTAACCTACTTATTACTTTTCCATCAAAAGTAAGAATTTCTTACTTATTACTTATTACTTTTCCTTCTCACATCTTCCATCTTATTTTAATTTTACCAAACAAACTTATAACTTATTACCTTATTTCAAAAGATAATAAGTTAATAAGTTGTTTTGAAAAGTAATCCCAAACACCCCCTCAATGTGAAGCTCAACAATGGAGGACAAGAGGAAGAGATTGTTGGAAGAAGAATGAAACTCGTGACTTCAGTTGATCAACTCCGAATTCCCTCCGAAATTCCTCTGAGGTATTTCACGTTCTCCTTCTTTCTTGCCATCGGTGGTGTGATGGTGAGCGTGGTTTTTTTTCTGTGGATTTTTGTTGTTGTGGCTTACTTAGGTTTCAGTTTTTTTCCCGTATTGCGACATTAATTTCATTTGGTGGTTAGTCTTCTTCGTCGATGGTGCTTTAATGGTTATTTTAGGGTTTTTTTCTTTGGATTTCTATTGTTGTGGCTTATTTAGGTATCAATTTTGTTTCCCGTAGGTGTTGTTTGTGACTTTGGGTGGTTAATCGTGAGTGCCTATTTTTCTTCTTCGCGGATGGTGCTTTAATGGTGAGTTTTATTCCTAAGCAAGTTTCTTTCTATTGGTTTCCTTTGGTAAAAATTCAATAAAGATGCATAGATTCGAGTTATGGGTATTGGGAGTTTACAACTATGGCAATTAGGGTTGTATATATGTTGTTGTTGCATTGTGCTAATCAGTCTTTTGAGGAATTTTTTTTCTCTAAATTTTATGTTTATTCTTGAATTTTAGATGTTAAGTTGTGTGTTTTCACCATGTTAATGTTTGGTAAAAGTTCAATAGTTTGGTAGTTAAAAGGCTATTTTGGGTGCTAGAGTTTGGTATGTATGTTATATTTTTTTTTGCTGCTGTCATGTACAGTTAAAGGCCAATTAGTTTTAGTAGATTGAGTAAGAAAACAACATCAATAAAAGAGTGGTTGTCCATTGTAGATTCTTTATTAACCAGAAATTAGAAATTTGATTCTCTCAAATGGGTTATAAAGGATTTGATATTTCTTCTTTTTTATTGCTGGATTCCGTGTTCATTTGATTTTCTATTGTTTTCTAGAAAGCTTGATCATGAACTAAAGATTTCCAATATCAACTGTTGAGTGCTACAGTTCAATTGTAAGTCTAATTTTATTATGGTGTTTTATATTACTTTGATAATGATATGTAGAAAAGGACAAATCAAATAAATTGAATAAAAAATAGATTATTTTTTTCTAACTTTTTTGTTTCTTCTAAGTCTGTATCCAGTTTTTGTGGGTTGGAACCTGCAGTTTGTTCCAAGACCAATTGAAAAGGTAAATGCTATTGCTACCAATTATAATTCTTGTGATTTGAATTGTTGTTTAGTTTCTTGAAGTCTCAACAGAATGATAACTGAATTTGCTGCAACTGGTGGATCAAATTCTTAATATCTTATTCTTTTAGATTAAAGCTTCTATATTGATAACAAAGACCTTCCAATCATAATTGGTTTGCAACTTCAATTCATATGTTTGGAAACTGCATTTTTATGGCTAAGAATATGAAATAAACTTACTCTCATAAATGAACAAGATCAATCTCCATGCTTTCAAAGATAAGCTTATTCTTTGATAAGGGTACAATTAGGTTATGTTTATGTTTGGAGATTTTCTGGTTGATTTGGTTTCCATCCTGATCAGTTAACCGATCATCGAATCACCGAATACCTTCTTGAGATGACAAATGACTGTAAAGTTTTTTTATAATATCTCCAATTTATTTTTAATAAATTATAAGTTACTGTGCAAATTCGTTTCTCTATTTTGTAGATTATCAAATTTACCATACAAATTTTTGTACTTTAAATCAGCCAGTTTTACATTAGCGTCTCCTACTATTAATTAATACTTTTTCTTAAAACGACCCGTTTTGAGTCGTACTCATTTTTTTTTGTCAAAACCTGTTCTTTTCGAACCAAATAACCATTATTTTGAAATGACCAGTTTTGACCCGAACCCATTCTGAATCCTAACTTGTCACCCCGCCCGTTTTGCCACGTCTAAAGTATATTGTTTTTCTATTTGTTTTTGGCTCTGACTTTTTCCCTTGACTTTCATGAAGGTCTTTCTTTGAGATCATCCTCAATTGAATGTAGGTGTTGGCTGTTGATGATCATCGTTCCTAAAATCCATGTATACATGAAAACATGGTACATAACCATGGATAAGCTTCTGCAAGTTTACAAAATATTTGTTCTAAAAGATGCTCTACTGGATAAGCTTCTGCAAGTGTATTCGTATACTACTATATTTATATGCTCTTCATCCAATCTTATGCTAAGTAAGCAAAATTAGTAATTTCCATCATTATGTCCTCCATCTCATCGCATAGATAATTAGTTCATGGGTTGAATAAGTTTTTAAATTAATCTTATGGCTTGCAGATGAGTTTGTGGCAATGTTTGTAGAGAAAACTGGTTACCCAATTGTTTAGCCTGCTCATATGATACTTTTTCTCAAAACAGCTGTTTAAGGATAAATCTTTTCACTTATGACTATTCATAATTTATTCTTTCAAATTTAATTAGGAGCTGGTAGAATCATCAATACGACATGCATTTCATTCGTGAGTTTAACAAGGGCGACACCGGCACCAGGTATCGTAGTAAAGCACAATATTTGTTTATATTTTATTTTTTACTTTATAATTTTCATCCGCCAGATTTGAAATCAAAAAGAAAAAAGATTGCTTTATAGAAATTTGTTTTTGCAGGATGTCCCTTCTTTAACTGCTGAAGCTGCAAAAGATTACCCGGGTGTATAATATATGATAACTGCACCTCTTGGACTACATCCACTTCTTGTGGTATGGATATCTTTAAATAGGATAGATTGCTAATTCAGGTTAGTGTCAATCTATTTTCACCCAAAATATCACAAATTACACAAGCTTTTATTTTATTTTTCATGTTTTCCTATTTAAAGTATAATTTTGTTTCCTTTTAATAACATTTACAACTTGATAGTGTTGCATCTAATAGGTGGCTGGAGGCCCAAGTCAAGCTTTTCGTGGTGGGTTTTTTTTGGCGGCGTGTAACTGGTATTATAAGATGATTGTCACTATGTTGTTTCTTCATAGATGGTCTCTGATACAAAGAAGAGAGTCACTTTATTTTTCAAGATGATTGTCACTATGTTGTTGCTTAATGTTTCAAGAAGGAATGCCCTTCAATTCTCATCTAATGCACTGTTCTTGTGAATTCCCTTTTTGAAATATCATGTGACATCTACATGTAGTGGCCCTCTTACTATTTGAATTGATTTGATGTTATGCACGCAATGCATGTGTTTGAATTTTCATCTCATAAGGAACTAAGCTTGGCAATTGGTGATTATGTTGTAGTGAGAAAGTTTAATAAAATATGTCAGTTCTACAAATGGGTCAATTTGGATTGTATTTATGTTAAACGGGTCAACTTTACTACCTAAACGAGAAACTAACCAAATTTGGGTTGTAATTTTTATTTCTAGCTATACATTTGTAAATTGTAAATGTGACATTATTCATCTTTCATTATAAAATGTAAATGTAATTTATTTATTCTAAATGTGTTTTTATTACATCATTTTTATGCCAAACTCTGTGTATCATACGGGTCTCTAACCTAGCAAACTATCAAGAGTTAAGATTAGAGACGGAGTAAAACTACTAATACTAGATAAAGATGGTAAAACTACAAACCAAACAACAAATTTAGTATATAAGGAATTTTTTTTAAAATTATGAAAATTTATAGAAACTTATCTTTTTTTGTTATTTAAAGTAATATGTATATTCCTTTATGTTTCGTTTATTTCTAGATTTATGATTTATATAATTAAAATTTTTACGGGTACATAAACAACTTACATATAATAAATAAAAATGACGTGGGACACTTTATTTTCTGGTTTTCCCGGCTGATGCCCATATACCCGTTCACATGTTTTTCCTTTTCACGCGGATCCTGATTGATCCGATTACCTTTTCAGTGCAACCCTAATTGTGTTCTTCATTCACCTCCGTTGATTCTCTATTCCATATCGCCATCTCTTCACAATCAAACCCTAATTCACCTTCCTCCGTCTCTGCCGTTTCACTCCATTTCGCAAAGAATGGATCAATCGGTCATCATCGCGAACCCTAATCGCGATCAACAATTGAAGATTTCTGAACAGGTTAGTTTAATTGGCTTTAATCAGAAGATTTGAGTTTCAAATCTTCCCCCCAATTCATCACCCTAATATTCGTCTTTGAGTTTATTTGGCTTCAATTAGAAGATTTGAGTTTTAATTAGGGTCTCTGCAAATTTGGCACATACATTCCTTTGATTTTCTTCTTTAATTGATTTGATGTACAACATACAGGACACATAATTATCTTCTGACACTCAAACTCACGCCATCGCCATTTACAGCCTACAGGACACATAATTAATCCAATACGGATTACTGTTACCGTTTTCGTAAAACCGCGGCTAGGGTTTTTGATTTGATTTTGTAAATCGTTGCAGATTTGCAGCTGCTTTAGTTAATTTACGATTTGTAACAATCTGAATTCGAAGTTTGTGTTTCTATTAGATTAATTCAAGGATTTGATTCCAATTTTTCAATGATTTACGAGTAGATGTTTGTTTTCTTTTTCAGGATTAGAAGCAATTGTCTCCGAAAGAAAAGGATGCAGCGGTGGTTAGTGCACCACCATCTACAACCAGTAGTCCAGCAACAACATATGCAAAGTCAGAAATCGAGGTAAACTAGCTTTAAACCCTATGAATTTTAGTTGGATTTGGACGATCATATATTTAATTGATGGTGGTTTTTTTTCTTTATTTATTGTATGTATTTTGAGAGAATTGGTTTACAAATTGTGTGTGAAACAGTCCATTAGCTCTGTCACAAGCTTACAAATTGTTTACTGAGGTAAATATTGTATGCACTGTAGATTAAGTTATGTAGATTAATTTGAGATTGTAATATGTAAAATGTTTCATATTTGTTTTACTTGCAGCTACCATATGCATGTAATAATGAGAAACATGGATCGTGCAATCCGTACCGTTGAAGAAATGCAAAAATTGAGACATAAACCGTCTTCAATAACATTTATGCCCATAATTCATGGTTTTGCAAGAGCCGTAGAAGCTAAAAGAGCTCTTGAAGTGTTTAATTTTATGAGAATGTGTGGTTGCATCCCAACTGTCCATACTTACAATGCCCTAATTCTTGGTTTAGTGAAGAAACGTCAGGTATGTTGTGTTTAAGAAATTGAATTGAGGGAGTGTTTTTGGTTTTTGTAAATGAATATCTGAATATTGCATAGAGATGTCGGTTTCAAATCATTTACTTACTATGTATCAATTTGGGTTTGTTTTTCAGATTTAGGTTACCGCTGCAGCAGTGGCAGTGGCAGTAGCATTAATAGCTATATTGATGCTGGTGGTGCGGCCTTTTGTAGCCACTGTGGTGGCATCTGCAGCACTGGCAATATTCTTGGTAGTCAACAAGACTGGTTGTTGGGCTGGCTACACTGATGGTTTCTTAACCAAGAGTCAAATACTGAACATAGGTTTGAGCTTAGCAAAGATTATAAGAAATCACACAGTTAATTAAAATATTAAATTATGAAATAGAAGTTCTGAGCCCATGAAACATTTGCTGATTGTTTTTAAGTTAGGAACAAGTAGCAAATAAATTAAGTTAATTATTTGTTTTATGAATTGTGTTAAAATTTATCTATATTATTTGATGATCTGATCATAGATTATGCTAATCTATTTGTACATTTGTGTTGATGAATTCCCCCTTTTACAAAGTAATGCAATAAAGGAGAGGGAAATACAAAATAAGCTCAACTTTGGGAGTCAATTTTCAACTTCCTGGCCCTGTATAATTTCAAAACGTTAGGAGGCACCAGAAAGTTTATGAATGGTGATACCTTTTGTTTAGACCTGTCTAATTTTTATATCAACTGTGGTTTTGAAAATGATTAGCATTTTGCCCAAAGACCATGTATGATTTTAAGCACCAATGTGTTCCTTTTCTGCCTTTTATATAGTAATTTTTTTTTCTGCATTATCATGTGTTGGGGCTTGTAAAGATATATATACTCACAAAAAGTTACTTCCATTTTGTAACAGGAAAACTATCAATTTCAAGTTCAGAATGTCTATGGCTCTTCAAGCTTCTCTTCTACAAACATGCAAAATTTTACCCTAAAATTCGTTTAATTTTTGTTCTGTTTTGTTCTTCCGGTATGATCTATAATGTTGAATAGGGGAATCTGAATTCTTCTCTCAAGGAGAGTTCAATCAATGGAGCTTTCGTCTCGGAAATCGTTAAATCTGATTTCAGTCCCCTTTTGATCGGAACAAAGGTGATTAAATTCAAACAATTTTTAGATAAACTAATTAGGAGGGTTTTTGCATTTAAATACATTTCAAAACAATAGTATTTTCACTAGTGTCGATTGTTGTTTAATCGCAGAAATTCAAGTTTACTTGCAGCTGCCGTTGGTGATTATTAATACTAATTGTAGCTGGTTCGGAACTGTTTACAGGCTGTAACTGAGCTGCAAACCAATTACAAACTCGGCATGTTTGATATTAGGACCTCAAGTCTGATTTTGTGCAGCGATCTAGCTACATTAGGGAACTGTTTTATTGCTGAATTATCGCCAGGTTAGGGGCTGAATTGGGTTAAGGTTTGGACTTGGTAAAAGTGATGTTTGGACTGTTTAATTACACACAAAAGGGGTGGTTAGTTGCTGTGTATTAGACAGTTGTATATAAGTATACTAGAAGGGATTAATGTGTAATTATGTTCTCTATTTATACTCATTGTAATCTCTCTTAATCAATACAATACACAATACCATAATACCAAAGATCAACTTGGTATCAGAGCTAGTTCTCTGCAAACCCTAATCAGCCGCCACCCTATTTTTTTTTTTTCCCTTTTCCGATCGGCCACCACAACAACAGCAGATCTCCCTTATCAACCACCAAATCAATGGCGTTGCTTGCTCCTTTCACAACAGCTGAGAAGACCAATCACAACTCTCACAAGTTTGGTTTTACCCTTTCTTCCACCAACTATGGTTATTGGAAGACTATGATGCAGCCTTTTCTTGTAACCAATCGCCTTTTTGGTTATATTGATGTATCTATTCCTTGTCCCAATCCCACTATCACAATTCCCCCTGCTGACAAAAGCAACGATCCCACCATCCAGCAAAATCCCAATCATGAAACTTGGGTTTCCAACGATGCTCATGTGCGTATGCTGCTTCTTTCTACAATCTCTGAAGGTGCTTTTCAACATGTTCAAGGCACTTCTTCTCGTGAATTATGGCTAGCCTTGGAAAGAGCCTTTGCCCCCAATACGTCTTCTCGGGAATACACCCTCAAACAGCAGTTGCAACGCATCCAGATGGCAGACGATGAAGCTGTCACTTCCTACCTCACACGTGCACAAGCGTATGCTGATTCTTTGGCAAACATTGGAGAACCTGTTAAGGAAAAGGATCTTGTCATGCATGTGTTAACTGGTCTTCGTGAAGAGTACAACAGTTTGAAAGCCACCATCTTAGCCCGTCAATTTCCTACTGCATTTGCTGAATTATATGGTCTTATCTCGGATCATGATTACATGGTTAAGAAACCTGCAATGGCTTCTCCACAAGCCTTCACCGCCACCACCACTGGACAGCCACTTGCTGCCACTTCTTCCATACCTAATGACACCCTTACTGCACTTCAACAACTGCTGTCCTCAGTGGGCCTTACTGTCCAGTCACAATCTCCTCAACCGCAAGCCATGTTTGCCTCTCGTGGTCGAGGTCGCAACTATTCCAACCGTGGTCGTGGTGGCCGGAGCAGCTTTCGTTCTTTCAATAACAATAATGGAGGCAACCGAGGTACATTTAGTTGGGCAACTAATCAGCATATGATTCATGGTACTTGTAACAGGTGTGGAATCGCGCACATACCGTCTCATTGCCCCAACCGTGACCCCAACACATCAAGGTCACGGCAGCCCACTGCTAACTATGCTGATCATCGCTCGCAATCTTCAAACGCATGGCTGCCCGACACTGGCTCCAACAGCCATGTTGCTTCAGATCTCCACAGCCTTGATAATTCAGAACCTTATTACGGTGAGGACTCTCTTCATGTTGGCAACGGTGAGGGTTTACCTATTTTACACATCGGTTCCACTTCACTTCACTCTCCCACAAAAACCTTTTCAATATCCAATATACTTCATGTTCCGCAAATTAAAAGAATAAAGCCAGGGGGAAATTGATCCTGCCAAACCAAACCAGCAGGGGAAATATCCAATATATTTCGTACCCTACAGTCCTCAAAACTGTTATGGAAATTCAGCAAGTTAAAGCATAGTGTTCAAGTATCTTTCACTTAGTACTGTCAATTTTATAATGTTGAATAAAGTGGGTGTATGCTATTGCTAATAATTGTTTTCAATGACCCGTAATTCTTTTATTTTTTTAGCTTCCAGGTGTTGAAGTAAATCCTCATAAATGGGTTGGATTATGGTAAATTAAAAGTGTATTTTCATGCTTTGCTTTGGTAACCTGCTTATACATGGATATCCAAGTTATGACTATTGTTTAGTGAATGAACTAAGGTATGACTATATGATTAATAAAGGTGTGTTTGTAAACGGGTCAAAATAAGCAAGCTTTGACCCAAAACTCAGCAGAGGCCGTAGACTACACCAATCAGTGTAGCCTACGATGTTTGGGCGTAGTCTACGCCCAAGGGCTTCGGTTCTATGCCCATGTTTAAGCCAGATTGATAGAACTTTGGTGTGTTTTAGAATGTATGTCTAAAGGTTATATTTCTTATTGTTTAGTGTTTATAAGTACAAATTTTGGGTTGACGTGACATACGAAAGGTGAAGGAACCGAGTGGTGAATGAAGAGATAGGGGATTGATGAATCCTACAAAAATACAGGTTTACATATGTATCATTTGTTATGATGAATTGTAGGTACCAGTCATTCTTAGATGACATATGTTTGTCTGCATATATATGTACAACTAACTGATGGTACTATTATGTTGTGTGGATAAGGCGTGGTTTCCTGAAGGGAGATGAAATGGAATATCACGCTTAAAAAAGGAATACAATTTTCAAAGGAGTTGTCGGGAGTTAACCAAGTTCTCATGACAGTATTAGTAAGTTCATCTTAAAAGTTGAATGCATAGTGTTTATATGATTTATTGTAAGGTCCGGATTTCTGAGGATTTTTAATCAACGAATTCAACGACGTATTGAACCTGACGGAAACAGACTCGACACGTGACTTGTAGGTAAAAACAATAAGGACGAGACACAATTGATTGTCAAACGATTCGTATATCGCTCAACAACTCGTCTAACTGAATACATAATACAAAATAACTATTTATACTATTCAGTTGGGCTGGGCCGGGGCCGCATACTTCAAGTATGCGGCTAGGACATGAAGTATGCGGCCGCATACTTCCAAAAAGTCTTGATCTGAACTTCTCGGTGATCTCTTGATGCGTTAGCCTATTAGGTTTGATCCTTACAATCTCCCCCTAGGCTAATGCTATCAAAGTATCTCAATGTCAGCTGAATGATCACCACCTCCCGCATAGAGGCTTTTAACTATCGTCGTTGCCAAAACTTTCACAAAAGGCTTGGTGTCTCTTTCACATTCTTCAGGCACGAATAGATACTGCTTGGACAATCTGATCATATCTTCTTTCCCGAACTTCAAAAGATCCATAGGATCAGCAATGTTGAACTCTCTGTCTGCACACCGGATGTAAATATAACCTGTCATAGAGCTGTAATACCAATATTCAAGTTGACTCAGTGTGTTGTCAGGTAGAGCTGAATGGACCGGAACACCCTCCACTGTCTTGGGAGAAGGATAGATTTCCATTACGAGAGGTTTTTTGGTGATTCTGTCAATTATGTACTTTGATTTTACCCTCTTGCATTTAGCAGGTTGCAGTATCTTGAATCCACTATCACATTCTTTCTCCAAAAACGAAACAAAGTTTCTTGCTGCTCCAACATTTCCTGGATTGTAAAAACGAGCATTGTTTAGTGCTTGAAGATCAAATCTGGGCAGTGAACTGAAGTCATGTGACCTAACAAAATACTCTATTCGCCAATTCTTTCTCTTGATTAGATAAAGATTCTTCTCATTGTCAAACATACAGCTTAAAATAGGAGAACGATCGTTCTTCTTTGAAAGCTCATTGGAGGACGTGACATAGTGGACTTCACGTGGAGGAATAATTTTGAAAATACTTTTCTTTTCTACAGGAACAGATGAAGATGATGTTGCTTCTTCAACATGTTCGGCAGTTGATTCCACATGGGGAGGTGAATTACCTTCGGTAAATAAATCACTGTTAATGCCGGTAATCACCTTTCCCTCAGCACTAATGTATGTAGGAGAGGCAGACTCATTTTCATCAAAGAAATCTTCAGTTTCATACTCATCCCTTCCAACAAAATCATCATCAAGCACAGTCGAATCATTTTCGAATGAGAACATTGATCCAGACTTAAACAACTCATCAAGATCATGTTCAAAGTCGAATGATAACTCATTTTCTGACTGTTGTGCTTCCTTGTTTTCTGACGCAGGAACATAAACAACCATGGCTCTGGACAAATCTTCATGTGAGCTTGATGCATCATGTTGTTCTTCCTGATCTTTATTTTGATCTTCACCATCTCTCTTGCCTTCATTGTCATCACCATCACCATCATTATCATCACCTTTACCATCATCATTTCCACCACATCCATCTTATCTTTTCTTTTAGCCTTTTTAGCTCTTTCACCACAAACACTGTGTTGTCTTTCAGGCTGTCGATCTGACCACTTTGTATATTTATAGTCTTCCGGAGAGCATCATTTTCTGCATGAAGTTTTTCTATCTTTGAGTCCTTGGCAACATAATCCTGTTCCATAGTGAATACTCTTTGTTGTAGGGCTTGAACATCCACAGGCGCAAGTTGATCAAATACCTTTGTCTTGCCCTTATCTTGTTGTTTGGTGACGATTGGTGTGATGATTGGTGTGGACTTTTGCGGGAGCTGTTTAGAAACTTTTATCTTCTTCCTCAGACCTAGATCAGCTTCAAAATCGTAGTCTTCATCGGAAGTGTCACTCTGTGGTTTAGAAGGGTTGATGAGAGGAGGTTTCTCAATAGCCTTTCTTTTAATCAATAAGCTTTTGTGATGTTGATTGATTGATACTTCTTCTTTGTCACTCTCTATCTCTGAAGAGTCAAACTCTTCACCTTCAGAATCTCCTTCGGACTCATTGTCTTCCTTTTCAAAGTTCTCATCACGAGTGCCTTGAGTTTCAGTATCTGAAAACATCAGATCATCTAGATTTACATCTGCCATGTCTTCAAGATTTTCCACATTTTCTTCATTTTTGACGTACACTGGCCCTTCAATGTTGTAATTGAATTCATCTTCATGTTCCTCAGCCAGTAGTACATTTGGAATCACAGGCTCATTAACAATTAGGACATCAGCTTGATTTTGAGCTTGTCGAGGTTGTTGTGGTGGTGGTTGTTGTTGTGGTTGTTGAGGTTGTGGACCTTCTAACTCAGGAAAGGCTCCAAACTTTTCTAGTGGAGTCAGATTCAGAAAATTTCCTTTCTTGTTCATACTCATGTAGGACAAAATGCTCTTGTCCATCACCTTTACATGCAGTCTCCTTTGTGTCATTACCAACTCTGAATGATTTCTATTAATTATCATTTGTAAAAATCTTAGATACATCAAGAATACCGACTTCTTTTTCCCGATTAAATTACTCTTCATCTCTTCAAACACAACTCCTGAGAAGTTGAAATTTTCCCTAGTCACAAGTGCGTATACAGCGGCAGTCATGCTGACACTTAGTTCGTCATATCCATCCTTTTATCCAGAGATACATTGGTTCACCACATATGCCAAGTATTTCCAATAAGGTAGCAAACATTTCTTCTCCAAGGACGATAAACCTCCTTCATAACTCATTCTTTCAAAGACACCGTTCATTTGTTCAACAGAAAAACTTGTCGCATATTCGGCCTCATCACCAAAGTTCAAACATTCTCTAATAACAGCCTCAGTAACGACTATGCGCTTTCCTGCCACAGCTCTTTAACTTCATTTTCTATAACAAACTCAGCCGTGCTCCAGAAGTCCCGAATAAAATCTTCACATATATCAGGATGTTGTGAAAGAGCATGAAAGATTCTGAATGCTCTTAGACCCACTATCATTGATCTGAAAATGCTATTATGCTGAGGCGGGTCTTCCAAGTATGCTGACTCGTTGTGGTCCTTAACAAATTTCAAGTTTGCCATGCCTACATGCAGTAAAACAGGTTAGAAACAATAAAAATAAAAAAACTTAAAGTTTTCGGCTAAAACATTCAAGCCGCAAACTTTAACACACCGCAAACTTCAAACACACCGCAAACTTGAATCTTCCGCAAACATCAAGACTACCGCAAACTTTAACCCACACCGCAAACTTCGAGATTTTGTCAAAATTATGAGTTTTATGATATTAGGGTTCAAATTGAAGGTTGCTTAAGAGTCGCCTATTGTTTGCGTTCAAAGTTTATGGACCAATTTCAGTTTTTACACAATTTAAGACGGTCAATTTGGTCTCATAAGTACTTAGTGATCCTGAGTATAGAAAATACTCGATTAAACCAATTCCAAAGGTTAAATCCTTTACCCTTGATGTCGTCAACACTTCTTGAGCACTAACAATGCTACAATATCACTCTGGAATCAAGTAAACGGTTTCTCAAATAGAAGACACAGTATGCGGCTTGAAAGAGAAATGAAGTATACGGTTTATGTGAGACAAGAACCGCAAACTTCAAGCTATATATAGACAAAGCCAAGTATGCGGCCCAGCATTAAGTATGTGGCCGCAAACTTTAGAAAAACCGTGAACTTAAAAAAAAAAAACACTTTCCTTTGGATTTTCGGGTCAAGCAGTGACAGTCATTTTGATAATTATGAAGTATAAACAAAAGACAAAAGACAAAAAATAAAATAACTTTAACTAAACTAAAAACAAAAAATCTTTTTGTTCTTTTCATAACATGCGACACTTACATAAACACATTATTTTTTAGAGAAACTCTGTTATGGGATTATATCATTCTAGTGCAGATCGAAGCATATTTGTTAGCCATTCATTTTCTTAGATAGGTCTCGGTGATTGTCAATATATAGTATCCTTCTAAACTCAAACTTTTATACCTTAGTTGACAAGCAATCAGTGAATGAGTTTATCATGTTTTCTAGATAATAATTATTCATGATTTAGTGGGTCCCATACTCACATCTCAGAAACCTGCATTTATTTTAATGTGAATTAGATGAGTTTTTGATGAACTGAATGAACCTCACAACTTATCGGATAAACCTTCCCTTCCTCATGATCTTTTGAGCACCTAAATAACAATTGATCGACGGTGGTCAATCTTTTCAAGTTTTAGTTTAGTGTTTGCTAATTGAGTCACAACATCATTCAACTTTAGACTGAGGTCATCTATTCTTTTTAAAGAATCACGATAAAGACATTCCTTGTTGCTAAAATCCATTTCAAGTTTAGAAAAATCATTCTTACTTGCCTCAATTTTATCTTTAAAAATATTTTTAGATCGCCTGTGCTCAGCATTGGCATACCGAAGTTGAGTAATTTCCTTTATCAGCATTTCATTATCACACTTATACCTATTTATCTTCTCTACACAATTATGAGAACAGGTATTAGTAAATACCTTAGTATCTTCAATTTTTGCCATGAGGGCATGATTTGACACCTTCATTGTCAGCTCATGAATCTGATCTCCCCAATCATATCCTGCAGTCTGCTGACTGACCAAGGCTTTGCTATCACTGGCTATAGTTGCTTCCTTTTCTTCCAAGCCACTCGATGAACTTCCTTTTTCTGCTTTAGGCTCGGGACATTCTCTAGCAAAGTGTCCAGGCTTGCTGCAATTGTAGCACATCAAGTTGGACTTATCAAAACTAATCTTCTTTGTACCAGACTCTATCCCATCAAATGAGTTTCTGCCAGTTCTTTTGATAAACTTCTTAGCACGATGCACATCCATTGCCATATGCCATTTAATATTCATCTCTTCCAAATCATCAGGATGAATTTGATCAGTGTCATCTTGTATCAGATTGGCAGGAGAGAGTTTTCCAGCCAGCATTGCATTATAGCTACTCAAGAAAACACTGAACAATGCAACATTCATTTCAACAGCTTTAACAGTATTGGAGCAAAGTGAGTTACTTTGTTGAGATGGAGTAACATGAGCTGTTTGATTTGGAGCAGCAGAAAAAATTAGAGTATGTGCAGAGGACGTGCTAGAGAGTAAAGCACTTCCCTGAGACACTAATTGATTTGTCTCAGACATAAACATGATCTGCCTTTGCTAATCGTCCATCTCATATGACCTCAGAATGGAAATCAACTCACTGAGAGATGTGGTGTACATATCTTTAGTTCTCTTGATAGTAGTGATGTTAAAGTTCCAGTTTATCGGTAATGAGTTGAGCAGTTTCTTGTTTATCTCACCTTTGGTCATCTCAATACCTGCACCACTTATTTCAGTCATCAAGTTAGTAAATCTATTTATCTGAGATTCCAGACTTTCCCCTTTCACATACTTGAACATGTTGAATTTCTGCCTTAACATGTCCTTTCTACTTTCTCGCATATCTAAATTTCCTTCAAACCTTTCCACCAATGCATCCCAAAGAGATTTTGCAGTCTTGTATTCTTTAAAGCCTTAAGCAATTTCTGTTGACAATACCATGGTCAATCCAGCATAAGCTTTCTCATCCTTCTCCTTCTGAAGAATCTCTTCACCAACATAGAGATCAGGATCCTTGGGAACAAATTCATACTTCTCATTTCTAACCATAGGAACTTGAGGACCCTTTTCAATAGACTTCCAAATAGATGAATCCTTATATTTGGCAAAGTTCTCATATCTAAATTTCCAGTTGTCAAAATCATCTGCATTTGTAAGACGTGGAGGTCTATTTGTGGTGCCAATCTCATTATCCATAGTATTAGTATCAGTCATGACTTAATCAGCAGAGAACATTGTACCGCAAACTTGAAAGAAAACCGTAAACTTCAAAGTAACCGTAAACTTAAGACTGACCGCAAACTTCGAATATCCGTTAACTTCAAAGTGACCGCAAACTTAGAAAGCCGTAAACTTGGAGTATTACCGTAAACTTGAAAGAACCACAAATTTGAAGTTAATAGCAAACTTGGAATGCAGTAAATTTGGAAAGCCGTAAATTAAGGAATACCGCAAACTTGCTGAGCCGCAAACTTCCAGAACCGCAAAGTTAACAGCAGCAAACTTCCAGATGAAGAAATAACCGAAAACTTTGATTTTTCAGCAGAAAAAACAACTGATCAACCGCAAACTTCAACAATCGTAACAGAAACAAGGTCCAAAACCTGTAAGTCTGTCAAGAAACTCTTTCAAACACACAAGTCAGTTCAAATTAACGCTAAAAATAGTAACTTTGATACCTCACGAGTCAAAGAAATCCGTTGCAAGCTTCACCAATGAGCGTTAAGGCTCTAATACCAATTGTAAAGTCCGGATTCCTAAGGATCTTCAATCAGCGGATTCAACGACGTGTTGAACCTGGCGAAAACAGACTCGACACGTGACTTGTAGGTACAAACAATAAGGACGAGACATAATTGATTGTCAAACGATTCGTATATTGATAAACCACTGAAAAACAATACAAATGTCGCTCAACAACTCGTCTAACCGAATACAGAATACAAAATAACTATTTATACTATTCAGTTGGGCTGGACCGGGGCCTCATACTTCAAGTATGCGGTTGGGCACCGCATACTTCAAGTATGCGGCTAGGCCATGAAGTATGCGGCCACATACTTCCAAAAAATCTTGATCTGAACTTCTCAGTGATCTCTTGATGTGTTAGTCTATTAGGTTTGATCCTTACATTTATGTTACAATTTTTGTCAAATTACAACACATTTTCTCTGTTTTTTCTACCATCTTTAAATTCATTCATTTTTGGGTCGTTAAAGTTGAGATTTTTGGTGTGTATTGGGTTTATTTGTTGATGTTTAAACTGTTTCTATCAACTTCTTTTACTTCTAACTTGCTGCCATAGTAATGCCATTGCCAACATATTGCATTTCGGATGAAATGAGATCATAAAGTTGAAAAATGATGTTGGAGATAGGAAGTTTGGGTAAAGTGTTCGGTCAATTGCCAACAAGAGTGTTTCCGTCGACCTAGCTAAAATCTGTTCTTATTTGGAATTAATAAGATAATGGTAACATCTTGCATTTCAGTGATGTAAATTTTTATACACATTCTAGAATTATGTAATTTCTATTATACGCATTATTGTAAACTTTTGTATACATTATTGTACTTTCATTTTTCTATTATACAACCTTGTGTAATACACAGGTCTCTAACCTAGTGTATTATATAAAACAGTTAAGAAAACAAAATGAGGTAAAATATATTCATGTGGGTTTTTAACCCTAAATTTAAAAATAATGCAACCCAATTTACAAACCATTTAATTTGGTCATAATTAAATAAAATTTAAAAATTTTCTTTTTATAATTATGAATCTTGATTTTTAATTTTTTTTTTATTTACAAACCTAAATACATGCATGATACAAACGAACGTGTAAAGTTCCACTCACCAAGTTGCAAAAAGGAGTCTTATCTCTTGGTACCAATTCATGGTCACAAGTCGTAGTTCATCAAGGAAAAACATTTAGATAAGTACTCTACTTTGATGAAATATTATTTTATGTGGGTTTTCTATATTAACCCTAAAATGCTCCTTCTACACGTTAACTAATCTTGGGGTCGGTCTAATGATAGATGAAAATTCTTTTAGAACACTAAGGATTAAAGAGGTAATAGCTTCAAGTCACACTCCCACAGGATTAAAGAAATTTACCATTTAAAAAAAAACTAATTTATTGAAATAATTTGAAGTGTTATTTATTTTATTTTTTTGTAAAAGATATAAATTTACCAAAATAAACATTTACGTTCTAAATTAATAAAAAATAACCTTGTGCTGATGGAAGTAATTTGCACCGGTTATGTGGACCAAGGACACCTGACACAGAGAAGAAGTGGAAGTAGTTTTCGCCCAGAGTGGTCGGTTACACGCAATTTACGCCTAAAGTGGCCAAGTGAGAGTAATTTTCGCCTAGTGTATACCTTTTACATATAAAGTGTGCTTTTTGCGTCATTCATGGCTTATCCGACCCAATTTGCATGTAATCATGCCACTTGTCTTGATTTCATTGGTCCATATCATCGGTGCAAATTATTCTTGCTAGTACATTTTCCTTTTCTATTGGTTTAGAAAGTAACTTTTTATGGTTGAAAAATATTTTGATCAATGTATAGTTTGTTAAAGTTTAATGATCAAGTGTCTATTCTGATAATTTTCTCTTATTTTCTTTCTTTGATACACCATTTCTTTTAAGACTTACTCACCATCTTTTTAATAATTTAGTGTAGAAAGTGATATATCAAAACAACACATGTCAACATTAAAACATTTTCTGTCTTTTTTTCTTTTAACCGGGTTGGTTGGGTCATCCAGACCAACTAAACCAGCTAAAACAGTTCGGTTTAGCTGTTTAAACTGTTTTTTATTCAAAAGCGATACTTTATATTAAAATTTTAAAATCTAATGAAGACGGTTCAAGAATATTTTGCACATGCATAATAAAATATTTTAAAAACAATTAAAAAAAATACTATAAAGGTGAACATATAGTTCAAAATTTTCAAATTGTAAATCAAACCGTATAATATGAAACCAATTTGCTTCGATTTCTAATGATTTTTTGAACACTACACAAGTTAAGTTATATATTTCATATCCATTAGTTGAAGTTTCTAAATCAATAAGCAAGCATGATAAGAATATTTATTTGGTCGGAATTTGTGAGTATTTAAATAAAGGTAGAATTACACAGTGGCGGAGCTTAAAGAACAACGCGGGGGGGATTTTTTTTCCTATTATGGGGGCCGGAACTATAAAATTTTCGGCCGAATACTATAAATTAACACTACTGAGCGAAAAATCGGGGGGGGGGGGTTCCTTCGCCCCTGGAATTACATATATCCTCCTATTTTCAACCCTAATTACGTATATACCCAATGCAAAACTTAAATTACATATATTCTCCTCTTTTATAAAATTAGTCTTTTAACCTTACAAGAAATACGACTATTCTTATTCTATCGATCCCAACCCTAACCTTCTGATTCCCGTTTCCGATCGATTCCAACATCCAGCGCCGCTTCTGATCGATTATATCATTCAGTTGGGTATATATGTAATTAGTGAAGGGGATATACGTAAATAAAATTTTGAGTTGAGTATATATATACTTTTTTTTTGAAAGACGGCTATATATATAATTAATGAAGTTTTTAGAAAAATATATGTAATTTGCAATAATAAAATATTATCAAAGTCTTATTTACATATTTTATTACGATATCTAATGGTCTACGGTGGGACCACGAGATAGGGAGTGGAGTGGGCAAAGTAGAACTTCAATCACTAATTTTGATCGGTTTCTTGTTGAGCTCTCCAGCTGTATCAAATTCATTTTATCCACCAATAAATGTTAATTAAAACTTATTACTTTTTTTTGTATTTTATTTTCTATTATTTAAAAACAGTTAAGTATATTACAAATTATATATAGGTGTCGGTTATTATATAAAGATTTAAAATCGTACGAAACATACGAAGCTATCAGGACGCGACACGTGTCATTGGGGCGAGGGGTAAATTTGTCTGCGCCATAATTACGTACAAAGTTAAATAATCACGCATACAAAATTACGCAGCTAATATGAAAATAACGCAACTTATGATGAGAATAATAACGCAACTTATTTTATAATATGCACGATGATAATTACACAACCTATTTTATAATTACACAAGGTGACAATCACACAACCTATTGAACAACAATTTTACTTCTAAATACCACTTAAACTAGGGGTGTTCAAAACCGGATATCCGAAATTTCAGATATCCGAACTTCGGATATCCGAAAATTTCGGATAGTTGATTTTACTATCCGAATCCGTATGCGAAATTTCGGATACGGATTCGGATAGTAAACCGGATATCCGAATTAAAAAAAAACTTTATAACAGTATTCAAATTCTGAGAAAATGAAACTTGTTCTCACATCCAAACAAAAAATTACAACCAAATACAAACTCAAACAACAAGAACATTTAAAAAAATCAAAGATAAATAACAAAAACATTTAAAACATCCAAAGATAAATTCAAAGACGGTATTTGGTTTCTTTCAAAGACCAACTGAGAGGTGGCATCACTAATGGTTGGGATCCATACTTTCTGCTAAATCAAAGAACAGAAGATAGATATTATATAATCAATTTTTAGGAAGATAAAACACATAGAAAATACCTTTTAATGTCGCAGTCTCGTGAAAGAACAGAACATAGAGGCGTCATGATGGATTGTGACGGAAGAGGTGATGGAAGAACGGAAAATAGAGTAGGAGGCGGTCGCCGGTCGAAGGGATTTGGAGTCGGGAAGGCTCACACACAAATGGACGAGAGCGCAGGTAGAACAATTAGCAATTAGGGTTTTTAGGTTGAGTCAAGAGTGTGTTATGTATATATATTCAAATATAATAAATAATTAAAAAAATATATTTCGGATATTCGGATATCCGAAATATCCGAAATTTTCCAATATTACTATCCGAATCCGAATCCGAAAATTCGGATATCCGAAATTTCGGATAATTCGGATTCGGAATTTCGGATAATTCGGATTCGGATTTTTTTGAACACTCCTAACTTAAACCCCCACTTTACATAATTTTAACCTACATCATTTTTGTGAAGACAACCATCATTGCTACTAGGCCACAAGAATATAGACACACATATATATACCTAATAAATAGGTAACTGGTTGCGCTACATGTTACAATTATGTGAGTACAAGATTTTTTCCCCATTTTTCTCTTTATTACTAACTATTTAATATTTTCTTTATTAATTTTTAAATCATCATTACTAATTAATATTTTATTTATAAATCCTAAATCTTCATTACTAATTTACGATTTTATTTATCCAACATGTGTAAACACACGAGTTTCTTCCCTAGGATAAAATCAATCAACTATCCATTTTAAAAATTTATATAATTAGCCTTATAAATGAAAACTAGGTTTATTTCCCTCGCGCGCTGCGGCGAGCGGTTTTTATGTTTGCAGTCTGTTTATGGTGCGATATAGAAATTTTCTACCATACGTAGGGATAATATTTACATTCAAAAGGTTTATAATGGTACCGTTTGGTTTAACAACCATATTAAATGCTCGGTAAAAACAGAAGCTACTAACATAAACCGAAACATAAAACTCCTAACCAAGTCCTAAACAATTGCAAACACTTGCAATTCTGGTCCATAAATAAGCACATTCATTTCTGATTGGTCCACTCCTATTCCATGAACAATATTATTACATCATCGTCACATTTCTATAACATAATTTAATTTAAATACCATAGGAAGAAGACTTTGGAGTAGATGTTGATACCATGACGGTGTCTTTTGTTTTTCGCCTGCTCTGCTAGCGAGTGTACCTGAGTAGCGATTGCTATTATATGTAGGTGCAAATTCTATGTTCCCTTCTCTCCACCCTTGAAATACACCACCTGTTGAAGGGCACTCCAATCTTGTCTTTTTTTATCAGCTCCCTAGCTAAATCATTTTCCATGTATAATAAAACTCACCCGTTGACCTGTTTAAAAAAATGACCCGTTTGACGCATTTAATAAAACAAATTTTTTCGACTGGTTTTATAAAAAAATGACTGTTCCTATTTAATAAAGCTGGCCCGTTTAAAAAGACTAAAGGAAGCATGACTAAGTCCCTTGTATAGTTAAATCTCCTTAGTCTGATTTGCCTCCATATCTTGTGTACTATCCATCCTCAAAACTATGTAATCAAACTATGAAAACAAACAACTATAAACTATGTTAGTAACTCAGAAGCATAAAATGGTGTAAATTAATAAAATGAACGATTAACACATTTAATAAAACTAAATTGTTCGACCTGTTTAATAAAAAAAATGACCGTTTGCCCCGTTTAATAAAAAATGACTGTTTGCCCTGTTTAATAAAAAAATGATTGTTCGCCCCGTTTAATAAAACTAAAGGAAGCATGACTAAGTCACTTTAAAATTTTTAGTACGTTCAAAGCAAGTAAGGTTATTACAACATAATTATTAAACAATTCCCAATGACCCGCCTAATAAAACTCACTCGTTTGACCCGTTTGACAACTAAACTGTTCGACCCATTTAATAAAAAATGGCCATTCGTCCCGTTTAATAAAACTAAAAGAAGCATGTTGGGAAACTCACGAAGCGGGTCACTCTGGGGACTTGTTCTACCTCAGAGGAAAGAAGACAAATGGTGACTGCCACTTCCTCGTGTACCAGTTAGCGTCTCTTGGAGATGATGAAGAGAATTGCTTACCAAATAGATATCTCTCAATCCCAGTGTCTTAGTAAAGTTACAGCAAAGCTTTAATATTGATCAAGTGCGAGATTTTGTTGAGATTTTTTGTTCTTTCTCTCATAGGTTGAACACACACATTCAAATTTTGTGGATCCTTTTGTCATATGCAAGTCATACAAAACATAAAATGATGATTATTGTGATAAAAAAACAAATGATCAAGGAACAAAGAAATTACCAAACAATGAAGTAAAGTATTCGAGGTCACACTCAGATACCTACTATGGCATTATGCTCTCCTCTATAACTTTTATCCCTCTGCTTTGTGTCCGATGTATTTACCCTAAAAAATAAGTCCATCACACATGAATCTATGTACCAATAGAACCTGCAAAATCCAACCACAACTTCAAAACACCAAAATTTGTCCAAGAGAAAACTTTACATCCTTTAATTCATATGATACCATTACCGATCCATGGGAATATGTTGAGGGTGAGAGAAGCTCCATTACTGATTGATGGAAAAGTTCCCTAACGTTGCCCAAAAATCTTCTTCCTAAGCAGTTCAAAATCTTATTACATAAACATGAAGAATTCATTAAAAAATTCCATGGTCAACATAATTGAAGGTCATCTGATTATGGTTTAATTTAAACCCACAGGTCAACAATCCGTATGTATAAACTGAGAACGGAAACGAATACCTTCATTTTGGTCTCAATTTGACTTGAAGAGGTTGGATCTTGGTGGAAAGAACACCGGCGAGATACTGACTGGCACAAGGGTTGAGAAAATTGAGACCTGGTCGAGCCAATTTAACATCCTCTGCCTTCACTTTTGTTTCAATGAAGAACAATCAAAACGAAGAACAATAGAAGAAAATGATGGAGATTGAGAACTGTACCTTCTTCATCAGATAGAGGCTGAGCGACGGATCTAACGCTTCGATTTAAAGCAGTTCTCTAGTTCTCAACCTAAGCCTTTAGGGTTTTCATTGATTCTGATCGACGCTATATCTTTCCCTCTCTAAGCCGACTGTAAATATCTTTGAGAAAATGACGCATTAGAACTTAGAAGCTGAAATATAAAGGAGATGCGTGTAACGGGAGGTTTGCTACATGGCCCAATGACCAAGTGATCTATAATGAACCAATGCTCACCTCCACCGTGCCTCCCTTTTCTGACTGCTCGCCGTCTGAAACGATGGTGAAGGGGCTGTCATCGTCTGGAACAATGGTGAAGGGGGAGCCCTAATCTGGATGTGAGAAGGGAGAAGCTCGTAAAAAGGGACGTGAGAAGATAAGAAAAAGGAAAGCACAACTCGACTTGTACTCAATGCAAAGAAACTTGTACATCCCTGCTATACTATTCACCCCATGGGGTTTAAATAAGTTGGTAATGTTATTAAATAATTTTGTTGGTAGGATTTTGTGATCTCAACCCAATTTTTTTGAAAAAAAAATAAGTCTAACTAAAATCTTAACCCTGAGTCCTGACAACATTAGATCTACGTAATGGTGCGTTCTCAATACAAAAAGTAAATTTATATCTTAATTTTTTAAAAGCAGTACAGAGATTTTCAATTATGCTTATATTAATTTCCAAAAGTAATACTAAAAATATATATTTAATCTTTTATTATTATTATACGTAAATAAATGTACAAAAAAACTAGTCACGTAACCTTACAAATTATAAACCTATTTAAAATGAAACGTTTAGTAACAGTAGAATATTATTTTTTTTATTAAATAATTCTTTTATATAAATAAGTGAATACAGTGTGTTGGTTGGCCCAGTGGTACTTCTAGCTTATTAAACAAGTTCTAGCCCCTTATCCACCATCTTTCTCAATGTTTTTTTCTCTAATTTCTAAGAGCCACACCCTATTCTTTTTTTTAACTTTTTTCCCTAACCCTTCCCTCGCCGTTGCACGATGGTGTTCGTTTTCTTGGGGTATTTTCTTTTTTTTTTTTGCTTTCTACTAATATTAGTTTTACTGTTACATGCGCGTCTCCGTTTAAGTGTTTTTTTTATTTTGTGTTTGCTTTTTATTAACATTATTTGTACTGTTGCGTATGCGTGTTATTTTTTGTGTTTGCTTTCTCCGTTTAAGTTTTTTTTAAAGCGTACAACCCAGGAAGCAAAGTGAGGGTTTTTTTCTGTATTTTCTTTTTAGTAACATTGTTGATACGCCGGCATCGCAACGCGTGGCATTTGCACGTTTATAATAAATAAGTAAAATATAAAATCTATGTTACTCGATATTCATATTAAAAAACAATTGTTTTATATAAAAGTATAAAAAGTAAATAAATAAAAGTAAATTAAAACTAAAATAATATTAAAAAAAAACCCCACTTTTAATATGCTCACATTTATCGTATAATAAGATACGTCTCTCACAAAATCCTCTTGGTTTCCCCCAAATCGAATTAGGGTTCCGAGCGAGAGAGATTGACGGAAGGAGGAAATGCGCAGAAGTCCAAGACGGCTCGTGAAAGGAATTTGGAGAAAGCAAAAGCTGCTTCCAAAGGTACAGACACTCCTCTGTGTTCTTCATCCATCTGCTTGTGATTCGTTGCCTGATTGAGTTCTTGATTGATGTGTACACAGGTAGTCAACTTGAATCCAACAAGAAAGCTGTGAACATCCAGGTTAGTTTTGATCTATCTGTCCGATCAAATTGCAGCTCCAGAACTGTTTAAATCCGATTAGGTTTCAGTATTATTCCATTGTTGTTAAACTTCAAAAAATAATTACTAAATAGTAATCAAGTTTGATATTTGTGTCATTTAGTCACTTAATTTTAATATTTAAAAAAGTTTTACAACATTAAAACTTGAGTGGTTTTTGTAGTTATAATGCTTTGTTCTGAGGTTAGTAAATGAATGAAAAGAAGGGAAATGAAATTTATGGGAGAAAAGAAAGGGAGGGGAAGGAAAGGGAAGAGAAGGGAAATATATAATGTAATTCTGTGTTTCAGAGTTCGAATGAAAAGAAAAGAAATTAAAGATTTTATATTTGTATTTGATTACTTTCTCTCGAAATCCGTCCATTTTGGGAGGAAAGCTGGAGGGGAAGATTATAAATCTTCTTTTCTCGTCTTTCCACTTCCTTTCGTTAAAAACATCAGGAACACAAATCTTTTCCATTTTTTTCCACTTCCTTTCCCTTCTCTTTTTAAAAAGGACTTGATTGACTTTATTGTAACGGTGAAGAAACGTGGTCACTATTAGGTGACATATTCCCCAAAGAAAAGTTTGCAACTATTAGATTAAATAGACTTTGGCCATCACTTTATATGGTAGATGACTATATAAAAGGGGTCGTTTCATTTAGCCAAACCACCTCATACTTGTGTACGCGTTTATCTCTTGTAAGCACACGCATAATTTACCGTAAATACCTTTCATGTTTGGTTATTTGTGTTTTACTTTCACTGTTTTTTTGTTTGTGAGGCCTTTAAGCAGTGCTTACATTGCTTCTAAGCACTCACTAAGAGGTAGGGCTGGCAAAAAGTGCCTATACGGGTTAGGCAGGTTGAATCCGTTTAGACACAATTTTAATCGTGCATAACCGTGTCGACCCGCTTATGACCCATATCCGTTTAACTCAAATCAAACCCGCTTAACTTCGTGTCGTGTCAGAAATTGCCAACCCTACTTAGAGGCCTCATACCATCCACACCACACTGTACTGTCTAGTTTTTTTGCCAAACTGATGTTGGTGGTAAATTTTAGGTCGTGTTGTCACCCTTCTTAGTTCTCACACACCCTCAAAGACAACTTAAGATAATAATATATCTAGCCTGATGGTCTTGACCGTATTGTCGTATAGACAGCCCTACGAGATTTTCATTATTTGAAAAGAAAAACATTTAAATGTTGGAACCCGCCCAATTGCTATGTTATGAGCATGTGCTATGTGATCTTAAGGTAACTTTTGCTAAAAGAAAATAAAGGTGTTGAAAAATTTGTGGTTTCTATTTCATAAAAAGAATCCTAAGAGAAAATACCCACAAAAAAGTCAGGCAGCGATAACAAACGAAAAAGAAAATAACACGCTCTGCTGCTGTATGACTTCACATCAACACTACCTGTATTATTTATTTCTTTTACTCCTAAGTGAGGCACATAGCTCTACTTCTGGATGTTGCTAACTTGTTTTAAAATAACTAATTTAAATAATTTCGAGCCATGAATCTGATCTTGTGGTTTGTTTGATCTTAGTGCAAGGTATGCATGCAGACATTCATTTGCACAACATCAGAGGTGAAATGCAGGGAACATGCTGAAGCCAAACACCCAAAAGCTGATGTTGACACTTGCTTCCCTCATCTTAAGAAATGAGCAACTGCACGTGAACGGTTTGTGGAATATGTTTATAATATTATCTCGTTCTTATTTTCCTTTCGTTCCGGTCTATGTCTAAGTTGTTTGGTGCTGCAACATTTAGAATAATATATAAGATCTGAGTATAGACTATCATTACTGTTGCTTTTATGTAATGTGGCCTGTGGGTGATTGTATGCAGTCTTTTCATCTTTCATGTACTGGAAAAGAAAGAATCCATCGTCATGGTTCCATATCTAACTCATTTAATAAACGGGTCGTGTTCGAGTTTAGTTGTTTAACCCGTTTTATTAAATAGATTGACCTGTCAACCCACTTGACTAAACAAATCAATCTGCCAACCTATTTGACTCGTTCAGATTAACCGATTAAACAATTCGTGTTACATGATTTTAAGTGTGCCTGAGTTAGGGTTGATGTTTTTGACAAATCAATATATATTGGTCGTGTTCCGGTTTAATAAGTCAATCCACCAACTTGACACGATTGGCGCCCCAAGAAATCTTGTGTGATTTCTAGGCTAGTTGATAATCTCTGACAATGTCAGACTAAAAATTACTTTTGATTGTGTTAATTTACTTTGTAATTTAGATATTTTATAGAGTAAATTACACAGATTGTCCTTTAGTTGTATATGAAATTGTACCATATGTCATTTAACTTCAATAATTATAGAGATTGTTCTTTTTTGAAAAATTTTGTACATTTTTTGTCCTTTACACTAACTTGTGTCATTTTTTTCTATTAAGTATAGACATATGTTTTGCACATGAGGGTATAATAGACTTTTTATCAACAAAGGACTATTTATGTAATTTACTTTCAACATAATAAATCTCCTCAACACTCAACTCTCCCCAATCGCATCCGCCTGCCGCCACCACCCTGACCTCCTCTACCGGTACATGAATTACACCCCTTTCTCTCTCTGTCCGCCGCTGCCAAACCACTAATCCTCTGCGGATGCCATCCTCTCCCCCGTCGACGTTGCTTCTTTCTCACACCTAGTAAACAACCAACTTCACTCCTCACAAACCCCTTCTCTCCGGTGTCGGAGCATTCTGTTTTATGGAACAATTACAAGTGTCAAAACTTTGATTTAAAGAAAGAGAAATCAAAGTTTTTAACTTACAAAACAGAGCTTGATCTCCCAATTTCTCAATTACCCGACATTGCTAAAAAGTTGAAAAACGTTCTCCGGTTAGCTTTGGACATCGGTGGTGGTATGGCCAGAGGGTGCGAAAATCTGTTTGTACATAGATTCAAATCCACGGGGCCGGTGGTGTTGGAAATATAACAGGTGAACGTCTTCTTCAGCCTCTCGTTTGTATCAGAAGGTGCAAACATCTGTAGGGCGATTGTTGGTGATAAATCTGTTAGGTGGACCGTGGACGGCGGCCTTCCATTGGGCTGCTTTTTGGTTGTCGGGGTGTTTAGTGGGGATCGCCGGCTGGCCCATGAGATGGATTCCCTACTTCTCTGTGTCCTCCGGTGATGTTGTGGTGGGGCTTTTGAAGGTGATGATTCTGGAGGTGTGGATGCCATGATTATCCAAACACCAGCTTTTAATGAAGATAAAAAAAATGTAGTGAAATGACTTTTTTGCCTCTCACGTGAGGGGCATATGGTGTAACTTAAACAGGAAAATGGATGGGGGTTAACTTAGAGGGCAAAGAGATTGCAAAAAATTTCAAAAATGGACAATATCTGTAATTATTGAAATCAAATGATATAAAGTGCAATTTCATATATAAATAAAGAACAATATATGTAATTTACTCTATTATATACGAAATTATCTTGACAATTTGTATATTAGTTATGGTTAATACTCGACAACATGCTTCAACTAAAATAGAAATGTTTAATTTTACGTCCATCAAACTTCAAATCAACACATCATTTTCCATGTATTTATTATTTTATTTTAATCTATTTTAACACTAAGATGTATAGTCTTACTAGACATATATTAAGTGTTACCAAATTAAATTTCTATATATAGAGTATAACAATTTACTTTTGCATAAAAATAATTATCAGTAATATGTATGAACTCTTATGATCATATTAATCACACCATTATATATACTATTAAACTCGGGGGTTCCTGTGAACCGCCTCGACTCTTACTAAGTCCGCCCCTGATTATATATACTATTAAAGTTGCTGTTGACCTTAACAACATTATATTTTAGTGCAATCAGTTCAGTTACAACCTTACACTTTAATCAGCTTTTTTTTAGTAAATTACACAAATTGTCCTTTAGTTATATATGAAATTGCACTTTATGTCCTTTAACTTAAATAATTACATAGATTGTCATTTTTTTGGAAGTCTTGCACACATTTCGTCCTTTCCATTAACTGGTGTTAACTTTTTCTGTTAAATATTGACATATGCCTTGCACATGAGGGTATAATCGTCTTTTTACCCACTAAAGTGTTAGGAATCCTTGTACCAGTTTTAACTTTTAAAACCAATTAACTTAATCTTATTAAATTAAATAAATAAATCAGATTTAATGAGCGGAAGCGTTTTGTAGAAGTGAACGGTTCTAAACCGGGATCCCGCCAGTGATCCGATTACACGCGTATAAACAATAAAATAAACGCAACCATAGGGTGTTCTAATGTTATACCTTTGACGAATAACCGTGTTGAAACACTCGGGTGCAAAGAACGTCACGCTAGATGACTCCAAACAAATCCGTCTCATGAACTCGTCACACGAACACACATGGTTAGAGGAATAAACCGGTATGTGGCTTCCTGGTTTGACTCGCGGGTAGCTCTTGGTGCAGCGGAGGAGGGTGGCGCACGGTAACACCTCAACGGCAGCAAGGTGGGGCGGACGGTCCTGGCGGCCGGCTTCTCAGCGGTGGCAAGTGGTGGTGGTTTGATCGAAAAACCGAGAGGGGAGGGGGGTGGCTTCACGATCGCAAAAAAGGAGAGGGAGGCCACCAAAAGGATAATTAAGGTTTTAACTTAAGCATGTTTATATAATCCCATTATTTACGAGTTAACCCCTGAGTAATTAACATTTAATTACCAACCGATTAACACTTAATCAGTTCCAATCCCTATAGTTCATAATTACTCTAATTAATAAAACCACCTTGCGTAAACTAGAGGTGGGCAAAAAAACCGGGTCCCCGGAACCCGACCCGAACCGGGTTCACAACCAAACCGGTTTCACCCAACCCGATCCGAAACCCGATCCAAACCGTAGGTGTTTTACCAGTTTTTAAAAATTTTTTGGATACCGGTTCTTAACCCGACCCGGTCCGGTTTCACCCTCAAACCGGTTTCGGGCCCGACCCGGTCCGGTTTCACCCTCAAACCGGTTTCGGGCCCGACCCGGTTCTCAAACCGGTTCCGAACCGGTTCGGACCGTTGGAAATTTCGATTTTAACGTCTTTATAGCCGTTCCAACGGCTATTTGACCGTTTTTTTTGGTTTTTTTTGTATTTTGGAGCCCATATAACTTTTATAAATAGGTGTGGGTTGTATTGGTTCAACCACACAATTTCAAAACGCTCTCATTTCTAAAAAAACGCTCTTATTTCTCAAAAACGCTCACGCTCAAAAGTCAAAACTCTCAAAATGGCAAACGAATCTCAACAATCTAATATTCTTGGTGCTTCTCAAAGTGTTAGTGCTCCCACGGTTGTGCGGGTTATTCCTACAACAAGGAATCCCAATGTTTGGCAACATTTCGATTTATGCGAAATGTCGAATGGTGGTCATAAGGCTCGATGCAAGTTGTGCGGGCATTTTTTTGGAAAAGACGCAAACACAACTTTGAAGAATCACATTGAAAAAAATTATTGTTCGGTTAAAAAGTCTCAAGCTTCACAAGGTCAAACAAGTATGACAAACGAAGGTAATATTTTTGCGTATAATGTTGACTTGGTTCGGGAGAGGATGGCGCATTTTGTGATTCAAGAGAGTCTACCTTTCAAACACTTTGACAACGAGCGTTTGACTCGGATTATTCAACAAACGCTCCAACCTCGCTACACTCATGTAAGTCGTGCTACTCTTAGACGAGATTGTATAAATATGTGGAAAAAAGCTAAAGTAGAAATAATAAATGAATTTGAAAATTTAAAAACCGGTATTAGTTTAACTTGTGATGTTTGGTCGGCTCCCCACAATTTGCCGGATTCTTACATTTGTGTTACCGCTCATTGGATAAATCCGGAAAGTTGGCAAATGATGAAACGTACTATTGCGTTCGATATTTTTGCATACCCCCACACCGGTGACAATTTATTTTATATTTTAGACAAAGTTATAAGAACTTTTAAAATAGAAACTAAAGTTTTTTCAATATCGTTTGATAACGCCTCGAATAATACCGTCGCGGTAAACCAACTTATTTTAAAATATAACCCGATTTGTAATGGTATTTTTTTCCATAGCCGATGTGTTGCACATATTATTAATTTTGTCAACGTTCCGATATAAGTTTTTTTTAAAACGGAGTTTTATTCAAAAGCGAGTATTTTTTTTCGTATGTTATAGCGACTGTACGTAACTTTTAGCCCCACAAACGAGCCGAACCAAATTCGACAATGTCCCCGCCGTGTTGCAGGGGGGATCGTTTTAGCCCTTCATAGTATATATAATATACGCTTTTAGCCCGTTTAGTTTTCTATTAATTTTGTTTTCTTGTGCTAACTTTCGTTCGTTTATTTTTTTTTTGAAACGGATGAGCGGTTCTCCTTGTTTTTTTTGCCAACGTTCAGGTATAACTTTTTTTAAAAACGGATTTATGTTAAAATTCAAGGTTTTTTTAGCGCTATAGTCAGTCTACATTTCGACATAAGTTTTATCCATTCAAACTAGCCGACCCCGATAACGACCAGACTCCCGCGATTTCGATTATATTATTTCTTCATTCTATATCACACGTGAAGCTTTGAGCTCATCTAAATTGATGTTTTCCCGCCTATTACCCGTTTAGTCATTCGGTAAATCACGCGGATGTTTTGACCCGATACATTCCTAACCCTAATTCTATTTGGCTATCTGGTGCTTCTTCTAGCATTCAATGTGAAGCTCAACAATGGAGGACAAGAGGAAGAGATTGTGGGAAGAAGAATGAAACTCGTGACTTCAGTTGATCAACTCCGAAATTCCTCTGAGGTATTTCACGTTCTCCTTCTTTCTTGCCATCGGTGGTGTGATGGTGAGCGTGGTTTTTTTTCTGTGGATTTTTGTTGTTGTGGCTTACTTAGGTTTCAGTTTTTTTCCCGTATTGCGACATTGATTTCATTTGGTGGTTAGTCTTCTTCGTCGATGGTGCTTTAATGGTTATTTTAGGGTTTTTTTCTTTGGATTTCTATTGTTGTGGCTTATTTAGGTATCAATTTTGTTTCCCGTAGGTGTTGTTTGTGACTTTGGGTGGTTAATCGTGAGTGCCTATTTTTCTTCTTCGCGGATGGTGCTTTAATGGTGAGTTTTATTCCTAAGCAAGTTTCTTTCTATTGGTTTCCTTTGGTAAAAATTCAATAAAGATGCATAGATTCGAGTTATGGGTATTGGGAGTTTACAACTATGGCAATTAGGGTTGTATATATGTTGTTGTTGCATTGTGCTAATCAGTCTTTTGAGGAATTTTTTTTCTCTAAATTTTATGTTTATTCTTGAATTTTAGATGTTAAGTTGTGTGTTTTCACCATGTTAATGTTTGGTAAAAGTTCAATAGTTTGGTAGTTAAAAGGCTATTTTGGGTGCTAGAGTTTGGTATGTTTGTTATATTTTTTTTTGCTGCTGTCATGTACAGTTAAAGGCCAATTAGTTTTAGTAGATTGAGTAAGAAAACAACATCAATAAAAGAGTGGTTGTCCATTGTAGATTCTTTATTAACCAGAAATTAGAAATTTGATTCTCTCAAATGGGTTTTAAAGGATTTGATATTTCTTCTTTTTTATTGCTGGATTCCGTGTTCATTTGATTTTCTATTGTTTTCTAGAAAGCTTGATCATGAACTAAAGATTTTCAATATCAACTGTTGAATGCTACAGTTCAATTGAAATACTATTAAAGTCAAAGTCAAATACCAAATCAGACAACATAATTTGCTATTTGGGAAGCAATACGTATGAACAAAGTACCAATTGTAAGCCTAATTTTATTATGGTGTTTTATATTACTTTGATAATGATATGTGGAAAAGGACAAATCAAATAAATTGAATAAAAAATAGATTATTTTTTTCTAACTTTTTTGTTTCTTCTAAGTCTGTATCCAGTTTTTGTGGGTTGGAACCTGCAGTTTGTTCCAAGACCAATTGAAAAGGTAAATGCTATTGCTACCAATTCTAATTCTTGTGATTTGAATTGTTGTTTAGTTTCTTGAAGTCTCAACAGAATGATAACTGAATTTGCTGCAACTGGTGGATCAAATTCTTAATATCTTATTCTTTTAGATTAAAGCTTCTATATTGATAAAAAAGACCTTCCAATCATAATTGGTTTGCAACTTCACTAGCTCAATTCATATGTTTGGAAACTGCATTTTTATGGCTAAGAATATGAAATAAACTTACTCTCATAAATGAACAAGATCAATCTCCATGCTTTCAAAGATAAGCTTATTCTTTGATAAGGGTACAATTAGGTTATGTTTATGTTTGGAGATTTTCTGGTTGATTTGGTTTCCATCCTGATCAGTTAACCGATCATCGAATCACCGAGTACCTTCTTGAGATGACAAATCACTGTAAAGTTTTTTATAATATCTCCAATTTATTTTTAATAAATTATAAGTTACTGTGCAACTTCGTTTCTCTATTTTGTAGACTATCAAATTTACCATACAAATTTTTGTACTTTAAATCAGCCAGTTTTACATTAGCGTCTCCTACTATTAATTAATACTTTTTTCTTAAAACGACCCGTTTTGAGTCGTACTCATTTTTTTTGTCAAAACCTGTTCTTTTCGAACCAAATAACCATTATTTTGAAATGACCAGTTTTGACCCGAACCCATTCTGAATTCTAACTTGTTACCTCGCCCGTTTTGCCACGTCTAAAGTATATTGTTTTTCTATTTGTTTTTGGCTCTGACTTTTTCCCTTGACTTTCATGAAGGTCTTTCTTTGAGATCATCCTCAATTGAATGTAGGTGTTGGCTGTTGATGATCATCGTTCCTAAAATCCATGTATACATGAAAACATGGTACATAACCATGGATAAGCTTCTGCAAGTTTACAAAATATTTGTTCTAAAAGATGCTCTACTGGATAAGCTTCTGCAAGTGTATTCGTATACTACTATATTTATATGCTCTTCATCCAATCTTATGCTAAGTAAGCAAAATTAGTAATTTCCATCATTATGTCCTCCATCTCATCGCATAGATAATTAGTTCATGGGTTGAATAAGTTTTTAAATTAATCTTATGGCTTGCAGATGAGTTTGTGGCAATGTTTGTAGAGAAAACTGGTTACCCAATTGTTTAGCCTGCTCATATGATACTTTTTTTCTCAAAACAGCTGTTTAAGGATAAATCTTTTCACTTATGACTATTCATAATTTATTCTTTCAAATTTAATTAGGAGCTGGTAGAACCATCAATACGACATGCATTTCATTCGTGCGTTTAACAAGGGCGACACCGGCACCAGGTATTGTAGTAAAGCACAATATTTTGTTTATATTTTATTTTTTACTTTATAATTTTCATCCGCCAGATTTGAAATCAAAAAGAAAAAAGATTGCTTTATAGAAATTTGTTTTTGCGGGATGTCCCTTCTTTAACTGCTGAAGCTGCAAAAGATTACCCGGGTGTATAATATATGATAACTGCACCTCTTGGACTACATCCACTTCTTGTGGTATGGATATCTTTAAATAGGATAGATTGCTAATTCAGGTTAGTGTCAATCTATTTTCACCCAAAATATCACAAATTAAACAAGCTTTTATTTTATTTTTCATGTTTTCCTATTTAAAGTATAATTTTGTTTCCTTTTTATAACATTTACAACTTGATAGTGTTGCATCTAATAGATGGCTGGAGGCCCAAGTCAAGCTTTTCGTGGTGGGTTTTTTTTGGCGGCGTGTAACTGGTATTATAAGATGGTTGTCACTATGTTGTTTCTTCATAGATGGTCTCTGATACAAAGAAGAGAGTCACTTTATTTTTCAAGATGATTGTCACTATGTTGTTGCTTAATGTTTCAAGAAGGAATGTCCTTCAATTCTTATCTAATGCACTGTTCTTGTGAATACCCTTTTTTGAAATATCATGTGACATCTACATGTAGTGGCCCTCTTACTATTTGAATTGATTTGATGTTATGCACGCAATGCATGTGTTTGAATTTTCATCTCAAAAGGAACTAAGCTTGACAATTGGTGATTATGTTGTAGTGAGAAAGTTTAATAAAATATGTCAGTTCTACAAATGGGTCAATTTGGATTGTATTTATGTTAAACGGGTCAACTTTACTACCTAAACGAGAAACTAACCAAATTTGGGTTGTAATTTTTATTTGTAGCTATACATTTGTAAATTGTAAATGTGACATTATTCATCTTTCATTATAAAATGTAAATGTATTTTATTTATTCTAAATGTGTTTTTATTACATCATTTTTATACCTAACTCTGTGTATCACACGGGTCTCTAACCTAGCAAACTATCAAGAGTCAAGACTAGAGACGGAGTAAAACTACTAATACTAGATAAAGATGGTAAAACTACAAACCAAACAACAAATTTAGTATATAAGGAAATTTTTAAAAAATTATGAAAATTTATAGAAACTTATCTTTTTTTTTTGTTATTTAAAGTAATATGTATATTCCTTTATGTTTTGTTTATTTCTAGATTTATGTTTTATATAATTAAAATTTTTACGGGTACATAAACTACTTACATATAATAAATAAAATTGACGTGGGACACTTTATTTTCTGGTTTTCCCGGCTGATGCCCATATACCCGTTCACATGTTTTTCCTTTTCACGCGGATCCTGATTGATCCGATTACCTTTTCAGTGCAACCCTAATTGTGTTCTTCATTCACCTCCGTTGATTCTCTATTCCATATCGCCATCTCTTCACAATCAAACCCTAATTCACCTTCCTCCGTCTCTGCCGTTTCACTCCATTTCGCAAAGAATGGATCAATCGGTCATCATCGCGAACCCTAATCGCGATCAACAATTGAAGATTTCTGAACAGGTTAGTTTAATTGGCTTTAATCAGAAGATTTGAGTTTCAAATCTTCCCCCCAATTCATCACCCTAATATTCGTCTTTGAGTTTATTTGGCTTCAATTAGAAGATTTGAGTTTTAATTAGGGTCTCTGCAAATTTGGCACATACATTCCTTTGATTTTCTTCTTTAATTGATTTGATGTACAACATACAGGACACATAATTATCTTCTGACACTCAAACTCACGCCATCGCCATTTACAGCCTACAGGACACATAATTAATCCAATACGGATTACTGTTACCGTTTTCGTAAAACCGCGGCTAGGGTTTTTGATTTGATTTTGTAAATCGTTGCAGATTTGCAGCTGCTTTAGTTAATTTACGATTTGTAACAATCTGAATTCGAAGTTTGTGTTTCTATTAGATTAATTCAAGGATTTGATTCCAATTTTTCAATGATTTACGAGTAGTTCCTGTTTATGTTTGTTTTCTTTTTCAGGATTAGAAGCAATTGTCTCTGAAAGAAAAGGATGCAGCGGTGGTTAGTGCACCACCATCTACAACCAGTAGTCCAGCAACAACATATGCAAAGTCAGAAATCGAGGTAAACTAGCTTTAAACCCTATGAATTTTAGTTGGATTTGGACGATCATATATTTAATTGATGGTGGTTTTTTTTCTTTATTTATTGTATGTATTTTGAGAGAATTGGTTTACAAATTGTGTGTGAAACAGTCCATTAGCTCTGTCACAAGCTTACAAATTGTTTACTGAGGTAAATATTGTATGCACTGTAGATTAAGTTATGTAGATTAATTTGAGATTGTAATATGTAAAATGTTTCATATTTGTTTTACTTGCAGCTACCATATGCATGTAATAATGAGAAACATGGATCGTGCAATCCGTACCGTTGAATAAATACAAAAATTGAGACATAAACCGACTTCAATAACATTTATGCCCATAATTCATGGTTTTGCAAGAGCCGTAGAAGCTAAAAGAGCTCTTGAAGTGTTTAATTTTATGAGAATGTGTGGTTGCATCCCAACTGTCCATACTTACAATGCCCTAATTCTTGGTTTAGTGAAGAAACGTCAGGTATGTTGTGTTTAAGAAATTGAATTGAGGGAGTGTTTTTGGTTTTTGTAAATGAATATCTGAATATTGCATAGAGATGTCGGTTTCAAATCATTTACTTACTATGTATCAATTTGGGTTTGTTTTTCAGATTTAGGTTACCGCTGCAGCAGTGGCAGTGGCAGTAGCATTAATAGCTATATTGATGCTGGTGGTGCGGCCTTTTGTAGCCACTGTGGTGGCATCTGCAGCACTGGCAATATTCTTGGTAGTCAACAAGACTGGTTGTTGGGCTGGCTACACTGATGGTTTCTTAACCAAGAGTCAAATACTGAACATAGGTTTGAGCTTAGCAAAGATTATAAGAAATCACACAGTTAATTAAAATATTAAATTATGAAATAGAAGTTCTGAGCCCATGAAACATTTGCTGATTGTTTTTAAGTTAGGAACAAGTAGCAAATAAATTAAGTTAATTATTTGTTTTATGAATTGTGTTAAAATTTATCTATATTATTTGATGATCTGATCATAGATTATGCTAACCTATTTGTACATTTGTGTTGATGAATTCCCCCTTTTACAAAGTAATGCAATAAAGGAGAGGGAAATACAAAATAAGCTCAACTTTGGGAGTCAATTTTCAACTTCCTGGCCCTGTATAATTTCAAAACGTTAGGAGGCACCAGAAAGTTTATGAATGGTGATACCTTTTGTTTAGACCTGTCTAATTTTTATATCAACTGTGGTTTTGAAAATGATTAGAATTTTGCCCAAAGACCATGTATGATTTTAAGCACCAATGTGTTCCTTTTCTGCCTTTTATATAGTAATTTTTTTTCTGCATTATCATGTGTTGGGGCTTGTAAAGATATATATACTCACAAAAAGTTACTTCCATTTTGTAACAGGAAAACTATCAATTTCAAGTTCAGAATGTCTATGGCTCTTCAAGCTTCTCTTCTACAAACATGCAAAATTTTACCCTAAAATTCGTTTAATTTTTGTTCTGTTTTGTTCTTCCGGTATGATCTATAATGTTGAATAGGGGAATCTGAATTCTTCTCTCAAGGAGAGTTCAATCAATGGAGCTTTCGTCTCGGAAATCGTTAAATCTGATTTCAGTCCCCTTTTGATCGGAACAAAGGTGATTAAATTCAAACAATTTTTAGATAAACTAATTAGGAGGGTTTTTGCATTTAAATACATTTCAAAACAATAGTATTTTCACTAATGTCGATTGTTGTTTAATCGCAGACATTCAAGTTTACTTGCAGCTGCCGTTGGTGATTATTAATACTAATTGTAGCTGATTCGGAACTGTTTACAGGCTGTAACTGAGCTGCAAACCAATTACAAATTCAGCATGTTTGATATTAGGACCTCAAGTCTGATTTTGTGCAGCGATCTAGCTACATTAGGGAGCTGTTTTATTGCTGAATTATCGCCAGGTTAGGGGCTGAATTGGGTTAAGGTTTGGACTTGGTAAATTGATGTTTGGACTGTTTAATTACACACAAAAGGGGTGGTTAGTTGCTGTGTTTCGTACCCTACAGTCCTCAAAACTGTTATGGAAATTCAGCAAGTTAAAGCATAGTGTTCAAGTATCTTTCACTTAGTACTGTCAATTTTATAATGTTGAATAAAGTGGGTGTATGCTATTGCTAATAATTGTTGTCAATGACCCGTAATTCTTTTATTTTTTTAGCTTCCAGGTGTTGAAGTAAATCCTCATAAATGGGTTGGATTATGGTAAATTAAAAGTTTATTTTCATGCTTTGCTTTGGTAACCTGCTTATACATGGATATCCAAGTTATGACTATTGTTTAGTGAATGAACTAAGGTATGACTATATGATTAATAAAGGTGTGTTTGTAAACGGGTCAAAATAAGCAAGCTTTGACCCAAAACTCAGCAGAGGCCGTAGACTACACCAATCAGTGTAGCCTACGCTGTTTGGGCGTAGTCTACGCCCAAGGGCTTCGGTTCTATGCCCATGTTTAAGCCAGATTGATAGAACTTTGGTGTGTTTTAGAATGTATGTCTAAAGGTTATATTTCTTATTGTTTAGTGTTTATTAGTACAAATTTTGGGTTGACGTGACATACGAAAGGTGAAGGAACCGAGTGGTGAATGAAGGGATAGGGGATTGATGAATCCTACAAAAATACAGGTTTACATATGTATCATTTGTTATGATGAATTGTAAGTACCAGTCATTCTTAGATGACATATGTTTGTATGCATATATATGTACAACTAACTGATGGTACTATTATGTTGTGTGGATAAGGCGTGGTTTACCTGAAGGGAGATGAAATGGAATATCACGCTTAAAAAAGGAATACAATTTTCAAAGGAGTTGTCGAGAGTTAACCAAGTTCTCATGACAGTATTAGTAAGTTCATCTTAAAAGTTGAATGCATAGTGTTTATATGATTTATTGTAAGGTCCGGATTTCTGAGGATTTTCATCAACGAATTCAATGACGTATTGAACTTGGCGGAAACAGACTCGACACGTGACTTGTAGGTACAAACAAAAAGGACGAGACACAATTGATTGTCAAACGATTCGTATATTGCTCAACAACTCGTCTAACCGAATACATAATACAAAATAACTATTTATACTATTCGGTTGGGCTGGGCCGGGGCCGCATAAAGAATGCGGCCGCATACTTCCAAAAAATCTTGATCTGAACTTCTCGGTGATCTCTTGATGCGTTAGCCTATTAGGTTTGATCCTTACAATCTCCCCCTAGGCTAATGCTATCAAAGTATCTCAATGTCAGCTGAATGATCATCACCTCCCGCATAGAGGCCTTTAACTATCGTCGTTGCCAAAACTTTCACAAAAGGCTTGGTGTCTCTTTCACATTCTTTAGGCATGAATAGATACTGCTTGGACAATCTGATCATATCTTCTTTCCCGAACTTTAAAAGATCCATAGGATCAGCAATGGTGAACTCTCTGTCTGCACACTGGATGTAAATATAACCTATCATAGAGATGTAATACCAGTATTCAAGTTGACTCAGTGTGTTGTCAGGTAGAGCTGAATGGACCGGAACACCCTCCACTGTCTTGGGAGAAGGATAAATTTCCATTACAAGAGGCTTTTTGGTGATTCTGTCAATTATGTACTTTGATTTTACCCTCTTGCATTTAGCAGGTTGCAGTATCTTGAATCCACTATCACATTCTTTCTCCAAAAACGAAACAAAGTTTCTTGCTGCTCCAACATTTCCTGGATTGTAAAAACGAGCATTGTTTAGTGCTTGAAGATCAAATCTGGGCAGTGAACTGAAGTCATGTGACCTAACAAAATACTCTATTCGCCAATTCTTTCTCTTGATTAGATAAAGATTCTTCTCATTGTCAAACATCCAGCTTAAAATAGGAGAACGATCGTTCTTCTTTGAAAGCTCATTGGAGGACGTGACATAGTGGACTTCACGTGGAGGAATAATTTTGAACATACTTTTCTTTTCTACTGGAACAGATGAAGATGATGTTGCTTCTTCAACATGTTCGGCAGTTGATTCCACGTGGGGAGGTGATTTACCTTCGGTAAATAAATCACTGTTAATGCCGGTAATCACCTTTCCCTCAGCACTGATGTATGTAGGAGAGGCAGGCTCATTTTCATCAAAGAAATCTTCAGTTTCATACTCATCCCTTCCAACAAAATCATCATCAAGCACAGTCGAATCATTTTCAAATGAGAACATTGATCCAGACTTAAACAACTCATCAAGATCATGTTCAAAGTCGAATGATAACTCATTTTCTGACTGTTGTGCTTCCTTGTTTTCTGACGCAGGAACATAAACAACCATGGCTTTGGACAAATCTTCATGTGAGCTTGATGCATCATGTTGTTCTTCCTGATCTTTATTTTGATCTTCACCATCTCTCTTGCCTTCATTGTCATCACCATCACCATCATTATCATCACCTTTACCATCATCATTTCCACTACATCCATCTTATCTTTTCCTTTTCTTTTTATCTTTCTTTTCTTTTAGCCTTTTTAGCTCTTTCACCACAAACACCGTGTTGTCTTTCAGGCTGTCGATCTGACCACTTTGTATATTTATAGCCTTCCGGAGAGCATCATTTTCTGCATGAAGTTTTTCTATCTTTGAGTCCTTGGCAACAGAATCCTGTTCCATAGTGAATACTCTTTGTTGTAGGGCTTGAACATCCACAGGCGCAAGTTGATCAACTACCTTTGTCTTGCCCTTATCTTGTTGTTTGGTGACGATTGGTGTGATGATTGGTGTGGACTTTTGCGGGAGCTGTTTAGAAACTTTTATCTTCTTCCTCAGACCTAGATCAACTTCAAAATCGTAGTCTTCATCGGAAGTGTCACTCTGTGGTTTAGAAGGGTTGATGAGAGGAGGTTTCTCAGCAGCCTTTCTTTTAATCAATAAGCTTTTGTGATGTTTATTGATTGATACTTCTTCTTTGTCACTCTCTATCTCTGAAGAGTCAAACTCTTCACCTTCAGAATCTCCTTCGGACTCATTGTCTTCCTTTTCAAAGTTCTCATCACAAGTGCCTTGAGTTTCAGTATCTGAAAACATCAGATCATCTAGATTTACATCTGCCATGTATTCAAGATTTTCCACATTTTCTTCATTTTCGACGTACACTGGCCCTTCAATGTTGTAATTGAATTCATCTTCATGTTCCTCAGCCAGTAGTACATTTGGAATCACAGGCTCATTAACAATTAGGACATCAGCTTGATTTTGAGCTTGTCGAGGTTGTTGTGGTGGTGGTTGTTGTTGTGGTTGTGGTTGATGTTGTGGTTGTTGAGGTTGTGGACCTTCTAACTCAGGAAAGGCTCCAAACTTTTCTAGTGGAGTCAGACTCAGAAAATTTCCTTTCTTGTTCATACTCATGTAGGACAAAATGCTCTTGTCCATCACCTTTACATGCAGTCTCCTTTGTGTCATTACCAACTCTGAATGATTTATATTAATTATCATTTGTAAAAATCTTAGATACATCAAGAATACCGATTTCTTCTTCCCGATTAAATTACTCTTCATCTCTTCAAACACAACTCCTGAGAAGTTGAAATTTTCCTTATTCACAAGTGCGTATACAGCGGCAGTCATGCTGGCACTTAGTTCGTCATATCCACCCTTTTATCCAGAGATACATTGGTTCACCACATATGCCAAGTATTTCCAATAAGGTAGCAAACCAAGGACGATAAACCTCCTTCATAACTCATTCTTTCAAAGACATCGTTCATTTGTTCAACAGAAAAACTTGTCGCATATTCGGCCTCATCACCAAAGTTCAAACATTCTCTAATAACAGCCTCAGTAACGATTATGCGCTTTCCTGCCACAGTACCGGCTATCCCTTCAACTTCATTTTCTATAACAAACTCAGCCGTGCTCCAGAATTCCCGAATAAAATCTTCACATATATCAGGATGTTGTGAAAGAGCATGAAAGATTCTGAATGCTCTTAGACCCACTATCATTGATCTGAAAATGCTATGATGCTGAGGCGGGTCTTCCAAGTATGCTGACTCATTGTGGTCCTTAACAAATTTCAAGTTTGCCATACCTACATGCAGTAAAATAGGTTAGAAACAATAAAAATAAAAAAACTTAAAGTTTTCGGCTAAAACATTCAAGCCGCAAACTTTAACACACCGCAAACTTCAAACACACCGCAAACTTGAATCTACCGCAAACATCAAGACTACCGCAAACTTTAACCCACACCGCAAACTTTGAGATTTTGTCAAAATTATGAGTTTTATGATATTAGGGTTCAAATTGAAGGTTGCTTAAGAGTCGCCTATTGTTTGCGTTCAAAGCCTATGGACCAATTTCAGTTTTTACACAATTTAAGACGGTCAATTTGGTCTCATAAGTACTTAGTGATCCTGAGTATTCCAAAGGTTAAATCCTTTACCCTTGATGTCGTCAACACTTCTTGAGCACTAACAATGCTACAATATCACTCTGGAATCAAGTAAACGGTTTCTCAAATAGAAGACACAGTATGCGGCTTGAAAGAGAAATGAAGTATACGGTTTATGTGAGACAAGAACCGCAAACTTCAAGCTATATATAGACAAAGCCAAGTATGCGGCCCGACATTAAGTATGTGGCCGCAAACTTTAGAAAAACCGTGAACTTTAAAAAAAAACACTTTCCTTTGGATTTTCGGGTCAAGCAGTGACAGTCATTTTGATAATTATGAAGTATAAACAAAAGACAAAAGACAAAAAATAAAATAACTTTAACTAAACTAAAAACAAAAAATCTTTTTGTTCTTTTCATAACATGCGACACTTACATAAACACGTTATTTTTTAGAGAAACTCTGTTATGGGATTATATCATTCTAGTGCAGATCGAAACATATTTGTTAGCCATTCATTTTCTTAGATAGGTCTCGGTGATTGTCAATATATAGTATCCTTCTAAACTCAAACTTTTATACCTTAGTTGACAAGCAATCAGTGAATGAGTTTATCATGTTTTCTAGATAATAATTAATCATGACTTAGTGGGTCACACACTCACATCTCAGAAACCTGCATTTATTTTAATGTGAATTAGATGAGTTTTTGATGAACTGAATGAACCCCACAACTTATCGGATAAACCTTCCCTTCCTCGTGATCTTTTGAGCACCTAAATAACAACTGATCGACGGTGGTCAATCTTTTCGAGTTTTAGTTTAGTGTTTGCCAATTGAGTCACAACATCATTCAACTTTAGACTGAGGTCATCTATTCTTTTTAAAGAATCACGATAAAGACATTCCTTGTTGCTAAAATCCATTTCAAGTTTAGAAAAATCATTCTTACTTGCCTCAATTTTATCTTTAAAAATATTTTTAGATCGCCTGTGCTCAGCATTGGCATACCGAAGTTGAGTAATTTCCTTTATCAGCATTTCATCATCACACTTATACCTATTTATCTTCTCTACACAATTATGAGAACGGGTATTAGTAAATACCTTAGTATCTTCAATTTTTGCCATGAGGGCATGATTTGACATCTTCATTGTCAGCTCATGAATTTGATCTCCCCAATCATATCCTACAGTCTGCTGACTGACCAAGGCTTTGCTATCACTGGCTATAGTTGCTTCCTTTTCTTCCAAGCCACTGGATGAACTTCCTTTTTCTGCTTTAGGCTCGGGACATTCTCTAGCAAAGTGTCCAGGCTTGCTGCAATTGTAGCACATCAAGTTGGACTTATCAAAACCAATCTTCTTTGTACCAGACTCCATCCCATCAAATGAGTTTCTGCCAATTCTTTTGATAAACTTCTTAGCACGATGCGCATCCATTGCCATATGCCATTTAATATTCATCTCTTCCAAATCATCAGGATGAATTTGACCAGTGTCATCTTGTATCAGATTGGCAGGAGAGAGTTTTCCAGCCAGCATTGCATTATAGCTACTCAAGAAAACACTGAACAATGCAACATTCATTTCAACAGCTTTAACAGTATTGGAGCAAGGTGAGTTACTTTGTTGAGATGGAGTAACATGAGCTGTTTGATTTGGAGCAGCAGAAAAAATTAGAGTATGTGTAGAGGACGTGCTAGAGAGTAAAGCACTTCCCTGAGACACTAAGTGATTTGTCTCAGACATAAACATGATCTGCCTTTGCTAATCGTCCATCTCATATGACCTTAGAATGGAAATCAACTCACTGAGAGATGTGGTGTACATATCTTTAGTTCTCTTGATAGTAGTGATGTTAAAGTTCCAGTTTATCGGTAATGAGTTGAGCAGTTTCTTGTTTATCTCACCTTTGGTCATCTCAATACCTGCACCACTTATTTCAGTCATCAAGTGAGTAAATCTATTTATCTGAGATTCCAGACTTTCCCCTTTCACATACTTGAACATGTTGAATTTCTGCCTTAACATGTCCTTTCTACTTTCTCGCATATCTAAATTTCCTTCAAACCTTTCCACCAATGCATCCCAAAGAGATTTTGCAGTCTTGTATTCTTTAAAGCCTGGAGCAATTTCTGTTGACAATACCATGGCCAATCCAGCATAAGCTTTCTCATCCTTCTCCTTCTGAAGAATCTCTTCACCAACATAGAGATCAGGATCCTTGGGAACAAATTCATACTTCTCATTTCTAACCATAAGAACTTGAGGACCCTTTTCAATAGACTTCCAAATAGATGAATCCTTATATTTGGCAAAGTTCTCATATCTAAATTTCCAGTTGTCAAAATCATCTGCATTTGTAAGACGTGGAGGTCTATTTGTGGTGCCAATCTCATTATCCATAGTATTAGTATCAGTCATGACTTAATCAGCAGAGAACATTGTACCGCAAACTTGAAAGAAAACCGTAAACTTTGAAGTAACCGCAAACTTCGAATATCCGTTAACTTCAAAGTGACCGCAAACTTAGAAAGCCGTAAACTTGGAGTATTACCGTAAACTTGAAAGAACCGCAAATTTGAAGTTAATAGCAAACTTGGAATGCAGTAAATTTGGAAAGCCGTAAATTAAGGAATACCGCAAACTTGCTGAGCCACAAACTTCCAGAACCGCAAAGTTAACAGCCGCAAACTTCCAGATGAAGAAATAACCGAAAACTTTGATTTTTCAGCCGAAAAACACAACTGATCAACCGCAAACTTCAACAATCCTAACAGAAACAAGGTCCAAAACCTGTAAGTCTGTCAAGAAACTCTTTCAAACACACAAGTCAGTTCAAATTAACGCTAAAAATAGTAACTTTGATACCTCACGAGTAAAAGAAATCCGTTGCAAACTTCACCAATGAGCGTTAAGGCTCTGATACCAATTGTAAAGTCCTGATTCCTAAGGATCTTCAATCAGCGGATTCAACGACGTGTTGAACCTGGCGAAAACAGACTCGACACGTGACTTGTAGGTACAAACAATAAGGACGAGACATAATTGATTGTCAAACGATTCGTATATTGATAAACCACTGAAAAACAATACAAATGTCGCTCAACAACTCGTCTAACCGAATACAGAATACAAAATAACTATTTATACTATTCGGTTGGGCTGGGCCGGGGCCTCATACTTCAAGTATGCGGTTGGGCACCGCATACTTCAAGTATGCAGCTAGGCCATGATGTATGCGGCCACATACTTTCAAAAAATATTGATCTGAACTTCTCAGTGATCTCTTGATGTGTTAGTCTATTAGGTTTGATTCTTACATTTATGTTACAATTTTTGTCAAATTACAATACATTTTCTCTGTTTTTTCTACCTTCTTTAAATTCATTCATTTTTGGGTCGTTAAAGTTGAGATTTGTGTGTATTGGGTTTATTTGTTGATGTTTAAACTGTTTCTATCAACTTCTTTTACTTCTAACTTGCTGCCATAGTAATGCCATTGCCAACATATTGCATTTCGGATGAAATGAGATCATAAAGTTGAAAAATGATGTTGGAGATAGAAAGTTTGGGTAAAGTGTTCGGTCAATTGCCAACAAGAGTGTTTCCGTCGACCTAGCTAAAATATGTTCTTATTTGGAATTAATAAGATAATGGTAACATCTTGCATTTCAGTGATGTAAATTTTTATACACATTCTAGAATTATGTAATTTCTATTATACGCATTATTATAAACTTTTATATACATTATTGTACTTTTATTTTTCTATTATATAACCCCGTGTAATACACAGGTCTCTAACCTAGTGTATTATATAAAACAGTTAAGAAAACAAAATGAGGTAAAATATATTCATGTGGGTTTTTAACCCTAAATTTAAAAATAATGCAACCCAATTTACAAACCATTTAATTTGGTCATAATTAAATAAAATTTAAAATTTTTCTTTTTATAATTATGAATCTTGATTTTTAATTTTTTTTTATTTACAAACCTAAATACATGCATGATACAAACGAACGTGTAAAGTTCCACTCACCAAGTTGCAAAAAGGAGTCTTATCTCTTGGTACCAATTCATGGTCACAAGTCGTAGTTCATCAAGGAAAAACATTTAGATAAGTACTCTACTTTGATGAAATATTATTTTATGTGGGTTTTCTATATTAACCCTAAAATGCTCCTTCTACACGTTGGGGTCGGTCTAATGATAGATGAAAATTCTCTTAGAACACTAAGGATTGAGGAGGTAATAGGTTCAAGTCACACTCCCACATGATTAAAGAAATTTCCCTTTCAAAAAAAAAACTAATTTATTAAAATAATTTGAAGTGTTATTTATTTTATTTTTTTTTGTAAAAGATATAAATTTACCAAAATAAACATTTACGTTCTAAATTAATAAAAAATAACCTTGTGCTGATGGAAGTAATTTGCACCGGTTATGTGGACCAAGGACACCTGACACAGAGAAGAAGTGGAAGTAGTTTTCGCCCAGAGTGGTCGGTTACACGCAATTTACGCCTAAAGTGGCCAAGTGAGAGTAATTTTCGCCTAGTGTATACCTTTTACATATAAAGTGTGCTTTTTGCGTCATTCATGGCTTATCCGACCCAATTTGCATGTAATCATGCCACTTGTCTTGATTTCATTGGTCCATATCATCGGTGCAAATTATTCTTGCTAGTACATTTTCCTTTTCTATTGGTTTAGAAAGTAACTTTTTATGGTTGAAAAATATTTTGATCAATGTATAGTTTGTTAAAGTTTAATGATCAAGTGTCTATTCTGATAATTTTCTCTTATTTTCTTTCTTTGATACACCATTTCTTTTAAGACTTACTCACCATCTTTTTAATAATTTAGTGTAGAAAGTGATATATCAAAACAACACATGTCAACATTAAAACATTTTCTGTCTTTTTTTCTTTTAACCGGGTTGGTTGGGTCATCCAGACCAACTAAACCAGCTAAAACAGTTCGGTTTAGCTGTTTAAACTGTTTTTTATTCAAAAGCGATACTTTATATTAAAATTTTAAAATCTAATGAAGACGGTTCAAGAATATTTTGCACATGCATAATAAAATATTTTAAAAACAATTAAAAAAAATACTATAAAGGTGAACATATAGTTCAAAATTTTCAAATTGTAAATCAAACCGTATAATATGAAACCAATTTGCTTCGATTTCTAATGATTTTTTGAACACTACACAAGTTAAGTTATATATTTCATATCCATTAGTTGAAGTTTCTAAATCAATAAGCAAGCATGATAAGAATATTTATTTGGTCGGAATTTGTGAGTATTTAAATAAAGGTAGAATTACACAGTGGCGGAGCTTAAAGAACAACGCGGGGGGGATTTTTTTTCCTATTATGGGGGCCGGAACTATAAAATTTTCGGCCGAATACTATAAATTAACACTACTGAGCGAAAAATCGGGGGGGGGGGGTTCCTTCGCCCCTGGAATTACATATATCCTCCTATTTTCAACCCTAATTACGTATATACCCAATGCAAAACTTAAATTACATATATTCTCCTCTTTTATAAAATTAGTCTTTTAACCTTACAAGAAATACGACTATTCTTATTCTATCGATCCCAACCCTAACCTTCTGATTCCCGTTTCCGATCGATTCCAACATCCAGCGCCGCTTCTGATCGATTATATCATTCAGTTGGGTATATATGTAATTAGTGAAGGGGATATACGTAAATAAAATTTTGAGTTGAGTATATATATACTTTTTTTTTGAAAGACGGCTATATATATAATTAATGAAGTTTTTAGAAAAATATATGTAATTTGCAATAATAAAATATTATCAAAGTCTTATTTACATATTTTATTACGATATCTAATGGTCTACGGTGGGACCACGAGATAGGGAGTGGAGTGGGCAAAGTAGAACTTCAATCACTAATTTTGATCGGTTTCTTGTTGAGCTCTCCAGCTGTATCAAATTCATTTTATCCACCAATAAATGTTAATTAAAACTTATTACTTTTTTTTGTATTTTATTTTCTATTATTTAAAAACAGTTAAGTATATTACAAATTATATATAGGTGTCGGTTATTATATAAAGATTTAAAATCGTACGAAACATACGAAGCTATCAGGACGCGACACGTGTCATTGGGGCGAGGGGTAAATTTGTCTGCGCCATAATTACGTACAAAGTTAAATAATCACGCATACAAAATTACGCAGCTAATATGAAAATAACGCAACTTATGATGAGAATAATAACGCAACTTATTTTATAATATGCACGATGATAATTACACAACCTATTTTATAATTACACAAGGTGACAATCACACAACCTATTGAACAACAATTTTACTTCTAAATACCACTTAAACTAGGGGTGTTCAAAACCGGATATCCGAAATTTCAGATATCCGAACTTCGGATATCCGAAAATTTCGGATAGTTGATTTTACTATCCGAATCCGTATGCGAAATTTCGGATACGGATTCGGATAGTAAACCGGATATCCGAATTAAAAAAAAACTTTATAACAGTATTCAAATTCTGAGAAAATGAAACTTGTTCTCACATCCAAACAAAAAATTACAACCAAATACAAACTCAAACAACAAGAACATTTAAAAAAATCAAAGATAAATAACAAAAACATTTAAAACATCCAAAGATAAATTCAAAGACGGTATTTGGTTTCTTTCAAAGACCAACTGAGAGGTGGCATCACTAATGGTTGGGATCCATACTTTCTGCTAAATCAAAGAACAGAAGATAGATATTATATAATCAATTTTTAGGAAGATAAAACACATAGAAAATACCTTTTAATGTCGCAGTCTCGTGAAAGAACAGAACATAGAGGCGTCATGATGGATTGTGACGGAAGAGGTGATGGAAGAACGGAAAATAGAGTAGGAGGCGGTCGCCGGTCGAAGGGATTTGGAGTCGGGAAGGCTCACACACAAATGGACGAGAGCGCAGGTAGAACAATTAGCAATTAGGGTTTTTAGGTTGAGTCAAGAGTGTGTTATGTATATATATTCAAATATAATAAATAATTAAAAAAATATATTTCGGATATTCGGATATCCGAAATATCCGAAATTTTCCAATATTACTATCCGAATCCGAATCCGAAAATTCGGATATCCGAAATTTCGGATAATTCGGATTCGGAATTTCGGATAATTCGGATTCGGATTTTTTTGAACACTCCTAACTTAAACCCCCACTTTACATAATTTTAACCTACATCATTTTTGTGAAGACAACCATCATTGCTACTAGGCCACAAGAATATAGACACACATATATATACCTAATAAATAGGTAACTGGTTGCGCTACATGTTACAATTATGTGAGTACAAGATTTTTTCCCCATTTTTCTCTTTATTACTAACTATTTAATATTTTCTTTATTAATTTTTAAATCATCATTACTAATTAATATTTTATTTATAAATCCTAAATCTTCATTACTAATTTACGATTTTATTTATCCAACATGTGTAAACACACGAGTTTCTTCCCTAGGATAAAATCAATCAACTATCCATTTTAAAAATTTATATAATTAGCCTTATAAATGAAAACTAGGTTTATTTCCCTCGCGCGCTGCGGCGAGCGGTTTTTATGTTTGCAGTCTGTTTATGGTGCGATATAGAAATTTTCTACCATACGTAGGGATAATATTTACATTCAAAAGGTTTATAATGGTACCGTTTGGTTTAACAACCATATTAAATGCTCGGTAAAAACAGAAGCTACTAACATAAACCGAAACATAAAACTCCTAACCAAGTCCTAAACAATTGCAAACACTTGCAATTCTGGTCCATAAATAAGCACATTCATTTCTGATTGGTCCACTCCTATTCCATGAACAATATTATTACATCATCGTCACATTTCTATAACATAATTTAATTTAAATACCATAGGAAGAAGACTTTGGAGTAGATGTTGATACCATGACGGTGTCTTTTGTTTTTCGCCTGCTCTGCTAGCGAGTGTACCTGAGTAGCGATTGCTATTATATGTAGGTGCAAATTCTATGTTCCCTTCTCTCCACCCTTGAAATACACCACCTGTTGAAGGGCACTCCAATCTTGTCTTTTTTTATCAGCTCCCTAGCTAAATCATTTTCCATGTATAATAAAACTCACCCGTTGACCTGTTTAAAAAAATGACCCGTTTGACGCATTTAATAAAACAAATTTTTTCGACTGGTTTTATAAAAAAATGACTGTTCCTATTTAATAAAGCTGGCCCGTTTAAAAAGACTAAAGGAAGCATGACTAAGTCCCTTGTATAGTTAAATCTCCTTAGTCTGATTTGCCTCCATATCTTGTGTACTATCCATCCTCAAAACTATGTAATCAAACTATGAAAACAAACAACTATAAACTATGTTAGTAACTCAGAAGCATAAAATGGTGTAAATTAATAAAATGAACGATTAACACATTTAATAAAACTAAATTGTTCGACCTGTTTAATAAAAAAAATGACCGTTTGCCCCGTTTAATAAAAAATGACTGTTTGCCCTGTTTAATAAAAAAATGATTGTTCGCCCCGTTTAATAAAACTAAAGGAAGCATGACTAAGTCACTTTAAAATTTTTAGTACGTTCAAAGCAAGTAAGGTTATTACAACATAATTATTAAACAATTCCCAATGACCCGCCTAATAAAACTCACTCGTTTGACCCGTTTGACAACTAAACTGTTCGACCCATTTAATAAAAAATGGCCATTCGTCCCGTTTAATAAAACTAAAAGAAGCATGTTGGGAAACTCACGAAGCGGGTCACTCTGGGGACTTGTTCTACCTCAGAGGAAAGAAGACAAATGGTGACTGCCACTTCCTCGTGTACCAGTTAGCGTCTCTTGGAGATGATGAAGAGAATTGCTTACCAAATAGATATCTCTCAATCCCAGTGTCTTAGTAAAGTTACAGAAAAGCTTTAATATTGATCAAGTGCGAGATTTTGTTGAGATTTTTTGTTCTTTCTCTCATAGGTTGAACACACACATTCAAATTTTGTGGATCCTTTTGTCATATGCAAGTCATACAAAACATAAAATGATGATTATTGTGATAAAAAAACAAATGATCAAGGAACAAAGAAATTACCAAACAATGAAGTAAAGTATTCGAGGTCACACTCAGATACCTACTATGGCATTATGCTCTCCTCTATAACTTTTATCCCTCTGCTTTGTGTCCGATGTATTTACCCTAAAAAATAAGTCCATCACACATGAATCTATGTACCAATAGAACCTGCAAAATCCAACCACAACTTCAAAACACCAAAATTTGTCCAAGAGAAAACTTTACATCCTTTAATTCATATGATACCATTACCGATCCATGGGAATATGTTGAGGGTGAGAGAAGCTCCATTACTGATTGATGGAAAAGTTCCCTAACGTTGCCCAAAAATCTTCTTCCTAAGCAGTTCAAAATCTTATTACATAAACATGAAGAATTCATTAAAAAATTCCATGGTCAACATAATTGAAGGTCATCTGATTATGGTTTAATTTAAACCCACAGGTCAACAATCCGTATGTATAAACTGAGAACGGAAACGAATACCTTCATTTTGGTCTCAATTTGACTTGAAGAGGTTGGATCTTGGTGGAAAGAACACCGGCGAGATACTGACTGGCACAAGGGTTGAGAAAATTGAGACCTGGTCGAGCCAATTTAACATCCTCTGCCTTCACTTTTGTTTCAATGAAGAACAATCAAAACGAAGAACAATAGAAGAAAATGATGGAGATTGAGAACTGTACCTTCTTCATCAGATAGAGGCTGAGCGACGGATCTAACGCTTCGATTTAAAGCAGTTCTCTAGTTCTCAACCTAAGCCTTTAGGGTTTTCATTGATTCTGATCGACGCTATATCTTTCCCTCTCTAAGCCGACTGTAAATATCTTTGAGAAAATGACGCATTAGAACTTAGAAGCTGAAATATAAAGGAGATGCGTGTAACGGGAGGTTTGCTACATGGCCCAATGACCAAGTGATCTATAATGAACCAATGCTCACCTCCACCGTGCCTCCCTTTTCTGACTGCTCGCCGTCTGAAACGATGGTGAAGGGGCTGTCATCGTCTGGAACAATGGTGAAGGGGGAGCCCTAATCTGGATGTGAGAAGGGAGAAGCTCGTAAAAAGGGACGTGAGAAGATAAGAAAAAGGAAAGCACAACTCGACTTGTACTCAATGCAAAGAAACTTGTACATCCCTGCTATACTATTCACCCCATGGGGTTTAAATAAGTTGGTAATGTTATTAAATAATTTTGTTGGTAGGATTTTGTGATCTCAACCCAATTTTTTTGAAAAAAAAATAAGTCTAACTAAAATCTTAACCCTGAGTCCTGACAACATTAGATCTACGTAATGGTGCGTTCTCAATACAAAAAGTAAATTTATATCTTAATTTTTTAAAAGCAGTACAGAGATTTTCAATTATGCTTATATTAATTTCCAAAAGTAATACTAAAAATATATATTTAATCTTTTATTATTATTATACGTAAATAAATGTACAAAAAAACTAGTCACGTAACCTTACAAATTATAAACCTATTTAAAATGAAACGTTTAGTAACAGTAGAATATTATTTTTTTTATTAAATAATTCTTTTATATAAATAAGTGAATACAGTGTGTTGGTTGGCCCAGTGGTACTTCTAGCTTATTAAACAAGTTCTAGCCCCTTATCCACCATCTTTCTCAATGTTTTTTTCTCTAATTTCTAAGAGCCACACCCTATTCTTTTTTTTAACTTTTTTCCCTAACCCTTCCCTCGCCGTTGCACGATGGTGTTCGTTTTCTTGGGGTATTTTCTTTTTTTTTTTTGCTTTCTACTAATATTAGTTTTACTGTTACATGCGCGTCTCCGTTTAAGTGTTTTTTTTATTTTGTGTTTGCTTTTTATTAACATTATTTGTACTGTTGCGTATGCGTGTTATTTTTTGTGTTTGCTTTCTCCGTTTAAGTTTTTTTTAAAGCGTACAACCCAGGAAGCAAAGTGAGGGTTTTTTTCTGTATTTTCTTTTTAGTAACATTGTTGATACGCCGGCATCGCAACGCGTGGCATTTGCACGTTTATAATAAATAAGTAAAATATAAAATCTATGTTACTCGATATTCATATTAAAAAACAATTGTTTTATATAAAAGTATAAAAAGTAAATAAATAAAAGTAAATTAAAACTAAAATAATATTAAAAAAAAACCCCACTTTTAATATGCTCACATTTATCGTATAATAAGATACGTCTCTCACAAAATCCTCTTGGTTTCCCCCAAATCGAATTAGGGTTCCGAGCGAGAGAGATTGACGGAAGGAGGAAATGCGCAGAAGTCCAAGACGGCTCGTGAAAGGAATTTGGAGAAAGCAAAAGCTGCTTCCAAAGGTACAGACACTCCTCTGTGTTCTTCATCCATCTGCTTGTGATTCGTTGCCTGATTGAGTTCTTGATTGATGTGTACACAGGTAGTCAACTTGAATCCAACAAGAAAGCTGTGAACATCCAGGTTAGTTTTGATCTATCTGTCCGATCAAATTGCAGCTCCAGAACTGTTTAAATCCGATTAGGTTTCAGTATTATTCCATTGTTGTTAAACTTCAAAAAATAATTACTAAATAGTAATCAAGTTTGATATTTGTGTCATTTAGTCACTTAATTTTAATATTTAAAAAAGTTTTACAACATTAAAACTTGAGTGGTTTTTGTAGTTATAATGCTTTGTTCTGAGGTTAGTAAATGAATGAAAAGAAGGGAAATGAAATTTATGGGAGAAAAGAAAGGGAGGGGAAGGAAAGGGAAGAGAAGGGAAATATATAATGTAATTCTGTGTTTCAGAGTTCGAATGAAAAGAAAAGAAATTAAAGATTTTATATTTGTATTTGATTACTTTCTCTCGAAATCCGTCCATTTTGGGAGGAAAGCTGGAGGGGAAGATTATAAATCTTCTTTTCTCGTCTTTCCACTTCCTTTCGTTAAAAACATCAGGAACACAAATCTTTTCCATTTTTTTCCACTTCCTTTCCCTTCTCTTTTTAAAAAGGACTTGATTGACTTTATTGTAACGGTGAAGAAACGTGGTCACTATTAGGTGACATATTCCCCAAAGAAAAGTTTGCAACTATTAGATTAAATAGACTTTGGCCATCACTTTATATGGTAGATGACTATATAAAAGGGGTCGTTTCATTTAGCCAAACCACCTCATACTTGTGTACGCGTTTATCTCTTGTAAGCACACGCATAATTTACCGTAAATACCTTTCATGTTTGGTTATTTGTGTTTTACTTTCACTGTTTTTTTGTTTGTGAGGCCTTTAAGCAGTGCTTACATTGCTTCTAAGCACTCACTAAGAGGTAGGGCTGGCAAAAAGTGCCTATACGGGTTAGGCAGGTTGAATCCGTTTAGACACAATTTTAATCGTGCATAACCGTGTCGACCCGCTTATGACCCATATCCGTTTAACTCAAATCAAACCCGCTTAACTTCGTGTCGTGTCAGAAATTGCCAACCCTACTTAGAGGCCTCATACCATCCACACCACACTGTACTGTCTAGTTTTTTTGCCAAACTGATGTTGGTGGTAAATTTTAGGTCGTGTTGTCACCCTTCTTAGTTCTCACACACCCTCAAAGACAACTTAAGATAATAATATATCTAGCCTGATGGTCTTGACCGTATTGTCGTATAGACAGCCCTACGAGATTTTCATTATTTGAAAAGAAAAACATTTAAATGTTGGAACCCGCCCAATTGCTATGTTATGAGCATGTGCTATGTGATCTTAAGGTAACTTTTGCTAAAAGAAAATAAAGGTGTTGAAAAATTTGTGGTTTCTATTTCATAAAAAGAATCCTAAGAGAAAATACCCACAAAAAAGTCAGGCAGCGATAACAAACGAAAAAGAAAATAACACGCTCTGCTGCTGTATGACTTCACATCAACACTACCTGTATTATTTATTTCTTTTACTCCTAAGTGAGGCACATAGCTCTACTTCTGGATGTTGCTAACTTGTTTTAAAATAACTAATTTAAATAATTTCGAGCCATGAATCTGATCTTGTGGTTTGTTTGATCTTAGTGCAAGGTATGCATGCAGACATTCATTTGCACAACATCAGAGGTGAAATGCAGGGAACATGCTGAAGCCAAACACCCAAAAGCTGATGTTGACACTTGCTTCCCTCATCTTAAGAAATGAGCAACTGCACGTGAACGGTTTGTGGAATATGTTTATAATATTATCTCGTTCTTATTTTCCTTTCGTTCCGGTCTATGTCTAAGTTGTTTGGTGCTGCAACATTTAGAATAATATATAAGATCTGAGTATAGACTATCATTACTGTTGCTTTTATGTAATGTGGCCTGTGGGTGATTGTATGCAGTCTTTTCATCTTTCATGTACTGGAAAAGAAAGAATCCATCGTCATGGTTCCATATCTAACTCATTTAATAAACGGGTCGTGTTCGAGTTTAGTTGTTTAACCCGTTTTATTAAATAGATTGACCTGTCAACCCACTTGACTAAACAAATCAATCTGCCAACCTATTTGACTCGTTCAGATTAACCGATTAAACAATTCGTGTTACATGATTTTAAGTGTGCCTGAGTTAGGGTTGATGTTTTTGACAAATCAATATATATTGGTCGTGTTCCGGTTTAATAAGTCAATCCACCAACTTGACACGATTGGCGCCCCAAGAAATCTTGTGTGATTTCTAGGCTAGTTGATAATCTCTGACAATGTCAGACTAAAAATTACTTTTGATTGTGTTAATTTACTTTGTAATTTAGATATTTTATAGAGTAAATTACACAGATTGTCCTTTAGTTGTATATGAAATTGTACCATATGTCATTTAACTTCAATAATTATAGAGATTGTTCTTTTTTGAAAAATTTTGTACATTTTTTGTCCTTTACACTAACTTGTGTCATTTTTTTCTATTAAGTATAGACATATGTTTTGCACATGAGGGTATAATAGACTTTTTATCAACAAAGGACTATTTATGTAATTTACTTTCAACATAATAAATCTCCTCAACACTCAACTCTCCCCAATCGCATCCGCCTGCCGCCACCACCCTGACCTCCTCTACCGGTACATGAATTACACCCCTTTCTCTCTATGTCCGCCGCTGCCAAACCACTAATCCTCTGCGGATGCCATCCTCTCCCCCGTCGACGTTGCTTCTTTCTCACACCTAGTAAACAACCAACTTCACTCCTCACAAACCCCTTCTCTCCGGTGTCGGAGCATTCTGTTTTATGGAACAATTACAAGTGTCAAAACTTTGATTTAAAGAAAGAGAAATCAAAGTTTTTAACTTACAAAACAGAGCTTGATCTCCCAATTTCTCAATTACCCGACATTGCTAAAAAGTTGAAAAACGTTCTCCGGTTAGCTTTGGACATCGGTGGTGGTATGGCCAGAGGGTGCGAAAATCTGTTTGTACATAGATTCAAATCCACGGGGCCGGTGGTGTTGGAAATATAACAGGTGAACGTCTTCTTCAGCCTCTCGTTTGTATCAGAAGGTGCAAACATCTGTAGGGCGATTGTTGGTGATAAATCTGTTAGGTGGACCGTGGACGGCGGCCTTCCATTGGGCTGCTTTTTGGTTGTCGGGGTGTTTAGTGGGGATCGCCGGCTGGCCCATGAGATGGATTCCCTACTTCTCTGTGTCCTCCGGTGATGTTGTGGTGGGGCTTTTGAAGGTGATGATTCTGGAGGTGTGGATGCCATGATTATCCAAACACCAGCTTTTAATGAAGATAAAAAAAATGTAGTGAAATGACTTTTTTGCCTCTCACGTGAGGGGCATATGGTGTAACTTAAACAGGAAAATGGATGGGGGTTAACTTAGAGGGCAAAGAGATTGCAAAAAATTTCAAAAATGGACAATATCTGTAATTATTGAAATCAAATGATATAAAGTGCAATTTCATATATAAATAAAGAACAATATATGTAATTTACTCTATTATATACGAAATTATCTTGACAATTTGTATATTAGTTATGGTTAATACTCGACAACATGCTTCAACTAAAATAGAAATGTTTAATTTTACGTCCATCAAACTTCAAATCAACACATCATTTTCCATGTATTTATTATTTTATTTTAATCTATTTTAACACTAAGATGTATAGTCTTACTAGACATATATTAAGTGTTACCAAATTAAATTTCTATATATAGAGTATAACAATTTACTTTTGCATAAAAATAATTATCAGTAATATGTATGAACTCTTATGATCATATTAATCACACCATTATATATACTATTAAACTCGGGGGTTCCTGTGAACCGCCTCGACTCTTACTAAGTCCGCCCCTGATTATATATACTATTAAAGTTGCTGTTGACCTTAACAACATTATATTTTAGTGCAATCAGTTCAGTTACAACCTTACACTTTAATCAGCTTTTTTTTAGTAAATTACACAAATTGTCCTTTAGTTATATATGAAATTGCACTTTATGTCCTTTAACTTAAATAATTACATAGATTGTCATTTTTTTGGAAGTCTTGCACACATTTCGTCCTTTCCATTAACTGGTGTTAACTTTTTCTGTTAAATATTGACATATGCCTTGCACATGAGGGTATAATCGTCTTTTTACCCACTAAAGTGTTAGGAATCCTTGTACCAGTTTTAACTTTTAAAACCAATTAACTTAATCTTATTAAATTAAATAAATAAATCAGATTTAATGAGCGGAAGCGTTTTGTAGAAGTGAACGGTTCTAAACCGGGATCCCGCCAGTGATCCGATTACACGCGTATAAACAATAAAATAAACGCAACCATAGGGTGTTCTAATGTTATACCTTTGACGAATAACCGTGTTGAAACACTCGGGTGCAAAGAACGTCACGCTAGATGACTCCAAACAAATCCGTCTCATGAACTCGTCACACGAACACACATGGTTAGAGGAATAAACCGGTATGTGGCTTCCTGGTTTGACTCGCGGGTAGCTCTTGGTGCAGCGGAGGAGGGTGGCGCACGGTAACACCTCAACGGCAGCAAGGTGGGGCGGACGGTCCTGGCGGCCGGCTTCTCAGCGGTGGCAAGTGGTGGTGGTTTGATCGAAAAACCGAGAGGGGAGGGGGGTGGCTTCACGATCGCAAAAAAGGAGAGGGAGGCCACCAAAAGGATAATTAAGGTTTTAACTTAAGCATGTTTATATAATCCCATTATTTACGAGTTAACCCCTGAGTAATTAACATTTAATTACCAACCGATTAACACTTAATCAGTTCCAATCCCTATAGTTCATAATTACTCTAATTAATAAAACCACCTTGCGTAAACTAGAGGTGGGCAAAAAAACCGGGTCCCCGGAACCCGACCCGAACCGGGTTCACAACCAAACCGGTTTCACCCAACCCGATCCGAAACCCGATCCAAACCGTAGGTGTTTTACCAGTTTTTAAAAATTTTTTGGATACCGGTTCTTAACCCGACCCGGTCCGGTTTCACCCTCAAACCGGTTTCGGGCCCGACCCGGTCCGGTTTCACCCTCAAACCGGTTTCGGGCCCGACCCGGTTCTCAAACCGGTTCCGAACCGGTTCGGACCGTTGGAAATTTCGATTTTAACGTCTTTATAGCCGTTCCAACGGCTATTTGACCGTTTTTTTTTGGTTTTTTTTGTATTTTGGAGCCCATATAACTTTTATAAATAGGTGTGGGTTGTATTGGTTCAACCACACAATTTCAAAACGCTCTCATTTCTAAAAAAACGCTCTTATTTCTCAAAAACGCTCACGCTCAAAAGTCAAAACTCTCAAAATGGCAAACGAATCTCAACAATCTAATATTCTTGGTGCTTCTCAAAGTGTTAGTGCTCCCACGGTTGTGCGGGTTATTCCTACAACAAGGAATCCCAATGTTTGGCAACATTTCGATTTATGCGAAATGTCGAATGGTGGTCATAAGGCTCGATGCAAGTTGTGCGGGCATTTTTTTGGAAAAGACGCAAACACAACTTTGAAGAATCACATTGAAAAAAATTATTGTTCGGTTAAAAAGTCTCAAGCTTCACAAGGTCAAACAAGTATGACAAACGAAGGTAATATTTTTGCGTATAATGTTGACTTGGTTCGGGAGAGGATGGCGCATTTTGTGATTCAAGAGAGTCTACCTTTCAAACACTTTGACAACGAGCGTTTGACTCGGATTATTCAACAAACGCTCCAACCTCGCTACACTCATGTAAGTCGTGCTACTCTTAGACGAGATTGTATAAATATGTGGAAAAAAGCTAAAGTAGAAATAATAAATGAATTTGAAAATTTAAAAACCGGTATTAGTTTAACTTGTGATGTTTGGTCGGCTCCCCACAATTTGCCGGATTCTTACATTTGTGTTACCGCTCATTGGATAAATCCGGAAAGTTGGCAAATGATGAAACGTACTATTGCGTTCGATATTTTTGCATACCCCCACACCGGTGACAATTTATTTTATATTTTAGACAAAGTTATAAGAACTTTTAAAATAGAAACTAAAGTTTTTTCAATATCGTTTGATAACGCCTCGAATAATACCGTCGCGGTAAACCAACTTATTTTAAAATATAACCCGATTTGTAATGGTATTTTTTTCCATAGCCGATGTGTTGCACATATTATTAATTTAGTTGTGCAAGATGGTCTTAAACACATTGACGATGTTAGAAATCAATTTAAACAAATGTTGCGTGACATTTTTCATACAAGTCAAAGAAGATATCATCGATATATAAAATTTTGTAAAGACGGGCAAACCGAATGTTTAGGTCCAAATTGGGACGTTTCAACACGTTGGAACTCAACGTGTAACATGTTCGAAAAAGCCATTCAACAAAAACGAAGTTTGCAAATGTTTCATGCCCAACTAGCAAGGCAAAATAAAGTAACAAAATTTCCGACATCGGGTTGGGGTATCATTGAAGGTGTAGCCGATATGCTCCATATTTTTAAAACCGCTACAACCTATTTATCGGGAGTTTACTATCCCACAAGTCCTTTGGTTTTAAATCAACTTTTTTTAATGGTCGAAAAATTAAACGAATATTCCATGCGAGGCGGCATATTTAAAGAAATGATACCGCCAATGAAAGAGAAATTTAAAAAATATTTTAAAGAAATGCCTCCGATTATTACTTGCGCCGCCGCCTTAAACCCGTGCTTAAATGTTTCGGGTGTTGAAACTTTAATTGAAAAAATAATTTACGGTTTGGATTTATACGAAGAAGACGTATTTTTAACGGATAGAGCAAAAACTATTTTTACACAAAATTTGTCTACTTTATTTACTATTTATGTTGAAAAATATGGTACAACATCTACCGTTCATGAGCAATTTAGAAACGCTCCATCAAGTGCAAATACTAGTCGGAGTTCAATGTTAAACTTATTTAATACTATACTTAATGAAAATAGTAAACGTCAACGGGGTAATACCCCAAGTAGCGAATTAGGTAGATATATCGGTTCGGATTTTTTAACCGGTATGAATGCTCATGATTTTGAGACATTTGATATCTTGGCTTGGTGGAAAGGGAAGGAAAACCAATTTCCCGTCCTATCCGCTATGGCCCGTGATCTACTAACCGTCCAAGCTTCTACGGTAGCTTCGGAATCTGCTTTTTCTGTTAGTGGCAGGGTTGTTTCTTTACGAAGAACAAGACTAACTCCGCCATCGGTGGAAACGTGCATTTGCTTAAAAGATTACTTGGACGCGGCGGAAAGAATACAACATATATCTTCCCTTGAAGGCGAACTCGAAGTCGAGGGAGAGATATACGAGGACGAGGTGGAAGGAGGATTGATTGAAGCAATCGGCGAAGACCTCCTACGAGGGAGTTCGGGATCCGACTAGTACCGACTACATCCGACTAGTACCGACTACACGGATTTTCAATATATCCACGAAGAAGACTTTTATATTTAATGTATTTTTAATTTGTAAACTTTTAATTATTTGTTTTGTAATTTCTAAACTTTATCTTGTATGTTTTGTAATTTTTAAGTTAAGTTAATATCTTTAACGGTTAATTTTTTAAAAAATTAACGTTTTTTTTTTAAAATCCGGGTAAACCGGTTTTGGACCCGAACCGGTTTAGTAGCCAACCCGGTCTCAACCCGGTCCGATCCGGTTTGGTAGGGTTGGGTTCGATGATCCTGGAACCCGGTTCGTGACCCGAACCGGTTTGTACGTCGACCCGGTCAAAGCGGGTTAGGCCCAACCCGACCCGGTTTTAAACCCGAACCGGTTTAGCTTGAAAACCCGATTTGTACACCTCTAGCGTAAACCAAACACGTTTTATATTTAACTATTAAATATAAAACTTGTTAATATATTCTACTAATATATAAAACTACATTTCGTCTTTTGGTAATTAATTATTCTAAATAATTAAATACGAAATAACCAATAAATATTTCTCTAAATATTTAATCCACCGAATTCCGAATTCGCTTTTCGTGAAATAACATTTAACATTTAAACGTCATATTTTGTTCTTTGCCCAAAGTGTAACTTTTCGGATCGTACCTCGATAGTACCGTTGATATTAACAATGATCGCAAATCTAATTTCCAACATAAATGACTATTTACGTAATTTCCCAATCATCTTTTTCATAAAACCCTAACCCACCCACCCCTAACCCCACTATCACTCTCTCTCTCTCCCTCTCCCTCTCCCTCCCTCCCTCTCCCTCTCTCTCCAAGAACACCACCGTTTTATGCTCTCTAAAACAAACCCTCCAATTTTACTCTCTCTAACCCCCCACCCCCCGCACCCCCAAAAAACCTCATTCTGTTCTTAATCTATCAACCCTAGCTGAATCCAATTATCACAATTTTGTTACAATATGTCTGAAGCTAGAGCTCCACAACAACTTTTTTTTGTTGAACGACAATTTGGATCACTGACGGGTCACTGACCCACCCGATCATCTCCACCTCTCTCGGGAGGAAACCCACCATAGGTGAGAAAAACCCCTGGCCCAGACTGTACCCCATTTTTTTGTCACAAGCGGGACTTGAACCCAAGACCTCCCTACAACAGCTGATGTGGCAAAAGTAATGTGTGGGTACCCAACCAGATGAAATTTGTTGTTCTCTCGAATTCTGTTGGTCCTTCTAGACCATATGCTGCTTCAAGGCAGCCATTGATATTTCCAGATCACCACTCTTCAAATCAGAATTTGGTTCAGGCTCTTGATAACTGTAAATCACCAAATGGCTTCACGGAAACATCTAAGAGAAATGCAAACGGTGTGCCAGCTAACAAGACTATCAAGCGACATGTGTCTCGTTTATCAATTTCAAAGTTGGCTGGTGGCACGTATAATGCTTCTAAATCTTTTCCAACATACTCTGGTAAAATAAACAAGATGGTGATATAATGGAAAAAATTGGGGTTAGGGGTAGGTGTAACATCCCAAAATATTTAATAAAATAACGACTGAATAAACGGGACTCGATAGGGGATTAAAAGGAATAAACAAGAATAAAAGAAGGGGGGGCGAAACTAGCTTGAAGCGAAATTGGAAGGAGATGGGCTTAACCTAGCCGCCACCTCGAGCCCTCCTCACTTTCACCATTTTTGCTAGAGCTAGAGAGAGAGTATTCGAGCTAGAGAGAGATAGAAGGATTCGGGTCCAAGAAGCTCAGGGATTGATCGTCTCCACCTACAGAGTGTTTGGCAAGGAAGGAGAAGCTCCAACAGGTAACATCATGACTTGAATCTGAGTTTATAAGTTTTGTTGGGTTCATGGTATTTAAATCAAAAAGATTAGATTTTTACGTTTGAAACTCGAAATAAACCTTAGATCTAGCATCACGAGTTCAAAACAAAGAGTTTGAACGTAAAAAGTTGGTAACTTGACGTACTTGGAGCTTGGCCGTCGTACCATGCAGAAACCCTAGGTTTCTGTTGAGGAAGACGACCAATCGACACTATCCTTGAAGTGAAATTGATCATGGTGCCAAATTGGCTAGTATCGCCTAATTCAGAAAGAGCGAAACTAAAGTAAGTTTCGTCTGAAGAACCAGTTTCGCTTGATGAGTAGTTTCGATGTGTTAGGAAAAATGAAACTAAGATTAGTTTCGCTAAGAGTTAAAGAAAGAAAGAATTATAGTTTCGTTTAGAGCAATGGAGCGAAACTAAAGACTAGTTTCGCTCATATCATAATAATGTTTAGACTGATTTAGTTTGACTATCACTCTAGATTTTCAAACGACAACAGTGGGCAAGTGATAGCACGTTTACTCTAGATTATCAAGGTGAGTTCAAGAACCCATACTTTTACTGTTTTAGGGTTGTGTGCATACTCAAGAATTTGACTTTTATAATAAACGTATTTTATTACTTAAACGTTTGCAAAGAAAGATAAACAAGATAATAGTCTATTTTACTTAAACGTTTTATAAGAAAGAAAGATAAGCAAGATAACGTTTATTTACTTAAACGTTTTATAAGAAAGAAAGATATGCAAGATAACGGTTTAGTTACTTAAATGTTTTATAAGAAAGAAAGATAAGCAAGAAAAGGTTTATTTAACTTATGTTTTATAAACAGAAAGAGAAGAAAGAAAATGTTTATTTAACTTATGTTTTATAAACAGAAATGGAAGAAAGAAAAGATTTATTTAACTGTATATTTTATAAACAGAAAAAAAGGGATAAGTCATATACATTGTCTAATCTGTAAGAGTATGATTATACAAAGAAAGTCTTGAGGTAGTAGCGTAGTCTTGATGACTAGTGCTACCAGAAGCCTATGGTTGCGTCATGGGCTGAGACCATGACGTTACCATATGAACAACCGGGACAGTGCTCGGCAGGGCACTGTAACAGGTGAAGTTGCAACCGGTTAAGATGAGTAACGACAGTTACTCTAGCGGTGACGGTTGCTAAGTAAGAATGAAGAAGCCCGCTTGGGGGGCATAAGATGTTCCTTCGGGAATTAAGAATGAAGAAGCCTGCTTGGGAGCACAGAATAGGTTGTAGACGTTAATGTATGATTTTAAGAAAATGACAATTTCTGTAATTATTGAAGTCAAATGACATAGAGTGTAATTTCTTATATAACTAAAGGACAATTTGTGTAATTTACTCTTTTTTTCTTTTTTTAACTAGTTTACATCGCTGCCCCTGAACTTTAATAAAGTTACCATACAACCCTTAATCTCTAATAAAAATATATTTTCCTTTTTTTAACTATTGATACTACATCCCCTGAACTTTAATAAAATTACTATTTACACTGTGAATATTTTTTCCTCTTTTTTCAATAGGTAAAATACATGGTTTGTTCGTCAAATACTTTATATGTATTTTTTTCATTTCCCATAGATTTTTTTCTTTTCTTTGCTTTTTTACTTCTATGTTTTTTTTATCTACGTTTCCAACGTTTTGACGTGCATGCTTTTCCGCTGGGTGAGTATTAGTGTACAAGTGGTTGGCATTGTTCGACGATTAAATTTAAGATTTTCGTTTTGAGAACATTTTGAAACGGGTTAAATATACTATGTTTTTACGTCTTCTATTTTTAAATTCGCTTCCGTTTTCCTTAACTCTCATTTTCAGAAAATTGTAATGTTTTTTGAATTTCGAATGTACCGTTACGTCTTGTTTATTTTTATCTACGTATTGAACCCCGTTGTGAATCGCGGTTTCACAAGTTTTTCTTATAATAGAACATGTTGAATGTTATAAATAATAAATAATGAAACTCAACTACGAATGATAATGGATCAGGATTTCTTATTCTTCGTTCCATATCCAATTGTAAATATTCTATTTATATCGTCAATCCTGATTATTCATCAACCATCGGGTTCGTGGGTTTTCCCATCCTTCTAGGATCTCTGTCTAAAATCTTATATGGTTAAAATTTATTTGTTAAAATTCTCATCACCTTTAACAGATCTTAAACTCACTCTAAAAACTGAATTAAATATTATATACTCAAGTACAATTCTAACCATTTCAAACATTCAATAATTTCAAGTTTATAAGACATTCAAAACATTAGTTATTTATGTTTTTTTATATATAATATATTTAGTTTTGCTACAAGTATGGTGTTGGTTTCTCATTATAAGGTAAGATCAACAAATTCCATAAGTTATCCGAAGCAAAACATGCGGATTAGGTCAACAAATGGATATGGGTTCGATCCCAACGGGTCGATTTTAAGTATTAATCGGGTTTGGGTTGAAACAGGTTTTCTGAGCAAAATAAACCCCGGTTAAAACCAATAGTTTTAGACAGGAAGTATCAAAGTGGTTTCACCTCCTACATTTGTTTCCGAGCAAAATGAACCCGAGGAACCCACCCCGGTTTCATTTGTTTTTAAACTAACGCGTCTTAAGTTAGCTTGTTTGATATGAGTGAAATATTTTAACATATTGTACTATGGTTTAACAAAATTTTATATCTATTTATGGAAGAAACCCATAAAATAAAAATACGGTTAACATTTTTTTATATTTTATATCTATTTATGGAAGAAACCCATAAAATAAAAATACGGTTAACATTTTTTTATATTTTATATCTATTTATGGAAGAAAGCCAATACACGATAGCCTGCACACCCGGTGCCATTGCCATTAAATTGCCGACTCATTTATCTCTGCTGCAAATTGCTACCCTCAGTCGCCATTAATGGAGCATCCACCGCTGTGGTGATGGGCTGTATATTATTATATTCACAGTAGACAAAATTCCCCGGATTTTGTGGTCGACTTTGGTGTTCGGTTTTGTTGGTATTTAAGGGAAAGAGGGATCGATCATCTTTGATATTGAGGGTTTGATTTGATGATGAAGGGTTGGGTCTTGTTCTTGATGTTTGGAGCATCTCTGATTTGTCTTTCTTCTCCCTCGTTTCCTGGTAATTTCTCTTATTATTCTTAGATGTTTATCATATTGATTGTTTAACATATATTGTTGGGGTTAACATATTTAATTGTAGAGAAATGAATTTAGTTTCTTATGGAATCGGATTTTGGGTTATTCGAATTTGTATTTTTCAAATTAGATTTTGTGAGAGAATTTCAATCACAATTAAAAAGAGGTCTCGAATAGTCGAATTCGGGTAGATTCGAACAAACAAGTTGTGAAGAGAAAAGGAAACAGGCTGATTTGGGTCGGTTCAGTTTAAAATCAACCATAACCAACAAAAATCATATTAATAGTAAAGCTATCGGTAAGGTTGAGGAGAGTGTGACATTTATCCTGAAAGATAGAGATGATGTTTCCATAGAGTTTAAAACTTATCTATATCTATACTACTATATAATACATATTAGAAGGATAGGCTTGTAATTTATCAAAAAATTTAAGATACATAACACAAATTGTTATGCATAAATTACAACTTACCAATGCATAAAATGTGTTCAATTATCATTTAACCATATTTTTCAATTAAAGCTCAACACTCAATAATTACCATTATTTAAGGGTTTGTTAATACTTAAAATTAATATTTAAATTTATATTTTTATAACTAAATACTATTTAAATTAAGTATTATCTTATTTAAATGCTTAAGTATATAATTACTAAATATTTACATAGTTATAATAATAATAATACCCAAATATAATCAGTGTTTAAGACAGTTCGGGTTAGATTGCGTTCTCCAAAGAGACTCGGTGATACCCGACGCTTTACGCAGGACAACCCACTAGTAACCCTTGAAAAACCAAAAATCAAATTCTTATTCCTTTTAGTTTAAAGTTTAGTTTTTTCAAGTATAATTTCTAACACATGTAGTACGAATATATATATATATATATATATATATATATATATATATATATATATATATATATATATATATATATATATATATATATATGAGGTTCAAAAGAAAACATTGAGTTATGAAAAAACCAAGAAAATTAATCTAAACCATTGATCTAATTGATCAATGGTTGATATATATAATGGCATTTAGGTAAATAAATGAAAATTAGAGAAGGTTAATTAAGGAGACAAAGGGCAAATTAGGTAGATTAAAAAAGATAATTTATGAAATATCCTAAAAATCCTTACACTCTCTCTCTCCAATCTCATTATTAATTCTATTTATTTTACCCATTTTCTTTAATCTCACTCTTAATTCTATATAGTTTAGAATTAAGAAATTGATTTACATTTTTATGACTATATTTCTGAAATGAAAAAAAGAAAAAAGCTCAAACATAAAATAATGACGACTAAGAACCGAGTTACATATACGTAGCTCACGCGAGTTATATATATGTAGCTCACGCGAGTTACATATATGTAGCTCATGCGGGTTATGTATATGAATACAAAGAGAGAAAAAAACTCAGGTTTACATATATGTAAAGATGGGTCAACGAAAACGAAAAACATCGGGAAGACGAATCGAATCACATATATGTAGCTCTTACGAAGTTATGATTTATGCATAGGTAGTACGATTTATGTATATGTAGCTCAAAAGTGGAGATGACGTAGACGTCTGATTTTTGTGAAATCGGAGATGGGTTGTGTGTTACATATATGTAGCTCCTTTGAGTTACATATACGTAATTCACGAATGGAGATGTTGTAGGCGTATGTCTTCTACGAAATCATATATGGGTAGTGAGTTACATATACGTAGCTCATGAGTATAGTTTCCTTCCCAAACAATGTGAACTCAACACTTGCCTACAAAACAATCATGTTTTTTTATAAAAAAAATGACCAATTAATTTAAGTATGCAAAAATAAAAAAGGAAATACATATCAATCCTCTTTTCTCATTTATCTCTCTCTAGCCATTCTCACATTCAAAAAAACGAGTATATGTTAGCATATGTGAAGAATAGTTTTCATGCTCACTGATCAACTAAATATTCTTCATATTAGTAATAAATATAAAAATACTAGACAATCCGTTTTAATTTTGCCATACCCATTCAAAGGTCAAACAACCTTTAAATGCAACAGAGATGTTACGTGGTTGCGAGTGGACGTAATACGTGACGGTTATCCGTTGGGTTCACATACCCATGTTACCTTCAGCGAGAGGTATATAAAGTGAGATACAACACAAAGGCATCATATGTTCATTCACTTAAAAAAGAATAAATAATTTTAAAATTACATACTTGGTTGTAATTTGTTTTCTTGATTGGTGAGAGATAAATGAGAGAATCAAGGGTTCATTCTTAAAATACGAGGTTGAGTTTTGATAGTTAAAAGAATAAATAATTTTAAAATTACCTGATTGGTTTTAATTGATTTTCTTGCTTTTCGGCTAACTTTACAGTTTTCTCTTGATCTCTCCCCTATATATATATATATATATATATATATATATATATATATAGAGAGAGAGAGAGAGAGAGAGAGAGAGAGAGAGAGGTTTAAATACAAAGTATTTTTTGGTGATAAGCGTATGAAGTATTTTGAATCGTTGATCTAGAAAATCAATGGTTAAGATCAAAGATAATTGTTTTAAGCGTAAAAGATTCTGAAAATGGTAAAATTGGAATAGCCTACACTTGTTGACTTTTTACAAGTTTCCCCATTTTTTTAAAAACGATCATAACTATTTTATACGACATTATTTTTTTTTTTTAAATTGCACCGTAAAATCGAGCATTTTATTCTCTTTAATTTGAGTATACTTTTGCTAAACTTTTTTTTAAAATCAATTTTTTTTTAAATGTTGACGTGCTGAGAGTGATTACGTGATTTTGCGTGATTATGTGATTAAATTATGGAAAATGTGTTATTATACAACATGCGTGATTACGTTATTATACAAATGTTGACGTTCTGAAAGTGATTACGTGATTACGCCATTATACAAATATTGATGCGTTATTATTACGCGGACGCATTTACCCCTCGCTCACTGAACACGTGTCGCGTGCTGGTGCATTCGTACGCTTCGTACGCTAAAACCACTTTGTACGATAACCGCCCCCTATATATATATATATATATATATATATATATATAAAACGATAAATTTATACTTTTATTCAAATGATGATATATAATGAACACGAATTCTTTTTATACCATGGCATAGTTATTTTATATTTTACACAATAATTTGTTGTGTTTAAATTGTTTTATTTATAAATTTAAATTAGAAAATAGTTATTTTATATATACACGTATATTTACACACATACATGAATATGTATTAGAAATGCTTCAAGTCCTCTAACACAAACCCCATTAATTATTGCCATTAAATATATCGTTTAATCAGATTAATTACCTGTATTAGGGCATGAGGTATATCAGACGTGAGTGAGTGTGATGTGAGTAAAAAGTGCATGCCACGTGGGCGCCGCCTCACCACCAACATTTTCACACCACTCTCATATGAGAGGATACCCGTGTGAGTGTAAGTGTGAGTGGTATGAGTATTAACGAGCGGTGTGAGTGTAGTGTGTGTGTGTGAGAGAGAGAGAGAGAGAGATAGAGAGAGGGAGAGAGGTTTGTGTGCCGTGAGAATTCCCCCGCCCAAAAGTCACGCCTCCCTTCACGTCAAGAAGGGGCGGTGTTCCACGCCTCTCACCCCCTTCACGTCTCTCTCACGGGTATACCGGATACCTTTAGCATTATATATTATTATTATTTAAAATATAGGGTATTACAGATAATCTAGCTCATTAATATTCTATGATAATTAACAAGTAAATAGATATATTTGGGTATGAATGTTATTAAAAAAGAAGAAAAAACAGTAAATTTTTATCAAAAAACTAACTAACTTTGTTTTCGTTTCCTTTTTTCTTTTATAATGTGCTTCAGGCTATGGAGATGCAAGAATGAAAGTAAAGGTCCACCATTGTAGGAAACTCAAGGTAGTGATCTATAATTTTCTCCTAACATGTTTTAGTTCAAAATACTCGGTAAGTACTAGAGAATCAGCACTTTTAGCGACTTACAAACCCGTCTGAAAGAATATTTTTCCGATGGGTATCAATGCTGATTTCAACCAATGTATTTATGTTGCTATTCCTTAAAGAAAAAGAGCATCCACAGTCTAAAATTCCCACAAACTGTCATATCATCAACTGTCTGACACAGACCACCTTTTATCTCCCATAGAAATAGAGAAGATCTCTCATAGATGGTCTGTGGCGATGCACCCGCATCTCTTCCTCTCTCTTCCACATTGGCATCAACTTTCTCTCTACTCCACATAGGCGTCCGTGGGGGTCGATGAACCCCTATCGCAGATGTTCATATGTTTATAAAAGCATGTTACAAAAATTCGGATGGAAATCCACACGAAGTGCTTTCAATAAACATTTTCCAGTTAAAAAATACACCTAAAATTGGATTTCTATAAATACAACCCTTTTTGCGTTAATTATGAAAATGCAATTGTGTAACTTCTTTGTAGTTAAAGCACATTTGACAACCAATAAGTGTTGCTATTTTTTTAAATGGTTTCCAAACTTTTAAAAATTCTCATTTGAACCTGCCACTATATACATTACATAAAATGTCGCAAAACGGTCCCAAGATCTTATTTTCCAATGATTAGGTATGACATCCTTGTCCGTCCCAAATTCGTGGCTGTAGCCTTTTTTCTCTTATATTTTTTCAAGTAGTGATAAAAGAGTTGGAATTGAAAGTGGTAATAGTTGGAATTAAAAGCTACTAGTATCTACAAGTCATGCATTTCTAACAAATTAAGTTACTTTTTATGTTTTACCCCGTAGGAGAACACGAATGTTGATCATTACAAGGGCGATACAAGCAACATTGATTTGCTAGATTATCACCAGACTGACCCGGTTCCAAGTTCAAAGACATCAATAAAGCATGGACCGATTCAACATGACGTTCCTCTTATGCCTTACATCCCCAAGCCACCTCCCCCCGAACCGAATGACCACCTACATTAGCCGATCAACCATGTGTCTTCAACTGATGGCTATGATCTTGAATAGAATGTATATATTTTGTATGTTTGGAACCCATATAGTTGCACAACATGGTATGTGTTATATTTTTCTTTGAATAATGTCAAAATAAAAAGAATTTAGGGAGCAATGACATAGGAAATTTTTGAAATAATTTAAGTTTGTGACATTGTGTTCCTTCAACATGTCTAGAGGATGATACATGTCACCCATTACAATTCCTTTAAATTTCAATGTTACAAGTTTTTTTTAGATATTATTAACCTTTGCCTGTTGTTTATTTCTTTTCACAAACGATATCTTTAGATTATTTATGGTTTTGCATTGAGTTTGGATCTCGGACTTTGGATGACTATGGGATTTTTTAATTCTTTATGAAGCGTTTGATTCGTTAAAATTTTTTTGAATGGCGGTATTTATGATAAACAAGCATCGATTAGCAAGAAGCTAGACGGGCAAAACCAGATAAATTACACAAAGTTTAGAGGGTTTTGAAGCCATTTTGTCCATGTAAGCTTACATTTTCTATTTCTGCTACCATACCAAAGAAAAGAAAATTGCAAAACGTCATCAAATAGCGCCGATTTAACAAGCCAATTCTTCAAAAACACCATGCCGTTCCTAAGCTTCTAGACAGCCCATCACACGACAAAGATAATCATCTTGATTAAATCCTTCTTAGTCCTAACCAGATTAGCTTTATCAAGCCACTCCATAAGCTCACGCGGGAATCTAACAACCGGCAAAGAGACATGAAGCCACACAACCACTAAATCCCAAATTCTCCCCACCAAAGAATACTCCCCAAAAATATGCAACGAAGACTCAATCGCGTCATTACAAAGCGGACAAAGAAGAGACGGAACCTCAATACCTCTTCTATCCAGATTATTACGAGTTGGAAGACGGTTGCCTAACACTCTCCAAACACAGATGTTAACCTTCCGCGGAGCAAACTTGAACCAATACGACTTCATATGCCCACTTGGGAGCATGAAGTCGTCAATTAATTCCCGAGTACCTTTAACCGAAAAATCCGAAATACCATTTAGATCAAACCCATCTATCTTTACCCGAAGAAAGATGAACTCTGTCAATATGAATCAATAATTCTCGAAATTGAGTTTAAAATTTGTTAAATTAGTATTGAGGGATTTAAAATTTGTTAAATGCATTGAGATCTAACAAATTAGAATCAGAATGTCATTAGTTTTGTGTGAAATGGAATGAAATTCAAATTTCATTCTTTGATATTGTCATACTTGGTTTGCAAATTTAGTAAAAAATGAAATATAGATAATGATATATGACATAAGTCTTTAATTTTATAAACACAATTAGAAATCTTTCATTTCACAAACGTTTATTAACCTTTTAATCTTCATAACGTTTTTTATTTATTTGAAAACACTTTTTAAACCTTTTAATTATATACTTTTGTATATATTTAGTTCTTAAACTTTTAGTAAAATTATATAATTTGTATTTTTAGTTCTTAAACCGTATTTTTTTGGTTTTTTGTCTTTTATTTTTTCTTTTAGTATTTTAGTTCTTAATACAATTCAAAATTTTATATGCTTTACAAGAGTTTATATTATACAGTTGGTAGATGATACATACCTAAAATAGTTTAACCATGTGAATTTATGTGAGTCAAGCCTGTTCGAAACTGGTTTCACTATTCGAACCGACTCGGGTCAGGTTCCAAACCAACGTCCAAAAAAGGTTTACAAGCCTATGCTAAACATACGGGTTGGGCCGGGTTCCAGACCGGTTTAACTAAAACCGGTTTCATCCTACACTCAGGTCGGGTTTGAAACCGGTTTTGGCGCCAAACCGGTTTTTTTACACCTCTTTTTTTTAAAGATTTTTTTACACCTCTAATGTAATGCCTTGGTTGATCTAATGAATTCATATGGGCTCCAACTTATGTGGAGACTGGCCCATTACCAACATGGAATCACAATAATCCCACCGTCCTACGAGATCACACATTTATGAAAAATAACATATTTTATAAAACTCAGTGTTATATTTATTTTTAAGATCTCATTTTAAAAAGGTGGTAGTTAAAATATAAAAACGATGTAATTCATAATATTCGAATTTAAATCAATTTTAATATCTCATATTTTGAAAAGGTGGCATGTAAAATATACAAATGATATTGTTCACAAAATCCGAACTTAATCAATTTTAAATCCTACTTAATAACAATCCTTTTAATCATAAAATCTACATGTTACTTTTACATCATATACAACTATGCATATATGTAACACCTTTAAATTTTGAATTTTTTTATATTATATAACTAGGTTAGTAACCCGTGTATTACAAAGTTTTTTAATACAAATTTTAGAAACATTATATAGTTATTTTTTAAAAATGTTTTATAAAAAAGAATAAACGAAATATTCAATTTCTAAAAATGTTTTATGAACAAGCCTATTTTTTTAAATATTTTTTTTTTAAAATAATTATAGAAATCATTATTATTTAATAGGAGAGAGAAACGAGAAACAAAAAATTATAAAAAAACAGTTAAAGAAAATTTTGTATAATTAATAGGAGAGAGTGACGGGAAAAAAAGATTAGGATGTATAGGAGAGTGACAAGTGTCCCCCCCTAAAACCTTTATTTATTATATAGTATAGATTTAGAAATATATAGAACATGTGAAAGACTTCTAATACCATATAAACTCCGGAGTGTGAATTCGTCTCAATACTTCAAATTCAAACATTTGTTAATTAGAAAATACATGTTTTCAAACTACAACTTATTTACAAAATTAAAAGATGATCCAAAAGTACTTAATTACAATATATCTCCGGTTTCGACCTTCTTTTTTGTTCTGTTTCGCGTGGTTAGTTTTTGTGTGTTTCTTTTTTCTAGTCTTGTACTTGTACTTGGGGGTCGCTTTTCTGGGTTGGTTTATAGTTCTGTCCCGTTCTGTCTAGTTTCTTACTAACCTATTCTTATTGATAAAATTTTTGCAGTTAACAAAAATCACATGATAAACTTCACCATGATCAACCATTCCGAGACTTTCCTTTTGCCTCGAGATCTTATGAGAAATTTCCCCTAAAGTAGCGTCACACACCCGTAGCAAACCTAAGTAAATAGAAGTCTTATACCAAAAAACAATAGAAAAAAACTTTTGCTTAAAAATGTTTGAAACATAGAGAGAGAATGATCAATGCACGATCCGACTTTGGCTCAACGCTCACCAACTTTCATATGTAATCTCTAATGCTTGACTTGATTATCAGAGTGTAATCTCGAGGCTCCAGAACAAGTTTAGCCTAAAATCTTTGTTTGTGTTTGATGATTAGATTATTTAATTACCGTTCAAAAGGAGTCAAATTTTCCTCTGGATATAATCTAAGTATCACCATTTAAATTTAACTCGGTTCTAAGCAAGTTTGTTTATCTCTTGGAAATGATATGAGATTGGTAAATATTTAAAAAGATAAGGGAAGAGACGACATCAGATATATAGTGGTTCAGGTAATATTTACCTTACGTATACTCTTTGGTATTCCACCAAAAAATGTTCTTTGCTATGTATTCTCTAAACGGGTGTATAACTTTCTAATAAGGTACACATCACTGCAGTTTCTCCTTTGTTGCACTATGGAAGAAATCACCACAACTTCTCCTTTGTTACAATATTTAACTTCTCTTTTTATGTAAGTTGTAATGGGTCAAAGACTGATTTAAGTCTTTACCTCATACCTGGAATATTGAGAAAAATGAGTTTTAAATGGTATCAATTGACCAATAAATTAGAAAAATAGTTTTTTCTTTAAAATGCAAAGATATCTTTCCTTACAACATTAAAAAAACATGTGTTTCTTCTCAAAAAGTTGGTCAATTCCTCGTTTGATTAAACCAGTCCTTTTGACTTAATTTCTTATTTGAATCATTTCCTTTAAATTCGATTTCTCCCAACATTTTTACTTCGACTTAATTATAAGATTTGGCAATTTTACAAAAATATATATTTATTTTATAAAAATCCTCAAAGTCTTGTATTTGGTTAATGACCATTTTGGTTTAGTAGAATATTTAAAGTCTTAAACATGTTTATTTGTAAACACTTTGTTTACATAATTTAATTTGAATTTGTAAGTTTTTTTTAATAAATACTTTATTTTTATAAAACTTTGTTTAAGATTTAAATATTTTGTTAAGTGGTCTTTCATCATAGACCCTTGGACGTTTATCCATATTGTGTTTGTCGCATGATACCTGATTGTCCTCGGTCTTGACTTTGTTGATAGTTAGTCTTGGAGTGCATATCAAAGTTAATTAACCGTTGAAAAAATTTGTCGATTGCTAATTAGATGATCGATCCATAGTCAAACCGTGACATCAACCATAGACTTATTTCCTTCCAAAGTTTTGTGATGTACTCTAGTTATAATAACTTTTTTTTGAACGGCGAACATTGAATGTTGTGACGTCGCACCCCCTCGTCACATGGGAGAACCTCGTCCAACTCCAGCCAATATGTTGTCTTAACGGGGCCCACTCGACGTTAGAGTTGGAGAGCATCCAAGGAAAAATCCCACCAAATACGACCCCTTCCAGGCTTAAGGGAGAGCCGAGGCTCGAACCCTGGATCGGTGTGGGTAAAACCCTGGTGCATCAGCCTAAGAACTAGGCCTCATTTGCATGCCTCAGAAATTAATAGTGGTGGCAGGGATTAAACCCGGGCCACTTGAGACTTCAGGCCTCTCCTCAACCACTTGGATAAGAAGTAGCTACCCTAGGCTTAATATATCATAAAATTAAGAGAGTGTAACACTATAACTTGTAAGTAGTTGTGCTATTGTTTCAAGCTGGTAATAGAAATGAAACATCCTCTTCTAAACAGGTATTGCCAAGTAGCTTTGTAGGTAGGTATGGACCCTCCCATGACCCAAAAAAACATTCTTCAATATCAAGTTATTCTTGATTCCCCTTTCTATCTTTCTATTTTTACCTCTTCTCAACAACCCTTCTTTTGCATCTCTATCATATATCCTCCAAATTTTCTCCAAGAATATTAAACTTATTTTATAATAAAAACATTGTATTGTCATTTCAAAGTTGGAATAATATTGTTATAAATAACTAAAAGTAATCTAGAAACAAACATATGAGATTATGATATATGTATGTAGTTTGGGAAATTGTTGACCATGGGATTAAGCAATGATCACCAGATTCATCACTATCAAAAGTTGGTCATGATACTAACAAACACCTCTTACTTTAGTACTAATTATAATATCAAGTAATCTCTAAGTTATCAACTCTTAAATTCATAGTTTAATTTACACTAATCTATTATACTCCCTCTTTGTGTCTATCAAGCTTTTCACTATACTGCTTTAACTACAAAAATGATGTATTCTATATTTTTAAAAAGGTAAATTGGTTTTTAATAATCCAAACTATGACTCATTGGCTAATAATAATCCAAACTATGACTCATTGGCTAATAATTATCCAAACTAACAGTTTGGCTGGTGATAATCTCAACTTTTATTTTTGTTGTCAATTGCAGTCCCAGTAGCATAATCATCGTAGATTTACACTTATTTTCGCTCAAAATGACGATTTTAAATGAAATGAAGAAACATACAAGCGAAATCGAGTGGGAATCGAATGTAAATCGAGTGTAAATCTATGATGATTTATGCTACTGGGACTGCCATTGACAACAAAAGCGAAAGTTGATATTATTACTAACCAAACTGTTAGTTTGGATTATTATTAGTCAATGAGTCATAGTTTAGATTATTAAAAGCAATTTACCTTTTAAAAATCATTATCATGACAAATGCCAGCAAATAATAATAAAGCACATAAAACTTCGATTTCGTTTTAATAATTATATTTTACTTCTTTTTTTTTCTCAACTGGTAAATATATATATACTAGGTTAGAAACCAATGTATTACATGAATTGAATAAAGACAACTTATTTTAACCAGTAGTTTCTATGAAGATTTGTATGTTGGATGTCATAAACCATTGGTAAAATAAAAATAAATAAGATTTAAGAATTATAAATACCAAATAATGAAGATTTTAGAATTATAAAATCATATTTTAAGATAAGATATAATTGAAATCTTCTTATTATTTAGTAAATTTAATAAAATATTAGAATAAATTTTAGATATTTAATTATTTAAAATCATTATTATTTAATAAGAAAGAAAGTTATTTAATATGAGAGAGAGGCGAGAAACAAAAATCTAGATTTCATCGGAATTCGATACGTATCAAATAAAGTTATTCATTTATTATAATAAATATATATATATATATATTATATATAAGAATGGATATAACAAAAACTCACTTGAGTTAAGAGTATTTTGTGAAAACCAAAAACAAATTCAAATTTTTTTATTTATTTTTCCTAATATATCTTATATGTTTCTAATCTTTACGAAAATTTTAAAAAAATATAAAAAAATTAAAGTAGATATATAATACACACATGTAACATATTTAACGTTGCATATGAAACGTTACATCATACTTGTTACACGTGTATTTTTTGCAACATAATTTTTTTTAATTTTCGTAAAGATTCGTAACATATAAGATATATTAGGAAAAAACAAAAAAAGTTTGAACTTTTTGGGTTTTCATATATATTCTTAACTCAAGTGAGTTTTATTTTATCTTTTTTCATATATGTAAGGGAAGTTTTCGATAAAAAGTGAATTTTCGCTAAGAAATCTAAGAGACTGGGTCAAACGAAGTTCGATTGAACTAATTCCAGCGACGTTGAAACTGGTTCATCGAAATAAAGCCTAGAGCTAAACCCTAAAAGTTAAACGCTAAAGCTAAACCGTAAAAGCTAAACCCAAAAAACCTAACCACCCCACCCCAAAAAAAATAAATCCTCCAACCCCTCCACCTCCAAAAAAAAAAAACCTAAACCTACCCACCCCACCCCCCAAAAAACTTAAATCCCCCCACTCCCCAAAAACCTAAACCCCCCCCCCCCCAAAAAAAAAAAAAAAACCTAAATCCCCCCAACCCCCAAAAACCTCGACGAACCGGTAATCGGAGTCCGTTTGACCCAATTTTGGTTAAAAAAAATCATTTCTTAGGTTTATTATTAAAAATTCATTTCTTATTTGAATCTCCCTATATATATATATATATTGTAAGATTTAGTGAATTTAACATCCTGACAAGGTTTTTGGAGCTAGGGGTCTCCCTGAAAACAGTCTCTCTATCCTATAATATAGAGGTATGGCTTGCCTACATCCCACCTACCCAGACACTACCAATAGCTTTGCTATGGATGAGATTTGCTATGAATGAGATTTTTACTGTGTATGATTGTCGTAGGTTTGACATAAACTAGCCAATTGATGGAAGTTTGATTGAGATGGGGTTAGTTGGTTTAGTACCCCACAGGTTAAAAAGAAAAATGGATGATTGTAGCTTAAGATTAACTTAAAGGTAGATTATGTATTTGTGGAGGTATAAAAACATAAGGAAATGATATAATTATGAGCTTCTTTTGACCTCTAGAAGAGTGGTTGGTAGTTTATTTTGTGGGTTTAGTGGGAGGTTAACACCAATCTCGTGGATTAAGCTTTTACATTGCTTTTTTCTTAAAATGGTAACAAATTTAACTATTAATAAAAGGTGGAAAAGAAATAGAAAATCACAAAAATAACATTTCGTGGGTATATCATATTATATCAGATAATTTAATTACTGTGAAATTATTTTGCAAACATAAACAACCTTTTCACAATTTTTGTAGGGAAAACTTTGTAAAAATATAAATAACTTTTCAAACTGATTTAATTAAGTTACTCAAATTTTTTTTTGTCCCGATTTAGTCACTCAACTTTCAGTTACCCTGCTAATCAGATACTTTTTACCTGTTTAACAGGTTTCATGCTGACGTGACTTTTAACATGCTAACGTGACATTTATTTTTCGTTTTTTTTAATATGCTAGTGTGGAATTAATATTTTCTTTAATTTTAAAATAAAAAAAAAATCTTTCTTATTTTTTCATACACTCACGACTCACGTGATGCTTAAAAAAAATTCTTTTTAGAAAGATTTTTTTTTTAATTTTAAAATTAAAACAAATATATATTAATTCCACGCTAGCATATTAAAAAAACGAAAAATAAATGACACGTCAGCATGTTAAATGCCACGTCACCATGGAAACCTGTTCAACAGGTAAAAAGTATCCGATTAACAGGTTACCTAAAAGTTAAGTGGCTAAATCGGGACAAAAAAAGTTTAAGTGACTTAATTAAAACAGTTTGATAAGCTTGTTACATTTCTATGAACTTCCCATTTTTTTATTTATAGATCAAAATTTTATCAAAATATATTTTTTTCTTTTTTCATGTATCCTCTTTATTTTTATGTATCTTTTTTTCATTTTCACGTAACTACTTTATTTTTTTTAAATACATGTTATTTTTGTATATTTTAAGACTTTTATAAATAAAATTTATTCGTTTATTTCATAGGTATATAAATTTATTCGAATGTAAAGTGGTTATGTAAAGTTTATTCGTTTATTTCATAGGTATATAAATAAAATTTTGTGTGCAAGGAACACTGTGATATAAATATTTAACTAAGTTTTTAAATCTCGCGCGTTGCGGTGGGACAGTTAAATTTATAATGTTCTCTTTAGACGATCCGTATAATATTATTGACCCATCGGAAAAAATAACATTAAAACGGTACAAAAAAAAGAAACCTAAAGTAAAAAACATAATTATATTTTCAGTTAAATATGTTCAACGTTAAATAATACGACAATAAAAACAAAAAACAAAAACAAAACAAAAGAAATGACAGATTAAAAAAATGGCAAGAAGAGGCTCTACCAGACTCGAACCCGGGTCCCTAGGGTTACAGCCATGGGCGCAAACAACCATCTCAACCAACCCTATTTTTGGTTTTGTTTCCATTTCTATTTGTATACATTTAAACAGCAATGCGTTTGGAACAAAAAAAAAATTGTGCCCAATCACCACGTGACACGTGACATGGCGATCCAATGGCAGGAAAAAACTATTCACCTCTTTCTCCTGTAAATGTTATTTAATTATTCCATAACGGCGCGCTGCGGCGACAACATGGTCTCGAGTATCAAAACATATATATAAAAATATGTTGCAACGGCTGTTACTCTGTCGGAAAACCCTAAAACGTACCCCATCGTAAAAGCGAGCGTCACTACGTCGTAGAACCCGAAAACGTAGCATCAAGTCACCCGAACGCAAACGAAGATAAAAAAACACGTCGCAACGACAATTTCTCAAACGTAAAACCCTAAAGCGTACCTCGTCTTAAAATTGAACGTCACTCCGTCGTAAAACCTGAAAACATAACGTAAAGAAACACGAACACAAATGCAAACGCAACGATTAGAAATATAAAACCAAAATATTAAAAAAATCAAAAAAGAAAAAAAACACTAAAAGACAAAATAGGCACTATTCCCTATCATGCTCTTTATATATATATATAGAGAGAGAGTGAGAGAGAGAGTTAAATACGGTTTTAGTCCATGTGGTTTAACTAAAATAACTATTTTATTCCAAAAGTTTAAATTTGACTTTTTTAGTCTAATAATTTCATTTTTGAATCAATTAAAATCCAAACATTTAATTCTTATCCAATTTTTCTATTAAGTTGTTCTAAAAAGAAAAAAAATACCCTTAGGCTAAAATTATTACTTTAATAGTTTAATACCCTTATTTTGAACCCTCAACTTTTTCCCCTCGTTTGAACCCTTCCTCAAGAACAGTTTGACTTCTCAAAAGTCAAACCACCTAATTTCCTATCCAATTCCACATAATCTGTAAAGCAAATGGCTTCAGTTCTTGTCAAGACCAAAAATTTGGTGCTCTATGTTCTAAACGGTGGTGCTCTATGTGGCATTTCATCGAACAGGTTATGTGTAACACCAGAATTAAAGCAAAATCAGCCTTCTTTAATTTCATATGCCCTTGAATTAGCTTAAATGGCATTCACAAAGACCCAATATACAAATTAAAACGCGTAAGCTATCGATATGCAACAATGGTAAAATCAAGAAGTTAATTTGCTAAAAAAGAAGTTATTAAAAAGCAAAATCATCACAAGGCGGTGACACACATCTGGACTTGGTGCCTCGCCCCCTCCTTCATCTGAAATTTGCCAATCTCCCTGATTAATTGTAACTGGTGACACAGAGGGGTGAGGGCGGGCCCTCGACGGTACCACCCCTAAACCTTGCCAGAGCTCAAAACCCATATGTGAATGGTGTTTGAGACGTCGATGAGGAGCGAGGAACATAGAGCACTAAATCAATCGCGATCTGTTAAGGACGATAAATTGGTTGATTGATTGATGAATCGTTGCGATCTGTTTATGAATCACGATCTGTTTATGGTGTATGATGATGGTTGGGTCGGGCGGAGGGTTGTGGCCTGACATGAGGTCTGAGCGGAGGGTTGTGGCCTGACATGAGGTCTAGCCGGAGGTGGTGGCCTTGCATGAGGTGGCGACTTTGGTGGATGGGGTGTCTAGGGTTTGGGTAGATTGGTTTGGGGAAGATGATAAAAATGGTGAGTTTTTATATATTTTAATGTAGGGGTATTTTCGTCTTTTCATCTTAACTTAACTGAATAACTGGATGAAGGTTAGTAGGTTGGATAAAAATGAGACAAATGGTAAAACTTTTGAATGTAAATCGATATTTTTAAACTTTTGGACTGAAATAGTTATTTTTGTTAAACCACAGGGACTAAAACCGTATTTAACTCATACACACACACACATATATATATATATAATTTCATGAGTTTTGTCTTTTTACCTAAAAAGCAAAGCATGATTTTAGTTGTATTCCTCGGTTAAATGGTTGTAGGTTTAAATTCTACGAAGTGAAGGTGTAGTAATTTTAGGAGTAGAGTGGATGTAAAGTAAAGAGTATATGTTCGCTGGTAGAGGTGTTCAAAAATATTCGAATCCGAATATCCGATCCGAAATTCCGAATCCGAATTATCTGAAAATTTAGGATATCCGAATTTTTTGATTCGGATAGCATTTTTTTAAAATTCCAGATAGTTCGGAAATCCGAAATATTAAATAATTAAAAAAAATTAAATATTGCTTCGTAGAAAGTCTTATAAATACAATATATATGAAGTATATGGTTTTTATGTTACGTGTTAGATTTCTTATTTTTTTAAATATTAAAACGTATTCGCGTCATAATTTTGTAAATTACTCAAAAATTGGTTTTTATTTATTTCATATTTCGTAATTTTGTAATAAAGTCCATGGTAATACGTTCCCACTTCCGTTCGGGTATTTCTAGAGGCTGGATTTTCCTGTATGGTTTTTGATGCTTGGCTTTAACTTGTGAGCAAGTCAGACACTTGCTCACGTATTCTGCCACATCATTCTTCATGTTAGGCCATCAATACTCTTTCTTCAAATCCTGGTACATTTTCGTGGTTCCCGGGTGGATGGAATATCGAGACTTATGGGCCTCGTCGAGTACTTTGGCCCTAAGCTCTCCTCCATTCGGTACCCACATACGACCACATCTTGTCCTTACCCCATGAGTGTTTGTCTCTAACTTTACGTGTTGACCGACCATTCTTTCTTTCTTTCTTTATGTTCTCATCCTTTAGCACTTTTGTCTGTGATTTCTCTAGCTCTGTCATAAAATTTGGGGTTATTACTAACTGATATGCCTTCACCCTAATAGGTGGTTGATTCTCCTTTCGACTTAGAGCGTCGACAACCACATTTGCTTTCCCCGGGTGGTATAGGATCTCACAGTCATAATTCTTTAGTAGCTCCAACCACCATCTTTGTCGCATGTTTGTCTTTTTGCTCAAAGAAATACTTCAAGCTCTTGTGTTCTGAATAGATAGTGCATTTTACTCCGTACAGGTAATACCTCCAAATCTTCAATGCAAAGACAATTGCCGCGAGCTCCAGGTCGTGAGTCGGGTAGTTGACTTCGTGAACTTTCAGCTGTCGTGACGCATACGCGATCACATTTCCCCTCTGCATCAATACACATCCTAACCCTTGGTTCGAAGCGTCAGAATATACCACCAGTTCCTCGTTACCGTCGGGTAGTGCCAACACTAGGGCTTGGGTCAACTTCTTCTTTAACTATTCAAATGCTTCAAACTGAGCCTGACCCCATTCGTACTTTACTTCCATGCGTGTCAAATTTTTCAGAGGCGAAACTAACTTTGAGAAGTCCTGAATGAACCTTCTATAATAGCCTGCCAATCCCAGAAAACTTTGAATCTCAGTCGGCGTCTTCAGAATTTCCCATTCTCTAACTGTCGTGATCTTTGCCCGGTCAACCATGATGCCATCTGCGCTAATAACGTGACCAAGGAATTGAACTTCCTTTAGCCAGAATGAGCACTTGGAAAATTTGGCATACGAATTTTCTCTTTGCAATGTCTCTAGTACCTTAAGTAGATAACAGGCAAGATCGCCTTTACTTTTTGAGTAAATGAGTATGTCTTCTATAAATACTATCACCGATCTATCCAGCATCGGCCTACACATCTGGTTCATCATACTCATGAACGCTGCTGGAGCATTCGTTAAACCAAAAGACATCACGCGGAATTCGTAATGCCCATACCGCGTGCGAAACGCCATTTTCGGTATGTCCTTTTCCCTTACTTTCAATTGGTGATACCCCACCACAGGTTAATCTTAGAGAACCATCTCGCGCCTTGCAGTTGGTAGAATAAATCATCGTTCCTGGGTAGCGGGTACTTATTCTTTATCGTACGCTTATTCAACTCTTTATAATCGATGCACATTCTCATGGCACCATATTTCTTCTTTACGAATAGAACCGGAGCACACTAGGGAGAAATCCTTGGCCTGGTGAAACCATTTTCCAAAATCTCATCCAACTGTGTCATCAAATCTTTCATCTCTAGAGGCGCAAGTCGGTACGGTGCTTTAGCCACGGGCTAGGCACCTGGCACTAAGTGTATTTGGAACTTTGTCTCCCGATTGGGAGGTAATCTAGGTAAGTCCTCGGGGAACACCTCCGGAAAATTACACACCACGGGTATGTCTTTCAACTCTTTCACTTCTATGTCTTTATCTATCACATAGGCTAGGTAGGCCTCATAACCGCGCTTCATATACCTCTCTGCCTTTATCATCGAAATGACGTTCACTACCGAGTCGTCATGATCCCCGTAAACTGAGACTTCGCTACCATCTGGAGCTTTGAGGTGAACTATCTTTCTTTTACATACAATCCAGGCTTCGTTGGCAGATAACCAATCCATACCCAAAACCACATCAAACCCTCCCAAGGCTATAACATGCAAACTAACTGGGAATCTATGGCCATATATCTTTATCGTACAATTGTCTACTCATTCTATCACTTTCGTGGTTTTACCCACCGCAGTCTCCACATTAAAGGCATATTCTACTTTAGTAAACTTACATTTCATTCTTTTACACCTTAATGACGATATGAAACTCCTACCGGCACCAGAATAAAACAATACTGAAACAAAAGTGTTGTCCAGGATGAACATACCTAACACCACATCGGGGTGTTCTCTAGCTTCCTCCTGTGTCAGTGCATACGCTCGGGCCTTTAGCTTTGGCTTTTCAGCTTCCTTCTCTTTCTCGGTACCAGCAGTCTTGGGTTTTCGACAGTCCTTGGCCATGTGGCCAGGAGTTCCATAGTTGTAACACACCTCTACACTAGGGCACTCACGAGAGTAGTGTCCCGTCTTCCCACACCGATAACAAATATTCAAACCCACACGACACTCTCCAGAGTGCTTCCTTCCACACTTAGCACAATCAGCCCCATCCTCAATCCTCAGTTTCTTCGTCTCTGGTCCCGCCCACTCTTTTGTTGGGAATCTAGTACCAGATTTTTACTTTTAAAAACAATAACTATTTAAACCTTTTACATAAATAAATCAGATATATTTAGCAGAAGCGATTTAGAGTACTAATAACAGATCAGATCTGGATTCCGGACAGTGATCTGATTACACGCGTATAAAAAATATAATATAAACCAACCATAGGGTGTTCTAGGATTATACCTTCGACGATAACCAAATCAGAACACCTCATATCAACGGGCGTCACACTACATGACACGTACAAGAAACCTGCAGCAAAACGTCACACGTACGCGCAGAGGGGAACCCGACGACGGTGGGGAACAGGGCTGCGACGGGGCTGGTCACGACGAAGGAGGCGACGTCGTACGGCGGCTTGGTGGTCGCCGACGGCTCACGGAAGTGTAGGGGGGCTACGGCTCTCTCCTTTTGCGCAAATATGGATGGTGGCAAGATTAGTATTATGGTTTTAGAGTTAAGGTTTATTTGTAAACCTGTAACTTACAAACCACACCCCTAGGGTATTAATAGTTAATCCCTTGATAATTAACTATTAATTATCTTTAATCCATATCTTTTACTTATTAACTATAACCAGTAAAATTTATCCCTTTTAATGTCTAACACTTAAACATTAAAACTCCCGTTTATAATTAATTTACTAAATAATTAATCACCGAATGAAACGAATAAATATTTCTCTAAATATTAATCCTTCGTTTATTAAATCCGTCTTTCATGATCTATAATATTTAACAATTAAATATTACATATATTTGTTCGTTGTCTAAGGTGTAACACTTTGGATCGTACCTCATTAGTAACGTTGACTTATTTGACGATCGGACATCATATATCCAACATCTTTTGCTGGCCGCTTAACGACGCTTGTCACTTTCTTCTCAGTAGGTAAAGGGTCCGCAGATTCGAAGTAATCATATACTATCCCAGCAAGTGATACCATAGATTCAAAGATTGTAGGAGCATTAGCTTTCACGTGCACACGAACCCTCTGTGGCAATCCCTTGATGTAATACTTGATTCTCTTATCCTCAGTGTCCACCAGATGTGGAACCAACTGAGCCAACTCATAGTACTTGGAGGTGTACTGGCGATGAGTCATACTACCAGCACAAAGCCCCAGAAACTCTCTCTCAACTCTGTCAACCTCGTTCTAAGGGCAGAACTTGGTGATTAGCAGCTTTTTCATGTCATCCCATTTCATCATTTCCATATCAGCAGAAGACTTGGTCCTCTCAATGGACCTCCACCAACTCAACGCCTCATTAGTGAATGAGTGAGCGACAAACTTGACTGCTTGGTCATCACGACACTCACTAATGTTGATCACACCATTCATCCTCTCTATCCACTCGAAAGTGGCAACAACATCTTTTCGTCACCTCATAATCAGAATCGTCACTATCAGTGACTTCAGCTCTCTTGTTGCTTTCCTCTTTCTTTTATTTCTTTTCTATGCCTAACTCTTTAAGGACCTCACCCAATGCCTTCTGCAATACGTTCTTGAAAACTGAAGTAACCTCTGATGCGATGGCTTCTTTCACAGTTGTTTCCAGATCCAATCCTTCATTATGCACATCACCATGAACCGACACATGGTTCCCACTGTCATTATGCTCCACATGCGTCGATTCAGTCTCATTGTGGGAGTTCTCACTTTCCTCTACTTGTGCCCGGTTGCCTGGCGGTCGGCCTCGATGACCAGTGCGTTCACCAGTACGACCACCTCTCTTTGCTCTAGCCATTCGTAACTAACAGCGAACAAAGAACACTCGTGTCATCATGATAGGTAATAATTTAGAACACCTTGAGTAATGTAAATTACTAATTACAGAGACCGGTATGCAATTACTAGTTTGCTTTACTACTCGGGTTCTAAACATTCCCTGTCAGGAGTAACATTTGCATTCAAGTTTAGAGTCCCTGCTTTAAGGCACATACTATCTACTGTCTATGCTAAAGCACGTACTTTGTACTATCTATGCTAAAGCATTACTGTTTATTTTCTATACTAAGGTATTACTGTCTATGTTATAAATTAGGACATTGACTACCTTACTTTAACTACCTTTACATGGACGGCCTACTCTGACTAACATTCCTTTCCTTCCTTTCCTTCCTTTCCTTTGTCCCATTTTCAGTCTAAGTCCAGACATTATCGCAAATGTCTGAATCTTTCAAACTATGGCTCTGATACCAACTTGAAACGCCCCTAAACCGGGTACATCTCATAGTTGGCACAATTCATAACAAGCATAGTTCTTAAACTGGAAATCAGAATCTATTACAACGGAAGTCTTTAATTCAAAACATTCATAATCCAATAACATAAATCATTGTTTGAAACATAAACTATCGGGAATGGAAATGTCACTCTTCAGCTCAGCAACCCGATGTCCATGCTATCCAGCCCTCATGGATCCTTTATCTTTCCTTTCTCTTACTTTTACTACATGTCATGTATATTAAAAAGTCAGCTAACGCTAGTGAGTTCTATCTTTACTTTAAACTGAAAAGATTCTTTTAGTGGCTTAGTTTTATAAAATAAAATAAGCTTTTCTTTCTCTATCTTTAAATCACTTTAACTTTACTTTGAAACTTTACAACGCTACAATTAAAAAAAATTGTTACGTTACTTTCTTTATTTAAAACTTTACTTTTGAGGAAGCCAGTTGTAACATCCCAAAAATAAAACGACAGTTATAATAACGGAATAAACAAACGAGGCATGTCGGGTCGGGTCGGATAGGCCGGTGGGCTGGAAGGGGAGCCTCCCCTATAAATAGCCAAGGTCACCACCCATTTCTCTCATTTGCAACTTCTAGAGAGAGAAACCGTAGAGAGAGGAAGTTGTCGGATCAACCCGAGATTTGAGAAGTGTGTTGCTCCAGAGCTCGTGAGAAGAACCTCCAGATCAGAAACTCGATTCAGGTAACGATCGGGCCTAAATATGAGTTTTTGTTCGTTTTTGGGTTTTTCGGGTTTTGGGTGAAAAAGTAACGTTTTCACGGATAAAACTGAAAGATAAACATAGATTTGAGTTCCTTAATGGAAAGCAAACGTTTTGAAGTAAACAAGTTCGGGATCTTGACGTGATCAGACCCGAAGGCGAAAGTTAGGGTTTTTGCAAAGAAGCAGTTCGTGCGTACTTAGCAAGTATGCATGAAGATGATCCTGCGTACTTACCAAGTACGCAAGAAGATGATCCTGCATACTTAACAAGTACGCATGAAGAGGGTCATGCGTACTTATCAAGTACGCATGAAGAAGGTACTGCGTATTTAGCAAGTACGCATGAAGCAAAGTCTGCGCACTTATTAAGTACGCTAGAACAAGTCCCTGCGCACTTGCTAAGTGCGCAGGCATCAGGATGGTTAAGTAAAGTTAGTATGTTTAGAATGGTTAAACCGTTAGAGTCGGTATGGGTCTGATGTGTGTTTAACTAATCAATTCAGATCGGAAGTGACGTTGTTGGACCTTGTTTAGGACAACCCAAATTAGCTTATCAGGTGAGTTCTAGAAGCCCTCTTTTAAATGTTTTAATAATTTTTTTGGGCTGGTGTGCATACATAACGATGTGACTATTTTATAAAACGATGTTTATGAATGTTGTATGTGACGTTTTATAAAATGATGTTTATGAACGATGTTTTGGAAGGAAGGGTTATGAAAGAAGTGTTTATGAAATATTTTTGCCAAAAGAAGTTTATGAAGTTTATGAAGTGTTTATGAATGAAGGAATGATTTTTTAAAAAACGTACGAATGCTTTAACTGAAGTTTTGATGTAAAAGAAGTGAATGTTTACGAAAGTCACAAACGAACGAATCTGCCAATATTCCTTAAGGAATGAAGGTTATGGGTATAGGAAGTATGTTATGGGCCTTTACCTTTTAGGGGCCTATGTGGCTGGCTGTGACACTTCTGATTTTCACTACTTGTACTCATTCTAGACTTATCAATGAAAATCCGCATGACATTTCATTTTACTTGAAATCCTATTCAGACGTTGTTACAATACTAGTTCACATGTGAAACATTACGTTTATGCTTGATTTCAAAGACTTATACTTATCTGTGATTGATTCATGGATCGCACGTAGACTTAATTGATCTTTATGACACATTAAATACACATGAACCACCCCCATACATCTCAAACATGTTCTTTCAACCCATTCAATGTGAATTGATGCTTAAAAGTACTAGTTAGTACTTTCGTGCGATCGTTCGTCTTTTAAACCGTCGTTAACTACGTACCGTCCACGACCGACAAATCGTTTAACATGACATTAATTTATGTTTTAAATGTTTAAAATATTCATTTCTTTAATTAAAACAAAGTTTGTTTGCAAAACTTTCCTTAAATAAATCCTGAAATTCGAAAAACGATAAAAAAGTCCGTTTTCTCGCCCACTGATCGCCAACTACTATAAGCGAATAACGTAACTTTAACTTAATTGTTTTTAGCTAAACATACTCTTTTTGTTATGACAATCAACTTTAATGTTGAAAACATTTGCCAATTTCGCTTAGAAATGCTTAAAATCGCAAATTTCGAATGCGCGCACTCAACCGGATCAAGCTAGGACCCGACCCACCTACTCTTGGACCTAGCCCAAGCAAGAAATCACAAAAAACCCAGCCCCATTGAGGAAAATTCCGCAGATTTAAGGGCCCTAAAACCCTAAATTGCTTTCCAAGACATTCCATATTTACACCCCTTCAACCATTAGTATAAATAGGAGGCTTAGGATCTTGTTTTCTTTGTTAATTCTCCCTCAAACACTCCCAACCCCTCCTAAGTTGTGAAATCCCTTCCCAACCTTGAAGATTTCGAAAATCCCTTAGAGGATTCCAAGAGTTTGAAGATCAAACAAGTAACCCTCCGAAGTTGAATACCGTCTTTTTATTTTATTCTTTCTTCATCCCCTCAATCTTTTTCTATTTTCTATCCATGATCACTTGATCATGTGAAACCTCAGCCCTAAAAACCCTCTAATAATCTTAATAAAACTACTAAATCAAGCTAACATCACCAACTAACAAACAAAGGATCCCGTTTGCAATGGCGGCTATGCCGTCGCATTCTGCGAATCCTCAAGACAACTGTTGCAAAAGTGGCTCTGCCGATGCTTTAGTATGTTCTTGATAACTTAAAACATGTTATTTATTCTATATTATCACTTATATGAACTCACACGCTAATTAAATATAGAATCCGCTTGCTCGTGTCGCCTATGCCGATTGCATTCTGTGATTCTCCAAATATCATGGCTAGACCGGTGACACGGGACGTTTTGGCTAACCTAATCTGATTATATTATGTATTATAATAACATAATAACATTCGTCTAATTTTTATTTGCGCGTTCGGTAATCTTAAAACCCTAAACGGACCACTTAAGTGCAACCATTGTTTTGGACAGAAACTATGTTGAATTTAACTGAGCGTAACTTGACCATAATTAATCTAAACTGAGGAAACTCAATTTCCACGACTTAGTTCGTCGAATTTTCTTTCTAACCATAATTGGATCGTTTTCTAATTCAAAAGTATGACTCCGTAGTAGCCAAAACGGGACAGAAACCTTTTTCAGTACCTTCTGTCTTGTTGGACTATTTTGGCTATGATCCGAGTCTCAAATGGAAAAACTTTCTAAACGAAACTTCTTCGGGACGACTTAAACTAATTCCCTGTAAAATTTCATAATTTTTAGACATCGTTTGATATTTTTAACAATCCCGTTTCTGTTCAGCTACTTTGCTGTCCAAATCTGAAAATCAACTAAAACTCTATTTTTGCAACTAATTCTTAATCTTATGACCCGAACCGCCTATCTAACACTCGTAACCATCGAACCTACCCTAAAAATGGTTTATTTATTTGTTTAGGGTCTGGTCCGTGATTCATCTCGTCTATTCGTTCAAGTTTCTTATCTCGTCTAGCTTTCAAGGTGAGACTTCATAGCCCCACTTTATTCAAATCGTTTTGGGGGAAACATGTACGCGTTGGCACTCATTAAAACACGTTTTCAAACAATTCTAAAACAAGAGAATCATATATGTATGTGAGTAAATGAACACAACATGATAAACGTTAAACTTGCAAATCCTTAACTTGAAACTTTCAAGCCAACGGTAGTACAGATATGGGCCATAGGATGGAAACCGCATATACTTTATGGACAACTTTTGGTTGGGCATCTTATTCGTTATTAGTGCAACTTGCGAGTTGTACCACTTATTCGTTACTCATCATTTTAGGTTGGATTTTCTAATCATGTGTTTGTTTTATTACGTGCTATATGATGATCTTGGAATATGAATTGTCACCTTTGCCAAACTTATACTTTTATTAAACCTGTGATTTCTCACCAACTATATTTAGTTGACACTTGTTTTTCGTACATGTTTCAGGTGATTAAGCTCGTGATAGGTAAAGTCAATATCACATAGGATTTGCCTAGATATCAATTGAAGAATCTTATTTTAAGTTGCTTGTCTTTTGAACATGTTATCTGTTTGGTTTAATTCGAAACTTATGTATTTGGGATTTTTTTTATATTATGAAACTTTAATAGTAAATGTCTTTATTCCATTGTGTTCTTTTTACAATTAAGTCGCACCCGTGGTTAAGATGCACGGTTGGGGTGTGACAGATTGGTATCAGAGCCGTGGTTATAGAGAATTAGGCAACCATTTGATCTAGACTATAACCTAAGCTCCCCTTTGAAACTTATATGCTTATGTGATTCTAACCCTCTAACTCTCTTATCTTTAGTATGTCGTCGTACTCTGCTGACATCTCTAGCAATTCAAGCCTTATTTCCGATGATGGGTCTCAAAGCCCAATTAGTTGGAGTAGGCTAATCTCACCACGATCATCTTTCTCTGGAAGCCTGCTACCCTCAGAACATAATGTCAAGCCCGAGTTAATCTCCGATGCGACAAGCCGGCCTGCACCGAAGCCTGAAGTAATCAACATATCAAGTGATTCGGAATCCGAAGACCAAGAGAGCCATGTTGGAACCACTTCTGAGGCCCAACTCTCGTTCAAGAAAAGAAAGCTGACTTGTGAAGCTGAATCCAACTCTTGGGCAAGGCCCAATCCATAATGTTCTCATCAAAATCAAAGGCTTGGATAGTGATACTAGAGACACGTGTAATCTGGAAGGGTGAGCGCCTGTACACTGGGGGTCTTGTCAAAGGAAAGTGAGGCACGTTCGTTACAAGTCGCACTTACCTGGGGACCCTTGGAGTGAGTGCTCACTTATAGGCTAAAACACGTCTCACTAGTATCATTCATCCGAATCTTTAATTTTGACTAGTCAGTTTTGTCTTTATATTTCATTTGTAATTCAACATATATGTTTTAAATATATGTTTTATTTATCTTGTAAGACATTAATATTAATGAATGAGTGATTTTATTTATAAATATTGTCACTTTTAATTCTTGAATGTCTATCCTAACTACCGACTTATGATTTCTTTTTCGTAGAATGCCTCCTCGTCGTGATCCTGATAACACCGTGGCTAACACCAGTGAAGCCTCCGCCAAAACCACCGCCATAGCCACCCTGCTCACTCAACAACTTGATGCGGTCTTACCCACTATTGTCACTCAAATCAACAACTCCACCGGAGGATCTAGTGGGAGTGGTTATACTTTTAAGCACTTCAACTCTTGTAACCCACACAAGTACCTTGGATGTGAAGGTGCGACAGGGCTATTGCAATGGTTTGAAGGCATGGAGAACACATTTGAGATGAGTGACTGCCCCGATGAACTTAAAGTAAAGTATGCTTCAAGTGCCTTCCAAAGGAGGGCACTGACTTGGTGGAATGCTGAAAAGAAAATTCGGGGTAGGGAAGGAGCTCTTGCTATGACTTGGGATAAGCTCAAGGAAATTATAATCGAGGAGTTCTGTCCTAGCAATGAGATGAAGAAGTTGGAGATTGAGCTGTGGGACCTTACCCAGGATAGTGGGGAGAGTGAGGCGTACACCACACGCTTTCATGAACTCTGCATCCTAGTCCCTCATCTGGTTACACCCTTGACCCGAATGATTGATCGTTATATTGGAGGCCTTCCGCCTCAAATTCGGGGTACTGTCATGGGTAGTAGCCCATCAACACTTGAAGCTGCTATTTGTTTATCTGCGTCCTTAACGGACGATCTAGTTAAGTCTGGAGTTTTATTCAGGAAAGGTGACAAGAGAGTTAAGGAGGAAGCGGCGAAAAAGCCTAAGTATCGCCACAAGAAGCAAAAGACCTCTAAAAGCTCTGCCATGGTTACCCCAGCTGTTCCTGTTGCCCAAGTAGCACCTAGACCTGCACCTGGCAGGAAGCCATATAGTGGACCTCACCCGCTGTGTGCAAGGTGTCAATACCATCACCCAACTACTGTTCAATGTCGTTCGTGCACTAAATGTGGAAGGCTTGGTCATTTTGCTAACGCTTGTCGCGTAGCTGAAAAGGCTGCTACTACCCAAACTGCCACTCCTGCCATCATCAATGGTAAGGCCTGTTATGAATGTGGTGCTCCTGATCACTACAAAAACCAATGCCCGAAGCTCAACAACAATAACCGAGGTGCACGTGCTCACACTTTTGCCATAGGAGCGACCGAGGCCAGAAATGACAATGTCGTGGTTACTGGTACGTTTCTCATCAATAATCGTTATGCCTCTATCTTATTTGATATCAGAGCGGATAAAAGCTTTGTCTCCTTAGAATTTGAACCTTTACTTAAAACTTGTGGTACCGCTCTTGAACCTTCTTAGACTATAGAAATAGCTGATGGCAAACTAACTGTTGTGCATTCCGTTGTCCGAGGTTGTGCTCTAACTCTCAACGATCACACATTCTCTATCGACCTGATTCCCATCACTCTTGGGAGTTTTGATATCATCGTGGGAATGGATTGGCTATCCCACAATCATGCGGAAATCAACTTTTCGGAGAAACTCATTTGTATCCCTCTACCATTCGGTGAGACCTTGAAAATATTTGGAGAGAAACCTTGCAAAGGTTTGAAATTCATCTCCTGCATGAAGGCACGTAGATATTTAAGGAAGCGATACTATGCTTTCTTGGCACATGTGGTCGAGAAATCTGAAGAAAAGAAATTACAAGATATACCGATCATCTGAGATTTTCCGGAAATATTCCCTGATGACTTGCATGGACTCCCTCCAACTCGACAAGTTGAATTTCGGATTGATCTTTTACCGGGAGCTAACCCCATTGCCAAATCTCCGTACCGCCTAGCCCCTTCTGAGATGCAAGAACTATCTAGCCAACTGCAAGATCTGCTGGACAAGGGATTCATTAGACCGAGCTTCTCACCTTGGGGAGCTCCGGTTCTCTTTGTCAAGAAGAAGGATGGGTCCTTCCGCATGTGCATCGACTACCGTGAACTAAACAAGCTTACCATCAAGAATCGTTACCCGCTACCTAGGATCGATGACCTTTTTGATCAACTACAAGGAGCAACTTGTTTCTCGAAGATTGACCTCCGATCTGGGTATCATCAACTCCGAGTCCATGAAGAGGACATTCCCAAAACTGCTTTTAGAACTCGTTATGGACACTATGAGTTCATGGTTATGCCTTTTGGGTTAACCAATGCGCCCGCGGTGTTCATGGACCTCATGAACCGTGTCTGTAAACCCTACCTAGATCAATTTGTCATTATCTTCATCGATGACATCTTGATCTACTCCCGAACCAAAGAGGATCATACAACCCACCTTAAGCTGATTTTAGAACTCTTGAAAAAGGAACAACTTTATGCTAAATTCTCCAAGTGTGAATTCTGGCTTAGAGAAATTCATTTCTTGGGTCACGTGATCAACAACCAGGGTATACACGTCGATCCAGCCAAAGTCACCGCTATCAAGAATTGGAGTACACCATCCACACCCTCTGAGATCCGTTCGTTTCTGGGTTTGGCGGGTTATTATCGAAGATTCATCCCGAACTTTTTGAAGATTGCCCTGCCTCTCACTACATTAACTCAGAAAAATAAGCCTTTCGTCTGGGAACAAAAGCAAGAAGATGCGTTCCAAACTCTTAAGCAGAAATTGTGCAACTCCCCTATTCTAAGTCTTCCCGATGGCAATGATGATTTCGTTGTATACTGTGATGCCTCAAACCAAGGTCTTGGTTGCGTGTTGATGCAACGAGACAAGGTCATAGCCTATGCATCCAGACAACTCAAGGTTCACGAAAAGAACTACACCACTCATGACCTTGAGTTGGGTGCGGTGGTCTTTGCTTTGAAAATCTGGAGACATTATCTCTACGGCACTAAATGTGTGGTTTTTACTGATCACAAGAGCCTTCAACATATTCTGAACCAGAAAGAACTCAACATGAGGCAGCGACGTTGGGTTGAATTACTTAGTGATTACGATTGCGAAATTCGTTACCACCCGGGGAAAGCTAATGTGGTGGCTGACGCCCTTAGCCGTAAGGACCGAATCAAACCCACCCGTGTGCGAGCCATGGGAATGTTGGTCCAAACCAGTCTCAAAGATAAGATCCTCCTAGCTCAAAAACAAGTTGTTGCAAATGATGAGTTGAAGAAGGATTTGGATTGTGGTGTCGAAAAGCACTTGGAACCCAAACCCGATGATCTCCTTTACTTCATGGGTCGAATTTGGATCCCCGACTCAAGTGAGCTCCGAACCCTTATCCTTGATGAAGCACATAAATCCCGTTATTCTGTTCATCCCGGTGCTGATAAGATGTATCACGACTTGAAAGAGTTTTATTGGTGGCCAGGAATGAAGAAAGACATCGCCCTCTATGTAGGGAAGTGTCTTACTTGCTCTAAAGTTAAAGCTGAGCACCAGAAACCATCTGGTCTACTCCAACAACCCGAAATCCCACAATGGAAATGGGAGCAAATTTCCATGGACTTCATCACTAAGCTTCCGCGAACCTCTAGTGGTCATGACTCCATCTGGGTCATTGTTGACCGCTTAACCAAATCCGCTCATTTTCTCCCAATCCGTGAGGACTACAAAATGGAGAAGCTTTCCAGACTCTATATCAATGAGGTCGTGACACGTCACGGTGTCCCTCTATCCATTATCTCCGACCGTGATAGCCGTTTTACCTCCCGATTCTGGCAATCTTTACAAAAAGCTTTGGGAACTCATTTGAACCTTAGCACGGCTTACCATCCCCAGACTGATGGTCAAAGTGAAAGGACCATACAGACCTTGGAAGACATGCTCCGTTCTTGTGTGATTGACTTTGGAGGAAGTTGGGATCAACACTTGCCACTCATCGAATTCTCTTACAACAATAGTTACCATACGAGCATCAAGTGCGCCCCTTTCGAGGCTCTATATGGTAGGAAGTGTCGATCTCCGGTGTGTTGGACCGAGATCGGAGACGCTCAAATCATCGGTCCCGAACTCATTCAAGAAACCACCGACAAGATACTTCAAATTCAAGAAAGACTCAAGGCCTCTCGCGATCGTCAAAAGAGTTATGCTGATAACCATAGGAAGCCCCTTGAATTTCAAGTCGGTGATAGAGTCATACTCAAGGTTTCCCCCTGGAAAGGTGTTGTCCGATTTGGGAAGAAGGGAAAGCTAGCCCCTAGGTTCGTTGGGCCATTCGAAATTCTTGAAAGGATTGGCCCAGTAGCCTATAGACTCAAGCTACCAGCCGAACTTTGTAACGTTCATGACGTTTTTCATGTATCAAACCTTAAAAGGTGCCTTGCTGATGACACACTTCAAGTTCCTCTGGATGATGTTCGTATCGAAAACTCTATGCATTTCGTCGAAAAGCCCGTTGAAATCATGGACCGTGAAGTCAAGCAACTCAAGCGTAGCCGAATCCCTATCGTGAAAGTTCGTTGGGAAGCCAAGCATGGTCCTGAGTTCACCTGGGAACGTGAAGATCAAATGAAACATAAGTACCCTCATCTCTTTCTAGACCCTACAGCCTCTACTAGTTGAATTTCGGGGACGAAATTCTTTTAACTAGGGGAGACTGTGACACTTCTGATTTTCACTACTTGTACTCATTCTAGACTTATCAATGAAAATCCGCATGACATTTCATTTTACTTGAAATCCTATTCAGACGTTGTTACAATACTAGTTCACATGTGAAACATTACGTTTATGCTTGATTTCAAAGACTTATACTTATCTGTGATTGATTCATGGATCGCACGTAGACTTAATAGATCTTTATGACACATTAAATACACATGAACCACCCCCATACATCTCAAACATGTTCTTACAACCCAGTCAATGTGAATTGATGCTTAAAAGTACTAGTTAGTACTTTCGTGCGATCGTTCGCCTTTTAAACCGTCGTTAACTACGTACCGTCCACGACCGACAAATCGTTTAACATGACATTAATTTATGTTTTAAATGTTTAAAATATTCATTTCTTTAATTAAAACAAAGTTTGTTTGCAAAACTTTCCTTAAATAAATCCTGAAATTCGAAAAACGATCAAAAAGTCCGTTTTCTCGCCCACCGATCGCCAACTACTATACGCGAATAACGTAACTTTAACTTAAATGTTTTTATCTAAACATACTCTTTTTGTTATGACAATCAACTTTAATGTTGAAAACATTTGCCAATTTCGCTTAGAAATGCTTAAAATCGCAATTTACGAATGCGCGCACTCAACCGGATCAAGCTAGGACCCAACCCACCTACTCTTGGACCTAGCCCAAGCAAGAAATCACAAAAAACCCAGCCCCATTGAGGAAAATTTCGCAGATTTAAGGGCCCTAAAACCCTAAATTGCTTTCCAAGACATTCCATATTTACACCACTTCAACCATTAGTATAAATAGGAGGCTTTGGATCTTGTTTTCTTTGCTAATTCTCCCTCAAACACTCCCAACCCCTCCTAAGTTGTGAAATCCCTTCCCAACCTTGAATATTTTGAAAATCCCTTAGAGGATTCCAAGAGTTTGAAGATCAAACAAGTAAGTAACACTCCGAAGTTGAATACCGTCTTTTTATTTTATTCTTTCTTCATCCCCTCAATCTTTTTCTATTTTCTATCCATGATCACTTGATCATGTGAAACCTCAGCCCTAAAAACCCTCTAATAATCTTAATCAAACTAATAAATCAAGCTAACATCACCAACTAACAAACAAAGGATCCCGTTTGCAATGGCGGCTATGCCGTCGCATTCTGCGAATCCTCAAGACAACTATTGCAAAAGTGGCTCTGCCGATGCTTTAGTATGTTCTTGCTAAATTAAAACATGTTATTTATTCTATATTATCACTTATATGAACTCACACGCTAATTAAATATAGAATCCGCTTGCTCGTGTCGGCTATGCCGATTGCATTCTATGATTCTCCAAAACGCTTCTGTGAATATCATGGCTAGACCGGTGACATGGGATGTTTTGGCTAAACTAATCTGATTATATTATGTATTATAATAACATAATAACATTCGTCTAATTTTTATTTGCGCGTTCGGTAATCTTAAAACCCTAAACGGACCACTTAAGTGCAACCATTGATTTTGGACAGAAACTGTGCTGAATTTAACTGAGCGTAAGTTGACCATAATTAATCTAAACTGAGGAAACTCAATTTCCACGATGTAGTTCGTCGAATTTCCTTTCTAACCATAATTGGATCGTTTTCTAATTCAAAAGTATGACTCCGTAGTAGCCAAAACGGGTACCTTCTGTCTTGTTGGACTATTTTGGCTATGATCCGAGTCTCAAATGGAAAAACTTTCTAAACGAAACTTCTTCGGGACGACTTAAACTAATTCCCTGTAAAATTTCATAATTTTTAGACATCGTTTGATATTTTTAACAATCCCGTTTCTGTTCAGCTACTTTGCTGTCCAAATCTGAAAATCAACTAAAACTCTATTTTTGCAACTAATTCTTAATCTTATGACCCGAACCACCTATCTAACACTCGTAACCATCGAACCTACCCTAAAACTGGTTTATTTATTTGTTTAGGGTCTGGTCCGTGATTCATCTCGTCTATTCGTTCAAGTTTCTTATCTCGTCTAGCTTTCAAGGTGAGACTTCATAGCCCCACTTTATTCAAATCGTTTTGGGGGAAACATGTACGCGTTGGCACTCATTAAAACACGTTTTCAAACAATTCTAAAACAATAGAATCATATATGTATGTGAGTAAATGAACACAACATGATAAACGTTAAACTTGCAAATCCTTAACTTGAAACTTTCAAGCCAACGGTAGTACAGATATGGGCCATAGGATGGAAACCGCATATACTTTATGGACAACTTTTGGTTGGGCATCTTATTCGTTATTAGTGCAACTTGCGAGTTGTACCACTTATTCGTTACTCATCGTTTTAGGTTGGATTTTCTAATCATGTGTTTGTTTTATTACGTGCTATATGATGATCTTGGAATATGAATTGTCACCTTTGCCAAACTTATACTTTTATTAAACCTGTGATTTCTCACCAACTATATTTAGTTGACACTTGTTTTTCGTACATGTTTCAGGTGATTAAGCTCGTGATAGGTCAAGTCAATAACACATAGGATTTGCCTAGATATCAATTGAAGAATCTTATTTTAAGTTGCTTGTCTTTTGAACATGTTATCTGTTTGGTTTAATTCGAAACTTATGTAATTGGGATTTTTTTTATATTATGAAACTTTAATAGTAAATATCTTTATTCCATTGTGTTCTTTTTTCAATTAAGTCGCACCCGTGGTTAAGATGCACGGTTGGGGTGTGACACTGGCCAACTGTTGTACAACTAGGGTGATGACGGTCACCAAGGGGATTATCGTGATCCTTGAAGTTTGGTACGATTTACCTTACGGGGTAGTCGTGCTTGAAGTTTGGTACTTGCGCCTTACGGGCGCAGTGCTTGAAGTTTGGTACGTGTCATCCTTGTGATGCCGTGCTTGAAGTAGTGTTAAATAACCTAAGTATCGGGCCCTAGGAGTTCTTCACCCGAAGGATAGTACGGTGATTGATGAGCCTAGTGGTGGTGATCTTTAGGTTATTCAGCCAGTATGTGACGTTTGGATTTGACGGTTACGAGAAGGCGCAGATTCGATATGTTCGTTGACTTATGTTTATGAAGTGTTATGTTTTGTTATTGCATTATTTTACGTACGCTTTTTATTAAATGAAGTATGAAGTTATGTTTTTGGCAAATTATTTGAAGTTAACGTTTTTTGTTAAAACTAGAACGCACCAGCGTAGCTGACTTTTTAGTATGCACATTCAGGTTAAGGCAGGTTATGATGATGGAAGGTGATGCTGAGCGGCTTGATGAGTTACCCGGATGATACGAAGACTGGCATCCTGTTATGATTAGATTATGTTATGTTTATGTATAGACTATGTTACGCTTCCGCATGTTGAACAATGTAATGGTTATGTTTTAATGAAGTATTTTCCGCTGCGTTATTTTGAAATTCAAGTTTAAGAACTGTTTGTAAATGATTAAATCCAACAAGTGAGGCCTCCCGGGTTTGGGGCCTTACAAGTTGGTATCAGAGCAATAGTTTGAGAGATTCGGACACTCCCAGTGTCTGAACTTAAACTTTGAATGGGACCGAAAACGGATGCCAGTACGGGTAACTCGAGCCACAGTATCAGGTAAGAAGGTAGTATATATTTACATATATAGTATGCCTTAGAAAGGGTTACGTAAGGACTTGTGTTCTGATGGAATCACAAAGGTGGTCAAATAGAAATCGAAAGGTAGTGTAATGGTTAATTGCAGATGGCCAGTGTATATTAACATCTTACATTGCTTATTGAATTTTATTTGTTAACTAGCGTGATGACATTGGATTCCTTGTCTTATAGAACGAAATGGCAAGGAGAGGAAACGGAAGACATGGTGGGGGCCGTACCGGTGGTCGTACCGACGGTCGAAATGCTGGGCGTGGCAGGACCCCTGCGCGCCAAGAATATAGTGAAGAAGGAAGTGTTCACACTGAACCGGCGGTTAGTGTGCATGGAACTGAGCAGACACTGGTTGAAGAACAACCTTTCACTTTTGAACCAAAAGTGAGAGCAGCTATAGCTCGAGAGTTCACCGAGATGATGAAGACTTCTCTGCCAGGTCTGTTAGCTGAAGCATTGAAGAAGGTTAATGGGGAAGGTGGGTCTAGCACGGCAACTGGTGCCCAGAACAACGAGACTAACAACGCTCCTCCTGTACGCGGATGCGACTACAAGTCGTTTAAAGCATGTGACCCACCGGTCCTCACTGGAAAGAAAGACGCGGTGGCTACGTTTGATTGGGTGATCCATATGGAAGCTGCCATTCGTCTGAGCGAATTTCGAACGGATCAAGTTGTAAAATTTGCTGCTAACTCCTTGAGAGAGGAAGCATCCCATTGGTGGCAAGGTGTACGTCAAGCAAAAAGTTGTGGATGCAATGATGTGGGCTGACATGAAAACTTTGGTGATCAAGAATTTCTGCCCAAGGAACGAGATTGAGAAGGTAGAGAGGGAATTTCTAGGTTTGAAGGCCGGGAGCATGACGCACCGGCAATATACAACCCGATTCAATGAACTGGCACGTCTGGTGCCACATCTTGTCACGACCGAGGAAAGAAAGATTGTATGCTACATACAAGGACTGCCGGACCAGGTCCGCACCTATGTTGAGGCAAACGCCCCTACTACCTATGATTCGGTAGTGGAACTGAGCGGCGTGGTATTTGATGATCTGGCGCTGAATGTCGTTGCCATTGAAGAGCCTAAGAAGAAGCTGAGTTTTCCCGCTAAGCGATCGGGTGGGAAGCTGTTTGGGGCTCGGGACAAGCAGGCCAGGGTAGGCAAAGCGGCAGTCCGTGGAAGATGTGGGGTAAGACATACGGGTGAATGTCGGTTAGCGTCTAATCTATGCTTTAAATGTGGCAAAACCAGACACTACTCCCGTGAATGCCCGCAAGGCTTCAAATGCTACAACTGTGGGGAGGGTGGTCATATGAGCCGGGAATGCACCAAGCCCAGGATGGGTCAAGCCGGGAAAGGGAAAGGCCCGAAGAAGAAAAAAGAGAGACCCCGAGCAAAGACTCGCGCCTATGCGCTGACGCAGGAACAGGCCAGAGCGGACCCCGACGTGGCGTCAGGTACGTTTATCCTTGACAACACTTTTTTATCTGTGTTATTCGATTCGGGTGCAAGTAAGAGTTTTATATCTGTGAATTTCTGTAAACGAGTGAAGTACACTGTCAGTAAGCTAGAAAGGGCTTTTAGCGTAGAAACCGCTGAGGGTAGAACCGCGAAGGTGACTGATGTAGTTGACAATTCCACGATAAATTTAGAAGGCCATAGATTTCCCGTCAGGTTGTTTGTCATGGTTTTGGGTGGGTTCGATGTCGTGTTAGGAATGGATTGGCTAACTGCCAATGAAGCACAAATTATATGTAAACGAAAGATAATCCGACTCAATGCTCCAGACGGTACCAAATTCGAGGTTCTTGGAGATCGTGACGCCCTGATGCCAAACGTCATCTCGATGATTAAGGCGACATATTACTTGAGGCGCGGATGTGAGGCTTATCTGGTGTACGTAATTGAAGAGTGTAAGGAAGTGAAGGAACTAGATGATGTACCCGTGGTACGTGAGTACCCGGAGGTGTTTCCAAAGGATTTGCCTGGGATACCACCCGACAGAGAGATCAAATTTTGAATCGACTTAGTACCAGATGCCCAGCCCGTGGCTAAGGCTCCATATCGACTAGCACCAGTGGAGATGAAAGAGTTAATGGCACAACTAGACGAGTTACTTGAGAAGGGACTTATCCAACCAAGCATCTCGTCGTGGGGTGCCCCGGTGTTGTTTGTGAAGAAGAAAGACGGTTTGATGAGAATGTGTATTGATTATCGCGAGTTGAATAAACGTACGGTGAAGAACAAGTACCCTTTAGCAAGGATCGACGACCTGTTCGATCAATTGCAAGGCGCAAGTTGGTTCTCAAAAACAGACCTTCGGTTCAGGTACCATCAGTTGAAGGTGAGGGAAGAAGACATACCGAAAACTGCATTTCGCACGCGTTATGGACATTTCGAGTTCCGCGTAATGTCTTTCGGATTGACGAACGCCCCCGCAGCGTTCATGGATTTGATGAATCAAGTTTGTCGACCAATGCTGGATCGATCGGTAATCGTGTTCATCGATGATATCCGTATCTACTCCAAGAATGAAGGTGATCACGCGTGTCACTTGAAGGAAGTATTAGAAGCTCTGAAGAGGGAAAAGTTGTATGCTAAGTTTTCTTGCTACCATATGAAGATGTTTGTAAGTACGTTTTATGTTTTCCCGAATGTATCAAGCAATGATGTTCCCAAATGTAGTAAACAATGATGTCTCATGTTTTCAAACTTGTAAGCAAGTATGTTTTCCCCCCGGTGTTTCTAAAACATTTAAAAGTCAAAAGGGGGCTGTGAAACTCACCTGATTACGTGTCAAGAACACCAATGTCCTTCTGATAATAATGGAAACTAATGTTCACATGATGATCACGGGTTACGTCCTACGATACCTGTAGGCACTTAATGAGTTTTACAGACTAACCCTAATAATGTACAACGAATCTAAACTCGTATCGAGTTATCACGTGTGCGGTTGAGCCATGTTGTTGAATTAGTGATTGGTGATAATTGTTATTTAGGTCGAATCGAGATTCTCAACATATTTATGTTCCAATGATCACGTTCGAACGTAATAGTTTATCAAGCTCACGGTGGTGCATAACCATGTGTATTTATACTTAATAATTACAATTCTCGTTCGTATAGTTCTTAACATAATGTGTGCAACTCTATGTTTTATAATATACACGTGTTAATATATATATATATATATATATATATATATATATGTATAATCAAAACCCTAAAATATGTTTATACCTTTCATGTATCCCTTAAGTAAATATTTAGGTTCATGTAAAAGCATACTTAAGTTTGTTTGTCAATCTTAATATATACATGTGTGTGTGTGTATATATATATATATTTGTGCGTATGAGTTTACAGTTAAGCGTTGCGTTGTATAATATTTAACGGTTTATAGAAAATATAAACATTTATAACTATACGTTTAAATATAAATACTATCACATACACGTGACAAAATACTTGTCCGAGTTTATAAAAGTTTAAGATTTCATACTCATTCGAAACGTATTCGTTTAGGTCCCCAATTGTTCGTGTAATTTATCTAACGCGCTAATTGATAGGTAAATATGCCTCACATTTAAGTATATGAATATACATGTATACGTTTTGAGACTAAACATCTAGTTTCTCAAATAATCATTTAATTTTCTATAAGATATGAATATTCATTTTCATATATGTATTTATATATTTATGTCGTACGTCTATATTTATTTAAAATATAGTTGTATCGACGTTTGTTATTTGACAAAACTTAATTTAGTCCTTCGGCTTATATATTTAATTACCATTCAAATAGAATCTCAAATAGATAGATAGATATATATATATATATACACACGTTCGTACAAATTTGTGACGTTAACGTCATTCCAACCGTATCTAAGTTGTATAAACCCGTTTTATATCACAATTATAATATAATTATTTTTACACTCATGTAACTATTATAATATGTATCGGTCGTTGATCGCGCTCAAGATTCTCATTTAATAACAATTTTATCTTTTAGTCGGAACGGACTCTCTAGATCGACTATACGTATTTGCGGTCCGTTAATAGTAATTATCAAGTTAATATTTACTTTTATCGTTAACCAACTGTTTAGGCTCAATGCAATTCGACCGCACGTGCGTTTAACTTTCGAAATATTAAACGGAAAACATTTAGTGTGCGTTTTTACCTTTCGTGAGTCTCGTTTATGGACCGACGCGTCCTAAACCTCACGGTTTTCATATCGGCCATGTTTGACCACGTTTGACTGGGTTTGACCAGCGTTGACTATTATTGACCGAAACCCGGGACTATCGGGAACGACCCGAAAAGTCCCGCCTATCCGGGTGACGTTACGTCTTTGCCATACCTGTCCAAAATTCAAAAGAATACACGGGAATGAAACCCAGCCACCAAATTACTAATCTAATATGTAAAAACGACTAATCATCCAAAATGAACCTCATCCTCAAAACAAACCTTGAAATTGTAGATCGGGATGATCGAGTACCATAAGAAACGAAATCTGGTGGTTTAGAATTCACCGGAAGGTCGGGTGTCATCGGATCAGTTTAAACAAGAAATAAAAGAACCAATGTATAGAAAAACACGTAGATCTACTCACGGGAACAACACAGAGACGGAAAAATAACTCACCGGTGTTCGTCGGAACCCTAAAGAGGCTGTCGGAAAAACGTGGGTTGTCGGAGAGACAGTTTAGAAACCCTAGTCGGCTACTACTACACCGATCTGAGCCGCCGGCTAGCCCTGCCTCCATCTTCCTCCGCCATCGTGACTTCACCGCAGCCACCACCATCGACGACGTCCTCTTTGTGTTGCTTGAACGCCGCCTGATGCGGCAGTTCAAGGTCGTCGGAAGAACGTGTTCGGCCACCACCTGTCTCCGCCGCCGTCAGAACTCACAGAACCACCGCCGCTGCCGGGAAAACGAAGCTAAAGGAGAGGGGTTTAGTCGGTGGTCGTTGGCGGCTAGATCTACCGCTGTCGCCGCTGATTTGAGGATAACCACCACCATATTTGTGTTTAGGACCGTGAGACTCGTCAGATTCACCACTCCACTCGCCGTTACTCACCGGGAATTTAACGCCGCCGTGTGCGGCGTGGCTGAGCCGCCGTAGGGCCGTCGGATTCCGACAGTTGCTCCCATCTCTCTCTATTTTTCACCTTTTGTGTGTGTTAGGGTTTTTGGAAAAATGAGGATAATGAGAGGTGACCTACTATTTATAGGTGGGGTTTTTAACGAGTTTAAATCACGTAACGCACCCGTCTCTGTCATGTTCTTGTGTTAATCCGTCCCGTGTTCCGGAGAAATCATTTTAGAGTACTTTTCTAATTATGAAACGTTAATAATAGTTTTATTTAAGTATTTTAAAGCTTGAAATTTACGTTTCATTCGGTACCCCGCGTTTTTAACAATTTCGTTCTTTTTAATCGTAACTATTATCATTTTAATAATAGTATTAAAATAAGCATTTATAATATCTGTCATACCAACATACGTATCGGTAATAACCGTACCGCTTATTGTTAATCTCTCGAGCATCTAATGCAGTTTAAAGTTTGCATATACGTGCTACGCGTGTATTTAATGAAACAATCTTTTCAAATGAATATATAAACTTGATATTAATAGTTCGTTATCTTACTTAATCGGTTTACTTGAATATTCGATAATAAACCGATATTTGACGCGTTAAACGTTTAAAAATACTGAATCGCGTATGCACTTCTATCACTTTGTAAGTTCTTAGATTTACGTATCAAGTTGTTAATCGGAATCGAGTGACTAGTTTGATGTTCGGGTTATGTAATTGGGCCTCTAATGGGCTTGGATTTCCATTGGGCCTTATTGGGACTAGTTTGGCTTAGCCCAACAATTAGGTTTTAGGATCCTGAATTTGCAGGTGTCACATTCTCCCCTACTTAAAGAAATTTCGTCCTCAAAATTTGTTAAGCTTACTTAGATTAGGCTTTCGTAATCTAACTCCATTTCCGGATTCTTAAGGAGAATTTCCACTCATTTCAAACGACAGTCAGTAATGTAGATAAAGTGGATATCTCATTGACTAATGATATTGGATGTGTAAAGGTTTGAGGTGTCAACGTATCAGGTAACAGTGTAACGTTACTGTTTAGCAGATATTATATTAAAAAGTAGATTTAGAACAAATCCTCTGATTATGTCGCCATACGAATGAAGTTAGCTATACCACGAGGTGATAATGTCATTACTAGGGTCCTATAAGCAAAAGAGATTATAACCAGTGAGTTCCTTTTCGTATAATGAGTAAGTCATTAAAAGAATGTTTACTCGGTGTGAATTAAAATAGCGAGTTTGCACGAATCAAGTCAACAACTCACACACCAGAGTAAACCACCAAGGTTTAAATGTCAAAGAATTTCTTTACGTGATCCTTCTCATCATAGTGTAATTGTATGATCCTGATCATTAGTAATGAATGACGAAAATACATTCATGCACGCGGATTTTCAAAAGTGTATGAGCGCATACTATTTATTCATATATGTGTTTTAACGCACGTAGACTAAATCATGATAGAATATAACAGAAATCATCAGAAGTCCCGATAGACATGTCATATAGTTTAATGAAATGTTCATGTGTCAGTTCGTAATCCGGAAATTGATCGTTCATTTCAATGTGTCAATGTCTCGGTGATTTTGATCTTTCTAGAACAAGGATTCTAATTGACATTTCATCTGACTAATCAGTATGAAGGTTAAATTGGTTCAATTGAGTTTCCAAGAAATAATGTCCTTATATGCTATTTCTCTTAAACAAGCCGGAATGGTTTAAAAGAACCATTAGTAGTTATCTAAGTAGCGAATCAGACAACTATTGTATGGAATAAAATTTTATGGAGATATGATCTCCTGAGATCGACCTTGGTTTTTTCAGTTCTCATTACAGGAAATTCTATCACGAATGTTATTCGTGGCTTGGTGTAGATTACTCTCTTAATGAAATAGATGTTGAATTATAACTTGAAATAACAAACATTCTCGTGGTAACATTGAATCATCAAGATTTTCATGGTTCATCTATAGATGCGGGTGAATCTAGATGAAGAAGGAAGAAATGCTAAAGTATTTGAGAATCATTGAATTGATTTTCCTTAACAGTTACTAAGGGTAAATGAATTTCGTGGGGTTCAAAGAAAAGTAAGGATGGACTTTTAACCATTATTTGCACTACACTTCTACTGTAGTCTAACATTTAGGTTATAACGACATGATTTGTGGGTTCATGACTCGATTATCATGTCAGCAAGGTAGATAAGTCTTAGGAAATTTTAGACTGTAGTTCGTCTAGATGAGAAGGTAAACAGTCATATCCTGGAAATAGTCTCATAGAAGTAGTGTCTCCTGAAATCGATTCCAAGTATGCCAACCATTAAATCGGTAGGCATTGATATAATATAATTTTCAATTTAGTCTGATGCTTGACTCTCTTTAGGTAGATGTTAGAAAATAGACGAGAATCAAGTATAACTTCAGGAATTTGTCGAACGCGAGAACGTCATGTTGTTAGGTTCCTTAGAGAAGATGCCTAGATATCTCGGAAAGATCTTGAAAAAGGGTCGAATATAATATTAAAAGGAGTTTGAGGAATCGAAATAGATGCAAGGGAGTAAACCCTTGAGGGAGCATAGTCAGCTATGATTCGTCATTTGTTCGTCTTCCTCGTGGCGTACAACTTTGATCGGTCAACAATTATAGAACATAGAAATGAATTCTCAGAGTTCGACGTAGGTCCTTGATTTCGCATTAAAGTTGGTTGAAATGGATCATAGGGTTTTTAGAATTTGTCTCGTGAATTAGCGATGAAGAGGTCAATTTGGCTGAGAATAGATATCCTTGTGTTTCGGTCAAAATTGTCTTGCCAATGGAGTCTTGATAAGAGTTTTAGATTCGTTCAGATTCAAAGATGAAAGAGACGATGTATATTCTCATGCTGAGGTAGCACATCGCCTCATTTGATGTCTTTGGCTCAACCTTAAGGTTACAAGAGTTTCGATCAATATTCGAATGACTAGGAATCGAGATTAGAAATACAGATTAATTATGAACATTGGCTCGGACAGTAAGACTCACTAGAGTTCTCATGCATTGCAAACTATGATTACGTGTGCACCCGCAATGATAATTTACTTTGCATGGTCCCTATAGTGTTTCTCCTATCCCAAACTCTCAGTTAAACGGGATCTGAAATGTTCATTAGATCGTGTTGCGCTTTCGCGCAGGAGTGTGTATGTTCTATCGGATTACTCTTAATCATGTGTACCAATACTCATGAATTAGCCGACTAAGGCTAAAGTTGGATGGATTTAATGGTAGAGAGACACAACCGGTGTCTTCTAATAACAGGACGTGTGCGGTGGAAGTCAGACACTATGTTAGGGCAGAGATCCTCAAGTTTGTATCGAGCAAATCATGCTCTAAGTTTGTTTGTACGTGTGGATCCACATGATCCTAATGAGTCTATGGGTCTCCTGCCCAGTAAAGTTCTCTCCCGTTCAGTCCTGCTTATCCACCTCGGGTTCCCTTCTGCTTAGGAAGTCCCGACTGCCATATTTCATGGCGAAAGTCCTACTCATCCAATCGAGCGATACATAATGGAGAGTATATATACTGCACATATATCAGAAAGAAAGTTAACTCCACGGCTGGAGTAGTTGTAAGTGTGGTGCAGGTATAGGTACAGGTTCAGGTACGGGTTTAGCTTATTGTGATGCTAACATCGGCGACTGGCGATTGCTACCGTCATCGCCCAAGCTCTACTCGTAACTCGTTCTCATAGGGTTACAGTGTTTTGAGTACCCGTCATCCTTGATTCGTAATCCGAACAGTGGCACTTTGTTGAGAAACGTTGTAGGTGTCTATTATTTCCACATTGTTGTACGTGTTAAGTGTTCGTTACGTGTGACATGTAATTGTATTAAGTATTAGTGTAGATAATGATATTCTAGTGTAACTACATACACTAATGGTCTACTTGGCAACGGTTGGAATTTTATACTCAAGTCTTGGGTGTTCTTAATGTAATGTAAGTCTTAGAAATCTTGGTCCCTAAATGAGTCTGGTTAGAGCCTAGGTGACGCTAAGGAAAACTAATTCGCTAAAACCATTGGCTCTGATACCAATCTGTCACACCCCCAAATTTATTCACTTAATAAATTAAATAAATAAATCAAGGTTGCAACGATTGGTAACATTACACAACAGCGAAAGCTAAAATAAAGACTTCTAAGGTGTTGAACACCATTACAAATATTAAATTGAAGTAGTGCATTGACCTAGAACTATATAGGTCAGAACCTACTTGAGGTTTGACAATTATGCTTCTTCGGCTTCTAGGGTTTTAATCCGAGTAGTTAACATATTCCAACCGTGCCATAGCTATTTGTTTCCTGAAAAACATTGATACTGTGTGCATGTCCATAATATGAAACTGTTTTCCTTGAAAACATTAATAAAAACATTTCCACGTAAACGAATGGTAAAACCATTGGTGTATAAGTGATTGGCAGATCCATCTGCGTGAAAACGTTTCAATGAATATGATAAACAAAACAAGTAATGTTGACCCATTTGTAGACTAGATAGGAATACAAATAATATGTACATACATGAGGCATAACCAAACCATGACACAGGTGTTTTGCCCCTCGCTCGTACCTCACGAGCAATGTTTGAACACTATGCGGTCATTTGGCCAGAGGGACCCATGGTTAGCGCGACTAACCATGACCGGGGGTGTCAATCCCAATAGTACTATCCATAGAATCCCAGGCTAACCTATAGCTAATGGTTATAAATATGATGGTCAGGGGACTTCCAGCGCTCTATATGTGTTAACTCATGCAAACATAAAGGTCGGGTCTTGTTTTCTTGCTACCATATGAAAATGTTTGTAAGTACGTTTTAAGTTTTCCCGAATGTATCAGGCAATGATGTTCCCAAATGTAGTAAACAATGATGTCTCATGTTTTCAAACTTGTAAGCAAGTATGTTTCCCCCCCGGTGTTTCTAAAACATTTAAAAGTCAAAAGGGGGCTGTGAAACTCACCTGATTACGTGTCAAGAACACCAATGTCCTTCTGATAATAATGGAAACTAATGTTCACATGATGATCATGGGTTACGTCCTACGATACCTGTAGGCACTTAATGAGTTTTACAGACTAACCCTAATAATGTACAACGAATCTAAACTCGTATCGAGTTATCACGTGTGCGGTTGAGCCATGTTGTTGAATTAGTCATTGGTGATAATTGTTATTTAGGTCGAATCGAGATTCTCAACATATTTATGTTCCAATGATCACGTTCGAACGTAATAGTTTATCAAGCTCACGGTGGTGCATAACCATGTGTATTTATACTTAATAATCACAATTCTCGTTCGTATAGTTCTTAACAGAATGTGTGCAACTCTATGTTTTATAATATACACGTGTTAATATATATATATATATATATATATATATATATATATATATATATATGTATGTATGTATAATCAAAACCCTAAAATATGTTTATACCTTTCATGTATCCCTTAAGTAAATATTTAGGTTCATGTAAAAGCATACTTAAGTTTGTTTGTCAATCTTAATATATACATGTGTGTGTGTATATATATATATATATTTGTGCGTATGAGTTTACAGTTAAGCGTTGCGTTGTATAATATTTAACGGTTTATAGAAAATATAAGCATTTATAACTATACGTTTAAATATAAATACTATCACATACACGTGACAAAATACTTGTCCGAGTTTATAAAAGTTTAAGATTTCATACTCATTCGAAACGTATTCGTTTAGGTCCCCAATTGTTCGCGTAATTTATCTAACACGCTAATTGATAGGTAAATATGCCTCACATTTAAGTATATGAATATACATGTATACGTTTTGAGACTAAACATCTAGTTTCTCAAATAATCATTTAATTTTCTATAAGATATGAATATTCATTTTCATATATGTATTTATATATTTATGTGGTACGTCTATATTTATTTAAAATATAGTTGTATCGACGTTTGTTATTTGACAAAACTTAATTTAGTCCTTCGGCTTATATATTTAATTACCATTCAAATAGAATCTCAAATAGATAGATAGATATATATATATACACATGTTCGTACAAATTTGTGACGTTAACGTCATTCCAACCGTATCTAAGTTGTATAAACCCGTTTTATATCATAATTATAATATAATTATTTTTACACTCATGTAACTATTATAATATGTATCGGTCGTTGATCGCGCTCAAGATTCTCATTTAATAACAATTTTATCTTTTAGTCGGAACGGACTCTCTATATCGACTATACGTATTTGCGGTCCGTTAATAGTAATTATTAAGTTAATATTTACTTTTATCGTTAACCAATTGTTTAGGCTCAATGCAATTCGACCGCACGTGCGTTTAACTTTCGAAATATTAACGGAAAACATTTAGTGTGCGTTTTTACCTTTCGTGAGTCTCGTTTATGGACCGACGCATCCTAAACCTCACGGTTTTCATATCGGCCATGTTTGAATATGTTTGACTGGGTTTGACCAGCGTTGACTATTATTGACCGAAACCCGGGACTATCGGGAACGACCCGAAAAGTCCCGCCTATCCGGGTGACGTCCCGTCTTTGCCATACCTGTCCAAAATTCAAAAGAATACACGGGAATGAAACCCAGCCACCAAATTACTAATCTAATATGTAAAAACAACTAATCATCCAAAATGAACCTCATCCTCAAAACAAACCTTGAAATTGTAGATCGGGATGATCGAGTACCATAAGAAACGAAATCTGGTGGTTTAGAATTCACCGGAAGGTCGGGTGTCATCGGATCAGTTTAAACAAGAAACAAAAGAACCAATGTTTAGAAAAACACGTAGATCTACTCACGGGAACAACACAGAGACGGAAAAATAACTCACCGGTGTTCGTCGGAACCCTAAAGAGGCTGCCGGAAAAACGTGGGTTGTCAGAGAGACAGTTTAGAAACCCTAGTCGGCTGCTACTACACCGATCTGAGCCGCCGGCTAGCCCTGCCTCCATCTTCCTCCGCCACCGTGACTTCACCGCAGCCACCACCATCGACGACGTCCTCTTTGTGTTGCTTGAACGCCGCCTGATGCGGCAGTTCAAGGTCATCGGAAGAACGTGTTCGGCCACCACCTGTCTCCGCCGCCGTCAGAACTCACAGAGCCACCGCCGCCGCCGGGAAAACGAAGCTAAAGGAGAGGGGTTTAGTCGGTGGTCGTTGGCCGCTAGATCTACCGCTGTCGCCGCTGATTTGAGGATTACCACCACCATATTCATGTTTAGGACCATGATACTCGTCAGATTCACCACTCCACTTGCCGTTACTCACCAAGAATTTAACGCCGCCGTGTGCGGCGCGGCTGAGCCGCCGTAGGGCCGCCGGATTCCGACAGTTGCTCCCATCTCTCTCTATTTTTCACCTTTTGTGTGTGTTAGGGTTTTTGGAAAATGAGGATAATGAGAGGTGACCTACTATTTATAGGTGGGGTTTTTAACGAGTTTAAATCACGTAACGAACCCGTCTCTGTCATGTTCTTGTGTTAATCCGTCCCGTGTTCCCGAGAAATCATTTTAGAGTACTTTGCTAATTATGAAACGTTAATAATAGTTTTATTTAAGTATTTTAAAGCTTGAAATTTACGTTTCATTCGATGTACGAACCTGTACACGTCGGTACCGCGTTTTTAACAATTTCGTTCTTTTTAATCGTAACTATTATCATTTTAATAATAGTATTAAAATAAGCATCTATAATATCTGTCATCCCAAAAATAAAACGACAGTTATAATAACAGAATAAACGAACGAGGCATGTCGGGTCGGGTCGGGTGGGCCGACGGGCTGGAAGGGGAGCCTCCCCTATAAATAGCCAAGGTCACCACACATTTCTCTCTGCAACTTCTAGAGAGAGAAACCGTAGAGAGAGAAAGTTGTCGGATCGACCCGAGATTTGAGAAGTGTGTTGCTCCAGAGCTCGTGAGAAGAACCTCCGGATTAGAAACTCGATTCAGGTAACGATCGGGCCTAAATATGAGTTTTTGTTCGTTTTTGGGTTTTTCGGGTTTTGGGTGAAAAAGTAACGTTTTCACAGATAAAACTGAAAGATAAACATAGATTTGAGTTCCTTAATGGAAAGCAAACATTTTGAAGTAAACAAGTTCGGGATCTTGACGTGATCAGACCCGAAGACGAAAGTTAGGGTTTTTGCGAAGAAGCAGTTCGTGCGTACTTATCAAGTACGCATGAAGATGATCCTGCGTACTTACCAAGTACGCAAAAAGAGGATACTACGTACTTATCAAGTACGCATGAAGAGGGTCATGCGTACTTATCAAGTACGCATGAAGAAGGTACTGCGTATTTAGCAAGTACGCATGAAGCAAAGTCTGCGCACTTATTAAGTACGCAAGAACAAGTCCCTGCGCACTTGCTAAGTGCGCAGGCATCAGGCTGGTTAAGTAAAGTTAGTATGTTTAGAATGGTTAAACCGTTAGAGTCAGTATGGGTCTGATGTGTGTTTAACTAATCAATTCAGATCGGAAGTGACGTTGTTGGACCTTGTTTAGGACAACCCAAATTAGCTTATCAGGTGAGTTCTAGAAGCCCTCTTTTAAATGTTTTAATAATGTTTTTGGGCTGGTGTGCATACGTAACGATGTGACTATTTTATAAAATGATGTTTATGAATGTTGTATGTGACGTTTTATAAAATGATGTTTATGAACGATGTTTTGGAAGGAAGGGTTATGAAAGAAGTGTTTATGAAATATTTTTGCCAAAAGAAGTTTATGAAGTGTTTATGAATAAAGGAATGATTTTTAATAAAACGTACGAATGCTTTAACTGAAGTAAAAGAAGTGAATGTTTACGAAAGTCACAAACGAACGAATCTGCCAATATTCCTTAGGGAATGAAGGTTATGGGTATGGGAAGTATGTTATGGGCCTTTACCTTTCAGGGGCCTATGTGGCTGGCCAACTGTTGTACAACTGGGGTGATGACGGTCACCAAGGGGATTATCGTGATCCTTGAAGTTTGGTACGATTTACCTTACGGGGTAGTCGTGCTTGAAGTTTGGTACTTGCGCCTTACGGGGCGCAGTGCTTGAAGTTTGGTACGTGTCATCCTTGTGATGCCGTGCTTGAAGTTTGGTACGTGTCATCCTTGTGATGCCGTGCTTGAAGTAGTGTTGAATAACCTAAGTATCGGGCCCTAGGAGTTCTTCACCCGAAGGACAGTACGATGATTGATGGGCCTAGTGGTGGTGATCTTTAGGTTATTCAGCCAGTATGTGACGTTTGGATTTGACGGTTACAAGAAGGCGCATATTCGATATGTTCGTTGACTTATGTTTATGAAGTGTTATGTTTTGTTATTGCATTATTTTACGTACGCTTTTTATTAAATGAAGCATGAAGTTATGTTTTTGGCAAATTATTTGAAGTTGACGTTTTATATTAAAACTAGAACTCACCAGCGTAGCTGACTTTTTAGTATGCACATTCAGGTTAAGGCAGGTTATGATGATGGAAGGTGATACTGGGCGGCTTGATGAGTTACCCGGATGATACGAAGACTGGCATCATGTTATGATTAGATTATGTTATGTTTATGTATAGACTATGTTACGCTTCCGCATGTTGAACAATGTAATGTTATGTTTTAATGAAGTATTTTCCGCTGCGTTATTTTGATATTCAAGTTTAAGAACTGTTTGTAAATGAGTAAATCCAACAAGTGAGGCCTCCCGGGTTTGGGGCCTTACACCAGTTAAGGTGTCCTCCTTTACTCTTTCCGACTATCGTTTCACTTGTACAGGACATGTGACTTTCATATTGTTGGGTATAATTTTGAGACTGATGCTGTCAATCGAAACTACAGTATCGAAACTATTAGTTTCGGTTGAACATTGTTTCAATCAAAACTATGTAGTTCCGATATCTTTTTTTCAGGCCTGGCTTGGAAAATAAGGCGCATGTGCTTGGCCTCCTATATATAGTAGAATACCTCATAGAAGGAGTGTGTGTCTGTAGAGGGAATCACCACCCCAGGGGGAGCTCACCCTGGGGTGAGACTAATTGTTGAGTGTGTGAGGAGCTTTTATTTTTCATATCAATTAAAGAATCATATGTTTTATGCTCCAATTATCTGTTCTTGTTCACTTTTATATATTTTTGTACATGTTTGTGATTCCCGCACCCGTCTCTACCCTTTTTTCGGATTCGAGAGTGATACCGGATCTACAGATTCCGTCTCTTGATCCGGGCTGTTTGAAGATTTCTCCGCAGATCTGTGTTTGTGGATCTGCTCAGGACCTACACATATACTTTAACTATCACATATGGATCTTTGTCTGAGGACAAGATCCCTTTCTCGCTTACACCTCAGGTTAAGACTTTTACTTTAGCGTTGCCCACACCTCAGGGTGGGACTTTCTTTCTCGTTTGCACTTCAGTGCAAGACTCCTTTAGCATTGCTCACACCTCATGGTAGGACTTTCTCGCTTACACCTAAGTGTAAGACTCTTTTAGCATTTCCTACACCTCAGGGTAAGACTCTTTTAGCATTACTCACACCTCAGGGTGAGACTTCTACTTTAGCATGCCTGCAGGACTTTCTACTATGCAAATGCAATTACACTACTACACAAAATAAGATGCAATCACATAAACTTTCACATAGAATAATAACACATATGAACACATACGCATATAACATGGCATTTGTCATTGTCTCTGTCACTGTCGAGTTGTACCAAGATACATCTCCTTTAACTTTCTTTACTTTAGCTCTTTACTTTCTTTAAAACACGTTTCAAAGATAGTACATTACTCTTTAACGCTATGTCTTTCATTTTTATAAAAAACATGTAATTCTTATAAAAATATACTTTCACTTTCAAAACTATCTTTTTAACAGTATGCATGCCAGCCCAAAACCGTTAGGAAAAAGGGCAATAAGAACTCGTCTGACTTCTACAGGGTTTATCTCACTTAGTAAGGAAACTTCAAGCTAGGTGGGATGCTAATAAATCTGTCAAGGGTCACGAATGAAACAAGATTATAACCTATTTATTTCATCCTAAAACTTCATATCCGAAATCTTTTTCGACCGAAAACTAACCAGTTAGAAATGTCTTTTAGTTACTTATCCGAAAAAACTTTTCGTTCGAAATCTTCCGTCCAAAAACCTTTCGTTCGAAACATTATGTCCGAAAAACCCTCCGTCGGAAATACTTTTCGGACGAGGCATAGTTTTTGGACCATTCAACGAGTTTTCGGACGATGCGTCTGTATTGGCCAAATTAATCGTTTTTGATCCAAGCTTCGATCTTTTTATGTCCAAAACCTATATCTAGCTTCCATGAAGCTAGATATATACTTTTTAGGGCAAATCCAACGTAAAAATCCTGAATTTTGATTGAAAAACCCACATAAACCCTAAACCTACTTTTTCAAACAGAACTCAGATCTTAGACGAGTTTGTTACCTGTTGTCGGTCTGATTCCTTCTCCTTCGATCCTCTGTAATGCGTATCAATGATCTCGGGCTCAAACGAGGAGATCTCGGGTGGGATTTGAGCTTTCTCTCTCTACTCTCTCTCTAGAATAATATGGTGAAGATGGTGAATGAGGGAGTGGAGGGTTGACTAGGGTTTTACTCCCCTTCCTCCCTTGCGTTTTCTCCAGCCTGGCCCAAGGCATCCACCCGCGGCTCGTTATCCTTTTCATACTTTTGTTTATTCGTTCTCGTATCTCTTTTATTATTCTGTCATTATTTCAGGATGTTATAAACGGGAGGCTACACGGGAGGATATTTTGAAACAACTATTAGAATCAAAAAAGACAAAAGATAAAGATATTAGGGACATGGTGGAAGAGTAACGGGAAGCTATTTGGGAGGATCGTATGGACCGGTATTTAAAGATGTTTACGGATCCTCACAACAATATGTTAACCGAGGACCGTACCGTATAAAAACGGTTCGGATCGGACCGGAACCGTATTAAACAGATCAGAACCGTTTAATTGATGGACCGAACCGATTAAGATAAAGTTTCACTTTCATTATACCAAATTATGTTTCCTGCAAAATAAAGTTCCAATCTAACTCCACAAAACAAAAAACAAACCCAAAATACTCCACAAAACAAATTAAAGTTCCAAACCCATAAAACAAAAACCAAAGTTCCAAATTGTTTCAATTCCTAAATTCCTTGAGTCTTCAAACTCCAAAATACTTTCAATCTTAAATCATTCACTCATCAGAATAACAAATGATCATCCAAAAATGGAAGAATGAAAGAACTGAAGAAGAAATAATGATAGTGGACTTACCTGTTTAATGCCTAATTGTTTGTAGAAGAAGAAACAATGATAATGGAAGGAAGGAACAATGATAATGGAAGAACTAAAGAAGACGTCTCGTGGAAGGAAAATTGGAACGTCATGAAGGAAAAGGGAAGGTCAAAGCTTAAAAGGAGGACCATATACGTACTGGGCTGGGCCATTGGGTTTTTTTTCCTTTTTAAGTTATTAGGGTTTTTTTAATTTGAATCTAAACAAACGGTTCTAACGGTTCAAACCGGAACCGTCGGGTTATTAACCGAACCAAACTGCGAACCGTTTAATGACTATATGAAGAATCAAGGACCGGACCTGTTTAGTATTTTGCGGGTCGGTTCTTGTTCCAATTGGTTCGGTTCTACGGTTCTAACGGGTTCGAACCGCGAACTGCTCACCCCTAGTAACCAGACCGGTGTTGGAAATAGTTCTTAAACGAAAACGTGAAATAGCTAGTCGATACGGGTGGCCTTGTGATTTCTAGATTTATTTCTATGTACTTTATTTATTTATTGTATTTTTATTTATTTATTGTTGATGTACTTTTTTTTAATTAATGAAGTTTTTTTATTAATTTTATTTGTTTTAGCTTTAATTAAGAACTAATTAAAAGAAAAAATAAATTCTTTTACGTATTAGGGTTGTGCCCTCAACACTTTAGGGTATTAGAGTTCTATTTGGGTAAAAATGAGGTGACACACCCTCATTATGTATTTTTGTTAGGGTAGTTTTTGTGTGAGGGTTGTGTCCCCAACACCTTAAGTGGTAGGGACACAATCCTAAGTACCTTAAGTGGTAGGGGCACAATCCTAAGTACCCTAAGTCTTTTTTTTTTCATTTTTTAAATTAATTATTTATATTTAAAACTAATTTCATTAATTTAAAAAAAATTACATAACAATAAATAAAAAAAGTACATAAAAATACAACCTAAATCTAGAAATCAAAAGGGTCAAATGTAAGTTGATCTTGTAAGGGATAGGTGTATTAACCGGGTGTAATTTGAGTAAGCATGGTTGGCATTTGAGAATACGGATAATAATGGTATTGAAACGATTGTTGTATCGGTTGTTGTCTTGCTTGATCTTGGCTAGAACCGCCTCTCGATTTAGACTATTTTTTTTTCTGATTACCGGCCTTTGATTTTTTAGAATCCATAGGGAGTAAAATGAGTGTAATTTTTTGGTGTACAAATATAGTAGAAAGAGTATGTTTTCTTGTTTAGAAATATAAATAAAGGTTTATGTATTTATAGATTTTAAATTAAATTTTTTTAACCAACAGCTAGAATGTCGTTGTCTAATGACTATTTCGATACCCCACTACCACATTCAAGCATAGTCATTCACGGGTACTTATACTCGATTTCGATACCCGCCACAGGTACTCGAATGCTTGCGACGGTGTACCCGTGGTACCTGACATAGCCGCAACTACTACCCGTGGTACGCTCCCAGTACCCTAATCTTGAAAAACTGGATCAGTGTCGGATTATTTTAAATACTCATAAAAGTATAAAACCACCTCTCCATTGTAGTTTAAAAATATCAAAATTTTACAAATTAATACACAGTAACCATCATTAAAAACATTTGGATGTAATTCAGTGATATGTTTTACTGGTGATGGCAATGGGCCGGGTATAGTTAATCCCATATCCATACTCGGTTATAAAATCGTGTCTCATACCTGGCCCATTACCTATCTGGTTTGTGTCGGGTAATTACCCGTTGGGTGTCAGGCATATCAGCGGGTATCGGGTATACCCGTTAGTATCGGGTATCGGACATACTCGCGGGTATCGGCCAATACCCGTCGGGTATGTGTCATTTACTTTTTCTATTACTTTATTTATCTATTTATAAAAACATATTAAATATGAATAAATTATATACATTAATATCATTAATTACATATTTCAAAAGAAAATTTAATTTTTCACATAATAAACCTACTAAAATGAAGCATTTATAGGCATGGGTTAAGTTAAAATTAAACTTTTTCGGGTATATGATTCAGGTATATGGGTATGTGGTTTCAGGTAATCGAGCTGGGTATCACCTAGTCCCACATCCGTCCCATACCTGCGGAAAATTTTAAAATTAATCCCATACCCGGTCCAATACCCGTCGGGTTTCGGGTATACTCGTCTCAAATGTTTTGGGTTTTGGATATACCCGCTGGGCTCGGGTTATTTTGTCGTCCCTATTTAGTGGCTTCTGAAGATAATAGAAAAGGAAACAGTGGGAGCAAAACATGTGCATATGTTTAAAAATTAAATTGTACATTTAGTGGGGTTCGATCCCAAGTCTACTAGGCCAAGCCGGTTGTTACCACTTGACTCCAGTAATTATATGTAAACAATATCAAAGTACACCTAATATATACGTTATATGTACTTTTTTTCGCCCTAAAATTCGGGCCCTAATCGCTAGCTTATTTTCATATAAAGTTGGGCCAGCCCTGCTTCATATTTATTTTTGGTGAATTTTATATAATGTTAATTTGAGATGAAAATGCTGATTTTATTCTCAAATAAATTTTTGTTTGCGTTCATGAACGTTCTTCGGTGTTCATTTACGTTTGTTACTTAGAATTATCGGATGAACAAAAACGAACATGAACATGTTCATTTGTTTAATGAACGAACACGAATATGAAATCTCATTTTGTTAGTGTTCGTGAATAGGAAATTTCCTTAATAAACAAATACGAACAAAAACACGAACAAGGTTTTATTCATGTTCGTTTGATACGTTTGCAGTCCTATCGGTCGGTAAAAGAAAATAAAGACATTTTTCTAACGTCTAACTTGAACTTATGTGTACACAGTAACAGTATTGGTAATAATAATATGGGGACGGTTCCAATAAAAAGTGGTTTTTCGCTAAAAAATCCTAAGAAGTGGGTCAAACGAACTCCGATTGAGCTCATTCCAGCGGCGAAAAAAATCTCCAAAACACCTTAGAATTAGGTGTTGTAGTGGTGGAAGACTCATCATCAACCATTATCTCACATTCTCTCACTAAAATCTCCAAAACAAAACCTTGATTTTATGCCAATTGCAAATTTGAAACTGAATTATAGAGAGGCAATTACAATGCTGTTGATATGGATACAACTGGCCGGTGATCGGAAGGAGGATATGACAGGTGCGGTTCGCCGGCTTGAAGGGGAAAGGGATGCGGTTGAGTTGTGTGTGATTAAGGTATATGTAGTTATATTAATATTATTATTAATAATAATATAATATTATTATGGGGAGAATGAAATAAAAAATAGTTTTTCGCTAGTAAATCTAAGAAATAACAAAAACCTTAAGAAACGATATCAAACGAACTCTGATTGAGCTCATTTCAGCGGCGTTGGAACCTTCTCATCGAACCCTAACCCGGACCCAAAAACCTAAACCCCCTCCACCCGCACCCCCAAAAACCTAAACTCCCCTCCAACCCTACCCCGAAAAGCCTAAAACCACCACCCCCCCCTCAAAAAACCTAAACCCCCCACCCCACCCCCCCAAAAAACCTAAACCCACCCCCCACCCACCCCCAAAAACCTAAACCCTCCATCCCCCACAAAAAAAAAACCTAAACCATAAAATCTAAACCCTAAAAGCTAAACCCTAAGGCTAAATCATAAGGCTAAAACCCTAAAATTCAAACGTAAAATCTAAATTATAAAAGCTAAGCTCTAAAATCTAAGATGGTAGGGTTCGATGAGAAGGTTCCAACGCCGCTGGAATGAGCTCAATCGGGGTTCGTTTGATATCGTTTCTTAATGTTTTTGTTATTTCTTAAATTTATTAGCGAAAAACTATTTTTTATTTCATTCTCCCCATAATAATATTATATTATTATTAATAATAATATTAATACAACTATGGGGGTGTTTGGGATTACTTATTTACCTCAAAAGTTCTTTTTGTCATAAGAACTTATTTACTTATTACTTTTTGAAAAGTAGTTTTAAAAAAAAGTGTTTGGATATATTTTTGAGTATAAGTTAAAAAGTGTTTGGCTAAAGTTAGGGATTACTTATTATACTATTATATATATTTTTGAGTAAAAAAAACCAATTATACATTTCTTTTGATGTTTCACAATCAAGCAACAAATCAATATAGTCATAAACAACAGAAACAACAAATCAATATATAGTCCTAAACAACAGAAGCAACAAATCAATTATACATTTTTTTGTAACAGAAAACCAAATCAACAGAGACATTTTGAGTAAAAAAAACCAAAAGAAACTTCTAATTATAAGGTAGATTTGTGTAAGATGGTGGCCAAATCATGTTTCAATTGCTTGGAGCGGTCACCAAAAGATTTATTTCAAGTATAGAAACACACAGGTCACAAAATTATATAAAGGAATCCATGAAATAAGAACCAAATCCATCTTCTAACAAGAACCAATAGCCCACAAATTCATAATTGAAACAAAAAATCGAACAAATCACATAAATATATGAACTTATTTTGAGAAATCAAAAGAGAAATCGAGATAGTACCAGAGAGCAGAAGCGACGGCGGAGGCGAGCAGCAACAAGCGAGCAGAAGAGGGGCCGGCGGTCGGAGCTGCAGATCGTCGGAGCAGCAGCGGAGAAGATGGTCGCGACTGGAGCGCCTGTTGTGGAGGAGATAGGGTTTGGTCTGTGAATGATCGATGGACTGATGAGATATACAATTTTTTTCTCCTCAAAAGTTATAAATTCTTACTTCTCAAATATAACATTTTTTCTCCTTTTCTAAAAGTTATTTTAAAATCTCATTTAAGATTACCAAACAAACTTATAACTTATTACTTATTACCTTGTTTCAAAAGGTAATAAGTTGATAATTAGTTTTAATAACTAATCCCAAACACACCCTATATATACCTTAATCAAACACAACTCAACCGCATCCATTTCCCCTTCAAGCCGGCGAACCGCACTATTGTAATTGCCTCTCTATAATTCAGTTTCAAATTTGCAATTGGCATAAAATCAAGGTTTTGTTTTGGAGATTTTAGTGAGAGAATGTGAGATAATGGTTGCTGATGCGTCTTCCACCACTACAACACCTAATTCTAAGGTGTTATCACCATCGCCGGCTCCGGCAAACCCTAACCGTGCGCCACTGTTGCCTTCGGGGAGCGATAACAATGGCCGTTCTCTACAACGCCGGCCGAAATCTGTTACTTCACGGTACTTATCTTATACCACTTCCTCAAAAGTTGTTACAGATACAAAATCATCTTCCAATGCCGTTTGCACTCCGAGGAAGAGATTTCCGGCGCCGGTTGTTCCGGTGTCATCAGCGTCTCCGGTGAGTAACCGGCGAGATCAATCCGTGGAACGGCGTCGTTCTAGCACGAAAACGTCCGCGAGGAGTTTGTCGGTTTCGTTTCAAGGTGAATCGTTTGCGCTTCCGGTTAGCAAGGTCGGAAAACCGGAGAATAATGTATTGAGAAGCCGTACACCGGAACGGAAGAAGACTCCGGCGATGACAGGTAAGGTTTCTGAGTTCTGGAGGTCACGGCAGGTGAGTTTTATGACGATGAGTGTAGATTTCACCGCCGAAAAGATGAAATTAACTGGATCTGAAACCGCCGGCGCTGTTAGGGCTAAATTAGAACATAATAACCTAGAAACTGCATGTGATTGTGAAAATTCCGATCATCCTGTTTCCGATACGGAGAGTATGTCCTCCGGGAGCACTCTAGGTAATGTCCGAGGAGGAGGTCCTCGTGCGATCGTGGTGCCGGCTAGGTTTTGGCAGGAAACTATCAATCTCCTACGGCGAGTGCAACCGGTTCCTGTGTCACCGCCGTTGTTCAAGAACATTTCGATCTCTGGATGTAAGGTTTTACACGACGGTTCAAAACTACCATCGCCGCGAGGATCGTCGTTTTCTCCATCTCCGGTGAGTAATTTGGGGAACACAGCTTCGATTTTGAGTTTTTGTGCTGATTCGAAGAGAGGGAAGGTAGGGGAGAAGAAGCTTGTGGATGCACATGTGTTGAGGCTGTTACATAACAAACATATGCAATGGCGGTTTGCAAATGCTAAAAAGGATGCGGCTATGGTGGTCCAGCGAGCCGCTGCTCAGGTAACATTTTGTTCTTCTGTTTGGGTTACTATTGAAAATTGTTATAAAGGTGACGAAGGTTTATTTAAAATAATATGTTATCATGCCAAAATGATTACATTCACTCTTGGATGTGTCGATGTGAAGAATTCATTAGTATTATCTTCGTCTTGGAATATTCATATTCTAGAATACAGGTGTACAAACCGGTTCGGGTCGCAAACCGAGTCGCTTTGGTCAAATTTGTTCAAATTTGTTTAACACAGGGTTGAGGCCCAAACTGGTTTGTGGAGTGGAAGGAGTCACACCGATGTGGTTTGGGTCAGGCCGGAACCGGGTTGAGGCAAACCGGTTCAGGTTAAACCGTTTATTTTTTATTTTTTTCAATTTAATTAATAAAATGCAAATAAAACAAAATAAACTTTGAGATTTTATTAAATATTTTAAAATTATAAAAACATAATTTGAAATGCGTTACAAAAATAACAGAGGGACAAAATGGTTAAAAAAAATTCAAAAAAGGGCTCCAACGGCTATATTAACGTTAGAAACTGGTTTCACCATACGAACCGAATCGGGTCAGGTTCCAAACCGGCGTCCAAAAAAATTAACAAACATATGCTAAACCTACGGGTTGGGCCGGGTTCCAGACCAATTTGACTCAAACCAGTTTCGTCTTACATTCGGGTCGGGCTGGAGCTTAAAGCGTGAGGCCTTGTATTGAAAATTTTTTAAATATATAAAAGTTTTTAAAATATAATTTTATATAGCGTCAAAACGTATAATATTAATGTTTAGGCCAAATGTTATCATTTATTATGTCTTCTCATTTCTCTCTAAAAGTACAAAAATTGATGGATTATTATATATATTTTCAGTTTAAGAATATAGATTAAATTGATTTTTTTTGCTCTTAAAATTTGAATGTATAAGACGGTTGCGTTAGTTGCTTGTACTGTTGAGACGCTCCTAATTTTAGTTAGAGCATCTCCTCTATCTTTCAAAGTCCACATGACGACATGTTCTTCGCGCTCTAGTCAACTCAAAGATGGACGTCGAGTATAGATTATCTCGACTCATCTTACCTTTTCTACAATATCATCATACCTTATCTTTAGAGGGTGTTTGGGAGTGTGGTGCGATAGTGCTTATTGACTTATTAGCTTTTCAAAAAGCCAATAAATCAATAAGCCATTCTCAAAAGCCAAGAAATCCTGGATTTTGAAAATGACTTATTGACTTATTAGCTTTTCAAAAAGCCATTAGTCAATAAATCATTTTCAAAAGCATATCCAAACACTCACTTAGTTTTCATAACTAATTTATATATTATATATAATAAACTATTAAGTTTTTATATCGTATAAATAAATGTAATAATAAATTACCTATAAATATTTTCTAATTAAAAATAAAGAATATAGTAGAATATATTTAAATATATTATATAATTAGGAGAAACTTTTAAAATTTGAAATTCAAATGTTTGGGAGAAAATTTGAACGTTACGATTATGTAAGTATCTAAAAATTTACAATTTTTTAAACATTACAATATGAATATTACAAGTTTTACAAATAAAACAACTAATTAACCAACAACGAATAATTAACAAAAAAAGACAAAAGTAAAAAGAAGAAAACAAAAAGGTTAAATTGTATTTATTTGAAAATATAGGGGAGGGGGTGCAACAAGTAAAAATCAGTCAAAAGGGGTACGTATAGCACGACCCTTTACAAATCCGTGGGTCTCTCATCGTTGGATTTTTTTATTTTTTGAAGTTGGTTAATTTAGACGATGGTAATTCTTTTATCTTTTTATATGTTTTTTTACTGCTAAGTCATCATGATAAATATTTAATAGTCGACTTTCTTTTTGTTGGATAAAGAAAGCTAGTTGCCCAAAATATAAAAAGATTAAAGTACAATTTCTCTTTATAAAAGCAATTTGTGTGACCTTGGTTCTTAGAACTATTTTTTAATTTCACTTTTATATAATCATGAAAAATTATTTCAGAAAAGTCTATACAACGCATGGGTGACTATTTCAAAGTTGTGGCACTCTGTCATATCCAAACGACAACAGATGCAACAATTGAACCACAATTTGAAGTTACACTCTCTACTCAAGAAACAGGTAAGAATAGAGGTGTTTATGGTCTAACTCTGTCTGTTTTATGAAAATTCTAGGTTAAACCGCTAACTACAGTCAAACAGGTTAAAACGTTTTGGTTAAACCGCTAACCACGTTTTTAGAAATGATGGAAGATGGTTTACTAATGTTATACATAAGCGTAACTACATATAAAAAAGTTAATAAAAGTTAAAGACCGGCTCAGTTTACAAGGCCGATTCCAAGTTCCAAACCGTGAACATGTTTTCAAACCGTAGACGGTATAAATCAAACCGGCCGATTTGCTTCTACTTTGAGGGTTCGGTCGGTTTCAGCGCTCTCTCTATTAATTGCCTTCCCATATGTGACATTTATTCTTATTTCACAAATGCAGATGTTGTATTTAGACAATTGGGATCTAACTGAAAGAGATCACTCCATCTCCTTAGCTGGGGCCATTGTGGCTCTGGAGTCAAGCTCTCTTTGTCTCCCAGTTTTATGTGGTGCAAAAGTATGAATCTGTTTATCTTTTTTTTAAAATTAAAAAAAAATGTTCAACATTAATTGGTTCTACAGGCAGATATTCAGAATTTGAAAGATGCAATTTGTTCAGCTGTTGATGTGATGGAGGCTATGGCTGTCTCAGTATGCTCTTTAGTAACAAAGGTTAATTGGATTATATATTAAACAAGTATTTTGCATTTAAAAATATGTATCATCTTCAAAACTTCATTTTTATTTCTTTGCTCAAACCATTATATTAAAATATATATTTTTTTTTTTGGTAACAGATGGAAAATGTGAATTCAATGGCATCTGAACTTGCTATTGCTATGAAAACTGAATGTTCTTTGCTTGATCAGTGCAATGATCTGTTGTCAGCTTTGACTCTCTTGGAGGTAAGTCTGCAAGCATCATAAAGAGAGTCACAAAGAGTGACCTGAAAAACCAAATAACCGAACAAATTGAGAAACTAATGGTTGGGTTATGGTTATTTTTAATAACCGAGTTTTTGTGATTCGTTTATGGTTATATACATATAAATAACCTGACGAAATAAACCTGCTATTTAGTTATAAATAATATGTTATATGTTTCAAGAACTGACACAATTGAAATAAACCAGAAGCAGGATTGTAGCCTGAGGGCGCACACATTGCAACTCATACCTCGAACCACTGCGACACAGACTCGAAAGATGATGCCCTTTTGACCGCGTACTAAAATACAAATTACTAACTCGAACCCGACACTGGAAATTCTTACTTTACCCTTCACCAATGAGCTATCAACAATTTGGTGGAAGATTGTGTAGTAGAGGTGTGTATTCATAAGGTAGGAATCATAACCCCTTTCGTTGCATATTCCATTTAGATTCGAGCAATTTCTGTATAGGCGAGAAATATGTCTTAGTTTTCCACTGTATACGTATATCGTCTTCTTGTACAAAAAATTCTTTTGGTGCTCGTCATGATTTGAAGCGTTACAATATAAAGGATGTCCTATGTATAAGCGTATAGTGTAGTTTTTATAGTTTGGAGTTGTCTAGACAATCTCTGTGAATCATGTACTAATTACTCTTAGATTAAAGTATTTTGGTGGTACTGCCAAATCTTTAATCGGATAACTAAAAAAAACCAAAAACGGGTATGCTTATTGTTCTAAAAAAACTGTACCGTAAAAACGTGTGAGAATCATATCAAAGAGCTGTGTTTTATAGTTGTGAACGGTTTCTTGAAATACACAACTCTTCATGAAAGAGTACGTGGTGGTTATTGTAAGGAAAAAGGGTCATTTTTTAATGTAATAATAAAGATACTCTCTTTATTCGTATAGGAAATATATAGGAAAATGTCGTATGCAAAAACAAATTATAATAAATATAAAATGCAATTTTACATAAGCAAAATTTGATTTCTTTGAAGATGTCTTCTTGTTGTATCATTGGCTACTAGAACGAATAAACTAAATTGTTGAGAGGATGGGCGAAACTTCGTGTTCAACACCAGTTTGTTAAAACAAAATTTTGCGTCGCCCCTAAAAGAACTCGCCTGTCTTTTAAGGTACAATAGCTGAAAACAGTATGTACTGTTGGAGTTGGCTCACACAATTAAGAATATGAGATAACATCGTGCTTTTTGGTGTTAAATGTTAATAGTATTATGTGGGAAAAGGTATAGTAGTGGTGGTGGAACGAGTATACAAGAGGCCACAATCTCTTGAAAAATGGAACACGAGAGTTCTCTCAATTTCGGTTTCTCTCAAGAATGAATGAACTGTGGCTAAATTTATCATATTTAAAATGAACCAACTTGTTCATTTTTAATAATCTCACGAAAAAGAAATCAAAAGTCTTTGTGTGATATTGCAATAAACAAAATTAAATTGTATTGAAATTGATTTAAGTGGTTAAATTGTATTGAAATTGATTTAAGTGGTCAACCTAAGCTGTCATATTAATTCATGACCACATTGTGCTATCGTCCACGTTACATGTGGGTCTGAGTTAGGGTTCGCACGTGTGTTTGCCTCTAAGAAAACAATATCCTTAGAAAGCTTGAACTTATATACCACTTTAAGTTTCTATCCGCTGCCTATGTGGGACAAGTTTCACCCATTTTTCCCCTAATTTTCGCAACTTTAGTCATTTCAACCACTGTTATGATATCAAGAATGAACGCTAAAACAAGCGTAAATGATAAACGAGAGAATGAAATGAGAAAGAGAGAGTGATTGGGGGTAAAAAGAATGACTTTGATTGATAATTCAATAATGATTACAAAGAGACTATTTATATACAAGGAAAGAAAACTAACTACTAACCGGGCGAACATAACAAGTTCGCCCTCTTAAGTTCGCTAACACCCCTCCCCTCTCAAGTTGGAGGTGTATACAACCCCAACTTGGAAATGATATCTGAATGCGGTTGACCAGCCAGACTTTTAGTGAATAAATCCGCAAGTTGATCAGAAGTCCGCGTATGAGAAAGCAGAATCAAACCAACTTGAAGCTTCTCACAGACAAAATGACAATCCAACTCAATATGTTTAGTCCGCTCATGGAAAATAGGATTCTTAGCGATGTGGATGGCTGTCTGACTGTCACACTTGAGAGGAATAAGAGTGAGGTTGAGAAGCTGAAACTCCACAAATAATCGAGTTAACCAAGCAAGTTCATGTGTGACCCGGCGAATAGACCGATATTCAGCCTCAGCAGAACTAAGAGAAACCGTGGCTTGGTTCTTGGATTTCCAAGAAATAGGGCTGCCTCCAAGAGAAATGAAATAGCCACTAATAGAACGTCGAGTATTAGGGCAAGCCGCCAAATCAAAATCACAATAAGTAGACAAAGACCTATCAGGATTATCATTAAAAAAAAACCATTGAGAACAAGTTCCTTTGACATAACGAAGAGTATGCCACGCAACATCCCAATGAGGAACACGCGGATCACTCATAAACTGGCTGAGAAACTAAACCGCAAAAGCAAGATCAGGCCGAGTGTGAGTGAGATAGTTAACTTTACCAACAAGACGACGATAGGCCAAATCATAATCAAGAACCTGACCTTCATTGAGCTTGAGTTGTAAATGTAAAGGCAGAGGGGACGAAACAGAAGAAACATCGTCTGTAGGAAACTCAGTAAGCAAATCCTTCGCAAACTTACGTTGAGTCATAATAAGACCAGAAGGAGATTTGAGAACCTCAATACCCATAAAATAGTTAAGACTACCAAGATCCTTGATCTGAAACGTGGAATGTAAGAAAGCCTTTAAAGCAGACATCTCCTGTTCCTTATTACGAGTAAGGAGAATGTCATCCACATACACAACCACATGAACAACAGAATCTCCCATCATCTTAGAAAACAAAGAATAATCATTGGGAGAACGCATATAGCCTTTGGTTTTAAGAGCATCGGAAAGCTTTCCATACCACTGCCTTAAAGCTTGCTTTAAACCATAAAGAGACTTCTTGAGCTTAAGGACATGATCAGGAGAGGATAATGGCATTCCATGAGGAGGAAGCATATAAATGTATTCATCAGGATTCCCATGTAAGAAAGCATTATTAACATCCAATTGATATAAACCCTAATGTTGTTTTGTGGCAACAACAATAAGACTACGAATAGTAGTCATTTTAACTACAGGAGAGAAAGTCTCATTATAATCAATCCCGGCTTTCTGAGTATCACCACGGACAACCAAATGGGCTTTGCAACGTTCAACTGTGCCATCAGCATTATATTTGACTTTATACACTCATTTGCATTTAATAGCCTTCTTACCCTTAGGTAATTGCATAACCTCCCAAGTTTGATTACATTCTAAGGCATTAAATTCCTTAGTCATAGCTTCTTTCCAAGCAGGATGTTTAGCAACCTCTTGATAAGAAGAAGGTTCCTGAACAGAATCAAGATTGAGAAGAAGCTGCTAAGAGTCAGGAGAAAAATCAGCAAGATTAACAAAATTAGAAGCTTGGCAAGCACTCGACAAAGTATGAATGCAAGAAGAATCAACAGAGGCAGAATTACAAACATAATCCTCCAGATGAGAAGGAGGCACAGGAGAACGAGAATATCTCCTGAGCTCTGGAGGAGGAGGAACAGGAAAGACAGGAGGAGAAGAATCAACTTCAGGAGAAACCGAAGAAGAAGAAGGAACAACAGCTGGATCTGTCTCCTCAAACAGATCATTTAGAGAAGGGAACAAAGAAGATGGATCCAAAGAATGTAAAGAAGGGAAAATGTGCTCAAGAAAAGTCACATCCCGAGAAACAAAAACCTGTCGAGTGTCAAGATTATAAAACTTGTAACCTTTATTTCCAAAAGGATATCCAATAAAGATACAAGCTTGAGTCAAGATTATAAAGCTTGTAACCTTTCTTTCCAAAAAGATATCCAATAAAGATACAAGCTTGAGCCCTAGGCTGAAATTTATCTATTCCAGGTGTAGAAGTAGAAGTATAACATAAACATCCAAAAGTGCGAAGATGAGCATATGATGGTGCTTTACCAAAAAGCATTTCAGAAGGAGATTTTCCCTTGAGAACTCGTGTGGGGAAAATATAATCAAATGAGTAGCAGTAAGAACACATTCACCCCCAAAAAGTTATTGGTAACTTGGATTGAAACATAAGAGCACTGGTAGTTTCGAGAAGATGCTTATGTTTCCGTTCCACCACCCTATTCTGTTGAGGAACCCTAGGACAAGTAGTTTGGTGAATAATACCCTTTTGTTTAAAATACTCGACATGATGAACACCCGAACCAAGTTCAAAAGCATTATCAGATCGAACACGCTTTACTTTGGTACTAAACTGAGTCTCAACCATCACAATGAACCCTTGAAGAATAGTAAAGGCATTTCCTTTAGTTGTCAAAAGATGAGTCCAAGTAGTTCTAGTAAAATCATCAACAATGGTGAGAAAATATTTATATCCATCATATGTAGTAGATCGATACGGTCCCCACGTATCAATATGAATAAGATCAAACATTTGAGAACTTGATATACTACTAGAAGCAAAGGGCAGTTTGTGATGTCTAGCCTTAGGACAAACAGAACAAGCATCAATAGAACAATCATGTGCACCAGTAAAAACATTCAATTGCTTAAGTTTGTACAAAGGTAAATGACCAAGACGATGATGCCAAAGTTTCAAAAAAACAACAGAATTACAGTGAGAAAAAGAATCAACTGTAACAGAGAAAAGTTTATTAGGATGCAAAAGATAAAGGCTATTGAGAAGATCTCCCAGAACCAACGGACTACTCAGTGAAGGGGCCTGCAAGAAACAAGAAATTTCATAAAACTGAACTAGACCCTTTGTATCTCTACAAAGTTTGGGAACAGATAACAGATTGTGCTTCAATTGAGGCACAAAGAAGACATTAGAGATAGAAAAAGTCTTGGTGAGATTAACTGTTCCGACTTGCGTAACAGTTAAGACATGCCCATTTGGAAGAAGAACATAAACAGGCGAATTAAGCAATTGAACATCAGAAAGCAAATTGAAATCAAATCACATATGATTACTTGCACCGGTATCAATGATCCAAGTAGTGTCGACCGTAGTCGAATTGCAAGCAATAATACCTGCAAAAATTGCAAAGCTGAGTGGTTGAACATTAGGAACACCACTTTAAACCCCAGAATTTTGCTGAAGAAGTTGCAGCAGATTATTGTACTGTTCGAAAGAGAGAACGGAAGGTGCACTATAAGCAGGAACAGTAACACCAACATCATAAACAACATTTACAGCAGCTTTGGGTTTAGTGAACTTGAAATCTTTAGGGACCCAATTAGATGATAACAGTTGCTGCATCATGACCTGGCTTCTTGCAATGAGAACAAAGAGAACCCTTCTGAGTACCAGAACTCTTTGGCACCTGAACAGAAGCATTCATAGAGGCATTCTGAGGAATAAACTGTTTAGATGAATGAAGCTCCATCTGTTTCTCATCTTAAATGAGAAAAGCATAAGCCTGATTGATGGAGGGAAGAGGCTTCATCATGATAATATTCCCGCGAATCATGTCATAGCAGGAATTAAGACCCATCATAAATTGCATCAATCGTTGGTCTGCTTCGCGTTTAGCCATAACTCTTGAATTACCACAGGTGCATGGAGGAATAGGCTCGATGGCATTAAGCTCATCCCAAACAGACTTGATTTTGGTAAAATAAGTAGCAACATCATCATTCCCTTGAGAAATATCAGAAAGAGACTTCTACAATTGATAATACTTCACCCCATTACTTTGTCCATACCGGTCAGTTAATTCGTCCCAAAGTTGACAAGCAGTCTCAACATACAAAACACTCTCACTGATATCACGAGACAAAGTGTTCAGAATCTAAGAAATAACCATATCATTGCATCTCTTCCATAACTCCAGTTTAGGAGAGGATAGATGTCTGGCAACAGTACCATCAACGAAACCAATCTTGTTCTTTACAGATAAAGCAATGGACATGGCACGTTTCCAAGATCCAAAAGCAGATCCGTCAAAAGATTTGGAAATAAGTAAGAGACCAGGATGATCAGAGGAATGTAAGAACAAGGGATTAAAAGAATCCATAGCAACAATGATAGGTGGATCAGAAGTATTAGACATGAAAAGAGAAACAAAGAAACGAAACTGAGATAGGCGAACTTACCAGAAGCGAACTTGAGACAAGTTCGCTAGAAATCACAAAATGAAAAGAACAAATAAACAAACTTATTAAGTTAGCTTAGGAGTAAAAGGAAACAAGTGAACTTATTAAGTTCGCCTGTAACAGATGAGCACAAGAACAAGTTCACATGCGCGAACAAAAAAAGGGAAATCGGTAAAGAAATCATCATAACTCGAAATCAGAAAGGAATATGAAGAAATCCAACCGTAGGAATGATTAGAATTATAAAAGAAATGTTTTGAACGGATCAAAACATCAAACGAACCCCAATCGACACGAATAGCGAAAAAACGAATGAAAAAACGAAGAACGGGTGCGTAATAAAGACAGATTAGAGAAGAGAATCACATAATTGAGCATGTATGCTCTGATACCATGTTATGATATCGAGAATGAACGCTAAAACAAGCGTAAATGATAAACGAGAGAATGGAATGAGAGAGAGAGAAAGTGATTGGGGGTAAAAAAATGACTTTAATTGATAACTCAATAATGATTACAAAGAGATTATTATACAAGGAAAGAAAACTAACAAAACTAACTTCTAACCAGGCGAACATAACAAGTTTGCCCTCTTAAGTTCGCTAACAACCACACAAACTTCGATAATCGATATATCATTCATCTTAGCTATAAAACACAAACCTAGTAATAATTATATCTATAACACAGACACATATATAATTATTTGTGTCTAAAATTAGTGAAAAGTCTCATTTTCACTATTTTTTTTTCAACAGTTATAGCGACAAGAAAACTATTAACAGGAACTCCTTGAGCAGTAACTTAGTTATTGATGACGATTGCCCGTTATTGTCGATCACCCAAGTTATTATTAATGATCAGTTACCATCGATCTCAATATAACCTAAACCCCGCCAAGAGCTCTTCCCCTTGGATCCCAACCATCGCGCTGCCTCAGACCCTGCCAAGGGGGCAATGCATCCTTGGGGCCCCCTGGTCACTAGGGGGCTTCACCCCTCGAACCCCAGGGTTCAAATGTGCCAGAAATGAGAATAATCTTATAAGATGTTATTGGAATTATCTCGTAAGTGATGAAGGTTCAAGTCCTATTATTGATAAGGTGGTATAATTTAGGACTAGATTAGTAGAAGTCTCTTAAAAAAAATTATCTAAACTTGAAAAACACAATAACCAGTCATTTAAAAGCATTTAAAGAATGGTTATAAACCAAACCAAACCAAACGTACCCAGTATAATCCCACACATAGCTAACGCTATTAGTAGGGTCTGGGGAGGGTGTGATGAGGGCAAACCTTACCCCTATCCCAAGGGATAGAGAGGCTGCTCCCGTTTAGACCCCCGGCTCCATGGGAAAGAAAAAGATAAAAATATAAATAAAATTAATGAGTAATAAAGTAAAATAAATCTAACAGTAATCTAACAATTAACAGTGTATGACTAGAGTATATTAGTCACAAGAAACACAACACACCTACAAGGAACAAGACATACGCAAAATCTTTGCTAAACAACTCTACTCTCCCACACAACGGGTCACTCATCCTAAAACCCTAATACGACGTCTCCATGAAATCCTATCATTGATCATGTCCTCTGAGAGGTGTAAATCTAGCAAATCAAGCCTAATCCTCTCATCCCACGTTAATTTCGGTCTCCCCCTGCTCCTTTTCCCCTCTACAACGAGAGTTTCCACCGTTCTCACTGGATCTGTGCTCTTTCTCCTCTTGACATGTCCAAACCATCTCAATATTCCTTCTCTTATCTTATCTGAGATACATGTGACTCCCAATCTCTTCCGAACAACTTCATTTCTTATTCGGTCCTTTCTTGTGTGTCCACACATCCACCTCAACATCCTCATCTCAGCTACATCCATTTTTCGAGCTTGTGTCTTCTTGATGGCCCAACACTCGGTTCCATATAGCATCGCTGGGCGAACTGCTACCCTATAAAATTTACCCTTTAACCCTATTGGGAACCTCTTGTCGCACAAAACACCTGAGGCCGCTCTCCATTTACACCAACCAGCCTGCACCCGATGGACTACATCATTGTCGATGTCCCCATTACTCTGGATGACAGATCCTAGATACTTGAACTTCAGTGTCTTAGGGACAACCCCACCTTCAATAGAAATCTGGGTCTCCTCGTCGACGTTTGCACCACTAAAGTTGCAGTGAAGGTACTCGGTTTTAGATCGGCTTATCTTCAAACCTTTGTGCTCTAAGACTGTTCTCCATTCCTCTAGTATGTTGTTCAATGTCTCTTTACTTTCTGCAATCAACACGATATCATCAGCAAAAAGCATGCACCATGGAATTGCATCTTGAATCGACTTTGACAACTCATCCAAAACTACTGCAAAGAGAAAGGGGCTTAGTGCCGACCCCTGATGAACTCCCACTTCCACCGGAAAAAAGTCTGTATCCCCCACGGGCGCTCGGACGCATGTCTTAGCCTCATGATACATATCCCTAATTGCCTCAATATATTTACTAGGGATCCCTCTTCCCTCTAGACTTTCCCAGATCAATCTTCTAGGCACACTATCGTACGCCTTTTCAAGATCGATGAACACCATATGTAAATCATGTTTCTTCTCTCTGAACTTTTCCATTAATCTTCTTAAAATGTGTATCGCCTCCGTAGTGGACCGGTCTGGCATGAACCCAAATTGGTTTGCTGTAACCTGGGTTTGTCGTCTAATCCTTGTATCTATAACTCTTTCCCATAATTTCATTGTATGACATAGGAGCTTAATCCCCCTGTAGTTAGCACAACATTGAGCATCTCCTTTGTTTTATATAGGGGTACTAAGACACTACGCCTCCACTGATCTGGCATCTTCCCGGTTTTGAAGATATTGTTGAACAGTCTTGTCAACCACTGAACGCCTTCCTCTCCCATACACTTCCACGCTTCAATGGGTATGTTGTCTGGACCGACTGCCTTAGCTCTTCCCATCTTCTTAAGAGCACTCCTCACTTCTTCTTGTGTGATATTTCGACAATAACAATTATTTCGTTGACTGGATTGAGTAGTGGGATTCTCCGTTATGGCTAGACTTGGCCTACAACTGTTGAAAAGGGTGTAGAAATAGTTTTGCCATCTCAGCTTGATGTCTCGTCCCTTTACCAAAACTCTTCCATCATCTTCCTTGATAAACTTCACGACCCCAAGATCTTGTCTCCTCCGCTCCCTATTTTTGGCAATCTTAAACATATGATGCTCCCCTTCCTTGGTGTCTAGTTTTCTATACATCGTTTCATAGGCAAAATTCTTTGCCTCACTCACTGCCTTTTTAGCTTCCCTCTTTGCCTGTCTATAGTTCTCCCGTAGTGTCATTATCTCCTCTCCATTACTGCACTGCAACATCTCTTTAAAGCGTTGTTGCTTGTCCTTTATCTTGCTCCGCACCTCCTCATTCCACCACCAAGACTCCTGATGTCCTCTTGTTGCTCCCAATGTGACTCCGAGGGTTTCCTTTGCTGCCTGCGTAACAGTGGTTGCCAAAGCTACCCACATCTGGTTTGTGTCGCCATCCTTAGTATTTGTGTTCATCGCCATGACTTTATCTTTAAACAAATTGATGTTTTCATCCTTCAAATTCCCCTATCTGATCCTTGGTTTATTTTTTCTTCTCCTCTCCGCCACCCTTTTTCTCAAGGTAAAATTGGCCACCAACAGACGATGTTGGGTCGATACTGACTCTCCTGGAATTACCTTGCAATCCTTCCACCAATTGCGATCCCCTTGTCTCATCAGGAAATAGTCGATCTGCGTGTTGCGCCCCCCGCTACTAAAAGTAATCAAATGTGATTCTCTCTTTATAAAGAACGTGTTTATAATACCAAGAGCATGCGCAAACGCAAAGTCAAGAAGCTCCCTACCATTATCGTTTCTAACACCATAACCAAAACCTCCATGAACCATCAGAAAACCATCACTCTCCTTACCAACGTGACCATTAAAATCACCTTCTAAGCATATTTTCTCCTGTCTAGGTAATGACCTCATTACTCCGTCTAAACTACCCCAAAAATCCCTCATTTCTTGGTCTCCTAGACCTACATGTGGTGCATAAGCGCTAACAATTGCCACAACTTCCTCACCAAGTACTACTCTCAACACCATGATCCTATCATTATATCTTTTCACTTCCACCACATTACCGTGCAGTTCTTTAGCAACTAGAAAACCCACCCCATTTTTTGTTCCATCGCAACCAGAATGCAACAGTTTGTTGCCATTACACTCACCCCCCCTTTGACCCTTCCACCTAGTCTCCTGAAGGCAAGCTACCTGAATCCTATGTTTTCTAAGCACGTCTACTAACTCTAACAACTTACTAGTTAGGCTTCCTACATTCCAAGATGCCAAACGTAACCTATACCCCTTATGGTTAGCACTAGATGCACCCCTCTCCCCTGAACATGATCTCAAGGAGACATTATTCCACCTACCGTCTATGTTTGAAATAATACACAAGATGTATGTATTTTTATTTTAACCACAGTTAAGCAAATAGAATATTTATTTTTATTTTAACCACAGTTAAGCAAATAGAATAGACAAATTGCTCATTAATCAAACAGATGCAACACGTATATGCAACAGTCAAAACAAAAAGCAGGGTATGTCTCTTCCTGTAAATCAAGAACAATTGCTGGTCCTCCTAACCCAGACCAAGAATGCCTAAGCATGCAATTCGTGTAACAAGAAGGTAAAACGGACAGAAATAAAGGAGTTGGAACAACTAACCCAATTGCGCCCAAGTTAGGGTACTCCTTCCTATTCCACCTTGGTACCACCGTCAGTAGAACTAGGGTTTTAGACCGCAGGTCTCCTCCTAGTCTTGAATCGGACTCGCAGCGGTGGCGATAATCGCGGTGCGGCGGGGCTGATTTCAGACGACGGTGCAGCGGTGAGGATGATTTAGTTGATCTTTACTCCTTAAAATGGTTAGGATATGCTTCTTCTTTACTTCAATGAACCCAAAAGTGAAAACCCCCAAAATAAGAATCTAGGGTTCGTCACTTACACCACAGATTTATCACAAATCTCTGCACTTCTTTGAAAATAAACACCAAACTGACGAAAGATCTCAATGATCAAACCCCAACTAAACAAATCAGTAATATCAACAATTCCTGGCTTAATACGTCTGACCGCTTTACGATAATCAAGAATTTTGTAAAGAAGGCCAGGGGAAGAGGGTTTGGTGGGTGTTTACCGAATGGTGAAATATCTGGAGAGTATGAGTGGTAGTGGCGATGCGATTTAGAAGAGGATCCGGTGGTGACGGTGGTGGTACGGTGAGACGTTACAACAGTGAGGATATGCGATTGAGAAGAGGATCTTTGAAAACACTTAATAATCAAAAACACCAAAAAACCTAAATTACCGATCTAAAACAACGCTTACAAACAACTGTTTCACCTGGTTTCTTGTGACCTATATGCCCTCAGATGATAACTCTAGCAAAAAAAATCACCATAACATCGAATCGGCGACTCCATACCCACTGTTTGATTCAAATAGAAATCCCAAATCCGGTCGCTTCCGAGAACAATCGGCACCTTAACCCCTAGATCCGATCGCTTCCGATAATAATGATGGTTGCCTTCCAGATTCGTATGTTGTGGTAGAGGCTTCGACCTTGTCGGCTTGAGGAAATTAGGGTTTGAGAGAGGAAAAAATGTTTAACAACTGTATAAATACAAAAGAATGGTTATAAAAGCTAAGAATATTTGCCCCTGCTCCAATGGAATCCTAGACACAATTCAATTTGGATTTTCAAAGTCAAACACGGCGGCATCACCAATTAACCACCCCCAACTCCTACCGGTATTTGGGTTGGGTGCATTCGCTTTTCAACCATCCTCCCCGGAATCAACAATTCCATCCGATCCCCCACCCTTTCATGGATCAATCATCTCTCGCTTCTTCAACAACAATTCGCTTTATTTCCTTCAATTTTCATCATCGCCCTTGTATTTTCTTCTAACGATTTCATGGACGAGCTATGGGTAAACAACGTGAGTCATATTCTCAATTGGTTAGGGTTTTGTTTGATTGAGTAATTCATTACCTAATTTTGAATTTGTGCGGTATTTTAGTTTGCCCTAATTTGATAAAATTTTGACCTAATTTGATTGGAATTTGAGATGGTAGGTGTTTGGTGTTGTGTGTGTTTTCAGGGCGTGTTCAGAGGAAGAATGCTGCAATGCTTGATAATGATGACACAGATAGTGTTAGTTCATCATCAACTAGCAGGTCAGATCTAATGGTGGGGACTGGTGGGGAGGATGTGCAGACTGATAAAGAGAGTGTGCTTGATCAATCTTTAGATGCTTTATTTGAGAAAAGGTGTTTCTTTGCAACCAAATTGTTTGTTAAAATGTCAAAAAGAATATTATTATGATTGTTTTATTAGGAATTGTGAAATAATATTGAGTGATTCGAACGATTATACTTGTGATTTTGGACCGGCATGGTTTAGTGTTTCTTTTTGCATTTTATTGTGAATGATGGTTTGCGTTTCGAATTTGGTCTAGTTTAAATTGATGTACTTTTTTTTTTGTTGTGTTTAAAGGGGGTCAACTAGGGAGAAGGCTTTGGTGGCAATGATAGAGGGTTTTAGTAGCAACTTGCCCCACGAATTTGTCAAAAAGAAGTAAGAACATTTGTGCATTTATGTTTTCTTCATAAGGTTTTTATGTTTATGTATGAATGGTTTGAACATTTGTGAATGTTTCTTCAAAAGAACGAATATCTAGGTTGTTTTTTTGTTTTGTTTTTTGAACAACAATTTCTAGATTTTTTAGGATGAATACACCACAACCTGCACCATACATGATTTGAACCCCTAACCTTTTGGTTGTGGGGTACACCTCTTTACCACCAAGATGTCCCCTTGGTGTATATTGTTCAATAATCTTATCTCAGAGATGTTACTATGAACAAAAACAAGAGTGTTGGAAGTGCTAAATTGATTTGTTTATTTATTTTTATTTTTTTTGCTTTTCTTGTTAGATTTGCAACAATGCTGCATCAGTGTCTGAATTCTATCAAGAAGGGTTCTGCAAAAGAGGTAGCTTTAGCATCACATGCCATAGGTACATATTAATGCTTCTTTTTTATAAATATTGATTTAATTATTTTAATCGAGTGTTATACAACATGGTTTATTTATTCTACTTTTATGTTAACAGGATTACTGGCTCTAACTGCTGGCTCTGGTAAGAAAGCTCAAGAAATATTAGAAGAAGCAATTTCTCCCATTTCAGAGGCTCTCAAATCTCGTTCTGATTCATCAAAGATAGCATCGGTAGATATTTAATTATGCATATAACCTCGCCTCTTTTATGCTTTTTGTCTGTTTAATCATATTAATTTGATGTTTTATTTATTTTATTTTGTGGGTCACATTTACTCTAGTTGCTAGATTGCTTGGCTGTGATCACTTTTGTTGGTGGAAATGAAGCAGAAGAAACCGATAAGTGCATGCAAATAATGTGGCAAGTTGTCCACCCTAAATTGGGTCCCAATGTATGCATGCATCTCTTTGTATGCTCATTAAACTATTGTTTGTTGACTTCATTATGGTATTCTAAAACCATGCAAATTTCAGGTTGTTGCCACTAAACCATCACCGTCAGTAATAACCGCCATGGTATCTGCTTGGTCATTTCTTCTCACAACAATGGATGGCTCGACACTTGATCCTAAAAGTTGGCAAGGGTAAACAGATTTTGGCCCGTTTGAAATGAAACACAACCCAAGTCGACCCATTTAAGTTGATCGGTCAAAGTTGCAAATTATAACAGAGAACCGTGAACTAACATTTATATAATTACACAGGTCAATTTCTTATTTTTCAACCCTTTTGGAGAAAGATGACAGATCTGTTCGTATTGTTGCTGGTGAAGCACTCGCGCTTATTTTTGAAATTGGGAATCTTGAAAAATTCTCCGTCCAAGATGTTACACATATTCTAGGTCTGAAAGCTAAAATCTTGAATCAAGTTAGGAATCTTTCTGTTGAAGCAGGTGGGAAGGGTTCTGCAAAAAAGGATCTTAACAACCAGCGGAACACATTCCGGGACATTCTAGAATTTCTTGAGGTATTTTTGTAGCAATAATATCTGAAAAAACGTTGTATTCGTGTAGAATGGTTTTGTTAACAGTTTTTTTTCAATAAATAGGATGGTTACAGTCCAGAAACGTCTGTGAAGATTGGTGGAGAGTCCCTTACTACTACAACATGGTGCCAGTTGGTACATGTTTGTATAATTTTGCTTGTTGTTAGCAATATGGGCAGGCTGGGTCAGGTCAAACGGGTCAGGCTGACCCACACTTTTTTGTCCAAACCAATATTATTACAACAATCATCTATTCTTTTACTAAAATGATTTGGGAGGTTATATTTATTTAGACTAGACTTTGGGCCACTTTCAACTTGTTCCTCTTTTAACTATATTTTTGACCCGTTTGTGATGAAATTACAAGCCGAATCGACCCGTTTATAATTAGCTACCTATGTCTCTCATGTTATGGAATTTCGGTTTATTGACAGCTTAACTTTTTAAAGCGCTTTCTCCGAGGAGGATTCATCAAGCACATGCAGGTTTGATACTTTTAGTTTAAAAGTATGTTATTTATTATATCTAAATGAAGAATAACACACCATAGAAACATTTCGTGGTGGCAAGTAATGTTTCATTACTTAATTTGTTTCATTGTGAAGCTCACAATATACAAAAATTGAAACTAATTATGATGGCAGTCAGAGAATTTTTATGTTTTTTTTCTCCAGTTATTGATAATAATGAATGATTCTATCTAAACAGGAAAATGAATTTCTTCATGAGGTGTTTGACTTCACACCAAAGAAAAACCTTCTCTCGGGCGGGGATCACGTATCTGGCACTGAGAAGGTTTGTTGATACTAAATTAAAACCTTATTTTATGAATATTTGTTTATATAAATTATTACATGATCTAATAGAAGCATTTGGATGTTGTTTAGTCCAGAATACTTTTCAATAATGGCAAAATATGAAAATCTTGTGTTGCAAAAGCATATTCCTTTCTGGGATATTTAATTTAAAAATAAACACAATATTTTATATTTGTCTTTTCTCAATCAGAAGTTGATTCTTTTCCCATCTGTAATGGTTGCAAACTATTGATAACATTGTTTTGGACCTTTGGTCCATAAAATTTAGCCATCTTGTTATTATTGGGAAGATATTCGACTAATAATCAAAAACACTTTGGTGTTAACATGAAACTTCTTGGTTTTTGAATTATTTCGTTCTTAAAAAAAAAACCTTTTTCTCCCGGTACAGAGGATGTACAAGTCTCCAAATTCGGCTCTTAACAAAGCGAGGACACAGTATCTGAATAAGCAGCGAATGTTGTCACAGGCAAGTCTTTCCCAGTTTATATTAAGAATTAATCTTGTACCATTCAGATTCAGATTTAAAATAGATATAATTTTGATATCTGACATGTTATCTAAGTGACATTTGAAAGTGTTTATGATTCGGTTTTTTTTTTAATTAAAATTGTTTTATTTTAGTGTTGGATGATCATTTTTGTGAATATGAAACTAGTTTCATTTTATCCTTGATGGTATTTTCTTAAGCAGGATAAGAATGCGGGTCATTATGCTTCGCGGTTTGATGATTAGCGAGAAGCTGCAGCATCTGGATCCTTATTTTATCCAAAGATTATTTATGAAGCAAAGGTTATAGTTTTATTTGTGATACACTGATCCACAAACAATATAATGATAAAGGAGTTTTTTATGCAAAATTCAAGGCTTTACTTGTATTAAAATTGTTGAGGGCAACTTGTGGTATCAAGTATATTGATAGAATTGTAAATGGATTGGATGTCTGTAAACAGACTTCAATAACAGCACTAAGCTTTGGTTATTTTACTTGTTTGACCTTTCAAAATTGAGTTGTTCATATTTTATTTTTATTGTCATTTTTATTATCATATTATAAATAAAGGCCCAATATTTATGAACTCCACCATCTTTTATTTCATCCGTTCCAAAATCAAAGGCTAAAAATTTATTACCTATAAAAAAAAGACCACTTTCACTAACCACAAGAAGATAAAACATGAATCCATTGATATGGTATGATATATGGGTTTAACATTAACCGCCCATTGTAACCAAAATAAAACAACCACCTGTGTAACCAGTATGCACATTATCAGCAACATCATACAGTGCAAGCATAAAGAACTATTAATAATACTGTTTCAAAAATGCACTCAAATCCCGCCAAGCCCGGAAAAGTGTTTTTTCATAGCTTGGTCTTTTCGGTAGTTATTACTTCTGCCACCGCCTCTCCTCCCTCCTCTCCCTCTACCCCGTTCACCAACAGACCCGTTACTATCCTCTCCTTCATTTGACTCGGTCACATTTTGTTCTTTTCCAATATTACCCCTACCCCATCCTCTCCCTTTCCCACGCCCACCTCGCTCATCATCCTGCCCCTTGTTTGATTTCACAGGGGCATTAACGTCTTTTTTGTCAATGTTTTGTTCACCAGAATATTTTCTTTCATTTACTTCCATCACCTTCTGTGCTGCACCTAACGGGAAATTACCTCCACGCCCCAGCCCGTGAATCAATTCTTTCTGTGCTTGATTAACTATCGATGCTTCGTTGTAATTTGCAGCTGCAACTGAACCCGACACTTTATAACTGTAATTCTTACCATCTTTCACATAAAATTGAGGTTTTTGTCTCGACCCCCATCTAGAAGCTTCCGAAGCTGAAACCTCACTAGAACTTACCTTTTCACTCAAATCATCAAGTCCCGAATCACCGACACTTAAACCAAGATCATCAAATGAATCATCATATTCATCTTCATATTCCAGAACTGATTTAAGAGCAAAAGATTTAGAATTTTCATCTTTAGAGTTGAGAATTTCAGAATCGGGCATGTTTGTTGCAGATTTCCTTACAAATCTTCCAACTGATGAAGATGACGTGGAAGATGGACCCTCGATTTGTGGTTTTCGTGTTGTATGTTCACGCTCGTGTTCAAGGTCAAGTTCAACTAACTTCCCTTTTCCTTTATCTTTTTTGCCCACCGGAGGAGCGGCGGTCACCGCTAGAGAAGTATCAAGAGATAGAAGCTCATTATCAAGTGTTCCTTCTAGAATCCTCTGAATGACTTCCTCAGAATTATGATCATATACTTCAAGACAAGCAGAAATGAAGCCTTTACCATAATCAGGAAATAAGTCTTTCACTTGACTGATTTTTGATTCAATTATCGCGTTATCTTCATCCATTTCCACCACTTTATTTGATGGTAAATGTAATATACTCGCACTATTAGAAACTGATATGATTCCCGAAAGAAACCGCAATTGTTCATTATCCATTGAGATCCACCCTCGGTTACCTAACGACTCGAGTTTACTCATTAATTGGTAGCTGTTTTCAACACTTTGAAGCAATGACATCGCGTTCCGACCATCATGAACAGTTGAACATTCTTCACTGATTTCCCGAAATGTCTGAACCAGAATGTCTGAACGGATAGCCGGGTCTTCTACTTGTGCTGGGAGTATCTTTGAGGCGGATGGAAAATAAACGCCCTCTTTGAAAACTTCTTCACTTAAGTAACTGAAATTCAGTAATTTCCAACTAAATTTAACTATTCTGGATGCTAACATCTTCAGACTGATGACAACTTCGGCTAATTTATCTTTTTGTGATGTAAATATTATTCGGAATCCTTGCTGCAAAGCGGGTAACAAGGAATCATGCAGTCTTGCAAGGATTTTAACCAATTCATCGCTTCCATAACTGCAACAAATTTAAAAAAAAAAAAAACTAAATTCGGTTGTGTACAATTCTTGGCTAAAAGTGTGTACGGTGTACCTTGTTTCAACAGGGCAAGAAAAGAAGACCGCTGCATGATTGTAGGCAGTAACAAAAGCTTCCAATGATACAACCGCATCATTTATAAAATCCATTACCTAAATAGAAAGTAATATACACAAATAAAGAAAATTTAAATATACGATAGTTGATAGCAGTAGTTATAAGTTAATTACAGTTGAAGACAGTTAAGTCACCTCCAGATAGTCTGTGTGAAGTCGAGTGGAACTATTGCCTTGGGCTTCATGAGATGAAAATAGAACCTACACTTCACCCAACAGATGAAACTTTAAGCTATTTAATAATTAATAATTTAATATGCAGAATTGATGAAATATAAACATGTTTATCAAGAAAATAAATACCTCTAAAGATGTGGTGCAGCGCTCATACATGGTATGAACTATGTTAAGAAAATGAGAAATTGCAGCAGTAAAACTGTCGTGGATCAAAGGCTGGGCCTTTATCGCGTTAGTGACCTGAGAGAGAGAATAAATACGTATAAGATTATTTAATGTTGCATAGCTGATTAACAATAAATAAGTGGATCAAAAGCAACAGCAATATGAGTTTTCATTAAATGCATGGACAAAATATTTATCGAGATTAAGAAGGATGGTAAATCATCTTCAAAATAAATAAAAACATAACGGCCCACAAAGCCACACCAATCATGTATGAGTCGAATACACCTTATAATTGATCAAAACATCGATCTGTTTAGTCTACCAAGAACATTTCATGACATCTTGTTTGTAACCACTTACAATTAATCGGGTCAACTCTTCATTCTCGTGACCATATATGGCACATATATCTAGCAACTTAGGCAAGTCGAGCAACTTTTTTTCCTGCAAAATGACTAGTAAACAAGGATGTGATAAGTTAGTAACTAGGGGTGCTCTATTCGAATTGGACTAAAAAAAATCTGAAATTCGAATAGCATAGAACTCCAAATTCGAATTCGATTTTCGGATTTTCGAATCAAATTCAAATTTGTGATTTTCGATCATTTAATGTTTTATTAGTTTCATAGGCTTGTTTTTTGATGGAAAGAAATTCAAGTTTGCACACGTTCTGAAAATGAGAAGTGAAGAGGCTATTATAAGGCTTAATATATTTTTTGTATAAATCGAATCGAATCAAATTAACCACAATTTGAATTGGTTTTTTTTCAAATTGATTCGAATTCAACTTCAAAACTTCAAAACTCGAATAACTTGAATACTTGATTCAGTTAACTCGAGGAACCCAAAATTCGATTGGATGAAAACCCCAATATTAAAGGTAAATAACTTCATAGCTTTCATAATCAAATGTGACATAACTTGAAAATGCTGGCAAACATTTCCACACTAGTTCCCTAGCATATTTTGACTTTTGTGCGTTACATTTATAACCTCATATGTAGACTGATAAGATTAATCCAAGTGTGCTCGTGAAAGATAAACCTAAAGTGTTCTACGTTTATTCTAGAAGGGGGCAAGGTGGAAATTATAAAAGTGGCTGAAGTTTGATAGAGAAGGGGGGTAGTCTATATAGTGGGGAATAAATCATTAGTGAGTCAGTTTTTGGAATTTGTTAGTTGTTATTGGCTCCTGCATCATGCAGAGAGAGAGGGTGTGACCCTGGTTGTTCGTATTGCTGATGTCATTTCTTTATCCATGTAATTTCGTTTCCGTTCAATAAGAAATACCTATTTCTCCTTATTCAGTTCACATTATTATCATTGGTCTGACATGCCTGTGACCTGCCGTTTTTGTTCTGTTTAATCATGAAAACACGAGCTCAGAATTCTCGATTGGATGCCCAGGAACTACAGATCAAACAACTCCAAGTTGATGTCGCTGAAATTAAATCCTCATTGACGGCGATGGACGCGGACCGGCTGGAGTCCGACGAATTTCGTAAGGTTGTTTTGTCTTGGAAGAAACAACAGGAGAAGAAACCATCGGATGGGACGTCGGGCTCGGACCCTCCCTCTGGGGTTTTCTCCTATGTAGTTAATGCGGAAAAATATCGGTTATCGGTCAAGGACCGATATCTGAGATATCGGTTCTCGCGGTGAGATATCGGTGAGATATCGGTAATTTTTATACCATGCATAAACTTATATATATATATATATACATATATATATATATTATATATATATAATATTAATAATCAAATCAAAAGTCAAAAACATAAGTGTGAATGAATGTCTAAGTGGTAGAAGCTTGTCCCACATCGGTTTGGGAACAAAATGAGGTGTTGTTTATAAGGTAAAGCCTTCACTACTCATTTGAAGCTTCATGATGTGTTTTACCACTAGTCCTACCCTCGCGCAGGGGGGGGGGTGCGAAAGATTGGGTTTCGACTAGAACTCGTGCATACCCGCACGAATGCAGCTCCGAAAACCCGAGCCTGCGTGAGGCCATTTTTTGCTCCTCGCAGTTTTGAGGCGTTTTGGTCACACTTTAAGCGTCGCCTCATGGCGCTTTTTTAAACCGAGAGGAGCCTAAGGATACATTGGAGGGTTATGTAGTTTCCAACGGTGGGGCTAAAACATTGAAGTTTGAAGGTGCTTTACAAGGAATTCCAGTTTGTATGTTGGTGGATAGTGGGGCGACCCACAATTTTGTGTCTTGTCGATTGGTCACTGCTTTGGGTTTTCCTTCGTGCTCTTTTGGGGGAATCCGTATAAAATTGGGGGATGGGCATTATGTGCTTGTGACAGAACGTTGCCTCAATCTTCCGGTGCATGTCGGTCCTTGCACGTTTATGTTACACGCCTTGGTATTTGATACGGGTAGTCTTGATATGATTTTGGGCATGGAGTGGTTACAATCCTTGGGTGAGGTGGTGCACGATTGGCAACACTCTTGGATGAAGTTTGTTTACCAGGGTACTACAGTTCAACTACATGGATTACCCAAAAGTCACTCTTCCCCTGCAGCTCTTCAACAATGGTCGTGGGAATACAAACCTGGTATTCCGGAATATCCAGGGTACACAGTCAAGCAGGGCGTTTTATACTATCGTACTCGGCTTGTCATCTCTCGCCATTCAAAGTTTATTCCGGAAATAATTCATGAATTTCACACGGCTGCCAAAAAAAGCAATTAATGGTCCAAGTGAATCTGTTCTACCCCTGGAGTTGTTGCTGATAACGATGACCCTCTCACACCAGTGGATGTGTTGGCTACTCGGTTGTTACAGGATGGCCAAGAACCGATGGAACAATGGTTGGTTCATTGGCAAGGGCAGTTGGCTGAAGAAGCTACATGGGAAGACGCTCTATGGATAAAAGGCCAATTTCCTAATTCAAGTCTTGAGGTCAAGACTTATTTGGAAGGGGGAAGTAATGATAAGATTAATCTAAGTGTGCTCGTGAAAGATAAACCTAAAGTGTTCTACGTTTATTCTAGAAGGGGGCAAGGTGGAAATTGTAAAAGTGGCTGAAGTTTGTTAGAGAAGGGGGGTAGTCTATATAGTGGGGAATAAATCATTAGTGAGTCAGTTTTTGGAATTTGTTAGTTGTTATTGGCTCCTGCATCATGCAGAGAGAGAGGGTGTGACCCTGTATGTTCGTATTGCTGATGTCATTTCTTTATCCATGTAATTTAGTTTCCGTTCAATAAGAAATACTATCGTTTGCCTCCTATTTCTCCTTATTCGGTTCACATTCTTATCATAGACTATCATGCATGGTTTTAAAAAACGGTCGAGGTGGTAGAAAAACGAATATGCGGCGACGCCTCATAGTGTATTTTTGTATGTACGCCTCTAAGGGCTGAGGCGAGGCATTATAAGTGAAGCGGTAGAAATGGAAAAAAATTGACTTTTGGCTAGACTTTTGACCCATTTGAGCTGTGTACAGCTCAAATGGGTCAAAAGTCCATTATTCGCACCTGGTTATCTATAATTTGACCTAATTTCTCATTCTTCTCCTTAATTTGACCTAATTTCTCATTGTTCTCCTTAATTTGACCTAATTTCTCATTCTTCTCCCATACACCGCACCTGGGAAAGGCATTGGAAGGGGCTGATGTAGTCAACAAACAAGATACAAACATTGTTTGATGTTTAGTATTTTATTTTTTGTAAGATATATAATTGTTATATTATTTTATAATTCCGCCTCGGTTCGCCTCGAGGCTTACGCCTCGGTTCGCGAAGGGAAAACGCCTTGAGGCGCAATTCCGTTCTTTTAAACCTTGCTATCATGTATCGCTTCAAAATCCATAAATTTTTTTTTATAACTTTAATACTTTGGTAATGTTGTTCCAACGGCAAGCCAAATATTTATGAGCAAACCAAACTAGTAAACAGGTAAACACACCTGCATGATCTTTCGCACTTAGACTGTCAGAGGCCTTGGCACCAGGATCCCGATTTGAAGACCTTCATAGTAAACATCAAGCAACCATGAAGTAAACAATGTTATCAAAGGTCCAAGACTATGGTTTAGCTTAAAAAACATAAAAAGAAATTAAACATACATTCGATAGAGAACCATAAATACACGTCGATTTAGCTCATGCTCACCAACAATCACCCCTGCAACTATTCCCTTGGATCCACGATAAGGAAAGTCATACCATCTACTTCTAAACTTCAAGAAACTTTCAAGAAACGCATGAAGTGAAGCATCACTAGCCACTTAAACCAAAAACAAAAATAAAAACACTCAAACACCAAGAAAGTGATTACCCTAGGTGATCATGTGTTTGCACAAAGCATGATAGACTAGAGCAAAACATTGTTAGAACCATAGTAGTCAAATGCGCAAAGGGCGCTCGTCTAGGCGCCCAGGCAAGGCGCAGCCATAGCGCCTTGCGTCCATCAAGACGCTCAGGAAAGGATTCCAGCCAAAACTGGTCTGAAACATCTAAAAATAGTATTGAATATCTAAAAAATGGCCTGGAACATGTCTAAAATCTCCTAAAAATGGTTTGTTTATACTGTGCGTCTTGCTTAAAAATCCCTCGCTTTTTAACCACCTCGCCCCTAGGCGACACACTCACCTTTGCGACTTGAGCCTTTGGCTACTATGGTTAGAACATCATCTCCTATTATCATTCGGCCATTATTGCATTTCGATGATGCGATCCACTTAAACATCAAGCTTATTTAGCAAAAAGAATGCAACAAAAGGCAAGCCAATTACATTAGCAACTATATAACAACTAGATATAACAACTAGATCAAATAACCAATCTAGTGCACAATTACTAAACTATCATGTATTCTAAAGATCAACCAATGCAATGAACCAAATATAAGAACTTAAAACAACAATTAATATTATTTAAAACATTCAATGAAATCAAGGGTTTGGAAAAACCTTCTCTCCAAAAATCTTTAGGATTTAGCTTCAACAACCGAGAACACTCTCTATTCAACAAGTCAACAACTTTCTGAGATTCAACAGGATCCAAACCGCCGTCTTCAGCTCCTAGACCCGCCGCAACCGCCTCGTCCTGTGGCAAATAATTTACAAAATTGCCACCGGAACTGCTACTAATACCAGACGAAGACGATTGTTGCTTTCGAAGAGAATCTGAGAGGGTTTGGGATTTAGGTACGAATCTCTGTTGTTGGGTTCTGTTAGGCAAGCCCTTGCTAGAGTATCGTTGGTGGTTCGACATTAAGAAGGTGTTTGTGTGATTTTGTTAGGGTTTTAGGGGATGAAGAAGAAGAAGATGATGATTCCGGAAGAAGCGTAGATGTAAAATTTGGGTTGCCAATCTCGATTTCGACGGCGTGTGAATATCGAAGAAATGGGAGAAAAGAAAAGGGAACGATTTACAATTTACAAAACACTACTTTAATTTTTAATTTTAGACAACATTGCGTTTTTTATCAAATTAGATTTTAATAATTCAAACTATAATCCGTTGGTCGATAATAAAAAATTTTTTTGAACGGCGAACATTGAATGTTGTGACATCGCACCCCCCGTCACATGGGAGAGTCTCGTCCAACTCCGACCAATATGTTGTCTTAACCGGGCCCACTTGACGTCAGAGTTGGAGAGCATCCAAGGAAAAATCCCACCCAATACGGCCCCTTCCGGGCTTGAGGGAGAGCCGAGGCTCGAACCCTGGATCGGCGTGGGTAAAACTCTGATGCATCAACCTAAGAAATAGGCCTCATTTGCATGTCTCATAAATTAACGGTAATAATTCATTCTAATAATTTGGCTGGTGATAGTCTCAACTTTCACTTATGTTATTAAGGGCAGTCTTAGTAGCATCATAATAATAAATTTACACTCAATTACTCTTGATTTCGTTCAAAATGATGATTTTGAATTAAATGAATGATCGTACAAGCGAAATCGAGTGGGAATCGAATGTAAATATATGATGATTATGCTACTAATACTGTCTTGACAACAAAAGTGAAAGTTAGGACTGTAATCAGCCAAACTGTTGGTATGGATTATTATCCGTCAATGAGTCATAGTTTGTATTATTAAAATCCAATTTACCGGTAATTGTAAATAAATTATTTACTTTACTAACAATCTATCTTAACTAATAATAGTCTATGTATCCTATATATAGAGAGTTTAAAGAAGATTAGTATCATAGTATGCAAATGGATTCATACAAAGAGTTTAAAGAAGATTTAGCCATGAAAATACTTGAGGGGTTTCGTTACTTTAACCAAAGGAAATAAAGTATATACGTACACAAATTTGGGTCACTAAAGTATTAGTGTGTAAAAAATTTGACTTTTTAAATCACCAAAACATTCATTTATAGAGAATATCATCCGTTTCTTCTTTAGGAGATTGCAAGTAATGTGGAATTTCAAGGGTCATTAGCATGTTTGTCTACCAAAGCCAATGAATGATAGGCGTTTTCGTCTTACCATATTAATTGATACGTGAATCTGAGTCTTTTACATTCGTGTATTCTTCTTCCTATATTAAATGATAAGTGTATAAGGTTTGCATATATGTATTTATTCTCGCGTAACTCATGGTTTATGTATTACTAGTGGGTTGGCCCGCGCAAAACAACGGGTGTCACCGGTGCTCGTTTTGAGAGCGCAATATAACTCGACATGCCTTAAATTCTGATAACATTAATATTATTATTATTATTAGAGTTTTTTTACATATTTTCCCCTCTTAACTTTCTTAATAACATATATACCCAACCATAAAAATCAATTACATATTTACCCAATCCTTACACAATTACCTATTTACCCTTTTATGTTTTATAACCTAATAAGGACATACGTAAGAATCCAAATCGTCGACGCAGGGTTTTCAAACGAAGGGGACGCAGGCTGGAGGGAACTACGAACGAAGGCAGGAGGGACGCAGGGTTTTCAAACGAAGGCAGGAGGACGAAGGCAGGTTTGGATTCGGCACGCAGGGTTTCAAATGAAGGCAGGAGGGACGCTCACAGGGTTTCAATCGACAAAAAGAGGTATGTAATTTGTATCGACAAAAGGAGGTTCGAAATTCCCTGTGTTGCCCAAATCACAAAGCTTCATGACGCCCTCCACCTGTTCGACCAAATGCTTCAGAGAAAACCTCCACCTTCTATTCTCGAATTTACTCGTCAGATTAGTGTTATTGTAAGGATGGGACATTATTCAACTGCCCTTTCTATTTTCAAGAAAGTAAACTTGATGGGTATTTCAAGTGATGTTTATGCAATCAACATCTCTATTAACTGCCATTGCCAACTAAATGAAGTGGCTTATGGTTTTGCTTTATTAGCCACCATCTTGAAGCAAGGTCATGAACCAAATGTGGCCACCTATGGAACTCTCATAAATGGGCTTGTGTTGGGAGATCATGTTTCCAAATCTGTTGACTTGTTTAAGAAATTGGTTAGAGAGAAAATTTGTGAGCCTAATCTGGTTATATATGTAACCGGTATTAATGGGCTCCGTAAAGCTGGTCACACAAACAAGGCCCTAGAACTACACAGCTTCTGGAAGCTATTAGGAAAGAGAGGTTAAAACAACCTGCTCAGGCAACTGAAAATGCATAGGTACTTTTCCCGATACTTATCTCGTTATATTCTAACGGTGTAAGTTTAACTTTTTGTAGAGAGAATCAGTTGTTAATGTGAAAATATGTAGGGTGAGGGTGTTGCTGATGAAGAAGAATTGGAAGAAATAAGGGGTCGACTCGCCAAAGTAAGGTCATGATATAACCTTCCATGAGTTTATCTTCTGCACTAACTTGTGAGTTGATGTATATACTGTGTTTTTAAGAATTAAGATGGCTGCAAACTTAAAATATTATTCATAAAGAGTATTTGCAACATATGTAAATCATCTTAATTTAAACAGGAATTCTTGCTTGCTATCTACGTAATATCTTGTTATGTTCATCCCTCTGGTTATCTTTGGTATGCTTATTTCTGATGATTATATATAGTTCGTATATAAAGTATTTGAAATAGTTTAGCTAATCGGTAGATTTAATCGATAAGCAACTTCACCGACCCTTGCCAATATCTTGAAAGCTCCGACAAATCTCAGACTTAATTTCCCCCTTTTTCCTAAACCGAATTATCCCTTTCGAGGGAGATACCTTCCACGGTACCTGATCCCCGACATTGAACTCTATTGGTCTTCGGCTCTTGTCTGCGGAAGACTTCTGGCGATCTTGTGCTAATTTCATTCGAGCCTTAATCTGATCAAACTTCACCGAGGTCGCTGTGACTACCTCTAAACTTCCCAGATCTTTCTGCCCTATTTCCCCCAAACAAACTAGGGTTCGACATCTTCTACCGTACAACATTTCGAAAAGCGGCATATTAATAGCGGCGATGTAGCTGTTGTTGTAGGAGAATTCTGCTAGGGGTAGGTGACTATCCTAACTGCCACCAAAATCTATAATGCACCCGCGGAGCATATCTTTCGATGTTTGGATGGTCCTCTCAGACTGACCATCCGTCTGTGGGTGATATATCGTGCTGATGTTCAATCTTGTCCCCATCGACTCATGAAATATTTTCCAGAATCTTGATGTGAATCGGGTGTCCCGATCAGATACAATCGACAATGGCACCCCATGTCGAGCTATAATTTCATTGATAAATATATCTGCTAGTTTCTCAAAGGAATACGTTTCTCCGATTGGTAAGAAATGTGCACTCTTTGTCAGACGATCCACTATTACCCATATCGTATCATGGCCCTTAGCCGTGCGAGTCAGCTTTGTAATAAAGTCCATGGTGATACCAGAGGCTGGATCTTCCCATATGGTTTCTGATGTTCGGCTTTAACCTGTGCGCAAGTTAGACATTTACTCACATATTCTGTCACATCATTCTTCATGTTAGGCCACAAATACTCTTTCTTCAAATCTTGGTACATTTTCATGGTTCCCGGGTGGATGGAATATCGAGACTTATGAGCCTCGTCAAGTACTTTAGACCTAAGCTCGCCACCCTTTGGTACCCACATACGACCGCATCGGGTCCTTACTCCGTACGTGTTTGTTTCCAACTTTTCCTGCTATCCGACCATTCATTCCCTCTTTATGTTCTCTTCTTTTAACGCTTCTGTCTGTTCTTTCTCTAGCTTTGTCATAAAATCTGGTGTTATTACCAACTGGTGTGCTTTCACCCTAATAGGAGGCTGATTCTCCTTTCGACTTAGGGCGTCGACAACCACATTTGCCTTTCCCGGGTGGTATAAGATTTCACAGTTATAATCCTTTTATCAATTCCAACCACCGTCTTTGTCGCATATTCAAGTCTTTCTGTTCGAAGAAATACTTCAAGCTTTTGTGATCCGAATAAATTGTGCATTTCACCCCGTAAAGGTAATGCCTCCAAATCTTTAACGCGAAGACAACTGTCGCGAGCTCTAAATCATGAGTGGGGTAGTGACCTCGTGAACCTTTAACTGCCATGACGCGTATGCGATCACCTTTCCCTTCTGCATCAATACGCACCCTAACCCTTGACCCGAAGCGTCAGAATATACCACCAGGTCCTCGTTACCGTCGGTAGTGCCGACACTAGGGCTTGGGTCAACTTCTTCTTTAATTCTTCAAATGCTTTAGACTGTGTCTGACCCCATTCGTACTTTACTTCCTTGCGTGTCAACTTTGTCAGAGGCGAAGTTATTTTCGAGAAGTCCTTAATGAACCTTCGATAGTAACCTTCCAATCCTAGAAAACTTCGAATCTCGATCGGCGTCTTTGGGAGTTCCCATTCTTTCACTGCCTCTATTTTAGCTGGGTCAACCATAATGTCGTCTACGTGATAACGTGACCTAAGAATTGGACTTCCTTAAGCCAGAACGCACATTTGGAAAACTTGGCATACAACTTTTCTTTCTGTAGCGTCTCTAATACATCTCGAAGATGACAAGCATGATCGCCTTCACTCTTCGAATAAATAAGTACATTGTCTATAAATACTATCACTGACCTGTCCAGCATCGGTCTACACACCTGGTTCATCATACTCATGAATGCTGTCGGAGCATTTGTCAAGCCGAAATACATCACGTGGAATTCGTAATGCCCATACCGATACCGCGTGCGAAACGCCGTCTTTGGTATGTCCTCTTCTCTTACTTTTAACTGATGGTATCCCAACCGTAGATCAATCTTAGAGAACCATTTCGCACCTTGTAGTTGGTCGAACAGATCATCGATCCTTGGTAGCGGATATTTGTTCTTTACTATACGCTTGTTCAACTCTCTGTAGTCGATGCACATTCTCATGGAACCATCTTTCTTCTTTACAAACAGAGCCGGTGCACTCCATAGAGAAATGCTCGGCCTGATAAAACCTCTATCCCAAAGTTCTTCCAACTGTATCATTAGCTCTTTCATCTCTAGAGGCACAAGTCGGTATGGTGCTTTAGCCACGTGCTGGGCACCTGGCACTGAGTATATCTGGAACTCTGTCTCCCGGTCAGGTGGTAACCTAGGAAATTCCTCGGGAAACACCTCCGGAAAATTACATACCACTGGTACATCTCTCAACTCTTTCACCTTTACATCATTGTCTATATAACATAGGCCAGGTAGGCATCGCATCCGCGCCCTATATACTTTTCTGCCTTTATCATTGATATGACATTCGTTAATGAGCCGTCGCGATCCCCATAAACCAAAATCTCGCTACCATCTTGAGCTTTGAGCTAGACTATCTTCCGTCTACATACTATCCGGGCTTCATTGGGAGCTAACCAATCCATACCCAAAACTATATCAAACCCTCCCAAGGTCATAACATACAACCTAAGTAGGAATCTATGAACATGTATCTTTATCGTGTAACTATCCACTAGTTCTATTACTCTTGTGGTTTTACCCACATCAGTCTCTACAATGAAAGCTTGTTCGACCTTAGCAACTTTGCATTTCATTCTTCTACATATAGAGGATGATATAAAACTCCTACTGCTACCCAAATCAAACAGTACAGAGACAAAGGTATGATCAAGGATGAACGTACCTGACACCACATCTGAGTCACCTCTAGCTTCCTCTTGTGTTAGTGCATACACTCGGATCCTTGCCTTTGGTTTTTCGGCCTCTTTTCCTTTCTTGATGCCATCAGCTTTAGGTTTACAACAGTCCTTGGCCATGTGGCCAGGGGTCCCGCAGTTATAGCATGACGGTGCCCCGGGACACTCTCAGGAGTAGTGCCCAGTCTTCCCGCACCTGTAGCAGATATTCAAACCAACTCGGCACTCACCAGAGTGCTTCCTTCCACACTTAGCACAATTAATCCCATCCTTAGCTACTTCGTCTCCGGTCCCGCCCACTCTTTTGCTGGCCGCTTAACGACGTTAGTCACTTTCTTCTCAGTAGGCAGTGGGTCCGCGGATTCGAAGTCATCGTATACTATCCCAGCAAGTGATACCACAGATTCAAAGCTTGTAGGACCATTAGCTTTCACGTGCACACGAACCCTCTGTGGCAATCCCTTGATGTAATACTTGATCCTCTTCTCCTCAGTGTCCACCAGATGTGGAACCAACTGAGCCAACTCATAGTACTTGGAGGTATACTGGTGATGAGTCATGCTACCAGCACAGAGCCCCAGAAACTCTCTCTCAACTTTGTTAACCTCATTCTACGAGTAGAACTTGGTGATTAGCAGTTTTTTCATGTCATCCCATTTCATCTTTTTCATATCAGCTGAAGACTTGGTCCTCTCAATGGACCTCCACCAACTCAAAGCCTTATTAGTGAATAAGTGAGCGACAAACTTGACCGCTTGGTCATCACGGCACTCACTAATGTTGATCACACCATTCATCCTCTCTATCCACTCAAAAGTGGCAACAACATCTTTCCGTCCATCATACTTCGACGGGTCACACCCCCGAAAGGACTTATAATTGCAACCTCGAGTTGCCATTTCATAATTAGAATCGTCACTGTCAGTGACTTCAGTTCTTTTTTTTGCTTTCCTCTTTCTTCTCTTTCCTCTCTATACCAAGCTCTTTAAGGGTCTCGCCAGTGCTTCCGGCAAGACTTTCTTCAAGATTGAAGTAACTTCCGCCGCGATAGCTTCTTTCACAATTGGTTCTAGCTCTAGATCCTCGTTATAAGCGTCATTATGTACCGACACATGGTTCCCACTGTCATTATGCTCCTTGTGCACCAACTCAGTCTCGTTAGGGGAGTGTTCACTTTTCTCATGTTGGGTTCGGTTGCCTGGCGGTCAGCCTCGAAGACCCGTATGACGCCTAGTGCGACCACCTCTCTTTCCTCTAGCCATTAGTGTCTACTGTGAACAAAGAACGCTTGTGTTATCATGATAGGTTATAATTTAGAACACCTCGAGTAATGTAAATTACTAATTATAGAGACCGGTATGCAATTACTATTTTACTTTACTACCCGGGTTCTGAATATTCCCTGTCAGGAGTAACATTTGCATCCAAGTTTCGTGTTTCTACTGTAAGGCACATACTGTCTACTGTCTATGCTAAAGCATGTACTATGTAGTATCTATGCTAAAGCATTTACCGTCTACTATCTGTACTAAGGCATTATCTTCTATGTTCTATGTTAGGACATTGACTACCTTCTTTCTACTATCTTTCCATGGATGGGCTGCTTTGACTGGCATTTCTTTCATTCCTTTCCTTTGTCCCATTCTCAGTTTAAGTTCAGACATTATCGCAAATGTCTGAATCTCTCAAACTTACCAACTTGAAACGCCCCACATCGGGTACATCTCATAGTTGGCACAAAACCTGATAACATAGTTCTTAAACCATAAATCAGAATCTATTACAGCGGAAGTCTTGTTTCAAACATTCAATTCATAAACAATAAGTAAACATTGTTCAATCATAAACTATCAGGAACAGAAAATGTCAGTCTTCAGCGCAGCAACCCGATATCCATGCTATCCAGCCCTCACGACTCCTTTACTTTACTTTCTCTTTACCTTTTCTACCTGTCATGCATACTAAACGTCAGCTAAAGCCGGTGAGTTTTATCTTTACTTTAAGCTGTAAACTTTCTTTAAATAACTAGTTTTATAAAAATAAAATAAGTTTTCTTTGTTTACTTTAAAAACAACTTTGCCTTTACTTTAAACTTACAAAGTTCCAATTTATAAAATCGTTGTGTTATATCTTTCATTTAAAACTTTACTTTTGAGGTAACCGATTAAGGTGTCCTCCTTTACTCTTTGCAACTTTACGTTTCACTCGTACAGGACAAGTGACTATAACATACATTAACTATCACATATGGATCATTGCCCGAGGGCAAGATCCCTTTGCTCGCTTACACCTCAGTGTAAGACTTTTACTTTGATGTGCCCACACCTCAGGGTGAGACTTTCTCGCTTACACCGAAGTGAAGACTCCTTTGCCTGCTCACACCTTAGGGTGAGACTTTCTACTTTGCTTGCTCACACCTCGGGGTGAGAGTTCTACTTTGCTTACCTGCAGGACTTTTTACTTTAAAACTACAATGCAACTACTATGCAATTATACTACGTCACATAATATAATGACATTGATACACATAACACATAAACAAATAACACATAATAACACATAAGCATATAACATGACATCTGTCACTGTCACTGTCAAGCTACACCGGAGTGCAACTTCTTTACTATTCTTTACTTTAACTCTTTACTTTCTTTAAAACACGTTTCAAATATAGTACTTTACTCTTTAACACTTTTTTTTTATAAAAACTTATAATTCTTATAAGAATATACTTTAACTTTCAAAACTATCTCTTTAACAGTATGCATGCCAGCCCAAAACCGTTTAGGAAAAAGGGCAATAAGAACTCACATGACTATGGTATTCACTTGTATCTGACGTCCTTTGTATTGCTATCGCGTGAACGGATCTTTACATAAGTCAAGACGCAGATTCTATCATTTCTATACGAGAGTCGGCCAAAACTACTACTAGCAACACTCAAGAGTTGGCCGAGACAGTCACCAGTGACTCTTGAGAGTCGACAGTCGACTAGGAATATCGCCCAAAACACTTGAGTGTCGGCTATGACACTTGAGTGTCGCCTGAACTTGTGTTCAGGACTTGTGTTTGTAGGTCTCGGGGCCTCGGTCGAACAACGGAAATACACGGATCTGTTCAGTGATTTGTGTGGGAACAAAGAAGAACGAGACAGTGAGAAACACGAACATAAAGAAGAGAATCAACATAACAACGATACGTAATCCATAACAATGAAGTCATCTCACATTACATACCGAAGAAGTACACATCTCTCGTCTATGCTCATGGTCCAGGGGCGGGAGAGCCCATCCCGCCCGGACACCTCTCTACCTAGTTCCCAAAAATTCCACCTACAATTGAAGACACGTCTTCTATTTATAGGGGCAGGAACACTTCCTGCGTACTTCGCTAAGTACGCAGGGCATTGGTCATGCGCACTTGTTAAGTACGCAAGGCAAAAGCCTTACGTACTTACTAAGTACGCAGGACCAACTGGTGAACAAGCTAAGTACGCAGGAACACCCTCCTGCATACTAGCTAAGTACACCGATACATAGAATTTAATCTATAGTTACAAAAACATGCTTCTACAGTGTTAGGAGGGTCGACTCTTTGAGGGTTGGCTCTCTGTTGGTTGACTCTTTGAGGGTCGACTCTTTAGTGGTTGACTCTCGGGGGGTCGACTCTCTGGGGGTCGACTCTCTGAGGGTCGACTCTCAATTCTTCTTCTTCCTCGCTGAGAGTCGGATTTTTGCAGGTGTCGACTCTTGAGAGTCGGCTCAAGAACTTCATTTTCAAACAGGTTTGTTTTTGACCCAAAACTTAAATCTTTTACGTCCAAAATATCGATCTAGCTTCCATGAAGCTAGATCTATACTTTATTTTCCTTCTTACATGTAAAAATCCAATCTTTATCTTTAAAAACCCATGAAAACCCTAAAACCCATTTCAAAACAGAAACTCAGATCTGAGGTCGTTTGTTACCTGTTGATGCTTGATTCCCATTTCTCCAACCTCTAGCAACCTCCAGCAATGAAGCTTGGCATTAGATGAAGGCAAAAATGGTGATCTTGGAGCTTTCCCTCTCTACTTTTTCTCTCTAAGATGTGGGGGTGAGGATGATGAAAGAAAAGGTGAGAGGGTGGCTAGGGTTTTACCCTACACCCCACCCATGTGTTGTCATGGCCTGGCCCTAGGCCCGTCTCCCCTTGAGCCCATTATTCCTTTATTCAAACTTCCTATTTAATTACCCCGACACCCGTCTTTCGTGTTTGGCATAATTTTCGGGATGTTACATATTGTTTACCACTTTCTCTTATTTCTGTTGTTGAATCCTTTAGAAATTACTTATATAACACAAAATGCATCGGTAAATTCGACGAATTTCCAATGGAATGCTTATCAAATTATTTTAGTTTATTACAACTCATTTTCCCATCAATATCCTTAATTGTTCAGTTTTAAGTTACACAAACCCATATAACGTGATAACAAGTGTTTTTAAGACATGCGTATTTCATTTATCTTCCATATAATATTACTGTTTTGTTACACAAGTTCATATAAGATGAACTACATTAATATCTTTTGAGATCGTACATGTATAACAACTTTATATATCAAAGTATATAAAGTTATATTAAACTTGTAGATGTTTCATATAAGTTACAGTACATTTCTAACTGTTATATTTGGAACTTCATACAACAGCAAGGACTTGTGCTATGTATTTTTAATCACAGTGATTAGAAATTTCATGACATATTTGAGGCTGTTGATACTGGAAACTTGTTAGCTCGTTTTTGCTTATAGGACGCAAACACTTCCATTTTGAGTTGGATCATGATTATACCGACAAGCTGGTAGCATAGTTACAAATAAATTACATTACATTACATTTCCAATCCTAGAGATCAAGATAAGAAATATTAGTTAAGCGAAACTTACAAATGTGTGCATACGGGAGAATCATGCACACGTGATAACTCGACTCCTGGCACCGGGCTGCATCCCATATTAAGAGTTGAGGAATCCTAATGGCTTATTGCATCGATTCTCAGTTCTGTTTCAACCTACGAGCTTGTCAACAAAGGATTTCATGCAAAACCAGATTCAAATGTATACAAGTGGACATTATACAAATTCTGAGACCACCAATTCCAACTAACCTGCTAACACCATATTTGCTGTTCAAATGACGAATTCAACATTGGATTCACCATATTTAACTTCTGAGACCACTGATTCCAACTAAAAGTATGGTATGCGGAGTATATCTTGGTACTTAATGAAGAATATATGTCAAGAGGATTATAGATTTGAAAATGAAAAATATGAGTTCGAAGGCAGTAGGTTTGGTTGTTATGTTATAAACCCTAGTCCCGAACTGACGGATTTCTGTCGAAAACTTTTTAAAAACAAATCATGAATCTTTCAGAAAAGCCTGGTTGTGACGAAATGTGAATTTTTGGAAACCGCCCATTACTGATGGATAACCTGTCAGAAAGTATTACCATACAAGATACCGTGAATATTATCTGAAAAAGTCCATGCGTGAGAATTATTGGCTGTATGGCATCGTCGGATTACCGACAGACGATCTAACCATCGGATCACCGACAGGTCTACCAAAATTAAAAATTATAAAAATGGCTTTTGACGGATTCCGTCGATGATCCGTACGTATATTTTCGACGCACAAAATATTCGTCGGTGATACGCGTAGTTTTTAATAGTGTTGATGAAACACCAATACAAACGTCAATCTTTATTATAATAAATGAATAACTTTATCTAACACATGTCGATTTTTGGTGAAGTCTAGATTTTTGTTTCTTGCCTCTCTCTCCTATTAAATAATAATTTTAAATAATTAAATATCTAAAATGTATTCTAATATTTTATTAAAACTTACTAAATCATAAGATATATCTTATCTTAAAATATAATTTTATAATTCTTAAATCTTCATTATTTGTAATTTATAATTCTTAAATCTTCATTATTTCTTATTTCACTAATGTTTGATGACATCCAATATACAAATTTTCATAGAAACTATTGGTTTACAACAAGTTGGAGTTTTTCACCCCGTGTAATACATGGGTTTCTAACTTAGTTAAATAATTGAGTTAAGTGCTTTTTTCATCACTGTGGTTTGCTAAAAATTGCCATTTGAATCTAAAGTTTAAATATTGTCATTTGAATCCAAAGGTTTCATGAAATTTGTCATTTGAATCCATTTGACTACACCTAATTAACATCGTTAATATTTTCCGTTAAACCTTTCCCACTTGAGTGGTATTTTAGTCAAAACAATTACAAAATAAAGAACCAGCCCCACATGAGGGGTTTTATGCGTTCAATCTCTTTAGGTAATCGTAAAAAAACGAATTTCCACCACCAAAATCAATCTCTTTCGTCTTCATAATCAACATAAAACGTAGTAATCGCAATTTCGTCCCCAAAATCAATCGCAAGTAATGCTTCAAGAACTATAGTTTGTTCATGACCCTACAGACGATTTCGATCCACATGAGTTTTACGGTGAGTTCGTTTATCGCCACTACAGTTGCTCTCACCATTTCATTATCAAATGTAATCGACCTTACTGTTTGATTTGGTGTTTTGACCCTATTATACATTGTTCTTGATTTTGTGATTATATGCGCTACTATTGGACAAAATTATGTAACTATGAAGAATCGCTCATTGATCTTGGTATTGATAATACCAACAGATATTGTAGTCTTTTGTTGTTGTATTTTTGTTGCTAATTTAATCTGCCGATATAGATCATTACTGATGCTATTAGATATCCTGTTGCCATTGTTGTTTTCACCATGTTCAGGAGGTTGTGTATAGAGTTTTTTTTGCTATGTGGGGAGTTAGAGCATTCACAGTCGACTCCCCATCCCCATTCCTATAATTTAACTAAAAGACACCATTTTCTAATTTTATCTCTCATTTTCTAAAAGCTTCCTACATCTCATTCCCCATATCTATCTCTATTCAATTAAATAATACTTCTTTATTCTTTTTTTTAATTATTTTTTATCTTTCTTCCACACACATTTACTCACAAAATATATAAAAAATGGATATAGGGATGAATAGTGACCCCTTAAATATGGAGGATGAGTTTGCTTTCCTGTAAAAATATAGGGATAGGGTATAGGGACGGGGGATAGGATGGAGTGGGTTTTTACCTTATTATGTTAAAACATGAGGATGAGGTTGGGGATGGGGGATGGCGGATGGGCTGGGAATGCTCTTATTCTTGAATTTTGTTGAAGCTGATTTAAGGGTCCATAGTCTTTCTTATGGCTAGTTGACTGACATGCCATGTAAGCATGCAGTGGCGGTCAACGGGAACATGACAGTCCATGGTATCGAGGTTGGCATTCCTGAAAGTTAGGACTCTCAGGTTTGTTGGTTGGACACTTGGAAGAAGATATATAAGCATACTGATACGTGTTATTTAATATATATATATATATATATATTTCATGCATATTAAACCATTATTCTAGGCATTTTATTAACAAATTCAAGTGAACTGACAGTTATTTGGTTTATATTTGAATTTTGTATGTCATGGAATAAAACGGGCTCAAACAAAGAAAAAGAGTTTAATAGGCTCATATGGATGCTAGGTCATAAAAATAAAAAAGAATAAAAAAAGAAATAAATATATATAGTAGGAGCCATGAAAGAGGAGGAGACATACGACAATAGGAGGGAATTGGCGTGGAAGAAAAGAAAAAGAAATTGGAGACGAGAAGGTCAAAGGAGATACGACGGAATTAGAAGTGCATCAGGGCACGACTACCAAGGGGAAAGCCTTTGACGGCTGTTAGGTGAAGGGGAACTCACGGATGATCAGAAGAAAAGAAAATAAGAAGCATGTATAATTTTCTAGGAGAAAAGCATCGTGTATTAGAAAAAGAAACAAGCACGTGAATATTAATTAAAGCTAATAAGTAGGTAAATTAATTTAAGCTAGCAGACAGCTTAATTATTTTCTGTTTTACGATAAACGGTATTATTAATTTCTTGGATTCTGTTTTTCTCATGATTGGCTAAACCTGTTAGCTACTTAGGTTTGATGAATATTTGTGGTTGATAGACTTTCTTTTGGTTACTATTTGATGGATTAATATTTGAGTGAAGAATCTGTTTACAATCGGTTTGATGTGCATGCGTATTTAGATCTGATTTATGATTAATTTTGTTCCATATGTGTCTTTGTGAATGTCTTTCATGTATAGATGCATATTAGGTTTCTTACTGTGTGTTTGTGACTAGTTTATGGTTTTTGATCGATCGAATCCATAGGAACGATAGTTGAGATTTTAGAGGGTTTAAGTATTCTACTTACTTCAATAGCTGAGAGGTGCGAAGTAGTCGGGTTGTCTTTGGTATTAGATTTTTAGGTGTAAAGGCTCTGAGAGTAGGTTTCCCTAGAATCCCTAGTTTTATTTGCTTCCCATGCCTTATTGAGAATTTACAGGTTACTCCTTGCACTCTAGGGTGTATTGAGATAGGGAGACTAAGAAGTAAACTATCTTGTGAATACTTAAGTATTGTGGAAATAACTGAGAGGTGATCCACTAACTAGTGCACTTTACACTTCCATTAGGGTTTCCTTTTAAGTCACACCTAGAGAATGATCAGGGATCCACTAGGTTGTCTGACGGTGTAGTATTTTAAGATCCTGGTTCCATCAGAGTTTCTATTACCAAGAGAGAGTCGTGATTAACATTTAGGATTCTAAACCTGGGTAGTGTTTCCCAATCCTTAACTTCATCTAAGTGTCTTAAGCGTTCTGTAGAAGTTAGCGGTCTAAGTTCTATTTAGTTCATTAGATAGGAATCACAAAACAAAACCCCCCAATATAAATCAGTTAGTTAGTTGAGTCAGAGTCTAGTTAAGTGTCGCTAGTGTCTCGTGGTTTCGATATCCGGACTTCTATTAGGCTTTACTGCACTCGATAGGTACATGTAAGGCCCCAAATCGGGCACCCTACAGTTGTTCCTCATAACTGGTTATACTCTTTAAAAGTACTAGTTTTATTTAACAAACGTACAGCGAAAGTCTTTCTAAATTTATTTATTTCTCTTTACGGTCATTAATGTTATTAAATGTACCTCACGAATGCCTGCACACCAATCCGAGTAGCACCGCTCCCAAGGCAAGATACGTCAACCCCTAAAGCTCACCTGCAACACAATCTATCGTACACACAAAGTCAGCTACGCTGAGTGAGTTCTAATAGTTTAATTTAAACAAAATCCAATTCGTCTCATTTCAATATTTATTTCCACCTAAGACCTTCTGGTCTTTAGAACATAGTTTTAATAATTATTAACACATAGATAACCCATGTTATCTTATAGTAGCCCAAAAGGGTTCAGCACCCCTGACTCAACCCACAATTATAACTTAGTAAGTCTCTCCGACATGGATCGAGCTTACTATTCTGATAACCCAAAGTTTACCACACATATTAACCACACACTGGTTATCTCAACCACCCTCTAGACACCGGCTTAGCCAGCCCTGACTAAGACTCTCACAAACCAACTGACACAACAGTTGTACACAACGTACTCATCCCAACACAATGGTCAACATAACTATACACATCACATTAATAGCATCTATCACCACGTCAATATCATCTCATACACAGTATATATAACTCAACACTTGTATGCAATTTAATACATATATATGCACACACACATACCTTATCACTGCGCCCTCGTCAGGGCGTTTGACACACCTTGAGCTCATCACTATCCTGTTGGACATAGTCACCTTTGGTGACCTCCCGAATGAATTCGTCCTCCATAATCCCGTTTGCCACGTCATAATGACAATAATGCAAACACAATACCCACCGTGTCATAAGGACAACGACACCATACACACAACACATGTATAACCACATAACATTTTACTCTATGTACATGACTCATTAACTACACCTGCACTTCACACATTGCACTAGGATAAGGTACCCTACACGTATTCATAAGCGTTTAGCTTATATCTCGACTCACCCCGACTAACTCATAACACAATACGCTGCTAATATAGCAACACATATACAAATACTATGTCTCATTATCTATGCACATACCACGTACATGCATACCATGTGACATCTCCAAGTCGTACCCGTACGACCTGTAAATACAATCCCTACTTACCCCTGTTAGGTCACTATACGACCCATGACCATATACCCACCTTTAACCTACACATCTTAAGGAAAACACATAGTCCCTTAGCCCCATATTTAAATACTTAAATTCGTAAACTCATCGGGTTAGACCCCAAAGCTCGATACACCTTTAATGTAATAAAACACGTCTCGAAAGTATGTACGATAGCCCCAAAACGTTAAAAACATTTAAAAGAGGGGGATTAGAAACTCACTGTTTATGATGAGCCTAGGTCATAGCTCTGCAACTCGTCCGTCCACGCTCAAGCCCCAAACCTGCCAAGCGCATGATCACATGATCAGAACACATTCTAAACATGTGTCAATACATATAAGTACAAGTGTTCCCAAAACTCATCTCATCCGCACACCCCTTTCCTCCATACGAAAGCCCTAATTCACGCATCCACCCAAACCGGGTTACCATGGACCCGCCTAAAACCCACATGCATGCACATTCACATGCCACACAAAGCCTTAGCCTCGTAGGTCACACGTACACGAGTCGAGACCCCTATGCACGTCCAAAACTCGTCATGCAAACCCCATGATCACAATACCCTAATCGGGTGGTGTAACCCGACCCCATGTTCTTCTCTGTTCACCACCGTGAATCACTACCACGCGCAATCATGGGTTTCATCGTCCCGTTCGCGCACTGCTATCGTCTTCCTCGTCTAACCATAATTCTAATCGGCCTTGCACTATCCTCCTTGTCGGCAGCCCTAGGCGGCCTTCCACCGTGCACCACCAGGTTGCCCGTCACCGTGAACCACCCTTTTTAGCCTTCAGCTTAGTGTCCAACATCACCACCCTAGTTGCCGGACCACCATAGCCTGTCACCTTCATCCTCCTTGCTGCGTCTAGCTACCGGCCACCCTCACCGTGCTTCACGTCATGCCGCAGCCACACACCACCGCCGTCGCATGCCACTACCACTTCACCATCTATCCTTTGACCTCCGCAAACAAACACCCAAAACCCTAATCGGGTTTCACACCACATAAACGTAAACAAACACGATAAGAAAACATAGTACGAGGATTACCTTGCTTTGACGTGAAGTTCCCGTTCCAAACCACCGTTGAACTTTCCCCATCGCCGACCTCCTCTCTCTCCCTTGCCGTCGTGTGTTACCTAGGCTAAATGGCCTAGGGTTTTTCCTTATCAAGGTATTTAAACCTTTAAGTGTTACATTCGGGTCCCTCTAGTTCCATTTTGCGTGTTTCGAATCTCAAGTTATGATTGCAACGACTAACTGTGTCATTTAATGTCGTTAAAATTGCTCCTCCTTACGCTTAATACGCATTCGGGTCGTCCACTAACCCGACCCACCGACTTACGAGTTTTCGGGATGTTATAGTACACTTGCCTGTCATTGTGGTCTAGTATTTAGGATAGTCTAGAGTTTAACTAGAGTATCTAGGTTAGGTTAAATTAGGTATATTTTATAGACCATACCGAGCGATAGGGGTATTTATAATGATGATGATTATGACGATAATGTTGACTACACAACAACTTTGATTGAGGACGTTGTTGATGAGGAGGAAAGGTTGGCAGAGGACGCTTAAGAAATTAGCATATCAGAACCAGAGACGATAATGGACACAACAGTCCCACCTACGGTTAAACAAGACATTAAGCCATGACATTGGTGTCCCACGCCATGGAATATGGATGAGGATTTTTGGAGTGATGACGTGAGAAAAGAAGAAGAGTTAATTGATGTTCCTCAAACCTTAACTGAAGACGACTTTGTTGATGAGGGATTAGCGGGTCTATTCGAGATGGAGGCCGTTAGTGAGTCACATCCTAGTGGGCCACTAGACGAGTCTGAGGATGAGATGATAGAAGATGAGCAGGTTCCATCCTGGGAGGATGAGTTTGGTGATGAGTTGGTGAATTTACCAACTCTGGAAGAAGAAGGAGAGTTAGACCCACTTGGTGATTTAAAACTTCTTGAAGATCTACTGTATCAAGAGCCCAATGTGGAGATCGAGAAGGATCCTTGCGAGGAGATCCACGAGGTAGTAAGTGAATTGGTTCTTATGAAATTACACCTCGAGTTTGAAAAACCAAAACACGGATCGTACTCAATCTCCATTCAGGACGTGTTGAGGATTGAGAAATTGTCTAAAGAAGTAGGAGAGAGGATACGAGAACTCAGGGATCATAGTGTGCTGAGGAGTTTGTCATACCCGCCTCAATTCACCGTATCATTATGCAGGGATGACCACCTCCCGGATTACATGCATATCATACAGTTTGGTACGGGGAAACTCAAGATTTGGTGGGTCGAGTTGAATTCATATTTTTGGGCCTATGAGAGTTTTGCAATTGGTTTCTTTCCAAGCAGTTGTAAGAGGAGAGTTTTGAGGAGCACCGATGGGAAGAGGATAAAGGAGAAGCCTCCTGATTGAGGTTTCGGGAGTGACTCCGGCTGAAGACTCGTCTGTAAACTTAGCGCTTCCGGGAGGCAACCCGATGGTGAGTTTTTATTTTCATTTTGTTTTGTTTTCTATTATGTTTGCTTTGTGTGCATGTTTTAATTCCGAGCTCTGAGAGGTTGTTGATTATGAGGATCGCATGGTCGAGGTCGCTTCATATCATGGAGGAGAGTGTTTGCTGCATCCGTAGGGGAGTCCCGTTCTATCCTTTTACTTTTTATGCTTTTGCATCATTTTTTACTTTACTTTGTTTTCAATTGTACATTGAGGGCAATGTAAAGTTTAAGTGTGAGGATGGGAACGTGACTTATTTTGAACATTTTATATTTTTACCCCTTTCTTTAGACACATTAGGGACAATGTGTGTTTCAAGTGTGAGGATGTTAACTTGTGTTTGAGAAAAAATTAAATTTTAAAAAAAAATAATAAAAAAGAGTTGTTTTTGCAAGTCCTGAGTTGACACATTTTTTGAGTTCTAATACACATAAAATACATGTTTTATTCAATGTAAATCGAAAGCTAAAGGCGAGTCGGGTGCAGGTTTGTGTTTCTTTAAATGCGTTTTTTCTTAAGTTTCGGGATTAAGTAGGCCTAACAGAGTCGGTTTTTAGTAATAAAATTGTTTGGGATGCCTAGGATAGTGTTGCAAGCTCGATAGTGAAAGTTACACATGGCTTATTTCGGTAACCCTATTACACACGTTTTCAGTGAGATTTTGAGCCTTTCTATTTTCATATATATTCACTGTTTCGTTTGTTGAGTGTTTACCTACATGTTATGTTTTGTTAGAACTTGAACATTTTGATACATTTTGAGACCCTAGGCAAAGATGATACACAAACATGATAGAGACACTAGGATTTAGCCCATTTGTTAGCCTTTTTCGTTTGTTTTCCCTACTCGAACATTATCCCTTAGTGAACCCAGTTTGAGCCTTATTCCCTTTCGTTTGTTTAACCCACATATTACCCCTAGCCTTTTAGCCTTTTTACTTTTAAACCGGGTGTTATTAATCCGATCTGAGTTAGTGTCTAAGTGTTTGTTAGTAATCATCAGTGAGTGTCAGCAATATAGCTTATGTTATCAGAAAAAATAGAAAAAAAAGAAAAAAAATAGAAAATATGAAAAAATAGATTTGTAAAAGAATAAGTGTGAGGATAAAAAATCATTAATTGTTTAGTTTGTTTGATTATTTGTTAGTTCCTAGCCTATCGAGTCCGGATTATGATCACTTTAGCCATTTTATCCCCTTTATCCATACCCTAGCCCTAGCTCAATATTATAACCCTTTAAAGTCCTTTAGATCTGTGTGTTTGTCTTATGCATTTGAGTGGAAATTTGATTGATGTTCAAGCCTATGACATAAAGGTTTCACTGTTAGGTTTGAGAGTATAGATTATACACTAGCACAACTTTTGTTAGTTACAAATATAAACCGAGTGGAGAGTACCATTGTGAGGGGTATGAGTCGTGTATGATTAGATCTTGAAAGTAAGTGAAACTTAAATAGGTATGCCCATGTTTTTCAAAACTTAGTTCCATCTTGACTTGTTGGTTCATAAATCTATTGAACGTGTAAATCTTGGGGAATAAACTGTGTCTTTGGATTTCGTGACTTGCGTTTGATTTTGCTTGATGTGACCGTGTTTGTTTAATTACCTTGTTGGATGTGTTGCAAAGTGTAAGTGTGAGGATGTTTGATACGTGTTATTTAATATATATATTTCATGCGTATTAAACCATTATTTTAGGCATTTTATTAACAAATTCATGTGAACTGACACTTGGTTTATATTTGAATTTTATAGGTCATGGAATAAAACGGGTTCAAACAAAGAAAAATAGTTTAATGTGCTAATATAGATGCTAGGTCATAAAAATAAAAAGAATAAAAAAAGAAATAAATATATATAGGAGGAGCCGTGAAAGAGGAGGAGACATACGACAACAGGAGGGAATTAGCGTGGAAGAAAAGAAAAAGCAATTGGAGTCGAGAAAGTCAAAGGAGATACGGCGGAATTAGAAGTGCTTCAGGGCATGACTACCAAGGGGAAAGCCTTTGACGACTGTTGGGTGAAGGGGAACTCAAGGCTGATCAGAAGAAAAGAAAATAAGAAGCAGATATAATTTTCTAGGTGAAAAGCATAGTGAATTAGAAAAAGAAACAAGCACGTGAACATTAATTAAAGCTATTAAGCAGGTGAATTAATTTAAGCTAGCAGGCAGCTTAATTATTTTTTGTTTTACGATGAACGGTATTATTAACTTTTTGGATTCTGCTTTCTCATGATTGGCTAAACCTCTTAGCTACTTAGGTTTGATGAATATTTGTGTTTGATCGACTTTCTTTTGGTTTTGGTTACTATTTGATGGATTAATATTTGAGTAAAGAATCTGTTTACAATCGGTTTGATGTGCATGCGTATTTAGATCTGATTTATGATTAATTATTGTTCCATATGTGTCTTTGTGAATGTCTTTCATGTATAGATGCATATTAGGTATCTTACTGTGTGTTTGTGACTAGTTTATGGTTTTTGATTGATCGAATCCATATGAACGATAGTTGAGAGTTTAGAGGGTTTAAGTATTCTACTTACTTTAATAGCTGAGAGGTGCAAAGTAGTTGGGTTGTCTTTGGTATTAGGTTTTTAGGTGTAAAGGCTCTGATAGTAGATTTCCCTAGAATCCCTAGTGTTATTTGCTATCCCGTGTCTTATCGAGAATTTACAGGTTACTCCTTGCACTTGAGACTGAGAGGTAAACTATCTTGTGAGTACTTAAGTATTGTGAAAATAGTTGAGAGGTGATCCACTAACTAGTGCACTTTACACTCCCATTAGGATTTCCTTTTACCCGAAGAATGATCAGGGATCCACTAGGTTGTCTGACGGTGTAGTATTTTAAGATCCTGGTTCCATCAGAGTTTCTATTACCAAGAGAGAGTCGTGATTCACATTTAGGATTCTAAACCTGGGTAGTGTTTCCCAATCCTTAACTTCATCTAAGTGTCTTAAGCATTGTGTAGAAGTTAGCGGTCTAAGTTCTATTTAGTTCGTTAGATAGGAAACACAAAACAAAACCCCCCCCAATATAAATCTGTTAGTTAGTTGAGTCAGAGTCTAGTTAAGTGTCGCTAGTGTCTCGTGGGTTCGATATCCGGACATCCATTAGGCTTTACTATACTCGATAGGTACACTTGCCTGTCATTATGGTCTAGTATTTAGGATAGTCTAGAGTTAAAAGTTTAGGTTAGGTTAAATTAGGTATATTTTATAGACCATACCGAGCGACGTCACATATAGTTGATCCTATAATGATAGAGATATGTGTTCTCCATATGCCTTGCTAAAGAGATTGAACGCACAAAACCCTTCACGTGGGGCTAGTTCTTTATTTTGTTATTGTTTTGACAAAAATAACCCTCAAGTGAGGAAGGTTTAACGGAAAAATTTAATGGTGTTAAGTAGGTGTAGTCAAATGGGTTTGAATGACATTTTTTATGAAATATTTGGATTCAAATGACAAGATTTAAACTTTTGAATTCAAATGTAATTTTTTAGCAAACCACAGGGATGAAAAAACAGTTAACTCTAAATAATAAAAATATAAAGTCTAATTAATTGGCCTAGATTTAACCGGCTTTTTAGGTTTCCCTTGGGCTTGAAGTTTGTCATGTAATTGCTAGGGGTGAATTTTTTTTGGAAAGCAGACACCAGAATCCTTTTGAGAGATAGATGTTATCTAAATCAGGCCCAACTATCACATTAATCTGGATCAAACCCCTAACCTAGGAAGAAACCCACAACTAGGAAAACCCTCTGGCTCAACCCACATAATTGTTCCAGGTGAGATTCGAATCCAAGATCTCCACTATGAAAAGTCTTGAGTCTAGCATTGCACCAAAGAGCCAACGGTAATTGCTAGGTTTGAAATAACAGTTAACATTTCAGGCACATCCAACCCATATCCTTTGTTTCAATATTTATATATGCACATATTTATTTAGTAAATATGCTATTTATAATCAAGCTCTTTGGCCATGATCATGATATGCAGATCATAGATAAACATATTTATTTAGTAAATATGTTATATAAAATCAAATCTATTCGGCCACCGGATTGAAATATCCCATGGATCTAGAAATTAAAGATCACAGCTTTCAAATAAAATAAACCACCACCAAAATTTATTAGTTAATAATCAATTAATACAGCATTTTCTTGATATACATATAAATCAAAACCATGAGAATTACTTCTCACGACTAGAAAAAAATATGAATCTCATAATTACAATTAGTCAGAGCAGAAATATAATCTTTTCGTCTTTTTAGTTAACTTATTAATTAATTTACTTGGGAATGAAATAAAAAATTATGATTTTAAGATTGTGAAAGCTTCTGGTAGAGACCCATGTCCATCCCATTATAAGCTATAGGAGCATACATCCACATTTCATCTGAGCTCAACAACAGCATAAGGTTCAGGAAAAGATTAATTAATATAAACATATGATTACCCGGCTTATTAATTAATATTATTACTTCTAATTTTATTTAACAGGGAACACACGACCCTTTAAAATCTACTCTTTAAATCCACCTATTGCCGTCAGATGCCATCGGCTATTACTTAATGATGGTGTATAAGCTAGATTAATCATACCTTAATTTGAAGCTGCAAGAACTTCACATATTGGACAGCTTCTTCAAGCATTGTGCTTATATCAACCTTGGTTCCATTTGGTACCAAGTTCTGAAGGACTTTGAGTCTTTCATTTATCCTCTCTCTTCTTTTCTGTAAACCGAACAAAGTGAAAGTCAATTTCATCATCAATTCATAATAAGAACATAAAATTAACCCTGCAAAAACAATAGAAGCAAGTGATCAATGATCATCCACACTCACCCTTGCATAGAGGCTTTGTGGATCAGTGGCCGCACCTCTACCGGCTCTAGTTTTCCAGTTTGAGTTTATCGCATTCGTATCATCCTCGGAACTGCAAGAACTTGAACTCGCGATTGGTGCATTACCTTCTACTTTGTTGTTATTAGTATCTTCCCCATCAATTCCTTTGACATTTGCTGTATCATCCTTCACCTTTTGTTTCTTCTTTGGCTGCACTTTCTTTTTAGTTTTCTGTCCAAAAAAGATTTTTTTTAATTAAACTTCCTTCAAAGATGTGAATGAAGTATTATAATAATTCCACAACCTTGCAATTATGATAATAAAATACTAATACTCACATTATCTCTTGAAACCCTTGCTTTCTTCTTCAGATTCTCATCATGTTTTTTCTCAGTGACTTCATCTTCAACGGTATTTGGCAATTCGGGATTTTCAATCTTCCTCTGGGCGGGCGTATGCTTGAGTTCATCAGCCATTGGAACCGATGGCGGATCAACAAAATTTTGAATATTAATACTTTGTCTCAAGCTTAGAAGTTCTTCCATTGAATCATTAGAAAAAACATGTGCTATTAATGAGGAGTTGTTATTGATTTCTTCTTAAAAATCCATGGGCTAATGATCACACACACCATTAGTTGGTAAAGGAATAATATTAGAAGATGTGTAGGGAAAAGAAGGTACACCGCCATTAGATACCGGAAACTTGTTAGCTCGTTTTTGCTTATAGGACGCAAACACTTCCATTTTGAGTTGGATCATGATTATACCGACAAGCTGGTAGCATTGTTACAAATAAATTACATTACATTACATTTCCAATCCTAGAGATCAAGATAAGAAATATTAGTTAATCGAAACTTACAAATGTGTGCATACGGGAGAATCATGCACACGTGATAACTCAACTCCTGGCACCGGGCTGCATCCCGTATTAAGAATTGAGGAATCCTAATGGCTTATTGCATCGATTCTCAGTTCTGTTTCAACCTACGAGCTTGTCAACAAAGGATTTCTTGCAAAACCAGATTCAAATGTATACAAGTGGACATTATACAAATTCTGAGACCACCAATTCCAACTAACCTGCTAACACCATATTTGCTGTTCAAATGACGAATTCAACATTGGATTCACCATATTTAACTTCTGAGACCACTGATTCCAACTAAAAGTATGGTATGCGGAGTATATCTTGGTACTTAATGAAGAATATATGTCAAGAGGATTATAGATTTGAAAATGAAAAATATGAGTTCGAAGGCAGTAGGTTCGGTTGTTATGTCATAAACCCTAGTCCCGAACTGACGGATTTCTGTCGAAAACTTTTTAAAAACAAATCATGAATCTTTCAGAAAAGCCTGGTTGTGACGAAATGTGAATTTTTGGAAACCGCCCATTACTGATGGATAACCTGTCAGAAAGTATTACCATACAAGATACCGTGAATATTATCTGAAAAAGTCCATGCGTGAGAATTATTGGCTGTATGGCATCGTCGGATTACCGACAGACGATCTAACCATCGGATCACCGACAGGTCTACCAAAATTAAAAATTATAAAAATGGCTTTTGACGGATTCCGTCGATGATCCGTACGTATATTTTCGACGCACAAAATATTCGTCGGTGATACGCGTAGTTTTTAATAGTGTTGATGAAACACCAATACAAACGTCAATCTTTATTATAATAAATGAATAACTTTATCTAACACATGTCGATTTTTGATGAAATCTAGATTTTTGTTTCTTGCCTCTCTCTCCTATTAAATAACTCCCTCTCCTATTAAATAATAATAATTAAATATCTAAAATGTATTCTAATATTTTATTAAAACTTACTAAATCATAAGAATATTTTAATTATATCTTATCTTAAAATATAATTTTATAATTCTTAAATCTTCATTATTTGTAATTTATAATTCTTAAATCTTTATTATTTCTTATTTCACTAATGTTTGATGACATCCAATATACAAATTTTCATAGAAACTATTGGTTTATAACAAGTTGGAGTTTTTCACCCCGTGTAATACATGGGTTTCTAACTTAGTTAAATAATTGAGTTAAGTGCTTTTTTCATCACTGTGGTTTGCTAAAAATTGCCATTTGAATCTAAAGGTTTAAATATTGTCATTTGAATCCAAAGGTTTCATGAAATTTGTCATTTGAATCCATTTGACTACACCTAATTAACATCGTTAATATTTTCCGTTAAACCTTTCTCACTTGAGTGGTATTTTAGTCAAAACAATTACAAAATAAAGAACCAGCCCCACATGAGGGGTTTTATGCGTTCAATCTCTTTAGATAATCGTAAAAAAAACGAATTCCCACCCCCAAAATCAATCTCTTTCGTCTCCATATACCCCATTTTGTGCTGGATCATGATTATACCGACAAGCTGGTAGCATTATTACAAATAAATTACATTACATTTACAATCCTAGAGATCAAGATAAGAAATATTAGTTAAGTGAAACTTACAAATGTGTGCATATGGGAGAATCATGCACACGTGATAACTCGACTCCTGGCACCGGGCTTTATCCCGTATTAAGAGTTGAGGAATCCTAATGGCTTATTGCGTCGATTCTCAGTTCTGTTTCAACCTACGAGCTTGTCAACAAAGGATTTCATGCAAAACCAGATTGAAATGTATACAAGCAGACATTATACAAATTCTGAGACCACCAATTCCAACTAACCTGCTAACACCATATTTGCTGTTTAAATGACGAATTCAACATTGGATTCACCATATTTAACTTCTGAGACCACTGATTCCAACTAAAAGTATGGTATGCGGAGTATATCTGGTACTTAATGAAGAATATATGTCAAGAGAATTATAGATTTGGAAATGAAAAATATGAGTTCGAAAGCAGTAGGTTCGGTTGTTATGTTATAAACACTAGTTCCGAACTGACGGATTTCTGTCGAAAAATTTTTAAAAACAAATCATGAATCTTTTCAGAAAAGCCTAGTTGTGATGAAATGTGGATTTTTTGAAACCGCCCATTACTGATGGATAATCTGTCAGAAAGTATTACCATACAAGATACCGTGAATATTATCTGAAAAAGTCCGTGCGTGAGAATTATTGGCTGTATGGCATCGTCGGATTACCGACAGACGATCTAACCATCGGATCACCGACAGGTCTACCAAAATTAAAAATTATAAAAATGGCTTTTGACGGATTCCGTCGATGATCCGTACGTATATTTTCGACACACAAAATATTCGTTGATGATACGCGTAGTTTTTAATAGTGTTGATGAAACACCAATACAAACGTCAATCTTTATTATAATAAATGAATAACTTTATCTAACATATGTCGATTTTTGGTGAAGTCTAGATTTTTGTTTCTTGCCTCTGTCTCCTATTAAATAACTCTCTCTCCTATTAAATAATAATAATTTTAAATAATTAAATATCTAAAATGTATTCTAATATTTTATTAAAACTTATTAAATCATAAGAATATTTCAATTATATCTTATCTTAAAATATAATTTTATAATTCGAAAATCTTCATTATTTGTAATTTATAATTCTTAAATCTTCATTATTTCTTATTTCACTAATGTTTGATGACATCCAATATACAAATTTTCATAGAAACTATTGGTTTACAACAAGTTAGAGTTTTTCACCCCATGTAATACATGGGTTTCTAACTTAGTTAAATAATAGAGTTAAGTGCTTTTTTCATCACTGTGGTTTGCTAAAAATTGCCATTTGAATCTAAAGGTTTAAATATTGCCATTTGAATCCAAAGGTTTCATGAAATTTGTCATTTGAATCCATTTGACTACACCTAATTAACATCGTTAATATTTTCCGTTAAACCTTTCCCACTTGAGTGGTATTTTAGTCAAAACAATTACAAAATAAAGAACCAGCCCCACATGAGGGGTTTTATGCGTTCAATCTCTTTAGGTAATCGTAAAAAAACGAATTCCCACCACCAAAATCAATCTCTTTCGTCTTCATAATCAACATAAAACGTAGTAATCGCAATTTCGTCCCCAAAATCAATCGCAAGTAATGCTTCAAGACCTATAGTTTGTTCATGACCCAATAGACGATTTCGATCCACATGAGTTTTACGGTGAGTTCGTTTGTCACCACTACAGTTGCTCTCACCATTTCATTATCAAATGTAATCGACCCTACTGTTTGATTTGGTGTTTTGACCCTATTATACATTATTCTTGATTTTGTGATTATATGCGCTATTATTTGGGCAAAATTATGTAACTATGAAGAATCGCTCATTGATCTTGGTATTGATATTACCAACATATATTGTAGTCTTTTGTTGTTGGATTTTTGTTGCTAATTTAATCTGCCGATATAGATCATTACTGATGCTATTAGATGTCATGTTGCCATTGTTGTTTTCACCATGTTCAGGAGGTTGTGTATAGAGTTTTTTTAGCTATGTGGGGAGTTAGAGCATTCACAGTCGACTCCCCATCCCCATTCCTATAATTTAACTAAAAGACACCATTTTCTAATTTTATCTCTCATTTTCTAAAAGCTTCCTACATCTCATTCCCCATATCTATCTCTATTCAATTAAATAATACTTCTTTATTCTTTTTTTTAATTATTTTTTATCTTTCTTTCACACACATTTACTCACAAAATATATAAAAAATGGATATAGGGATGAATAGTGACCCCTTAAATATGGAGGATGAGTTTGCTTTCCTGTAAAAATATAGGGATAGGGTATAGGGATGGGGATAGGATGGAGTGGGTTTTTACCTTATTATGTTAAAACATGAGGATGAGATTGGGGATGGCGGATGGGCTGGGAATGCTCTTATTCTTGAATTTTGTTGAAGCTGATTTAAGGGTCCATAGTCTTTCTAATGGCTAGTTGACTGACATGCCATGTAAGCATGCAGTGGCGGTCAACTGGAACATGACAGTCCATGGTATCGAGGTTGGCATTCCTGAAAGTTAGGACTCTCAGGTTTGTTGGTTGGACACTTGGAAGAAGATATATAAGCATATTGATACGTGTTATTTAAGATATATATATATATATATATATATATATTTCATGCATTTTAAACCATTATTTTAGGCATTTTATTAACAAATTCAAGTGAATTGACATTTATTTGGTTTATATTTGAATTTTGTATGTCATGGAATAAAACGGGCTCAAACAAAGAAAAAGAGTTTAATGGGCTCATATGGATGCTAGGTCATAAAAATAAAAAAGAATAAAAAAAGAAATAATTATATATAGTAGGAGCCGTGAAAGAGGAGGAGACATACGACAATAGGAGGGAATTGGCGTGGAAAAAAAGAAACAGGAATTGGAGACGAGAAGGTCAAAGGAGATACGACGGAATTAGAAGTGCATCAGGGCACGACTACCAAGGGGAAAGCCTTTGACGGCTGTTAGGTGAAGGGGAACTCACGGATGATCAGAAGAAAAGAAAATAAGAAGCATGTATAATTTTCTAGGTGAAAAGCATCGTGTATTAGAAAAAGAAACAAGCACGTGAATATTAATTAAAGCTAATAAGTAGGTAAATTAATTTAAGCTAGCAGACAACTTAATTATTTTCTGTTTTACGATAAACGGTATTATTAACTTCTTGGATTATGTTTTTCTCATGATTGGCTAAACCTGTTAGCTACTTAGGTTTGATGAATATTTGCGGTTAATAGACTTTCTTTTGGTTACTATTTGATGGATTAATATCTGAGTGAAGAATCTGTTTACAATCGGTTTGATGTGCATGCGTATTTAGATCTGATTTATGATTAATTATTGTTCCATATGTGTCTTTGTGAATGTCTTTCATGTATAGATGCATATTAGGTTTCTTACTGTGTGTTTGTGACTAGTTTATGGTTTTTGATCGATCGAATCCATAGGAACGATAGTTGAGAGTTTAGAGGGTTTAAGTATTCTACTTACTTCAATAGCTGAGAGGTGCGAAGTAGTCGGGTTGTCTTTGATATTAGATTTTTAGGTGTAAAGGCTCTGAGAGTAGGTTTCCCTAGAATCCCTAGTTTTATTTGCTTCCCATGTCTTATCGAGAATTTACAGGTTACTCCTTGCACTCTAGGGTGTATTGAGATAGGGAGACTAAGAAGTAAACTATCTTGTGAATACTTAAGTATTGTGGAAATAACTGAGAGGTGATCCACTAACTAGTGCACTTTACACTTCCATTAGGGTTTCCTTTTAAGTCACACCTAGAGAATGATCAGGGATCCACTAGGTTGTCTGACGGTGTAGTATTTTAAGATCCTGGTTCCATCAGAGTTTCTATTACCAAGAGAGAGTCGTGATTAACATTTAGGATTCTAAACCTGGGTAGTGTTTCCCAATCCTTAACTTCATCTAAGTGTCTTAAGCGTTCTGTAGAAGTTAGCGGTCTAAGTTCTATTTAGTTCGTTAGATAGGAATCAGAAAACAAAACCCCCCCAATATAAATCAGTTAGTTAGTTGAGTCAGAGTCTAGTTAAGTGTCGCTAGTGTCTCGTGGTTTCGATATCCAGACTTCTATTAGGCTTTACTGCACTCGATAGGTACATGTAAGGCCCCAAATCGGGCACCCTACAGTTGGTCCTCATAACTGGTTATACTCTTTAAAAGTACTAGTTTTATTTAACAAACGTACAGCGAAAGTCTTTCTAAATTTATTTATTTCTCTTTACGGTCATTAATGTTATTAACTGTACCTCACGAATGCCTGCACACCAATCCGAGTAGCACCGCTCCCAAGGCAAGATACGTCAACCCCTAAAGCTCACCTGCAACACAATCTATCGTACACATAAAGTCAGCTACGCTGAGTGAGTTCTAAAAGTTTAATTTAAACAAAATCCAATTCGTCTCATTTCAATATTTATTTCCACCTAAGACCTTCTGGTCTTTAGAACATAGTTTTAATAATTATTAACACATAGATAACCCATGTTATCTTATAGTAGCCCAAAAGGGTTCAGCACCCCTGACTCAACCCACAATTATAACTCAGTAAGTCTCTCCGACATGGATCGAGCTTACTATTCTTATAACCCAAAGTTTACCACACATATTAACCACACACTGGTTATCTCAACCACCCTCTAGACACCGGCTTAGCCAGCCCTAACTAAGACTCTCACAAACCAACTGACACAACAGTTGTACACAACGTACTCATCCCAACACAATGGTCAACATAACTATACACATCACATTAATAGCATCTATCACCACGTCAATATCATCTCATACACAGTATATATAACTCAACACTTGTATGCAATTTAACACATATATATATATGCACACACACATACCTCATCACTGCGCCCTCGTCAGGGCGTTTGACACACCTTGAGCTCATCACTATCCTGTTGGACGAAGTCACCTTTGGTGACCTCCCGAATGAATTCGTCCTCCACAATCCCGTTTGCCATGTCATAATGACAATAATGCAAACACAATACCCGCCGTGTCATAAGGACAACGACACCATACACACAACACATGTATAACCACATAACATTATACTCTATGTACATGACTCATTAACTGCACCTGCACTTCACACATTGCACTAGGATAAGGTACCCTACACGTATTCATAAGCGTTTAGCTTATATCCCGACTCACCCCGACTAACTCATAACACAATACGCTGCTAATATAGCAACACACATACAAATACTATGTCTCATTATCTAAGCACATACCACGTACATGCATACCATGTGACATCTCCTAGTCGTACCCGTACGACCTGTAAATACAATCCCTACTTACCCTTGTTAGGTCACTATACGACCCATGACCATATACCCACCTTTAACCTACACATCTTAAGGAAAACACATAGTCCCTTAGCCCCATATTTAAATACTTAAATTCGTAAACTCATCGGGTTAGACCCCAAAGCTCGATACACCTTTAATGTAATAAAACACGTCTCGAAAGTATGTACGATAGCCCCAAAACGTTAAAAACATTTAAAAGAGGGGGATTAGAAACTCACTGTTTATGACAAGCCTCGGTCATAGCTCTGTAACTCGTCCGTCCACGCTCAAGCCCCAAACCTGCCAAGCGCGTGATCACATGATCAGAACACATTCTAAACGTGTGTCAATACATATAAATACAAGTGTTCCCAAAACTCATCTCATCCGCACACCCCTTTCCTCCATACGAAAGCCCTAATTCACGCATCCACCCAAACCGGGTTACCATGGACCCGCCTGGAACCCACATTCACATTCACATGCCACGCAATGCCTTAGCCTCGTAGGTCACACGTACACGAGTCGAGACCCCCATGCACGTCCAAAACTCGTCATGCAAACCCCATGATCACAATACCCTAATCGGGTGGTGTAACCCGACCCCATGTTCTTCTCTGTTCACCACCGTGAACCACCACCATCGTGAATCACTACCACGCGTCATCATGGGTTTCATCGTCCCGTTCGCGCACTGCCATCATCTTCCTCGTCTAACCATAATTCTAATCGGCCTTGCACTATCCTCCTTGTCGGCAGCCCTAGGCGGCCCTCCACCGTGCACCACCAGGTTGCCCGTCACCGTGAACCACCCTTTTTAGCCTTTAGCTTACTGTCCAACATCACCACCCTAGTTGTCGGACCACCATAGCCTGTCACCTTCATCCTCCTTGCTGCGTCTAGCTACCGGCCACCCTCACCGTGCTTCACGTCATGCCGCAGCCACACACCACCGCCGTCGCATGCCACTACCACTTCACCATCTATCCTTTGACCTCCGCAAACAAACACCCAAAACCCTAATCGGGTTTCACACCACATAAACGTAAACAAACACGATAAGAAAACATAGTACGAGGATTACCTTGCTTTGACGTGAAGTTCCCGTTCGAAACCACCGTTGAACTTTCCCCGTCGCCGACCTCCTCTCTCTCCCTTGCCGTCGTGCGATACCTAGGCTAAATGGCCTAGGGTTTTTCCTTATCAAGGTATTTAAACCTTTAAGTGTTACATTCGGGTCCCTCTAGTTCCATTTTGCGCGTTTCGAATCTCGAGTTATGATTGCAACGACTAATTGTGTCATTTATAGTCGTTAAAATTGCTCCTCCTTACGCTTAATACGTATTCGGGTCGTCCACTAACCCTACCCACCGACTTACGGGTTTTCGGGATGTTATAGTACACTTGCCTGTCATTGTGGTCTAGTATTTAGGATAGTCTAGAGTTTAACTAGAGTATCTAGGTTAGGTTAAATTAGGTATATTTTATAGACCATACCGAGCGATAGGGGTATTTATAATGATGATTATGACGATAATGTTGACTACACCACAGCTTCGATTGAGGACGTTGTTGATGAGGAGGAAAGGTTGGCAGAGGACGCTTAAGAAATTGGCATATCAGAACTAGAGACGATAATGGACACAAAAGTCCCACCTACGGTTAAACATGACATTAAGCCATGACATTGCTGTCCCACGCCATGGAATATGGATGAGGATTTTTGGAGTGATGACGTGAGAAAAGAAGAAGAGTTAATTGATGTTCCTCAAACCTTAACTGAAGACGACTTTGTTGATGAGGGATTAGCGGGTTTATTCGAGATGGAGGCCGTTAGTGAGTCACATCCTAGTGGGCCACTAGACGAGTCTGAGGATGAGATGATAGAAGATGAGCAGGTTCCATCTTGGGAGGATGAGTTTGGTGATGAGTTGGTGAATTTACCAACTCTGGAAGAAGAAGGAGAGTTAGACCCACTTGGTGATTTAAAACTTCTTGAAGATCTACTGTATCAAGAGCCCAATGTGGAGATCGAGAAGGATCCTTGCGAGGAGATCCACGAGGTAGTAAGTGAATTGGTTCTTATGAAATTACACCTCGAGTTTGAAAAACCAAAACACGGATCGTACTCAATCTCCATTCAGGACGTGTTGAGGATTGAGAAATTGTCTAAAGAAGTAGGAGAGAGGATACGAGGACTCAGGGATCATAGTGTGCTGAGGAGTTTGTCATACCCGCCTCAATTCACCGTATCATTATGCAGGGATGACCACCTCCCGGATTACATGCATATCATACAGTTTGGTACAGGGAAACTCAAGATTTGGTGGGTCGAGTTGAATTCATATTTTTGGGCCTATGAGAGTTTTGCAATTGGTTTCTTTCCAAGCAGTTGTAAGAGGAGAGTTTTGAGGAGCACTGATGGGAAGAGGATAAAGGAGAAGCCTCCTGATTGAGGTTTTGGGAGTGACTCCGGCTGAAGACTCGTCTGTAAACTTAGCGCTTCCGGGAGGCAACCCGATGGTGAGTTTTTATTTTCATTTTGTTTTGTTTTGTTTTGTTTTCTATTATGTTTGCTTTGTGTGCATGTTTTAATTCCGAGCTCTGAGAGGTTGTTGATTATGAGGATTGCATGGTCGAGGTCACTTCATATCATGGAGGAGAGTGTTTGCTGCATCCGTAGGGGAGTCCCGTTCTATCCTTTTACTTTTTATGCTTTTGCATCATTTTTTACTTTACTTTGTTTTCAGTTGTACATTGAGGGCAATGTAAAGTTAAAGTGTGAGGATGGGAACGTGACTTATTTTGAACATTTTATATTTTTACCCCTTTCTTTAGACACATTAGGGACAATGTGTGTTTCAAGTGTGAGGATGTTAACTTGTGTTTGAGAAAAAAATAAATTTAAAAAAAATAATAATAAAAAAGAGTTGTTTTTGCAAGTCCTGAGTTGACACATTTTTTGAGTTCTAATACACATAAAATACATGTTTTATTCAATGTAAATCGAAAGCTAAAGGCGAGTCGGGTGCAGGTTTGTGTTTCTTTAAATGCGTTTTTTCTTAAGTTTCGGGATTAAGTAATAAAATTGTTTGGGATGCCTAGGATAGTGTTGCAAGCTCGATAGTGATAGTTACGCATGGCTTATATCGGTAACCCTATTACACACGTTTTCAGTGAGATTTTGAGCCTTTCTATTTTCATATATATTCACTGTTTCGTTTGTTGAGTGTTTACCTACATGTTATGTTTTGTTAGAACTTGAACATTTTGATACATTTTGAGACCCTAGGCAAAGATGATACACAAACATGATAGAGACACTAGGATTTAGCCCATTTGTTAGCCTTTTTCGTTTGTTTTCCCTACTCGAACATTATCCCTTAGTGAACCCAGTTTGAGCCTTATTCCCTTTCGTTTGTTTAACCCACATATTACCCTTAGCCTTTTAGCCTTTTTACTTTTAAACCGGGTGTTATTAATCCGATCTGAGTTAGTGTCTAAGTGTTTGTTAGTAATCATCAGTGAGTGTCAGCAATATAGCTTACGTTATCAGAAAAAAATAGAAAAAAAAGAAAAACAATAGAAAATATGAAAAAATAGATATGTAAAAGAATAAGTGTGAGGATAAAAAATCATTAATTGTTTAGTTTGTTTGATTATTTGTTAGTTCCTAGCCTATCGAGTCCGGATTATGATCAATTTAGCCATTTTATCCCCTTTATCCATACCCTAGCCCTAGCTCAATATTATAACCCTTTAAAGTCCTTTAGATCTGTGTGTTTGTCTTATGCATTTGAGTGAAAATTTGATTGATGTTCAAGCCTATGACATAAAGGTTTCACTGTTAGGTTTGAGAGTATAGATTATACACTAGCACAACTTTTGTTAGTTACAAATATAAACGTAGTGGAGAGTACCATTGTGAGGGGTATGAGTCGTGTATGATTAGATCTTGAAAGTAAGTGAAACTTAAATAGGTATGCCCATGTTTTTCAAAACTTAGTTCCATTTTGACTTGTTGGTTCATAAATCTATTGAACGTGTAAATCTTGGGGAATAAACTGTGTCTTTGGATTTCGTGACTTGCGTTTGATTTTGCTTGATGTGACCGTGTTTGTTTAATTACCTTGTTGGATGTGTTGCAAAGTGTAAGTGTGAGGATGTTTGATACGTGTTATTTAATATATATATTTCATGCGTATTAAACCATTATTTTAGGCATTTTATTAACAAATTCATGTGAACTGACACTTGGTTTATATTTGAATTTTATAGGTCATGGAATAAAACGGGTTCAAACAAAGAAAAATAGTTTAATGTGCTAATATAGATGCTAGGTCATAAAGATAAAAAGAATAAAAAAAGAAATAAATATATATAGGAGGAGCCGTGAAAGAGGAGGAGACATACGACAACAGGAGGGAATTGGCGTGGAAGAAAAGAAAAAGCAATTGGAGTCGAGAAAGTCAAAGGAGATACGGCGAAATTAGAAGTGCTTCAGGGCATGACTACCAAGGGGAAAGCCTTTGACGACTGTTGGGTGAAGGGGAACTCAAGGCTGATCAGAAGAAAAGAAAATAAGAAGCAGGTATAATTTTCTAGGTGTAAAGGCTCTGAGAGTAGATTTCCCTAGAATCCCTAGTGTTATTTGCTATCCCGTGTCTTATCGAGAATTTACAGGTTACTCCTTGCACTTGAGACTGAGAGGTAAACTATCTTGTGAGTACTTAAGTATTGTGAAAATAGTTGAGAGGTGATCCACTAACTAGTGCACTTTACACTCCCATTAGGATTTCCTTTTACCCGGAGAATGATCAGGGATCCACTAGGTTGTCTGACGGTGTAGTATTTTAAGATCCTGGTTCCATCAGAGTTTCTATTACCAAGAGAGAGTCGTGATTAACATTTAGGATTCTAAACCTAGGTAGTGTTTCCCAATCCTTAACTTCATCTAAGTGTCTTAAGCATTGTGTAGAAGTTAGCGGTCTAAGTTCTATTTAGTTCGTTAGATAGGAAACACAAAACAAAACCCCTCCAATATAAATCTGTTAGTTAGTTGAGTCAGAGTCTAGTTAAGTGTCGCTAGTGTCTCGTGGGTTCGATATCCGGACATCCATTAGGCTTTACTACACTTGATAGGTACACTTGCCTGTCATTATGGTCTAGTATTTAGGATAGTCTAGAGTTTAACAAGAGAGTTTAGGTTAGGTTAAATTAGGTATATTTTATAGACCATAGCGAGCGACGTCACATATAGTTGATCCTATAATGATAGAGATATGTGGTCTCCATATGCCTTGCTAAAGAGATTGAACGCATAAAACCCTTCACGTGGGGCTAGTTCTTTATTTTGTTATTGTTTTGACAAAAATAACCCTCAAGTGAGGAAGGTTTAACGGAAAAATTTAATGGTGTTAAGTAGGTGTAGTCAAATGGGTTTAAATGACATTTTTATGAAATATTTGGATTCAAATGACAAGATTTAAACTTTTGAATTCAAATGTAATTTTTTAGCAAACCACAGGGATGAAAAAACAGTTAATTCTAAATAATAAAAATATAAAGTCTAATTAATGGGCCTAGATTCAACCGGCTTTTTAGGTTTCCCTTGGGCTTGAAGTTTGTCATTTAATTGCTAGGGTGAATTTTTTTTGGAAAGCAGACACCAGAATCCTTTTGAGAGATAGATGTTATCTAAATCAGGCCCAACTATCCCATTAATCTGGATCAAACCCCCAACCCAGGAAGAAACCCACAACTAGGAAAACTCTCTGGCTCAACCCACATAATTGTTCCAGGTGAGATTCGAATCCAAGATCTCCACTATGAAAAGTCTTGAGTCTAGCATTGCATCAAAGAGCCCACGGTAATTGCTAGGTTTGAAATAACAGTTAACATTTCAGGCACATCCAACCCATATCCTTTGTTTCAATATTTATATATGCACATATTTATTTAGTAAATATGCTATTTATAATCAAGCTCTTTGGCCATGATCATGATATGCAGATCATAGATAAACATATTTATTTAGTAAATATGTTATATAAAATCAAATCTATTCGGCCACCGGATTGAAATATCCCATGGATCTAGAAATTAAAGATCACAGCTTTCAAATAAAATAAACCACCACCAAAATTTATTAGTTAATAATCAATTAATACAGCATTTTCTTGATATACATATAAATCAAAACCATGAGAAATACTTCTCACGACTAGAAAAAAATATGAATCTCATAATTACAATTAGTCAGAGCAGAAATATAATCTTTTCGTCTTTTTAGTTAACTTATTAATTAATTTACTTGGGAATGAAATAAAAAATTATGATTTTAAGATTGTGAAAGCTTCTGGTAGAGACCCATGTCCATCCCATTATAAGCTATAGGAGCATACATCCACATTTCATCTGAGCTCAACAACTGCATAAGGTTCAGGAAAAGATTAATTAATATAAACATATGATTACCCGGCTTATTAGTTAATATTATTACTTCTAATTTTATTTAACAGGGAACACACGACCCTTTAAAATCTATTCTTTAAATCCACCTATTGCCGTCAGATGCCATCGGCTATTACTTAATGATGGTTTGGCTATTACTTAATGATGGTGTATAAGCTAGATTAATCATACCTTAATTTGAAGCTGCAAGAACTTCACATGTTGGACAGCTTCTTCAAGCATTGTGCTTATATCAACCTTGGTTCCATTTGGTACCAAGTTCTGAAGGATTTTGAGTCTTTCATTTATCCTCTCTCTTCTTTTCTGTAAACCGAACAAAGTGAAAGTCAATTTCATCATCAATTCATAATAAGAACATAAAATTAACCCTGCAAAAACAATAGAAGCAAGTGATCAATGATCATCCACACTCACCCTTGCATAGAGGCTTTGTGGATCAGTGGCCGCACCTCTACCGGCTCTAGTTTTCCAGTTTGAGTTTATCGCATTCGTATCATCCTCGGAACTGCAAGAACTTGAACTCGCGATTGGTGCATTACCTTCTACTTTGTTGTTATTAGTATCTTCCCCATCAATTCCTTTGACATTTGTTGTATCATCAATCACCTTCTGTTTCTTCTTTGGCTGCACTTTCTTTTTAGTTTTCTGTCCAAAAAAGATTTTTTTTAATTAAACTTCCTTCAAAGATGTGAATGAAGTATTATAATAATTCCACAACCTTGCAATTATGATAATAAAATACTAATACTCACATTATCTATTGAAACCCTAGCTTTCTTCTTCAGATTCTCATCAGGTTTTTTGTCATTGACTTCATCTTCAACGGTATTTGGCAATTCGGGCTTTTCAATCTTCCTCTTGGCGGGCGTATGCTTGAGTTCATCAGCCATTGGAACCGAAGGCGGATCAACAAAATTTTGAATATTAATACTTTGTCTCAAGCTTAGAAGTTCTTCCATTGAATCATTAGAAAAAACATGTGCTATTAATGAGGAGTTGTTATTGATTTCTTCATAAAAATCCATGGGCTCATGATCACACACACCATTAGTTGGTAAAGGAATAATATTAGAAGATGTGTAGGGAAAAGAAGGTACACCGCCATTAGCAACACACCCATTGTTGCTAATTTCTTGAGAGAAATTATGGTAGAAATTAGGGTTACCATTTTCATAAGCATAGCAAAAACCATGATTGTTGTTGAAAGATGCATCAGCAATGTTAGATTGATCAGTCATTACAGATGAATCAATGGCAGGAGTTTCAAAGTTAAAGCCATTGTCTTGCTCCTTGGAAAATAAACCATGGCCGGAGAAGTGGTAGGAATCGTGATCACCGGAGAACATTCTGCTCAAACTTTCCCATTCTTCATCTAAAAAGCTTCCAAAAGACTCCATCTTCTTGTATTCAAAGGGTTAATTATGGTAGAAAAGATTGATGATGTTAGAAAAAGAAGGATTTGAAATGTGGTTTGAGAGTTGGAGATGTTGAGAAACATATTTATACCCTCTATGAAGTATGCTAGTGTGGTTTGACTTGATTAATTAATTGCTAATCATTCGATTATTGGTAGGTATTTTCTGCATATAATATGTACTTTAAAATTAAGAGTCCACTGTGGGACATAACTACCGACTAAAGTACAACACACAACGGAAAAAAATTATTATTATTATTATTATTATTATTATTATTATTATTATATTTTGCAAATGAGTTTTTTAAGTTTTTATCTATTAAAATTTGGCCATTTGAACAGACCATGTAAAATGCAGATTTTAAACATTAATACATTATATTGTTTCTCATGCCATTAATCTGTTAAAAAACTCAATGGCAATATTTAATTTTCTAATGTCAAAATGTAGATAATTGACTTGTATTAGAATATATTAGAAAAATAAAGCCTTGTAGTGTTAAACTAAAATATTGCTAATCCATCTGTTTTTTTTTTAAAAAGGAATATATTATATAACAAACTAAGAAGAAATCATTGATTAATAAGCATCCTTAAACGATCTTTATTAATTTTAAAGAGGATTAAACTTCATATAATATGGATCATGATACATATAATATATGATTTTGAAGGGTCTTAAGAGTATCAACTACAATCATGAGATGGTGACTAACACTATAATTTATTGTGAATAATCCCTAATTAACATATGTAGTATCCCCATTAAAAAACAATTGTCTATGAAAATTATAAATATACATACACACATACATTAATTGAAAAATATAATATCCGTTTAATGATAAATTGGCGATCATTAATTAGAGCGTTTGTAGTGGAGCCCGTGAAAAGGGGAGCGTGAGCCAAATCAGCAAATAACGCATAGGAAACACTGCCTCCTAGGCGTGATTCAGGCATGAATGAAGGGGTTGGGGGGGGGGGGGGGCGTTGGGGCAATCACGGTGAGGGCAACCAATGGCTATATGACTGGTAGATTTAAGTAAATTGTTTTTTCAATTATAAATAACAACCAATTTTACTCAACAATTTACCAAACCATCTTTCCATCTTTTTCTCTAAAAATATCAAATTATATTTCACCAATTTTACACAACAATGAATCCTTGGAACCCAAATACACTACTAAAAAATTGAAAAATTTACGACAGCAGTTTCGTGAGAAATTTGTCGGAATTTTTTGTTAGCTACAAGTTTCTTACAAAAAGTGTTTGTTGAAAAAAACCCCGTAGGAAATGTATTTTCTGACAAAGTCTCGACTAATTTTCCAACGAATTATCGACAAAAGCCTTTCGTCGGTAATCTTCGACATTAATATTCCGACGATTATATTAAATAAGTAAGTTAACTTACTTAATAAATTTGTCGGAAAATTGTAGGAAATCTTGTGGTTACTTTTTTGTTTTTGTTTTGTCGGAAAGTGGTCGCAAACTTGTGAAGAATTTCTTTTATTGGTAACTTGTCGAAAACTTTTGTAGAAAATATACATGTTTTCTAGTAGTGATACCCGTTTTTTTCCTCGAAATCCAGACCCAAACAATGACCCGAGCAACCTCTTCAATAAAAATATTCAAGTCGTTTACGTTCCTAGTACGTCACCGGAATCAAACCTTTATCAACAACTCAATCAAATACCCGTTTTTATTTTTATGAATGTAGTTTTTTTTAATTTTATTTCTATTTTTATGAATGTAGTTTTTTTTATTTTATTTTAATGAATGTAGTTTTATTTTTATTTATTTAAGAATGTATTTTTTTATATTATAATGTAGTTTTTTATTTATTAAAAATGAATATTTTATATTTAGTTATTGATTAAAAATTAAATGCGGGGCGTGAAACCACTACGGACCTTAGGCTAAACGTAATGCACCCGTGAGAGGCTGGGTGTGGTGCCACCTCACCCACCACGGGCGTGAAACACCGTGCCGGGTGAGGGTGAGGGGGGATGAGTGAGGCAAGGTGATGGTGGTCACAGGCGTGAGAGGGAGTCTTCTGTGTTGCTTTTTGCTGCGTCTTCTTTTATCCTTTTATTTATTTATTTTTCTCAAAACTTCTTCAACCCTTGAAATGGAGAAGGGTTATGCTATGAATTCAAGAGATGAGGGTAAAAATATATTATGATTATTTATTTTAAAATTAATTTATAAGTTGGTATAAGAATTGTAATCGATTATGGTTTTATTAAAAAATTTATGATTATTTATTAAAAAATTAAATACTTTCATATTTAAGTAGCATTATTTTTTAATATAAATAATATATATAAACTAATTAAATTAAAAAAATAATAATTATGTAATTATTATAAAACTGATCACCTTCACCCCAACATTACACACGTGGGTGAAGGTGAGAGTGAGTTATGTCAGTGTCTACGTGGGGCCTACGTGGCACAGGCTGTGCTCTCACCTTCACACTAGCATTACTCTTAGTCTTAGTGATTCTGTACAGTGATTGCTTTTGTGCTGATGTGACGTTGACGTGTCGGGACGTGAAAGAGGGGGGCTTAAGATTCAAATTTAGTTTTGAAAATGGTGCATAAATCGATCTGATGATACAACTATAAATTGATAATTAATCTTGATGTTCAAAATAAAATCTCAAAAATACATTATATGATAGGTGGACATGAGTTGATCATATATAACATTAATATTATATATAAACCATGTGCAAGTAAAGTTTTATGTTCTGCAATATCAAATAAATGTGTCGGTGTATACTAGTGTTGAACATGTACTACATACTATATGTACGCATGTGAAAGATACTGTTATATGTGTTGATTTATGAGAAATATTTGTATATGTATAGATAAAAAAAATATATGTTATATGTGTGGTTAATATCTCCTGTATATATTGTGGGATTTGAATTTTGATGGTATTTATTTTAATGTTCTCTCCCCTCTTTCTATATGTAAGTTTTTAACTTAGATTTCTTTATTTGTATTAGTGTTGTTATATGATGCAGGAAACTTTTATTGAATGCCTTTGATGATTTTCATATAAACAAAAGATTAAAATCATAGGGCGGCTTTATTCCAAAAAGTGGGTCAATGTAACCTAAAAGAATGGTCTTTGTCCCCCAGATGCTCTTAACCTAATCCAATCCTTATGAAGAGATTCGAGATATTTACGACGTGTGTTTTTAAGTTTGTCATTAGTTAACAAAAAGGCCTACTTTGACATGACAAATTGCTAATATATATGTAAACCCACATTAAAAAAAAGGGTAAACCATCACTCTTTGGTATGGAAATATTACATGTTAATATAAGTATTTGGCCGATCGATTTCATTCCACATTCGAAAAAGGGTAAACCATCACTCTTTGGTTGCAGATAGGTCACAAAGTTCGCAATCATTTATTTCAGTCGTAAATCACCAGTTTTCTAGTAGTGTTGATCAAATAGACAATTTACACCTACCGATCGAGCTTCCGGTACATATTATCGTTTACGAAAAATATAAACAACATGAAACACGTTGAATGCTTAATTATTTACATTTTATGGGTAAATATTTGGACATATATGAAGCACACATTCAAACACTTATACCATTTGATTAAGTAACATAGGTGATAGGAATGAGACCTGATTAACAAGATAATAAACAAGCTAACCAAAATATAAAATAATTAGCATCATACCATATCATTTTATCATCTTATAAACTGGCAAAAGTAATGATAATTAGTTGACAATTATAATATATTTTCTATAATAACTAATAGGAGAAATGATTGGTCGTGAAGATCCAAGGCACTTGGCATATATAGATCGACAACAAGTAGCTTCTAAAGAAAAGCAAACCCTAATTTCCAACTCCCATTGACAACCATTTTATATTTATTTTATCCAACTAACTATTTCGATCATAAAATTCATATAAAAAATCATATTTCTATCACCTGTTTTAAACCTTAAGTCTTCAAACTTTCAATCATAATCCTACAAAGTTTATAAAATTCTAACATATATGGAAACTAAAACATGATTACTTTTAGGGTTTAGAGATTATGTGAACCTAGCCATGAATTGACCGTTCACCCCACCCGTTCATTCTGTCGATTTCCACGGTTATAATATATTAATAAAATACATGTTTTATGTTTCACATTTGACAGGTTTTGTGAACCATTGGGAGCTGCACCGCACGATCTCTCTATCCCCCTCTCTCTCTCTCTCTCTCTCTCTCTCTCTCTCTCTCTCTCTCTCTCTCCCTCCGTGTCGGCTGTTTTTTTTATACATTATATACTTCCTACGTCGAGTGTTCAATTTATTTATAATGTTTTATTCGATTTTCATTTTATTATCTATAAAACACCATTTTAGTATATGGTTTCACTACTAGAAAAGGGGTAGTTTTGCTAAGGAAATTTATGATGTAAAATTTTGCTTGCGACAAATTTGCGTCGAAAGGTAAAACATAGTTTATCGCAAAAAGAGTCGGAATTTGCCACGCAAACTAAGTTCGTATTTTATTTTTGTTAATACATTAATAAGAATGATAATACAAGTTGCGTCGCAAATATGTCGGAATCTGTGACACATTTCCGACACAAACTTTTAATTTCTTATTTTATTTTTGTTAATACGTTAATAAGAATGATAATACAAGTTCCATCGTAACTGTGTCAGAAATTTGCGACAAATTTCCGACGCAAACTTTTAATTTCGTATTTGATTTTTGGTAATGCTAATAAAAATGTTAATACAAATCTGTGGGGAAAGAAACATTGAATTTCTGATTATATATGATTCTTTTTCTTTTCTCTCTTCTTGTCATTCATGGAAACATTGTTCATAAATTTATGCATTCATTTCTTTAAACTAAAAAAAGATTACACTCTTTAAGGCCAAATTGTTTCACTTACTATAATACAACTAATTTTGCCAAGTTAAAAGGAGTATGAGGAAAGGCAAGACTTAGAGGAGACAGCTAATCTTGTCTCAAGCTACCAACCATCATTCCAATACAAAAATACACGTATGTCAAACACCAATATCAGGAACGTGGTTATACAATCTCATGACATGTAGCATTTAATTTAATCATATTATGTATATGCATATGTTATTTGAAAAAAGTATCGAACTTTTTATAAAATAAATATATAGATAAGCTATAAGAATTAATACAATACTAGTGCGTTATATCCGCACGTTGTGCCGACTTGATTTTGAATAAAATTCATATCGAAACGTAGGAAAAATTAAGAATGTCGCACCGGTATATTCAGAGTTTTATAAAAACAATATATATAAAAAAAAGTTATAAAAAACCAAAATTTGACCTGGCTCGGTATCTAATCGTAAATAAATTATACATGAGGTAGTATAGACGTTTACTTTTTAATGTACTCATCGACCAAATCTGGAAAATCGAAACAACAACAATAATAGTAAAAGCAAAAAAAAAGTGAAAGTATACATTGCAAGTGTTGTGTGATGGTGGTACTATTCATTACATCAATTTTAATAAGATATATAATTTTTTAGAGAACTTATAATAAAATATAAAATACATATTAAATAAACATAAAAGAACTTAAAGCATCATCTACAACCGTAAGAAATCGAACATATATGAAGCCGTCACTGAACATAATACGCTCCCTTTAAAACAGATTTCACATATCTATGTGTCTCTCCTAAGGTAAGCCAGACGGATAATTAGCAGTTATACCACTAGAGATGAACTCAACGGTCGAAGTTGCCAAAATGTCTTCTTTGTACTTTTGTTCAAAAAAAAAAAAAAGGGTAGATGTTTGCTAATGAACAAGAGACACAATATTCTCTTATTTTGTGAATGAAACGAAGTATGATAGAATTTCCCTTTTTATGTGAACGCCATGTAAACTAATACGGCATTCTGTTTATCTGAAACTTTCTCTAATATTTTTCTCTTGCTTTTCTTTTGTATATCTAGAAACTACCGACTAGTTCATCATATATGTAGGACCCTAGAGAGGTGTGAGAATTATGTATCAAACCGTGTTGGATGTAGACCGAGAACTATAGGTTCACGGGTTGGGTGTTTGGGCCGGCTTCATGGTGGGAGTGGTACCCTCCAACCCTCCTTTAATTTAGCCGTTCAACGGCTAGTTTATCTTTCAAATTCTAAACTTTCATCAGGTTCATATATCCGCCATCCCTACCCGCAACCCTTGCAGCGGTGTACCCTCCTACCCTCCTTCTACCCGCCATCTACCCGTGCTCCACTCCCACCACCCTTATATGTATGAACTATGAGTAAGTAAAGTGTTATGTTCTGTAATATTCCTAATATATATACGTAGGTCAAATAAACATGTCGGTAAATATGGGACTAGAGCACATTTACTAGTGTTGTTGAACATGCACTACATACTTTATGTAGGATGTCTACATATATAAATGATACTGGATATTTGTTGATTTATGAAAAATATTTGTATTTGATAGTGATGTTATAGATAAAAAAAATATATGTTATGTGGGATTTGAATTTTGATGGTAGAATTCTAATCTAATATTCTCTTTCTAGATTTCAATATTTGTTTTAAAAGAAAATCTACATTTACTGTTATAGCCATGTGATAAAAGTACATGAAAATAAACTTGGTTGAATTATGTTGTTTTTGTTCTCTTTTTTAGTGTTTTCTCTCCCCTCTTTCTATATATAAGTTTTCAACTTAAATTTCTTTATTTGTGTTATATGATGCAGGAAACTTTTATTTAATGAATGCCTTTCATGATGTTCATATAAAAAAAGATTAAAATCCAAGGGCGGCTTTATTCCAAAAACTGGGACAATGTAACCTAAAAGAATGGTCTTTGTCCCCCCATATATGCTCTTAAACCTAATCCAATCCTTATGAAGAGATTCGAGATATTTACGACGTGTGTTTTTATCATTATAAGTTAACAAAAGGCCTACTTTGACATGACAAATTGCTAATATATATTGCTAATATATATGTAAATCCACATTCCAAAAAGGGTAAACCATCACTCTTTGCTAATATATATGCAATTACATATTAATATAAGTATTCGGCCGATCGATTTCATTCCTCATTTGAAAAAGCGTAAACCATCACTCTTCGATCGATTTCATTCCACAACGTTTTTTTTATCACAAATACCCAGTTTTTTGTAGTGTTGGTAACATATAAAATTTACACATACTGAGCGAGGTTCCGGTACATATTATCGTTTACGAAAAATATAAACAACATGAAACACGTTGAATGCTTAATTATTTACATTTTATGGGTAAATATTTGGACATATATGAAGCGCCCATTCAAACATTTATACCATTTGTTTAAGTAACATAGGTGATAGGAATGTGACCTAATTAACAAGATAATAACAAGTTAACCAAAATATAAAATAATTAGCATCATACCATATCATTTTACCATCTTATAAACTGGCAAAAGTAATGATAATTAGTTGACAATTATAATATATTTTCTATAATAACTAATAGGAGAAATGATTGGTCGTGAAGATCCAAGGCACTTGGCATATATAGATCGACAACAAGTAGCTTCTAAAGAAAAAACAAACCCTAATTTCCAACTCCCATTGACAACCATTTTATATTTATTTTATCCAACTAACTATTTCGATCATAAAATTCATATAAAAAATCATATTTCTATCATCTGTTTTAAACCTTAAGTCTTCAAACTTTCAATCATAATCCTACAAAGTTTATAAAATTCTAATATATATAAACTAAAACAAGATTACTTTTAGGGTTTAGAGATTATGTGAACCTAGCCATGAATTGACCGTTCACCCCACTCATTCATTTTGTCGATTTCTACGGTTATAATATATTAATAAAATATATGTTTTATGTTTCGCATTTGACAGGTTTTGCGAACCATTGGGAGCTGCATCGCACGATCTCTATATCCCCCTCTCTCTCTGTGTCGGCTGTTTTTTTATATATTATATACTTCCTACGTCGAGTGTTCCATTTATTTATAATGTTTTATTCGATTTTTATTTTATTATCTATAAAACACCATTTTAGTATATGGTTTCACAGCTAGAAAATGGGTAGTTTTGCTACGGAAATTTATGACGTAAAATTTTGCTTGCAACAAATTTGCGATGAAAAGTTAAACCCTAGTTTATCACAAAAAGAGTCGGAATTTACGACGCAAGCTAAGTTCGCATTTTATTTTTGTTAATACATTAACAAGTATGATAATACAAGTTGCGTCGCAAATGTGTCGGAATTTGCGACGAATTTCTGACGCAAACTTTTAATTTCGTATTTTATTTTTGTTAATACATTAGAAAGAATGATAACACAAGTCGCATCGCAATAGTGTCAGAAAACTGCGACACATTTCCGACTCAAACTTTTAATTCGTATTTAATTTTACAAATCTGTGAGGAAAGAAACATTGAATTTCAGATTATAAATGATTCTTTTTCTTTTCTCTCTTCTTGTCATTCAGGGAAACGTTGTTCATAAATTTATGCATTCATTTCTTTAAACTAAAAAAAGATTGCACTCTTTAAGGCCAAATTGTTTCACTTATTATAATACAACTAATTTTGCCAAGTTAAAAGGAGTATGCGGAAAGGCAAGACTTAGAGGAGACAGCTAATCTTGTCTCAAGCTACCAACCATCATTCCAATACAAAAATACACGTATCTCCAAACACCAATATTAGCAACGTGGTTATACAATCTCATGACACGTAGCATTTAATTTAATCATATTATGTATATGTATATGTTATAAGAAAAAAATCCAACTACCATCAAGGTTTTGTTTTGGTGGTTAGGAGGGTTTTTCTAAAAGGTTTCCCCTCTGCGGAGATCATGAGTTCGAATCTTGTAAGGTGCTCTTCATAAAAACTAGGAACACCCTCAGCAGATTTCGAATTCCTTGGAGGTTGTTTGGATAGACTGATGTACGAGCCTCCCCTGGTGGGACGTGACAGTTGAGCCCACGCCGTTCAAAAAAAAAATCCAACTTTTTATAAAATAAATATATAGAAAACCTATAAGAAATAATACAATACTAGTGAATTATGTTCGCACGTTGCGTCGACTCGGTTTTAAATAAAATTTATATTGAAACGTAGGGAAAAGTAAAATGTAGCAATGGTATATTCAGAATTTTATAAATAAATATATATAAAATGTTATAAAAGAAAACCAAAATTTGACTTGGCTTGATATCTAATCGTAAATAAAATTATACAGAAGGTATAGACTTTTACTTTTTAATGTACTCATCGACCAAATCTAGAAAATCGAAACAACAACAATATTAATAAAAGCAAAAGAAAAAAAGTGAAAGTATACATGGCAAGTGTTGTGTGATGGTGGTACTATTCATCTCATCAATTTTGATATAATTGTTTATAAAACTTATAATAAAATATAAAATACATATTAAATAAACATAAAAGAACTTAAAGCATCATCTATAACCGTAAGAAATCGAATATATATGAAGCTATCATTGAACATAATACACTCTCCTTAAAACAGATTTCACATATTTATGTGTATTTCCTAAGATAAGACAAATGGATAATTAGTAGTTATACCACTAGAGATGAACTCACCGGTCGAAGTTTCCAAAATGTCTTCTTTGTACTTTTGTACAAAAAAAGATATTGGGTAGATGTATCTACCATAATTTGTCATTTGTACCTACACACAGATGTATAACATCAGAATTCGTATAACCGGTCATAATCCAGAAATTCAGAAATTAACAACATTTGGCCAAAAATGCCTTAATTTATTTGATTTCTAGGTGTATACAACTAACTTATCCTGAGGCATTCCAGACTAATCTCAGAGTCTTAGTTTAAGTCTAGATACTATTCCTGTAGTATCTAAATCCCTTAAACTGAGTCTCTGATACCAACTTGTCACACCCGTAACACAAGACAATTATCTAACCAGAGTAGTACCTCCAACAGAGATGTTCCTAGGAAAGAACGACGGGTCTAGGAGAGATTAATACACCGCTCTTTCCTTAGACAGAACATTCTATTTGTCAGATAACTACATACCGGTCAGAAGGTCGCCTTCTAGTTACTGTGATGTTGATATCAAAACACACAGCGGAAATTAAATCATCATCTTTCATTTCATCAAAACATTGTTCTACATTCGTGGAATCAAAATGTTACATAACATTTTATCATCGTTCCTAATAAGGAACATATCATTCGGGACTTATAGTTCCAGGCATGCCCATCATCTAGATCGTTCATCGTTTCATTCTAGTCCTGGAAATGCCTCATCTATTGAATACCTGTGATGCATTAAAAAACATTTGATAAAACATGGGTCAACACAAAGATGGTGAATTCATAAACTAAAATAGTTTATTAAAATGACCCGTCAAAGTATCTTGAACACAGTTATGGGGTTTCACCCCCGCTCATAGACAACTATGAGTAATCATTCAGTCTATATATAACCAAAGACCGTTTCACGGGTCCTGTCCAACATGCCGTTCCAAGGGCAAGTGAAACACAATAGACGCTTAGAATGTGTTATACATAAACAATCGGTGCAATCGTTTCAAGATACTCAAAATGTTTTCATAAATCAATCATACCAGACAAGGTCATGATTGGGTTCATGCATCACAGTTTAGGAACTCACCTCGGCAGTATTTCGGCTTATCAATCTGCAATATGGTAAACACCTCGGACAAAGCTCCTAGATATATATTGGCATTACTTAATTACATAATTCTAGCTTAATGGTATATAACCAAAGCTAAATAGTAGGCCGAAACCTTAACTCAGCACTATCTATGGCAGTTTGGAGTCAAAACACTAGAAACCGGACATTCGTACGCGAACCGGGGTTCGGGATCAAAGTTCCAGAGAGAATGTGTGTCGTCAAAACACTAGACCGATCGAATTCAATGTCTGGGATCAAGTATTGTTAAAAGTATCTCCCTGGAAGGGGATTATACGATTCAGAAAGAGAGAGAAGTTATGTCCAAGATTGCACAAGTGTCTAGTCGACGAATCGGCGTAAGTGCCACTTGACGACATTGAGGTAGATAATAGCCTCAACTACATTGAAGAACCCGTGGCCAATCTAGACCGGAAAGAGAAGCAGTTACGGAATAAAGTGATTCTGTCATTTAAAGTACAATAGAGACATCACAAGGGGTCGAAAGCTACTTGCGAAACCGAGGCAGAAAAGAAGGAGTCGTATCCCCATCTATTTGAGTTATGACAAGTTTCGAGAAAGAAACCTTTCGTAAGGGGGGTTGACTTGCAACATCCTGAAATATCTACAAAATAATAAAGAGTACGGGATCGAAACAACGATATCATGAAAAGAATAACGGGCTCACGAGATTGAGACTTGGGCCGAGTTGGGGGAAAACGCAAGGGGGTGGAAGGGAAGTAAAACCCTTGTCACCCTCTATGCTTGGTCATTCACCATCTTCAACCTAGAGAGAGGCTAGAGAGAGAAAGTTCCAAGAATCCACACTGAGGCCTTCGTGTTGCTTTGGATTCACCATCTTGAACCTAGAGAGAGAGAGGCTAGAGAGAGAAAGTTCCAGGAATCCACACCGAGGCCTTCGTGTTGCTTTGGATCATTGCTGGAACATCCTTGGAGGCTGGAGAAGGAGAAATCAAGCGGAAACAGGTAACAAAACATTCTCATATTCGAGATTTGAAAATGGGTTTTAGGGTTTCAAAGTGGGTTTTCAATCAGAGATGGATATTTTACGTTAGAATTGCTCTACAAAGCGTATATCTAGCTTCATGGAAGCTAGATATAAGTTTTGGATGTAAAAAGATCGAATCTTGGATCAAAAACGAAGAAATCAGCCAAGAATATATGAATCGTCCGAAAACTCTAAACCTCCGAAAAGTATTTCAAATGGAACATTTCGATCGAAAAGTAATTTGGACACTATATATTTCGAGCGGAACATTTCGATCGAAAAGTATTTCGGACAAGACATTTTGATCGAAATGTATTTTGGACATAAAGGGATTCCAGACAGATGTTTTCAAACGAAAAAGCCATGTAATAGAAAATAGTTCTAACACAGAAGTTTTGGGTTGAAATAGTTTTCGACCGAAATAGATTTCAATCGAACAAGATTTCGGACAGATAGATTTCGAATGAAACATATAGGTTATAAACTTGTTCCATTCGTGACCTTTGACAGATTTGTGAGCATCCCACCTAGCTTGAATTTTCAGTGCTAAGTGAGATAGAAACAGTAGAAGTCAGATGAGTTCTTATTGCCCTGTTTCCTAAACGGTTTTGGGCTGGCATGCATACTATTAAAGAGATAGTTTTCAAAGTTAAAGAATACTTTATAAGAATTATACGTTTTTATAAAATTATGTGTTAACGTGTGCTATTTGTCTATTTGAGAGTTATGTGATTATATTTCGATTTTGCTTGCATTGCATAGTAGTTGCATTGTTGAATGTCCCGCAGGCATGCTAAAGTAGAAGTCTCACCCTGAGTTGTGAGCAATGCTAAAGGAGTCTTACACTTCGATGTAAGCAATGCTAAAGGAGTTTTACATTTCGGTGTAAGCGAGAAAGTCCTAACCAGAGGTGTGGGCAATGCTAAAGGAGTCTAGTACTGAAGTGCATGCGAGAACAAAAGTCCCACCCTAAGGTGTGGGCATCGCTAAAGTAAAAGTCTTATCCTGAGGTGTAAGCGAGAAAGGGATCTAGTTCTCCAACCATGATCCATATGTGATAGTTAAAGTGTGATAAACTCACTTGTCCCGTACAAGTGAAATAAATGATTGTTAGACAGTGTACCGGAGAAAACCCTGACGGGTTTCCTCAAAGCTAAAGTTTTTCAGACAGTAACGTAACAGTTTTATAATTGTAACGTTGTAATGTTTTAAACTAAAGTTAAAGTGTTTTCAAAGATACAGAAAGTAAAGGTTATTTTATTTTTTAATAAACTAAGCTACCTAAAAGAAAGTTTACAGTTTAAAGTAAAGATAGAACTCACCGACTTTAGTTAACTTTTGGTATGCATGACAGGTAGAAAAGGTAAAGCGAAAGAAAAGTGAAAGAGCCGTAAGCGCTGGATAGCATGGACATCGGGTGCTGTGCTGAAGACTGACATTCCCATTTCTGATAGTATATGTTTAGACAATGAGTTACATTATTGTTTGGTGAATGTTTTAATTTAAAGACTTCCGGTGTAATAGATTATGATTTCTGGTTTAAGAAATATGCTTGTTATGTTTTGTGCCAACTATGATATGTACCGGTTTGGGGGTGTTTCAAGTTGGTATCAGAGCCATAGTTTGAGAGTTTCAGACATTTGCGATAATGTCTGAACTTAAACTGAGAATGAGACAAAGGAAAGGAAGGAAAGGAATGTCAGTCAGAGCAGCCTATCCATGGAAAGATAGTTGACAGAAGGTAGTCAATGTCCTAAAATAGAACATAGACAATAATGCCTTAGCACAAATAGTAGACAGTAAATGCTTTAGCATAAATCGTACATAGTACGTGCCTTAGCATAGACATTGGATAGTATGTACCAGCGGTAGAAACTCTGAACTCGAATGCAAATGTTACTCTGAAAGGAGATGTTCGTAGTAAAGTAAATTAATAATTTCATACCGGTCCCTATAATTAGTAATTTACATTACTCGAGGTGTTCTAAATTATTACCTATCATGATAACATAAGCGTTCTTTGTTCGCAGTTGATACTAATTGCTAGAGGAAAGAGCGGTGGTCACACTGGGATCGTACTGGTCGTCGAGGTCGACCGCCAGGTTACCGAACACGACATGAGGAAAGTGAACACTCCCGCAACGAAACTGAATTGGTGCATGTGGAGCATAATGACAGTGGGAACCAAGTGTCGGTCCTTGATAATGCTCATAACGAGGATCTTGAATTGGAACCGATTGTGAAAGAAGCTATCGCGGCAGAGGTTACTTCAATCTTGAAGAAAGTTCTACCAGAAGAACTGCGCGAGGCCCTTAAAGAGTTTGGTATAGAGAGGAAAGAGAAGAAAGAGGGAAGCAACAAGAAAACTGAAGTCACTGATAGTGACGATTCTTACTATGAAATGGCAACTCGAGGTTGCAATTATAAGTCCTTTCGGGGGTGTGACACGCCGAAGTATGATGGACAGAAAGATGTTGTTGCCACTTTCGAGTGGATAGAGAGAATGAATGGTGTGATCAACATTAGTGAGTGTTGTGATGACCAAGCGGTCAAGTTTGCCACTCACTCATTCACTAATGAGGCGTTGAGTTGGTGGAGATCAATTGAGAGGACCAAGTCTTCTGCTGATATGAAAAATTTGAAAAGGGACGACATGAAAAAGCTGCTAATCACTAAGCTCTGCCTATAGAACAAGATTGACAGAGTTGAGAGAGAGTTTCTAGGGCTCTATGCTGGTAGTATTCTCATCACTAGTACACCTCTAAATATCATGAGTTGACACTAATTGCTAGAGGAAAGAGAGGTGGTGGCACTGGGGGTCGTACTGGTCGTCGAGGTCGACCGCCAGGTTACCGAACACGACATGAGGAAGGTGAACACTCCTACAACGAAACTGAATTGGTGCACGTGGAGCATAATGACAGTGGGAACCAAGTGTCGGTCCTTGATAATGCTCATAACGAGGATCTTGAATTGGAACCGATTGTGAAAGAAGCTATCGCGGCAGAGGTTACTTCAATCTTGAAGAAAGTTCTACCAGAAGAACTGCGCGAGGCCCTTAAAGAGTTTGGTATAGAGAGGAAAGAGAAGAAAGAGGGAAGCAACAAGAAAACTGAAGTCACTGATAGTGACGATTCTTACTATGAAATGGCAACTCGAGGTTGCAATTATAAGTCCTTTCGGGGGTGTGACACGCCGAAGTATGATGGACAGAAAGATGTTGTTGCCACTTTCGAGTGGATAGAGAGAATGAATGGTGTGATCAACATTAGTGAGTGTTGTGATGACCAAGCGGTCAAGTTTGCCACTCACTCATTCACTAATGAGGCGTTGAGTTGGTGGAGATCAATTGAGAGGACCAAGTCTTCTGCTGATATGAAAAATTTGAAAAGGGACGACATGAAAAAGCTGCTAATCACTAAGCTCTGCCTATAGAACAAGATTGACAGAGTTGAGAGAGAGTTTCTAGGGCTCTATGCTGGTAGTATGACTCATCGCTAGTACACCTCTAAATATCATGAGTTGCCTCAGTTGGTTACACATCTGGTGGACACTGAGGAAAAGAGGATCAAGTACTATGTCAAGGGACTACCACAGAAGGTCCGTGTGCACGTGAAAGCTAATGCTCCTACAAGCTTTGAATATGTGGTATCACTTGCTGGAATAGTTTATGATGACTTCGAATTCGCGGTCCGACTGCCTACTGAGAAGAAAGTGACTAATGCCGTTAAACGACCTGTAAAAGAGTGGGTGGGACCGGAGACGAAGAAGCTGAGGATTGAGGATGGGATTAATTGTGCTAAATGTGACAAGAAGCACTCTGGAGAGTGCCGAGTTGGTTTGAATATATGTTAGAGGTGCGGAAAGACCGGATACTACTCTCGAGAGTGTCCCGGGGCTCAGTCTTGTTATAAATGTGGGACACCTGGCCACATGGCCAAGGACTGTTGTAAACCCAAAGCTGCTGGCATATAGAAAGGAAAGGAGGGCGAAAAGAAAAAGGCATGGACTCGAGTGTATGCACTGACACAAGAGGAAGCTAGATGTGATCCGGATGTGGTGTCAGGTACGTTCATCCTTGATCATACCTTTGTCTCAGTACTGTTTGATTATGGTGCCAGTAGAAGTTTTATATCATCCTTTATATGTAGAAGAATGAAATGCAAAGCTACTAAGGTAGAACATGCTTTCACAGTAGAAACTGTTGCGGGTAAAACCACAAGAGTAATAGAAGTAGTGGATACTTGCATGATAAAGATAAAGGGCCATAGATTCCTAGTTAGGTTGTATGTTATGACTTTGGGAGGGTTTGATATAGTATTGGGTATGGATTGGTTAGTTGCCAACGAATCTCGGATAGTATGCAGACGAAATATAGTTTAGACAAAGCTCCGGACGGTAGCGAGATTTTTTTACGGGGATCGTGACGGTTCATTAATGAACGCCGTATCGATGATGAAGGCAGAGAAGTACATCGCGGATGCGAGGTCTACCTGGCCTACGTGATAGACAATGATGTAAAGGTAAAAGAGTTGAAAGACGTACCAGTGTTATGTAATTTTCCGGAGGTGTTTCCCGAGGAGTTACCTGGGCTACCAACTGACCGGGAGACAGAGTTCCAGATAGACTTAGTGCCGGGTGCCCAGCCCGTGGCTAAAGCACCGTACCGACTTGCGCCTCTGGAGATGAAAGAGCTAATGATACAGTTGGAAGAACTTTTGGATAGAGGTTTTATAAGACCAAGAATTTCTCCATTGGGTGCTCCGGTTCTGTTTGTAAAGAAGAAAGATGGTGCCATGAGAATGTGCATCGACTAAAGAGAATTGAACAAACGTACTGTAAGGAACAAATATCTGCTACCAAGGATCGATGATCTGTTCGACCAACTACAAGGCGCCAGATGGTTCTCCAAGATCGATCTGAGGTCGGGATATCATCAGTTAAAGGAAAGGGAAGAGTACATACCTAAGATAGTGTTTCGCACGCGGTATGGGTATTATGAATTTCGCGTGACGTCTTTCAGTTTGACCAATGCTCCTGCAACATTCATGAGTATGAAGAACCAGGTGTATAGACCGATGCTGGACAGGTCGGTGATAGTGTTTATAGACGACATACTCATTTATTCGAAGAGTTATAGTGATCATGCTTCTCGTCTTCGAGAGGTACTAGAGACGCTACAGAAAGAAAAGTTGTATGCTAAGTTCTCCAAATGCTCGTTCTGGCTTAAAGAAGTCCAATTCTTAGGTCACGCTATCAACGCAGACGACATAATGGTTGACCCAACTAAGATAGAGGCAGTGCAGGAATAGGAAACCCCAAAGATGCCAACCGAGATTCGGAGTTTCTTGGGATTGGCAGGTTACTATCGAAGGTTCATTCAGGACTTCTCGAGAATAACTTCGCCAATAAAAAAGTTGACACGCGAAGAGGTAAAGTACGAATGGGGTCAGGCCCAGTCTAAAGCATTTGAAGAGTGAAAGGATACGTTGACCCAAGCCCCAATGTTAGCTCTACCTAACGGTAACAAGGACGGGGTGGTATATTCTGATGCTTCGGGAAAGGGGTTAGGGTGCGTATTAAAGCAGAGAGGAAAGGTGATCGCGTATGCATCACGACAGCTAAAGATTCATGAAGTTAACTACCCGACTCACGATTTGGAGCTCGCGGCAATTGTGTTTTCGTTAAAGATTTGGAGACATTACCTCTACGGGGTGAAATGCATAATTTATTCGGATCACAAGAGATTGATGTGTTTCTTCGAGCAGAAAGACCTGAATATGAGACAAAGGTGGTGGTTGAAATTGCTAAAGAATTATGACTGTAAAATCCTATACCACCCAGGAAAGGCGAATGTGGTTGCTGATGCCCTCGGCCGTAAGGAGAGTCATTCTCCTATTATGGTGAAAGCGTACCAGTTGGTGATAACCCCCGATTTTATGACAGAGCTAGAAAAAGCACAGACATACGCACTAAAGTAAGAGAACATAAAGAAAGAAAAAATGGTCGGTCAACAGATATAGTTAGAGATAAACACTCATGGAGTGAGGACCAGACGTGGTCGTATGTGGGTACCGAAGGGCGAAGATCTTAGGGCCAAGGTGTCTAACTTGCTCACAAGTTAAAGCAGAGCATCAGAAACCATACGAGAAAATTCAGCCTTTAGAAATACCCGAATGGAAGTGGGAGAGCGTACCACCGTGTACTTTATTAAAAAACTGCCCCGCACAGCTAAATGCCATGATACGATTTAGGTTATAGTGGATCGTTTGACAAAGAGTGCCCACTTCTTACCGATCCGTGAAACTTACTCATATGAGAAGCTGGCAGAAGTATTCATCAACAAGATTGTGACTCAGCATGGTGTACCACTGTCGATTGTATCTGACCGGGACACAAGGTTCACATCGAGGTTCTGGAAAAGATTTCATGAGTCAATGGGTACGAGATTGAACATCAGCACGGCTTATCACCCACAGACCGATGGTCAGTCGGAAAGGACCATCCAAACGTTGGAGGATATGCTCCACGCATGCATTAAAAACTTCGGTGGAAGTTGGGATAGCCACCTACCGTTGGCGGAATTCTCCTACAACAAAAGCTACCACACCACTATTGGTATGCCACCGTGCGAGATGTTGTATGGTAGGAAATGTCAAACCCTGGTCTGTTGGGCTGAGGTATGACAGAAAGAGTTGGGAAGCTTAGAGGTAGTCACAACAACCTCTGAAGAGTTTGACCAGATCAAGGACAGAATGAAAGCAGCGTAGGACCGTCAAAAGTCCTATGAGGATAAGAGGCGGAGACCGATCGAATTCAATGTCGGGGATCAAGTATTGTTGAAAGTATCTCCCTGGAAGGGGATTATACGATTCAGAAAGAGAGGGAAGTTAAGTCCAAGATTGCGCAAGTGTCTAGTCGACGAATCGACGCACGTGCCACTTGACAACATTGAGGTAGATAATAGCCTTAACTACATTGAAGAACCCGTGGCTAATCTAGTGTAACATCCCAAAAATAAAGGAACGACTTATAATAGTGGGTTAAACGCGAGACGAAAGAAATAAATAGACGAGGCATGACGGCCCGGGCCGGATAGGCCGGCGGACTTAAGGGTGGCGTGCATAGGGGAAGTCTCCCCCTATAAATAGCCTAAGCCACCATCCTTTCTCTTATTTGGCCATTCTAGAGAGAGAAACCGTAGAGAGAGAAAGTTGACGGATCGACATGAGAAGCTAGCATCTTGTTTCTTTACTACTCGTGAATGGAACCTCCAATTCAGAAGCTCGAAAGAGGTAACAACTCAATCTAAATCTGAGTTTTTAGATTATGATTGGGTTTTCGGGTTTTGGATAGAAAGATGGCATTTTTATGTATGAAACTTGGAAATAAGCATAAATCTAGCATCTAGAGTGGAAAACAAATGTTTTGAATGTAAAAATTTCCAAACTTGACGGACCAATCGATCCAGATCTGAATTCATGCAAAAAATGGTTTTTGACGAAGTTCACGGTTTTGGGAAGTTCACGGTTTGGAAAGTTTACGGTTTGTGAAGTTCACGGTTGAGTGAAGTTCATGGCTAGTGAAGTTCACGGCTGATGAAGTTTGCGGTTGGGTAAAGTTTACGGTAGGGTGAAGTTCACGGTTGGGTGATGTTCACGGTTTGGGTGAAGTTCACGGTTGGGTGAAATTTGCGGTTTGGGTAAAGTTTGCGGTTAGGCGAAGTTTGCGGTTAGGAATGAAATGTAATGAGTTGTATGAGAAGCTAAAACTAGGTTGCGTACGTATAGATTAGAAGATCTTTTACAGACCTTTGACCCTGTTTATCTCATGTGAGTTCTAGAATCCCTCTATTAAATGTTTTAAATAATGTTTTGGGCTGGTGTGCATACATACGAAACGATGTTTACGAAATGACGATTATGAAACGATGTTTACGAGATGATGTTTATGAGACGAAGTTTACGAGATGATGTTTATGAAATGTTTTGCCAAAAGAAGTTTACGAAAGGTTTACGAATGAAATGATGTTTTGTTTAATAAAACGTACGGATGCTTTAACTAAAATGAGGTAAAGGTTTTATGAAAGTCACGAATGAACGAATCTGCCACGAGTTCCTACGCGAGCTAGGGTATGTATGTATTGGCCTTACCCTTACGGGGGCCTTTGTGGCTGGCTAACAGTTGTACAACTAGTTGATGATGGGTTGACGACGGTCACCCATGGGATTTCCGGGATCCCCAATGGAAGGTACTATTCCTTGCGGGGAAATAGTACCTATGTTTTGTTCTGTCTTCCTAGAGGTAACGAGCCTTAGGAGACATATGTTTTGTCCACCTAGAGGTAACGAGCCTTAGGAGACCTGGTGGCGGATGACTTAGAGGTAACGAGCCTTAAGTTCATCCCCTGGTATGAGATGTATGGAATTGACGGTTACGAGAAGGCGCATATTCGGTTCATGTTGACTTATGTTATGATGCTATGTTACGATGTTGTGATGAGGTTAAATTATTGCATGTTTTACGTACGCTTTTATTAAATAAGTGTATGTTATGTTTTTGGTAAAATGTTTATGTTAAGGTTTTATGTAAAGCTAGAACTCACCAATGTAGGTGACTTTTCAGTATGCACATTCAAGTTAATGCAGGTTATGATGATGAACGGTGATGCTGAGCGGCTTGATGAGTTACCCGGATGATATGAAGACTGACATCCCGTTACGAAGTTGGTTATGTTATGTTTATGTAATAGACAATGTTACGCTTCCGCATGTTGAACGATGTTATGTTATGTTTGAAATGAAATTTTTCGCTGCGTTATTTGATATTCAAGTTTAAGAACTGTTTGTGAATGAGTAAATCCAACAAGTGAAGCCTCTCGGGTTTGGGGCCTTACATCTAGACCAGAAAGAGAAGCAGTTACGGAATAAAGTGATTTAGTTAGTTAAAGTACAATGGAGACATCGCAAGGGGTCGGAAGCTACTTGGGAAACCGAGGTGGAAATGAAGGAGTCGTATCCCCATCTTTTTGACTTATGACAAGTTTGAAGGACGAAACCTTTCGTAAGGGGGGTAAACTATTAACATCCTGAAATAGCTACAAAATAATAAAGAGTATGGGATCGAAATAACGATATTATGAAAAGAATAACGGACTCGCAGGATAGAGACTTGGGCCGAGTTGGGGAAAACGCAAGGGGGAAGAGGGGAAGTAAAACCCTAGTCACCCTCCATGCTTGCTCATTCACCATCTTGAACCTAGAGAGAGAAAGCTCCAAGAATCCACACCAAGGCCTTCGTGTTGCTTTGGATCATTGCTGGAACATCCTTGGAGGCTGGAGAAGGAGAAATCAAGCGGAAACAGGTAACAAAACATTCTCATATTCGAGTTAAGATTTGAAAATGGGTTTTAGGGTTTCAAAGTGGGGTTTCAATCAGAGATGGGATTTTTACGTTAGAATTGCTCTACAAAGCGTATATCTAGCTTCATGGAAGCTAGATATAAGTTTTGGATGTAAAAAGAACGAATCTTGGATCAAAAATGAAGAAATCAGCCAAGAACATATGAATCGTCCGAAAACTCTATGAATGGTCCGAAAACTCTGAAACATCCGAAAAGTATTTCAGACGGAACATTTCGATCGAAAAGTAATTTAGACACTATATATTTCGGGCGGAACATTTCGATCGAAAAGTATTTCGGACAAGACATTTCGATTGAAATGTATTTTGGACATAAAGGGATTCCGGACAGATGTTTTCAAACGAAAAAGTCATGTAATATAAAATAGTTCTAACACAGAAGTTTTGGGTCGAAATAGTTTTCGGTCGAAAAAGATTTCGACCGAAATAGATTTCAATCGAACAAGATTTTGGACAGCTAGTTTTCGAATGAAACATATAGGTTATAACCTTGTTCCATTTGTGACCCTTGACAGATTTGTTAGCATCCCACCTAGCTCGAAGTTTCAGTGCTAAGTGAGATAGACACAGTAGAAGTCAGGTGAGTTCTTATTGCCCTTTTTTCTAAACGGTTTTGGGATGGCATGCATACTGTTAAAGAGATAGTTTTCAAAGTTAAAGAATATTTTACAAGAATTATATGTTTTTATAAAATAAAAGTTAAAGTGCTAAAGAGCATAGTATTACCTTTTGAACAAGTTTTGAAAGATAATAAAGAGCTAAAGTAAAGAACGATAAAGGAGTTGTACTTTGGTAGAGCTCGACAGTGACAGTGACAGTGACAGATACCATGTTATATGCTTATGTGTTAACGTGTGCTATTTGTCTATTTGAAAGTTATGTGATTATATTTCGATTTTGTGTAATAGTGTAATTGCACTACATAGTAGTTGCATAGTAGAAAGTCCTGCGGGCATGCTAAAGTAGAAGTCTCACCCTGAGGTGTGAGCAATGCTAAAGGAGTCTTACACTTCGATGTAAGCAATGCTAAAGGGGACTTACACTTCGTTAAAAGTGAGAAAGTCATACCCCGAGGTATGGGCAATGCTAAAGGAGTCTTGCACTGAAGTGCAAGAGAGAACGAAAGTTCCACCCTAAGGTGTGGGTAACGCTAAAGTAAAAGTCTTATCCTGAGGTGTTAGCGACAAAGGGATCTGGTTCTCCAACCATGATCCATATGCGATAGTTAAAGTGTGATAAAGTCACTTGTCCCGTACAAATAAAATGATTCTAAGACAGTGTACAGGACGGGTTTTCTCAAAGCTAAAGTTTTTCAGACAGTAACGTAACAGTTTTATAATTGTAACGTTGTAAAGTTTTAAAGTAAAATTAAAGTGTTTTCAAAGATAGAGAAAGTAAAGCTTATTTTATTTTTTTAATAAACTAAGCTACATAAAAGAAAGTTTTTCAGTTTAAAGTAAAGATAGAACTCACCAGCGTTAGCTGACTTTTAGTATGCATAACAGGTAGAGAAGGTAAAGCGAAAGAAAAGTGAAAGAGCCGTAAAGGCTGGATAGCATGGACATCGGGTGCTGTGCTGAAGACTGAGATTCCCATTCCCGATAGTTTATGTTTAGACAGTGAGTTACAATATTGTTTGTTGAATGTTTTAATTTAAAGACTTACGCTGTAATAGATTCTGATTTCTGGTTTAAGAACTATTCTTATTATGTTTTGTGCCAACTATGAGATGTACCCGGTTTGGGGAGTTTCAAGCCACCGACCATACCAATTGTGTTAGTAAATCGTTGCACCGGTGGTAAGCTTTTAACCACATTGTCCAACTTTAAGCTTAGCTACCTGCACATGTCACATTGTTCAATTTTCGTTTTATACACCTTACTTTAAGTATCGATATCTCATTCACCTTAACTCCATTGTGGACACATATTGGCTTGTTGCGAAGCTCTCATCATGGAGAACTTCAACTCATAAAATATTTATAATAGTTTATGTCCAAAGTTCATGAAATTCAACTAACTTTAACAACAATTCACATGAATGGACATTAATCGAAAACACAAAATGTTTTGATGAAACCTCGAAGGGTGCATCCTTCATAAGATAGGTAGTCGTTAGCTTTTGAGCCTTCCCTTGTAAAAGTATATTTAGTCTTATAGTTGTTAGCAAACATGATTTCCTTGAACTACATGTATTTTTGTTGACGACTATACACTTGATAGAGGACTCTTCCTGAGCTAGCCACGTCCTCATATGTGTGTCCTTGGTGGTCGTAATATTTAGTGTTAATTAATCTTCACAAAGCATCATAATTAACAAACAAGCATATCATGCATATACCACGATACTCAATCATATGGATAGAAGATGCATCAAATTAATTCTTCATAGCCTTATTCTAGTAAGGGATATCGTACTATGTCTCTTGACAACATTCATTCTTTAATTAGAGAAAATCTATTTCTAAGACTTATCCCCGTTCTAAACCATGGACATTTAGGAAAGTCTTATACATATATTCTTGTATGTCACATACTTAATTCTTGATTTAGGTTTACTTTAGGATCATAAGTAATTTTTCTTTTATCTCCAAAGCTTCACTATAGACTCATAAAGTTAAAGTGCTTCATCGCGAGTTTTAACTTTCAATCACTTTGGGGAAAGACATCCATACCCAAAATATGATGAATGATACTCATGTATAATTAGTATTGATTTATGTTAGAGTCAAATAGATTGACACCTAACAACATGACACTCGTTAAGTTTGCATGAAGTGATGTCTACATTTCCCTTGTTTTCTTTCTTAAAACTATGTATTTGGGATGTAATCCCAACATGGAGTCCAAAACCACTATATTGTTCACTCAAAATGAAGACAGCGGACACATTTACATGCCCTTCAATTACAATAGGAAAGTATCTTATAAAGAGTCTCGTAAGATTCTTCAGATTTATTAACATTAATATATATATATATATATATATACACACACACATACTAGGTTAGAAATCTCGTGTATTATACGAGTTGAATAAATGCAATGTTATATAGTTAGTAATAAAATTTTACATATTATATATTTATGACATATTATATAGTTTTTTTAATACAAATTTTAGAAACTTTATATAGTTATTTTTTAAAAATGTTTTATAAAAAGAATTGAAGAAATGTTCAATTTCTAAAAATGTTTTATGAACAAACCTATTTAAAAAAAAACATTTTACAAAAAGAATTATAGAAATCATTATTATTTAATAGGAGAGAGAGGCGGGAAAAAAAATTATAAAAAAAACAATTAAAGAAAATTTGTATAATTAATAGAAGAGAGAAGCGAGAAAAATAGGATGAAGATGCATAAAAGAGTGACAAGTGTACCATAAAAACCTTTATTTATTATATAGTATAGATATATATATATATATATATATATATATATATATATATATATATATATGAAAAGTATATAAAGAAAACCCATCCCACTTGAGAAAAACCCTGCAAACTTATCTTGTGGTCCATGTGTTGTCACCTCACCTAATTCTTACTAAACATAAAGGGTAATATAGTCATTTACGATTTTATCTTATCTCTCCTCCTGGGATGACATACTTCACCCCTCTCTAACCCTATTTTATTTTCAAAACCCACACTCTCTTTCTTTCTCTCATCTTTCTACCCATTCCTCGTTTAAAAGAAACATTGTTTAAAAATCAAGATGAATATGTAATGATACATCACCAGTGCATATGAAATTACATTTATATATATATATATATATATATATATATATATATATGTGTGTGTGTGTGTAACACATATGTAATATTATGTTACATATATGTAACACCTGTCTATATTACAACTATTTTATAAATTAAAAGTCAAGATGAATATGTAATGACGTATCACCGGTGCATATGAGATTACATATATGTAACACGTTATTATGTGTTAGATACATATGTAACATTTGCTCATTTTTGTGTCCGTCTTATAGAAAGATCCTGGTGAGGACGAGTTACCGGAAGTGGGAGAATGAGTCCAAGACATCCTAGTTACATATGTAACATGTATAACATGTTGATAGTTTACACAATGTAAATATTGTAATGTTCAAGCAATAAACAGTTACTGACTACTTATATGTAGCACAACATCATTATAGGTTCTGAATATGTAACATTTATTACTAGAATCTAGTTATATATATGTAACACGACCTCATTTTTAAAAATCAGGTTTAAAAAAATATTCGTCTGAAAAAAACCACGTTATAAAAAGAATATCATTTAAAAAAACTAGTTTAAAAAAAACTAGAATTTAAAAAAATTAATCGACCAAAAATCTATAATTAAAAAAACTAGAATTTAAAAGAACTTTTTTCAAACGATAATTTTTTTTTCAAATTTAAAAAACTATAATTTTGAAAAAAAAAACACGAAAATTTAAAAAAAGTCATCTCGTTTAACAAAATCTCACGTTTAAAAAAACTATTTTTAAAAAATTGGAATCAAGAAAAATCGAAATTTGAAAAGGTAAAATACAAAGATTGTATCTAATTTTGTGGACAAATTTTAAAATTTAATATTATAAAAATATAGGAAAAGTATAATACAAAGATGATTGGTTTGATGTGATAACTTCAGTTACCAAGAAAGTTGTACATAAGTTCAATTACTAATTTACTCTTTCTGTACCGTCAGTATTATTAAACGACCTTCAAGATCTCTAAATTTCCATCAAACAATCACAACCATCCATCTAAATAAATCTATGGTTAATAATGAGTTTTCAAGGTTTTCATATTATACTTCCCCTAATATATATATATATATATATATAATGGGAGGTTTCATTAAAAAGTCAAAAAAGTGTAAAAAGTTATTTAAAACGCTCATAACTGACTCATACGAACTCCGATTTTACTCATTTCGGCGGCGTTGGAACCGTCTCGTCGAACTCTACGATCTTAGTTTGTAGGGTTTAGATTTTAGGTTTAAGTTATTGCCTTAGGATTTAGCCTTAGGGTTTATCTTTTAGTATTTAGGCTTTGGGGGGTGAGGGGTGGGGATTTAAGTTTTTGGGGGTGGAGTGGGGATTAGGTTTTTCGAGGGGGGAGGAAGTTGGGTTGGAGATTTAGGCTTTTGGGGGTGGTGGTGGTGTTTTTAAACGACTTTTTTGGATTTTTAGGGTTTTTTTGTTAGGATTTAAGTTTTTGGGGTGGGGGGTTTTAGGTTTTTCGGGGTGGGGTGGGGGTTAGGTTTTGGGTGGGGGTTTTAGGCTTTTAGGGGGGGGGGTGGTGGGGTTTTTAAAAGACTTTTTACACTTTTTACAGTTTTTAGACTTTGTAGAATAACCCCCCTATATATATATATATATATAGGGTAAGTATATGGAGAAAACCCATCGAGTTGAGAAAAACTATGAAAACTCTCTATTAACGTATGTAACAGCTAAAAATAGATGAAAATTTAAAAAAATAAAAAAAATTATATAGATTCTATATCTAATTTTATAACATTTGGCAAAAAAAATCAAAAAAGCGCCGAGTGGTTTTTTTATAATTTTTTTTTATAAAATCGTTGAACGTTGTTACGTATGTAAAACGTGAATTTTTGTTATTTTTTCATGTGTTACATATGTTACTGCTGACGTTATGCTGACCAATATTTAAAAAAACGTTAATTTCAGTTATTTTTTCAAGATTTTTTAAACAAAAAATTACTCAGCGGTTTTTTTTTGTGACGAAAATAGTAATAAAAAAGGCTAAAAAAACATAAGTTATATTGAGTTTTCATGAGTTTTCTCAACTCAAGTGGGTTTCCATTCTAACCCTCCCATATATATATATATATATATATATATATAGTGAGAAGTTTATGAGAAAACTTCTCCTTAGTGAGAGAACTAGAGAACTTCTCATTAAATGGAAAAACAATTCAAAAAAATAATAAAAAAAAATTATCACTCAAAATATAAATCAAAAACTAAAAAAATGGTTGGGAGACCATGTTTCCCACGTCGTCCTTGTTAAAAAAAAACGCACAAAATGTCTGGTTTTGCTTTAGGGTTTAGTTTAACTTTTATGGTTAGGTTTTTATAACGAGTTAATTCTTATTTTTTATAACATTATTTTTTAAATGAAAGATAAAGAAATTCTTGATTTAATGGTGCAACGTTTTTAAAAAAATAATAACGTATGCAAAAGATAGAAATGTTTAAAGATTTATATATATTAAGTTTCAATTTTACCCTTCCTATTTAAAATTTCATCCTTTCTCTTTTTAGTGATTCTCTAGTTCTCTCATTAAAATGAGTTCTCTCATGAACATAACCATATATATATATATATATATATACTAGCTTAGAACCCGTGTAATACACACGGGGTAAAAAATATCAATACATAAAATTTTTAAATCTTTATGTACATATTTTACAGGTGTAAAATGTATTACATATACTAAGAATAAAAAACAAAATTCAAAATATGTGAAAATTAATATATAATTTAGTTTCGAAAATACGTTAAATACTATTTAATTTAATTTGACTTTCAATTACAATTTGATTGAAAATAAAAGTTATATAATTAGATTTCAAAATTTCTTATAATAAGAGATAATTTAAAACAAATGTGTTTTATTAGTATAATTAGTATATTTTCTTTAAAAATATATTGAGGTGTATTTAATAAGAGAGAGAGGCGGGAAAAAAATGATTAGAATAAATACGGAGGCGACACGTGGTTTGAAAAAACCTTTATTTATTAGATAATATAGATATATTTACATATATATATATTTATATATATATATATATATATATATTGGTGGGTTATAATGCAAACCTACTTGAGTTAAGAAAACCCGTGAAAACCTTATCAAAAATCAAAACGCTTTTTAGGGTAACTTCTATATATAATTTGATGACTTTAAGAAAAAAAGTGCCGAGCCATTTTTTTATAAAATTGTTACATATGTAACATCCCTGATTTACACATGTAACATGTTGTATTTACACTAAAAACGGGTTTTTTTTTCCAATTTTTCATGATTTAAAAAAAAAGTATCCGGCGTTTTTTTTAAATGTGACGAAAATGGGTAAAAGAACTACCTTTAAAAAAAAGTTACATAGGGTTTTCACGAGTTTTTTCAACTCAAGTGGGTTTTCATTTTATACTTTTCTATATATATATATATATATATATATATATATATATATATATATATATATAGTGAGAGATGATCTCTTAAGAAAGGGATTTTGTCTAAATAGCCTAAAAAGGATTATGTAGATGACATGTGGCACTACTCATAAATATGATTAAAGGGCATTTAGATCCTATAACTCAAACTTTCACTTACTTGTTTTCTCAAAGTACAACACAAAAAATCTAGTCCAAAAAATACAGCACCAAAAATCTAGCACAAAAAATACAGCACAAAAATTTTAATAAAAAAACTTCAGCATAAAAAATATAGCACACAAAAAATCTAGTACAAAACCAAAAAAACCCACTTTTTTGTATTTCTTTTAGTTGTTATTTTTTATATAACAATATGATACTCAAATTACATATAAAAAAATTCTCGATTTTATGGTGCAACTTTAAAAAAAAATAATTTCGTATGAGAAAGTTATTAACGTTTTAAAATAATGGGGGAATATGAAAAAAGTCAACAAAAGTGGTTATCTCCAAAATACCCCCACTTCCCTCTTTTTTCCTATATTTTAATCTCAACCATTGATTACAAAAATAAAAAGTCAAGATTTGTTCTTAGGCTACTTAGGAAAAATCTCATTCTTATTTGATCCTTTATCTCTCTCTCTCTATATATATGTATATATATAGGGTTAAGTTCATGAGAAAACTAATTTTTATGATAAAACCAAAAAACTTCTCATTAAAGGTACTGCATATTTGTAATACACCCAAAAACCTAACCCACCCCCAAAAACCTAAACCCCCCACACCACCTGTAGGGCCCCTTTCCCGGGAGATCTCGCTAGTTGGATTTACTCATAAACATAGTCATTCATACTGAACTTTTTAAGTAAAATCATTCAACATAGCGGAAGCGTAAAATAAGTCAAATACATAACGTAGCAGCGGAAGTCTTAACATTTAAACATAAACATTTTCTTAACATAAACTCAAGTGATTGAGATGTCAGTTGTGCCGGGTAGCCGTCACGCCTTAGCACGCTCGTTCTTCTTTCTACCTGAAGTGCATATTAAAAGTCAGCTAACGCTGGTGAGTTCTAGTTTAAAGCAATCAGATATAAACTTATCATATTATATATATATATATATTCTTTTTCTTTAATTTACTTATTTTTTATAACATTCGTATTGAGTACGTTTATGAATACAAACATGCTTAGTTCTTAGTGCAAAATCGTTGGTCATATACATATGGGTGAATAACCCGTTACTTTTACGTAAGTCACAACGACAAACGTTCTCGAAATACCGTTGTAGCCCATTTACTTAACCGTCCGGCACTAGAAACCGTCCGTCATATCTTAAACCGTCCAGCAAACCTTCGGCCGTCCGTCTTTACTGTCCTACCGTCGTAGTCCGTCATATTCGCCCGTCTGCCCTAAGGCATCCGTTTCCCATGCGACTATTATTCATGCAACTGTTCTACTTATCATTGATAAGGCATTTGCTTCGACCGTCCATTGATTGCCTTTAATACGTCCTAGCTTATGAAGGAACGTACATGTCCCGATTACATGATAGTCACACGGTCGTCCGTCTACTGAGGTAGCCGTTATCATCGAAGCGTCCATAACGTTTACTTATACTTGGCAAGCAATATATACATGGATATAAAGCAAGATTTCATTTTTACACGTTATGTTATTCTTTTCATACTTGGCAAGCAATATATACATAGATATAAAGCAAGATTTCATTATTACATGTTATGTTATTCTTTTTATACTTGGCAAACAATATATACATAGATATAAAGCAAGATTTCATTCTTACGTGCTATGTCATACTTTCATTTCTTTATTTAGAAACATACTTGTCATACTTATATTCAGCATGTATTGTCATATAGCACATAACATAACATTCATTCATATCATGTATACACTCCGGCACCAAAACATTTAAAATCATTTTCACGTAACACATAGCTGGTTACTGAGCGTCACTAAGGTATCTCTCAATCTGTATAATGAAGTCATACACATAAGGTAGTGCTCCTATATGACACTAGACATTACTACGCTTGAACCCAGTAGTTTCGATGGATGAATCACATCGAAACTATCGTAGTTTCGGGTCGTGGGTTTATATCGAAGCTATGGTAGTTTCGGTAAGTAACTTATGTAAAATCTTAGTAGTTTCGGGTCATGGGTTTATATCAAAACTGTAGGTCCACATGACTCATCTGGAGATCCTTCTCGAGACAGGACGTCTCGATAACACGGAGTGCGGAATCCTACAGTGTTAACGTTTGTATACAAAATGACAATAGAAACAACAGGTAAATAAACTTCTCTTTGTATATCACCAAACACAGAGTTTACAGATTCTCTTGATTTTACTATTTCTTTCTCTCTACCTCTCTCTACAGAACAGAATCTGTAAACACCTATTTATAGACACAAACTTGCTATAGGCGAACTTAACAAGTTCGCTCCTAAATATGCTTAGGCAAACTTGTTAAGATCGCCTCTCTATGAACTTATACAGAATTTTATCAACAGTTACCATGCATGTCCTAACAGACTCCCCTTTAACTGTTGCTAACAATTCTATCAATTATAAGTCAAAGACTCTAAGAGTAAGACATAATATCTTCAAGCTCGTTGTCACCAGAATATGCTCCAACAGACTCCCCCTTGACAACAGCTTTAGAAGATTGTCATCCGTCTTCATCTTGTTCATCTGCACTTTCTCTTTCTATCTAGAAGAAAACTTGGGAGAAGGACCCATTGTCAACTTCTGTCTACAATATTCAGTTTTTGCAAAAGAGAACAACCAAGAATACCAACAATTAAAATTTCCATGGACGGTGAAAAAATAAATTTTTGTTTTGTTTTTTTAAACATAAGAAACACAAAATCTTTTTGGGTTTTCTCTGTAGAAACTGAATTGTAAAATACAAAATCACATCTTTTTAGTCAAACATCACGAGTAAGAAGATCATATCCGTAAAAACAATACATCAATCACACATTTTGGATAAACATCCCTAAACATTCTAAGGGTATCCTATCCAGATTCATCATTTCTTTATATTAGATAAGATCAAATCTTTTAAGCTTCAACCAAAACATGTAATGATACTCGAAAAACTTCAAAGAAGATGGGATCAGATCATAACATGCTTATTACATATGGATTTGCAACACATAACATGTCAATCTAAGTTGTCAATATTATAAGAATTGAAACCATCAGTATCTTTGTCCCATGTTCTTGTGAATTAAGGTACCATTTATTTTGTAATACAACGTGTACCCCACAAATATGCCAACAGAAAATAAATGTGCACTATCTTCAAGACATATAAGATCATTGCAAGATAATTTTCAATCTCCAGGATGAAATTATACCGATAAGCACATGAAAATATCAAGCAGAGAATCAGAATGATTCAGAATCGAATGATTCAAATGTCTTGGTTTGGATGAAGTATCATGATTCATAGTAACAGAAAGATTGTACCAATAGAATTCTTCAACATAAGATTGATCAAGGAATCGATTGATTCAATGACATAGGGTAGCGTGATCCAACTGTTATCTGGATATGTTCAATGGAATCAGGATATTGATCCAAGGGCTAGTATACGTTCCAACAGATGTTGTCAGAAACATATCTTAGTCCAACTTCACATTGCATGTTTTTCGGGGCATGGGCAGTGAAGTGAACTGAAAATTTGTGTTTAACGACATAACCGATACTGGTCTCATAAAGTACTTTAGATCTTATATTCTTTATCTGATAATGATCTTTTACACACACACCCGGCATACCATGGGTTCAAATCACAGTTGTCACAAAGATCATTATGTTTTCACACTACTAATGGACCAAAGATACTCATAGCCTATTGACAATTCAGACTACATGGTAGTATCCAAATTAAAATATAAGCATCAAGCATCAATTTTGTTAAGCAAAAGCAGTTATGAAGCTATCATTTCTCATACTGTGCGGTCTAAGAAGTTCTGATCAATACATTTAACACAGATATATTAGATAAGCATCATAAAGTCCAACTAAAGTCATGTGTGACTGAACATCTACTGATGTACTATCATTTCTCCTTTAACTTCAAGTAATGTCTATTTTATCTTTTTCAATTTGTTTGGCTTTTTCAAAGAAAGTAAAACAAACGAAATTAAACCTTCCATGAAAACATTTTATGAAAAACATTTTACTTGGTTACTCAGGATTAAGCAATTCAATCAATTAAAAACTCAAACCGATGTAATCCTGTAATTGAATGCCTTTGCCTTTGTCAACACAGTTCTGTACTCCCCCTGTCCTGTAGACTCCCCCTCAACTAGTCAAATGGTTGCATCAATGACTTTATGCTCACCATTGTCATCCTAAGTTTCAGGTTGTCTTTTGGACTTTGTAAAACTCTTTCCAAAACATTGTGTGTGACATATTCTCCCCCTGAGCATCATGTCGTTGAATCAAATAGATTTCTCAGTTATCAACAACTCTTTACTCTTACAGATGTCATTCCCTGTCATGTGCTATGAACAACCACTATCAACAACCAAAATGGTATTAATAGTCTCTCTTGGTTAATCCTACACATCTAACAAGAAACATTAACTTGAAATTGGGACCCAACCCATGGTAGTCATGGGTCGTCCATATGTATCAAAATAATAAACCTCACTCCATTCATAATCGAATCTCTCATTGATTTTCGGAGATTGTTCCGACGAGTCAGAAACAAAAACTTTAGATTTCCAAACATATGTCTGTTCATTAAGTTCTTTTTGCTTAAAATGTGAAGTGTTTGAACATTCTTGTTCATTTGAAAAATGTGTAGATTGTGAAAGCTCTTGTTGTTCTAAAAGTTTTCTCAATATTCTGTTTCTCCTCCGTCTTTGAGGTCTAGAAAGCCTAACCTCAGATTTTGAATTACCCTTTAATGTATCACGAGGTTTAACCACATTTGGGTTAACATAAGGCTTACCTGGAGTTCTTACCTTTTCTTGAGTAACATATCGGCTACCTTTGGCGGTGTGAGGACAAGCAATCCGAATGTCTCACTATATTCTCTCATATAAGGAATCTTCACACGATACGATGCACTTGAAAAAGATTCGCCTACATGAACTTCTTTTGGAGGTTGAGACGGAACAAACTTTTTCTCAACAGGTCTTGAGTTAGGCTTCACCTTCTTAGGAACTACATGCTTCTTCCCTTTATTTTTGTAAGGACAATTCACCACAATGTGTCCCATCACATTACAATGAAAGCATGTACGCCTGTCTTTATAATCTTTGACATTTGGAACTCTCCTTGAGTTTGAAAAACGTCCAAATGTATTATTTCCAGATGAATTAGAATCAACCTTTGAGTCTTCTTTCTTAACCTCTTTCGGTATCCCCTCTACCTTAGCTTCTTCAAAATATTCATCATCACTCTCATCAGGATACACCATATCTTCTCTCCTGTGACTGGATTCACCTTCAACACAGTCTTAGGATCTAAATCCTCATCTTTTATAATCTCCGGTGCAACAGAATAATTTCCATTGAATGGTGGCGGAACATAGCCAATACCACTAGTTCCCTTCCCCTTTTTAGTATTATCATGATAATGTCCTAATAAGAATGATGAATTTCCAAAGTTTTCTAACTTTCTATGCAATTTGATTACCTCTGCTTTAGATTCAGCTAGTTCCTTATCTTTCTCAACAAGATCATTATTTCTTTTCTCAATTTCTGCAAAGGACATATCCAGGTGATATGCCTGCTCTTTGATCTTCAAAATCAGAGAATTTATATCCCTTTTCAATGATTCTATTCTCTCAATACACACATTCTCATTATCCTTTAATTTCATATCACAAATGAGGTTTACGTTCCCTAAAAAATCTGGACAAGAAAAAATTTCCCTCCTGATACTGCACGAGCGAACTTAATTCGCCTGAACCTCACTGAGCGAACAAGTCCACAAGCGAACTTGTTAAGTTCGCTTAAACAACAAAATCAGTTAAGTTCGCCTACTGAATAAGTTCGCTTAAACTGATTGAAGCGAACTTGACAAGTTCGCCTACTAAGTTCGCCTGCAACAGAATCTCAGCACTAAGTTTGCTTGCTTCAGCTGTAACAAACTCAGGAATCCAAACACGAACTAATCAGCACCGAAATCATCATTTCTCACAGATTAGATGGAATTTGAAGAAATTGGACCGTAGGATTTAGTATTTTATGAATTAGAACACTTCTATCGGATTAATTTCACCAAAATCCACCTCAAACTCACGAATTCAGCAGCAATTTGAACTTCAAGAACTTGAAAACCCCATGGATACAAAAACTTGTAAAAATGATAAATTTCTTGGCAAATTGTACACAGAAATCGTCTCTAATCACCAAGAATCAAACACAAATCACGAGCAAAAGCTCTGATACCACTTGTAGGTCCACATGACTCATCTGGAGATCGATCTCGTGACAGGACGTCTTGATAACACGGATTGCGGAATCCTACCGTGTTAACATTTGTATACGAATTGACAATAGAAACAACAGGTAAATAAATTTCTCTTTGTATATCACCAAACACAGAGTTTACAGATTCTCTCGATTTTACCATTTCTTTCTCTCTACCTCTTTCTACAGAACATAATCTGTAAACACCTATTTATAGACACAAACCTGCTATAGGCGAACTTAACAAGTTCGCCTCTAAGGGACTAAGCGAACTTAACAAGTTCGCTCCTAAAGATGCTTAGTCGAACTTGTTAAGTTCGCCTCTCTATGAACGTATACAGAATTTTATCAATAGTTACAAAACATGTCCTAACAGACTCCCCTTTAACTGTTGCTAACAATTCTATCAATTACAAGTCAAAGACTCTAAGACTAAGACATAATATCTTCAAGCTCGTTGTCACCATAATATGCTCCAACAGAAACTATGGTAGTTTCGGTATGTAACTTATGTAAAATCTTAGTAGTTTCGGGTCATGAGTTTATATTGAAACTATGGTAGTTTTGATGGGTCTACATAGATCAAAACTAGGTAGTTTCGATGGATTCGCTTATATCGAAACTAGTAGTTTCGATGCATCAGTCTTCTTCCCTGATCAGAACCCTAGATCTGACCTTATGATTTCAAGTTGTTTAAACCTCGAACTTTTTACGTTCAAAACGTTCCATTTTCATCCATGATTATGAATATGTGGTTTTTTTTAATATCATACGTAAAAACTAAACCTTTACTTGATTTTTAACCCGAAATCCAAAAGATATAAAACTCAGATTTGGGCCAAATGGTTACCTGTTTTTGTTCCCTTTTCGATGCTAGACGATCCAGAGGTGATGAGCTATAATCCTCGAGACTTTGAGCTTGATCCCGAGCTTTCTCTCTCTAGACCCGAGCTCTCTCTTTCTCTCTCTATCTTGGCACAAATGAGGGAAATGAGGAGAGGCTGAGGTGAGGGCGCTGATATTAGGGGTTTTTCCCTCTTGATCTCGGCCCATGGGCCGGACCAAGGCCAAACCCCCATGTTCTTTTTTTTGCCCTGTGATGTTAGTCCCGATCTTTATTTCCTTTTACTTTCGTTTATTTATTTTAGGTATGTTACAAGTCTACCCTCCTTATAGAGGTTTCGTCCTCGAAACCTGCTACAAGCCAAATAACTGAGGGTACATATCCCTCATCTCTCTTTCTTTCTCCCAAGTAGCTTCAGACCCTTTCCTGTGCTTCCATTGTATTTTGACTAAAGGAATCGACTTATTGCGTAGTCGTTTCTCGGCTCAGTCGAGAATAGCTATTGGTTCCTCTACATAGTTCAAACTGTTATCCATTTCGATTTCGTCATAGGGTATGTGAGCCGTATGGTTAGCAAGGCACTTGCGGAAGTGCGATACGTGGAATGTAGGGTGAATTCTACTGAGTTCATTGGGTAGGTCGAGTCTGTAAGAAACCTGACTATCTCTTGCTACGATTTTGAAAGGTCCGACAAACCTTGGACTTAATTTGCCACGTCTTCTTAATCGGATGATCCCTTTCCAGGGTGACACTTTCAGTAGTACCATGTCCCCTACTTGAAACTCTAAATCTCTTCTTCTCTTATCCGCGTATGATTTCTGTCTGTCTTTAGCGGCTTTCATTCGAGATTTTATCTAGTCAAACTTCTCCGAAGTAGCTTAGACCACTTCGAGACTAGCAAAGTCTTTCTATCCATTTCTCCCCAACAAACCGGGATTCTACATCTCCTTCCATAAAGCATCTCAAAAGGCGGCATGCCGATTGTTGACTGATAGCTATTGTTATATGAAAACGCTGCCAAGGGTAGGTGACTATCCCATCTCCCACCGAAATCAATGATACAGGCTCGGAGCATGTCCTCCAAGGTTTGAATGGTCCTTTCCGATTGACCGTTTGTTTGAGGGTGGTAAGTTGTGCTGGTGTTTAGCCTAGTGCCCATCGATTCATTTAATTTTTTCCAAAACCTTGATGTGAATCGAGTGTCCCTGTCTGACACGATCGTTAATGGCATACCATGTCTGCTTACGATTTCCTTGATGAATATCTCTGCTAACTTCTCAGACGAAGAAGCTCACGTATTGGTAAGAAGTGAGCACTTTTCATCAAGCGGTCGACGATCACCCAAATGGTATCATTGCCTTTAGCTGTTCGCGGTAGCTTGGTAATGAAGTCCATTGTGTCTCTTCCCACTTCCATTCCGGTATCGGCAAGGGTTGAATTTTACCGCATGGTTTCTGGTGCTCGGCCTTGACTAGTGAACAAGTTAGGCACTTGCTCACATATTCAGTTACATCGTTCTTCATGCCAAGCCACCAATATTCTTTCTTTAGATCTTGGTACATTTTGTTATTCCCGGGGTGGATAGAGTAGCGAGACTTATGGGCCTCATCAAGGATCTTGTCCTTAAGTTCACCAATCTTAGGTAACCACATTTGGCCACAACGAGTTCGTACACCATACACGTTGGTTTCTAGATTACCCTGTTGCCCTACTATTCTTTCACGTTTCACATTCCTATCCAACAATGCTTCTTCCTGTGCTTTCGCTATTTCATTCATTATATCCGGTGTTATAATCAACTGACATGCTTTGATTTGAATAGGTGTTGATTCTTCTTTCCTGCTTAAGGCGTCATCCACTACATTTGCCTTTCCTAGATGGTACAATATTTCATAGTCGTAGTCTTTCAGTAGCTCTAACCACCTTCTTTGTCTCATGTTTAATTCCTTTTGCTCGAAAAAGTACTTCAAGCTCTTGTGGTCAGAGTAAATGGTGCATTTAACTCCGTACAAATAGTGCCTCCATATCTTTAATGAGAAAAGTACCGCCGCCAACTCTAGGTCGCGAGTCGGGTAGTTAACTACGTGAATTTTTAACTGTCGCGAGGCATAAGCAATTACCTTTCCTCGTTGCATTAGTACACAACCTAATCCTTGACCCAAAGCGTCAAAGTAGACTACCAAGTCTTCGTTTCCCTCAAGTAAGGTCAAGATTGGAGCTTGGGTTAATCGTGTCTTCAATTCTTCAAACGCGTTGTTTTGGGTTGGACCCCATTCGTACTTTACTTCCTTACGTGTCAGCTTTGTCAGTGGCGATGCTAATCTCGAGAAATCGTGAATTAATCTTCGATAGTAGCCTGCCAACCCTAGAAAACTTCGTATCTCCGTTGGTGTTTTCGGGATGTTCCATTCCTTAACTGTTACGATCTTTGCAGGATCTACCATAATGCCGTTTGGGTTTATGACATGGCCTAGGAATTGGACTTCCCTAAGCCAGAACGCGCACTTGGAGAATTTTGCGTATAACTTCTCCTGCTTCAGAATCTCTAGAACTTCCCTTAGGTGACAATGGTGATCACCTTCGTTCTTTGAATAGATGAGAATGTCATCTATGAATACTATTACTGACCGATCCAACATTGGTCGGCATACCCTATTCATTAAATCCATAAATGCTGCAGGTGCGTTGGTTAGTCCAAAGGACATCACGAGGAATTCATAATGCCCATAACGCGTGCAAAACACGTTGTTTGGTACATCCTCATCCCTTACTTTCAATTGATGGTAACCCGACCTAAGATCGATCTTTGAAAACCAACTCACGCCTTGCAGTTGATCAAAAAGATCGTATATTCTAGGCAGTGGGTACTTGTTCTTTGCTGTTCGTTTGTTCAATTCACGGTAGTCGATGCACATGAGCATACTGTCGTCCTTCTTCTTTACAAATAATACCGGAGCGCCCCATGGTGAGATGCTCGGTCTTATAAATCCTTTCTCTGTTAGTTCTTCAAGTTCAGACATTAATTCTTTCATTTCTGACGGAGCCAATCGGTTGGGTGCTTTGGCAACGGGCTCAGCTCCTGGCAGTAGTTCAATCTGAAATTCTATCTCCCGATCGGGTAGCAGGCCAGGTAGGTCCTCTGGGAACACTTCTAGAAAGTTGCACACCACAGGCACATCTTTGAGTTCCTTGGGTTTCATTCTATCATCAATAACATACGCCAGATAAGCTTCGCAACCGCGCCTCATGTAACTTTTGGCCTTGAGCATCGAGATGATGTTCAGCATTGTGCAATTCCAATCCCCGTATACCGTAATCGGACTGCCGTCAGTAGCTTTGAGATGTATCATCTTTCATTTACATATGATCTGGGCTTCGTTGGCAGCTAACCAATCCATGCCCAATACTATATTGAATCCTCCTAAGGTTAGAAGGAATAGTCTAGAAGGAAACTTATGGCCCTTTATTTCTATCATGCAATCCTCAGTTATTTGAATTACTGCTGAGTGTCTACCCACGACAGTTTTTACGCTAAAAGCCTTTACTATGGTATCAATTGAGCAGTCTAGTTTGCGATAGAAGTTGTTGGATATAAAGCTTTTGCTAGCAACAGAATCAAATAAAATAGCAGCATTTTCATCATTAACTAGGAACGTACCTGACACGACATCAGGGTTTCCTCTTGCCTCCTCCTCAGTTAGGGCATAAGCCCGAGTCCTAGCTTTTGGCTGTTCCCTTTCCTTCTCTTTTCCCAAACCAGATTGTCCGACCTTCCTACAATCCTTAGTTAGGTGGCCAAACAACCCACATCCTTGGCACTTGACGTCTCTCAGACAGTCCTTGGAGTAGTGGCCTGCTTTCCCGCACTTATAGCACATTGTGGAGCCAGCTTTGCACTCACCGCGGTGTTGCCTTTCGCACTTCGTGCATCTTTCATACTCACCTGTCCTTGGCTTCTTAGCTTCAGTTGCAATTGTTCCCCTTCCATTTCCATTAAACGGATTTTCCCATTTCCGCTTTGGTGCCTCCGGCACCGGGTCCTCATTAGCATAATCGTCATAGACGATTCCACTCAAATTCACTACCGACTCGAAGGTCGAGGGTAGGTTGGCTTTGACACACGGACTCTTTGAGGCAAGCCTTTGACATAATACTTGATCAATCGCTCTTCAGTCTCTACCAAATGGGGTACCAGTTGAGCCAGCTCATTGAATCTGGAAGTGTACTGGCGATGAGTCTTGTTGCCAGCCTTGAAGTTCAGAAACTCATTCTCTACCCGATCTATCTCGTTCAGGGGACAAAACTTTTGGATTATCATCTTTTTCAGATCTTCCCAAGTCATCCTTTTGAGAGCGTTTGGTGACTTAGTCCTTTGAATGTTCCTCCACCAACTCAGCACCTCGTTGGTGAAAGAGTGAGCCACATACTTCACAGCCTGGTCAGATCGACACTCGCTTATGTTGATTACTCCGTTCATCCTCTCAATCTATTCAAACGTAGCCATCGAATCCTTATTCCCATCAAACTTGGGCAGGTCACCGTCCTTAAATCCCTTGTAGGTACACCCTCGGGTGTTCAGTACCACAGTGAACTCATCCCCATCACTATCATAGACTTTTTCCTCATGGTACTTTTCTTCCTCTTCCTTGTTCTTCTTTAGTGCCTCAGATAACAAATCAGGCAATACGTCTTTCAGAGTTAGTACAACCTTACGGGCAATAGCATCCTAACTTCGGGTTCCACTCATAAAGATCATTCGTTGCCTTCACCGGTCCAGTCATATTAGTTACGTGCACACTCTCAGTACGTTCTTCGTGCATGCTTTCCTCTCGTTCCACATGCACACTTTCCTCATCATTACGTCTTCGGTTCAATGTTGGTCTACCGACTCGGCTAGTGCGACCGCCTTGGCGTCCAGTTCCTCCTCTACGAGCCATAGTTTTCTAGATTTCCTAATAAGTAAAAGGGTATACATCAATGTCATTCCTTCAGATCATAGTTTAGAACAGTACGAGCAAGGTAAATTCTTAATTAAAGTGACCGGTTTGTGATTAATAATTTGCTTTGCTTTTCGGGTTCAAAACTCTCCACATCAGTAGTGGCATTGACATCTAAGTGTTCTAAGTTAAGACATTTATCCCTAACTACATGCATTAACTTTATTACTTAATTGTTGTGTTGTCGTTGGCGTTGGCTACCCAGACTGACATCCGTGCGTTGGTCATATTATTAGCTTGAGTCCAGACATTTAGGGATGTCTGAATCTCTCAAACTATTACTCTGATACCAACTTGTAAAGCCCCTTTTCCGGGAGACCTCACTTGTTGGATTTACTCTTAAACATAGTCATTCATATTGAACTTTTTAAGTAAAATCATTCAACATAGCGGAAGCGTACAATAAGTCAAATACATAACGTAGCAGTGGAAGTCTTAACATTTAAACATAAACATTGTCTTAACATAAACTCAAGTGATTAGGATATCAGTTGTGCCAGGTAGCCGTCACGCCTGAGCACGCTCCTTCTTCTTTCTACCTGAAGTGCATACTAAAAGTCAGCTAACGCTGGTGAGTTCTAGTTTAAAGCAATCAGATATAAACTTATCATATTATATATATATATATATATATTCTTTTTCTTTACTTTACTTATTTCATATAACATTCGTATTGAGTACGTATATGAATACATACATTCTTAGTTCTTAGTGCACAATCGTTGGTCATACACATATGGGTGATCAACCCGTTACTTTGCTTACGTAAGTCACAAAGACAAACGTTCTCGAACTACCGTCGTAGCCCATTTACTTAATCGTCCGACACTAGAAACCGTTCGTCTTATCTTAAACCGTCCGGCAAACCATCGGCCGTCCGTCTTTACCGTCCTACCGTCGCAGTCCGTCATATTCGCCCGTCTGCCCTAAGGCATCCGTTTCCCATGCGACTATTATTCATGTAACCGTTCTACTTATCATTGATAAGGCATTTGCTTTGACCGTCCATTGATTGCCTTTAATAAGTCCTAGCTTATGAAGGTACGTTGTGACACCCAACAATTCAAGTCAATATCCGTACATGTTATAAACAAGTTTACATTATAATTGTTTTGTGATTTATTTAATTTCACAAACAAGGACATTAAGGTCTAACAAAAACCGTACAGGGTCTCATTTTAAATCTTTGGTAATTCTGGGAGTTACCGGTTCACATACCAGTATAAACCGAATTTAATTACCATTTGAAACTCTAAATAATATATACCTAAAACTAATTGTTTGATAAATCAAACAATCCAACCCACTTGCTTGACTTTCTCGGCCGAAAGTCAGGGGAGCCATTCTCCCACTTGCTAATTCACTCAAATTCAGATAAAAACCATACCTCCTCAGTCAAAGTCTCACAATCCCTTTCATACTTCTCATTTTCATACGGCAATTTCCCAATTCTCCTTCAAATCGAAGTCCAGTTTAAGGCAGAAATCCACCATAATTCGGTGTTATAAGGAGAATTTCAAGTGTTCCTGAAGAGAGCTTAGCAAAAGAATTCAAGACTAGCTTCTCTGTTTCCCTGAAAATCATCATTCTCTGTTTGAGGTAAAAACTCGATATTATCCATTTCATTTTCTTTAAAACCGTAGCTGAACATACAAATCGTTCAACGCAAGTAAGATAACAAGAAAAGTGTGTCAAATTCAAGATTTGAACATAAAAATATACAGGACGAATTCTGTCAATCAAAGTGCAGTAATCGAAACTAGGTAGTTTCGACATCTGTTCTGTTCAATCGAAAATATGTAGTTTCGATACCCATTCATCAGTCCCATGGGGCAGTAACTTAGAACTATTTTATAACGAAACAATTGTGGAAAAACTAAAAAGATAGTTAAAACAAAAGCAATCAGATCTGTTAAGTCGGATGAACAACTTATGTATAAGACGGGTAGCTTTAACACATTAGTACCCTTGTGTGATTAGGGTACGGATATACAAGAACTAGCACAAGTTTGTTTGCTAGGATTTCATCGGACACAAGGTGAGTTCACGGCCCCCTTTTAACTCTTTACTGTTTTGTAAACATCGGGGGAGAAACATACTTACTTGTTATGTTTTGAAAACATGAATTACATTGTTTATACGTTTGACAATATGAACGTTTTGGTTTAACTTCTTGTGAGTCTCCCAGCCCCACTTTTACTACTAGTTTTTAAATTGTTTTTAAACAAACGGGGAGAAAACTTGCTCAACTAAAGAGCTGGACACAACGATTGTTCGGATGAACAACACACAACGATTGTTCGGATGAACAACACACAACGATTGTTCGGATGAACAACACACAACGATTGTTCGGATGAACAACACTCAACGATTGGGGGAAACACATACTTACAATTATTTTATGGGATAACAAGAGAATAAGGCATGACTTTTATGTTTACATGAGATGAGAACAACGAGTTGAGCTAAAGTCCCCTGGAACAATGTAGTAACCATTAACTGTAGCCTAGGGTCCTATGAATAGTACTATGGAGAGTGACGTCTCCCGGTCATGGTTAGTCGCGCTAACCACAATCTGGAGGATTTATGGCCGCATAGAACCGGATAACGAAATTAGGGGCGTGTACAAATTGTCATGGTTTGGTTACGCCTCATGTATGAACATATTATTTGTATTCCTAGCTAGTTTACAAATGGGTCAACAATTCTTATTCTGTTTATCACGTACACCTGAAACTATTTACGAACAATTGAATTTAAACAAAGGGTTCTGATCAGGTTAAAGTGATCAGGTATAAACAAAGGGTTCTGATCAGGTTAAAGTGATCAGGTTTAAACAAAAGAGTTTTGATCCGGATAAAGTGATCATGTTTATACCAAAGGGTTCTGATTAGTTAAAATGATCAGGTTTAAACATATTTTATGACGGTTAAGTCATGATAATGTTTTCAAATGAAAACTACTTAGTTTTATGACGGTAAAGTCATGAACAGGTTTTCGGGGAAAAACTATAATCACTAATATAACTAACTCTGTGAACTCACCAACCTTTGTGTTGACACTTTCAAGTATGTTTCTCAGGTGACCTCTAGCCATGGCGCGGTTGGAATAGGCTAGCTATGTTGGATCAATTCCTAGTAGCTGGAAGGACGTAGAATATCAAGTCTCAAGTCTGTCGTTGATCTAGAAGAACTTACATCATAGTATTTCTTAGTTTTAGTAATTGTATATGTAATCAAGTCTTAGAAATCATTATTACAGCTTCCGCTATCGTGTAATGAACCAATCGTTACAACCTGTATTTATTTAATAAGTAAATAAAATATGGGGGTGTGACAGATTGGTATCAGAGCAATGGTTTTAGCGAATTAGGTGTCCTTAGTGATACCTAGGCTCTAACCGGACTCATTTAGGGACCAAGATTTCTAAGACTTGCATCACACTAAAAACACCCAAGAGTTGAGCATAGGAATTCCAACCGTTGCCGAACAATTTGTGTAGTCTATTAGTGTATGGAGTTACACTAGGGTACCATTAGCTACACTAATACAATTACATAGCACATGTAATGAACACTTCAACACATACAACGATGTGAAAATAATAAATAGTAACAACATGTTATTGTTCGGGTTACGAGTCAAGAATAACGGGTACTCAGCATACTGCAACCTTAGAAGATCGAGTTAAGAGCTGAGATTGAACGATGACGGCGGCGATCGTCAGTTACCGATCTTGGTATCACAACAGGTTGAACTCGTACCAGAATCTGTACCTATACCTGCACCACAACTACTCCAGCCATGGAGGCAACTATCTTTCTAACGTATTTACGGTATAAATACTCTCCTTCATGAGTTGTCGGATCGGATGCCTAGACTCTCGCCATGTTATATGACAGGCATGATTGCCCAAAAAAAAAAAAAAAGGGAATTTAAGGTGAGTAAGCAGGACTAAATGGGAGAGAACTCCAAGGGTCAAGAGACCCAGACATACATCAGGATCATGTGGATCCATGCATATATACAGACTTGGAGCATGAGTTGCTCGACACTCGTTTGAGGATCTCTGCCCAACACATAGTGCCTGAATTTCACCATGCACATTTTTTTAAGAGACACTGGTGGTGCCTCTCTACCCTTAGCCTCATCCGACAATTGCCATATTCGGCAGATTCATGAGTATTGGTACACATAATTAACAGTAATCCGATAAAACAATACACACTCCTATACAAATGTGCAAACGCAATCTAATGATCGTTTCAAATCACTTTTGATTAAAAGCTAGGGATAGAAGAAACACTATAGGGATCAGGCAAGGCAAATCATCATTACGGGTGCACACGTAATCATAATTTGCAGTGCATGGGAACTTTAGTGAGTCTTGCTGTCTAAGCTGATGATCAACTCATGTTCTCAATCACTTGATTAAGGATTGGATCTCAACAAATCAGACTTCTCAATTAGGTGCTCACAAAGCATTCTCCTAGTTTTGGAGGAACGAGAGAAATTCAAATTGAATTCAACCAATCCTTAGTAAATCCTGAACGACGAAGAAATTCGCACATTCATTCTTTGAGATTCTACTTGTCAGGAATGCTTCAAATTGAGCGTTACCACAACTAACACTTACAGTAATTGCACAACTATTGTGGGAGATTATGGCATAATCTCAGGATCCATCATACAGTTCAATCTCACAATTGATTAAAAGTTACGCCAAGAGTGTTATGCACTAACTTCAGTAATAGGGCAGGATATTATTCTGACCCGCATACACATGGCACTTATGGATACTGTGGAAGCTCGTCATGAGACAAGTAGGAAATCGGACATTTCAGAATGTCGGTCAAACAGGATTGCTCTCGCAGCCATTGATATTCAATATACCTTTAAGTCTAACTATTCTCTCGGTAATGGATAAGCCGGGTTTGATGCTCGAGCGAATGCCAAAGAAACCTAAGTGTGGACTAACGACTATTGTCGCATTAACCAAAACGACATGCAAAACCCTTAAAGGAGTCCCAAATGCGGAATCTCATGCTAATCTCATTAGCTCATGATATGCATAAAGGACGTAAACTCGAACTATTCACAATAGGCCACTGTCCACAAAGAGTTGAGAAGAATAATTTATTACTCTTTTATACTCGCACTTCCCCAAAGTTCATCTTGTTGGATGGATCCCAGATTTAGCCTAGAAAAGATGTGTGATTGCATCTTTCACTCCTAGTTTTCTATAATTGGGAAGCTCTAGAGCATCTATTGTTAAGAAATGATCTCTTAGAGTAGACTCAGTTAGAATACAAAAGTCTCGACGTTCAACACTCATTACCTCAAGTTTATCCTTGTGCTAAGGATTTTGAGGCTATAACCTGAATGAGTGGAATACGTAATGGTAAGTCACCAAAGTACCATTCAAACACTCAGGGAGTGCATACACACGGTATGACTAATAGTTGGCTATCAACCCTTTCTGCCAACTTAATGGGTTGACAAACCCATAGCCCATTTTGGGGAAAACATTAATTCGATGAGACCATTCTCACAGTATTACTATTCATTCCTTCAGCTAGACGGAATATGAATATCCCAAACAAACATCAAACTTCGTATGGCTTACATACTTTGAAGGTATGGTAGTCGAGACATGAGTTTACATATCAGGACGCTACAACCCAAAGGCTAGTCTGCCTCGAAAGGTAGGGCGAGCAAAGGGGTAAAGTGGTGATTAGACTCGAAGTTCGCAAATAAGAGCTCCCAAGGAACATCAATTCCTAGCTCCATGAAGGCACATGGAGAGGAAAATCATAGAAAAGATGAAACCTGAAATAAGAGAAAAGTCTTAGTCCGGGAAAATGCTTTCGAAAAGCATAAGAGGGACAAACATAAAGTTTCATTTTCATACTTTTTCATTTCTACCCAATATACAACAAAAACTTAGACACCTCGCCGAGTAATTCTTTCATAAGACCGAGTTTCTCACCATGGGGAGTTCCGGTCCTGTTTGTAAAGAAAAAGGATGGAACCTTTAGAAGGTGCATCAATTATCGAGAGTTGAACAAGCTGACAATCAAAAACCGGTATCCTCTTCCTCGAGTAGACGATTTGTTTGATCAACTTCAAGGGTCCAGTTTCTATTCTAAAATTGATCTACAATCAGGATATCCTCAACTGAAAATTCAGGAAGAAGATATACCAAAAACGACTTTTAGGACTCGTTACGGTCACTACGAGTTCCTAGTTATGCCATTTGGCTTGACTAATGCACCGGCCGTTTTCATGGACCTAATGGACCGCGTGTGCAAGCCATACTTGAATAAATTCGTGATTGTATTTATCGATGACATATCAATATATTCACAAACCAATGAGGAACATGAACATCATTTGAAATCAATCTTGGAACTACTCCGGAATGATAAGCGTTATGCCAAATTCTCTAAGTGTGAGTTTCGGATTCGAGAGGTTCACTTTCTCGGACACGTCATCAATAAGAAGGGTATTCACGTAATCCCAACCAAGATTGAAGCTATCAAAAACTGGGAAGCACCAAGAACTCCGACTGAGGTGCGTCAATTTCTGGGTTCGGCAGGATATTACAGGCGATTTATCGAGAATTTTTCAAAGATAGCCTTGCCTTTGACCACGTTAACTCAGAAGGACAAAAAGTTTGATTGGACTGATAAACAAGAATCAGCGTTTCAATTGTTGAAGCAAAAACTTTGCAGTGCACCAATCATATCCCTTCCCGAAGGAACTGACAATTCCATCGTGTACTGCGACGCATCACACCAAAGTCTGGGATGTGTATTGATGCAAAGAGAAAAAGTCATAGCTTATGCATCCAGACAGCTAAGAGTACATGAAAAAAAAAATAAAAAAAAATACGACTCACGATCTGAAATTGGGTGCTGTCGTGTTTGCACTCAAGATTTGGAGACATTTTTTTTATATGGTACAAAATGTACTATCTTTACAAACCACAAGAGTCTCCAGCACATCTTTAATCAGAAAGAACTCAACATGAGTCAACTTCATTGGGTAGAACTACTGAATGATTACGACTGGGATATCAAGTATCACCCTGGTAAGGTAAATGTCGTAGCAGATGCCTTGAGTCGTAAGGAACGGGTTAAAACTCTCCGTGTTCGTGCCCTAGGATTGACAATTCATGCGAGTCTCACGACTCAAATCCGGGTGGCACAACAGGAGGCAATCAAAGAAGAAAACATTCAGAGTGAAGCTATATGAGGAATGATCAGACATTTAGAGCCAAAATCAGATGATACTATATACTTTGCAAATAGAATTTGGGTGCCATGTTTTGGTAACTTACGGGAGTTGGTTATGGACGAAGCCCACAAGTCCAGGTACTCCATTCACCCAGGTTCGGATAAAATGTATAAGGATCTGAAAGAACTCTACTGGTGGCCGAACATGAAAGGAGAAATTGCTATTTACGACTGTAAATGCCTGACATGTTCAAAGGTAAAGGCAGAACATCAGAAACTGTCGGGATTGTTATAACAACCCGAGATACCTCAATGGAAATGGGAACAAATTTCAATGGATTTCATTTCAAAGTTACCCAGAACACCTAGCAACTATGATACTATATGATAATCGTCAGTCGTTTGACGAAATCCGCGCATTCCCTACCAATAAAGGAGACAGATAAAAGTAAGACGCGTGCAAGGCTAAATATTAAGGGAATTAAGGCTAGGCATGGTATGCCAGTTTCCATTTTCACAAAAAGGGACAGTCGATTCATGTCAAGAACCTGACAGTCTGTACAAGAAGCCTTGAGCACACGCCTTTACATGACCACTGCATATCATCCCCAGATGAACGGTCAAAGTAAAAGGACTATCCAAACTTTAAAAGATGTGCTCCGTGTGTGCGTAATCGATTTCAGAAGAAATAGGGATACTCACCGCCGTTGGATGAGTTTTCATATAATATCAACTACCATACCAGCATTAAAGCCGCTCCGTTGAGTCTTTGTATGGTTATAAGTGTCGCTCATCGCTATGTTGGGCGGGGGTTAGCGAAAAGCATTTGACTGGTCCTGATATTGACTAGGGAACCATTAACAAAAATCGTCGAAATAAAAGATCGTCTGAAAGTCACTCAAGATAGACGAAAGAGAGTTGAGATAGCAACAGACGAAAACCATTGGAAAGGGGTTGCAAGATTTGGCAACCGTGGCAAGCTTAACCCTAAGTGCGTTGAACCATTTGAACGAGAGGATCAAATGAAAACAAAAATACCCATCCTTGTTTAAGGATACAACAGTTCAGGAGGACACAAATTAAATTTCGGGACGAAATTCTTTTAACATGGGGAGAATGTGACACCCAACAATTCAAGTCAATATCCGTACATGTTATAAACAAGTTTACATTATAATTGTTTTGTGATTTATTTAATTTCACAAACAAGGACATTAAGGTCTAACAAAAACCGTACAGGGTCTCATTTTAAATCTTTGGTAATTCTGGGAGTTACCGGTTCACATACCAGTATAAACCGAATTTAATTACCATTTGAAACTCTAAATAATATATACCTAAAACTAATTGTTTGATAAATCAAACAATCCAACCCACTTGCTTGACTTTCTCGGCCGAAAGTCAGGGGAGCCATTCTCCCACTTGCTAATTCACTCAAATTCAGATAAAAACCATACCTCCTCAGTCAAAGTCTCACAATCCCTTTCATACTTCTCATTTTCATACGGCAATTTCCCAATTCTCCTTCAAATCGAAGTCCAGTTTAAGGCAGAAATCCACCATAATTCGGTGTTATAAGGAGAATTTCAAGTGTTCCTGAAGAGAGCTTAGCAAAAGAATTCAAGACTAGCTTCTCTGTTTCCCTGAAAATCATCATTCTCTGTTTGAGGTAAAAACTCGATATTATCCATTTCATTTTCTTTAAAACCGTAGCTGAACATACAAATCGTTCAACGCAAGTAAGATAACAAGAAAAGTGTGTCAAATTCAAGATTTGAACATAAAAATATACAGGACGAATTCTGTCAATCAAAGTGCAGTAATCGAAACTAGGAGTTTCGATACCTGTTCAATCGAAACTAGGAGTTTCGATACCTGTTGATCGAAACTAGGAGTTTCGATACCTATTACTCAATCGAAACTAAGTAGTTTCGATATCTGTTTACTCAATCGAAACTAAGTAGTTTCGATACCGATTGCCCAATCGAAACTAGGTAGTTTCGATACTATTCTTGCCAATCGAAACTAGGTAGTTTCGATACCCAATTTACTCAATCGAAACTAGGTAGTTTCGACATCTGTTCTGTTCAATCGAAACTATGTAGTTTCGATACCCATTCATCAGTCCCATGGGGCAGTAACTTAGAACTATTTTATAACGAAACAATTGTGGAAAAACTAAAAAGATAGTTAAAACAAAAGCAATCAGATCTGTTAAGTCGGATGAACAACTTATGTATAAGACGGGTAGCTTTAACACATTAGTACCCTTGTGTGATTAGGGTACGGATATACAAGAACTAGCACAAGTTTGTTTGCTAGGATTTCATCGGACACAAGGTGAGTTCACGGCCCCCTTTTAACTCTTTACTGTTTTGTAAACATCGGGGGAGAAACATACTTACTTGTTATGTTTTGAAAACATGAATTACATTGTTTATACGTTTGACAATATGAACGTTTTGGTTTAACTTCTTGTGAGTCTCCCAGCCCCACTTTTACTACTAGTTTTTAAATTGTTTTTAAACAAACGGGGAGAAAACTTGCTCAACTAAAGAGCTGGACACAACGATTGTTCGGATGAACAACACACAACGATTGTTCGGATGAACAACACACAACGATTGTTCGGATGAACAACACTCAACGATTGGGGGAAACACATACTTACAATTATTTTATGGGATAACAAGAGAATAAGGCATGACTTTTATGTTTACATGAGATGAGAACAACGAGTTGAGCTAAAGTCCCCTGGAACAATGTAGTAACCATTAACTGTAGCCTAGGGTCCTATGAATAGTACTATGGAGAGTGACGTCTCCCGGTCATGGTTAGTCGCGCTAACCACAATCTGGAGGATTTATGGCCGCATAGAACCGGATAACGAAATTAGGGGCATGTACAAATTGTCATGGTTTGGTTACGCCTCATGTATGAACATATTATTTGTATTCCTAGCTAGTTTACAAATGGGTCAACAATTCTTATTCTGTTTATCACGTACACCTGAAACTATTTACGAACAATTGAATTTAAACAAAGGGTTCTGATCAGGTTAAAGTGATCAGGTATAAACAAAGGGTTCTGATCAGGTTAAAGTGATCAGGTTTAAACAAAAGAGTTTTGATCCGGATAAAGTGATCATGTTTATACCAAAGGGTTCTGATTAGTTAAAATGATCAGGTTTAAACATATTTTATGACGGTTAAGTCATGATAATGTTTTCAAATGAAAACTACTTAGTTTTATGACGGTAAAGTCATGAACAGGTTTTCGGGGAAAAACTATAATCACTAATATAACTAACTCTGTGAACTCACCAACCTTTGTGTTGACACTTTCAAGTATGTTTCTCAGGTGACCTCTAGCCATGGCGCGGTTGGAATAGGCTAGCTATGTTGGATCAATTCCTAGTAGCTGGAAGGACGTAGAATATCAAGTCTCAAGTCTGTCGTTGATCTAGAAGAACTTAGATCATAGTATTTCTTAGTTTTAGTAATTGTATATGTAATCAAGTCTTAGAAATCATTATTACAGCTTCCGCTATCGTGTAATGAACCAATCGTTACAACCTGTATTTATTTAATAAGTAAATAAAATATGGGGGTGTGACATACGTACTTGTCCCGGTTACATGATAGTCACACGGTCGTCCGTCTACCGAGGTAGCTTGTAACACCCCGCCCATGATAGGGCTGATGTGTCACCTATACAGAAATCAGAGATACTAATAAAGGCTTAAATAAACGATAAGAAAGCCCAGATCCTTACATAAGTTTTAAAACCAAATACCAAACTTATTAAAGTCTTAAAAATAAATTCAAAATGTCTTAGAATATATATTAATCTCTTATTAATTTCAGGTCTCTTCAGTTCCTAGCTTGTCCATTAGTCCTCTTCACACATTCCCATGATTTCCCTGCATACCTACCGAAAAGAAAGAAGCGGCTGAGCGAAGCTCAGTGAACAGATAAAATAGAGCAGTCACAAATATCGTAACAAGTAGCACTGTTATGATATAATCAAGCACACAACATATAATACCATAGTGTCACACAACATTATCATTTACACGTTGCTTATTCAGATTTTATATCAACATATCATATTATCAGTTTCTTGTATAGACTTTAGATATCAGATTTCAAATCCATATTAACGTGTCATACTAGATCTCATAATAACAGATTTCATATCAACTCATTATACAAATTTAGCTCATTAACATAATTCATATTAATAGATTTCAGACAGATTAACATGTTCAGATTTACAGAAATACCCAATGAGCCAGATTCAGATATCAGAAATA